>CAOKZL010000455.1:0-2616899 GCA_948472985.1 Iguana delicatissima | reverse complement strand
GCTAATACCTGGATCGGGGTTCTCAGACTTTGGAAATTCATTCTACTGAGATCCCTGCAGTAAAATAAACCTTTTTCTTGCTTTCTAATCTGGTGGTCTCAATTCTTGGCGAGCTACTTCAGTAGTACATCCTGTAACCCCTCCTATGAGGACAAGAAATAAGGGTGGAGTTTCATGTAAATGCTTCGTAACCCTTTGGCTTTTCAGTTGCTTTGAAAGCAATTGATCTCCATGGGAACAAAGCCATGAAAAGTAATGAAGGAGAGTACTGGAGACACCAAGAAAGAAGGCACCTTCTGCTGTGTTCCTGCAATGACATTGGAGTTGAGTAGTGTGGGATGCATAAGCTAAGTCCATTAGTGTCTTCCTGAGGTTTCCTTGAAATGAAATAATCAGGGGTTCAAAAGAGGATGTTCCTTATCTGATCTCACGATTCACCTCTATTAATAACTGGAGTGTCCTTCCTGTAGTGAGAAGATCCAGAGACCTCTGAGTCTTGTGGAAACCTTCAAAACATCTGAAGAGAATCAGATTGGGAAGAATTTAACAGACCTTAGACTAGAGTTTTCATCATCCACTAATCATTGGCTATGCTGGCTGGAAGTGATAGAATATACAGTCTAACACATCTGGGAGGGCGCCGATTCGGTTGGACCATAATACCCTCTGGATGTTGTTGGACTGCAACTCCTAGCTTTCTTCCTATTGACTATGCTGGCTAGGACTGCTGCAAGTTGCAGTCCATCAGCATCTGGAGGGCTGCATGGTTCCCACCCCAGGTTTAATCTGGACCACTAAATATGGTGCTTTGCATCTGGTGATGTACAAAGGCATGCTTTCCATATTTCTTTACCCCTCTCCCAATAAAACACAAGACATCAGGTCAAGCTGCTCATGCAGGATTATCCAATGTATCAGCCTGTGCAGCTGTAGGAGCTTTTGTTTTGCATTTCTTCCTTGTGTCCTCAGTTTTCTATTTGCCCAGCAAACTGGTGGTTAAAATGATTTAATTCTGACTTCCATGGATTATTGTGGGATCGTGCTGGGAGAGCTTTTGTGGGGAGGGGGATGCAGTGATGCAGTTGCTCACCATAGAAGTGAATTAAGAGACACACTTTTCAGATTTTTAATAGCTAAGCTAAGGCAGAATCTGGAGCAGTACAACCATCTGCCTGGTGGCAGAGACACCATGATTAGCTGATTCATGTGGATACAATGTGGCCTATAGTTTAAAAAAAAATGTTCCTGGTGATCCTACTGCATGGTGACCACATGCAAAAGAGGACAGAGCTCCTGTACCTTTAAAAACTGTGTAAAAGAAGGAACTTCATTAGGCATAGATTGTTACAGAAGCTTCACCTCCTGAATTTCTCTCTTTAACACAACTGTTAAGCCTGCAGTCCTTTCTCTGCCCTCCTAATGCAGCTGTAAAGGGCAAGAGAAGTTAAAAAGAGAGGGTCATAGACATTTTAATCATAGATATTTTTACTTGAAAGGAAACCCTGCTGAATCCAATTGAATTACACTCAGGTAAATATGCATAGGTGGCCTCAGGCTCTGTTGGAGAAAAAAAAGCCTCTGGGAAGCGACCAGGAAGGAAAGAATTTTTGCAGCAGAAAATGAGGGGGAAATGGGTTTAGTAGACTAGGAGAAGGAATTCCCCCCCCCCTTTAAATAAAATGCTGGCTGCTGCATCCTTGTGTCTGCCCCCAGCTCAGGCAAGAAGCCAGAGCTGAGTGTAATCAAAGTGGGACCTCACCTGGGACTCCTTGAGACGATTCAGGGCTGGTGCCATTGTGTCAGTTGTAAGCGTCTTTGAGAATCCTGCAGAGAAACAGGGTCAGAAGCCAGGAAGACAGTTCAAACACAGAAACCAATGCAAGAGGGGAAACCAAAGTCAGAGTCAAGCAAAGCCAAGGTCATAGCCAAGGAGTCTGTCAAGCAGAGCAGAAAGCTGGGAGTAGCATCAAGTTAGCAAAAGGCAGGTCAGGAACATCAGCTGGGAAGCACAGACCAAGAACGCACACACACAGTGATGGATAAAGCCAGTGCAAAAATCACTCCAGGCTTCAGATGGTTCCTGCATGCTAGAAAGAACAAACATTGCCTGTTAAAAATGATGGCTTCTCTTTCCCTGAGAAAGCCAGCCTCCAACAACAATTCCCTCAGAACAGCTTCATGGGACGCACACGGCCCTTTACAGAAATGCTGGTGCTCAGTGACAGAGCACATGTTTTGTGCAAACAAGAGAGTACCAGATCTAGTCCTTGGCATCTCTTAAGAGAGATTCCTGTCTTAATTATTAGGGTTGCTAGGTCACGACCATCCCAGGCTCTGTGATGTGAGGGCCGAGTCCTAGAGATGACTCCTTGAGATGTTCAGGTGATGTTACAAGGATCAGCCCCTGGTGATGTCATTAAGCATGGCCATTTCTCCCCAATACTGTTAATAGTACTAGTATTCCACTTGCAACCTCCTATGGAATCCTGGGGTTTGGAGTCTAGGGAGGGGCCTTTAGAATTCTCAGCCAGAGAGCTCTTTGGCCTCAGTAAACTACAAGCCCCAGAATTCCACAGGATGTTGAAAGTGGAATAATCGCACTATAACAGTGTAGGGCAGAAATGGCCCATGATACATTAAGCATCAAACATAACTGGACAGAGCATGCCATCTGAATTTTAAAAAAATCCAATCTAACAAATGAGGAACATACAGACAGATTTTTCAAGACAGTGTTTCTTCTTTTGAGATTCTCCTCTTCACATGGAGGAGAAGAGAGTCCAGATCCTGAGATACAGGACCCCAGCCTGTCTCGAACCACAGAAAGCAGCTTCATGCTGAGCCAGCACTGGAGAACGTAGGGCCCTCTCGATGCTGTTGTGCAGTATCTTCCATGACACTTAGATAACAGAGTTGATGGTGTGGGAGCATGGAAACTGCTACCAAACAACAGATATTTATTTCAGGGGCTGGTGATCTTCCCTCATCCTTATATTGTGGGACTGCAACTTCCAGTAGCCCTAGCCATCAAAGCCAGTGGAAAGGAATGCTGGCAGTTACAGTCCGACAGTAGTTGGAGGGCCACCTAAGTCTCACCCTTGATTTCTTTGCCTTGTTTTATATCCTCCCTTTCTCCAAAACTGGGAGTCAAAGTGGTTTGCAATAAGATTAATTAAAAAGGTACAGATTAAAATTTAAAAAGCTATAATACTGAAGCACAATTAAACAAATTATAATATTAACACACAAGTGAACAAAAAGCACTTTAAAAGCACATTAGAAGTATGGCATCCACCTGTTAAAAGCTGTTTCCTCAGTAAACAGTCAATTGTCAAAAGCCCAAATAAATGCCCTTTTTTTTCCTTTTAAAAAGCCTCATACACCCCCCCCCATCTCTAGTACAGATCATAAACTGGTCTGAACTGCTATTCAGCAGCTTCCTATACTCCTGAAATGTTACCAGAATCTGCTGAGGTACCAAAGTAGGTCCTTCAGAAAGAAGACCACCCCCGTAAATCTCTTTGTCTTTGCCTCTTTGTAGCTGCTGACCAGCTAGTGATATGTGTATGTATCAGACAAATATTTTGGTGCTGCTACCTGTGAGAACCAAAGCAGCTCTCTTATCTTGTATTTTTAGAAAGCTCTGAGCCTAGGAAAATACCAAATGCCTTAACTGAGCATGACAGAGAGGTAGGTTCCCAGCTTTCGGGATCTGGACTCTCTTTTCTAGTGCCCAGATGGAAGAGGAGGAGAAATCTCAGGAGCAGAGTTCTGTCTTTGAAAAGTGTGTAGATAACATATTGTCCATGTGTGTTAGACATAGCTTTAGTCAGTGGCTCACTCTGTGCTGCAGCTGTGGTTGATGCTTGATGTTATCATGCTTAATGCCATCACCAAGGTCTGCCTCCTTTGACATCACAAGGAGTTGTCCTGAGGGCTCAGAGTTTGGGCTTGAAATTTTGAGGGAGGAGATAATCCTGACCTGGCAACCCTGTTTGGGCTGTGCACACCAGAACAGGACCAGACATCTAGGAGCTCTTGGTGTTCTAGTGCTATAATGAGGCAAATATATTTGTAGCACTTTTTCACATTACCAGAGGACTTCCTGGAATGGGTTACACTGAATTCTGGACAATATATTCAGAAGAGGAGTCCGTGGCAGGCACCTGCCAGATGATTTGTTTCTTGCCTCTTCCACATACAGAGGGAGCAAAATATTCCACAAGTGTGATGGGTCTAGGAAATGCGTTCCCCTCCCCAACATTCCCCAAGAAGATTAAAGCCCCATTGTTCTCTTGCCAATTTTAGCCCATTAAGCTAACTAATCACATGGAAAGGCCATTATTAGCTGAACAACACACTGTAAATTATTAATGCAAAAAGCAGGATTGTGTCCCTGGAGAGGCATCCTGGGCTTCAGCCATCAGGGATAGCCCTGGTCCGAGGAGCCCTTCAAAGTGAGAGGAAGGCAGGGAGGGAGAAAGAAGAAGGAGCTTTCTCCATTGGCATGGCAGTTGCTTCTGCTGGTGGGGAAAAGGAAGACAGTAGGAAGGAGCAAGAAAACCTTCTCCAGGACTGAAAATGCAAGTCTTGGTCTGCATGCAAAGGGGGCAGCAGTGGATCACTTAAGAAGATCTTACCATATGCAGGGCTGTCCCAAGGTGTTTTGCTGCCTGAGCTGAAGGGCAAGAAGGCTGCAGAGAAGCTGACTGGCTCTGCCAGTTGAATACTGGCATTGGGCTACCATCCTCCACCATACCCTGAAGGCAGTAGGCCAGTTAAGCAGATCAGAATAGGTGCTAAATGTCACACACAGCTCTGTACCTCAACAGAGAGCCAGGGGCTCAGAAAGAACAGGTAAGGGAGTGCTGTTGTTCCCACGCCACTTCCTGGTATCTCCTATGAAGATAGTTGCTTCATTTTGCCTAATGGCAGGGCCAGCCCTGAGCAGATGGGTGCACAGGTCAAAACAGCTCTAATTCTAGGAATTAGTGTTTCCAGTCCCAACACATTCTGAATGTGCAAAGTACATTAACCTTCAGTGTTTCCTGGAAATCTATATGGCTGAGGGCAGGTAACATGTTAGCAGTGTTCATTAGCATTTCCCACAACCCCTGTTTAGAAAAGGTAATCTATATGTTTTCACTTTCAAAGATTCTGTCCTCGCTAGTTGAGAAGATCCAAATACATCAAGCAGCCTTAAAGTGAAACAGATCATTGCTCGATCCATGTGGTTGAACACTATTGCCTCTGGTTGTTTGTGGACTTAGGCTGGGTCTTTTCTATTTTTTCCATGGAAAATTCTGGGGATTAAACTTGGATGCTTCTCAGAGCTTGGAAGTAACTAGTTGCTTATATTAAAAAATATACTTCTTAGTTATCTCTTTATGCAATTACTAAAACATATTTATGTTTTAATACTTTTGTAATATATCAAGGGATAACATAATTTCTCTTGCAGTGTTAATGTATGTTTTAGTTACTTCTCTAGTTACCAAGAGTATGTAGTCTCACTACCTAGGTATGTTTTGTGCCTTAGATAATGGTTTGTAGCTTTTTGATGGTCTTTTAAAAGTGAGTGGAAGTAGCCACAGGTTGCCGACACTCTTCAATATATTTTTTTAAAACAGTGATTTAAATGATGGAGTGAAGAGAACTCTTATCAAATTTGCAGATGATACAAAACTGGGAGGAGCAGCTAATACATTGGAAGATAGGAACAGAATTCAAAAGGACCTTGATAAACTAGAAAATTGGGCTGAAATTACTAAAATGAAATTCAACAGAGACAAATGCAAAATTCTACATTTAAGCTACAAAAGCCTAAAAAAGTATAGGATGAAGGATACCTGGCTCAGCAGTACTATATGTGAAAACAGCCTTGAGATTGTTGTTGATCATAAGATGAACATGAGCCAGCAATGTAATAGTGCAGCAAAAAAGACAAATGTTATCTTAGCTTGCATTAATAGAAGCATAATTTCCAAGTTGAGGGAAGTAATAGTCCATCTATATGGATAATTGGCAGTTAGCAGTTGAAGTAGAATTATAGCACTCTGTATATTTAGTATGAATGGGTCCCAAGGAATAAGAATAGCACTGGAAAAATCTGGTTCTTTTTCTTGAGCTGTGTTCCTGTCATGATGGCCTAGCAGTATTTCAAGCATGCAGGACCACCTCTGTGCTAAGAACATTGAAGGGTCCTTCAGGAATGCCCCCAGGATGTGTGGGGGGGGGGAATCAGCAAGGACACCATTCAGGTTAGAAGAGAATGTTTTTCTGTGAGAGTGAAGGGAAAAAAGCAGGTAGAAAAAGGGGCACCAGTTTCTGTGTGTTTCAGGCCCTATGTGCTTATTCATCAGGGCTTCTACTGTCCGTGGTCTTGCATGGAATGACTCTGGTTAGCAGCAGTCAAATGGGCCTATGTCCTAGATATGTATGTCAAAGGCACAAAGCTTCATGTTTTTAAATTCACGGAACACATTAATATTCCAGGTGGATAATGGTGCTGCAGAGGAATAAAAGCATGGCTACAGAGGAATAAGAACATTGCTATAGATATCAAAAATGGTCCAAAAAAATAAACACAAGTATGTTCTTAAAAATTACAGGCTCCCTTGTTAACTTGCTTCTTTGCAGTGTAAGACTGAATAGAATAGAAAAAAAAAATTGGCCTTTGAATCTCACTGTGGATTACCTTCTCTCCAACTCCCTATCTCTATAGTGCCCATGGAGCCAGGACTTGCCCAGTCTAAAAGAAGCTGCAAGGGTGTTCTGTTATGGGCAGATCTGGGGAGAGTCAATGGTACTTTTCAAGCCATAGTAAGACCAGGTGATTAATGGAGCCTCAATAGAGTTGCAAACTTCTCCCTCTCCCTGCTTCCCTGACAGGATGCCTGCGCCAAGAGGGAATGCATAAAGTTTTTCTCAGCATCACAGCTCCATCTGTAAGTCAAATGCATTTCCCGCTGAATGTCTGCTTCTTGCACAGCTGTTACAAGACACAGGACAGAACCCTGCCAGAAGAAAAGTTGGCAACCCCATACAAAAGCCTAGGGGCTTTGCCCTTGCTGCCCTGGGCATATTGTGCTACAGCAACCAGGCCTTGAACTTTCCTGCTGCTGGGCTTTGTTATATTTACTGTATTTGCATGCAGGATTCTCCTTCTGTTCTCTTCCTATCTCAGCCAGACCAGGGCAGGGGAACGATGGAGGAGGTGCAGGACCTGATTCCACTGTCTGGCTTGTCTTTTCCTGCTCAGCTTCTGCTTGCTGCTCCTGCATTTTGTCCAGCTGCCCCCCTCTCAACCTCCTTTCTGGGAAAGCTGCACCCTCTGTGCTTCCCCACCCTACCCTGACCTGGCACCGGCGCCATTCTCTCAGTCAATGTGGTACCCGACTCCCCTGCCAGACTGGAATTGGCGTGGCCTTCTCGTAAATCATGCTCTGAGAGGCGTGGGCTGGGAAATACGGCTGTGGGAGGGGAGAGTGGCAAAGCCCAGGGGTGGGCTGGGGAGTGGGGCGTTGAAGAGAGAGAAGGGCCTGCAAGGCCATTAGTAAGACAGGGAGGGAAACACTAATGGAAGAGCCTTGGGAGCTGGGAAAAGGGAGGGGGTTGATTGAAGAGTTTAATTAAAAAGAAATAGAGGCTGCTTCTTGTGGATTCTCTCCTGCCACCCCCCCCCCCCGCATCACTGCTGCCTCCCCCCGCAACAATAGCAAGCTGCTCCCAGAATCTGTAGGGTCTGCAAGTCTGTGGCTGCCCCTGCCCACACCATCTATTGGTATGCAATATTAATTCTCTGAAATCTTAAACAAAAGCAGCACCTGAGCTCTACACACTGCTGAAAAGCCTGGCATTCTTCTACATCAGAGTGATGTTTCTCTGGCATACATCACACCACCACCAGTGGAATGTTTCCGACCATTATGAATCTTTTGGCAACATGACACTTCCGTACAGAGTGTGGCACAGCAATGTATGCCTCCCAGCCAGATGTAGCATGGCTCTTCAATACTGATCTGCAGTGAACTGAGAGCATGAACCTTTAAAGCAGTGGTTCTCAACCTGTGGGTCCCCAGATGTTTTTGGACTTCAGCTCCCAGAAGCCCTGAGCATTGACCATAGTGGCTGGGGCTTCTGGGAGCTGAAGTCCCAAAACATCTGGGGACCCACAGGTTGAGAACCACTGCTTTAAAGGATGCATTGGAGCTACATTCCTTGGCTTATCCAATTCTGCCTAGAGATGGTAGGAATTGTAGTTCTGACATATCCTGGAGGACAACAGGTTGGGGAAAGCTGTTGCAGGGTGACTTCTGTGAGTTGCTGTTTCACTAACGGTGGATGGGACCAAATGGTAACTACCGATAGTTCAATCTTTTCCCTGTCACATGTGGAGCAATGGGATAGCAGGGAAATACATGTATGTGTATGTCTGTGGGTAAGATCTGTGAAACCAAAGATTTAAGCAACAACAAAACATGTACCCTATATGTTCCTCTGTTTTTGCCTTGAGGACAAACATTTTACCCTAGAACTAATAAGATATCTCAGGGAGAAGATTCCACTGTTAAGGGTGCTTCACAGGCATGTAGGGCATTACAGCTAAGTTTTAGAATACATACTTGGCATGGAGAAAGTCCCAGGGTTGGGGCAGGGGAACTCTGCAGCCCTGAAAAGCTGCTGCCAATCAGGATAGACAATATAGAGCTAAATGAACTAGCCATATACAGCAGTTCTCTATGAGTGGTGAGAAGTTTGGGATATCAGCACTACCAGGTTTGCTTTTCTTTGGATGAAAGAATAATGGAGACTTATGTTTATCCAAACAAAAATGAATCTGTTTGATTTATTTACAGATACACAATAAGATCCTCTTGGAAACAAGGAGGTACCAAACAGCAACAACCAGTAGATCCAGAGAGCAATTGAGTACACACATAACCATATCTACTAAAGTGCTTTGGCTTTAAATGCTAAGGTTGGAACGTCAGGAAAAAAAAAGTCTTAACATGTTTCATTCATTGTTAGTAAGCTTGGGAATCTAATCCATTTATGTTAGCATTAGATGGGGGAAATTTCATCACATTAAGTTGCCATTATGTTAATCATTAATGTTATCATTCAAAAAACATTGGGTTACAGGGGAAAAGGGCATATAATACTTTGGTTGACACTGTTGCCTGCAAATGGTGTATTTTTGTTGAAAGTATTAGAGTAAAGCTAAAGAAGTACATTCAATCAATCACAGTGCCAAAATACAATCTAAGGAACATCCCTGTAGAATTTAAAGACCATGTAAAGAACAGATTTGCACTACTAAGCCTAACTGAGCGTGAATCAGAAGGGAAAAAAAACCCAGGGACATTATTGGGGAAGAATGCAAAAAGACTATGTCTTAGCCAAAAAGGAGAAAAGCCCCACTAGATGACTGGTGAAGCTCTTCAAATGGTTAAGTACAGATGAGAGGCAAAAGTAACAGGTGACAGAAATAGGATCAGAATCCTGACTGCAGTTCTTCAGCAACTTGTCAGAGGGACAAAGAAAACTATTATAATAATCAGTGCGAAGAAATAGAAGAAGAAGGAGGGGAGGTAGAAAACACAAAAGGGTGAATAAGAGACCTTTTCCACAAGATCTGAGAAATCAAAGGGAAATTTAAACCAAGAATAGGTCAACATGGGAATACATAATATAATCAAGACAAAATATAAAGATGATGGAAGCAATACAATCCTCTCTCTACATTTGCAGGTTTGACCTTCATGAACTTGATTATTTGCGAGGTGCCTGCTTGCCTCCGCCCCATTCTCCCCCTCCCATTCCCCTGCCTCTTTCCTGTGTGTGTGTGTGTGTGTGTGTCTTCCTTCCATGGACCTGGGCAAAAGACAAGCGAATGGCAGGCAAATGGAAGACATGTGCCTTCTCTAGTCGTGCCACTGCCCCTCCCATTCACTTGCCTATAGCTTGGGCATGTGGAAGGCAGTGCACCCGGGGGGAGGCACAAGTGCACGCATACCTTCTCTAGGTGTCCGGCTGCCCCGTCCCATTCACTTGCCTATTGAGCAGGAGGCTGGAAGGCAGCATGCCCTGGCAAAACACAAGAGAATGGTGGAGGAACCCCTGAAAGGGAATGTGAGGGAGAGCATTCACTTGGGCAGGGGGGAGTTATTTGCTGTTTTTTCACTTTCGCAAAGGTTCTGTTCTCCAAATTCAAGTTGAGGGTACACTGTGCATGGGAGAACTATATAAAAGAGATGACATGATGACAAATTCCTTCAAGGAAGAATCTTTTCACAATTAAACCACAATTTTAGGAAGTGGAAGCTGCTGTCAAAACATTTGACAGAAATAAATGATCAGGAACAGATGGAAAATTGATAGACTTACAGAGACAGAATCCATGAAAATTCTAACAAAAATCTGCCAACAAATATGGAAAACAGAACAATTACCCACAACCTGGAAATACTCAATATACATTCCATTCCCCTACAAGGAAACACTAGAGATTTTAGTAGCCAGCAAACCACTGCGTTAATCTCCGATGGAAGCAAAATGATGCTTAGATTTTACAACAAAGACTTTTACTACATATATGATATAGTGAGAAGCATCCAACCTGAATTCAGAAAAGGAAGAAGCACTAGAGATCAGATTGCAAACATCTGTTGGCTAATTGAATGAACCAAATAATTTCAAAAGAAAATCAACCTGTGCTTTATAAATTATAGCAAAGTTTTGATTTTGAAGATGATGAAAAATTACGGATTTCTATAGAAGAACTGCAATTGCTGCTACATTTGATTATCTTCTTGTGTAGTCTGTACTCTAGACAAGACACCTCTGTCAGGACAGAATATGGGGAAACAGAATTGTTTTTTTATCTCTCTATCTGTTTAACGTATATGCAGAACATATTGCATGGAAAACAGTATTAGACATACAGGAAGGAAGTGCGAAAACTGGAGAAGGAAACATCAATACTTTAAGATATGTAGAAGATGCCATATTACTAAAATATGTACTGATGAAAGTTAAGGAATTGTAAAAGCAGGTTATGGCTGAATATTAAGGAAACAAAAATAATAACCACAAAAGATCTACAAAATATTAAGTGGGATGATGAAGACATAGAAACTGTTTTTTATACCTTGGCTGAGTCAATCAAAAGGGAGTCTGTAGTCAAGAAATCAGAAGACTAAGACTTGGAAGGGCAAGTACAAAGGAACTGCACAAGATCCTAAAATGTAAATATATATCATTGAATACAGAACCATCTGTGCCATAGTATTTCCAATTTCCATGCATGGATGTAAAAGCTGGACAGTGAAGAAAGCTGATAGAAAGAAGATCTGCATTTGAAATTTGGTGCTGCATGAGGGTTCTACACACACCAGGGACCACCAAAAAGACAAATAAATGGTTCAAGGAGCAAACTAAGTCTGAATGAATACGAATACGTATTCATAAATTTTTATTTCTAAGTCTGAATGACTAAACTGAGGCTTTTGAACTTTGGACATATCATGAGAAGATATGGTTGGAAAAGATGATAATGACTGGTAAAGTTGAAGACAGTAGAAGAGGAAGACCATGTTACAGGTAGATCAGTCAAGGAAGCCACTGCTCTGCTTTTGCAAGACCAGAGTAGCGTGATTAATAACAGAGCATAGTGGAGGTCTCTCCCTCATAGGGTTGCCATACATTAAAGTTGGTGGCACATAACAACAGCAATAACCTTCAAAAGTGCTCTTGTGGAAGTTTAAATTGCTTTCCCTAGGCTGGCGTTTTCCAGATGCATGCATATTCCAAAATGCCATCTGGGGATGGTGGTATTTGCAGTCCTGCACATCTGGAAAATGCCAGGTTGAGGAAAGTTGTCCTAAAGGAATGGCATCTAGTAACCTGCACAATTCAGTTTCTCTGGTGATTTGCAGCATCTTTTTCTTCTTTCATTTGAACCCTCCTAGTCCTGGTGACACACGTACCATTTATGCACCCCTCAGAGTGCATAAAGATATGTTTAAGAGAGAATTTGAAAAATGATGTGAAAGACTCCTGTTGGAAAGTCGCTAAAAATGCCTTTTAAAAACAGCTTTTAAAGGGAAGTAGAATTATATTGTTACAGTTAGCCATCCACATTTGCAGGTTTCACTTTCACAGACTTGATTATTTGCGAGTTTCTTCAACCCTTGCCCCCTCCACCTCAGGTGCTTCTTTTGCAGGGGAACCTTCCCTCAGCCTGCACAGACCTTTAAAAACCCACCTCTGGTCTTCCTCCTTCTCCACCTGCCCAGCTAGGGACGGTTCACAGCCTGATTTCTCAGCACCACAGACGTCTCCTGATGCTTCCTTACACCCAAGGAGATGGGTGAGAAAGGAAGTATAGGGTCCACCCCCTTTCCCTGATCTCATTGGGGACCTACTCACTCCACCATGCCTCAGCTTGCTTCCCACAGACACGCACACACATTTTGATATTTGTGATTTTTCCACTTCTGTGAGGGTCTAGCACCCTTACCTTTAGCAAAGGTGGAGATCGGACTGTAAGTGCCTTTCCTGCTCGCTACTTTTTGAAATGTTACTTCTTTGAGCCCACCCAACTCATTATGGGGAGCTGTCTCCACTTTAACTTGTTACTTTCTCTCTCTGCCTAAAGCTACTCACAAGCCAGCCCCTTAGAGTAAACTCATGAAGTTGAATGGGTCATTCAGGGGATCCTCCACAGTCATGAAGGAACATTAAACATTCTTTTGTCAAGGTCTTGACCGCTCATTCACAGGGATCAAGCCAGCCAGACTCAGTGCAGTGTATTTGAGAATATTGGAGAGAGAAAAAAAATTATGTGCTACCAAGGGTGATTGTGTTTCTCTAAAATGTCTCTTAAAATGAATCATAGTCCATTATTCACTGTGTGGTTTCTCACATTACTGATCTATAAAGGTGCAGAACCACTCCCATCTCAGCATGAAGGACAGATGAGAATAGAAGTATTGCATTTCCTCACAACCCTTCTGTTTGATCCCTGGCAAAGTGCTTCGGCCCAGCTCATCTCATGACACATTTCTTCCCCTTTCTTTTAAAAAGTGGCACAGCACTCCTGGCCCTTTACTCCACCCTGCTGCAGAAGATTACCAAACATGTGTTTAAATTGTTTAATTCACAATGTGGAAGCATGGCGTCCAACAAACATACTTTTGCTGGGGACTTTTACCATGTTTTTAAACTCCCTCTCCTAGCATTCCTTACCAGTAGCTCTTCTGGCTAAAGTTGCTAGGATTTGTAGTTCAACAATATCTGGAAGCACAGTTCTCATCCCTTCTCTGCCCAGTCACTGTTGGTTTTTCTTTTCATCCCCCAGTATCACTTTCAAATTTGGCCTAAAGAGCTTAGAATGGCTACTGGAGGTGGCGGGGGGTGGGGCGGGGGGACAACTCTAGAAGCTAGTTGAACAATCACACTAGCAGAGATGTTGTACCTAGGCTGTGCTATACACACAACAAAATCTAGTTTTGAATTCTCAAAAATGCTACTCTGCTATGTGCACTTCACACACAATCCTATTTTGCACAGTAAATTCTAGCAATAATTTCCAGATAGGCAGTCAAGTTAGTATTATGCTGGGATAAAAAGTGTATCCTGGTGGCATGTGAAGGACTAGTACATTTATAATGACACAGAATTTTGTGGGCACTGTCCACTTCTTCAGCTTGGCAGATTTATATATGCATCCTTGGGTAGGCAGGAGCATATTGCAGATGGGCAGTTTGGAGGAAACTGAAATATTGACATTACAGGCAGATGATTATTACCTGACGTGTGGCTTTTCACAGCACAGTAGCTGGGTAGTAAGAGAGCCAGCATGGGATAGTGGTTTGAGCGTTGGACTACAATCTCCTGGAGACCAGGGTTCAATTCCCCACTTGGCCATGGAAACCCATGAGAGAGTGGGCATGAGTCACACACTCTGAGCCCCAGAAAACCCCATGATAGATTTGCCTTCAGGTTGCTATAAGTCAGAAATGACTTGAAGGAACACAGCAACCACAGTTGTGTAGTAACACAGATATGTTAATAAGCTGATCCACAAACATAGCAAAATAAAAAGCCTTAGGCCCAATTCAGGTTACATGAAATAGAGACAAACCATTTAGTGCAGTGTTTCCCAATGTTTTTGACTTCGACACCCAGAATACCTGGTCAATGAACAAGTTAGCTGGTGCTTCTGAGAGCTAAAGTCTAAAATATATGGAGGACCAAAGGTTAAGAACAGCTGCCATGATGTGTCCTTATATACCTGTTACACGTTGGGGTCTTTCTTTGACATTCCTTTCTGAAGATAATCGGTTTCTGCTCCATATACCTAAATTGATGGTGCCTTTCCAGTGTAAAAATTTTCAGAAGACTGGCTGTATTTGTTTGGTGTGGCAAAAGCCACAGCCAGCCAGCTAAGGCTCTTGTGGCAGCTTAAGGATTAACACATCCATAATAAAGTAAGTTATAGGGCCATCTAGACACTTCATCTCTTGTCTTTTTTCACTGTGTGTAATTGTGATTTGCTAGGAGCAAAAGAACTCTGCTGGAGACCCTGGAGAGCTGTTGCTAGTCAAGGAAGACAGTGCTAGGCTTAGATGGACAAATAGTCTGGCCTGGTACAAGGCAGCCTCCTGTGTTCATAATGTTTCTGACAAAATGGAGGAAGACAAGGCCCTTGGGGCACAGGGGAGAGCTTGCTCTGGGGGGGAAGTCGGCTTGGCTCCCTTTTAAAATAAAAGTAGGTCAGACACACCAAAGTGTGTGACCAAGAAAGAAAAAAAAATCCCCCTCCCATAGGGAAATACTGATACTTGGGAAGGGGTGAGGCTTGCTTGTGTTTGGCAGCTTCCGAGGGTTACATGATTTCTGTGCAGCATGTGAATCTGGCAAAAATAAAATCACACATGCATGCACCCAGCAAATCCTTGAAATTATGCTGGCATAGGTGGTGTTATAGGTGCTACCCATTGTGCGCCTATATACACATGGCAAGCTTAACAGCGGTGAAAGCAGAGGGGAGGTCAGTATTCATCACCAGGGGTGGGATGCCATGTTTCCTGCTAGGGCTTCAAAGAAGCCAGTGAAGAATAAGCTCTTTTCTCAGAACCAACAGAAGCATCAATAACTGTGCTGCCAAGCCCACAAGTTTATGGTCAAGATCTTGCTTGACACTGTAAGACCATAATGTTCTGCCAAGGCATTTATGCTGGAGATCCAGAGTGCCGAAGGCTACAAAATGGCAGCTTGATGATACTTGGGTGAAGCCCCACCACCAGTCACTGGCCAATTTGGGTCATTGAAGTAGAACAGCATGCAGTGGTTGCAGCTGGGTGGCTGGTAATGGTGTTCCTCAAGGAGGTAAAGGATAGCTCCTTATGCAATGTCTAAAAAAAAAAAAAGTACTATACCACCATAACTCCTGGTTAGAGGAGCCTAATTCACCAAGAGGATTCCAGCTGCTGCATACACTCCAAAATTTCACAGATGAAAACCATGTGGGGCAAAGCAACATTTTAGTGTGGTTAAGATGGCAAAAGCTATTAAAAAGGAAGAGCATACAACCTAAGGGAGACTGAGTAGTTTATTTTTCCTCAACCTGCTTCTGCCCTCTGTTCTTGTGTCTACCCTGCTGAGGTAATTGAGGGCAAAGTACTTTTGCACTTTGAATTCAGTTTGTTGCAACTGAAGTAAGCCAGGATAAAGGCCATTTCCTCCCTACACTGTTATAGTGCTGCTATTCCACTTTCAACCTCCTATGGAACCCTGGGGTTTGCTGTTTAGGGAGGGGCCTTTAGAATTCTCAGCCAGGGAGCTCTTTGGCCTCAGTAAACTACAAACCCCAGAATCCCACAGGAAGTCGAAAGTGGAATAATAGCACTATAACAGTAGAGGGTGGAAATGGCCAAAGAGGGAAAGTGGGAGGAGGAGACAGAGGCCCTTTCCTCAACTTACCTGCATCCGGCGCGGTTGTTCAGGGATCACGTGAGCAGCCTCTTCCGTGAGGCTCTCGCGTCCCTGCTGCTTCTGCTCTGCAGGAGCTGCTTGCCAGCCAGCAGGCAGCATGAGGGCTGTGCCTCTTCCTTCCGCAGCGCAGCCGGGTATTTTCCCAGGCTGCGCTGGGGGAGGAAGCACGAGGGCCGTGGCTCTGGAGGCTCCGCATGCAAGGTAAGTGTGTGGGGGGCCCCGGAGTGATGCACGATTGCGCACCATTTTCGGCTAAAAGCCAAAAATGATATAGTGCGCAATCGGCGCCTGCTGGCCCCAGCAGCATCAGGTGATTGCGAGGACGTCATCTGAAACATTCCTCACAATCGCATGATGCTCCAGAGGCCCTTTCGCATGATGAATGCTCTGCGAAAAGGGCCAGAAACTAAAGGCCTTTCTGCCCTACCCTGTTATAGTGCTGTTATTCCACTTCCAACATCCTGTGGAATTCTGGGGTTTGTAGTTCCCTGAGGCCAAAGAGCTCTCTGGCTGAGAATTATAAAGGCCCCTCCCTAAACTGCAAACCCCAGGATTCCATAGGATGTTGATAGTGGAATACTGGCACTATAACAGGGTAGGGCAGAAAGGCCCTCAGACTTTGTAAAAAGGGCTTTAAAAAGTCATACACCATTAAAGGCTGACCCCACAAAATTAGGACGATTGGAGGGCATATCATTGTACACTGTAAGGTTTGTAAATCATTAGAATTAGAAACATGTCAGTGTGGTAAAGAGGTTGGAGTGTTGGGCTATGACCTTGGAGACCAAGGTTCAATTCCCTACTTGGCCACAGAAACCCACTAGGCATGTCACACACTCTCAGCCCCAGAAAACCCTGTGATAGTTTCATCCTAGATCACCATATGCTGGAAATGACTTAAAGGCACACAAAAAAGAAAGTTAAGTAAGAAAATAAATCGTTAAGTTCAGAAGCTTTTGTCCTCCGCTGAACCTCTTCCCTGAATAAAAATATATCTCATGTAAAGAGGATAGATTTACAGATGGCTTCCTAGAGGTTATATAAAAATCTGTATAGGAAACAATTAATTACAAGCACCTTGAACAAAACAGCTGGTATATTTTTCATAAGAATTAAGGATGTTAATAATAAATGATACAAACAATATCAAAAGAACTGAAACAAACGCAACAGCTTAGACTGTAACTATGAATGAATAACAGCTGCAGTATATTTTCCTCCAAAAAACAAAAACTATTTAATCTTACATAGAACACCAAGAAAAAAGAAATCCCAGATCAAGAAACAGAATAAGGGCATAATCCAACCAAAGTTAAGTGCTTCTAGCCTGCAAAGCGAGCATGGTATTGAGCACATTCATTTTCCTGTTCACATCTATTAGCCTTTTTCTGGTGTTTAGTGGTTACTGAACAGCTTTCCCCTCCCCCATTTTTTTTTAGGGGGTCTGGCAGCACAGAAAAGGCTTCATGTTTTTGGGTGCACATTCTGCAGAGGAATTACCGTCCTCCCTCCACATTCCCAGGTTTGAACTTCACAAATTTGATTATTTATGAGGCATTTGCTTGTCTTCTCTCCCCTTCTCCCGTTCCCATTCATCTGCCTTTTGCCCGAGTGTAGGCATGGGAGGCAGGAGATCCACACATGGAGAAGGAAGGCACAGGCCATTTCCATGCGAAAATGTTCACACATGAGCCTTTCCCCATTCTCCCCTCCTATTCCCTTGCCTTTTGCCTGGGTGAGGAGAAGGAAGGCACATGCAAAAGGCAAGTGAATGAGAGGAAGGAGCCCCAGAAGAGAATAGGAGGGGAAGCACTCACTTGGGCAGGGGAATTTGTTTTTAGTCTTTTGACTTTTGTTTGTTTGGTTTTTTTATTTATAGGATTTGCATCCCAAATTGTTACAAAAGTGGAGAGGCCACTGTAGAGCCAATGTTTGGGACAAGAGGGGCACTCCTGGGGGTGAGGAGAACAGTTTCCCTCTATCTCTCCTAGGGATTCCCCTTTTATTCACTTTTATTGAGGGATGTGGAAAGCAGCAGTGTGAGTTTCCAGCCCTAAAAGGAGGAGGTCTACAACAGGTGGAAGGGGGCCACTTGTGCATTGCCCCCACACACAAGAAAAGGGAAGTGTGTCACCCAGAAAGAGGACAAGAGACAGCATCAATCATCATCTGCCCATTTGTAGCAGGAGATGCACACTTAGAAATAATGACTAGAATCTCACCATACTGAGAGAGACCATGGCTGGCCTGGTGACAAATGTGCCTGCCTGCTCCCTCTTCTGTTCACATGCAGTTGATGGGTAACTTTTGTTCTTCCTTTGAACAATTCTTTACACTACTGGACTTGGACTGGAGAACCCTTCCAAAAAAGGTTACCTTCTTATAGAGGACAAACCTTTGCAAAGCAGGGCATGTGGCTACCCTAACAGGCACTGGCTAGGGGATTTTGGGAGTTTTCCAAGCTCTGTGAACAACACAAATCATCCCAGAGGCCACTTTGACCTTTTGATGAATGCAAGGGGCATACATTGCAGCATCAGTTGGGGATGCGGTTGTTAGTATGTTCAGTTAGTTTGTTAAATATGAGGCTATCTTTATGAGTTAAATCTCTCAAGGTGATATATGTAATAAAAAGAACCACACAAAACTATGGAAATCAATTAAGAACACAGACATTATGAATAAGACCACCAGCTCAAAAAAGTGAAAAAGGAAAGGTAACTGAGAGCAAGCGGGCCTCAGGAACTTTCCTGAAGCCCTGCAAAGAAGGGACCAGATACACCCTTGATGGAAACTCATAGCGGAGGTTGGAGCCCTATTTGAAAAGGGCCCTGTTGCCTTGTACTCACCAACCTAATGGCTTTTGGCACCCAGCAAATGAGAAGTCACTTCTATTGAAGAGGTCAGACTTCAGGGAGGCTGGTGAGTATGAGGTGGTTTTCCAGTAGTCCAAGCATTGTGTCTTTTCTGGCTGCCAACACACTGGAAAAACTCGTGAGTAATATACTATCCCTAAATATAGAAACTGCATTTCTATCGGGGCTGATAAGACACATCTTCAATGAAGGATAACAGCACACAGACTAACTCGCTTAGAAAACATGGGCCATTTCCACACTACACTGTTATAGTGCTATTATTCCGCTTTCAACATCCTGTGGAATTCTGGGGTTTGCAGTTTACTGAGGCCTAAGAGCTCTCTGGCTGAGAATTCCAAAGGCCCCTCCCCAAATTGCAAAGCCCAGGGTTCCACAGGATGTTCAAAATGGAATAAAGCTCTATAACAGTGCAGTGCAGAAATGGTCCTTAAGATTTTAACACTTTGTAGTAACTATGATAAAAATAAAATTTCCAACAATGAGGACAAAATTGTAGAAAAGATTCAAGTTGAACTGAAATGTATCCCTAGAAGCATACAGAGTCTAGGATAAAAATTATTTCCAGAAAAATTGTCTGACTACAGGAAGATGGGCCAGGCTAAGTCCACCCATTTCACAGAAAAGTAGTTCCTGTTTATAATCTTTGCAAGCACACAGGACAATACTTCTGACTACCTATTAATCAGAGATTATTCTGTTGAGATGCAATGGTGAATTTTGAAGTGTAGGCATTCATTACAAAAATCACCATAGTCATTTCCCCAAAGAGAGCTCCAAAACATGGGCAGCTGGTTTGATCCAGCTCAACAAACTGGATTCCGTTTTCATTTTCACAGGGAGCAAGTCTCTTAAAGTCAAATAGGTCTTGATGTTTCAAGAGCAAGCCAGCCCATAATATTTTACATTGTAACCACAGAGATCGCTGCAATCATATTGTTGTTGTCCTGGATGTCCATTTTTCCTCTGTTAATTTAAGGGAGAACAGAGAAGCTGGAGAGGCATCTGCTCTACTAATCAAATCTGGCCCAGTGAGCCCTGATTCCACTACACCACTGGAGAGATATATTATTTTGAACAGATACATCTGAATGGTTGGACAGATCTGAGGTGTGAATTGCACTTTGATTAGTATTAGTACTGTATCTTTGGTAGTGGTTGGTTATATTGTTTAGCTATTTGACCAAAAAACAAAAACAAAACAGAAAATATTTGAAGGGGAAAAGAATGAAAGTAATTAGGAGAAGCGCAGCTGCAACATTTCTGCTGAAAAATAATTCGCCGGCAAGTACGAGCTCACTGTCCATTTTCTGTTTGTGCAATGTGTGACCTGGATTATTCTACTGGCTCAGTTTTCTTGCCAGGTGCCACTATCAATTTGTCCACAGTAGCATTATGCAGGAGTTTATTGGAGACCAGACTTGATTTTCCTGGCCTTTTTATCATCATCAGATTTATATGCTTCATTTTTTTTTCCCTAGGAACTTCCCCTGCTCTGTTCCTCGTTGTCATGAACCATAACTGTAGGCATTAGAAGACTCTAATGCAGGTATGGCATATGTGAGCCTTCTGCTCATTAACATCTGTTAATTAAATTGTGGCAATTTAATAATAATACTTGGCAAGCGTATAGCATATTAACAACACAATCCTATGTATATTGACTCAGAAGTTCTATCGTGCTCAGTGGGATTTATTCCCTAGTTAGGGTGCTTAAGTGCTGCACACCCATAGCCTTACAAAGGCTTCCTTTGTTTGCAAGGGTCTGATTTCGGTCAGGGAAGGCTCTGAAAGACCTCTGAGAACTTGGAGAGTTGCCGCCATTCAGCGCTAAGTCAGGTGGATCAATAGATTAAATGTTAAGAACCTTTCTACCACAGGCACACACCTTGATTAACTAAGCCTCTGACAAAGAACCTCTTTTTACAAAGCTTTTTAACACCGCGCCAGCCCCCTCTTTTCTCCTTGTCCTCTGTCTAATTGGACTTTTCCAGCAGCATCAGTGGTGGGAGAATGGTGAGGGAGGCTACAGAAACAGTGACTTTTCATGTCAAGTCACAATCCACAGTAAAAAATGTAATAAAGCTTGACCTGGGAAAAGGCAGGATTCTACTATAGTTGCTCCTACTGTGTGTGTGCCTACAACAGGTGAGCTAAACAGCAGCTGCCTCCAGAGTTGCTTCCTGGGCACATGCAAAGACCTAAACAGCAAGAAATGGGTCAAGCAGAGAAGTCTGCCTCATCATCTAGCCCCAACATATTTAAAAAAGCATATAGAAGTCTGGCTACCAGAATGGAAATCATAACAAAAGGAGAGGATAATGAAAGAAATCTTCATCCCTGGATGTATTTTGGAAGAAGCTTTCAGGCAGTCTCTAGAAAGTTCAAGATGTTTTTGTTTAGGTATACAAGGCCTTTCTGACATATGCATAGTGTTAGTTTTGAATGAAAAGTTTGCTGAATGGTGTTGAACTGCTCTTCTTTTTGTGAGGTAGGAACCTATTCCTATTCTGGTGCCAAATTTTTCTTCAAGAAGTAAAGTTCAAGAGCACATCTGCTTTGTTAACTGTGAATCTTAATTTCCTATGTGCTAGAAAAATACTGGTGAGAGTAGACTTTGAAAGGAAGAAGTTTTTGTAGACTACAACTGGCAGGGATATGCTGGGTCATTCTGAGTGGGGGATTCTGGGAGTCATGGTCTAACTAGGTAGATTTTCCAGACAAAAGCCCTCAGAGAAGAAGCAGATAATAGACATTTGTTCCCTGGGCTTTCCTTGTGAGCCTGAACTCAAGAGCTTTCAGGTACTTAGGGGAATCAGGGGAGGGAGCAGGGAAGAAACATAAATAATTTGTGCTTCCCTTTTTCCACATTTCCTCTGGAAACCACAGGAGAGATTATTGAGTTCCTGATCTGGAGATGATCCCTGAGTTTCCTTTTTGTCCCCTTCTGCTCTGTGCCTGACATTGTCCCCATTTTCTCACTTTCTATTCCAACAGAGGAAGGGGAGATGGTGAGAGTTTTATTTGCAGAGTAGTGCGGTAGTGTAACCATTCTGCCCTCTGCTAAAGTAGGTGAGAACAGAGGCACGCAGCTAATCACAAACATTGGTGTAGTGGTGTCAGGGCTTCTAGAGTCAGAGCACTGGGATTTTCTAAATAACAAGGGTGACAGCAATATTTTCAGCTAATCCTTTCCATCTCTGCTCTCTCTGAGTTTACCAGCAATTATCACAGTAGCTGAGAATAGTGGCTGGATTTTCACAGCAACTATGTATTATTGTGAGTTATTCTTTGTTGCAATGCAAATTCTCTTGGCGTAGGTTGGTCTTGAATAGACAATTAACAGCCGTTAGCTATATCAAATACCTGTCCCTAGTGGTGCTGAAAACTGCTAGCCCTGTTTTGCGGATATGGATCAACAAAGTTGCCTGCAGTTTTTTGGCACTGTTATGATGAGAGCTTCTACATCAGAATTTCCCACTATACCATTGATGAGGAATACTGGTAACTCACATGCCGCTCAGATTGTTATGTAATCTTATACATATCCTATATCGAAAGATCTCAGGGTGACATACAGATAAAATCAGTACAAGTAGGTTTCAGTAATTGAAAACAATACAAATTACTTGACTAAAAACATATTAAACATGTAAGCAAGTAGATGCAACTCTAAAAGATTAAAACAGTTTAAACCCATGTGCATTAACATTCTGAAATAAATCAATGAAACCTAAAAAAGAACATGCTTGGTGCCAGTGTTGGTGCCAACTGGGCCTCCAATGGGAGGGCATTCATTAATTGGGGTGCCACATGGTAGGAAGTGAGTGGCGTATTAAGTGTGAGAGGAGTGCTCTCTGAAGGGCATCTTTGGAGCTCTCAAAATACATCTGCTCATGCACTTCTGTTCTTGAGAATGGCATTGATGCAGGGAATGGTGAACTGGGGCCAGGGGCTATGCCAGGAGAAGCATCTGGCACAAAGTGGTGGCTCACACGTGCACCCTGGCTCCTGGAGACTAGCCCGCCTAATTGATGATCATCCCAGAGGACTCTAAAGTATGTCGTATCCGGAATCAAAGGGTGAAGAGGTATTTGGGTCACTCTGTCATCGTAAGCCTATTAATGGATTATTATTTTTAAAGAAATAAGCATTTTTATGCATGTGTTGCAGGGAGTGGGGGGGACAGGAACAAATGAATTGCTCAGTGTGCATTTTTACAAGGAATTTTTCAAAAGCCTACATTTGTGCTGAGTAGGGGGGTCAGTTTTCCCATTTTATCATTGGCTTTTAAAAGTATTGTTATTGATGATGAAGTTCTGTTTGTGTGAGAAGAAAAGAGATTTAAAGCTGGGCTTTTGCAGTACAACAGTGAAAAGAAGACAAACAGGGAAAAGGATGTTTTTACTCAGGTCTTTGTATGTACTGTTCTCTGTATTTGTTTTAATTAATATGAGCAGTCCCAAGTACCAGTTATAGGGGAAAAGTTGGCTGTACATGCAAGGGAATGAGGAGGATGAGAAAAACAGCAGAAAAAAGAAACAAGATGGGTCAGGGGACTGGAGACTGTAATCCACATGTAACTCTTAGGACTTTTCTTGAATGCTTTTTAGCACTGAAGAATGCAAGAAGGACAACCAGCATTCATACTGGCACCTTCCTCATGCTGACTGTCATCATGTGCTCCTTTTATTGGTTGTTGGTTAAAACCAGAGAGAAATTATTTCCTAGATTTGTATCCGAGACATATCTGATGAAGATTTATTCATGCTCTCCTATTCAACTTGTGTGGTATAACCCAGCTGTATTGTTGACCTCTGTCCAACATTAGAACAAATATATTTTCCCAGGAGCACTTGCTTTTTGTGGGTATTTGGGCATTTGGGTAATTTAGCATGGAGCCTAGTAAAGATCTATTTTTTAAAAATAGTAATAATAAATGGGTATATGCATGCACACTGCTGTCTAATATATTGACTAGTAGCCTGTTCTTGTGCATGGTTGTTTTGAAGAAAACGGTCTTAATTTCTCTCCAACTTGATTTCCAGAAAATTGGCATAAGATTGCAAGTTTTTAGTGGAAGATGGTAAATATACCATATGCTGACACCATACTTACCAGAGCATTCTTCTCAAATGGAAAATCTGTCCTTTGTGCTTGTGTCAATATAAAATACCTGGGCAACTGGTTATGCCAACTTAACAATCCCCAATAGAAAAACCTATTGCCTTATTAAAGGAAGAAGGCCTGTCTGATGAAGAGTGATGTGGTGATCCACTGTGGAACAGAATCAATCAGTCACCAGCAATCTGTGTGATCAGCCCACACACATCCTTTTGGAGATCGCTGTTTGGACTAGAGGAACGTGTGTGTGTTTGACTGTACTCGTTGACTTTGTTTTTAAGATACTTTACACTTTCAAGCAATTCCATCCTTGCATCATGTTCCAAACAAATAGGCTTAAGTTAGAAATGAACCAGCAGAAGAATAGTATCAGTCTTTATCAGTAGGCAGAATGATGTGCACTGATACAGTGGTTTCACCAGTTTAGCTCTCCAGCTTCATTCGTGGTGTTGATTCAAAGCAGATGAAGATGCCCTGCCTGCTTATCAGGGCAATAGGCAAAGTCCCTCTGTAATGCTCAGATTCAAAAGAGACAAATCATTGTACCTAAAGCTGTCAATTAGTTGCTGTTGTTGTTGCTACCGCTGCTGATTAACTGGTTAAATGAATACTCAATTAAAAACTCAATACTACATAATCTCAGCACACCCCCTGGGACTTGGTCCAAAGGGAAATTGCTTTTCCCAGTCTTGGAGGGATTCCATGTGCCCTTAGGGGAGCAGATAGTCACCCAACTATCAGCTCCCCCCAGTACCCAGGAGAGTTCCTCCAGCAGACTTCATACCTCAGTCAAGTTTGTTTTTTCTTCTAGCCCCACCATGCAAGACAAATCCCAGATGGGAATGAAGGTACTCCTTCCTCAACCCTGCGTCTATTTCACATATACCCAGAAGGTATGCTGTGCTGGCCTATTCTGAACTACGAGCAAAAAGAATATATAAAATGGGGCTTGGAAAAGTTACCTTTTTTGGAGCCCAGCTGCTAGAATCCTTGAGCCAGCATGGCCAAGTCTACGGATATTAATTCTGATCAGATCAAACACTTTTCTGGGTTCACAACTTAGGCCTTTGCTGCCCTACACTGTTATAGTGCTATTATACCACTATTATTGTTGTTTAGGGAGGGGCATTTAGATTTCTCAGCCAGAGAGCTCTTTGGCCCCAGTAAACTACAAACCCCAGAAATTCCACAGGATGTTGAAAGTAGAAGAATAGCACTATAACAGTGTAGTGAGGAAATGGCTTTAGTTTTTCAAGATGGTCCCTCAGCTTTGCTTTCTTTCCTTCTCTGTACCCCTCTGAGCTTCTCTCTGTCTGGTCCCTCAGCCTTCTATAACAGTTATTCTGATAATGTAAGGTCCTCCCCTGGCTTGATCGTATGTTTCCAGAAGACATTTTTTTGTGCATTCCCTACACCAGTGAACACAAATCTGATTTTAGGAATAGCAGTGCTCCTGAACTTCAGTCTGAACATTTTAGTCTCCCAGGACACCCAGGTCACTGACCTCAACATGGTTGTGGTAGAATAAAGGCAATTCAAGGAGAGATTCAAAAGGGAGAACACTGAATGAGGATACCTGTATTCACAAATTCCAATCAATTAGCAGAGGTTTGAACAGGGATAATGGCTTCTTAGCATATATTAATAGGCTTGTTTTCATTACACTGGTGTGTATCTTCTTCAAGATAAGACTATGTCTTCGACAGAACCAACTTTCTGGAGAGCAGAGTATCTTGCTTTCACATTTAAGGCCAGTTAACATTCTAACAGTTAGCAAACCTGTCTATTAACTAACAGATAACCAGAATGTTTCTGTTAAGCTCTTTGAAGATTTATATGTGATGAGACAATTCTCCTTTTGTGTCTACCATTTCACACTTATTCTTCCCTCACAAATGCGTGATGTGAGCATTTATACTTGAGGCTCGAATATTTCCCTCCAACCTACAGGAATAATGGACTATAATCTATTAAAGCTTATGGTAAAATAAATCAGTTACTCTTTAAAGTGCCACAAGACTCCTTATCACTGCTTTCCTTATTTTAAATTGTGTACTTCAGGAACAGGGAAAGTCCATCCCATGGGCTGCATGAGGTCTCAATTTCGTGGTCCCAGAGGCCTCCCTTGGCCCAAAATTGCTTCCCCATTTCCCCAGGGCATTTGTAGTAAAAAAATTCTGAGAGTGTATGTGGGAGGGGATTGCAGCCCTCTAAGCTCTGGTGGGGGCCAGCAGTGCAGCATTCTAAATTCCAGCATTTGCTCACCCCTCCCCTGCCTGCCCTCTCTAGATCCCTCCAGGGTAGGTGGCGTGGGTGGCAGTTTTGTAGCTATTCAGTTTTGTAGCCGTTCTCCCACTTCCCATTGGCTTTTTAAAGTTCTCTTACCAGCATCTGAAGGGGACTTTCTTTCCCTTGTAAACTGTAGGAGAAATTAGAAGACCAGCCTGGTGAATCAAGAAGCCAACTTTATTTAGGGAAAGAAATGCCCTAACAGACCAGAATCTGGCGAGAATGGGAGCCCTGAGATACAACCTCTAACATTCTACTATAGTTTGCCAAGGTTGCCAAGTTACTACTGCAAAGTGCATGTGAGGGGGAAATTCCATGAAGCTAACAAATTCAATAGAAGTCAAATTTTCTAGGCATCAGTTAGTCATATACAGCCTCTTGTAAAGAAAACAACCATTACCTGGTCCTTGCTCCATAATCCATTACCCAGTCTCTTGGTGCTATAGAGAACAAAATATGCTGTATTACCTTCACAGTGTCAACCTGTTCTTTTGGAATAATTTCTCTAGCACCAGGACACACAAATAATAGAGAGGAAAGCATTTTTGGAGTTATCACATGCAAAGCCATTTTAGATTCCCCTTCAATCCCTTCCCAATGTTCATATTTCTATGGTATGCCCCTGTCCCCCATCAATAATGTTGCACGTTTTAGGCTTTTAACTTAGGCTGCTGACCAATTAAATAATGTTTAGTTCACTATAATAATTTGATTTTTTACTGGTCAGGTTTTTCATTGATTAAATTGAAATAAATATGCATATTAACAAAACCCCAATGCAGATTTTTTTTTTTTTTTGGTGGGGAACAAAAAGGCACATGAGAACTAATAATGGAATAAACAAACATTATCCTTCATAAGAAGCGGGTCACTGTAATTTTTTTTTATTTCTTCATCACAGTATCCCACCAGAACCAACCAAAACAGAATGAAAATAATCAAGTATGCCCTTGATACTCAAGTATAATCAAGTATACTCCTGTTGTGTTGTGTGCCATTGAGTCATTTTTGACTTATGGTCACCCTAATGCAAACTTATGAGGTTTTCTTGGCAAAAGTTGTTCAGAGGTGGTTCACCATTGCCTTCCTCTGAAGCTGAGAGAGTGTGAGTTGCCCAAGCAGACAGTTATGCTTATTATTTGTTTAACCAAGAAAAGCTTTAAATCTTGATCTGCACATACACACAAATATACAAACATATTTGTAGTTAAGTCACATTGCATTGAAGAATTTGTGTTAAGGAATTTGGCGCAAGATTTCAAAGGGTAAGATTTGTTCCAGCTTCTCGAGAATGAGTGTTGTGTTTGAAGGCAGACACTGGAAAAGAGACTTTTTAGGACAATAACTTCTAGAATCCCCTAGACATTGGAAACTAAACTGGCTCTACTGATTGAGGCTTCTGGGAGTTGTTGTCTAGAGAAGTAACATTTCCAGGCTTTGATTTCATAACCCACAAACATTTATGAAAATCCATGAAAGGTGTTTTAACATAACAAAGTCCATGGGAAGACAGTGTGGTAATGTTCCATAAAAACAGTAGCAACCTGGCTTAAGCAACAACCCCATCTGATGTGGAATATTGCTCTTCAGTATCCCTTGAATCATATCAGTGAGTATGCAGCCATAAGGGAAAGCTAGATTGCATGACTTATGCATCTCTAAAGGCAGTCAGCTACAACTTCCACCAACCTGGTGCTCTCTAGATATCTTAGACTATAATTCCTATCATCCGCAACCAACATGGGATGAGAAACTGAAACTGATGCATCTGGAAAATGCTAGATTGGAGAAGATTGCAGGGGTGGGGATGGAGAACATTGTGAAGAGGCTGCTGCCCTTACAGCATGAGAGATTTTGGAAACTAGAGGACTTGGATGTATTTGGAGTGGTGGTGGTGTGGGAGAGAGTTCTTCTGAGATGAACTTTAAAAGAAAAGCCTGGTGTCTTGTGATTACTGACTGATGGATCAGAAGTTCTCCTCCCAGACTGGACCACTGTCAATTGTACTGGGCTGGATTGCTGGAATGGGCTGGAAAGCTACACCACGTAGCCAACATGTGCTGCCAATAACTTACTCCCTTCAGAGACTGTGGCATATTTACTCACATTGGTCTTAATCATCAATGCACTTTGCCTGTTGATCTCCAAGGCAGGAGGGAGCGAGGCTTAAAACGATCAGGCTAAACTGTCAATATTGTTTGAGCTCTGGTTTCCCCTTCCCACTACAAATGGCAGCAGGGGTCCCTCAGCAGAGATCTTACTGAGCTGCCAAAGCAGCCTCTGGATTCCAATGGTGAATACCTTCTGCTAGCCGTGGTGGGCCACCTTTTAGGAGGAAGAGAAGGGTGCCTCAAAATCAGTAGTGCTCCTTGCAGTAGCCCTTTCTTGACCCAAAGTAGTATTGATGGTTTTAGTGCAGCTTCCATACACAGGTAACTCCATATACAGTTTTTTTGTGCAATTGGCTGCCTTCTCCTGCCATCCTTCTCCAGATTAGAATACAGATGTGTTGCAAACCTGGTATTTATTCTGAGAAATACTTGCATAGAAAAATCGATTCACCAAAACTACATAACCATGACTTAGCCTAGATCTTTGGAGGACAAAGTGTATTATATGAGCATTTCAGATTCGTTTTTTAAACAAAATGAATTTCTAACCCTTGTGGCAGCAGGAAAAAAAGCTTGAAAAGGTGAATCCAAATGACACAAAAGAGGGATTGGTTTAGGGGCAAAACTGGGGTGGAGTAGTAAGCATGGAATAGGAGATGGAGAAAAAGTCTTGGCTTCCAGCAAGTGGGAAATAAACACTGGACTGGTTTTCCCTAGATAGGAATGAACCAACAACGATAGCAATGGATTTATTCAGGCTGGCAAGAGGAAAAGACACTGAAAGGTCAGTCCTGTGTGTGCTTACTCAGAGGTAAACCACACTGAATTCAATTAGACATACTCCCAAGTAACAGCGCATGGGACTGCAACCTTCCAATGGATGTTTTAAAACATTTTAGTTTTGAAAAGCCTGTAAGAAGAATGAACAGTCTGATCTATTACTGCTGTTATTTTTTTTAAAAATTCCCTTCTCTCTTGATAAGTGCATGTAGGCTGGTTAACCAGACTTTATTAGCACAAAGTATGGGCTCAGAAAAAACAAAATTCTGCTTCCGCATACTACTTCAGTGTAGAGACTTCTGAAGCAGAAAAGCACTGATTAGAAACACAAAGTGCCCAAAAGGACATGGCACTCACAGCAGGCAGGAACAAGACCATGTCTTTTGGATGGCTCCACAGGGATCATTAACAAGAGTGGCTGGACTATGACTCTGGAGAACATGATTTGACATTCTCTCAGCCTCAGAAGCAACCCCACACCCCATGACAAATCTTGCCAAGAAAACTCCATGATAGATTTGCCTTAGGGTCACCATACGTTGGAAACAACTTGAAGGTACACAACAAGGGGATCATTCTCTTTCATCTCACCCTCCAGTTACAAAGGAGTACATTATTTACAACTTACCTATATGAGACAAGGCTTCTCTAACCCCATCCCCACAAAAAACAAAGCAAAACAAAAACCTGCTACTTTGTCCTATCCTTTCCTGGCCTCTCCAGTACTATAGAGGGGTGCAGAATCAGGTGTCCTCTGAGATGCTGTCAAATTCCAATTTCCATCAGCCTCAACCACCATGTTAAACGGCCAGGGATGACAGGACTTAGGGCCTTTCTGCCCTACACTGTGGTATTATTCCATCCTGTGGAATCTTGGGGTTTGCAGTTGAGGGAGGGGCCTTTAGAATTCTCAGCCAGAGAGCTCTTTGGCCTCAGGAAACTACAAACCCCAGAATTCCATGGGATGTTGAAAGTAGAATAAGAGCACTATAACAGTGTAGGGCAGAAAGGCCTCAAAATCAGAATCTGGAGGGCAATGTGTTCCCTACCTGACATCAGTGAACTCATTGGGTCGTGCTTCCAAATCGATATGCCTAGAGATGTACTACAATTGTATGCCTTCCATGACACCTCAAAGTGCCTCCTAGGGCCAGCCTAAGATGTTTTGCTGCCCAAGCTAAAGGATGAGATCGCCCCTTGCTCCCCATTCAGAAGGTAATTAGCACTTGGCTCTTATTTCAAAGCTGGCAATGGAACGGCATTCTCACCACACCTGAGGGCAGCAAGCTAGCTTGGGTGATGTAAAGTAGGCCATGCAGAAAGCAGGGTTCTCTCCTCTGATGCAGGGGAATGTCCAGGGAGTTGCTGCCTCTCTCCCCTCCTTACCATCTAACATACTGAGATATATTCCTGCATGGCAGGAAGTTGGACTAGATGGCCCTTGTGGTCACTCCGCACTCCGATTCATTCTGTCTGACAATGGCTGGGGCTAGCCCTGAGGCCATCTGCCATCACCAGCATCTTGCATTCATTCACCCCCAGTGAATTCACTGGATTCAGCAAGACTTACTTCCAATGTGCGAGATTGTAGCCCTAAATGTACAATCTACCCATGTTGCTAAGTACAGGCACAAAGAGTTCTGTTGATTCTTATAGCAGTGCTGTGGAATTGTTGTTACTGCATGCCTTCATGTTGTTTCTGACTCATTGTGACCCTAAAGCAAACCAATCACAGGGTTTTCTGGGGGCTGTATGATGTGCCCAAGGTCACCCAATGGGTTTCATTGGCTAAGCAGGGAATCAAACCTTGGTCTCCAGCATCGTAGTCCAACACTCAAACTACACCGTGCTAGTGGAATATCACACCTTTATTCCCATTCCGCAGAAAGATTCAGCTGAGAGAGTTGTGCACTCAGGATGAGCCAATCTGTGTCTGGCCACAGGATATATGAGGGTGTGTAGCTTAAAGGAACCAGGTTCCATTGCAATGTTTACCCCATCATTTGTGAAATGCCAACCCTTTTACTTATAGGCTAGTGTAAAGTGATTCTAATACTGTAAACCAGGGGTGGCAACTGATGGGAGCTAAGGACCCCTAGTGCCCCCGGGAAAATCATCTCACACACACACACACACACACACACTTTTTTTTTTTAAACCAAATGTCCTCCAAAGTCTAAGACAGTGGTTCTCAACCTGTGGGTCCCCAGATGTTCATGGACTTCAGCTCCCAGAAGCCCCAGCCACTATGGTCAATGCTCAGGGCTTCTGGGAGCTGAAGTCCATGAACATCTGGGGACCCACAGGTTGAGAACCACTGGTCTAAGATGTCTGTGGACAGTTTTGACATGTTTTTTGGCCCAGGAAAGGCTTCAAGAGAAAACTTTTTTTCCCCCTACAGCAGGAAATGATCTGGAAGCTGAGTAACGCTCTCGGAGGCACATATGACTACACTCTCCTCAACCCTGCAGTAAATTTTAGAAGATACAGACAAAATCTATTTTCCCCTTTTTTTAAAAAAAATCTTAATACATTTATTAACCAAATTTTTCATACCCATGGCCTTGTTTATTTCTTTGCTTGTGACACAGAATAATCAGGATGATTTGGGAGGACTTTGGAATGTGTGAGTTCAGTATAAAAGAGGACTGGGGGGGCATAGTTACAACTGGTCTATAGCAGTCCTTCAGCTGTCCTTAAACTGCAACACTTCTCAGCCATAGATAGCAGAGTTGCACTGAGTCTCAACTGGGGAGAAAAGACAGGATATATTTAGCCAGTGATGAAGGATACTGGGACTTGTAGTATCATAACACCTGGAGAACCACATCCTTCCATTGCAAAGGGCATCTGAAGCCATGGCTATCACTGTACCCTTCCCCACAAGTACTTCAGCACTCAGGTGAGTTTGGTCATGTTTTCCTTGGTGTGTCCAGTCCAGCCTCTCTTCCTTTGACTGGCGGTGGTTCCAGCCACAGAGGCCTTTCTTGTTACTGGCTATCTGATCCTTCCTAGTAGAGTAATCCCTGTGATTGCACTCTGCGGCCTTCTGCATGCAAAGCGTGTGCTGCTCTATCACTCAGGGCTGCAGCTTCTTCCTGTAATTTGCCTAGAGGGAGTATCTTGTTTGTTGGGGGTGGACTTTCAAAAATATGCAAACGGCCAACCTAGATGATTCTGCACTCTGAAATGCCCACCAGCTAAACCGCCCCCGTGCCCTTGTGTGTAGCAATCAAGGATGGGCACCGTGGACAACTGGCTCTTCAGATACACTCTGGCCAAGTTCCAAATCAGCCCCTTCCCCTCTGATGAAGCCAAACGCCTTTGCATTCATTACCCGCACCGGATTGTTTAATTCTTCCTTCTGCTTGCTTGAGCTCTGTCATTCCTCCACCGACACTCAGGCACAAAACGTCTCCACTCTCCCCTCGCTGTTTCCATGCGATCCTGCAGCATAACGCAATTCAGATCAGGTTTTCCTTTGTCCCTGCTGCCTCTCTCGCGTTCAGAGTCCCCACAGCCTGGAATCTGAAGAGCCTTCTGCTTCTCCTGCCATCCACTCACGTGCTTCCGTCTCCTCGCTGCACGAAAACTTCCAGGCCGGGTTTTCCTTCCCTCCCGCTGCCAGCCAAGTGCATCTGCAACAGTGCCCTCCAAGCTCAGCCAAGAGGTTGCCCGTTCCTTGGGGTCCACCTGGGAGACCTCGGCTCCCTTCCTGCCAGTAAAACCCTCCCTCCCTCCGATCCTTCTCAAAACCCAGAGGTCTAGTGTCATGGGGCAAGTCTCGCTCTGCCGACCCGTCTCCGCGTCGCGGAGTCCCTTGTTACCTTTGGCGCGAGGGGTAGCCCGGAGCTCTAAAGCCCCGTTTCCCCCTCGCGTCCTTTCCCATCATTCGCCGTGCTCGCGTCTCCGTCACTCCCTACTCTGAGTTTGCCCACCTGGGCTGTGCCGGACCATTCCTTCCGCCACCCACTTGTCCATGTTCTCGGGGCTCCTTCCTCTCCCCTCGTCGCCCTCCCGTTTCCCGAATCCACTAAAGGTATCCCCTCCCCGCCCGCCGAGCAATTTTCTTCCTCCTCCCAGCCCTGCCGCTCCGCTCCGGATTTTCCCCCTTGTAGGATGGCTGTGCCCCTCCCCTTGGCCTCCCAGGTGTATCCGTCCCTTCTAAAATCCGCCCCGGGTTTTCCTCCTGCCTCCTCTAGCCCTGAATGGTACCGCTGGCTGCTGCTCCGCCGCCGCCGCCGCCGCCGCCTCCCGGCCCCTGGTGCGCAAGGCAGGCAGCGGCAGCGGCAGCGGCAGCAGCGACGAGCTCCCCCGCTCCGAGCATCCTCGCCGGAGGTTCCTGGCTCTGCGGCCGCGGATCGAGCAGACGGCGCCGGGACTAGGGACATCGGGGGGCTCGCCCCCTGCCGTGTGATCGCCACTGGACAGTCTTCTCTGCCTCCCCCTCCACCGGTCCCTTCCCCCGCATTTCCTTCCTCCCCTCCCTCCCTGCCTCCCTGCCTCCAGTCACCTTTCCTTCGCATCCACTTCCCCGCCTCGCCTTGGCCGAGCGAGTCCGCCGGGAGGGGGCGTCCACAGCTAGAGGAGAGAGCAGGGCCAGCGCTTCTTCGCAAAGGGAGACCCCCGACAGGCTTCTGGAGCCCTCCCGCCATGGGGAGACCCAGGGGGCCGCTGGAGAGCTAGAGAGCGTGCCGGGCGGGGGCCCGGACGGAGGCGCTCCCTTCCTTCCTTCCTTCCTTGCTTCCTTCCTTCCCCGGCCGGTGTCGAGGGTGAGGGCGCGTGTACTTGTTTGTGCGCACCAAGGAGCAAGCGGGGGAAGGGGGCGCGGGGGAGGAGAGGCGAGCAGAGCAGAGCAGAGCAGACGGAGCCCCCACCCGGCCGCCGCCGCCGCCGCCTCCACAGCCGCCGGGGCGCGCGCGCGCCCCCTCCCTCCCTGCCTCGCGCGCTCGCGTGCGTGTGAGTGCGATCGGGGGGTGGATCTTGGTTCGCTCGCCTCCTCTCCAGCGTCTCCAAAATGCCCGGACTGCTTCTCACGGATGGATATATTTTAAGATTTCCTTTCGCATTGAGAGGCGAGGCGGTTCGCCTGGTGGAGGCGTCCGCCAGTGACATCTTATCGGGGGAAGAAGGAGGGCTTTGATTTGGCCCCTACTCCCTCCCCCCTCTCCCCCTCCCTCCTTCTTTCCTCCTCCCCCTCCCTTCTGCTATTTTGGGAGGGGGCGGCTGCAAACAAACAACAACAACGAAAAAATAGAGACAGAGGCTGATTTATTGTAACAGACGCCCCCTTTCTCTTTTCCCCTTTCCTCTCCCTCCCGCCCCACACTCGCCACCCCACCAGGGGCGAAACAATCCGAAATCAGGACGCATCGAAGCGAGTGTGTGAGTCCGTCTCTGGTGCGTGTGTGTGTGTTCTTGCGCCCCCCTCCACGTTTCTCTGAAATTGACGCCCCAAGGGGGAGCGATCGGAAGAAGATCGAGCTCGCGCCTCGCAGCATCCGATCGCCTCGTGTTTCCTAATACCTGCGGGGGCTCAAGCCCTGCCGTCGTGGCTGGCGGCGGGATGGATTAGGGATCCCTGAATGGAGGAGCCCGAGGGACCGGGATCGCTGAAGGTAAGGAGACCGCGAGGCTCGGCTGCTGAGGGTGGTTTGACGTGGCCGGTGGGTCGGCGGGGACCGGGCTGGGAACCCTTCGCTGTTCTCCTGTCCTCTCCCCCCCACTCTTCCTTCAGTGACCCCTTTGGCCTCGGACCACTGGATAAATCGGACGGATTGGAAGCTTTTATTGGGGGCGGGTGTTGGTCGTTCTTGGCAGGCTTTTTTTTTTTAAAGAGGAGGGAACTGAATAAGTGCGATAGTGTAGTTGTTATTCTGATCATTATTCTGAGTTTTCCTCGCCTTGCGATCTCCGTCCCTCCCCGGCTCTCCCCCGCCGTGGTTTGGGTACCGCTGCCGGACTTGGTGTTCAGAGTCCCTCTCAGAGACGAGCTTTCTTTGCGCCACTGGGACTTGAAACGGGGGAGCCAGAGCGGCTAGGGCTGTTGCTGGCTGGGTTGCGATGCTACGAGGAGGGGTCCGTTTCCTACCCCCTTCGCCGATCGTCTTTGCCGGAGATTTTCCAGGGGCAGACGGGGGGCTCCGCTCATGCCGGTCCCCTTTCGCCTACGAAGAAGGCGGCCGCCTGTTTCTGCCCCCCTCCCCCGCCCCCGGCTCGGTCTCTGTGTGTGCCCAAGACAAAGCCATCCGCAAAAAAAATACCCTGCCCCTTGCCGCCGTTACTGCGGTATTTCCACCCCCCTTCCTCAGATTTTGTATATATGTGGCTGGGGTGGGCGAGGGAGAGAAATTGCCCTCAAAATACCGTAATGCACAAAGAAGAGGGTAGGGCTGTTTCCGGAGATCTTGTCTCTGGGCTTCTCCTCTCCCTCCCTCCCCACCCTGGTGAATTTTGCTGCAGGAAAAAATAAAGCCGGAACCGCCACAAGATCGCGGCGGCGGCTGCCCCTTCCCCGTTTCGTGTAGCGTTTCGCTCGCTCGCTCGCTCTCCCCCTCCCCAATTTCCCTGATACGTGTCTTTATGTAACAAGCAGGCTTTAGAGGCAGAGGCGGCGGCGGGCACACACACACACGCGCGCGCAAATCTTTCCCCCCCCCACGTACAGTTTCAAGATGGGAGGAGGATGCAGGCGGAATGGTTAATCAGGGAAAGAGAGAGCGCGCTGGCGGCGGCGGCGGCGGCGGCGGCGGGGGGGCACGCTTGTTGTGATGGCTTCGGGCTGTGCCGCGATCCTCCTCCCCCCTCGGTGTGTGCCCACCCCGCCCCGGCGGCCGAGCGCATCGCTCTGGAGGCGGGCAGATGTGCCCCTTCTTTCACCTCCGGCCGGGCCCTTCGGAAGGGCAGTAGCCCACCTTGGGGGTGATCAGGGATCCCTGACTCGGAAATGGGGCGGAGAGCCCCGTCGTGTAGCGGCGGCGGCGGCGGCGGGGAGGGAGGGAGGGAGGGAGGGAGGCGCGTTGGTCTCGTTCTCCCTCCCATCCGTGGAAAGGCTCTTCTCCGCTCGTTTCACGGGTGTACGTGCGCGTGAATACACGCAGTTTGGTACCACTCTTGAGGCGCATGGCCCCCCAGTTGAGAGGAAGGCCGACTGGGAAGAAGGGGATAATCTGGAAAAAATTTGTACCAGCCATCCTTAAAATACGGCACTCCGTCTCTCTCCTAAACCCCCTGGCCCTGAGCCTCCCTTTTGCTCTTGATCTCCCACTGATTTTTTTTTTAAGAAGGAAGAAGAGGCCAGAGTGAATCCTTTTGATCTAAAACCAACCTTCTTTCCAAAAGCCGATCAAAAACTAGATGGATGATTGCTGCAAATCTTTGGGATTTCATATTCTCCAAAGGGATGTGGGATGGGGCAGTCTGTGAAGGCAGGATGCTGAGAGCTCTTTTCCCCAGTTGGGAAATACACTGGCTGTGTGTGTGTGTGTGTGTGCGTGTGCGTGTGCAGGGGGTCTTCCCCAACTTTGGCAGTTGGTACAGGGGTAGGGAAAGGGGCTGTGAGTAAGGGAGGGACGAACAGCCAAAAACTGGGAGAAAGCTGCTTAACCAATACAGACATGAATGGATGGCTGGAGGGAGAGCGAGAGAAAAATGTAGATGAAAGAGGAACAGATGGAAAGGGGTATGGATGATCTGATAAAGAACCTGTTAGTAATCACTCTGGTCCTCCCTCTCTCCAATTTATGGTAGGTGAGGGCCTTCCCCCACTCTCCAATTTCCTGTGGTAGCCTTTCTGCTTTCCAAGGGGGTTGAATGGTTTGCTGGTCCTGCCCAGCCATAAATGTCTTCCCACAATGCTGGCTGGCTTGGCGAAGGTGAGGGAACTTCAAGATGTCAAACCATAATTCTTTGGGAGCTAGAATGTGCAAGGCTCATTTCAAAGGAAGAATTGGCAATGGGAAGCTGAGGCTGGCCTGGCTTCATGAAACCCTCTCATTTTGGCACTTGGGAGAGGAAGAAAGGCAGAGCTGGATAGCATGCAGCTACTAAAAGGGTTTCATTTTATTCTGAATCCCATTTCCCCCTTTTATCTGCCTTCCCAGTCCTGCTCCCCATCTTTGACGGACCCTCCCTGTCCCACAAAAAGCCCAGTGAGATTACTGCTTAGAAAATACTTAGAAAATCAACAAGTTTCTTATATGAGAGGAGAATGTCCCACAGCGTTACCTGTCAGATGTCCATTCTGCTGTGCTTCAGGGAGTGTGGGTAAAATAGGGCACAGGTTCTACTGCTGTTGGAGGATTTTTGGGAAAGTGGGGTAAGGAGACAACAATGCAAAGGAGGAGAGAGGGTTTGGAAGCTTTCTGAACCTGTCTGTGGCAGAAAAACTGACAGGGAAACAGAGAGATCTAGAGAGATCCTCCAAAAACACCTCTCTCCTTTGGAATAAAAATAATTGTGAGCTATATCCATAGTGTTGGAACAGAAACATGTCCTGTTAGTTGGGATGGGGATTTGGGAACCAAAGCTCTTGGGTCCTCCTCCTACCTCCAGCTATGTTCCATGTAGCCAATGCTTAATTTCAGAACCCCAAGATTTAAATATATCTGGAAGTCATGACCCCTGACCTGGAAGGTCTTCTCTCTCATTTCAGATTTGATGGGGATGGTTGTAGTAGTCCCCTTTGTGTTGGTGAAAAAACATTGTGCACCTACTTAAGTAAATAAAAATCAGTGTGTATTTTCCCTAGAACCATGGACTGGGCTCTGATAATGGAAAACAGGTTGAGCCTTTTAGCCTATATGTGTAATTTCCGGGAGTTGTTCTGAAAATCCTCAGTTCCATGTAAGCTTTAACTGGTGGCTTTTAGACAGGACTGCCAGTGGCTCCTGGATGTGACAGCTGTATATGTTACTTTCAGGACTGGAAGGAATGTGCCCCTGAATGCCAGTTTTGAGAGACATGAGCAGCAAGATGCTGTTGCCCTCATATTTTGACCGAAGGCTTCATCTACCTTTGGCTGCTGAAGAAACTGGCTGTGGGGCTAAACAAGGCCTTTGGTCTGAGGTTTCTTCTTATTTCATGTGTGATTGAGGTTTTCTTTCATGGCTGTGCTTAAAAATAGTAAGAGGTTTTTGCTAGGATTTTGGACCTTACTCTGTTTTCTTAGCACCCTGCATGTCATTGAACATGTTTGTTAAATTAGTGGGGGAGAGAAGAGTCTTCTCCCACCTCCCTGTAGGATATTCTGGCGCAGGAATAAGAATCCAGACTCACATTGGAATAGTTGGTGGAGATCAGTGTGTGCCACATTGATTACATCCCTAAATCCCATGCTGTTGAAGTGTGAGAACCAACAAAACTTGGTGCTTGTAGGTGCTGTGTGTCCAACAGAATAGAGGGGCAAAATTCCACTTTGAGACTGAATACACACCAGAAAATTTATGTTATTTGTTATTCTTCCCTCTCCCTTTGCACTGTGTGGTCTTGATGGTGCTGTATGGACATAATGAAATGCCAGCTGGAAGGATACTGTTGGAGCAATTGAAACTCAAGTAATAATCTCAGTCTTTTCACATCTGGAAACCCAGTGAGTACAGCAGAGAGTACAGCAGGAGGAAGAGAGAACCTCCACATATCTTTTCAGTGTTTTGGACGTGCATCCTTGGAGAAACACACAGCTAGCACCACTTTTCTCTGTGCTTACATGGCACCATAGATTGGGGCTTGCCCTCCTAAAAGAAACCATGATGTTGGGGATAGGAAGCCACAGCAAGCGTAGAAATTAAAAGTCATGGGGAACTCAGTTGCTTGCTTGGAGGATAGACATATATTGGATTTGCTACATTGGATTTGTAAGTCCAGCCAGGATGCATCTTGTTTCCAATGAGTAAAATGAACTAGGTGCTTTGGCACTGATAAATGCATGATGTATGGTGATTCTCAAATAGTATTTCCTTCTAAGGGTTAGTAGCAAGCTTGTCTCCAAAGGCAGGGAAGCTTTTAAGCCCTTCTGTAATCAGTGAAATTCTCACTGGTGATGAATTTATCTCCATCCCCCAAGTTCTCTTTCTTTGGATGATGGGAAGCCAGTCTCTTCTAGGGTTCCTGTTTTCTAATTCCATCTGGAGAATAAAGGAACTCTCATTCTTTAGTAAAATAATCTAGCATGGATTCTCCAGGGTCTCCTTCATTTTAATAGCAGAGTTCTGTGTTTTGCTCAGTGTCTTTGTGCCTGGGAGGGGGCAGGCTGAGAGACACACTGGCCTGGATGATGTGACCTCTTCACTTCAGATGTGCATCTACTTAGGTCTTTTTGAAGATCCTGACTCTGTTTTGTGTGGGTGGGTAGGTGGGGGGATACATTTGTGGAACAAGTAGAGTTCTTTTAAGAATTTAATGCAAACAGTCCAGGGATCCAGTTCGGTGTAAACTGGCTTCAGTTCTTAAGAGCCAATAAAGTTGGATCCCTTGGTGGATGTAAATCAGCATCCTCCTTTTTTTAAATGGATGGGCACTGTGCTGCTTAACACCAGCTGGAGGTGTGCAGCCTTTTGCCAAATACATTTGTGCTGTGGCCCCTGGGGGTAAGCGCTCAATCTGTGACAGGGCCTTTGCTTATGCAAGCCCATGGCACTTGCCAGGAGCCAGTGTTATGTTATTTTAAAGAATGCCATCTCCTGACATTGCAGCACAAAAATGCCTCTGAGCAAGGAGCCCTTCAACCAAATCTAAATCAACAGCTCCCTGCACAGAGGCACAACCTTGCCTTAGAAATCTCACCAGCAACTAAGCCCAGAGGTGTGTGTATGTGTGTGTTATGTGCAGGGGGCTGTCGTTTTGTCCATCCAGAACCTCTGATGTGACAGAGAGAATTCCTTTCTAGGCTTGGTCATGTGAGACATAGATTCCTACAGAGATTTCAGCCATTTGTAAGCCAGAAAGTATGTCCCTGAAATTAAGACCTCTTTGTTTCCTAGAAGACTGGCAAGGTATCAGTGGTTTATATACAGACTGCCCATGGGCTGCAGACAAGAAGAGAGAAGAGCAGGTTATGGGTTTTTCTTTCTTTCTTTTTCTTTTTCGGTTTGTTTTAAATGTATTTCCTTTCCATCCATTCCTACAATGTGTGGGTGGCATTTTCTAAGCTTGTGTATATAGTGTTTTTTCCCCTTAAATTAATGATTATTATTTAGCTGGGGAGTGTGTGGGCGTCTGCAGCCAATTTCTGAAGCTGCATTACCTGTCTTGCATTCAGCAATGGGGGATATTTCCCCAAGGGCCTCTGTCAGTTGTGCTGAATAAATTAGTGACACCTCCTTGGCTCGTGTGTACACTTAGACACTTTATTGTGTGCGTGCGTGCGTGTGCACATGTGCAGTAGTGTGTCCGTGTCCGCTTGTGTTGTCTTGTATATGCGTAATGCCTGTGTGTATGCCCTCAGTCACTGACACCCTACAATGTCCTGCCTCTTGTGGTTTTGTTATGGATCCTTCTGTCATGTGCATGGCAGATAAACCCTTCCTTCTGCCCAGTCTCAATAAACGCCTGGGGATGAGAAGCAATGTGCTGAGGATGATTAGGGGAGGGCAAGGTGTGGCTATTTGGTTTGAGGAGGTACAGCTGAATGGGCAAAGGGAAGGATAGCTCAGCCTCTTCCTCTCTTCCTCTTATCACTGCACAGTATCTTAGATCTAGAGCCTGGAACTAACATGGTGGATATACCAATATTGCCTGTAACATGTCTCTCTTTTGTGTGGCAGTAACATTCCTTTATCGTGTTCTCATGTTTAGAGTTTTGTTGGGTGTTTCATGTCTTTAGTACTGTTTACTGTTTACTTGTTACTTTCAAAGCAGTGCATTTTTTAAGGGTGAGTCAGAAGTGTGGCTGACCATTTTTCTACTCTGCTTTTAAAAAATATTTCAGTTAATTAAAAAGTGAGGTGTTAATCCATTTCTAATATGTAAACATTATTAATTGATCCCTTTTAAAAAAGCAATGCTAGTGCATAACCCCCACCCCCCAATAATATTCCAGGTTCTGCTTTGATCAGCTGTCTATGGCCATTTCATTAGTAGGTTTAAATCCCTCATTCCCACTTTGTACACCCAGTATCTTTCAGTAAGGCTAGTGTTAGCATTTGGCATCACCGGGCAGGTGCTGTGGTCACTGTATCCTGGCAGGACTGATCACTGATACATTTCCCTCCCCTTCTCTTCTTAAAAAGAAATCTGACCTGGGTTTGCTGTTTTTATTTCCTGCAAAATCTCATTGTGATGTAGCATGTGAGAAATTAAAATGGTGGGTATGCCAAGCTCCCTGAAAGTGCTTAGAACATTGGTCAACCAGTGTGGCTGCTCTTGTTGGCTGTGGCTGCAGGTCCAGCACTCAGGACTCCCCAAAAGAGGAGTGGACCCACCAGAGGTGTCTTCTACCACCCCAGGCCTCCTCAGTCCTCATAAGCCTCCATATGCCCACTTGCAGAACAGTCATAATTTTCTGGTAGAGGATGTAGGATTAGGTGGTGTTGGATTCCCCTACAGTAAAGATGTACATCCTTTTTGGCTCCAGGGTCTGCATTTGATGCCAGTTGTACGTGTGTGTATGGACAAGGTCTGCATATTCACAGAAAGATGTGCGTCTCCTGCACAATACAGATTATCATAAGACCCTGAAGACATCTGATCTTGTCTAATTTTGGCAGCTAAGTGGGGTTGGATCTGGTTAGTACTTGCATAGAAGATCACCAAGGAATGCCTGGGGTCCCCAAGCAGGATTAGGAAGGACTCCTGCCTGAAAATTTGAGAGTACTGGACTAGATGGTCTGATTTACTATAAGGCAGTTTCCTATGTTACTATGCATATATCACAGTATCTAAGGATGGGGAGGTTTGAACCCTTCCTGTTGAGAATGAGGGGTAGTTTTGTGTATGTATGTATGTAGATGGAATCTTCTCCCATCTATTGGCAGCTGCTGATGAATGAGAGGTTCTCTGTCCTTGCTGAGAGTGGAAAAACGATGGTCTTAGAAACTGGGGAATTGTGTTTCTTCCCTCAATCTAGAATCAGATGGGATGTGGGGAATATTCTGCTGGATTATTACAGCATGCAGACTCAGATTGTGCACTCCTACAGCTGGTAGGATTTTCTTTGTCACCAAAAGGCATTGTTTATGTTGGTGTTCTCCATTTTATTGTTTTCTACCCTGACAAATCAAGGTCTTCTTGCTGCCTGAGATTCAATGCTTCATAGAGGAGCTTTATGAGGGAGATGGGGGACTTACAGCTGAAATACAACTCCCAACATCTCTGGCCAGTGCTTAGGAACATCTGGAAGGTCACAGCTTTCCTTCTTAGGAAAGCTTCTTAGGAGAGTTTGATTATTTTTTAAAGTTGGTTAGAAGCAGAGCTGCCCTACTCTTTGAGACATTATCAATTCTGTGTGATAAATTGTGGAATCTTATAACTTTGCTGGCCTGGCGCATCTTTTAGTCATTTTATTTTTAGTAGCAGTAATTGGCAAAACCAGCATCCATTCCTCCTCCTCCAGCACTTTTCTTAGGGGGAAAACTCCACAACAACTTTATTTTAGCACCCTCGATTCTGTGCTAGTTGATACATTTCAAATATTTGGAAATTTTACCATTGGCAAGGGGACTCTGGGAACTGTAATCCAAAAAAAGAACTTTTCTGTTTAAATCGCCCCCACAGAATGACCTCCATCACTGCAGCTAGAGGAGGTTGCAGTGCATGTGGCTGATCCAAGGAAGGTCCTGCTTTTGAAAAAAAGGTCTGCTTGTTCTCTGCACATTATTTTTGACCATTAATCCTCCTTGTGCCCCAGACCCCTTCGCTGCTTCATCAAACCCTGTCTATTCCATTGGCCTGATTCATGTCTTTGTCATTCACTTGTGGTTTATTAGGAGAGGGAAGGTGGGTGATATGTAACATCACATCTGTAATGGTATCAAGTTCTACAAGCAGACTTTCCCAATCTGGTTCCCACTGGATGTTTGGGACTACCTTTACCATCATCCCTCACCATTGGCTATACCATCGGAGTAATGAGGGGATATGACTTGAAACATTTGGAGGGCACTGGCTTGTGGCTGCAGTCACCAGTTGGTTTCCTGGTCCACCTTATTTCAAAGACAGTTTCTACCTCCAAGTAGTTTACAATCAACCCCCTTTTTTCACATGTGACATTAATGTTTACATTTATATATTTATTTTATGCATTTTGCCAGGTCCACATTGGAGATGTTGTTACCCAGTACATTCAATTTAATAAAACTTCTATAGCACTTTCTATTTCACACTTACTCTTTTTATCTTACAGTAACAGTTCATGTGCACAAACATAGCAGCAGAAAGGCTTACAAGTGCTTTTTAAAATTGTACCTGCACACCAGCCCCCGCTCCACACTTTGATTTTCCTGTTAGTCTGTGATGTGGCTCACAGACCATACCAAACCCAACCTAAGTAGCTGATGTCTGTATGTGATGATCTAGTCGAGGACATGAGTTCTATACTCTGTGCATTTCTTCAGGTATGTGAGAGGTTTTTTTTCTCTGCCAAGGGATGGTTTGTTAAGGTTGTTGCTGAGAGAAGAAAAAAGAAATTTACCATTGCTCATTTGCATGTGTTGATTATCAGACATGCAAATTTAAAATTGCTTCTTGCCTACCGGTGTGATAAAGTGTTTAGAATCACAGCTGGTTCAGTTGACTTAAAACTGCCCTGGTTGAAACTCTAATGATAATTGATCTGCAGGATATTGGTGAAGCCTTCGTAGATTGCAAGCATTCAAGTCAGGGTGTCAATCCTTTCTGCTTGCTTTGGGAATTCTGCTGAGGGAAGCGTCTTTCAAAAAGAAAGGGAATCGGAGTTGAATTGGATCCCCAGAGTTGTAGAATGGCTTTGGACTAGTAGTTTGAAGGAGAAAAAGAGAGACAATGGTAAGACAAGGCTACCCATGGTTATTGTCAGAATCAGTGTGATGTAGTGGTTAGAGCTGTGGTTTTTGGACTTGGGTCCCCAGCTGTCGTTAGATTTCATCTCCCAGAAAGAAGCTTCAGTCTGCTTAAGCTATTGAGACTCTGAGAGGTGTAGCTGAGCAGCTTGACCCAAGGTCAATCCCATTCTGGAAGCTGAAATGCAGCAACATTTGAGAACCCAAATCTGGGAACTGTTTGGTGAAAGTACTGGGCTGTCCCTGGAACCAGACCAGGAGATCAGAGTTCAAATCCTTACTCAGCCACAGAAGTCACTGAGTGACTGTTGGGCCAGCCGTTAACTCTCAGGCTAGTATGTGTTGGGCTTTTAATGCTGTTGGTTGATTTTTTAAAATATTCTGTGTTGTAATGAATTTTAAAATAGGTATATTTAATTGTTTTTTAAAATACTTATGTGTATTTATTTAGATTTTTTTGTATGGTTTTAAATCTGTGCTGGTTTTAATAATTTGTAAGCTGCCTTGAATCCCATAGTTGAGAAGAAGGTGGGCAATAAATGAATAAAATCATCATTATCATCATCATCATCATCATCATCCATCTGTCCATGTGTGATAATGACCATGGCAAGATGGACCATATATGCTTCTTTGTATCCCATGGGGGAAAAGTGGGATATAAATGCAATGAATAAAAAAGTTGTTTGAAGTGGGATATAAATGCAGTGGATAAAATAAATTGTTTATCTAATATTAGTGCTAGAGAATGTTTTCCTATCATAAGTAGCTTGGGACCATTAGAAGAAAGGCACCATTCTCCTAATGGTGAAGTCACCATTCACCTCCTGCCGTTTCCAGAATACAGGGGCTATGGTTAAGGTGTCCTTGTTGTAAGAAGTGCTGTGGCTGGCAGTCTGCTGCCTTCCCAAGAGAATGTGCTAGGTTTCTATTTACTGCAGAAGAAACTGCCTACATTTCCTAAAGGCACTAGATCCTCTTTGATTAGTACTTGGATGGGAGACTGCCAACAAATATCAGGTGCTGTAGGCTCTATTTCAGAAGAAGGAACTGGCAAAACCACCTCTGAGTATTCCGTGTCTATAAAATTCATGGGGCCACCATAAGTTGGCAGGCAGCTTGAAGGTGCATACACACAAATACATACAAAGCACGTCCAGGGTGCCTAGCTAACACTGCTGAGCCTATTAGCCTTCTGATCCATGCGCAGAGGTGTTTTGCCTGGTCGTTCTGATGGGCTTTATCATGGATGCCCAGAGTCCTCATACACATATATACACACAGAGCAGAAGAGGCCATTCACCATGAAATGTTGAGCATGCCTGACCTTGTCTGCATTTGGAAGCAACGTAAGCCTAGGCTTCGTTAGTACTTGGATGGGAAACCTAAGAGGTTACACTAGAGATCACCAGGTTGGGCTAGGAGATAATCCTAACTCATTACAAGGTACCTTTCTGTGTCGCTTTATATGAAGCCTATGAAAAGTAAAGTTTTGCTGTCTTGTAAGTGCAATAATGGAATTCCATTCACTAGACCCCTTTGCTTACTGTTCGCATGTATCATGCTCAACCTTTCTAGTTTCACCAATTATATTGCTTTCTTCTGGTGTCTTTAGATCCTATTCCCACTGTTGCATAATGTGATTGTAATTTTACAACCTTTGGTATTCAATTCAGCAGACACCCTGCACGAAACAGTGGTCTTCTCCTAGCACCTTATGTTCCTCACAGTTATAGTGTGGAATGAGGTTGTCTTTGTACTACTTCCTTTGTGTGTGTCATAAGGTAGAGAGGGAGCTAGTGTCTTCTTTAAAGGGTCTGAGGTTCAGTGTGAGGAAAGAGCAGCCCCTGCAGAGTCAGGAAGCTGCATTTTGGGTCAGAAGTACAGAAATAATCTTGTAGTTTTTTCAAAGAAGTAGCCATGTTAGTCTCTTGCAGCATAAAAAGGGGGAAGAAAGGGAGGCTGAGGGGAAAAAAGGGAATGTAGCAGCTCCTTTAACTGGTTTTTATTTTTTCATGAGCATTTGTGGATATAAACCCCCTTCTCTGGATGCAGTACAGAATGATAAGTGCCCTGGCATTTAGGGCAAGGGTAATGATTTGCATCCTTCTGGATCCAGTTATATTCTATTCCACTCCTACAACTCTGTAAATATGCTTTATACGTGAGCATTTATTATCGTAGAGCCAATGTGGTATAGTAGTTTGAGCATTGGATTACAACCCTGGAGATCAGGGTTTGATTCCCTGCTTGGCCATGGGAATCCAGAGGTTGACCTTGAACACATCGCACATTCTCAGCCCCAGAAAACCTCATGAAAGGTTTGCTTCAGGATTGCTGTAAGTTGGAATTGACTTAAAGGCACACAACAGCAACAGGTCGTCACTTTGTTTTGCATCTGAAGGAGTAGGTTTATATCCACAAGGGCTCATACAAAAATGCAAACCACTTAGGCCTAAATACCCTAAAGGCACCAGTTTCTCATCTGACTTGGAAGCTGAGCAGGGTCATCCTTAGTTGGTACTTGGATGGGAGACCACCAATGAACACTAGGTGCTATAGGCTATATTTCAGAGGAAGGAACTGGCAAAATCACATCTGAGTATTCTTTGCCTAAGAAAACCTTATGAAATTCATAGGGCCATGGCAACAGGTGACTTGAAGGCACACACACACACACACACACACACACACACACCCCTTAAAGGTGCTGTTACATTCTTTTTTATTCCCTTCCCCCTTCCCCCTCCTCTCCTCCTTTTTATAGAAGTAATCTAGATCCACCTGATTTCCATGTTGTTCTTTGGAATAGCATCTTAACTTGAAGGCTATGAAAAGAAATGTGTGTGTGTGTGTGTGTGTGTATGCATTTATTGTATAGTATTTTATTGTATAGTATTTTGTTAAGGAATGCTGACAGCATTCAAAATTTTATTTTGTTCTGTTGAATTTCGTTAAGTTATATTTCTTTCAATAAAAAAAGGATGTCCCTCTGATGCACTAGTGTTCTGGAAACCAGCAGAGACATTCTCCAGCATTAAATTTTCCTTTCTGCTCACATCCTCTCCTTAGCCTTGGTTTAGGATGTCTCTGTTGTATCATTGCCAGGGGCATTTCAGCAGTGGACCAGTTTGTTGAAAAGCTGTCTGAGGACAGTAAGAGCATGCCCCTAGCAAATACACAATGGCTGTGTGGATTAGAGTCATCATGGCAGCTATTTCCTTCAGGTTGGCTTTTGTTAGGTAAACAAGACAATCCACAATAATTCATCTCTTTAGAGAAGAGTTGGGGAACCTTTGCCCCTTCAGATGTTTTGGACTACCATCTCCACAGTGCCTTATCCATTGGCCACATTGGCTGGGTGTTCTGGGAGTTGAAGGCCAAAACATCTGGAGGGTCAGATGTTCCTGAGATCTGCCCTAGTAGTTCCTTGGAGAGGCCCAAAAGAGTTAAGGTGCGGATCATATAAAATGAAGACTGCTTCCCATCCCATGAACTACCATATAGAAATATGTTCCAGATCCCTCCCTCTCATGTTCATCTGAAATCATTTTTTGTGTATCTCTTGCTGTCTTACCTATCTAAAATGAACACTCAGTATCACCTAACATTTTAATCCATTATATCAATGTCGAGCTTGGTTTTGGATTGAATCAGTTTTTTTTCTTTTGAAAAAAGCAATCTCCATAGATCAGACTTTCAGCAGCAAGTTGAATTGGTCTGTCAAAATAAAAGTGTACAGAACTCATGAGGTGATACCTTTTAATGCTTAAAAAAGAGAACCAGAGGGTGAGCTTTGAAAAGCTCCTCATGTACATGTATTGAAAGCAAAAATAGAAATATGAAAGACGAAAGGCATTAGGGAAAAGAAATGTATATCTTGATCCTTTCTCATTGCTCTATATCTACATTTTATTAAAAGATTTATATCTTTGTGGATAAAGTGGTAGGAGCGTATGTTACCTGCTCTCTTGTTTAAGGTTTTGTGTTTGTAATCTAATTTACTTAATATAGGTGAACTGCCTGTGCCTGTTCCTTAGTTCTTTTTCAGCCTTCTTCAGTCCAGCCTCTCCCAATGGGCTGGACTACATACCTCACGATCACCATCCGCACTGCTAGTGGGGTGGAGTGGTTTGTCATCTAACACATCTAAGAGAGTGTCACATGACAAACAGTTGCTCTAGTCATCTCAGAAGAGTGAAGTCATCCAATATCCAGTATTTTTGCCAAACAAAGAGTTCTGTATATGTTCTTCTCTCTGTGTCTCTCATGCTGGTATTTTAGATGGCGATTCAAACTTGACATTTAATGGCTTCTGTACATGTATTTCTTTCAAGATAGATATGTTATTCTACATATAGACCCAATGGTGAGCTTGGAAAGTAATTTAAAAGTATGAAAAAGTAGCTGTTTACAGTTCTTCTTCCAAGATCTTTCAAAAGTAGTTAATTACCATTAGTATAGTTTTTGAAAATTAATTCTTCAGTTTGCCACAAGCTTTTGAAAAATTAGGTCCCTGAATAGTACAACCCACCGGTCTAAGGTATAAGAAACACTCTTCTCACATCTACCCAACTGGCACTTCAATGCCCAAGCTACAGCACAAGGCACATCATGAAGCAGAACTAGAATCATGTAATCTTCCTCTTCTACCAGTTAGTGAAGTGATGCTCCTGCAATTATAAAAGTAATACACTTCCCAAGAAGCGAAATCCCACCCAGTCAAGTTAGACTTGAAATATAACCTGTAAACTTATGCCTTTGTTGGAAAAAGGACTTAACAATTAGTTGCTTATAAGTTCTGGACAGAGGATCATAGCCAGGCTAGCAAGTATGAGACTATTGTGATAGGTAATTCTTAGGAAGCATAAAGGGCTATTCTTCATTCATTATCTTCCCTCCCATCCATCACTTTTTCTTCCTCTGCAGCCTTCCGATCTATAGTTAACACCCCCTTTGTGCTCAGGCTGCAGTAGCTAATTGATATGATAACTGGGCACACATCTGATTATGGTGATAATTAGCTGGAGCCAAGCTGGGGAGAAGAGTCCCAGTTTAATTTGGTCAGGGGTTTGGAGCATTTGGAAAAAGTCCTAATCAAGTTACTGTTAAAGCAGCACATGTAATTCCTGCTGCTAGGAGCTACCTTGGTATCAAGGAACAGAAGGAGGAGAGGAAGAGGTGCTTCTTGTTTAATGCACACCAGTTGTCTTTTGGAACAACTTTTGGAAACTCAACTTTTTAACAGTTTGCCACATTGCAATACAACTCAAGGGGTTTTCTCGGGCTAATCTGTGGATCAGTTGCTAGAGGCTCTGTGAAGAACCAGATGATACTTTTGGTGGACAGCCTATGACCCAGGAGTAGAGAATACATAGCTCTTTGATGTAGATTGCAACAGCATCATACTTTACGGTTGGCCCAGCTGGCTAGCACTCTGATATTTCCAGAAGAGGCTCTTCTCTCTGCCCATCATCCTCACAGGCACATCTGGTAGGAGTACAAGGGAAGGCTCTTTTGGTGGCTGCTTCCATGCTTTCAAACTCCCTTCCTACAAAAGTTAGGTTGGCTCCCTCTTTGCTCTTCTTCTGGACAGGTCGACAGTTGAAAATGTTTCTGTTCTAACCAGGACAGTTCCAGGCTATTAGGAACTGACTACAAGTGCTTTTCATAGTGTGCTGTTCTGTTGAATTTTTTAAGCTTCTGTGACTTATCTTTTCAATGGATTTGTTTTAAATGGTTTTAATATGCTAGGGAGCTACATTATAACAACAGGTTTTGGTATATTTTTACTTATGTTGTATGTATTTTTATCTGTATTTAATTTTTGCAAGCCACCTTGAATCCCAGCTTTGAGGAAAAGGTAGAGTATAAGGGAATATAATAATAAGAGCAAAAATAAGACTGATGGAAGGACTGCATATTCCCCATTCCTCTTGTACACAAACTGTAAGAGAACTTCCCACTGTTGGGAAGCAGTGGTGATTTGTGTTGACCTTCCAGACTCCATAAAACTCATTGCAATACAGGGACTTTGCCCCTTTTAATGCTCCAGTGTCCCCCTAGGATCACAACAACCTGACTTCCAGGCCTGCTGCTCAGTACTGTTGCCTCACGTGGTGAATGGGGTGAAATTGCCCCCAGACATTGGGACTTCTGGTAACAACATACACATTTCATTCCATTTGTGCATGTGATGCTGCTGCAAGGAGGGTCATTGACTGAAAGCTGTAAAACCAAGCTGTAAACATTGACTAAGTGTGCCCAGGACCAGTCCCTGCAGGAGCCATGTAGATTAATGAGCATTAATTAGCTCCTGGCTGCCTGTCACCAGGGGATCCCAACTCACCTTGCAGACGTGGGCTAAGGATGCTCAGAGAGGCACTGGTGAAAAGAGAACCTTTCAGCCTGAGTTCTCAGTCCTTGGAGTTAATGCCTGTGTCTCTTCCCCTGCTACTAATACTAACCTTCTCCCACAGGAGCCTTGGCTTCCAGGAGCATCCCTGCCCATGTTCCTGGCCATACCTAGGAAATAGCTCTACTGCTTCAATTTACAGTGTATTTTCAAAATTTATTTTAGCTACAATTGCTGTCTTGGGCCCATTTGGATTCTGTGACTATTGACTCAAACAACACACTTCAGATCATGGTGAGGTTGCTTGCAAATATAGCATGTATGCTTGACTACTGGTCTGTTTCTGGGCACAATTCAAAGTGCTGATTGTAACCTATGAAGCCCCATGTGGCTTAGGCCCAGAGTACATGAAAGCCGTTATCTCCCTGCATGAGCCTGATCTAGTCTTATGCTTTTTGAGAGAGGGTTTCTCTCAGGCCCATCACCATCACAGGCCCATCCAGTGAGGACATGGGAGAGAGCCTTCTTGGTGGCTGCTCCTCTGGAACTCCTTTCTAGGGGGGCTCACTTGACCCCCCCTTTCTTTTCTCTGGCAGGGAAAGATCTTATTTAAGTAGACCTTCAGCTTTAACTCATTGGGCTAGAAGGATGTGCAGTTTGTTAATAGGTAACTGTTTTTGAGAATTAATTTTTTAAATGGCATTGATTAATGGGCTTTAAACTTCTGTTATCATAGACAGTTTTAATTATTTTGTTTTAAGCTACACTATAAGTTGCTTTGGGTGTCATATTGGGAGAAAAGTGGGATATAAATTGAATTAAAAATGAATAATAAATAAAATAATATATTCCATGCTCAGTTGGTTTCTCTTTACTCCTTACATGGTAACAAATTTGAGTAATTCACTTTACTGTGGGGGTGGGATTCCCATTATCCCACATCTAATGGTGAAGGATTGCGGAAGCTGCAGTCGCACAATATCTGGAGGACTACAAGTTGTCCACCCTGCTTAATGTAAGCAGTCTCAAGATGCTCCACTTTTCATCTGACTTTGAAGAAACTGCTCAACATTGTTTCATGTCAGAAACCAGCTGGGTGCGGGTGAACCTATTGAACCTTAATCCAGTCAAGACAGAGGTGATCCTGCTCAGTCAAAAGGCAGATTGGGGAATAAGGTTTCAGCATCTTGGAAACCTCATGAAAACATGGCACTCACAGTTTGAGTGTCCTCTTGGCTCTGTCTCTGAACCTTGATGTCCAGGGTTCAGTGGTATCCAGGAGTGTGTGTACACAGCTACAGTCCATGAGCCAGCTACCCCTTTTCTTGAGGATGTTAACCTCCAGTGAATGCATGGTTTCTCTGTGTTCTGTTTGTAGTACTGTAGCGTGCTGGACCTAGGGTTTCCTTTGAAAGTATTATTTAGCTGGCCTTCAGTGGTACGGCCAGACTGTTCATAATTTCTATGCTACAGCAACTTCACTGCCTGCTAGACATTTCAAGGCGCAGTTTAAAGCGTTGATTAAGAAAGACCCAATTGTCCCATATGATCATGTCTACATCTTGAGATCTTTAGGAAATGCCATGTTCTAGTAGTCTTGCCAGCATTGGAAGATTGCAAAAATATAAGAATCTACTTGGTAGCTGTTCCTAGACTCTGAAACTCCCTATTATTTTGTATACATTTTCACTGAGAAAGGCTTTGGGATTTAAGTTGATTTTTACCACAAATGCTGTTTAGTTTTTAAAATTCATGCTTTTAATTTTTTAATTATTATTTTTGTATTTTATGATGGTTATCCATTACCGATGAAAAGGCAGGATATAAATTTAACTCAACCAAAACACATATCATCTTAGAAAAAATTCACAGGCATGTCATGTCAATCAATACTCATGGTTATTTCTTTATCAGTGTAATGTACAAAAAAGGAGGAGATGAAGCCCTAGCTCAGTGATAGACTATAGGATGCTAAAGGCCCCAGGTCCAATCCCTGTTGGAACAAATAGAAGGAAGTCTTGTGAAAGATCACTCTATGTGTGAGACCCTAGAGTGTGTGATTCCCACATGGCTTGCTACCTCTGGCAGGAATAGAGCTGGATCGCAAAAAATAGCAGGGCTTCCATGAAATGGTAGAAACTACTGGCCTCCATCAGATGGGGAATTTAAGTGCCTGTTTAGTTTTCTCCTCAAGTCTTCCCTGAGGAAGTACAGTGATGCTAATTACACGATAGTCCCATAATTCCACCTGTGTGTACGTGTCTGAGCTCTTTTGTTGCTCAAGGAGCAGAGAAGAGGATGGGAGGCAGCTTGAGCATGTGTGCCTGCCACAAAACTGCTGCATTTTACTGCTCACTATTCCAGTTCTGTGTTGGAGACTGCTGGCATGCACACCCCTGGCAGCTACTATTTGCCACCCCAACCAGCCAAACCCTTGAAAAGAAAGGTACCTCTGAGATGCAACAAAGCTACTTTTTATCCCTACCATTGTAGCAATGGAAGCTTGGCCAAGCCGTAGATGGTGGCTTTATGTGGAGTTTTCTCCAGTGTCAGGATTAGATCTTGCTATCAAAACCAGTCTTAAGTGGATACAGGAGAACCCTTATCTAGACTTTTTCCCCAGAGATGGCCCAAATGAGTCCCTTGCTCCTAAGGCTTGCTAAGCGCAGCAGCAGGGCCAGGCCAAACCTTTTTGCTGCCTAAGGCAAAGAACAGGACTCCTTATCCCATGTAGTTGCAGTTCAGTCGTGCTTAGTCAATAGTGGTGGAGGCCAAGGGCCTTTCAATAGATCTGAGGCATCAGTTAATTTAGAGGGCTGAGGGCAGGTTGTGTAGTAGAGTGGAAGAGCTGAGGCATCTGGGACAGCCAGCCAGAAGTCTGCCATTTCTGTCCCCCACCCCCATGTGCTGCCTGTGAAATCACCTTTCCCTTGCTAATAATTGGGCTGGCCTTGGCACTAATCCCTTTGGCTGTATCAAGCACAGCAGGCCTGGCTGCTGCAGAAGCGTGTGCCTCACCAGCTTGGGTTGGACTTCGACTGGATGTCAGAGCGAGTCAGTTCTGGGAAGAGGCTGTTGCGATGTCTCTCCGACTTGCAATGGAATCCTGTCACTCTTAATAAGATCACCCTCTTGCTGTCAATAATATCACTCACTGCTGAGGCTGAAGAAAGCAGGGGGAGGGAGAGAGGAGATGGCATCTCTTTCAACCCATTCTCCAGTGAACTAATATTCTATAGCAGTGGGAAATTCTGAGGGCTAATTTGGATGAAGGAAATATTTAACAGAGCTGTAGATGACAGTTACTGATAAGCTCTTCATAATGAAAAAGTGAGGTATGTGGTTAAGGAAAAGTTTCATATTTCTCTCCCAGCAAAGGTTACAATCTGCTGCTGCATCTTCCCATTTGGATATTCAGGATGTTGGCCCTTCCTTCCTTTTAAAAATTTTATGTGTGTTTTTATACTGGATGTTTTCTATTTCATTTTATGAGTTTCAGTGCTTCAATTATAACATCGTTATTTCACCTGTATTTTATTGTTTACCACCTTGAGCAGTGGTGTATACATTTAATAAAAGGAAGAGTCTCCTATTCTGGCAACATAGCTAGTACCTCATGGCTGAGAACACTTTGATCAGTGGGTTTAAAATCTGCCTTGGAATTGTTCCTTTGAGAGTCAAGAGCGTGATGGCTGCATGGGTAGAGAAGAATGCATATTGGTTGGGTGAAGAACCTGTTGCCCTCCACATAATGTTGGACTCAATATCCCATCAGCCCTTGGCAGCATGGCCAGTTATAAAGGATGATGGAAATATACCCTAAAGGCATCAAATCCTGTCTGATCTTGTCTGATAAGCAGGGCCAGCCCTGGTTAGTACTTGGCCAGTGAACACCAGGTGCCATAGGCTACCTTTCAGAAGGGGAACTGGCAAAACCACTTCTGAGTATTTCTTGCCTCAGAAAACCTTACAGATTTCACGGCATCACTATAAATCAATTGACCACACACATGCGCCCACCTCCTGCATGCTGCCTAGGTAAAACTATTGACCAGATTAGCCTTCTGATCCATTTTCAGAGGGTGTTTTGCCTCATGGGTCTGATGGGCTTCATTATGGATTCCCAGAATCCCTTAGAACAACAGGAGTATTTGTGCCTCCTTGAACTATGACAGTTTATGGCTTGGGCTACACGTGTATCATGCTGGCTGATGTCAAACATACATTTCATATGCTTGTAATATCCGTTGGCCCAGTACTCCCAGCTTAATTGCTCCCTGTCCCAAATTAACATCCAGTGGAATCTGTTGAAGAAACAAGAAACACATATCAAGACTTTTCTACTAATAAACAGACCGTCTTTTGAGGCTCTCCAGATGTATGTCATGTTCCTACCTGCTTCAGTGTTCATAAGCTGCCAATGTTCAATGGTACACAGTGAGAGTGTCCCAAAACTGCTGCTGCTAGCATTTTAAGGAAAGTGTCTAGCTTGTTCCATCTCAGGATTTTCAAAAAGGGCTACATTTCTGCTCATATAATGGGAGTTTTCTCCGCTGTATCCTCTTCCAGACTCTATTACTGAGCATCCCGAATTCCCTAGAGCGTATTTCAGGATGGAAAGGGGAGGGACGGATCAAGGGGCTGAAAAGCAGGAGGATGAGGCTCTGGAGGGGGCCAGTCCACTGGTGGAATGAAGCTACTGCCTACAACCCAGGGGCTTTACCTGTGCTCCATTTGTTGAAGCATCAAACATGTTATGTAACCAACTGTCTGGGCCTCAGGTCAGCTAGGTAAATAGAAGGAGCCAGGGCTTTGAGTTTTTAAGCAAGGTTGGAAGGAAGAAGTGAAGACTTTCAGTTGATTAAAATATGCTTGCATGCATGCATGCATGCAAGTGATCCTGTACAATGTGATGATTTGGGTTTTGGGCCATTTATAGCTGCCAGCCCGCCAGCCCTCCACCCCCCCTCCCCAATCCCTTTCAGATGAATCACACAACATCCAACAATCATATCCCTTTCATTCAAACACAAAGCAGCAAGCTAGAAGTGCATCTCTGGCAAAAGTCATGGTTGGAAAGCCAACCCCAACAAAGGAAATTCTCACACATCCATTTGATGTCATTGAATTCCTGATAAAAGAGCTGTTTTCCTTAAATGGTGAGTTGCCTCAGCGAGGCCCTGTTGTGTTCACATTTTATGAAGCAACTAGTCAGTGCTATGTACAAAATAAATAATAAACAACTTGAACTTTCCTCCATTTCAAATTCCCCTGGAAGATGGAAGAGGCCAGATGTATGGCTGTTTACTACTGAGGGATATAATTAGGTTGTAGTAAGAGAGCCAGCATGGTGTAGTGGTTGCAGTGTTAGACTACAGCCCTGGAGACCAAGGTTTGATTTCCTGCTCAGCCATGGAAACCAGCTGGGTGACCTAGGGTGTGTCACATACTCTCAGCCCCAGAAAACCCTGCGATAAATTTGCCTCAGGGTTGCCATAAGTCAACAGTGACTTGAAGGCACACAACAACAACAGGGTCTGCCAACAATCCTCTAGTAGGGTTCCCAGATTTCAGGACCTGAGCCTTCTTCCCCAGTCCTCAGGATGGCGAAGGGGAAGAATCACAGGGAGATAGTGCTGCTTTGAAAAGTGGGTGTGCTTCCTAATTTGTCAAAATTTGTATTTTTTATTAGAGTGGTCTTCTCTGTGCACGTGTGATGGATATGTAAGATATCATGCTCAGTGACATTCCCAGGGCTCTCCAGCTGTGACATCACAAGAGGTCATCCCTAGTTCTCAGGTTTTGGAGCTGTAATCTCAGAGTTTGGGATAGACCCTAACTTGATCACTTTCTTTACTTGAAAGTGCACATTTGTTGTACTGCTATTGATGCTGTCCCTGAAAACAGTGGATATGAGTGGATGTGTGTGTCAGTATATGTGAACCAAAAACACTCTCTTTGGTTTCTCTGTCAGTTGTCCTGTAGGCCAGAGTTTCACTTCATGTGAATGTGCATTAATATATAGTGACACAGAACTGGAAAACAACCTACTGCTGCTAGCATTCAAGATAGCGCCATTCCTGAGGCCAGCTAGCAGCTAAGCAGTTCGGATCCTACCACTGACCTAAATACGACAGGGCAGTTGTAGTTGCGGTGCCTTTAGATACGATGGCACCATTCACTAATTAGACTCTCCTCAATAAAGGAACAAGAATCCAAAGCTTTGGATGTTTCCCCTTTGCACACCCCCTCCCCAATAATGAATTCATTATTTAAAAGCAAGAAAGCAACCCTCATTATCATATCTAGAAAATTACCCCCGCTCCCCTGAACCGGCAATTTGCCTGCCATGCGGCTCTGCTCTGGCTTGCCCATTAATTACAGGGATGAAAAATCATTTAGAAGCCAGGAAAGGAAACTAATTGGATCTTCCCCCCAGTAAGAATTAATGAGAGGCAGAGAAGATATAACAAGATGGGATCCAGATCTATAGTTATTGGAGGGGTTCAAGTTCTTCTGCCTCATCTTGAATTCTTGCCACTAGATTCCCCCCCCCCACAACTTTCTTTAATTCTTTGTCAGGGTCTGTCTTCTCTTACTTGTTTTTCGGACTGCGACTTCCCTGATATTACATTGTAATGACAGTTTTGCCTCCGCTTAGACTTTCTCTTTACTGGCTGGGCCTTTCTCTTACATTGTCTGTGTACTAGTAGGATTCTAGTTGTGTTTTCTTAAGGGTAAGAAGGAACACAATGGGGCACGTTGGAATTTACATGCATCTGTGGGAGCTGTATAATTTAGGACCCAGGACTCTTAGTTTACTCCAAGCACAGCTGGAGTGTCATGCCTTTGATGGTGCCAGGTATCTCAATTCTGAAAAAAACCTAACGGGCTGGAGCTCCATGGTGTCAAAATCAGACGTCATCATTGTGTACAGGAGGATAATTGTGCTTTCTGTATTGTTGAAATTAGGTTTTCTGTTGTATAGGTGTGATGCTTTTGGTGGAGTGCTTATTTTGGGTATCTCAGTCTGTAACCTTTAGACTTCTAAAGTTTAGAGTAAACCTTGAAAAGTTACTTTTTCTTTGGACTATAACTCCCAGATGTTCTGAGTCAGCCTAGGCACTAGCCATGCTGACTAGGGTATTCTGTGTTTTAGTCCAAAATATAACTGTTCAAGCTCTAAAATCTTGAGATGGTTTGTATTAGAGATAGCAGTCCTTGCAAATTTAATTCTCTTGGCAGTAACAAGTTATTTAACCATTTTCTTCCCACTCTGAAGTTCACAGTTTGGAACTTAATGCCGTGAAACGTCATGTATTAATTTCTTTTGTGTGCAGAAAACAGCATTTTCTGTTTAGAAATTATTTTTATGTGCAGAAAATCATGTTTTCTTTGCAGGAAACATTTCTGGGCAGAACTCCATGTGTGTTTTTTGCCCAGAATAAATCTGGAACTGTGAAGACTCTTGCCCACCCAGGATTCTCCTCACTGGGAAATCCCCCTTTTGTCTTTTTTCCCCCCATCCCTTGTTTGCACACAATTGCTGGTGTAGCAAAATGGCAAAGATTTGAAACTGCAAATTCATAGTTACCCAGTTCAGATCTGACTTCTGCCATTAACTGAGGGGTCAACTATCTCTGGTAGGTGGTTAACTATACTGACCTGCCTTTCAAGTTTAGTTTGGGATAATGCCTGTGAGTTTTGAATGAAACATGCTATTGCTTTTTCTAATACAAGAACAAGGAACCTTTTACCCTCCAGATGTTTGGGACTTCGGCTCCCAGAAGCGCCATCCTGTGTGAGGTAATAAGAGCTGTAGTTCAGAAACATCTGGAGGAGCAAATTTTCCCCACCCATATATTCTTTCTTTTTTTCCTCATCATCATGATTAAAGGTGCATCAGTAGAGTGACCAGGAAGTAAATGAGGTATTGTGGCATCACAACATTGGGGCCAAAAGCAACAGAGATCAAAGAGAAGGCTGAGATTCAGGGTTATGCCAGACATTGTGCAGGAGACCCACAGACAGATCTGGCTTTCTTCCATCAAAGTTGCCATGGAAGACTCAGGTTTGGATAAAGAGCACAGTACTTCAGATATGAAGTTAAATGGTCATACTTATGAATTCCTTCATCCCCACACACATTATCTTGTTGGGGAAGGTTTAAACTGAGAAATCGGCATTGGGGGGAAAAATCCCATTGCTGTGGACCTTGAAATTAGGGGCCTTGTATCTACTTTTCTGTTTAAAAATAGTAGTGCATGAAGGCTTGTCCATGGGTCTCTGATAATGTTGAATTTGGCTCTAGCGCTGAGGAGAGTTAGGAGAGGAAGGATAGAAGGCTGTTGCCCAAGATTTGGGGCGGTGGAATCATTACCTGTGGTGTGGTGAGATGCTGCCAACCCATTTCTGATGGATGCCCTGTGCCCAGTTTGGGTCAGCATTTTAGAAGAGCTGTAATTCCCAGCTGCGTCCTGACCTTCATTGCTAGGAAAGTGCTGATGAGTGGTAATGTGATACTGGGATCTTGGGCACAGTAGGAACAAGATTCATTTCAGAGTCCAGGCACTAGTGCTATCTAATTTCCTTTGCCCTGTGCATCTCTAAATTATTCCATGGGGAGCAGTACCTCTGTGAACTGAAAGACTGCAGTATTTTGGATTTTTTTTCCTGCTTCCTGGTTTCACTATTAGGCCTATGGCCAGGTGTGATGTTGCAGAGAAGTATCCAGTCCTGAGTACACTAACAATGTTCCAATCTTTTGGAGGAGTGGAGGAATCAGCCCATATAACACCGAGAATAGTGTTCTGATTCAGTAAGCCAGGGGTGTGCTCTTCCATGTGCCATTCCCACATACAAATGTTGTATGCTGCAGGCTCAATAAATCCTGGTGCACACTGAATGTATAACAACTTTAGTGATTTCAAAATGGATGCCATATAGGATGTGTGAGTGTTAGTCTGTATGTTGGCTTTCAGTCTAAAGATTTTTCTTAGGTGAGTATACTTGCTATTATACATTCTTTGTTGAGGTGCCTGTACTTATGGTCATTTGTCAGAGATATGGTAATGGAGCTTCATGCATGCATCTCCAAATTTATGCACCATATGCATGGATTTGTGTATACACGAAAGGGGATGGAAGAAAGAAAATCTCTTTGTTAGTTTTTTTTTGCTCACCAAGGTGAGTGCTAGAAAATGTCAGCCTGAATGTTTACAAATGTTTATCTGTGTAAGATTATGATAAGGGCCATGGATGAGTGACTAAGTGGAATAGGACTGGGAGTGTAATAAAGCATCCTTTGAAAGGCTATATGGATATATTCTGGGTAAGATACATTTAGGAGGCATGAGACTAAAAGTTGGTGTTGTTGGAGGTTTTATATGTTAAAATGAAAATGAGAAAAATGATTTTACATGTTGTTATGTACAAAGGTATACTTATATACCTGTGTATGTATACTGTGTGCTTGGAATAGGGTTATATATATCTTCTTGATGTGCTTGTGTGTGTTAACGAAACCTGAGGAATACCAATTTAGACTAAGCACTTACATATGTGTGTTTTATAAAGGGTTAGGCAACTCATAAACCTGCACATTGTTCCTCCAATATGAAATCATTCTGATAGTTACACCCTTCATAAATCTCATATTATCCTAAGGCTGTGACAAGTAAGCCTGGAAGTGCACTAGGGAAGGCTCAAACCACAAGAGCTGAGCAGAGAAAGACAATGCTGACAGGTCCTGAATTGATCTTCTGGGGCACTGGGGCTTGTCACTGTGCCCCTTGTTACTAGCTCCTGTTTTTACAGTGGCCACTTCTGATGTATGCACTTTCTTTCCAAAAACATATTTTGTAGATCTGTGCATCCCCTCAGAAGGTCGTGGGGGAGAACATTGGTCCCTAGACCTGCCACTGTTACCCACTGCTTTTCTAATGAATGCCGAGAAATGTGTTTGTAGACTCCAGAATTAAGAGCTAAAGTACCGAGTGTGGGTTGATTTCCCTAGGGTTGAAGTCAGAATCAATCAAATTCCAGAGGATTTGTTTTGTGTCAAAATGATGACCTGAAGCTCAAGGTGGGTACATGTTAATTCTAGAATACATAAAATTATCCCTCTTGAAGATCACTGCCTCATTTTTCTGCCTTTTACCTGAAAGGATGGCCATCTTGAGCAGGTGTGTGAAAAGTGTGGCCTGTGAGGGCCCTATGTAGCCTTTGGGCCCCCAACATGTGGCTCCTGAAGCTCCCCAAAGCCCAAATACAAATTCAAAAAAAAGTTTTGGACAATTTTTCACCCCAAACCACTCAAAATGATCCAAAGATACTGCAAAATGCAGTGGTTTTGCCCCCCCATACTTTAAAAACATATCAGAACTCCCCCCTTCCCTCACATTGGTGGGAAATCAACTGAAAAGCAAAAGTGGAGGTGACATCATTCAATTCCTGTTTCAGATGTGCCTAGTGTGGGAGAGCCTGGCATGCTTTTAATATATGTGTGAGGAAGAAGCAAAACCACTGCATTTTGCAGCAATTTTTAGCCATTTGGGGGTGGGGTATAAAAAAATCTTCCAGAATTTAAAACAACAACAGAGGCTTGGGCAAATTAGTGTTGCCTACCACAGACAATGTGAGGAAAAAATTGTCTCATCACCTCCATGTCTCCATAGTTGCCTTATTGCTGCTATGTGTCTTCAAGTTGTTTCCAACTTATAGCAACCCTAAGGTGAACCTTACACAGGTTTTCTGGGACTGAGAGTGTGTGCCCCACCCAAGGGCACCCAGTGGGTTTCCATGGCTGAGCGGGGAATTGAATCCTGGTCTCCAGAGTCCTAGTCCAGTGCTCAAACCACTATCTGGTGCTGGCTCTTGCCACAGTTGCTTACCCTGGTCTAATTACTGCTGCTGCTGCTGCTACTGCTATTGTGATTGTGATTTGTTTTTGGTTTTTTTATGTATGCTTGTTTAGCTGACACTATGCTCTTTTAACTGATTACGTATTTTTAATTGGTGTTTGTGTTTATGTTTTTAACTGTATTGTGTGTCTACTTGTTGCTGTATTTTAATCTGTAGTTCCCCACCTTGATCCATAGTAAGAGGGAGTAAGAGATGATGATGATGATGATGATGATGATGATGATGATATCATCATCATCACAACAACAACAAGAACAGCAGCAATAACAGTAATATATTATATAGTATAATATAAGGGCATCCTTGTGCTCATGGGACATAAGTGGGAACCAAATAAAACACCTTCTCTCTGCTCCTTCTCTAAGTGCTGTGGCTGTCATCCAGATGAGGGATGTTGATTATCATATAAGTTTATTTGGGTATTTGTTTGATTAATCAGTAAAATGTATGTACAAATAAGGTGATTTATTCTCAAGGGAAAAAAACCCAAATTCTTTATTTTTACATGATGCCTGCATTTATTGTAGCAGGTGCCATCTCAGAAGAGTGGACTGCCTTTCCGTGGAAGGTACACCTGGCTCTTTCCGTGGTTGTTTTCAAACAGGCCGCAAAGACCTGGATATTTCCGTCCGTTTTTAATTGATGTCAGTGAAGCATATAGCCAAACGATGGAATTTGCTACCACAGAACATAGCGACAGCTGCCAACTTGGACGGCTTTAGAAGGGGATTAGATGAATTTATGGAGGAGAAGGCTATATTGATGGCTATTAGTCATAAGGGCTGTCTATTATTTCTAGTGTTGGAAACAGGGTGCCTCTGAATACCAAGGTGATGGGGAATGTCAGCAGGAGCTGTTCTCTGGGGACACCTGATTGGTCACTGTGTGAACTAGACAGGCCTTTGGTCTGATCCAGCAGGGCTGTCTTTCTGTTCCTTATTCTTTATTTTACTGTGTATGGTTTTAACTATCATTTGTATTTTTATTTTTTATCTGCATTGGAAAGACACTTTAGTGCTGTTGTTTTAGTTAAGTGTTATGTATTGTTTCATATTTGTGTTTTGTAAAATGCTTTGGAGACATCTTTTTTTTTAATGTGTCAGTAAAACGAGTAAGGGGAGCTTGCTATCTGAATTTTTTTTATAAATACTTCTAATAAAAAGTAATGGTATGGATTTTCTTGAATGACTTCCTGATTAATGATAGCACCTTGAAAAATATGAATATCAATGAACTGTTCCTCCAAACTTTTGGTTTTAAAAAATCAAATAAATGCTGAATCCGTGTTAAGTACTACTGCTATATGAGCATTGGTATCTGCCACAGGTAGAACCAAGGGCTGTCCCTTGAAGAGCAACTCAGTAACACAGGTTGGATGGTCATGTGCTTAACCAATTTTCTTTGGCCAGCTGTTTATTCACTGTTCCTTTCCATAGACCAGAGCTTTCCATACTGTGTGTCGCAACATATTAGTGTGTTGACTGCAGTGTGTAGGTGTGTTGCATGAACATAACAGGAGAAGGGGTTGCCTCTTCCACTGCCACAGCAGGCCAGGCCCAGGTGGAGGGGCTGCCTCTCCCGCAGCTGCCACCACCACCGAGGAAGACCCCGGTGAGGGCAGTGGCAACAGTGGGCCAGACTCAGGTGGAGGGGCTACCTCTACTTACTGAATTACTGTGTCACAAAATGATACATGTCTAAAAAGTGTGTCACCAACATGAAAAGTTTGAAAAGTTCTACCATAGACCCACTCACATCAAGATTGAGTTGTCCTTAAAATCTTATCCTGGGGAAAGGCAGATCCATATACAACTCTCTCTACAGCAGTCTCCCTGTCATTTGTGCCAGATATTAGATCACTTTGTCCTTAATTGGTTGCATGTTGCTTTTATGAAACTACCTTGTTGCTCTTGTGTGTCTCCAAGCTGTTTCCGATGTATGGTGACCCTAAGGTGAACCTATCATGAGGTTTTCTTGGCAAGATTTGTTCAGAGAGGGTTTGACTTTGGCTTCCTCTGAGACTGAAAGAGTGTGATTTGTGCAAGATCACCCAGTGGGTTCCATGGCTGAGTAATAATTTGAACCCCGGCCTCCAGAGAGTCAGAGTCAAACCACCACACTGTGCTGGCTCATGAAACTACCTTCCAGTAAATCAAATCATTGGCCCATCTATCCAGTGCTTCATCATGACAGTCCCCATAGCTGTACCATCAAGGAAAATCCAAAAATGGAGGTATCTGTATCAGTTCATAAACCAATTCTAGCAGTTTTTAACTCGACTCCACTAGAGGCAGGTCTTCTGTAGAGTTGTCAGGTCCTAATTGTCCACATGAGACCAAGCCACCTTAATGTTCTATGTAGTCCAAGAGGGATAGGTCACAACAATATACTCTTCCTGGGAAAATCCATTTTCTCTTCAATTATAGTAAGGGATAGAGCTAATTTAAGAGGAAGCAAGGAACCCCTGAGGAGACCCAGTGTGGTGCAGTGTTTTGAATGTTGGAGTAGGATTCAGGAGAACAGGGTTTGAATTCCAGCTCACCCTGTGGAATTCCTCTGGATGACCATGGGCAAATCACACTTCCGCAGTGTTAAAGGAACGGAATGGCAAACTTCTGTCAAATAACTCTTGCCAAGAAAACTCTCTGATAGGGGATAAGTTGGAAGTGACTTGAAGGAATATAACAATAAGCCTGAGGGGGTAGGCTGTCAGATGATATCATTGTCATGGGTGTCTACAAGGGAAGAGGGAAAGGGGTGTTTGCCCCCTACATCCTGAATCCTAAATTTATTTATTTTAATATACACAGACAGACCCAGATCCAGCTGATCAGCAAGAAGTTTCAGAGCAATCTCTGAGACAAATTCTGTTGGGAGTTTGGATACCATGTTTGAATCTTCTGTTTTGTCCTGGAGGACAGCAAGTGGACAGGTTAGATGACTAATGCTTGCTCTGATGTACCGATGCTGCTTCTGGAAATTTTACAAGCTTTGGACATCCTAGATGCTAGAAAAGGCATAGGAAGACATTGGTAATCTAACCTATTGGGATACAGTTTCCCAAACAAGACTTTGGTTTTGGTATGCCTTAAACCAGTGGTTCTCAACCTGTGGGTCCCCAGATGTTTATGGACTTCAGCTCCCAGAAGCCCCAGCCACTATGGTCAATGCTCAGGGCTTCTGGGAGCTGAAGTCCAAAAACATCTGGGGACCCACAGGTTGAGAACCACTGTCTTAAACAGTAGTGGGATTGGTTGATCTAGCCTCTAGGCCAGGGGTGGGAATCATGTGGCCTTCTAGAAGTTGTTGGTTTGCAGCTCTCAGTAGGTCCACCCAGCACAGTTGAGGGTGACAAATGCTGGAAACTGCAGTCCAGCAAGGATTGGAGGGTCTTATGATTCTGCCTTTCTTCAAGGCCTTTCTTACTATACTGTATTTTCCTTTTTACAGTGAGGAAACAGCAGGAGTCAGATTGTGGTTGCTAACCACTAAATCCATATAATATGTTCTTAATGCTACCATAGATATCAACAGTGAAGGGGGCAAGGGTGTAGCTCCTACCTCCATGAACCATAATCCCCAGATTCCAAACTTTCTTTCTTTTTAAAAGCATGTCTCTAGCTCTTGTGGAAATTGGGACATCATGTAAAATGTGCAGCCACTTTTGTTTCCATTTGTTTTGTTAGTCCCATGGTGTTTCAATGTTTTTTTAACCAAAGAATTAACCCATAGCATTACTGACATGCACTCTGTCTGGAGAAGGAATTTCTTGGTTTAGTTTAAAGCCACTGTTTTGATTTGATCGTAAAAAATGTGATCAGAAATCCTGGAGTTTTATGTAGCAGTGACGGGGCAGTAGTGTTCAAGATGGCAGCATCAAAGACAGACAATCGTTCTGTTTCTAACTTACGTCTTATTTAAAATTATGGGGGTGGGGGTTGAAACCATTTTTTAAAAAATAAACTACCAGTTTGTGAAGATAATTATTATGCCTGTATTGCAGGAAGCAGAGCTGTGGCTGAGAGACTGGGGGTAGGGAGTTATGCTCATTTTTGTTGAGAGCTCTGTGACAACAAAATGTTTTCCTACACAGAATCTGCATTTCCCAAAGAAAGGTGTTTTTTTTTCCAGCTCGGAAATGGTCGGTGACAACGTTAAATAATACAACAGAAGTGTATGTATTTATCTAGAAGTCCCACCCTTCTAAAAAATAGCCATTACTCCTCCACATACCAGAGATACTCCCTACAGGACCCTATTGCTACCCTCTACAGAGTGTTCAGCATTATTTCAAAGGTAAAGAAAATAATTCTGGAATATGGAAATGCTTTTCCCAACAAGTCTAGTGAAGTTGTCTGTGTTATGATAAAAATAGCATTGAGAGAAAATACCTGACACATTCTTAACTACTTTGTTTATCTGGGTCTTCAACACCTTTCTAAGTATTTTAGTATCACTCCACATACATTTTTGTTAGTGTTCATGATGCCTCTTGTGTTGGGTGCTGTCAAATTCTATATTCTGAAGATTTTCCTTCCAGTGTTTGTAGGCTTCTATATGCCATTGAATGTGGTGGTAGAGTTCAAAGCATATCCACAAACATACAAAGAAGATGCACAGGTGTGTTGTAGCACTGTGTGCTAGATGTGCTAATTATGTTTGTATACCACTGTGCAGATTCCTCTCCCCTTCAAAACCCCCCCAAAAACCTCAATTATTATCCCTGCTAATCAAAAAGGTTCAGTGCTTCAACCAAGAAAGTCTCGATTCTACTAGGTCTACGATTACCTGTAGGTCTGAGGTGTCTACTTTGAGAGCCAGCATTCTCTGATTTAGGCAGAAGTCATCCCAGACACTGCTACTTGTGTTTCTTTCACACTGCACAAGTATACCACTCTAATTTCATTTTAACTGCTATGGCAACATCCTGTGGCATCATGGGAGTGCAGTTTAGGGAGGAATACTTAGAATTCTCAGCCAGAGAGCCCACCTACTCATTGGAGTCTAGTGCCACTGACCAAACTACAAACCCCAGCATTGCATAGGATGTAGCGATGGCAGTTAAAATGGAATCGTCATAGAGCCGTAACTGTGTATTGTGAAAGAGTTCTTGAGATCCTTGTAAGTGGAGATCCAGTGATCAAAACCGAGAACCTGTATATGGAAAGCAGGTGCTATTACCACTATACTGTGACTCCTCATCCATGTACAATATTAAAATTTTTTTTACCTGACTTCAAGTTCTTTTTATTCATTTTGTTTCTGAGCCCAAAGAATGTATTCCAACTTTTTCCATAGCCAGTGAAGCTGGAACAGTGAAGAACCAGATGACAAAATTATGGGAATTAAGACCTCAGTGGGAATAGGCTTTGTCCTGCTGATAAAATGCTTTTGAATTTGAGAGTGAAGCACTGAAATCTGTTACCTTTATTAAGATGTGAAATTTTATACAAATGTTCCCAAAGAAAAATAGTTTCTATGGATAGGGTTGTATTTATGACTATTCTTTTTCCTCTGCTTGCCTCTGTTCACTGGTTTGAATCCAGATTTAAAGAGGAGGGAGCTTAAGCTGGTTATGACTAACTAGCATGACTCAGGTATGAGTGAAGTCATGGCTAACCTAATCCCATGATTTCAGTGGGTCTACTCAAGTCTGGATCCAACTCACTGACTCCTACGCAAACGTGGTGAGATCCTTTTTTTGCTATTGTTGCTTTTCATGGGGTAGTCTGATTCTGTGGGATTACGTGGTCATGTTGATTCTGATTTAGTCTACCAATGTTTCATCACTTTCCTGTGAAATTACTGTCTGTTGTTAGTTGTGGCGCTCTTCGTACAATGAGGAGCAGCAATCTGTGGTGTACTTCAGATGCCTTTCTGTGCCTGTGTACAGAATGGATTGAGTGGGCAGCAAATCAGGCAGGTCATTAAAAACAGCTTGACCATCACAGACAATAACTGTTTTATTGTCTGTGTAGGAAACTGAGTTAACCACTGCTTCTGAGATGCTGTCATTTCACCTTTCCCTCAGATGAAGATACTCTTCTGCTAGAGCCCGTTCTAATCCTTGCATGTCTAGAGACTATTTCGATAATTCAGCTTGGAAATAAAGGAAGAGATTACAGATGATTAAAAAGAAGAAAAAAAGGATCCCTAAGCAGCAACAAAACAAAGCAAAGATTTAAATTACTAATCATAGCTAAAGCAAAACAGCTATCAGTCACTTTATTCAGAGACAATTCAAAGGGCACATGCTTGCAGCTGGCAGAGCCACTGAGATAGCTGTCATTTGACCAGCCTCGTTTTGGTGGCTTATTGAAAAGGGGGAAAATGTGCAAATATGACTTGCTGGATGTATGATTTGGAATCACTCTTGGGAAATTACATTGGCATAAATCCTAGTTTACACTGGCTGTTGTATATTTTAGAAACTTGGTTAAAGAAGTATCTGGTTGCCCTTGCACAAGATGTTTCCCCATTAGTCCACAGTGCGATAGTTGCAGGCAGAGAACTCCTCCCCTCTCCCGTGACTGGGAGAGTGCCTGAAAAGCTACTGGAATAATGGGAAGCCACTGGCCCATACACTTGCCAGCCACAGTAACTGCTCTTGCCTCTGTCCCTGAAAGTAGGCTGGTAGAGCTTTACCTTCCACCAGCAGTAAACTGGATCCTGGCCACTGTAAACAAAGTCGCATATGCACTAAATATGTGAACTTGCCAAACTTGGCAATAATTTTCTTTTCAATAAATGCATGGGGTCTCCCAGCATGTCAAAATATAGCTATATACCATATAGGGCTGTTAAAATTGGCCTTCGTCAAGACATCATTGTTCCATGTTATTGTTCTGTAAGTGTATGCTCTGACTGTTCCTGTTTTGTTTTTTGGCACCTGTTCTTAGTAAGCTTCTGCCATTATTGTTATCAATTATTATTATTATTACTGCTACTACTATTATTATTATTATTATTATTACTTTTGCAGGGGTATGCTTACGATGCCTTCAGAAAAAGTATAAATGTGCACACTGAAGTCCTCTCAGATTCATATGCTCACTGAAGTCCTCCCGGATTCAGTTCCAGTCCCTATATAAGTTAAATATCTGAGTGGGGATGGATTCTTCTTGATTTTAGTGATCACTAGCAATCCATGCATATACATGGACACAAAATGCTACAGTACTGTCTTTCTTCCATTTCCCTGCACAAATGCCTATCAAGACAGTAAATGTTTCTGAGCATGTTTGAGTTGAGGAATTCTTCAGTAATGATGAGTAGAACCATTGTGAGACCCTGTTGTTTTTTACGTGAATCTTTTATGGTCACTTCACTAGCACGCATGCTTCAGGTTATTGCAGACTAATGAATGTAGCAGGCAACCCACCCCCGCTCTAAACTTTCATCAACATGTAATGAAAAGGGTTCAGGTTCAGGCAGTGACCCTTAGTGGGAATTCAAGAATATTGCAAGCTCACAAGAATTTTCATCTGTGAAAATACCGGAGGGTAGGTGTTAGTGGATGAATGTTCATAAAGTTGGAGGAAAATATTGAAGTATCTGGTATCAGTGGGGCATAGTCAACTCATGGAAGTAAAGTTTGGGCAAGGAACCAATGTGAACATAAGAAGCTGGTTCAGACATAACACATGATTTAAAGGACAAGACACAGTGTCATCTTGACTATGGTTAGCAGAAAATAGCAAGCTTGAAACCAAGGTTAATCTTAGCTATGGTTAGTGGAAACAAAACAAGGTTATGAAGCTGGTTTGTTTGGAGCTTGGATGTAAAACCAAAATTCATTTAATCTAAAATGGAAGCAGAAGTCTTCAGTTTCTTCCTTGTGGCTGCACTGGAAGAGAGGGAACCCACTCCTTGTAAACTGAATGCTTCAGAAAATACAGGATACACAATCATACAGGACGTTCTTTGCCACATAGAATAGTAATTCCACAGGGTTAGACATTTTCCATCATTATCCCTACAGGGGCTTAATTGGACTTACTTCCTAGTAGGAAGAGCCAGGAGTTAGAGACTGTCCAGTGCCTGGTTGAGGAAATATCCTTTGTTGTTGTGTACTTTCAAGTCATTTCTAACTTGTGTTGACTCTAAGGCAAACCTATCACAGGTTATTTTGGCCAGAATTTGTTTGGATGGGGTTGCCTTTGCCTTCCTCTAAGACTGACAGAGTATGACTTGCCCAAGGTAATTCAATGGGTTTCCATGGCTGAGCAGGGATTCCAAACCTAGACTCCCAGTGTCCTTGTTGAATGCTCAAACACTACACCATGCTGGCTCTCAGGACATATCCTACCTGCTCCTGAGAACCTAAAACATCAGGTGCTACATGCCCCCCTTGCTAGTTAGCACATATTATGGGGTGGGAAGTGCCGGTATTCTCCTCTCTGGTTGCTAGAGAACGTTTGAAGAGCAGTCAGTGAAACAGCCATAGTAGCAACAACCACATAGTAGCAACAAGGCCTTGGGAATGGGCACTTTCTGTCCATACCACCATTTATACCAATAATGTATTTGTTTTCACTTAGGTTCAGTCACCTACGATCAGGAACAAAAGTGAGATGTAACTATTTCAAATAATAAACAAACATTATTTCTGAATTATTTTATGCTTCTTTCTAGATAAGGAATGGGGCTCATATGGCTCTTCAGATGTTGTTGGACTGGAACTTCCAGCATTACTTACTATTGTCTTTGCTAGCTAGGGCTGCTGGGAATTGCCTGGAGTGCTCACAATCTCTCACCCCATTTTAGGGCATAGTCCTGACAAGTCAGCTGACACAGTAAGGAATTTAATGGAATTCCAGTCTCTGCCTCCATTATTACACACCAGTTGCAGCAGCTGCACAAGACTAATGTGAAAATGTCTGGAATAAGATTTACTTGATATTCTTGAGAAGACGTGGGAATCATGTGGCTTTCCAGATGTTTTTGGACTGCAACTTCCAGACTAATCACTATTGTCTTTGCTGGGTAGGACTGCTAGGAGTTGCAGTCCAACAAATCTGATTAGATGCATGATTTCATCCTGCTTTAATAGCTAGAATCTGGGTAACGCCCAGAACAATGAGACAATTTGAAAAATTGCCCAGTTAGCTACTGCCAGAGCTCAGAAAAAGTTACTTTGGGGGCTACAATTCTTAGTATCCCCATGTTGGCTTGCAGTTATAGTCCAAAAAATTAACTTTTCCAAGCTCTGAATAAGTGCAGTTTGGAAATATCCTTACCCAGGGCCCTGGAAAAGTACAATAGTGAGATTTAATAGTTTGGGATTTGGTTCTGGGCTCTGGAAACTCAACAGAAGAGAAGAGACACACCTCAAGGTCCTCAATGATTAACAGGAAATTCTTAAGAAGATATTTCTAAAGAATGTGTTTTTCTTTTTGTTCAATAAACGGTGTGATAGTTTCAGCTCCAAAATTTCTGAAGTTAAATTTCAAACAGCCCCTGAATAAGGCTTTTTAAAGTGTTAACAGGTCAAAACACGTTGGGCTTTTTATTAATAAATCATTTATTCATCCCTTGACTACCTTGAGACCTCCCTCTTGTTTTCTGCTGATTTTATTTCCCTCTGGAAACCTAAGGTAGCTTCATACGTTCATGGTGATCTAAAGAGTTAGAGTTGAAAGGCAAGTTACATGTAGATATGTATATTTAAACCTGTAGGTTTTTGCTTGTTGATCATGTAAATAAAGGAGTGGTAGGGAACCTTTGCTCATACCGCACATTGACAAACTCCTGTTCCCATGGTGCCTTGGCAGTGGCCAGACTGACTAGGGCTGATGGCAGCTGGAGTTCAGCTACATCTGAAGGAGCTACTCCCTTAATGTAAATGTCTAAAGAACTAAAACAATGGCAAATGGGATACTAGCTACCATGATTTTAAGCCTTTAATGGTTTTCATATAAGATGGGTAACTAGTGCTAGGACAGAAATCTCAACTTTTTTTAATTAGGTTATTAATTGTTTTCCACTTGGTTTACTGGGGCATTAAAAGTGTATTAGGACACTCAGTTGAGTTGGGTACATGGGTGATGGCATGGAAAACAGATATAAAATTTACACCAAGTTTGAATTTAAGGGAAATTTTTTATAAAATGTTACATAGATGGTACATGACACCTGTAAGGTTGAAAAAAATAACTAAAAATGGGAATGGAAAATGTTGAAAGTGTGATGAAAAAGAGGGGTCCTTTTTTCATATGTGGTGGACTTGTAAGGTTGCAAAGAAATTTTGGAAGGAAATACATGATGAAATTCAGAGAATGTATAATTTAAACTTTGAAATGAAACCAGAATTTTATTTGTTGAATATATTAGGGCAACAAAGAAAAATAAGATCTCACCAGAAAACACTGTTATATGTTATAACAGCAGCAAGAATGACATATGCGCAACATTGGAAAGAAGGAAATTATATTGATATAAAAGAATGGAAATTATAAGTTCTGGATATGGTAGAGATAGAAAGGTTGGCTTTTTCACTTAAAAATAAACCAATCCAGAACTTTGAAAGAGAATGGCAAGAAGTTTTGAATTGGATAAAGGAATGAGGAAAAGAAATAAAGAAAGACTGTTGGTAATGAGGGTAATGAAAATTAAGGGTGTTATAGAATAAGTATAAGCTGAATGTAATAAGGTTAAAAGTAATAACGTAAAATAGAAAAAATGTATAAATGGGATGTAAACACAAACTCAACTGGAAAAATGATGTTCAGAAGCGGAGGGGGTTATTTTGTGTGAAACTTTAATATATATATATATATATATATTAAAGTATATTAGGATATATACATTCATCTCTCCCTCTCCCTCTCCCCCCCACTCTTAAGTATGTACGTGTGTATACGTACTTAATGTATTACAGTACATTGCGTCCATTTTCGTACTGGTTTTGTGACACTTTCTTGCCCCTTTATGATGCATTCATGTTAAACATATGATAGCTCAAATCTTATGGAAAATAATAATCTAGTGGGGGTGTTATCTTCTGGGAGCAGAGGTTCCATCGATGTAGGTCTTCTGGGATGAGATGGGAGGTCTAAGTTAAAATGTTGCGGTAGTTGTAAACTCAGCTTCTGGCATTGGACAAGTTACCCCAATGATGGTCAATGCCATTCAACTGTATACTGGAAATAAACAGCTCTGGACTTCTGCGCACACACGAGCAGAATCCAAGGTGTGTATGCATGAGGACAATTTTCCTTCTCTCCTGCAACTCCCCCCCCCCCGCGCCTCCAAGCACCTCAAAAACGTTCTCCAAAGGGCTGGCAAATTCTCCAGAGCATATTTTCTATTTCACAGAGCAGAGAAGAGGAAGAGGGAAGCAAGCAAGTAAGCAGGCAAGCAAGCTCTGATACCACCACAAATGTCATGCTGGATTTAAGCCAATGTGTTTGCACCCCCCCGCATGTGGTTGTTGTGACAAGGCAGGCTTTTTACACTGCAAAGTACGCTCCATACTTAGAGTCAAATAGAAGAGATTACTAATGTAGTGGTGCTTCCTCCTCCGGGGTGCAGGATTTAGTAAATTTGGCTCCTTCCCAATTTGTTAGCAAAGGTGTTACAAATAGGAGATTTTCTTTAGCCTCAACTGGTTTCTCATTATGGGGCTATTTTTAGCTCTACACTGAGGCATACATGGCATTACAAGTACCATTTAGAAGTTGCCAAGCCAGGATCCTCAACCAGGTAATTTGGCAATTCTATGATGGTTCCTCAGGATAACTAGTTATGATTTGGGTTAGTGCTTGCTTATTATCCTGTTGTTGACACCAATATTTGATGTATAACAGTATGGCTGCATTCCTGTGTCTTCAGATAATCCACATAAAGGACGAGGTGGGAGTGAGTGTCATTTCTGTTTTGTTTTGGAAATAGAAAACCAGCTGATGAGAGGGTAGTGCTGAACCTTTCCTCTGCCTGCAGTTTCCCCCTGCAGCCCTTCCTTTCCCAGCCTAATTGTTTTCTCCAAAAGGAACTGATTTCTGGTTATGGAGCTTTACTGACACCATGATTGAGAGAAGTTAAGCAGTGGGCAGAGGGGAGGGTTCAGTGCAACCATCCTCATGACCATTTTTCTGCTCAAAACTGTCTGCTTTCCCATTTCCCAGCGTACAGTGTTCTGTGGTTGAAGGAATGGATTTGCCACCATTACATGTTCGGAGTCCTGTTCTTAGGACCAGGCAAATACATTTTGTTGTTTGAGGTGAAAGACATGATGTATCTCACACCAGAGATATGAAAGCCTGAACTTGGTGAAAATCAGGAACTGAGTAAAATCCATTGGTCTTCTTAGGTGAAGATGTCCTCTGGAGAAGGCAGTCTCCTGGGACAATTTAGGCAATATTTAGTCAAATAATGCCCCAGCTGTAAACTCAACTGTGTTCTTTTAGCCAAGCTTCTCTTAGCCACAGTCATTGCCATTCAACTGTATAATGGTAACAACAGGGCTGTTTCTAGCACTGGGCTTCTTGGAAGCTTTGGGAATGTTGGGGGGAAGACCCAACCTCTGATGAAATAATTTCTTTTTAGAAAGTAAAATGCCAGGAACAGTGTAGTATGAAGGCAGTCATATTAGGGTACAGGAAGACAGTCTGTAGCACATGTGTCAAACACAAGGCCCAAGGGCTGAATCTGGCCCACCAGGCCATTTCATGTGGCCCTTGCACCTCTCCTGCAGCTGTGGCACTCCCTCTGCCTGGTGAGTCTGATCTCCATATTGTGGGCCTCCGGCTGCCGGTATTCTGAAGAGGGGCCCAGCAACCAGCACTCGCGATTTACTTCTACTTCTGACTGCTCCTCTTTCCGAGTCTTGCCATCAGAGTATTGCTGTGGGTTACCATGCAATGCTCTGCGTGGCTTGCAAGAGTTGGACAGAGGAGCAATTGGAGGAAATGGAAGTAGATCACGAGTGCTTGCTGCTGGGCCCCTCTTCAGAATACCAGCAGCCGGGTGGCCCACAGTGTGGGGATCAGACTCACCAGGTACAGAGAGTGGCAGGGGACAGAAAGAGGCACAGAGAGGGTCTGGGAAGCAGAAAGTGGCATAGATTATTACTAAAACCAGTAATAATCAAATGAAGAGGCAATTATTTAATATGATAAAAGAGTAGACACATCTACATAGTCTTGCAGAGACAACCAGCCCATAATGCTGATGTGGCCCAAGATAAACTGAGTTTGATACCCCTGGTCTATAGTCTTGGAGAACTGTACAGTAAATTTCTGTTCATACTGTAGACCAGTGACAAGTGAGTCTGGAAGGCTAGTGATTGTATTAGTCGCCTTGGAGGCCGCACATGCTTTGCACCCCTCTACTGCCAAAGCTTTTTTTTAAAAAGGCCCCCCTGTGCCCTCTAGGGGATGCAAGGGTAATTTTTGTACATATTTTTAGGTCTCTTTGACCTATTTTAGGCCGAGGAGAGGCCTTTTTTTAAAATACAGGAAATGACTAGAAGTCACTTCCAGTTTGCTTCTGGTTGTTTTTTTAAACTTACTCTGACCCAATGGTTCCTAAAACATGGAAAAATTCCCCATAATTTTTGACATTTTTTAACCCTGGGGGTTTCTGAGGGCCACAAAAATAGGACTGGGGAGCCACATGTGGCTCACTGGCCCTACTTTGTCCATAGACTCTCAGATCCAAGATATCTTTCTTCATCTAGTGCATGCGGCCATCTTCATAAGAGAAGCAAACAGGCAGATGAGTAAGTTGGAGTGTGGGTGGGTGGTGGATGGGGCAAGGGGACAGAGGCATGGCCACATTGCATGCGGCGCCCCCCAAAAATTGCTGCCAGGGGCAGACTGCCTTCATTGCTCCTCCCATCCGTACGCCTGGGCAAACAGGGTGGAGTGGGAAGGAGATATCATTGCTTATGATGATAATAACATATTGAAGAGTTTGATGTTTTTGGTTGTTGTTGTTGTATGCCTTCAAGTTGCTTCCAATTTACAATAACTCTAAAGGAACATATCATAGGGGTTTTCTTTTGGCAAGATTTCTTCAGAGGGGGTTTGCTTTTGCCTTCCTCTGAGACTGAGAGAGTATGACTTGCCCAAAGTCTCCTAGTGGGTTTGCATGGCCAAGCCGGGATTTAAGCACTGGTCTCCGGGATCATAGTGAAACCACTACAACATACAGGCTCTGTATATCCAAAAAAGCTCCTAGCTTAAGTCCTTTTAACTTGTGACTCTATGAGAGTGTTGCTGTTCAAATAATACAGTATGCTTACTTTAAAATTTGTGTTTTTGGTTTTTTTTTCTTTTTCTCAGATGGTAAAAAGTAAAATGCATGTGGTTAAGTAGCCTAGGATCAAGAAGTCTGTAGCATTTCCTTTAGTATATGATGTATTGACAGTTTTGCTTGTGCTTTTATTCTTTTTATTTTCACAAACCTGTCAGTACACTTTTATATACTAGACTGTGAATGAAGTATTCATGCGTATTTCTAAAGCAGGACCATAAGTTTTGGCATGAAAAGAAATATTGCATCTATTTAATTTTTCCTGAAATGTCCACTCCCTCCAAAACAAACAGCTTTCCCTCATGACTTCAAAGTTTGCAGAAGTGTTATGCCCTCCATACCAATTCAGTTTACAGAATCCAGCTAGGCTAAGAGTTTCATCTTTCAAAAATAGGATATTGCCTTTTCCATCATACCTAAAGCAGCAGCCCTGCTTGGTATTTTTATGTCCAGAGTAGTCTAGTTCTGAAGGCTCAGGTCAGACTGTGTGACATACATAATTGTGTCCTCAGAGAGGAGGATGCCTGGGTAGCTCAGGAGGAAAAGCTGGGACATTGGTACTCTCACCTTCTCATCTGGCATTTTAGATAGTTGTTTCTCTCTTCCTAATGGTTGGGCTGGTCGTGGCTGCAGTTTCCCCCAACATTAAAGCATGGGGGTAGCCAGAGAATGGGTGCAAGACAACATCTCCATCATCTTCATTTATACTCTGGCCTTTTCCCAGAATCAGAACCCAGAAGATATTATTGCCACTGGGTAATTTTTTCTTTCAGGAAGACCTGCATATTTAGGAAATGATTTAAAAAAAAATCTCTGATATTGATTTTTCTTATATTTCCTCTTCTAGGAGACAAAACAATTCACATGAGTGCATCTGTTGGTGGACTGTATCACCTCAGATAGCAAGGGGAGGAGCTGAATGACTAAATGCAACTTTTAAGCTAGTAACTCAGGAAGAAGGCATCTTCAAGCATTCTTTCTGACAAATTAATTTTATATACACAGATTATGTGTTATTTACATCAAGGACATAACTGTTTGCCTGATGTTCAGCAACAGAAACATCATGGCTCTTGGTTTTGCTTCTCATCTTGATTACAACTAGATGTCAGGAGCCAGTGTGTGCAAAAAGATGGCTCACTTGTATAGGCAGAGTCAGCAGAAGTACACAAGACAGTTTGCTCCTTTCTGTGACTTGAAATATTGCAAACTGCAGTTTTCCATTTCATACAATGGAGAAAGTAAACTTGGATGAGTTTGTGGACCTATGTGGTCCTGCTTATGCAAGTAGATCACTCATAAGCAGAGATTTTGTGCAAATGGTCCTCAAAGAATCTTATCAGAATTGATTCAGTAGCTGCAATCCTAAACACACTCACCAATGAACTCATTTATGTCAGAATATAAACTCACGTCATGTTGTAATGGAAGTGCCTTCAGAACTCTATTTGCAGGGTTTTTCACAGTGGAGATGCCAGGTGTGCATCCAGAATGTACACCCCAAATGGCTGTGGCTGACCTTCTACTTGTGTGATATATGAGTAAAGCTTGGAAAAATTATTTTTGAGGCTATAGGTCCTGGAATCTTCCTGCAGGTATGGCATCTAGGTGTGCTGACAGGTGGATTCTAGGAACTGTAGTCCAAAAAAAACCTTTCACAAACTGTATCTATGAGGTTGTCACATTTACATTTTAACATTCCAAATGTTCTCCTAGAGCATGTTGTGTCTGCATCTTGGACATAACATGGGAAACAGCCTTTGCCTATGCACAATGGTCCTCTGTCATCTCCCTCCCCTGTATACTGTCTTTTACCTACCATTCTGCTGCTCATATCTGATACATTGGGGTGTGTGATCTATATGCCATCCTCAAGTAAACTTTTATGGTCCTTGATATCACCAAACTCCTTGGACTGCTTTTTTTGTTTTCCTGGGTGGGGGAAGCAAAGTATTTTTGCTCTAAGTATTTTTCCTTTTGAACATTGAAAAAAACAAACCTGGCTTTGGAAACAAGAAGTGGACCATCAGCCACTTCTGATTTTCTATGTCTGATTTTTGGCTGCTTGTGGAGCCTCTGTAGAGTCACAAGAGCAGAAAATGGGCTCCTGGCCACATGACAGTTGCACACCCGTGTGATAGATCTTTGTTTTGTGCTGCAGAGATGGACTGGGTGTCTGGGAATCCTGACACTGTCCAATGGGAGTTGGACACAGCTGTGCTGAGAACAGTGTGGAAAGTGCATGGTTATGAATGCCAGCCATCTTGATGAGTGCCAGACAAGCTAAAGTTACAAGGCAGTTACTGCCAAGAGAAAAGCAGGGGCTCATCGGCGGTGGCAGCTCCACTGTAAATAATGTTAATTCCTAAAGTATGAGAACCAGTCCTACAATTAGAAATATTTTCCTGCAATGCTAATTATTTTAAAATGCATCTGGATGAAATTCTCTGTTGGAAAAAATCAAACGCAGCCATGTTGTAGCTGTAGACAGCAGTTACAGCTATTCATGTACTTGGGTGTGGTCTAGAACAGCAGGGTAAAAACGTTTGAAATAAATAGATGAGGGGTGCTAACCTCCACGAAGGCATGGAGTTTTGTTTCTTGGTCACTGAGGTACAGGAAGGGATGAATTCAAAGTAGGAAAAGTACAAAGAAACTACCTGTAACAAATATGAGAATCAATTGTTAAAAAGTGCTACTCAAAAATGATGATCTGTGGACTGATGCAGGTCCATGAGTCAACTGCTTTCAGTCCCTGGAGAGCTTCCAAGAAAGAAGGAAACAGTTGTAGCCAGTGGATACAAATGTGGTGTCAGTCCCTGGCACTCTGGAAAGAAATTATTGCTGGCTGTCCCATGTTGGACAGCTTAAGAAGCATGGCTTTTAAAATATCTGTGGGGAAACTAAAAGAGTTTGCTCTTTTTGCCTTGGGGAAAAAAGAAAGATTGAGTGGATACTTAATACTGTAGCAACTTTTCCATAATTATTATGTGTTAAGATTGTTGTTGCTATTGTCCTAGTGCTTCAGTTGTTCATCCCCTCTTTCCATCTTCCACCTTGAGATCTCCTATTCTCTTCTGTAATGATTTTATATTATCAATTAGATCTGTTTTGTCAGCTGGCGTGGAGTTGTGTTCCCCAAACACAACACAATCTGAGCTACTATCATACTGGGAAAAGGTTTTCTCTTAAAGCAATAAAAAATAATTTAACTGTTGACTCCAGAAAAGTTATTTCCCATGTAGGCTGTTGCCTTGATTTTTTTTGCTTGAAGTCCCGTGGATATGTTTATTTGCAAACATAATTCTGGAATGTTTCTGGTGTCCATTGGTGATATGCCATGGTTCAGATGGTATTGATTGACTTATGAGGAGTTGGTAGATGGACAGTTATGTCATGGGGCTGTGATGGGTGAGATCTTTCCTCAGCCTGATGGTGGTTGTAGTAGTCCAACACTTCTGGAAGACACCTAGTGAGGGGAAGCTGGTTTAGTTAATGCCATGTGGCTCTTTCTCACTCTGAGACCATCTGGAGCTACAAACATAGAAGCTGCCATGTTCTGTACCATACTGTTTGCCCGCTTAGCCCACTGTTGTCTGTCCTACTCTGACAGCCAGTCAGGCAATGAACCTGGGACCTGCTACATGCAAAGCATGTGCTCTGCCATGATAGACCCTCTCCTGTGATTCTGTGATCCATAATTTCATCCTGCACAAAGATCATTTTGAACAATACAAGTTTTAAGTTTGACCAGAGCTTGGAAATACTGTAGCCTTGCTGGCTGAGGAATTCAGAGAGCTGTAGTCTAAAAAAAGGTTGCCTTTTTGAACTCTGGGTTTGGCATATCCTTTAGGAGTGTTTTTTGTTTTTATTTTTTGGTCATCCTAGAACATTTTATCATTGCCTTTACTTCACCATCTACCATATCTATTCTGTTAGCTCCATTGTAGATTTGTCTTGCTACAGGGACCATACCCTCTGCCACCACAGACTTCACATAAAATGAAATGCAAAGAAGAGTCTTAAATGTGAGTGTGGCCCACTCTGCCTTAGCAGTCAAACACAGGAAGTACTTATCATTCTTGGTGCCTCTTGGGAGTTGGTAGACTTGGTCTATCCCCAGTTCCCAGCTTTGACTGGAATATAATGCACTGTGGGAATCTAGACCTTGTGATTTTCCAGCCTTTTACCAGGGGAAATAATTCAGTACATCAGCAGTCTAGACTTGTACTCTTGAGAACAGCAGGCCTTCAGATACCATCCTGATGTACAAAGTTCTGGCTGGAGAGCAAAGGAGGACAGTGGTTATGGCTGGGAGAATATCTGCTGAGCTCAGAAGAGCCCAGAAGCTGGAATGCTATAATATGTGGAAGAATTAAGGTAAGTTTCTGAGTAGCACATCAAAAAATACATTAAGCTGCGGCTGCTGTTGTTTTGTCTTGCCTACAGAGTGTTCTATTAAAATGGCTACTGTCATCTCCCACCACTTTCCTCTGCTAGCTGCTCCTCCTTTCTCAAACAGTGCCAGATAACTCTGTTTCATCTTTCAAGGAGCTGCAGGTCTTTCATGGATTTGTGATTCTGGTGCCTCCATGCAAATGAGCTAAGAGCAAATGCCTTTTCTTGGCGCAAGGACTAATCTGAGATAGCACCATATCACCTGCAACAATGGTACCACCAAGCTAACAAGGCAATTAGCTTCTGCTGTGTCCTAGCTCCATTTCGGCCCATTAGTGAGAAACACTCCGTTAGGCTGAGATATCAGCAAATGTAAAATCAGCTTTCCTGAGTACTACAGCAAATGGAGAGGTTACAGACTGGACATGCATGGGGAAACAGAGCTGGCAAAACCAGCCCTGAGCTTCTCATTGTCATCCCTTAATCCTGACCTTTGGTTTATGCTATCTTTCGGCCATTGCTAGTAAGCAGCATTTATGAAGTGAGTGAAGGATATACATAGTCTTAGGCCCTTTTTGCATGGCATTTTCTATGTGAAAGAGGGCCGGGAGCGTTGTGCGACTGTGAGGAGCGATCTGCACGACGCACTTACAATCGTGTGATGCTCCAGGGGCTGGCAGGTGCTGATCGCACACCTTTTCATTTTTGGCTAGAAGCTGAAAATGGTGCATAATTGCACATTGCTCCTGGGTTCCCTGTGCATTTACCTGGCATGCAGAGCCTCCAGAGCTGCGCCGGTCACGCTTCCTGCCCCAGCACAGCCTGGGAATGTCCCAGGCTGCACTGCGGAAGGAAGAGGCGGGGCTCTTGTGCAAGCAGGCAGCTCGTGCGGAGCTGAAGGACCCCGGACGCAAGAGCCTCTCGCTGGAGGCTGCTCGCGCGATCCCCGCACCCGAGCACCGAAAGAAGGTAAGGTGCAGAAAGGGCCTTAGTCTTTGAGCAGTAGGCTTATATTCTAAGCAAGGCAGAATGGGATGGGAGAAAGGGGAAACGATTCGATAAATGAGTAGCATGCGTAGGGTGGGGTAGAGGAGTGTGCTGGAAGTGTGGGTTAGGTGAGTCTGGTACTTTAACAAAAGGCATTGCTGGGTCTTGAGAACTGATTTGATAAAGGGAAGGGAGGTAGACTCAGGAAGAGAAAGGGTGAAGGTGTTCCTGGTGAAGGGAGTAATCTGCCATAGGAAGTATCCTAGTGCCTTGTACATAAATAGGGATGCCACATTAAGATGTATAGTTCTCTGCATCTTAAGAAAAGGATATCACAGAACTGTAACAGGTTTTTTTTAAAAGTAATTGAACAAATAAAGGTGTTAGAGCACCTTTACTCCAAAGAAAGCCTAAAGAGTTAGGTACTTTGTCATTAAAAATAAGGATGACTGTATTGGGGGATGATGATAATTTATTAGTGCTGTGGAGAACAGTTTCTCTATCTTGTAATACCAGGACAGATAAAAGGAAGTACTTCTTCACCAAGTCATGACTTATGAAATTAACTTTACAAGATAAGGTAGTGGTGGTTGTCCTAGTACTTTGTTTCTAAAAGGATTAAACAGATTCCCAAGGGATCCGTATATCTATATTTATTATTTTCATATGGAGTACAGCTTTGAGCACCAAATGTCAAGAGGGTTGAGTGAAGAACCAGATGTTGTTGAACTCCAGCAGCCACCAGGCCCAGTCAGCATGGCCAATGACCAGGGATAGTGAGAGGTATAAGTTCCTTGCCCTACATGAAGGGACAGCCATCACGTTTGTGTCTTGCTTAGGAGCTTTTGGAGGACTAATGAACTTTGCTTTGATTCTGAATGTGACAACTTATGTTCTTCTGGGAGCCGAGAATGGGACCTTGGAGGGTGGTGACTTCCATTTAATGGAATGGTAAATCAGCTTTAGATTTTAGGCAGGTCTTCAAAGGAGCGGCCCAGGATGCCTCATCCTATCCTCCAAACGTGTTCAGCATCTTGGACAGACTGTTTAAAACTCAGACTAAAACCCAAAGCAGATTCTCTGCCCCATTGTGACATGGAAGCCACCAGCTGTCACTGGTATGGGACGGGGAGATAAAGTAAGCTGGATACACCTGTCTCTTGTACAGAATGAGTATGCTGGGGTGAAAAGCAAGAGGAGAGGTGATTAAAGGAGGGCAACGAGAGCTTTAAATGTAAAGACTAGAATTTTGAGATTTATTCAGAGAGTGACAGAGGCTGTTAAAAAGGCTCATGGAAAAGAGTGAAGTAAGCCTGGAGCAATGGCTTCAGCAACCTCCCCAGTTTGAAACAGCCCAGTCTCAGACTTTCCCTAGCTTTTCTGATACCAGATGAGACCTGTCTCCCACCTTGCCACGTACTGCCTGTGTCCAGAATGTCTAGCTGCAGCACTTCTGCCATTTTGGTTCCCATACCGACGCTTCTAAATCCTGACCTTCTTAGAGCCCTTTTAAGCCTGAGGTTAATTGATATGAGACCATCCCCCTCCTTTGTCCTTTATTTACTACCTAAAATCTCATTAAAAATAAACACAATGGAAGCGGAAAGGAAAAACTCAAGGGGGCAAAGGAACAATGTCAAACATTATTATGAAGCAGCGGATTAAAAAGAACACAGAAAACAATTTTCTGATTCTTACATAGCAAAGCAGAGCTTACAAAGCCTCTTCCTAGGAGGGGAGCCATTCCAATGTGAGACACTGTGGCAGTGATACCACAGCCTGTGTTTGCAGAGAGCTTGAGACAATGGCAACTTCGAACCTTGCCCACAGACCACAATTAAGTCTCCAGATTTTCTTTCTGGATCTCAGTGTGCATGAATTTACCAAAGCCTATGTCTGCCAGGAGGGGCCCCGCATGTATTTCCAAGGGACCATGAGTCATTCAGTTCATACACACGTGGGCAAGATTACTTGTTATCTCCTGGGCTCGTTTAACGAAAATCCTATTTTGCTGGCTGGAAGGAGGCAGGCTTTGTGTTTAATTTATTTATTTTAAACCCTTTCCATCCCGCCTTCTTGCTTTGACTGTGGCACTCAAGCTAGCTAGCAAAATTAAAAGTTACATATACATAAAATCAACAATAAAACCACTTAAGAGTCAAACAATAACAAAGATTGCAGCAAGACATTAAATACCAAATACCAAGAAGGAGGTGGGAAAAACAGAAACACTATAAAACTCCTGCGTGTTGGGATGGGAAATATAATGTGTTGCCCTCCAGGTGTTATTAGACTGCAGCTTCCAACGTTGCTCACCATTGACTCTGCTGGCTAGGGCTGATGGGAGCTGGAGTCCAACAACCTTTGGAAGGCAACATGTTCCCCACCCCTGCCATTGTAGTATCAGGCTCTGGCTAACATCATCCCATAGTCTGAGAATGGGCTGGAAAATGAGAAGCAAAGGGATGAAGTGAATTTCCTGAAGAGTATGCTTTCAGAAGATGGGTACAGTGACTAAAGCACCCTATTCGTCACCTCACCGTGGGCTCTTGGGGGCTCTCTTCTCTCTTTGTAGTTCCAACAGCAGTGGCAGCCATTAATAGCAATGCCAGGTACTTGACAGCTACTGTTTAAATTATCCACAAGACTCCAGGAAAACACTGTATCAGAGGTACTGTGGGACATTAAAAAGCTACTCTTATAGAGAGACTGTATCTTCTTATTCAAGCCACTATGAGTTTTAAGATCTGTAGGGGAGGGCTTTCTCTTGGTCGCAGCACCTTCACAGGCATTGGTGAGGATTCGGCAGAGAGCCTTCTCAGTGGAACTCCTTCCCACAGGAAGTCCAGCTGGCCCCCTCCCTGCTTTCTTTCAGCCAGCAGGCGAAGATGTTTCTATTCAGACAGGCCTTTGAATTTTAATTATAGAACAGTAATATATGTGTAAAGTGGTATGCTGTATTTTTAATCTTTTACTGATGAATTTATGTTTTAAATGTTTTATACTGTTTTAGCCACTTTTTTAAAAAATACTGATATTTAATTCTTTTTTAACTTCTGTAAACTAATATTTTAGCTTAATATTTTAAAAATGATTGTAAGCCTCCTTGAATCCAACATTGAGAGAAAGGCAGGATATAAATTCGATAAATATATAAATAAAATAGCTGCTTATTGCTTCTCATAACACTGGGCTCTTAAAATAAAAGGGGGATGGAGTACCTGCATGTGAGGAAGGCCAGGCCAGGGTGATGGAATCCTGGCAGTTGCTCAAGAGTTTGGGTGCTGATGCTGGCCCTGTTTGTGTTCAACAGAGGACCAAAGAAAGCAGGCAGGTTTCTATGAGGGAAGGGAAATGGTGTTTCTGTCAGGTCCTGATCACAGCTGGTAAAAGTAAAAGCAAGCAGCTTGCATTAGCCATGGACCAAAGTGGGAGCCAGTGAACTAGTATTGGAGTGATGTGTACCTTCTTGGAAGTTTTCTTTAATAAGATTGCGTTTGCATTTTGCAAAAGTCTTTTTATGTGCACCTAAACCCCTTTTATTCCTTGTCTTCTCTCTACCTGGAAGTTTTTTTCTTTTTTTTAAAGCAGCATTGATATTGAGATAATGGTGAAGGAGAGCTGGAGAAACACAGGCTTTTGACGCTGGCTTGCAGCAGCATATCTACAAGTAAACAATGTAAAAATTCTACATTTGTTTTAGGCCAGCGGTTCTTGCCAGGTGTTTTGGATTTCAGCTCTCAGAAGCTCCAGCCAGCATAGCTGATGGAGAGGGGTTCTGGGAGCTGAGGTCGCAAAACATTTGACAGGCCAAAACTTGAGAACGGCTGCTCTGGTCTACCAGTGCATAGGTCCAAGGAGACGTAAGTATTGCTTGAACATGACTCTTTCCCCACCAGTCGTTTGGAAAGTGACATTGCTAGTGTTAGTGTACTGAAACAAAAGAGGCTGGCCATCAGGATTCTTTATTTCTGGCTGGAGAAAAAGCAACTGAGGGCTACTGAAGGCAGAACTGGGTGGCTTCGTCAATATGAGCTGTCATCATTCTTAGGTGCTTTTTTTTTTCAAATGTCTCATGTGTAAACTGTTCCCTGGTTGGAGACATTTGCTTGACCCACAAGGTATGGGGCTACTGGAAGCTCCAGTCCATCAACATCTGGAGAGAGAAAGATTTCATGCTGCTGCGCCGGATGTGCTAGATCACTGTAACATCAGTCAAGAGTTGTTGCTGTCACCTTCTCATATATTTATTTACAGATAGATGAGCATGAGGTAGTGGTTTGAGCGTTGGACTATGACCTTGGAGACCAGGGTTCAGTTCCCCACTTGGCTATGGAAACCCATTGGGAGACCTTGGTGCGTCACACACTCAGCCCCAGAAAACCCCATGATAGGTTCACCTTAGGGTTGCCATAAGTTGGAAACCACTAGAAGTCACACAACCACAGCAACAAAGATCAGAAGCATTGGTGAACACCTACTCTGCACCTGAGTAAAGTGTACATAACACTGATCTTTATTTACTAAATTGTCACGCTACTGTTTCAACACCCAGATTCCTAAATACTTTATTATTTAAGTAAAACAGAACAAAGTAATTTGAGTCTTATATGGGTTTAGGCCCAAGCTTCTGAATAACCAAAGGCAAACTCAAGTACAATTTTAAAGAAGGGAAATGTTTGTTTAGGGAAAACAAAACAGAATGTGGAAATAGACATGTACTCAGAATGCAAAATAGCAAGCTTGCTTAACTAAAACTCTGGCTCAGTTGGAGATAAAAGCTGGTATCAAATCCAGGCAAGATACTTGCATGGCAGCATCTTAATGTTTTGAAAACCGTTCTTATGGAACTGTGGTCTTTTTTGTGCTTTTTGTTGCTCTTCTTTTTCTTAGTCCGTGTTTGTTACAGCATCTGTCTCCTGGGCTGCTATCGCTAGCAAGAAAAAACATAACCTACAACCCTAGATAGAAATGTGCTGTCTAACAGGTTAAACCATTGCATGCAGTTATAAAAGAACAGTGACTTTTTATTTATCTGGGCACCAAACTGGAAGCTAGGCAGTGGCACTGATGTCTGCTTATGTGCAAACAGAATCAAGTTTGTTAAACCTGATGGTCAGAATAAGCCCTGTTTCCTAAGGCAGCAGATATGGGTTGGCCCAAGGGAGTAGTTAACATTAGATATTTAATTTATTGCTAATTATTTCCTTTGTTTAATTTGTATCATACCTTTCCCCCAACGAGGGACCCAAGGTGTCTTACAACAAGGTTAAAAGAAGATACAGCTAAAAACCTGATAATGTGCATGTCTGTGTCTTCCCGTCATCTCTTGACTTATGGCAACACCATGTATTTCCAAGAGGATTTCAAAGGCAAAGAATACTCAGAGGTGGTTTACCATTGCTTTCCTGCCTTGGCATTCCCACATCCAAATACTAACCAGGACTGACGCAGCTTAGCTTCCAAGATCAGAAAGGATCTGCTGTTTTCTGGGTATTTTAGCTTTTCTCTCTCTCTCAATTCCCCCCCTCGATTAAATTAACTATGATATAAAAACACTCATAAATTAAAATGGTGTAAAAACACTTAAGAGGCATAACACTAAGGCACTAGCTCTATGCCATCATTAAAAGCCCATGTGGAAGGGCATTCCACACCCTGGGAGAAACTACTGAGAAGGCCCTCTCAGATATGGTACTAGGATTGTGATACATTTTTGGACTCCTCATCATTTTTGATACAGTGCATGCAAGCAGTGTGCAATGCTCTTTTATTCTCTTCTTCTACCCTTACCCATTCTGGACTTCACATTTTCCCACTTTGGAGGTATAAATTGCACATAATTGCTATGCATACTGCAAGCTCATTTGTTAAGACTGGTGTTAGAGCACACTGTTTTTGAACCATTAAAAAAAAATTAAGGACCCAAGAACCACATTTGAATCGAAACAAGACAGGAAGAAGCTTTTTTCAAGACATTGGGATAAATACACAGGTGAGAAAATCCTCCTAGTTCAAGCTAGTATGGCTGGAAATGCTATGTGTGGGATTTCACTGATGATCTTGAGAAAAAAAAATGTTGGCTGCAAATAGTAAAGTTCTAACATAGACTTGCCAGCTGGAAATAAATTTAAGACCATACAAAATGGAGAGGTAGTTTTGCTGATTGTTAGAATATGCCCACAATCCAGAATAGGGTAATACCATTATTGGTTCAACCAAAATGGCACAAAAATGCATGCCAGCATTTGAGATGTCATGATGTCTTCGTTAAGCAAGATGATAAAAATAAGGCAGGGGGGGACTTGATTTGATCTCAATGTCATCTTGCCTGCAATTTAAGATGTTGTTCATTTATTTATTTATTTAATGGATTTTCTAAAAATGCCCTTCAGGATAGTTTATTTTTCCAAGGCACTGAACAACAGTCTTCTTTTGTAATTTCCAAGCTAATGTTTTGAAGAACTGTAGACATATACGAATCGTTGTGATATTAATAAATGGCCAAATGGAGGAAATGTTACCCCTTCATTGAAGCCCAGCTTTCAATACTCATTAGTATGCATGGCAAGGGGGAAAATATCACCATGTTTTTATCACTATGAATCACTAAATAAATCCATCGGATAAGTTCTTACTACTTGGAAAATTACAGTAGGTCGTCCATATCCATAGGGGATACGTTCCCAGACTTACCATGGATGGTGAAAAATGTGGATAATACCAAGCGCTATATTTTGACCCCCCTGGTTCAGCAGAGTGGTGAGGCGTGGAGGCAGCACCACCACTCAGCTTCTAACTTTCTGCCTGCCTTCTCAGTGAGCAGCCCCTTCCCTGGGTGCCAAATCCAGCAGGAGGCCAGGCTGCACAGAGGCGTGTGCCTCTCTTGGCTGAGGAAGGAGTAGGGGCTCATCATGGACAGCCTGTCTTCCATTACTCTCGCCTTCATCTGCAGAGCGTCCAGTGCAGTGACTCTGTGGGAGCCGGCAACCTGGTGCAAGGAAGAAGGCAAGGAAAAGATGAGGAACAACTTCGGCCATTTCCGCACTAGACTGTTATAGCGCTATGATTCCACTTTCAACATCCTATGGAATCCTGGCCCCTCTCGAAACTGCAAACCCCAGGATTCCATAGGATGTTGAAAGTGGAATCATAGCGCTATAACAGTCTAGTGCCGAAATGGCTTTTGACTGGCAGCAGCAGCCATAACACTGGAGCAGATTGTGAGTAAGTGAAACTGTGGATATTGGTCCAGTGGCTAGAGAGAACCCACTGTAGTTACATTTATTGGGCTGCTGTCTAATTTAAAATCATATCAAGTATAGTCATCCTGGCATATAGGTGCACATTGTCACAGTCATTGTGTATGCACGCTGATTGTGTTTCAGTTGTTGATATAAGTGGTTTTACCCTGTATTTTGTCTTTTTCATCATTCTGTCATCAAATGAAACAAAAACACTCTTCTTTATGCCAATCTGATTATTTCGTCTGTATTTTAAGAACCAGTATTTTCCCACTTGCTTTCTTTCCCTGGCTGGCTCATAAAAATCTATATATATCACCACTTTGTAATTCTTTCCCTTTCAAACTTTCTCAGTGTAACAACAGTGCCAGCTTTAAATGCTGCACTTTGCACTCATTTCTGACCAGATTAATACATCCACTTACAAGTTGGCAAATCTTTCTTTGAGCTTGGTTTACATCTTTTCCACTCATCTGTCTTTTTATTTTTATGTACCTTATACACATAGTGTATTCCTGTGCTGGTGAAATGAAGCTGTTATTTCTCCAAAATTAGAACATTTTGATAGCTATATTTGTGCAATATATGCAAAGCAAATGTTTAAGGTTTGGCATGTCTTGTGCAGGAGAGCCATCAAACTGAGATGTGAACAAGAGCAAATAGTACAGTTGCATCTCACTCAGTTCTTGGCTGCTGCCCTCAGCTGGGAATACCAGCAAGAGGATGTTGAATGAAGTCCACCCATCCAGCTTATTCTCTTGACATCCTAGCACTTTATTAATGTAAACAGTTAACATCAGTTCAACAATTTTAAAGTCCTTGACCCTGCCGTTCTTCTGCAGTATTCACACAAAGAGAAAAAGTGAGAAAGGAACAGTAGTATGGTCTCTGCTTTGAAAAAGAGACTATAGCAGAGTTCAGAAAGCTTCCTTTTTTGAAGTACAACATGAATACCCTAACCATTTATGACCATTGGCTGGGTGGGTGGGGGTTCTGGGCATTGCAGTCCAAGATGTAACTTTTCCAAGTTCTGTCCCGGATCTCTCTCCTGCAAAGAAAGCTGGGCAGTATAGGAAACTGGGAGGCTGAGGTCTGCCAAGCATGCTGCTAATCTGTTTAGCCACTGCTTTAGGCTCAACAGAGGCAGCAGCTCTCATTTCCCAGCCTGACTCCTGGCCAAGGTTGTTCTTGGGTTTGGGGTGTTTTTTGTTTTTGTTTTTTTCAGGCAGAAAATTGTTGAGGATGAGGACATTGGAAGCCCCATTCAAGAGCAGCACTATGAGAAATGTAGCTATTGCTCTGTGTATTCTTGGAAACATTCACTGCAGGCAGAGGGTCTGTTCTTTTCCCCTTTTATTGGATGTTTCTAGCTCCCTGTCCCGAAAGTATATTTAATTCCTCCATAGAAAGCAGAACCAAGAACTGTGGGCTACTACCACTAAATATTAGGAGAAAAGCATCCCAGTACTCTGTACTTCTGCTCTTGAAAGAGGTTGTGCACTTTACAGAAGTAAAGCTTTAATGTTGTTTTCTGTAACTGCTTTTACCTTGTATATCAGGGTGGGCAACTCTGGCAATTCTAGGGTGATTCTCTGCCCCTTGAACACTTTAGAGGGTAACGTGGACTGCCAAAAATGCCCTGAAAATTGGAGAGGGGTGGGGCTTGAAGAGAGTTTTCTTGTGAGTTTGTCTGTGGGGGAGAAAAAGACGTTTTGTTTTAGGCAGCACTAAGACATTTTTGATTCTCCAGTTATTTTGGATTTCAGCATACCTAATGTTATAGCAATAGTGAGGGATTGTGGGGGTTATGGTCCAAAACAACTGGTAGCAAAGGTTCTGCTGTTGTTGTTTGTCTTCAAGTCATTTCTCACTTTCGGTGACCTTAAGCTGAATCAATCTGTCGTGGGATTTTCTTGGCAAGATCTGTTCAGAGGTGTTTGCCATTGTCTTCCTCTGAGACGTAGGCCATTTCCACACTAGCCTGTGATAGTGTTATTATTCCACTTTCAAAATCCTGTGGAATCCTGGGGTTTGCAGTTTAGGGAGAAGCCTCAAAGAACCAAGAACTGCGCAAGAAGCACCTATAATATGATCTTATCTGACTGTGTAGTGTATGTGATGTAAATGGACTGCTTCACAAACTCTCCATACAAACTAAGGGATAGTTTCCACTTTGTTCGAATGTATAGAGCCAGGCAGGTATTTTGAAACATGAAACATACTCAGGGACACTGGCAAAACAAAACAAAACTAACATGCTGATGTTTTTGACATCTCTACCTCTAGGAATTTAGGGATTGGGACACATTTCCATATAACAGATTGGGATTCAGCAAGGCCATAGTTAAGGATGGTAGAAGTGGATAGCCTTTTTGCAGGACTACTTATCCCCAGCCCATCAAGACAAAATCAACTTGATTGTTAACACAGAAAAACTCTGGAACAGAGTCCATTTCCAAGCTGGGATGTTACACGTGTGCCATTTTTGCTTCACGGGTCCTCCGTCCTTACAGACATGGTCCAGAAGACATGGCAGGACATGGCAGGAAATTTTGAGTCAGGAACCAAATTTAGGCATTATCACACCTGATACTTTGTAGATATTTCTTCTGTGTTGTTGGCATAAGCCGCAGTGTGTTGCTTCTCTGTATAAAATCAGTGAGTTAATAAAACACCTCAACAAGATTTTTGCACCTGTTCTAAACAAAAGGTGGAATAGCAGCCATGCTGGGCACAACAGGTACCTATCCTTGATGACATTGCCCTATCTGTCTGTGCTAGCATAAACAGACACACACACTTCTTGGTTATCAGCAGGTATAAGCATTGGAATGATGGGAAGACATGCCTGCTTATCAAAAAGGAGGAGTTAATATGGATAGAGCGGAGGAGCCTCGTGCCATACTGCATGCAGGGCCTAACTGCTGTGACATATGGCACCATCTCTCTAATTAGGCATTCCTCATGCACTGAGGAGGTTTACTATTGCTACTGCTGCTCCTTCTCCCCTTTTTCCTGAAGAGAATGAAAGCAATTTGGGTTTTACTTCCAGTGTGTTGCCCGTGGTGAAGATAGGCATCCAGTCCTACAGGAAAGCAGTTTCTCAGGAGGAAACTGATCTCTGAACCAGAGAGGTCAGGTCAGAAGTCTGCTCTGAAAAAAGAGAAAGGCTTGAATAAATTTCCTTTTTTAAAAATCATTGGCCATACTTGGTGAGTGATTCCAGGAACCATGGTCTAAAAATGTAACTGTTTGAAGTTCTGAAAAGAAGGAACGTATGTGAGAGAATTCCTCACTGGTCTTGGGCAGGGGTAGGCAACCTGGAATTTGGAACGACATCTTCCATAATCCCTGTGCTGTTTGGGTCTTATCTGGAGGATATCAGGCTGCCAATCCAGAGCCTGGGAGATTAGTTCTAAAATACAATTTCTGAATAGTTACAGTACAAAGATCTAACCATTGCATACATGCTGTTCCAGTTATGATAAAAATTAATTTTACTTGCCCATTTCTTGCAAGCAGTGAGTAATTTTCTTTGCTTTAAAAATCCATCTGAATGAAGCAATATGGGTAAACACTAGAAACTTGTAGTTTTTCTCCTCCATTATTTAGTGAGGCTATGTCCCTGTAATTGTAAAGTTATAGTTACTCTGTAAAAGGAGTGAAGTTGTCCTTTGTTAAATTATATTCATAATCTGTCTTATTTATACTGTCATTACAGGGGAAAGAAACTAACTACAAGTTACTCATTCTTTTAGCTAGTTATTTCTGAATTCAGTACCTACCCCTGATCTGAGCAGGAGTCAGCAAAGACCAGAAAAGAAAGTGCCACGTGTTGCGCGCATTGCCAGAAACTTTCATTGGGAGGCCATCTCAATGAGCTTTCCTCCATTTAATTTAAAGAATCTAGTTTTCTTAGGATGCATGTCCTCATCCCATAACGAATTGTCAGTGCACCCATGGGCAAAAAGGAGGATTCTCCAGGAGTAGGAAAATCAATCCTGGCAAATCCTGAGCACAGTAATGCATCATCACACTTCTGGGCACCAAAGATAACAGGAGAGCCAAAGGCTCTCCACCAAACTTGTGCTTGAATCATTTAGGGTAGGGTTGGCTAACTGCAAAGGTTGTGAGATTCACTTTCACCCCTGCACTCTGCCCAGTGGCCATGTGGGTGTACCTCATGCAATGAGAAATGATGTCATGTCACTTCTGTTTTTTGTTTTTGACTGATTTTTTCAAGGTTTTATTATTTTTTCACATATGTGGGAGCTTGATTTTTCAAGGAAGATTTGGAGAGGCCAGGGGGCTTTGAGAGCTGCAAATTGGGCCCCTTAGACTGTATTTAGAAACAGTTCAAATTGGGATTTTTTAAAACAAGAGGAAGATAATTTACCTGTAGTGGGAAAATATATACCTGTGTCTGTGTACACTACTGTGTGTGAGGCACACAGAACTCTGATTTTCTGGTTTTCAAGTATTTTCAAATATGTACTGTTGTTGTGTACCTTCAAGTTGTTTCCAATTTATGGTGACCCTAAGGTGAATCTGTCACAGGGTTTTCTAGGACTGAGAGTGTGTGACATGTCTGAGGTATCATTATGGCTTGCTTGATTTGAAATAACCCTGTACTAATTTATTTATGATTATTTGTACAACGTTTGATGTTGCGGATTATCTAAGCAACCCACATTAAAAGAAGCTATGAAAATGATTTTTAACACTTCTGTAGTAGTAAACAATCAAATAATTAAAATTATTATAAGCACCTAATAATCAATAACAGAAAAAGACCAGTGAGAATAACGACTGGGAAGGAAATGCCCGTGTAAATGTTCTCAGCAGGCGTTTTAAGCTGAATACTCCTTCTACTTCTCTAGTTCCCTCCATTCCCACCTAGCTTTGGCATCTTCAGGAAAATGAATCCAAGTAGCTGAACTGAGAAAGACCTCAGCTGGAGTTCTGGGTGGATCTGTGCCACTTGAAATAGACACTAGTGACTTGCCTGTGTTAAGCAGCTGAAAGACCTGTGAAAGAACCAGAAGAATTGTGGTGATGGGGACATGAATTTTTCCCCCTTTCTTTGCCCTTTTTTCCAGTGGAAAAATTGGAGGTTGTAGGGAATACTAGGTTACAGTATATTCTAAGCAAGTTATAAATTATGTAATTTTTTTTGTTTTAGAGTAGTAAAGTTCACTTAGGTTTGATATGAAAGAAACTATTACATACATCTGATTCCCCCTCACACTAACATCTCAGTTTTTATTCCTGAAATGATGCCACACCCCCCACCCCCAGTGGCAGGAAACAGGGAAGAGTCCTGGTGATACAGATACTGATAGAGGAACCTCCAAAAGATTTTCTGGGGAAGGAAGAAGTTTTAATCTTGGTCTTTCTTTCCCAGGTGACTTAATTTAGGATGAGCCTAGGAGTTACTCCCTTTCTGTATACTTGCTTTTCTTTTCTTCCACTGTCTTCCTTGTCTTCTTTTATAAATATCACACTTGTTTTGGAGCAAAATTAGACGCTTAAATGCTGACTCTGAAGTGTGAAAGCTCTTGTTAAGTGACTTGAATCCTCAGAATGGATGAATCCTAAATATTTTGGCTAGATCCCAAGGCACTCAATGTTTATGATGCCTTCTAGATGAATGTGGTCAAAATGAAGGAAGCCTAGTAGTGGCAGAGGGGTGACTGAATAAATGTCCTGGCACCCACCATAGGTCATTTATGACTATAATCCCTTTTGTTTCAAAGTGCAGAAGGGGACTACTTTGGATTCTGTGCATTTGAGAAAACATCTCAGGGCTAACGTTGGCCTCTGATTGTTTAGAATGAGATCTAGGGCAGTTTATTTAAGGGAACTTCCTGCAGTGGAACTTGGGGGCATTGACATCACATGAGCCTCCTCAAAGAGAGACTTTCAGTTATGGGGCATCACAATTCAAAAGGACTCTCCCTGGTGGCCGCTTGCCTCACCTCTGAAGTAAAGCATATACAGAGAAGGGTTTCCCAAAATTGATTTTAACATTCAAGCAGGTTAATTTGGAAGAAGGGAGGTGCTTTCAGATACCTCTGTTCCAGGTCATACTGGTCTAGATGGTTCCTTTCCCCAAACCCATTTTTCCCCCATGCAGTTGTAAAGATACATCAGATCATTTCCCTGTCTCTTCTTGCTTATGCTGTTCCTCATTTCCTGATCATAGTTATGGAGGTGGCTCTTCATTTAAAACAAAAATCAAAAGCCCTCAGTAAAAGAGTTACCTACCTCCATGTCATTTCTAGTCTGAACCTTTCAAGAATAAGGACTAAATCCAGACCTAGTCTTGTGTAGTAAAGAGCCACTGAAATGAATGGGAGTTGTTAGTCACAGTTCATTTAGATGCAGTAGATTTCAGTGGATCTCCTGTAGTGTTGAATTTACCCAGTATCCTGATGTGCAAAACAAAGGCAAAACAAAAACCAAAAACCAAACCAAACAAACAAACAAACAAAAATGCAGAACAAAAACTCATTTAAGAGGAAGAAGAAAATTGCCCCTATCATGCTTACACCCAATTGGACCTCTTAATGTATTCAGTGAACAGATCATGGAATAATTTTTGTAAATTCTCAGAAATATTGCACCAAACATTTTTGTCATCAGTAGGGCAAACAAAGTTCTGGTTGTATTTTTTAAAAATACTTTTTAAAAAGGTAAACAGAGAAGCAAATGGAGAAAATAGGATGGGGACAAATAGTACCTACCCTTTTGTCCCAGTCCAGTTGGTTTCACACAAAATCTAGGATTTTTGTCTGGGAATATTCATTTCCATCCATTTGGAAGATATATCTAGCTGTCTCAAATGCAGGTTCCAACTGAGTACTCCAGCTCAGAGCAACTGAAAATGTGCATCCAGATGTGATTCCCCCTCTGCCATATGCCTGCTGTGGCATGTGGATTCCCTTGTTGAGTTTGTGTATTTAGGGTATTGTGGACAATTAATCTAGCGTTTCAGAAAGATGTAACAGTTGAGTTGAAAAAGGACAGGCAAGGGCAAGAAGCAAACAAGTGAAAGCTGACAGGAATTTCTTTCACTTCGAATGGAGACAACTAAGGTTGGAGATGGTGGAGATATATAAAACATTATCTGAGGAACCAAATTGTTTTCATTTCACAAAAGAAATGCTGGATACAATGATGGGCAATTGTATAATTGGTTAAAAAGGGGGCAAGGCAAGAGCTGTGGAAGATGGAATCAGAAGCTCTTAACTAAGACGGTTAGGCCACTCATCTCCTTGCAGATGCTGACCCCAAACATTAGGCTGTCAGAAATCAGTGGTGATTGATGAGAACTGGAGTACTTTGTTAGTGCACTTTGCTGTTATACACTTCCTTAAGTATGAGGCACATCGGAGACAGAGAAGGAGGATAGGAGGACCATAGGTCTGACACAAGAAGTCTTTTGTTGAGGGGGGAGAGAGGGGAGACTATTCGTTTATTTATTCTTCTGACATATATCCAATAGCAGTAAATTTATTGCTTGTGACTAATAGACCATTTTAAAACAATGCAATACACATGCAAAAGTACAAATACGAATCCAATCTTACAGCTATGATGAGGTAGAATGTGTGCCTGTACGTCTGTATAGCAAGTGTTTGTCTGTCTGTTATACTCTACAAATCTACTTGCTTGATTACAGAGTCACCAAACGTGGCATATTAACCAATTAAACCAGAACAAAAATTGCAGTACAGTTTTGGACCCATTCTTTCAATTACTTTGGGTATCTCCTGAGCAAACACTTCAGATTTCTGTATTTTTTTGAACCTTGAACGCACATTTATCAATTTTGATTAAACTTGATACTTTCACTTAGGAAGACATCACAAACATTTTTGTTCAGGTATCAGATTGTTCAGCAAATTTTGGCATTTTTGAAAAATTCTTGGTGTGGGTCTATTTTGCATGAAACTATGTGAAAAACATTTTAGGAACTGTAGGTACTGCTACTTAGATTGTTTGTTTCATTCAAATCATAAGCAGAATGATCAGCGTTAACCCAGGCAAAACCAAGTAAATTCCCCCATGTAGCAATGCACAAAAAATAGAAGAATCCAGAATGTGGATATAACTTGTTACAAGTAATAAATTATTTTTAATGTGTACCATTTCTTAGTAACTAAAGTGTAATTATTTTGGCTTATGATTATAATTCAATGGGAGACAACTGAACTTTTTTATGATTTAACTGTTAACTTCTTAGTTACTTTTATAGTTACAAGGATGTGGAATATCACATGGTTCAGCTGCTGCTTCTTGTTGTATTTGAGGTTGTTGAGTCAATGACAAAGTAGAGAAGAGAAAAGTGAGTTTTGTGCCATAAGACAGTGGCTTGTAGCATTGAAATTTTCCTGAAAAAATATTCTGAGAATTGGGAAGGTGATGAGTTAGTTTTTGAATATTTTTGCAACTATAGCACTAAGTCAGGAGAACTATAACTGTAACTAGTTACTTTTTAATAGCTCTCCAGACTGGTAGAACAGCTAATACCAGCCTGAACACTGCATGCTGCCCATGTATTTCAATCTGTGCAGTGACTGGCAAAACGCCAGTCATAGGATGGAAGTTGGAGACGTAAGAATGCAGGGATTCTGGTTATTTGCATTCTGATCTCTGAGTCTTTGTTATACATTCTCATCAGTTTTTCAAGCTTTGCTCCACAACAGAGATTACCCCCTTGCTCTTCAAGAACACGAAAGGTAATTTTTTTTAATAACTAGGATTCTACAGAATGCACAAGAATGCAAGTGCTTGTACCACACACATTCTACTAACTGCTCTATTGGCTGTCCTTGGACTCAGTGTGAAAGCTGCATTTCCATGCATGTAAAAACTCTCTTTTCCCTTCGGGCCCACTATCTTTACTCTCTGAACAGGTAACAGTTAAACTAAGATCCAAGCTCTGTTCTGCTGCTTATCCTCTCTGTCTTTTATATTTCCCAATGAAATCCAGCCTGAATGGAAAATGCACCTTGCAGTAACCCTGTATTCTATGGACAGCAGCTGTTGATGGCTGGCTCTGTGATCTCTCTTTACTCTAAAATCTTATCTCCTTGCTGAAGGCTTGATGACCTGCATCCAATTTAAGAACTACATACCAGGTAGATAAAGGGTTACACCTTAGCTGTGACTCTGAGCTGCATGAGGATAATTTATCAGCCGGCAAGTGCATTGGCTTATATTGATCCATGCACAGCCCCGTGCAAATAGAGTCAGAGGGATTGAGAATTAGTCCCAGCATGATGGTGACATTACTGTTTCTATTATAAAGCAGTCCTATTTGTGCTCAAGGCCTTGTTTAGGCTGGATGGTGAACAAAGGCACAGGACAAAAATCTCTGCTGCAAAGTTCCCCCACTCCAAAGAGTCAAGGGCAAGAACACATTGTAGGGGTTACTGTAGAGGATCAGAGACAGAAGGTGTGCTATAAGGTCTCCAGAAACACAGATCATTCTCCAATGGAAATTACATTTTGTAATAGAGAAACAAAACATCTTTTTCCTAGTACATACTGCCTCAGGTACTGTTCTGTGTCTATCTGACCTCCTCATAGTCTCCCCAAAATTTTATCCCATGAGCTTTTTATGCAAAATTATACTCAGGCTTATCAAATTTGAAATTTAAATTTTTATAAAACCCTATTGTGGTTAACACAGTTCTCTGGATTCTCTCTTGTGGTTTGTGCTGCCATTTGTGTTGCCACTGTACATCACACAAGGCCAATTTCTACTATGTGGGCTGCATTTAGGCTTTAGTCATATATTACATAGTCCCTGGCCTCTTCCATTCCTCCTGTTGCAGCCACTAGCACTGCCATGATAAGAATGAGAGAAGAAAAACCAGGTAGGCTCATATGTGGCTTGAGAGGGCCTAACCATAGAGTATGGTGTCTAGAGCAGCGTGGCATCCTTTGTAAAGACTCCCTAGCTGCCCTGGTCCATGGCTAGATCTCCCAGCTTGTCTGTATGTCTACCTGACTCCCAGCTTCTCCTTGTGACAGTGCTGGCTGGCTTATTTTGGTCTAAAAATGCCTGATATGTTTGCAAATCTTTGGCAATGGAGGAGGGGCAAAAATAAGGTTCCAGGAAGAAGAAAAAAAGAACAAGTGAGTGCTGGAGAAGAGATGGTGAAAAGAGAGAGGGAGGGAGAAAAGGGAAAAAAACAGAGAAAGAAAGAAGGCTGTGGGATGTATTTGAACGTGTATGGATTGGTAGATAGATGTGGGGTGAGGGGGAGTGTGAGAGAGATAGCAGCCGAGAGGGAAAGACACAGAATTTGACGTTGTATTGATCATCCCATGCTTGCTTTCTTTCCCTCCTCCTCTTTTTAAGATCTCCATCACTTCCAATTGTTCTTTTCTCTTGAGATTCTCAAGAGAAACAGGCAAAGGAAAAGGGCAGGGCAGTGAGGATTTTAAGAAAGAGAGAGAAGGAGCAATTTTGTGGGGTAGCTCTCACATTGTTTGCTGATGACATGCAACTCTTGGGAGGATTGCTTCCGCGGACTGCTTATGTTGCTCTTGATGGAAAATATTGTTTCTCTTGTTGTAAATATTGAATCTACTTTGAGCTTGTCTCAGTTTTCAATATCTTGCTATCCTGAAGCTTCAGTTCTCTGCAAAAATCAAGAGTGACTGATATTGGTTGTCCTGGGTCTGATTTAGTTGCACATGCTATTACCCCTCCCTGCAACCTGTTAGGTTTGTTTTATTAGCATTGATTCATAAGGCAGGATCCAAGAAGAGAATGAGTGAATGAAAAAAGACTTTCCTAGTGATGGCTCTATTTTGAGATCAAGAAAGAGAGGGTGCCCTCTGAGGGCAGAAAGGTGCCTACACCCTTCCATCAAGTGAAAGCACATGTCCCATCCGTCAGACTCTGGGGACAATCCTGCCTCCCGATCCAACGAGACAAAACCGTAATAATCAGATGAGAGAAAAATCTAGAGAAGTTGCGACAAAATGATTAAAGGGGTTTAGAGGATTAAATAAGTGAGATTAAAAGAGCTCAGTGTGTCTAGAGCAGCAAGACAGGAAATGCTCAGAAGCAGCCTTGAATTGCTGCAAAATGCAGGCTTTACAAATATAAAGATGAACAATGATCCTGTAAAAAAAAATTCATAGACTGAAGACAGGGTAAAAAACATGAGTTTGGGAAAACTGAATGGGGAATCTACCATGGAAAGATAGGTCTAGGCAGACCATTCCTCCTACAAGGATGGATGGGTAGAAGAGAACACCTGCAGCTGCTGCTCATTTGCACAAACTAATCTATGTAAAATTTACATCGTAAATAGAGACCAGTGTATGTGCTCTGAAGTCATCCATAAAAGCACCTGCCAAAGCAGCCGCGGTGACTGCCCCTCCCTGTTCTGCTAGGCATTTTTGCCCTCCTCCCTGACTTTCAGGTGAGTGGGTGAATACCACGGGGCTCAGGCAGGCTTTAAAGCAGAGCGAGGCAGGGCACTTATGCTCTTCCAGATGCTATTGGACTGCGTCAGCCCTAGTCAGCAGAGGTAGTAGAGAGGTTGATAGGAGTTGCAGTTCTGCAGTCAGACATTCTGCATCCCTGCCTTAAATTTGCTTGCCATTTTGTCCAAATCAGAATTGATGGTTAGCACTAGCCCTGAAAACTAGGATTAAATCCTGATTTCTCACACTGGTTTACAAGACAAAACAAAAGAATTATTTTGGACAAAATGAGAAGTAATCGTATGCTTCAGATCAGACAATGGGAATTAGAACACATAGAAGAGGAGGCAGTGTGAAAGCTTGTTTTGTACCACCAAACTATGTTTTCACATTATTGAAATAAGCTACAGAATTACTTGGAGTACCTTCCCCCTCACCGCTTATATCCTCTGTGTTCCAAGATTTGCCTTTGCTTTATTCAGAAAGGGGCTTCCTGAGTTACAGATTTCCTTGTAGTGGCTGTTCCTGTTTACAGGAACAATAAGTAAATAAATAAAAATGAATCTTGTTTGTATATATTACTGTTCAAATTAAATATGACTGTTTCTACTTATATGTATTATCTTACTCATATTCATAAGCTTAAACAAAAGAATAAAAAGAATTCTTAGCTCTCTGTCAAAAATTGTTTTAGTGCTGCAACCACATATTTTTTATCAGTTATTTTATAGGATGTTTATTTCCAAATGGCAGAGCAATGCTGTAGGAAGAAAATGTGGTACTACTGCACACATAAGTATGCTGGTACCTTAGGCTGAGGTACTTTTTAAAAATTACAACTACCTGCTGGAAGCTAACTATTTTTTTTAGCCCATGGAACTATAAGGGTAGTTAATTACTTTTTAAAAGCAGTGTTCTGTAAGAGCCTCAAATTATAGTGGGCACATAAGTCTGAATCCAGTTGTTAGCTCTAACTGGAGTATACCCACTGAATCAATTAAATTTACACAAATGCTGATTTAACAAGTTCTCACTCCTGATTTAGGTCATAAAGGCTGTATTTACTTTGTCTGGGAGGTGTTCCAGGACAACACAGCAGGCAAGTGCAAGAAGCTTACACTCTTGTCTATCCTAACTGGTTCGGAGACTAAGAGTCCCAGGCTCAGTTTTGCCAGCCATCCCACTTCATGTGAAGGGGACAGTTTTTCAATGGGAGTATAGTACAGTGGTAGCACAACAACATTATGCCAACCCCCCTCCAAAAAAAAACAACAACAAATGAAAAAGTTATGAGCACAGCAGTGCTACCTTTCTTCCCTATAGTAATGTCCTATCATTTGGAAATAGAGCACTTTGTTAATCAGTTATTTCATTTTGGTTGATTTTACTCTTTGCACTGTTCAGAGCTAAAGTTTATATTGCCACACACATACATCCCTTTTTTTCTTCTTTGCCACCAACTGGACTTCAGTTTGTAGCAACTCTATGAATGAGAGAAGTCCAAGAGCCCCGGTCATCACTTGCCCTGCCTAGATCTTGCAGTCTCAGAGCCATGGCTTTCTTGATTGAATCAATCCACTTTTCCTACTATCTTCTACTTCCCTGAGCATTCATGTCTTTTCCTGTGAGCCACATCATCTCATTATAAGTCCAAAATACAACAACCTCAGTTTATTCATCTTGGCTTCTATGGAGAAGTCAAGGCCCATTCACTTGCCTTTTTGGCAGTCAAGGATATCTGCAGAATTCTCCTCCAGCACCACATTTCAAATCAGTTGATTCTCTTCTAGCCAGCTTTCTTCACTGTCCAGCTTTCACAACTATACATAGAAACTGGAAATCAGTGATGTAGACTTGAGTCGATTGACTTGGACCCAAGTCAGACTTAAGTCACTTCATTGACTTGACTTGAGCTTGGCAATAAATGATGCACTGACTTGACTCAACTCGTGACTTGTATATTTTTAGTCACTGACTTCCTGCCCTTGATTCAGTAACATAACACATTCATCCAGAAGCCTTACAACTCTGAACAGCACTTCCATCTCTTTTTACCTACTAGTCACATGACAATCTGTCTCAAGCCCAAAGTGAGGGTGCATTTCTCAGAGAGGAACAGCAAATGGGTTAGGCAACAGGCTTGAGGAAGGACTGAGGTCTGCTCCACAGCCTGTCCCCACTGTCTATGGGAGGAGCTTTTAAAAACACTTCCTAGCAAGACTCACTCCCAGTATGCAGGGCACATATCTCAGAGAGGAACAGAAAATGTGTTAAGCAATTGGCTTGATGGGGAAGGATTCTTCTTTCTAAAGATTTGGAGCTCCTCAGAAGTAATGAGAAGTTAGAAGGATCCTATTCCCCACTTCTGAAAAGCCTCCAGCTTTAAAAATGGAAAGTAAGAAAGATCTTATTTCCCACTTCCAAAGCTGCCAGCTCTTTTATGCCCATTGACACAAAAGCTTCAGAAAGGGGGAGTAAGAAGGATCCTATTTCCTACATCCGAAGTTGCAGATGGCAAAATCGCAAATGTGGAGGGCTAACTCTACTTAAATTGCTAAAATTGACTTTATTCAACTCTGTTCAGAATTCTGGAATATAGGTTGGGGTGTGAGGCTTGACTTGAGACTTGGGGTAAAAGACTTAAATATATCACTACTGGAAATATGACATGGGTCACTTTTCCTACCACAATATGCTGGATGAGATTTCACTTTATGATTGCTATCAGGCCTGCAGTCAGTGGTGATAACCAAAGAAACGGTATACTCAGAAGTAGTAGGTAGAAAGACTGACATTTGGAGAAGTCCACTAAACCTTGCCTGTAAGAGATGATACAATGAGGCAGTGAAGGAAAGAGGAGGCAAGTACTGCACTGGTACGAGTATCATAATCATAGATATAAGAGCAACCTGTACTGGGTGCTGCTTACCCTAAGTACCTGCACAATGCTGCCTCCAATGCTACCTTGCTACTCACACATGACAATGGATTCTTCTCCTTGGTCATCATTTCATAGCAGTGCATGTCTCTTCCCTCTGAGCGCACCACCTAACTAGCATTATGCATAAAAAGGTTTGTGAGTGTGGCATTTCAGATGTTGTTTGACTGCATCTGCTGTTACCCCTCACAGTCAGTTATGCTGGCGGGAGCTGGTTAGTATTGTAATCCTAACAACAGGTAGAGGGCCACACATTCCCCATATACACATAGAAAGAGAGAGAGAGAGCGAGGGAGGGAGGGAGGGAGGGTTGGTACGTATATAAGGTATGGGCTTTTCCCATCATCTTTAAAGGCTCTCTGTTTCATTTTAGAAAGTGGCCTCTAAGTTTGACTGGTGAGTTGGGTTGGATGAGCTGCCAGCTGAGGAAGCAGTAAATGCACAACCAAGAATATCTAGTGTCTTGTCTTATTAACTGGTAGTTTTGCTTGTCTTCCGTAAATGAAAATAAGAATAGAGAAATCCAGCCAGCTGTCATTCCACAAACCTTTGCATTTCCTATGAATAAGAAAAACTCCCAACAACTGTGAATCTGTTTATGCAAGGCACAGGATACATTGAAGGGGAAGCAGCTCAATGCCAGAAGTTGCCAGGGCACCTTTGTATCTGGAAGTGGAATTCAGACTCTGAATGCCAATAAATCTACTGGTGCTGGCCTCGGTTTGTGTTCCAAAGGCCTATCTCCTTTTGTGTGTGTGGCGGGGGAAGGGGTTGCAGCCCTTTGCTTGGGTTATTGGTAGTAGCTTGTGCTCAACCCAACAGTCTGATGTGGAGAGGGCTTTATGACTTTATGAGGGATTAGTAAGAAATTTATCTTTGATTTGACCCTTTCGTGTCATGCCTCCCCATCTCTACCTAAAACTAGAAAAATGTGATGCAGTCCTTTCAGGAATCAGGTTGTGACAGTTAAAGTAACTCAATGCCTGTCAGTATGTCCCTAAAACAACTAATACTAACCAAATAACGGTACAGTCTTATTGTTTATAGGTGGTATTAGGTGAGTGGGTTGATATTGGAATTATGGAGATCCTATACTGCCAGATGTTGCTTTACAAGTAGAAGCATGTACATGCTGAAGAGATTCCTCTTTGAATAAACAGGCCAAAAGCAACACCCTTTTCAGATGATCACTTCATTGCACGGTGACTGTGCAGCAGCAGCAGATATAGGGGTAGTAGCAGAGCAGCACTGGCAGTATACTTGTTGTGTAGGATACTGACATTTCCCTGCTAAGAAGCATTTTCCCTTCAAACTCTATTTTCTCACTGTGCTCAAATGATATTTTATTTATTGCTGGGAAAATTGAGTTTTTTAGCTATTGGGTCCACTGTAATTTGGCATGTTGGCCATGATCATGTTACTGTCAGGGGTACAAAGGTGAGCAGTGCTTATGATACTTACTGTATTTATCTCTTTTCTTTTTTCTTCCATGGTAGAAGTCATCAAGGTGGTGAATCTAGGCTGTTTCCCATCTAAGCACTGACAAGACCCAGACCTACTTAGTTTTATCAAGGATGCTGTATGATGTGCCTTTGGGTGATGCCATGGGACTTACCTCCCATAGGCAATCAGCTGCCCCACCATGACTGCACATGACTTTGAGCCTAGAACAGCCCAAAAGATGGGACTTCCATGGAAGCTAAGATTGATTAGTGTCAAGACAAAGTATGGAGAAGTCGCTTGACATTTGTGTTCCACCACCCTGTATTTAAATTTCATTTTCAGAAAGTAGCTGAACTGCTGCACAGATGATTCTTTGTCTTTGGACTAGTTGTTTTCAGCTTCCATGCAGATTTTCTCTGTATAGCTTGTGCTATCCCCTTCTGATAAGCTGAGGTGCAGCCCATTCATCAGTACAGTCAAATATCCTCTACCTCTGCCAAGAATACTGTTACTTTTTGCAAGATATTTGTTCTATGTGGTGGAGTCATCTGAGAAGCTAACCTACCAAATGAGTCAGATGGTCAGCTAATCTAAAGGATGATCCATTTGGCAGAACTGGAGAAGCACCAGACAGGAATTGTACAGGGTTGGTATAAGAGATATGGAAAAAGAACCACCAATCCTGTGTGAAAGTGCTCTTGGCTAGGGAGGACCACCAGATTTGGCTGGCCAGTCACATTAGGAAGGAGAGGCCAGTGCTACGATTGCATTCCTACTCTGAAACCCATTGCTATAGAGCTGCCTAGGGAAGAAAGGAGACATGAAAGCAAGGAGCTTTTTGGAGCTAAGCTTCACATGCTCTTGTGTGTGATTAAGAGCACAGGAATGGAGGAAGCTATGTTATGCTGAGTATGACCATTTGTCCATTGAACCCACTGTTTTCAACTCTGGATGGAGTATGGCTTGGTGGGGTCTCAGACAGAGTTCTTTCCCATTGCCTGCCTACTGCATGCCCTTTGCTTCCTTTTGGCTGCAGATCCCAGGAATCAAACCTGGGGTCTTCTGCATGAAAAGATTGTGCTCTACTGTGCTCTCCCCAAGAATTATTTTACAAGGGCTAAAACACAGAGAGAGCCAGCTTAGCGTGGCAGTCTGAGCATTGAACTACAGCCCTGGAGACAAGGGTTCAGTTCGCCGCTTGGCTGTGACAACCTACTGGGTGACCTTGGGTGCATCACATACTCTCAGCCCCAGAAAACCCCATGGTAGGTTCACCTTAGGTTGCCGTAAATTGGAAACGATTTGAAGGCACGCAACAACAAAACATGGAAGGAGTACAATTTGAAATATTTGTCCTGAGAAGTGCTATGAGTAGGAAGGGAAGACCTCCCTGTGATCACGCAACTATAAATGGGCACAGAAGCCCCCTCTTCTCTCAAAGCCAAGGATAAAAGCCATATTGTCTTTGCTCCAATTCAAATGTTCAGTCCTTGGATCACCCTGCACCAGCTAGACACAGTACAAATGCCCTTTTCCTTCCCCTGTGTAATAATCTCTTCCAGGCCTACATCTGGCTGCTGTCTCACCCTGGTGTACATTACAGAGATATGTACATCGCCACCCTCTTGGGGGTAATGCAATAATTTGGCAGTTTTAGATGTAATTAGGCAGTTTCTTAAGAAGCAGCGTCTTTTCCCGAGAGAGAGCAAGCAAGAGAGCAGCCTTGTGGAGAGATGATAAATCCATAATTAGGGAGGGTTTCTGAAAGTGTCTTTAATGCACACAGCCCTGCCTGAGGAAGCGTACTCCTGGCTCTGCTTCACAAAGCCCAGAGCAAACAAGGTGAAGCGCTGCAGGACAAAGACTTGGGACCCTGCTGAGGCAGAAGTTGGACAGCATTCTCTTAGTACTGGGAAGGAGCAGGCATGGGAGAGGCTTTCAGTCTGCTTGTTAAATCTGTAGCTTAAGCTGGGATGGTTTGGGTCAGTTTGCATGGTGGAGCACGAAATTAACATGAAAGTCTCTGCAGGGGATAATCTCTCTCATCAGTTAGTGCTGACACAATGGGGAAGGAAACATTGTATAGCAAGGAGAAAGGGGGTGAAGAGATGAAGGGAAAGGGGTCTCAGGTCTTACGTGGATGAATCAGATGCTGGCAAGAGGTATTTTTTTCATTGTGTGTGTACTCAAAAGGATAACAATTGAGTTTCTAAAGTGCCTTGCTCTTGGAATTTGGAAAAGTTAGTTCACTTTTGGACTACAGCTCCCAGAACCCTGGATTCTGGGTCTAAAAAACTGATTCTGAGCTCTGATTATTACAACAGTTCCAAAATCAGAGCTTTTGGAACACAACAATTTCCAAAGCTCCCACTGATGAATGCTGGTGACAGAGTCATGGGTTGTGGACACTCTCCTTTGGAAAAATTAATAGTAGTAAGTACATTAAGGGGGGGTGTTTATGGTGCTACACTGCCAGCTCTGATAATATGTGACTATCACCATTCATGATAGAAACACTGCCATCCGTCACAGAGAGAACTTCCATGATGCTTAGCAGGGCATCAACTTCTGAAGTCAACACCACCAATGGTGTATTGCCAGTCTTGATGGAGTAAAGGAAAATGGCTGTGTTTGAGGCTTCAGTGGAAAGAGTGCCATACTTTAAGAAGTTGGAGCAGTGGTGGGCACTGTTCTTCAGCATATGGATTCAGAGGACAGACGTCCTGTGCATATGCAGATTTGGTAGAAGACTCTGTACTGCCAGAGTAGGAGTAGCAATACAGTATGTCATGTAGGATGGATGTCTCCCACCCTCCTCAAAGTGCAATCTCCTTGAATCTCAGTTGTGCTTCTTCATATTAATTAGGGGGTTTAAGAGGTGTGGCAAAGGCCTATTTTCCTGCGCGGCGAATGTCACTTTCTTGGCATATAGAAGGTACCATCGAGTGGTGGTGGGGGGCATTGCATGGGCCCTTGTTATGCTGCATCCCTAGAAGAGGGAACGTGTAAAGAATGGCTTCTGCCTTCTCAGAACACAATGTTCTCTGGCTGTGATATATGCAGTTCTGTTTCACTCTGTCTCCTGTCCTGCTCAAAGTTAAGTCATGGTCTTTTATTCTATGAGAAAATTTACAGCTGCTTGCTCATGTTGTGTCCTCAGCTTCCATGGGGAATCACTGTCCCAGTGCCAGAGAACTGGACACTGAAGCCAAGAGTGGGATGTCTGTTTCTTTATTTTCTCTTTGCAGTGGCTGTCTCCAGTTTGAGAAACCTGCAAGAGTTGTGTGCTCAGGAGCAAATGTTCTCCCTGCTGGAGGCCCAGATGGCTGGTAGGGTTGCCAGAACGAAGCTCCTGTACCTTTAAGGGTTGTGTAGAGTTTCTGCAGGTGTTGCTTGTTACCTGGTTGCATGACAAACACCAGTTAAAATTCTCTCTTCTGGACAGTTATTAGAGGTACAGGAGCTGCCTCCGGTTTTCAGTCTGGCAACCCTAGTAGCAGGAAACATGCAATGTGGGGACAATTGGAATCAGAGCCTTTGTTTTTGCTGGTTTCTGCTATTTAATTGAAAATGTTGAGGACTTTATTATTCCTTCCTCTAATAAAGCCAGATTCTTTTTCATAGCACACATGTGGAACTTAAAATGAAAACTGCATTTAAAACAGCTTTGGGGTAGGATTTATAGGACCCTGATGATTGCTATCCCTCTATCCTCCTTGCCTCCTTAATGCTTCTCTAAGATCTGATTCTAAAACCTCTGCCTGACACACCCTCTAGATTTCATTCCTGTTCCAGGACAAGAAGTACAAATTAATTTCTGTACAAAGCCATGGTGATTTTTCTTAGCTTGGCAATATAGTGTACTCTCCCATTTAGAGTGGACATTTCCTTGTCTGTAGCCTACAAATGGGATTGGTATTTTGGGTCATAGCACAGGGGGTGGCTAGGAAGATGGAGAAACCATTGTGTTTAATTCAGCCCAGACCCCATTGTAGCTCAGCTGGGGGTCGAGCAGCAGCTGCCAGAGCATCTGTCTACCAGCAGGGGCCTGTTATCAGACTTGGCTATGGGGATTACGGCTGGAGAGTTGGTTGTTGTTTCTTCTGTGTTGAAGATATTTAATCCCATGTTTACACCCTTCTTTTGGTGAATAGAGACTATAGGGCAGCCCAATAATGAGACAAAATGCTCGTCTATATGCTATTCTACCTAGGGCTAGACGCGTAGGCCTCCTGGTTCCTGCACTACATTTGCTCTACTCCTGAAGTTGTAGGTCCTAGGGTATGGAGCGGGGTGGGGATAGGGGAACATATGGTTGGCTGACCCTTAAGTAAGCATTTATTACGTTCTGTTTTAGCATCTCTTTGTCTGAAACAGTACTCTCAGGGCCTTCTCAATGGTGAGCACCACAGTTTGGATTTCAGGCCCGTTGCCGTGGCAACTACGATAGTATACTGGTGAGAGTAATGGCCTCATAGGAGATTGGGACTTCTTACTGAAAGGGGAGCATTGTTTACTAAACTATATAGAAAAGAACATGCTGGGAAAAGTATGTGCAACTTGTGGTCCCTACTTTAGTCGTGTGTGGAGCTTCATTTTACTATTATGTCAGTACTCTTGAGGGGAATACATGCAGTGCTGGCTGGGGGATAATGAAAAATGTTGTCCACTAATCTGAAGAGTACCAGGTTGTTGAAGGGTGTGCCAGTTAATTTCCCCGATTTATATGCCAGTTTAGGGTTTAGCTAGCATAGGGTTAATTTTCCTGCCTCTCATCTAAAGTCTCAACTGTGGCTCTGTGTTGTTTAAAATGATTGGCTATGGTATCCAGACCATGTGACCCAGCATACACCCTGGAGTTAGTCACTGGCCTTGCGCAGAAGACCATGCCTCTTTTTTTCCCCTCTGCAAGCTTGCTTCTAGCACATTCTCTCTGCTGTGCTAGCATCTCCACCAAAGAAGTTGGTGCGTTAAAAATGAAGCTGCTGTCTTCCCTAATCCTATTGTTAGTTAGTTAGGATCTAGTTTCTCCAATGCATATGTAATTGTAAAGTTCATTAGTAAATCTTTTCATTAGTAAATCAAGAAAGCCAACACGATTCTTGGTTGCATCAATGGAAGTATGGTGTCTAGATCAAGGGAGATAATGATACCACTCTATTGTGCATTGGTTAGAACTCATTTGGAATACTGTGTCCAGTTCTGGGCACCTCAGTTCAAGAAGGATATTGACAAGCTGGAGCGTGTCCAGAGGAGGGCAACCAAAATGGTGAAGGGTCTGGAAGCCATGCCCTATGAGGAGCAGCTTAGGGAGCTGGGGATGTTTAGTCTGCAGAAGAGAAGGTTAAGAGGGGACATGATAGCCATGTTTAAATATTTGAAGGGATGTCATGTCGAGGAGGACGCAAGCTTGTTTCCCGCTGCTCCAGAGACTAGGCCAAGAAGCAATGGATTCAAGCTACAGAAAAGGAGATTCCAGCTGAACCTCAGGAAGAACTTCCTGACCGTCAGAGCTGTCTGGCAGTGGAATATGCTGCCTGGGAGTGTGGTGGAGTCTCCTTCTTTGGAGGTTTTTAAGCAGAGGCTGGATGGCCATCTGTTGGGAATGCTCTGATGTGTGTTCCTGCATAGCATAGGGTTGGACTGGATGGCCCCAGGGTCTCTTCTAACTCTGTGATTCTATAATTCTAAGTTTGGAACCTGAAACTGCCTGCCTTGCTTTGCTTTCCAAGTCAGTCTCCTTTCAGGGAAGCCACACAGAGATTGGGACATGCTTTTTCTGCAATTCTGCTAAAAGAAGGCTAATTAGTCACAGCTTTAGCCTTCATAGAATTTCCTAAAGGGCTAACGCCCTGGGAAACTTTAACTCTCAACAATAATAAAGGGAATAACCACACTCAGGACCCTTTCACACCACACAATAATAATGCTGTGATTCCATTTAAATTACCATGGCTGCATCCTATAGAATTCTGAGATTTGCATTTCAGGGAGGGGCATTTATAATTATCAGCCAGAAAGCACTTCTGACACTTCATCAAACTACAAGTCCCAGAATTCCAAGGAATGTTGAAGTGGGCTATAGTGCTGCAGTTGTGTAGTTCATAGAGCCAGCATGGTGTAGTGGTTTAGATTTCTCAGCCTTAGAGCTCTTTGGACTCAGGTAAACTACAAACCCCAGAATTCCATAGGATGTTGAAAGTGGACTAATAGCACTATAACAGTGTAGTGCGGAAGTGGTGTATATCTCTTAACTGGGTGAAACAACAATAAAATTGGTTATATGCCAAGTAATACATGTAAAATAATGCATAATGAGGCAAAACAAATAAAAATAAAAATCCAAACCTGATCCATGTGTATATATGGGGCCTGACTTAACTGTAACTCCCTAGGAAATGGCACAACATTGGTGTAAAAACCAAATTTCATATCAGACTTTACAGGGAGAGGAGCTGAAGATAAAATAGGAGGTGTCATAATGCCATAAGTAAATCTGTGTTACAGCCAAATTTGGACTGACATGTGCAGTTCTGGTCATCCATCTCAAAAAGGGTAATTGAACTGAAAAACTACTGAAGAGAGTGGCCGAAATGATCAAGGGGTCAGAAGAATTTCTGTATGGCTTCTGTGCGTGTGTGTGTGTGTGTGTACGCGCGTGCGTGTATAGACTTTATGAGAAATGGAAATGAAAGTCTTATGAAGACTAAGACCCTTATAAAAGTTTGTAAAAGTATGGAAACAGATGGAACTTGAGAATCTGCTAATGAAATTGACTGGTAGGTGTTTGGAATAGATAAAAGGAAGTCCTTTCTCCCACAGTGTATAACCTATGAAGTTCATTGCCAGAAGATGTAATGATGACCACTGATTTAGATGAGATTAAAAGGAGATTAAACTAATTAATGGAGGTTGGTATCTTAATGAAGTTTCGATGTACGTAAATAGATGCTGGATAAGGTCTTGTCTTCTGATGTAGCCCAGTCTCTTGTAATGGTCAGGCAAGAATGCGAAGAGATCTCTGGAGAAGGGAGAAACAGGAGATCCCAGAACACTGTGGGGAAGAAAAAGAAAACGGGAAGCCTAACAGAGACAGGAATGATGATGATGATGATGATGATGATGATGATGATGTTGTTATTATAAAAGACTGAATGTGTTACAGGATCCTGAAGGGACTGAAACTGAGAGAGAGGGAGAGAAGAGATAGACTTAAAAATCCCTGTGGCAGAACTGTAACAAAAATATAGTAGATATTTTTTGAACTACAAGTAGAATTCCCCAGTCAGCATTCTTAGTAACCATATCAGCTAGGGCAGAGCTTTTCAGGCTGTCTGATGTGGGGGACTAGGATTTTTTTTTTCCTGGTGTGGCAAGGCCTGGTACCATATTTGTGTACATTGACTCCAGATGTTTCTTTCTTTCCTGGAAACTCGTCAGCGACCGGCAGCCAATGGCTCAGGAACCAGCATTGGTCCAAGGTCGACCACTTTTGCATAACACAGGGCTACAGGATTCTGGGAGTTGTAGTCCAAAGAAGTAGCTTTCCTAAGTTCTGGTTTTAAAAATGCTTTTTTTAAAATGGTTAGTCAGGAACCTTTTTGAATTAATTAAAAAAAGTGATCCTTACAAATCAATGCTTTTGATGCTGTCTGACAGAATCCAATAACTTAGCTCTCTCTGTGTGTAGCGTAGTAGAATTACATTGATTTGTATAACATTTTCATATGCAAATATATATGTTAGAGATGCTGATTTGTAAATCTGCGCTGTAATGTAAATTGAAATCCTACATCTCAGATCATAATGGGAGAGACAGTGACTGTGATTCAGTCTGCAACTCAAATGCCAACTTTTGGGAGGCTATCTCTTCTTATACCTTGTTTTTCAAAGACACTGGGACTGGGTAGTTCTGTCTTGTAACGTAGGGTGCATTGCTGTCCTCTTGTTCCTGGTAGGATTTTTCTTGTTGGGGTGAGATAAAAATATAACTGTATTTTTTAAACCACAATGCCCTCTGATTTTTTTTAAAAAATGAGAGAAGTCAAATTCTAAGTGAGGAAACAGTTGCTAGCCCCAAAACCCATCAGGTTTAATAATCCTGATTTTAAAGGTTTTGAAAATGTTTTCTGTATAGTCCTAGTGCTAAGATGATATAAGACAATACTACAGTACTAAAAGCTGAAAAGAAGGAGACAAAATAGACTTCAGTCTGGTAACTGCTGCATGTCCATGCTCCTTGTCTAGCACACGTTATTTCTATTTTCAGTTTCTCTTTTTGAACAGCTTTTTGTATAGTCATAAAGCTAAAGTGATATAAAACAATACCACTTTAGCACTGTAATTCGGGGGGGGAGCCGGAGGGGGGGTCCCAATCTGGTAACCAGAGATGTAATGAGGGAAAAGAGGTCAGCAGGAAGCCTCCATTGTGAAGCTCATGGTGAAACATTGTCATCAAGGGGACTGCTCAAAATTTAGCAGGAGAAACCAGGACGATGGATATACAAGTGTGACATATACCCTGGCCTGTGTCAGAAAATCCCAGAATTGACCCTCACACACACAATAAATATAAAAAGTTGCAGCTAATATTAGGAATTGCCAGAAAAAAGGGGAAAAAACCAGGACAGGACAAGAAGAGCATTGTATAGATATTTTTTTAAAAAAATCCCAGTACATAACAGCTGCAATTCCCACCAGATCTTGAGGCCTTTGCCCATTCTGGAGGAGTCTTAAGTTAACTAATTTGTGCCATAAGGAAAATGGCCAGTAATATTTATAATCTCTTTATCTTTGGTGAAGAGGGCCATAAGCACAACTCTGAGCTCATTTTGGCTGTGTTTGATACCCCTTCATCTCCAACTGGAGTATAGTTTATAAGAGTGTTCCCTTCTGTCGAATAGCTCAGAAGCCTGGCAAATGTTGAGTCATTTTGAGGCCTTGTCTGAGCACCTGAATATTGTGAATGTATTGATTTTTTTTAAAGGAGGAGCAACTTAGAGGGAGATTGGTGCTTCAAACTCTATAGGAAATAATGTAACAAATAGAGGATTTAATCCTTCACAAAACCCATAGGACTGAATGGCAGTCTGAGTTGATCAAAGCCCAGATCAGAGTCTTAGTATAGTTTGGGAATTATCTGAAAGAAACAGCCTTTCCTAAGTTTCAGTAGCCATTTCGGAAGGGGCAAACCTACTCCTTCTGCCTCAACAAAAGCAGTACAAAACAGAGTTCAGAAAAAAATCAGTCCAGTTGTTCTAAAAACATTTTGTACCAAAAAGGCTCACACTTTGAGACAGCATGCATAGGATGTTGAAAATTAAAAACAGGTTGGAGTGTGCTCGGATAGCCAAAATGCTGGAGAGGTTCTAAGACTGGGAACTCACTGTCATATCTCAGATGATGTATGAAGCGACCACACTAGCAGAGAGCTAGTTTTTCCTAGGGCCTTTATTTTGTGAAGATACTGATCTTCCATAAAGAATTGGACAATGTGAGGACAGCCATTAATTTCAGAACAGATTGATGATGTAGTAGCACTGTGCTCACTCACTTTGCTATCTCCAGCTTTTTTGCTTAGAGCAAGAGCCAGATTTTATGTTACAGTCTGCTTTTATGTTCTCAGAAATGTTGGTTTTAGAAATGCTGCTTTGTCCTAGAAACATAGGTGTAATTTGATACTTGCAACAACTACCACTGTCTAATTCATTCGGTCTGTATTATCCATTTCATGAGCGAATCTGAACTGCAAATCTTATGGCCATAAAATCTGGGTTAATTTCTGGATTTTTCTGTTTCTTCCTCAAAAATCCTCTGCTTTTTGGTACTGCCTAGCACGATTAAGAGTTTTGGAGAGCTCTGAAGTTTGCAACCTCTCTTGTGCCATTTCATCCTAATGAAGATATTGTGCAACTGGATTTTAGAGTTATTTCAGAGGAATCCAACAAAGGATTCCAGGACCCTGTCAGGCAGCTACCATTTTTCACAGCCCACTGAGTGTCCCGCATTGTCATCCTGTTCTTCACCTTAGACATAAACTACAAAGAGTAGCAGTTACGGTATATTCATTCATATGTGATACAAGACCCTAATCTGGATATTGCATTGAGTAAAGGAGCAGCTACTGGGCAAAAATAGTGGGGAAGGAAAAGAGTTTGAAGAAACTGCCTTGGAAAAAGAGAACATACAGGCGTTGTTTTAGTAACCAAAGCATACAGTGAACAAAAGATCTGCATAATTCCCAATTCCTTACTCCCAAAGGCAAAAACAGAGCTCAAAAAGACAAATTGACATGGCATAATTATGAAAATCACTGATCCTGTTTTATGGTGTGTACTAGTAGACCTGCTTGTTAAGGAAAATACACATTTGTGTAGATTTTTAGAAACTTCATCAAATTGTAGTCCAAGAAAGATATGTATTCTTAACACAGGAAAAGCTTTTGCTCCGAAGTGTGAGGAGTCAAAATATTTTCCAAATAGGATTCCTCAAGTGTTTTTTGGAAAATGCCCCCAATTACTGCAGTGGTGAATTGCTAACATTTATCACTCCCTTTGAGGGATTCTGTTTTCAGTGCTTGCCATTTGCAATCACAAGTTCTCTGAAGATTTTTCAAGGAAAGGTAAGAGAACTCCTTAGAGACATGAAAGGAGTTCTCTTAATGGACAACATCCTACCTGATACAAGATCTAGCATGATACTTCGTTAGCAAATAATGACAAAACACAGGTTAGTGTTTTGAATAAGATCCATAAATCAGATCCATGAATTCCAAGATGAAAGAGGATATCTGTCTGCTGTCCACCATTTTTTTCTTTCTCTCTCCCTCCCCCTCTTTCTCTGTCCACCCAAGATGAAATAAAGTTCTTGAGAGGAAAATAATTCTGCAGTTTGGAACAAAGCCATTCTCAGGGAAGAAAAGTACCATCAGAAAGCTGAACACTCTGACCAATGTTTTCTGAGATCACACTTTCTGAGAATGGTGATCTATGTAATTCTAAGGCATTTCCACATAGGCACAATCACTAAACCTACTGCTAAAATTTACTGCATTCAAATTTTGTGAACCAGGTCAAGAAGCTGTTTTTATACAAGCTCTCCAGGGTTCCAAACTGATAGTTGTAGGGTGCCAATAAGCCTATATAACAGTCTACATTGATGCACGCAGCTACAGACTAGGTGGAATCTGCACTGCATGATTCTAAACATATGCAAAATGTATTCTGTTCCAGACCAGAAAATGCTATCCACAGACTTAACAATAATGCCTTGCTAATGTTCAGTCATGCCAAACCTTATAGATTTCTGTGGAGTCTACTTTGTGAATGCTCCCGAAATCTAGAGTTTGAACAGTTACTTTTAAAAAAGCGATTAGTGCTTATAGTTCAGAGAGACCCAGTTGTTCCAGTTTCTCAAAAGTAATTAAACTGTTACATTTTTTGAAAAAAAAATCTGAATACTAGAAGCATGTGGCGTATAGCACACTCTTTCTCCATTTACCTTCAGTATTCATAGCAGAGAACAAGGCAGCAAGTTGAGGCAGAGCACAGATCAATACTTGAACTATGTCCTATTCTCCTCCTCCATTTAGTAAGGCTCCTCATGACTATAAAAGTAACTAAAAGGTTACAGTTATGCTATAAAAAGATTGGCATTCTCTTGTTACATTATAGCTGTGTTGTAATGTAATGTAATATAATGTAGTTACACCTTAATTATTGGGAAAAAAAACAGTATCAAGTAACTATCTATTTGTAAACAATAAATACCAAGCTCTTGTCACAGACCATAAATTTTTGGTGACCTTGATTAAAGGAAATGTTTAGTGTTTATTAAAAGTCACAAGAAAGCAGCACATGTATCCAGAGAAGTAACCAAATGTGGTATTTCAGTATAGGCCAAACATCTGGCCAGTGAGAATTGGGATTGAAATTTGAATTTGGGTTATATGAGTAGGGTTACCAGATTAAAAACTGGGGATGGCTCCTGTACCTGTGATATTGCATAGAGGAAGGTGTTTTGGTAGGTGTTGCTTATCATACAACCAGGTAACAAGCAACACATGCTAAAATTCCTCCTTCTAGATAACCATTAAAGGTACAGGAGAATTCCTCAGTTTTCAATCTGGCAATCCTGTCTGTGAAAAATGGATAAATAAACTATATTAGTCTTGTTAAGCCTGGTTACTCCTGTCTGGGAGGTTCTACTGCCAAACTGTGCTGTGATGTCAATCTTGCTTGTTTGCCTGCTCTCACGTAATTTACCATAGTAAATGCTGTTGCAGCTGCTGCTGCTGCTGCTGCTGTTGTGTCCTGATGATCTTAATAAATTTCACTTAAATTTTTGCTACGGAATGACTGATGTTGCTCATCAGACAGTGATCTGACACTCCAGGTTGGAACTCTTCTTCAAGTGGCTTGGAGGTCTCAACGTCTGAGATATGGTAATGCTAACCATTACATTTTCAAATACACTTCAAGATGCATTACGTATGCATCCGTCAGTGAGAATGATCCACTGCCTGCATAGTGACTATGCTCATATGCTTTTCATTGAAGAAGAGAAGGAGGCAGAGGTGGTAGCTGCTGCTGCCACCACCACAAGCTACATCTGAGCTAACCCCTTTCTTATATTTAAGTGGCCTTCTCCAGTCAATGGATAAATGAGAGTTTCCATTTTCCTTTTACAATTGGGATAACACCATGTGGAAATAGCTCCCACCATGCTGTGCTGTGTATGTGTGTGTGGACACCAGATTTGAGATTAAAAGGTGGTTGTGTGGAGAGGGGAAGGAGTTTGCCTGACCATACTGTGGGTGTGTAGCATTCTGGAACTTAACATGGAACTCAGAGCAGGGATGGAGATGTGGAAAAGCAGAGGAAAAAGAGTATCTTGCACGCATAGAATTCTGGACCTCCCCATGGATGAGTTTCCAGTTCTGCTCTATAAACATGGAATTGATAGACCCTTCAGCCTTGTAGCAATTCCTGACAGCTGATGACTTCTTAGTTGAACCTTCTTTAACTTGATACTCACTGGCTGTGTTGTACTACAAATCTCATCTGTAGCTAGCATGGTCTTCTTTGAGTAGGTGGGAATCCAACACAGCTGGAGGGCAAAAGGTTGGCAGTGGCTAAACTAATTTAAGGGTCTTCTTTGACTTCTGTGGACTCCTTGTTTACTCCCCACTTTTAGATGTTTTGTTTACTTTCCTCTCTCTTCTTTTTAAATTATTTTATTCCAATCAGATGGTGAACAGAAAAGTGTGCATAGCTAATACGGACAATGTAGTTAGTTGTTTGGTCATGAGATCACCATCTCTTTTTCTGACAGGGCCCTAGTGCCTTCAACAACATCTATGAGGTGGAACTGTTCCCGCTGTGTCATCTTTGTGACAGGAAAAGCTTATTCTGGCTTATCTATTTCTACTAAGGGAAGAAGTACTCTGCTCCCCCAAAAAAGGTTGGCAACCCTGCTCAGTTGTTGGCACTATCATTATTAAATGTGAGTTTGTAATATTTGAATATAGTTTTTTTGAGAGACTGTTCTACTTTTCTTCAGTGGGCTGCAACTGTTTCAAAAAAAACTCATGGGGGAGGCATTAGTGAAAGGCACTTTGGGTGAGGTATGGAGCTGATATAGCAGTGAACTTTCAAGTAGTGTTCTGGAGAGTCCCAAGAAATTTATCAGCATTTCCTTAATAAGAAGACAATTTGTGATGGACTAGCTTCCACGAACAGATTACATTTCAGCCTGGATGTGTTCTCAGTTTGCAGAGAATGGCAGTAGGTCCATTAGACTTGACCAAGTTGCCCTGTGGGAATTGTGAATTTTTACTCTGGAATGTACTCAGAATTCTCTGCAGTGCATGATGGCTCCGTGTCTGACATGTGGGGCTTTGTCAACAGATAGGCTAGTGTGGAGATGTTGAACCAGAGCTCTTGCTGTGTATGTGTTTATGTGAAGGCGAGAGTTCTTTACCACTGTTACAGCAAGACAAGAATATAGTATCTCTTGCAGCAGAATACTTGAAAGCCCACAGCAGTTGAATAAACCAGAGATGTTAAGGATTAGACAGCTCACCACAATCTTTGGTCATAAGAACTCAGAAGCTCCTTGCTAGCTAATGCCAGCCCTTGGTGGTAAATGTGTAATTTCCACGGTGGGTGGTAAGCAGGGAGAATGAGGCATTTAGGGGTTTATTTAAACCCTGCATACAAATGCATTGATAGCTTTGAACCACTAAAGACATCTAGCAGGGATGTTTTTGAAAAGAGTGGAGTTAACATGTGTAACATGACTGGGCATTGTACAAGCCTGGAGACAACTAAAAGAAGCAAAGTGTCTCTTAGTAAACAGGTGAATATACCTAGTATCTGGTTGAACATATCTGGATGTGTGTTTTAAAAGCGTCCCTTGTATGTTTGTAAGGAGGAGATAAATTAAACAGAAATGTACATCTCTATGGGTTTCAGCTTCCTGTTTCATCCCATTTTGGTTGCTTAGCAGATGTTCGACCCATTTTTATCCATCCCATTGCAAAATAATATCTTCTGATTAAAATATTATGGGGAAAACCAGCTCTGCTTCCAGGGAACACATTCCTTATCCCTCTCTGCTTCCAGGTGACCTATCCCTGGAAGCAGCAACTCTAATGCAAGTCCTGCTGAAACTGTTTCTTTTGGGGAAGGAGGGAAGGGGGAGAGATTGAGAGAGATGTAGTGCACTTGGCATATTGGACCAAGACTTGGGAAACCCAGGTTCTATTCTCCTGAGCCATGAAATTAACTGTGTGAGCATAGGCAAGTCACTCTTCCTCAGCCTGATTTACTTCACGTGATTGTTTGAAGTCAGGAGGAGGAGACCTATGCATACAGCATGGAGCTCACTGGAAAAAAAAGTGGGCTATTAAACAAACAGATAAAAAGAATGGGTGTAGTTTCATAATAGTCTTCGACACACATAAGAGTGTATCAGTTGAAGGGGCATAAGGGAAGAGCTGATGGGGAAAATGCAGTATGGACCCCAATAGGAAAAGATTATGATATTTTCTGGGGGCAAAACAAGGGCAGAGGACAAAACTGTTGTGCTCTTAACCAGACTCAAGACTTTTCCTTCTCCATCAGGCCTACTGTTGCGTCCCCTGCTCTGGGATGACCAGAGTGGCTCCTGGTTGCTGACAGTTCCAGCATCGAGTGCAGCATGGCCCGGCTCATCCATGCCCTCTGGAGTCTCTGCATCACCACCGTCCTGGTCACATCAGCCACACAAGGTAAGAGGAATTTAAGTCAGGCAGACCTTGTGAGCAACCAGTTCATGAGCCTTCACTCCACTGCCGCAGTACAGGCTAGGAGGGTAAAGAAAGAAACAAGGTCTTTTTTGCATAAAAAAAAAATGCAGAAGAAATGGACAATTTGGTGATTTCTGAAAAAGAAATGGTTTTTCTTATCTTGAGAATAAGCAGTAAAAAAATAATTTTTAGAACAGTGTTTAATAACTGCTTCTGTTGTGTATGTCAAAATATTTTCTAATTAAGTACTGAAACAGAAGTACTTTATTTAGAAATAAAGCTCTGTGCAATTTGTGTGTTTCTGTGTATATGGTTGAGAGCCAGTGTGGTATGGTGGTTTGAGTGCTAGATTACGATCCTGTAGACCAGGCTTCAGTTTCCCACCTCAGCCACGGAAACCCACTTGGGTGACCTTGGGCGCATCACACGCTCTCAGCCCCAGAAAACCCTGTGATAGGGTTGCCTTAGGGTTGCTGTAAGTCAGAAATGAAGGCACTAAATCACAACAGTGCATGTGGTAAAATTGTGTTTGAATTTAATGCTTTTCAATATGTAGAGGGTACTTTAGCACTGCAAAGGGGACTTCTATATTTTGACTGACTGTGTTTTTGTGTACTTGTTAATACAGTTCTTCTTGCTTTTGAGGGGCAGAATATAAGTTTAAATCCGGAGTGGGCAACTAGGGGGTCTCCAGTTGTTGGATGTCCTTCTAGCATGGCCAGTGCTGTAGGATGATGAGAATCATAACTCTGTCATATGGAAAGTTTTTTTTTCTTTTTCTTTTTCTCCTATCATATAGAAAGTGTCAAATTGAGCACCCATGTTCTAAGTGGTGTGGGCAAGGCATGGCCTGTGGGCAATATGAAGCTCCCTAGGAGCGGAAAAAAAAGGGATTTTGACAAAAACATTTTTTTTAAAAAAAAAAAAAAGCCCACAAATGTCTCCTAAGCGCATTGGGGCAATTTTGCCATTTTAGGCCAAGGAGATGCCTTTTACTAAAACAGGAAGTGACTTCTGTTTATTTTCTGTTGCTTAAAAAAGTCTCTCCTGTACTTAAAATGGCCCCATGGCAAAAATGGCCCCAAGGCAAAAATGGCCCCAACTCTTCCTAAGCAGTATTTAGGGGGATTTAAGGGCATTTTTTAAAAACTGTTTTTGCAATGGGGTGCAGTGGGGAGTACGGCCCCTCGTGGTCTCCTGGAGGGCTGATGCAGTTGCCTAGCACTCAACAGTTGCCTTCCTTTGATCTAAATGAACACACTAAAATTAAGAGCTATGTAACCAAATAATCTGAAATGGGTACAGGTTTCAGTGTCATCTTCTACATGTATGCTGTGTGCCGATGATAATTTTCTGCAGAATTTATAGGCTGCTGTGTTGGCCTCTGTGGGGTCATGCTTGTTCCGCATTTCTCAAGTCTGAGAAGATTTCCCTGCTTCCACTGAGTATTGTCATTGTGTGCATTCAAATAATTTCCAACTTTTGATGACCCTAAGGTGAACCTATCATGTGGTTTCCCTGGCAAGATTTGTTCAGAGGAAGCTTGCTTGTGTGTCCTTTGTGAGGCTGAGAAGATTTGGCTTGCCCATGGTCACCCAGCAGATTTCCATAACTAAACCGGGATTCGAACCCTGGCCTCCAGAGTCATAGCCCAACACTCAAACTACTACACCATTCTGGCTCTCTCCACTGAATATCACTGCTTTTGATAGGCTATAACAGCAGTAGGAAAGGCTTTTTCTCATTGGGAGTAAAGGGAAAAGTTTCCCCCATAGAACTTTCGTCTGTCGGGCAACTGTTGAACAAACTGGTACCCTGCCAGAAGAAAAATCGTGACACTCCTGGCAGTGGTTAGTATAGAACAAAAGAGAAGCAGGCAAGCAAGCAAAGGGTTTATTTAATTATTAAATTTATTCCCTGCCTTTTCCCTAAAATCATGCTCAAGGTTTCTTAACTTGATACAACACTTTTTTGTTCAGCTCTTTCTTCAGTTTACTCATATTTTCCATTACATACTTTCCATTCTTTTTTTCTGTTTGTCCTTCTTTTGTCTGTTGTTCCAAACAGAAGCTCAAGGAATGCCTCAGATGCATCCCCTATGTAATTTTGTTACATGATTATTTGTTGTTATTGTGTGCCTTCAAGTCATTTCTTACTTATTGCAACCCTAAGGTGAACCTGTCATGGGGTTAGGCAAAGTTAAAAACAAGAGAAAAAGTCTGGTCTTTTCTTTATGCTGTTGATTTGGGCATTTCCATGGTGTACTTTATGCCTCAGTTTTTGTACCTTCACTTTCAGTTTATATGTGGTACCGTATTTTACACATTTATTTATCTGCCACATACAAGGATGTTTTAGAAAACTAGAGCACTTATTTGTGTGCCTCCTGAGGAGTTTTTAAAAATTACAATCCAGAAATCACTTACCTCATATGAGTGTACTTGAGACTGTTTCAGTATTCTGTGTATCAAGGGTGGGCAAAGAGCAACCTGCAAACTGCATGAGACTCCCGAGGTGTTTTTTCTCGCCCCTCAGGACTCCCTAGGGTCAAAAATAATTTTTTTTGGTCAAAACAGTTTTTGGGTCCAGATACTTCCCGAATGCACTGTAGGAGTGTATAGAGGGCATTTCTACCACACTTAGAGGCCCCCTGAGCCCCGCAGGCTCAAAAACAATTTTTTAAAAAAAAATACTTATTGTTCCCAAATGCGCCAAAATATCCACTGAGGTTGCATTTCTACCACATTTTGTGCCCCCCTGGAACAGTTTAGCCCAGGAGAGGCCTTTTCAGATACCCAAAACATGGTGAAAATGCCTATATACATTCTAAGATGTATTTGGGGGCATTTTTTTAATTTTAACTTTTCATGGGAGCAGGTAGAGCCTTCCAAGGACTCCTAGGGAGCTAGTGTGACCCCTTAGCATTTCACAGTTGCCTCCCCCTTCTGTACATGTTAGGCAGGATATTGGTTACTGTTTTGACTCTCTCTCTATAGAGATCCCCTTCGTTTTGTAGGGAATTTCTTCCCTTGGGGCCCGATTCATCACTACATTTGTAAATAGAAAAGAACGTTCCTCCGCAGTATACAGAGGCCGGGGTTCTGCTCGGGTGCTGTGCTAGCTTTCTCCTTGCTTATACGGGAGGAGCCAGGCAGAAGGGCAGAAACAACAGTGGCAGCCCTGGGAGGGGGTGACTGTTATGTCTGAATGGCTCATTTCACAATGCCTGGCTTCTAAGAGCTGTGTCCTCAGAACTAAAGGCTATCTGGAAAATCACTTAGAAAATCACCTGTTCCGTGGCACGGGCAACTTATAAGCCAATCCTCTCAGAGCACCTTTAGATCTAGGGGCACCCATCCCTGTGTAAGCCAGGCATTTGGAAACAGCATCCAGAGACCCAACATCTACCTGTTCCTACGGCTGTCACAAACTTTGTCCTTTCCCCATTGGCACAGAGCTCCTGATGTCTTTCCCTTCATGCGTTCTTGCTGCCCAGCCTCTACTGGCAGAGAAACTCAACTGGATCCTGATCAGATTGGTCAATCACTGCAGAGCTTTTACAATAACTGTGTTTTTGTTTAGGGTTTTCTTCTCCCCCTCCCATAGTTTTCTTTTGCTGCACGCTGTTTAGTTTACTTGCTTGAATTGTGAGGAACTATTTGTCCTACACGATCTGTGTTGAGGTTCAGTAGCTTTGCTCATAATACACTTCCAAGAGCACAAAGATGGAGACTGAGTGGAGGTAGCTGGGTGGATGGCCCTTACTTTGGGCAAAATGTGAGACTAGATAACTTTTCTGTCCTTCCCAGCTTTTTGTTTTTGTCATACTCAGCTCGGCTTAATGAGTTTTCTGGGTAGGAAGTGCTATTTTCTGTGATGTTTTCTGTGAAATTCACCGTGGAGCTAGAGGCAGACTGGGAAGGGAAAAAAGATAGTGAGCTGGAATTGATGCATAGGTGAATTCAGAGCTTGGAAATGTTACACTGGTAACAACTTCCAGGATCTCCACCAAGTGTTGGCCATACTGGCTGGGGCTTCTGGGAGTTGCAGTCAACAAAATAACTTCCAGGCTCTGGATAACTTGGTGTTAAGGGTTCCCAGTTTAGTGCAGAAGAAAGGGGAGTGAGAAATTATATGCACCATATTCTTTGAGTATGTAATGCTCCAGAATAACTGATGTGCCTTAAAATAAAAGACAACTTGCAGTTTTGTAGCAGTTAATTCTCTTACATTAGTCTTTGTGAACAATTTTTAACTGCTATGTGGAATAATGGTACCACTTTAATTTTTACACAACATTAAGAATGTAAGACTCCACCTCAAAAGTTTTTGGAGGTGGGAGAGATAGAAGATTTCTTTTTTAATCGGATCCACACAGCACCATCTGTCTCACACTCTAATTTTAGATTTGGTGAATGTGGCTAGGCAGAGAGCGGGGTTGATTGGAGATCTCATACAAGGAGGTGAAGTCTGCATCCTTCCTTTGAGATGAGAAAAGTGTCTCTATTCACTCAGGTGTGTTTGGTGTTGAAGGCCTACAGTATTTCAGAAGCCTTTGGTGAACGGTATGAGATCAAAGCGCCTCTTTTCCTAAGAAAAGTGCTGGGATTTCATAGATCTACCAGGGTCATTCCCAAAGGGAGACACCATCTGCTAGCCCCCCCTCCTTTTTTTGTCTCTCTGGAAACTTCATGGGAGGATGGGCAATTGAGTACTGCCTATTGAATCCACCAGAGGGCAATTCTATTTAGAGACAGGTGCCTGTGCTCATCTCAGTATTTGCCCAAATTTGTACTATCTCTCAGCTGCTTACCTAGTAATGCCTTCTACTCTCAAATGTCTCCAGCCACAATTAAGGTAAAGATTCATTCTGTAGAACAGTGTGCACACAGTAGCAACCCAGACCACTTGGTGCCTTATAATTTATTTTATTTAAATGTCTGGCTACTGTATTTTGAAAACAAGAGGAAGCATCCTGGTAAAACTCATTAGAAAAGTACAAAGATGGCTCGAGATCTCAGGCATTGGGCATTGTGCTGGTGCCCAGGATTACTTTAAAAGAAAAAGCCATCAAACATTTGCACCCAAAAAGTTGAATCCTGTGATGTTCTGTATGAACCCTGTGTATTTGCAAATATATGTTTACTTTGGATTGTTCTGCTGCTGCTAAGTAGCTGGTCTACATATGTTGCTTGCCACTTAGCCTAGCACTAAGATGCTTCCATTTATAGTGAAAAAGGATGATAAGAAATGAAAAGACCTCCCTTTCTCCAATTAAGGGCTTTGCCTCTGGGTCTCTGGCCCAGTCTTTAGTTTATTGGGATTCCTGGGCTCCTGCCCAAATATAAGAATTAATCAGTAGTGGGAGCTCATAAACCTAGATGAAGAATTTGAGTCAGACTGAATTTTTGGTTGGGACTTGTGTAGATTTAACTCATCTCACAGGGTCTCAAAAACACTGAGAAAAGACTCAAGTGCTTAGTCTCAGTGATATAGATTGCACATATGTTGACATTTGGGCTTTATACCAGTTTCTTTGTCAATGTAAATCATTTATAAAATGTGGAATACACACAGTTCGTGAGTATGCTTATTGGCATGCCTTTGCTAGTCTGAACAATTGATGCTAGGGGCTGTTCTGAACTGGAGTAGATCAAATTCACATCTGTCTTAGCAGTCATCAGCAGAGCTGGCCCAAAACACATGGCTGACTTGGGCAAAGAAGAAGATGTCACTTCTGGCCAGACCCTGGACTTCTTGTTTATGCAGTCTTGTTTAACTTTAAGGAAGATTCTTGGTTGTTTTTTGGTTTGTTTGTTTTTTGGTGTTTTTTTGTGATGTGCCTTCAAGTTGATTCTGGCTTATGGCGATTCTAAGGTGAACCTATCATGGGCTTTCTTTGGCCAGATTTGTCTTCTTCTGAGGCTGAGAAATTGTGACTTGTCCAAGGTCACCCAGTGGGTTCCCATGACCAAGGAGGGATTCGAATCCTGGTCTCCAAAATCATGCAGCATTCAGGCCACTATACCATGCTGGCTCTTGGAAGAGTCTTGTGGCGCATAACAATTTTAATGCAGCATTAGTCTTTAAGGTGCCCAAGACTATTTATTGTTTTTGCAAAATATTAACACAACTGCCCCTCTGGAAATTTGTTTGATCTTATTGCCCAGAGTGAAAAGTGTTGCTTTCTACATACAATAGGGGCAGAATTTTATCACTCTTTTGAGATCCATAGAATATCTTAAAGTGAACTCATCAATGCATTTCAAGTTCCCTGGTTATGAATTGATAACTGTTGCCTCTCTTGAACCTTGCAGGCATAGTGAACTATAGATCAAAATAATGGAGTAAAATAAAGAAAAACCCATCAAAAGCATTCTAAGACTTTCATATTCTGGCAAGCTTTCAAATGCCAAAGTTAAATTGTTCTATGGATGGGTCAAATTGGAGTTTTCAAATTATAGGCATATTCAAATCTTTTCATGTGGAAGATTTTAGATAATTGGGCTTCTTTGCACAGAGCTCTAAACCCTGGATTTATTGTATGCAGAAGAAGCCTGCATAAGCTCAGCCAGCTTCTTGTGCTTGTTGCCCCTTTCTCTTTCTCCCAATTGGCTGGGGGAAGATCTCAGCAGAGTTTAGTATTACAATAGGCCCTCCACATTCACGAGGGATAAGGACACAAATCCCTCATGAATGTCAAATAATTATGAATAGGGTGTCCTCCCTACAGGCTTCTGCCTGGCAGGTGCACCCACCCAAGCAGGGAGACAGGGAACAAACAATCACCATCCCTGCGGCTTCCTGCCACTTGTGCAAGGCGTGCCTGCACTGGCTGAGATGGCAGGAGGAATGCAGGGAACTGGCAATTGCCTTCCCTGGACCTTCCTGCCACTGGTGCTGAATGCACCCGCAGCGGCAGAGGTTGGGGCGGTGGGGGGAGCACGGGGAATTGGCAATCACTCTCCCTGGGTCTTCTGCCGCCCACATGGGTGCAGCCACACTCGCGGCAGGAGCGGGGCAGCAGGAGGAGCGCGGAGAACTGGTGATTGCCCTCCCTGGACTTTACTGCCACCCGTGCAGGCATCCAACACCTGCAGTGGCAGCGGCGGGAGGAGTATGGGGAAATGGTGACTGCCCTCCCTGGACCTTCTGCGGCGGCAGTAACAGGGGCAGCGGGAGGAGTGTGGGGAACTGGCGATTGCCCTCCCTGGACCTTCCTGCCACCGGCACGGGGCATGCTTGCACCAGGGGCAGGGACAATGGGAGGAGCAAGTGGGGTGGGAATGGGGTGGGAGGGGGGAATCGAGGGGCAAGCGGGCACCCCGCGAATAATCAAATTAGCAAAAGTGAAACCTGCAAATGTGGAGGGAGAACTGTACTTACATAGAATTTGGTTTAATGTTAACAATTAAACCAGGGATCCTGGTTTTCAAATGATTTCTGCTCAGTGACTAATTAAGTCAAATTATGGATTCAAAATCGGGTTTGTTTTTTAAATAAACTTTGAATTTGTTTTACAATAAGATTCTTGATTAGAGATTGCTAGCTTGGTGTAGTGGTTTCAGCACTGAAGACAAGGGTTCAAATCCCTGCTTAGCCATGGAAACCTACTGGGTGACCTTGGGCAAGTTACACTCTCTCAGCCTCAGAGGAAGGCGAAGGCAAAAGCCCCTCTGAACAGATGCTGCCAAGAAAACCCTGCCATAGGTTCACCGGTGGTCACCAGAAAGTTGGAAAGGGCTTGAAAGCACAAAGCAACACCTTGGTTAGAATGTAGAATGTTAGAATGCCAATGTTTTGTAAAAATGAAACAAAACTCTGCCAAACTCCTTCCAACAAAACCAAAATCCACAAAGCAGTGATACTTTTATTGGCCAACCAAAATGTACAGAATATATCATGCATGCTTTCAAACCCATGAGTGTGCAGGATGAGAGAGAAATGGGACGTGTGAGAGTCTAAAGTTTCCACTAGGCTTGACCACATAGCACTAAACCATGGGTGAGCAACTTCCCAGCAATTCTTTTGGGCCACCAAACCCAACTGCAATCCATCAAATTTACCACTGCTGTTGCTGCCAAAGCTTGATTGCCTTCTCAAGTCTATGGTTCGTGAAGGTGCTAGAGTATCTTTCTGCATCATAGATCCCGTGAATCTGTTGGATAGACAGCCCACTTCCCTTCCTGAAGCTGCAAGAAGAGGACACTGTCGTTTGGCACTTTTGCAGTACTGTGAGGGCTGTGAAACAGAGATGTGGGGGTCACATACAGTCAGTATCTACATGTTGCACATTTCTGCACTCTCATATTTTACTGTTCAGGCATACCAGACCCCATCTATGTTTTCCACTTCACAGCAACTGAGACAGTTTTTTCTATAACCTTGTTTATACCACCCTTAGATCTCATTCCCTACTTAAACTAAACCCAAGCATGTATAACAGAACCAAATATTTCCCTTCATTGTTCTCCCCTTGTTTTTCTTCTTTCCTTCTCTCCTCTCTGTTGAATTTTACACTCTACACACCTTAGGGTAGTTTTGTTGCTCTGTAAAGCACCGTACATGCTAATGCTGTGGAAGTACTACCACTGCTTTCTGTCCTATTTTATCCATCCCATTCCCACCTTTCTACTCACAATAATGCTCAAGGCATCTAACAACAGTACATCAAATAAAAGCACATCAATAAAAAATCGGTAAGAAACCACTACCACCAGGTCTGGAATCTGAGATGCAACAGTGTAAAAAAATGATCACAACCCTACTAAAATCAGATGGATACAAGCATTCACATATTTAGCTGCTTCCATATGCAAATAGTTAGTTTTTAAAAGACCTGTGATTGTAATATTCATTCAGGGTGAAATGAGACATTGTGAAGGGGACAGGCTGCCAGTGCTCTGTTTCTCTTTGCTCTCTCATCCTTGAAACTTCTACTACAATACAGTTCATGTGATACCATTGCACTGTGTGCTTGCCTGTGTTTTTCTCTCAGTTAGATGTGCTTGCCATGTACATGGGAGCACATTGACTGCAAAGAAATGAATTCAGCTTCAAAGAAGTGAATAACACATGTGCATTTTAAGTATGCAGAGATAATGGGTACATTGATACACTTAAATGTCTGGCTCAGAATTGCTGTTCCTGACACTCATTCTGTATTTTTTGTGCTTATATTGTACCAAGCCATACTGTTGAAAATCAGGACTGGCCCTTTTATTAGGCAGAATCGGGCAATAGCCTCAAGCAGTAGATGCTGAAGAGGCAGCAGTGGCAGCCCTTCACCTGTTCCTCATGAACCTTTTGCCTTTTCCCTCTGTTGAAGGACAAAGCTGTGTATGCATAATGCAACCTGTCCTGCATCTCTTAAATTAAACTGATACCCTCAGGGGTGGTGGAGCACTGTATCCCATTAGTGGTTTTGAAGTAAGATTTAGCAGCTAGTCTGGTTAGCTTCTGCACATGGGATGGAGGCCAGGGCCGTGGAAGAGGTACTGTCTTGTCCTTTGCCCTAGGCAGCTGTGTTTTTTAGGCCAGTCCTGCTGAATATTGTTCAGAGGGAAGCAAGTTTGATCTCCTTCTCCATTTCAGGAGAAGGCTCTAGGAGCCAAAGTAACTGATGATCCTCCCATAATGCACTTGGCCTCCCTTTAATCAATGCTTTTCTGTCCCATGCTTCCTACTTCAAGGCACTGCGGCGGCAGCCACTTCCAGTGTTTCATCTCTCAGGCCCCTTTGTGTTCCTTTCCTAGGGCAACAGCACAGTGCTTGGGTCCAGCTTCAAAGGATCAGCCACATGGGTTTGATAGGCAGGGGGTGGCTTTAAATGAAACCAGTTATCTGCACTAACCCTTGGCTCATTGTCTGCCTGGCTGAGCTTGACAGCATGGGTAGGGATTGCTAATGCCCATCATAATGCCCTTCATTGTATGGTATACAATGATGTTCCTGCTTGTAGTGGATAGAACTAAAATGAATGAGCTACTGGTAGACTAAGAGGAGGAGTGAACTGTCCGTTTTGAAATAACTTGCAAAGTAAACCTACCCAAGGAATGGTTTCTCAATCCCATTTTTTTCTTCTTTTGTCCTGTTTGCTCCAGGTTGTCTTTGACACCAATACTGGATGCTTAGCATATCTCCAGAGCTTAGGAAGGCTTAATTTTTTGGACTGTGACTTTCAGAATCCTTCAGCCAGTATGATTAATGACCATGCAGGCTGGAGTATTCTAGGATCAAAAGTGTCCCCCACAAAACACTTCCCTAAAGTCTGTGTCTGTATTTCAGTGCAGTATTCCTGTGATGTACCACTTTGAGAGTCATTAGGCATACTAGCTAATCACAGGTTTGTCCTATGTAAGAATAAGTCCTCCAGTCCGAGTATTAAAGTTTGCGCATTCTATCTCTTAGCTATTTAAGAGAGTCAACCTGTGAGAATGGCAGCCTGCTTGACATTGCCTGTGTCCTGTTCCACTAAAGAAGGCTGCTGCTTCGTCCTTTCCTCCATGTGCTCACTATCAGGGAATGCCTCTCAGCATCTTGCTCCAATGGAAACCTTCTTCTCCATGGCAAAAATAGTCAGCTTGTCTAGCTACCAAGCTTGTGTAGTTTGTAGAGAAGGCAAACCTATAATGGAAAATGGCGGTGGCGGCGGCGGTGGTGGCGGTGGAGTCTCCAGGCTTCTAGGTCCCCATTTATTTCCCCTCCCTTCCTTCCTTCCTTTGTGTGTGTGTGTGTGTGTGGGTGTGTGTGTGTGTGGGTGCCCAAATATCCAAATGTATTCCCTAGGAGGTATAGGAGGCAATTACAGTGCTTTTTGCTCCTCTTCAGCCCTTGGGAAAAAAAAAACCTTTCCTGGGCCTAAAATGGCCAAGAGAGAGCCAAAAACACAGTAAAACTGCCCTCCACTTCCCTAGGGGGAATTTGTAGGCAAAAAATTAAATGGAGAGTGCATCCCATTAACCACAACAGTTGCCTATCATAATTGGTGAGAATGAATGAGAATGAACCATTGACAATCCTCTTCAGACTCTGTTAAGCAGCACTGAATATGGTGGCGGAGCTTGGAGTGTGTGGAGGGGAGGGCTGGAGGGGGCGGGGCTATGGCATAAGGGGTGTGACCACTGCATGGGGGCATGGCCAGGGCCAGTGGGGGCATGGCTACAGGCTGGGACGCCCCAAAAACATTGCTGCCCGAGGTGAATCTCCCATGCCCCCCCCGTCCCTACGCGACTGGCTGAATAGGTACATAAACTATTTCCTGCCATCATTCCTTGGGCTGCAAGTCCAAAATCTGGAGAGTGAAATTGATTATTAAGGGCAAAGGTGGGCACCCTTTCCCTCACCATTGGGCATGCTAGCTTGGGCTACTGGGACTTGATGTCTAAAACACCAGGAAGGCCCATAGTAATATGTTTCTGCTTTTCAGGGTTCAAATGGATTCCCTAAGCCAGTATGGAAAAGCTAATATGGAAAAGAAACAGGTCCCATATCCTAGTGCTGAAATATCATTCTAGCTATCTTTTTTTCCTGCTGTTGTGGAGCAAAATGAGAGTCCAGTAGGGAGAATAGAAAGAAGACTGGACCACATTAAAACTAATGTGGGCTGTGCACTACTGAACATTGTCACACTCTGCTGGAACTCTTGAACTTCCAGCCCTGTTATTCTGAGTCTAAACTTAGCAGCCCAGTTAGCCTCTGGGCTCACTTTTAGAAATGAGAGCCATGTAACAGAAAGCTGGCAGCAACAGGAGGTGATAAAATAAGGCCCTGAAAGGCAAGTTTTCTTCATAAGAGTGTGCCTTTGCGAAGGCTTTTTGGAAGAGTGTCCATTCACAGCAACTATTGTCTAGAACTAGCTGTCTGCCTTGCAACCAACTAGGTGCCACTCCCTAGCTCCTTGCCAGCACATTCAGATGCAGCTGGGGGAGGCTTGCTGGGCATTATTGAAAGGAGCCCATCACAAAGGTTGCCCAAGTGAAAACCCATGATTTTGGCAGACCCATTCTAGTTTCTCCTGTACTTAGACCCAAGCTCTTTCGTCTCTTGTTCATCTCTTGTTCTCCATTCATGCATCCATTCTCAGCAGCCTTTTTCTGCTTCCTCAGATCCTACCTTTTCTTGTCTGCTGGGCTCCCTCTCCCCACCCTTGCTGCAAACAGCCACCAGTGCCAGGCTGTACTAGTTAGTTACTCAGCTAATGGTTTAATTACAGACTGTCGCCACAGGGCCCTTCCATTAACCCAGCAAGGGGGAAAGAAAAATTACACAAAGAGCTGCTATGACATGCTTGCTTCCTAGTCCCCTCTCTAGCCGCCCTTTAAAGCCCTGAGTGCCACTAATACATGCTCCCCCACTAGGGGCTCTGAGTCTTGCCCTTTGCAGGCAAAGGCACGGGCCTCTGCACTGATTAGCTGCAACAAGGTAAGAGGGTCTGAGGGGCCCAGAAGGAGGGCTGATGTCCTGCCAGTTGAGGAGATGGGAAGGGGGGGTCACAACAGACCCACTACACACCATTGTGCTTTGCTATTTCCTCTCAGGAAATGTGTCAGCTTCTCCCAGCCAAATCTTTTAGAGACACAAAATTGTTGTGTTCCCCAGCATAACTCAGATTACAGTGGGTGCCATGGGAGCAGGATAGACCAGAACAGATCAGGCACTGAGCAAATGGGACATTTGTTCCTGAGCCACTGATATGTGAACAAAGTAGTCAGAGCATAGTTGTCAGTTCACACCTGTGTTGCTTAGATATGTGACTGTCATTCTATTATCATTCTGGCCATTTTGTCAGGACCCAGCTCCTGCTACTCTTTCCTACAGGGGATTATGCACATGAAGTTCAGTGCTACTTCTTACCTTACAAGTGTTCCTTCCAGAGTTTGAGAGGGGAGAATACTAGCTAAGAAGTTTCCCTGCTAGGTTGAGTTTCATGATTCCACTTCAGTTAAAGGAGGGAATGGTGGGGACTGTTCTGTTTCCCAGTAACAAATCAGCTTAATGGTCTAGGCTCAATACAAGTGAAGTCATATATATAAAATAAATAAATCAGGCAAAGGAAATCCAGGAATAGAATTAAAAGGAAAAGGTGTGGTAAAACACAAAGAGTCCCAAGCCAATAAATCTAGTGAAGGAGATCCAGAAATGTGATCAAGCATCAGTCTAGGGTCCAAAACCAGTCAAATTCAAGCAGCATCAAGCCAGGGGCTGTCCAAAAACCAATTCAAACATCAGCTAAGGTCATTCATTGGGAGCTCAGATACAATAAAAAGCAAGGAATGCAGGGCAGCAAGAAAAGTCTGGCAATCAACATAGACATCAGCCACAATCCTGTTTGTGTCTGTGGAACCACAGTGCCTATTTTCTGGCCAGTATTCGCTACAGCTGCGGCATGCGCAACATACCAAAATATATTTACTTCCTCTTGAGCAGGGGTGGGAATTGTGCAGCCCTCCAAGTGTTGCTGAACTGCAACTCCCATCAACCTCAGTCAACATAGACGGTGCTGAAGAATGCTGGGAGTTGCAGGTCAACAATATCTGGAGAACAGCACAATCTTCACCCCCGCTGTTAAAAGTGAAAAAGGAAGACAAGTGTGTGGAGAGAGGGGGATGCAGCTGTTGCAGGGAGCCGTGCTTCCCAAAGTGATGCTGATAGCAGAATGTCCATAAACTAGCAGAGCACTGACTAGAGAGAGGAAGGACAAACCTGGGTCTTCTGTGAAATACAGTCCAGAATGACTGGATTCTGTGTTCCTATATGAGCTCCCATTTGAGGCATTCCAGTAAATAGCTGTATCCAGAAATTGCACTTTCACTTGCTATACTGCAGTAAACGATGGTGAAAATAATTATGGAGTGTAGTACTTCCCCACCACTATTCCCCTAGCTGCCCCACATGTCCAGCTTTGTATATCGATCCTAAGTGTCCCTGTTCATCTTTCCTCCTTCCTTATAGATATGGTGGCAGAATCAGAGAGTCTGCTCAAAATGTAATATCCTTCCCACAGTAAAGGTGAGCAAAAATCTCTAGTATCAGTCTTTCTAGAATCCTCCCTAATATCTATGCTCAGTTCTCGGTTGGTTTTCCCCTCCCATGTGCCGTACTTACTTCCCATTTCCACCTCTCCAGACTTGAAAACCTTGCAGGATTTTTAGGAGGATTGCAAAGCATTTTCGCAGTACATTTTCCAGACCCTTTCCTCAGTGGCTGCCTCTAAAGTGGGTCACGGGTGGTGCGGGGAGGCAAGAGCCTTATGAAAAAACATGTCTGGGTTTTTAAAGACACATCTGCCTGAATCTGCAGAGCTTAGTCTGAATATACAGCTCAGCCTAGCCAATGAAGGACCAAACTGTTCCCCCCAACATACTTCTTGGGTGGTGCTGGGAGAAGCACACCTTTGCATTCCAGACATTCACAGACATGTCACAGTGTAGGTAGACGAATCTTGAAACCCCTCCTGTTCTCCTTGAAAGAATGACATGGGAAACAGTGTCTTAAAAGTACAGAAATACATTGCAGATCTTGCAACGTGAGAGTAAAAAATGTGAGAGGGAAAGAAACAAATCCAGGTTTACCAGCCCCCTCCTTTCTTTGGGGGCACAGCCTACTAGACCCTAGAGACGGGAAAACAACCCTGGATTTTCATGGCTTGGTCTAATGCTATGTGTTATGCATACCTAAGCATGGGAGGATATTGCAGTACTCAACCAGGAAATGAGCAGGAATTTGAAGACTGGGTAGCATAAGAATCCTGTGAGCCCTCACTCTCTCATCTCCCATCCCCAGCAGGTCTAAGCCGTGCAGGCTTACCCTTTGGTCTGGTTCGGCGGGAACTGGCATGTGAGGGCTACCCTATTGAGCTGCGCTGCCCAGGCAGTGATGTCATCATGGTGGAAAATGCCAACTACGGGCGCACAGATGACAAGATCTGTGATGCTGACCCCTTCCAGATGGAGAACGTCCAGTGCTATCTTCCGGATGCCTTCAAAATCATGTCCCAAAGGTAAGTGACATTGTAGGATCTCAGTGTGGTTAATAAGCAGTTTCCCTTTCCTAGCCTTCTTCTCTTTCTGATTGTTCTGGGGCTTGTGGTATTTCTCAAATCACTCCTGGTTTTTACTATGAGGTTATGTCCCCTGAGTACCAGTATATTTCTTAGCCAGTTACATGGCCCTTTGGGAAAATCAGAGACAGATTTCACAAAGACCTTTTCATACTGAAGCAGTCATTTTCAGATGCAGAGCCAATGTGGTATATATATACAACATGTAGAAAACTTTTGCCTCTAGAGATACTGGTGGACTTCAGCTCCCATCAGCCCCAGGCACCATGGGATTGTTAGAACTAGGATACAAAAACATCTGAAGGGCTGCAAGTTCTCTTTTTCTGGGGTGGTAGCTACTGTTAGGCTAGGATTGGGGGGGATTCAAATCCCCCATGAAGAGCACAATGTGAACTTAGGTTGGTAACTTTCTTTCAGTTGAACCTACTTCACAGGGTTGTTGTGAACCATATGTGCCACTTGAGCAGCTGGGATATAAATGCAGATGATGATTTGCACCAATCCACTTTTTTCCAAAGGGTTTTATGCAAGTGGAAAAAATCCATATGAATTGATGAGTGGTTAAGCAATGAAAGTAAAGAAAGAGTAGTAGCAAATCTCATGAATTCTGAAAATTTGATTACTTGTAGATATCAAATTTACTTTGACCAGCAGAATTTGACACTGCCACCACTCCTATCCCTTCTGCCTTTGGATTAAACAGGCAAAAAGGATATCTTAGTTGAATAGCTGGCTCTGAACACAAAGAAAAAATATTCCATTAAAAAAAAACCTTTTGGTTAAATATCTTATGTTTAGAGCTTTCTATATCCATTTAAGCCCTCAAACCCTTGGAAATTACATCTGTTAAGGGCCACACCCTTAGCAGATGTATGACTTAGCCAATATGGGTGTATTACAGTTAACTCCAGCTTCACCACTGCCTTAGAGCTAGGGGAACATCAATTTCAAGCAAGGGAGGGGGAATGGGAGAGGAAAAAATCAATTTATAAAAAAAGCCTCTTGACCTCCATGGGGATTGAATCCTTAACATTGTTCTTATCAGTAACTGTAAGCTCAGACTTTCTACACTCAGGGCCCCTGAGAAAGTTGGGGGATGAAAACAGTGGAGGCCCACTCATCACAATATGGTAACTCAGTGGCAGAGTCAGTCATAAAATGGTGGCAGATGGAGATAGAATTTGGCCTCATCAGCTGGCAATAACAGATACAATTTTACATTGGAAGGAAGTCCTCTTTCAAAATGAGAAAATTCTAGGGATGGGACGAATCCAGAATTTTCTGATCCGTATCCGAACCCGTGGAAGGTTCTGGGAATCCACGAATCTCGAATCTTTTGAATCCTTTTTTTAAAAAGGTTTAAAAAGCAAGGGAAAGAAGGATAATCTTGGGCAAGACACACTCTCTCAGCCTTAGTAAAAGCCTAGGCAAAGGCAAACTCCCTCTGAAGAAATCTGACCAGGACAGTTGTCATAGTTTTGCCTCAGGATCTCCCCAGGTTGAAAATGACATGAAGGCCCTTTCTACACAGGTAGGAAAATGTGGATTAATCCCACATTTTCCTGCCTGTGTAAACAGGGCCACATAGTAGAGTACAGAGATAATCCAAGTCAAAGCTGGATTTTCTTTGCATAGCTCCTTATGGCATTCTGGGGTTTGCAGTTTGATGATGCACCAGCACACTTTGGCAGAGAAGGCTGTGACACCTCGTAAAACTAGAAACCCCAGAATTGTGTATGAAAGAGCTTTGCAAGGGAGCTATGTCAAGGAATCTTTCAGCTGTCCTTGAAATCTCAAGAAGACTGTACCTTCCAGTCAAGTCTCAAGTCCTGCAACAAGGAAGGCACTTAAAAACAAAACAAAACACCAGCCTCTAGTCCAGTCTCAATTCTGTACCCTGAAGTCCAGTCTAAGGTCCTGCAAGGGACTTTCAAGTCAAGTCTCTACTCCAGTCCCAATCTCTACTCTCCAGTCTCAAGTCAAAAGAATAAAGAAGAATAATTATTACCTTGTAGAGGGAGACAGCTGCGGGCATGGGCAGACAGCATGAGTGGGGGTGGGCGGGCGAGCGAGCCCAGGCAGCTTCCAGCGCGCACAGCTTTATGCTCCAATTTTTGCTCGCCCAGTGGCCTGCTGGCCAATCAGGCCTTTGGCGTTTCCCAGAGGCGCCAATTTTGAAAAGCAACAAACAAGCTTGGTTGGTGGATTTGAAAGATTCGGTTCACCATTTTGGTGCCGGGATTCGGATTCCCGAATCTCGAATCCTTGCCTAGGATTCGAGGATTTGAGGATGTGGTTAGCCCATCTCTAGAAAATTCTCTTTGATCTCCTTGAACCAGGGAGTATCATAGTCTTGTTTTCTTCAAGTTAAGTTGAGAGATTGACTGTGGGGTACCGTGGCAGTATTTTATGGGTCTAGGGAGTGTTCAGACACTTCAGATGTGATTGATACCCGGAACATCTTTGGACTTTACTCAAGAACAGGAAGAGAACTTATTTTACTAGTAACCACATTAAAATATTTAAGAGGATGAAGAAATAGACTGACAAGCTGATATAACAGACAACAGCATGTAAGTGAAGCCATTCAGCTACAATATTTGCCCTTTATTGTCAGGACACTTCCTCTTCAGGGTGGTTTTACATTTCTTCTGCAATCCTATCTTTGAGTTATAGTAGATCAAGCCCCTCCTCTGCATTGTCTCCTGTCTCCCATTGTATAATCCCTCCTTCCTGGCTTCTCCAACATTTCTGGGTGTGTGCAACACCAGCTTTATGAATACCATTGTCTAAAATTGACTGGGAGTCTCACATTTTAATGAAGAACAAATACCTTATACTACTACTAGGGCCAAGCACATACTAGACTTTCCCCCTGACCTGACACAATAAACTGTTTCCCAAAAGATACATTGTGCAAACAGAGAAATCTGCTGGCAAATCTAATCCTAGCAAAATCTGTAGAAAAAAGACAGTACCTGTTAAATTGCTGGAGGGCACTCATCAAAGTTTAAACTTCTATGAGGAAGTCACTTTGTGGCCTTTTTACCTCAAAATTATTACCAACCATCCACAAGCTGACCTATCCCAGCCTGCCAAATTTCACACCAATCTTTTGAGCCATTTTCTGAGTGAAGATTGGAGAAGCTCTACCCCCTACCTCAGATTATAGTGGTGGAGTGAGGTTCACGAGACCCAGCCTTAACACAGGGCTGTGCCATGATTTCCAAGACAAGTGTGAAATCTGTGGCACTGGAAAAGACATTTACTTAACAACTGAAACCTTGAGTCTCTGAGAAGGAAAAGGTTAAGGAATGAGTCAGTCTTCTATCATTGTCTTAACTCAGTCTTCTTTCATCAAATGCCCCAGCAGTCTACCATCTGGTTCATTGTTCTTCACCAACAATAAACATTACGTCTTCATATCTTCCTTAATGTGTGTAGGTCAGGAAGCCACACACATCCCTGTGTGCATTTTCCATCTACGTATCCTGTACTGAAATGCATATAAATGTGTTTCCTGGTGTAACAGACACTATTCATGTCACAGCCTGAGCTTATCTTATGCCATAGAACTGAAAAGATTAGATCATGTGTTCTAAAATCTTTTCATAGTAGTTCTCCTGAGTCTACAAAATCTCGCTCTAAACCTTCCCCAATGTAACTGGAACAAAAGGCACTGCTGGTGTATTTTTCTGTGTGGCAGGTCTCTCGTTCCTTTATCAGCTGTATCACCAGCAGACATTCAACAGGTTAAGTTTTCCCCTGACCGGGAAGAAGTAGTGATGAAGCCCCCAGCCACACATTTTTTGGCTTTTGGCTTAGGCAATATAATACCTGAGTTTTGACATAAACCTTTTGATGGTACTCAACATAACCAAACAACAGAGAGATTTGCTGAGTAAGCACCACCAAGGAGGACTGGGGTTTGAGCAGGATGTGTGTGTGTGTGTATTGTTGTTGTTGTTGAAGCCACCTTGAAAGGAATTGAGCTTCATTCCTTGGTATTCTGTTGAAGCCACAGGATTTATCTCTAACTGTTGTTTGTGTGCAGTGCTTTCCTGTGAACATTACTTCCCTGCTGAGCAGGAATGGCTACCTAAATTATTTAACATTCTAATACCAGTATTGTCAGTCACCATTTAAAAAATGATTTCATTTATTGTTAGTAAGATATAGGAAATAATGTTTCTCAAACACTTAGAATACAATTAGGGTATATTTAGATGCTGTTTTTCAGGCAATCTACTAATGTGACATCCCTGTGAGGAGGTGGGAGAGTATGCATTGAATGCCACAGTGCTTTAATGTGTTTGGAATATGAAATCTACAAGTATCCTTAAAGAAGTGAGAAATAAAGTGTACCCCTAAACACTTCTGTGGGCCACATTTGTCATTCATTTTGCCTCTGCAGAAGGCAACGGTGTGTTGGATCTGGTCACAAAATCCACAGTGTGGCCTCCATTCTGTGAGAAACTCTGAGAATATAAGCATTTTAAATTTTATGTCAGTCTTTTGGCTCCCCTGGATGTTAGCGAACTAGAGTTTTCATCATCCATTGCCATTGGCTGCATTGGCTAGACTGATAGGAAGTGCAGTCTGTATCTGGAGAACCACCAACCGCTCAGCCTATTTTAGAATCATAGAGTTGGAAGAGACTTCAAGGGCCACCAAATCCAACCCGCCACCAACCTTCTTGTTTTTGTTTCTTTTTTATAATTTTGCTTAATTTTTCATTTTTCGACTTTTCTCTAACATAACAGGTTGGGTAGTGGTTGTCCCAAAGTGTTCTATGGCAGTTTCCCCTTTGGCTTTCACTCCATTTGGTTTCAGTTGGGAGGAAATTAGAGACACCATGCCCCAGCTCATATGAGCATCAGGTTTGTTCCTGGGACTTGTCCTTGGAACCTCTGTCTGCTCCATTTTGAGGACCTGTCACCAGCATAACCCTGCCCCATCATCAGACCTTCCAATTAATGGATCTGAGGGTTAAGAATATTTGCTTAGAAACTAGGAGCCTTTCCACACTGCACTGGTATAGCACTATAATTCCATTTTATCTGCCATGTTTCCATCCTACGGAATCCGGGGGTTTTTAATTTAGGGAAGGGTGTTTAGAATTCTCAGTTCCTCAGGTGCTTCTAACCAAACTGCGAATCCCACAGGATGCAGCCATGGAAGTTAAAGTGGAATCAAAGCACTATAATTGTGCAATGTTAAAGGGTCCCAAGGGAAGTCAGGCTGTTGCTTCTACTTGCTAGCAATGGACACATCACTTCATCAGCACAATTCTAAGCTTTTTCCATACACATTACCCTAACTATCCTAGATAGAATCTTAGCCTCTTTTCCTCAGCCCATATTCAAGAAATGGGACCAAAAGCTCCTAGTACCAGATGTACTAACTGTTCATCAAGCTGTCTGTCCCAAAATGGAAAGAGTAATTCTATGTCACACTCTCTCAACTCTGGAGGAAGGCAAAGGCAAACTGCCTCTGAACAAATCTTCCCCCCAAAACCCATGATAAGCTCACCTTAGGGTCTCCATAAATCGGAAATGACTCGAAGACACACAATAACAACAACAACCAGCATAGAGAGAGAGTTCCGGCAACATTGGCAGCTGTGCAACATATGATGTCCTTGCAAGGCTCCTGCCAGCAGAGAGAGGGAAGCAGTATATGCTTCCCCTTTTTCTGTTCTTTTTAAATAACTGTTTTCCTTGCTTTGAAAGCAGTGTTCCTCTTGAAAACAATTATTTCTGCTAGCTCCAGGGTTAGTGTGAATTCCATCCCTATACCCCAGCCTCAGTTTGGGAGAATTGCCAGAGCCTAGGCCTGGCTGAATCCACTGCTGCCATGAATTTAAAGCCACCTTCTCCCAGTCCACCCACAAGCATGCATGCAGAGCAGTTTTTCCCAACTTGGTGTTTTTCATACATGTTAAACAACAACTCCCATCACTTAGACAGCACAGCCTTCAAGCATACTGTTTGGTAATGATGAGGGTTGAAGTGCAACACATATGTTATGCACCAGGTTAGAGAAGACTGTGGTGAAGGCTTAGAAAGTACAAATGCAGGAAAATGACTCAAATGAAAAGGATTTGATGGAAACTGGATTATTGCCTTTGAAGAGTTTCTTCATATGTTGTAACCAACAGGCGTGGATTTTCACAAAGACATGATAGGGAATGATTAATTATACACCACTACCTTTCTTTAAAAGTCTGCTGGGGACATTTGCAAAGAATCACTTGAACTTGTGAAGGCCTGATGCATTTTGTGGCATTGATTCATACACTGCTGGGCTTGTTTCAAAACTGGTGCTTTTTGTTTTGGTTAACTGACACTCAATGAGCAAGCTGCAATTGCTTCTTTGCTTGGGTTTGTCATTCATTCAGATCAGGTGGCAATATAACTTTGCATATAATTGCTGATGGGCACAGGTTGAACTGATCTGCAAAACCAGTCAATTAATGGATGGGGGTTTATATTTTCCAAGGAAAGGGGTCCCCCATTTGCCTTAATCTGAGCCATCTTTCATTCAGCTTTAGAAAACATGGTTTCAGTACCAGGGCTCAATTGTGGCAAAGGGAAGGCAATAATAACACGGAAGAGAGTGACTCTGAGCATGTGCTCTCTACACATTTGGAATGTGGGGTAATGATCCCAAGTCGGAGGGCCTGGCTTCCAGGCAGCTTGATGCTTGGCACCATCTATTTTTAGAAACTAAGCAGAAGGAGTTTTCATGGTTTTGTAATTAAGCACTGTGATGCTTCAATGTTTGTCCTCACACGAATCACCAATTCTAATGCAGTATCTGAAGACTGCATTTTTGCCCATACATTCAACACTCCCTGCTCACATCCCAGTTCACCCCAAGCAGCTGTAGCCTCCCAGCTATCCCACCGGCCTTCCAAAGAATTTCATAACTAGCCTGCTTGTCAGGCAGGTCCTCACCTTTCTAATTTGGCACGGAGGCCTCATAGGCTGGTGACTGGCTGCCTTTACTCCTACTCAACTTTTGCTGGTGACTGGCTGCTCACCAACTTATTTCCCTTTTTGCTTCTGTGAGAAATTGATGGCAAGTTTCCCCAACAGAAGCAGCTGTAGTGGGCAAGCAAGCATCCTCAAGATCCCTGAGAACTGCTGGTGGATTTAAAAATAAAAATAAAAGCAGTTGCCCTTTGCAGAAAAATTCATTGGCAGCTATTAACAATATTAAGTAGATTCCAGTACCATTTTATTTTGGGTCACTGTTTTTGCTACCTAGGATTATCTACTAATTATACAAATGGAGTTACTGTTGCTGTATCTCTTGTATGAACTGCAGTCCACTATCCATTCACTCCAAAGAGAGGCCTGTTAAAGTAAGTAGGACTTCTCACAGAGTGAATTGCCAGGATGGGGTGGAGAGTAGTTACAGGTTATGCTGGCCTGAACTAGGCTTTACTAACTCCTGGCTTCTTGTAGTTTAGAGAATATGATTTCTAGGCATATCTGAGACATTTCATGAACCAGTAAATGCAAGTTATATTAGAGAAGAGATTAAAAGGACTGAACTGCATATGTTTAACATATAGTAGATTTGGTCTAAACAGCTGCCGTTCATGTACATGAAGCAGAATTGCTAATATTTTGAAGTGTCCAAGTCAATATTGAACTAATTAATATGTATATTAAATAATGAGAAAGAAGCAGGAAAGGCCATGCCACTTAAAGTCTTCTTAGTATAAGTAACCAAGTCTCTAGGGTAGTGGCTGTGATATCTGCTATGATACCAGCTAGATAGCTGTAGAATAGGTGCTAAGAAAATCGTTATTCACTGTGCAGGGAAAAGGCAGCTTACTCTATAAAGTATCATCTTTGATTCAATGCAGGTTTGACAAGAAGGACCCCTTTGGACAGGGGTGGGTAACTGTGGCCCGGCATATGTTTGCTTTTACCTACAAAACCCATAAGCCCTGGTCCAATGTTGCAAGACTGTGGGAGCTACAGCCCCAAAATATTTGAAAGGCCACAGTTCCCTATCCCTTCTTTAAAGTCATGCTGCCTTTGCACATAATAAATATATTCATACTATTCGTCTTATGCTTTTCTTCAGAAGCTGAGCCATACTAAGCTGATACTCATTTCCTTTGCCATATCCCGTGCTAAAGAAGCCTGAGGAGGCACTCCCTGAGCTGGGTCCTGTTGATAATGTGCTCCAGTGGAGTAGAAGCTAGCAGTCTCAGGGCCTTTCTGCACTACACTGTTATAGTGCTATTATTCCACTTTCAACATCCCATGGAATCCTGAGGTTTGCAGTTAATGGAGGGGCATTTAGAATTCTCAGCCAGGGAGCTCTTTAGCCTTAGTAAACTACAAATCTCAGGATTCCACAGGAAGTTGAAAGTGGAATAATAGCACTATAACAGTGTAGTGCGGAAAGGCCTTCACTTGCTGGTTTTGAAAGCTGCATCATGTTTGATTCAGCGTGGGTAGCTTTTTCTTCAAATCTTTTTTGAAACCCTATCATTGACTGTGTTCTTAAAGAGTAATAATACCAACTCATGAAGGATCCTGTTGATTTAAAAAATTTAATGCATGAGTTACATTTACATTTGTGTACATTTTCCCCTCCCAAATTTCAATGAAAGAGTCTTATATTTGAGGCTATAACCTAGGTTCAAATAAATATAGTCTTCCATTTCCACAGGCAGAGTTTGGAAAAATTATATTTTGGACTATAGCTCCCAGCCAGACATGCTGGTGTGGAATTCTGGTAATTATAGTACAAATTAAACTTTTAGAGCTATATTTATGGGCTGAGCTTTCTGTGAGCTAGAATATGAACCCAGCTGTTTCCATTCAACATGAAAGACCTGTATTATAGGTCAGCTGATATTATTTTGATGATGAGCACCAGATATACAGCAGACTATTGCCTAAAGAAATCCATGTGGTGTTCAGGTGCTGCAGCTATTGTTCAGAGGTAGTTTGCAGCCCAAGTGTAGAATGTTGAATTCAGAATCAGACCAATACTTAAGCATTCAGCACTGGGCTTTTCAGCCTTCTCTGCCCTGTGTTCCTTGGGTCTGATGGCGTTCCAGATGACCTTCCTCTTTCATTACTTTCTTGCCAGCAGCATTGTGTGTATATGTATGTGTTCACTATTTCTGTTTTAGCTTTGAGGACAAAAAGCCATCACAAGGTGTCCTGCACATAAAATGAAAACATGAAATAGAATTAAAGATTGACAGATTTACTGTTACAACACTAAAATAGCCACATAAAGCACTTTCTAACACAGCACACACAATTCACTAAAACAGTTTAAAACAGGCAGCAGTAGATACAGCCTCATGAAAACTCAAAACTAAAAGCAGAACGATTGGTTACGAGGCCTGTGTGACTGTGCCAAGTGAGCACCTTACTACCCAACTTTGCCAGTCTTTGGCCTCTTTTCTCCACAACTGGCCCCTCTTTTCTCCATCGGCTGGCCCCTCCCGGAACTGCAAATCCCAGGATTCCATAGGAGGTTGAAAGTGGAATCATCGTGCTATAAGAGTGTTGTGCAGAAATGTTCTTTGCCTTCCCAGCAGTCTTCTTGCACATTCTTGCTTGTTTGTATTTCTATCACCCATCTTTCAGTCACCTTACTTAGCGCTCTGTCTGCACTTAGTTTTCCATTCCTCTTCCAAAAAGTGCCTGGACAGTTGTAAAATATATAAGAATTGAAAATATAATATGAACAGTTGCAAATATCAGTAACTGCTAATAATGCGTATACATGCCATAAAAACCAGCCTGAGTAGATTCAAGCATGTCTCGTTTTTCATAGGTCCTGCCTGAGAGTTTTCCTAAAGTAGTTCATCTTTTTCCAATTAGCTGTGCTATTGGTTAGAATTCTATGGCTGAAAGGAACTCTCTTGTTCATGAAGATTCTGTGACATCACAGCATCTCAGCCAGGGGCTATTTTCAGCCTACTGTTTTCCTACGTGCAGAATTGTCTCTGGCTAAAGAGTGTTTTCTCATGAATCTGGAACAGTTTTCCACAGCTCCTGGTGAGGAAAGGGATGAGAGCATGTTCATCACTTAATCCCCTTTCTCTAGGGATATAGCTACAGGATGGGGCAAACTGAGGGCGTTACCCCACCAAATAAGAATTCTGCTGCCCCCCGTGAAATTTTCCTTAATCCTCAATTTTTAGTATTGTAGTAACTTAAGCCCTTCAGTTGAGCGTTTAGAAATGCAGTTTAGGTGTCCAAAGAAAAGGGGGAATGCAAAAGTAGCAAATAGCATGGTTCTAGAAGTGGACTCTTTTCAACCTCTCATTCTCTGCAGTGCTAGAAGTTTGTGGACTGAAGGGAAATTTCATGGGTGGGGGACAGAATTCTCCTTTGGAGGGACAGTGCCCCATTTTGCTCCCTCCATAGCTACACCTCTGCCTTTCTCTCTGGCTTTTCTTTGCCTTCCTCTTGTCTCCTCCTCCCCAGGCATTCATGTCCCAACCCTTCTTGCAAGCCTGCAGTGAGATGTACTGCAGCAGTCTTCTGTGTTTTGCCACCTTCAGATCATACTTGGATCCTTCTGAATTCACATTCCAGGGCAAGGAGTTCAGCGGGTGGCTGTTCTGCCCAGCCAGAACTGAGAACTGCACCCTTGGCAGCAGAAACCTTGCCACTCTAGCCCTGATCTAGCCCTTTAGCCACCTTGACTTCAGTGAAACGTGGTGCCAGGCCTGTTTCCCAGGGGGCCTGAGCTGATACTGACTCCAGTTGCTTTGGCAGCCGACAGCCCCTGGGAGCCCCCCTTCCAACTTCCCTTGCTTGTTGCATCAGCCTTTCAAGGGAGAGCAGGTGGCAGAAGCTAACGAAGTGGGGAGTGAAGGGGGGCAGTGCTTCTTGGTTCTCTTTCTGGACTGGAGTAAGTAGGAAGAGCCCTGATGATTTAGCACTGGGCTGTGTGAAAAGACTGCTTGCTTGAACTACCAGTTGTGGCCTGTGTTGCTGTGTGAAGGAGACTTCCAAAAAAAAAAAAAATCACATAGGGATTCTCATGTTTGGCACTGATGATACAGATGTCAGGTAATAAAGTCCCCCCACCCAGCCAAAGAGTCTATTCTGAGGAAGTGGTATATAAGTACAGCATTTTCTTACAGGATGTGGTGATGTTGGGCTGGATAGACCTGTTGTCTGGTGGCAGGGGAGGGAATAGAAGCAAACCACATTTCACTCCTGCAAGATGTGTCTGAAGAGCCATAAAACGTCAGTGAAATATGGGAGTTATATGTCTTCTTGAGTGCTTCTACAAAGACATGGTTGATGTTGTTTCGGGACAGACAAAGGAATATAGCATCCTATCACATGGGTGTTTGCAGACACCTATGGATTTATGGGCAAGTAGTAAATATGTGATATGTGAATTTAGTTTGAATTTGTGGGACTTTCTTTGCATGTGCATGAAGGCTGTCAGGTGTATTCTGTGTCCAAAGAGTGGACCCTCATAATAAAACCATGACAGCTGGATGTTTTTGGTAACCTCTGGCTCATAGCTTTTCTTTCATGGGAGCGAAAGCCAGAATGCTAAGAGAGACATCTTCAAGTCTAGCAAGCCTTTTGCATTCGGACCAGACCAGGAATGGAGTTGGCTAGCAGAGGGCTCTCCACGTTATGAGAAAAATGTCTTTTGATTATCCCAGTAGTAGTTGTGCCTCCTAATAGCTGGCAAAAAGCTTTATACCTGAGATTATAATCTGTATCCCAGGCAAAATAGCTGTGCGGCAGTTTTGCAAAGACTCTGAAAATCATTGGCAATTCTGGGTGTTGATCAGTGCCATCTAGCGGCTTCCCTTAGAAGTGCATTGTATGTTAGTTTTACCATCTCTTCCTCTTTTTTGTCTTTCAGGTGCAATAATCGGACACAGTGTGTTGTGGTGGCTGGCTCAGATGCCTTCCCAGACCCTTGCCCTGGCACCTACAAGTATCTGGAGGTCCAGTATGACTGTGTCCCCTACAGTGAGTCCATTTCTCATTGTACTCTGATGCTTCACTTGATTTCTGTTCTTGATCCAAATATGGTCTCTGTTTGACCCAGGGAGGAGAGATGCTTCAGGCTGGCCTCTAATGTTTCCCTAGACAAGCATAAGTACACAGTATATTTAGAGGAAATGCCAGCAAAAGCAAGAGAAAAAAAAAAGCAAGTCCTGACATCTGTGTCTGTTGTGCCAGGGAGGGGAATTCAGTGACTAGAACCATGATTGAGTTGACCAAAGCACCTGTGTCCTGCAAAGAGAATAAAAATGAATGGATTAGACCTGGATAATGGAAGAACAGGGCTCTTGGTTTCTGTCTGCAGCTCTGTCACTCAAATAGTGTTTGGGTGACCATTCTCAAAATGTCTCTACCATTTTCTCCCACACTGAATGTCATTCATATTTGTGTGCTATTTACTTGACTGGATAATAAACTCTGATTCTAAATTTTTGGATGTGATAAAACCTTTTTGGCCAGATTCAGGATGGAATATTGAATACCAGTTCCACTTATGTGCTATTACCTGAATCAACATCCCTCCCCAACCCCTTGGGAATGGGAATGCTGCAATAGCAGAGCTTGCAGAAGTTACTGTTTTGGACTGGGGTTCCAAAAATCATTAAGCCAGTGTGGTCATTTGCCACACTGGCTGGGGAATTCTGGGAGTTGTAATGCAAAATAGCTCTGCTCAATAGGCTAGACCCAGATCGACCAGAATCCTCTTCCATGTCAGCACTTGGGGCTGATTTTTTTTGCTACAATTCAGTCTTTCTTCTGAGTAACTATAATGAGAGCAAGACCATACTGAGGGACCTAAATTTGAAAAAATCTGAAATTCTGAGTAACACAAGCCCTTAGGAGAGAGAATAATCAATGAGTGTGTGTGAGCCCACACATGCCTGCGTGTGCAAGGTGTAGGTGTTTGAAACACATGGTCTTGGTGTGCACGGTATGTTTGCAGTAGTTGTGTATGTTCATTTATGAGGATATGTATGATTCTGTAACACTTGCCTTATCCTTAATGTCCTTGGTGCATCACGTCAGGGTCCATGTGGGCAATACACCTCGTATGTTGTATCTATATATCTGTGCTTCACATGCTCTGAATTTATATGCATTGAATCCATGCATATATGGCCTGTATGCCCATATGGATGACACAGAGGATTTCTCTGCCCACTGGAGTAGATACCCATCTCCACGTTTGTGTGCACTGCATGAGCACAAACTCTACAGTGCACTTACACATGCATGCTCCTGTGTTTTTAGTGTGCCGGGGGTTGTCTTTGCATCAGGGATACAGGATCCATCTGGGAGGTGGGAGCCTGATTTCAGTGTAGCCATGGCACCAGGAGGCAGGAGTGCTACCACTTACCAGAATAGAACTGAGCTGAAAATGACAATGGCTTCCCCGAAGACATGGCTGGTCGTTGCACGCCAGGGCTAGCACAGTTGCTTGCACTCATGAATGTTTGTAGGCAGACAGGAAGCTGTTCATGTGTATGTATGCTTATTTAGGAGCTTCCTTATGAATGTTCACATGCAGTGTATGAACTCATGAGTACCAGCATATTGATCGATCTGTATGTATGCACATGTATAATTATGGAGTGTGGACAAGTGTGGGCATACATGTACTTGCACCATCATTTTCATATATTTTGAGCACAAATCCATCTCCATCCAAACCAAGAGGCCTAAAAGCTACATTCTTCCTTGGTGAGTAGGGAAATAGGGGTAGGCATTCTAAGAAATATGCCTCTGAGATGGCATTCATGTGCTATTATTTTTCTCAAAGGTAACAAGACATGACATTCAAAAATATACATGACCATTTTATTCTCTGGTTTGTGAGATGATCATTGTGCACTCTGGAACACTAAAAAAAACCCAGTGGGGACATTACTTTCTTTTGAGTGGTCCCTTCTCTCCTACACCCAGACAGTTTCATTCATACCACTGGTATAAACCTAGTAAGCTCTGTGGTGTGGCAGCCACTCCCTTACCTGATCTTTTAACTCATCTGGGAGCAACAGGCCATACTTGGGTTGTTCAAGTGTGCCTGTTCCTCAAAATGAGATCCCTTGTTTGAGTGGGTAAAATTACTCCCCATTTTAGAGTGGCTGCACAGATCCTAACCATAATTCCTTATACAGTATCTTGCACCATGGGTCCCGACCACCCACTTACAGTTGACATTTTGATCTGTTCCCGAGCTGAATGATTGTGAATAAAAAGTGCCAAGCCTGAGAGTGCCTCTCCTTCCTGGGTCAGCAGCTCATATACACCTCCTCCTTTCCTACTTTGTGTTGTTTGGGGTGTGTGTGGGGAGAGGGGTGCTCCTTGTTTTTTTGGTGTCTTGTACACTCTCCACTGGGGCCAGGGGCCATGTGGGAGGGTAAGTCTTATAGGATGTATCTCCCTCCTCGCTAATGCCCCTTTGGTTTCTCCTCACAGATGGAAGTGGAGCAGAGCAGGGCAGGCGTGGCCTGTTAACCTCTTAACGTTCCTTACTGCCCCTTTTCCTTCCAGCTACCAGGTCGCTTCGAAACAAACCAGCCAACACTCATCTCAGGGTGGAACCAGGCCTGACCCCCCACTGTTAACAGCACTGGGGATCCACCAAGACTGCAAAGGGCACTAATTCACTTGGGTGATGAAGGGGAGGGTTAAAAATCAAGGCAGTCAGGAAGGCAACTGAGCATGGCAAAGTTGTAGACACTGACAATGTCTCCTCAGTATTAGTGACCTCAGCAAGTGTAATACCACAGGAGGAAAGTAAGTACAAAGTATGTGCCTTCAAGTTGCCAGTCGACTTATGGTACCGCCTTAAATTTCATAGAGTTTTTTTGGGCAAGGAATACTTATACATTGGTATATATCCAAACTTCTTTTATATAAATCTTGACATAGTTAATGTGTACAGACAGGCACATTTACAGACCCATTCTCATTCATACGTACATACACATATAAAATTTCCCAGAGTTATATGCAGACTTTTTTTTCATGCTTAAATAACATGATTGCAAGATAGTTGTGTGGATACAACCACTGAGAGCCTAAATACCCCAAAGGTACCGGTTCCCACCTGATCTTGGAAGCTAAGAGAGAGTCAGCCCTAGTTAGTACTTGGATGGAAAACCACTAATGAATACTAGGTGCTATAGGCTATATTTCAGAGGGAACTGGCAAAAACACTCTGAGCATTCCTTGCCAAAAAATCTTATGAAATTCATGGGGTCACCATAAGTCCACAGGCACCTTGAAGGCGCGTGCGCATACACACACACACACACATGCACCCATTTCTGCATATCTTCACATTCTCATACTCAGACACACATTATGTGTGTGTATGTATGACATACATATATGTGAATACTGGTTGCCATGTGTCTCTTAACAATTACTTACATATTCTGTGCCACTATATTCAGTTATACCTATTCCCATATGCAGTTGGTTACTCATCAGAAATGCATGGCTTTTCGGGGGGAAGAATCCAATGCAACCCTTGGACCACCAGGATCCCCAAAACCCCAAAATTCAGCCAAAAAACAAAGAAAAAAACAAACACTTTTCTAGCAAAAAAAAAAGCTACTCCTCAAGCCTCCCAATGTACCAATTTTTTTTTTTAAATCAGCATGATTTTGGGATGATTTTCACACCATACCCATACAATGAAACAAGAAACATACAAAAAAGTGTGCAAAAGCACTCTTAGCCCTGTACCCCAAAATCTCCAGGTACTTCTCTTTCATCAGAACCTCCTGAAAATGGTTACAGGAAAATGTAACGTGACTTCTGGTCACCAATTTGGAAGGGATTCTAAAGAAAATCTGAGATATTTGGTGTACCAATGGGCTGCGGCCCACAGGGAATGCAGGGAGGAATTGTCTACAGCTCCCCCTCCTTGCCACACCTTTGCCGAGCAGCAGGAGCTGCCAAAACTGGCCATCTGATACTTGGGGCATACGTACCCCAGTGTAAACCCTCTTGCCCAGTTGATTCATGTTTTTTTCTCATGCAAGTGTTTCTTGGCTATGTTTTGAAATTCATCTATGGCTTACATAGGTGTAGACAAACAGTGTGACCCCTCTCTCTTTCTTTCATCTCCTTGCACATTGACTTTGACACAGTATTAGGCAAGAGTTCCTCTATTATACTGGGAAATTGTGGTTTAAGGTTGGTTAACAATTCAGGATAATAAGACAGATGGAAGATCATACACTCACCGAGATAGGGGCACATCAGTTGACCGCATTTCTCCACAGCTTCATAAACTATGGTTTATGACCATAAGCCATTGTTTATGAAGCCATAGCCAAAAGTCCAAATTCAACCATAATGTCTTCACTTAAAATACACATTTAGTTTCACTATTCACTGTGAAGGGAGCTAAGGATGATTCTCTGTCACACTGATCAGAAGTAGAAACCTCTATGTGCTAGTCTTCTTTTGATTTAAATCTACTGAGGCTACATAGTCTTCTCAACATACTTTCATAGCATCCTTCTTACATAAAAGAGATGGAACTGCTCAAATTCCCTTGGTTTTTAGCACACATTTTGAGATGCCATTTTATGTCCTTCACATTGGTAAATATTTGACACATATACTCCCTATTCACCACAGAATTAGGACTCCTGGGTATCTAATATGTTTCTGCAGGTGAAATAGAGCCAGGAATGAAATAATAATAATAATAATTATTATTATTATTATTTAATAGTTATTGTATTCCCTTACTGAAAATGAATGAACTGAACAGGCATTTTGAAGTAAGTCTGCCTTGAATTCACACAGGCATGTGCCCGGCTCACAGCAGATAGAAACAAAGAATGCTGGGAGAGATGCTTACATATCACTATCTATCCTGGAAACTCTGCTTTAATGTTTGAAAATTAGGGATAGTCACAGCAGCCCTTATGGGTCCACTTTCAGTGACAAAATTCTCTTACTGTGAGATGTTTCACCTGCAGTGCTTTGTGCTTGGTGGGCTGTAGACCTCATCTCCTGCTAAGATCACTCCATCTCTACTGCACCTTCCTGACTGTCCTGTCCTCTTCCTCTGATTCCCTTCTTAAGCAGGGGGAAAAACGATCCAGTGCTGTTTTGTCGTGGGGGTCAGGGCTGGGTCCAGTGAAGTGAGGGAGAAAGCACAGGAAGCTGGAGACCGAGGGGGAGTGGGGTGGCTAACAGAGGGATGGCAGAGATGGGAGGGGCCTATGCTGTCAGACCCTTTTGCTTCCTTCCTTTGCAGCTGCCTCCATTCTAACCAGATGCTGATCTTCCTTCCTCAGGGGCCAATCTGACATGTGGGGGAAAAAATCCACAAAACAATTTATTTAATTATGTGTCTGGTTTTTGGTTTTGAATTTTTTAAAGTGAATTGTTATTATTGTGTCAATATTTTTCAAAACACAACCTCCCTCTCCCCTACCTTCTGCCAGCTCCTCTTCCCAGCTTTCCCCTCTCTTCTCTCACTTCCAGTTTTCTGCTTTCTTTGCTTCTTTCTTTTTCTTTTTCCCCCCTTTCCTTTTCTCTTTTTGTTAGGCCAGGGCTGCTTGGTTCTCCTTTGTGGAGGAATGTTAAACAGGATTGTCTGTGTGGATGTGCAAGGAACATGTGTTGATACCATCACTCATGCAGGGAAAATGGTTGTTTGTGCACTTATTTAGTACCTGAATCTTATTTAGTACCTCTTGTAAAAATGAGTGGGCTTTTCTAGGCTTTGCCAGACAAAAATATCCGAAAATTAGGCAAAGAACTGAAGAATTGGCAGGAAGACCAGTGCTTGATAAATCTGTGGTTTGTCTAAATGGAAACTCCAGGATCCAAATAGAAATCTTGAAGCCAAGCCTTAGTCAGCCTGCAAGCCCAATTACATCCTAAACAGATCTTACTAATTGTATCCTTATTGTAAAGATTGAGGTTGCACAGTTTTAAGAGTAGCTTGCACTACAAGACCAGAGATAGGCAATATATTTTGAAAGTGAAGCTACAGCACAGTTTTAAAGTATTTTATAGCAAGGGTTTTTTTTACATCTATCATGCTTGGTTTCCCCCAGATCTTGAACAAGTTACTCTTTTGGACTGAAAATTCCAAAATTTGTCTTGAGGGTTGTGGAAGCTGTAGTCCAAAGGTATTTTTTAAAAGCCTGCTGTCTCCTAGCTTTGCCTTTTGGAGGACAGGTATAGATCCCACTAAATCAAATGCTTAATTTAATATAAGACTAGTTCCTTCTGCCTATAAGTATGAAGGCCCGGGGAACAAACACATGCAGAGAAAAATAGTGGTGTTGGGAAGGCCTACCCTCACCAAAACCTAAAAAGAAGAGGTCTTCTTTCCTGAACCTTCACAATCCTGCTTCTGCTATGCTTCAGTGATACTGTCTACATCTTAAGAAGTATCATAGATACATTTGCATATTCATCCTTCAGCTTCAGTAAGAAACATCACAAGAACATTTGTTTATCTAATTATTTATTTTAGTGATTGATTGCCCAATTGAGAAGTACCCAGCAACCATAAGAAAACAAACGACAAAATCACAACCAAAGCAAATAAGTCAGTGGAATTAGTATCAAAAAGATAAAATAGCAGGATATTGAGGGCTAGTAATAAAACCTAAATAATAAAAGAAAAAACATGAACTAAGACTAAATGCTGCCAGGAGAGCAAGGTCCAAGCCTGGTATATAAATGTATCTGATCAGGACTCTAGATAGATTTTCTTTGAAAGAGCATTTCACAGTTTGGAAGAGGTAAGCAGTATTGAGAAGGCTGTCCTTGTAAATAGTCACCAATCACTTCATTAGGGAAGTAGCAAAATATTCCTGAGGGTTGTAGGCAGAGGATGTTGAGGCTTCAGTGGATACAGTGGGGGTCTTTCAGTGCAATTCTGTACATGCTTATTTAGAAATACTGTAAATCCTAGCATGTCCAGCAGAGTTTATTCCTTAGTCAGTATATTTAAGATGCATGGTGCCACTTTACAAACACTAGTTTATATATAGGTTTACTCTTAGAGAGATAAAAGCTATAGGGTACGTATATTCCTTTTGTCCAGTTTTGCGTTTGGTAAGTCAGGAAATGCAGGTCTTTGAAACAATATAGTCAGCCCTTCTTATCTGCAGATTCGGTATCCGCGAAGTCAACCAACCATGACTTGATAATATTAAATAAAAAAAAATCCAAAAACCAAACTTTGATTTTGCCATTTTATATAAAGGACACCGTCTTACTACACCATTGTACATAATGAGGGGTCCTGAAACCAAACCTTAGAGGATACTGAGGGCCCATTGTACAAAAGTGAACAAAACACATTTACTAGATGAAAAAAAATGGGATGACCAAAGGGGAAAAAAGACCATGTTTCTTTTTTCAGCTCTTGGTAGGTATGTGTGTACAGCCTACTCTCTAGCGTCTAGCTGAACTTTAAACCAGCCTGAAATTTGTTTAACTGTCATAGCTTATCCCAAAGAAATCTTACAGTTTTGTAAGGGTGCTGAGAGTGCCTTTTTAGAAGTGCTCTGTCATTTTGGAGACCTACCGTTCTGAGGATTTCTTGGTTGCAAGCCATGAAAGTGGCATAGCCTCAAAACTAATTAAAACTTACTTAAACTTCTAAAGTGTAGAAATGCCCAGAGACAATGTGGATATGGCTACCTGATGCTGCTACCACAAAGGTTGTGGAGGGTAATTTAAAAGTAACAGTGAGACAGGATGAAATTATTATTGTAAAAGAAAGTATTCTTGATTTGGTTTGCTGGCAACACTTGAGAATACTTTTCCTTATACTCTTGGTTTTAGTTGAGCTTGAAACTTGTGTTGCATCCAGGCCTTCTTCTAAAGAAAGATAAAGATTAAAAAAGAAGTGTGAAAGAGCTCTATGCAGCAGTCTGAAGGTTAAATGGAGAATTGTTAAAAATCTTCAAATATTTAAGATGTTATAGAGATCAAATAATTATTGTCTTTGCCGAGTAGAGTAAGACTAAAATGAACAAATACAGACTGCAGACCAACAGATTTAGGCTAAATTCTGGGAAATATTTCTAGCAGCTAATATATCATGAAATATATCATGAGCAGCTAAGCATTGGAACAAATTCTGAAGAGAGCTATGGAATCTCTTTCCTTTGGCTTTGTGCAAATAGGTAGCTAAACATATATGAATAACTATAGAACACTCTGGCACCTTGCCTCAGTGTAGTCTAAGTGATCTTTAAAGAAACTTTGCCTTTATTTATACTATAGGCATCAAGGCTTCATATTATATTTTTGTTTCTCTTCCCACATCCAGGTGTGGGCAGAAGTAGAGAACCTTTGTTCCTGCCCGGGTAGCCATGCTGCTTTGCCCTGACCATTGATTTCATCTGTGGGCTTCTCTTGATCTTCTCTTCTTTTAACCCTGACTTTTGCACTCTCATTTCTCTGTCTTGTGTCCCTGTATTGTGACTGCAGTTTCAATTTAGGAGACAGAATGACTTATGATGTTATGACAGCACTGGGAAGTGGCTCTCAGAGGGCTAGCCTCAGGGCCCAACTAGCTTAAGAAAATTCTCTTGCTGATACAGAGAGCAAATGATGAAGAGTATTGTGACTGATTCTGAACCTGTTTCTCTCCTATCTTCAAAGAAAAGATCATCCCAACTTCAGAGTACCATCGAGTTATAGAAACTAGATTTCTTCTTCATTTGTAGGAAGCTGTCTGTTTCAGACATCTTAAATCATTCTAGTTCTAGAGAGCTACTGGTGCCTTTTAATGCATAAGCTATATAGGTTGAATAACATTCTCTGCATATCCCTGACCCTGCTTTGTGCAGTATCTCTATTAACTGAAGTCGTAGAAAGATTCATTTTCACACATATCCTCGAAAGCAATCTAGAGTGCTTATCTCCATTATATACACTGAGAGCTAAGATCTGCATACAGTCATAAATGCTGGTTACTTGGTAACACTCTAGTAATTCATGTAAAGAAGTTCTGGACTCTTGAGCAGGATGCTGCTTGTCTATTTACTTTTATTTTCCTTTATTCATCCAAATTATGTGCAAGTTATTGAGTAATCTGATATCACTTATATGCTTACTCTGACTTTGGAGATTAACATCAACCTGCTTTCCAGCTATCCAAGAATTCACTGATCCAAGCAGGAAAAATAGTCCAGTATGCCATCTGTTTTATGCTAAGATGTGACCAAAATCACAAAGGACAGATGAGTCCTTCAAAAATTAAATTAAATCTTCAAATCATAAATTTGTTTAGAAATTGTTAGGATTTTGTTATTTATGTGTTTAATCAGTTTATATTCTGCTAACCACATCTAAAAACATACCTGTGTTTCAATAATGGCTGTTTACTTTTATGCTGCTAAGTGTCATTTTATAGCATTTCAACAAACCAAACATATTGAAAATAGGATCAACTCTTCATAATTAGAGTGTGAGAAATCCCAAAAAGAATCTCAGAGGCAGTGTTTGGGACTGCAATAGAAGTCATTGAACCCATCCTCTTAATATTCTTTCCCCATTTATCTGGGATTGGTCATTTTTCTCCTTGAAGTTTCTAACAGAAAATATTACATTACAAAATCCTGAAGTTTTTTTCAGTGTTGTTAGGAGAAACTAGTTAGAAAATACTGAGCTAAATGCAGTGATACGTACAAGAAAATAATTCCTTGGAATGTTCCTTTGCACATCAGGCATTCCGTACCATTACTTGCTTCTCTCAGTTTGGCTGCTCTTTAATCACAGTTTCGTGAAGAGTAAAGCAAAATTCACCTCTAACAATGCTGCCACCTTTGCTGCTTATGTTAATAGTTTCCAGATGAGCAGCAGTTTCACTAGTCTTATTCTTCATCTTATATAAAAATACATGCTCAACCCATCTAAACCAGAATAGAACTTGGAAAAGTTATTTTTTTACAGTATAACTCACAAGTTCCGTTACCCAACATGTCTACTGTCTTCTTGAGGATTCTGAGAATTTGTAGTCCCCAAAATAACTTTTCCATGTTCTAGGTCAACACAGTTGTCCATCCATTCTGGCTCTCTGTTTGCAATGGTATCAAATCAGACACTTCCAGGCACCCCAAAACAAGTCAAGAAAGGTATCAGTACTTCCTCATTGGCTTCCCTCCACAATACAAATGGAACTCATTAGTATACTTTCTGTGAACATAGAGGTCCATTCAGGCAGCATGGCTAGAAGCCCTTCATAGATCTTCCACAAAATTGTTTAATCCCTTTGTAGAGTAAGAGTGGAGAAGAACACAACACCGACTCCTGACCATTGGCCATGCTGGCTAAGACTGATGACATTTGGAGTCCAATAAAATCTTGAGGGCTACATGTTCTTAAACTTTGTTCTAAATGCCACCAAGATAGCCAGAGCTTGGAAAAGTTGCTTTTTGAAATACAATTCATAAAACTTACCCCCCCCCCCCCTGGCCATTGGGGATGGTGGTGGTTCGGGAATATAATCCAGAAAGATTTTCCAAGCTCTGCATCTGACAGATTTCAAACCTTTATCAGGCTTTGATCTCAGTAGTGTAGACCCATGTCCTCTGTTTGACATTAGCTCTACAATTGCTCCATAGAGTCAGAATTGCAACCTGGCCCAGCTATCTTTTGGCAACTAGCTTGCATGGTCCTGATCACTGACTGGTGTGATCTTTGTGCTGCCATATGCACAGGATTGGGAATTATTTCAGCATCACTTCTATTCTGACATTCTTAGCACTGTTTCTCTGCATCCTTTTCCTTCCTGCTGTGTTTTAAAGAAATAAAAGTAAGTATACCTTATTGTGAACTTGAGTAGATCAATATGTTCTAATTAATTTTCCTATGCAGCAGTGGTTCCTAACCTTTTTTTACTTGCATACCCCTTGGCAGCCCATTTCCATAAATTGTACCCCTCATATTAACAACAGGTTTGGAATGAATATAGTTGTTATTTCAAATGTATATATTGTAACTGTAAATAAATAGCCCAATAATGGGATTAAAAAGCAATGAAATATTAAAGTGAACAGACAGTGCATATATATTTACATTCAAAATCCAAAAGATACAATGAATTCAAGTAAATTCATCACAGATTACATTTAAAAACTACATTATATTAACCGCTGATGCATATCTGTTAATACACAAAATGAAAAATCAAAACTTAAAATGATGACAAGAGAGAGATGTAGAGAAGACTCAGAAGAACTCACTGAACACTGCTCACAGGACTGACATGCCTGCTGCTTATAGTTCAGCTCTCCGTATTCTTAATACACTCTGTCATGAAAAACAGGCACCACAGCAGCTCCCATTTACTGATCCTCCTGCCTCTCCCTAGCCTGAGTGCCCCACCTTAGATCCGCTGATGGAAATTGACTGGTTATTCTCCCCCGCTTCTCTACCCTGGATAAGAGGACCCACTGAGTCCAGTGAAGGATGAAAGATACAACTGCCTATACCTTAACATTTCTACCACAAACCCCTCACCCCAACTTACTCCCCTCATAACCACTTCCTCTCAGGGAAGTTGGACTGGGAGGAAAGAGTGTCGTCAACCAGCCCCATCCACAGTACACCTAAAGAAAACATAGATATACAAAGATGAGCAAAACAGAGATATCCAGAGATGACAAAATTCAGACACAAGCCGAGTCTTCAGCCTTTTCTCCCCACTCTGGTGACCTTGTCCCTCCAGAGATGGCTGCCTTCATCATAACCACCACTCATTCCCTCAACATTTTGCTTTCTTACCAGCTCACACATATATACTTAACAGCAGCATGTTGGCCTCAAGCCACATTGAGGCAGATTGTGCAAGTTTCCCTCCTCCAGGAAGAGACCGATAGCTGGGGCCTGGGAAGGTGGAGCGGCCTCCCCTGAATCCTTGGGAGCCTGTTGCAGGAAGCTGCCTCACCCACACCACTCTTGGCTTGGCTCCTCCTCCCTTGGCCTGTGCTTAGATTTGGGTACTGTTTGTGCTTAGAGCTTTGTTCCCTCAGAGCTCCCACCACCCCCTCCCACTCTGGCTCCCCTCAGACAAAGCAACCACCACTCTTGAGCCTGCCCTGAAACTTTCTGCTGCTAGCATGGCAGGGAGGAGCATGACAACCCCATTTAAGTCCCACTCCCAAAGTGGGCTTGGGGGCAGCTCTGAAAAAGAAGTAGCTCTTCCTTGCACACGTGCCCTTCTGTCCCATGAGGGAGAGGAGAACTGAAGCCTTTTCCTACCATTATTCCGTTTTTTTTCACATACCCCTAAATGTCCTGGTGCGTACCCCAGGTTTGGAACCATTGCTATATGGGACTTAAATGAGATCTGAGGAAATTGATGTAGTTAAGTATAGGGAAGTTGATAAAGTGGGCTTCTGCCCACACATAGAACAAACAAGGGTCCCTTTTGTCATTGTTAACAATGCCTCCACATTATTTTAGAGTAATAGTGCTGTTTAACTGGGCTCAGTGGTACTGTATCTAGCCCAGAGCTGGCACCCTTATAGTTGTAAAGAGGATGACACTTCTGTTGTTTCACAGTCATAATTGTATGCAGCAACTTGGGGCCAGGCAAGAATCTCCATGGCTTTTTTGGTAGTGCATTTTAATTTTGAACCCAGTAGTGTGCTTTGGGGATCAGAATCTGGATGGAAATGCAGCTGTGGGGCTGTTGTTGACTGGCAGGATTCATGGTATGTCTTATATTTCTTAAAATCCCAGGTTCCAATCCTTGGAAGACTTTTTTCCTTAGAAGCCTTACAGAGCTGTAACTCGTCAATGTTATTCATTGATGGTCCATTGCATTCACTCTGCACTTGCTCTGTACAAGATTGCAGTTTATATACTGGCATTGACATCAACAACTTGAGAGGTAGCCTGGAATCGCTAACAATGGAAAAGACAGGAGAAGGCAGTGTGATGTATTGACAAAATGAATATGTGGATATGAGTACTGAAGGACCTGGCAAAACCACCTCTGGGTATTCCTTGCCTAAGAAAACCCTATGAAATAAATGGGTTGACAGGCAACCTGAAAGCGCGCGCGCACACACACACACACACACGCACATTGTTTCTGTGTGTCTTCAAGTTGTTTCCAACTTACGGTGACCCTAGATCAGTGGTTCTCAACCTGTGGGTCCCCAGATGTTCATGGACTTCAGCTCCCAGAAGCCCTGAGCATTGACCATAATGGCTGGGGTTTCTGGGAGCTGAAGTCCATGAACATCTGGGGACCCACAGGTTGAGAACCACTGCCCTAGATGAACCTATCAAGGGGTTTGTTTGGCAAGATATATTCAGAGGGGGTTTGCCTTTGCCTTCATCTGAGGCTGAGAGAGTGTGACTTGCACAAGGAGACCCAGTGGGTTCCCATGACCAAGCAGGGGTTTAAACCCTGGTCTCCAGAATTATAATCCAACACTCAAATCACTACACCATGCTGGCTTTTGATGAATTGGTACTTAGTTCATTGCAAAAAAATCTGAACAGAGGAGTAGTAGCATAGATGGCTTTACAGAAGGCTGGTTCATATGATAGCTGGATAGACAATTCTTTTGTGGTGAGGGTAGGTCAGTCTTTTCTAGAAAACAACAAAAGGCTCTGGGGTACTCCCCCTCCTTTTTCAAACTCTGGCTCTTTTCTTTTCGCATTTTTCTTTCTTACTTTGTGCTTGCTCTCCCTCTACCCTTCTCAGCCCTTCTCCGTGCCCCTCTTTCACCAAATGCTTTCCACCCAGCTGCCCCCCCTTTTGTGTTTTGTTCCTTTGTCGTCCTTTCTGGTTGGTTTTGATTTCTGACTTTTCTTCTGAAGGGCAATGTCGACAGCACAAAATTAAAAGACAAAAAACAAAAAGCCAAACTGATCAGATGATGTAAGGGGGAAAAAAAATCAAGGGGGAAAAAAGTGATACAATGCCAACTACGAACCACCACCAAACCCAACACGCTCTCTGCCTTGAAATGATTCCAAAGCGGGAGGGGCTGGTGTTTGTTGGGCCGGTGGGGTGCTGGGAGGGCAGATTTGCAGTATAAGAAAGAAAAAAAAGAAGGGGGTTTAGGGTGGGGGAGGGAAGAAACAAAAGCAATTTAATCTCTTTTCTCTTTTTTTTCCTTCTTGCACCTTTTTTTTTTCAATATATTTTTCTTCTCTCCCTTCCGATGCATAAAGTAGAAGTGGAACAGAAAGGTAAACAACAACACCATTACCACTGACCCCACCCTTAACCCAGCACCTTGTTTTTTTTTTCTCTGTGGCCATATTTAATGTGACCTTCCTTTACCTTTTCTCCTCGCTCCTTTTCCTCCTAACCTCCCACCTTCCCTTCCTTTGGTTTCCCCACCTCTTCTCTCTCTGGTCTCACTAATTCCAATTGGCATCCCCCTCCCCCTGCAGAAATAAAATTTTCCAGTAACTAAACAACACCCAGCAAATGAAGGATATCAAGCATTCATCTAACAACTGCCCCTGCCAAACCTTTCCATTTCTCCTTGCTCACATGTGGAGGGGAAGCACCATTAAGGTCTGGGATAAGACTGTCCTTTTTCTGGTTTTGCTTCCTTCAGGGGAAATACACTTTTTCCAAACCATTCTCTGCGTCTTTTATCATTCAGCTGATTCTCTCTGCTCCTTTCTTCATGTTTCCATGGCAACCAACTGGGTACCTTGGCCTACCTCAACCACTACTTCTCTCTTTCCTTTTTTTAAAATCCCAATTACTGATTTTTAAAGAGATGCTTAAAATTTTCTGAGATTTACATATAAAATTTTGTCACAGTTCAGGAGAAAAATGGGAGGCTTTTTTTTTTCTTTTTAAAGAAAAGTTTATTTTTTTTATTTTTTTATTCTTTTGCAATCTGGACATTTTCAAATCATTCTTTCAGGACTTCTTACATATTTTGAGGCTCTTACACATACACTTTATCCCCCCCCCACTAAAGAATCAGTCTAGCTTTAAGGAATCCACAAGACTGGAAATTTAGATACTACGCATAGAAAAGTAAATGCAGTCACCTGAATTCTCTTTCACAGACACATACTCACAGTGGGCTCAGGGTCACTGTGTAAGGCACAAAATTAGTTCTTTCTTGGAACAGAGGATTTTTGCAAATTATCTATTTTGGAAATAGGAGTTTTCATTTAAGTCTCACAGTTTGTGAAATCACTTAGGTGGTGAATGTAGGCATGCACATACTAAGTGCTATAACTTTAAATGAGGGTGATTTCATCATCATCCTCATTCTGAAAAGCAACCCAAATTTATCAATAAAATTTAACATTATTTTACTTATGATCTTTCTTTTTTGGTAGGAATTTCACCTGAGCATACACAATTCTTGGGTGAGAATTCCAAAACGATATATTTCCACGGAGTCATTCCCCTAGCCCTTCATACTCCAGCAATGTTCTTAATTGTTTTGAAGAGCATTTTTCTCTTCACTTAAATATTTTGTGTGCTCTGCTATTGAAAAAATGTGGATATCCATAGGAAACCCGTAGGAAATAACCTTTTCTAGAACACATATACATTAATTATTCCAATATACTAACCACTTCAATGTGGAAATCTTTTAATTTCCTTGCTTACTGTTTCTTTTTCTTCCTTTCCTTTTAAAATGCCTGATCAATCCTGGGTGTTTTAATTTGTGTTTTTTAAATTATTATTCTTTTCCTTTTCTACCTGTTTTATTTTAAACAAAAGCTGCAGTCATGATCACTGGCTCTGTCTGTTATTGGGGGAAGATGGGGGTGGTGCATGAAAGAAGGGTTCAGTCAATGTATTTTTAATTTGAACATCTTGGCTAGATCTGGAGGTGATAATCCTAATATAAGTGCCACACAACTGCAATAAGCCTGTCTTGACAAGGGACAAGCTGTCAGGTTAGCTCTAGAAATCCAACAAATTAACTAATTTCAAAGTAGCAAAACTCAAAAGCCAGGCTTGATTCTACCCACTCCATGTCTCTCTTCTCTCTGTTTCTCTCTCTCTGTGTTTCCTCTCTCTCTCTGTCTCTCTCTCTCTCTCTTTAGTTTGCTCTAAAAGCACAATTGATTTCCCCTGCCCTGCATTGCTTTGGAATTTTTTTTCCAAGATTGGGGATGGAGGCATATACTTATACTTTTCTTTTCCACAGGTTTCCATGGTTTTGGATATGGCTTTTTACTGATTGTTTCCTTCTCTGTTTCTGACATCTTCTCCCCCAACCCCAGAGCACAGTTGCCCCCATCCCGACTTAGAAGGCTGAGTCGACACTGCCCCATCCATGAGGGATCGGAACCAGTTAACGCTTTGTGCTGTCCCCCCTCGCCAGCGCTTCATTCTTTAATGGTGTGTTTCTCCTCCCCCTGCCAGGAGTCATCCATCCCACCCCCACCAACCCAGATGGGAAGCTGGGCTGAGCCGAACCTGTGAGACTCCATGAAGCTGCTTTGTGGCAACGTTGCCAGGCAGGTGTTCAGAGAAGGCAGGACTAGAAAATTGAAAGTGGTTGAATCTTGTCCCCCTCTTCTGCCTCTGTTGAGCTAAAAGATAGCCCCTAAAACTTCTAGGCCTCACCCCTTCATACACGGGCAAGAGAGGCTGGCATATGCATAGAACAGGGGCACAGCACAATGGTACACACAACTCACATCACAGAAGCTATAGCCAGCTAAGCGTGTTCAGATGGAAATTAGGAACAGTACATTCACAGTGAGATATAGAAGAGCCTAACCAAACAAAAACATGCAGATACCCTTATATTCTAAAAAGGCTGTTAAGAAAGACACACACATACACACACATATATGTATAATATTGAACATATGCACTTGTTAGCACAAACACGGGCACCTGTGGCACTCATGAACATACAGATGTCACCTGGACGTGCACAGATTGGCAATAGCATGTGTATTTCTATACTGCTTATCAGCTAAGTGCTTTCTAAGTGGTTTACAATGTGTTAGAGAATTGCCCCCAACAAGCTGGGTATTTATTTTACCGATCCGCAGAAGGATGGAAGGCTGAGTCAACCTGGAGCCTGGTAGGATCGAACCTTGTGGCTGCAGTACTGCCATTTAACCACTGCGCCACCAGCCCCCCCCCCGGAAGCCCCTGTGAATGTCTCTACACTTAAATAGTTAAAGCGGTTTGATATTACTTTGACTGCCGTGGCTCTGTCCTGTGGAATGCTGGAATTTGTAGTTCATTGAGGCGCTTAGAATGCTTTGCTGAAGAGCACTCCCCTCAACTACATCCCTATAGCTCTCTGCCACAGAAGTCTAAGCACATCACCAAACTGCAAATGCCACCATTCCATAGGATGGAGCCATAGCAGTTAAAGCAGTACCAAGCTATTGTAGCCATGTAGCTTAGATCGGTTTCAGATTGCTTCATCAGACTGGTTGGTAATACATTTTTCAATATAGCTGCCGTGCTCTCATAAAGCACTTACAGATGCAGGAATATGCATCCATCTCTATGAGCATGTTCTGTGTGTGTACACTGACTAGATGCTCTTTGGCAACCCTGTGTGCAGCCTCTGGACTCATCCAAGGCTCTTGTGAAACTGGGTGCTCTTTACTGTTTCCAGATTGGATATTTCCTCTCTCTTGCTATATAACTGGTCAGGACTACATACTCTGAGAAAGAAGAGGGTTACCCTGTTCATACTCCTCATTCCCAACCAAAGCAATTGACAGCATTACTTTTGATGAGACATGGAAAAGTCACACACAAAGCCTAGCAAAATGCTTATGCTTTACATCTCAATTATTAGGATGGTGGGTGTCTTCCCTGTATTTGCCATCCAAGTGGATATCTGTAAACAGCAAAGGGAATGAGTGTAGATATAAAAAAAGAGTATCACAGTGGGCTTTAGGTGACAAAACATAAGCTGCAGCATCATGCCTGTTGGAACTCACAGGTTCAGGCTTCCCACCCTGGCTTGATGATAAATGGCTTTTTTACTTTGAAACTGTTTCCCTGAAGCATCACCATCAATTTGTAGGGAGATTTGGATGGGTTTGGGTGTGATGTTAGATGGGTCCCTAGTCATGTGACTACTTTGGTCCTCTGGGGGACAGAAGGGAAAGCATTACAGTCTCCTTCCAATAATAAAAAGAATCGTTTTTCTTTCCCATGGGACAAAGAAGTCTATAGTTACTAGCAGCGGGTCTGATCATGGAGAGAGAGTGATGACTTAGTTATCCAGTTTGATTAGTATATGGAAGCTGCTCTCTCTTCCCAATATTCACTTCTGGTCTTGATTGGGTCTGGGGTCCTTCTCAGTCATGTGCAGGTAGTGTTCACTGTTACTATGTTTTCAGAGTATGTTCTAGTCTTAGACTTTCTGACACAAAAGCCACAAAGCCCCAATGACATTGCCCAGAATAAAGCTTGCCCTGGCTTTTCTGTGGAATGCAGCCTTTTGAATGACCTGGAAACTAGTTGGGGGAATATATTTCTCACTTAACATAAAAGTGACACGTGCATCCAACCACTCTGAAGTGACACTGGGAAAGTCTTAAGAGTGTTGAGACCTGTGTCAGTAAAAATAAAATCCTGTAAGTGGCCATCAGTTATACTCTGTGAGTCTTGAATGGATTTGATCTTGACTTAGGGAGAGTCACTATGACAGAGTTTGAAAACCATGGACTAGACAGAGATAAATAGCTTGCACCAGGGACATCATGTTGTGCTACAAAATCCAACTGTTCCATGTTAAGTTGTTCTTGTCTGGTGACTCCCACCAGAAAACTATAGGGATCTTTAAAAGACCTTGTCATTAACTTATAGGCTAGGCAGCTATCGTCCTTATGACATACTGCCATTCAATTGTGAACCCATCCATCATTCTGCAAACCTCTACACCACAGATCATTTCTGATAGCTATGCTGTTTTATAGGAGGAGACAAAAACAGATGATCTCTACACAAGTGGTAGACTAGTAATGATTCTTAAAAAGCTCCATTCCCAATTAAAACAAAGATAATTAATAACTGGCCTTCCTTCACCTACTACATCCATGCATCCTTCCAAACAGGGATGAGAAACTTGTGGTCTTCAGATGTTGTGGGATTACAACATGCCTAATGCCATAAGATGATGGGAATTGAAGTCTAACAACATCTGCGGGGGTCACAAATTACCTGCCCTTGTACACCAGAAAGTTAAAGTGGAGGGTCCCATACATGTGGCTAAAAAAATACACTTTTCAGATTTTATGGGTTTTCAGATGTACAGTATGACTCTATAACACATGTAATAAATACAACATATAACACATTCTTCAAAAGACCTCTGTCTGTGTGAGCCAGGTTTCTTGAGTTATGAGTCCGTCTCTTGGAATTACAATATCACGTCCTTTAGTTAGAAGGTGCCTGACAGCCTGGGTTCAGGACTTACTACTGTCAGTCACTGGAAATCCCCTCTTCTCCCTTCCATTAGCCCATCTTCCTTGCCTCCACTAATATTTAGTACTGAACATGGGAGAAAGAATTTGCTAGCAACTGCAATGGCAGAAGCTTTATTAATCAAGAGTTATTTATTATTACTGAGAAAGATGCAGCATGACATCTCCATGGAGACCAAAACACTGTGAATAAGAGTGAACTCATCAGGTTGCTGACTCAGCCCTGCATTCTCCTCCTGGGGCTACCCCAAGACTATCACCGTTGGAAACAGTGGGAGCAATTTAACATACACTTAAGCCCACATAAATCCCCTTGATTTCAATGGGATTTAAGTTTTGCGTGACTGTGGAATAGGTTTTACACAGAGTCATGGGGTCCATGTTAGCTTTTTCCTGTCCCTTGCCTTGTGCAAAAGTGGGTGAAAAATATAGCTCTGCCCATTTTGCATTAGTTCGGTGGCCTAAGTTTCTGCCTGGATCTGGGAGAGCAAGGGGGCAGGTTATTAAGAAATCCTTCATGGAAGCCTGGCATTGCCAAAAGTGCTTCTTTCCTCCTCTCCCTTAACTGGTGCCAGTCTCCATCTTGGACTTACCATTAACTTCTAGTATGCCTCTGCCTGCAAATGTGTTGTGGCAAGTTTTGATGCTACTGGCTCCAGCCAAGGGAGCTGTATCTAAGTTATGCCCAGCCCCCACAAAAGCTTCACCACAAGCTGTGCCCTGAGTGACATGGCACATCATAGCAATTGTGACTATTTAATAATGGCAGAGCAGAGAATTCACTTCTGCAATCCCAGACATTCTGGGGCTCCTACAAGGTCCAAGTAAGACGCTGGCGAGACCACAGTGAGAAAAGATTTGATCCTATGAGTGGAAACAGTAAGCCAGCACCTAGAAAGAACTGGGCTGTTGGGGATCTGATTTCTCCATAGCCCTTAAAACTGTGACATGAAACCAGCTGACTAATCCTAAACCTCTGTAACCCTAGGTCTGGATAGTAAAGACACCATGCAGCCATTAAGGCCTGGATTTGTTTGACTCCTCCTCCTGTGTCTCCTCTGTGGTTTCTCAGTGGCATTGTGCTGTAATAGGCAAGGTGAATTCTCTGCTGTGATGCTGCTCTCCTCACCCCACTCCACCTCCCTTCTTCCACCACTAAATGCTTTTTTTCTCCCAGCCTTGCTCCAGCTAACCGGAGGCAGACACTTGCAGAATGCCTGGCCTGATTTGTCTTCCTTTCCAACTTTTTTCCTCCTGGCTTTTCCCAAGATTCCAGGCTGCCAGCCAGGGTGTGGGTGGAAGTGAGGGGCTTTCCTTTTCCACCTGCCTAGGTCTCCTTTCCTCCCACTGTCACTTCACTCCTTCACCTACCACCCAGCCATGTGCACTAGTCTCATGTCCTTTGCTGATCTGAATCAAACCTGGCTGATAAGTTGCTCCACTGGCACCCAGGATATGGGAAGCAGAGGCTTTTCGTAACGTCACTCTTCTGCCATGATTGTCCTAGCTCTTCTTTCCAGAAGGGAGTCAGTCCCTCAGCTAATCTACAGCTCTCTGTCCCCAGGGTGGAAAGTAGTCTGTTTCAGCAGGAAGAGGAAACACCCTATCTTTTTTTTTCTATTCAGTGGGCTTTTAAGTGGCCAGGCATTGGATCTTCCTTATGTTTGCTTTTGATTCCCCATTCAACAATGTTTTGATACCAGTAAAGAAGCTTCAGGGCTGGCTGCTGCACAGCCTTTTTCCATGGGAAATATTCTCTCAGAGTTGTTCTTGAGATAGGCATAAGATGTGGAAGACTTCTACTCAGGGGGTTGGAGAATCAAGAATTTTGGAACAATGCAAGTTGGAAACCATGGGTGCTCCCAGACAAAGTATTTATTTTACAATTGCCCTGCCTCATTCATGGGAATGTTACAAGAGGTCCAGATGAAAAATCTTCCGCTTGTAACCTTCATGCTTGCTCACTGCTTCTTCTGCCTTTTTTGTTTCCCTAAAAAAATCCATAAGGATGAGCAAATGAAACACCTGTACTATGACTTATGGCTGATAGTTGTAGGAACCCCCCGCCCCCTTTCAAATACTGCTTGTAAAAGTCATTTTTTGGAAAACAGTTCCCAGAATTCCTCAGCCAGTGTTGTCCAAAAAAGGAACTATGCCAAGCTTTGATCTGGAAGCAACAAGTTCCAAGTTGTTTCCAAGTTGTTCTCACAGCAACATTGTTGTTTTCTGATTTTTAGGGTACTGCATTGAGCAAAGTGGCAGCTCTGCAGGGATTTTTTAAGCTAATATCTGGAATTCTGAGGAAAGCAAAGGCCATTAATATGTGATACCCTCCTTCCATTCTAAAAAAGCACGGAAGAAGAAGATCCCTTTAAATTACTAAAATTGAAACAACTGTGAGAAATTAGAACAAGAAGAGATATAGAAACAAGACCCAATTTTTGACTGCCTCATTGCTACTGGTGTTCACACCAACATAAATGGGGGTTTAAGTGCAGCATGGTGGCTGGAATAAATTAGCCATGCTCCCTGCAGCTGGTAAAACAGAAAGTCCCTGTATAAATGGGAAGCCCTGCGATTGTCTTTCTAACCAGCCATAAAGGCACTCTTTACAGTTCCAAAGGAGCTTCCAGAACAGGGGATCTTGCCTGTTTCATACCTACTAGAAGAGAGACTCTTCAGGGGCCCAGTGGTGCCAACACCCTACTCCATAGAGGCCCTTAGAATAGCTAGTCCCAGCAGCCTACAGACAAACCAGACAAGCATACTCTACCCAATAGATTTCTTAGTGCAGACAGCCTTGCAACTCAAGATTGGGCCCTTTGTTTTTGACAATCTAATTTGGAAGACCCAGTGTTCTCCAGCAGCTGCAAGAGAGAGGATCAAATTTAGATCATGTGGAGGTCTAGCTCAAGTTGATTGCTGTCACAGAGCTTTTTAAGTCTTCCTGAGCTGGCCACCAGTGATGGAAAACATATAGGCATGAAATAAGGGATAGCATGATTAGCTCAGCAAAACATTTGCTTAGATTTCTGGGTTTCCCCCATGCTGCTCTGTAAACAATTTGACATCCCTTGTTTAATGCCAGAGAATGTAGCAAGTGTAGGGGGTGGTGGTTTGGAACCCTAAAATACCCAATTTAATTTGATCTGGAGAAAGTGTTTCTTTCCTCTGATGCTTCTCTGCACCCCCAGTATTTATTTAACATGTCACTGAGCCATCTCTGCTCAATAACAGATAAAAGTCTCATGATTGCAGCTGCTCTCAAAATTCAGCGCGGATTTCACTTCTCCTGCCAACAGGCTTTTACAAATTTATCCTTTTCTTCTCTCTTTCTTTTCTCTCTTTCTTTTTTTTCTCTCGTTCTATCAACTATCTCTGGATTTCCCCCCCTTTTACCCAATCATCCTTTCCTCCCTTCCATCCCCTCCCTAGTATTCGTTTGCCCGGGGACACTGCACAAGATCCTGGAACCTACCTCGGCTCATGAATCAGAGCATCAGTCTGGAGCCTGGTGCAAGGACCCACTTCAAGCTGGAGACCGTATATACGTCATGCCATGGATCCCTTACCGGACAGACACACTGACAGAATATGCTTCATGGGAGGACTACGTGGGTGCCCGACACACCACCACATACCGCCTACCCAACAGGGTGGACGGCACAGGCTTTGTAGTGTATGATGGAGCAGTCTTCTACAACAAAGAGCGGACGCGCAATATTATCAAGTATGATCTGAGAACACGCATTAAAAGTGGAGAGACAGTCATCAACACAGCTAACTATCATGACACCTCACCCTACCGTTGGGGTGGCAAGACTGACATTGACCTGGCTGTGGATGAAAATGGGCTATGGGTCATTTATGCCACTGAAGGCAACAATGGACGGTTAGTGGTAAGCCAACTCAATCCCTACACACTACGCTTTGAGAACACATGGGAGACTGGCTATGACAAGCGCTCAGCATCCAATGCCTTCATGGTATGTGGGGTGCTCTATGTGGTCCGGACAGTCTATGTGGATGATGACAGTGAGGCAGCTGGTAATCGGGTTGACTACGCCTTCAACACCAACATGAACCGCGAGGAACCCATCTCATTGACCTTCCCGAACCCCTACCAGTTCATCTCCTCCATTGACTACAACCCCCGTGACAACCAACTTTATGTATGGAACAACTACTTTGTCCTGCGGTACTCCCTCGAATTTGGCCCACCTGATCCAAGCACTGGTGAGATATCATTCTAGCACCCACATATGGCGTAGGGAAGAGAAGCACTCAGTGGCTGTAGATCATGGGTCCCTAGTTTAGTTTCCAGTGCATATGCATAATCAGATGGATGGATGGATGGATGGATGGATGGATGGATGGATGGATGGATGGATGGATAGATAGATAGATAGATTTTGTCCAATATATTAAGGAAGTGTGAATTTGCATAGGTTTCCCATTGTTGATCTGTTAATACATTTCTGTGCATTTTCTAGCATTTGAAATTACCTATTTAAAAATACATATTTAAAAATATATGTTTATATATCAGCAGTCCCCCAAAGGCACATGACTTAAGATTATGACATTTTTACTTGAGCTAAATGCCAACAAACCAGCACACTTTGAAGGTACTCTGCAATTGGCTGCAAATTATTGAGCCAGTGGCTTCCTCAACTGCTACTGTTTGGTGCATTTGTTATCCATCCCATTTCAGGAAACATTCAACCGTGTAATGACATGATCATTTTTCTTTAAAAAAACTGAGGCTTCAGTTTCTGAGCTGGCTTTTGAAAATACCTTTAATTTTACCACTTTGCCACAAGCAGGTATTTGAGTTCCAGTCAAACAGTAAGTATTAGAGAATCTGCCCAGCTCAATTCAGACTCCCTGTGACCTCAACAGAGTCAGCATGGGCCTGGAATTCTGACAGTTAGCATCACGTGGAGTCTAAATTGACAGAGATGGATTGTCTGATGTGCAGTATTTGGCAGAAGCCTAGAGTCTACAAAAACTTAATTTCTTGAAGCTGAACTGAAGATGGGGGTGGGGTGAGGGGTGGAATTCCTGGCTAATTTTGAATAAAGCAAAGTCAAGATCAGTCATACTGCCAAGTTTCCATACCAGATGTAGAATTGTTTAGTACAATGTGTAGCTAATACACTTCTCTCACTTTTTTCATTCATTCACCCTCCAGCTCCCCTTTCACAACTGCCCTTTCACAACTGCAATTCAGCTTTTGTGTGAATGCCTTGTTGACACTTAAGCTCGAATAAAATTCCTTTTGCGTATGGTTTTAAGGTTAGAATGGTGAGAAAGTTATGTCTGATCTTAGCTCCTCTAATGTTCCTCTTTAATCCTGCAGCAGAAGCCAAAGAAAAAGTAGCCCTTGCTACCATTACAACTGATTTACAATTAAAAATGGCATAAGTAAAGGCCAGAGCTTGGCAACATTTCTTGTTGGATTACAACTCCCAGAATCTCCCAGGCAGCATGGTTCTGGGAGCTGTCATCCAAAAAGTAATGTGGTAAGGTGGTAGCCCTCTCCCTGTCATATACAGTGCCAGCTGGGGGCTCCCATGCTAGTGCGATGTTGAATCCATTCCATATTTTCATTGGAAAGTTACAGGAGCTGTCCAAGGTTCTGTACATGGTGGAGGCTGTAGGGCTTGCCATCTTGGATGATTCTTTTAAGGTATGGACTGAAACGTGGAGCAGATTCACCATCTCCTTAACAGGGATGCTACCATTGTTTGGGAAAGATTTGTCGGAAGAGATCCCAGGTTACGTATAATCCAAAGAAGGTGTGAAGACATTAGTAGAGCTTTGGAAAGGAAATGGTTTCAGGAAACACCCCTTTTGTGTAACTCAAATACAAATACTGACCTGGAAGTTCATTGTGAATAGCACACATTTTGCAAATCACACAATTTATGAGAATATCATCCAAGGGATCAATAGCATTCAGCAAGAGAGAGACGCCCATTCTTTTCAGCAGAGCAGCAGAAATAGTACTGACATCAAGCTACTTGTTAAATATTTTAAAAGGCATTGTAGTTAAAAGGAGGCGTGACTGTGACTTGGGGGATACTGGTCAGCAGTGGAAAAGGGATCAGAAAGTTTGGACTGGAGTCAATTGAGATGAAAAGAACTAGCAAGATTTCTTCTGATAATTGGAGGCCCTTCTCAGCGTCTTCCATTTTTAAATCTTTTGCAGCACCTGTCCTCAGCTTCTAAAATTTGCAATCATGGTAACTAGAACTATAAATTTAAAAAGTGGGATTATTTGGTATCCGAGGGATGTTTTGGAAATGTAACTTTTGCCACAAGTGTGCTCGTTCACTAAATGAAGAGCCCAGGTTATGATGCTGGATTGTCACTGCAATGTAAATAATTTTGCTGTGGGAAGCTTAGTGATGTACTACATGTTTTCAGTGTGCAAGATTTTGGGTTCATTCCCCCATTCATTTTAGAGGATATGAAGTAACAAAACTGTAAAAGAAGTTGGGAAGGCCTTTGGACCAAAGCATGGGAAAGTTATCTGTTTGGATTACAGCTCTCAGATTCAAAGAGTTATGGCCCAAACAAGCAACTATTCCAAGGTCTGAGCATGAAGATTGCTGTTGGAACTGAAATTTGGTAGCTGGAGGCTGAAAATGTGGAAATAGTTTGTACATGAAAGAAAACCTGTCTCAATAATTGTCTTTCTAACTTGCAGGCCCTGTCACCTCAACACCACTCAGCACGACAACCACCATCCGTCCCACCACAATCACGAGCACAATTTCATCTGCTGCCACAACAACAACACGGCAGGCCCCCCTCACCACCCATCCCATTGGCGCTATAAATCAGAAGGGCACAGAGCTGCACCCAGTCACAGCCATTATGCCCAGCACTCGGCGTCCACCAGCAAACAATCAGCATCTTTCTCCAGAGCTCTTCTGTGAGGCCAAGGAAGTGCGGCGTGTCCAGTGGCCAGCCACACAGCAAGGCATGCTGGTTGAAAGACCGTGCCCTAAGGGCACACGAGGTAACCATAAGGAGCAGCATGGGTGGGGGGCTTAGCCCAGACAAGGAGAAATTTGTCTTTATACCAGACGTGTCTGCCTTTGAATTCTACTAAAGCAGGGTTCAGGAACTCCTGGTCCTGGGGCTGAATCTCCAGGGGTTAAAAATCTGGCATTCTGGGCTTCCCTAGATGGCCATAATTCATTTCTCATGAAACCATTTGTTCGTGGCTTCCCAACTTTTATATGGGATTCTTCCCATTCCAAAAGGTTGAAGTGCCTCTCCAAAGACTTGGCTGAAAGAAATTTAAGCTAATATGTGTTGTCATTTTTGGTCCTCCCCTTTCAGTTTTGGCCCAAGTCATCACTGAGATGCAGTTTCTGAGAATTTATCTGAAACTGATTTCAGCCTTTGAATTGAAAAGAGCTCCCCATTCATGTTTTAGGGGAATTAAAATGCATCCCAGTGGGAAAAAGCTGGGGCTATGGCAGTGTGTGTTTATTGCATTAGAAAATTGTCCAGTTAGCAAGTGGGACTGCCATGTAGTTATCCATGACCCAGCTCCTATAGTACTCAGCTCATTGAAACTGAGCCAGCTTGAACTACTGCTAGTGATTGATTCATTCATACAGCTTCTGCAGTGTGAACTCAGAGCTGTCATCAGTCTTAGATGGATTGTTCAGTTAAATAGGTTTCTCCTTCTGTATTTGCAGTTGTAATGATACCTAAGTATTTATCCCTGCTCTGTACCCCCTTTTGCATTAGAAGTGAGAACTGGTCAGTTCTGGAGGCCAGCCTTCTTCTGCTGCATCAATGACTATGTGAAGATGCTGGCTTGGCTTGTATTAAGATGCAGATAGGTAGGGATAGTCAGGGTGAAGCCAGGTAACTTGTGTGTGATTGATGTTTCTCTCTTGCTCTCTCTCTCTGCCCTCTCCCCCGTGCCTTGCCTTCCCTATGCAAAGGCATTGCTTCCTTCCAGTGTCTTGCAACTCTTGGAATCTGGAACCCGCGGGGGCCTGATCTCAGTAACTGCACAAGTCCTTGGGTCAACCAGGTAGCACAGAAGGTATTGCTTCCTTCTTCCTCTTGTTCTGGTCCCCAGTCAAACCACTGTACATTCAGAACATACACCAGGCAGGCTTCGGGCTTGCACAGCTCCTTTTACCCAACTGAGGCTCCTCTGCCTTTTCTTCCCCTTTCCTTCGCAGATCAAGAGTGGGGAGAATGCAGCCAACATTGCCAGTGAGCTTGCCCGGCATACACGTGGTGCCATCTATGCTGGAGATGTCAGCTCCTCTGTCAAACTGATGGAGCAACTCCTGGACATCCTGGATGCACAGCTACAAGCACTGCGCCCCATTGAGAGAGAGTCAGCTGGCAAGAACTACAACAAGGTCTGTTGGTGTTTATCTACATTGATACAAGCAAAAAGGTGGTTTTGGGAATGAGGATAAGCACTTGAATGAAGAAGAGTTTGTCATCATAAAGTAGCAGTGATGGGCAAAATATAATCTGTCAAATTTTTGCTTGTCATGCAGCTGCTAAAGGCAAAGAAGCTCCAAAAGGCAATTAGGGGGTTAAAACAAAGAGTAGTAACAGCAAGTTAGAACTCGTGGACATTGGGAACAATAGTTGATGCAGGGCATTGCCACTGATAGATTTTTTCCCCCAAAAAAAAGTATCCTTAAAGCTGCATTTAGTTTTTCTGCTAACTGTAAGAGGTAAAAATGTGCTTTTAAATTTTTTTACATTATTTTATTTTTAATTTAAAACTGAATTCTTGAGATTTTGTGAAAGCTTTTGCTTCCATATTAGAGGCCACTTTTTTTCTTTTCTCTTTTCGTCATGATACAAATTTATGTTGCTTTCTGATACTCCTGTTTATTACGTAGTCTGAGATGGTAATAAAAGAAAAGCTTTGCAGCAGTAAGTCCTACTGAGTTCAATAAGTCTCTCTCACCAGTGGAACAAATCACTGTATGAGGACACGAGTGAAGGGCACTCCACCGCAGTACACAGGTTGTGAAGGGCTTTCCCCTTGGTGGCCCAACTGGCACTGATAATTGCTTTTGTTTCAGAACCATGTTTTAACCATACTTTTTAATAAAATCCTTTCAGGTGTGTAATGATTTTGACCAGTCTGTACATGTGTATGGTTTTAACTGGTTTATTGTACTTTAAATTGTTGCATAGGTTTAACATGTTTTAAACAGTAATTTATTTTTACTCTGTTACATTTGAAACGGTTTTGAATAGATTTACTGGACTTTATTATGTACCCCTCACCCAAGATCCTTGGATGTAGGGCGTAATATAAATATTTTAAAAAATAAAATTTATAAATAAAATAAATATATGCAGGATTGCAGTCAGGCAAGGTCAGAATACTCCAACATATTCCAATATTCTGCTAGGTGGCAGGATGGAAGAGAGCGTGGAAGAGCCTTTCTGTTTTTTGCCCTTATGCTGTTTTTGTTTTGTTGTTAATGGTTCTAACCCACTGAAAGCAATGGGAAGAAAATGGTTGAAATCCCTTTCAGCGCTGGTCCCCTGTGTTGGCAAGGGGCTCTGATCCTCCTCCCACTTTTCTTTCTTCCTTTCAGAGTTACAACTCTTTTTGTTGAGGGGGAGGGTTGCAGATCTTCCAGGGGTGGGGGAGAAAGAGGAGAGATCCCAGATCAAGTCCCCTCCTCTAAGGAGAGCGGGGTGCTCTGCCTCCGAACTGAGCGGGAGGATTTCTAATCTGTCCTTGGCAGGGACTGAAGGTTTGTACTTTTAAACTTCTTTTCGGAAGTTTGAAATTCAGTATTTAAATGTAACCGTTTATTATTAAAATTATAAACATATATCCTATTCACAAAGTGAACCAGTAACCAGAATCTTAATAAGTCAATTATTCTTTAGCATAAGCACAAAAAAAAAAAAGCAAGAAAGAAAATACATACCAATCAACTGTGGAGATAAAAAGTTAATTGTCCAGTTGACTTTTCAGTGTCCAGTATTATGTTAATTTAGACTAAGGTTTTCACCCAGATTATGCCTTTGTTATATTCCTGCCTGTTGATTAGTATCTGAGCACTTAAGGGCCAAAGGTTCCTCACCTCTGCCGTAGATAAAGCTTCCCCTTCTGAAATCCTGTTCTCGTCATTTTCTTTTTTCATGCTTTTCTCTACCTGAATCCTTGTTCATCTTGGCCTTGGATGTTCTACCTTGCAGATGCACAAAAGAGAAAGAACATGTAAGGACTACATCAAGGTGAGCATCATTAACTGATTCTGTGGCTAAAATTCAGGCTGGGACTGTGGTCTGTGATGCAAAGTTTCCGTAACAGTGGATGGAGGGAGAATCCAAGACTTAATGATTTTGGCTTCAGCAGGATTCTTGCAGCTTTATAGTACAAAGAAAATTGCTCTAGTGGGATTGCCTTCAGTTTACAGAAGGAAGAGAAAGAGGGTATTTTTATTTCATTTCATTTTACTTTTATTTATTCAGAAATGTATGTCCTGCCATTCCAGTGTATTCTCATTACTTAGATGTCTAGCCAACATATAGATATCATTACTAGCCACAATAAAACAGTAGTGCTGGTCATGTAAAACTCCTTAGTCCACCAAAACAAAATGTAGCAAATTCAGGTATGTCTTTCCCAGAGCTTGGAAAAGTTACTGTGTTGGATGGCAGCTCCCAGAGTTTCCCAGAAACCATGGCCACTGGCTGTGCTGAGTGGGTCACTGTGACAGTTACAGTCCAGAAAAGGTCTGGAACGTCACAGCTTTAGTTTTGTAGAGGAAGCTGAATGTCTGTAGTTTCCTGTGCATACATGCACATACACCACATTAAAGTCCACATTAAAATGGGCACGGTTACTATGTCAGAAAGAGTGCTTACAAACAATTTGACTCACTGTGACCGTATGCCTGATTTAATGTGAAAGAGGTTGCAGACAGACTGCTCCCCATGAGACTGATGATCTGTGAATCATCACCTTATGCTTTATGCAGTTGTCTCCCACGTCTCGTCCATAGATAATAAGCACAATACCCAGCTGCACAAAATAGAGTAGGGGAATTTTGCAGAGAATAACTAGATTCACCACCACTACTTTCTCTTCAAAAATTGTGGCGAATGCCAGCTCCATGGAGGGTAGCAGCTTCTAATAAAACCAAAAAGACTATTCATGTATGATTTTTATTTTAATATAGGAATAATACAAAATGGCAACAAGGTACATCATAATAAAGAAAACATTGTACATTGTCGTTGTATTTCTTGTTCCCATAGTGTACAAATAACATTCAGCTTTTCACTAAACAATCTGTTGTCCATTTTCTCTTATATGTCATATAGTTTTATAGCTTTATCATTTCAGCTGTTTTCCATAACCTCCTTAAATGGTCATAAAGAGCACATTAAATTCAGTAAACGGTTTTAGAAAAGGAAGGCAAAAGGTTCACAAAACAGCAGAGCATTTATGCGAGGAGAAGCTGCCAGGCTGGTTAGGTGTGTGTCCCTGTGATGAATAATACAGAAGAGGCTCTAAAACATAAAGTGTGTGGTGGTGGGGAGGGGGCAATCTAAAACTGTCACAAATTGTATGAATTTTTAGACATGAGAGCTATACTGCTCATCACTGTGCACAACAAAAGGAATGTCCAGGAGGCATCTACCTAAGACATTGGAGAAATGATTGTGGTATCTGGAAGAATAATTACCTTTTCCCCAGCTATTGAAAACACTTTGGCTTGGATCCAAATGTAGCTTTCTATGAACAGAAGAGCTCTTTCTGTCCATGGGAAGCTTCTGATCCAGCTGAGGATCATTCTGGCAGAGGGGGAGAGAGGTGAGCTGATTTTCAAAGGGCACCAGGGGCAGCAGGGGGAAAGGGAAAGGAGCAATTGGCAAAAACTTCTTCCCCCTGCCCCCAACTTTCAGTAGCTAGTATAGCAAAATCAGGATGCAAGCCATCCTCCTTTGTAGCTGAAGAGCTGCTTTAAGGTAGAATATTCAGAATCCTGTTCAATGAGTAATTTTTGTGTGCTTCTGGTCTGAATGGCACATATGGATCTTGTCTTCTGCTGTGGAAACGCAATTGTGACATGGAAGGTATACCTCTGGTAGGTTTTCTATCATGGAAGACAAGAGAAAGTGGGAAAGGAGAGGCATGCTATGGCACAGGAAAAGCTGACAGAAGGAGATGAAAGATTGTGAATTTTGATCTCCATCCCCCCATCTCTCTATCTCCCCCCAGGCTGTGGTGGAGACGGTGGATAACCTGCTGCGACCCGAGGCACTGGAGTCATGGAAGGACATGAATGCCACAGAGCAAGTACACACAGCCACCATGCTGCTTGACATTCTGGAGGAAGGAGCCTTCCTACTGGCTGACAATGTCAAAGAGCCAGCTCGTTTTGTCACTGCCAAAAATAATGTGGGTAAGTTATGGATGCCTGGCTCGTGTTAAAGAGCTGAAGGGGGAGGAGACACATGTAACAGTGTATAGGAGGCACACGCTCCATTTCCTGTATGGAGTCTTCACCAGAAACTTTGCCAATATTTTGTGCGAAGATGCTCTTTGTCATAACTGAGACAGGTCAAATATTAACCACTCTACTTGATTCAATTATTGCGGTGATGAATAAGGCTGAAAATTATGAAGCAGCCTGCAACTGAGGGAATGGGGTGGAGGTGTCCATGATACTTGTTGACTACAAAACCCAGAAATCCCAGAGAGCATGGGCACTGAGCGCTGGTTTTTATGCTAAAAATTGTTATTGAAATACCAAGCCTAACATGTCAAACCATGAGTTCTATCTCTTGGTTGTTTTCCAGTATGAGGAGGGAATGTAGTTGCCAGGGAGAGAGGAGGAGATTAGAGATTTATTGTCTCTCCGCCCCAGCTCAGGAACTTGCTTGGTGTGAGGAAATAGCACTGAAGATGCATTACCTTGAGACCTGCTCCTGGGACTGGAGTTGGGGTTTGGAAGGTAGAGCAGCGAAACCTTCCCTTGCCCACATCCTGAGACCACGACACCCTTGTCATTCTGCAGCCACAGCTGAAGTAGCTTCAAGGTGATGGAGCATGTTGAGAGTCACTACTTTAAAAAAGATGGTGTTGCCAGGGAGTATTTAAACCAGAAGCTCTTTATCTCTGGCATCATACCGAAGACTCTTCTCCTGGGCAATAAAGTGATGGGGCAGTATGTGTTACTGAAGTAAGTGGAAGAGAGCAAGACAGAGTGCCTGGTGAACAGGAAGGGAAGAGAGGATGGGAAAGGCAAGAAAGCTAGAGTGGAGAGGTAACTACCAGAGTAATGAGAGAAATCAGGAGTTGTGCGGTCATTCCTCCTCCCCCCGCACATTTCTTCCTGTGAAATTTCACAGGCATTGTCCTGCCCATGCAAAGCCTGAAAGAATTGCTTTTTTGGACTATAAATACCAGAATCTACCACGTCTCGTGCTCCTCCTATGATATTTCCACTGCAGTCTTCCTCTGGAGATATACCTACGCTGAAAATCCAGCATACTGACAGGCATTTTGTTATTTTAAAATATAAATTGGTATCTTTTGATGTTCATGGTTCTTGTAATGGAAGAAGGAACTAAGTATGGCAGAAGGAGAGGCTGAGGTAAAGAATCCCTGTCTGAGCCCAAGAGAAACCAAGGAACCTATGAAGCATATTGGCCAACCCTATTGAAGGTGGAGGCACTTTCCTGTATTTCAGGCCTCTGCTAATTGCTAATGAGATAAAACTCATTAGTAAAATTGTTGCCAAACCTTTCAGTAGCATTGTCTAAGCTATTCTGTTCCCTGGGAGAGACCGATCAAGTGTTACGAGCCTGGTCAGGGCTGTCAGTCCAGACAATTTGTGTTTGGCAAGCCAGGCTCCCTTAATGCAGAAAATTCAAGTAACTATGTATTATAGCAACAGGACTGTAAACTGATGCCTGTCCCAAGCAATTTGTACATAAATACCTTTTGGTTCTGGTACCTAATTTTAATGATTTTCTACAAGAAATAAATAATTAAAACTTGATTCCTTTGCAGTGCTGTTTGGGTTAATTGCCCCCTAGAAAGTGCAAAGCAAACCATAAAACCCAAAACTATTTAGTCAAAGAATGAAAACAGCAATCCATAAATGAGTGGAAAGAACAAGTCAAGTAAACGTCAGCTGGGTACAGATGCCTAGACAGAAGTTTCACATTTAGCACACTACCTCACCATGATATGATATGTACAAAATAAAATAGGCTATCACCAAATGAAGTGTTAGCATCCAGAAAGTAGAGATGGTAATTTGACAGCCACAAAGCATTTGAAGAGTAGAGTGTATAATTAGTATGACAAAATGGCCTGAAACAGAATCACCCCATTTTTAACCTGGTATTCCAAAGGACAGAAACATCTGGAAGTTATATGCTCTGCCTATTCTCAAATGAAAAGATGATGAACTACTCCAGATGTTGTGACTGTCTCTTGTTTTCTGCTTTTTCTTATCACACTCCTCCTCTCATTGCAGTGCTGGAGGTCTCAGTGTTGAATACAGAGGGGCAGGTGCCAGATATTGTGTTCCCACATGAGCACACCACCAGAAATTCCATTCAGCTGTCAGCTAACACAATCAAGCAAAACAGCCGTAACGGTGAGTGGCAAATGGGATTTTAGGACTAGGGAAGGGGAGAGACTGCCAGGACTTGGCCAGTTTCCTGGCATATGCTGGAAACAATCTTTGCCCTTTTTGTGTCTTTGTTTCCCCTCCCCTCTAGGGCTGTACTAGATCCTCTGTATTTGTGCCCCAGTGACATGTCCCTGACCTCCTTTCTCGTCTCTCTTCAGGGGTGGTCAAGGTTGTTTTCATCCTCTACAACAATCTGGGATTTTTCCTCTCCACTGAGAATGCAACCATCAAACTGGGTAGTGAGGTTGGCCCGCTTACTCCCTCTCTGGTTGTCAACTCACAAGTTATTGCTGCCTCCATCAACAAGGAGTCCAGCCGTGTCTTTCTGATGGATCCTGTCATCTTCACCCTCTCCCACTTGGAGGTGAGAATAGTGTGACACCTGGGACCACTGTGCTCATTCACCCATCCTTGGTACCTAATGGTCTGTATCCCCTCTCTCCAGACACAAGCCACCACTGGGGCTTCTGTAATTTTGAATGGGCATTGCTACTGATTTTCTGGGCATGTGTTATGGGAATGTGCAGCAATTCCTTTCCTTTTGTTTATAACATGCCACCTTTCTGTACTCTGCCTCCTCAAAACCTAGATTCCCTCTGCCACTGTGACATCAACCTCTGCTTTGCTCGTGGTAGCTTTTATAGGCATACTTTTCCCATGTAGGACAAGAACCACTTCAATGCCAATTGCTCTTTCTGGAACTACTCAGAACGCTCCATGATGGGTTACTGGTCCACACAGGGCTGCCGGCTGGTGGAGACCAACAAGACCCACACCACCTGTGCATGTAGCCACCTCACCAACTTCGCTGTGCTCATGGCACACCGTGAAATTGTAAGCCATTCTTTTCTGCTGTTGGAGGCTAGGGGGAAGTATGCCAGAATGGGAGGGAGAGGGAAATGGTTTTCTGTGCACTGTCCCAAACACTGCCAAGGTCACCCTTCCAGCTCATGCTGTTCCCTGAAACTATTTTTTATTATGGGCCCTACATGAAAACAGCATGGCAGCTTCCCAGATATGAAATGCTTATAGGTGGTCCTTTACTGTTGCTAGTAAAGATTCACTGAGTTACCAGTGAATTAGGAACAGCAGCCAGAGCTCAGATTACAACTCCCAGAATCCTTCAGTTGGTACAGCCAATAGCTGTGCTGTTTGGGTGATTCTGGGAGTTATCCAAAAAAGTAATTTTTCCAAGTTCAGATGGTGCGTTAACAGATGGAGACTCTCTAGAATCAGAGGATAATACTAGGTTTTGGGTTTCATGTAAAATTCACCTCCAAAGCAGCAGAGCGCACAACACAGAGGAGGGAAGCTCTGTGTCCCTAGCCTCATTTCCCCTCTCCTTCCAGTACCAGGGCCGCATCAATGAGCTATTGCTGTCAGTCATCACATGGGTGGGCATTGTGATTTCTCTCGTCTGCTTGGCCATTTGCATCTCTACCTTCTGCTTCCTGCGTGGACTGCAGACTGACCGCAACACCATCCACAAAAACCTCTGCATCAATCTCTTCATCACAGAGCTTCTCTTTCTCATCGGCATCGATAAGACACAGTACGAGGTGCGTGACAAAATGCTCAGTGAGTCAACATGGGATGTTCTTTGTTCAACATGAAGGGAGTTGAAAACATTGAGACGGGCACATGATACAAGAAGATAGGAGGAAGGTATCCCTAAGACCCACTGGGCTTGGCAAATCAGCATGCTGCTAGCAAGCCCTTTGTTTCAGTAAGTGGAGGGTGTAGTGTGCACACGTGTGTGCTAGGCAGCTTTCGAGGGAACTCTGATCCACAGAGGGTCAAACTGAATTTAATGCAGTACTGGAAAATATGTTAGGCAACAGAAACAGTGTGTTTCATACATTATGTTTGAGGCCATTTCCACACGGGGGGTCCCGAAACGTGGCGGAACAGGGCAGCTCACGCTGGGACAGAGTTTACCTTAATCCGGGTGGCTCTGTCCCCGCGGGGAGCAGCGCGCGTTTGCTGCTCTACACGCCACTGGCGTCCGGCGACGCCCAAAATGGCGTCCGACGGCTTCCAGCGGCATTCCGCCAATTGGGGCAGCGCGCCAGCCGGAAGCCCGCCCCCGGGCAGCTCCGCAGGGATGTGCTTGCATGCCCCTGCAGTTCTTCATGGGGTGCTGTGACAGGCTAGTGCGCTCTTGTTTTAAAAAGACCACTTGAAAGGTGGTCTTTATAAACACGGCGCCACCCCCGCGGCCGCGCAAGGGCACTTTGAGGTGTAGAACCTCACCTTTTCAAACCGCCCTAGCGCACCCCGTGGTGTAGACGACCTCCTGGTGAGGTCATCCCAGCGCGGGCTATATCCCCATGTGGAAATAGCCTGAAACTTTGACTTGTAAAGCTCAAGGAGACATGAGAACTCACATATTCTGTTTCACAATTTAATTTGGCAAATGAATTCCTATTCCCTCCAGGTATTGTTGGCTTGCATATCCCTTTATCCCTCACAACTGGCTGTCCTGGATAAGGCTGATGGGAGCTGCAGTGCAACCATATCTGGAGGACTGCAAATTGCCCAAACCCTAATTTGGAGCACAGCACTTTCCCAATCATCTGATCTTCCTTCTCTTTAACACTATGCACAGTGTTCTTTTACTGAATGCTTGTTAGGCCTGTGATCAGGAAGAAAAGCATGATATAAGCCTTCTGAATAAAATAAAGAATTCCTCCCCTCCCCCAAAAAAGAAGGGACACACTAATAGGAGCTCTCTCTTCCTTTGGCCCAGATTGCCTGCCCCATCTTTGCTGGACTGCTGCACTACTTCTTTCTGGCAGCCTTTTCCTGGATGTGCCTGGAGGCCATCCATCTTTATCTCATGCTGGTTGAGGTCTTTGAGAGCGAGTACTCCCGCAAGAAATACTACTACTTAGGAGGCTACTGCTTTCCTGCCCTGGTCGTGGGTATTGCTGCTGCCATCGACTATCGCAGCTATGGCACCGAGAAAGCGTGAGTATAAGAGAAACCCTGAGGAAGGACGTGGGTGGAAATGATGAAACAAAACCTTAAAGACAGAACTGCTGGACTGTAGAGGTGGGCTCCTGTATCATCTTCTCCCTTATCTTTCACTAGCCGTGGAAGGAGGAAAGTTACAGATGTTGGGGAGTGGGGGAAGGAAAGAAAGAAAAGAAAAGTTTAGAGGATGAGCTTGGAAATCCTCTTTTCAAGGGCTTCAGTTCCCAAAATCTGAGCCTTGTAGGCATGTTTCCATGCTCTGGAAAATATAAAACTGGGAATGTCAAATTGAAAGCTGTGAAATGAGACAAGGCTAAGGATCCTATAAGGCAGTGGTTCTCAAACTTTTGGTCTTCTAAATATTTCAGTTACCAGAATCATTGACCATTGGCCAAGCTGGCTGGTGGCTTGTGAGAGTTGATGTCCACAAAATTTGGAGGGCCAGCATTTTAGAATCAGTAATGTAAGGGAAGGGTAGTGGCAGAATCATCAACAGAGTGAACACAGATTTCAGGGCAATTTATAGAATGATGTCATCTTATGGCAATAAGCTGTGAGGCAATCGAGCCTTGTGGTGTCCACTGTCCTGTCCTGTCTCCATTTGACATGGTCCTGCTCTCTCTTGGCAGCTGCTGGCTTCGAGTAGACAACTACTTCATCTGGAGCTTCATTGGACCCGTCTCTTTTGTCATTGTTGTAAGTCACTGGGGATTATTTGGAAATAGAGGCACAGGGTTTTTTCTTTAGCAGTTCCAGGTGCAGAGTCTTTAAAGCAAGTTGGAGACAGGACCAATGCACAGATCTCAGGAGAGTGCCTGGGAGGGCCTAGTTTTCATCCCACTCCAACCCACTTGGTAAACTCTTTGGTAGGAATTTTCCCTGCAGAGTCACTGCCAAGCCAAGCATAGTTCTGGAGAAAGCTAGTAGTAGGTTAACTGCTTGGAGCAAAGGACCCTCTTTCCCTTACTCACATCCAGTTGTGCATATCCCCCAGATCAACCTGGTGTTCCTCATGATCACTCTGCACAAGATGATCCGCAACACGTCTGTCCTCAAGCCTGACTCCAGCCGACTGGACAACATCAAGTGAGTTAATGTTTTCAATCTTTTGAATCCCCTGTTCTAAATCTAGACATGCCTCAGTAACACGGCTCCAGCGTCTGATCCCTGCAGGGGGCCCTCCACATGTGATTCTTCTAAAGCAGTTTATCACACAGGTGAGAAATGCAAAAAACCCCAATGGGCCACATACACTACCGTGCTCATTTCTGTGGCTTCCTGACACCTGTTTTGCCTCCACACCACTAGATTTTGATGAATTACAATTTTCCTTCAAGACATGGAGAGAGCACACATCATGTTTCTAAGTTTAGTTATGCTCTGGACAGCCTCCCAAAAGAAAGCATGATTTCTGCTTAAAAACACAACACACATTTTCTTTTTTCTTTTGCTGCTCCTGTTTGATGAGCGAGCATCACAATACTCTGGTTTCTTTTCAGATTGTATAAATCTTTCGCTTTTACAACACATGTTTTCTGAGCACATTGTGTTAAAGGAAAATTGCAATTTGTTTTGCTACCACTAGCAAAATCTGTGGTGGAATTAGAGTTGCGGTGCAATGTGGCCCATGTGCTCCACAAATTGTCCAGCTGTGGTTTATTGGGACAGCCCAATACAGAGAAAGTGGCCAACTCTGGGGGGCGGGTTCCCCAGACCATAGGATAGAAGAGGGTAGACTTCAGGTTTGTCAGAGCTACTTTTTTTAAAAAAAAGATTGTTGCAAAAGACATGGAACTGCAAGAAAAAGAGATTTCAGCAGCCTCCCCAATGTGGAAGAAATAATATTGTTGTTGCTATTAATAAATAAATGGAATTTGCTGATCTATGGCAAGCCATACCAAGACCTACCAGTAGATCCTGATTAGCCTTGTTCCTAGCCTTGAGAGGGGGGGGCCTCAGCTGTCAGTCCCGGTAGCATCTCTCTTCTGATCCACAGCTGGGAAAGGAAAACCTCACTTACAAAAAGTGCACAGACACAATCCTTTCAGCATGCTGTGATAAGGAATACTTATTCCCATTACATGTGACCATTTCATTAGGAGTTTTGGACTGTTGGTCATCTTTCAGTGAGCAGACTATTCTGCATCACACATTATTGCAAGGGATCCTGTGAAACCAGCATTCATCTCCTTATGTGAGGGAATATATTCTTGCTATGCACAAAATGAGTCGTCAGACTAATAAAGCCATATTGCTTTTGCAGGGCTGGAGAAAGTTATTTTTAAAGAATAGAGTTCCCAGAACCCACTGGGCATGCTAGCCAGGGGATTTTAAGAGTTGTAATCCATGCTCTGTGCTTTCTTTAGTTAGGTGAACACAGGTATGCTGTCTGAATCACATAGCAAATAAAATAGTTTTTTCCTCATTTGAGAGACTTTGGAAATAATTATGCTGCAAATGCCAAACTTGTCAAGAACCATGTGTTATTCTCAACTGTGCATCTTCAAATACTCTTTCATGCAGAATAATCGAGAGATGAGGGGACTGGGAAATACGCCTTGGTTCATGCTGAATTAAGACCAAATATACTATTAGCTTAACACATATAAGGCAGAATTCATATAATTCTAGCAGTCTGTAACCAGTCTTAAGAGTAGCTGGAACAAGTGCTGGGGAATATGGGCAGCAGAGGCTGCTGAATCTCCCAAAGAGCCAGAGACACCAGGTAAAGTGAACGCTCGGAAGTTAGGACTTCATTCAAGCCAGGGGCATTCAAGTGAGGTACAGGAGGCATGAAAACAACACAGAAGATCAGTCATGTAGATACTACTTTTACCTATACTGTACCCGAATCCCAACTGCGCATTCTCCAGAACTGTTATTTTTCAACTAATTGGATGTGGGGAGTTCTAGTCACAGTACTCTGTGTAACAGTAGTGTGACCTGAACTGCAGACAACCAGCTGCAAAGTATATCTTGCCCTTGGCTTTCACAGTGCAACCATGTAAAGTGAGGATTCATTTCAGACTAACCAGGTTTGCTCAGATTGCAGATGACCACTTACAAAATGTGTAACTATGCTTAGGATTTCTGTCTTAACTGACAGATGAGCTTTTGCTACCTAACAAACACAGCTATCAGCAATATAATTGTTGCTTTAATGTAACTTTTCAGTCTTTACATACTTGGTTATCCTGGTTTTCATAATTAATTTACTGAAAATTTCTAATAACATTTTTTACCATTGATGTGGTTTTGCAGCTCACTTCTTACGTTTTTTTTTCTATATTTTAGATAACAATTAGACCTGTTGAGCAAACCCTCTAGCCAGAAATAAACATGTCAACACACTGCTTTTGGTTCCCACTTTTTCACCCATATTATAAACAGGCAGTCTGTTACTTCTAACGTTTATTGGTTTAAAACTATTTTAACGCTTTTAATCTTTCTTTAAGTTGTTGAATATGTAAAAATCATATTAACTGTTCACCTTGTTTTAAATTTGGCAAATCAGTTTTATTTTATGCTACCCTCAGATCTCTGGTGAGAGGGCAGGATGTAAATGTTTGAATTAAATAAATACATAGATAAATGTTGCCTTCCACTCAAAGAGGAAGTATTGGGAGGTCTGACTTTAACTATCCCACAGAGCCAAAAAGATATTTACAATCCTAACTATCTTTGCTCATTAGGAAGTTTTGCATCCATCTCATGGGCACTATTTGGAGGACATCTCTGATCTTACTGTTGATGAGCTTTACATATATGGCTGTGCCAATTTGTGACATTTCTTTATTAGTATTCTTTTTGAAAATCCTTTGGAGTGCAAGCATTTCCTTGTTGCGCTGTTCAGTCATGGAAGTGCTTATGAAACCCTTTAAAACCAAAGTGTAGACTTACACATGCAAAGGTTTCCTTGCAGCAGACATCACACCATACGTATGGATGCCAGGGAGCAGTGCAAGTTTGCACTGTGAGCAAAGTTAGGTCAGCATAGTGCCAGTGATAGATTGATTCAACAGATGAACAGTTCTTCTGAAGAGGGCCTAGGATAAGGCTGCCTCACTCTAGGCTGTTTCTCTGCTTGCAGAGATTCTGTGCTTTTTTTTAGTAAAGACCCTCTCTTTCAGTCCAGCTGTAGAGGAAAAAGGGACCCAGAAAAAAAGAAATTAACAAAACCTTGTGGAATATTCTAGCACTAGAAGGAAGTGGCCATGTGGTCCTGCACTTGAGGGGGTGAATTGTGAGAAATTTTCCTTTAAACCAATAGAGTCAACTGTCTAGATATAAAAAGAAATTTATTTGGGAAAAAGGGAAAACAGCAAGAACAGAGAAAGGCTGCAATCATGCACAGAAAATTCCAGATAAACACCAGCAGAGCTAATCTAATGTAGCTATTTATGTGTTACTTACATGAGCAGAATCGGGCTTCAGGGCATATACAGAGTTCCTTACCAAAAGAATGGTTTGAAAGAAAGTTATTTTTGTTTTTTGGTTGTTGTTGTTTTTTTGCACCCTTGTTAGATAGTATTAGGAAGACTCGGACTGAGAGCAAAGGCATATATTGGTGGAAATACGACATTGGTGAAAGCTGGCCTCTTAAGCAGAGACTGGCTGCTCCTCTGTCTCATGTGTAGTTTCTTCATTTCTGTTGTTGGATGTCAATAATGCCTGGTGTTTGGTGGTGTAGGGAGCAAGTAAAATAAATCCTTAGTGGATAGGCGTGCTTTCTTAACAATTTATTTTCTTCATATGTAAAAAGCTGGCTAGTTCTACTGGATAAATAGTGAGTAAAAGTGGTCAATTTTGGATTCCTGATCACACACACAAAAACATAGGATGTATATTTATTAATGCTTCCCAGCAATGTGCCAACACACCATATATTCTGAGGGCACTGTTGACTACATCAGAACGTCAGGATGTGTTAAACTAGCATTTAGCACTGTGGTGCATTACTAGGAGATGGTGGTTGCTGCATAAGTTCCATGATGTACTTTTAACGCATTTGTACTAAGTAAATGAAAGCAAAGGATAAAGAACACAAGCACTCATACAGGCACTTATGGAAATCAACATTGTTGGGCAAGTAATGCTTGGAGGCCTATAACCAGTATTTTGGTGGTTAATATCTACTCATGCAAGTTCCACATCCGTGGACTATGGAAGAATCTCCCCTTCTTTCCTCACATACTAACTGTCCTGGCAACCAGTCTTAATCCACCCATTTTAGCCATTTCTTTCTGATTCAAACTATGGCAGCAAAAGGGAAGAAATGCTGAAGGAAGTGATTGGTGAATCTTGCCTTCACTGGACACCTCAAGGAAGGATCTGTCAACCTCCATAGCCACACAGATGCAGAGAGGCAAGATAGCACAGGATGGCAACATGGACGTTAAGACTTCAGAATAGTTGATGGGCAGTATAGCACAGCTTGCTTTCCCAACTTGGTGCTCTCCAGATTTACAACTCCCATAACTCCAAGGCTGGTTAAAGCAATGGAGCACCTGTTCTAGTTCCTTTAAATTTGCTGGGGAAAAATGCACTACAAAGCATCATTAGCGCCTTGGCAAGATGAGCCCTTCTAGTGTATTCTGACAGATAATTGACAACAGAAGACACAGTTCCTCCTATTAACAGCTCTACTTCAACACTGGACGAGGGAATGCCTTCATAAACATTTCATTTCATTATAGATTGCTTCCTGTGCCACAGAACCTGTAATGCCCCAGAAAGTAGTTTGCCTGCAACCTTGAATTACTTACATTTGCCCAGAGTACTCTAGTGTCTCTCTTTCTCTCTCTCTCTCTCTCTTTCTCTCTCCCCTGCTCTCCCTTTCTCTGCAGGTCTTGGGCACTTGGGGCCATCACTCTCCTTTTTCTCCTTGGCCTCACTTGGGCATTTGGCCTCCTCTTCATCAACAAGGAGTCTATTGTCATGGCCTACCTCTTCACCACCTTCAACGCTTTCCAGGGCATGTTCATCTTTGTGTTTCATTGTGCACTACAGAAAAAAGTAAGTAGACCTGGGTCAGAACAAAAGGACACCACAGTGACTAAGACCTAAGGTTAAGGGAAATGGCATTGTGAAGTGGTGACTGGAAAGGGTTGTAGAGCTAGACTGTGTGCCTGTCATTATATCTGCTTCTCAGCAAAAGAAAGCTGTTGACAGCAAAGAAACTAGAGTTCAATACGAAAGATAATGCACAAAACCCATTCGACTAAAGAAAATTTAAACCAAGCAGTTAGTTGATTAATTGGTTAAATTTACATAAATATACGTATGATTAAGAGCAATAATTCTTAAGAAATGAGTATATTTTCTTGATGTTGGAAGTGTTGTATATATGTGTTATGGAATGGGTATCACAGGAGATTAGGGACTTTCTTCTGTGTAAATCAGAAGGGAGAGAATGCCTCTTTTCAAAATAGTGCTTGCCATTTGCATTATATGGACTGCTCTTCCATTTTTTTTCCAAAAAAAATCTCCCTCTTGATTGAGGCAACTAATTTTTAATCTAACCAATTAATTGATTAAACATAAAAGTCCAGTATTGCATGATAGTAAAGCTTGCAACAGAGAAGCTAAGAGTAGAGGCTGAAAGAGGAGCGTGAGCACAAAGCATCCTGGTGTTGCTGGAACAATGTGTTTCTTCTGGCTTGACTCCTCTCTCTTCATCCCAGGTTCATCGGGAATTCAGCAAATGCCTGCGTCATGCATCCTGCTGCCTACGAAGCCCTCCAGGGGCCACCCTGGGTTCCCTCAAGACTTCAGCTATCCGCAGCAACAACCGTTACTACACTGGAACGCAGGTACATCTGAGCAGAGTGATGGTGGAGTTTGGTTACTAAACTGAGGGTCTCAGAGCCAAGCTAAAGGGCCCTAGGCAATTCGGTAATGAATGAATAGGAGAGGCTGGGAGATGTCCTTAAGCCTTGGACTCCAGCAGCCCACCCTGCTGAATCTAGGGTGGCCTTTTTTTCAGAGCCGAATCCGGAGAATGTGGAATGATACCGTAAGGAAACAGACTGAGTCCAGCTTCATGGCAGGTGATCTCAACAGCACTCCCACCCTTAACCGAGGTGAGCAGCCTCTATTGCTTCATCATGTCTGGTAGTCCTGTCCCAAACCAGGGTGAGAAAATGTCTGCCCACACAGCAAGCTGAGATGAGAAGCCAGCCTTGCTGAGCCCTGCAAGATGTGCATGCCTGCTTCTAGGCATCAGGCTGGGCCCTTACAAAGCCCACCACAACCACCACCACCATATCCCCATCTGATGGAGGAGATCCCTGCCCATTCCCCTCTTCCAACTCTTTACCAATTTCTCTCTAACGTGTTACTAAGGCCTCATCTTTCCTGTTCTCAGTCTAACTTTGCCCACACAACTGTAGGGATTTCACAAGAGGGCATTGCTTTGCCACCCAAACGTGGAAGGCCAAGTTCTCTTCTCCCAATACAGTGCTGATACTTTTGCCTCTAACCCCCTCTTGCAGGTACAATGGGGAACCACCTGCTGACCAACCCCGTGCTGCAGACACGGGGCGGGACCAGTCCCTACAACACACTCATTGCTGAGTCTGTGGGCTTCAACCCCGCCTCACCTCCTGTCTTCAACTCCCCAGGTAGGACAACAAGCAAACCAGAGGATGGACTGAGCCGTTCTCTCTAGGTTGATGACCAAGAATGGATAAGTGTTACACACACACACATACACTCACATATACATATACACACACACACACAGAGTTCCAGTTTTTCCTTGATTAAGGGTTGTATGTGCTAAAGGAATGCATGCAGTTTCTGCTTTTGAATTTAGTGTTAGTAAAAAGCCCTTCCAAGAGTATTTTCTCAGGGCTTGGGACACTGGGAGAAATGGCTCAGGAGAAGTAGCTTGTCCTTCACTCCTCCAGCAGGTAGGAAGCTGCCTCCTGCTGAATCAGTGTGTTGGTCCATCTGAGGTCAGCTGTGGATTGGCAGTGCATTTCCAGGATTTCAGGCAGGAGTCTCTCCCAGCCTTACTTGGAGATGTGAGGGATTGAACCTGGGACCTTCTGCATGCAAAGCATGTGCTCTGCCTTCTCCTCCTAGGGAACATCTGCTCCGTCTCTCATAATGTGTGACTGTTGGCCCTGGCTGCTTAGGTAACCTTTTCTCTTTTCTCTTTCCCTCTCCGAAACTGTTGCTGCCTGCAGGGAGCTTCCGAGAGTCCAGTACGTCCCTCCTTTCCAGTTCCATTTCGCAGTAATGTTTCTTTCATTGCTAGTTTGACTGGCAGGCTGGGGGTGGGCGCAGCACAGATCTGAGCAAGTAGAGGGTGTGTTCAGCTGCAGCTGCCAGCAGCAGGGAGCACTGTAGGGAGGACAAGGATGCTGACTTTTATTGGGACAGGGGAGGTGGGAGGTCTTGACTCCTGGTTATTCAAGTTCCCATTTCCCAGTGGGTGGTGGTGAGGCAGCATGGCTTGTGCAATTCTGACTGAAAGGCACTAGGTGGCGATAAAAGCACCTACAGAGCTTATCCTTGCTGTTCCTGCATGCTAGATTAAAACAGTGGGGCCTGTAGACATACCTGCCTCAGGGGGCTGACTATAGCATATCTGACTGATCATTCCTCCAGCCCCCGTATGTCTGGCTAGAGACAGTTGGCTCCATGGCTATTTTTTTTTTAAAGTAGGCTTTTTTCATTGTCAAAACAGATGACTTGTCTGCCATATCATGCATGTGACTGTGGCTAAAGTAGGCATGCCTCTTTGGCTGTTGTCCTGCTGCATCACTCTGAAGGCCATGTCTTAGTTGTTGTTTTGCACACAGACGTTTTTATCTACTAGCAAACTAGTTAACACTTCTCACTCAACTCATAGATGCATCCATTCTCATATATGCACACCAAACTCACATGCCCCATCGAATCTTGTATTCTTCTGTGTACTAATCCCACAAAAGAGAGTTTTAGAACTCCCAGCACCCAATTTGCATGTTGCAATTGCCATGTGTATCAACATCCTTCCATATTTGTTTTAAAATCCTGTCAAAGGGGGTGAGCACTAGGCAGGTAAGAAGCTGTCACGCTCAGACAACCATTCAGTCAAGATTGGGCGGGGGGGTGGGGGGACATCTGAGCCTTGCTTATTTTGGGAGCTGCTTTTGCCTTGGTAGACAAATGCAACTGCTTTCTCAATAAGCAAGCCTTGAACACTCATTTCTGTGTTGCTGGCAGGACAAGAACTGAACCCTAGGTGCAGCAGACGTACCTTTTTCCACTATAGCAATAAGGTAGTCTTGCAAGGATGGGGGCACTTCAGATAGTTACTTGTATGATTTTCCCTTATCCCTACATGTAGTAAGCCAACCATCCTAATTGGGGGGGGAGGCTGCTCATTCTGCTAGGTGGAGCCACAAACATCTTCCCCAAAGTCCTGCACAGATAGCACCACTAAGGAAAATCATGACATAGGGCTAGCCATTCTGCCAAAACCTCTCCTCCCCTTTCTGCCAGAACTGGAGTGTGAGATGACAAAGGCACTTTCAGGATCAGAATGGAAGTAGAGGACATCCTGCATACATGTGGGTTTCATAATGTCTGGATCACGTAGAAAACTCCTTGCTGAAACAGGGGAGGGGCAGGGAAACAGGAGAAATATACAACTTCCTAAAGAAGCCTGATACATTGAAGTGTACTCACCATTTCAATTCAGTTTAATGAATAGCTCTTCCAGCATTAGATTCAGATTCACCTCTTTTTGATTTTCTAGCTGTTTATTTGGGGGCCACTGCCTTTTTTTCTGACATGCACAAGCCAGTTCTCTCTGTGCAACAATTCCCAGTGGCTCTCATATGCAATTTATTAGCAGTTATCTCCTGTTTTTTGAGCACAAATACACTATAGGTCCTTCTGCACCTGCATGTTTTGTCTTAAATGCTCCCCCTCCCCACACATACTGCCCTTTGATAAACTATCTGGCCATGTCTAGCTCAGTTCCCGCCTTTACTTCCAGACCTTGAGCCGTTCCTCATGGCCTCCCTTCCTCCTTTGCCCTCTAATACTTTTATCTGTGCCCCCCTACAGAGCACCCCCTGAACAACAGCCGAGACGCCTGTGGCATGGACACCCTCCCGCTCAATGGCAACTTCAATAACAGCTACTCCCTTCGCAGCGGTGACTTCCCAGCCGATGGCACCAAGATGGCTGATTGCCGACGCAACCTGAGTGACTCTGCTGCCTTTGAGAAAATGATAATCTCTGAGTTGGTGCATAACAACTTGAGGGGGGAGGCAGTGGTGTGGTCAAGGGAGGTGGGGGTTCCACTGAGACATCCAACCCCCCTGGGCCACATCCTCCTCCCAATGTAGGAGCAGGGGGAGGGAATACCAACAACGAGGATGACGCCATTGTGCCTGACGCCCCTTCCTTGACCCATGAGGAGAACATGGAAATTGAACTCATGTATAAGGCCTTAGAGGAGCCACTGTTGCTTCAGAGGGCACAATCCATCCTCTATCAGAGTGACCTGGAGGAGTCAGAGAGCTGCACAGCTGACCTGACAGAGGGGGGTGACGGCCAAGCCCCTTCGCCCAACAGGGACTCTTTATACACCAGTATGACCAATCTGAGGGACTCCCCATACCCGGACAGCAGCCCTGAGGCAGTTGGGGAAGTGCTTCCTCATGCCCAAGCCATCAATGAAATCTACTACACCAACCGGCCAGCCTTGGTGCCACGCAACCAGCTCCAGGCCTACTACCAAGTCCGAAGACCCAGCAATGATGGCTATTTGGTCCCAGGAAGCTTAGAAAACCCAGCAGTGGAGGGAGATGGCCAAATGCAGCTGGTGACCAGCCTCTGAGGGGCTGAAAAGGGACTGAGGGACCACATTCCCCCCACCCCAAACCCCAATATGGCATCTTTGCTGTGACCTGGACATTTTCATTTTTTCCTGGAGGAAAGGGTGGGGAAGAAGAGAATGAAGCAGGGCTGGGGAACAAATGGAGGTGAGGAGGTAGAAGGAAGAGCTGAGACAGAGGGCTTCTCCAAGGGGGAGGGCAGCCATTTTGTCACTCTTTCCTTCCATCCAATCAGTTTTTCAGACAGAGAGAGACACATTGCCTATTTGGTTATGTCACTTTCTTTTTCATACAAATACAATGGAGGAAGAAGTATACTATTTAGGAAAAAAAACCAACATCAGATATATTTTGATAATACCTCCTCGATGAGCGAGTGAGGAAGGAACAATAGATTGAAAATGTTTAAAAGTCAAAATAATTAATTTTTTAAAATTGCTACAAAACTCAAAGCCATGAGGGTGCCACACGCAGAGAAGGGGGCAGCTGGGGAAATGCCCTGCCTCCTGCCTCAGCACCTGTTCTCCTCCCTCCCCATCTCATGACTTTATTGGTCTCTCTTTCAGCAGAGTATTAGGGACAAACAGGGCCTCATGGCCCTTGGCCTTATTTGGGTTTTAGATGCAAATATTAAAAAAATAAAAAGGGAAAGGTATGTATGAGGAGAGAGGAAGGAGTTGTTCAGTTGATGCTACACCCAGAACCAGCCTTCCAGTAATGGTTAACTGTCACAGTTAATTAACAGGATTTGCATTTAAGTTCCTTCTTTCTTTGAGGATGCAGAGTCATAGGAAAGTTACCATTGTTTCTTTCTTTTTAATCCTGCATAGGAATGTTTGACTTGCACCATTGTTTCTGGGGAAAACACGAGGAAGTAGGACTGAGGTGGCTATCTTTAGACTTCATTTTTATTTATTCTGGCTGCATTTGAAAGCAGCTTCCATCATAGTTGCTTTGATGTGGTCACATGAGATGAGATAAAGTCTCACAAAGCAAAAGATGGAAGAGGGAGGGGAGCAGGGGTCCTTCATCTTCTTTCGTTGGTTTAACTCAGTTCCATTCACCCTTGGCCAGCCCACTCCCCAACATGGCCTGCTGAGAACCTGCTCCAATATTAAGCAGTGATGCAAGAAGAATCCTCTAATCTTCCTTCTGTTTCATTCCTGCCTATGAAGAAGCAAAAGCCAGGAGTACCTTACAATGCAAATATGGCTGCTGTCCAAACACATTTGGGACTGTGTGGGGGAAATAGAGGAGCACTGATTTTTCCCCCAACTTGGATGGATTGTCCTTCAGAAAAAATGACAAAAACAGCAACAACAAGAACAAGAACAAAACAAAAACACTAACCTGGACTGCACTTTTTTTCCCCAAAGGAAAAAGAAATAGGAAAGTCTCCCTCTTCAAGCACAACTCCGACTTTTCTCACCAGCTCTCAACCTGAGAGAGTTGGGAAAGCAACCAGTCTCACCTAGAGGCATCATATCTCTGGGGCGGGCGGTGGGCGGGATCAAAATGGGGTTGGGAAGGGGGGTGTGATACCAATTGAAATGCTGTAAATACAAAATCCTAAAAACAACAACAAAAGAGAATTGATTTACTCACTTGAAAAAGGAAACAAAAACCAAGGACCTTTTTTGTCTGGGTTTTAAATATATCTATATCTATATAATATATATAGATATATGGCACGCAGCACTGCTCTGGCCCCACGTGTGGTTGCGGGAGCATGAATGGGAAAAACAAAAATCCCAGTTTTGATGAAGACGACGGGGGGATTCCACCAAGAGCAGATTTTTACAATCAAAAAAGGAAAAAAAAACATTTTGGCACAATTTTTATGTAATATATAACATATACTGCGTCATTTCTGTGACCTTGAAGCATTTCCCCTTTCCTGCTGGATGAGGTACCTTTTTCATACATCTCTACATGAAGTTGGTTATTTTCTCATTAACTGCCACTTTGGAATTGTGGGTGGAAAAAATATATCAAAAAAACATTTTTACTGCAAGACCCAAAGATGCTGTAATTCTGTAGTGCTGTAGGTTCCAGGAGAATCTATTCCTTTTTAGGAATTTGGGGGTGGGGGACAGAATGTTGTTCCATTTCAATTTTTTTTAAAAGCAAAAACATCATGTATTTATTTTTAAATCTTCAGGACAGAAGTTTCCTGGTTACAATATATGGAAAAAGGAAATGATGTGAGGTTTTACTACACAGAGCCTTGAGTGTCCATTTTCTTGTTTTATTTTATTTGTATTTCTTTGTCCCTTCCCAGTTACTAGCATTCAGTTGAGACTGTCAAAAGTAGAGAGTGAAAGCCTGACATTTTTGAGGAGTAATTTTCCTTGGTGTATGCAGGGTCTTTCCTTTTCTGCACCATATTGTAGTGGGCAAGAAAAGCCACCAGCAAACTCCTTGGTATCTCTTTGCATCCCTTAGTTGAGTGTGATTGCTAAGACCCAAGGACACAATCTTAAATTGCTCTGGGTGGTGTCAGCACAACCCACTGGTGCCTCCTTCTTCATCAGGAGATGTGTCTAATCCTCCTACCAGTGAAATGTGCTTATTTGTTTATTTGCAGCTGCTCAGTACTCCCCTGAGTTGTCACTGCTGACCTGCTTGTGCAGTCTCTAGCCCTAGCAAATGCATGCTTCCAGCACCCAAAAACAGCCCTTCAACATTTTTAGTAAAGAGAAGCTTGTCATGTTGCCCAAATCTTATTTTTCTGTAAAGAGCTGAGACAGAGATTGGCCGTGGTCAGCAACAATGAAAAAGACAGAAAAGCATGCACTGAATAGCTCTGCATTTTTAGAGTATGTCCTGATCAGGCTCCAGAAGTTTATTAGACTACTTTACTTTAAAGTCTGAAACAAAATACTCTAATATAGCTTTAGAGCACAGAGCTTGAACTGAACATCTTTTAGAAACTGGGGAGCAAACACAGTGTAGAATTACTCAGACTTTTCCGCTTAGAGGTTTCAGCTCCCTGACATATACATCCCAGCCCAAACCACACAGTAATCGCACTTCTGTATTTAGAGCAGAAGGGTTAGCACCTCTGAAAATGTTTAGAAATCTTTGCTTTTTCATCTTGGTCCTTCTTTCAAACAGCACAGTAGACTGGGTTGTGGGTCTGCCCCTACTTTGTTGCTGTTTTACAGGATTTGGGTTGTATTACTCCTTAGGATCTCTTTGCATGAAAGTTGGGAGATTCCTGATAGACATCTGCTTGCCCAAATGCCTTTCTGCCACTCTTGGTCTTGGTCCAGAAGTAACTTGTTCCCTTTGTTAAGCTTGTGAAGACAAGTTCTCACTATTCATCTCTCCTCTCACCAGACTGTGGTTCTGATCAGTCCTCTCCCAAATACCAAATGGCCTTATTCACCCCACTTGTGTTTGCTGCATTGGCCCAAGAAAGGCCCTGTGTTCAGGAGCCTTCTTGCCATTTTTACCAAGAGGTACCTCCATTTGGAAACCTCATGTTTAAAAACACAAACAACAACAACAAAAACCAAAGACATACCTGCCCTCATCTACCCTGTCAGGAGTGAAGCTACAAAGACAGAATATCTAGGAGCCCAACCTCAAGGCTTTGCACTTTTCACCTCAGTGTTTGCTGTGAGTTGTTTACACCACGGTTGAGATTTGGGAATTTAATTTGAAGGAAAATATCTCCAGGAGCAGCATCAATGCTACTGCATGCCCTGCCCTGACAAAGAGAGGAATGAGGAAAATGAGCTAGCTCTTTTGAAGATTCAGCTGTGAGAATAAGGTTTTTAGTATCCAAACTTTGGAATCAACCTAGATGCTCCCAGCTGTGAGGGTGATGGTACTTAGCATCTATATGCATTAAACTGCGGCTTTATGTTAGTTGCAACCTTTGGGCCTTATCATTGCCCAGTTCTTTTCCTGTTGTTTACCTCAGTGCAAAGTACTAGTTAACCATTTGAACCTGAGAGCTGCGTAGGCACACAAGCATTGTAAATTTAAGCTAAAGGTGAAAGTCAAGAAGAATCCTGTAGGGGAGAGTAGAGGCATGTTTACCTGCAAGCAGGTATGGAATGGGAGAGGAAATCTTTTTCCCCTCCAGTGTCAATGTGAGGGGGATTGTCCAGGACTGAGAGGGTCCTCAGCAGAGTGCCTTTTGGTGAGCCTCTCCTATTCTGGTACCCCTGCAGCAGGAGCAGCTGTCCAATAAATGGTGGCTGGCGTCTGCAGGTTACCCTTTAAATTTCCCACAATACTTCTGATGTAGGGGAGTTACACTTCTTTGAGGGCATCATGGACAATTTAAATTACAACCTTGCAGTACTAGAAAAATGTGCTTTGAAGAGGAGATGCAGGACAAGCATTAGCCAGTGGTGGGCTCTGGAGTCCAGCAGCTGCCCAAACATGCCATATGCTGCCACTGGGACTGTCCTCTCCTGTTAACCAACAAACCACCCAACCACTTCACCTTGGTTAGCATTCCAACTTCTGACAGCTGAGATTGGGCCTGGGGAAACTAACTAAGCAGCCCAGTCCAGAGGAATGAAGCTACCACTTGGAGTGGAGGAGTGCCCCATTTCCTCATGTTACCAAAAAGAAAAAGAATACTTTACTTGGGCTGTAGTTACTTTAAGATGCTGCTTGCATTCTTGTTTCCATACACCATTATTTTAAACACTTTTTTCTATCCCAACTTTACCCTTGTCATCTCCACTTTGTATGGATGATGTTCCAAGCCTCTGGTAATTTTTAGTTGCTCCTTTTTCATTCTTTTCTAGTATATCTTTTGGGGGGGTATGTGAGAATCTAGAACTACAGATTGTGTTCTAATTATGGGTGCATCATACATTTTCAGAATGACATATTGCAACTTATATATTTTTTAATCCTTTTGCTAACATTGAATTCAACATTTTTAAAAAGAATTAGCTACCACAGTAAGGTGATATCATTGCATTTTCTGCTTTGATTTTTTTTTTTTTTGGTCATTTTCTGCCTTTAACAGGGTTTGTGTGTTTAGTCAATGAATAGGACTTCCCATTGTATCCAGCACTGTCATTAACAAACTCCTCCAGTTCACAGCTGAAGGGGAGGGGGTTCCACTTAACAGTGTAGAGGTCTGATCCCTAGGGCTTTCCCTGGGTCTGCATGGTTCAGATATCTGGCAGCATGCCTTGGGTCTAACATGGCAAAGTCCAGAAGGATTGCATCCAATTTAAGCAGCATTGTCATTCTAGGACATTCTCGGACAATGGAACAAATGGGGCAGGGGGATGTATTGGGCCCTGTACAGACTGATTGACTACTGCCATATCTTTGTACAGATTTCATTTTTCTTCTCATGTATTTTATTTTATATCACTGAAGTCTCACTCTGGCAATTACAAAATATATATGTATATTTAAAAGTATCGCATGTTGGAGGGTGGAATTAGTGGGAAAGGAAACCAGGAGAGATTCCCTGATGGTTCCATTCATTGTGAGCCTCAGGAGACAGCAAATGCCAGGCTGTTTTCACAGCTGCAGAGGGCAAGGCCTTCTTAATAAGGAGAGATCCCACTAAACTTCCTATTCAACCATTCCTATTGTTGGTAACACATCTAGCCATGGCTGGCACCCATTAAGCTGGAGCTTCTGGACTCCAGTTCCAATTTTGTCCTCTCATCGAAGACTTTATTATGCAAACCTGTGAGCTCAACTCACTTTAGTAAAAAGTATTCCTGCTGGCTTCTCCAAAGCCATCCACCATCACTGCCTTGGTGCCATTAAGACCAATGGGCTTGTTAGCCCAGATTTAATCCCTACTAGCCTTTGGAGAAGATGGGATGACATCTAAGGCAAGGGCTTGGCCTATAATTCCCATTGTTTGGAAGACAGAGGCAGCCATCAGCCTCTGCCTCACGCTAGCTGCACTGCACGCTGCTCATCTAGGTCACCTCTGGCATCTCCCTAATTGGCCTGAGGAGCACTTATGCATAAGCTAGTTCAGAACAGCACTACCTCTGGGGCAAATTTATTGCTCAGACTGCTGTTCTAAAAGCCACTCATTGGGTACGGCAGTATCCAAGCCCTGTCCCTGCTTGTGCAGGAGTGAAAATGTACTTCCTTCTTTGCCCAGAACTCTCAGGCTGATTCCAAATGTGGATTCTTTTCAAAGTCCATAGAGGAAAAAAACAGCTATAAAACCAGAACAAGCAACCAGCAGCTCTCAAAAGTGGAGAATCATCCACCTTCCTCAAACTGCATGAGCAAAGCATATGGTTTCAAGCAACAGGTGCTCCCTAATTGAAGCAAGGATTCCATATGATTTTGTACGGCGATGTCCCCTGCTGGCTAAGAATGCCTTGGAAAGATGCAGTGTATCAGCAGCTCCTCAGCTGATGCGTGTCCTGATAGCCCCGTGCCCTAGATGTGTCTCTCTCTCCTGCATGCACAGCAGTGCCATCAAAGGAGTTGAGAACCATACAGGCAGGGCAGCCGAACAGCGCCTAGTGGGTGCGCATGCCAGCTCTTATTCCACTAGATAGTCCTAGTCAAGGCTGGCTAGCCCAATAATTAGAGGAAGTGAGGTGACTGCCTCCGGCAGCAAATTTTGAGGAAGAGGCACTAAAAGCTTTTCTCCTGAGCCCCTGTCTGTTTCCCTCTGTTGCACGAGAGCTGTGTCTGTCACCTGGCCGGTCTCAAGGGGCTCAACTAGCCCGCTGCCTCAGCTGTGGTAAAGATTACAACCCTTTTGTCAGTGCTGAAAGAAGAGCCCACTGCCAATCCAGTTAGCTTCTGTATGGGGAGGGGTGTGTCATTTTGCCCTTTTGCCTCATGCAGTGAAGTGTCTTGGGCTGGCCTTGACTCTAGCTAGGGGAATCACCATGCCAGAGAGAAGCAAAGCCAGAGTTGCTTGAACTGGAACAGCAAAACGATACACAAGAGGAAGGGATGTCTGCTGACAGAACAGGGAACGGCAGCCATCTTTCCAGAGACTTGGGCCTGTTTCCTGGTCAAGTCACACTGCCTCATGAAAGCTATTCTGTCCCGCCCTGGTCTCCATGATCATCCCCAGCAAAATTTCCCTCCAGTTTATCAGTGTGAAGCTGTGCCTTTTGAATGGCAGTGAGGAGCCCTGTGCCCAAGAGGCCAGGGCCTGTTGGGAAGGTTTGTGATTCGTTCTCTCCCTCATTAGTCCCTCAAAGGTCCCCTTCTACTGGTTGGTGCTGATCCATTTCCTATCTCCACGCCATTGCTTTTGTCCACTTTGCCTTTTTTCCCCTTTCCTTTTCTCTGTCTTTCAGTTCCCTTCCCTTCCTTCAACATGCCAAACCAATTTTGGGTCGAGTGCATTAAACAGAAAAAAAATATAATAATGAAAATTTTAAAAATATTTAAAAAATGGAAACTTGTTGAGTTACAAAAAAATTAAAACAATAAAGAAAATATGATTTCTTGGAACTGCAAGTGGTTGCGAATATTTCTTTGTGATTAAGGGGAACAAGAGAACAAAGTAGAAAAGGAGGCAGGGAAAAGACTGTATATGAAGGGCTGGTGCACTCTTGTTTTAAAATAACGGGAATCACATCTGTCCTCAGAGGGCTCAACCACATGTGCTATACTTTGCCCTTGGGGCCAGTTTAGAATCACCAGCTCTTGAAATAGATATATAAATAAATTATGGCATCTAGGTTAGGATGGAGCCCACAGCATCTCCAAAGTCTGTCAAAGGAGGCCAGTTCTGGCCGAACTGGAGAATATAGCCAAGTGTAGCCACAGATGGGCAATTTTCTGCCCCAAGGGTACTCGGGGTTGTGAGGGAACTCCATGAATTGTCAAATGTGCTACAAAACAAAACAAGATGGTTGGATGTCCATTTCTACTTATGAAAATGAGTCAGGTTTTTTGGGAGCGCCAGCACAGAGGTGTTTGCAACTCAGGTTGCCAGATCCCAGGGTCTGGGCCTGAATCTCCAGGTGGGAGATGAACGGTGCTTAATCTCCAGGCAAGAGGAAAATCTCAGGTTCAGCTAGAGGAGCACTAGCTTGCTACTGTTTGCAAGGATTGATTTGTTGCTGCAACTTGCAAAGATTCTACAGGTGAAGTCTTTGTATTTAATTTTCTCCTGTCCCAGTCATTGTGATACCAGGACACACTCTGAACTCTGCGCTGCATTTACCTCCTGGCTAGAAGTAGGTAGGCTGCATCAAAAATTCCTTATGCCATCTACTTGCATACTTTCCTAATATTCTCTTTGTTTCACCTTAATTTAGGAACAACCCTTTTAGCTAAGATTTGTAAGATTTTCCAAACAGGATAATCCAACAAGGTGCGAACAACTATGCTTGGTGATTAAGACATTATACTTCATGACATCACCTAGGCCTTCCCTAGGTTTCAGGTTTTGATCTAAAAACCTCAGGGCCTAGGATGATTTTGACCTGGCATCCCTGCTCGTAGAGAAAAAGCAACCCCCTCCTCCCTTTTTTTGCCAGGAAAAAGGCAGTCCAGGGAGCCTGGAAGGGTTGAGGGCTAAAAGCAGAAAAACAGGGGGGTCTTGCTTGCAGCCCAGACACTGAACTTTGTCCATTCCAATCTAAACTTTAGATGCTAAAGTGAACTGCTTGAGTGTTTTACAATGGCTAAGCAGGAACAGGGAGTGATCTTTATTTTTCTCTTGCTTTTAATTCTATTGATAGTTTAATTATATTTTAACTATTGTATGCTTTTAGTGATCAGAACTTTTATCTGTATCTGTTTTAATTAACTTTTGTAAGTGGCTTTGATTCTCAAAGCTGTGGAAAATGTGGTTTATAAATTAATTAATTAATAATACGAGCCCTCCCACCCCCAGACACGCACACAAAAGAAAATTTAAAATGCGCCAAATAATTTTTTTTCATTCGTCTGGCAGTCTTAAGGCTACCCTTTCTTACTCTGCTCAAATGACTTCTAAAGACTTGATGAGAACTGAGATGGATGGGAAAACCCAGTACTCTCACACTTAAGAAACTAACAAAGGTAACATGAGCTTTTGAGGATTACAATTATGTCTATCAGACTGCTGCTGCTGTATGCCTTCAAATAATTTCCAATCTATGGCCATTTCTGCACTAGCGCTATTAAAAGTGGAATAATAGCGCTATAACTATGTACTGCGGAAATGGCCTATGACTACCCTAAAGTGAACCTATCGGGGTTTTCTGGGCCTGAGAGTATGTGATGTGCCCAAAGTAACCCATTGGGTTTCCGTAGCCAAGCCAGGAATTAAAGCCTGGTCTCCAAGGTCGTGGTCCAACATGCAAACCATTACACTATGCTAGCTTTCAGATAGGAAAGCAAAAACAATGACTGCTGAAATGCCTTAGTTCCTGGCTGGCTATTATTGTGAAAAAACATAAAAGGAGAAGAGCAGCCACCAGACTGTTGGAAGGAATGCTGTAGCTCAATGGTAGCACTCATATGAAGGGTTCCAAGGTTCAATCCCTGCCATCTCCAGATACAACTAGGAAGAAGTCCTGTCTGAATCTCTGGATAGTTGATTCCAACCACTGTTGCAGGCAATACTCAGCTCGATTGGGGGTTCCCAAATCTCAGGCCCTGGAGCCTCTACTTGTGTCCTGGGGTGGGGGACCTCAGACACTTGAAAAAGTGTCTTTCAGTCTCTCCCCCTCCCCAATTGTATGTGTATATGTGTGTGTGTGTTGACACATGTGCACACGTGCCTCACTTGTTAAACTTTTATCTTTTTTATTTTGAATGTCATAGCAAAACAAGCATGTACCAAGGTAACAAACATATTTGAAGGAAACTATGTAGGTCATACAAATATTCTCAACTAGTTGTTATTACAACAACCTGGTCAGTGATAAAATGGAGTGACGCTGCTGAACAACTTATGTTTTAAAAGTCAGGGAGAAGGTTCCACAATCAAGAGCACTTCCAAGAGATCCCTTTTAATCTATACAAGATGGATAGCAACCAATTTTTTAGGAAAGGGTGGGGTGTCAAGAGGAATGTAGCTACAGGAGATCACAAAGAAGGCGTTGCTCTTCTAGTGAGAATTCTGCCTACCCGGATGAAATTTTCCTTCAGCCCCTAAAATGAGAGTGAGACACTGAAAATAATTCTCACATACAATCCTTACTCTTGCTATGTTCACCTTACCTTGATCACTTGTCTTCCCCATTTCTTTGGATGCCTAAACTCTGCTTCAAAAAGCTCATATGAGGTTTTTAAGTTACTGCAATGTTAGAAAGTTTGGAGTGTGAAGTCAAATTTCATGGGGAACACAATCATTATTTGGGGGGGGCGATGCACTGATTTTGCCTCCCCACCATAACTACACTCCTGGGCATCGGTGTATGTCAGGTGGAGGGGGATTATAGATGGAGGAATACTGAAAAACAATGATTAAAAACATAAGCCATTTGATAACAAGTCAGACTACCAAAAAGACAGGGCTGTCTTCCAATGCAACCTGGAAATGCCAAAGACTGAACCAGTGAAAAACTAAATGCAAAGCATATTCTCTGACAGTGACATACAGTTCTTCTTTAGGACAGGCTGAACACCATCTCCCCATACCAGGGCAGAGAGCTACCTCCTAACAGAAATAGGCTGAGCTTCAGGTTTGACAGGTAGGGCACCATAAGGACACCAGGAGGCATACCCATGGTGGGTTAGCAATGAAAGTGCCAACTGGAACTTTGATTGCGCAAGCTGACCACCCAGCATCTTGATTCTGCTTCAACCACACTAGCTCTACCCACAACATGGATATGTTAAGGACAAGACCAGTATAATTATGGCTGGCTGGTTGAAAATATTGCTCTTAGGCCAATTGGTTGTCAAAATAATATTTTCTTGCAGGGAGGTGTGATTTAATTTTTAAAAACATTTTGTCATGGTATATATCTTTTTTCTGTAAGACACTTAAAAGTGGGCAGAGTGAGGAGAGAAGGACTAGGAAAAGGAGGAAGAGATAATTGAGGCTGACAGTGCCAGGGTGCTGGGACAGATGGACAAAGATGCCAAGGAATACCATTGACCCACCTACTCCCACCCCAATATCAATCCTTGCCACTGAAAGGCAATTTCTTCTGCTTTGAGGACAGGTCCAGCAATGGTGCTGACTGGAGCTGTGGGCACTGCACATACCCCCACTTCCTGATGCTACCAGCTGATAGCAGAGGTGGTAAGTGCAGACATTTGGCCTGGAGCTCCAGGCAGTGCCATGGCTCCACACCAGCCACCACAATGGTGCCAGAGAGGAAAGGCTCTGTCTTTTGCCCCAGTCCTTATATTGTCAGGACTGAGCTTCTGTCTGTTGCCTGTCACCTAGTCTATTACCAAGTTCAAGTACTGCTCAGCCAATTCAAATGGAGCTGCAGGGTGGGGGTAAGATGTTTGAACTGGAGCATTAGGAGAAGAGGAGACCTAAGTACCATGAAGGCACCAGATCCCATCTGATCTTGGAAGCTAAGCAGAGTGAGGCCTGGTAAGTAATTGGATGGAGGACTGCCAAGAAATACCAGGTGCTGTTAGCTGTATTTCAGAGGAAGGAAATGACAAACCACCTCTGAATACTTCTTGCCTAAAAAAACCTCTGAAATTTATGGGGTCACCATGAGTCAACAGGTGGCACATACACACTAGGAGAAGAAGGACCTTCTTAATGCTCCTACACATGCCACTTGTCTTACTCAAGTGCTACATGTAAGAGCAAAGAGCAGCTTGGCGAGGTGGCACTGGGAAAACGTAGCTGCAGATTTACTATCCTTCCCTAGCACCGAAGGCCCACCTTGCAGTTGTAAATATAGTTTTTAAACAGCAAAAAATTCAATCCTGGCTCTCTTGTTTGGCCCTAGAGAGCATTCATGTGAACTGGGCTGCTGATATTCTAAATGTTTCTGCAGTCAGTGGTCTGCCCCCTACCCCGCACTTCTCTCTGCTAGCTTATAATAAGGAAACAGCCTCCATTCTCTGTTTTGCAGAGCATTTTAATGAAGCCCAGCTCTGGAAAGAAGATATGGATGTCCGTCACTTGGTTAAGCTATAAGTAATGGAACCAAATAGGATTCCCAGTTTGGCTGCAGACTGACTCTGGCATCATCAGCTCCATAATTCATTACACTCCACAAACGAGGGTCACAGTTTGAAAAATCTGGAAAGAAATGTTACGTCCATCAGAAAGAACAAAATGCAGAAGGGGTAGAGAGGAAATTTAGAGCAAATGAAGATTAGTGGAAAAAGCCTGTTGTTTTTTTCCTAAGAGTTGGGAATAAAATGGGGTTTGGTAAATTAGAACAGAAGAGCATAGGTCAAAAGTCTGAATCCTATTATTAGTCTAACTAAAGAATTTCCATTGAATTAATGGGATTTATCTATGTCTTGACTCACCATTCAACAATTGATGCAATAAGTCTACTCTAGCTGGCAGTAACTAACAGAATTCAGGCCAAAGAATGTTTTGACTTGGATTCAAAATTTCATAATTCTGTTTCCAGCTTTGGTAGACACGGGGGGCGGAATCTAACCGAACTGAACTGAACAGTCAGCATGTTTTTGTGATCTCATTCTTTGCCTTTCCATTCCCCATACTGCAGACAGGCATACTGAGTCCTGTGTAGGGATTAAAGCAATAACTTATGGAATGAGGGCATCTGGTTATAACGGCATCTCCAGAGTCTAGAGCTGGAGTGAATTTGATGTTTATACCTCATAATAGAAGTGCCTGAGTACTTGGAAGTGAGTCACACTTAGGCCATTTCCGCACTAGACTATTATAGCACTATGATTCCACTTTCAACATCCTATGGAATCCTGGGGTTTGCCGTTTCAGGAGGGGCTGGCCGGCAAACCCCAGGATTCCATAGGATGTTGAAAGTGGAATCATAGCGCTATAACAATCTAGTGCGGAAATGGCTTTAGTTCAGTAGCATTTACTCCAGGCTAAGTGTGCATTGGGCCAAGCCTTAGTACTGATCCGTCCCTTTGGCATATTCCCCTGTTTGTGGCTCCTTGTAAGGAAAGGCCATGGCTCCTTGTAAGGGACTGAGGAGCCCAGGACTCAACAAATTGAATTATTTCCTTCTGGAAAGTGAGGCATGCATACCGGCACAGATGCTGGATTCCTCTCAGCCTTTGGATTTTACGATAAAGATCATTTTGGCCCCTCCAGAATGTAAAACAATGAGGGTCCATAAAATGTTGAATTAGATGAAGAATGCAAATAGTTTATTGAGTGCACATTTTTCTCTGTGACTTCTGCATTGGAATGATGAACCTCTTTCTTAAATTAGAACCATAATTTTTCATGTGGTTTAAAAATAAACAGGTGGCGTGTCTTACGTTGCTGGCCATAAGCATTCCAACATCATCAAGACAGATGGTCTTTGAGAAACATGAGGAAGGCTCAAAGTTATTTTTAATTAGTACAATTTGGGCTCTTTGTTTGGCTGTGCATGTGGGAATTCAGTGCTGCAAAGAAGCTGGAGCCCTCATACAACTGGGAGAACTTGGAACAGCACTGTGGAGAGCTTGGAGCCTTGAGAGTCAATGGGGACTCCCATTAAGTTTTTCCTCCAGTGGCCAGACTGTCTACACAGGTACCACTTGTGTGCCTCTGAACGGATGCTTTCCTTGACCTTCAACATGCCTTCCATTGGCATACAATCAAAGCTTGTTCTTCTGGTTCTAATTTAAAACACTGTAAAAACGCTCCAGTTATACTTGGAGCAACAATGCTGGTTTGAACAGAGGCAAGCAGAGGAATGGGTGAGAGGAGTTCCTCTGACTTCATTCTTCTGTCCTCTTAATGGCCCCTTCACAAATGCAAGTAGTTCTCTCCACAGCTTCCCCCACCCAAATCCTTTTAAACCAGTGGTTCTCAACCTGTGGGTCCCCAGATGTTTGTGGACTTCAGCTCCCAGAAGCCCCAGCCACTATGGTCAGTGCTCAGGGCTTCTGGGAGCTGAAGTCCACAAACATCTGGGGACCCACAGGTTGAGAACCACTGTTTTAAACAGTTATGCTAGCTTGGTTACTTCCATTTTGTTGGGAACTCAGCTTTGATCTTTCAATCAAGATGAAATTGTGTGGATGCCTCTAGACCTCATGCCCTGATGCAGAACATGAAAAGCTGCTTTTTTAAAAACTACAATCTCCATTCATAGACCATTTCTGGACTACACTGTTATAGTGCTATTATTCCACTTCCAACATCCTGTGGAATTCTGGGGTTTGCAGTTTTCTGAGGCTAAAGAGCTCTCTGGCTGAGAATTCTAAATTCCCCTCCCTAAACTGCAAACCCCAGGATTGCATACGATATTGAAAGTGGAATAACAGCACTATAACAGTGTAGGGCAGAAATGACCATTGCCTGTGACTTCTACCAGTCAACACTGCTTATGCTTGCTGGGAGATTCTGGGAGGCACTGTCCAAAAAAGTAACTTCATTTCTGAAACTTTCTCACATTCCTATGCATCTGCAGTACTCTTATTACTTTGGGAAGAGAACTGGAGCTTGTGTGACTCCACCAGTTACAGCTTTTTTCAACTGGCTTTGAACCTTTGTTCACCCCTCCCAAAGGCATGGCTATGATCAGCCCATTTCTCTTTTTAAACCTGAGCTCCCAGCATAAACCCTACAATTAATTATTTTATTTCAAGTAGAAGGACTTTTTCTTTCAATTTTAGATCACTGTCTTACACCTCAAAGGAGCTCAGTGTGGTCATACATGGTCTTCCTGCCCCATTTTTATTCTACCAACCATCCTGCAAAATTAGGCAGGAAAGCAGTGACAGGTTTAGGGCCACAAAACCATCTTCATAGATTAGTGGAGACAGTCCTAGCCTGATACCCTAACCACAACATCACTACAGATTACCCTTCTTAAAGGATCACTTTAGCTTAGTGTGCCAAAAAGAGAGCAGCTCTTGGTAGTTACAAGGCTGAACAATGGTAGAGAAAACACACAAAAGTGCTTTTCACAGGCGAAGACCATTTGTCTCCCGTGCACCTTTTTCACAGGCAAATTAACGATGCTGGTTGAGAATGGTAAAGGCCATTCTCTAAACTGAAGGTCCTAGGATTCTGTTATACGGAGCCATGGCAGTTCATTGGAATCATAGAAGTATAACTGTGCAATGTAAAAGGGTCCCTGATTGATGTAAAGCTATTAACAAGCACTAGTTGGGTTTCTATAGTCAACCTGCTGTGGATCCACCTAACAGTAGCAGCATCCAGGCCACATGTTTCCATTTTATTAGATACTTTGAAAAGGAAATGACTAAAACATTATGCTGTTAATACTAACCCTGCATGGCTTCTGTTATGAATTGCTAAATTTCAGGCAGTATAACTGGGAGGTGCTACAGAACTTCATGCCTGGGTAAGTGCAACATTTGCTTCCCTAGTCCCTTTTTTCCACACTTAAAACAAGAACGGGGAACATGTGGCTCTCCAGATGATGCTGGCCCACAAATCCCATAATTCCTCTCTCTATTAATCCTATTGGTCAGGGCTAATGGAAGTTGCAGCCCAATAACACCATCTTGAGAACCACACCTGGCCTGTGCTTGATCATAATGTGTCAAAGCATCCCAGGCAGTTCTTCAGATCTGATTTGGCATAAGGTACCTTCTTACATTCTGAAGAAACTTAATCATATAGTCTCAAACTCATCTGCCAGAGATCAGCTTGTCATGTGACATGGTGCATGGAAGAGGAATTTTCAGTGAAGTGGAACTGACTCCCTTGGAGACTGGCCCCCAGACAAGTAAAAGGGAAACCTGGGGCCCTGGGTTCATTGAATGACAAAGTGAACAGAGAGCATTGCAGTGTTGGGGTTCCACCCTTTGGGCATGAAGAACTTCTTAGTGGGTCCTGATTTACTTTTCAAAGCAGTCTGAGAACTCCTGGCATAATCTGGGCCAAGTCTTGGCTTAGAATTTGTTTTCTTCCATTTGGACCATTCAAAGTCTCTTTGGCCACATGCATAACACTCTTTCTTTTTTTATGATTGGCACTCAAACATCTGGAATTAAGGTAAAGGCTGACTGTAAGATATCTCTATTTATGACTCGCTGAAGGAGGTCAGCCTGATTTAGACAAAGATCTAGTCACACAAGACTACGGGTATGTGGGTAATCCTATGAGGCTGAACATTTGAAATGAGCAATCTGTGGGTCACACAGGGCACTTGGCTGTTTTGGGTGATGTCCACAGAGCCCTGCAGTGCCTTACTATCTGGCTGACTGACCATCATCTGGGTAGTGGGGAACATATTTCCCTTTCCCTACTATCAGCATCGGAGAAAGTGGCAATCACCCTCTGAGCAGCTGAGGAGAGAGCTAAAGTCTTTCCGGCATCATAGCAGCCACAGCAGGAAAAGAACAGTTTGGATTGGGTTCATTTGGAGGGAGTATAAAGCATATGCTCCAACTGTCCTGCAGTCGTGTAGGGATGTGGGGGTGGGGAGGGTGATTCGTCCCAGGTGGCAATGTTCCTGGGGCATCCCGACACAAAGCCATGCCCCCACATGCCCTGGCCACGCTCCTGTGCGCCCTGGCCACACTCCCGCATGCCCTGGCCATGCCCCCGCATGCCCTGGCCACACCCACACGCACCACAGCCCTGTGCTGTAGGCCCGCCCCCTCCTGCTCCCCCCTCCACACACTCCAAGCTCCACCACTGCTGTCCTGATTTGGCAGTGACAGTTCCAGGCAATCCTGTCTTCCCACTTTCTCTGCTGCTTTAAAAATGTCTAATTTTCTCTCTCCTCCTCCAACTTTTGCCCTTTGTCCTCAGCTTACTTCAGTTGCTGCAAACTAAATTCAAAGTGCCAAAATAGTTTGCACTCAGAACTCAGCAGGGGAGAGATGAAAGAAGGCGGGGGAATCTTGCCCTTCAGAGTAGACTCATGCAAAAGCAAATTGCTACAGCCTCTCCTAGCTCGTGTGTTCTTCCTCATCAATAACTTTTGACATTTTGGCCATATTCTGATGTTGCTTGGCTACCCATGTCCCAATTTGCATTGGTGAAATATTGTAGGGTACAGGCTTCTGTAACTTTAACGCTTAACAGATCTTGCAGCAGGACAACAGGACAAGATAGAATAAAAAACTATCAAATGTGATGAAGATACCTGTCCTCCTCCACCTTCCAAACTCCAACTTTCACCCACAGCTTTCCCCTCCCAACGCTGGTGGAGGCACAGAGGAACCTGCAACAAGAACACAGCTGGTCCCCCTCTGCTCCAACCCTCCACTAGTGAGGCAATAGCCTAGTAAAGGGGGTGTGTGTGTGTGTGTAGAGAGAGAGAGAGATATTGAGACTTCTCCAGTACCACCCAGATATATCAGGGGTCAAACCTGGGCCCTTTTACATTCCCAAAAACGTGCTCTATTACTGAGCCTCAAATGAAAGGATTCCTTAAAATAAAATAATTGAAAACCCCACGGAAAGTGTGCTTGGAGCACAATCAAGTGATGCAAAGCCACTGTTAGATTTTGAGGCAGGGAATGCCAAAACTCAAGGTTTGAATGGGAGCTCTGTCTTCTGCCCTGATAGGAAGCCCAATGCCTTAACTCAACGTACAAGAGGCCATGTAACAATTGATCAACTGTGAGGGAAAGATACTTTGTACATGGAAAGGGAGGGAAGTGTGGGTCAAAGGCAATATGTATCCCTCAAGCACCCCCTTCCCCAGTTTTGGCTTAAAATTGCACACACAGACACACACACACACAAACACCTCAAGGGAACACAATTAGGCATTCAAAGTAATTTTGGGAGCAGGCCTGTTCTAGACCTGGGAGTCATTTCTGCTTTTGAAAAAGGGCCTCCTAAAACTTGAAAAAGGCCCAGGCCCCAGCCAGCCCTAGAATAGCTTCAAATGTCAGACTGCATCACATGGAGGACTGCAGGGAAGCAACTGGACACTTTTGGGACAAAAATATAGGGGGAAGTGGCACGCAGGATGCAGTGCCACCTCCCCCAAACAGTAGGGGTGTATGGGGGTGTTATGAGGTCCTCCAAGCCCTGAAATGTGCCCAGGTGTACATACTTCGCATCTTTTATTATTCTTTTTTTTTCAATTAAAAAAATCAGAGATGGGAAAAAACATTCATGGTCAAAGATGAGAATATAAGATCGATTGTTCATGCAGATCATTGTTGTTGTTCTATTACAACTGCATGTCTGCAGGAGACACCACTTATTTCAGGAAACTGCAACCGGCTCATGGAAATACCAAGTTCATATTTAGGAATGTTGATCCAGCCATTTTAACTGCAAACAAAGGAAGTTGCAAGGAAGAACACCTCTAATTCTTCCAAGGAGTGGGACTATACTGCTGCCTCACACTTCTGCATTGCTGCAAGATGGTTTATTATAGAAAATGAGTACAGTAGTGTCCCATGTGAGGGCAGCAGAGGGTAATGCCACTTGAGGCCACATTCAGACTGCTTTAGCCACAGAAAGGATTTGAGGTCATAAAGCAGTGTTTCCTTGGGCCCCAAAGGAGACTGTAGTTGTAAATTCAGTCATGAGTGAGCCTTAGTTTACACACACACACACACACACACACACACACACACACACACACCCCAGAATGCACTTTTATTGAGCCTATCCAGTGTTTCCCAGTAGTTTGTTTCCTATCCCCTTGGGTGCATCTTTTGTTATGCCAATATATATATATATATACAGTGGCTTTGGTTGTGCGTGCATTGTCTAACAGCCTGTGAGGGGAGTAGCAGTTAGAGTGGTTGAGCAGGACCCAAGAGATCCCAGGTTTAAATCCCCATTGAGCCATCAAACTTATTGGAATGGTCATTCTCTGTTTTTCCCTTATTAACTCTCTCTCTGGCTGTTTCCACGCTAGACTGTTATAATGCTATTATTCCACTTTCAACATCCTATGGAATCCTGGGGTTTGCAGTTTAGGGAGGGGCCTCCCTAACGCCAGGATTCCATAGGATGTTGAAAGTGGAATAATAGCACTATTAACAGTCTAGTGTGGAAATGGCCTATGTCTCTGACTTGTCTTACAAGACTACTGTGAAGATAAAGTACAAAGGAGAAGAAAGGGCAGTGTAACAATATAACTAATAAACAAATACATGAAAACAAGTGAGCTACTCTCGAGGAAAGGCATGCAACTGAAGTTGTCATCTAGTCGTGTAAGCAGGTGTAACATGTTCCAAATGAAATACACACTGCCATTACCTCTAACCAGGGTCATAGAGGCTATAGTGTGGAAATTGCCATTTTAACTGCCATTCCTTCAGATGCGGGCTCTGGCCAGACTAAAAGATAACTCTTGTTGGTTAAGAACACTACAGGCTGCTGTGGGCTGAAAATCTGCAAACAACTAACACATTGTTGTGTTACTGAGAAGGAAGCATTGCTTTGCTAACCACAACCATAAAAACAGCCTTCCAAATCCTCTAAGAACACAACACATTTAAAAAATAGACCAGAGGAAACACACATCATATAATAATGAGCTATATATTTCCCCAGAGCCAGTGTGGCATAGCGGTTTGAGCATTAAACTGCAAATCTTGAGACCAGAGTTTGAATCCCTGCTCAGCCGGTGAAGCCCACTGGATGACCTTGGGTAAGTCATGTTCTCTCAGACTTAGGGCCCTATCACACCACACAGTTATAGCTCTATGATTCCACTTTAAGTGTCATGGTTCCATCTCACGGAGTTCTGGTATATGCAGTTTAAGGAGGAGTACTCAGAATTTGCCAAGAAAATTTTGGCCATTTCCGCACCAGGCTGTTATAGCGCTATGATTCCACTTTCAACATCCTATGGAATCCTGGGGTTTGCAGTTTCGGGAGGAATCATAGTGCTATAACAGGCTGGTGCGGAAATGGGCTTTGTGTTAAGTTTTCTTTAGAGTCACCATAAGTTGGAAACACCTTGAAGGCACACAACAATATTTCCCCACTCAGTCCCACAGGCTGGAATGTTACTATTTTGATTACAACTCCCAGAATATCCCAGCCACTACCAAAATCATGATGGCTGGTAGGTTCTGAGAGCTGTAATACAACAAAGGAAATTTTCTAAGGTTTGCTCATACTCTAAGCTTTGCACACATTTATTTAGGAAACATCCACCATGGTTGGTTGGTTGGTTTTATTCATTTATATGCTGCCTTCCTCCCAATAATGGGATTCAAGGTGGCTAACAGTACAAATTAAAACTATACCAAGTCATTAATAAAATTATAAATAAAAGTTATTTAGAAAGCATTAAAACAACTTATACAGTTAAAACATTAAACATTAAAAACACTAAAATTCATTAAAAGACAATATACAAACCTTAAAAACAGCACCACACAGCGTTACAACCATTGTTGGAAGCGTTCCAGGTCAAATCCTAGACTCAAGTAAATTTGTACTTTTGGCTGTAAGTAGAGAACGTGTGTCCAATTAGATCTTCTTGACTGGAACTCCCATAAACACCCAAGCATAGCCAATGGTGAAGGATGATGGAAGTTGCAACCCAACACTGTTTGGATTGCAAACTATAGATGTCAACCAAAACCACAGTGGCAGACCCATTCTGAGTCATTCAACAGATAACAACATTGTTTCCTCAAGTTCAGGCTTGGCCCACCAGTGAGAGGGAATAGAAATGGAAAAGAACAGGAGGCTAATTTGCACAATTGGACCTCATTGTTGCATATCCTGCTTTTGTTCTGTAGTTCAAGCCCCAGGAATGGAAACAAGCCTTGTATGATTAAACAGGAAATGGTTTGGATTTAGTTCTGACTACTAACAGCTATTAATGGCACAAGCTCTGTTATTAATTATCGCAAGGCCTAACTTAAACCACATGAACCCAAATGCCATATAGCTTACCATTTATGAACATGTAGATAAGGACCATTAATTATATATCCTTCCAAAAAGTGCTCTTAAAAATGTTATTTTTGTTATTTATTTCATGGCATGGCTGGGCACCCAAAATCTGTTAGTTCAACATGAATATACACATACACAAAAACGCTAGCATGTATTTATGCATTTATCTACCAGCCTCTGGCTCCCGTGTGACCACAGAGCTGCCTGTGAACTACTCGTGGTGTGCTGCTTTCTCAGTAACGATCGTCTTTATATATACACATCTATTTTCTACCTTCCTCATTTCTAGCTGGTGGCAACTCCAAGCATGAAGCAAACTGGCGCCACACGAAAGGAGAAGTGCACTCTGCTCCCCCTTGCTTAAGATATTTGTGTCCTTGGGAACAACATCTGCATACAAATGACGTGGGCATTGCATCAGTCCCGCAACAAGCACATGCATTTCTTGATTTATTTTTTTTGGCTCTCCATAGTTTCACAATGTATGCAAGAAAGCAACAACTGGCAAAAGGTCATGACTCAAGTCTTGTTTGTTTTACATTTAAGAGGACTTGCTGCAAAATGCACATGCGTACTTTTGACATCTTATAATGGTACATGTCCAAAATGTCTTTGGGTATCATCCCTAATGGTATTCTTCTGGGTTGCTTCTCTAGAATTTGGTCCTTCCTGGAAGGAGAGGTTCAGAAGGTGGTGCTGGAGACTTCCTGTCATTAGCAGCTGGCTCTGTCTTGTCTCCCACTCAATTTAATATTCACACAAAACTGCTTGAAGATGTTGTCCAGAGATTTGAGTTTTAGTATCATCAGTGTGCTGATGACACCCAGTTCCATTTCTGCTTTCCATCCAAACCCAATTAAGTTGTTTTAGTTCTAAGCCAACATCCACAGGCATTTATGAACTGGACAAGGATGAACAAATTGAAGCTTAATTCAGACCAGGCAGAGCTGCTTCTTGTCAGTCAAAAGACAAATCAGGGAATAAAGGTACAACCTGTGATGAAAAGAATTAAATCCCAGGCATGTCTGCAGTTTGGCTCTACTCCTGGATTTAACCCTTACCCTGGATTGCTGAGTTGGTACTGGCAGAGAGTGCATCTGCACAACTGAAGGCCAGTGCACAAGCCACATCTGTTCTGGAGATATTTGATCAAGCCATGATGACACATGCCTTAGTTATATCCATTACTATAACATGCTCTGTATGAATTACCTTTAAAGGATGTTTGCAAACTGCTGTTGTAGAAAATGTTGCAGCCAACATGTTTACTGTTGCTGGTTACAGGAAATATGTCACTCTCTCTGTTTCAACTGGTGCACTGGTCCATTTTTGGGCACAGTTCAGAGTCCTAGTTATGACCTGTTGCTGCTGTTAACTGCTATCAAGTCCACTTTGACTTATAGTGACCTTATGAATGAGAGCTCTTCCAAGTCACCATGTTATCAACAGCCCTGCTCAGGTCTTGCAGATTCAGGGCCATGCCTCCCTTGATTGAGTCTACCCATATGTAAAGCAGTCTTCCTCTTTTCCTACTGCCTTCTACCATACCAAGCATTACTGTCTTTTCTAGGGAATCATGTCTTCTTATGATATGGCCAAAATATGATAGTTTCAGTGTACAGTAGTCATCTTGGCTTCTAGGGAGAGTTTAGGCTTAATTTGCTGTAGAACTCATTTATTTATCTTTTTAGCAGTCCAGGATATCTAAAACTGATCTCCAGCACCACATTTTGAATGGGCTGATTTTCTTCCTATCAACTTTCTTCACTGTCCAGCTTTCACTGCCATACATAGAAACTGGAAATATGATGGCATGGATAATCCTAACTTTAGTCTTCAGTGATATATCTTTACACTTCAGGATATTGTCTAGTTCTTTCACAGCTTCCCTTCTAGTCTTTTGATTTCTTGACTGCAGTCCCCATTCTAATTAATGACTGAGTCAAGGTATGGAAAATCTTGAACGGTTTCAGTGTCTTCATCATCTGCTTTGAAATATGTAAACCATTTGTGATTGTTATTTTTGTTTTCTTAATGTTCAATGGTGAACTTGCCTTTGTAGTTTTTCCTTGATTTCCTTCAGTAACTGTTTCAAGTCTTTGCAGTTTTCTGCTAGTAGTATGGTGTCACCTGCATGTCTTAAGTTGTTCATGTTCCTTCTTCCAATTTTCATGCCTCCTTCCTCCAAACCTAATCTTGCTTTATGAATATATATTCACAGCACAAGTTATACAAATCAGGTGATAAAATGCAGCCTTGCCTGACCCCCTTGCCAAATGGAAACTATTGTGGTTCTTTGTATCCCGTCCTGACCGTAGCCTCTTGTCTTGAGTACAGGTTATATATCAGGACAATCAAAGCCCTTTTTGCACACAGCTTTGAACACGAAATGGCCACGGGAGCGATGCAGAATCATTAGGACAGTTCCGCATGATGTTCTTGTGATTGTGTGTTGCTCCTGTAGCGATCCCATGGCAATCACACAATGTATCATTTTCGGGTTTTTCCCGAAAATGGTGCATGATTGCGCATTCCTGCAGCGTCCCTCCTGCATTTACCTGGCGTGCGGAACATCAGGAAGCGCGATGGCTGTGCTTCTTCCCCCAGCGCAGCCTGGGAAAGTACCCGGCTTCGCTGCAGAAGCAAGGGGCAGGGCTATCATGCTTCCTTCCATCCAGCATGGAGCTGGTGTGGAGGGAAGCGCAGGGGACACAATTCCCTCCCAGAGGAGGCTTCTGCGCAATCCCCATGTGATGTCAGTGGCACCAAGTAAAGTGCGAAAAGGGCCCCAATATTGTAGCATACCCGTTTATTTAAGAGTGATCCATAGTTTTACGTGACCTACACAGCCTTGCCTCACAAGAGCATACGATCCCACCACCACAGAAAAGTAGTGTCACAATGCTACTTATAACCTATATAGTTTGGGTCCAGAACTCTCTTATATAATCTCCAGGCTTTGAAATATCAGAAACTCTTCTCTTGGTCCTGCCACTTTCAAAGGTGCACCTGATGCAGAGATGAGAGAGGTGCCTTCTTGGTGCTCCTAGATTATGGAACTCCCTTCAGTAAAATTTTATGCTAACCCTTTCTCTGTTGTCCTTCTACCAGCAGGCAAAGTACTTTCTGTTCAGTCAGGACTTCAGCAACTGCCTCCTAAAGATGTTTTAAAATGAATAATACAGAACTTTAAAATGTTTTGATGTTTATTTATTATTAGTCTGATATTTTTGAATTGTTTTAATCAAGGTTTTAATAGCATAATTAATTTAATGTAATTTAATGTAGAATTTATTGTATTTTTATTAGAATCTTTCAAGTTATGTTGGAAGCCATCTTGTGTTCCAACCCAGACAGAAAAGTGGGATATACATTCCAGAATCTGGGAATGATATCGAGAACAGATTCTGGGGCTGCTTCCGGAGCACTAGTTATGTCCCATCTGATTCAGAATCGCCAACAGACTATTGATGGAATAATAAAAGCAGGACCACTCACGGTGGCACTACACATAGTAGGTAACGCTATCTGGAAAACTCACCTGTGGAAACACACATACACATTAACTGTACTATGGGGTGGGCAAAGCACAGCCTGCAGGTGCATATGGCCCCTCAGCCCCACCTTTGTGGCCCTCAGCAATCTCCAAATCCCCCCACCTCTTAATTTTTTTAAAAATAAGCTTTTTTCTTCCAACTTTAAGGTGATTTTTCACCTGAAAACCAATTAAAAATGAAGTTGTTTACTTCCCCCACCCCCTGGGATGCCCACCTCTGAATCTCTGGGAAAAAAGGCCACAAATGGCAGTGAGAATTGGAGTGGTATCGCCTTTGGTGTGCCCAGATATGATAGCGTAGCCTTCTGGGGAGTGGTGTAGAAGCAAAATTGGCCTCGACCGCTCCACAATTACCTGTCCTGTTCTACTACGGGCTGTGAAAAAATGCGCAAAGCAATTAAATCAGGCCCTGGGTGTGGGAGAGTGTTGCAGGGTATCACCTGTGGGGATGCCAAGACCTCAGCCCCCAAGAGGAAAGTTTCCAAAGAGACTGATATACAACCTTTCAACCTATAATCCTTTCCATTCTCCAGGCTGTAGATAACCCATTGTAATATGGGCCTAACTAGGCTAACTTCCTTCAAATACTCAAATACTTCCTGACAATAAAAGAATGTGACTGAGCTGGCCCCTTAACCTTTTTTGTCCCATAATTCTTTCAGTCTCCCACTGATTTCCAGCAGTAGCTGCTTGCTGGTCTGTTGAAAACAAAGAAACATAAAACTCATCGTCTGGATGTCTCATCCAGTCTTCCTCCAACAACACTTTCTCTGTGTAACTATCCAGTGGGAGTCAGGAGGCCATACAGCCTCTTCAAGGGAAAAGAGAACTATAAATAGATGGCACTGTTTTGTTTTTGCAAATATATTTTTAAGCCTTTATTGTATCATTCAACCAAGCTAAGATCAACCAGAAATCACCAGCTATCAGGGTCTGTTTGTGTGCAGTGTGCAAACTTGGCTCCTACCAGTCTAATGGGAAGGGAAGTGAGAAGGGAAAAGGTCGTGGCACAGATAGTGCCTCTGCAGTCAAGCATAGCACAACTGGGACGATGGGCTGGTGGCCACGTTGCTCCTGAAACAATGTAAAATGGAGCCAGGAGACCTGGTGGGAGTCACGCTGTCTGCAGAGCACCCGGTAACTGTGCCTGGGGCAGGGGCAACTTCCACTCTCAAGAGCAAAATTAGTCCTGACACAAACATAGGAAGGCCTGTCCTACAGGTATACAGCTGTTTCTCTTACTATCTCCAGCAATACTGGGTGGCAAAGGGTATGAATCACTGGGTTGTTTCAGATCCTGAAGAGCAGGGGAAAGAGTAATCAGTGAAGAAAATGCAGAGGCAGGTAGGGAAAAAAATGCTGCATATTTTGGCATTAAGTGGTCAAAAGTACAATCAAAAAGTAGAGTCAGCATAACGCACAGACTACCCTATCACATCTTTTTCCCAAACCAGGACTCAAGATAGCAGCTTACAAATTGAAACAAATACAATACAGTTAAGTCTCCACATTTGCTAGGGTAGGGGCACAGGACCTCCACAAAAACTGAACATCGCAAATATCCAAATGTGTGTTGTGTGTCTGTGGGAAGGCTGCTGAGGCATGGTGAGGAGGACAGCACCCAGGGTCCAAGCCAGATCAGGTAAAGGAGAGAAAAAGGAGAGGGTTGACGTGGCAGCCCTATACTTCCTCTCTCTGACCATCTCTTTCCTTGGGTGTGTGCAGGGGGGCATCAGGACTGGGTTTGCAGTACTGAGAAATCGGACTGTGACCTGTCCTTAGCTGGCCAGGCCCTTCCTGGTGGAAGAGGAAGAGGATGAGAGGCAGGTTTATAAAGGGCTGCATAGCCTGATTGGATCCATCAAGAGGAAGGGAGGGTTCCTTTGGAAAAGAAGCACTGAGATGGGGGAGAGGTTGGAGAAATTCACAAATAATCAGATCCATGAAAGTCAAACCTGTAAACGTGGAGGGCCAACTATATAGCTGAAATAAACAAAAGGTTAATGTTAAGATGTAATTCAATGGTCAACCTAAAAACAATTTAAACCATTCAATTAAAAAAAAATAGTTTAAAACAGTTAAAAGTAGGACAGCACCCGCTTCCTTTAAAAATTACTGTGTTCTCAGAATAATTAAGTCTTTGCCCACTGACAACAGTATACTGAGGCTAAAGCTGGGAAAATGTGAAAGACATTTTTGTTTAAGTGCTAGAGAAGTAATCGGTTCCTTTCTCTGCCCTCTAGGGATGAAAAGGCTTCCTCCAGAAATGAAAGTTTCCGGACTTCCTGTCATCAGACTGAGAATGTTCTGAGCTGTTCTCCCTATTTCTGCTTGCTGAGAGTCCTAAGGGAGGAATGAGGTCAGATCAGAGAAACAGCAAGCGCTAGGGAAGCAGCAGTTAGCAAAAGCAGATAGAAAAGTCATGTCAGTCAGCTGGTAAACCACCTATGAAACATGAATTTGAGCAAAGAGGGAGTCCTTTCTTGGAAAAGGAAGTGGTTAGTGGTGAAAAAATAACACTAATTTGGTTTCCTGGCTCTGAGCCTGTTTCCCAGAGGGGAGTAGGGCATGTTGGATTGTGAAAGAATTATTCAGAGATAATTAATTATTTTATTAATGAGGTGGTTGGTTGGATAGATAAATAGATAAACAGAAAGAGACAGAAAAGCAGATACACACACACACACACACATATTGTTGTTGTTAACTGTTGTCAAGTCAGCTTCAACTTAAGGTAACTCTATGGATGAAAGACTTCCTAGTAACTATGCTCAGGTCTTGCACACTTGGGGCCCTGGCTTCCGAGTCTATACATCTGTAAGGTAGTTTTTCTTTTTTCCTACTGTCTTCAACATTACCAAGCATTATTGTCTTTTCTAGGGAGTCGTCTCCTCATGATATGGCCAATATGCAAAAGTCTCTGTTCAGTCATCTTGGCTTCTAAAGAGAGTTCAGGTTTGATTTGCTCTAGGACCTATTCGTTTGTCTTTTTAGGAGTGCACAGCAGTGATGTATTTAAGTCTTTTACTCCAAGTATCAAGTCAAGTCTCAAGTCCTTGGAGATACTTCCAAGTCAAATCTCAAGTCTGGAAGCCAACTTTATACCCCAACCAAAATTCCAGAATTATTGGATAGAGTGAAATAAATTCAGTTTTAACAATTTAAGCAGAGTTGGCTCTCCACATTTCCAGTTTTGCCATCTGCAGCTTCAGAAGTGAAGAATAGGGTCCTATCTTACTCCCCATTACTGAAGATTCAAAAGCTTTAAAAGAAAGAATCCTTCCTCCTCAAGCCCATTTGCTGTTCCCTCTGAGAAATGCATCCTGCATACTGGGGGCGAGTCTTGTCTTTTGCTTTTAGGAAATGTTTTAAAAGGCTCCTCTGATATGCAGCAGGAACAGGCTGTTGAGCAGACCTCAACCCTGCTGTGAACCCATTGCCTAACCTGTTTGCTATTCCTCTCTGAGAAATGCACCCACCCTTTGGGCTTGAGACAGATTGTCATGCAACTAGTAGCCAAAAAGAGATGGAGGCATTGTTCAAAGTTGTAAGGTTTCTGGATGAATGTGTTATGTTAGCTGAACCAAGGGCACAAAGTCAGTCATTAAAATATACAAGTCTCGAGTTTAGTATTCAGTGATGCACCTTTACACTTCAGGATCTTGCCTTGTTCCTTTATAGCTGCCCTTCCAAGTCCTAGTCTTCTGATTTCTTGACTGCAGTCTCCATTCTGATTAATGACTGAGCCAAAGTAGGGAAAATCTTGAACTTTTTCAATGTCTTCATTGTCTGTTTTAAAGTTATGTAAATCATCTCTGCTCCTTATTTTTTAGGGATGGGCCAACCGAATCCTCAAATCCTCGAATCTTGGGCAAGGATTCGAGATTCAGGAATCCGAATACCTGTGCCAAAATGGCAAATCATATTTTACGAATCTGGTGCCTCCAGAGCCCAGCAAAAGCCTGATTGGCCGGCAGGCCCCTGGGCATGTGAAAATTGCGGCATAAAACCGCCCACAGGCATCAGAGGCGGCATGCTTCCCCACTCCTGCTGCATGCTTGCTCACTTGGGCTGCACGCACTGTGCTGTCTCTCTCTGCAAGATAATTATTCCCTTTATCTTCTTTAGACTTGAGACTGGAGGGTAGGGATTGGGACCAGACTAGAGGCTGATTTTTTTTTTTAAGTGCTTTCCTTATTGCAGGACTTGAGAGTGGACATCAGGGTAGAGCAGGGCTTCCCAAATGGTGTGTCCCAACACGTTAATGTGTTGCCTGAAATGTGTAGGTGTTTTCGCCCTCCCAGGCTGAGAAAGACCCTCCCTCACACAAAAGGCAGAGAACATTAGGAGCACTGCTCTAGCACTCTGGTGCCTGTTTGTGGGGGAAAAGGGAAAGGAGTTTGCTCATAACTCTGTCCCCTCAAAGACAATCAGAGGGATCCAGGCAACAACTGCAACCCCCTCCACTTCACTCTCGGCTCCGGCTTGCTTGGCCCTCCTCCACCCTCCCTCCAGCCCCAGGAAAGTTAGACTAAGTAGCTGCCAGCCCAGCTTGAGTCAGAAAGGAGCAGCAGCACTGGAGATGGTTTGCTGGGAAAAGGAGCCAGCGAGGGCCTGGAAGTGCAGCCAGCGGCTGATTGACAGGTGCCAGGCGGGACTGGAGGATTCTTCTTTCACTGCATGCTCCTGCCTCAGTACTCCCTCCCCTGGTACTCACAGAATCTGAGCCCAGTAAGCCCCTGCATGCAAAGTCTGTTTTGGGATGAGAATGTGGGAGGGCATATTTTTCTCTTTCCCCGCCTGTCAGTAAAGCAGTGCTTAAAACAAACGTGTGGGCAAAACCAGAACTGCAGAGGTCTCGGGGGTTTTGTTGAGCCAGACGTTCAATCAACACCAGGGAGCATCTCTGCAAGACTCTTCCCCCGACTCCACAGTCCTTTGGGGATTTTGCAAAAAGACTCCCCTCCGGTAGCCTGACTCTCCTCTTCCCCATTCTCTCTCTCCATCTCTCTCACACCCTCCCCTTCTCTTTCTTACAGTCTCCAAGGCACAAATGTACTTTCAACAAGCGTATACACATACCTTATACAGGCTCCTCCCATTCACACACACACAATCTCTTCCCCTCTCCAACATACATTGCTCCTTTCATTCATATGCACACCCCCCCCCACACACAGCTTCAACACATACGAAACTTCTTGTTTAATTTCTCACACACAGTTCCCTGTAAATATTTTCTCTCCTTCTCTCTGTCTCTCATGCACACTCACACAAACTCCTCCCTTACAAACATACACAATCTGACTTTTTCCTGCTCTTTCTCATACACTGTTTTTCATTCTCTCATACACACTTTCTCTTGGTCTGTCTCTCCCTCTTTCTCTCCCCCACACACGCCTGCATGCACACCCAAACACACACTTTCTCGCTGGTTCTCTCACACATTCATGCTCAGTTTCTCTCTGGTGATCTTGGACAAGTCACACTCTCTCAGCCTCAGAAGAAGAAAAAGGCAATTTGCCTCTAACCAAATCTTGCCAAGAAAACCCCACAATCAGTTTGCCAAAGATTTAGCAGAGGAGGAGAGGGAGGAGGAGGAAGAAGAAATCCCAGAGGTAGGAGTGCAACTTCCATGCTTGCCGCAGGGACTATTTAGGCTAGATACACTTCTGGGGCTTTCCTCAGTGAGGGCGAAGGCAGCAGGACAGAATCGGGTAGGGTGGCTGCCTTTCCTGCTGCTGCCACTCTGGCCAGGGTCTCTGCTCAGTGAGGGCGACAGCAGTGGGCCAGGATCACATTGAGGGCCTGCCTTTCCCCACCCTAGATATGCCTCTGGGTACTACGCATTTGTAATTGGTTAGTTTAACCTGCAATTTGCTAGTAAAACTGAATTACTGTGTTACAAAATGATGCATCTCTAAAAAGTGTGTCATCAACAAGAAAAGTTTGGAAAGTTCTGGGGTAGACAATTGGGACTGGACTAGAGGCTGGTGTGTGCTTTTTTTAAGTGCCTTCCTTGTTGCAGGACTTGAGACTTTACTGGAGGGTACAGTCTTCTTGAGATTTCAAGGACAGCTGAAAGATTCCTTTGCATAGCTCGCTTGCAAAGCTCTTTCATACACAATTCTGTGGTTTCTAGTTTTACAAGGTGTCACAGCCTTCTCTGTCAAAGTGTGCTGGTGCATCATCAAACTACAAATGCAGGATGCCATAAGGAGCTATGCAAAGAAAATCCAGTTTTGACTTGGTTTATCTCTGTACTGTAGTATGTGGCCCTGTTTACACAGGCAGGAAAATGTGGGATTAATCCTCATTTTTCTGCCTGTGTAGAAAGGGCCTTCATGTCATTTTCAACCTGGGGAGATCCTGAGGCAAAATTATGACAACTGTCCTGGCCAGATTTCTTCAGAGGGAGGTTTGTCTTTGCCTGGGCTTTTGCTAAGTCTGAGAGAGTGTGTCTTGCCCAAGAGTGTGTCTTTCTCTTGTTTTTTAAACCCTTTGTAAAAAAAGGATTCAAAAGATTTGAGATTCATGAGATCCATGGATTCCCAGAAACTTCCAGAGAGTAAGACCCAGAAAATTCTGGATTCGTCCCATCTCTATTATTTTTGTTTTTTAAATGTTCAACTATAAACTTGCCTTTGCGCTTTCTTCCTTGACTTTCACCAGTAATGGTTTTGCTATTTTCTGTTAGTAGTATGGTGTCCTCTCCATATCTTAAACTGTTGTTCCTTCCTCCAGTTTTCACTCCTTCTTCCTCCAAGCCTAATCTTGCTGTACATATGATATGTTCAGCGTACAAGTCAAACAAAGTGATAAGATGCAGCCTTGCTTGACCCCCTTGCTGATTGGAAACTGTTCCATTTCTCCACATTCTATCCTTATGGTAGCCTCTTGTCCTGAGTACAGATTACTCATGCGAACAATCAATGTTGTGGCACACCCATTTCTTTAAGCGCAATCCCTATTTTTTCGCACATTTGGCACATTCAGCCTGACACCTTCAGCAAGGAGACCCTTCCAGCAGCACTGCTACCATCAACATAGCCTCTTGCTTCACAGGAACACAAAATCCCACCACTGTGGGAAGGTAGTGCCATGGTGGTACGTATATAGATAACTGAAATAACTGAAGAATCAGTTACTAAAGTTGAAGTGAGGGTGCACTTCCGAAGTGGACTTTCTAAATACATATGGATGAAGGCCCCAAACACAATCTTGATCCTAGCATCCATGGATTTCTAAATGGCTAAAGAAGAGAACAATTACAGCCCCCAAACTTTGCTGTTTGAAGAGGAACAATAAATTGTGCATGCACACCTGTGTCTCTTTCACACTTCACAGTTATAGCTCTATGATTCTGCTTGAACTGCCATGGTTGCATTCTGTGGAATCCAGGGATTTGCAGTTTAGAGAGAGACTTTTAAAATTCTCACATAGAGAGCTCAAGTGCCTCACCAAACAATAATCATAGGATGCAGTTAGGGCAGTTACATTGAGATCAAATTGGTATAATTGTGCAGTGTGGAGACATATATGGTTTCAAAGGCTGACGTATAGGTATTTTGGCACCTGAGTCAGAACATCTCACAGAAACCCTCACTAATTAATAAACGGACAGTTTTAGTTCATTGCCTTTTCATGGCATCCAGATCAGCTGCCATTTGTTGGCTGCCTCATTCTGTATAATAGTAGAGCTGACCCTTGAAACTAGGTTTCTTAAAACTAGGTTTAACTGCATGGACAGAAATGACACTCAGCTGCCTTTCTCAATTGTTAAGATACCACGTGATACATTTTAAAGACGTTAGTGTGTGTGCAGGCCTGCCGTCAATGTTTTGGAGAATGGGAACAGCCAGCCAGTGGTCAACATAAGAGGTTTATATATGGTCTAGTTAGTATCTCAAATGTGCAGTTTGTGCCCATGCTGTGGCAGGAGGTAAGATAGTATTATTACTGCTATTTCTGTCCCCTTTCCTTTTCTCTTCATTTCCACTTCCACAATCTTCTATGGAACTACTACTTCTCATTTTTCAAGAGGAAGGAAATGCCATCTAGATGGTGACATTTTTAAAAACCGTCCCTTTTCAGAATTTTCCAGTCATTTGAGATGATAATGAAGACAGTATCAATCTATGTCTCATGGCAGATAAAATTTAAATACACTGTTAAGTTTTGAATCCAGCTCAAGAAAGAGTAGGCAGTCTATTATAAAATACTGGTGTAACTTATTTGAGATCTTTTGATTTATTTACTTCATTTGTCTTTCATCCTTCTTCAAAGTGGAGTGTTAGAGACATGATTTGTTCAGGATCATCGATCCTTCATTGCAAGACAAGGATTTAAGCCTGGTACTGATAGAGCCAAAAGCCTATGTTCCCTGCATTATCACACTGCCTCTTTCTGGGCCACTTGAAAGCTTCCATTCAGCCATTAATTGTCCCTGGGATTCTGTGCCATTCCCAAGTCATACAGCAAACCTGTTTCAGTACGTAGGATTTTCCCTAATGATGGCTCATGGACTGGCCCAAGACATTTTACTACCTGAGGTAAAAGACAAGATGTTGAACCCTTTCTAGTCCACATACATTGGGCTGACAGCTCACTATTCTGCTGATAATGAGAAAGCAGCAAATTGTTTCAGGAGATCCAGGACAGGTTGTGTAATATACATAGTTCTGTCCTCCATCTCAGAGGGGAAAAAAACAGCTTCAAAGCATCAGAGCCAGATCCCTACCACCTCTTTGACACCATGGACTACCTGGTCCTGTCGCCTCACTCTGCCCAGCGCTAGGGCTGGCCCTGACAATGGTGGTCTGAACTGCAATTTTCAGCTGGGCAGGCATACCAGACTGATTATCAACAGTAAACTGACAGACATGCACCTACAGATGAAAACAGCAACAGTGAGACTGCAAGAAACAATGTCTGAAAAGATGTAATGGTCTGAATCTCTGCCATATTCCCACACTCAAAATTCCAGCCTGAAACTAGGATTAAAACTGGATAGTTCATTTAATACAGATTGCACAGCTTTTCTTTTCACCTCTGGTGAGCTTGTATGGCCCTGATCCAGGCTGGGACTCAGTGAAGCTTAACCTTGCCACCCAGCTGCATTTTTGTTTCAACATCCCTCTTATGTGGGGGCTGAAAAATAACTAACTAATAAAAAAAAAACAAAAAAACCCAAAACTGCCTTCAGTTCGTATAAATTTGAACCCCCCCTCCGCAAAAAACAGCTGGATGGAAAGGTTTAAGCCTCCGCCATTGCATGATCTGATCTGAATCAGGGCCATGTGAACTTACTAGAGAGTAAAAAAACACAGTTTCTTAGCATGATATGCATGTATCCCTGAATGACGCTGTACAATGAAGCAGGTGTACAGTGAGCAGAGAAATTAAGTACCTGGACCTCACTCAGAGAGTTTTCCAAAAGGCTATTGCAGTGTATAGCTGTTTAATGCATTTGGTCAAAATATCCTTCATGGTTGTACTTCCTTCTGGAGAAATTACAGGTATAATAGCATTAGATGTGTTACATTTTATACCTTAGAAAATGTAAGTCTTTCCCAGGACTCTAATTGCCAGGTAGAGGACAGTTGCACACCAGTCATAAATGCCTATATGGTACTTCTGGTGAAGCTGAGGCTGGGTGTTTTCCTGTTGCAGAATTTTAATGAACATTCCAACTGTTCAGGGAACAAACCTCGAAACAATTGAGAACAAAAGTCTCACAGTCTAGCTTTCAACTAGTAGGGCTGACAAACCTAAACAACTCTTACGGGAGGAGCTGTTGCTTTATGCAAGACTGTAGATTAGAAAGCTACTCTAGGCAATAGCAAAGACCAAGAAGCAATGGGGAAGGACTACTGAACTAACTTTAACTGATTAATTATTTGGTGGTAACCTTCTAGTCTATAAGAACAGTGACAAGGAACATGACCTCTTAACTCCATTTTCGCCTCTGTTCTTTTGTGGCTGCTTTTAAAAAGTTTGTTTGTTTATGCTTCTGAACAGGTTGTGCTTATTAACATGTTCAGAAAATGTGTGAAACCACCAGCCTTGCAACTGCCGTTCTCTTTTCCTTATGTGTCATGTCTCATTAGACTGCAAGCCTGAGAGCACAGAGCTGTCAAACAACAATTTGTAAGCTGCTCTGGGAACCTTTTTGGCAGAAGGGCAGGACAGACATAATCTAAATAAATAAAATATATTTTGTGAATCCTTCTCTTTTATCTTATTTAGGCCCTCTGCCTGTCAGAGGAGGGAGTCTAGCAAAAAGCTGGTGATTAAGAAGGAAGGTCACTTGGAAAGTAGATCAGAACTGAGCAGCAAAACCAAAGCCAGAGCTTTATTCAATCAGGTATCGATCTGTCCATTGTGTTGCGCTGCAGAGCTGACAAGGTAGGCCCTCCACATTCACAAGGGATAGGGACAGAGGTCCCTCGCGAATGTCAAAAAATCACAAATATCACGCTGCTGGCAGGGATGTGCAGGGCGGGCAATTGCCCATTGCCTGCATGCCCTGGGCCACTGCCGAGCAATCGCCCATCCTATGACCGCCCATCCTGCTCACCGCATCCATCCATGCCAGCCGCTGCCAGTGCGCCCACTCCAGAGGTGGCTGGCAGGGACGTGCAGGCAATGGGCGATCACCCAGCCTGCATGTCCCTGCTGGCTCCTGCCAGCACACCCACGCCACCTGTTGTTGCAGTTTAGGCCTACCTGGCAATAGCACCCGATATCACTTTGATATCATAATTCGGCCTTACCGTACCACCCCTCTCCACGTGTTTGTGAGACCCCCGGACAAGCACAGAACTAAACTCGGCCATCAAACGCTGCAATATCCCAAGACAATACAGGCAGGCCAGAAATAGCCAGATCACTGCTTCAGGAGACCTCTCTGCAAACACCCTTATTATGTATGCACGCTGTTTACAAAGGACTCCCTGCCCCGATCAGGTAACTTGGCAAGCTAGAAGCTTAAATGCCAAGCACTGAGCATTTGCATACAGTCTACCTCTTTGTCAATTCAGACTTAACTCAATCATGCTAAATTGTGACCTTTCCGAGACGTTGTCTTGCACTCAAAACTCATTGTTGTCCCCGAGTAAGGCATAGCCTGCAGTCACACTTCTCCCTATAAAAACCCCTGATTCTGAGATCTTCCTCGGATCGCTCCCGAGTTCCAACTGCCTTGCTGCCACATTGCTTGGCAAGCTCCACGTGCTGAGATACACTGAACCCCAGCATCGCTCTCTATCTTCTTCCAGGCTTCAGGAACAGGTTTCGTACCACCTGAACCAACTATCCCTCTGAAAATCCTGCTATCTTACTCACACCTTTATTTTCCTGAGTTATCTGTGTGCTTGTGTTGCTTACATTGTGTGCCTGTATTTAATAAAGATCATTCATTATTTTCAAGCCAGTCTGCTTCTTGACTTGGCCTAACCCCATAAATACTGGGTTACAAGATCCTGCTAAGTTACCCTGCCTCTCGTAACGCTAAAGCAGTGCTCTGAGCTAATTTTCTCCACCTATAGTTGAGCACATTTTGGTGTCCCTCGCGGGACCCCCAGTAAACAGGGTAACACACCACAGGCCCAGGCTGTGCTGGCAACAGATGATGCTCCCCCTACACATCCCTGCTGGCTGCTGCCAACATGCCCTGGCAGGCAATTGGGGAGGGACTTATTTTTCCCCCTCCCTGCCCCTTGGCAAAAGGCCAGGAAATGGGGAGGGGAGAATTGGGGGGAGGCAAGCGGGCACTTTGCAAATAATCAGATCCATGAAAGTGAAACCCGTGGTTGCAATGTTCTTCTCTAGGCATTTGCAGTGAGGGTGTTCAAGTGCTGTGGCCACCAGCTGATAACTACCACTAGCAAGTAAGGCACTGAGGTTCTCCTGCTAGTCCCATGTCCAAAACCCTCAGTGAATTAGATTCATCTCCCTCTCTCACTTGCTCTCTTTCTTTATGGAGAGAGAGATGGAAAGACAGGGAGAGAGAGCTAGGTATTCCTTTTTTAGTCAGGCTTATCCTGAAGCATCTACTCTATGGACTAGATATTATAATCTTGTTTCTGAATGTGGTACCATGGTACCACATACCAACTTAAGTTTTAAAGGAATAGACACATTAATGGAGAGCATGTAATAGTCATGACTCTGAAATGGAACTTCTTTTTTATATAGGCAAGTCTTGTAATGTTGGAACCTCTGGAACCTCTTTATATATAGGCAGTCTAGCAGATTGAGGGAGAGATTCATCCTCCAAACATTTGCTGTTGAGGTCAATCTAAGGGCCCATCTAGCTTTGTCTTCTGTGGTCAGCCAGGTGCCCCCAGAAGTTTGAAACTGAGGGCTCCTCCTTCCCCAAAATCTGCTGTATTGCCTATATATAAAGAGGTTCCAGAGTTTCCAGCATTACAAGACTTGGCCTCTTTATATCCCAGTCCATGTCTAGTTCTCCCTTTCTGTCTCTTTCTGCCAGTCCCTTTCTGTGAGTCACATAAAATAAGAGATGCATAAAAGTAGGATGAAGTCCATGTTCATTCTTGAGCCAGGTGTTCTCCATGGCTGGGGGCTTCCAGGAGTTATAGTCCAAAAGAGAAAGATTTTCAAGCCCTGTGTCTGCCCCAGACATAACAGCTGCACCAAAGGCATGTACTCACTAATCATCTGGGTAAACTAAGAACTCAAAGTCTCTGTGCACACAAAGCAGATTCCAGACCATTTCCAATGTTATTTTAAATGCAGACCAGCAGCTGGTCTGAGAACTCAGCTTGGCTGCATTTTAAAAGATTTTAGATTGTTCTAGGAATTGCGGCTTTCAAGGGTGGGTGAGTGAGGGTATTTTGGAAGCATAAATAACATCCTCTGAGATCCAGGCATGGATCACAGAAAGGTTGTGGACTGGATGCGTGAGGTAAAAGGAATGACTGACAAATGCAAACTACCAGGCTTGCTGTTACCAGTCTCTCTAATTCTAGGATCCTCTGGGCTGACTATTAAGACTTCGTCTCCTTATACATCCCATCTTTGCTGTCCCAAATTTTCTGTCTTATTGGGAAAGGGAGAACCGTGAGGGGTGTCCATGGCTAGAGAAAAGGCAAAATCTGTGTGTGAGAGAGTGAAGAAATCAAAGGTTTTCATTTACTAATGGGTTTAGTCCATTCAGTACCGAGTTGATATAGAAGTTGTGTTTGTTTTTATGAGTCATGGTGCATCATTCTGAAGACAGCATGTGCGGCAGGGGAATACAAACCCGGATGAATTGCCCCTGTTGACCCCCATTCTAAGTCATAATGTTAGGGTTGCCAGGCCTCCTGAGGCTCAGACTCTGAGACACTGTGTCAGACAGCTTCAAGAGTCAAAGAACCCTTTTGTACTTGGTGATGATTTAAAAGAGAGAAAGATTCGTCTGTTCCCTTGCATCTGTTTCCCAGTTCTGAGATTTAATCAGTCTCTGAAGTGAAGACTCAGAGGCTCAAATTGCATGCTATAAGAAGAGTATGAAATTCTCTCTTCTGCATTTTTTAAAACCAAAGCAGTCTGGGCAGGCTGCTATTCTGAATAGATGAGAAGAGCCTCCCAGAGAAAGAGACTGCTTAACCCACTCCTCCCAGGTTCTTTTCCTGCTCAAAATCATCTTCCCAAGCTCCCCCCCTTTTTATTTTATGACTGTGTATCTACACAACGGCTTTATAGAACACCCACCACTAAACAACCTAAGGCACCAGATCATATCTGATCTTGGAAGCTAAGCAGGGTTAGCTCTGGTTAGTACTTACATAGGAGACTGCCAACAAATACCAGGTACTGTAGGCTATATTGCAAAGGAAGGAACTGGCAAATCCTTGTCTAAGAAAACCTTATGAGATTCATGGGGCCACCATCAGTGGAAAGTGAGTTGAAGGCACACATGCATGTGCATGCACACACTCACATCACTTTATAATACTTTCTCTGTCTATGGAATCCTAAGATTTGCACTTTGGTAAGGCACTTACCTGAGCAATGAAGAAAGATAGTAGGAATATAATAATTTCATTTGCTATGTGGTGCTGGGGAATTGTTCTACAGATATTTGTCTAAAAAGACAAATAAATGGGTCCAAGAGCACACCAAGCCTAAACTCTTTCTAGAAGTTAAAATGACTAAACTGAAGCTGTTGTACTTTGGACATATCATGAGATGGCATGAATCATTAGAGAAGACTTGCAGGTCTTTCTTTCACAGGGTCACCATAAGTCAAAGTTGACTTACAGCAGTTAATTTGTGCATATGTCTGTCTGTCTGTTTATATAGGAGAAGAGAAAACCACCTTACAGATGGAGATTGCTAACACGATGTAGCAGTCTGAGCATCGGATTATGACTCTGGAGAACGGGGTTTGAATCCCCACTCAGCTGTGGAAATCCACTGGGTGTCCTTGGGCAAGTCAGATTATCTCAGCCTCAGAGGAAGGTGAAGACAAACTCCTTCTGAACAAATAGCTAGAAACCCCCATGATAGGTTCATCTTAGGGTTGCTGTAAGTCAGAAAGGACCTTGACGGCACATAATAATAGTAACAACAAAAATATCAGCAGACTCAGTCAAGGAAGCCACGGCTCTGAGTCTGCAAGACTTGAGCAGGGCTGTTGATGACAGGGAGACCATTTCTTCACTAGACTGTTATAGTGCTATTATTCCACTTTCAACATCCTATGGAATCCTGGGGTTTGCAGTTTAGAGAGGGGCTGGCCCCTCCCTACATTGCAAACCCCAGGATTCCATAGGATGTTGAAAGTGGAATAATAGCACTATAACAGTCTAGTGAGGAAATGGCCAGTGACTTGGGAGTATCTCATTCATAAGGTCTTCTTTGCAGAAGTCGAAATCTACTTGATGGCCATTAACAAAGGCACCTAGCATTTTCTGGAAGAAGCTTCCCCTCCTGTAATCTGAAGAAATTCACTGAAGCTCTCTAGCAGATAACTTTGAGCACCTCCATTACAGGATTACATAGGGTGGAGACATGGCAGTTAAAGTGGATCACGCTTTATTTTGGGGACTGGCCTAAAACATATTGTTGCCTGAGGCAGAACAGCAAAGTCAGAAGTTGGATAGCATCCCCAACCACCTAAGTTGTTTTGGTACAAGTCCTGCAAGCATTACTACCTACTCCTGCAGTAAAACTATAATAAAACCAAGTGAATAATTAACAGTTTGATATTTCATGAAACTCAGAATCCAAATTAAGTAGCATCTCCACATCTGCCCCTGTTCTCCTGAGATGCAGCCTGCCCAAAACTGCTGTAGGTTTGATGTGTGTGTGTGGGGGGGGAGAGAATTCTTCACAATATGTACTCAGCCTGAAAAGAAGTTAAACTTTGGAAACGACAGGTTGGACATTAGGAAGTGACAACAAACCTATTTATGTTAGTTGAGAGGCAGTCCATCCTTGCGTTAATCTTTGCCCTCTCTCCTGCCACGTTTGTTCATTCCACTGCCTATAACATAGTCCTTTAAAGATCTTTTGCCACATAAAGCTTTAGAATAATAACCAGCACTGTGCACTCTGCCTCAAAATGGGCTGGAAGCCAATGCTGTTGGCATAACAGTAAAGCACTGTGCCTCTGTGCATGTGCGTGCGTGTGTGTGTGTGTGTAATGTCTGCTCCTGCAATTAATATAAGACAGACTCAAAAGCTGACAAGATTCCAAAGGCAGCAGAAGAAAGATTTATTTCTTCACCAACTCCAGCAGAGCATTGTGGACAAGGTCTGATGAACATAAGAACGTCAGCCCATTAAATACTATACAGCTGGAATTAAGGCAGACTTGCTTTAAAGAAACATTATACCACATCAAACATATCAGTATCAATAAACATTAAAAATACTATATTTCTCAAACATACCAATATCAATAAACAAATATTTAAAAACATTGCAAAAATTAAAACTGTTATCAAAGAGCCAGAGATCACCAGTACTTGGCCCATCATTTAGGATAGTCTTTACTACCATCCTTCTTCAAGGAACGTATCTTTCTGGCTAAACACAGATCTTAATTCATATACTGGATGCCTGTCTACTGCTGGAGGTATATACCTCTCATCAGATTCTCATTGGCCTCTCCTATGTCACTCAAGGAGCATTGGAAAACTCAGCAGATTGAACATTTGGTTCATCTTGCCTTAAACCTATGTAACCAGGACTTCCAGATGCCTGCTTCATGGTCTTAACTGATGCCTATTACACTAATATACCCAGCCTTCTGCAGTCCTCACTTATTATGAATGTGGTTGCTTACATTTTTCTGCAACAACAGCAGGGAGCCGTCCTTCCTTACGATCTTTAGATTCCATCCATACTAAATCTCCCTTTTGTAATGATTGCAGAGACTGCTATTTGATCACAGAAATATTTTTGCCTATTCTGGACTCTCTGCAGGTCCTGATGTACATTCAGTAGGAATCTTGGGCCATACTGAATTACTTGTTGCTGAAAGTTTGCTTCTCAACATCCTGCCCATTAGCATTTGTACAGGTAAGCATGACATCCCTGTAACTGGTGAGTCCTGATTTTCCAACAATGCCAAATGCAGAGTCACACACGCATCTCCTGCCTTCTTCACAAACTGCTTTATAGACTGGATTGCTCATTCTGCCATTCCATTAGATTGTGCATACCCTGAACTACTCAAACATTGCTAAAGCCCTCATTCTTTTACAAACGCTTTAAATTTTAGACTAGCAAAGGACATATTATTGTTTACAACTGTCCTTGATATTCCATAGTGAGCACACACAGATTTAAGCCTACCAATCACAGTTCTTGCAGTCCTGTAAGGTAAGGTATTTAGAAATCAACTGCAAGAAGAAAAGAAGTTCAAAAATATCTACACCACACCTTTTCCCATGGTAGTTCAGGAATCTCATGTGGTTTAAGTCACTTCTTTTGATTGCTTGGAGCAAAAGGTGCACAAACAGAAGAGTTTCCAATAACAATTGCAATATCTTTTGATGTATCTGGCCCCCTGGGACTAGCTTTAATTCCGGCAGTGGAATATGCTGCCTTGGAGTGTAGTGGAGTCTCCTTCTTTGGAGGTTTTTAAGCAGAGGCTGGATGGCCATCTGTCGAGAGTGCTTTGAGGGTGTTCCTGCACAGCAAGGGGTTGGCCTGGATGGCCCCTGGGGTCTCTTCCAACTCTATGATTCTATAATTCTATGATTCTCTGTATACCTTGATGAAACTCATGAAGCTGTGAGAATATACTCTGCCTTTGAGATACAATAAATATTAATCTTATCCCCCATGAAAAGAATACCATCGTGACATCACAAATTGTCCTTCACAGGCAAAAAAAAGGTCTTTCTTCTCCTACTATCTGTGTGCCTTCAAACTGCCTGTTGACCTATGGTGACCCCATGAATTTCATAAGGTTTTCATAGGCAAGGAAAACTCAGAGGCGGTTTTGCCAGTTCCTTCTCCTGAAAAATAGCCTGCAGCACCTGGTATTTGTTTGCAGTCTCCCATCCAAATACTAACCATGGCTGAACCTGCGTAGCTTTCAAGAACAGACAGGACCTGGAGCCTTCAGGATAATTAGGCAATACAACTTCCAAAATGAAATAAAAATGGTGTGGATCAGAATAACAGTTTCCATGGCATTCTGGGTGTGTCGAATCAAAAGGCCTTCAGCAGACACATTCTTGTTCTGGAGAACACAATCCAAAAGAGGAACACACAAAATTTGAGAATTTTGGTGTTTTGCTGAGCAGCAATAAAAAGCCATGTGGCATCATCCTTGGATGGAGGACAATGAACACATTCAGGGAATTTGCTTACATTACAGTTTGGAAAACTGAATTTAATAAGGAATTTTTTCCTGTTACTCTAAGTATTTTAAAGGTAACTCACTGCTATTACTTATTGCAATGATAAAAACCAGTAACTCATTATGCTGTTTGTTGTGTTAATCATTTTTTCTCCATTACTTCCTCTTACTTTCTTGCGGAAAAAATTCTTAAGATGTTTACAAGAACGGCATAAAGCTTGCAAACTCCCTTTGAAAATGCTTCTTAAAATGCCCTTTATAAATAACATTTGGACATGACTAGCAGCTGTTACTTGTTACACCAGTAAAGCAACTTTGGTCTTGCTCCATTACATTACTCTTTTTTGCACCCCCTTACTTCCCCAAAGTAACTAGTTACAGGCCACTATGTTACTGAACATGGTTATGATAACCTGTGGAGAATGCTTACTTCCAGCAGCAACAGAACACTGCTATGTACCATAGCAGAGTTGTTGAGCTCTGAGGCATGTACATTTTGGTCATGACTCTGATTAAGCCACTGAGGCCTATGACAGCACAGCAGCAAACCACAGCATGTCCATCTCCACCACACTTGTGGTCAAGCAAGAAATAATCATTTCCAGGAAAGACATGACTTTACAGTACAATAGATGGTTTACTGTGGCTGGGAGTGTTGATCTGAGGCTATCTGTATTTATGAAACTGCGTGAGGAAGGGACAGTTGCTTACTGGGTATCCAGAGAAGACAGAAACCAGCATTTGATGGGCCACATACATTTTTCCTAGGGCTGCCCTCTATTGTTTGGCTGAATTACAGGGCTGCAGGGGGAGATGGGGGAGAGGAGCAGTGTTAGCTTCTCCCTAATCTTCCTCCTGAATTCCGTGGCTGCTAACCTCTATGTGTGCCACACATCCTGAAGATACCTAAACTTGACTGCTGCCCCAGATGTAGTGGAGAACACTAGGCTACCATGTTACAGCCCTGCGCACCCCCCACGATTGATATAGTTTAATTGCCAATATTATTTAATTGGCACTACATTAACTGGCACTGATACAAAATCAAAACCTGAGGTGACTGGAAAGTCAAGTGGAAAGAGGCCAAGTACTGACTATAAATGTGAGATTGCAAGGCAAGTCAGCTACACACCCTCCCAAGCAAAACTGAAGTCATTGTCAAGCAGATTGCAAGGCAACTCTAGAGACAATAAGTTTATGCTAAGAGCTGGACATCTCAGAGCAGAAAGGGTAAGTCCCCATCAAACTGCAATTGTTCTGACCCTGATCCCTCACACCTGGATGTTTCTCTGCTTTGTCTTCCCAGCATCTCCACAATACAGAGCTATTACTACAGCCATTACCACTTTGTCGCCTAAGACCATTAACTTTGTCTGGACTTCATTGTTTGCGTTGCAGCTCCCATTGACTGCTTGACATCCATGTCAACAGGATAGTTTTTGGGTATAAGAATACTTGGTTTTGAGCAGTTCAGTGCAGTCTCTTGCCTTGCTGAACACCGCACTGTCCGTTTGATTCCTGAACGAGAACTGTCCTTAGGTGCCTACCTAAGTCACATTACAGCTTTTCTTTGCTTCTCTCTGGACTGGTAATTATCACCCGAACCCTCAAAGTCCTCTGTCCACACTTCCTTCCCTTTTCCTTTGGTTAGTCCTTGTGTGAGTGTTTGGATCTTTTGAGTGTGTGATTTTTTCAATAAAACACATTTTTAACTCTGGCTTGTTCTTTGCTGCGTGATCCCATAAACATAGGTGGAAAGATCCTGTTAAGTTACCCATGTCTCACAGGCCTCTTAATTTTGAGCTAATTAATTCCCCATTGTTACGCTGAGGTACTGGCATTGCAGATGGACCCATGTTTTGGGGTAACAACTACCAGTATTGAATTAAGGATAAACTACTTTACCAGCTGCCTTCTGTATAAGGGGCACTGTCTTGTCCATTGCCTCAGGCACCAATATATTTTGGTTTGGCCCTGGATATTCTCTCCCTTTCTCTCTCACACAGTTTACAGTCTGTAGGTCTTTGCAGCATCCTTCTATAGTGGTGCCCTCCATGCATGTGGACCACAACTGCTGTTGTTGTCCGCTGACACATTTGGAGGACAAGATGAGGAAGGCTGCCTTATGATATGATGCAGGACTTCCTTTATTGTCATCCACCAAGTTTGTCTGAGACAGCACATTAAGTCCCTTTCTTCAGTCATCACAGTTAAAGTACGGGCCAACATTGTGCCCCAGAGCCAGGGAAGAAGGGAATAATTGCAGCTCACATAGAAACCACAGCAAAATCCCAACTGAATTTGAGAAGTACATAATGGTTGTCAAGATCTAGGCTGGAATCCTGCTAGTTAATCCCAGCTGGTGTATATCCACTGAATTAATTATTGAATGGTGAGTTAATACATAAGTAAATACAATGCATTCCATGGCTCTTCTCTAGTTAAGATTAATAATAGGATTTCACTCCTGGATTTCTAATCAAATTGTTATCTCACTTGATTATAAGGATTCCTGCTTTCAATCAAACATGGGCCATTTCTGCAATCAAACATGGACCATTTCCACAGTAGACTGTTATAGCGCTATTATTCCACTTTCAACATCCTACGGAATCCTGGGGTTTGCAGTTTAGGGAGGGGCTGGCCCCTCCCTACATTGCAAACACCAGGATTCGGTAGGATGTTGAAAGTGGTATAATAGCGCTATAACAAGTCTACTGCAGAAATGGCCATGGTGTCAGATTGGGGTCTGACAGCAACCCTTTTCATTAAAAATCACTCATGCATTCTATGAACATGTTAGGATAGACAGGGTTCAGAAAATAACCAGGCCCTGACACAGAGCTTGGAAACGCTAGTTGTTTCTTTTTTTTTTACTGTATCTCCCAACATCCCTCATCCAGCATCACTCTGACAACAATATTCTCCTCTAGCTTCGGCTCTGAAACTTATTCACACAGTCAGTTAAACACTTGAAAAGCATCCCTGGGTCACAGAGTTCTCTTTTACATGTTCAAGTGAATGCATAAGTGTTGAACGATACAGCAAGAAGAGTTCAGCAAAGTCAAATTGTGGCCAGCCAGCATTGAGATGGGCATGTTGTTCCAGTATTAAAGGAACTGGAAGAAGCAGCAAAAGTAAGTATCATAGAAGTAATTGATGGCTTAATTTTTTCTTGAATTTCTGGGGAAGTATGTTGTACATCTTGGGGTGAGGCACAGAGATACAATTTCTCTAAGTCACATATTCTTGCTTCCTATTGCAGCTAGATCTGGAGACCCAGTCTTCCAATTTATTCCTAATTGGTACAAAGGAATAGATCCAAGATGTAAATATAGCTGGATTTCTAAGAAATAGATACCACCATGGTTAAAATCCAGCATTTGGCAAAAGAAACATTTATGGGGGAGGGGAGAGAACACCATACTTAACAGTAAAGTTTCCACATAAACAGAACAATGCAAGAATGAGGACACTAATTAGAACATAATGTGAAAAAATAGTTTATAAGACAAAAAAAAAATCCCTCAAGAATGCATGGGCAGTGTTTAAAAATACCAGCATTACCATATATAAGATCTGGAAAGTAGTAAACAAATACTAGTGTTACTAAACAGAAAGAAGTTATTAAAAGCAGAGAATCGTCTTTTGAAAAGTTAAGGCATATTTCAAATGCGGGCAGAAACACTGGCAAATTAAATGTAACATAATAAGTCAAGTGTGATTTTTAGGAGTAGCTCAAAGATATAAAAGATAGCAAGAAAAATGCTAAAAATGCATTCAGACATGGTGGCCATCAGAAAATGCTTTAGTTCTCAGTTGAGAATTAAGTTTGATTTATTTATTTATCCTACCTTCTCCATATATTTATGACTCAAGACAGATTATGGGATTCTGAAAAATGTCATTGGTAGTAACTGAATGCCTCTGAAATGAGATGGGCTGCTTTTAATTTAATTAAAAGAAAAAAAAATCAGGCCTCCTTGGATGCATTTGCATTTCACACATAGTTTATCTCTGAGCAACTGTAAATTCTTGTCTATTCTCGTAAGAAAACTACAAAAAGTCTCATGTTTCACATGGAGCTCCTTGATTCTTGCACATGTAAATGAATTCTCCTGCACTTGGCAATATTGTCCCGCAGCAAAGGAGGATAACACAACCGGTCTGGAAGGGGGAAGGAGAAAATGAGAGTAAGTATCACACTATCACAGTTTTGCTCTTCCTCCCCTCCCTGCCTATTGTGGGAATTTCACTGAAACAAATCTTCCTTCATCATTGACATGTTATAACCATCCTACCTTCTACCAACTAGAATATTCCCTTTGATGCAACTCTTCACACAGCATTCCTGCCTGATAGGAGATGACCGAAGGGAAGATTCTGGCAGGTGAAGTTCATACCACAGCGCTGCCCATGATGTTCAGCTATCACAGACAGTATGGCCTGTGTTATCAGATGCTGGGGAACATGTAACAGAGGAGACTGTTGCCTTCCTTGCCTTCTTTATTGCCTTCCTATTGGGCCAGCTGGTTGGCCACTGTATGAACTGAATGTTGCACTGGACTGGCCTTGGGTCAGATCTAGCAACATGGCTTGTCTTATGTGGTTACCCGGGGGAAAGTCTCTCCTTGACACAACTGCTGTGGGAGATGATTCCTTGTCTTTTAAGACACACTTTTAGAGAGTGTTGACTTGTGTGCATGGAAGGCCATAGCTCAGGGACAAACCACATACTTTGCATGCTTAAAGTTCTAGCTTTAGCCCATAGCATCTCCAAGTCAGACCAGAGGGAAAATCCTGCCTGAAACCCACAAGAGCTGCTGTCAGTGTAAACAATACTGAACTTGATGGGCCAATAGTCTGACTGGGTATAAGATTACTTCCTGTGCTCCTATATATTTTCTTGTTTAAAATGGTGTTTTAGAGACCACTGTTCCTTGGGTCCAGTTTTTCCTTGTCTAAGGGAAATATACTCTTCACATGCCCAGAGCCACTGTTTTCTTAAGTTCTTTTTAAGAGGGAGGGAAGTTCTCACCTTTTGGTTCCTAATAATAGAAGGTTGCTTGAGTGATCATTCTTCACACTAATTGTGGACTCCAGCTCTGGCTGAGAACTTCCACCATGTTTCCTCACCATTCTCTGTTAGGTAACAGCTGTCCATGTGTTTTTCTGTTTCTGCTGGGATGTCTTCTAAACTTCAGAAAACCTGTTCTGCTTCTGCCTTCTGGTCCTTGTTGAAGTGCTCCAAAGGAGCTGAAATGCTGCAACAACAAATACCAAGTACGCTTGTGAAAATGTACTCTGGTTAAACATATAAACTTGTTATGTGTGCCTCTGAAACTATGGTCCAAACACTTTTGCAGTAGATGCCACATGGCACCAATTTCTCCTTTCCCCACTGTCATAGATCCAGAGACAGAGTGAGCTGAGTCGGCACAGCAGACCTAGACATAGTGCGATTCCTATCACAATGATGATAATAGAAGCCTCTTGAGAAGCCTTCTCTCCAGCATTTCTTTCACAGCAGCCACCAGCACCTTATGCATATTTATTTCCACATTGTCCATGTTCTGTTTGTACAAAGCACTCAGCACTTTACTACCCCTCCTTTATTTAACTTATTTTTGGTCCTCATTTGACCAGCTCAGAACATGTTGCTGCCTGAGGTGGAACAGCAAATGGTACCTCCACCCACTCAAGTGCATAGCACCCAAAGTTACTTTGAAAGGCAACTCAGAAAATTCCACAAAAAACAAAACAAAACAAAAAACACCACTCTTTCCACTGTTTTTTGCAACATAATAATTATAAATACACTCTTAGCTCCAGAAAACTCTGTGATAGGTTCGCCTTAGGGTTGCCACGTTTCTGCACTAGACTGTTACAGCACTATGATTCTACTTTCAACATCCTATGGAATCCTGGGGTTTGCAGTTTAGGGAGGGGGGCTTTGAGGTCCCTCCCTAAACTGTAAACCCCATGATTCCATAGGATGTTGAAAGTGGAATCATAGCGTTATAACAGTCTAGTGCGGAAATGGCCTCAGAAATGACTTGAAAACACACAGCAACCACAAAGAACTAACGGTCTGCTGCCCTGTTGTGACACCCCACATCTGCTGCCTGAGGTGGCCGTCTTCCTCTGCCTGATGAAAAGGCTGGCCCAGACAGTGATGATTACTTCTTTTGCAAAACTTCAGAAAGAAGAGTAATGCATCTCAGAAAGGAGAGCCTTTAATTTCTCATTTACAGATTGATATATTCTCCTGAGAACTGAAACAGTCCTGTACTATGTGGCTTTTTTTTTTTTTGGCAGACAATCCTTCCTTTCAGGCGTCCATGATGCGCTACACTCACGCTTCTGAGGATTTTGTAGGCCATGTCAGAATCCTGTAGTACATTCCCAGCTCAAGGGAAGTAAAGAGATATTAATTAATCCCATGCTGCTGCAGAGCAGCAGTAACACAGCAACTGCCATCTCTACTCTTTTGTTCTACTAAATCAGTAGAAGAGAAACATAATGAATGAATACAAATTGCCCCAGAGCCAGGTCACTGATTAACTTCTGGATATACTAATGCAAAACTTGGAAAATTAGCTTTTTTCGCCTACAGTTACTAGCATCGCCTAATCAGTGCAGACATTGGGTGCGCTGGCTGTAGTATTCTCAGTGATATAGTCCAAAACATTAATTTTTTCAAGCTCTGTTTTTACACAGCAGAGGGCTACATTCTCAAAATGCAAACAACTCTCATGCTGGGATCTTGAGGCCTGATGAACCCATGAAAGTCAGTAACACAAGTTTTGCACAAGGTTTCTTTGTGCTTCTTGCCTCCTTAAGGAAGAGCTGGTGAGTGTGTTTGGAGTTATGGCTCCAGTTCTGCTTAAAGAGACTTGTCTTAATATCTTTGTTATTTAATGCCTTTAAGTCAACTCTGACTTCTAGCAACTTTATTATAGGATTTTCTTGGCAAGATTTGTTCAGATTTGCCTTTGCCTTCCTCTGAGAATGAGAAAGTATGACTTTACCAAGGTGATTTGAACCCTAGTCTTCCAGAGTCCTAATCCTAGACTTGGGGTCTTTCTGTACTACACTGTTATAGTGCTATTATTCTTCTTTCACCATCCTATGGAATCCTGGGGTTTGCAGTTTAGGGAAGGGCCTTCAGAATTCTCAGCCAGAGAGCTCTTTGGCCTCAGTAAACTACAAACCCCAGAATTCCACAGGATGTTGAAAGTGGAATAAGAGCACTGAAACGGTGTAATGCGGAAAGGCCCTCAGATCACAATGGACATTTCTGCACTAGCCTGTTATAGCGCTACGATTCGGCTTTGAACATCCTGTGGAATCCTGGGGTTTGCAGTTTAGGGAGGGGCCACGCGGCCCCTCTCTAAACTGCAAACCCCAGGATTCCACAGGACGTTGAAAGCAGAATCATAGTGCTGTATCAGGCTAGTGCGGAAATGGTCAATGTCATGCTGGCGTTGTGTCTTAAACTCTAGCTTGTATGTATTCAAGAGGAAACAAATTCTCCAGATCCTGGGAGGCCTTTCATGGTCTTTCTGTCTTGTCATAATATGGTGTGTGTTTTTATATAACTTTTGTATTTGTCTCTTTTTAGGGTGAGAGTCAGTTTGCCTCCTATTCTTAGTCAGTCAGTTTGTTCTTTGGATCATATTTGTGATTCTTAGACATGTAAGAGTTTCGTAGAGATTGTTTAATATTTTGAATAGTTGCTTCATTCATTTTATGTGATATTTTTATGGGAAGGCAGAAAAATGTCATATAATTACATGGGAACATCATGTTTTTAAAGTACCACAGTAAGCTGCCAGCCACCCAGAATTTCACCCAGCCTACTAAATTCTGAGGCATCTCTCCCTTCACTTGATTGCCAGATGAAGGAGGTAAACACTGGTTTTCTCATCTCTGCAGTGTTTATTTTTAAATTGTCTGTTTTAGGAATGACTACTTTGTTCACTTGTATATAATATGGCAGCGGGAAGAAAGTTTGGAAGCTGGTGTTTCAACACAGGCTCACTTGTGAGTGCAGAACCCACACAGATGTTGCAGTGTATTCAACCATTGTCTCCTCAATATGGCAAATTAATAAGGCTAGAGGAAAAGAGAACTGGCAGAGCATCCAAAATTAAGATGAGGAGAAGGGAAGGTTCAACTCCTACCACCTGTGCATCATTTTTGTTGAACAGACCTTTCCTTTTACATGTGAGTGAATCAGGTATGAGAACAAATAACTGCTCATCTCATCCATTTGGGCCTCAGCAGTTCCTCTCTGTAAAACAGGGTTGTTGGGATTTTTAGTCTAGAATCTCTAACATAAAATGATATTTATTTGTAAGCAGATTATTTTGCTTAGTTCAATTGTTGAAAGAAAGGAAAGAATAATATTATTATCCAGCAGAGCAAAATATCAACAAAAATAAATTTAGAAGATTAGCATGGATTTGAAAAACCTCCAGGAAGAGGTAGTATAATATAGATAATCATAATAATACAAGCCCTGAAATATGGAAAGTTGTCTAGATGATAATCCCTTGCCTTGATAAAAGAAAGATGATACATTTAGTGTAGGTAATAATGTATTGAATTTAGCCAGGTAGAAGAAATATAAACTACCTAAATATAATTTAGCTAAACATGTCATTATGTGATGGTCATTTTAAGGTGTTAATGAATAGAATATTTTTAACCATAAAAACATAACTATTGTATCAATTAAAATAAGTCAGATTTTGAAAAGTTAGATTACAGAGATGACAAGAAGTTGCAGTCCAAACTATACGACGTTTTTTCTTAGAACTGAGACAGAGAGATAAATCATGCATGAACAAATGAAACAGACTTGTAAAGAAACTTTATCAGATGCAGCATTCCTTATTTGGTAAAAGCTCTTGTTTTCAACTTTATTTAGTTCTAAAGAAAACTGGTATAAGATGGCATTACAATAGCATTTTTATATATGACAAACATTCAAAACATACAAAATTAGAAGAAAGGGCTACTTTAACCAGAACCCTGAAGATGAAGCTGCAAGAAACAAAACTAGATGTTGAGATTAGCTGGTATTGACAAAATTGTATTCTAGCAAGTATATCTTTTCTTCATTGAATTATGCCGACCTATAGAGTCTGGTTAAGACATACACAGTTGTTAACCTCACTTATGCCAGTGGATGTACTTTCATAGGCATTGTGAAAGGAGGTGTCCACTGTTATCTTGCACAACACCCTCCCCACTGCAATTGCAGCCTGATGGTGCTCCCCAAGCCGATTAGCAGCTGGGAAGACAGGGGAGGCACTTGAACTTTTAGCTGTAATTGGACAACTGGGGAAAAGAGCTGTCACCTTCCTGGACTGGAGAAGCCCAAACAGTAACGCTTGCGCAGGTTTATGCTCTGGATCGTGGCCAGTAAGAGATAACCAAGAATTTATATTTGTACCACAACAGGAGTGTATATTAAAATGTTTGCATACTCTGTTTTGACCAATCGTGGTTTCTTCAGAGTTATGGCACTTCTATGATACAACATTTATTTACACATACATATACAAGTTGAGTATAAGATGAGGCTCCAAAACATAGTGAATGCACAGCCACACCAAAGGTATGGCATACATGTCAATATTTTTTATGCACAACTGCAATTGGAATTTGCTGGTATTTCTTTTTGTTTGCTGAGGTTTGTCACAATTGCCACAGAATTTAGAGTTTTAATAATTTCCATTTCTTTAAAAGAAGAAAGAGTTTGAAGTATGTATGTGTTTGCAGGTTGTTATTCCTTCTGGCTTTTGGGGACCCTAATACATCCCTATTATGAGGTTTTCTTGGCAAGGTTTATTCAGAGAGGGTTTGCCTTTGTCTTCCTCTGAGGCTGAGCGAGCGCAACTTGCCCAAGGTTACTCAATGGGTTTTCATGGCCAAGTGGGGATTCAAACTGTGGTCTCTAGTGTCATACTCCAATGCTCAATCCACTACCTCATGCTGGCTCAAGATGAGCAGATTGGAAATGCACAACAGGGCTTAGCTCACCTTCTTAGATGATCTGCCTGAAGAATCAATGGCCATTTCCACACTACCTTGTTAGAGTGCTGCTATTCCACTTCCAACATCCTGTGGAATCCTGGGGTTTGCAGTGTAGGGAGGGGCGTTTACAATTCGCAGCCAGAGAGCTCCTTGGCCTCAGTAAGTTACAAACCCCAGAATTCCACAGGATGATGAAAATAGAATAATAGCACTATAACAGTCTAGTGCGGAACTAGCCATACTCTAATTCTGTCCGGCCCCCGCCTTCGGGGGCGGGGCCCACAGTAGTAGACACCTACCCCTCCTTCTCACTGGCGCTTACTCGCTCTCGCTCCGTTTCCCAGGCTGACTCGGCTCTCTTCTCGCAGCGCCAGCCGGCGTGACTCCAGCTTCTCAAGGCGCCCGGGACGATGAAGCGAGCTCCGCGGTTGCTGCTGGCCCTGGGTAAGTTTCCGAGCGGTCCTGCCTTGCCCGCTTCTTCGGATTCTGGCCAAGGGCTCGGTATTTCTGCCCTACGGGGGATCCAGCTGGATCTCCCAGGGATCTCCCGCCGCTACGCTAGCGGGTTCCGACAGCAGAAGCTTGGGTATGAGCTTTCCCGTCCCAGGAGGTGGAAGAATACGGTAGGAGAGATTGTAAGAGAGAGCGCTGAGCCTTTTTCAACCATTGCCTGCATACATGTGCTGGTATAAATTCCGCCTCCCCCGTTTGGAATAACTTTTGCATTTACGGTAAACACCTCTCGTAGTAGCAGATTTGGGACTTCCCCAGGGGAGCTGAGGTCTTCCCAGGGCTGGACGGTGCCTGGCACAACGCACCCGAGCCAGCTGGAAGTTTCCAGGCGCCCGAGCGTACTCCGGAGAGTGAAGGGGTCGTAAGCGGCTGTGCCTGTCCTCGAGTCAGAGGGCGAGGTTTTCGTGCCCGGGTCCGGTCCTCAGTCCGAGGCGAGGGGACGCGGCGGCCTCACCTTCCTTCTCCTCGCCAGCCCCCGCCTCTCCTTCGTTCTAACCCGGTCAGGGAGAAAAAACAGCGCGGGCTGCTCCGCGGGAGAGCTAGTGCCTTTTCTACACCGGGCGAGTGGATAAAAAGCAGATGCGGGGATATTTGATTTTTGAGGAGAGAGTGGAAAGGGACGAAAAGAGTCGCCTCCCCCCCCCCGGTGCAGGGAGGCCACACGCCTTGGCGGAGGGACGCGGGGAGCGCGGGCTCGTGGCTCCCGGCTCCCAGCCGGCGGTGCCTCCACGGGCCGCGCCTCTTGCCCCCTGCTGGCGTTTGGGAAGGCGCCGTGGGGCGCGCGCCGCCAGCGTTGCCGCGCGGGGCTGCCGGTGCGAGGCGGGATTCCCCTCGTCCGGGGGCTTTCCGAACAAGACCCTTCCCCGTCAGCGGGGAGGCTTTTGTCGGGGGAGCTGCCCTCGGGGACGTAGCAACAGGGAGGGCAAAATGAGGCCATTGCGCTTCCCGCCGCCCCCCGCATAAGAAGTTTGGCCCTCCAGTGAAGTTTCCTTTCACGCCCTAAGTTTCTAACAGTGGCGAGAGCGAGATACTTCTGTCTGCTGACTCTGCCTCGTTTTAGTCACTTTGTCTATGGATGCCTGCGCTGTTATTTCTAAATGCTCCACCTGAATTCTAATTTGCCCCAATTTGAGGACTGAAGGAAAATTTCACTGAGGGGGCAGAATGCTTATTTGAGGGGCAATGCTCTCATTTCGGCCTCTTCTGGTAATCTCGGTCTCTTCCTTCATTTCTCAGCCGTAAGCAGCACCCTTTTATCTGGTAAAAGAAAACCTTCCAGAGCAGCCCTAGCCAAGGAGAGGAGTGAGTCCTAGACATCCTGACTCTTCAAAGAGAGGGCAATGTGATGAGTTAGAGCAGTGGTTCTCTTGGAAATAGACCCTCACCTTTTCCTGCTTCACCTGAGAGCCTCTTCTGCTCAGTATGTGTGTGGGGGCTGTGAGTGGGTGAGCAAGAGAGAAAGAGAGAGAAGCTGTCTCCAGGACAGTATTTGGAAATATTGGCCACAGTGGTGGGCTCTGTGCCCGCTTTGTGCTATGACCTTACCTTCTTATATGGAACCCCAATGTGCGTCTTGCTCAAAGCTAAAACAACCTACAAGTTCAAAAGTTTTCCTGCTTCTGCTGTATTTAGTTACCCTGAGAAGAGTCCTACTGAACTCTGTTGGACTTACTTCCTTGAGAAGACACATAGGATTGCACTATCATTCATTTAGCTGAGCTATAAATCAGTTTATGGTGTAGTGCCTTGTTACCCCAAAATGTAGGTGCCAGAAGGGTCCCCCTGCAATGCCAAATACCTCCTTGCAAAAGTGGAGAATGAATTAGCTCAGAGAGGAGGCTTGTGACAGGAGGGTAACTTAACAAGACCTTTCTATCAATCTTTATGGGCTCGTAAAGAACTCAGAAAAAGAACCAAAAGAACCAGCCAGAGATTCAAAAAATGTGTTTTGTTGAGAGGAATTCACTCATGCATGCACACAAGATACACACAGTCAAACATTCACACAAGAGCTAACTGAAGGATAAAGAGAGGAAAAAAATTATGGATAGAGAGGCTGAGGGTTTTGTGTTATAATTACCAGTCCAGAAGAGTAGTGAAGAAGCTGAAATGTGGCTTGGCTTAGGTAGGATCTAAGGACAGTTCTTGCTCAGGAGCCAGACAGACAGAATGACGGGTAGAGCTTTGAGAGACTGCACTGGGCATCCTGGAATCAGGGGTATTTGTACTCTGAAAATAGCCTGTGGCAGTGGAAGGTATGTGCAGTTCCAGGTGTGGAACAATGGGAGTTGCAGCAAAGACAATGGACTATCAACCCACTAATGTTCACAGTATTTGGATGACAAAGATATAATGTGTGTTATAATAGCTGTCTATTGTGGGTGCTACCTAGGCAAGAGGAAGGAGTTCAGGTGCACAGGGGATGGATATCCTTCAGTCAGTGTTCTGCTGGGCTTCTCACAATTGTATTCCCTGTGAAATTCCAGCTTCTACTTAAGCCTATATTAACAGGAACAGCATCTATTTGCCTGACAAATGACTGTCGTACCTAGAGAGTGTCTTTGGCTGACTAGTCTGTCTTTCTCACATTTACAGTCAGATCTCTTCCCTCACTTGATTTGACCTCTTGGTCACCTCTCAGGTTTGAATTTGATATTAGAGCCAATTGAACATATGTTGCCAATCCAATATGGTGCCCATCCAAACCATGCTGATATTGGGGACCCCCAAAGTGGGGCCTTACAGCATTTGTTCTTAACTTGGGGTTCATGGATCCTAGGGGTCCACAGAGCCCTGTGGACACCCAATAGCAGTGGCAGCAACAGGGAGCAAATGAGGGAACAGTTGGGAGCCCACCCTCCCTCATGGCCACATGTTATGATGATTCTGAGAGCCCTGAGAGCCATCTGTAGTTATTTGAAGGAAGCTGTGCATAGTCTCTAGCATTGAGTACAATGCTTACAGTCTCCAGATATGAGACAGAGATTGTAATTTGGGTCACAAAAGTCATGGCTGTGTAACAGGTTTGAGGAAGAGCCAGACAATGAGAACAGGAAAGCACAGGAGTGAAATACACCACCCTGATTTCTCTTTCTCTATGTGACTTCTTATTTATTACATGTTAAGCAAGGCTGCAGTGCTATGCACATTTACTTGGGAGTAAGTTTTGCTGAACTCTGTGAGGCTTAATTTCTGAGTAGATATGAATAGGCTTACACTGTGAGTCTTGACGCCAGCTTGGGATTTATCCCTCTCTCCTCCCTCAAAATAAAAAAAAAATATGGAGAAAAAAGCCTTCCCATCAAATCTGTCTAGGAGGCAGATCTGACCTCAGGAAAAATATCCCTCCTGTTGAGAAGTGCCTTCAGGGCACCTTCTTTTCTTTTATTACTGTTTATCATGTTTATAATATTTGTAGTTCTTAGTAATGCTATTTAAAGCCTATTTGTATTAAAAACAGATGATATCAAACTGTAAGTGGAAAGAAGTACAGATTTCAAAGCTAACGAATAGAAATTTGTATTTGTAATTAGCACCAGGAATATGGAATGTAAATTTTAGAACAGAGGCATTGTAGTGTGCAGTAGGACCCCCGTATCCGTAGGGGATTGGTTCCACGCCCCTCCCGTGGATACTGAAATCCGTGGATAGTACTGAATGCCTTGGGCCCAATCGCAGTGGTGGCGAGTGGGAAAACAGCAGGGAGCATGGGATCTCGTGCTCCCCGCTGTTTCCCGCCAGGTGCCACCACAGTCAGGCCTGGGGCTGGCAGCATGAGGTGGGAAAACAGTAAGGAATGCGATCCTGTGTCCCTGGTGTTTTCCTGCCAGGTGCTGCTGCAGTCGGGCCCTGGGCTTGCCACTGGAGCCGAGGAAACCACAGGGTACGTGATCCTGCACTCCCCATTGTTTTCAACCACAAATAACTGAATCTGTGGATTATGAATCCGCAGATATGGCACTCGTACTGTATTATAGTTTTAGGTACAATCTAATGCATGGTTACTACAAAACAACTGCCGTTGAATACAGTTTGACTTGCTTCAAAGAAAACATGAAGGATTGGGTGGTATATTGTTACCATACAATAGCAATAAAAAAAAATAGAAATTAAACATTTTCCCTAGCACTGCATCTCTGTGCTGGAAAAGTGTCACCAATTGAATTGCTGTTTAAAGACAAAAGACACTTGTCCAGAAAAATGTTGGCAGCCTTACCTGTAACTCCCTAGACTGAGAAAGAAGCCAAGAGGTCTGTCCCCCACATGCCATGTCAGCCTCCACTTGGGCTCCAGTCTTTCCTCAGGGCACTGCATGCAGTCTTGGAATTAGTTAGGAGGCAGTTGCGGGTGGCTGTGATACAAGCCAGGAAGAATTTCTTTTCTGCTTTGAGGCATATTTTGATATTTCTCATGTCAAAGACTTACAAGAATTTCACATTCTTTGACCCTAGTTGGTTTTGCTAGTTAAATGACATCCGGGAAGGGGGATGGATGATGTCAGCCATGTTCTAGGGTTGATTGGGTTTCTTTTCTCCTCAGACAACATAGGCCTCAGAATACCAGAACTGAGTGTCTCTTGTTACAGGCTGAGCCTAGACGGGCTTCCTGACTATGGCTTAGTTTCTCTGAGGGTACCTATCAATCAGGATGCTACTTACCAGAAGAGCACATTGCAGAGATGTGGGGTTGCTGTTTCCAGACGTGCAATTTGACAATGTATTTGACAATGTAGAGGAATTTCCAGCCACTTCAGATTATCCTCTGAGCAATGTTGTTGGGAATTGGGAGCCTCTTAACACAGGACAGCCTCACAATGTGCTGCAGTAGTACATCCAACAATATGTGTGTGTGTGTGTGTGTCCAAGAGTACCACATATCAGCCTAAACTTAATAATAGTATAAGATTCTTGGATTTAGAACTTTTTTTTTTAAAAAAAAAGGGACACTAAGTTGAAATTTCACTTGTATACCTACCTAGCTACTGTTTGTGTATGTGAGATCAGGTGGCTTGATTTTGTACATCTGATACTTGCAAGCCACATGCCACCCATTGTAGTCCATAAGGTCAGAAAGGGTGAATCATAGAAAATCACATCTTAGTTTTAGAAGATAAGGTGCAACTTAGCATTTTGTCTATACATGGAGCCCCTTAACTCTTCTCTTCATCGTATGAGCAAACGAACCAATCAGAAAGTCTCCTTTTAACCATAGTTCCCTGTTTCCTCTGAACTAGAGAATTATAGTTACCAGCTCTAGAGCAGGCCAGGGTTTTAAAGGTACTTTAATATTCTCACTTATTCTGATGCTTGTAATCATAGTGTTCCATTTCAAATGAAATGGGAAACTCATTAATCAGAGGCTTCTTGGTTCATTTGTGGCTTTCTTGAAAGGGTTGTGCGGAAGGGAGAAGTTTCTTCATATATTTTCTTCAAGTACTCTTTTTTGGCATTTCTTTATTTGCATTGGACACCTGGATGCGTCCACAGTGAGAGTTAAAACGTAAGAAGATGAGGCTATTTGAGATACAAGATTTCCACACTAGGGACTTCCTGCTAGAAAGTCAGGTTTACAAATAAAGGCCACAAGTTGGTCAAAAAATGATTGGAGTGGGGAGAATCTGAATTGCATTTTATTGTAAGTCCTGTAAGCAAAACAAAAAGTGAATTCTCAAGACTTCTTCGCCCTGTTTCAGATGTTAGGAGAGTTGCTAGATGCCTAGAGGAAGGGGGAGGGACCTGTCTAGATGGTCCTTTAACAACTGACTCTTTTCTCAGCATGTAGCTGTACACACATCTGTCTACTGTTGAGGTATAGCAGATTGCTGGCAATCCTAGAGGTGAGATGTTGCAAAATACAGCAACAAAGAATTGGAAATATGTTTTATGTGAACCCTGCTTAGTGGTGTCTTTTGTGCTTTGTGCACAAATGGTACAGACTAAAAAATAAAGAATCTAGACTGCTTCCTGTTGGCAGCCTATTTATAAGAACAGAGAATTCCTCTTCTTATATACAGACCCATGTGCTGTTTCAAGTGCCAGGGCTGATGGCTGCCACACTTGTTCACATGGAATGTTCAGGCCTGGGGATGGCGGTCACTGTCCACATGAGGGGATGAAGTTTGGCGATTTTCTAATGGAAACTATTTGCTCACTTCTTACCAATTTTAGCAGCTGGGTATTTCTGCAGCATCCTTATGAAAGGCTTATTTTCTGTTATCCTGTCTCATATTCAGGATGGGCTTTCCCACCAGAATTCAAATGTAAATGCAGTCATACGTATTGCTTTAGTCATACAGATCATTTGAAGATGTCATGGTGATAGTCATGGTGATGAGGCCTGGAAATGGGGAGGAATGTACATTCATTTGTCTATAGTTGTCTGTAGTTGACTTTGACTGATGGAGATTGTATCACAGGGTTTTCTTGGCAAGAGTTGTTCGGGGGGTTGCTTTTGCTCTTCTTCTGAGACTAAGAGTGTGATGTGTCCAAGGTCACCCTGAGGGGATTTGAATCAGGGTCTCCTGCTGTCTTAGCCTAACACTCAAACCACCACGCCACAATGACTCTGTACAAAATACTAGAGTCTTAATACTGACTAATACAAAGTGCAGTGGAACCAGGGAATGAATCCCAATATAACATTGTTGTCATTAATTTTATTCATATCCCACTTTTCCTTCCCAAAGCTGGGACTGAAGGTGGCTTATAAATTACAAGCAGATACAATATAGATGAAACTTATAAAAGATTAACATTAGAAGATAATTAAATTATCAATAACTTTAAAAACAATTTAAAATGGACAATTAGAAATAATTTTAAAAAAGTACAGTTAAAAGTAGTGCAGCACCCTATTAAAAACCGTGTCTTTAAAAACATTCAGCTCTCAAAGACAACTCTTGCAAAGATTGAAATACAGACTTGTACAAAGTTTGTACATATTGCTTAGTTTGGGAAGTGGGAGCTCAGTGATGCCAGATTCTTAGGAAATGTGAACTGGACAAATTCCATTAAATATTTTTTCCCAATGGAAGGAAGTAGCCCATATGCCTGTTTTTGTTGTTTTTGTAAGGCTGTATTCAGTTCTTTCATAAACAAATGAGAAGTGGAAGAACAAATCTGGGTGGGTTGTTACCATGACAAGGGAGAGTGATGCTAGAAGCTAGTGAGAGATCACACTCTAAATCAAATCAAATCTCAAAATACTGCTTTTTCCCACTGTGAGGACATGATGTGATACAAACTTTGTATTTTCTATGTGGTGCATGAGTGATTTTTTTTTAAATAGCTGAATAATATCCTTATTAGGGCCACTAAAATTATACAAAAGAGGCAAGCTTTTGAGTTCCTCAGAATTCTTCATGAGGCTAGGTGTTAGAAAAATAGGTTTGTGGGGGTGGGACAGAAAGGCAAGGTTTGGGGGCTCATTTTTGTCACCTCCCTTCTTCTCAACACCCAGTTAGGTGGAGAGTTATAAAGAAGTCGAAAGAGGATCTTTCAGATTCTTTCACAGTGTGCCAAGTTCCTCTTACAGAAATTGTTCTCCTTTGGAAGCTTAGTTCTTCTTTCCATTACTGGGAGGTCACTTGTGCTCAAGAGCTTTGTTGTGAATATGTCTCCCTGTGGGGGAAATACCTAGGTTTCAACACATACCGTTATTTCTGCTTTCTTCACATCATTCAGCACAGGAAATGAATCAGCCTTGCCAAGTTACACAGTGATTCCCATACCCTGACCTTCCTTTGCAGTTCTTCTCACTGCCTATGTTTTGATGCTTAATTCAAGACCTACGTGTATATTTGAAATGAGTAACAATGCTCCTGAGCTAGTAGTTCTGTCTAACATGTTCGTCCAGCTTTCACATTTCCCACCTGAAATCTCTACTTTTCTTACTCCTTTCTTTCATCACCATAGCAGACAGCTTTTAAGGCAGGGGGTTTTATATGACTGAGGCCATTAACATCATAGTAGTCTGGGAATTCTGCTGACATTCAAGTGCTCCAAATAAGCCTCTTGCCTGTCTTGACATGTGTGGCTTCTCACTGGGGCAGTGACTGTTTACTGAGAAATAAGTCAGTGGGACTGGCACACAGTAAGGCTCTAAGTGCAGTGAGCTAATCCCTTGTGCCAAGGAGTAGAGAGGTGGATAAGCTACATTTTCCTAAAAAAGAAAAAAAAACCCATATGTGTATGGCTTTACCCTGCTCTTCACCTGAGAAGGTTCCACAACTGATTTGTAATTTTGCATGCATTAAAAAAAAGTTTAATATACTTCTCAGATATTGTTGGGTAACAGCTCCTAGCAGCCCAAGTTAACACAGCTTTTGTACATAGATGATGAAATCTGTAATCCAACAAAATCTAAAGGGCTCACAAATATCCCACTGTCAGATCTCAGAGGCAACACAAAAAGAACGAGAGGCATGGCAAAAGAAGAAAAATAGCAAACTTGGGCATCAGTTGTTAAAGATGCTTAAGATAGTAGATCTTGGAAGGCCAGCTGGAAACAGCCCAGGGAGAGGAGGAGCCTGAAGGATCTGATCTTCCAGGAGGGCTGATAGAAAGGTGCTGTTGCTTCCCATTTCCTCTCCGTCTGCTGCAGTTTGCAAGAAGGTTCCATTATCACAGCCTGGCACACAGAAAGTGACTTTTTCTGCCACTCAGATAATTAGTGGACTGAGTTTCATCTGCTACACATCCGTGTGCCAGGTTGCTGTTAAAAGAAAAGGAGAGGTACTGGCCTCTACAGTTTCCTTCCTGGGCTGCTATTAAGAGCACAGACTTTTATTTTCCTTTCTGGAAAGGTAATAGCTGTATAGGCAGTAATTTGGTGAAACTGTTTCTGCAGTGAATCAAAAAATCTGTTCCATTTGATTTATTAAAGGAGAAAATTGGCAACCCCTACATCATCATTATTATTATTAGCCACTGTGGTGTAGTGGTGAGTATTGGACTATGGCTCTGGAGACCAGGGTTGAAATCCTCACTCAGCCATGGAACCCACTGGGTGACTCTGGGCAAGTCACACTCTCCCAGCCTCAGAGGAAGGCAAATGCAAAGCCCCTCTGAACAAATCTTGCCAGGAAGATCCCATGATAGGTTCGTCTTAGGGTTGCCATAAGTCGGAAACTATTTGAAGGCACACAACAACAAACAACATTTATTATAAGTCATCTCAAAATCTTGTCACTATAATTTGCATGCATAGCCACATAGGCACGAATGACCTGTACTCGGCATGTTAAAACTGTAAAATCAGTAATAGGAACAAACTAATTAAAATTAATTATTGTTTACATTGGAGATGTTATAACAAAAAGAGGCAACTTAATTATATTGAGTTTTCAGCTAAAATGATTGACTGATGTTGCAATTCCAGCATAAACCTAATTCCATAATTAAGTTATTTAATTAAATGAGAGACAGTGCTAAAGAGCTGACGTATTTTACTTCCCTTCCCCAATCCTATTTGTAAAAACAGTAAAGGATGCTGTGACAGAGCAGGGCTATGTGGCTAACCTTAGTGGCTGGGCAGCCCCAGCGACAGGTTGCCAGGTAGCCAAAGTGGCTCTGTATGAGAGAAACCTTGCCCGTTGGTGAGAGGGAGGGGCTGAGGTTGAGGAGGAGAAGCTCTATACATAAAGCACAGTGACTTGGATTTTTCAGATTCCTTTAGTGATACTTCCAGAGAGAGAGCGAGAGAGCTCTAGGATAGAACTCTTCAGTCAGTCAGGGAGGTTGTCTGAAAAAAAGTTGTTGTCTTCTCAGAGGTCAGAGAGAGAGGAGAAACAACCATTTTAAGGTGGGTCAGATGGTATGACATAGATTTGGGAATGAAGCCTTTGAGCAAAAGGGAATCCAAAGACTTGTGTGTGTATGAAAATTCTGTATCTGTATACTGGGGCCATTTCCACACTACACTGTTAATAGTGCTATTATTCAACTTTCTACATCCTGTGGAATACTGGGATTTGTAGTTTCCTGAGGCCAAAGGCTGAGAATTCTAAAGGTCCCTCCCTAAACTGCGAACCCCGGGATTCCATAGGATGTTGAAAGTGGAATAATAGCATCATAACAGTGCAGTGTGGAAATGGCCTGGGTTAAGCTATAAGAAACTGGACAAACCCCTTTTGAAGTTCTGTGTTGCATGGATATACTTATGACCAACCATACTCTTTATTATATTAATAAAGATTTCATTATAGTTTTATAAATTCTGACTCAGTAGAGTATTTTGCATTAGTCCTAGTCAACCAGAGACATGCTACCACAAGTCAGTACATCATTGTGAATAACAACTGAGAGACTTTATCGTTTATACACTAAGGTCGTGGTCTTAAAGGGAAAATCAGGGCTATATAAAGGGGTAAGACACTTCAGCAGGCTGGGAGGGAAGCTGCCATTCCTGTCTGTGGGAAGGAAAAGCAGTCCTTCCCCCACCCAATAGGTGCGTATTATTGAAACCAGAGATTTCTTTACCTTTGTAAAATCTGAAGAATTTCGTGAAGTTGTAAAAGCATTCAGAATCTACGTAAACACATACATCCACTTTCCAATATGCTAAGAACCTAACTTCAGACAACTTTGCCCTCTACAGAACACCTTTTGGCAAAGCCCCAGTTTTGAGTCCCAACTGGAATAGAATAAAACAGACACATTCAATCTGTTGCTGAATGGTAAACCTTACAATAAAGTTAAGAAAAATTCACTGAGATGTGTTTGAGTGAACCTATTAAGGTCTGATTTTTTTATACCCCTGAAAATTTGCAATTAAAAAGGAAGGATCATCACAAATGTAATGGTTATGAATTAGTTTTTGAAATACGTTTAACTGATGTAAAATAAAAATAACCCAGAACCACTCACTATCTCTCAGTTTGATCTAATTTACACAGAGGTTGTAAGGATAAGGCTTGGAGGAAGAAGTATGAATTTCACCTTGAACTCATTGGAAGAACATAAGTATAAATAAATGATTAAGTAAACGAGGGACTAATTACATATATAGCCTACTGTAGATCCAGTTAAGAAATCATACATGCATGTGTGCTTAATTTTTAGTTTTACCTTAAGAAATGCAAATGGCTTTAGAAATCTTTAGTTCTTATAGTTTATTCAACTGCAAAGTTAAAAGATTTTATATCAGCAAGTAGTAAGGGCAGGTTGGAAGGGTTTTTTTCCTCCCATCGTGATGTTCTTTTTCTGTACCAAACACTACACTGAGGTTTCCTCATGTGTAAAGAAACATGAGTTTGGAAACCCCTAACTAGAGTCTTTGCTGAAGTCCAGGTGGGACTTAAAGGAAACAAGATAATTATATTTGGTTGGGTGGCTTAGACATGGGTTTCTCAAAAATTCATACCAATTTTTTTTTTCCCCTTAAGCTAAAAAATGGGAAGGGTTGAGGAAAAAAATCAATGCTAGGGTTTTTTCCTGCTCTTTCCGGTAACCTTTTAATGCAGGCGCTAACTTCAGTTTAAATGGCAAAAATACCCACCCCCTCTTGTATATCATTTTTGAAATCGTTAGAGTCAAAGGTTTTCTTTGTGGTCTCTGTGCCCAACTTTGGAGCTTTCGCGCCTGCGCGGTAGCATTGAAATTCTAGAGCTCGTTAGTTTTGGGGGGAACCCCTCCCCCACGTCGGTACTGCGCATGCCCTCCCGCCGACTAACGGTTCTCCTCAGTTCTTTCTTGCCCCTCAGCGTACAGAAGGTTCTGCTTGTTGGCTTGCTTCTCGATTGCTATTTTTTGGTATTTTCGACTTCGGATTTGGCTTTTGACTCCCCCTTTTGGATTTCGGACTTGTCTTTGGAAATTTCTCGATCGGTTTTGCCCTTTTCTCTGGCTTGACGATGATTTCGGATCTTGGACTGTGTTTGGCTTTTTGGACTTTGTTCTTTCTTGCCTTGCCTTCCGTTTATGTCGGCTTTTTCAAACGCTGCCCCTCCTGTGGAAGGAAGGTTGCTCTCCCCCCAATTAAGTGCCTGATTTTTTTGGGGCGGGGGGCAAACTTTCAGGCCTTTTCTATTTGCAGAGGGTTTACCCACCAGACTCTCCGAACAGGTCGGCAAGGCTGAAGTCCCATTGTTGGGAGGAGTCTCTTCGTGCTAAGGGACCAGTGACGATGTCCGAGAAACGCCCATCCTCGTCTTCTTCTTCCTCGGCAGCAGCGGCGGCGCCACCCTCGACCTCGTCGACATCGGTCCCGGGGCCCGGACCGATGAAGTTGCCGGGGTTCCGAAGATCTCGGCAACTCGGGCACGTGGGGAACCTGCGGGCTCGCAGGCCTAACCTCCTCCTCCAGGCCGCTGACCGCGGCTCAGAAAAAGCCCCCAGCCACTGAGGGCCTGGGGGAAAAAGGGAAGAAGAAGAACGGGGAAACGAGCCCCACCGACGGTGGTGCCCCCCCCTACTCCGCCACCCACCCAACCCGCCGAGGAACCTCCGTTATGGAGCCCCCCGTGGAGGAGGAGCCTCCGGAGGAGGACGTTCCCGAGGTGTCGGACGAGGAGCAGGTCGTGAGGCCTCACCCCCAACCGCCCGAGCTGATCGAGTCGCCGTCCGCCCTCGGCAGAACGCCGAGGAGGCTGTGGTCAGACAGCGCCCAGCCTCTCGACGCGACGAGTCCCGCTCGCCGGAGAGGGGGCCAGGCCCCACCCCGCGATATCGGGAGATGCGCCTGGAGAGGCATCGCTCGGGAAGAGAGCGTTTTCTTGGCCTACCTGGGAAAGGTACGCCCAGGAGCAGGTGTGGCACAACCGGCTGGCTGTATACCGTACTCGCCATCCTACAGGGACCGGTACCACCCGGACCCTCGGTTTTGGTCGCCCGCGCCGGTCGTTCGCCACCGCGGGAGGCTCATTCCCCCGCTATGAGGGTACCCGCGTCGCTCGCCGAGTCGCCGTGGGTCTCCACCCCTCACCTCGCTACGGGCTGTTTCTCCACCGCCGCGGACACGGCTACACACCTGCCCGATGCCACAGCCCACCGTGGCCCAGCTGGCGGTAGCGGCGACACCACCACGCAGGCGGCACACCGTCCCAGGCCCGCGGTTGTGCCCCTGCAGATGACTCCGATACCGGCACGACATCGGCCTACAGTACCGACGCAGCCTGCAGCTCTGGCAGTCCTGGCAACCCCGGCCCCTGGGCCGGCCGAGGAGAAGGAGGCAGAGAGGTCGCCATCACCATCTGGCGGCTCCTACGACTCGGATCCATTCTCCAGTCCACCCCTTCTTCCATGAGCCCCCCACCACGGGGATTCAAAGAGCCAGCTCCGGAGCTGCGCCAACGCCCCAGCCCGACCCTCCGGATGGCCAACCCCTTTGGGCCCTGAGGGTGACCGAACCTGCTCCCCACCCCCAGGACCCGGTCTTCCAGTACTTGGAAGCCCGCCCACCGTTGCCCCACCGCTGCCATTCCTGCCTACCTTGGTGGAGGCGATGAAGCAGCCATGGGCGAAGCCGGCGTCAGCACAGCCTATTCCTCATAGGCTGGAGCATTTGTACAGGACACAAAAGGAAACGGGGAGTTCCTTTTTCAACACCATGTACCTAATTCCATCGTGGTCGAGTCGGCACAGACGAAGGGAGGTAATCAGCCATACCACCCCTCCGGACCGTGAAGGAGGGAAAGCCAACCCGGCCGAAGGTTCTCTCGGCATCGTCCCTGGTGGTCAGGACGGTGAACACGATGGCATGCCTCGCGGCATACCATCGCAACCTGTTCGACCGACTGGGCCCCGCTCCTCGCTGACTTGCCGGAGGAGTCACGCGCCTCAGCCAGCAATCTTCGGCGAGGCCATTGCGGTGGCTAAAAGCAGTCGCCACCTCGAGGCACGCCGCAGGCTACCTCGAGGGTGATGGTCGGTGCCGTCCCCTGACCCCACGCGTGGCCCGGTCCTGTGGGCTCCAGGAGGACAGCCGTCGAAGGTTTAAGACCTTCCCTTCGATGGCGAAGGGCTGTTCCATTCCTCCACTGACGAGGCCATGGATCACCTCGTTAAGGCCCGGCTGACAGCGAAGAAGAGGGGCATAACCACCTGCCCAGACTCGCCGCTCCTTCCAGCTGAGGCCTACGTGGAGAAGGTCCTCCTCTTCATTGGGTACCAGCCACGGTCACCGCATCAGGCCGTCGACCCTTTCGGCTTCCAGGAGGCTTCCCAGACGGCGCCCACTGGTCAAAGAAGTCGTCCTGGGAGCGAAGTCCCGTTTTGACGGCCTTCGCAGGACTCCACCCGTGCCATCCTTCGCCCTCCCATAGAGCTGTTCCACCACCCGAGCCTGGCCAGGCACCTCGACCGCGGGCGGGAGATCACGCAAACCCCCCTGGGTACTTACCATGTCCGCCTGGGGACGCCATCGAGTTCCAGGCTATTCCGCCACGGGGTGTCTACTATTCCACCCCGGCCAGCTCCGCTCTATGGGAGAGGTCCAGTCCCTCCTCGAGAAGGGAGCGATCGAGAGACTCCCGCCTTCAGCCAAGACCACCGGCTTCTACTCGAGGATTTACGGTGCCGAAGGCGGACGGATCCCTGCGGCCCATCCTGACCTCCGAGGAGTGAAAGAAAACATCCGCCCCAAGAGGTTCAAGATGGTCACGCTGCCGTCGATCCTCCCCCTTCCCCCACCGGGGGGACTGGTTTGCGTCCATAGACCTCAAAGACGCCTATTTCCACATCTCGATCCGCCCGCAGCACCGGCGATACCTTCGGTTCGCGATCAACGGCACCAGCTACCAGTACCGGGTGCTGCCGTCGGGCTTTCCACCGCACCGAGGGTGTTCACCAAGTGCATGGCTCCGGTCGGCCTTTCCGCGGCGGGGGGCGTCCCGCTACCCTTACCTGGACGATTGGCTATTGGTGGCGCCGCAAACAGAAACTGTACAGGGACATCCATCGGACTTTGTCCCTTCTCACTCGGCTCGGACTCAGGGCAACCCCCGAAGTCCCATTTTAAACCCCCCCGGGTTCTCGACTTCATCGGGGCGACCCTCGACTCGGTATCGGCGAGGGTCTTCCTCCCACACGAGAGGGCGCGGATGCTTTGTCGGGCGGCGCCCTGCCTTCGAGGCCTCGACGGTGTCAGCGAGGAGGATCCAACAGCTCCTCGGCTACATGGCCTCGACCACCGCCGTAACCTATCTCTCCAGGTTACGCGCACGGCCGCTCCAGCACTGGTTTGTCAGGGCCTTCGATCCACTCTGGGACGACCAGCGCCGCCCGGGCCCTCTGCCCCAACAGGTACGTTGATCGCTCCCGTGGTGGCTGTCGTACCGGAACTTGCTGTCGGGCATGCCGTTCCGAAACCCCGGCCGTCGGTCACGAAATGACGGATGCCCGCTTTTCGGCTGGGGAGCGCACACCGGAGATCTCCGGGTCCGAGGCCGGTGGATGGACACAGTTGTCTCTCCACATCAACTCTCTCGGACTGTTGGCGATCCACAAGGCCCTAAGACGTTTCCCACACCTGGTCACAGGCCGCACGGTGCTGATCCTCACGGGAAAAACCACGGGGGTTCTATGTGAACAAGCAAGGCGGGGCGCACCCACCGCGCTGCTGGCCATCGCATTCGATCTTTGGAACTGGTGCGCCCGCTCCGGATACACCCTGTGGCGGTTCCCCGGGGGGGCAGGAGAACACCACGGCGGACGCTCTCAGCAGGGACACCACCTCCCATCACGAGTGGTCCCTGTCCGACGACGCCTTCCGGATGCTTCGGGACCATGGGGCGAGCCAACCATCGACCTCTTCGCGACCAGCCAAACGCGAAGTGCCGCCTGTTCTGTTCCAGGGCCGGTCACGATCGCCCTCCCTTGGCGACGCCTTCCAGTTCCTGTGGGACGAAGCTGATCTACGTTCCCTCCCTTCCCACTCCTGGGGCCCGGGATCGCGAAGATCATGCGGCCGGCGGCCGTCCCGGTGGCGCCCTACTGGCCGAGGCAGCACTGGTTTTGGGCCCCTATGAGGCCGCCCGGGGCAGGACTCTCAGGTTTCCACGGTACCGGACCTGCTGTCTCACTCCGACGGACTGGTGTTGCACCCGGACCTGCCGCGTTGGCCCTCCACACTTGGAGGATATGCTCAACGATCCAGCCATCGGAAACGTCTTGACCGCGGCCAGGAAAAAGTCCACGCGAAGGAACTACCACTGTAAGTGGCAGCGCTTGTGGCCTTCGCCGAGGAACGTCGAGAGCCGGTATCGCCTGTCACCTTGCGTACCGTGCTCCACTTCCTCCTCCACCTCCGGCCCGGACCTGGCCTTTCCGTTGCTCAAAGTCTACCTCACCGCGATCGTGGCATACCAGCCGCCACGATCCCAGTCGGCCGCTCTTTCAGGGACGGGACCGTCAAACAGTTCCTGAAGGGCCTGCAGCACCTCTACCTGCCGGTATCACCGCCGCACCGCCCTGGTCGCGCAGGGGCTGTCCCAGCTGACGAAACCGCCCTTCGAGCCCATGGCCACGACGGACGACAGGCGCCCCGCGATGAAGACCGCGTTCCTATGGCCGCACCTCTGCCAGGGGGCAGGAGAACGGCGCACGGTGCGATAACCAACGGTCTTCCATCGTGACAAGGTGGCCTCCCGGGCCCACATCTCCTTCCTGCCGAAGGTGGTGTCTAACTTCCACCTCAGCCAGGACATCATCCTGCCTGCCTTCCCCGGACCCACGACACCTCTGGAGCGTTCCCTCCACTCCCTTGATGTGCGTCGGGCGCTGGGCCCTTCTTAAGGACAGGACTGCAGCCTACAGACAGACACCCCACCTGTTTGTCTGTTATGGAGGGGCCGGAGAGGCCACAAAGTGTCCACCCAACGCTTCTCTAAGTGGGTGGTACAGACTGTTCTATGGTGTATGAGTTGCCAGGAAGCCTCCGCCAGACCTACTTCGGGCCCACTCCACCAGGGCCGTGGGACCTGCTGCCCTCCTGCGAGGCGTCACCTGTGGCCTGCCGTGTGGCGACCTGGTCCCAGCCGTCACCTTTGTGTGCCACTACAGGCCGACTGCCGTTCCAGGAGAGATGCCCCTTGGTCGTGCTGTGCTGCTTCGTTGTAGGGTCTGGGACCTGACCCACCATCCTACTGGGCTACACAGTCTCCTAATCTATGAGGCACAGAGACCACGAGAAAAAGAACAGGTTGCTCCTGTAACTGTGGTTCTTCAGTGGTCATTGTCCCTCATCCCCCCCTGTTCCCCTCTTTCAGGCCCATCTGCTTCGGCGGACCAGAACTGGGGGGACCGTTAGTCGGCAGGAGGAGCATGTGCAGTACCACGTGGGGGAGGGGCCCCCCAAAGCAATGACTTGAATTTTGAAACCCCGCACCAAAGCTCCTAATGTATGAGGGCACAGATGACCACTGAAGAACCACAGTTACAGGTAAGCAACCTGTTCTTTTCCTTCTTTCTACAGTGAAAAATGTAATTGAGTTAGATTTTTAAAACTTATTTATAACATACTGCATTAATTTCTGGAAGTTACTAACTTTCCTGTCTGCTTTAAAAGCACAGAAACATAGACTTTTTTATGTATCTTCAACAGCTCATTACTTGAGACAAGTTCCTTCCTACATAGTGATTTCAGACATGGAAGTTCTTTTTTGTGATGAAAAAGCATGTACAAGTGACTGCATCTTTTGGTTTGGATAGATGGCTGACAGGATGTGGGAGTGCATGAAAATGTTGTTTACTTCCATTAAAATTTGTTGTTGAATGATTAAATAGCATGAGTTTTATCACATCAATTTGTGTCAAAAATGCTTCCAAAATATTTGTGTAGGAGCAGCCAGCTCACTCTCTAAACTTGCAGCCAGTACACAGTTAAACTCCTGGTTTTTCTGCTGGTATGGTATCTTGTATAACCAGACTTTGCTTCTCTTGTGATACCACCTGGAGCTTTATATGGCCCATTGGCCTCCTTCTTGATTTGGACTCAGGACAAAATAGCAATGCCCTAGTTGTCCCTACCATCAGGCAGCTTCCATTGGCAATTGATTTTGACTTGTACGACCACGTCCAAACGATTCAGGGATAATTAGAAATGACATTCAGATAACGATAAGCAAAACTTGGAAAAGTTGCTTTTCTTTGGACTGCAGTTCACAAGACTGCAGCTTGTGACTGTGGTCCCAAAAAATAATTTCCTAATCTCTACTGACAGAAATGAGCCTTGCATTAGTGTATTATGCTTCACTGCCCCCACTCCTCTGATTGTGTTTGATAGCAAAATATAGTTCTGCATTTCATCTGGAATTGGTACATTCTGGTTTGCACAAACCAGTATGGTAAGTTCAAACTGTGGCTTGTAGACATGGTTTGCATGCTAGTTATAATGAGTATAAACCCTAGCCAAGGCTCAGATGAAACCACAACCTATAGTTCCTTGCAAATTTTGATCTAGGATTTGTAATCTTGGTAAATTCAGGGGTGGGTGAGGAGAGGGTTTAAACTAGAGGCTGCTCACGGTCAGTGTCATTTTTTTTTTCTTATGTACTTTCAAGTGATTTTCAACTATGGCAACCCTAATGCAAACTTATCATGGTTTTTCTGGCAGGATTTGCTCAGAGGAGATTTGCCTTTGCTTTCCTCTGAGGCTGAGAGAGTGTGCCTTGACGAAGGCCACTGAGTGAGTTTCCATAGCTTAGCAAGTTTATGAAACCTGGTTTCCAGAATCATAGTCCAACGCTCAAACCATTACACAAGCTGGCTCTCTCATGATGATGATCATTACTACCAATATGCCACAGGAAGTCAGACTGTATATAGTGGTTTCTGATCTTGGCTTTCTCATAGTTATAGCTACACACTACTTAGTATTATGACAACAGGGAAAGTTCTGTCTTAGATTTGTGCATAGAAACCACTTGTTTCCTGTATGCAAGATAATTAGACCTGGTAACAAGACTTTTTGTTTTCCCGGCCAAATAACCTGCATCTGAAGACATGCTTGAGTAGAAAATACAAATTACGTACTTAGTTGTTACAATGCTGCATTCATTGCTTCTGTTTGCCTTAGGTCATCTGAGCAGAAAACATGGGTATGAGGGGTTAAGGCATGAAGTGTGGTCTATCATGGAGAAAGGGGAGATACATCTCTATTACAGTTTGTGAGACTAGCTTGCACAGTGCTCATGATACACGCAATGGTACAGCAGTTTTGAGAGAGAAATAATTGTGGAAATATCTATTCATTGCCCACTCCTGTTTTTCTGCAGTTTTAAAGTTCCTCTTTTAAGTTGCATTCCTTTCCTCTAATTCCAGAAGTGTTGGTTTTTATCCCCCCACCTGAGAGTCCTGAGACCCATAATCTGTCGTTAGTGTGAAGAATTGTCTCTCCTTTGCAATACTAGTATGCATAATTCTCCAAAGGATAGGAATGACAATTATACTAGTTTAACTTTTTTAGTGTATATAAGGAGAGAACACAGCTTGGGGATGGAAACCAGTTGGGATTGTTTTGATTTAAAATTTAAACCAACTATTTTCAGTGGGGGCCATGGCACATTTGAAAATTATGAGAAGGGGAGTGCCATGGTTTATGGGGGCCCTGGGAACTGGACCAATGAAATACTCAAGCAGCAACCAAAATTAGAGTCAGTAGTTTCCCTCTCATTTATAATATCTCTTCAACACACTATTTGAATTCTGCGCACCTGGGAAAGTCATTGCTTAAGCTCTTCCCACATCTCAATTAAGAGCTAAAATCCATAAAAGTTGAGGTTTTTGTGATATGTGAAATATATATGTAGCAGCCATACAGGGGGCTGATAGATGTTTAATTTCATGCAGTCTTTTAAAAAGTTTTGCCTAGTATATCGGAATGTTCAAGTTTTCGTGGTGTTCAGTAATAAATTATTTTCTGTCTACCTGTTCTTATTGTATCCCTGTTTGACAGACCGTGAGGCTGGATCCTGAGAAGAGCTCCTAAAGGGGCAGTGGCCAAAAAACAGTTGAGAATGGCTGATTTATACCATGGGCATAAATTAATTTATGGCTTAGAGTTGGTTGCACTTCCTGGTCCCATTCAGCAAAGTTTGAATTTTTTCCACAGTAAAACTAGACCTTTGGTTAGCAGGAATAGCGTCACTGATGCTGATAGTTAGTCTACGGTCGCCAGTGTGTGCCTCGGTCATTATCTCTAATCTCACCACTTTGTTTTCAGCTCATTGAACTGTGTCATCTCTGAGTTCTGGGAAGCCCTGGATTTTCTCCTTATCTTAAAAAAAAAAAAAGCTCTGAAAATTAATTTTGCCTTGGTCAACCAACATACCTGGTGGTCCCCAGCCTACACATTGTGCTAAGCCTAACATGAGGAAGGAAATCTTGGTTGCCTAGCAATAGCATTTGTACTAATTCTTCTTGCATATATATCCCTGTGACAAAAAGACTAAGCTGACAGGAAAAGTGGAAGATGCACTCTGGAGACAGGTGTTATAACAGTAGCAGTTTTGCATTAAGTAGTCTAGACTCCTCAATTGCTCCATATCCATGTGCTGAAGAATGAAAGCATGTAGACAGCTGTGTATTTAATTTCTGTCTTGCCTTTCTCCTTGCATATCTGCAAGGTATTCCTCTCAGACATGTTCAAGAGAATTAGATGTCTTTGTAAAAGCTCCTTGCCCAGTTCCCAACATCTACACTACAATTTCTGCCTGCAATGGTTTTTCACCCTCCAGGCTGTGGGAGGATGTCACTGCTTATATTGTGCATTTCTGAGAACTTCAGAGGAGATACAGTCTTTTTGTACCAAGAGCCCTTGTGACTCTCTTAACAACTACCAATTATTTGTATCAACAAGACCTAGATAGTTGTCAAGGAGGTATTTTCTGTTGTTTTGAGCTTCCTCCCTCCACCCTGAGACCAGAATCTTATCTAGTACAGCTTGACTGTTGGTCACCAGACACAAACAACATCACTGATTCAAACTAGGCTAGTCTTTTGACTTTCTATCAGCAATGCTGAAATTTCTTTCATACACTAACTAATACACTAACCTAACTCCCAACCCAGTTTGTCCCTGCATCTTGTGTTAACCAGCTCTTGAGACTGCCATTTTTCATTTTCTAAAGATCTCTTTAGGAAGATTTGAACTGAGGATTCTGCTGTGCTGTTGGTTTAAAAAGCTCCTAAGTAGACTTATATTAGTGTAAGGAATCTTTTCTATTCAGGAAGTATTAGCTTTGCATAACATTGCAAAATGGATAATGCCACTATATGGCCTTGAACAGATATTTCCAGTTTGATATTGCCCTATCATGAAAAAACAGAGTGAACAGAAGGTAGATTTGAAACTGTTGGCAAAGAAGGCTGTTGTAGTACTGAATCATAGTCCAGATGCAGTAAAGGACTGGATGTGTGTGAACAGACTGAGGCTTAATCCAAACGTGGTGGAAGTGCTGCTTGTCAGTAGGAAAATCAGCATGGGTTTGGGATCACAGTCTCTTCTGGATGGGATTGGTCTCCTACTAAAAGGTCAGGTTTGTAGCTTGCGGATGCTCTGGGACCCAGTGCTACTTCTGGAAAACCAGGCTGCTGCGATGGCCAGGAGCACCTTTGTCCAGCTTTGACTGGTATGCCAGCTAAGCCCTTTCTTGGGGAAGGCAGGTATGGCCATGGTGGTTCATGCTTTAGCTACCTCCCAATTAGACTACTGTAATACTCTCTATCTAGGGCTGCCCTTGACAAGTGATCAAAAGCAGAACTAGAGCAAAAGACAGCAGCCAAACTGGTGTCAGGTGCATATTTTAGAGACCACATATCACCGGTCTTACAATAGCTGCAATGGCTTCCGGTTTTCTTCCAAGCTCAGTTCAGGGTGCTGGTGTTTACCTACAATGTCCTAAACAACTTGGGGCCAAAATATCTGAAAGACCACCTCATATGAGCTTGCCAGAAATTAGAGATCTTGAAAGGGGGCCCTGTTGCATGTCCCAATATACCTCATCAAGTTAAGCTGGTGGGTACATTCAACAGGGCTTTCTCTGTAGCAGTGCCTCAGCTGTGGAACTCCCTACCGAAGGAAATTAGGCTTAATCTTTTTTTAGCTTCCAGCAGGCAGACAGAATAGTGCTATTCCACATGGCATTCAGTGTTTGAAATGGCTGCCTTAATTGTTTTTAAACTGGATTCAGAAATGGTTTTAGGAATTTTCAAAGAGCATTTTAGTGTGTTTTAAAAAGATTTTTCTTTGTTTTTATTTTTCACCACATCTTGAAGACCTTGTGGGCAGGGAGGCAATATAGCATACTTTCAACAAATAAAAGATAAAATAAAATAATAGATTTCTGAGTGATCTACAGTAGATGTTTTTTATCCTCCTTGTCTCACCATAGCAGTAACTGAAAGGTTTACTCTTCTTAAACTAGTTTGCTGAAAAGAGTGTTTGAAAGAAAACCAGGAATAGTTTTTTTTTAAAGGACATCCTGCCTTTAAACAGAATGTAAGAAGTCATCTTTGTTCTTGGAGCCTTCAAGAATGTTGCTTTCCTCTTACGTGTTTCTGATCCTACTTAACTCAAATTTGTTGTGCCAGCACAAATCTCAGCATCAATCCTGATACACTGAGAAAGCAAATATCTCTAATCTTGAGAACTTGCAGACAGAACCAAAACATGTTTTGTTTTTTTTTTTAAAAATGCTATAATTGCCAGAATGGTAATGCTGACTGGATAGACTGTAGTAAAAAATAACTTTTCTAATTAAAGATGTTGACTTTCAATTACAAGTGGGACCTAAAGAAGTGTTTTTATTTTCTTCCTGTTATATAGCAGGAGGTGGCTGCTATTGGGGAGGAGGTTTTGCTACCAGGATACTGCATCTCTTGTCAGTACATTGTGATGTAAAGGTAGCAGGAATTTATGAAAGAATCACAATGAAGCTCTCTCTCCAAGTTAGAAAATGGAACTTGTATTACGCAGCAAAGCAAAATTGGTCTTGGGAGACACCCAGACTGTTTGGTGTTGGGGAGGCAGGAGGAGGAAGAGAGAATTTAACATCTTGTGGGTTCAGACTCATTGTTCCTGGATATGAAAAAGGAGCATGCCTTGTGCAAAGTGTTCCTTCTCCTAGAACAGATCTACTGGCAGATATGGTGCCTTTTTAATTGAATGGTTTAATAAAACTCCTTGACACTGGTGAAAGTTATCTTCCAGTTGGACTTCAGTGGAAGAATTTGCAAAGAAGGACTTATTTATGAAAGGTGGGTATTTTCCAATTTGACTACCATATTTGCTGGTGTATAACACACACTGGCATATAAGACACACCCCATTTTAATTTTGTTTTTTTTGGAGGAAGGAATTAGTTTAATAAAATGACATGGCTTCCCCCACCCCCTTCCCTTCCAATTTGCCTTGCGGGACTTCTCTGCTCCAGGGCAAAATGCATAGGAAAGGAAAGGGAAGCTCTAAAGGTCGAAAAGAGGTTGCATACTAGGCTTCCCCCACCCCCTTTGCCTTCTGTTTTGCAGAGGAAGAGAAAGGAGGGAGCTCCAGCAGGGGGGAAAGAAATCTCCTAGGAGCTTTCCCCCACCCCCTTTCCCTTCTGTTTTGCATGGGAAGGGAAAGGAAGGACCAGCAGAGGGTCAAAAAGAAAGCTGTGTGGACTTTCTCCCCCCCCCCCCGAGCTTTCTCCTTTCCCTTCCCATGCAAAATGGAAGGGAAAGGAGTGGGTGGGGGAAGCCTCGCACAAGAGTACCTTTCCCCCTCTGGAGCTCCCCCTCCTTTTCCAGTATGTTTTGCCCCAGTGTGGAGAACTCGCACCAAGGCAAAATGGAAGGGAAGGAGGGATGAGGGAAGCCTGTGAGAGCACTCCTTTAGCTCCCTAGAGCTGCCCTTCCCTTTCCTATGCATTTTGCCTTGGCACTGAGAACTTGAGCAGTAGCAAAATGCATAGGAAGGGGGGCTATTTGCCAGCATATAAGATGCACCAGCGTATAAGACGCACCCCATTTTTAAATGCTGTTTTTCAAGAAAAGAAGTGTGTCTTATATGCTGGCAAATACAGGAAGTTATATTTGACCTCTCCCCTTCCTCACTCTGAAATCTTATCTGGTCCTGGTTACAAGAACGTACTGGAGTTTCTCTTTCTGGGCTATCTCTGTGTCTTTTTTTCCTAGGGTGGCTAAACTTTGAGGAAGCTGATGGCAGATCTTTGTCTTTTCTAGCCTCTCTGACTTGCAACTTAAGTTCCACAGAAGACCTGACAAGTTCTCTTCTGGAGACCTTGCGTCACAAAAGATGGAGACAGCTCTTCACTTGAGACTCAGAAATGAAGGGAGAGGAAACACGATGAATCTGACTTTCTCTCCCATCTTTTCCACTGAACATGCAAAGGAACATTTTGTTTGCACTGCAGATTTTGAACCAGTGCTCAAAAACTGTTGCTGTATCATCTTTCCCAGTTCTGAGAACTGATGCTCTTTGTGGCAGCAAATCCCTGTCAGACGTGTCACCCTTAAAATACTGCCATTGGAATGAAACCATGACAGTTTTAACAAATATTAGCCCAGCTTAAATGTATGATATAGATGAGACCACTAATTCTTCTCCATCCTCTTCTCACTGTGTTTCTGTCTGAGACTAAGCTTTTTAGTAGAATCATAGAGTTAGGAGAGACCCCAGGGGCTATCCAATCCAAGTCCCTGCTATGCAGGAATGCACATCAAACCATTCCCAACAGATGGTCATCCAGCCTCTGCTTAGAAACCTCCAAAGAAGGAGATACTACCACACTCCGAGGCAGCATATTCCACTGCTGGACAGCTCTGACTGTCAGGAAGTTCTTCCTCACGTTCAGGTGAAATCTCCTTTCCTGCAGCTTGAACCCATTGCTCCTTGTCCTAGTGTCTGGAGCAGTGGAAAACAAGCCCGCTCTCTCCTCAACATGACATCCCTTCAAATATTTAAACATGGCTATCATGTCTCCTCTTCTCCTTCTCTTCTGCAGACTAAACATCCCCAGCTCCCTAAGCTGTTCCCCATAGGGCATGGCTTCCAGACCCTTCACCATTTTGGTCACCTTCCTCTGGACATGCTCCAGCTTGTCGCTGTCCTTCTTGAATTGAGGTGCCCAGAACTGGACACAATATTCCAAATGAAGTCTAACCAAAGCAGAATAGAGTTGGTACCATTACCTCCCTTGATCTAGACACCATAGTCCTATTGATGCAGCCAAGAATCACATTGGCTTTCTTGGCTGCCGCATCACACTGCTGACTCATGTTCAGCTTGTGATCTACCAAGACTCTCAGATTTGCTACTTCCATCTTTGCCAACATGAATGGTGGCTTCTGTATCAAGGAAAGGCAAGCCTTTATCGGCCAGTTTAGGAACGTGACAGGTTTTTGTTACTACCTTATTAAGTCTTAATAAGACATACACATTCCTTTCTTTAGTTCCAAAGAGAGACTTCTCAGGTTGCTTGGAGACTGTTCCTTGGACTGGCTTCTGGCCTAGGTACAAATGATTCAGACAAATATGACAGCAGAGGAAATAGTTTCCCCATCACCAAGGGATTCGTGCTCCTGCCAGAGAGCCAAATTTGGAAGGCAGCTGGGTTGTGACATTGTGGGTATAGAAAAAGCTATATACTGAGGGGCTGGAGTTAGCAGGAGGCAGCAGAGGAAAATCATGAATTCATTTGGGGGAGGGCACTTACATAATGAATTAATTAATGTCCTGCATTTCTCCTGACATGGTAGTGAAGGTGGCTTACAACAAGAATAAACAAGATAAACTAAAAACCTAATGATGCAAAAATTTAAGAACAATTAGCTATCATGTCAAAACATCAATAATTTAGAACAGTATAAAATCATTTTTAAAAACATAAGAAAGATAAGAATGCAACACACACAACTCTATTTTAAAAAACTTTCTGCGCAGCCAATTAATTGCTAAATGCTTATTTGAATCAAAAGAGCTTTATCTGCTGATGAGAGAAGAGGAAGCCATATTAGCCTCCCTTGAAGGAGAGCTCCACAGTGTGGGGGCAGCCACTGAAAAGGCCCTTTCATGTGTCCTCACCAAATGGGTCTGTGACAATGGTGGCACCAAGGGAAAGACTTAAGCAGACTTGTATAGGGAGATACAGGCCTTCTGATAGTCTGGACCTAAACTTCATCGGGCTTTCTAGGTCACAACCTATACTTTGAATTGTACCCAGAACTGATGCAGTAGCTAGTGAAGCTGTTTCAGTGAAGGGATGGTGTGTTTCCTGTAACCAGCCCTGACCAGCTATCTGGCTGTAGCATTTTAGACTCAAGTGAGTTTCTGAACAGTTTCTAAAAGCAGCGCTACATAGAGTTTGTCACACTAATGTAAACAATGCATAATCAAGGCATGTGTCACTGTAGCCAGATCTGACATTTTCAGGAATGGGAACAATTGGTGCATTAATCTTAACTGGTCTGAAACCAGGAGAACACCCAAACTATAAACTTGAGATTTCAGGGGGAGTGTAATGCCATCCGGCATAGGTTGAATGTCTATGCCTTTTGACTGACCAGGAGTACCTCTGTTTTATCAGGGTGAGCTTCAATTTGTTTACCTTCACTCAGTCCATTACTATTACTTACAGTAAATCCTATTTTTGTACTGAAACAGCTTCCTTGAACTTAGGTGGGAAGGAGAGATAGAACATACTGGAGACACAGCCCCACAGCACTAGGTAACATCTCCCAATGGTTTCATATTTATGTTGAATAAAAGGAGGAGCAAAAACTGAGCCTTGAGGGACTGCACAGGCCAATGGCCAGGTTTTTAACAGAAGTCCAGCAGTACCACCTTGTGGACTCACCTCTCCAGGAAGGCGTGGAGCCATTGAAGAACAGTGCCTCCAAATTCCATCACAGAAGGGCAGCCCAGAAGGATACCATGGCTGATGGTATTGAATGCTGCTGATAAGTCAAGCAGAACTAACAAAGACACACTTCCATTATCTACTTCTTAGTGCAGGTCATCCACTAAAGTGACCATCTATTCCCTAACTGGACCTAGAGCCAGACTGAAATGGATCTAGATCAGTGGTTCTCAACCTGTGGGTCCCCAGATGTTTGTGGACTTCAGCTCCCAGAAGCCCTGAGCATTGACCATAGTGGCTGGGGCTTCTGGGAGCTGAAGTCCATGAACATCTGGGGACCCACAGGTTGAGAACCACTGATCTAGATAATCAGTTTCATCAGTGGATCTTGATAATCGATTTATCTCTTCTGTTCAATATGACTTCTGACTTGGGCTTTCTCATTTGAAGCAGCATGGAGAAGGGATTAAATATCAGCATGGATGGTGAGGCTAGTTTCTGACACATTAGATACTGCAGCCCCCAGGCTGTGGACATTAGTCTGACTGTCTTTTTGTGCTTGCTGTGGTGGATGCTTAGCCACCCAAAGAGAAGAGACATTACTACTGTGCACAGATGTTTTGTGCAAAATACAGAATGACCTGGGGAGACAGGAAGGAAGAATGCCTAGTACTTCACTGCCGTGCACAACAGGCAAGGACTCTTGTGAGGGTTGGTGAAACTGCCACAAGTTGTTTCCAGATGTCAAGGTGACCTATCTTGATGCAAGCAGTGGCGAGATTTCTTCGCATACAGGAAACTGCACCTAACATTTTAGGAATTTGACTGTGTATCTCTGTGTCTGAGAGCACAGAAAGGTGTCCTGCTGCTTCTCATTCCCTCAACTTCTCAAATTCTATCAGAAGCAACAAGACTGATTTTTTTTTTTATGCCGCGTGCATGGCTTTCATCCAAAATTTAAAATTACCGTCAAGCTTGCCTCACCTACTAAAACTCATAGAGGGCATTTCCCTCTTTTTATCAAGCAAAGCACAGTGTGGGGGAAAGCCAGCCACAGTGGTCATGAAAATCTCAATAGAGATTATGTGGCACTCCGGATTGTTCACTGGCTATGCTGGGTAAGACCAAGGGAAGTTTGCAGTCCAGTAGTGTATGCAGCTCTTTCACTCAGCTCAATCATAGTACTTTGGTCACACTTTTAACTGTTGTGGTTCCATCCCATGGAATCCTGGGATTGCCACTGGAGGGAGGGGCCTTTAGAATTCTCAGCCAGAGAGCTCTAGTGCAGTGGTTCTCAACCTGTGGGTCCCCAGATGTTTGTGGACTTCAGCTCCCAGAAGCCCCAGCCACTATGGTCAATGCTCAGGGCTTCTGGGAGCTGAAGTCCAAAAACATCTGGGGACCCACAGGTTGAGAACCACTGCTCTAGTACTTTGCCAAACTACGAACCCCAGGATTCCATGGGATGCCACCATGGCAGTTAAAGTGGAATCCACAGTGATATAAGTACGTAATGCAAAAGGGCCCCTGAAGGTCCACATATTATTTACTTTTGTTCAACACAGAGATTTTTAGAATGCTTCAATCAGCATGTACTGTGGCAGTGTGGCTTATGACGAGTGGATGTTTCTAGTGTAATTCTTCTACACGCTGGGAAATGGGCCATCCCTGATATAGTGTTTAAGTGTCAAATTACATTTGCTATCTATACCATTTATTAAAAATCAATGTGTTATCCTCTGAGTTGTAGAAAGCTTATATTGTTTCCCCCAGTGGAGGGACAAGAGCTTCCAGTCCAGGCTCGCTATCTTTTGGACTGCTTTAGATAAAGGAAAACAAATGAAAAATCCACCTTGGGATATGTATATGTCTAACTATCAGGGGTTTTATGTGCCTAATTAAAGTTGTTCTGGGAGCATACAATAGATCATTTGATAAGCCACATACGCACTTGTGTAGGATTAGCTATATCCAGAAACTGAGAGGGTTTCCACAGCAGGGTCTTGAAGATTGCCCAGGATATTCCAATTGGGAAGGCAAAGAAGATGACTCTTGCAACATTTCTGTTAGCTCGCTGTTTGACTCTGAGAACTGGGTCCTCCTCTCCACTCCCCCCTCGCTGCTCTGTATGCCAAGTCAGCTGTCTCATTGGCTGGACTTGATCTTTGAGTCAGACTGAGAGCTCTGAGAAGTGCCAGTCTAGATGGGCCCTTTTGACATTACACAATTACAGTGCTATGATGCCGCTATTAATTGCCTTGGCTGTATATGCTGTGAAATCCTGCAGTTTGTAGTTTGGTTAGAGGCCCCAGAGGAGCTCCGTGGCTGAGGATTGTGAAGACCCATCCCTAAACGGCCGATATCAGGATTGTATAGGATGTTTCAAGGACGGTTAAAGTGGTATCATGTGTCGTGTGAACAGACCTTAAGTCTGTGTGGCAGAGCAGAAGCGGATGCTTAGTCCTAGGAAGAGGCTGTCTTATTATGCCGGAGTAGGCAAAATGTGGTCCTCCAGCTGTTATTGGATTACAGTTCCCATGAGCCCTACCAGCATAGCCAGTGTTGAAGCATGCTAGGAGTTGCAGTCCAACATATGCATGGTTATGTTTTTGCCTCTCCTTGCTCTGTACATAACTTTTATATGTAAATATTTTTATGCCATATATGGAAAAATAACTGGAATTGAAGAGTGAAGAAAAATTGCTCTGTACAGATAAGTTTGCGAAATTATCCTCCCACAGTATGCAACATGTATCTTTTCTGACAAATAGTAGAGAGGAAAAAGATGTGTTTATTTGGCATTGCCTGTTAACATTGGTGTGATGATGATCAGGGCAAATGAACTGGAGATTTCTTTTTAGTCAGAAGATATGCCTTGAGAAAGAGATTGTGAAATGTTATCAAAAAGCAAGAAGAGATAAATGAGCAGAGAGGCTGGATGGAAGGGACGAGAGATCAAAACAAAAATTAGAGAAAGGAACAAGATAAGGCTGTTGATCTGATTGTAAAAATCGGGAGGTTTTCATATGCTACAGAAACTTGATGATAAAAATAAGATAATGTGCAAGAGAGAATTTAAGGCACGACATGGGCATAATCCTGTCAAAATTAAATATGTGCTTACCTCTTCAGTTGAAGTCAGTGGTACTTAAGTAACTTTTGCTCCCACTGGCTTAGATTATGATACTTGCAGCGAGAAAATGATGATTGTAAATCAGAAGTGGTAAAAATAAAAGGAGAATAAGAGAAACCTATACTCAAGATAGAAAAAAAATGCTCAACTCCGAAAAAGTACTTGAAATTTAGGATTAGTCTGGAATTTTAGAGCAGAGGTAATGAACCTATAGTTCTACAAGTGATAGTTGACTTCTACTCCTGTCATCCCTTTTTACAGTTCTTTATATCACAGTAGTCAAGTATAATTCTCAGTTCACATTTAGAAGGGATTTCCTTCAAAATGCATAACACTCCATAAGCTGAACCCTTAGAAAAGTAGAAAAAATGCAAATAATTCCAACACACACACACCCCACTCATGATGCCTGTTCCATTCTCTTGCCTTTTGTGTGAGCCTTCCTTCTGCGAGTTCTCAGCACTGGGGCCAGAGGCAAGGGAATGGGAAGGGGGAGCTCTGGAGGGGAGAAGGCAGAATTGCATGAGCTTTCTCTCCCCCCAATCCTTTCCCTTTTGCCTCAGCATGAGTTCTCAGTGCTGGCGCCAGAAGCAAGAGGATGGGAGGAAGAGCTCCAGAGGGGAGAAGGAAGGCACTTGTGAGCCCCATTCCCTTGCCTATTGTGTTGGTGCAAGTTTTCAAAGGCCTGCATTCTATTTCACTTTAATCTGTCATCATTTAAGATGGTACTGAGGGAATTCAGTGCAGGCAGAGGCCATTCCTTCTTGGCCATGTAAGGAGCAGGGGCAGAGGGCAATAAAGGACAAATAATGAAATTTATACACCAGTCATTGGGGGTATGTGACTATCCAGATGTTGGACTTCATTCCCTCATCATCTCTCATTCCTGGCTGTGCTGGCCAGGGCTGTTGGGAGTTGCAACCCAACAACATCTGGAGAGCCTGACATTCCCTAGCACTGAGGTAAGTTCTGCATAAAGGCTTCTTAGTGAAAAAGTGTAACTTAAAAGCACGTTGGATCCAGAAACAACTTTTGAGAGATTAGTTGTGCTCATATTTGATATCCATAATTTCTTGTATAGTGGTGCCTAAGTTGTATATTAGTCCCAGCAGGAGAAAATTATTGTTCGATATGCACAAATTAAGAATCTTGTGTGCATGCAGCTGTCTTGCTGATTGAATTAATGGATAAAAATATGACATGGTGATAAAACATCTTTTAAGACAATGTTTGTAAATGTTAGGAAGTTTAAATGGAAGCTTGAGAAATGCAGCACACATCTACCCAAAATCAAATCAAATCCACAGCCATCTGTTAACATTTTTCATTCTCTTTATTAGTATGAAGAAATATGTCTGGTGCCCACAAACACCACCAAAATCAAATTATTCTTTAAATAACTACACCGGGAAACCAGCCTCCTTGATAGAACAATAGATTTCGTGTATTTTTAAATCTCTGTGTTTTTCCAGATAGTGATAGAGTTTTTCCCCCAAAGATTTGTTGAAACAAAGAAACTTGCTATTTCCACATGGTCAAAGGGGCAGTGAGCTTGCACTTCTTGGGTTCACAAATGTCACAAGACACATCATGTTTAACACTGAGCTGCTTCTTAAATTGAGCTTGTGATACCGCCTAATCATCTGTCACTTGAAAGAGAAAAAGTTAAACATCTCAGAAGGAATGCCTAAGCTTTCTTTGGGTCTTAACCTATGATCCTAAATATGTGGGCGGTATAAATTGCTCTAAGCCCTTTTGTGAATCTCCAAGGTCAGGAGCACATCTTATCTGAAGTTACAAGACAGCTGATTTCAGCTGATTGTTAGGATAAACTTATTAATTATAGGGGCAATTCAAAATTGGAGCAATATGCTAAAGCAGTAGGTAGGGTCTCCTGCTTGTAGGGCTTCAAGTAGTGGCTGGCCAGTCATCTAGAGTTAGGCTCTTGCTCTGGATTTTCAAGAGGGTGAACTTGATGGCCTGCAAGACTGCTTCAGTGCGTAGGATTCTATCAAGTGAGCATAGTGATACTGACTATAATTTATCACGGTTTTAACAATGGTGCAGGGTGCGAAACAGTGTACCTTGTTCCTCCATTTATTTATACATTTTAGGCACTAGAATCATAGAGTTGTAAGAGACCCCAGGGGCCATTGAGTCCAACCCCCTGCTATGCAAGAACACACATCAAAGCATTCCCAACAGATGGCCATCCATCCTCTGCTTAAAAGCCTCCAAAGAAGGGGACTCCACATTCCCAGGCAGCATATTCCACTACCAGACAGCTCTGACAGTCAGGAAGTTCTTCCTGAGGTTCAGGTGGAATCTCCTTTCCTGCAGCTTGAATCCATTGCTCCTTGTCCTAGTCCCTGGAGCTGTAGAGAACAAGCCTGCTCCCTCCTCAACATGACATCCCTTCAAATTTTTAAACATGGCTATCATGTCCCCTCTTAGCCTTCTCTTCTGCAGACTAAACATCCCCAGCTCCCTAAGGCGTTCTTCATAGGGCATGGCTTCCAGATTCTTCACCATTTTGGTCGCCCTCCTCTGGACACGTTCCAGCTTGTCAACATCCTTCTTGAATTGAGGTGCCCAGAACTGGACACAGTATTCCCAATGAGGCCTAACTATTATAAGCTTAGAGAAAAGTGTGATAAACATTAAATCAAATATAATCTCAGTAAAAATGCAGTGAAAAATTTTTTACTGAGGTGTTTTGCTTGTCTGAGGTCAGTGTGACATCCTTTTCTGCTGCAAAGCCTCTAGCTCAGCTCTTTTGCATCAGTTGCCAAAATGGGAGCCACTGTAAAGTTAACAGCTGCTCAATGCTGCCCTTCCTTGAGAAAATCATGGCTACAAAGAGAGCAGTGTGAACACAGGGAAAGAAGGGCTGGAGAATTAGGACAGGAAGCGATCTCACTGTTCACTCAGAATCAGCCACAAAATTTGACAATTTGGTCCATGGATTTGCACCAATATAGTAACATAGGAGCTGAATTCCCATCAGTGTCGCCTGATGAAACTCATATCACATTTTTCTATTTTAGGTCTCTTGGCTCCTACTGATAGACAGTCCTTGATAACATGGCAGATGCTGGCTCTGTTTTTCAGTTTCTGGCTTAAGGACCTTGAATTTGGATCAAGTGTTAATTTTCTTTGACTTTGGCTGTCCATTTATACTAAATACCCTGGTACTGGCACTGCTTGGAAGGGAGATCTCCATGTCTGAATTCTGGGAAGCCTGAGGGAGAAAAAGCTAGGATGGTGTAGTAGTTATGGAACTGGACTAGGGCAGGGAAAACTGGGGTTTGAACTTGTGTTCAGCCATGAAGCTCAGTCACTGCCTTTCTGTGTAATGTTCCTCACAGGGTTGGTATGAGGAGAAAAAGGAGAGGATCATGTTTGTTGCTTGCAGCTGCTCAGGGAAAAGGTTAAATGTGATAACAGGCATATGTACATGAAATAAGTCTGATAGCGTGTCATTCCCCATCTCTCTCTTCCAGGGTTCTTTGTGATTCTTATTCTGTCTACAGCTGTTGCTCAGGATGAAGATGGTAAGTTCTCTTTGGATAAATAAGGCCGTAAGGGCAGCATTTAAAGCCCCGTTTAAAACTGCTTTCTTTTTTTGGTAAGGAATATAAGTTGCACCAAGAGTGCTAGAAGGAGAAGCTGCAGTGCTAAGCTTGAAATGGGGCATAGAAGAATCCAGGGGGCTGTTGTGGGTTTTCCAGGCTTTGAGGGGGGCTTTGTTTGTACCAAGAGGTAGCAATAGTAAAGACAAAGAGCACGTAATTTGATACTCACACTACATTTGGATGGATTAATTACTTGGGAGGTTGCAAAGGGCAAATCCACTTTATGGAAGTTGGGCTAGAGTGTTTTAATTTGATGGTAAGTGTCAAGAATGGTAGATATTTCTGTAATATATCGGCAGATTCTAACTCAGCACTCTTTTTCCCTCTCTCTTCTCTAAACAGAGTGTGATCACAAGAGAAATGGAAACTGTACCGAGGGCTTTGAACGCTGTCCTGATGACATGTGCTGTGGTAATAAGACTATCTTGCTTTTCAGAACATAGTGAGATAATGACGTGGGAACATGAGGGGGCTGCTACCGTCACCACAGTGTCATGCTTTTGTTCCTCTACTGCCACCATTTCCTAATACAGGCTTCTCCCACTTATCTGACAGGCTAGGGACAGGAGCACTGTCAGAAAACAGAATTGGTTGAAAAGCGGAACTTATGTACTGTGTTATACGGAGCATAAAGGACGTATGGAGGCTCACTTGGAACCAACTGCACGTGCACTGCTTGCAGAGTATCTCAACGGGCTTGGTACCCTTTTCTCCCTTCTCAGTTTGCTTTGCGAACAGTGTGCATGTGAGAGCAGTCCCAAGCAAGCCTCCATAGGCAATGAGAACTGATGAAAGAACAGAAACCCTGTTGAATTAATGGAACTTGTCCTTAAGTTGGAAGCTTCAAAACAGCAAGTTGTCAGATAACAGGTGTCATAGGGGATTACTGTATTTAAAATGGGATGGCCACTCACAATGTTAAAGGAATGTTTTACGGAGTTGTAATCAAACTCTACAAACTTAGATCCTACACAAATTCAGGCATATAGCTGTGGGGGGGGGCAAACTGCGGGCATTGCCCCCCCAATAAGAATTTTGCCTTCCCCGTGAAATTTTCTTCTGGTGCCCACATTTCTAGCAGTAGCAGTAACTTAAATTTCAGTTACATATTTAGAACTACAGTCATCCAAAGACATGGGGTTTGTAAGGAAATACCAAGGAAATATGGAGCCAGCAACTGCAAGGTGTGAACCGTTTTCAGTGTCTTGTTCTCGGCTCTGCAGAAATCTAGGAGGATTTCATTGGGGGGCAGAATTCTTTGGGGAAACAATGCCCTCACTGGATATTAAAGTGCTCTTTCTGAATACCACTGAGGTCTGGCTCCCAACATTTTTCCTCCCTGAAGAAGAACTGGATGCTCCTCCCTTCTCTCCAAGTCAAGGAACACTGTACTCCAAACCAAGCAAATTCTTTTGGTATCTGAAGCAGATGAATTTCACAAGTGTCTCTCTCTGACTTTCACAATAACAATGCAACAATAAATTGGGAATAAACTGGGAACCCTCCAAGATCAATTGTTGAGTGGTGCAGCAGGGGGCAGGGGAGGGGGAGAATATGTCGTCACTCCTCTGTGGCAGCACTGTTGAGGTGCTGGGCGTAGGCTTTTATCTTTTATCTTCTCAGAACTGTACTTGCTAGCATTCAGTCATTGAATACATGCAGGAAAAAACTGACCACAAAACGAATTCTCATCTATTATAGATATTAATGAATGTGAGAAGATAAATTGTGGACCCCAAGCTGCATGTGCGAACCAGTGTGGGAACTACAGTTGTAATTGTTTAGAAGGATTCATGTCAAAAAACGTATTCAGGAATTATACTGAGAACAACTGTGAAGGTAAGGGCTTTCTGGGATCTTTTGCTCCAGACCTTGCATGCTTGCCCTTTGTGCATGGCACTAATAGCATACACATTGCTGAAGGCTGCAACAGAGGCACAAGTCTAATTGTACCTATGAACTGCACATGCAAATATTTGACACTTGCAGTCCTAGGAGACAGTACACTGCTCTGAAATTTGAACACCCAGGAAATTGCACCCCCAACATAAGTCTACAATCCAGAACCAAAACAAGGATTTTCAGATTCATATCAGATGCTGTACAGCAACACATGGCTCCTTTGGTTACATGCTTTCCCCTCTCTGTTTTCATAATTTCTGGTGCGCTGATCAAAATCCATTCTGAAAAGGGTCCTCTGTTTCTGTGACATGGTCTTGGAAACATCTCTCACTGTACTGAATGTTGTTGCTGTCCATTGTCAAGATTGCCATAGAGTTTCCTCTTCTGTTAGGAGATGCTCTTTTAGATATTTCCCACAGAAGTCTATAATGGTAGAGGATGCTCTGTCACTCTCCAGGATCCTAGAGCAATTTGTCAATGCTGTTTTGGGATGCGATGTCTCTCAGGTACACAACTAAGAAGAGTTTTTGATGAGAGAGCAATTTAAAGAATGATAAAAGGACAAAATATGGGCTATAAAGAAAATGAAATAGTGAATGTATGAGTAGAGAATAGGAAATTATGAGTGGCCATGTTGGTGGGAGGATTGGGATAGCAGTAGTTAAAAAAAAAAGTGAAATTTTCCAAGCTCTAGACTGATCCAAGTAGACCAGCTTTGTCTGTTCTGGCTGGCAGGAACTCACTGAAGTCTCCCCAAGCTCACCCAATCTGAAGTCATTTTGACTATGGTTGGACCTGATTTATTTTTTGTGTGCAAAGCAAATGCTTTGTGATCTAAGGTGTGGATGCTTTTCTCTCAACAAAGGTTACTCAACAAAGGTTACTTCTGGTCTTAGTACTCCTTCAGGAAAACAGCAGCTTGAAAAAGTGATGTGACAGAAAAAAGCAGTCAGGAAGGGTTTTTTGGTGGAGGGAGGGAGATGAAGTTGGTCTACCATTTGCACAGTAGCACTGTATTTTAAATCTCCCATCCCACTGATTTATGCTTGCACAAAGTTTGGAGATTCCATATAGGAACAGGCGTGAAATGGGGCCATACAGAAAACATACTTAGAGAAAGAGTGATTTGCATATTTTTGCAGCACTGAATTAATATAATATGCAAACATAATGCTAAGAGATGGACAGTGGACAATGTTCTGTGTTATTTTTATTTTGCTAAAAATCATGTGTGGGAAATTTCAGAATTTTCTCATATTAATTGCCTCTTAGCTGCTGAGCCTATAGCTTTTCTGTTGTCATGTTAACAAGTTTTATTTCTATGTCGCAGAGGGATAAACCTTACTCTTGTTATAGTGAAGGGTATATTTGTTATTTTCCAAAAGGGTTTCCTTCAAGCTGTTTTCCTCATCCTTTACTTAGGGTCTCATTATCTACAGGAATAATATATTGTTCTTTGCATCTTCTGTCTTTCTTGTGTCAGAGCTTGTCCACCTGATGTTTTCAGGCAACATGAATAAATTTCCAGTGGATTAGCCATATTAGTCTGCAGCAGAAACAACAGAGAGTCCTGTGACATCTCAATGGCTAACAGATTTTATGTGGCATGAGCTTTAGTGGGCTGCAGCTCTCAAAGCTTGAGCTGCATAAAACCCAAGGGCCACAAGACGCTTTGAAGTGAAGAGAGGCATCCTTTGTACTTTTTGATGTTTTCTGCCATCCAGTTTCCCTGCTTCTGGGAGGAATGACACAAAAATCCTCAATGACCTGATAGAGTCGTTAGAATCATTGCCTCGTTAGGGAGCACTCCCATCATGGAACCTTTGTTTTTAGTTGTGTGTCCAGTAACAAGAAGAATATCACCAACTTTGCCTGTTTGTTGCCTTTTTATTTGCAACTGCAACAGAGCATTTATTTACCTCTTCACGATTTTGGATTTTTCTTCATTTCCTCTCTTGTAAGCTGTTGATTTCTCCACTTGATTCTAAATGGGAATCCCCAGTGAAATTTGGTACATCCATCATATGCCTATGAAATCTTCCCTTTTGTTTGGGTAGGAAGCCCAGTTGTCCCTGCTAGCAGCCTGCCACCCTAACCTGTTGCAGCTTAGGATGCTCTTGTAACTCTCCATTTGTAAATTGCTGCAATAAGTGAAGACTTCACGACTCACTGCTTTGCATGCCTTAGGCAAAGCAGACTTTTGCAGTCTGGGAACTTGAATGGCTTGTCTTTCTGCAGCCACAGACCCTTTCCTTCTCATTGTGATAAATAATACCCCCTATTGGGGCAGATTTGCAATGTTTCACATAGATGCAGCTTTTCCTTGCAGATATTGATGAGTGCCAGAAAAATGCTTCCATCTGTGAACCCTATGGAAGTTGCATCAACGTCAAAGGAGATTACCATTGTAAATGCAAGCTGGGATTTAAGAAGAGTGCAAAAGATGATAAAAAACTATGCAGAGGTATTGTTCAATGGGGACATAGTATTTCTTCCCCACTCAGACAAAGTAATGCATGAGCAGTGACATCTTTTAAGTTGCAATTAGGTGGTGTGGCAAAGGGAGTGTGAATGTACGCATTTAGCTCAAGAGCTTTGGGATTTGTGCATATGAAGCTATTGCTAAGGCAAAACAGATCTCGGTATGGTGGGTGCCTGTTTGTGGGGGGTGGGGTGGCCGGGAGACCTGTCTGTGGTTTCTGAGATTGATCTATAAGCACAATAATCTGTTTTGAATTGAAAAGCAATCATGTGATGTAGAGCCCCCATTGTGGGCATGATTTGATACAGAGGATCAATTCATTTAAATTACGTAGCATGTTGCATATGTCTGTCTATAACAGGGCTGGCCCTGTCATTAAGCAAAGTGAGGTGACTACTTAAGGTTGCAAGGTCTTGAAGGTCATGCAATGGATAGAGGTATTACTTACCACATAACCTTCTCTGCTGGCTTCAAGTACTGTGAGTGGGGAGGGCACAGTGTGAGACCAGTTTTGAAATCAGATAAATCTGCCAGGGACACAAGATGGTGGTGGAGAGGATGCCATCTTGTCCTTTGCTTCAGGAAGCAGAATGGTTTGAGCCAGCCCTGGTTTGTAATATGTCTGTGCATGAACTTAAGGCATGTAAGAGTTCTATGTTGGTGACATAAACTTTGTGAAGCCAGAATAGTAATCTGTCCTCATTTTTGTATGCTCTATTCTATGTTTGTGGAGATGAAACCTTTTATGTATGAGAGCTCTAGATTTCGGCATGGAATAATCCCAATGTGATGGCTTCTAATCAAATCAGCACAGGCTGTGTGGGTCCCCAAGGAGCCATATTATTTGCCCAGAGGGATTGCCCTATTCTCTCTTGCTCTCTTTTCAGTCTTTTCTGGGGCCTGTCATGTTTTCATCCATGATTAGAGGCACCGTGACATAACTACACTGCTTAAGGCCGATTCAAACAGATAACTACGCAGTTGCTTACATTTATTTCTTGCATGAATGCCTGCACATCTTGTGGCCCTCCAGTTCACATTGAGCTAGCCTGCATGATGTATTGTGGCCTGTTTCTTAGTGTTTCTCAGTGACTCTGTTTTGGAGTCCTGGGCAGACAGAAGAAACAAGGAAGAGGGTTGCTCCTTTATGGACCACTATTCAAATAAAGTTGAGTGAAGTCTCTAGCACTCTTATACATATTGCAGACAATTTCATGGTCCAGAAGGTGGAAGAGGCGACAAGGGGATCAAATATTCTGGATCTGATCCTGACCAACAGAGAAGACCTTGTTAATGACGTAGAACTGGTTGGATCTTTAGGAGAGAGTGACCATGCCCTATTAGAATTTGGCATTCAGTTCGGAAGAGAAGGCAAGTGTAGCCAGGCATTCGTCTTAGATTTTAAAAAAGCAGACTTCTGTAAACTGAAGGAGCTGCTGGCTGAAATCCCGTGGTCAAGAATAGTCAATGAGAAAGGAGTTCAGGATGCATGGGAGTTCTTTAAAAGGGAGGTACTGAAGGCACAGGCTAAAACTGTGCCATTAAGGAGGAAAAATGGAAGGCATCTGAACAAACCGGAATGGTTGACTAAAGAGCTCTCAGCTGAGCTAAGTATTAAGAAAAACACGTACAGGAAATGGAAGAAGGAGGAAATCACCAAAGAAGATTATAAGCAAGTAGCCAGGAGATGTAGGGAGAAGGTCAGAAAGGCTAAAGCACAGAACGAGCTTAGGCTAGCCAGAGACATTAAAAACAATAAAAAGGGCTTTTTTAAATACGTCCGCAGCAAAAGGAAAAAGAAGGAGATGATAGGGTCACTGCGCAAGGAAGATGGTGAATTAATAACAGGAGGAAGAAAAAAGGCAGAACTCCTCAACACCTTCTTCGCCTCAGTTTTTTCCCAAAAGGATAAAAACACTCAACCTGGCGGTTGGGGAGCAGGTGAGGAAGTGGGGGAAATGCAGCACAGAATAGATAGAGAGGTAGTACAGGAATACTTGGCCACACTGGATGAATTTCAAGTCTCCAGGGCCAGATGAATTGCATCCTCGGATTTTAAAAGAACTAGCAGAGGTCATTGTGGAACCTCTTGCTATAATCTTTGAAAACTCTTGGCGGACAGGAAAAGTTCCGGCAGACTGGAGGAGGGCAAATGTTGTCCCCATCTTCAAGAAGGGAAAAAAAGAGGACCCAAATAATTATCGCCCAGTTAGCCTGACATCAGTACCTGGAAAGATCCTGGAGCAGATCATCAAACAGTCAGTTTCTAATCACTTAGAAAACAATGCCGTAATTATGAAAAGTCAACATGGATTTCTCAAAAATAGGTCATGCCAGACTAATCTTATCTCTTTTTATGATTGAGTTACTTGCTTGATAGATGAAGGGAATGCTGTGGACATAGTATATCTTGATTTCAGTAAGGCCTTTGACAAAGTTCCCCATGACATTCTTGCAAAGAAGCTAGTAAGATGTGGACTGGACAGGGCTACTGTCAGGTGGATTTGTAACTGGTTGACTGACCGTACTCAAAGGGTGGTCACCAATGGCAGATTCTCATCCTGGAGAGAAGTGACTAGCGGGGTGCCACAGGGTTCTGTCCTGGGCCCGGTGCTGTTCAATATCTTCATTAATGACTTGGATGAAGGAATAGAGGGCACGCTGATCAAATTTGCAGATGACACCAAATTGGGAGGGGTTGCTAATACGCCTGATGACAGGATCAAAATTCAAAAGGACCTGGACAGATTGGAGAGCTGGGCCAAGGCTAACAAAATGAATTTCAACAGAGAGAAATGTAAGGTCCTATACTTGGGCAGAAAAAATGGTATGCAGAAATATAGGATGGGGGACACGTGGCTGGCTAACAGTATGTGTGAAAGGGATCTAGGAGTCTTCATAGACCACAAGCTGAACATGAGTCAGCAGTGTGATGCAGCAGCCAAGAAGGCCAACGCAATTCTTGGTTGCATCAATAGGAGTATGGTGTCTAGATCGAGGGAGGTATTGGTACCACTTTATTCTGCATTGGTTAGACCTCATCTTGAATACTGTGTCCAGTTCTGGGCACCCCAGTTCAAGAAGGATATGGATAAGCTGGAGCAGGTCCAGAGGAGGGCAGCCAAAACGGTGAGGGGCCTGGAAACCATGCCCTATGAGGACAGACTTAGAGAGCTGGGTATGTTTAGTCTGCAGAAGAGAAGGTTGAGAGGGGACATGATAGCCATGTTTAAATATTTGAAGGGATGTCATGTCGAGGAGGGAGTGGGCTTGTTTTCTCCTGCTCTTGAGACCAGGACAAGGAGCAATGGATGCAAGCTGCAGGAGGGGAAATTCCGCCTGAACCTCAGGAGGAATTTCCTGACGGTCAGGGCTGTCTGGCAGTGGAATGTGCTGCCACAGAGTGTGGTGGAGTCTCCTTCGTTGGAGGTTTTTAAGCGGAGGCTCGATGGCCACTTGTCGGGAGTGCTTTGAGGGTTTTCGTGTATGGCATGGGGTTGGACTGGATGGCCCTTGTGGCCTCTTCCAACTCTACATTTCTGTGATTCTATGATTCTGTGATTCTATCTTGACACAGGTTGCAGTTCGGCTTTATGGTCATGAATGGTTCAGATTTAGCACTTTTTTTAATCATCCTAGTTTTCCCCAAATTTTTTAAAACTGGCATTGTAGCTTACCACTGACATTTCTGATTTCTGTAACATTGGGAAGTTACTTGTTGAAATTCCTTGATCAAGAATACTGAAAGAGAAAGGAGTTCATGATAGATGGGAGTTTCTTAAAAGTGAGATACTGAAGGCACAATTTAAAACTGAGCCAATAAGGAGGAAAAATGCCAGGTGTCTAAAGAAACCAGAATGGTTGATGAAAGAACTCTCAGCTGGGCTAAGTGTTAAAAGAAACATGTACGGAAATGGAAGAATGGTGATACCAACAAAGAAGAATACAAGCAAATAGACAGGAGATGTAGGGAGAAGGTCAGAAAAGATAAAGCACAGAATGAACTCAGGCTTGCCAGAGACATTAAAAACAATAAAAAGGGCTTTTTTAGATATGTCTGCAGCAAAAGGAAAAACAAGGAAATAATAGGGCCACTGTGCAGAGAAGATGGCCAATTACTAACGGGAGAAGAGAGAAGGCAGAACTACTCAACACTTTCTTTGCCTCAGTTTTCTCCCCAAACGGCAGAGGTACTCAACCTGGGGGGGTGGGGTGGGGAGGAAGGGGAGGAAATGCATCATAGAATAGGTAGAGAAGTAGTACAAGAATATCTGGCTAAACTAGGATGAATTCAAGTCTTCAGGGCTATATGAATTACATCCAAGGATGTTAAAAGAACTGGCAGAAGTCACTTCTGAACTTCTCGCAATAATCTTTGAGAACTCTTGGAGAACAGGAGAAGTCCCAGCAAACTGGAGGAGGGCAAATGTCATCCCCATCTTCCAGAAGAGAGGAAAAGAGGACCCAAATAATTTTCGCCCAGTCAGCCTGACATCAATACCAGGAAAGATCGTAGAGCAGATAATTAAACAGTTAGTTTGTAAGTACTTAGAAAGCGATGCCATAATCACTAAAAGTCAAAATGGATTTCTCAGAAATAAGTCATGCCAGACTAAGCTTATCTCTTTTTACAATAGACTTATGAGCTTGATAGATGAAGGGAATGCTGTGAACGTAGCATATCTTGATTTCACTAAGGCCTTGGACAAAGTTCCCCATGACATTATTGTAAAGAAGGTAATAAAATGTGGGCTGGACAGGGCTACTGTTAGGTGGATTTGTAACTGGTTGACTGACCGAACCCAAAGGGTGCTTACCAGTGCCTGCTTTTCATCTTGGAGAGAAGTGACTAGTGGGTAGCCACAGGGTTCTGTCCTGGGTCCAGTGCTATTAAACGTCTTCATCAGTGACTTGGATGAAGGAGTAGAGGGCATGCTGATCAATTTTGCAGATAACACCAAATTGAGAGGGGTTGCTAATACACTAGAAGGCAGCATCAAAATTCAAAATGACCTTGACAGATTGGAGAGCTAGGCCAAAGCAAATGAAATGAATTTCAACAGAGAGGAATGTAAGGTCCTGCACTTAAGCAGAAAAAATGGAATGCACAAATATAGGATGGGGGACACGTAGCTGGATAACAGTAAATGTGAAAGAGATTTAGGAGTCTTGATAGATCACAAGCTGAACATGAGTCAACAGTGTGATACAGCAGCCAAGAAAGCCAACGCGATTCTTGGTGTATCAATAGGCGTATGGTATCTAGATTGAGGGAGGTAATAGCTACCACTTTATTCTGCATTAGTTAGGCCTCATTTGGAATACTGTGTCCAGTTCTGGGCACTTCAATTCAAGAAGGACATCAACATATTGGAGCACGTCCAGAGGAGGACGACCAAAATGGTGAAGCTGGAAGCCATTCCCTATGAGGAGTGGCTTAGGGAACTGAGTATGTTTAGTCTGCAGAAGAGAAGATTAGGAAGGGACATGATAGCCATGTTTAAATATTTGAAGGGATGTCATGTTGAGGAGGGAGTGGGCTTGTTCTCTGCCGCTCCAGAGACTAGGACAAGGAGCAATGGATCCAAGCTGCAGGAAAGGAGATTCCAGCTGAACCTGAGGAAGAACTTCCTGATGGTCAGAGCTGTCTGGCAGTGGAATATCCTGCCTCAGAGTGTGGTGGAGTCTTCTTCTTTGGAGGTTTTTAAGCAGAGGCTGGATGACCATCTGTTGGGAATGCTTTGATGTGTGTTCCTGCATAGCAGGGTGTTGGACTGGATGGCTCCTGGGGTCTCTTCCAACTCTGTGATTCTATAATTCTATGATTTGACAGCAAACTGCTAAACTCATGATAATCAGTGGGGAGAGGAACAAAATGAACTACCCTTTATGGAGTATCAGTTTTAAGTCAATTTAAATACAAATGTAATAAAAATTAATGAAGTGCAAGTGGTGAGATTCTATTTGTTAATAATGAGTAGGAATTATTATTTCCAAATACTAATTAATCAAGTAGGAGTGGGGAGATATTATTTATTAATTCAAATATATAAAATTTAAGTAGATACAGTAAAATATATGGAAAAGTAATATCTTTCTATCTAATTGATGTATATTTTCATTAAAAATTCCTAGGCTTCATCCTTTTCCCAGAGTCCATGCCCTTGGGCATGTGACCCTCCAGTACGTGCCCAACCTGACAAGTGGCCCTTGTCACTGTGGAAGTTTCCCTAGCTTAGCTATATTAATCCAGATAAATGCATTGTAGTTTCTGAACAGACCAGCCTGCTATTTACAATGGTGCCATGAAACTGCCTGACAGATTAGTCTCTATCTCCATCATACCCATTTCTTCACAAGCTTTGTCTTCACCAGTTTACAGCCACTATGGGTTTTTCCCTCAGAGCTTTCACCCCCCTTTTTTGTTCAGTGATGCTGTCCTATGAATCTGCCAGTTTGAAGTACTGAGGTTGAAGATGAGGGAATGAGCAGTCTCTCCACTTGAAGCTTCTCTTCTTGGAAATGTCCTGCACTGAAGCAGGTTTTTTACTTTAATAAAATAGAGGAGGTTTCTTTACAAACAACTTAGTGACTGGGAGTGTGACACTTGAAACTACTGCTTAAATAAATAAATTGCAAAGAAAAATGCAAAGCCTATTATCAAATGTGTGCTAAGCTGTGTTAGCCTTGGAAAAATGGATAGCCAAGTCCCTCATCCCTTAAAAACTGTGGTCATGATCCTGCACTGTCACATGTAGCTACAGGGTGGAGCACCGTAATCATTGTTACATCTGAGGATGCGCTCCACCTTTTCAGCCAGGCAGCAACCCAGGCCATGGTTGCTGGGAAATAATACCTGCAGTGTTCTCATGGTCATGGGATGTATTAAGAACAGGGAGCTGGAGAGACCCCTCAGGGTCCTCCTACAACTGGTTGTTGCAAGGGACCTCATGATTGTAAAAGTGCTGCAGATGAAAATTCACCGCACCCTGGTCTGCAACACCTCAGAAACCCCTTGAACTGGGATACTGCCAGGCTGAAAAGATGGGTTGGGGGGATCATGTTCAGTCAATAACCACTGTGAACATGAATCCTCAGCAGTTACAAGCCGGTAAGTCTGACTTATGATCTTGTAACTAGACAAGAGGATGCTGGCCCATGTCCCTTAAAAACAAGAGAGTGGTGCTAATGGTGGACAGAATGTAATGTAATGGATACACAAAAAACGTTCTGTGTTACCCATTGGTGTGGAAAGTCATTTATAATTGTGCTTGTAGTTTATAGCAGAAGATACATTAATGCTGGGAGCTGTCTGGATACAGCTGGTGATGTATTTAATTTTTTTACTCCAGGTCTCAAATCAAGTCTCATGTCTGGGAGCCAACTTTATACCCCAACCTATATTCCAGTATTTCTGGACAGAGTTGAATAAAGTCAGTTTGAACAATTTAAATAGAGTTGGCCCTCCACATTTGCAATTTTGCCATATGCAGCTCTGTAAGTGAGGAACAGGATCCTTCTTACTTCCCATTTCTGAAGTTGGAGGCTTTTTCAAAAGTGGGGAATAGGAACCTTCATACTCCCCATTACCAAAGCTTCAAAGACTTTAGAAGGAAGAATCCTTCCTCTTCAAGCCTAACACATTTGCTGTTCCCTTCTGAAAAACATGCCCTGTGCTCTGGAGGTGAGTTTTGTCTTCTGTTCTTAGGAAAAATGTAGAAGGTTGGGATAGGCTGCTGAGCAGATCACAACTCTGCTCAAGCCTGTTGCCTAACTCATTTGAAGTTGTAATGTTTCTGGATGAATGTATTACATTACTGAACCAAGGGCAGCAAAGTGGTCACTAAAAATATGCAAGTCACAAGTCGACTCAGTGTGTCATTTATTGTCAAGCTGAGTCTGACTCGAGTCACTGAAGTAACTTAAGTCCAACTTGAGTTTGAGTTAATTAACTTGAGTCTACATCACTGGATACAGCCATCTATATATGGATGTTCTCTTCCTAACCCAGTATTGGTCCAAACTACTATATGACGTACAAGATTTATTGCTTCTCCTGGCCCTTTGCTTGTTAGGCTATTGTTGTTCTTATCAGTTAATGATTGACTATAATTAAATATGGAAGGCTGTATATGAGTTTGATCTGAGCTTGAATAAAGATTTAGTTGTGAACGTGTTTGTGTAGGGGAAAATGAGACTGAACCTGTCAGGATCCAATCTTCATTTAGCAAAGTCACACAGAGAAGCGGTAGAAGTTTTATCTAATGACTTGTGGCTTCAGACTGGTACTTGGAATAAACACAGACGCAGGTAGCTTTGAATAAAAGACTAAATACTTTACTAATGACTCTTCATTTACATCTGTATTGAGAGAGCCTGCTACCTGTCTAATCTAGTGAATAGGAGATTCTTCAGTTTAACTCACCATCCTCCTTGATGGGACTCAAACTCGGAGCATGCGAAGAGTTCAGGGAAAGCAGCCATTGAGAACAAAGAGAGAGAGAGAGAGCTCTATACAGAGAGAGGGAGGTCTTAACTTTTATAAGACCGATGACCCAAGCAACTGTCCTGGGTCACATGATCTGAGCACCAAAGGTATTTATGATCATGCAATAAAAGACAGAGAGGCAAATGGAGAAGATCTGGCATGCAACAGAAAGGGAGGCCCTATCTTGCTATTGCCCATCTCTTCTAATAACAAGATGGAGCGGGGAGAGAGAATGCTGGTAATTTTTCCAACAGTTTGAAATAAATCCTCAGTGGTACTTGTCAGAGCATCTCCTTGCTGAACGGACAGTGGCAAGGGCCCCGTCTATTGGTACCTATGTATTCATGGAAATGCACATGTGCAAGAGTTTCCTATTTTTTTCTTATTAGAGGATGTGATATAAGCAGCAGGAAATCCTTAAAGGCACATGGAAAAGTTTCCAGACAAGAAGAGAAGGGGACCCCCCACTTTCTTATGGTTCTTCAGCGTGCTAATGCTGTCAAAAGATTATGCCAGAGTGATTTTGCTGTTCAGCTTCAAGTGGTCTTCCCCTTTTGGGCTGTCACCCTAAAGGAAAGGATCATTTGAGACACATAATTTAACCGTGTTGTAGTTAATGAATGTACACAACATGTGTTTGTTGAAGCATGAGCAGAATGTCACACAGAATTTTGCAGAATGCCTTTTACCACATCTTAGCTAATTCATATTCACATGTACATTTCTATTTTGTTACATTCTAACCAAAGATGCCACCAGTCTACACAATGGGTAATTGTTTTTTCCTCTGTGTGTGTGCATGTGCGTGCATATGTGTCTGTGTTTGTGCATACACACTTGCTTACACACCTCATCTCCTCCTCCTCAGATTTCTTGAGTCTCATGCTGTTTTTTCTTTTTGTACCTTCTCTTTTCAGATGTAAATGAATGTAATGAAAACCCCTGTGATCGAACTGCCTTGTGCAAGAACTTACCAGGGACTTACCAGTGTATTTGTCCAGCAGGGCATTTAGAATATAATGATGCCGTCCGTGGAGGCAAAAATGCAACAAAATGCAAAGGTGAGTTCTGATGGAGAAGCCTGTAAGGGGAGGGGGAGGCAGTGCTCTAAAGGTATGGGCCTATGGCCATTTCCGCACTAGACTATTATAGCGCTATTATTCCACTTTCAACATCCTATGGAATCCTGGGGCTTGCGGTTCCCAGAGGGGCCAGCATAACAGTCTAGTGCAGAAATGGCCTAAGTCTGTAGCAGGCTGTGCAGCATGGGGTTTAAAACTGCACATGTGCATAGATGTTTATACACAATTACTCTGTCTAGACTAATAGACACATACATTTACTTGTTTGGCTTCCTTTTACCTGCTGTTTGCTTCACAAATGTTCCAGTAAAGTTAAATCTACACAAGTCAGAAAAGAGCAGAAAAAGTTCTATTGATTGCCTCTGTAAACCAGAAACGCTTACCTTGCCTCGCTTATTTCAGTGGCTCCCTGCATGCAAAGACAATTTGATTCCAGATGTGTTAACAGTGATCATTTGCTGCTCAGGCTACATCTAACTAAGCTACCCAGGTGTGTTATTTCTCTTACAACCACCATTGATGGCTCATCTCCACAGGGGTGACTAGTTTCCACTCCCCTGGAACTCCAGTTTACAGCTTCCTCTTCCAGCCTGAGTGACTGACAACAATTAGCCCCCCTCTGCTCACTACTGCCTTTGTTTCATTCAGATTGTTCTTGGATTAAGAGCCCAGTTTCCCAGGTGTCTGTGGCTCAGCTGATTTTGGGTCTCTGCTGGTCTGTATGGGGGAGACTGTTGGGGCCAGTATGAGCCAGCCTGGCCAGCTGGCTGATGTTTTTGACTCCCTCTGTGTGTATCCCGGGGGAGGTGCCTTTTGCCAGCACACTTTCCACATTCCAAAATTAATGTGGTAGCACCATGCCAGAAATTCAGTGGGGCACCAGCAGGGTGAGACCTTATTGCGTTAGGTTAGACCTTATTGCACTTCACAGTAGTTAGAACTTGCAAAAAGTTACTTTTTGGACTACAACTCCGGAATCCAATAGTCATGCTGGCTAGGGGATTCAAGGAAATGATAGTCTGAAGACCTAACTTTTCCAGGCTCTGACACAGCTCCAAGTCCTTTTTAATGCTTAAAAATGTTTGATTCTGTCACTACCTCTCAATTGTGAAAAAAACTTTGGAGGAAAAGAGCCACACCACTTCATAGTTGTGGTTAGCATCATATGAAAACTTGTACTCTAAATTTGTTCTCATATACGGATGCATATGACTAGAATATGGAATTTTCTAGAATTTTGTCCTCACAGCAACCTTATGAAGTAGGTGAGGGATGAGACCAGCTGGCCAAAAGTCAAGTAGTGCTCTTCACAGCTTAGTATAGATTTGCAGCTGGTTCTCACAGGGAGTTCTCTTTTTCACCGTGTCAGGCCACTGGTTGTGTACAGCTCAGCCTTACCCCACCTCTCGCGCTCGAGGTGTTTTGTATTGCAGTTCCTCATCATCGCTGCTCATTGGCTGTGGGAGTAGTAATCCAAATCTCTTGTTACACCACACTGGCTCTAAGGATTTGAGTAGATCAAGAAGCTTTTCTTCTTTGTTTGTTAATCATTGCCAAATCTCTTTTGGATTCGTTTTCCATGTCTGAAAAATGGGGAGTGATAGAATTGCCTCACAGAATGGTAAGGAGGAGAAAAAAGAATTTTAAAAAACAGTCTATGGCTGGAGTGTATATGCAGCATCATCCAGGGGCAAAAGCTGCTCCTCTCCTTCTTTCCCTCACTGAGTCCTCAGCAGTAGTGGTGTGGGGGATCACAGGTGCCAATATATTTCCCTTGCCACTGTTCAGCTTCAGGGGTGCACCTGGAGACATTTTGGCTGTCCCTGAGCAATGGGGGAAGGAGACCCAGCCTTCACTGCCAGTGTAAGGCCCCCAGATGCCCAAGGTCAGCCAGTGTGTGTCTGGGTGCATCCCCCACAGCCAATCAGTACAGGGGGAGTTGCTCCTGGGGACCTCCCAGCTTCTCTCACACACTAGCATGATGGGTATGGCGCAAAGAGGTCCTGGATACCTCCTTCGTCAACATTTTGAAATGTACATATGCAGAGGTAACTGTGTATGTAACCAAGTAGATTCTGATCAGAAGCACCAACCACCTCATTCCCCTCCTCTACTAGGTCTGATGTAGGACTTCTTGAACCCAGATCCCCCACATCCAAATGCAGCCTTCTAGCTACTGGTCCATGGTAAATCCTGTTTGTGCCATGCTGAGTTCCACCATATTTAGTTTCTCCCATTCAGAAAGGAACTACTGGAATCATTGTAGACATTCCAGATAAAAATGTCAAGTGCTTTGGCTATTTTTTAAAAAGCAGGAATAATGCTGTTTAAAAATGATATGAGGTAGTACTTTCTGATTTCTGTTTATTTCTGTAGAAATCAGCATTCCTGCACTTTCAAGGGATGATTGCTCAGATGGACAGGTGAGTCCTAAACACTGGAGCTTGGAAATTATGGCCAGATAGAATCCATGGCATAGGTTAAGAGGTGCAGTGCTAAACTCAAGCTAAGGCTGGCTAGGAGTCATATGAAGTGGTGCAAGTGCTGTCACATTGGGGGAGAGGGAGCACCACCTTCCCAAGGGCACATCTGCCCTGGAGGTCCACAGTACATCTGTGGAAAGGTTTGTGTGTGTAGCTAAGTAATGGGAATTCTGCACTATGTAGTAGAGGCCGTTTCCAAAAGATGTAATGCAGTTTACTTTGCTTTGCAGTTTAAGAGGACTGGAAACTCTGGTGGAGATTCTCCAGTTGCTAAGTTCTGGCATGCTCTGATTTTTTTTAAAAATTGTAAAATTTATGTATACTCTCTATATTTTTCTGCTGTTCGCTTATACTAAATACACGCAGTGCTGCTTTGTTTGTTGTATAAAGCAGTATTATCCAGAGTGGTGATCTGTGGATCAGTGCCAGTCTACAGCAAGTTTCCAAGAAATATATAGTTGTAGCCAGTACATGCAAATGTGTTATTGGTCCCTGGCATATTGATGGGGGGAAACCTTGCTGGTCTCCCACATCAGATAGCCTGAAAATCGCACAGAGCTGATCAAAACTTGTGGAATTGGTTCCCATTAAATTTCCCACTGAAAGATAATTATCTCTTTCGTGTGATTATCTCTTTTGTGTGCTCTGGAAGCCACCTATAATACACTACCAATCCAAAGGCTGTCTGCTTCAACTGAAGTGTTGCAGGCTAATCTCTAAGTTGTGTAGCAACAGAAGCAAAATATCCACAAACTTTGCCTCTCTGAAAACAAGCTTTCATCTTATGAAAATGAGAATGTTTAAATTATTGTTGTAGAAAATGGGAGTTGTTTTGAGTTTCCCTATTAAATACATCAGAACAAAATAGTTATAAATTGGTCTTCTGTGCATACAACTGGATAACAGCCAGACATTTTCATTTCAAATTCCTCTCTCCGCAATTCTCACAGCCCTTTTCCTCTTGCTTAGCCCACAGCACCAAGCCTTCACAATTTTCCTATTGTTGTGAACAAGTGATGGACCAGGGTGGTGTTTGTGAAATTTGAATAGGGACCATGGAGAGAACCAAACTCTGAAGGTGCCCCTTATAGTGCCATGGTCCCAAGGCAGCTCAGCCCCCTCCCCCAGCATACAAGGGCTAAAGACATGGCTAGCGTCATGCTTGACTTGACCCTTAGTCTTTTTAAATAAGTGCAACAGACGTCCCAGCCATTCTTATTCTCATCTCCTCACTCCCCCATCTCCACCCAATGGAATTTTGGGGGAATTGTTTTGCAGATTTCTCTCTGTAACTTTACAACAGAATTGAGACAGCTTTATAGTTCATCACTGAATATGCAGACCTCTGCAAATGCACAGACACTTATGAAGGTATGTTTCACCTTGTGACTTTGTTTCTTCTCTGTGTTCGCTTACATCTGCTTTTGTTCTAAAACAGTGGTTCTCAACCTGTGGGTCCCCAGATGTTCGTGGACTTCAGCTCCCAGAAGCCCTGAGCATTGACTATAGTGGCTGGGGCTTCTGGGAGCTGAAGTCCACGAACATCTGGGGACCCACAGGTTGAGAACCACTGTTCTAAAAGGATTAGAAAAATGAGCTTCTCATTAAAATCTGCAGGGACAGAGGCCAGTGAGTGGCATCCTCCAGCCAGGTTGTTTCCATACTCTGAATGCTGCCCCTGCTACAGCCCTTAGACACACACACACTGCAGTTCATGCTGAGAAAACACACTGCAGGGAGCTATATCCAAGTGGGAGCTCTTGTGGTGTGTCCCAGTATTGCATGTTGACTGTAATACAGTTATGTTGACAGTAATACAGTTCCATGCAAAACTTTACTAGACTCTAAAAGACCTGTTATCCATTATCTTTCATCAATGAACAGATATAAAAGTAGAGAAAGCTTATAAGCTTATGGGAAACAGACATGCCTCATGGTGTGTAGCGCTTGGACTGGAACGGAAAACTTGAATGTAGGACTTGGACTGGAAGTTTTCCATTTCCATGGTGCATAAAGCAGGTAAACACTAAATGTGTACTACAAGGAGTTGCTCTTAGATCATGTTTGTAACTGACTCTTAAGCCATTTCCTGCCTTTATAAAGCAAACGGCAGGAGACTACATTTGCTCCAGTTCTGCTTTCCATACTACAGAAACATCATTTGCAACCAAAGGAGTCTGGACTGAAAAATTGTATAACCACTCTTAGAAATGGTTGCAATCTGGTTTGGGGTGTGAGAAATGTTCAGTAGAGGGTCTGTTAAGAATAATACTTAGAACTAGTACTATTAGAAATTTGAAGTTTTTAAAATTCTAAAGTTAGGAAGTTGACTATTAGACTCCTAAGGTTTTTCTGTTACTTATACCTACTTTGACTGATATGTGTGTGTGTGCGCCTTCCAGTCGCCTGTCAATCGGATTTCATAGGATTTTGTTAGGGAAGGAATACTCAGAGATGGGTTTGCCAGTTTCTTCCTCTGAAATATAACCTACAGCATCTAGTGTTTATTGGCAGTCTCCCATTCAAGTACTAACCAGGGCTGACCCTGTTTAGCTTCCAAGATAGATGAGATCTGGAGCTTTTAAGGTATTTTGTCCCTTGTTGTTGTTGGATGCCTTCAAGTAATTTCCAACTTATGGTGATTCTAAGGCAAACCTATAATGCAGTTTTCTAGGAATTGAGAATGTGTGATGTAGCCAAGGTCACCCAATGGTTTTCCATGGCCAAGCAGGGAATCGAATCCTGGTTTCCAGAGTCATAGTCTGATGCTCAAACCACTACATCATGCTGTCCTTCCCCATTGATGCCTTTCCTCAGCCATTTCTCTTTTGCATCCTGTACCCTCCCCCATTTAAAAAAAAAACTTCTTCCTGTGTCCAAGCACACAGATTCCTCCATCCTGTCTCCATCACTCAGCACAAACAATTACAATTTGCACAATATTGGCAAGATCAAGTCTGATTACTTGGCTGATTTAGATCTACCCCAGCTGTGTTAAATAGTGTCTCTATGGGAGCAGGGGGAGAAATTGAGCAGCTGGTAGCTAGAAGTCAAAAACCATAGAAGAACCAATGCATTTCATCAGGCAAAACTGAACCATTAGTTAGCATATAAACCACTGTTAAAGACAAATAATTATCAGCAATCTATTCATAAAATGACAACAGAATAACACACACACACATACACACACACATACACGTACATATGCTTCTTTTAAAAGTGAACTGTAACCAAAATGTGTACCGTTATTTCAAACATCATCTTATATGACTTGTAATGCAAAAATGTAACTGGACAACAATCAGAACATGTGCATAAATCATATGGTTATCACGAAGGTGTAGGAACTTGCTATACCTAAAGATGTAGCAGCATGTGAGCTTTCTATTCATACGCACCTTATTCTGTCAAGCAAAGTGCTTCATCAGCTTCAGGCAGGGCTCTGTTAACAGATCTTTTAACGTTCACATATAAATTACAATTGTAACCTATTGTAACTACACAGGAAGCTGAGGTGCCTGTAATCCTATTTCTTTTCCTCTCATTGGAAATTTAAAATGTGCATTGGAAATTTAAAATGTGCCAGATGCAAGGGCAATGAGATCACTGTCTTTGTGTTCTTAATATTTTACAATTGTTGACCTTTTTTTTTTTGGTGAAATCCTTAAAAAGCTTATAAGGTGGTAAATACAACTGAAAGTGGCTTACTTCCAAGTAACTTTATGTTGGATCACAGTGTTAGCATGCAGAATGTTTCCTAATTCTCACCCTAGCTCTGTTTATACTATTTGGTGGGTTGTTTTTTTGTTTTTTTTTTTGAAAAGCTGAAAACTTGTTGTCCTTTAATACAAGATGAAGGTGTAACAGTTCAGCTGGAAGGTTTTGAGGCAGGTCTGAGCAGACAAGCTGAGCACGACTGGTCTTTAGTATTAGCAGTATTGCACCATTCACCCTCCCAGCCCTGACTGCATGTGATAATGGGGCTTCCCATTATCTAGGCTTATCAAAGGAAGATACTTCCCTCTTCAGGTAAACCAAGGGTTAATGAGATGTTAGGATTACATCAAGGGTCACAGGGTGAGAGTTGACCAACCAAAAAGAAAGGGTCAGCATCACAGGTCACAAGGTGAGAATTGACCAACCAAAAAGGAAAGAGGCGGGCATCTTGGGGAGGCTTCCAGATCCTTCCAAGGAGAAAAATAAAACTTCTGAGAGGCCATGTGGCCAGGGGGACAGACACACACAGAGATGAGATCTATGCCAGTCGTAGGCAGGCAGGCATGCCTGGCCTCCTGGCTTCTTTCTTCTAAGAACATCTGTGAGTACTGGAATAAAGTAGTTAGCCGCGTTAGGGCTGTTTATTATTTTGGAGACTGGCTGATCTTAAGAATGTATCTGTGCTGTTATATCTGTTTTGTAAATTCTTGTAACTAAGTGTACCTGGGAGAGGGGGTCTCCCAAGTGTGATATTGTTTATTTGCATGCCTTGATTAAAACACTTTTATAAACCTCCGTTTCTCTCCATTTCCATGCCAGGGTTGGCACACGCTACATAGGACCTTTCACTAAGGGCAAGGGGGAGGTGGAAGTTCCTTATGCTTAGGGATTAGGCAGAGTCCCTCCTGTTCTGTCTAAGTAATTCATAATTCAGGGGGGTGGTGGCAGCATATAGAGCTGGGAGATTGCCAGTCGTTCCATGCGTGGAAGTCAGCTTTGGAAGGCTGACAAGAACCCTAGTAAAAACACTGGGAGGGAATTTCCAGTCTTGCAAGGCTAGAAGTCTCTTAAGAGACTGGAAATAAACCTACAGTGTCACACTGCACTAGAGTTTACACTTCAGTGCCTTGTCTCAAGGTAGCTCCAAGCGCACTTAGATATGCTCAAGAACCAACATGCCATTGAATTCCATGCTCTCTCTGCTCACAAATACGAATACTTCATTCTTGCGAATTCTGATGACAGCTGACCAATCAGAGTGAGTATTTAGATTGCCCCCAACCGTTCATCTGAGGGTGTCTAGGAATCATTCTAAACATGGTTAACATACATTTAGAAGAGAGGCTGTCTCAAATGGTAAAAGGTGTCTGTTTGACATAGCATGTGCTTGTATTGAGCTGTGTATCTTGCATTCAGATTGCTTTATGATTGATTGCTGGAAAATGAATATAGTTTAAATTGGCAAATCTGATTGCTCAGTTATGTATCTCTGTGGAAATTCCAATGTGGGGAGGACCTGTTCCTATTGCAGGGAATATGCATTTCCTTTACCATCTGTTTTGAGCTTGTGCAATTAGATCATGTAGTACAGTTTCTCATTTGAGTACAGATGACTTTTTATCCTCCATTTCAGGGATTTTTGGGTCTATTGGATGTTGTAATGAGTCAAATGGAGAATGAGAGCAAGGAGCAAAGGCACCATGCAGCCACTGTGCTGATGAAATCAGCAGAGGACTTCCTCAGAGTTGTGGCATTTGTCCTCCCCAGTGGACCCATTGCTAGCTCCAGCAAAGCCATAGGTAAGTGGACAGAGTCCACAGAGAGGGGTAATCTGAAGCTTCTCTGCTGGCAGAAACTGGAGGTTTCTTCCTCTTTCCTTACAGCTGCGCTTATCCTGTATTCCATGACACTGTCAGTGGGGGGAGCATGATACTGGTAACCTGGAAATATTCTGGGTTTTTTTTTTCCACTTCCAGATCTAGATTATAACATGTAATTTTCTGCCCATTCTGAGAGAGACCATGAGTGGGGTAACCACAGAATTTTGCAGAGGTTTATGCTGGATCCAGGGATGCTACCCCCTGCCCTTTTGGGCTCGCTGTCAATCTTGGCCTGAGTTTTGTTTTGTTCCCTTTCATTCCAGAGCTGGCCATGGAGATTAGAGGAGCTGGGAACCAGAGCCAGAGTCCGAGCCCAGTCCGGCTGTTGCAGAATGAGACAGAGTTGGAATTAAACTGGGAAGCAGCAAGCAAAGGAGGGGAAGGTAAAAAGCCCCTCCTGTGCCAAAAGAGTGAGATTTGGATGTGGCTGTGAGCCACAGCACAGGCGCCATCTGCAGCCAGGAGTAGCTGGGACAGCCAACACACACAATGGCAGAAGCAGCATTTCTTTCATGGGACACAGCTTCAAGGGTGCAGAACCTGTTCTTATTGTTGTGGATCCCTTGAGGGTTCTGTGCACAGCTTTTCATGCTGACAGTGGTCAGGGCTGGAGCCCAAAACATGTATGGTCATTCCTCCTTTCCTCTCCCTCTGCCACCCTTTTCTCTCTATCTCTCTCTCTTTCTGCCAAACATTTCCCTTCCCACTTGCACAATTTCTGTCCTCCCCACCCAGCAAGTGGCCAGAGGAGCTAGAGGATGCTCTTGCCAGAACTCTGAACACTTAGAGCAGTGGTTCTCAACCTGTGGGTCCCCAGATGTTCGTGGACTTCAGCTCCCAGAAGCCCCAGCCACTATGGTCAATGCTCAGGGCTTCTGGGAGGTGAAGTCCACGAACATCTGGGGACCCACAGGTTGAGAACCACTGACTTAGAGCCCCTCTCACCCATCTTTCTTCTCTCCCATCTGGTTTGGTTGCCTCCTTTTCCCATTTTCACTCCCACCTTTTTACACGTTTGTCTATTCCTAAATCCCAAACCAGGGCCTGAGACCATGAGTTGCCCCTGACTGCTGTGGTGGAATGGGTAAGGCAAGGGCAGCTCCCCTGGTGTTGGGGTGTAGGAGAGAGGGAGGCTTGGGAGCAGATCCTTCGGAAGCTGACTTCGGATGTATGTACTGGGGAAACTAAAACGTCAGGAGTTCAACTAAGTAGAAAGAAGCAGAGTGAGAAATAAGTAACAGTTGTCCTCGGTACCTGCTAGGGTTTGGTTCCAAGCCCCCTCGTGAATACCATGAGCATTCATGGATGTTCAAATCCCATTATGTACAGTGGTTTTGTAAAATGGCATCCCTTATATAAAATGGCAAAGTGGAGAGGAGATCATTCTCAAGCTGTGGTTGGCTGAATCTGTTTATATGGAGACCTGACTGTATTGACAAAGGATACCAAGACAGAGATTATGTTCTTCCTACCAACACAGAGAAAGGCACACTCATGTTCAAGCATTATAGAAAGTTGCAGGCTTGTTCAGCGCTTCCTGTTTTATGCAGCAGATAAAGCTTGGAAAAATTACTTTTTGGATTCTAGGAGCTGCAGTCCAAAAAGTATCTTTGATGAGGTCTGAAGCAAGCCTTAACAGAAGGGAATGGTATGCTTTGAGCTGCATGGGGTGGGACCCAGCTGGGACCCTAGAAGCAGAGAAACTGTTTTAAAGGTAACTGAGAAAACTGCCCGCGTAGTGCAAAAACTTGCCCCTCCATGCCTTTGCTCTCAAGAAACAAGACATTCAGAAAACAGCTATCCACCATTCACCACCAGCTCCTCCTGGGTGCTAGAGCCAGCGTGGCTGCCATCTCCAAGTATTTCATCCTCTGCTTCTTGTGCTTCTGTAATGAGGTTTGGAAGTGCTACTCCCACTGCCCCACCCCCTTCTGCCTCTTCCTACAGTGGGAGGGGCAGTCTGGTTATTGTCTGGTTGGCCATCTGAATTGTGCATGCCAGCGGTTAGTGATGGAGGGACAGTACTTCCCTTTCCATTCCCAAGTGGCAGGGGATTTGGGGATATCCCTCTTCAGTGCCTGAACAGGATTACAGTCTGACCCAGAAAGATGGCACTTATCATCTTAAGGGACCACAGAGTCCTCCTTCATAAATATTTTTCCTGGGCCTATGCAGCGTTCAGCACCATAAAGTGCCAGAATGGACTGGACCTCAGCACTATGCCTTTTTCTAAATGTTCTCTGTCTCCATTATGAAACAGTTCTGGAAATTTAAAAGAAAATCACTCATGAGGGGACAGGCTGTAGCTCCACCTCATTGTCCTGCATTAATAGAGAAGATCCCATTCACACTACAGAATTACAGTGCTCATCTTGTGGAATCTTGGGATGAACAGTTTAGGGATGGGCTACACACCCTAATTGTGTAGTGTGAATGGGCTCCAGCTTTTACGTTCTATCATGACAGTCTCTGTTCTGAGGGAGCTTCTGAACTGCTGACTTGTCCTTTCAGCCTTCAACATGGTTGCCCTGCTTACCTACCAGGGCCTGGAGCCCATGCTGTCCGGTGCTCATGTTGAAGGGAAAGAGTGGGAGCAAGTTGGAAAGTTTCCCCAGGAGATAGAGATGGTGGGCAAACCCAGCTACAAAGTACTCTCCCGGGTGGCAGCAGCTTTTGTAGGCCACAATGAGACCCAACTGTTGAGATCCCCTGTTACCGTCAGCTTCAACCACCATCCTCCGGTGAGTAATTCATTCTCTAATATACTCATTGTACCGTTTCCTCTATTACAACCTCAACCTTTCACAGAAGGAAGTACATATGCTGGAGAAAAAATGTCCTGGCTAGCTCACCTGTCTCAGTGATCCACATTAAGGGCAATAATGGCTGGCAAAGTTACTTTATTGGGCTACAACTCCCAGAACCTCTTGGGCAACATAGCTCTTGGCTGGAAGGTAGTCTTTGACTGGAACTGTAGTCTAGAAAGTTAACTTTGCCCCCCAGGCTCTGGCTCATCTCTCCTTCCTTACTTTCTGTGTATGCATATGCCCAGTCTGTCTTTCTACATTTTTGTGATAAGGGGCAACTAGGCATGAATTATGCTCCCCTTCTCCCCCACCTTCAGGTACCCCAAAAACTCCAGTCTGAAATTGCATATTTCCTCCTAGGACTCAGATCGGGAGGCAAAGGTGATTTGTGCTTTCTGGAAGCCAGTCAACAGCGGTGGGTGGTGGTCTGAAGAAGGCTGCACCCGCCTGAATTCCAGCACAGCCACCAGAACGCACTGCCAGTGCACCCACCTGACCAGCTTCGCTGTTCTCATGGCCTTCTACGATGTGGAGGTTAGCCTCAAAGGGGACAGTAGGGTGGCCTTGGTGCTTCTTTACCTTCCCGCTGACAGTTGTTACTGGGTGGATCAGAAGGGAAGAGGCGAGGAACTGCAAATATCATGTAAAACAGTGCTACTCAAAGGGGCGTTTCAAGGATTGGCAGTGGTCCCTGGTGGGTTTCCAGGAAAGAAAGAAACAGTTGTAGCCAGTGGGTATAAATGTGAGACCAGATCCCGCCATACTGGGAAGAAAAATAATTACCAGTCCCTCACTTTAGATAACCTGAGAAGCACTGATGTAAAAGGCTTGGCACAAGTGTGAGAAGTTGTGATCTTTAGCATAGGCAGGGAAGGAGTTCAGACATTACAAGGGAGCAGAGCTTGGAAAAATGGGTGTCACCAAATCAGATTCTTCAGGCAGTGGTCTGAAAAAGTAACTTTTCCAACCTCTATAAGAAAGTGAAAAACCTGGGTACCTGATTGGCGTGATTTCCTAAGGAGTAGCCACCATTGTCTTTGGTTACAGAGGAGTCTAGTGGCCCCTTAACAGAATAGCAAGCTTTATCTGATGTAAGCTTTTCTGTGCTCTAGCCTGCATTCTGCACAAATCTTGAAGGCTGTTCAGTTTCTCCGCAGAAGAGACGCATGCCTTCTTGTCTGGAAATGTTGTTGGTGCAAGCGTGAAAAATAAGTTGCCTGATTCATTTGTGTGCAAGTGTGACATTTGAAGCAACCTTTAATGAACTTGCATTGCAGATAGTGATGCAAGTTTCTCCTTCAAATGCTGTACTAAGGACATGACTAGGGGATGCATGTCAGTGAGAAAGGGCTTTTTGAGAGACCGGGTTGAGTCAGCCATTAGCTAAGTCAGGCATCTAATGGAGTCCATGGAGCCAGTCATTTGTGGAAAGTGGCATAATCAAAGCAGACTGCTGAAAGGGCAGGGAATGCTTCATCTTTTTCAGTCTAGGGATCAAGAGGTTCAGCCTAGGAGCTGTGTCCTAATAAAAAACACTTTAATCCTACCACTCAGCTCTCCTTCCATCAAAGTTTCCAAGAACAGAACCCTGACATCCATGCTGCCCTCTCTCCTAAGCAGGCAGAGAGTTATCCTCTAGCCAGTATATAGTTATAGTTAGACTTTTCAGCCCTTGATTCCCTGAGTCTTCTGCTGGGAGCTTCTTTGGTGGGCTGATTATGGCCAGCCTCTGCTTGGATGCAGTTTATGTTGCAGTGCCTAAACAATTTGTCCATGTGGCAGAACCAGGGCCTGGAGATCATCACCAAGGTTGGGCTCGTTGTCTCTCTGGTCTGCCTCTTCCTCTCCATCCTCACCTTCCTGTTCTCTCGCGCCATCCGAGGCATCCGCACCACTATCCACCTGCACCTGTGCCTGGCGCTCTTTGCTGCCGACGTCATCTTCCTGCTAGGAGCCGGGAACCCTAGCAACAAGGTAACTAGCGTGGGGGGGGGCACCATTAGAGTGCACTTAGTGGAGAGATTGTTTCAGAGGAAGCCGCTAGGAGGGACAATGAGCAGAAGGCCAAGATCTTTCTGTAGCACCCAGAACAAGCACCCAGCTTCTGACAGCACCCTGGCCACGGCAGGCTCTTGCTCTGACTAAGGCAGTGTCCCTGGAGTACAGTTGCAGCTGACATCATTACAGAGACCTGCACTTTTGCCTTCAGGATGGCAGTGTGTAGCCAGACAGGGCTGAGGAACTGGTGCCTCCTATAAGTTGTAAGCTGCAGCAACTTACTGTTTAAGAGAGGTTTTGGCCATTGCACTGAATCAAAGGGAGCTGGGAACAAACATCTCAAAATTCCTGTTTCACATTTCCATCTTAGGCATCTCCCTCTGTGTGGAGGAAGCTCTGAGGTGGGACAAAAGATGAAAATGCAGGGAGGAATGTGCCACCTGCTCCTTTGACCTCCTTATTTTGTCCAAACCCATATGCAACACAGGGCTACATTTAGAAACATCTAACTGAACTGCAGCTGCTTTTGCCAAAATAGCAGTCATGTACTACAGAGGCAGTCTGCAGCATCCATTTCACTAGAGGGCACTAAAGAGGTGCTTGGTACTGTAGCAGGATAGTAGGTCTCAAACAAGTGTGCACTCAGTGGGCAAAGCACAGGCCTTTGCCCTGCCTGTGTGAGGAAGAACAGGCTGTGCTGACCTGGGCAAGCAGGAGTTGCATCTGTTATCTGAAGAACCACATGTTTCTTCTTCGTGGTCTCTGTGCCTCATACATTAGGAGCTTTCGCGCCTGCGCGGTAGCATTCGGAAGATTCTAGAGCTCGATAGCTTTGGCAGGAACCCCTCCCCCACGTCGGTACTGCGCATGCTCCTCCCGCCGACTAACGGTCTCTCCTCAGTTCTTTCTTGTCCGCCTCAGCGTACAGGGGCAGGGAAGGAGAGGAAGAAGAAGAGGAAGGAAAATCGGCACTCTCCACCTACTGTGGTGCGACCCCCGACTCCACCACTCACCCAGCCCACCGAGGAACCTGAACCGATGGAGCTCCCTGAGAGGAGCCTCCAGAGGAACAGGAAATCCTCGAGGTGTTGGATGAGGAGCAGGCCGTGCAGGCTTCGCCCCCTCATCCTCCCGAGCTGACCGCGGAGATTACCCTGCCAAGTTGCCGTCCACCCTTGGCAGACCGCCGAGAGGAGGCTGTGGTCAGACAGCGCCCAGCCTCTCGACGCGACGAGTCCCGCTTGCCGGAGCAGCGGGCCAGGCCTCCATCCCTGCGATATCGGGAGATGCGCCTGGAAAGGATTCGCTTAGGTGAGAGCGCCTACTCTCCTGCCTACCTTGGACGGTACGCCCAGGAGCAGGTGTGGCACGAACCGGCTGGCTCATACTACTCGTACTCGCCATCCTACAGCGACTGGTACCATCCAGATCCGTGGTACTGGTCACCTCGCCACCGATCTCGTTCGCCACAGCGGGAGGCCTACTACCCCCGCTACGAACGGTCACCGCTGCGTCGATCGCCGAGCCACCGAAGGTCCCGGGAGCCCTCACCCCGCTACAGGGCTGTTTCTCCACTCCTGCGGACGACGGCCACAGCTACCCGCCCGGCGCCACAGCCTACCATGGCCCAATCGGCGGTGGCTGAAACATCTACCACGCAGGTGGCACACCGTCCTAGGCCTGCAGTCGTGCCCCTGCAGGTGACTCCGGTACCGGCCACGACATCGGCCACACTGGTACCGACGCAGCCTGCAGCTCCAGCAGTCACCCTGGCACCTCCGGCCCGTAGGCCGGCTGAGGAGAAGGAGGCGGAGAGGTCACCAACTCCATCTGGCGACTCTTATGACTCAGACTCTGCTGAGTCCACCCCTTCTCATGAGTCCCCGCCGCTGGTTTTCAGGGAGCCAGGCCCAGAGTCTGAACTGGAGGATGTCCGCCAGTTCTCAGCGATCCTCCTCCGGATGGCCACAGCCCTTGGCCTCAAGGTGACCGAACCTGCTCCGCAAGCCCAGTACTTGGAAGCCCACCCACCATCGACCGCACCGCTGCCGTTCCTACCAACCTTGGTGGAAGCGATGAAGCAGCCATGGGCTAAGCCGGCGTCAGCGCAGCCTATTCTGCATAGGCTGGAGCACCTGTACAGGACGCAGAAGGAGAACGCAGAGTTCCTCTTCAACCACCCTGTACCGAACTCCATAGTGGTCAAGTCAGCCCAGACGAAGGGAGGTAATCGGGTGCATACCACCCCTCCGGACCGTGAAGGACAGAAGCTCGATGCCTTCGGCCGAAGGTTCTACTTGGCATCGTCCCTGGTGGCCAGGACGGTGAACACGATGGCCTGCCTTGCGGCATACCATCGGAACCTCTTGGACCGACTCGCACCCTTGCTCACTGACCTGGCGGAGGAGTCACACGCCTCAGCCACTCAGATCTTCTGCAAGGCCATTGCGGTGGCTACCCAGCAGATCGCCACCTCGAGGCATGCCGTGGAGGCCACCTTGAGGGTGATGGTTGGTGCCGTAGCCCTCCGACGCCATGTGTGGCTCTGGTCCTCTGGGCTGGATTGAAGATCTTCCGTTCGACAGTGAAGGGCTCTTCCACACCTCCACTGACGAGGCTATGGATCACCTCGTCAAGGCCCGGCTGACTGTGAAGAAGATGGGCAGCAACCAGCCTGCCCAGTCTTGCCGCACCTTCCAGCCGAGGCCTTCGTGGAGAAGGTCCTCCTCGTCATCGGCGTACCAACCGTGGTCCCCGCGGTCGACCGCGTCGAGACCGTTGACATCTTCGGCTTCGAGGAGGCTTCCTAGACGGCGTCCATCTTCGTCGTCGAGAAGTCATCCTCCGGAGCGAAGTCCCACTTTTGACGGCCTCCACAGGACTCCACCCATGCCATCCTTCGCCCTTCCGGTAGACCTGATCCATCACTCAAGCCTGGCCAGGCACCTCGATCGCTGGCGGGAGATCACTGTGGACTCCTGGGTACTTACCATCGTCCGCCTGGGGTACGCCATCGAGTTCCAGGATATTCCGCCACGGGGTGTCTACTACTCCACCTCGGCTCTACTGGAAGAGGTCCAGTCTCTCCTCGAAAAAGGAGCAATCAAGAGGCTTCCACCTTCAGCCAAGACCACCGGCTTCTACTCGAGGTACTTCATGGTGCCGAAGGTGGACGGATCCCTGAGGCCCATCGTAGACCTCCGAGGGGTGAACGAATACATCCACCCAGGAGGTTCAAGATGGTCACGCTGCCCTCGATCCTCCCCTTCCTTCGCCGAGGGGACTGGTTTGCGTCCATAGACCTCAAAGACGCCTATTTCCACATCTCGATCCGCCCGCAGCACAGGAGATACCTACGGTTCGCAGTTGACGGCACCAGCTACCAGTATGGGGTGCTGCCGTTCGGTCTTTCCACCGCACCGCAGGTGTTCACCAAGTGCATGGCTCTGGTCGTGCCCTTCTTGCGGACGAAGGGCGTCTCCGTCTACCCTTACCTGGACGATTGGCTATTGGTGGCGTCCTGCAAACAGAAACTGTACAGAGACATTCATCGGACTTTGTCTCTTCTCGGTCGGCTCGGACTCAGGGTCAACCCCAAGAAGTCCCACCTCAAGCCCACCCGGGTTCTCGACTTCATCGGGGCAACTCTCGACTCATTATCGGCCAAGGCCTTCCTACTGGACGAGAGGGCGTGGACGCTTCGTCGGGCGGTGTCCACTGCTTTCGAGGCCTTGACGATGTCAGTGAGGAGAATTCAACAGCTTCTCGGCTACATGGCCTCAACCACCGCTGTAACCTACCTCTCCAGGTTACGCGCACAGCTGCTCCAGCACTGGTTCATCAGGGCCTTCGATCCACACTGGGACGACCAGTGCCGCCGATACTGCCTGCCCCAACAGGCATGCCGATCGCTCCTGTGGTGGCAGTCGTACAGGAACCTCCTGTCAGGTATGCCGTTCCGCGAACCCAAGCCATCGGTCACAGTAACGACGGATGCCTCGCTCTTCGGTTGGGGAGCGCACAACAGCGATCTCCAGGTCCGAGGCTGGTGGATGGACAACGACCTGTTCCTCCACATCAACGCTCTCGAGCTGCTGGCGATCCACAAGGCCCTAAGAGCGTTCCGACACCTGGTCACGGGCCGCATGGTGTTGATCCTCACCAACAACACGACGGCGGTCTGTTACGCGAACAGGCAAGGAGGGACTCATTCCACCACGCTGCTGGGTATCGCCCTCGACCTCTGGAACTGGTGCGTCCCGCTCCAGATACACCCTGTGGCGGTTCACCTGGCAGGGCAGGAGAACACCACAGCGGACGCCCTCAGCAGGGACACCACTTCCCACCACGAGTGGTCCCTGTCCGACGAGGCCTTCCGGATGCTTCGAGACCGATGGGGCGAGCCAACCATTGACCTCTTCGCAACCAGCCAGAAGGCGAAGTGCTGCCGATTCTGCTCGAAGGCCGGCCACGATCGCCACTCCATCGGCGACGCGTTCCAGTTCCCGTGGGACAAGGGGCTGATCTACGCCTTCCTTCCGTTCTCGCTCCTGGGCCGCGTGATCGCGAAGATCATTGCGGACCGAGCAGACACGATCCTCGTGGCACCGTACTGGCCAAGGCACCACTGGTTCGGACCCCTGATCGAGGCCGCCCGGGGCAGGACTCTCAGGTTTCCGACGGTACCGGACCTGCTGTCCCACTCCGACAGACTGGTGTTGCACCTGGACCTGCCAGTGTTGGCCTTTCATGCCTGGAGGATATCGCCCTAGACGGCCCAGCCATTGGGAATGTCTTGGCCACAGCCAGGAAGGAGTCCACGCAAAAGAGCTATCACTACAAGTGGCAGCGCTTCGTGGCCTTCACCAAGGAACATCGAGAGTCGGTATCGCCTGTCACCTTGCGTACCGTGCTCCACTTCCTCCTACACCTCCGGCAACAGGGCCTGGCCTTCCCGTCGTTCAAGGTCTACCTCGCCGCGATCGTGGCATACCAACCGCCACGATCCCCATCGGCCGCGCTCTTCACCTCTGCCAGGCGGGTGGGAGAGTGACGGCGCTACGGTGCGATGAACCATAGCTGGTCTTCCATCATGACAAGATGGTCCTCCGGCCTGACATCTCCTTCCTGGCGAAGGTGGTGTCCAGCTTCCATCTGAGCCAGGATATCATCCTGCCGGCCTTCTACCCTGACCCGACTACACCTCTGGAGTGATCCCTCCACTCCCTGGACGTTCGTCAGGCGCTGGCTTTTCACAAAGACAGGACTGCGACCTACAGGCAGACACCCCATCTGTTTGTCTGCTATGGCAGGCGCCGGAGAGGCCACAAGGTATCCACCCAGCGTTTCTCCAAGTGGGTGGTACAGACTATACATCTGGCGTATGAGCTTGCCGAGAAGCCTCCACCAGACCTTCTGCGGGCCCACTCCACCAGGGCCGTGGCGACAAATGCGGCTCTCCTGCGAGGCGTCGACCTGTCAGAACTCTGCCGTGTGGCAACCTGGTCCCAGCCATCGACCTTCGTGCACCACTACAGGCTTGACCGCTGGTCCAGGAGAGATGCCCGGTTCGGACGTGCTGTGCTGTCTTCTGTGCTTTAGGATATGGGACCTGACCCACCATCCTACTGGTAAGCTACACATTCTCCTAATGTATGAGGCACAGAGACCACGAAGAAGAAGAACAGGTTGCTTACCTGTAACTCTGGTTCTTCGAGTGGTCATCTGTGCCCTCGTACATCCCCGCCCTGCCTTCCCCTCTTTTTCAGGTCCCATCTGCTTCAGCAGACTAGAACTGAGGAGAGACTGTTAGTCGGCGGGAGGAGCACGCGCAGTACCGACGTGAGGGAGGGGTTCCCACCAAAGCTAACGAGCTCTAGAATCTTCCAAACGCTACCGCGCAGGCGCGAAAGCTCCTAATGTATGAGGGCACAGATGACCACTCGAAGAACCACAGTTACAGGTAAGCAACCTGTTCTTATAACCCCCTGCACCAGGGTTTAGTTTCCTCTGGTTTAAGAGATTTGTGCAGAAGTCTTTAGCCAGTAGTTTCTTCATGATCTCTTCCTGGTCTTGCCTCCCTTTCCAGACAGCGTGTGCAGTAGTGGCTGGGCTCCTGCATTACTTCTTCCTGTCTGTCTTCTGCTGGATGCTGCTGGAGGGTATAGAGCTCTACCTGATGGTGGTTCAAGTTTTCAAAACTCACAGTCTGAAACACTGGCACATCTTCCTTGTGGGATATGGACTGCCAGCTGTCCTGGTGGGCATCTCAGCTGCCATCAACAGCAAAGGATACAGCAACAAAAAGTGAGCAGTGAGATTTGGAAGGCCAGTCTTGTGATGTGGAGGATGCTTGTGTGCTGAGAATCTGGACCACCAAATCCAGAACAAAAAGGTGGCATGTCAGTAATTTCTCATGAATGCTTGTGTCATACTTTTGCACTTAGACATGTGAGCACACTTAATGTGGGTGGAAGGGAAGGCATGTAGATTCTGACACCTATGAAAAATTCACCCTCTTCCTTTTTCCCACAGCTGCTGGCTTGCAAGAGATGGTGGGTTTCTATGGAGCTTCTTGGGACCAGTCTCTTTCATCATCATGGTAAAGCCTAACATACACCCAGACCAATTTCTTTTGCCCTCTCTATTAGAAACCATCTTATAGCCGCTCTCTGCATTCAGTATCAAGTTCTTTTCCAGTCCAGCTTTTGGAAAGCCATTGCCGATGGGTGGCTTATGTTTACTCAGTTTTTGGTGTAGTGGTCCACCTCCTGTTGTGAGTTCACCCAGTTCACTGCCAGTTTGCAAGATCTGCCCCTTGGATGATCAGTTGCACCATCTTCTCTACTTCCTCTGATGCCAAGCTTCCAGCTCCCGTTCTGTCATTGGAGGAGAGTGATCTGGGGCCTAGACAGAATATGGCTGACTCTTAACTTCACTCAGCTCCCCATGCCATTTGGATTCCTGTGACCAAAGATCAGCTTTTTAGCTGTACATATTCAAATTGGGATTCAAGTGCATTAAAGTGTTTAAAAGGTTTGTGAGGAAACATTTTTATGCCCACCTGTTTGATAAGAAATGGAATACACAAGTCTTCCAAGTAGCTCTCATCTATGACTCTTGTCTTAAAACAGTTATCTCTCTTCTTTCCTCACATTTTATTTATTTATTGAAACATTTCTATATTAACTTTTGGCCCCCAAAAGGGAATAGAATAGAAGAGTAATGTAGACAGTGGCCTGAGGCCAGTTCTCATCTCAGAACCTTACTGGTATCCATGTCCCACCTTTTCTGTACAGGTCAATGCCGTTGTCTTTGTGATTACTGTCTGGAAGCTTTCTGAGAAGTTTGCTGACATCAATCCCGACATGAGTAAATTGAAAAAGCAAAGGTAAGCAGTCAAGGTGAAGTGGTCTCTCTGGAGTTGTAAGAGGTCAAGAGCTGATAACATGCAATGCTGCCCTTCTCTGTAGCAATGCTGCAGTTGTAAATAGCTTTACTGAGGGAAAGAATATGATTATTTCAGAGGTCCACCTTGATACTGTCTTGGGAGAGACCTAATGAACAGCATTGTGTTTGCTATTTTGGGATATCTGCTGTAACAATTCCTCTATAACTCATGTTCTGAATCTAGTCCTCACCATCTCCTGCAAGGCCAGGAATCATGGTGCAGGTCAGCATGAGCTTTCTTCCAATCCTCTTTTTCTGCAGGGTGCTCACAATCACAGCCATTGCTCAGCTATGCATTTTGGGCACCACTTGGATCTTCGGCATGTTTCAGTTCAGCGACCACACCCTCGTCATGTCTTATATCTTCACCATCCTCAACAGTCTGCAAGGGCTGTTCATCTTCCTTCTGCACTGTCTGCTCAAGAAACAGGTACCTGCAGCACGGGAATGGCAAATGGATAGGAAGACTGTATCTAAGGCTGCAATTCTGTGTGCTCATCCTTTGCAATAAAAGCTCCGTTAAATTTATGGGAACTTCTGAGTACAACACAGGCATATGATTGCACTCCAGATGTGTTATTTAATAATGTTGCAGCTGGAACAGGAAAGCCAAAAGGTACTATGTACAAATGTCTGGCTATGCAATGGTTTTTGTACAGAAATGTCAACACCCTAAAAATAGCTACAGGCATATCTCAGTTAATAAAGTGGATGTGTTCCTGGGCATTATTTTTTAACAGAAGTTTGGTACCAGGGCAGAAATAATATGGAAAGAATAGGGATTATTTCCCAGCTCAAGCTTTATTGTGTTGTTTAATGTGGACAAGCTGCTGCAATGCAACACCCAAAAGCTATGTTTCTCCAGCTCTTCTTCATTATCCTCCCGCTGTGCCAATGCTGCTAAAAACTTACAGTGAGACAGAGATTGAGGAACAGTGTGGCCTGAGCACCTGTAAAAAGCTTTGTAAACAGCAGCGTCACTGTCTGAGGCTTTGTCAACTGAGCTGTACACCCAAACCAAGCCTGTCTTCTGTTTTTAGGTCCGTGATGACTATTACCGCCGCTTCTGCAAACTTAACAAGGGCCATAGCAGTGACAAATATTCAGACTTCAGCTCCACAGCAGGCTCCAACACGTTGCGGGTAAGAGGAAGCAGTGGAGTTGGGGTTTCTGCACAGATTATCATTCTCTTCTAGTGAACTAATTAGCTGACCTGAATTCTTTTTCACCATCACCTTGGCTCTGAGCACGGCCACAATGTCTGTAGTTGCTTCTCAAGATCTGTCTAAAAATAATTGTGGAGGTCAAACCAAATTTCACCCCAAAATTGGAACAAAGCATTCTTTTCCCAACTCAGTTACTGAAACGTCTTTGTTGAGTTTGCACTTGACCATCATGGAGTGGAGATGCTCAGGTTCGTGGTTTAAAATAATGGCTCAGGCGAAACCAGAAAATACCTGTATGCGGTACACTCACTGGCTCCACTCGAAAGAGAATGAGAATATGAAGTAAAACTAGTCAGCTGGGACGATTAACATCCTTTGGCTTTTTACAGTCTTCAGTGAAGGAGCCAGTAGGGTGCAGTAGTTTGAGCATTGGATTATGATCCTGGAGACTAGGTTTGGATCACTGCTCAGCCATAGAAACCCACAGGGTGACCTTGGGCAAGTCACACTCTCTTAGCCCCAGAAGAGGGCAAGGCAAAGTCCCTCCAAACAAATCTTGCCAAGAAATCCCTATGATAGGTTTGCCTTAGGATCACCATAAGCTGGAAATGACTTAAAGGCAGAGGTGTATCAAGGGTGGGGCATGTAGGGCACATGGCCTGGGCGCCAATGCCAGGGAGGCACAAAAAAGCGGTGCCAGAAGCAGCAGCTGAGCAGGAGGAGGAGGAGGAGGACGTGGTCCTGTAGGTAGGGGCACAACTTCCATGCTTGCCCTAGGCACTGTTTATGCTAGATATGCCTCTGCTTGAAGGTGCACAACAGTCTTCAGAACTTGCCCTCTTCTCTGCAAAACAACTGGCAAGGACTGTACTAGATGTCAGGTTTCTCTTTCTGTGAAGGGACTGAACATACAAATTAAAACATAAAAAGATGGCCATATAACATGCATGTGCAGTGAAAATGGCAATATAGCTTAAGACATTTAAGTTATCTGTCAGATCTTGTTTACATACACAGTGACTGGTTTATCTATGAAACTAAGGCAGGAAAATAAGAAATAACAGACATATAGGAAAAGTAAAGGCTTATTTAGGTGAATAGCTGTAAACATCTTGATGGGGGATGAGGGGACGGATCTAAGTGTTCCTAGTTTCCGTAGTGGGTAACACAAAGTGGAGAATACCACTGCTGTTTAATACAGAGAGTACTATCCCAAGTTCTTGGGCTGCCTCTCTGGCTGGCAGGTGTGATGTTAATGTGTCTGTGTTGGCCAGGCCTTCAGGACCCCAGGCAAACCAAAGTACACCTCAGTATACAAATGGTCAATGTAAAAAGTGTGCCTTCTATTTAAATTCTGTCATTTCAACTGGAAGAGAATTGGTTTATCATGTGTGCTGAATCTTTTGTTTAACTTTTATTGGCTTGACCTGGAGCCAAGCCAGAACAGAACAGCTTCAGCAGCAGGTGAACCTGAATCAAACGATTTAATGGTCTAATTCCTTGAAAATAACGCACCACACTTTTCATTAGGTGCATTGAAGCTGCAAAAGTAAGGGGAGGGGAGGGGCATCTGTAGTCACAATAGGTCCACTGTGGGGGGGGAGATGTAATTTCCTTTGAGAATTTACACAGCATCAGTCATACTTCTGGTTGTCCATTACAAAGGACCTATTCAATAAGATACAGAAGAAAGGCATGGTGTACATGTATTATTAGGTAAGACTCAAGCTGTATTTCTTGTCTCTCTCCTGCAGGCACAAAAGTCTTTTAGAGAATCTGGAATGTAGCAACCCTTTTTTTAGAACCAACTTCCTGAAGTTCTGCTTTGCACAGTAACATGTCCTGTAATTGTGGCAGTCTTTTCTTCAGAAGTGGTACCTGGTGACACAGGCTCCATTGCAACAAGGACAATAGAACTGCCAGAAGCCTGTATGGGGACCCACCTGGCAAGCTCGAGAACTGGACCAGCGCTTTTAAGCAGATGTCAGCACACATCTCTTCAGCAAGGGTCCCCTTCCTCCCTCAAGCTAAAGCACTCCTCTTTCAAGAAAGAAATGGAGTGAATCTATAAAGAGGTACTTGCACACTTGACACTTTCCAAAAAGCCTGTGCAACGGACATTAGTTGGCCTTGGCAGTGAAAGTACTGCCAGAGATCTCGTGATACATGCATCAAAAAGTGATCATCAGATCTCTGATGTGGACTTCTTATGGTAGGTTTCCTATCCATCCACTCTACATTCTTTATGAACTGAGCCACAGATCTAAGTCCAGGGCTCTTATTTTTCAGTTTCGCTTGCCCACTGATAGCCACTTTTTTAGATGTGAGTATTGAGAACTATCCTGGCAACATTCCACCTTCTGGTGCTTGCTTTAAACTAGGATGTTCACTGCAGCCAAACTGTCCCAAATGGAGTGCAAGGAAAACAGAAAGACTCTATTCAAAGCCTTCCCATGACCTGGAAAAGAAAATTCAACCAAGAGTGGGATAAATATACTAAGCATTCAACACAAAGTTTGGAAGAATCTTGCTTGTCCTATACAAACCTATTTGACTGCATTCATCCAAGACTTAAAAAAAATGAAACCCCTAGTTCAGTAAGATAAACCTGTATCAAGACACTATACCATTACAGGCTGGATTACTGAGATAGTTAAAACCTCCCTGCCTGCAGTGTATTTAGAAATAGGAAGGTGACAAATTGCATTCCTATTTCATCACGTTTCTCTACATGCCACCCATATTATGGACCCATTCTTTATTCATACCAGGTTGCAGAGTTTGTTTTTGCTTCCTCCATGACAGTGTGCACACATATTTACTACTGTACTTATTTTTGTAGCCAGTACTTCCAATCTATGCATTTTTGAAATCCCTAAGATTCCAACCCACAAATATAGATAATTGGCGTGCTAGTACAAAAACAACAAAAAAATTCTTCTCCCAGATACCTAGTTTTCTGTGTTCCTAGATTTATTTTTAATGAAGAAATACAGAAGCAGGCGAGTATTGACCTGTGGTTTGTAATAGTTGTGGTGCACAGCCACAGCTGCAGTAAAGCTATTCTTCTTCTTCTTCTTGCATTGTTCTTCTTTTGACACATTAAGGCACCTGGTGTTTCTAGTCTTCAATTCAAATTGGGATGGTCCTATATTTCATGGCTACTTCACATTTGTGATATCTAATTCAGCAAATGACACCTGAATGCTTCATTGGGTGGGAAAGGTGCCTTGATAGGTTCATATGCTCTCTAAAATACTCTGAAGTGGCTGATGCTTTCTTGGTCATCACTTTCAGCACTTAATGAGTGCACTCCTAATATGCAAGTGCATTCTCCAACCTATTAACATAATACTTTTGCTGGGTGGCCATACCCAAAGTGGGGAAAAAAAGGCAAATCATGCTCCAGTGGCTCTGTTCAGCAAATAATCAAGCGTATCAGGCCCAGTAGCAGCATGTCAGTCAGTGCCAACTCCTGTTCTAGAGAAAAGAGCCTCATACTTGGTTTACGTTTATCTTCCTGTTTCGCATTTTTGTGCTTTGGTGTGTTTTGCTTCAGTACCGTCCTCAGGAGTTCTGTAGTGTTAGCAAGATACAAGGCCAAAAGAAAAGATGCAGGACACATCAATCAATGTAATATCAAACAAAAGAACCCATTAGTGTAATAAAAAGCCTCTTCCACCTAAAGCCAATGCTAGCAACTAGGAGGACAAGGCAGACTGGCTTCTGGAAGTGTTCAGTGAAGCTAATGAAGAGATACCTATATTGGTTGCTTATATCAAATACTGAAGCTGCACACAATAGTCTGTAGACCAGGGTTTCACAACCTCCTGCTGTACCTGATCCTGCAAAACGAAAAACGAAAAAACTTGGCTTCATATACCACCTAGGAGGCATTATAGGGGATTTTTTTTTTGGGGAACCACACATGGCCCACAGGACACACTTCCCATCTGTGCTGTAGACCAATTTATTATTTCCCAATGTCGTCCTTGCCAAGCTAAGTTGCAATTTCAGTTCTTTAGTCCAATGATTCTGACACTAGAGCTGGGATCCATCCTGTTCAAGTGGCTTCAAAATGGAGAACCCCACCAGCATACGTGGCTTGTTTCCCCTCTGCACCTGCACGCACAGCCAATCAGTGGCAGAGACTGCAAGAATTTGTTTCGCAGCCAGAAAAAGGGCAGGTCAGTACTCTGCCACCCTTCTAGCCCATTTACTGATAGTCCAAGAAGGTTAACAGCCCTTCCTCTCTCCTGGCTGCAAAACAGCAGGCAGATGATGCCTGGGAGCTGCCACTGCCTGGATATGGGAGTCTATTCTAGTACTGGCAAGCTACGGTTGTTGTGTTAGAAAGCACTGAATGCCTCTTCTACAGTGACCTTCAAGCTTGTGTAACCAATCATGCTGGAATTAACAAATCAAAGTTCATTATTCTTGTTTTAAGTGTGAGGAGGAAAGTTTGTAAGAGAGCTTTATTTTGTACTGTGAACCCCAATACTAGAAGTTGTATTTGGCCTAGCCTTCAAAGCTAGTTTTGCTTGTACCTGAATGCTGAATTCTGGAATAGTATGACCAGTACGATTTGCTATTTCAAGTGAGGGAAAGCATTAGATTCAAAATGCTGGCAGTGACACTCCCTACTGTTGTGTAATTGTTTCAGCTGTATCCTGCCATAAAACATGCTCACTCCAATAGTGCCTTTTGATAGCCAAGCATCTTTGCACAAACAAGCTGTTCCTCTCCTATAACTACCCACCCGTTAATCTGAAGCATTTATGTCTCAACCACTTTAACATGTACATTTAATTAAAATCTATTTTGTGACTCTCAGTTGTGCTCTCTTTCAAAACGAAAAGGGGAGGAGAAAGAGGTAAGATGAAAGCAACTCAGAGCCAGTCACTGATCCAGATATATATATTCCTCTTGTGTGAAAGGCACTGCAGTGTCAAAGAAACCTGGAAATTATGTGTGCATTATGAAAAGGGGAAACTTAAATTCTATTTAAGATTCCAGTACCAGCAGCTGGGCTCATCATGGCCTCTGAAGAACCAATCAGAAAGTAACACTTTTAAAAATCCATTTATTAGCATATTTTGCCATAGGGACTTGCTGTTCAGAAAACTGAAACATCTAATTAAAAAAGCCCACAGGCTAAAGCAAAAGCAAAATACCACCTGGGCAATTTGTAAAACATCCATTTTAAATTCACCCTCTTCCCACCTCTCCCAGTAAGTTTTAACAGATTTTTTTTTTAAAGCAGATAGTCATTTGGCTTCAGGAGAAGACACCAGTAGGGTGTACTTGATTTCAGGTTCCATCATCGACTAAGTGACGAGCGTCTATTAATTCAAGCTACCGGCTCTGCTCAACTGTAAGAGAGAAAGACATCTAGTCAGTAGGCTTCCCTAGCAAAACAACTGGCTCCAGGCTTTTGCCATACCTGGCTCCAGTATCTTCTGTTTTAATTAGGTAAAACTGTTTAGGTGGACTGCTTTGAGTTCAAAGTTATTCTGCAGCCCAGTTCATTAGGTGCTAGTTTCATCACATGGCTACTCTGCAGATCCAGGAGCGTAAGGCCAGTCAAGAACCATGGAAGCACATGTTGGCTCTAGAAAGATCAGGAGGTAGCGGTAGGTGTGCACTGAACAGTAGGTAACTTCTCCTCTTCCTCCAGCTCTTAAAGAGGACTTGCATACTTATATTGCCAACAAGATTTTGGCCCCAAACTGTTTTTGAACCTATCCCTCACACTTTAGGTGCCAACTAGTATTTACTCAAAAAGTTCATTTCTCCTTAAACAACTGCTCAGTTTGTTTTTCCTTACTAAAGGGTTCCCAGAAACATAAGCTGATTGGTTATACTAATACAGTGCCATGGCTAGCCTAGTTTTTAGTTCTGCTTTTGAATAGTATATACAGAGACCATGCCAGGGGGAAGACAAGCCCATTTGAATCACTTTCTGATACTTACTATATGAGGAGATGTCTATCTCTTCAGGGAGTTCAGCCACATTTACTTCAAAGCGGTCCTGCACGTCATTGAGGATTTTGGCATCATTTTCATCCGACACAAAGGTAATAGCCAAACCTTTTGTACCAAAGCGACCTGCCCGGGCCACCTGTGATGAGGAGGATATATACAAGAAGACACACTGAAACTGTTCTTCACTCTAAATTCACATTCCAGAAGTGTGATCTCAGAGAGAATGGAATGGGTCTCCTGTTCAGTGAGCAGTCACTATGTTAGCATTTATGATAGATCAATGCATGAACTAGTGAATGTCCTTGAAAGAAATTCAGAATATAGGTTATGTAGAATAGCATTAGGTAGACTTAATGAAGAGACATTAGCAAATGCCAGAGTCAAAACAGCAAAGAAAGTTTCAGCAGCCTGATAAGGAGCTTCCTAGGACCTGCATGTTACCTGGACAGTCTGCAATATGACAGGGATTTGGTATCAGAACAAAACAATCCCCGGGGAAGGAGAGTAATTAATTCCCACACCTGATAATCAAGCTCACCCTGTGCAAATAGGTATCGGAATCCTCTGGCATGTCATAGTTGAATACTATGTTAACCCTCTCTATGTCCATCCCACGGCCAAACAAATTGGTGGCCACCAAGATCCGACGCTGGAAGTCCTTGAACTGCTGGTACTTGGAGAGCCTGCAATGAATAAAAGTGATTGAACCTCCTTGAACCACCAGGCACTACTCCTCTTGAGATAGGCCTAATACACAGCCCCCCATCTCAGGACGTGTACACTGGTACATGCATGCATAGACACTTCTAAATCATCTCAACACACATACCTGTCAAGCACATCCAATGCAGAAAAGTATTCACAGCATACAAGCACCCAGAAAAGGGCAAAGCTCAGGCCTCCAGATGCTGGACTGAAAGTCCCATCAGACCCAATCTGCACAAGCAGTGGTGAGGAATGCTGGGAGCTGCAGTCCACCATTTACAGAACCAAGGTTTTGCACAAAAAATTAATAGGATTCAGCCTTTAGCTGCATTCAGAAACCATGAAAATGAGCCAAGGGAAAATCTGCATTTATGCATAGCCTCCATTTCTTGTATGAATCAAGCCAGAATTTATGACTTTATCTCAATAGTTATGGGCAGCCTCCCCCAACTTGGTACCCTCCAGATCTTCTGGAATACAATTTCCTGCCCAGACACTTTACTCAACATTCACGTCAAATGCCACAGACAAATTTCCACAGACAGTTTAATACTATTTCAATGCAACTTTTTTATGCTGTCAGTTGCATGTGCCTTTTACTTCTTTTTATTTTTAATCCACTCTGAGTCCCAGGTTTGAAAAAAAGAAGGCAAGGTGTAAATAAAGTCATCGAAGAAAAAGTTTTATTTGCTGCTGCCCTTTTACAATACAACCATCCTGCTGAACTCACCTCTCCTCCTGAGACATGCCCCTGTGAATAGCAATTGCTGGGAAGTTCTGCTCAACCAGAAGCTGAGCCAAGGCCATGCAGCGCTGCACTGACTTCACAAATATCACAACCTGCGAAGGGCAGGAAGAAGAAAACTGAGTTGAAGTAGAAGATTTACAACTCTTGGTTTTTAGATTTCTAGTCTCAGGGCTTGCAAACGCTGCTCAGACTCCAGCCCTGGAGTCCAGGAAACCTTGTTGCGGCTCTTCTCCCATGCAGACCTGATTGAACTCCAGCACATCCAGTAGGTCAAAGAGTTTGCGGTTCTTCTCTGTATCCTTCAGCTTCACATAGTATTGCTGCAGGCCATGCAGAGTCAGCTTGGTCTCATCGTCCACAAAGACCTCCATAGGCTGCAAGCAGTAAAAGACAATGTAACCTTTTACCAGTAACAACAGCCAAAGCCTCCTCCCCCTATTCTAAACACCAATTCTTGTTTATAAAAGTGGGCATATCAAATTCACATAGTAGTAGGCATTACTTTGATTACTACAGCAGCATAAAAGTCAAGAAGGAGACCATTTTATCTACAGAACTGTAGACAAAATCTCCACATGCTGAAGAACTCCCTCTGCCAAACACAGAGGAAAGAATTCCCACTACTGTTAATTATCCATAAAGAAGTGGTTTAAGTGCCTGGCAGCAGACAAGTTGAACTTGACAGACATGCATCAAGGTCCTAAAGTCGCCATTCTCAACTGTCTGTTGGCCATGGACCCCCTTCTGCCATACAGGGAAACAATACAGACAGACAGAAATCATTACTGAACAGCAAGAAAACTTCAACATTCTGACATACTGGGCAAAACTTTTTTAAAAAAGATTGTATTGAATATGATGACCTGGTGCAGTCTGATTCATTACTGACTCTGAAGTGAGGCTATGCAAGAGCATGAAATGTATCACAAAAGCCCCAACTTTAGTAAATTTTAGCTCTTAGATCAAGACTTGGGACAAACTTAAGCAATGAATTTAGTGGGCACACCAAATTTAAACGGTCCATTGGGAAGATATAAATAGGAAGGAAATTGTTGATTCCAATTAAGGTTGCTGCCTAGGTATTTCACTGATTCAGTTAACAGGGCCCCCCAAAACCCCTGGGGCTCTTCATCTCACAGTTTTCAGTGTGTGACACCCCCCCTCAAATGTGCCAGGGCCCCTGCTGAGAATGGTTGAACTGAACAACCACTGGTTCACAGGACGAACAGTGAACACAATCTAGGAGAGAATAAAGTTCTCCTTTATGAACAACAGGATCCAGAAGCTCTGCAACTATTATAACAGTATCTTAGACTGTCAACACATTTTCTGCTATACTGGGTATCTTTTTTGCCTTCCATGGAATACTACTCCAATTAGTGAGGAAGTGAAGCACCTAACCCCTTTCAAGTAGTAAGGTGTATGTTTGCATGCTAAAAGGCCCCAAGTCTAATTTCCAGTCAAAAGGATTCCTGGAACCATTACCATACTAACTATACCACAAATGGACAGCTTCCTTCTGATGAAGGACCACTGAATGGTAAGCAAAGCCAGAACATGAAGTATGTGGATTTTAGCACATTGTACAAGATTCTCTTTGTATTATCCACCTCTTGTGTAAGTGCATACAGGAAGCCAGATCATATGACTCCAAAAGGGACAGTCTGGACAGCAGAACTGAACCTCACAGTCTTGGGAGAAAGAAAACATGCCATAGCCATTTGACATTAGGCCAAGGGCTTGAAGTTCCCCTCCTCTATACCAGGACAATCAAACAGGTGAAACATAAGGTCAGATGTGAAGGCTTACATCCTGCATGAATTTCCTGCAGACAGGCCGAATTTCTTTGCTCAGGGTTGCACTAAACATCATGCACTGCTTCTCATGAGGGGTCAGTCGAAAAATCTCCTGCACATCCCGGCGCATGTCTAGAGACAAAGAAAGAAGAGAGTTAGGGGGTTCTAAAACTTCACCTAGATTCTGAACTCAGTGACCCAAATTCCAGTCCTAGCTCCTATTCTTAAGATCCATCATGCGTCTGCTCTACTGTACTTTGAAGAGTAGGGATAGAACTGCAGGCCCTAACTATCCTCGAAGTCTCTCCTCAGTTCATGAAACCCCCTTTGATCAGTTTTATCCATTCAGATCCCCTAAAGAACCTCCAAGTCTCCCAAAGGCTACTTCTTGGCAGAAAGGAAGCCTTTTTCTTTCACATACTGCTTCCTCAACATTTGGGGAATGATCCTACATGTCTGCTGAGTAAGCCACACTGTTCAAAGGATTTCAAACTTATAGTCTGCTATGACTGAGCCCCCCAAAATCTGGCCTCACATATAGCCTCCTTTTCCTGCGTGAAACAGTTAACACTTCTAGTCCTTGTGTATGGCAAGTGGTAATGTGCCATCTCAGTTGACCAGGTTTGGCAGCCTGCCCCCACTTGATGCTCTCTAAAAGTTCTTAAGTATAACTCCCATTAGCTACACTCAACATTGCTAATGAGCAAATAGCTTATATGAAGAAACACAGGCTACAGAATATAAATTATGCTAATAATAATACAAATTATGGAAACTGTAGTCCAACATCTGGTGATTGGAAATACTGAGGTATGGTTTGTATCTGCCTCCAAACTAGTCTGATCCTGGTTTGTAGGAAAGCATAAATGATCACTTCCAAGCCTGGAGAGAACCTGAATGCTACTTTTTTTTAAAGTGGAAAAATGAATAAGGTAAATAAACTAAACTTTTTACTGTGGATTTGAAGCTTTTACTATCCACGCATGAAAACAAAATGGGTCTCGCAATGCCAAACCAGTTTAGTACCACTCCTGGAAGCAGCAATTGGATCTTTCTTCAAGAAAACAGGACTATAAATAAGTCTAATTTTCTCAATATAACATGTGAAGCCAAGTCTCCCTTTAAGTTCCAATCCTGAAGTTCTGCCTTGAGAGTGACGAATTGCACTATGGCTCCCAATCAGCTTGATGCAGGTGTCTGAATTCCCTGAACACATCAAGGCAGTTTTTGTAAGCTGCCTTATTCTTCTGCTGCCTGGCTCAGCCTGTTTCTTGATTCAGAATGTGAACCTCATACTTCCTCCCAAGAACAGCAATCCTCACACTTAATCTATGAAAGGCTCCAGATTATGACAACAAAAGCTATCAACTCCTTCATCCAAACTGCCCCGCATCTCTGTCTCTTACCCAGCTGCTCAAGCATCTTGTCGCATTCATCCAACACAAAATGCTTGACGCTGCGCAGGTTGAGAGTCTTGTTGCGCACAAGTGCTAGAATACGGCCTGGGGTCCCCACCACAATATGCGGACAGTTCTTCCTCAGCACGTCTTCATCCTTCTTGATGGAAAGCCCACCAAAGAAGACTGCTACCTGCAGGTCAATCGGGAATCACTGTCAGCCAGACTGACAAAGCCAACGGTTTCGCTGACAGAACCTCTATGGTTCCACAGCAATTTAGACAGTCAATGCTATACAAGAAAGAGAACAGACCACAATAAACTACGAACAGGACACACATGTATTGGCTCACATCTCTCTCAAACAGACTTTGGAAGAGGAGAAGGGGGAGTATTATTATTATTATTATTATTATTACTACTACTACTACTAAAGCACCTCTAATTCTGCATTAGCCATGCCGGCTTCGGGATTCTGGGATCTATAATTCAAAAACCAAGTTTTCCAAGCCTTGCCCTCAGCCCTTCAGCGATACTATTCTTCTACAATTGTTGCCCCTTGAAGCAAGTAGGTAATGCAGAGAGGCAGAGATAATTTCATATAATTAAAGAATACTGGAGACCAAGCAACACAGAACAGCAGTCAAAACTGACAAACCAAAAATATCAAAAAGTACATGACTGCAGCTGGTAAGTAATAATATTACAACTATAAGTGGGCATAAACAGACAAAAATTGCCAACTAGAGATGAAAAATAGCATTCAGTAAGAGAAAGTGAAAAGACAACTGATAAACTAGAAATAATAGAAATAATAACAAAAACATACAAAGGCATTAATAAACACCACCTGAAGCAAATACAACACTGGCAATGGGAAGACAAAATACACAATACAGAGTATGTGAGGAATTATCCAATAAACAATGATTGCAGAACAATATATATGAACAATAAGAAACATATCACATAGCTGAAAAAGTAAACATACAAAAATGACGGTAAACAGATGACCGAAGTGAGGGTTCCTAGCTAAATTTCTGTTCTGAAGTAACTGTTCTTCAGTAAAGGCAAAGTTCTTTGATGAACTGCCAAAACACACATTCAAAGAACACACGCATGGTGTGCTCATTCAATCAGCTGCTTTCTCACTCATAGTATTGTTCTAACATTATTTCACATCAGCAGTTTTGGCTATTTCTGCTCACATAAAATTGCAATTAATTTCTATATTCTATTATCAATTACATCCATGTGCTTTTTTAATACACTCATCCCTCCACATTCGCTAGGTTAAGGGCATAGAACCCCTGTGAAAATGAAAAGCTGTGAGTAACTCTAGCCACCACCACCCCCAAACCATATTTAACACACAAAAGAGTATGATCACCATTATTCAGCCCACCATGGATTCCTTTGAGACATCAGGATTCCTTCACAAGGCAGAAGTGGGTGGCTGGTGGGGCTTACTAGCACCTCCACTGCTGCCCCACACCATTTTTAATAGGGACTCACAAGCCTCGTTCACAGTTTCTCATTCTCATGAGGCTTGCAGTCTCTATTAAAAATGGCATAGGGAGGCAGAAGTGACAGCAAATAATCAGTGAATAATCAAACCCACAAAAGTGAAACCTGCAAATGTGGAGAGCTTACTGTACTTTTCATTTGTTGAACACAGGGAACTCTCTTACATCAATTCTAACCATTAGTACCTCTAGCTGAGGACTGCCTCCACTGGTGGAAGGTCTTTGGAGTTTGAGACGGGGTCTTTTCTAGCCTTAATTGGAGATGGTAACAAGTAAATCTGAGAACCTACACGAAATACAATCTGCTACTAAATGGCAGTTTCTCCTTAATATAACACAATTCAGAATCAGTAATATTAGCACATGCCACACACACACAAAATGGTATTCATTCTGGCCGGAAGTTCTGCACAGTAATCAAGAGAGGTGCAAATATCTGAGGTTTACCACAGAGTAAGAACCAGCATGGTACAGTGGCTTAAGCACTGGACTACAACCCCCTAGGATTCAATTCCCTATTGACCCCATGGAAACCCATTAAGTGACCTTGTCTGTTTCACACACTCTCAGGCCTAGAAAACCCTATAACAGGGTCACCATAAGTTGTAAATGACTTGAAGGCACACAACAACAGTAGCAGAAGCAACAACAAAAAAAAGGCATCAATTGTCAATAACTGGGAGTTATTGTCCAAAAAGAGCATTCTTGCAAGCTATGGTCTTCTTGAATACTGAAATCAAAACAAAATTCCTTGATTGATGCTGAGATTTTGTACAGTAGTCTAAAGTTTGCACATGCTCATTATGACTGGAAATGCCTATTTGTGTGTTCCAGAACTAACAGTGCTATGTCTACATTTTTTCACTCCAGCAAGGAAATCAACCACATATACACACTGCTACATCAGAGTAAAACAGTTCTAAAGATGATAAAACACTACCTTTTTAGTTTAACCCTCACCTTGACAGAAGACATATACTTGGAGAAGCGCTCATATTCTTTGCTGATTTGGAAGGCCAGCTCCCGGGTGTGACACATCACCAACACTGATACCTACCAGAAAGAAAAAGATACAGTCATACATAGGACTGCTCAGATTTCCTCAATGTTACCTAAACCAAGAGTCACTTTGTTTGACTACGAATATGCTCATTTGCAGCGGTATATACAGCACCATTCAGAACTTGGTAGCTTGATATTACACAGCTAGAGTTTCATTGTAACAATATTACACTCAGAGGATACACTCAGAGGTCAGGTAACATATCTCATGTACTGATACATCTTGGAGAAACAGCAACAGCAGCTACAAGAAGAATTTGCATCACTGTCCAGATTTTCTACAGTTTGGGGTCACTGTGGAATTGGCAGGAATAACAAAAATCACTTTGTAAGGAGTGCGATGTATGTCTTAATGGCGCACAAAGGTTTAACTGTTTTTTAATTTTTATTATCAAGTTTTTAGCTAATTTTGTTTTTAGAGTTTGTAAGCTACCTTGGATTCAAAATAAAGCACATAAATAAAATAAATACAAAAACATAAATTAATCTAGCTATAGTTGTACAGTTACAAAAACTGTGAATACCTAAATATTTCAGCTGAGAAAGACAAGAAGCTGTCTAAATGCTCATCTCAGTTACAAGTATGGCACAAGGAAAGAAGTCTCATTAACTCCTCTTAATGTCCCTGGATCCTATGTCCTTTAACATTACCAAAAGCAGGGTGGGGAGAAAAACCCTACAGCACTCTTAAATCAAAGTCTTACCCTTATCCCAGGATATGACCTCCATTACAGACTTTTGGATTCCCAACTCTCTACTAACACAGTGCTTTTACAACACAAGTGATCACAAACACAAAAGACTTCTACTGTCCGTTACATACCTGCCCATCAGTTGGTTCAATCTGCTGCAGTGTAGCCAATACAAAGACAGCAGTCTTACCCATGCCTGATTTGGCTTGGCATAAAACATCCATGCCCAGGATTGCCTGTGGAATGCATTCATGTTGCACTGTGAGGAGAAGAAGAAAAAGCAGTCACATAAAGGGATCTGATAATCTCTGGGCAAATGGGAGAACCCAGAATAAATGGAATGAACCCCAAGAGGCCTCAATCTAAATTCCTCCAAACCCACATCTTGAAATCCAGATATTCCACATCACATCCTTCCAAAAGGTAGAACTTCCTACACACTTTCTATGGAAAGGAGCAATACTGTTCTCACACCACGCAGCAACTGCTGTGCGACCACTAAGATGTTCAGTTTTATCACCCTGAATTATATATCAAAGCAAGCAGGCCACAGAGGATTTTGGTGTGGAGTAGTTATCCCAGAAAAGATTCTAGGTATAATATCAGCAACTTTTCTTCTCCTCCTGACACTTTTTCCTAACTACCATATCAGATCAAACCCCATGCAGATTTTCAACTAAATAGTTGTGCTAACAGGACCTCTACTAAATTCGATTAGCAGAATTATGAGGTTTCTTAGTCCCAAATGAACTCTGTCTCTAAGTTAAATCCACTTATTATCTGCTATATGAAATCTTAACTGGGAACCTGTGACCCTTCAGATGGTGTTCAACTACAGCTGCCTGTACCTTCTGCCAATGGCCGTGCTAGCTAGGGATGGTGGGAATCTAACACCATCTGGAAGGCCACAAGTTTCCCCACCCTGCAGCAACATCAAGGAAGGCCTCCCCCCGTCAACCTCCCACCCCTGCTCCCTGCAGCCCCCAGCTCTCACCCTGTACCGCATGGCACCACTGGCAGTTGCTCCCTGGTGGGTGGGCTGGGCTGGCTGACGAGGGGGCCAAGGGCCTTGGCTCAGCTCCTACCTTCTGATGGGTGCTCAAAACCGCAGTCCACAATGGCACGAAGCAGTTCTGGCTTCAGCAAGAAGTCACGGAAGCCAGAACTGTGAATGGAAACGTAAGAGCCTTTCACATCCTTTTTAGCAGGGACAGGGGCTGCATCAGTCACTGCCTGAGGCTCTTCATCTTCCTCATAGTCCAGCAATTCATTCTCCACATCCTGCTCAGCCATGTCCTACAGGAAGACAAAATACATAGATCAGAACTAAAGGGTGTTTCTAGTGCCTTGGAGAAAGGTAGCTAAGTCAGTGATAAGGGACAAAATCTGAGAGTACTAGGAATGCCAACCACAGCTGCACACAACAAGGAACGACCTCTAGCCCAAAGCTCCTCATTCTCCTAGTTTCTGACAAACAAATCCTACTAGCACTCTAAAGCCAAACAGCTGATGTAACTCTCTAACGTCACTATCATATATTATCTTTTCCAACCCAAGTATTATTGCCCAGGTTACACGTAGCATAACAACAACTATCCCACATGTAGTAATGTGCATCTCCTCAGCCACATACATACTGACCATGAAGAAAATCACACAACCTGCCAGAGACTCTTCAGCATGTACATATGACATACACTGTCTTTACCCCTCAGCTCAGATGTGCAAAACGAGTAAAAAGGAATACAAAGGTTTCTAAGAAAGATGCAAGTTTTTCTCTAATCCTCACTGACTTTCTCCTTTGATCACACCAGCAGGCTTATTTATTTTTTTAAAAAGCTATCATGCTTTTCAAAAAGGCCTCCTAAGACAAATTATAGCAAGCTAAACAATGAAATAACAACAATAATTTTTAAGCTTTAAGCTCATCCTGGTAATGATGCTTGGAAGCACCTCACTTTTTCCACACATTTTTGCCTGTCCTGATGGAACATCAAAGAAAACTATACAGCCATTTGATCTTACAAATTCTCCTTTTAAGTCTACATGTACATAGTTCTAGGATAAAATTGCTGTCAACCTGCACTTATTTTTTTACATCATGTATAGAAAGGTCGCTCTTATCTGCAGTGCAGATCAATTTAACCACTATTATTTCATCTGCCAAGCAAAGAGAAAATAACCTATGAACCCTTATGAATTTTCTATTTGTATATCTGTTAACTCCACCAATAGAATATGTAACTGGTTTGCTAAGGTATGTCTTTAACCTTCTGTCAGAAGTAGTTCTGGCCAGGTTGTGCTTTCATCATGTACTAAATTGGCTGTGTTAAATAGTGTTAAGAAACATTTTTAATGGCTGCTTCCAAGTTGCTAACCTCACCACCATAAGACAGTCCAAAAAGTCAGCAAGACACCTGGGGCTCCATTACACTATGCAGTTATAATACTATGATTCCACTTTAAGTGCCATGGTTTCATCCCATAGAATTCTGGGATTTCGAGTTTAGGGAGTACTTAGAATTTTTAAAGTAAACAGAGGCCTCAGTGCCTCATCAAACTACAAAACCTAGCATCCCAGAGGATGCAGCCGCGCCCATTAAAAAGTGGAATCATAACACTATAATTGTACAGTGCGACAAGATCCTTGGTGGCTGAACATAAGCAGAGGGATGATTTAGCAGCACAGGAGATTGAGAGTTAAAAACCACACACAACAGTAACTGTTTTGATGGATACAAAAATCAGTAAGCAAATTTACCATTTCCTTATAATTATGTTTATACACAAACAAGACCCTATAAATACATTTGCTGTGTGCCTTCTAGTTGTTTCTGACTTATAGTGACTGTAAGGGGAACCTATCACGGGGTTTTCTTAGCAAGATTTGTTCAGAGGGAGCTTGCTTTTGTCTTCCTCTGAGAGACTGTGACTTGCCCAAGGTCACCCAGTAGGTTTCCATGGATGAGCAAGGATCTGGACCCTGATCTCCAAAGCTGCAGTCCAACACTCACGCTGGCTCTCTTATTAACACATGCCTAGAGCTTACTAAAGATAGAACCACTGGCAGGCACCTGTACTGCATAACACTACAAGAAGAGCTATGCTCAACACTTGAAAGCAGTCCTCTGAAAGCCAGTTTCCATCTTATGTACCGTGGCAGGCAAAGGTCAACTCCCACCAGTCCTAGCTAGGGCGGTCAATAGTGAAGAATGCTGGGAAAGTGTCGTCCATCAGCCTCCTGGAGGGTTATGCCTTTCCCATCCCTAACAAACAAACAAACAAGCAAGCAAGCAAGCAAGGGTAAAATAACATCTCCAGAATTATCGCCACCCGGTGGCAAAGACCTCAAGACTGATCAGGAGCAAGTCAGCCTTTACCCCAAGCCTTTTATAGTCAGTGACATGCTTTTTGGTTGGCTTTAGGTAAAGGTAATCAGTCCCACAAAACGACGTGACAGGTTCGCTTTAGGAGCGCCATAAATCGGAAATAACGAATTACTACAGTACGGGCTTGGGAACTTGTGTGTCTTCAACTACCCCGAGATGCTGAAAACGTTTGTGGGGTGGATGTAACGTCCCTTTTTAACGTCATTTCAGTTTTCAAAAGAACCGCTCAGAGCACGAGTACACGGGCGGCTCGTCACGAGAACCGGAAATATCCGCGGAACCCGGGCCACGAGGCCGACTCGGTCGCGGCGGAGGCGGCCCTGCGGCGGCGCCGCGCGTGGAGGCGTCCCCCAGCCCAGGCGGTCCGGCGAGCTTGCGGCCTCCGGGGACGCCGCTCCGCCTCCCCCGTCCCCTCCCCACCGGAGCCGGGCAATGGCACGCGGGGACCCCCTCCCCGATCCCCGCGCGCGTCCGTGGGGACCACGGCCGCCCCCGCTCCCGGCAGTGGCACTGAGCAATTTCCCTCAGCCGCCACGCGTGGAAAAACGCCCGTCTGAAGCGAGGCCGGGGGACCAACCGGGAAGCCCACCCCACAGCCGCGCCGACGGCGCTGAAAATCAGGTAATGTGAACGGAGGGGCCTCAGAGAGAGGACCCTCTCCGGCCGTCTCCCCACTGCCCTCGGAGGTGCCTTGAGGGGCCCCCCGCCCCGCACGGTCACCCCTGAGCGCCGCTCACCCGTCCGCTCCCCTCAGCCCTCGCCTGCCTTCCTCAATTCCAGACGGACCGCGCTGCGACTGAGGCGGCGCAGGCAGCGCTTTCGGTTCACATTGGCCGCGGCAGAGGGGAGACCCGCCTCCCTCACGAACCAGCGAAGGAAAGTCTCGCTCCCCGCAGCCATCAATCAAAGGCGTTCGTCCCATGATTGGATTACGAGAGGTTACGTACAGCTTTCTCCTCCTGTCCCGATCTCTTAGGTGGCCCTCCCTTTTGCAGGCGCGACGGAGGGAGGGTGGGTCTCGACACAAAATGGCTACGTGACCCAGGGGAGCGGGTGGGGCCTGGGAGTGGGGCTTGCGGAAAGCTCATGTAGCGCTTTCTGCGGACGAGCGGAATTCGAACGCAAGACTCCTGGAATTCCAGGCGAGCACTCGAACCACTGTACCAAGCTGGCTCGTTATATACATGTTATTATATGCAAATTACTGCCAAATGAGCCCCGTACCCTATTCTGATCTGCCTTTAGGAAACATGGCAGAAATATCCTAAAATAAATATGCTGAGGCTGGCAGTTTATGCGCCTGATAAAGTGGGCCCTGGTCCACCAAATCTCATGCCACAATAAATCAGAATGTATAGAAGTTCTTATTGAACTACAGCTTCCAGTATGGGTCAGCAGGCATAGCCATTGGGGGATTCTGGGAACTGTAGCCCAAAAGGAGAAAAAGTTGTTATTGCTTGGGCTATGACAGAATCGTACTGTTTTCTCTGTAACGGATTATTACTACTTTTCTGCAGAATGTCTAAGTTGGTTGTTTGCATGTGTAAATCCGTGCTAATTTGATTGCTTCCTGAGATGATAAGGTTAAGCTTCCACAAAGGGCAACTTTCTTCCCTATACTGGATTCCTCCAGGTATATTGGCCTCCTAGTCCCACTGTCTTTGTCCAAGGCACTGCTAACTGGGGCTGGCAGGAGTTGTCCAGAACATATGAAGGGACCCTGGGTAGGAAAAATAAATCACTGGACTCTGTAGGATGCTTTTGCAAGCCAGCATATTTGAGTGGTTTGAGTGTTGGATTATAACTCTGGAGACCAGGGTTCAAATCCCCACTCAGCTGTGGAAACCCACTGAGTGACCTTAGACATGTTGCACTCTCTAAGCCTCAGAGGAAGGCAAAGGCATGCCTCCTCTGAACAAATCTTGCCAAGAAAACCTCATATTAGAGGTCACTTTAGGATTGCCATAAGTTGGAAGCAACTTGAAGACAGAAAAGAACAACAGCAAGGATGTGTTTGAGTGTGCATTCTCTGTTTTGTCTGGAATTTAATTTGGAGTTGCCAGAAAAGAAACTCATGTTTCTTGCAAGTCCAGCTGTAAATCTAGCCCACTGTATTTATATGGGTCCTGAAGAAGTTGAAGAACCAAGAATGGATGTTTTTCCACAAATTTTCCTATTCTTCTGTTGCTTTGTTCCCTCTGCCTTATTATAAATAACCCCCCTTCCATATTTCTCTTTATTTATGAGAGAAAGCAGGGGCAGAAGTAGTGTGTATATCTGAGCAACATTCTTTAAACAAATATTACATCACCTATTCACATTAGAAAAGCACTGATTTGTATAATTTTTATTTATTATGTTTATATCCTGCTTGTCTATCACTCAGAGAAGCAATAGTATAATCCAAACAAAAAAAATGTCTGATTCATTTCCTTGGAAGGCTTCCCTGTGCTTTCTTTTTCCAGGCCAGAACAGCATACTTTGTGGTTTCTTTGTCTGAAGGGCTCTCTAGGCAGTGTAGCCATAGCTCTGGGTAAAGAATATGGTTTTTAATATGTACTCTGAGACTCATTCCTTGCTCTTTCACACTGTCTGCTTAAACTGTATCCAGTTACCTAGGGGAAGATGACACTGGAATTCTTGGGAAGGAGAAGGGATTGAGACAAGGAGGAATTCTGGAAGGAAAAACAACAACATAGTGGTTAGGATCAGAAGTTTATGGGCATTTCCACACTAGACTGTTATAGCGCTATTATTCCACTTTCAACATCCTGTGGAATCCTGGGGTTTGCAGTTTAGGGAGGAGCCTCAAAGGCCCCCTCCCTAAACTGCAAACCCCAGGATTCCATAGGATGTTGAAAGTGGAATAAGAGCGCTTTAACAGTCTAGTGCGGAAATGGCCTATGTTGTGATGTGTATGGCTGTATGAATGAATGGTCATAATACACAAAACTTTAGAGAGCCTGGCTCATTTGGTTAAAAGGAGTGGGGTAAGGGACAGCCAACATGCTGCAGTCGTTTGAGCATTGGACTATGACCCTGGAGTCCCGGGTTCAATTCCCCGCTTAACCATGGAAATCCACTAAGTAACCTTGGGCTCATCACACATTCTCAGCCTCAGAAAACCTCGTAATAGGTTTGTCTTAGCATCGCCCGTAAGTCAGAAATGACTTGAAGGCGCTCAGCAGCGACAACAAGAAGTTAGACAGAAGAATGGAAAAACAGGATGCCCAGGAAGTAAGGAAATCTGTGTGAAGAAGAGAAGACAAACACTGACAAACAAGGCCTGTGAACTGCGAGGCAGGAAGGAAGTGAGCAGGTTTTGAGTTGCTAATCTGCCCAACAAGACTTGTATAGAAGGGGAACTTGGGTTAGCTGCACCAGTGTGATCTAAGGGAGGAGGCAGAGAGAACCAAGAAGCAAGCTGCAACATGGAAGCTGAATTTTGGATACTGTTTGCAAGTGGTAACGGATCTAATATGGAGATACTGTTAGTGCTGTGGTGGGGAACATCAGTGGGGAGAGGGGTCAGTTTTCTAGCTTGGGGCCCACTGGGTCCCTCATGGATTGCCCAAAAATGAAGGGAAAAAATCCAGAACTCAGTGGTTGGTCCACTTCTGGATTTTAAAAATGGGGTTTTATTTTTTTTTAATTAGAGTTTTCTTCCAAGAAGAGGAATGATCTAAGGAGTGGGTGGGTGCCAGGGGTGACAAAAACAACACTGGGGGCCACGTGGGAGCTCAAGTGTACCTTCTCTATCCATGTGTTAGAGGGTGGGTTCCCTACCCAACTGACTGGTATTCAACTGGTTCTGGGGGGAGATTGCAGGCCATCTAAAGCAGTGGAAGACAACTGTCAGGGTGCAAGTTTAGCTCACCGGAAACCTTGGAGGGCCATCCACACATGCAAGGGAGAAAAAAAAAAGGAGAGGGCTGTTGATTTGGGAGCCTCCAAAGTGTCCAATGGGTTGCATTGTACCTCTCCCCACCCCAAAGGGCTTGGTTTGTAGTTTTTGAGAGGCTTAGATCGCTTTGGTGGTACTAAATGCATTTATCAACTTAGGTTGATGTGGCAATGACAGCCCCATCTAGAAAGAGGAAAGCTGAATTAAGTTGCCATGATCTGGTAAATTCTTGTTTGAATTACTGCAAAGATGGGCAGTTTCTTTCTGCCTGAGGGCCAAATTCAATTATAGATAAGTTCTTGGGAGCTGCATTCCAGTGGTGAGTGAGGCAAAAGGGCAAGATCAAAAGTGCCAAGATACTTTATCTTAAAAGTTCTTCATGTCAGTAATTGAACCTTAGGAAATTTACTTGAAGGTTTTAGAATGGAAGGGAGGCCTTGTAAAAGCTAGGAAATGACCAAATGGCGGAGAAGGGGATAGGGCAGTGGTTCTCAACCTGTGGGTCCCCAGATGTTTTTAGCCTTCAGCTCCCAGAAGCCCTGAGCATTGACCATAGTGGCTGGGGCTTCTGGGAGCTGAAGTCCACGAACATCTGGGGACCCACAGGTTGAGAACCACTGGGATAGGGCTATCTTGACAAGCTGATAGGACTGGTTTGGGATTCCAGGAGGGCTTGATTCAATTGCAGAGCCCTGAGGTTCCCCATCCCTTGGACTGAAATAACAGGCAGTGAAAAGCCCCCTCTGCAAATAGTCTGGAAACCAGCTGGTCCAAAATAGGGCAGTGGAATTGCCAGTAAAGAATGGCTGAAAGATTAATTGCTTTCTTTTATTTTAAATCTGTATATGTATATTACTGCTCAAGTGACCATGGAGCAGTTTCCAAACATGGAAAGCATCTGAAATCATATGTGTATGTGTGCCTTCCAATTGCCTAGGACCATCATGTCAACCTATCTCCTTTCTGTTGTAAATAAAAAGGGAATTCAGAAGACAAATAAAGAAAGAGAAATAGTCTTTTATATATTCTAGTTAAAAATAAGCATAGCATATAAATTCTTCATATACAAAAGGTTAAAAGAGAACTTGAGCAGGTTTGCCAAGTTAAAATACAAAATATATCAAAATACAATACCACAGTGAAGCAGGATACAATACAAACAGCAAATCAAGAAATGGAAGTAAGTGTCCACTAAAACAATGCTGCTCTTATAGAGCCTTTCCACCTGCTACCAATAATAGAAAGCAGGTGAAGGTCCTCTATAACACCAGTTAACCCCATAACAACTAGAGCTGTAAGTCTTGTCAATTCCAACAACCCCTTCTCAAGATCTTACAACGTCATTGTAATCAGACATACTCATCAATTCACGAAAATATATAAATTTCTGTGTCGTCAATGGCTTAGTCAAAATATCTGCTATCATCTCATCAGTGGGACAATATTCAATATCAATCAATCCCTTTTGATACAATTCTTTTACTAGCTGACATTTTAATCCAATAGATCTACTTCTCGCTTTGGTATTTTCCCCCTTACATATTGTGATACAGGCTTGATTATCTTCAAACATTACAATTGGTACAGGTTCACTTATGCCAAAGTCCTTTAACAGATGAAAGATCCATTCCAACTCACTGCATGCACTTGCTGCTGATACACATTCGTCTTCTGCTGAAGATTGGGCCACAATATTCTGTCTTCTTATTTTGCTTTGAAGATTGATATTCCTCCTCCATAGCTTCCATCCACTTTTCTCTTTCTAAGGGAGGTAATTTACTAATTTATTTCCAACTTGTTGGTTCCTTTCTTGTTTGTAAATTCTCACAAAATCCATATCTTTCTGGAGGTTTACTTTTGTTAATTCTATCTGATCATCTTACAGCAGTTGTTCCTTCTCTTTCTACTTCACAGTTTTCTTCTGTTTCTGTTTCACATGGTCTGGTCCCTATTTCCTCTTCTATTTTAGTAACATCTCCTGAAGGTGGAACTACTGGTTGACCAGCGTCTTTTATAGGTAACCAACTGACCAATTCTTGTGAAACAGTATCTACATGCTCTAGATCAATTGCCATTATAGAATCAATTGTCTCTTCTGTTATATTTCTCTTATCTACATGTACAACATTACAACATCTAACTTCAGATGTTTTAGGATTTAAGACTATACCCTTTTCTTCCAGATGGATATCCAACAATGACTCCAATTTCAGCTCGAGGATCAAGTTTTCCTCTCCTTTCCTTTGGAATGTGACAATATGCTTTAGCCAAATGTTTTTATGTGCTTTAAACCTGGTTTCCTACCAAACCACAATTCAAAAGGTGTTTTGCCTGTTACTCTACTAGGGATTCTATTGTGCAAATAAGTTGCTGTAACTACTGCTTCAGCCCATAAAGACTCAGGTAGTCCAGCTTGCATTAACATGGATCTAGACATGTCCTGTAATGTCCGATTCAACTTTTCAGAACATCCATTTTGTTGAGGGGAATAAGATATAGTCACTTTGTGTTCTGTACCTTCCTATTCCATAAATCTTTTGAAATCTATATTACAATATGCTCCACCTCCATCAGTTTGTAACATTAAAGGTGCTTTGCCAAAACGGTTCCTAATTGCAGCTCATAGCTCTTAAACTTCTCAAGAGTCTCATCCTTACTTTTCAGTGTGTGTGTATGTGTGTGTGTGTGTGTGTGTATATATATATATATATATATATATATAAATATAACTATATTTGCTCTTACATTCTGTAAAAGAAAATACTTATTCTTGCCTGCAGATAATGGCATAGGACCCACTAAATCTGAATACACTTCCTCCAAAAAATCCTTATCCTGTATATTAGATTGTCCTGTATAACTAGGAGCTGTTCCCTTTGCTTTTATACAGATTTCACATCTTTCTTTTGCTTTATCACACTTAACATTAATTCCACATTCTGTCAATAGTTTTTCAATGCTTTTCATATTTCTATGTCCCAACTTCACATGCCATGAGTACAAACAGGCTTTATGATCACAAACATCTTGTCTTATTTGACATACAGGTATTTCCACATTTGTTACAGTGTCATCATTAACATCAATAATATACTGAAACCCATCCTTTTCATCAACCTTAAGTATGAGACCAGTCCTATTATTGATAATTTTTCCTGAGTAACCTTTAAGTACTACAGTATAATCATTCTTTACAATTCTTCTAGTACCAATCAAACTATTCAGAGCTTCAGGAACAAAGGCAACATTTGTCAATGTAAGATTTACCACTTCATTTTTAGAAGTGAGAACTCTTAAAGGCACAGTTCCAGTTCCTAGCACATTTAATCTTTGTTGGTTTCTTGTAATATCTCTGGTCTGTTTTCTGTATCAAGTTCACTAAAGCTTTCTCTAAATCAACAAATATGAATAAAACTACCACTATCTAGAAGAAAATGTCTTTTATCATTTACCCCTTGATGATCAGATATCTGAAATGTTTGATTATTCTTATGAGGATTTATACTGTGCTTTTATCTTTCATTTGATCTTCCACCATTTGATTTAAAGTTTCCATGACACTTTAAAAAAAGAGTGTCTTTGTCTACTAAAAGATGTTTCACCTGTGGAAACATTTGCTCCTCTGGCCTTTTGATTTTCTACACTACAGCCTTAAACCTACAGTATTTAGCAATATGCCCCACCCTTGAACATAAGTAACATTTCCATTCTTTATAGTCAGGTCTTATGCTCAACACTGACGTTTTCTCAGGTATATTGTCCACTGTCCTTTTAAGTCCAGAGTCTCTTAAATAAGCAATTGTATAATCTATATCAACTTCTACAAGACACTCAAGCATGGCTTTTTGATTTGCAAAAGAAGGTGGTAAACTAAGCAATATGCAGGTGTGAAACTCGGAGTCAGATATCTCTGCTCCTGCAGATTGAAGCTCTGAAACAATCCTTAACATTTCATCTAAATGCATATCTATGCTAGTTCCTTCTTTCATCCTCATACTATACAGTTTCTCTTTCAGAAATACCCAAGTTCTTATTTGATCTATTGAAATACTTTTTCTTAAGGGCACTATATAATTCTTTAGCTGTCTTATACTTAATTACTAAAGGGCTCTCATAGTCTTCTATACAGGAATATATCACTATTAAAGCTTTTGCTTCTTTTATTTTATATTCATACTGCTCTGACTGATTTTCAGACATATCTTGATCTAACATTCAAACAATCTTGTACTTGTAAGGAAACTCTCAATCTTGCATCCCACATCTGAAAATTATCCCTATTTAACTTTAGGATTACAAATAAGCCATTGTTAGTACTTACACCCTGTTGGAAAGTAGATGTAGTAACTGTAGGTGAATTAGCTGAGGTTACAGACATTTTAAATTTATCTATATAATCTATCCTGCTAATATAAACTTCAATTTTAAAACTTCATGCAAAAATTCTACTAAATAAGAATTACTTTATTACTAAAAAATTTCTTGCCATAAAAAATTGCTCAGTTCAATAATTAGGGCCAAAAGGCAAATACAACACATATTAAAAATGCATCTGCTTCATTGTGCAAAAAACTAAAAAAAAAACAGAAAAATTCCAAACCTCAAAAACTTTCTTTTGTCTTCTGTTCAAAACAAGCATTTAGGCAACCACTGGACTAAAAACAACCATTTAGGCAACCATCCTCTGCTACCAAATTTGTTGCAAATAAAAAGGGAATTCAGAAGACAAAGAAAGAGAAATAGTCTTTTATATATTCTAGTTAAAAATAAGCATAGCATATAAATTCTTCATACGCAAAAGGTTAAAAGAGAACTTGAGCAGGTTTGGCAAGTTAAAATACAAAATATATCAAAATACAATACCACAGTGAAGCAGGATACAATACAAACAACAGCAAATCAAGAAATGGAAGTAAGTGTCCACTAAAACAATGCTGCTCTTATAGAGCCTTTCCACCTGCTACCAATAATAGAAAGCAGGTGAAGGTCCTCTATAACACCAATTAACCCCATAACAACTAGAGTTGTAAGTCTTGTCAATTCCAACACTTTCCCTCTCCTTTACCTGACCTGATTTGGATCTGGGGTGCCCACTATCGTCACCATGTCTTAGCCCCCTTTCTGCAGACACACTCATTTTGATATTTGCTATTTTCCCACTTTTGCGAGGGTCCTGTGCCCCTAACCCTAGTGACTGTGGAGGGCCAACTGTACATAAATACGTACTGATATGAAGTAAGTAGCCAAGTCTTGGGTTGCAGTCTTTAAGCAAATATTATTACTATGTTAGATTGGCTATTAAATATATCTCAGGACAGGGCCATTCCTAGAGTAGACTGCAGATTTAGGGGCAGAAGACAGTTTGGTTCTGTCTTGGTTACTAATTTCATGATGACCTTCACTTAAGAGTAACTCCAATTGAAATCCTATAGTGAGACTTCTCTTGAAAATCGTGTGCAAATCATAATGAAACCTAACTTACAATCATGAAAATTAAGAAAAGAGTTGTGTGACAGATAGGGGTATAAAGAAATCCCAGGAACAGGAGTATAATATTTCTCCAGAGCTGCTGTAAACATGATTGTAAGTAAATACATCCCCTCTTTTTAATAAACAACTATTGTTCCACCACATGTATAAACCCTGTTCCTGGCTGATTCAGCACATGAAAAGATGAAATCTGTCAATGCTAGGTGGACCAGTGTTACTGCAGTCTAGGCCGACCCAGAGATAGCACCTGATATCACTTTGATATCAAACAATTCGGCTCTCCCCTGCCACCCCACTCCATGTGTTTGTGAGGCCACCGGACAAGCACGCAAACAGGCACGGCTGATAATTGATGGAGGTTCCATTCCCCACCCAGGCAGCCCAGACACAGCCGGTTCGTCGCTTCAGGGACCTCTCCGGAAAACACCTCCTTACATATGCGTGATACTAACAAAGGCTTCTTGCCCCGAGCAGGCTACTGGACAAAGGTGGTGCTGTCCACTGGTAAGCACTGTGCATTTGCATACTGGCCACACTATTGTTAATTCAGCTCTGATTTCATCATGCAAAGTTGTGACCTTTCCGAGACATTGTCTCGCACCCAAAACTCATTGTTTTCCCCGAGTAAGGCACAGCCTGCAGTCCCAATTCACCCTATAAAACCCCCCGACTCCGAGACCTTCCTCGGATCGCTCCCAAGTTTCATCCTGTCTTGCTGCTGCGTTGCTTGGCGAGCTCCCCTCAGCTAATCGAACTAAGCTTCTTCTCTGCACCCCCGGCTTCTCTCCCAAGGTCCAGGATGACGAGACAGGTGTCGTATCACCCATTTTCCTCTGAAAGCCCCTATCCTTAATTCAGTCTCTAATTTCTTAGTTAGCTGTGTGACTGTGGTGTCTTTAATATCTGTCTGTACTCAATAAAACATCATTTTATTACTTTAAACCTGTCTGGCTGCTTGACTGACCTGACCCCGTAGATGCTGGGTTGCAAGATCCCGCTAAGTTATCCTGCCTCTCGCTAGCTTAAGTGAGCGCTCCAACTAATTTTCCCCGAAATTGTGTTTTATTGTTTGGTTATTTAGATGTCCCTCCCGGGACCCCCAGTAAACAGGGTAACACCAGTTTCTGTAGTTTTCTGCCTCTAGGCTTTGCCTGAGAATTAAACCCTGGTTATGTAGTCATCCTCCTCCCTGGCAGACTGAGGGACTTTACTCCAGAGCTCTCTCTGGTGAGAACTCAAAGGATTGCCCAAAAGACAATCGGTGTTTGCCTTTATATATCTTTTCCTCTCAGCCTCCAGCCTGCCCCCCTCCCCACAACTGGACTGGGTTTCTCTCCTGAAGAGCTGTTCTGGGTGTCTGGCTACCTGTTTCTAGGCTGCTCTGGCACTCCAGATAGCCATACCCCAAGCTCCATCACACTTATTATTCCGTTTTCTGCTATTGTATCTTGTTGATTTCTTTCTAGTTTCTATTGTCTTATTTGCTCCTTCCACTGTGATCTGTCCCTCTCTTATTCTGTGAACTTCTTCAAGGAGCTGGGTAAGCTTAGGTGCCTACTATTCTAATTTGTGAGTGAGGATCATGCAGGCCTCAAGCTAAAAGCAGCTATGGTGGGTCCAGTCTGGACAAAAGGCTCCACCCTTCCCCATTTTCAGATGGAAAAGTTGTTTTTCTGCCCCAGAAAGCATATATATAGTTAGGGGGGAAAAAACTTTGTGCGGCTATTTAATGCTGCTTTGGGGGGCTCCCCACCCTGAAACAGCTAAACCTCCTCGTGAAAAAACAGCCCAAGCAGTGACTAGATGTGACATGTATCACTTGTGGATGCCCAACGTGGTGGCTGTGGGGGTGCAGCCGTCGTTCTTTCAAAATTCAAATTAGACAGTGTGGCTATGTAGGTTCTGTAAGTGTGCCCACTCTTGTTTTAATAGAAGTTTTAAGCATCCCAAGAAAATTGAGGAGGACCCACTCATTTGGAAGAATTGTCATTCAAGCCTCAGATTCAGTAATTAATTTTTTTTTCTTTTGCAATACACATTTACAGTGTATTGACCCATGGACATCAAACAAACCACGGATTATTTCTTTAACTACTTCATTTTCCCCAGCAGCTAATCCATCTCACAGAATAGCCTGTGCCATTTTACCTGGAATGTGTGCAGCTCTTACTCAGGCCTCATCTTTGTGTGAAAAGAAAGAAAGTGCTCAGTACTGTTTCAGCCAACTGCTGGATCATGGATTGGAAAGTTTAGTCAGAAGAACTTAGTAAACATTGTTAGCCTGATCACCTACCTGCCTTGCAAAAGAATTTGCTTCTCTCAAACTGGGAATGCTTGTCTTCTTTGCAGATGCGACTGACTTCAAAGTGGGAATTATTTTATTTGTTTTATCTTAAGAGACTGGGAAGGGAAATGTGGTTGCAACAAAAATATTGGTTTTCTGCTCACTGGGGCTGAGAGTATGTGTCTTGGTCAAGGTCACCCAGTGGGTTTCCATGACAGAGCAGGGATTCAAATCCTGGTCTCCAGAACTGTAGTCCAGCACTCAAAGGTAGGCTGTTTGAAAGTAGAATGCATACTGGCCAATGATAAATAAAAATCCTAAAATGAAGCCCACAGGTAGTTTGTTATCTGAGTTTTATAAGGGAGGGTTGGGTAAAAATTATATACATAATGTCTGTTTATAGTGCTAGTAAAGGACAAGGTGAAGATGAAATGACACCATTGATCACTGTGCTCCAGAAACATATGCATATATAAAACCTCATTAATGTAAACTGATACCATATTATAAACCACCTTTTTCAGCCAGATTGTTTTGCTCAGATTTCTGTATTAGTCATCATTATCTAGAAACCTATTTTGGGATCATTTCAAATGATCTGCAAATGGGCTGAAATTTGGAGTGATGATATTAAGCATATTTATTATGTGCCATAAGTCATTTCGGATATATGGCAGCCCTAAGACGACCCTGTTACAAGGTTTTTCAGGCGACATTTGTTCAGAGTGGGTTTCCTCTGGGGCTGAGAGTGTGTGTCTTGCTCAAGGTCACCCAGTGGGTTTCCATGACAGAGCAGGGATTCAAACCCTGGTCTCCAGAACTGTAGTCCAGCACTTAAACCACCACACAGATCTGTATTAGGCATAGAGCAAGCGATCAGTGAAATTGCCTGGAGCGACACCATTCTGGGGTATTGCTGCAGACAAACCTTTGCAAGATTGTTAAAATTCTACAAGCTTTATACATAAGCACTTCAGCAAGCAGTGAGGTTGTTGCATTAATTCACTTTGTATCCCAGTTTAGCACTTACAACAGTTGCCTCTACTTCAGTATATCAGGATCACATGAATCAGAAATTCTACTAGCTACAAGATAATACACATACCCAATATGCATTTGCTTATCCTAGTAGTACTGATATCTGGTGTGGTTTGGGGCTATGACGTCCTTCAGTATTTTCAGGACTCTGATGTTTTTAATTGTTTGAATGTTGGAAGGAACTGTGTATTTTCAAAATATTTGCTCAGTGTAACAAATTACAAACAAGCTCTAGCCATTAATTGGTCTACTCTAGACGTCAAACAGTGTAATCCTATCTTTGTTGGGATACCTTTGGCCTTGGTTGCTGAAGCTTGAAATAGAAAAGCTGAACTGAAAACCAACATGGCCTTGATCTCTTGTTGATTCTTGTGCTGCAAGATGAAGCTGTTCCACGGAGTAGAAGATCTAGTAGGGAGCAATTCTGCCATCATCAACATACACATATTTGTATATGGTATTATTTTCATGTTTAGCATTTTCATTTGTGAAACATATTCAAGGGTAGCCTTGTTGGCCAAGCAGCAAAATACAATAAAATCTCTGTCTAAGAAAGGGGCCCGTGGCCCGACAAAGGCAACCTAACTTACTTTACTGATGCTAATGGAGTTTAAATTTTGTTGCCCTTTGTCTCAATCCCCACATGGCCAAGAAGGGGAGTGCTGTCTGCCTGCATTGAGTTCACTCCAAACCAACTTAACCACAACAGAAACAGTATCTGATGCAAAATGCGGGCCTGTGACTCTTAACATGGTTACTTTCCTTCTCCTGTATGACTTTTAAAGCATCTTTTGCCTGATGAAGAAGGCAGCAAGACTTTGAAAGCTTGCATGATGTATTTTGTGCTTTTTTTCTTTTGTTTTTCTTTTCCATGTGGATAAAAAGCCCTGCATTTCATATATTCATGTGTATTTCTGACATGCCAGGCAAAATCCACTGTACAGATTTTGTTTTCTTGTGCAAAGGCTTTTAGTCTCAATTTGAAATATCTAATAAGAAAACATTCAAGGAACTGTCATAAAAATGACACTAGAAGCCCTTTCTGTCATTGTCAGGAATGGATGCTGTGAGAGTGGACATAAGGTTTACACAAACATACTAATGCTGTTTTCCAAGTTATGCTGCCCGAAGTCTTCTAGATTAGGCAAACATTTTGACAATAATGTATTTTGTGCCTTTTAGTTGGCCCTAGAAAGGTCTCTGTTTTATGGATTTTGGATTTTGTTGCATTTTCATATCTGTATATCTGAGCCACATACTTAAAACTAATAAAACCTGATAGCCCAACCTTGCCACTAGATGGCAGAGCTTCTCTATTCCTGTCTTTCTACTTTTTTCTCCCTGACTCAGCATTTTTGCTCCCGGCTCTCCAAGGGGACTGCTTTTTGGTCAGAAATGTTGTTTTAATATTAGAACCCCCTGTACCTGGAGTAAATCTATGCTGATCGCTTCTAGCCCAGAGCCCTTGAAATAATGCATTTGTAACATGTACAACCTTTTATTCTTCACACAGTGATATATTTGCATAACTTTATGTTCCATTTATGAGTCTGGAGTTTCACATGTGGAATTTCAAGTCATTTTAGCAAAATTCTATTACTATTTCAGGCTTAGAAAGGCCAGAGTATGTCCTTTGAATTTTGCAGGAAATTGCATTGGCTGCCAAGGGGTTTCCATGCACAATCAAGATGCACCTTTCAAAGCTACTGATGACTCGTTTTGTTGACATGATCATTTTTAAATTGATAAAAGCATTGTTGTATTTTATTATTTGCTGTTAGGCACTTTTAGACCATATAGATGAAAACTGGCACACCATGTATAATTCAGAACCTAGGATCTGCATAGCTGAGTCAATTTCTAGGTGTCTTCAAGTCACCCATTGACTTATGACAACTGCATAAATTTCGTAGGGTTTTCTTAGGCAAGGAATAGTCAGAACTATCTCTCCTGGAACACACAGATTGCCCACTGAAGTCCATTAAAGCAGGTAAGTACTTAGGAACTGTTTAGGACCTCAACTTCCGAAATGTCAACTAGTAGGGTCAAGGCTGTGCTGGCTGTGCCCTTTCTTGGGGAAGGTGGCTATGGCCCCAGGAGGCTCAATTTGATTATTGTAATGTGTTATATGTGGGTCTGACCTTCAAAAGTGCTCAGAAGCTGCAGCTCGTGCAAAATGCAACTTTCATACTGTTGTCAGGTGTGCAGTTTAGAGACCATATAAACCTGCACACTTAGATCCTGCAAGAACTACACTGGCTTACAGTTTGTTTCCAAGCTTAATTCAATGTGCTGCAGTTGACCTACCAACAAAGCCTTAAATGTCTTGGGCCAAAATATGTGAAAGACCACTTCTTCCCTTATGAGCCTGTCAGAAATTTGAGACTTTCAGAGGGGGGCCTGTTGTGTGTTTCTACACCTCGTGAAGTTAAGTTGGTGGGTACATGTAATATTTTTTTTTTTTTGCAGAAGCGTCTCAATCGTTGAATTCCCTATCCAGGGAAGTTAAGCCGGCCCCATTTATTTTAAGCCTCCAGAAGGCAGACAAAACAGTGCTATTCCTTGTTGCATCCAGTGTTTGACATTGCTGTTTTAATCTTTTTTACAAATGGATTCTAGGATTGCCTTTGGAAAGAGTATTTTAAGGTGTTTTGTGTCAGGAGCCCTTGTGGGCTGGGAAGTGATACAGAAATAGTTTAATAATAATACATTATAGTTGTATTCCAAAACACCTGTAGATAAAGATCCTCCATCTGTGCATTTTGTTGTTATTGTGTGTCTTCAAGTCATTTCTGTCTCATGGCAACCCTAAGGCAGACCTATCATGGGGTTTACTTGGCAGAATTTGTTCAGAGGGAGTTTGCCAGTGCCTTCCTCTGAGGCTGAGAGTGTGTTACTTGCCCAAGGTCACCTGGTGGGTTTCCTTGGCTGACCAGAGATTCAAATGCTGTTGTCCTACTGTGTCCTGGTCCAGTACTCAAACCACTACAGTATGCTGGATCTATCTATGCATTAAAGAGATTCTTTTCAAGCTCATATAACTGCAGGGAGTGCAGTAGTAGAAAAGACAGGCTGTTTCCATGGCCACCTGTAGACTGTAGCAGTTCTTCCCCATAAATGTGCAAATGGCTACCTTTGTAGGCTAGTTGGAGGCACTGCAGGCATATTTGTGTGTCAAGTATTTGGAGTCTGGACTCATCTTATTTGTCCTGATTTTTTTAGCTTTACTGTTTTTCTTAAGTAATTTTTTTAATGTTTCTTGGTAGCATTGTTTTTCAGATAGCTTTATATTATTCCTGTGCCACCCTAGGCATTAGAAATGTGAGTCAGTTAATGAATAAGTAAAACTGGAGCTGAAGGGAGATACTGTTCAGTCCTGCGTTCTTCCACGTGCTAGCAAAGCTACTCTACATCAAGGCCAAGACTGAATACAGCCACCAATGTGGAAAAAATGTGTATTCCTTTATTCACGAAATAACTTGTTTAAAAACAATCCAACACTTTTTGCGAGGGTGCTCATTCAGTTCTTCAGAGACTTTGACTGAACTTAAGCCACAGCCAGGTTACTGGAAGTCAGAAGGGAGTGGGAACAAGGAGAATGTGCCCTGGAAAGGAAATAGACCCCCACATTGATAATACTAGACGTTTAGCCTGTGTCCAGTAAAGGGCCATCATGAAGTGTCTCTGGGTTGAACATGTCCCTGAAAGAAGGAAAATTGGACTTCCAGATCTGTCTCACAACAGCGTGTATGGGAGACCGCAAGGGTCTTTACATGCCTGTAACAAGATGGTAGCTGTGTTCAGTGGCTGGGTGTGGGAAACCAGCATCATTGGCCATCCATCATCTTTTAAAATATAATTCAAATTTGTACTGTAAGTAATTGAAACACCAGGGCTAATGAAGCAAGAGTGGTGGAGGATCAAATTTATTTTTGGTCAAACCAAAATTGCTTAAATCTTAAACTGATAACCTCTGAGTGTCTACTCTAGCCTCATTGTGCTGTACTTGCTGTACCAGCACTTAGCACAATGTGCCTATTGATTTAGTAATGGTCGGGTTAGGAAGCAGAGAGCTAGATTTTGTATACACAATTAAGGTCTATCGGCCATATATACCTTTTACTGTGCCTGTTCCCCTGGGCTCACCCAGCAAGAGGACTCTCGATTAAGCAGGCCTGAACTTTGAGCATTAAGCATCTGCACGAAAAGGTCTGTGGCTAAAGTGTGGGAAGGTTCCTCAAATCCAATGGTCAGGAGCTGCTGGTAATCTCCCAGGGGCTGGTGACACAACACCCTGTCCAGAGAAAGGGGACAAAGTCAGTTTTGGCAGTAATGATGGCATCTATGCTATCCAGATATGTTCCTTGGAAGCTCACTCCCCTTCTAAGTCTAACTACAGCATGGGTCTAGATCAGTGCTAGGTAATTACACAGGAAAGGCACTCCAGTGCCTCCCCAACAGCCAAAACTGGAATATTTTGGATGATAGGAAGTGCCATGACATCACCTCCAGTTTCACTTTTGGCTGCAAAATGAAAGCCCCCTCTGTTTGGCAAGCTTCCAGGATTTGGGATTTGTGGCAAGGAAAGAACTGCAACATTTTAAGCAGTTTTGTGGTGATTTTGGGGAAAATTTTGCCTGAAAAAATTAATGGGGAGGGAATCCAGGGTGTTCTGAGGGGGTCTGAGAGCTGCCAAAACAGAATTGGGTCTGTACATGTCCTACAGGTAACACTTTTTCCACTCCTGCTCTTGATCAACATACACAGAGACACCCTAACATATGTATGCATAGAATATAGTCATCCTACATGTTTCCAGTCACTCTGATGGAGATAACCTAGTATTAAACTACATTACATATGTGTCACCAACAGAATATGCTTCTGATAAAACTAGGATATGCTTCAGATAAAAGTTGGAAAGTTACTGTTTGGTAGTACAGTACAACTTCTAGAATCTCCCAGCTAACATGGGAGAATTTTGGCTATAATCTAAAAACATAAATGTAAAACAGTAAAAGTAGATTTCCCAAGCTCTTTCTTTAAAATAATTTTTTTAAAAAAGCCTTTCAATGTTTCAAGATTTTTTTTCTGTTTACCATTTGCATGGTTGCTTCTTTGTGTGTTTATTGTAGTCATCACATACCATCTTTCAGTCATCAATTGTCAGTCATAATATTGAAGCAGGCAGCAAGCATCAGCTATATTTGTTTTTACTGTACTAAAACATGTGTGGGAAATTACATCCCACTCACTAGAAGGGAACAGTTTGTAACATATGTTTTAGGTATGTTTCACGCTATAAAACTTTGCAACTATATTGTGATTAGGAGTAATCAGTAATGAAGAGTTGTTTGTTTGGCCTTTCATTAGATTCAAATCCTGCCTTTCTTCTGGTAAGCTCAAAACTGCATGTATGGCTTTCCACCTTCCCATATTAACCTCACAACAACCCTATGAGGTATGCCTGGCTGAGACAGAGTGATTGACTTAAGGTGAACTTCATAGGTCAGTGTGGGCAATGACCTGGACCTCTCTAATCAAGTCCCAGATCAGCTCTAACTTCTTCATCAGCCTCATTCTTATGATTTTTATGTAATTTCTTCTTAGACATCTTTCTTGGTGCCAATGACAACACAGGCATTGGTATGCCTGTTTTTAATATTGCATGTGTCTGATTCCCTTTCCATCTTTAAAACATCAGCCAACGATGTTAAACTATCTTAAAATTCATGACTGTGTGTCTTTGCAGAGCAGATTTAATTTTTCCAACAGGACATGTTGAAAGCCATAGTAGCTCCTGAAAATTAGATATATTCTGTAGTTTTCTGGGGCTGGCCTAAAAAGGGAAGAGGAAATAGGTTCAGAATAAAACACTTCCTATCTTGTGCCTGATCCAAGCATTTCTGGGGGCCAGCAATGCCTGTTTTCAGTATCCTGACAGGGGCTCGAGTTCCAATTGGGAGAGAATTGCACAGACAGTACTTTACAGTTTATTGTAATTATGAGAAACCCTCAGTCTCAACATTTATCAGCATCCCAAGAATATTCCTCACATTGAGAATACTTTGAAAATTGAAGATCACTCATGTTAACATCTTTTTTAAAAAAAATCTATAAGCAATTAGATGTACAATCTTTTAGAGTATCTTCTTTGAGCACTACTCAGCAGGTGAGCACCTAAGGATCTCTTAACAGATGACTGAGAAGCTGCCATATGCTGTGCCCTGCCTGGTGGTTGTTGTTAAGATATATATCGCTCAGGGATACAGACATAAAAGTAAAAGAAAACAGGTTGGCTGCAGTAGAGAGATGAAACCATTGGTTAACTTGTTTAGCCCATTTTAACCACATACAGCAATGACATGCCTATAACTGAAGGTGAAGAAATCCATTGCTCTTATACCCAAGCAAACTATGAGCCATACACTTACAGCAAGTGTGCTGGTGTTATTGGCTGTAAAGGCTTATATGGCTTTTGTACTCTAAACATAGCAAGTCAGTTCAACTCTGTTTCCATTGTGATTTTCATAGGATGACGCCCAAATATTCCTTCTCTTGGCCATGTGACATGGTAGGCCAGCCAGCTAGTCAATAGTCCCACAACCATGCATCAATACAACAAGCAGTTTGCTTTGCCCTTTGCTATTATCAGCTGAAGCCACTATCACAAGCGTTATTGTACTTTTCTGTACATACATTGTGCATCACCCCATTACAAACACTTTAATGCAAATCTGTGCCCACTGACCCATCAACTTAGTAGTCCATCCATGATAATAAGAAAGTGATATCTTATGAGATTGTTGTGAATATTATTGTTTTCAGCTCCTAGAGCCCCTAGGGCAGAGCTTTCTAAACTTTTCATGTTGGTGACACACTTTTTAGACATGCATCATTTTGTGACACAGTAATTCAGTTTTACTAGCAAACCAGGGGTTAAACTAACCCCTTTATAAGAGATACACACACATACATAGGCCATTTCCACATGGGCATATTGCCCACGCTAGAGCGACCTCTCCAGGAGGGCTTCTTCACCGGGGTCTGCGCTAGAGCAGTTAAAAAAAGTGAGATTCTAGACCTCAAACTGTTCTAGCGCAGCCCCGGGGTGGCGCTGTGAGTTTTATAAAAACCACCTTCAAAAGTGGTTTTTATAAAACTTACCCGCGCTGCCCCGTAGCAGCCCCCGGTCAAGAACTGCAGAGACGCGGTAGCTCTGCCCCTGCGTGCGCGGCCCTGTATCGGCCCCCCGTGAGGAAAGGGCCATAAATTGTAATAACAAAATGTATGGGAACACAACATATCTCATGAAAATCTTTCATATATTTTTAAAAATATATGATTTATAAATAATAACATACATTTCCAAGATGGTAGGCGACACACCTACACACTTCAGATGACACACTAACATGTCACGGCACACCATTTGGAAAGCCCTGCCCTAGGGAATAACAGCCCTGTCCCCACACCTGCCGTCATGTGGTTATTATTTATCATTCAGACAGTACTCTTCAGATAAATTATCTTTCTGCTCCTTATAACAGCCTTGTTAGTATCATTTTCCTATTTGACATACAGAATCGTCGAGCTCCACAACCTATTCCAGTGTATTTCTGTGACAAGGAGAGATCGTACGTTTTGGCTGAATGTGTGTTTTTCATGACAAAAGTCTCAGGTTCAATCCCCAACACCTCTGGGTGAAAGACCTGGTAGCTGATGATGGGAAAGACCTCTGCTAGAGTTCCAGGACAGCCACAGTGGCTAGGCTTCATTGAGTTGGAATCTAGGGCAGGGGTAGTCAACTCTTGGGAGTTCTGGGGGAAGGAGTATTTGGAGAGCAGCTCCCTCCTGCAAACAAACAAACAAACAAACAGAAAAGTCCAACTTTTTGATCACTGTATACCAAGAAGAAGCCTTTCCTTTCCTTTCCTAACAGAAGTAGTTGACTTCTCAGTTCCTTCTGGGGAAAAAAGGCCACTCCTGGGCCATTTTAGCCACCCCCAGGAGTGGAGGAAGGAACATGGTGAAATTGTCTCCTAGAGGGCTTTGGGGAAATTAGAGACAAGAGGTTTTTTTAAAAAAATTCTTTTTCAAAATAATTCTGGATCCCAAGTGGCTCCATGTGGCCAATGGGTGACACTTTCCCTGTTGGGAGTGGCAATGTTTGCATGCCTAATTAAATGGCTAGTTTGTTTGCATCTCTATTGTAAGCATAGAGAGATAGGCTAGAGAGAATTTCCTGTTTTGTTGGTCAACACCTCTTCCTCCAGCACATACACATTCCTTGTTCTTTTAAAAGGTTCTCTTGCCATTTTAATCCTCCCTTTTGTCTTCGCCTTTTGACCTGAAAGCATGCTCTGAGATTTCCCAGCAGGGATCATTGGCAGCAAGCATGTGAGTGCTTAATTTTCTTCCTACCTTCTTCAAGAATTGAACCTGTATAGACTATGTACAAGATTTTGTGAGTAAACTCTTTTATATTTTTAACCAAACTGTTTTTGTGTTTATTCTGAGCTAGGTAAAGTGTGTTTGGGGTGGAGTTAAAGAAGTGGGACTGGTGATCTGTTCAACTTCCGTTTTTGTGCAATTACTAAAATACTCTGCTGATTGAGAGTCTCATTACCAAGGTCTCTCAATAGTCAATATTTTTTTTTAATTTCCCCACCATTCCCCACCTTTGCCCTAGGTGGAGAAATAACCAGAGCTGAAACCAGCAGCTTCCTATATTTGTTCAGATGGGTGGTGTGATTGTAATCTTCCCCACTGAACATCATCATGGTCACTTGAAAGTACAGACACTTCCGTGAGTTCATTGAAAGCCCATCAATTTTTTTGTTTTTTGTTTCTCCTGGCGTGCAGTAGACGCATCAGGGTCCCGCTCCCACAATTCGGGTAGTATAGCTTAAGAAAAACATTAGGATAGGATTTAAAGGAGGAAATGGCGTCGGAGAAGACTGTGTCTGGCAAAACGAGCCAAGCTGACGAAGTGAACTGAAGCACTACTGAGGTGGGCTCGGTCACTGCTAAACAAGGATCCATCCAGAAGACCGCCATAAGGCAGGCTTTGGACGAAGGCCTTGGCACAACAGCGCAGAAAAAAACGCAGCAACTCTCTGATGATGAGCGCGCGGCAGACCTACAGAAAATATTTTTATCCTCAAGCGAAAGTGAGGCAGACGAGCTCCAATTGGCTGCTGGAAAAAGACCTTCGGAGGGTAAAAAACAGTCTCATAAGAAATCAGACAAGAAAATCAAACATAAAGAGAAGCAAGGGGTTAAAAAGGTACCAGCAAGTAAACAGGGACTTACCAGTGAGAATTCTGGGCGCCATCTTGGAAATAAGGATTCCAAGATGGTGTCTGGAGACGCAGTTAGTCTCTCAAGCTCTGCAGACGCCAAGTTAAGTGTGGCTACGCAGGTGACCAGCAGTAAGGCCCTGAAGGCGACGGCATCAGCAGAGCCGCACAGCGCAGCCGCACCTTTAATGACGGATTATACCGCAGCCGGCCAGCATGGAAGGCAGTTTGATTACATGCCCTGGAGTGCAGAGATGAGGCAGTTTCTGGCCGACTGGCTAACAAACGCGCCTCAAAGAAGGCCAGACTCTCAGCATGAGATTACTCAGGTAGAGGGGGGTAGCCTAGGAGGACAAAGTCAATACACTGCTGAGGCATTTCATAGTGAAATGCAGGCGTTGGTAAGGGAGACTGTAACATCACAGCTCCAAGCGATATTTGCTGAGCAATTTAATTCACTGCATGTACCACAAAATATTTCAGATGAGCAAATGTCAAGCCACAGAGCAATGAATTTGTTCCAAAAACCTGATTTACAGCCACAGTTGCTTAATACCATTCAAAGGAATGTGAATCAATTTTCACCAAAAGGTGATGAGGAGCAACAGCACCAATCAAAGAAAAGGAGACTTGGATACGATGATAACACAGTCACAGACATGCGAGCAGCTACACTTAATAAAGAAAAACTGGCTGCTTCAAAAGAAAAGTCAGCTTCAAAAGGACCATCTTCTTCTCAGACAGGAATAGGCAATAAAAACACTTCAGAGGTGGAAAGATTTAGTGAGGAGGAGATGGATCAGGAAAAAGGGATGGAAGTGGAAGGGGATTATGACCAATACTCTGATATTGAGGAAGAGGATAAATCTGAGACAGACAGAATGTTTGAGGCTGATTTCTTTAAGAATACCTTGAAAAGGGTTCTTCAGACACTAGGCCTGGATGGTGATAAGGATGTTCAAGGGAAAGGAAGTAAAGACTGTAGGCTAGCATCAGTAATTAGGAAAAAAGAGTCTAAAAGCATGGAGTTTCCTCTGCCAGAACTATTTAAGGATGTGATTATGGCAGAGTGGAATAATCAGGGAAATGCTAGAAAGAGTTCGTCATACAATCACAAACTACACTCTTTCCTGAAAGAGGATGTGGAATTCCTAAAAGTGCCCCCTGTGGACACTCTGATTGTAGGGTTAGTATCGGGAGCTATTGTCCCCAGGGATAATGACACACAATTAAAAGAAATGGATGAACGCAGGGCGGAGTCATCCTTGCGCAAAGCTTATGAGGCGGCGTCTGCAATAGTTAAGGCTCCAACTGCTGCATCGATGTTTGCAAGAGCAGCGGTCTTGTGGTCACAAGACATCTTGGAGGCCCAGGATCTCAGCATGCAAGAGATATTAAAAGCAGTTGAAAGGATCCAGAGGGTCCTTAAGTATGTAGCAGATGCGGGTTTGGATAGTGCCATCTATGCTGCGAGAAACATAAATATGTTAACAGTGGCTAGGCGTTCACTGGGAGGTACCACTGGGAGGCTGACCAAAAATCACGCAGCAATTTGGTGTATGTCCCCTTTCAGGGTGATTTATTTTTTGGCACTAAAGCCTTAGAAAAGTTCTTGGTGGAGACTAAAGACAAGAAGCAGGTCATGCCCACTCTTCAGAAGAGGAGGGTGGACAGGAGAGGCTTCAGAAACCAAAACTATTCCTTTCGAGGTGGTAGAGCTTATGGATATGCAGGAAGAGGCTCTGAGTATAGGACAGGTAGATTCCAGTGGAGTAGAAAAGAGCACAATATACAAGACAGTTCCAAAACAACAAACAAGGGCAAGGGAAGCTTGGAGGTGGCTCCAAGCGAACAAAGCCACAGTATTGACTACAAGCAACAGAAAGTGGGAGGAAGACTTCTGTCTTTTGGGCACAAGTGGTCTCAAGTAACATCAGACCAGTGGGTATTAAAGGTGGTAACCCAAGGTTACAAAATATTTTTTCACACCACACCCAAAGACAGATTTCTTCCTTCCCCAATTCCAGAAGATCAGGACAGACAACAGGTAGTGTGCAAGGAAATAATACATCTGTTAAATATAGGAGCTATAAAGAAGGTTCCGGTTCGACAAAGGTATACAGGGTTATACTCAGTTTTTTTCGTGGTGCCCAAGCCAGATGGCAAGTTCAGGCCAGTGTTGAACCTCAAGTTGAACCTCAACAAGTTTGTGGAGTACAAAAAATTCAACATGGAGACGTTGCAGGTTATCAGGGACAATTTGGAAATAGGGGACTATTTGGCATCTATAGACCTGAAAGAAGCGTATCTCCACATCCCAATGAGTGCGGAGGACAGAAGGTACCTGAGATTCAACTACCAGGAAGACCATTATCAGTTCAAGGCCTTGCCATTTGGCCTGGCATCTGCGCCCAGAGTCTTTACAAAGGTTCTAGTGCCCCTTATAGCATTCCTAAGGGTACAAGGGGAGCAGTTGTTTCCTTACCTAGACGACATATTGCTGAAGGCACGGTCAGAGACCAGTTTGAGGCGCGATGTGGAATTAACAATAAGAGTGCTCTCGAGTTATGTTTTTCTACTCAATATAGAGAAGAGCATGCTGACACCAACAATGGACTTAACTCATTTAGGGGCACGGATAGATACAAGGGAGGGCAGAATGTATCTTTCCACGGAGGGATTAGAGAAAGTACAGCTAGTAGCTCGAATGTTATCTCAGAGCAGCACGATGGACTTGATGCAGTTGGCAAAAATTCTGGGCACATTAGTGTCAACAACCCAGTTGGTTCAATGGGGCAGTTTCCATCTGAGGCCCTTACAGAGGCTGCTTATGAGGCATCAATTAGCCATTGCAAGAAAGAGGCATTACAAAGTGGAGGTGCCTCACCATATTCGGTTGGGCATGCTCTGGTGGCTAAAGAGTCAGAATGTAGCTTCTGGCATACCTTTCCAGATCCAGAAGGTGCTGCATATAACAACAGATGCGAGCCTTTCTGGTTGGGGAGCTCACTGCTAAGGTCATTCTGTGCAGGGGCTGTGGACAACTGCGGACAAGCGCAACAATATCAACTTTCTGGCACTCCAGAGATATCTGAGTTTGGTGAAAAAACATCATGTCAAAGTGCTGACAGACATCATGACGGCCAAGGCTTATATATGCAAGCAAGGGGGGCTCCGTTCGGTGCCTCTAGTGATGGAGTCAACTTGCCTTCTCAACTGGGCCAAATTGCATGTCTGCTCAATTACTGCAGTGCATTTGAAAGGAGAACAAAACATCCAGGCAGACTATTTGAGCAGGAACCACTTACATCCAGGCGAGTGGTCCCCCAATGTAAAGGTTTTCCAAAAGTTAAACAGCATTTTTGGGCCTTTACAAGTAGACTTGTTTGCTAGTGCAGAGAATACCAAGTTAAGAAGGTATTTCTCAGTACGTGGCGACAAAGGTTCCAAAGTGTGCGACGCGTTATCAGCACCATGGCCGCCAGGGACTCACTATGCATTCCCACCTGTTTGAATTATGCAGAGAGTGCTGATGAAGGTGCGTCTGGAGAAGGCATCGGTGCTGCTGATAGCGCCGTATTGGCCGAGGAGGCTGTGGTTCCCATTACTACTTTGGTTGGCCCAAGGCCCACCTTAGAGGTTGCCTTGCAGGCCCAACTTGCTGAGCCAGGGACCAGTGAACCACCCAGACCCCAAGTGGTTAAATCTAGCAGCTTGGAGGTTAAGAGGCGATTCTTAACCCAGCATGGGTACACTGAGAATGTGGTCAAAACCATACTTGGGCCCAGTAGAGAATCAACACAAAAAATATACGACCGAACATGGAAAACTTTCATGAAATGGTGTGAGGAGAAGAAAGTTCCTTTGACAGAAGTGAAAGTGACACATCTATTACACTTCTTGCAGGATGGTCTGGAGAAGGGACTCCGACCTAACATTTTGAAAAGGCAGGTGGCTGCATTATCAGCAATTTTAACAGAGGACGGTGCTTTATATACAACGCACCCTCATATAAAGCGTTTCCTGAGAGGGGCAATGTTGTCCTCTTTTCCAACGATTCACAGGTTCCCGTCTTGGGACTTAAACTTAGTGCTGAACGCGCTGACAGCGCCACCTTTCGAACCAATGAAAGAATCATAGCTGCGACTCTTATCTTTTAAAACAGCATTTCTTTTGGCAGTTACATCAACCAGGAGGGTATCGGAGTTAGCAGCCTTGTCGGTGAATGAGAATTTGTGTAAGTTCAACCACGACAAGTTGACCTTGTGGTTCAACCCTGCTTTCAAGCCCAAGTGCTTGTCGTCATTCACCCAACCGCAACAAATTCATCTACCAACGTTTTGCCCGAAGCCAAACCACCCTTCAGAGAAAAAATGGCACACATTGGATGTGAGGTGGGCAGTGAAAGCATATATCAAAAGAACAAAGGAGTTCCGGAAGTCGGAGGCGCTGCTGGTGTCTTTCCAACCTAAGACACTGGACCAGTGAGTGAGTAAAGCTGTAATTGCAGCATGGATAAAAACCTGCATTTTCATATGCTATGATTACTCTAAGCAGCCAAGACCAGTTAATGTGTGGCCACATTCAACTCGCTTGATGGCTACCTCCATAGCATATGACTCCACATATTCATTGAAAGATGTCTGTACTGCGGCAGGATGGAAGGAGGCATCCACCTTCATTAAGCAGTACAAGCTAGATAAATATAAGTCATCTCAGGCAGCTTTTGGCCGCAGGGTACTGCAGGCTGTGCTGTAGAGAAAGTACCCACCCAGAGATCAGCTTGGAGAAATCCCAGGCGTTGTGGATTGGTCCTCCTGTCAGCCCGAGAATGAGGAGTTGTTACTTACGTGAACGATGATTCTGGGATGATAGGAGGAACAATCCACACCCACCACTTAGTAAGGATGAAAGATATTAGTCAATTTGGTGGGGAACTACAGTACGCTACAGAAATAAACTGAGGGGAGAGGAACAGGGAGTCAGTTTAACGCTCTTACAACATCAAGCTCGAGAACGACTCCTGTGTCAGCTGGCACGAGGACCAAAACCCAGGCGTTGTGGATTGTTCCTCCTGTCATCCTAGAATGATCGTGCACGTAAGTAACAACTCCTCATTCTACTGCATTATTTAAGGAGTGACAACATTTGGGAACTCAATTTATTTTTATGCAGATATAAATGAAGTAAGGGTTTGCTGGCGAATTTAGCAGGAATGCTGATGCACTGCATTGGCTACTAAAGAGCTCATACATGACCAGCAGAGCATCCAGTAAAGCTTGAGGCAATAGAGGATTCAAGTAAGGGTCTGATTGAAGATGTGAGTAATTTCAGTGGTCATTCAGAAGGACAATACTTTTCTAGTAGGCTATTTGAATAGCCCAAAGCAAGCAGTCACCCATGGTTAAATGCATTCCTGCAGCCATTCAGAAGAAAACAATGTACCCCAATGGACATTGTATATCATTTGAATATTCATGGAGTTTGCCTTTCACTATGGCAACATGCTAGTAAATAGTGATCCAGTAGTATTGCAGTTTTTATACCAAACAAAGATGGACAGAAGGTAGGCAGTGGACTATTATTGGCTCACTGTCCAACTTCCTGCCTGCTGGTTATTGGGATTTTTTCAAAGAGTGCTGAACTAAGTAAACCTTAGCCTGACTAGCAAACTGTTTGTTTTGTTCTTAACACAAGAAAAATAATTTAATACAGTTTAGCTGTGCCATAATTGCAAAGAGTTCCCAAGTAAGCCGTACTGCTTTGGTAATGTTAGACACGCAGGCAGCCTGAAGTGTTTCCTGCTGTATTGAGAGTGATGCTGCTATCGTGCATACTTACCAAGAGAGCACATCAGAGCTGTGCTCGCTGTCAGGGTCTATGGGCACCCAGCGTCCAATGGACCAGAGCTTCTGTGTCTTCACTGTTGCCTCATCACCTGTGTCACGGAAGCACAGGAAATAGCTGCGAGAAAAGGGCAAGATCACAAAGGCCCAGAATAAGCACAAGGCCTCAGGACATCTCCAAGAGCAAAAGCATCATAGAAATCACAACACTAATTTCCAAAGAGTGAGTTGTGTTAGCCTGTTGCAGAAGGAGCAACAGAGAGTCCTTTAGCATCTTAAAAACTTATGCAGAACAGTGTCTGTTATACCAGATGCTTGGAATGTTATCTAGAATTTCTAGTCTACACATGGCTAAAGGTGGGATTGCATGCAGTGAGGTCAGGGAGAAATCAAATGCAGAAAGAGCTGACAGTAACAGTTATGTTATGAACACAGGCCATTCACCAAACCATTGCTGATACCCTAAACATCTTCGCAGTAGGCTGAACCAGCAACCCTTGTCATGTGCCCAGGGCAAAAGCTACGGCAGCTGATTTGTGGTAGCTAGTGAATACTTCAATTCTCCTAATGCAAAAATTAAGAGGAGATAAATAACTATTGATTTGTTCCACCAATCAAGTCCCTTCTGTTAAAAACTTCCAGAAATTATGAAGCCATGAGGAAAAACTCTTCTTTCCTGTTGAAAGGGGGATTAAAAATGAAAAAAAAATCCAATATTAATACCCTTTATAGATTGAAAGGTGCTTTGTTATCGTACCAACATAAAAATATTTATAACTTGGTTTGGCATAAAACTCATCTTTGGTAAATTAAAAATGCAGTTCATTCAGAAAATTATTGCAAATTTAATTTACCTTTATTTTAGCTACAAAGACTGTGGATCTCTTTGGTGTTGCTGGTTTATTAGGAGCAGGCAAAAACAAATGATAAAAACACAAGAAACCCATCAACATTAGTAAAAGAAAAGTATGTTGCCTCCTAGAGTCCTCTATGTGCCAGGCATAAAATACTTATTTTTTGTTGTTGTGTGCCTTCAAGATGCCTCCAACTTACGACACCCCTAAGGCAAACCTATCACAGGAGTTTCTGGGGCTGAGAGTGCGTGATGCATCCAAGGTCACCCTGTGGGTTTCTATGGCTGACTGGGGAAATTGAACCCTAGTCTCCAATGCTCAAACCACTACACAATGCTGGCTCTTACCCCTCTTAAAAAAAAATCTGAGAAAAGGAAAACAAGACAAGGAATGGTAAGATTGTATATAATTATACATAAAAGTCTAACCCACTACTTGGTTTACAGAAATAATTTTGAGGTGGGAGCAAATATATGGATACGGTGTCTCAGTATTGCATTACTCATCCTGGGAAGAAAAATACTCCCTACTCCATTTTTCCTCCAATTTTTCCGAGAAAAGGGTCCAGAAAAAAAAATAGAAGGAGTGTCTGAACTGTTCTGCTCCAGTAGCCAGTCATTCACTTTTCTACCCTCCTCCCACTCTGCACATCTCTTGTGTGTTTGACAACTCACTATTCTGTCTTTGGGGTTTGATTCCGGCCAGCAGGCCCTTCCAGGATGTCAAGATTCCAGCGCATCTTCTTGTATAAATTGTGGGGAACGTGGGCAGCTGTGTAGGGTGGTGAGATGCAATATCGAAAGATGGAAACTTGCCGTGTCTCATTCAACCAGAACTTGCCACAGAAGAAACATGAGACGCTGATGGAAATTTCAAGACAGAAAAATAGCATTACATGTGAATATATACAATAAGATGGGATAGAAACACAGTTTCAAAACTGAAAGATTTGCACTTCCAAAGCACATAAAAAAGTAATAAATACCTCATTCATTAAAAAAGATAACAATTTTAAAAGAGTATTTTTTAAAAAAAATCATTTTAAAATTAATCTTATATTGTTCATGGTACAAAAATCACGCCTGGTATCTGACAGACAGATGTTGGAAATGTCAAGAACATATTGTTTCATACGTGGCAGGCCTGGAAAAGGCTAAAAAGTTTTGAATAGAAATATGGAATACAATTCAAAGAATTTTGAAATGCTAAACAGCTTAGAAACCTGAACTATTTTTACTTGGAATTTGGAATGATGATATTAAAATTGACAAATAACAGCAGAAATTACATCAATGTATTTTATTGGCAGCAAGACTTTTCTATGCAAATTATTGGAAGAAAATGGAGATCCCAACAATCACTGTATGGTTTAATAGATTGATGTCAATTGTAGAGATGGATAAATTGTCTGCTAAACTGAAGGGAATTTCTGAAGAAGAATTTATTTTAGAATGGCAATGTCTAATGGGTTTTCTAAAGGTAAATGAGAGTGAATCAATGATTTTAGGGATTTGAACTTGCATATTACTGTGTTTTTTTAAACCTTTGTAATTTTTTGCTATCCTGAAAAAGAGATTATGAAAAGGTAATATGCTTCTAGGTTGTTGCCACTCATATGTTTAAGATGGATATGATTTGATTAATAAGAGTAAGCTATGGAGAAACATTTAATAGTAGAATTCAATAGTAATTTTAGTATTTTTAATAATGTTGATGTTAGTTTGAAATAGAAATCTAAGAAATTTAGATTTTAAAATATTTTAGGGGTATAAATATAGGGAGCAACAAATTAAAAAAGTAATTTTAAGTAATGACTTTAAGTTAAGTACATTTATATAATCTGGAGCTGCTAGCAACAATGGTAATTTTTAAAAAAACTAGAGGTAGGGAATTTTTCCCCCTTTATGTTCAGTTTACTGTAGTTTGTTAACTTAGCTTGGATGTTTTGTATTCTTTTTTATTATGTAATTGGTAGTTTGGTTTAGTTTGGTTGTTTTACTTTTTCTGTTCTTTTTAGATGTATTGCCATTCTATATTGTTGTAAAGATGTTGCATTGTTATGTTTGTCTGTTTTTCTTTCTAATGTTTAAGTCCTATAAAAAAGTTGATACAAATTTTAAATAAAAAAACCCTCCTGATTTCATTTGGAGAAGGCAGTTTTTCTTCATTCCTATACATTGTAATGACCAGCAAGCACCAGTCATCTGAATTAGCCTTTTCCTGTTCTCACAGCATGGTAGTAGTCACTTGTACCACATTATTTTTTTTTAATATTTTTATTAAAGATTTGATTGCAAAAATAAAAAAAGCAAGTGGATATACACCATTTTTGGATGTATCCCACTCCCCCCACCACGTCCAAGCTTATATTCTCCAGCTGAGTCTACTTTGTTTCCATTTACACAAGAGAAGAACAATTACATTTCCATTAACAAGAGAAAAACAGGTACATTTGTTTCTTTCTTTCATTTCTTGTACATTTATGTCTTTATCCAATCCAAAACTCCTTTCTGTTCCTTTTCAAAGTTCTGGATAGGTTTGTTTTTATCACTTGTACCACATTAAAGCACATTGAGCTAGACTGTTAGAGACTGTCATGTACCTGAATGGATCTGTGTCTTCCAGGGACACAAAGCTGAAGGAAGCATACATCAGAACCAATTGCTCAAGCTGGGAAGCCAATTGCTGAGAGATCTCCAGCAGCTGTGGGATAAATACAGAAATGGCAATTTGAGCTAGATTTTCTAATGAGAATGAAGACTGAAAAGGCGGAGTCTTGAGCAAAGGCAGACAAGAACTGACTGAGACTCCACTGATTATTGCCAAATGGTCCACTCTCATACATCCTTCTAGTAGTTAAAATTATCATATGGTTTTGGGCTGCAGTTCTGATAGTCCCTCAGCATTAGAAATACTTTAAAGGGACCAGGTCTCGTCTGTTCTTGGAAGCTATGCAGGGTCAGCTCTGGTTAGTACTGGGATGGGAGACCACCAATGAATACCAGATGCTGTAGGCTATATTTCAGAGAAAGAAACTGGCAAAACCTCCTCTGAGTATTCCTTGCCTAAGAAAACCCTATGAAATTCATGGGGTCACCAGAAGTCAACAGGCAACTTCAAGGCGACACCCACCAAACGCAGAATCAGTGCTGGCTAGGGATGCTAGAAGTGTCAGCCCCTGTAACTCAAACCCTAGAAGGACTTAGTGGCCTATCCTTCAGCTAAAGGGCAACCCAACCCCCACTGCCTACCTCATTCAAGCTTCTCATACCTGGAATCTGTCAGCTGTCCATGTTTCCTGCTATCCCTGTCCCTGCCCCAGGAAAAACAGCATTCACTGGTCCAGCAGCTATGTCTGCACTGTGTTTGCCAGCAGTAAAATCTCAATCAAGTGGCAGGGGAGAGACTCCTCCCACTTATATTTTCATTCTCTCTTTACCCTTGACCAGCCCATTTGTGGTCCTTGAATTTAATGTTTTTCTTCAGAAAATTGATGCTTACAGGCAGAGGACTCCAAGTGCTATCAGTCAAAAGGCACCATGCAGCTATTCTGTCATAACTGATTATTTTGAGATTAAAAAAAAGGAGAGACTGGATGAAGTAATAAGAAATCAAAGGATGGAGTCAAAAGATAAAACCCCATTAGATCTGAACAAATTCTGTGAATGAGGCAAAGTGATTGCATATGATTAAAACTTTCTTTGGGAATCTCATGTACTAAGCACATAGCTGTTTCTCTCATAATAAAGCTGGGAATTTATCTGAGGCTAAAGGGTACTGCCATTTTCCATTTAACAAAGATCACGCTTGTTAATGAACTTGCTAAAATATTGGCATAGAACCTAGAAGCCTATTTGTACAAATGTTCTTCCCATTTCATTTTTTTTTTTTGTTTAAGTTTACTTGCAGCATCTTAAATTCATCCCAAAATAGTTTTTCTGCATGAACTTTCCCTTCTCAAAACTGTACAAACTTTTAAAAAATAGAAAAACAACAACAACAACAACAAAAAGAGAAGGATAATGCCCTGGAATGAGTGGCATATTGGCAAGGAGGAGCTGAAACTTGAAGTGCCATTTTGGAAATTCACAGAAAGAATGTTTGGTTTTGAAGAGGAAGTGGTAGCCTTGATAAACAGAGGCCTTTTGAATTAATCTCAGTTCACTTCCCTGAACCAAATTAAGAAGTCTTTTGATTCCACCATCATCACGAGAAACCATGTCCTCTTTCTTCCTTCTCAGATTAGGTCCACAAAGGTGCCAATAGAATGTCTTTTATGTTTGAGTCTGCTTGGATAGAAGACTATCCCTCTTTCCATATGAGACTCACCCGCCTCTTCACTGGCTCCTGTGGGGATCTTAAGTAAGGTGTGCAGCTGCGTGCTGTGGATTCCAGGTAGTGGAAGTATGGCTGGCACATCTGCAGGAATGTGGGCATAGCTTTGGCAAATTGCTCCTTCTGCATTCTGTCGCTGCTGAAAATAGGAAGCCCACTGTAGGTCATCATATGCTCTTTAGTTCAGGCCTTATTAATGAGTCCCTCATTAATAACATGGCTGTGGGAAAGGTTTTGAAGACACTTTCCATTTCAGGGAATGGTTACTTTAAAAGCTCCTGGTCTAATCTTGCCAATCTGGTGACCTTCAGATGGCTTGGACTAATATTCCCATTCTCCAACCAGCACGGCTGAGCATCAAGTTGGAGAAGGCTAATCTAGTCACACAGCCCTGCTCCCAGAATGTCCCATTTGTTCTTCTCCTGTGAGGACCATCAATTTCTCATTTCTTGCATGTTGCTCAGGAAGTCCAGGAACAGTATGCAAGAAATCTGTGCAGTTTCTGATCACCCTACACAACTCAAATGCTCTCCTAGAAAGTGCACACAACATAAAGCAGTGGAGTGGTAGGACTTTATTCTAGGCCCTCAGAAAAGTCAGAGGAATCACAGGAATCATATGTCACCCAGGTTTTCAGAGTGGAGCAATCTTTGCGGTCATGTTAGATACAGGGAAGTTGGAGGTATTCTAAGCCTCTTTTGTACTTCCTCTAACGGTTGTGGTTGAAACAAAGAGAATGGTGGGGTCTTGAGTGCCTTGGTGTCACTAGGACCCCACAAGAACCACACACAGACTTCTAGCGTTGATAATCTATGACACTGTTCTCTATCAAGTACATAGTTTCTATGTACTATGTGATAAAATTATCACATGCTAGATAACGGGGAACATGGAGAATCTTATAGGCAGCATTGATGTAGAGAAGGTGCCATATTGGTTTCCCTGACAAAACATTTTGCTCCCATCCTCTACATCCTATTTCCTGCCCAATACCAGCTTCTGCCCATGAGACAGTTTCTTGACACATTCTTTCTCTGGCAAGAATATGTATATCTCTCCGAAACAGCCCATAAGTAAAGGGTAGCTATAGGCGGTGGTGTGGTTTATTGCTTAGGGATCAAGACAAACCATGGCAAGCCCTTTGCTCCACAAGCCCTCCCTCAGACCCTGGGCCACCCAGCAAAGTTGCTCAAAAGCAGCTGAGGGTGCACCTGTGTGGGGCTGGCTTTCCTCACCAGCCTCCCTTTTCCACTCCAGTGGGAATTTGTAGTGACCCAAATGAAGTAATGTGAGGGCGAGAGATGCGATGCCTCCTGGAAGAAGAGGAGGAAGGCAGCACATTATGATTTCCTAGCAGTGACATATATTGTCTTTTGTATTTTGCTTCAAGCCTCCCTTGCAGTTTCCCTCTCCACATCTCCAGTGCTTTTGAAGCAGGGCAGGCAGTGCCATGTGGCCCCCATTCATATCACCCCTGTCAATCCAGCGTACTAAGCTACTAGCAGCTGGCATTTAACGCTGTTCAAGTAATTGCAAGTGCTCAGCCAAATCAGTGGATTGTTTGGCCTGATTCTGATGTCAGAGGGGTTTAAGAAAGGGAGAAACCCCTGGTGACCACACAAGAAGAGAAAGCAAAAATAAATGTTGGGATTCACTGTCTTGGCAGTTGGTCAAAAGTTATCCTCTTTATTACCTGTCAATAGACAGGAATTCAAATGACTCTCAAGCACTTACTTGAACAAGAAGAGGGACTGAAGCAGAGATTTAGGCAGGCCAATTTACATGGTTGACAAATAGGCCCTCCCTCCTCTCAAAATAAGTCCTGTGAACGCAGCAACCTTAGACATAAAACTGAGAATCAGCCTCTCCATCCACCCTCCCTCTTGCCTTCCATCCATCAGCAGCTCTTTCTTTTTTCTATAGTCATGCTTCAGTGAACCTTGAATGGGCTGCCTGGACAGTCAAGAGCAAGTCCAGGGAAACTTTAGCCCCTCAGATGTATTAGACCAGTGCTATTCCAAGTTCTGGTTCATGGACCAATACCAGTCCCTGAGCCATCTGCAGCCTGTCCCCAGACATCTTCTAAGAAAAAAGAAATAATTTTAGCAAATGGGCACAAATACAGTACTAGTTCCTAGCACGTTGGGGAAAAAAAAATATTGGTCCCCACATCAGATCTCTTTAAGTACTGTATTAGGTAACAGTACCCACAATCCTTTCCTTTTGGTCATGCAGATTGAGACTTCTGGGAAATGAAGTCTAGGACATCTGGAGGGCCAAAGCTTCCTCACTCTTGGCCAAGGGGTGAAACTTCCTGTGTATGTTTCCCCAACTCATTGCCCAGCCAGCTTCCACCTGTACAGCAGGTATGTCTGGAAGTCCTCTGCTTTCTTCAGTAAATACTTGAGCTTTTCAGTAATGGGAGCTAGAAGCTCCTCCAAAATGATGTTCATTTCTGATGGTGACTCAGGCTGTGATGGCTCATTGCTCAGCCAATGGGATTCCACAATGGGAGGGGAGATGAGACACAGCCCTGGGCTACGAGGACTGAGACTCAGAGTGCCTTCAGGGCTAGAAGATGGCACATCCACAGAACTATCTGAGAGGCAACTGTATCCTTGCTTGCTTGTCATCTTCAAACACTTGTCTTGAGGAATCTGCCAATAGAACAGCAGGAAACTAAGCAACATTGCAATATACCCATTTCCAAAAGTGTGGTCAAACATAGATTTACGTCTCTAGATCTCATGTGAAAGATGAACCCTCCCGCTTCCAGTCTGTTAAAGCCACTAAGGTGTAGTAGATAAAGATTTGTGTTCAAATTCATGATTTTCCTTTGGTGACCTTTTCCCCTTGCTACAAGCAGACTCACATGCCTTTGTGGTTTATTAATTAATAAGTAATAGTGATCAATAGCCTGTCTCTCGATGAGGGTTGTGAGGATAAAATAGAAAGTACTCTGTATACACTGTTCTGAGTTCCATGAAATAAATGTGGGCTACAGTTTGACTTACATATATGCAAACATTTTTTACTATGAGATGATGATGATGATGATGATGATAATGTAAAATTGTTATAATAAAATTGTAATAATATAATAAAATTATAATAGTAAGTTGTTGCTGCTGCTATTATTATTATTATTATTATTATTATTATTATTATTATTATTATTATTATTATTATTTATGGAGGTATGTGTGAAACTTGCTTTACAAGTGGGGCCCTGCTTCAGATGTTGCAATATATTCCCCTTCCTGAAGAGTATTTATTCAAGGCTTCAGACAGCCTGAAATAGGAGCTTGTGGGCTCTTTGGATCCTGCTGATGACAGCAATGAACATCCGGAACGGTGAGGGGGAGAAATGGTAGCTTTTTCCTTTCCATCTCTCTTGGCCTTCTCCTGTGGTATGTTATAGCAATACAGAAGGTAGTCTCAAACCTGAAGAAATAACAGTTCTCAAACTGAACATGTGACAGCTATAACTACAGTTACTGTAATGATTATAAAAATTGGATGTAAATCAATTTTTTTTTTTAAAAAAAAGCAATATGACAGGAGATTTGGGCAAAAGAGTTATTAAAACCAGAAAGATTGCTGGAAGTTTCTTTGATTGTCAGTCTTAAAGCTGCCAGACTATTCACTATTCACTATTGATAGTGAAATTACAGGTATATAGTCCATAGAAGAGATACGAAAACATTTTCCAGTCAAAACCTGCTGAGGTTTGTGTTCCAAGAGCTGGTGCAGACAGACTGAAAGCCAAGGAGAGCCAGTGTCCAAATTAGTGGCCTTGGGACTGGTCTCCCACTGGTTGACAATGACAACAAGACATCCTAGAAAGTGAGAGCCATTTTGGCAAAAGATGTACTTTTTCTTTCACCTACTTCAATTAAGGTTAGTAGTGTGTATGAGAGAGAGACTGCAGTTGCATCTGGTAAAGGGAACACAGAAAGAGACAGAGATTACTTTTTTTGGCCTCTATATGCTAGCACTCTAAGTCAACAGAGAACTTCAAGGCACATACATACAAATGTGCTAAGAACCTATGAGGAGAATTCTTTAAACAACTTATCTGGGGGCAATGAAACTTTTTATTTGTGTGATACTTAAACTGTCTGTTTTCCCTTCTGTTCAACCTTATATTTGTAAATAAGATATAATATTACCAACTGGCATAAATCTCCAGTGCTCTTTTCAAAGGTAATCAAATCTCAGTAAGTGCTGGAGATTTGGAACTGCTCACTGTTTAAACAAGTAACAAAGTATAGTGCAGACAGCCCAGTTGTGTAGACTGAATAATCTCTCTCTCTCTCCCCTCGGTGTGTGTGTGTGTGTGTGTGTGTGTGTGTGTACATGTGCCTTTTATGTTTATGTTGCCGGTCAAGCTATGGCATGAGCCCATGGATTTCACACTGTGCTCTTAAGTAAGGAATACTCAGAGGTAGTTTGCCATTGCTTTCCTCTGAAATACAACCCACAGCACCTGGTATTTTTCAGGGCCCCCTTTCCAAGGACCACCTAGACCTGACCCTGCTTAATTTCCAGACCATTCCTATATAGAACTGTATAGTGGTGGGGAATTTTCCAACCACATAGCAGGCATCCTTCGTTCTCAGCAGTCACCCTCACCTCCAGAGCACTTGCTACCATCAACTGTCAGGCACTTCAGCTGGCCAGTTCCTTCCCCACCCCCACCCCCACCCCGCCTTCTATGTTTTGAATGGGAACGGTTTTCAACTGACATCCTGATGGTTCTTCCCTCCATCCCTCCCTCCCTCCATCCCTCAACTGTTCTCAGCCATTGACTTCTCCACGAAACACAGAATTCTCTGGTTGTCAGTTCCTTTACAGCCTTTTTGTCCTCAGTTTAACTGCCACCAGCCTTTTTGCCAGGAAATCTGGGTTGGTTTGTTATTTAAAAGAGTAAATTTTACTTCCCAACCCTATGCCTCTACGTAAGATGGCTTCCCCTGCACTTTCAAAGGGTTAAGTATTGGACCAGTCAAGTTTGCTATTAGAGAAAATGATGACAGCCTTGAATAAATACTCTTCAGGAAGGAGAATACATTGTACCATTTGAAGCAGGGCCCCACTTGTAAAGCAACTTTCACACATACTCCCATGTCTTTGGCTAAGGATACAGATCAAGTAGGTCTTGCAGAAGTGTATGTATGTTTACGGGACCAATGCCTCCTTACTGCACAAACTCCCATGCATTTTAAAAATATAATATGATATAATGTATAATTATTATTGTTAACTATTATCTGCACATAGGAAACAAAAGTTTAGTATAGTGGAATATTTTGCCTTGGAGTGTAGGGGAATCACCTTCTTTGGAGATTTTTAATCAGAGGTTGGAATCATGCATGTAGTAAAATCAAATGGTGACTTCGAGGGGTGCTTAGGGATATCTGACATATACAAAGAGTGTGTATGTGTTTGCACACCCGCTTTCAAGCCACATGTCAACTTACGGTGACCCAACGAATCTTTCATAGAGTATTCATAGGCAAGGAGTACTCAGAGGTGGTTTCCCCAGTTCCTTCCTCTCAAGTAAAACCTACAGCACCTGGTATTTGTCGGCAAACAATAGCAGCTGCTTTCACTGAAGTGTGAGAAAGAAACCCATAAGAGGGCCTAGGGATGCAACAACACTTGTACCGTGTTGTTTCTTTGCTTTGAGAATGTGACCAACTCCCTGACAGCGAGAGAAATGAAATTAATGTGGGTCAGTCTAGATGACCTCAGAGTGTGAGGGAAAAGCAGTTAAGTTTCTCTGCAATTGAAGTCTCTCTGTATTTGAAAGGAGTACGATAGAACTCTGTGAGATAGAATGTTAGGGAGGATGGAATGTGCCTCGCTATGCTTCCTTCACTTTGCAACATTTGTAAGATTATGCTGGAGAATGGTGGGAACCATTGTTTGTGTCAGTTTCCTTTCTTGGACTTGTGATGTCTTGCATTGGAAAATGTGTAAATTACTGTGAATGTACAGGGGTGGGGCCCAGACTTTTGAGATGGATCTCACTGGGACATTGTGCACAATAAACAATTTTCCTTAACCATGGGTCTCTATCTCTGATTCTGCAACAAAATGAAATTAATCTTCTGCTGTGGTGACCAGCTTCTTCATTGTATTAAGTTGTGTTGGCCTGTGGCTTGTGCACTGAGATATTGGACTGATGATGTGCCATGAGGTCTTCAATTAAGATAAGGTAGAGAAAGGTGCTTATGGAGTACTAGAGATGGCTGTGTAAGTGTTTGGAAGAAGATGGTGGCCTACCTGTAAGTGACACTGAGAGCAACCACTGTTATGGTTAAATTGTGATGCCCCCAGCCTTAGCCAAGGCGGACTTTTCTAGAAAGACCCGACAGGGTTCAAAGGGAGAAGAGTCCTCCAGACTAATAAGCTTTTGCCATCTATATTAAGTCTCCTTCTTCCTCCTCATCTCAAAACCCATAATAGCTGATACACCCACAAAGCCACAAATGATCCCCGTAAAGAAAGAAGGACGAGGGCAGGAAGTGTGGCTACCAAAGGACACTTTGTTGAAGAACATCAAAGTAAACCTCTCCCCCCTCCACACACACATTTTTTTTCCTGTGAGTGTATTGTTCCACTCATGGCTGAAAACCAGCAGATATTTGCAATTAGAAGAAGATGGTTTTCAAACTTGAATTATTCAGAAAGGTGAGCCTTTACAAGTTCATTGTATTCATCTCACTCCAAAAATAAACATCTTTACCTAGTGGCTCCTAATAGCTGAACTATGTATATGAAATTTTGTCTGTTCTTCCAAGCTTCAGAATTCAGAATTCAAAATGATCTCAACAGATTAGAGACCTGGGCCAAAAGTAACAAAGTGAATTTTAACAGGGACAGATGTAGGGTATTACACGTAGGAAGAAAAAAATTAAATGCACAGATATAGGATGGATGACACCTGGCTTGAAAACAGTGTGTATGAAAGGGATCTAGGAATCTTAGTGGACCACAAGCTGAACGTGAGTCAACAATGTGGTGCAGCAGCTTAAAAAAGCCAATGTGATTCTAGGTTGCATCAATAAGAGTACAGAGTCGAAGTCAAGGAAAGTAACAATACCACTCTATTCTGCTTTGGTTAGACCTCACCTAGAATACTGTGTCCAGTTCTGGACACCACAATTCAAGCAGTATATTGACAAGATGGAATGTGTCCAGAGGAGGGCAACCAAAGTAGTGAAGAGTCTGGAAACCATGCCCTATGAGGAGCGGCTTAGGGAGCTAGGTAAGTTTAGCCTGACAAAAAGAAGGCTAAACAGTGATATGATAGTTATGTTTAAATATTTGAAGGGATGTCATGTTGTAGATGGAGCAAGCTTGTTTTCTGCTGCTCTAGACCTGAGGACATGAAACAATGGATTCAAATTACAGGAAATGAGATTTCACCTAAATATCAGGAAGAAATTCCTGATGGTAAGAGCCATTTGACAGTGGAACATGCTGCCTTGGAGTGTGGTGAAGTCTCCTTCTCTGGAGGTTTTTAACAAGAGGCTGGATGGCCATTTGCTGGGGGTGCTTGAATCTGTGTTCCTGCATAGCAGAGAGTTGGACTCAGTGGCCCTTGTGGTCTCTTCGGATTCTATGATTCTCAGAGGCTCACAACTGAGATCTGATCAATATTGGGCTCATGCTAGTTTGAAAATAACTGATGGTCTAACTAATAAAAAAAAATCGTGTAATAAAACTGATGTGTTTGTTTTAAAAAGTGAGGTTACTTCAGGAGGCAACATTTGAGAAAAGGCATCTAACAAGGGAAAAGGGTGCTTAATCCTTAATCCCTTTCCCTACCTACTGTTTGTCAGTTGCAAATCAGATCTCCCCATCAGTTCCCTGGGTTTCCTAATGAGTTTGTAGGAGAACTACATTTTGGAAGCCCATAGAGTGTAGAGAAAGTGATTGAGTCCCCCAGTTTGAAGCAGTGAGGTTGCAGATGAGGAAAGGCATATTCTCCCCACCTGTGGTTTCTCTTATCTGAACTGTCTTGCACTGTTTTTTGTTTCTTTGCAAAAATCCTTTAGTCATTAATTATTAGTGCATGGGAGTGTAATTTTTAAAAGAGCCAGCCTAGTACAGTAGTTTAAGTGTTAGTCTAGAATTCTGGAAGACTAAAGTTTAAATCCCTACTCAGTCATGGCAATCCACTGAGTGACCTTGGACAAGTCACACTCTCTTAGCCTCAAAGGAAGGTCATGGCAACCTATGACTGTTTAGGGGGAAGAAATGAAAAGTGTGTTTATGCATACACACTCCCACTTATTAGATGATCCTCACTTTGATGGGATAAAATCTAGAACAAATATTTTACAGAAGATTCCATATGCAGATTCATTGTCTCCCTCTGTTAGATTACTAATTCTCAAAATGAAAGAGGCCAGCTTAATTTTGAATTCACATTATTATTCAGGAAGACATCCTTAAACTGACATCTATTTTGTCTTTTTGCTACCTGACTTGTCTCTTGTGTTGCAGCACAGCTTTGGTTTCTGGTCCCACCAAGAAGAAAGTATTTCTTTAGTATTTCATATTCTCCATCTGTTGAAATTTGGCAGGGGTAGTTCTGATTAATCCTCTCTTTTTTTTTTAAAAGCTGGTTTTAAGATTCCCAATTTCTCCCTCTTCTTCGCACTTTCCCCCTTTGTCTTTGACTTACTTCAGTTGATGCAAAGAGAGTTCAGAGTGCAAAAGGAGTTTGCATTCAACTCACCAAAAGTTGGAGAGAGGGGAGATAAGGTGTGGAGTCTTGCCCTTCTGAGTAGATTCGAGCAAAAGCAAACTGCTGCAGCCTCCCTTCGCTTGTGTGTTCTCTCTCATTAACAACTTCTGCATCTTGACCACACTCTGATGTTGCTTGGTCACATGTGTCCCAGTTTTCATTTGTGAAATGTTGAAAGATATGGCATCTTTATGGGTTTCCTGCACTTTGAAGGCCATAGCTTTCAGGGGTTAAAATGGGATTATAAGTAATGGTCCCATCAATAGTCTATGCAGTGGTTCTCAACCTGTGGGCCCCCAGATGTTTGTGGACTTCAGCTCCCAGAAGCCCTGAGCATTGACCATAGTGGCTGGGGCTTCTGGGAGCTGAAGTCCACAAACATCTGGGGACCCACAGGTTGAGAACCACTGCTAGAGCTATTATTTTTTCTAATCATGTAAAAAGAAAGTGGGCATCCATAGGACCTCAGATTCTATTCCGTGGGTGTTTGAAGCCACATCCTCAATATTTGCTTGCATTAAACTAATGGAAGGCATGGTTTAGCTTCTGTTCATCTGTGTTCTTGGTCAGCTTCTCCCTTCTCTTCTTGTTTAAAAGGTGAAAATGCAGGGCCAAGGACACTATGAAGAAAAATAAACAAGCTGGAATGGCCATTGTCATCCTCCTGAGCTGGCACCCTGGTTATGGCAATGCTTATTTGTGAGTTGCCTGGCCTATCTACCTGAGACTGACTCACTTGCTTACCTTCTACCAACACATCCCAGTCAGTACCATCACAAAGATTTCTTGAGCTCTATCAAGCAGGCAAAGAGGAACTCAGCTCAAGCCACACAATCCAGCAGAGACTCTCCTTGCATACATGTATCTCGGAGGACCAGTCTCATCACTAGGCAGGGTGAGCAGCAACTCTTTTCTGAATGTTTACCATGAGCATCTTTTCCACCCCCTGTAATAGTCTGCTGCTGCTGTTCTGTCAACAGCGCTGAAGTAAAATTCAGCTGTCAGTCCAGTTTCTTGCTCTTCATGGAATGGAAGCCAGAGACCACTCCTGCTCTTTGTGTCAGGTACCAAAATCTCTTAGGAAAATATTAAGCTGACTCATACTGAATGAGAGCATTGGGCTTATTTAGCCCCATGCTGCCAACTCTGTCTGACAGTAGCTTTTTGAGGCTTCAGGCAAGATTCCTTTCTAGCCCTAATTGGAGGTCGTTGGCATTTGTCCATCCAAGTACTAACTAGGCCAACCATGCCTAGCTCCTGAAATGAAATAAGATCAAGTGTAATCAGAGTGGTATGGTGGTCTTCTTACAGTTCTGAGTGTTCTGGCACATACTTGTGCCACTGCTGTTCCACTGACAGGCACAGAAAATCAGTAGGTACCACATGAAGTCCCGGCAGTGGCATGTGGTTAAGAAAACCAATGCGATTTTTGGTTGCATCAATAGGAGTATGGTGTCTAGATCAAGGGAAGTAATGGTACCACTCTATTCTGCATTGGTTAGACCTCATTTGGAATACTGTGTCCAGTTCTGGGCATCTCAGTTCAAGAAAGATATTGACAAGCAAGAGAGTGTCCAGAGGAGGGTGACCAAAATGGTGAAGGGTCTGGAAGCCATGCCCTATGAGGAGCAGCTTAGGGGAGCTGGGTATGTTTAGTCTGCAGAAGAGAAGGTTAAGACAGGACATGATAGCCATGTTTAAATATTTGAAGGGATGTCATGTCGAGGAGGGAGCAGGCTTGTTTTCTGCTGCTTCAGAGACTAGGACAAAGAGTAATGGATTCAAGCAGCAGGAAAGGAGATTCCAGCTGACCCTCAGAAAAAACTTCCTCATGGTCAGAGCTGTCCAGCAGAGGAATATGCTGCCTCAGAGTGTGGTGTAGTCTCCTTCTTTGGAGGTTTTTAAGCAGAGGCTAGATGGCCATCTGTTAGGAGTGCTTTGATATGTGTTCCTGCATGGCAGGGTGTTGGACTGGATGGCCTCTGGGGTCTCTTCCAACCCTATTATTCTATGATTCTATAGGACACAGCTCAGTTTGCCATGATACATGCCCTGAACTCCCTAAACTAACCAGTGGAAAGCGTTGCAGTTTTCCTTAAAAATGAACAAAATCATTGTACTTTCTAAATTCTCATGGAAAGCTTTTAGATCTGAAGAGTGTGCCTGGTTTCTCCCTTTCCCCATAAGCCTTAGAGCGAGTGAACCATGCAACCCTCCATGTAGTATTTGACTGAAGCTCCGCAAAGCCCCAGCCAGCCTAGCCAATGGTGAGGAATACTAGAAGCTGTAGGTTAATATTTTATGTGCTGCACAATTCCTACTCCTGCTATAGAGCAACAGTGTGGACAATGTGGTCCTCTGGATGTTATCAGTCTAGCCTAGGATAACAGAAGTTGTAGTCCAACAGGATCTGAAGGATCCTTCCTAGCTGTGTCATAAATCTTTAAGAAGCTGAAAGTTAGTGTAGACCTTCTAGCATTAGGTAATCAGACGCAGCCATAGGAGACTTTCCAGTGGTATTGTGCTCACTTCCTCATGGACTTTTTATCTTTTCAGAGGTCCCTATAGGCTGTGTAGTAAACCAGTGTTTTCCAGCAAAATAGTGAATGCCCTGTATTCTGTTTTGGCCTGGAATATGGATTTTTTAAAAAAGCTCTAAAATACTAGTTCGGAGAAAAAAGAGTGTTACTTTATATTATCACAACCAAGAGATCAAGATGGTGGATCATGATAGCATGAGGAGATCCATATTGGAATAAAGAAACTACAACTGTTGCTGGTTTGGCTGCAACTGAGAGGTGGTGGCTTACCTGTAACTGTGGCTTTGAAGAGCCAGAGTGGTTCCCTGTGAACTCAACACAAATGGCAGAATGAACCAGTTGTGTGAATCACAGAGATGATCAAAACAAAACAAAAAGGACAGGTTATTGACCTGTAATTGTGCTTCTTCAAGTGGTCATCTGTGAAATTGCATGAGTGGGTTATTCTGCCATTTGTGTGAGCCACAGAGAACACAAAGATGAGGTAGAAACAGGCTGGGGAAATATTCTATATGGCAGCTCCATTAACTCAGGTGCACATCTGGTCCGAATTCTTATCACACCAAAGAACTGCCTTTCTACTGGATAGAGCCATCTTTTTTGAGCACAATCAGATATAATCAAGAGAGAGCCATAAGTATTAAGAAAAAAGAGCTTGAGAGGAGGTTGATTTGGTGGTATCCACTGAATATTGTATCACTCTCCCTCTCCCCGTTTAATGGTTGGTTTAACAATGTTTTCAGTTCCTTTCTACTGACATTCTACTGAAGAGAAGTACTGATACTTTCCAAGCGTCTTTTAAAGATCCTGAGAAACCCAAGACTGAATGTTCATTTGAGGCTTCTTCCTTCGTGTCAGTGGGGTGCAGTGAACAGACAGATGGGCTAAGATGCAGGAAATCAGGGCCCTAGTCTCAATATACTCATAAAGCCACTAGGTGACTTTGGGGCAGTCACTGACTCTTAGCCCAACCTTCCCCAAATGGTTTTGGGAGGATAAATAGGAAAGGAGGAAGAGTATCATGTAAGGTACTTGGGTTCTTTGAAGGAAAAAAAGAAGGGCTATAAATATAATGGAAAAAAATGCGTGATTATGGTCTGGGCTAGCAGATGCCCATGGCTGTAACACTACCTGTGGCTATAATAATCTTGTTCGTGCAACCATGACAAAATGACATTGCCACCAGTAGTCTGTGATTCCCCCCACACAATTATGTTTAAGGAGCTCAAATATGTGGGAATCTGGAAGCAGCAAACTGACACTAATGCAGCAGTACCAATATTGGTGCGACCCTATCCATTTGAGCCCCCTCAAATATAAAGCCCTGGACAATTGTTTCCTGCAACCCCACTCCCGAATGCCTAGTTTTCAAGTGTTGGTCCCAATGGTGGCTACAATGTCCCACTGCACCCATAATCAACTCTGTTCAGCATTTCTTTATCATTCTGCTTTTCTTAAACTGGTAGCACCCCTCATTTGTAGTGGCTAGATGTTTTCTGTATCTACGTCAGCCTTTTCAAGCAAGGAGGGCCATGTTTGTATAATTCTGCCATGTCAAAAGGGTGAGTGGTGACAGAATGCAATGTCACCCTTCCGATAAGGGATTCAAAGGTCCACCGTGTATCCTCCCCCAACCTAAATAAAAAAGAATGAAGAGGTCAAAATAGCTATTGCAGACACATCCTCCCCACAACTTCTATTCCCCCCACCCCCATTTTCAGTGTTGATCATTTTCTATGTAGAGTACTTAATGAAACTGAGATGGTTGGAAGACCAACAACACAGCTGAATGTACCAAAGTCTTAGGTCATTTCCACACTACACTGTTATAGTGCTGTTATTCCACTTTCAATATCTTGTGTAGTTCTGGGGTTTGAAGTTTACTGAGGCCAAAGAGTTCTCTGGATGAGAATTCTAAATGCCTCTCCCCTAAACTACAAACCCCAGGATTCCATAGGATGTTGAAAGTGGAATAATAGCACTATAATAGTGTATTGTGGAAATGGGCTTACTCAGAAACACTCTCAAACTTAAGTGTATAAGACAACAGCCAAAAGCTTCCTTCTCCTGCCCCTCAGCAAGGCCTTTCTTTAGAAGTGACTGTGGTATCTGAGAAGCCACTTCAGGAACCAGTCATACCTTGCTCTTAACTCAGATCACCATGGTTCATTTTGGACACTAGACAATTCAATAGGTTTGTGTTAGGGTTGCCCTACGTCGGAAACAACTTAAAGGCACACAACAACAATTAAATAGTCTCCATTTTCTCTTTAAGAATGGCGCTTACATGCAACAAAAAGACCCAAGAAAAGTGTTATGCACACATTTTGTTATTGATAGCAGCAATAGCAACATTCTACTGTGTGCCATGCAGTATACAGGCATCGTAGCAGAAGGTGTTAATAAATTAAGAAACCTAATGTGGAGAAAGACCAATCTGGAACCTTCAAATAAAGCATCAATCTCTACATTGATCCAAAGAAAATTAACTATCAGCATCTGCCATCTAGCTGTTTGAAAACAGCATATTCAGTAAGAGATAAGAAAGGATGGATGTGAAACTCATCTGAAAATTGTTTAAAATGGCATGGCCAACATCACACAAAAGTATAGTGCTGGGAAGGTGATTTCACTGACAAAGACAAGAGCTCCTTGATACTAACTCCTTGATACAGGAAATTGTTATCTGTGCTATTTGCTTTAGCTGAGTGATTACTGTACCTTTACTCCATAACTTCCTACATCATCCTCTCCTACAGAGCCATATGCTATACTAGGGAGAGGTTTCCAGAAAGAAATGAACAACTTGAAATGTGATTGTCGGGGTGAATCCAGCTCAGGAGCTGATATACAAAGAAATTATGCCTTAACGGTGACAGTTCATACATGCAAGTGGCAATGTGGAAAGTTAGTTTCACCATTAGAATAAGCTAGCATGGTAGCAATGAAACTTATACAGGTAGAGGGAGGATGCAGACTTTAGCAGTTCATGATTTAGTTCCATTGGCTCCAATGGTGTAAAGGCAGTTTACATGAGAGAATTCTCACCAGTGGAGTGAAGCGAGAGTACACAGCCAGGTCTCAAGCCTAAAATCGTGCAATCATCTGCTGTAATTACTAGTTATCTAGTCCAACCCTGTATATTATAAAACAAGGTGCCCAAGCAAAATCAGTTTGTCATAAGGAAGAAAGTAGGATGAACACCAAATTCCACATCTTTCCTGAGCAAGGCGCTGTAACATTCAGTTCATTACATCTTCCTGAAAAAATACTGATGCTTGTACTGGTTTCTAAGACACTGTTACTTTTTAAGTGGCACTATAGGCTTAAGGGCCAGTAAGGAATTTTGCTCATGAAGAATCCTTCCCCATAAGAAATTAGTTTGGGAATATCTGTTGTTTAGTAGACTGAATGGCAAAATGCATTCAGTAGTCTCTTCCTTAAAGTGACATAAGATACTAAAATGGATGCAGAGTCCATCACAACATAATGCAGGAAGGTTTACTTGTGCAAAAGTAAACACTGAGGAAGCAATCAGTAGTTCAGAACTCAATTCATTTTTTGTCTGCCCTGTTACCATCTCTTCACACACAATGAGGAAGAAATGAGAGAACTTTCTGTCTTCTAGTGTATTCTCAGCCTGACTCCACAGTACCTTTCATCAAGGTGCTGTACACTGTGTACTAAAATCAAGTTTATAAACCAAGGTGAACTATGTGAACGCTATAATTTACAGAAAGTAGACAACTTTGCACATATTTGCTTACTCTGACTGGGCAAGGAAACCTATGCAGGAGGCTCAAAGGTGCTAGAAAACTTTAGCTCAACAACTGCTACCTTAAAACTTAGAAATGTAATTTTAGAAAAATAAAAGCAGAGATAGTCAGCTGTGGAATTCAAGATCCAATCCAAAACTGCAAGCTTGCTAAAGCAATTTTTAAAAACACATTTTCTCCTTGGTTTCTACAACAGATCATGCACTTGTGCTCAATTATAGTAAGCATATCGAATTGATAGCTTGAAATTCTGAGAGTCTGGGCATGGTACTCTGTATCTAAATAAAACATGTTTTCTAATGAAGGTTGATGTTGGTTTCCTTTCTTCTTCCACAATTTACTCAGGAAGCCAGTGTTTGAAAAACTAAAAATGGCTCCTGAAATTAATCCAGGGAGGGCTGGGAACAGTATCCAGGAGTCTTGCCTCTCACCTGAAAAAATGACATTGCTCACTTGCAGTGTTTTGTCACACATCCTCCAGTATGCCTTTGTGAGACTAGGTAGATTGGTACGGACATGTCTACAATCATAGAACATATGCTTTATAAGTAAATGTTGGATCCAGGCAGCATTTCTGTGGCCACAGTGTGGTTCTGGTCAGGCAACAGAGGTAGTTACATTAAGAAAGGAAACTCAAGACAAAGCTTCAAGTCCTTAGCATGATAGTGTCTCCTAGCATAATATCCATACAGATACTGAGAATGGACATGACCCTAGGAAAGAAATAAGAGGCAATTACACAGAGAAAGAGGCACAGAGGAAGTTAACAGTGTGTCTGGGAGTAGAGTCAGTTCTTGGAATGGTGTAAAAAGGGAAAGCACAGTGCCAGTGCAAAGTTATATAAGGACTGAGGCAGAATGAAAAATCCCCAAGCCACTTAAAGCACCACATATGCTAAATTCCTCTGAAGAACTTGAATTTTTCTGCATTCTCAGCAGCAGAGACCAAAGTGGCTGAACTTCTTCCTCCCCATGCAGAACTACAAAGCAACTACCCTACTCTTCCCAAAGGAGCAGCTTATACACACTCCTTTCATCTCCATAGAGGTCAAAGTCTGAATTCTCTCCTGCCACCACTGTGAACTAGAACCTTCAAATCTTGTTCTTCAGGGTAAAATGCCCGACAGTTGCTGGAGTGGGTGGGACTGAGGTTAAAAAGGGGGAGAGTACTCAGTAAGAGGAACCTGAGAGTAAGCTGGAGGAAGCAACAAGTATGTTAAGTGCCCTGTTCTGCACTAGCGATGAGGCCTTGCCCCCTTTTATATAGTAAGGGGAGAGAGGCATAGCCTCTTAGTCAAATGCCAGAAAGTCTTGCTTGCGAAGGGTGGATACTCAAAAACTTATCTACTCTGTGTTCATGGTCTTAACCCCTTCACACCCACAATCAAGGACAGTTGTAAAAGGGCAGAACTTCCTTGTCCTTCCATGTATGTTTAGTAGTACGAGAGTCTAAAACTGGCAGTTATTCCAGCTGAACTGGTCTCATATAAAAAGACAGCATGCCACTAGTGCGATATAAACAACAGCACTTATCTTAGCTGTAGCTCGCAGCATGAGGAAGGTAATACATACTAGCGATGGCTGTTTCTGCTTAACTGTGCTCTCTCCATATAAATATCTGCTCAAGAATATTGGGCAAAAATTTGTAAAAAAAGAAGAAATAGTATATGGGTCAGGTTGACAAAAACAAAACTTCTCCTAACAGGCACTGTAGCAAAGTAACAGATAATTCTGCAGGATTAGCACCCAGGATGCAGCTAGATTCAAGTGGGGACATCAACAAAAACCATTTATGTGGGCAGGTATTTCTTCTAGTAACTGTTGGCACTCCAAAGAGAACTTTTTTGGGACAAGTGTTGTTTGTTCTACCAAAGACTGCTCACAAATGCTTTCTTAGAACCACACTGCTTCTTTTAAAACTAACTCTTGAAGTGCCAGAGGTCAACCACAGAACTAACATTTCACTTGGCAAAAGAGGACAAGTACCAAAATTGGGGTGGAATGGGAGTGGGGTGGGGTGGAAAAGCTACAGAAGTAAAATCAGGAGAGTAATGTGGACATAAGAGGGTGCTTCCAGAGAAGGGTTTTATTGTACAATCACCTTGTTCATAGTATTTCATTTGGGCTTGGGTGGTTTTCGGATATGATTTTTAATTTTAAGCCTACCTTTTTTTTTTGCCACTGCTGCTTCTGTCTTTATTCTTACGAAAGAACATTTGTAAAGAAAGGAAAGACAGAATAGCTGCACAAAGTCTTTTGACTGGGAGCACTAGGAGCCATTTATCTGGAAGCACCTGGAATTTCAACATGTTCTTTTCTCTCTACATTTGTAATACTCCTTTAGCATGGTAATGGCTAAGTCTCCCGGACAGGAGGGCCAGGTGGAAACAGAGCAAAGGCCATATGAGTAATTGCTAAGTGGCAGATCTGAACTCATGTTTTTGAAATCAGTAATTCAGCAAACAAATGTGTCTAGCTTGCAACATCTGGTTGTACTGCACGTCAAATGCTATCTTCCCTGGAAAGGTCTTCTCTAGCTCAGAATGTTATATTCTGAGTTTGCGTGATCAGCAGTCAGCAGACCAAACAAGGACATCCATTGCTACCCAAGTAAAGACATTCTTAAATGTTCATTGCTTATTTGTCACAGCCTCATTGATTGATGCAATATTTGGGACTAGGGCCATTTAGCCAAGCAACTACCTGGGTCAGCCAGTTCTCCTGATTGTTTCTTGCAAATAATTTATGAGGTTGTTCCTCCATCCTGACCTAATACCTTTCTGATGACTTTGTTTGAAGCATGTTTCATTCAGCTTCCATGCAGCTCCCTACTTTGGCCGGTGTTGTTGGCTGGGTATGGCACAAGTGAAACAATATAGTTCACAGGGAGGGCAATCATACACATCTCTGTGCACTAGCAGCACAAGTATGCTAACATGATAAGCTTGGAGAACATTTGGTGGTGCTGGGGAGACAGGTGAGCCTTCTCCAAATGCTTGCCAGAAAAGCTCATAAATACAGCACTAAATCCCAAGTCAAACAAAGGGGAATTTGCCTGTCACTAGTTTGAACTCCCAATATGTTTTGGGACTTTTTGAGAGAAATGCAAGATTCTGTTTCAGAAAAATGATAAGAAGGTTTTCCTTTCTGGATTCAGAAATTAAAAAAGAATGGGTTTCAACAATAGCCACCAGAATGGCAAGAGATTTCATTGCAGCACTGTTCATTTAAAAAAACCGAAACAAAAACACTTGCCATAAAGTGTGTGTTCACTGGCTCCAACACCAACAACTTCCTAACCATGAGAAATTCTTTTCCTTCATTTCAGCAGAAAGTCTGGGGAATCAGTGGAGACAAAAGTACTGCTATGGAAACTCTTCTGTTCAAGTCTCTCAGTCTACAGTGTCTGTTACACTGGGATGGCTCACACACTTTCTCACTGCCCCTCCCTTAGAGCTAGCAGGTGTCCAACTTTCTGCATAAAAGATATTGCATTTTGTAGGGTGCAGAAATATTTCTGGGGCTTTCCCTGTCTAATCCCAGAGCTGGCGTGTGTTGGTGAACATTACTCTTCCCTGTGAGGTTGGCAGTGTGGCTGGGCTTTCCCAGCTCCACTCCTGGAGCTACAGGCAGGGCTAGCAAGTGTCTGAGTCACTGTGGAGCAGAACCCTGCCTTATAGGACTGGCAGTATTGGGGGATCTCCTTGCCCCCACCCCCAGAGCTAGCAGGCATTGGAAACATAGTCAAAGTCCTTGAAGGCATCCTGCTCCTTTTGGGTGAGAGGCCGTGATTCACGGGGTGGTGTCAGCATAGCTGCTTCAGCTGTGAACTCTTCATCAAAATTACTGATGTCTTCACGGCCCTTGATTACTGGCACAAACGGTGGCTTGATCTTACGGGCCAGCAGAGCTTCCCACTCGATGCTCTGTGGAGATTTAAAAAACAACAACAATAAGCGCTGCAGCACCGCTAAGGCGTATTTTCCCTGAAGAATCGATAGGATGAAGAGAAACTGAAATTATGTAGTGGACACTGCAGTAAGGGGCAATAGAGGCCAGCAGGCTCTGAGCAAGGAGGCTCTCAGCAGGCTCTGACGATCTTAATAATCTCCAGCACTCAAACACACACCACTAGGGGGTGATGTTGGGCATGGAGAGACAGGAACAGCCACTTCTCCTTAGCGCCCACTATAGGTTTTAGGTAGGCAGGAATAATGCTGGCTAGCAATAATTAGCTTTTGTGCTGGTTGTATTCAGAATGATACACATAATAAGAAAATGCCTTACAGTGTTATGTATAGTAAATTTGCTTGCCTTTAAAGGTGCTACAGGTTGATTTCTTATTTATGCTATAACAGAACTAACACTACTGCCTCTTTGATAACCATGGTCGTCAGAGCAATTCTTTGGTGATTGTGTTAGGAACAGGTAACACTACTGGCTCAATAAAAAGCAGCCCCAAACTGGCAACTTTCTATTTACCAATATACCAGGTAGCCCCCCCCCGCCTTTCTCTCAGCCTATCCTGGAGGAAGAATATACAAAAAGGAGGGAGAAACTCCTCATACTCACCCTGAAGAATGGCTGCTTCTTCACGTCTTCTGCATCACGCTCACTGGAGCCCAGCCGCCGTTCTGGGTTCCGCCGCAACAGCTGAAAGGCAAACAATCCATAGTGCTGGGCTATTACATGGGCCAAGTTACCCCACACTAAACTACTTCCCACCTACTGCCTCCTCTCCCAAGCCCAGGGATGGGTGGGCAGGGTGGAACTTTGTCCGCTGTGAGCAATTTTGCTCAGTCCCTTCTGATACTACCCAGGCCTGAAGCAAGGCAAAAGGGTGTGTTACTGTGCTCAAGGTCCTAATTCCCCTTCCCCGTCTCTGTTCTCCTCAGTCTATAGTCCCTTCATGGGACTCCTCTCTTCCCCTTTGGCTCTGACAAGCCCTTGCTCAGCCAAGAAGCACTCAGACTTACCCGGCGCATGATACCAATGGCCTCTGTGGAAAGAAAGCGAGGATAGCGCACCTCATCATTGACAATGCTGTCAAATACTTCCTCTTCATCATCTCCAGGGAATGGGGACTGCAAAGCAATTTAAGCAGGAGCAGTTGAGATTTTTTTTTTTAAAGCCAGTTCTCTTAGTCATCCTTAGAAGAAATTCCACACCCACTTCCATCAGTGCAAGCCCCCCCTCATAGCATAAATCCTTCACATATATTTCAATATCAAGCTTGACTCGCATTAGTTCTACTCACCTCAAAATGCACTTTATTCACACTTAGGCTCTTAAGAGGGCACCAAGACCCTGTTTAATGTTCCCTAAGATGTCAGCTAGTGTGGTGTCAGGGTTTAAATATTGGACTAAGACTCTGGAGACCAGGGTTTGAATTCCTGCTTGGCCATGAAAACCCAGTGGGTGACCTTGGGCAAGTCACTCTCTCTTGGCTTCAGAGGAAAGCAAGAACAAACTCCTTTCCAAGACAAATCTTACCAAGAAAACCCTCTGATAAGTTCACTTTAGGAGCACCATAAATCAGAAATGACTTGAAAGTACAGAAGATGCCCCAAATTTGCAGGTTTTAAACAGCATATGCATACAATCAAATCTGTGGTTCACCACCAAATACAAAATTCCTTGACTCACACAATGCCTGTTTTCCATAATTATATACATAAAACTCACCTCTCCAACAAGCATCTCGTAGATAAGTACACCCAAGCCCCACCAATCAACAGCTCTTGTGTATGATGTATCTGTCAGCACCTCAGGGGCCAGAAACTCTGGTGTGCCACAGAATGTGCTTGTGCGGTCGGCATAGCCCATCCCTGGCAGAGCAGAAGAAAGCTGTTATAAGAATATGACCTGTACAGAGTACACAGAAGAGTAGACATCTAAAAATTAGAAGTGGAGGGGAGAGATAGTAACGTAAGGAACAAAAGTACATTCTCCCCCATGATAACTGTGAAGTGTAATACTGCTGGATTGTATTGAGCCTTCATGAAACTATGAGTTGGACACAAGATCATGCAAAATAAATACTTTCTCCTGCTTCTCTTCCCCACCTCCAACCTGCTCTTCCTAGGACAGCTTAGATTAGTTTACTGATAACCAGGACAGTGTGTTCATCTGGTATCACTTCCGAAAGCTGGCTGCATAATGTTTGCATTTTGATTTAGAGAATCCTATTCCTGGTGGAGAAAGGGGAGACATCCATTCCAGGCCAAACTCTCACCTTCCTTGCAGAGGCCAAAGTCTGCAATTTTCACATATCCCTCTGTATCCAGCAGTAAGTTATCCAGCTTTAGGTCCCTGCAGGAGAAGAGAAATGAAGGCCAAAGGAATGACTATAGTCTATAGAAACAATCAACTACTGCCAGGTGGCCTATGGAGTTACCGAAAGAGCACTCAATGCAGAAATCTGTTCTGAGCTATTTTGTTGGCAGCGTATGGAGACAACACTATTATCAAAGAGAGTTCTGCATGCAAGAGAACATCATTCATATTGAAAAACTACTACTTCTATAAAAAGGGCAGGGGAGCTAGTGCAGTGCAAAAAGTTGACATGAAAGGATGTCGAAAGCATGATGGAAGAAGGAAGAGTTAATAGAAGGATGGCTTATGTATGTATACTTACCTGTATACAATTTTGTGGTCATGAAGGAATTGCAGCCCCAGGACAACACAAGCAGCATAAAATCTGCAGAGGGCAATAGAGGGGAAAAGTCACTGCAGCATTAAATAATGCCCAGTCCTATTCTGGGAGCCAGCAATGACCAGAGGGTCAAAGCCTCCAGGAGTCTGGGAAAGGAATTATGACACAACAGGGGAAATCAATAGGACAGGAAGCCAAGATCTGCTATTGGGGTATTGGAAGGGAAGTGACATCTAGAATGGCACCAGACAGGATGTTTTTAGAATAGCCTTTAACCCCATTTTGTTTTGCCAGGATGTGCCTCCCACTCTTACCCAGCACTTACGTGGCACGCGGCTCTGTGAATACATCTGTGTGGATGTGCATCATGAGGTCTCCACCTGCTGTGTACTCCATGACAAAACAGACATGCTGTGGTGTCTGGAAACAGGCAAAAAGGTTCACTAGGAAGGGATGCTGTGCATGGGTCACAATTTCAAAGATCCGCTTCTCACACATCAGGCTAGCAAGAGGGAGGGAAAGGCTATATTAGAGTAGGTGACAACTGTATTTTAACTGGTACTCCATCATGTTAACTATTACAGTCCATCAGCTACCATTATTACCTGCATATACATGGTTACTCTAGATATATGAATACACACAGAGGTGGCTGCACCGACATGTATGTATATAAAGTTATCTCACTGAAATGATGTTATTCTGGAGGCAGAAATCTACCATGCCAGACAATGTCCTTCATTCCCATTCCCATAGAACAAAACCTGTTGCGTGTGTATTGCAAAGCATATGCACTTCCACCTTCATACATTTACATGCCAGGAGGCTTGGTAGCTTTGGAAATCTAAAAAAGTGGTGGTGGGGGTAGATCCAAGTATAGGGTGCGTCCAGTGTTTCTCTTTACAAGTCTGAGCAAATGAAACCATATGGGAAGTGGGAAGTGAGGTAAACAAATGAATGGGTAGGAGGAAGAGGTGGCAGCACCTTCAGAACCATTGCACTTAATCAGCTGGAATCACTTTCTCCTCCCATGTGGTGTCTTGAAGCCCTACAAGCACCTTGCTATTTAGCAACAGCAAAATTATTCTTCTGTCCTTCTGTACAAATACCATCTCTCTCTTGCATACAGAACATATCCTTGAGCATCTCATTCTTTCAGCCACCACAACATGAAAAAAGTACAATACGATTGGACCTTATTCCAAGTTGTGCAAATATGGTATCAGAATAAAAAACAAGTGCTATGACATCCCCTCACCACTAAGCTGACCACAGTAGCACTATGACTTCCTGTGCTCCTAGGACAGACTCACCTCTCCACCTCATCTCTTGCTATGATATCTCCCTTCTTCAAGGCTTTAATAGCAAATAGATCCCCTGTTCGGTGTAACTCGGACAGCAGCACCTAAGCCCAAAGATGAACACCACCAAGGCAAAAGTAGTTACTAGACATAGTGGCTACTACAACCAAGACAAGATCAAGCACTAGAGATAACAGCCAGAAGGAAAATATCAATACATGCTAGAGGAAACAAGCCCAAACTCCTGGGTCCTCCACCCAGACCCCCACTACTCATTCTGCTACATGGTAGGTGGTAGCTGGCCTCAGGTTGGTCAAGATGGGGAGAAGAAAGTGTGCTTCTTGATGCCAGATAGATGGCTGGAAGTTCTGAAGGAGAAGGACTGACTAGAACCTCACATAGTCAGGCAATACTCACTTTACCAAAGTGGCCACGACCCAGCACAGCTACAAAACGGAAGTCATCCATAGTGAGATGTGCTTTTCTCAGGTGGCTGTTGCAAGATGAAAGAGCAAGTCAGAGATACCATCTTCTCCCCTACCCCTGCTGAAGTACTGGGAAGTTGGAATCATCAAGGAAGGATAAAGAATTATAATCATCATTATCATAATGGATTCTTCCTTTGTCCCACATGCAACTACTCTAACAGAATAGGCTTCTAATACAGATTCTTCAGATAAATACTGAAACTGGCTGAAAAACTATTAACCCTGTAAAGAGGTTAATAAAAATAAGCATTCTCTACGAAACTGTAAGGATAAAAGGACTTGTTTGGCGTGGCACAAAGAATGTAACTGCCATCTCAGATCCCATCCCAGGAGAAAAGTGGAGTATATATTCAGTCAATCAATCAACCACTGGTGCACAGCTACTGTTCTTTGCACCACACAGCAAATATTGGGGTGCAGCACTTGTAAGGCATGCAGAGAAAATGGGAGTAGTGAGAGCCCTTATCAGTAAAGAACTTCCTCACACTTTGTTCTGATTTTGGGGAGGTAAATGATTTGTCATCAGCAGTATCAAAAGCAGTATCCATTCAGCACTGGTATCATTTGCACACCCATGTTCTAAACAGCTTTTGTTTTCAAGCGGTGATTTGTGTGTATAATGAAGCAATTCCTGGAGATAAAGCGTGAAGAAATCTGAATCCTGTGCAGTAGATGAGTGCTGTGTACTTTCTGTGGTATAGACGAAAGACCAGACTCCAACAGTTTGGAGAGATAACTGTTCTGTATTTCAAATTCAGAGAAACTCTCTAGAAAAAGAATCCCAAGGCCTGGGGTATCATTTGATCACAAAGAGGTCAAGACACACTATGGTAAGTGAGCCCTGCTATGGAGACAGGACCAGATTATAGCAAGAATATGTGACTGAAGTAAGAGACAGAGATATAAAATGAGGTCTGGAATGTTAGCATAAGGGGGAGAGGGAGGAGATGTTTGTTCCTCACCTGGGAAAAGTACTCTCAGATCCTCTGGCCTCACATCCTGGGCCCAGCTCCAATTGGAAGGGGATCTCTTCCCCAGTTTGTGGGCCCTAAAGAAACAGACACACAAACAAATAGACCACAATACTTGGCGACAGGACCTTAAGGCAACTCTCTGCTGTTTATGAAACAGGAGACAAGAATCAGCTCATGAACAACCTGGTCCAAGAAAAGGAAGGACACAAGTAACTTACCAACAAGACCTTCCTGGGCAGCTCACTGTCATCCTGGCCCATCTGTTCAACTCCATCCCCTTCCAAGCTCAGTTTCTCAATGGCAATGTCCCTTGAAAGGAGAAAATGTCAGTCCAGTAAATCCCCCAGGAAAATCATCATGGGTACTGCAGCTTAGTGGGAAGCTAGGGAAAACATCACCCAGGTTTTTGTCCCCAAGACAGGCCAGCACCTTTACATTTCCCAGACAGACAGCTCTTTGCTAGTTAAGATACTGGTTAAGCCTGCAGGAAGATCTCCTGGACAAAGGCAAGTACTTGCTCAGGGAAAGAGCTATGGTTGCTTTGCAAATGGGACCCTGGGGGAAAACTGCCTAGAGATCTAGAAAATGCATGCTTATGAAAGAACTACAAAGCAGAGAAATCACAACCTGTGTAATATTTAGCTGCCATAAAAAGCACAGAGACAAAAAAAATACATGTTCCTATGACTGGTGATGGTGAAAATGGAGACCATTTCTGTTAGATGCATATAACTTCAAGACTTTGGATGACACTTTGACAGTCAAAGGACAGGGCAACTCAACACTATCTCCTCAAATATACTGCAAGAATTTCCCCAAATTAAATGTATTCTCCTAGTTATTGGCAACAAAAGAAAAAAAAAGTTTGCCAGTTGGATTGCCTTCCTCTGAAAGGTGTGATTCTCACAACATGCCAAACTATGTTCCCTGCAAGCCTAGTGGATACCTACCCAGAATTGAGGCTGTGTCTACTTTCTGAGCCAGCTGCTGAGGTCATCTGTGTGGAGGGGCTATAAGTCCCTGAGGTGTTGGTAGAGGGGATGATGCGCCGCAGGAGTCGCACCCATGTGGCTATATCAATATTCATTTGGCGGGCACGCAAGAAAGCCTTGCCTGGGAAACAGAGAGAGACGGTGTCATTTGAAATAGCACAAGTACTGATGTAAAAACTGGAGGCCTACCTAATTTTAGTTCCACATACTTCCACACTGGCTTGATCAAGCAGGGCTACAGCACTCTGCTGCTGACATTTGGAACTATGTTATTTCTGATCATCAACGTGTCACAATAATCCATTGTTATCCTCCACATTATGGTGTAAATCATTTTAAAGCCATCTAAACTAGTAGCCATCGATACATCTTATGGCAGCATATTCTACAGGTCAGCTATGTATACAAACAACTGCTTTATTTTGCCTATCCTGTGTTCCCCGCCATCCAGGGTCACTGTATGACCCCAGATTCTGTTGTTTTGCCGATAAGTAATGGATTAGATGCACACATCACAAGTGGCAACTTCCATGTACTAGCTATCTCCTTCAACAAAGAAGACAAATTCAGACCTGGTTTCACCAATGAAAATGTTTTAACAGTGCAGTCATGAAAATCTTTCATTTTGAAAGATTCCAGACTGATACCTAACACTCACTCCATACATTCATGTTCCAAATCCAAGCATACAGCATAGATAAACACTTGTATTCCTGAAGAGATCAAATTAATCACGCAAGACACTTATCTGAGAATCTGTGTAGCATTAATGGCCAAGAGAATAAACTGAGAAATTGCTGGGTCAGACCTCATCTCAACTGCAACCTTACTATATGACTTTAGGAATGCCACTTTTTTCTCATTTCTAGTTCAACATAGAGCTAGGGAATCTGCAACCCTCCAGTTTTTGATGGACTCCATCAGCCCCAGCCAGCACTGATCAGAAATGAAGGGGGTTGGGGATGATCTGGTAAGGTTAGGATTGCTGAGGCACTCTGAACATCTGAAATATGCTGTACACATGTATATACAAAAGAGGAAGTAGACCTTTCATGTAGCTGGCATACTTTAAAAGACAGCATAATGCTTTGAAATGACGAACTTTTTGAAATAAATAAATGGCAGTATTAAGTGGTTGATTTGAGCTCCAACCAGCTGTACTGGAGGAGCTGATTCATTTCAACCTCTCTGTTAAGACTTAGACCCAATGAAAAAAAAATCCATTGCAGGGATAAATATTTTGGACTAATTGCCACCATGCTGCTTCATTTTCAATGTAACAGCAGCAAGAGTGTATATTCACTTTTAATAGTATGCCTTATAACCTTCACAGCTAAAACAGCATCTCAACAAAAATGTCACTGTTGCCTATTTGCCACTGAATGTGACACTAAAATATGCATTACAGCACATTTCTATCGCTAGTTTCTCTCTCTGTCTCAAGCTGACATGCATCATGTAATCAAGTTCTTTGGCTCTGTGTGTTAAAGAAACACCCCTGCAGTTCAGGCAAGGTTAGATGATGAAGATCGTAGTTCCGGTCTCCAGAGTGAGCCCCATTTCTTACCTTGCTGCTTAGAGAAGATCTTCTTCTGTCGCTGAAGCTTGGGTATGCGCTCAATGACAGGGTTAAAAAAGGTAACCTGCAGCAATGGAAAATAACAAGCTCGACTAGGGCAAATTGCACACTGGACAACAATTCCTGCCACAACACTAGTGGAGTACAAAGGGGGCCTCAAGGTCAAGCCTAATAGACAGTTTGACACATACAAACTGCAGAAGCTGTGATAGAATGAGAGTGAAGAGATTCCATCTAAAGTGAGGAAGTCTGCTTCTGCCATTAAGATTCTGTAAGATTCGGGATAAAGGAATTATTTATTTCTTGGGCTAAGAGAATGGAGGGCTTCCACTCACAGTTCTCCTGGCTTCCGAAAAAGTGGGTCACTTTCAGAAAACTCTGACCCTCTCCACTAGGGGTAAGCAACCTGTGTTCCAGATGTTTCTGGACTCTCTATCAACCCTGGCCTGCATGTTTGGAGGTGTATCTGAAGGTTCTGAAAGTATCTGAAAGGATGCAGGCTCTCTATCCCTTCTCTGCACTAAATAACAAGAGAGTCCTACAAACAAAAATCATTATTTAGACGTTTCTATCATAATTCAGGAGAGGCAGTGTGGTGAATTGGCTTGAGCACTGGGGTATGACTCTGGAGACCAGAGTTCAAATCCCCGCTCTGCCATGGAAACCCATTGGGTGACTTGGGCAAATCACACTCTCTCATCCTTAAAGGAAGACAAAAGCAAACTCTCTCTCAACTAATTTTTCCAAGAAAACCCTGGCGATTTCCGCACTAGATTGTTATAGCCCTATGATTCCATTTTCAACATCCTATGGAATCCTAGGGTTTGCAGTTTCGAGAGGGGCCATGTGGCCCCTCCCGAAACTGCAAACCCCAGGATTCCACAGGATGTTGAAAGTGGAATCATAGTGGTACAACAGACTAGTGTGGAAATGGCCTCTGTCATAGGATCGCCTTAGGGCTGCTATAAGTCAGAAACACCTTGAAGGCACACAACAACAGCAACAACTATGAATTAAAAATACATTTTTTTAATAAATTCAAATGTAACTTACAAAATAATAAACACATACATGAAAATAATAAACACAATAATAAAAGCAATCTGAAGTAACTATAATACGGGCAGGCTGCATTCCTGAAGCTTAAAAGCAAGGGAGGCAATCTTCTCACCCCTGTGCTCACAAGCCAACCAATTCAGCGCGGCTTCCAGAGTGTCATAAATAGGTTAGAGGTTGTTTCATGCAATTGGAAAACACACACAAAACAGAAGAGGGGATGTTTTGACTTTACTTTCTCAACTGTCTTTCTGGGTAGAAAACCAAGGCCTTGGTTAACTATACACAAACAAAAATTCTCATAACAAAAATTCTTTGTGGGAGCAGAACTATTCCTAAGACAGAAACTAGCCAATGTCAGTTATGATCTCCATCTATAATGAATATTTTCTATTTTAGCATGCAAATGAAACACTCTGATTCAAGAACATAAGTTCTCTCTCGATCACCTAGCAACTGTACTTCAAAGTTCTACAGGTTTTTCCCCCCCAAAACAGTGCTTGTGTTATAGATAAACTGCATATTCCCTATCTAGTACTCATCAAACCAGAACATACTATTGTTAGAAAAAAGTATTCTAAATTATGAGAAACATTGTTTTTATCCAGTAGTGGAGGGACAGAAATGAAATATTGTATAGTGGTGTTGTTGGAGAGAGGCACAAATATTGCACTAAAACTTTTCCTGTCTATCCATAGCCACCTATGGATTTTTAAAATAAAAATATAATAAGCAGAGACATATGATCCAGCTCTAAACAGGGAGAGTCCACTTATTTTTTAAAGAAAAATTATTTAGAAGACACTGCTACACACATGAATTGAGTAGGTTTGGAAAACCTTGCTGATTATCTGTCACTTAATTTTCTTAAAGGGCTGCATGTTTACTGTAGTAGTACACTTAATATTTGACATATAAGAGGTTCTTTCAAAACTTTCTGAACACTGACAAAACAACAGCAAAGCTGTGTTACTTCACAACACAGGCCACATGATACCACACACACTTTGCAGTGGTTACCTGTGACATCTGATATTCCAAGCATTCTTTCATTCTCTCACTACTGCTACACAAACTTGGGTGCAGCGGACAGAAAATCCTTTATTTCTCCTGTCACAATCTGTTCTTTGGTCTTGCGTTTATAATCAATGCATTTTACTCTCTGTTCTACTTTGTTTTAGAATTTCATTCAGCACTATTTATAATTTGAAACCTTTATTTGTTTTAAATCTTGTTTGTGTGCCTTCTTTGTCTTAAATCTGATCACTGCCTCTACTGTCACTGTGTTGTTAAGTTATTTGTGCCATAACAACGTTTGCCTTTATTATTCCTGCATCAAACGTTGTTGTTCTACTCCTGACATCCAACTTGGATGCATAGCTCTGTTATCCTTGGCAATGCAATCCCTGAAGCCCACTGGTTATTTGTTTTGGCTCACTTGGATTCTTAATAGTATTTTGTGAAGAACTGCCTTCATCCAGGAACATGAGTCAGCAAGAATAAAGCTGTTATCACTTTCTTCTTACTGTGATACATGTTTTTTCCTTCACTTACATCTCTGTTAATGTAAGGTGCAAAAGTGATGGCAGGGACACTGGGGATTACTGAACATACCTGCAAAGTAGTTGTTATGATTCTGTAACAACTGTACTTTCAAGATTCATCAGTTCCCCAATATTACCAAGCAGTGTGCAAAAGCCTTCTCTAGAAGCTGCACAAAATATTTGACCCTCCAAGTTATTGTTGGAATGCAAGTCCTACCATATCTGGAAGTTAGAGTCTCTGAGTCCTTCTTTGTCTGAAAGCAAGTGTCCATTTTATATCTATATGTATAGGCAATTTTACTGCTACTAACAGACACTATGGACTTTTCTACACTACACTGTTACAGTGCTATTATTCCACTTTCAGCATCCTACAGAATCCTGGAGCTTGCAGTTTAGGGAGGCGCCTATAGAATTCCCAGCCAGAGAGCATTTTGGTCACAATAAACTACAAACCCCAGAATTTCACAGGATGTTGAAAGTGGAATAACAGCACTATAACAGTTTGGTGCTGAAAGGCCCTTCATGTTTGCACTTCCCATCCTATGAGTCTTTTCTTGTTTGGCTATGAAATGTGACTACCAAATCCCTGGACATAACATTTCCAGGCACCTGAACCCAGTTCTCACTAGCATGATTAAAATCCTCTTTTTGTTACCTCTGCCAAGAGGGTACCCTGCGGCTCCAACTCCAGGTGGATTTCATGGCGTTGGTTGTCAAGGAAATCTTCCAGTTTAAGGTATTTCAGGGCACAGAGACTTCGGTAATCACGCCAGTACACACTGATCTCAAGCTCTCTTGCCTGATACAGAGGGAAATGATAAATCAGAAAGGTCAACAGCAAACAGAGACTGACTCCACATAGCACCCACAACTGCTGTGTCAAAGCTCAATCAAAATCTTCAATGGAAATGGGTCAGCAACCTCTTCACTATACATTCTGTCTCAAACACAGAATTCTCAAAGAGTCCAGAAAGGCGCCAAGTTCACTGCTATGAAGTCTATTGCTTGACAAGTAAAAAGGGCAAAATATGATAGCAACTCTTGCTATTTCCTTGGGTCAGGTAATTAACAAATTTCATAGCTGTATCTTTTCCTTCTTCCCCTAATAGCTATATACTTGACTTTGGAGTAATAGTTGGTGTGATAAATGACAACTAATGAGAACAAATATATACTACCTCCTCTCTTGTCTTTCAACAGGTATGCAAATGGGGAAAATTTTGTCCACCACAGATTAAGTCAGGAGGATCACAGAAGGCAAAATATTTGCACATACCCTCTCCAGCTCCACAGTGAAAGTCTGGTTCCATGCCTGTAGGCCAATGGGCTTCCATGCTGTCTGTCCTACAACTCCATTATCCAGCTTCAGTACAGCACTCACCTCATCTGGAAACACAAGGGAAATGAGAAACAGGAAAATATGAAGAACATCAGAAAGGGACCACTGCAGTGCAGAGTGAGCTGCTGAGAAACAGACAGGAAGGCCAGACCCACTCTGGCACTGGAATGCATCCCAGTGTTCCTCTTTCTATCTGTGCTCCTTCTCCCACTTTAGCACCATCCTCCGTTATTCCACAAGATTACTCACTGCTGGTATCTTCAGATTTGATGGTAGTTCTGCCACTCACACTACCGCTCCGGCTGTACAGTCCTCGCCCACTGCGGCTCATGAAAGAGCTGTTGCAAGGCAAGGACACGGTGGAGCCACGAGTGCGTCCTGGGACAAACTCCAAGAGACCACTACAGCCCAACAGCTGCACCTCCAGTGTCCCTGCCATGAAGAAATAGCAAAAGGAAGATTCAATTAGCTCTGTTCTGGAGCATTCAAAGCAGAGGAGCCATTCATAGGCGCCCTTTAACCTTACAGGACTGCAAGGCACTCTCTGGCTGGGGACTGGGAGCTCTATCCCTCTACACCAGGGCTTTCCAAACAGTGTACTGCGACACGTTAGTGTGTCACCTGAAGTGTGTAGGTGTGTTGCATACCATCTTTGAAATGTATGTTATTGAAGATTTTCATGAGATATGTTGTGTCCCCATACATTATTACAATGTATGTGCAGTAGAGTCCCGGTTATCCGACGTTTGGTTATCCGACCATCCGGATTAACCGACGTCGCGGCGGCCTGGGAGCGTGGCTGTGGGCATTTCCGCACCCCCAGACACACCCCGACACGACCCAGGCCCGCCCCCGACACGCCCCCAAAATGGCGGCCGCCACGGGCGTCCGGGTAATCTGACCTTTCGGTTATCTGACCCTGCGGCCGCCCGTTTGGGTCAGATAACTGAGATTCTACTGTATGTGTATGTATCTATTATCAGGAGTTAGTCTAACCTCCAGTTTGCTAGTAAAACTGAATTAGTATGTCGTGAAATGATGCATGTCTAAAAAGTGTGTCACCAACATGAAAAGTTTGGAAAGCTCTGCTCTATACCATCACAACAAAAAGGAAACAGGGAGTTTGCAATGGACTAGAAAGCAGATATGGCTGCTCACTGTGCTTGGGGGACACAAAGAATGCGGTGTGCTAAATGTGATAGCAAAGAGCACCTCAAACTAATTCAGGTCCAGGCCATGGGGAATGCAGTTACCTGTGAGTGGCGATGGCTTTGAGAGAGTATTGTACTGGTTGTGTTGGTAAGAAGTGTTATTGCGGACACTGAAGGTAGGGGAGGAGTCCAGGATGAGCTCTTCCTTGACGATGCAGCCCTTGGGGTGATCTTGGGGCAACTCAGCCAGACGCTGTTCTAGCGAATGCCTCAAAAGATCCAGCTTCTGGCTTGATTCAGTCAGCTTGTTCTGTGCCTGTATCAGAGGCCCAGATGGTCAGGTCCATTTCCACACATCACTAATGTATTTTTCACCTTCTGTACACTCCCCCTCCCCCTGCAATTTGCCAAACTAGCATAAACATCACAGTCCTCTTGCAATATTATACATGTATACCTTCAACCTGACAAATATGATTACAGAAAAACTACTCCGATTGGGATTATCAGAAAACTTCCTCACCACAAAGAGTCTGAATAGAGCCAATGAACAAAAGGCACAGACAACCAATATTCAGCAGCTGAAGCATACTCTTCCTGTTCCCCTATTAGTTTAGGCCTGACGTTTAGATTAATGAAGAAGCCAGATATCTTAAAAATTTAAATACTTCCAAATACCATCAGGCCTTTAGCAGAGCTAGATTGAACATAATTCCATTGGCTGTTCTAGAGGGTCATTATCAAAGAAAGGCATATATGAGTGTATTTACCCTTGTGGAGAGAGAAAATTGGAATCTATACAACATGTCCTCTTTGAACGTTCCCTTTACAAACATGATCGGTCAAGACTGATAAATCCCATTTTAAGAAAATACCCAGGAAGATTCTCAAATTGGCTTTTAAAATATTTATTGGATGACTATGATAACAGGGTAACCAGGGAAGTAGTGAAATTTTTTGTACTAGCTGCTACCACCCATAAAATAATCCAACAAAGTTTACAGCAACCCAGGCTCCCTTAGGCATGAAGCAGTAGAAAATTAATTATAGGTGAATGAGTATGATGATAAACAGCTAATGAATTAATAGTAACACAATCTTAACAGCCTTAATTTAGCTCAGGGTCCTTTTAGATGATATATATGTTTTAGATATGCAAGAGATCTGTATTAATGGAATTCATGTAAGTTATTAAGTAACATAATATTTTTTAAAAATGTATTTTAATGATCTTGATCTACCTTATAGTTTGTTAACTACAATAAAGGTTGTTGATGATGATTGATAATGACATACAGACACAATTCCCTATGTCTCAGATCTACATTCAGTTTAGAACAGATCTAAATTCATATAACTGTGCTGTCAAAGATATCAGGTGACATGTCAGCAGTACAGCATGTCACAGCAAAACCAAAGTGCAAGTATTTTCCTACTTCCCATGATCATCTGCAACTAGAATAGAATGCTGCAGTCCAGGGAATTTTATAATAACAGAGAAATGCATATTTATCTATTTATTTATTAAAATATTTACATCCTGTCCTATAACCGAAGATCATAAGGCAGCTTATAAAATAAAATCAATTTAAAACAATAACAATTTTAAAAGATTAAAAACATCTTAAATAAATTATGAGTTTAAAAACAGACCATTTAAAAATGGTTAAAACTATTTTACGTAATGGTCTAGTCTCTTCAAATTCTTTCAAGCTCCTCCCAAACTCAGATTATGAGTGCACTCACAAGATATATGCTAAGAGCTCTGGGACAAAAGGTTGTTAAGAACTCCTATCCAGTAAACAGCCTGCTTGATTTCTGGAAATATGTATTATTAGTGATGTAGTAGGCAATGTATTCTTGTGGCTGGGATTAGGGAGAGGTTAGGAACATTCAGTATATTTAACATCTCTTACTTTTATGGCAGTTCTAGGCAAAAAAAAAAAAAAAAAAGAAAAGAAAAAAGGCATACTTTGTTCAAATAATTTATTATCCCACTATATCTTCCCTTTGTAGCCCCAACTGAGAGAAGTGTTCATTACCTCAGAGATGGCATGGCGGTCCTGAACTTTGCTGGAACCCAGAAGGCGTAGTACATTCTTGGCACCCTCAGAGACTGCATGCTCTACCCGGAAGTGATGTCGCAGCTCCTCAATCCTCAGTTCTATGGCACTTAAATCAGTATTACCTACAAGTAACATCAAAAACTCATTCCTGTGCTTAGAAGAACCAATGCTGCTTCTGCATGAAGTAGTGGTCTGAGTTGTACAGGGAAGCCAAAACACTTCAGGCTCAAGGTTTTCAGCACCAGATGGAGGTAGGTCAGAGGCAGCCTTTACAAATCCCTCCAGAAAACATTCCCCCCCCATGCCCAAAGAGATCTTTAAAGGTAAAAGGTGGGGCCTCTGCAGAGCAGCAACAGAGCCTGCAGGGCACAGGAGCAAACTTCTTCGTTCTCCCCTTCACCTTGCCCATCCTCCATATTCAGCTGCACCTCGTCAGCCTGCACAGCTTTGCGGATCTGCATGCGGATTATATTGATCTTGGTCTTGCTGTCCTGTAGCATCTGCTGCGCTGTCTGTAGTAGCTTCCGATCCTAGAGAGCAGACCAGGTGGGGTGGGATTAGTAGGATCAGCAGAAGAGAATCAGCTATTAGGTAATTCCCAACTTGGGAGCAGAATCTGCCCATCTGCCTCTCAGTGGTGTTATCCTACAACTTTAACAAAAACTGCACACTCTGTCTTTCTTTTAAAACTTGGGGCATGGGACCCACACACTATTTCTCTGCACAATGATCACACAGTTGGAAACACAAACTAGTATTTGAGAACTGCCTGACCTATGGGGGTTTAAGCGAAAAGATAATTTGATTCCTCAAGCAAAATTACATTAAAAAAAAATGTAACAGGTGCAGATTCTCAAATCCTGAGAAGTTTCAGATACAGAAACAGTCTGTTCAGTTTCATATTCACAGTAACAAAAAAGCAAAAATAAGTCACAAAAGCATCTGTTTATCTCAGAGTTCACAAACACAAAAATGGTTTTTTGAGACCAGTTTAGCCAACAGTTGCCCTCTTATCTTCAAGGATGAGTCCACAAGAAACTGATAACTGTACGTGATATTTTGACCAATTTTTGCTAGTGCAAACCTATGCAACATTTTTCCAATTATGATTAATGGAGTAACTACATTGAAATTATTTTGGAGATGAACTAATAACAGACAACTATACAGACAACTTCTACTAGTCTAATAGGAAATATGTTGATAATGAGCCTCATCTGCTTTTGCAATTATCCAAGATCTTTATATTTTGTGAATAATTAAATATACAAAGTGTCTACCATTATTGTTTTCTTAGAAGCACAGGACTACTGAAGCAAGCCAGCTAACCTATTTGCACTGGTGTTTGCATTCCAGTTCAAGTCATCTTAAGTAGGAAGATTGACAAAGACCTCTTATCTGAGGCTACAGAGAGCTGCTACCTGTCACAACAAACACTCAGATGGACCAATAATCTAACTTAGGTCCTTTCCACACGGGGGATGGGGGAACGGGGCAGCGCATGCAGGGACGGATCTTACCTGAAAACGGGTTGTTCTGTCCCTGCGGGGAGCGCGTATTCGCCGCTCCACACGCTGGCGAGTTTCGGCGGCGTTCAGTGGTGCCCAAAATGGCGGCCGGCGACTTCCGGCGGCGCTCCGCCAATCAGGGCAGCGCGCCAGCCGGAAGCCCGCCCCCGGGCAGCTCTGCAGGGACGCGCTAGCGCGTCCCTGCAGCTTCACACGGGGCGCTGCAACGGGTTAGCACGCTTGTGTTTCGTAAAAACCACATAAAATGTGGTTTTTAAAAACGCGCCACGCCACCCCTTGCGGCCGCGCTAGCGCGGTTTGAGGTGTGGAACCTCCACTATTCAAACCGCTCTAGCGCGCTCCACGGTGTGGACGACCTCCGGATGAGGTCGCCCTAAGCCGTTTTTTTACCCCGTGTGGAAAGGGCCTTAGTATCAGAAACCTTTGTATGTATGTCCATTGACAGTTGAAGAGCTTACAAACTGCGGTCTAAATTCTGGTGGTCACAACTAGAGAACATGCAGAAATGAGCCAGGAGAGCACAGTACAGAGCATAAGGAGAGGACAAGTGTAGCACACACACCTTGGCAGTGCCATTAGCATACATCTGGATCATGTTCTCTGCTCCCTGTTTCACCTTTAGCTCAATATTTAGCTGCTTTTCTAGGCCAGCAATGCGATTTTTTGTGGCTGCTGACCGGCTCAGGCTGCCTGGTGACTGTGGGGCATCTGGAAAAATAACCAACAGTAAAGAAGTTAATGACAGATATAAATACTAGAACAGCACCATGGGAACCATCTCAATCTCTGCATAGCAGGTAGGCAAAGAGTGTTACTTGCATGCAAAGCTGGAGTGTTTCCTATGATGGAGGAACCTTAGAGCAGGCGATACACACACATCCTTACCCCCACCCCAGCTCCATTCTGTATCATAGGATCCATACCACCATTACAAGCATACCCTGGAGGGCGGAGGAAGGTAAAGCAATTGCTCTTTCACATTAGAAGTTTCTGAACTTCATCACAGAGTAAGGCACACCAGTCAGCAAAATTTATTTCAACTCATTTCACCAGTTTTGAAACCACTTTACTGGCTTCCTGCCCCAGTAAAGTGCTGCTCTTTAATGTTCAAGGCACTACTTGGGATCCAGCAGCCATCTAAGGAATGACCTGCTCCTAAATGAATTCAACCAAACTTTACGATTACAATCAAAGGCTCTTCTCTGGTGCCACAGGCAAAAGGTTATTTCAGGATACTGTACCCAGGGCTGCCCTCTTGGTATCCAGTTTAATGAGCTGTGTTTCACTTTAGCATGCCCTGGTTTTTAGTGTTTGCTTAAAAGTGAGGATGATGCTTTCTTTTTTTACTGCTGATTTCTGTTGTGTTCTTTATGGATATATATGTACTGTTATTATGTATACATTACGGATATATCTTTAAGATATTATTTCAAATGCCACTGTAATTTTGATCCATATAAACTCCTTGGAAATCTTTTGAACTGTGAAGATAGAGTATGCAATTTTAAACAAATAATATATACATACAAATATAATTGCTTCAAGCAAAGGTTATCACAACTATCCTTATTTTAAAAAGCAACTGTTGTCTTCCACAGAGCAGCTGTATTTCATTGGAATGCAGAAGCAGCCTACTAGACATAGAAGAATTAGCATGTCGTCGAAATGAAACTGAACAAGGCTCTGTACCTCTCTACGACAAACCACAAATTCAATTACTTTCCTTTAAATGTTACATATAAAAGGATAAACAAAGGGTGTTTGTCAGGCCCAACAAGAGAATTCTGTTATTATCTTCTGTGTCCAACAGCAAATGGCCAACCAGCCTGTCAATGGAAAACAGCTGAATTCAGTTAACTAGTATCTGTATCTTCCTGGGTTCAAAGATCACCTATTTCCATAGGTCTGATGGCATGTGATTTACCCAGTGACAGAGTCATATTCCACTCAGATGAGCAAACATCATAACCTCTGTTCCTTGGAACACTTATTTTAAGACTGATGGCAACTGCTGAAAGGCAGAAACCAAAGACTTGTAATGAGCAAGACCCAGTGTTCAAATGCTGTCTCTTTAAATTCTGGACTATAGCTTACATCACGTGAAACAACAATGGTAATGTCACAATACTCCCAATTAGTGTTTTCCTTAATTTTTTTTCCCAGAGACAAAGAATGACCTATGAGATTGTGGGTCTGTTCTTGAGAACAACTGCCAGAACTGCTTGGCATTCGCTGCTGTGCAATGTAGCATAAAGCAAGCTGGCTAGAATGAACTCTTAAAGAAAAGGGGCAGCTTGGATCTTTTAAGCCAATACACCACTCAATAAATCCCAAATTTCAAAAATGCTTGCTTAGAAAGAATACTTTCAGTATTGTCAGCAATAACATCACAGTCTCTGAGCTAAAAGGGGATAGGCTTAGATATGTGTCCATCCAGAACTCTGTTATTAGTGGTAGCCAGGGCTGGATGCTTTTATGTTGTCCATAAAAGACACAACTGTAAAAACAGAGTGTATAGTTTCTTGCCTCTGTCTGAAGGGAGCACTGAGTCTCGAGACCAATCTACGTCTTTTTTTTTTTCTAGAGGAGAGGAAATGGCCACACCCATGACCCATGCTCTTCCTAGCCTGTTTACTGTGCACGCTTTCTCTCCTCTCCTTTCTTGTGGCTTGTACTTTAGTGTGGAGACTGGTACAAAAGCCACCACTTCCTCCTTTTCCAGAGTCATATGGTGCAGTCCCTATTAACAAGTAAGCCTGGATTACAATGTGGTGGCTTGAAACTCAAGGGGTAAACACAAGGTGCAGAGCCAGGAGGTGAAGTAAGGAGAAAGGGAGAAGAATAAGTCAAATCTGTACTTCCCATAGGATTCTTTGAGGCTTTGCCTTTGTTTTATAAAGCAGGTAGAAGTGCTGCTCTTCCTGATGCTGCTTGCCTACTGGTTAAACATCTACCAGGACAGGCCAGATGCCAAGGTCTCTCTTCTACCAATACCTCTGTCCACAATGAGACTGGGATGGCCAGCATTAATAAGGAAAAAGGGTGGGAAAGAGAAAGGTAGGGAGGAGCACACAAACAAGCTTTGCAGTTTTTCCCAAGTGTAAATTTTCACCTACCACACAGAGGCTCCAACAGATTAGGGTGTGCTGTTGTTTAAACAGCATTTAAACTAATGTTTGGCAGCTAAACAGAGTTCTCTTGCACACACAACCACACAGCTATGTCTACACTGTTATGAATAGTTAGGAACTCTAGGTACAAAGTTTGGAAAGGCCAGTATGATTTTGGTACTTCAATACAACAGATGAACCTAACTGGGACTAACTAGATGATTAGCATGAATCATTTCCAGTTTACTGTTCAATTTTCCAGTGTGTTTCTTACAAAAAATTTAAGCGTAATGTAGCTTGTAAATGAAGTGGGTAGAACCAAAATTATTAGTATTTCATATTAGTAAATAAATGGTCAACAGTCTTATTCAGCAAAACTATAAACTTTAAAACAAATGAATTGCTACATTCAAATGATTCCTGCATAATGAAAGGAGAAGAGTAAAAATCCTAACTTTTCACCTGAGGAATAGCCACCTTGCTTCTACCAAGCACCAGGTGCCCTTGCAGAGGTGTGGCCAGCTAGCTTTAATCATCAGCTGAAACCCTGAGGCAGAGCCCTTGGGCAGTGGCCAAAGAACAGTTCCAAAGGGCATCACCCACTTGGTGTCTGGATGGGTTCTCTATTGCTCAGTGACTGAGTGGAGTTTGAAAGCAAGAGACAGAAAATTATCTAACAGAAACTGAGGTGGGGTTCTAAGGAAGTGACAGTGACTGAACTGAAATTAATGGAGAACTGTGGTTGTGATTGTATTATATTGTATTGTGTGTGTTGCGTGGTATTGTTGCATGTCAGAATCCCATTAATATACTATGATAATTTTAACTTAGTTGGTACTCAGAGATATCAGTCATTATAATACTGATAAATCCAGCTGGCAGTGGGAGTGGCAGCTGTAAAACCAGAAGTGGTGAGAGCACAATCTGGTACCATCTAGCTGGCTATAAGACTTCACCTTAGTGTAAGATTATACTGGACTGGTTAGCTACTCACTTCTACCACACCAGTATGTACAGACTGGGAATCATGTCTGGTGACTGTTAAACTGTATCAGTTGTTAACTGTGTAGTCTATATTTATTGTTGTTGTGGAGACTAATATTTCACTTAAGCATAATGTTTAAAAGAAATGGGGTGGCAATACAAGTTGTCCAGGGCAGGGGGAGACACAGTGATGGCAGGGCAATTGTTGTTACAGAGGAAGGAGAGACAGATGCTTAATATCTGTCTTACCTTCCAGTCACCCTGACATCCAAGGAAACCTGGAGAATGAATCAAGCCACCTACAAAACCTCACTCTGCTCCTGTGTAATGCCAACTCGGTTAAAAATAAAAGACGTGTAATCTGTGACCTTCATATGGATGAGGAGGCTGCCCTGGCTTGCTTTACAGAAACTTGGCTGGGAGATGATAGCGGCCTGTCATAGGCTCAGGCTCTCCCACCATGATACTGTATTAGTGAGCAGGAGAGGGAAAGTGAGGAAGGGGGCAGAGTGGCAGTGGCCTATAAAGGTCATCTTAATCTAACCAGACCACCTATTTAGAAAGTGAGTCACACTGAATGTGCGCACCTGCGTAAGAAGACAAGGGAGAGACTGCAGCTTCTGTTAGTGTACCTGCCACCTTGCTGCCTATCAGACTCTCTGGCCGAGTTCACAGAACTCGTCTGGGAGCTGGCACTGGAATCACCCAGACTTTTGGCTCTGGGGGACTTCAACATTCCACTTGAGGCCAGTCTGTCAAGTGCAGCTCAGGAGTTCATGGAATCCATAACCAACGTGGGCCTATCCCAGTTGCTCTCAGAGCCATACACTCAGCAGGTCACACCCTTGATGGTGTTTTCAGTTCTGGGCAGATAAATCTGCAGGTAGTGGTGATAACACCCAATTGTCATGGACAGACCATTTTCTTGTCAAAGTTAGCATCACAGCTACTGTCCATCCCTGCAGGGTTGGTGGACCAATTAAAATGGTCTGCTCTCACAGGCTAATGGATCCTTCAAGATTCCAGAAAGCCCTAGAACAATGGTTCTCAACCTGTGGGTCCCCAGATGTTCGTGGACTTCAACTCCCAGAAGCCCCAGCCACTATGGTTAATGCTCAGGGCTTCTGGGAGCTGAAGTCTAGAAACATCTGGGGACCCACAGGTTGAGAACCACTGCCCTAGAAGGTTATATGGCTGGTATCACCAATGATCTTGTTGAAGCACTGGTCAATATATGGAATCAAGACCTGACTCAGGCTCTTGACACAATTGCTCTCGAATGTTCTCTCCAACCCATTACTAATCAGGTTCTTTGGGTAGCCAGGAGATGTAGGAAGAAGGTCAGAAAAGCTAAAGCGCAGAATGAACTCAGGCTTGCCAGAGACATTAAAAACAATAAAAAGGGCCTTTTTAGATATATCTGCAGCAAAAGGAAAAACAAGGAAATGATAGGGTCGCTGTGTGGAGAAGATGGCCAATTAATAACGGAGGGAAGAGAGAAGGCAGAACTACTCAACACCTTCTTTGCCTCAGTTTTCTCCCAAAAGGACAGAAGTACTCAACCTGGGGGATGGGGAGCAGATGAGGAAGTGGGGGAAATGCAGCACAGAATAAGTAGAGAAGTAGTACAGGAATATTTGGCTAAACTAGATGAATTCAAGTCTCCAGGGTCAGATGAATTACATCCAAGAATATTAAAAGAACTGGTAGAAGTCATTTCTGAACCATTTGCAATAATCTTTGAGAACTCTTGGAGAACTCTTGGAGAACTCTTGGAGAACAGGAGAAGTCCCAGCAGACTCTTCAAGAAGAGAAAAAAGAGGACCCAAATAATTATCACCCAGTCAGCCTGACATCAATCCCAGGAAAGATCCCAGAGCAGCTCATTAAACAGTTAGTTTGTAATTACTTAGGAGACAATGCCGTAATCACTAAAAGTCAACATGGATTTCTCAGAAATAAGTCATGCCAGACTAATCTTATCTCTTTTTAATGATAGGGTTACAAGCTTGATAGATGAAGGGAATGCTGTAGATGTAGCATATCTTGACTTCAGTAAGGCCTCTGACAAAGTTCCCCATGACATCCTTGCAAAGAAGCTAGTAAAATGCAGGCTGGACAGGGCTGCTGTTAGGTGGATTGGTAACTGGTTGACTGACCGAACTCAAAGAGTGCTCACCAATGGCTGCTTTTCATCCTGGAGAGAAGAGACTAGTGGGGTGCCACAGGGTTCTGTCCTGGGTCCAGTGCTATTCAACATCTTCATTGATGACTTGGATGAAGGAGTAGAGGGCATGCTGATCAAATTTGCAGATGACACCAAACTGGGAGGGGTTGCTAACACCCCAGAGGACAGGATCAAATTTCAAAATGACCTTGACAGATTGGAGAGCTGGGCCAAAGCTAACAAAATGAATTTCAACAGAGAGAAATGCAAAGTCCTACACTTAAGCAGAAAAAATGGAAGGCACAAATATAGGATGGGAGACATGTGGCTGGATAGCAGTACGTGTGAAGGGGATCTGCGAGTCTTGGTAGATCACAAGCTGAACATGAGTCAGCAGTGTGATGTGGCAGCCAAGAAAGCCAATGCGATTCTTGGTTGCATCAATAGGAGTATGTTGTCTAGAACGAGACAGGTAATGGTACCACTCTATTCTGCATTAGTTAGGCCTCATTTGGAATACTGTGTCCAGTTCTGGGCACCTCAATTCAAGAAGGATATCGACAAGCTGGAATGTGTCCAGAGGAGGGCGACCAAAATGGTGAAGGGTCCAGAAGCCATGCCCTATGAGGAATGGCTTAGGGAGCTGGGTATGTTTAGTCTGCAGAAGAGAAGGTTAAGAAGGGACATGATAGCCATGTTTCAATATTTGAAGGGATGTCATGTTGAGGAGGGAGCGGGCTTGTTTTCTGCTGCTTCAGAGACTAGGACAAGGAGTAATGGATTCAAGCTGCAGGAACGGAGATTCCACTGGAACCTCAGGAAGAACTTCCTGACGGTCAGAGCCGTCTGGCAGTGAAATATGCTGCCTGGGAGTGTGGTAGATTCTTCTTCTTTGGAGGTTTTTAAGTAGAGGCTGGATGGCCACCTTTTGGGAATGCTTTGATGGGTGTTCCTGCATAGCAGGGGTTGGACTGCATGGCCCCTGGGTTCTCTTCCAACTCTATGATTCTATGATTCTATCTAGAAGACCTGAGGGAGCTGAAATGGGAAGGACAATGACCAAAGAGAGGATGGAGAAAAACTCAACTTGTATCCAACAAGACACACTATAGAGAACATCTTTGTTCCTATACGGTTCCTATACGGTGGCAAAATAAGGAAGCCTTCCTCTCTGCACATGTTGTGTCTGTGAATTCATGCACAGCTGAAACATTCAGGATGGTGAAGGATCTAACTTAGGCACCTTCCCCACTGCATCCAATTCTAGAGCCTTCTCCAGTTTGCTGTGATGCTTTTAACAATAGTTTCACACATAAAATCTCTTGCATACGTGCCAGCTCAGATTGCCATCATTATAGCAGAAGCTGACAATGGGGTGTCCAGCAACTCCATAAACAGGATTACACAGGATCAGTTTTAGCTGTAAGTACTGTAGACTTGGACAAACTACTAGAATGACTAAGGAGAACAACCAGTCCCCTCTATTCTTGTTGTCTAGAGAAGAGATGCTGTTAGATCTCAGGTACAGCATATTATTAATGCATCTCTCAGGGAGGGAAGAGAAAAAAGTGCCCCCTGGACCCTCTGGACTGAAACAATTATAGACCAGTGTCTAATTTTCCTTTTTGGGCAAGGTGATTGACACAACAGTTGCCTTCCAACTCCAGGCAGTCTTGGATTATTCAGGTTTTCTAGCCCCATTTCAAACCAGCTTCAGAGCTGGATGTGAAGTCGAAACTGCCATGGTTGCCCTAGTGGATGATCTTAACCTGAGCATTGACAAGGGGAGTGTGTCCCTGTTGGTGCTTTTGGACCCCTCAGCAGCATTCAATACTATCAACCATGGTATCCTTCTGGAATGCATGAGGTGTTGGGAATCAGAGGACCTGTACTTCAGTGGTTCTGGTCCTACTCTTTGGATAGGTTCCAGATGGTGGTGTTTGGGAATAGTTGCTCCTCAAAAATGGAGCTGTTATATGGCATGACCTTACCCCCAATGGTGTTTAACATCTGCATCAATGGTTCTTAAGCTTTTGTTTACGGGCCCCCTTGTAAATATAATTTGTTGCTGGGGACCCCTAAGACTTAACTCAAGATTTAGATAATCAAATATTTATTTATATATTCAAATCTGTCTGTCTGTCTTTCTTTCTTTCAGGCTTCTGGAAACTAGGATTAAAATCTCCATTCAGACACTGGGTGACTTTGGGCAAGTCACACTATCTCAGCCTCCGAGAAAGGCACAGGAAAACACCCTCTGAACAAATCTTGGCAAAAAATTTGGGATAGGTTCACGTTAGGGCTGCCATAAGACAGAAGGGACGTGAAAGCACAAAGCAACAAAAAGTGCTGCTGACAGGGGGAGGTTCTTGAAAACTGGCTTATGCCAGTCCTGAGATGAACTTATTGTGGGTATTTTCTTGGTGAGATTTGTTGTCTTTGCCTTTCTCTGAGGCTGACAGAATATGACCTGCCTGAGGTCATCCAGTGGGTTTCCATGGGCGAGTGCGGATTCAAACCCTGGTCTCCAGAGTTGTAGTTTGGGTGTATACACACACCTGCTGCTGTGTCTCTTTCATCAGGGACACAGCAGTTGCGGGGGGGTGGTATAGGTGCTGAAACTGCTTCCCTGTTTGCAAATGAAGAAGCAGTTTCAACATGTGCACACACCTGCTGCTGTGTCCCTTGGCACCACACCCCCTACTGCTGCGTCTCTGATGAAATGGACACAGTAGCAGACCTGTGTGTGCACCCAAACTGCTCCCTTGTTTGCAAACAAGGGAGCAGTTTGGAACCCACACTCTCCCACTGCCATGTCCCTGCTGCTGCCACTGCTGTTGGTGTCAAGCAGCAGGGCTCTGCAGACCCCTGTGAGGGTTCCACAGATCTCCAGGGGTCCCTGGACCCAAGGTTAAGAACCACTGATCTACATGAAAGCGTTGGGAGAGATCATCCAGAGGCATGGGCAGGACGCTGTCTGTATACCAATGACACCCAATGCACTTCTCCATGACTTCATAAATAACATCAGCTAAGGATAGTGTATCTCTTCTGAATAAATACCTGGAGGAGGTAATGGGCTGGATAAGGAAAAACAAACTAAAACTGAAAAATGAATCCAAACAAGACAAAGGTACTTACTGTTAAAGTCTTATCCTGAGGTTAAAGTCCTAACCTGAGGAGTCACCTAGTCCCAGATGGGCTTAAAATCCCCCTGAAAGTCCTTGTTTGCAGCATGGGGGTGCTTCTGGCTCTGTTACTCCAAATGACAACCCAGACAGATATGACAGCCAGGAATGATTACTACCAAGCTTCAGCTGATATGCCAGTTGTGACTCTTCCTAGAGGTGGAGGACCTAAAGATGGTAGTGCACTGGCAACTTCAAGACTGGACTTCTACAATGCACTGTACATTGCGCTACCTCTGGACCAAGTTCAGAAACTTCAGTTGGTGCAAAACAAGTCAGCCAGATGGGTTACCAATACATCTAGGAGTGATCATATTACATCTATATTAAAATCATTCCACTACCAGTTAGTTTCCAGGCAAGGTACAAAGTGTTGGTTGTTGCCTCTAAAGTAGTTTGAGTCTAAAATGGCTTGGGTCTAGGTTATCTATGGATCGCCTTCTCCTGTATAATCCACCCTGTACATTCAGGTCTTCTTGGGGGTATGTACTTCAGTCAGCCAGGACGAGCCTGGCAACTGTTAACCAGATGACTTTTTCATCAGCCACCCCTAAATTGTGGAATGACCTGCTGGAAAAGATCTTGCAGCTAGATACAGTGTCTGCATTTAAAACATCATTAAAGATCAATCTCTTATGGCAAACCTATCCAGATGGTTTTTAAATTACAGTTTTTTTAAATTATGAATTTAATTGTTTTTAATATGTACACCCTTTTAACTGATTTGTATTTTTAACAGGTGTTTGTGTTTTTAAATGTGTTATGTGTCTATTCATTGCTGTATTTTAATTTGCTGTTCCCCACCTTGATCCATAGAGAGAGGCAGGCAAAAAATAACAACAACCACCACCACAACGCCTATAGGGTGATGTGACATAATAGCCTATTTCAGCAGAATTTGGTTGTGTCTAACACCAGTTCCTTAAAGCAGTTCACCAAAATAATTTGCTTCACATACTGGAAACATGCACCTAGGGACATGTATCCATCATAAATCAAACTCTTATCAGTGCAGGGCTATTATAAATAATAAATGCCTTTATCAGTTTAGAGAAGAAACAACCTGCAGCAGCATCTTTTACATTTAAGTCAGATTCTCTTTATATATACTACAAAACCCCTCTGGAGGGCAGGCAGATGCCACCAGTCCATACATTTTATACATTTATATAATTTATTCATGTGTGCTTTTGCTAAACAACAAACCTTCTCTTCAGGATACCTGCCACCAAACAGGGAGGAACAAGCCCAAACTCTATTAATAAACTGCCTAAGGAATACCATTGGAGAAGTTTTGTATAAGGCTTTTTAATTTTTATCCTTTACTAAGAAAACCTCACTCAAACACATCTTAAGGATCCCTTCTCCAGTTCCCAAACTCCTTCCAGCTATGTCAGAATTTTTTAACTAATGGTGGTAGACAATAACTTAGGTACCTTGACTCCAATTCCTGCCTTACCTTGTACTGAATCATTGCCTGCCGTTTGCTAGCCAGCAGTACCTCATCTTTGACAACACCTGGAAAAACTGTTTTTCAACCACATGGCCATGGTGGCTGGGGGATTCTGAGTGTCATAGTCCAAAAGCATAACTTTTCCAATTGTTGATTCTTAACTTCCCAACACCACCCCCTTCACCATTGCACAGACTCACCTCCCACCTCTTCAGGGTCTTTGACAACAATATGCGCATTAAGCTCCTGAAGTTGATGATGCAGTGCCTCCAGCTTGCGGTTGGAGCTCTTGAGCAAGTTATCCACGTTGGAGAGGTTCTTACGGTCTGTGGTGGCTTTGCGCAAGTTCTCTGCTCCCTCTTTTATCTTCAGTTCCTTGCGGATCTCACGCTTGATTTTTTCCTTTTCTTCATCCAATTTCTGCTGTACACTAGTGTCTGAGAAATCTGAGCTTTGGTCCAGACCCAAGTGCTCCAGCACTGACCAGTTCCCTGGATCACTCTACAAGAGAAACATGGCCAAAAGGTGATTATAAACATCAGGCCAGAGCAGCAATGAACCATAGTTATGATATACCACAGTTTACAGTTCAGACATAACACTTCTAGCAATAGAAAACAGGAGGGAAATTTTCCAATCTCGCACCTGTGGAAGGAGCAGAGGAGATGAGAAAATACACACACCTAAAGTTTGCGTATGTAACTCTAGTTTAGTTTTACGACTGAATGAAGCCCTTGTGTCATAAGGTCTTCTATTTCTGTTTTTTTTTTTCTCTCTCTCTTTTCATTATTCAATTAAAGAAAGGTTTTCTTTGTAATAAAGAACCACAGGGAAAATAATATGACTGATTAGAACAAGCATTATATATAGTATAGATAGGGGTGGTGGTTAATGATGTTGCTGTTATTTTACAGATTTACAGCTTGTTTTTTTTTCCAGAGTAAAAAGCCTCACATGAACAGCTCCTAGACCATCATAAGAACTAAGATCCGCCAGAGGATCATGATTCTAATACAGGTGACCTCATACTCCTGTCTTATACCCCACACTATGCTGTTGGTTCAGGTCTCAGCCTGTGAATATTTATGGCTATTACCTAAACAGCACAGAGATTTCCTTTTGATCTCACAAAGAAACACCATTCTGCATAGTTACTATCAGTCCTTCCTTCTGGAGGTTGCGCATGCTTGCAGCCCATTTGCATGTACAGAAAATCAAACAGGAACCAGGAATGGATGACAATAGTGCTGTTTCAAGCTGTAGAGACAAACTACACCCAAATTCTCACAAAAATCTGCCAACCAATGTGGAAAACAAAACAATGGCCCACAAACTGGAAACATTCAATATACTTCCCAATCCCCAAGGAAGAGAACACCAGAGAATTCAGTAACCACTGGAGCATTGCACTAATCTCCCATGCAAACAAAATAATGTTCAAGATTGTACAACAAAACCTTTTAATGTATTTGGTATGGGAAATGCCAGATGTCCAAGCTGGATGCAGAAAAGGAGGAGGCACTAGAGACCATACTGCAGAAGTACACTAGCTAACAGAGTGCACCAAAAAATTTCAAAAAAAAAAATAGTCTACACTTTACAGATTACAGCAAAACCTCTGACTTTGTAGATCATAAAAAACCATGTCTCTATCACTCTAACAGAAAAGGGAATGCCATAGCACCTGATGGTCCTCATACTTAACCTGTGCACTGTCATAACAGAATATGGAGAAAAAATGTTTTTCAATAGGCGAGGGGCTCAGGCAAGGCTGCACTTTAACACTCTATTTAAACTTATATGCAGAATATATATGGAAAGTGGGATTATAAGAGGAAGGAGCTGTGAAAATCAGAAGAACATCATCCAGAATTTAACATGTACACATGATAAAATATTACTAGTTGAAAGTAGCCAAGATTTGAAATAACTAATTATGAAAGTTAGGGAAGAAGTGCAGAACAGGTTTGCAGCTAAATACTAATGGGGAAAGAAATCACCACATCAGATTTAAATAATTTCAAAGGGGGTGATGAACACTGGAAGTGCTAAAGATTTTCTATACTTTTAGCTCAGTCATTAATCAGAATGGAGGCTGTAGTCAAGCAATCACAAGAGAACTAAGACTTGGAAGGGCAACTGTGAAGGAATTAGAGAAGAACCTCATAAACAAAGATATATCAATGGATACCATGCAATAGGGTTTCCGATTTCTATGTTTAGATGTGAAGAGCGGTCAGGGAAGAAAGCTGACAGGAAGATCTGCTTATCTGCAATGTAGGGCTGTAGGAGCTGTCTTTTCTAAGGAGAAACAACCTGTACAGACTCCTTCTGCCAGCACTTTGCCCTACCTCTTCTTTCTTTCTCCAAAGCAAGAAAGGCCATCAAGAACGGGGCCAACACCCAGTCTCTGGGTGCCTGGGCTACAAAGTAAGCATTCCTCAGCTGCCTCCCCATTTAGGAATTGGCATCATTGCTGTGCAATTGCATGGATGATTCTTGATCCCCAACCCACTTTTGCATCTTCATAACAGGTAGGATGGCTGGCCACATGTCAAGTTCACCTGCTACATTCTGGTCAAACATTTTTGCTGAACATATATTCATTGCAAAATAGTGAACAATTTAAACCAGTGTTTTAAAGATATTGCTTAAAACTCATTTTCCTTTGCTATTTTAAAGGAATTATATGAATTGCCCTTAGTTAAAATCAGTCACCCTGATCCAGTTGATAGACTTAGGCAAGCCACTGTTTTCTCTACCACCAATTAGCAATTTGGGTAAAATAATATTTACCAACTTTGCAGAGATATTATAAGAATAATTTATAATATTTATAGAACAGTTTAAACACTCAAAGGCACTACATAAATGCTAAGTACTGTTTAATGTTCTCAAACTGCCAGACATTGCATGGAAATGCTATTTGAAAAAGATGGGGTGCGGGTGGGAGAGACATTAATGCAGCAATTTGCCAATGGACCAGGAATATGGGGATGGCTATTTAAACAAGCCAGTTTCATGTCTGTAATCTGACACTGGCTTGCTTCAAACCATAGTTAACATTAACCACAGTTCGCGGGGCTCTGGTGACACAAGAAACTGCAGGTGATCTGAGAAAAGCGAAATCTATTTTAGCTTCTGCACTGGGTATACAGTATTAATAACATGTATTAGAAGCATATATATTAGCTTATATGTATAACACATATTTTAGATATATTTACACATATATGTCAGTATATTTTATATTTGAGCTTCTGTAATACACTAAGTCTAAGAAAAACAGTTTCCTAAAATTGGCAGCTGAACAAAAGAGGGCCTCCAAGCCCTTGGATCTTTAGGGTGGCTGGTGTGTTTCAGATAACAATACACCAGACAGGACAAGGCTGTCTGTAAGGAGTAACCTGGTTAATAAGGAATATAAGAAAAAAGGTTGGCATTGTTTAGAAGTAGGGGTGGTTAGAAACTGTTAGGGTGATTACACCAAGGGGCATTTTGAAACTGCTAATGAGAATTAAGGATAAACGAGGGAAATGCATGATTAGTGTGTGATCACTCATACTGTAAATATGGGGAAGGGGAAATGTAACTTCTTAGATGATCCTGATAGGCTGTAACTTTTGGGGTCCTATCCAGTGGGATCCCAGAGGAGGGAAAACCTGTAACAGGGACAGGGGATTAAAATATGAGGTATTCAATACTGGGGCGTGTCCTTCTCTCTGGGGAATACCCACTTCTGCAGAAACATACTTTTAATAAACATTAATGCTTCAGCTGATCCTGTGCTAAATTGTTTTATGAGTCTTTTCAGCTATTTCTCACATGATCCAAACCAAGTGAAGGTTTCCAGACCCCCTAAATGCGATGTTATCTAAATGCAGGCATGCTCCATAGGCAGGAAAAAGTGAAGTGGTGCTAAATTTCATTTACAGCCCAGTCTACTTTCCAATACACACAATTAGGATTGCAGCCTAAATCTATCAGGTCCTCCTAGTGACCCAGTGTGGGCCTTTGTCCCAGGCTGAACCCAATGCAGGGGCTTCAGTTGTAAAGTGTATTACCAGCAACTAAGCACAGAGTTCCTGTAAGGACAAACAGAACAAGGATTTCAAAAGAGCCATTTCCAAATTAGGACTGTGGCATATACCATCAGCCCATGTGAGGCTTCATAGGCATATAACGTAAGCAAGATGACAGACCCATGCCCTGGGGTGCGTGTGCATTATACCATAATCTCTTGTTCTTGCTCTCAGATGCCTTGAAGATTCAGTACAGCAGCCTCTCCTTTCCCCAACTCGTATGATATGAAGTCCCTTCCTCAACAGACACATCATCTACTGTTCACATTGCTGCTACATCCAACATATACAGAGAGCCACTGTTTCTGCAGATCCAGGCAGAATGTTGGCCACATATGTCCCAGAAGTGCAACACTTGCTCCTTCTTGTACACAACACAAAGGAAACATGTGACTCCTGCTGGCCTCCTTCACAGGCTATGTGTTATCCAAGCTACTGGTGAATTTTCTGCTGCCACCAGCCATTTGGTGGACTGTGAAACATCATTGTAACATGGAGGGTGGCACATGAGGAGAATTTGTTGTTGTTGATGACGATGTTAATTAATTTATATTCTGCTTCCCCCCCAAGAACTGGGGACTCAAGGGGGCTGGCAACAATTAAAACTGATGTAGATAAAAATACATACAAATGGAAACATAAAGATATCAAAGCAAAACTAATCTAAGACAGCCGCTATGGTGTTGCGGTCAGAATACTGGACTACAACTTTAGGAAATGATAGTTCAAATCCCCTCTCAGTCAGAGACCCACTAGGTGACCTTGGGCAAGTCACACACTCTCAGCCCTAGAGGAAGGCAAAGGCTCCCTCTCCTCTGAACAAATCTCACCAAGAAAACTTGGTGACAGTTTCTCTTAGTGTTGTCCTTAATCACAAACAACATGAAGCACACAACAACAACAACGCCACTGATAAAATAATAAAACTCTTCACCCTTCCACACTGCAACTGGGGAATGAGTCAATGTGGTTTTTGTGTATATGTGTGTGTGTATGTATGTGTGTGTGTGTATAGTCCAACACACTGTTCATTACCACTGGCACGTATAGGCCTTGCAGGCAAGAAACAGTTGCCCATCATTGTGTGTTTTCTGCTTTTTTTCTGCCTATCCAGGGGAATATGAACACGCATCTCCTATGTACACAGACAGCTGCACATTAGGGTAAGTTGTAACACATTAAAAAGGCAACACAGTTCTCAAGCCAGAAACACACTTCATGACTAAATATGAGCATCCAGATTTCACACTCATGCTATAGCATTCCTCAAAGTCTAATTGCCCATTTAGACTAGGATTCATGCCCACTTTACTGCTGTATTGATTGATGAAATACCATAATCCTGTTCCCTACACATGGCCCCCCTCCCACAAGTTATCCTAAACAGAGAAAGGGAGGGTTAGTTAATATTGCAGCCTCCTGCTATTCCCTTCCAAAAGGCAGTACCTCTAGTTCATGTTCAGAGTTTGTGTCAGGCTCCGAAAAAGACATCCTGGCCCCAGGAGAGTCACAACAGCCACTGCCAGTCTCCTCTGCTCGCAACTGTGTGCTGGCCACACCTTCACTTCCTGCCTATCAATTCAAACAGTTCTTCTAGCCTGTGTGCAAACAAACCACTTCCTAACAGGGTTCCTGTATTTGCTGGCAATACCGGAACACAGGCTAACTGAAGGGACTAATGATGGGGCCTATGTGCCCCCTGCTAACTTTCCACATGCCATCATCTCACTCTTCTGAGTGAACCTGAAATGCGGAAACGGAATCCAAATATCACAGAAAGGCAATGTATTTATTTGAGCCAACTGAAACATAACAATACAGTGTGCAATTTTTTAAATTTGGCCAGGATGTTACACAAAAGACTAGCGGACAGCTGGGCATGATGTAGCAGCCCAAATGTTGACATTTGTAGCACTTATGTTGTAGAACTTAATTTTGCAGAACTCATGTGTCAGATTTAATTGCATTAGGCTGCACTAGAGGTGTGGGCAATTGCCCAAAATGCCAAACAAGCAAACAAAAAGAAACTTTGTTCTGAGAAACAGGTGGGGGTTTGGTGTCAAACATGTGTGTGTGTGTGAGTGATTTGCAGAAGAGGCAATGGGCCTTTTTTTGCCAGAAGGAAAACAGGAGTGCAGGGGAATTACGGAGTACTGAAGACCACAAAAACATGGGGGAGGAGCGGAGAGCTGACATGTGGATCCACGCCTGCCGTATTGGACACAGAGAGAAAGAGCAAATAAATAAAATAGCATAGATCTTCAGGTCACTCACACTGGATGGCAAAGGAGACCTGTATTTTACTTCCTACTTGTTATAAGACAAGCCAACAGACTGCTAGAAGGTTGACACCTTGGGTCCAGGCTGCCTGACAGACTGTTTCGTCCCATAATGAGCCTGCCCAGGTCCCAAGATCCTCATGTAAGGTCTTTTTTTCGATCCCACCACCTTCATAGGCTCTGGAACTCTCTTCCTGGGGGTTGGAAAGACCCACTCCGTGCTGTCCTCCTGTTGGCTGGTAAACGCTGTTTTATTCGAGCAGATGTTTGAGAACTAAAAAGAGGGCCTTTAGAGAGCATGTTGTACTGTTTCAACTGCACTGTCATTACAGTGCCTTTTAACATTTTCATTGTATGTTAAAATTGTTTTTAGTGTGTTTAATGGTTTTACTTTAGTGTTGATTTTTTTTTTTCCTTTTTAATTATTTGTTTTCATTTGTAAACTGTCTTGCATGCTGGTTTTGAGTAGAGGTTGGGGTAGAAGCAATAGTAGTGGTGATGGTGGTGATGATTCTGGTAACAACATAAACAACAATATATGAAAGTGAGATCCTTACAACACTAGCCAGAGAAAGTGGATAACAGGAGTACAGTTATGCAGGAGCAGCCTGCATTATAGTACTTTACAGCTGGGCTCCCCACGTGTTTTTGAATACAACTTTACAGGAAGAGGCCATATTTGCAGTATTCCAGGGTCTGGCACAATTTCTCCTTGTAACTGCTTTTGTGTTTAAATTGGACATTCTATGCAGTGTGATTATTTGTAACTTTTCTCTTGTTGCTGTGTTTCCCTTGCAGCTGTTTCTGACTTATGGTGACCCTAAAGTGAACCTACAATGGGGTTTTCTTGGCAAGGTTTGTTCAGAGGGGGTCTTGTCTTTGCCTTCTTCTGCGGCTGAGTGTGGGTTTCCATGACTGGCCTCCCAGAGGCCTAGTCCACAAACCACTGCACCAAGCTGGCTCTTCTCTTACGCTTCTTCATATTCATGATGCTGGAGCAGAATGTGTCTCCCAGTTTTTCATGCCTTCTGAAATCCCACTAACTGTACTTGGAATTTTTTTCAAAGATGTAGCCATGTTAGTCTCTTGCAGCATAAAAAGCTAAAGAATGTGGCAGCACCTTTAAGACTAACTTTTAATTGTCGCACGAGCTTTTGTGGATATAAACCCACTTCTTCAGATGCAGTACAGAGTGATTTTTATTTTTTTTTTGTAATTAAGCCATTTGGAACTTTTTCCTTTTGGTTTCTGCCTCCAACACAAGCTCCTAGCTCAGTCATCTGCAATAAACTTTAGCCCAATACATTGATTGGTTACTGATGTGCATTCTCACAATAGAGTAACAACTCTCCAACAGTATCTTAAAATGATGAATTCACTTTTAAAATTGCATGATTTTTTTAAAACTACCATTTTAAGGATCATTCAGAAGAAGAAGAAAAACCAAGTACAGGCCTAAATAAAATGCTGCTTCTTGCTCTGCACCCCAAACATAAGTTACACCTTTAGGCCAGGCAAATATACACCTAGAACAGGGAAGATGGGGGACAGGCTATGTTATTCAAAGATTATACAAGCAAATTGGCATTGGTGGAGGTGGTGGGGGTGGCAACAGCAACAGTTTGAGAATTGAAACCTATCTTTTTAATTAGGAAGAAGAGTATGAGATGCCCTCCTGTGATGTCAGGAAGAAAGCACATTCAGTCTTTATTTCTTCCCTGAAGTGCTTTTACATCTCCCAAAGGGACTTTGACAAGCAATTCAGATATGCAAGTCCTCTACCTGTGCTCTGATTTGGAAGAAAGAACATCTGTGCAGGCCCCTGAAGCAGAATTTGCTTCCAGTCTGGCACAGGAGATGGCATGACTTTCTGCTGAAAATCTCCCCCTCCCCAGCAGCTATGTGCACAGTGTAGGGACAGAGAGCAGACAGAGGCAAGGATTTTTAGTTTGACATTGGTGAAGGACCCTAATCCAGATCAGGAATGCATTCCAGATTGTGGTCCTGCGTCATTTTTTTTTTTTAAATGGTGGACACCTTAAGCACGCCTTTAATAAAAACTGCTGATGATACAGTGCAGTGGTTCCCTGAGAGGCTGTGATGTCCTCAAAGGGGCTTTGCGAAGGCTTGAATAAATATTATGAGCTAGGAAAGGAAAGGAAGAAGAAAGAAAGGTCATATACTGATCTCAAAGATCATTATTGTTATTATTATCATCATCATCATCATCATCACCACCGCTACTACTGCTACTACTACTTTGTATGAAATTGTTTCAGTAAAAATATTGTAATAGCAATGTGTGTATTTACTTATTTTGTCCTTCTCTGCAGATCTGAAGGCCAAATAAATATTTGATGCATGTTAGAGTGTTAAATATTGAGTTAAATCTTGGTTGTCTGTGGCAACAAAAGATATTTTAACAGGGTCTGTGGTAAAGAAAAGGTTAAGAACTGCTGATATAGTAAATATAGTTCATGGAACTTACAGTAATCTGGGCTGAAGTGGTCAGCAAAACTGTGCACCACTGAATAAAAGGAACGCAAACAGCCCTGGGTTATTGTCACAAAGGTAAAGACAGACCTTTCTGAGGTGCGGCCCAATCGGTCAGATTCATCTGGTGCCAACTGTCCCATGGAGATTTTGAAGAGAACAAAAGGAACCTGACAGTTTGGCCCTAACAATGGGCCTTACTGAAACTGCACTTGCAGCTCGGCCTTCTTGCAGTCTGATGGGTGTATTGCTGCCTCACTTAGCTCTGGGCTGGAATCAGGCCAGGTCACAGTCAAAACAACCTCAGTGCTTGTTCTGGACACCTCTTGATGCAATACAGGAAATGGAGCAGCTGCTGACTCACTCCACTTCCTTCAGAGTCAGAGCTGACCAGCGCAAGTGCTGCAGGAGCTATGATGCAAAGATCAGAACAAGGGGGAGGAGACCTATTTAGCTGGTCTTGAAGCAGGATGGTTAAGGAGGACACTAGGCAGCAGGAATGAGGACAAAGCTTTTCTTCACTTTGTCTTGTGCCATTTCATATGCCCTGGACATATAAACAAAACCTATGTAAATATCTGGATCACTCACAGGCCCCCTGCGAGGCGCAGCAGTCTACATGAATGCAAGGTCAATATGACACATGTAAGAGAAACTGAAAATATAATCTCTCAACATCCACTGTCCATTTAATCACACAAGTACTTTGTAGATTATTTATTTATTTATTTATTTAGTCCATTCCTCAGGCAAGAAGTGTCCTGGAGTAGGTAAATAAGAGACAGTCCTTGTCACAGACTTAGAATCTAAAAAGGCAGAACACATACAGAATATAGAGAATGGGAGGAAAGGTCGGGGCAGGGAGATTAGCAATCTTCCAATGGTGCTGGTGTTACAAACCTGCTGGAATGGCCGCAGGTGGTGACATGTTATAGAACAGTTTGGTGGAGTTAGATTTTGTATTATTAGAATCTTGTACTAAATTCTGCAGAGAAAAGGTAGAATATGGGGCTATACACACGTCCAAACACTTACATGCAGCTGAGTTTATCATACTAGGTAACAGAAGCTGAGAAAGCCAACAGCTTTTTTGTCTAAAGTAGAGCAAGAAAAATGGTATGTCTTCATTTGATATGCTATTGCAGCTAGTGATTAAGAGCATGGCTGCCAGGCAAGGAGAGATGACTCACCTCTCTTCCCTTTGAAGAACATGATGATGCCAAGCAAAAACAAGGTACGTCTGATCTTCCATTCTTTGGGCAGGATGCACAGCCCAAAGGCCATTTTCACACCTGACCAGGTCCTGCTGATGTCCTATTGTGATCCCGGCAGTGCCTTTGCCAGTAAGGGAGCATGATAGGAACACTTCCCTCCACACCCACCAGCTCCCTGCAGAAGGGAGTGTGAGTGACATGTGTTTGCCTTCTGCCATGCAGCCGCCCTCTTTCTGATGCTGCACTGGGGGAGGAAGTGCATGATTGTGCTTCCAGCCCTTCCACAAGGCCGGGGGTGACAGGAGCATTGTGCGATGGCAGGTGCTTAACAGATTTTTTCCATTAAGCAAATATCCCGTGATCAGGACGCATGAGGATGTGATGGCTGCGGGGCCATGACAACGTTGTGCGAAAGCATGAGCCACAGGCCGCTGCCATCGTGTCCCCATTGAGGGACTGTGATACCACATGGAAGTGGCCAAAGACTCCTAACAGCTGAGTCATGTGGGGCCTGAGAGGCTAGGCTTTGCCCTCTCTGTGCTATTCAACCTGTTTTCACCATCAGGGCTACAGAGGAAACAGTGCTACATACAGATGTTTTCAACTAGCAGTCACTTATTAAAATCTTTTGAAACTCAGAGCAACAACTGACTTTTTCTTTTTCTTTTTTTAGAAAAAGAACTGCTTAACTGCATGAGTTTTCCTCAGTTGCTAGCATATTCCTACAAGCTTAGGTTGCTCTGACCTCTGTAGACATCATATGGCTCCATCTGCTTCTCCTTACTTTTGTCTAAAATCGAAAGCCTTCCCTTAAAAACTGAAAGCCAGCATGGAACGTGTCCAGAGGAGGGCAACCATGGTGAAAAGTCTAGAAGCTATGCCCTATGAAGAATACCTTAGGAAGCTGGATATGTTTAGTCTGCAGAAGAGAAGGTTAAGAGGGGACATGATAGCCATGTTTAAATATTTGAAGGGATGTCATGTTGAGGAGGGAGCAGGCTTGTTCTTTACTGCTCCAGAGACTAGGACAAGGAGCAATGGATTCAAGCTGCAGGAAAGGAGATTCCACTTGAACTTCAGGAGGAACTTCCTGATGGTCAGAGCTGTCCGGCAGTAGAATATGCTGCCTCAGAGTGTGGTAGAGTCTCCTTCTTTGGAGGTTTTTAAGCAGAGGCTGGATGGCCATCTGTTGGGAATGCTTTGATGGGTGTTCCTGCATGGCAGGGGGTTGGACTCGATGGCCCCTGGGGTCTCTTCCAACCCTATGATTCTATGATTCTATGGTCTGGGATTACCGAGCCTTTCTAGGGTTGTCTTTCAGAGAGATAGGCTACATACCACATAAGTATTTCTCAAGACAGTATGGTAGAGGTGGGGAACCTCAGGCCTACAAGGCAAATCCAGTCCTTCTGGACTGAACGCCAGCCCTCTGAGCATCCGCAGATAGACATGTTTCTTTCTCCACGGCACCCTTTTTGGTGTTTTCCCAACTTTTTTACATTTTTCTTTCTATTCTGAACATATGAAATGATTATCCTAAAATAAGGCAGACAAAATACAGCTTTAAGCTTGCATGCAGGCCTGCATGCCCAGAAGTAGTTTTTGTGGCACCACCCTGTGTGCAGACCGCCCCCTGGACCACCTTTTTCCCCCCTCTCAAATAAAAGAATAAATTGCCTCTCCTGGAATATGTCTGTCAAAGCCAAAACTTTTGAAAACCAATTCTCTTTCAATTTTGGCAGTCTATGTGCATCTGGAAGGTCACAGAGAGGGAAAAACTGGCCCTGTCAAAATTGCCCACACCATCCTAAGGCTTAGTTATTGGCAATGACATCTTTAAACTAAAATATTCTGTTTTGTTTGTTTTTGTCCCACCAGTTTGCCCTTGGCTTCTCCCATCACTGGAATGCAGCCCCTGAGAACTTCTCTGAAATTTAGTTCAGCCCTCGGGCAGAAGAGTTTCTCTACCCTTGCATATAACCTCAGTTATACAGCAAGGAGTCAAGTAGTTTTAGAGAATAAATTACAGACTGCCTTATGTCATGGACCAGATACCAGAAAGGCGACAGTGGTATGTTAGGACTATTCGACCTAGCAATTCTTCATTAGTAAATTCTCTCCCTCTTTAGAAAAAGCAAGTTAATGGAGTAATTGCGTACAACACTAGAACGGATTTAAAAATCAGTTCAAATGCAGCTTGTGCAGGGTAAAATAAATAAAACAAAACAATAAAACAATAAATAAAATTTATTTTTCAAGTGCCACATGTACATAGTTCTCTCATCCTCTCCTTTAAAAGCAGAATTAAGTTTTTTAAAACATTGAAAAAGGTCTTCAGATTTAAGTGGGTGGATGTGGTTAGTGAGGTCACCAGTTTTCAGCCAATCATTGCTGTGCACACATAGCATCCACTTTCAATATGCACAATTCATTTCTCCGGCACTTGGTCTGAGACTGAAAATTTTGTTTAGCTGTAAAATTCAGAGAGTATTTTCTCACACTAGAGTCACTGCTTAAAATTACATGCTGTACATCTGAACATAATAAAAATATTCATTATCTTTTTCTGGGTAACAGCCCTCCTTCTTCCTCAGACTGGCTTAATACTGTTTTGCTGCCCACCCACGAAATGAGGAGACCACACACAGGGCTTGGGTTGAACTAAGGGCAATTTATTAATATGCCTAATTAACATACAATGGTAATGAACATGACCTTGAACTTGAACTTGGACTTGAGCATGCACATGGCTTCATGTTTATTCTAAAAGAGGGGGGGTCACCAACTTGGGTGGACTAGGGCAAGAGTCAGCCTCAGACCATCTCCCCTGGCCGCAGGACGAGATACCAGGCCCCAAAGTCAAGCCCAGAAGGTGGACCATGACCTTGGCCGGCCCCTGTCTGGAAGGTGAGCCCGAAATCGAGTCCCCCGGGCTCAAGCCAGTAAGGGCTAGTCCCGGGCCCTCCTCAAGGATAGTCTTTATCCTACACCAAAGGGTGCCATAGGTACACGCCGAAACCCATGGACCCCCCCTTACCGGCCAGGGAACCTGTAAGTGAATGTGGATACCTATTTAACCACCTATTTATGACACACCCGAAGCAGCCAATTACCCAAATCCCTTGGCGCAGTGTAGGGTAGGCGAAAACCCCCGTAAAGGGGGGGAAATTCCTACCCGGCCCCGAAGCGACCAGCGATCCTTACACTGAAACCATAGGGTGGGAGCGTGGGTCGCTGGAATTCCGAGAAAGAGGCTGGAGGGGAGGTGGGGCAGCCCTAAATAGAGCCTTGGCGCCCCGCCCCCTTCAGCCTGTGCTCTCCTCTCGCGGGAGGACGGCAAATGGCGTCCTCCCCCACCCGCTTCAGATTAGTCTTAAAACAAAGCAAGCAAACACTTTTGCTTAATTCAACCACTTTTCTCAATAGGTCGCACGGAAAACTAAACAAGATCTTTTATCCCAGTTGTCCTTGAAATGAAAGCACAGTAATTGTAAAAATATTCCTGTAAGAATCTCTCTATTTTGGCATGTTGCACTTCTAGTTAAGTCAGAGGCCATTTCCACACTACACCATTATAGTGTTATTATTCCACTTTCAATATCCTACGGAATTCTGGGATTTGCAGTTTAGGGAATGTCATTTAGATTTCTCAGCCAGAGAGTTCTTTGGCCCCAGTAAACTACAAACCCCCGAATTCCACAGGATGTTGAAAGTGGAATAATAGAACTATAACAGTGTAGTGCGGAAATGGCCAGAGTCTCAGTTTGGTTTATGTCATGCTGTTTACATGTTTGTTTTATTATGTATCTGATACTGTGCTCTCTTCTGATTTCCTTTAGTGTAGATAAGATTGTTTTGTTCTACTGCATGCAAAAACTGTGGCTTAGACATTTATAATTATCAGTTTATGTTGTGATATAGTATTTCAGCAACAAAATCATTCCTTATTCCCAGGAGTGTCTTTCTCAGCAAATGTGGATCTGTCACATATCGGTTGTCCTCTTATTGTGACTTTCTGCAAATATGTTTTTCAACAGCTAATGAGAAAGATGGGCTATGAAATCTGATACAACTGAAAGTACTCTGGATATATTTAAAGACTACTATTGCATGCATAGGATAGCCCTAAAAAAACCCCAAAACAATCATTTGTCTTCTAAGTACTGCAAAAATATGCATTGCCGATCAATAGAAGTCTGTAGCAGTCACCATATTCCCAAAGGACTGATGTGAATGAATGTGGATTGGCTCTCTCAACCAAGGCAATATGTCACAGGAAAGCAAAAGAGCAGATACTGTTCTCATCAGATTAGTGGATGGTTTATTTCGTTTGCACTACACACTCAGTGAGCTGGAGAGTCTATACCAGGCTGCAATCTAATCAAGCATCTTTAAAATTCAGACTTGAGAGAATGCTTGTACTCTGTAAACAAATAAAGTGGCTTCCTTGCTCCCAATTTTCCTCAGTGATAGAGCACCCCTCTGGGACCAGCACTCAGTGCAGCTATAAAACGAAAGCAACTGCCTTCTGTACCTAAAAATGCGGAAAGGGGGAGGGGAGGGGAGGAGGGAAAATGGAGTATAGCAGCACCTTTAATACCAACATGGGTTTTTATTTTTTGCATGAGCTTTCATGGAAATAATCCCACCTCTTTGGATGCAGTACAGAGTGTATCTTCAACACACAATAGCTTTAAGAATACTGCCCAGAAGGCCTCAGGAAAGCCAGCCAGCTGGCACACAAATGGATTTTTCTCAGATCTTCCCCTTTTTATGACAACAGATCAAAGAAGCTGGCTAAAGCACATTGGAATTGGAGGCTGAGGGGCAAACACTCAGTATTTTTCTTTACCCCTTTCCCTGTCAGCATAGAGGGGATACAGAACTATGTCTTGCCCTTTCTTGCTGCACCCACATTTCATTGCTTTGCAGAACTTGGGAAATTTACATTTTTGGATTACAGTTCTCAGAATCTCCTAGCCAGCATCAGTGATCATGCTAGTGTGGTACTCTAAGAACTGTAGTCTTAAAAAGGAACATTTCCATGCTCTTGTTGTTCTATGCCTTCAAATCATTTCTGAATTATGGTGAACCTAAGGCAAACCTATCAGGTTTTGTTTGTTTGTGCAAGATGTTCGGGGGGGGGGTGTGCCTTTGTCCTCCTCTGAGGCTGAGAGAATGTGAGTTGCCAAGGGTCACCCAATAAGTTTCCATGACTGAGTGGGGATTCAAACCCTGGGCTATAGACTTGTACTCCAATGCTCAAACCACTATACCACACTGGCTCTCTTACTCAGCTCTTTAGAAAACAGACATGACTGTAACTCTAACAGCCTGGAAGAGAATCCAGGAGACCAGTTTCTTACTGCTCCCTTGCTACAATGCCTAGGCAGGACTGTCTTCCCCAACTGACATTCTTAGCTTGTATTTATCTCCTTTCCCTAACAGATCCCAAAACAAAACCAAGACATCCTAGTCTCAGCAATTTTGAATCAATGCACAATGGAAAAAGGGCCTGAAAACAAAACAGATGTTGCTGCAGGGCACAGGAATATAGAATGGCTCTGGAGGAGGGCAATAAGCCCTCATTTGTTTTATTTGTGTACTTCATATCTCACTTTTACTTTCTCACAGCATGGTACCCCAGGCTCTGTACTTTAAGGTTATTGCCCTGTCTTTGGTAACTGAGCAAACAGTTGGTCCTCCACATTCACTAGAGTTAGGGGTGCAGGATCCTCACAAAAATGGAAAAATTGCAAATATCAAAATGTATGTGGGTATCTGTGGGAAGGGGGCTGAGGCATTGTGAGGAGAAGGGGTACCCAAGGTCTATACCAGGTCAGGGAAAGGAGAGGGAAAGGGGTTGGGTTAGCATGGTGGCCCTCTACTTCCTCTTTCACCCATCTCCTTCCTTGGGTGTGTGGGGCATCGGGAGAAGGCTTGTGGGGCTGAGAAATTGGGCTGTGAGCTGTCCCTAGCTGGCCAAGCAGTGCCTGGTGGAAGACCAAAGGCAGGTTATTAAAGAGCTGCATGGCCTGACTGGAGCTGCCAAGAGGGAAGAAGCACGTGAGGTGGGGGGGCACAGGGGGTTAAAGAAACTCACAAATAGTCAAATCTGTGGAAGTCAAACCTGCAAATGTGGAGGGCTGACTGTATTTACCTCTCCCCTCAACAGAACCTGTTTTTAATCCTGACCCTTCTGAAGAACCCAGGTAGAAGGCAGATTTCTTCTGTATGTTCTTTGTACATCCAGAAGGTTTCCCAGTTGCTCCATTATGAATCTGAGTCCTCCTAAACACAGAGTGCTACTGTTGCCAGAGAAGGAAACAGAAACTGAATTGTCCTGTCAGATCGCACCAGTGTTCCTGTGAAAACGGTGTTACGACTGCTGGGAGACAGAACTGGCCTCACATGACCTTCAGAACCCTCAGTTATGGAGCACCCTCAGAATATCACCCATCTTGATGGACCACGGTGCTCCCGGTTCCCAACTGTATCCATATATTTTATGGCACTACTGTAAGGCTCATAAAATTCCTCAGCAAGTGCAGGGTCACAGCCCCATGGCCAGCTGATACAGTGACAGCATACTGTTAGAGGCAGGTTCTAAGCTGCAGCTTGGAGAACAGTCTAGATGTAATTCCTGGAGACCAAGTTCAAAGTCCATGTTCAGCTCTCAAGAAGGAGCTCCTTTCTGCAACACGGCAGAGCTTTGCTGGACTTTCTAACTTGGCTAACTGCACGGACACCTTCACCCATCTGGCAGAAACTGATCTCTTCCTTGGCTGAGCAATCGACAGCTGAGAACCTGGACATCACAATGTGACTATTCATTCTGTCTTTAGTTAGAGAGAAATAAAGTTCAGTCATATAGGCCAGACAGCTTTCATTAGGGAACATGCATCAAATTGCTCTGGGAAAACAAAGGCAAGAGGAGCATAGGTGTCAGTTTTACATGTTACTTTTTCTGGTCTGTGAAACATGCTCATAAGGGATGCCCTTTAACATATTTCCATGCTTATGATCTGATATTTACATGAAGCATCATTTTCATGGATTAGGAGAGGGGCAATGCACGTATGTAAGACATGGAGACTACTCATAAGAGCAATCCTGTGACTTAAAAATGGAATACGTGAATTGAATTCTAGTTGTCATCAGCACAGGTGATTAACAAAGCCTCTGGCAAAAAGCTCCTTTTTTGCAAAGTCTTTTTATGTCCACTCAGCCCCTCCTTTCTTCTGTATCAGTATCTGCATTGGGAGGATAGTAAAGGAAGGCTGGACAAACACAGATGATTGTATCAGATTGATGTCTACAGTAAACAATGGAATGGAAAGAATAGGTTGCTACTGATTCAACTGCAGCTGTATGTACCTGCCTGAAACAGGCAAGGTGAACAGCAGCTGTCTCCAGAATCCCTTACTGGATATGCATGAATACAAAACAGAGAAAAATGGACAAAGTAGATAAGCCTTCCTCATTAGCTATACCTAGCGTGTGAACTTATAAGTTTGACCATCAAAGTGGAAATCAGAAGAAAAGTGGAGGCTGGTATGATGTGGGGGGACCCCAGCCCTGGATGCATTTTGGAAGAAGCCTTCAAGTAGCCTCTAGAAGGTTCAAAATGTATTTGTTTACTTATACCAGACTCACCTGACCTGGTTGTTTCATGCCACATGTGCATATTGTTAGTTTTGGATAAATGGTTTGCTGAAACATGTTGAACTGCCCAAAAATATATCTAATTTGTTAACTGAGGTATATCTGCACTGTGTCACCCTCTCATCACCATTACTAGTGGGTGCTTTACAATATCACATAATATAGTAAAGAGTGATTTCAACTACACTGAAGTCTAAGCAAGAATCACTGTTTTTTGTGGTCCCCTGAAAGTAGTTCTGTGGTTTGAATATAGTATGAATGAGATCAACATTAGTGTTAGGGATATGAACAGTGTCCCTTTAAACTTTTAATCACTAATGGAATCAGGGATGTCAGCTGTAGGGTTATGCAAGCCTCTCAGTTCCTGTATGTGTGCATAGGCATATGGTCACTGACTGCCAAGGGGACTAATTGTGGCTCTTGGGGCCAAAAGGAGCTGGACTCCTGGTTTAAATGCCTCCTCTACAGCTATCATCAGCACACCTTAAGCTATGGACACTTCACATCAAGTCAGAAATATGATGACTCGTTTATCAGTTCTCTCTCTCTTTCTCTCTCTCTCTCTCTCTCTCTCTCACACACACACACACACACATTTTATATTACACTGCAGTTTGGAATCTAATTTCTTACTGAAACTATTTTTCTTCAGAAACATATAGGCAAGATGGGATGTATTCTTGGATTTGATACCACACAAGACAGCCTCAAATTTGTCCAGATTGAGAATTAAATTTCTGGAGAATTTCTTTTTTTCAAAAAGCATATTTTCTGTATATATAGATACTATGAACAGTCTGAAATCATATGAGTTATGACCAGTGACATTTCAAAAGTTAGAAAAGTATTAGAAAATTTTGGGACCAGTAATTCAAAATGAAAAACATCTGCTTGGATGTGAGTGGCATTAGCAGATCAGATTCAAATTATAAGCAAAATATACAGTTGATTTAAAGAACCAGCGTGGTGTGGTGGTTTGAGTGTTGGACAATGACTCTAGAGACCAGGGCTTGAATCCCCAGTCATTCAAGAAAATCCACTGGGTGACCTTGGGCAAGTCATGGTCTCTCAGCCTCACAAGAAGGCAAAGGCAAACAAAACAAATCCTGAACAAATCTTGACAAGAAAATGCCTTAGGGTCACTATAAGTCAGAATTTACTTGAAGGCATACAACAATTGTTTTCTCAGTCACTGTTAATTTATTCAGGTTGCAGAGTACAACTCTTATTGGTGCAAAGTTTGAAAAAATTATTTGTATATTAACCACTGTCCTGGATATAGTAGGAATGGGATGAGAGAGTTGAACCTTGTAATCAATCAATTTCTCCCCACCCCACCCACTGCCATGGCCACCACAAGACTAGAGTCTTTACTAACAACACAATGAGACCTATCTCTGTTTGGAACCACAATCTCATATATTGCAATACTTCTGAGACCTTTGCATATAATTTCAAGACTCTCTTGTGAAGGGTTTGCCCTCATTAAAAAAAAAAACCAGATTAACCATATTAACTAACTGGAGTCTATAAATTCATACAGTAGGGGAATTAAATTTGCTATGCAGTCATCCTTCCACATTTGCTGGGTTAGGGGCACAGGACTTCAGTGAAAGTGGAAAAACTGTGAATAACTCTAGGCCCTCCCAAACCATACTGAACACACAAAAAAGTATGATCACCAAATTCAACCCACCATGAATTCCCCTGAGGCATCCAGGTTCCTTCGTAAGGCAGAAGTGGATGGCTGGTGGGACTTACTGCCACCTCCCACTGCTGCCCCACATGATTTTTAATAGGGACTTACAAGCCTCATTAGCAGTTTCTCAGTCTCACGAGGCTTGCAGTCCCTATTAACAATGGCATAGAGAGGCAGCAGAGGTGACAGCAAATAATCCATGAATAAGCAAATCCACAAAAGTGAAATCCGCAAATGTGGAGGGCTGACTGTATATCCACAGAAGATAAGAGAGACCTTTGGATAAGCCACCACTGTCCACATGGGTCATGTGTTCACAAGAAGTGACCTCAGTCAAGACAGGCTTAAGAAATTGCCCATTAAGGTAACCTCTTGGAGTGGGAGTTCAATTTCAAATATATGTTAAAATCAAATGACAAACAGAGATTTAAAAACAAACAAAGCATGCTTTTCAGAGAATGGCATAAAGGAGCAGGACAACAGAAAGAGGTTTTTCTTTCTTTTACTGTTTCTCTCCATTCTGAGTATGCTTCCCAGTTCCCCAGAGGGCCAGGACTGCAGAAAACCATCCTTGCACAGACAGACAGCAAGCTCTTTCCCTAGAGTGAGCAGGCAGGGAGATCTTAGTGGCATGTGGTGGAGGAGGTGTCTGATAGTGCCTTGTGAGTCCTGTTTACTTAATCCCAGCCAACAGAATCTGTATGAAACCTGACTTTCTTATAATGTAAAAAATAAGTGAAGAGGAAAACTGGACTTAGAAAACAGGCACCCATATCTTCCCCAGATGATAATCTATTCTGACACTACAAACTACTTGTCAGCCCCTAGTCAGTTATGGATTTGTGTATGTATGCTGCTCTCAGCTGTCCATGCTCCCAAGTGACAGCATGCATGTGCTCTCCTAAGCTTGTATGGTTTTTATTTCTTCATGAACACTCATACAATTTTCCTACATTCCTTGAGGGTGTACACACATGCAAATAAACACACTATTAACAAGGAGACCCCCCCCCGCCCCACATTAGTCTGTCTTTATCCCTATTTTTCAATGCGCAAGTCTGCAGCCAGGGAACTAATCTGCCTAGAACAAGAAGGCCATAGCTTGTTTAACATGACCCAGCATAGCAAAAAGTAGCAGCTAGAAAGGAAGCCAGGTCTCCTGAGTTCTTATCCAGTGCCCTACTTCTTGAGCCATCACACTAAAGGGCTCAGCAATCAGCAGGAGCTCATTTCACTGTGGAAAAACAAGGATACACATCTATGTGTGTATTCATCTCTCTATAATTGCAGTAATCTCCAGTAAAAGAATCCAGAGGTCAGGCTTTGTAGAGATCATCACTGCTTTACAGAGGCCATTTCCGCACTAGACTGTTATAGCGCTATTATTCCACTTGCAACATCCTATGGAATCCTGGGGTTTGCAGTTTCGGGAGGGGCCACTTGGCCCCTCCCGAAACTGCAAACCCCAGGATTCCATAGGATGTTGCAAGTGGAATAATACGCTATAACAGTCTAGTGCGGAAATGGCCAGAGAAGAGAACTGCTGAACAATCTAAATGCCATATTGGAGGTGACTGGGTGACTTTGCTGTAAATAGATGTCCAAGAAAATAACCACTCATTGCGTAACAGCCTGAAATACAAATGCCTTCAGTAGTACGCCCCTCAGCCTCTCTGATGTACTTTATGGATCTTCTTCAGCTGGGCTGAAAGGGTGCCTGAAGCCATTTGGCCATTGGCGAGCTAACTGGTTCAAAACAATTTGCAGAAATGCCTTCATTATTACTTAACTGGAGTAAGGAACAGATGAATAAGTGATGGAGAATCATCTAGGAGCCAGCAAGGCTCTTAGGCATCCTTTCGTTTTTTAATACACTGATTAGCTCCAAAGAACTGTAAGCGATAAGAAGCTGTAGCATAGTCCAATATTGGTTTATTATAGAGACCTTTCTAGACAAGGCAGCTTTTACAAAAAGGGATGGAAGAGTTGGCCAGTTTCTGTGAAGGATCCAGCCAATCTTCTCTTAACATAAGGTACATAAAGTTCCCAATAAGCTACATTGTCTCTCCATTCAAATTTCAGCAGATTATTCTCCAACAAAAAGACCACTTTCTCCTTGCCTTCCAAACTTCAGGGGGACAGAAATTGTTCTTGTGTGCCTTCAAGTTGTTTCTGACTTATGGAGACCCTATCACAGGGTTTTCTAGGACTGAGAGTGTGAAACACTCAAGGTCACACAGTGGATTTCCTTGGCTGAGTGGGGAATCGAACCCTGGTCCCTAAGGTCGTAGTCCAGTGCTGAAACTACTACACCCCACTGACTCTGGAACAGAAACATGCTACTGTTAACATGAGTCAGTTTGGAAGTAGCAAGTTTTTAGTGCACAATGTTGCAGACACTGTTGGTCTTTAAAGGTCCTATGGTAGAAATTAGAGAGCCAGTGTGGGGTAATGGTTTGAGCATTGGACTACAACCCTGGAAATCAGGGTTCGATTCCCTGTTTGGGCATGGAAACCCACTGGGTGACCTCTGGCACATCACACACACATTCTCACCCCCAGAACATCCTGTGATAGGGTCACCACAAGTTGAAAATGACTTGAAGGCACACAACAACAACAATTTCTGTCTTCCTGGACTTTGGAAGGCAAGGAGGAAGTGGTCTTTTGAGAATAATCTGTGACTCTGTGTTACAAATTGAATGAAGAGGCAATGTAGCTCATTGTACCTTACCTCAAGAGAAAATTGGCTGGATCCTTCACAACTTCAAAGCCTCCGCTGTCTTTGAACTCCAAGCCAAAAAGATCTGCAGCAGAAGAAGACAGACAGCAACAACTGACAACAATACCATTCTCAGAAGGGAGCATCACTAAGAAGCGTTGCCACCCAGGCTGGTTCTGAATCTTTCTCCCTCCATCCGACTGAGGTACGCAGTGAAATCCCTGACAGCAATAACTGTAACCTACAACCATGTTAAGCTTTTAGATGCACAACTGTACACATAAGCATGCATGCACACAGGTACATGCATGTGCGCGCGCGCACACACACACACACGCACACACACACACACACACACCCCACCTAGGATTTCCCCACAAAGGCAGGAGCTCACCCCTGCTCCCTCTCCAAATCACTGCCTCCCAGATTCTTTGTCTACATTTTAAAATTTACTAGCACTATAGCCTGTGACTAAAAGAGAAATTATTAGCTTCTGCATTATGAGAAGGTTAGTGTGTAGCCGATGTACATCAAACTGACTCAAACTACCAGGTGTCAACACTCATTTCAGTAACACTAAGGAAGACAGCGGATCCAATGTAGTATGGTGTTTGAACACCTAACTATGAGAAAAGGGTTTGAACCCTCACTCAGACATGGAAACCCACAGGGTGATTTGGGAAAGTCACACTCTCTCAGCCTCAGAGGAAAGCAAAGGCAAAACCCCTCTGAACAAATCCTGCCAATAAAACTAGGTTCACCTTAGGGTCACTGTAAGCTGGAAATGACTTGAAGGCACACAACAACAACAATAATTAAGGTACCCATGTTTACTGGTACTTAGATTTCACTTAGATTTCATGAAGAGTGAGAGCAAGACTACAAGGAAATGGAATCCTATGAAGCAAAAAAGAACAGAAGTGAAACAAGTTTGAACACGTGCACATCACATCCATCACTACTTTATGCTTGCCATAAGACTGGAACTCTGTCCAGTTTCAGTCCAAGATACAATGGATAAAATGGGATGACTGTCTAAACTCCTGCTCTGCCCAGTCTTTAATAACTGCTGAGTGTTTTGCATCATGCAAATCCTGCTTTTGGCTCACTCTGACTGATGAACAGGCCGTTCTTATATCCCCTTCTGGTTCATTCAGCCAACTGTCTGTTGCCTGACATGTGTGTAGGCCTGGGCTTTGAGTCAAAGCAGGATTCTATACTGCTGACAGTGGCAGGTAAAGTGTAGTTCTAACGATCATCAAGGGAAAGTTTCCAATGTATCCTGCAATGAGGTGACACTATTTCTTTAAAAGGCAGTCAGTCACCAATAACATGGGGAGGTAGAAAGGATCTTTCCAAATGGCAAAACATGTTACAGTAGAATTATTATTCTGCCCTATGCAGAAGGGCATAATTTTTACTTCCTGGCACCTCCAGTTAAAAGTGTCAGATAACAGCTGGTCGGAAACAGGTTTGCTTGAGATCCTGGAGAGCTGCTGCTACTCAGAGTTAGTCACAGTGGGTTCAATGGATCAATTGTCTGACTTGGCTATAAGGTAACTTTGTATTTTAATAGAATGGCAAAGGGTAGGTTCAACCACACATACACACACTCTGTCATACACATCTAATGCTTTTCTTTACTGAATGAATTTTGTCTCTGAAGCAGGAAGTAAGAAAGCAAAGCCCCAGTAGTTACCACTGCTGGCTACCAAGTCCCACCAAACTTCATGGACTCCCTGAGCCAAGGGAAAAGCTGAACTTGCCAAACATCCAGACATGTCTTTCAATGGAATTCCACTTCTGATGCTGAACCCTTTCCTTGACAGAAGAATCAGCTCTCCCCTGACATCACAATTTTCATTTCTCACTATAACTGTGTTTGCATCTGATGCCTTAGAACTGGAAGATTTTATACTATAATGTTTCACAGAGCTGAGCAGAGTCTGAAATGAGGGAAGTAGACTACATCCTGCACTAACTCCTTATGCATATCTAGTTCCCCAGACTCTGGCAGCTTTATAATGTACTCCTTAGGGCATTAACCAGCTGCTGATACAGCAATGCAATAAATAATTCATACAACTTGGCAAACAGCCTATACAAAGCCACAAATGATGGCACAAAGATGTTTAACTCTACTGCCAGGATTTCTGCCATCAGCCACTGGAAAGGGGGAAGGAACAGCAGGAAGAGGTAATGTTCCTGCTACAGTTAGCATAGCTTTAGATTTCAAGGGTGACAAACATAAACTGAACTGCAGCACAAATAATCCCCTTGATATTCTCAGTACCCTAAGCCTGATGCATAATACATAGTACAAGCCGAACAATATAAGAGGGTATACAACACAATGATTGTATACCCTCTTATATTGACATGACATGTGTGTCAAGGTCATAACATACTGCCTTTCTCTGCCCCACTCCCAGGGCAGCCAATTATATGAAGGCAGGGAAATGCTAAATGTCATGACAGGATGCAAGGTTTCTTTTAGTAGATCAGAGAAGTTTGGCATGGACAGTAAAAAAAGAGAGAGGCATGGTTGTCATTTCAGGCACCAATCACACCTTCATCATCCCGGCTAGTCCCTCTCTATCTCTTTTGGTATCATGGTCACAATGGAACTTTCAAAAAACAGATGTTTATAAAGCTTCTTTGCATTTTGGCAACAAGACACTCTCCAGCCATTTTGACAATTCATTCTTTTCTCCTTCTTTCTAGCTTCGCACAGTCTGCAAAATGTCCTGAGAGAACCTTTGCATAATTCATCCTGGCTTTTTTGGTGGGTGAGAATTGGAATTGGAATTGTTCTCTCTTTACACACACACACACACACACACACACACACTACAAAAATTATCCATTATTGAAAATAAATTATTGTGGCTTATAAAAATGAAGTAAGAATAAGAACATGATGGAATAAAATGCCAGTGGTTTCTTCCAATGCAGCGTCCAGAAAGATTCAAAATGGATTTAAAATGGATTTAAAATTAGAACGTTTTGAAAGAAAGAATAAGACAAATCAATTAGAAAAGCATTATTTGAAAAACCCAAGGCATTAAATTTCTAAGATTTGTAAGACAATTCTGGAACAAGAATTAGAAGAAGAAACAATAAAAGAGATGATAATTAAATGGGCACAAAATACTGGACATGAAATACAGCTTGAAAACTGAGGATTATGCTGGAAGAGAACAGAAAAATTCACCTTATCACAAGAACTAAAAGAGAACCGTTTAAAAATGGTTTTCATATGGTATCTTGCACCAGATAAATTAGACAAGATCTACAAGATAGGACAAAGTAACTGTTGGAAGTGTCAGGACATAAAAGGAACATTCTTTCATATGTGGTAGTCCTGTCCACAAGCCCTCTTCCCAAAAATGGACAAATATACTCTATATGATGATGGCAGCAAGAATTATGTTTACCAAAGTATGGAAAAATAAAAGTATTCCTGATATAGAGGACTGGATGATCAAACTGCTGGAAATGAAAGAATTAGATAATGTAACACTCAGCATTAATGGAAAGATGAAGGAAGCAAATAGTGAAGAATGGGAACCAGTAATGAGATTTCTGGGTGAAGAGTATAGAAATGCAATACTCATAAAATAACCAAAGATTAAAGATGAGCTAAAGTATCATGGCAAAAAGAAAGGAGAAAGTCCCATACATATCCGCAAGGTGCTTATCATTTTAAAACTATATTATGGAACAAAATGGTTAAGGTACCAGTGGAAGACTCTGGATTTTAAACACATGCATTAGATGAGGCAGAAAGTTAACAAAACAGAAAAATAAAACTAAAGTAAAAGAAGTTGTAAATAGAAGATAAAGAGGGGGAAATAATCCAACAAAAGGTAAGTAAGAAGTGAAAAAAAGAATACAAAAAAAATTATGATGGATAATATTGAGAGGCTAAAAATCATAGGTATGATACAGTCAATAATTGTATGTAAATATGATGCTATCAACCTAATTGAGACAAAGATACCCATAGATATTATAAAGAAGTTCACTGAATATAATTAAAATACATTATTGTAATTTTAAAATTTTATTAAAGTATAATAAAAAATCAAATTAGAAAAAATAAATTATTGTGCCTTGAGATTATTGCTTTGTTCAAGCATGTAAGAGATTCCTACAACTTAATGCATTTTAGCATTCACCATTATGTTTCTGTTACACTTTGTTCCTAAAAATCCTTCATTTTATACTTGATATTTCTTAGACATTTTCCCCTGATAATATTAAGAGACTTAGAGAAAATTACCCATTTCTCAGACTTGCCAAGTGTAATGTTTTCTAGTGTGGAGGAGGAATGGAATGGCAGGAAAAATGTCTTAAATCAATAATACCTTTGTCTCCTAAATTCCAGACCAATTAAGAGATTGTGAATGTATTTTGCATCTAGAAACTGTAGCTTTATTGCAACAAATAACAAATGGAAAGATCTTTCCTTCTCTTTTGCTCAGTACTGGAAAACAGGCAAGACAGGAGCTCCCCATACTCTTCTTCTTGCTCTGGCTTTTCCCATGAGAATTCTGGTTTGCTTGTGGAAAAGTACAGTTTCTGTTAAACCAGACTCTCTGCTGCAAAAGTTTCAGGTGAAACCAAGGGATACCACTTCTCTTGTGCACCCATAGACCACCAAAAGCCACTATCAGGAAGCAGGAGTGGTCCTCTTATTTCTAAATAGCCGACTGTGAACTGCTGCTTTTAGCACCACCATTATTCTGTCCACCTCTCTCATATCCAGAGCTTACTGACACTGTCAGCATTCAGCTGTTATGGGGAGAAGGAGGAGCTGCCAGGGGGCTATTGTGCCTTCAAGTTGCCTGTCGACTTATGTTGACCCCAGGAATTTTTCATAGGGTTTTCTCGGATAAGCACTAGTCAGAAGAGGTTTTGGCAGTTCCTTTCTCTGAAATATAGCCTACAGCACCTGGTAATTGTTGGCAGTCTCCCAACCAAGTAGTAACCAGAGCCAACCCTTCTTAGCTTCCAAGATATATAGGATCTGGTGCCCTTAGGGTATTCAGGCAGGATCTGGGCCTATTACCTCTGAATATTAGGCCTGTTTCCATCCCTTTTAAAAGATGACACAATCTAGGTTTTATTTCCAAAGGAGGAACCCCATTGGTCATTTGTTTTTATACAATGCTCTGATCCAGAGATTGTTTGACACATTACAACAAAGTGAAAAATGACAACTCTTTTTTTGTCTTTACCATCAGTGCTCCTTGCCATCTATCTCACCTTCCTAAATGGCTTTTAGCCATGTACTATACTTGTTTGTGAAATAGTTAACAGATTTGCACAAGGCAGTACAAAGCAAAAATCAGATTGTTCCCTTCATTTTCTGCTTAATTCCTAGTTGGTACAAGGATAGATTGACTGTCTTTCTGTACATAAACTCTCCTTACCCCTTTTATGGACTGAAGCCACGTATGGAGCAAACTTTGAAACACTCGAAAGCTCACATAAGATTATTTTCACAAAAATAAGAAAAGTGAGGAGAGGCAGATTTCAGAGATCTCTTTAAGCCTGGCACATTTGCTATGCATGGCTGACTGCCGGTGCCAGGCTCTGGCAAAAGCCAAGCCAGCTCCCACGTTAGCCATTCTCAGGGCCAAAGAAGCACAAGGGTTCCTGTGTTTGATCCAATTGGTTCCCTTCCTTCCAGAGAAGCTCCCCAACTGCCTACCTTCCATGTGAAGTCCTGGTGCAACAACTCTCTACAGAGGTCACAAGGAAGTCAAACTATTTTGCCTGAGAAAAGACCCTTAGCTACATGACAAGGCCAAAAATAAACAAAACCCCCTATTCCTTATTGTTAAGCACAAAAGGCTAGAGCAGGTCCTTCACCATAAACACAGTGGAACTTATGAGCCACCTAAATTCCTCCCAGCAAACTTTCTCTTTTATACAAAGGTTGTGAAAAACATTTGCTGGGAAACACAGTTGCAGTTAGAATCTGTTGGCTCAAAGCAAAGAAGCACACCCTTCTCTTCTCTCTCTTTCTCTATCCTGAGAAAGGCCAAGTAGGTGGAGCAGGGACGAAAGCTACAATGTGAGGAAGAAGGAAATGCAAGAAATGTTATCTGCCTGAGCAGCCCCATCTCTGAAAGCCACAGGCTAATGAAGCAGGCTGTACTTTCTCCCACCCAGCTCCCCAACTCCACCCTGGACAGGGGCCAGCTGGGAGAAAGTGAGTCAGATGCTGGGAACCAGGGGGATTTGTTGCCTTTTGTCCAAAGCGGTCTTCAGAAAGATTTGCATGGGGTAGCGGGAGGAGAGCGAGCTAATCACAGAGCTGATGCATCTCTCGGCAAGAACCCAGGGCAAGGTGTCAGGGACTAAACTGGAATGTTGGGGGATTATGTCTACACTGCAGTCATGCTTAGCACAGAGTCAGGATGTCAGAGTCAGAGTCAGTGCACTACCCTACCCCACCCCACAGCCTAGAAACGCTGAGCATTTAACTCATTCCCACTTTGGGATCTTAATAATTGTAATTCTGAGAGAAAGGTTAGGAAACACTTAACTAAGGCCATTTCCGCACTAGCCCATTATAGCGCTATTATTCCACTTTCAAAATCCTATGGAATCCTGGGGTTTGCAGTTTAGGGAGCGGTCAGCTGGTCCCTCCCTAAGCTGCAAATCCCAGGACTCCATAGGATGTTGAAAGTGGAATAACAGCACTATAACAGGCTAGTGCAGAAATGGCCTAAGAGTCAGAAGTGTCTGTCACCTTATGCTACAATTCTCCAGACTCTTTTGGGGAAAGTATGAGAGTTAAAAGTAAAGCAAAAGCTGACAAATTTGTAGTAAAGAACTGCCTTCTGTAAAACAATGTTCAAGTATTAGCCTTCCTTCTCCACACTGTCCCTGTGAGAAGCAATGAATTTAGACACTCCCTCCTGCCTTGTAAGGAACACGGGGTGCACATACATCTGCCGTATCTTTGGGGTAGAGGGAGAAAAGATTGACAGCTTTAACAACTTACTATTCTCAATATGTTTAACACTATAACGGTTTACAGCAACAAAAAATTAACTGCTTGTTAAACAGATGCCCAATCCCAACAGGTTTTTCAGAGCCAATGAATGCTCAAGTCTGGAGGCTTTAAACAAGTATAAAGAAGATGTTGAGCTAGTAGGGCAACTAGTAGGATCTCCTAGGGTGAGACAGTGGGTCTTTTGCTCATAAACTGAATGGAGAAGGAATGATGGCACACACACATGACCGGTTGGAAGTTTTTACCTTATTAATAAACAATTTAGAGAGATAGAAGTACAGAGAGGATGGTTGTATTGATCATAAATCAAACTCCCTGATGCTTATTATGGTAATAATTTTATTAGGCCAACTAAAAGGGCACAAAAATCTCAGTGGGCTAGCTTTTGAAACAAATGCTTCTTCACCAGACGGAAGAAAAGAGAATGACAATATTAGGACCACATATTCTGCACCTTGCCTTGAAATGGCACAGAGGGAGGGCTGGAAGAATTTCAGTTAATCAAACACCATTCTCAGTGCCCTGGGTTTTGCTGGGAATAACATTTTGCCTAATGAAGAAACATTGGTTTCAGAAGCTAGCACAGTGAGATTTCTGTGCCTTTTTTGTATGTCCTTATTGCCATAATGAGGACTGTGGAATCTGGGAAAAGTAGATAGGGTAGGAGTGGCCAAAGCGCATCCTGTATGCAATCCTCCCACTGTAGTATGCCATCACCACTACCTAGAATAACATTTAAAAAAAACAAACCCTTAGAGTTCTTGTAGCCTTTAGGGGTGTGGAGGCAACTTCACTAAAGTCTTCAACCTCTTGGTGGCTTCTGGTTTTCCAAAAAGCACCCCCATGCTTAAAACAACCCAGAAAAACTATTCTTTGCATCCCCTAGAGAATGTAAAGAGCACATCTATTTGTGTGTCCTGAATCTTGCACTGAGACAGCCTCACTGAAAGGCTGTGAGCTGCAGTTATTATAAGAGAGGTGAGGGCACATTCCAGAGGCCTGGGACTTGCATGTGCTCCCCTCTGGCCCTTGAAGGGCTGCCCCACCCCACCTACCCCAACACTCCCATTTACAGAAGGCCTCTTGCAATCTGGGCGATTACTTCTTCAAAGAGTACATAGTTAAACAATGGGATTCACTGCCCAAAAGATGTAGAGATGGCTGCCAACTGGTATGGCTTTAAAAGGGAATTTGGCAAATTCATGAGAATAAAGCTTCTTTCAAGACAGGACTTCCTGTCCTCTTCTTGACCTTGCTAACTTGGTCATGTTCCCTCCTCCTTGTTGCCATCCATTTCTGAAGCAGCCTGTGAAAACCAAAAGAGCAGAAAGTATGCCCTCTCCTGCAAGACAGTATGCCCTGTCTTGAAAGTATGCCCTCTCCTGCAAGACAAAGGCAGGCAAGGCTCAAAAAGCTACTGATGTCTATGAAAGTCTGGAGCCAGGCTTTAGAATACTACAGGTTCAAGTGAACCACAGAATCACTCCTAGGCCTCCAGCAGCCAGTAAAGACCCCTCAGTCAGAGCATCTAGCTATTTTCTGAAAGCACCTCTCATCCTTAAATAATAGAGTAACCCCCCCTCTCCCCTTCCCTGAGCATTTCATTTCTTCCCATTGCAAAACAAACCAAGTTGGTTTCAGGCGCTAGTGGAACAGGGGCTCTCAACACTCTTAACACTGACTTACCATACATACTCTACTTAAAAATGAACAAGCCATGTCTGGGAATTCAAAACTATAGATTATTTCTAAGAAGAGCTAATTGGGAAATGATCCTTTTGTGCTGCCAAAGCAGGCATTTTCTACCAAATAACTCTAGGCATCAGTGCCTCAATATGGATGAGTCAATACAATGGGTTAAACTGCCAGATGTTTCTACCTTTTGGGAAAACAGGATTTCAGCCAGAGACACAGCATTCAAATTCTTGGTATTATGTAAGCCAAGGATTAATCTCATATCCCCAAATATAATGAGAAAAGAAAGCTGGGAAACACATCCTTTCCAATAATGGGGAAGGTGCATGTTTTCCAAGTAAGATTGCTATGATCATAAACACCGCCACGAACCCTGTAAAGAGATCGTACCTTACAACTCCCAGGAATCTCTGTCCCATAGTCTCTCTGGAAGCTGCAAGAAAGAGGGCTGCACCCTCACCCCAACAAAAGACAGTTTCTTAATCTTCTCTCACCAGATAGCTAATCTCATTTGCAATGGCTCCCCATGTTTCACAATGTGACAAAATATTAATACTTTCAAAACAGTAATATTGAATTCTACAACAGAATGTTATCTGCAATAAAATGAAAATTTCTATGCTCTGCAGCAACAGTTTTTTAAACTAATGATAATGCTAGGCCTGATAGTAGCAAAATATATGTTTTCAAGACAGCCAGCATGCTGTAGTGGTCTCAGTGTGGGACTATGTCCTTGGAGTCCAGGGTTTGATTCCCCATTTGGCCACGGAAATCCACTGGGTGACTTTATCCATGTCACACATTCACAGCCCCACAAAACACCATGGGTTGGTGTAGGTTGGAAATGACTTGAAGGCACACAACAACAACATATGTTTTAAAGCTATGAAGCCAGGGTAGATTTTTCTCTTATAAAAGATGTGATTCATCCTTATCTAAGGAGGATGCTAGCCTGGAACCCAGCACTTATTGCTGCAAAATAAGTGCTCTGTGATCAAGTAAAAAGTGCTGCCAAATACTGTTTTCTCCTAGAGAGCCAGTATGGTGTGATTGTTTGAGGGCTGGACTATGACTCCGGAGACCACTTCACCATGGTGCCCTTGAATGTGTCACACATACTCAGCCCCCAGAAAACCCTGTTACAGGTTTGCCTGAGGGTCGCCATAAATTGGAAATAACTTGAAGGCACACAGTAAACAACAAAAGCACTTATCACTTAACGGAACAGAATTCTCCCCCTTGAATTCTGGAGTCATTAGCCCCAGTGCAAGCACTCACTTACGAAAACAGATTACCTTTCCTCTGAAAGGTAGAACTTTTGAACAAGCAAAATGGTGCTGTCCCAAGGCAAACATCTTCTGTTCACTGATGACTGCAGCTACTGTGTGACTGATACTCCCTATATCAATTTTCCCATAGCAAGAAACAGTCAGCAAACTGGAATCTGGATCCAGACTCTAACTATTTCCTGGATCAATGTAGTTACAACATACAGGATTGTGTTCACATTCATTGGAAGATGACTGGGTCCCAGTGGAAGAACACTTAAAAGCATTCTGTAACATACTACCAAAGATCTTTAAAAAATAAGCAACTCATGCTCAAATCAAGATAACAGCAATTATAACAAAATAACTATTTTTTTTCTCAGTCAAGAGCAACTTTTCTACTTTTGTTGCTTCTGAACCATTGTTTGTATCTGTTTCCTCACCCATAGCTACTGGGACATATAGAAGCTGCCAGCTGCTGCCAAGTTTATCTTGGCACTCCCAGTATCAGTTTCCTTGCTTAGAAAGGATGCCTTTTTGGATCACATGGGCTAGGGTATTAGCAGAGCTGGAGCTTAAAAAGTAACTTTTCCAAGTTCTGATCAACAGGCAGTCATTGTTGGATCCAGGCTGATTTTTACTACAAAGGATACCCTAGCCCTTGTCCTGGTACTAAGTATCAAAGGCCCAGAGTAAAAAGGATTAATTGATGGGAAAGCAGATTCAGGAGAAGTCATTGTTGTGACCTGCAAGGCAAAGGGAAAGGAGTTCAGATACTGAGTGCTAGGCTTAACCCAGCACAAAAGAACCAGAAACACTGCAGAGTCACTCCTTAATCCAGTGGTTCTCAACCTGTGGGTCCCCAGATGTTTTTGGACTTCAGCTCCCAGAAGCCCTGAGCATTGACCATAGTGGCTGGGGCTTCTGGGAGCTGAAGTCCACGAACATCTGGGGACCCACAGGTTGAGAACCACTGCCTTAATCAAACCAACCATCTCAGTGAAGTCACAGAACCTCAGCAAATCTCTGACTGAGACTCTATAAAACACATTATATCACAGTTAAAGGAATCCTGCAATTGTCAGTGTGTTTGATACATACGAAGGACAGGTTAATAATATGTCTGCTAACGCAGAAAACTGATTTCCGCTCAGTCATCCTGGTTACGCTCAGGGTCATTTTAACGGTGCCTATATTTAGATCAACCAACATCACCCAGGGGAATTCTGACTAATTTAAATTGAGCCAGTGATCTTTCCCATCTTGCCTAATGCAAGTAATTGTTCTATACAATCAAACATATATGCCAATTTCTCTTTTCAAAGTGGGAGATTTCTACACTTCCCAAATCTAAATAAGAAATGCTTTACACCAGAGATGGGTATTGCGTGGCTTTCACTTCCAGATGCACTACTCAATATAACCAATAGCAAGGAATGCTGGGAGTGGCAGTTCAACAAGATCTGGAGGGCCATACCATGCCTATTCCTGCTTCACAATGTAAAGTTTACAGGATACACCTCTTGAATGTGAAACGGAGTTCCACAAATGTTTACTAGCCTTATCAGCCAGAGAGCCATTATTTATGATCTTTGCCTTTTGATTCTTATCCCTTCCCAGTGTTTCCTGGTATATTCAAGAGAAGGTCATGAACTTTGACTTTGTGCTGCACTTTGGGGGCATTTTGAGTACCCCAAAGCATAGTATGACATCAGAGGTGAAAGAAGGAAGTGTTGCTGGAAGGAAAGGTGACTTAATTTGTGGATATTGCTTCAAAAAATGGAACATTCCTAAATAAAATGACAAAAGATAGTATTCATGAACTATCTCTTAACAACCCTTGCAGAGCAATCTGGTAAGCCTAGCTCCTATTCAGAGGCCCTTTTCACATGGTATTTACCATGCGAAAGGGCCTCTGGAACGTCGTGCGATTGTGAGGAGAGTTTCAGACGACGTCCTCGCACTCGCGTGATGCTGCTAGGGCTGGCAGGTGCCGATCATGCACTATTTAATTTTCGGCTTGTAGCCAAAAATGGTGCATGATTGTGCATCACTCCGGGGCCCCATGCGCACTTATCGTCCATGCGGAGCTTCAGAGATGCGGCCCTCATGTTTCCTCCCCAGCGCAGCCTGGGAAAATACCCGGCTGTGCTGCAGAAGGCAGAGGCGGAGTCCTCATGCTGCCTGCCAGTCAGCAGGCAACTCCTGCGGAGCCAAAGCAGTGGGGACGCGAGAGCATCTCACAAGAGGCTGCTCACGTGATCCCCGCGCCCCCACATCGGAAAGAGGTAAGGTGCGGAAAGGGCCTGAGATGGGAACAATGCATCTTGTTTTCCATCAAGTTCAAGTATGCCTGGTTTTACCTAGAAATTCATGGGCTCTGGTCCATTTTAGGAATTTCCTAACGTACCGTATAATGGTAATACAGAGTATATCAAAGTTTTGCCTCATGCTGCACTTGCCACCCAATACTATGTGAACATTACAGATGGGCTGGCAAACCTCTCTCAAGGGGGAGCCCACTGTTCCTTCATACTGGAGTTTAATACTCAACATTGATCAGAACTCCATCCCTCAAATGGAAATGCTGAGTAGGGCTAGCTGGTTACCCATACTATTTCATCATGTTCAAAGGATTCAGAAACTGCAAACCACTTCAGGAGTAGAAAATATATGAAGAAAAATCCTACAAGCCTGCAAGTAGCAAATCAGAACAATCAAAGAATCACCAGCTGACAGCCAAATCTAGGCATTCAGAGAAGAATCACCTGCCTGAACAAAAGTAGTCATTCTGAAAAGTTTTCTGCCTGGTTTTGCTGTGGGGCCAGGAGAAAAGCCTTCCAAGAACAAAAACAGGTAGCCCTAGCAACAGGAAGCACTTTGTATTCAAGGAAGAGTGTCACACACACACACACACTCCTCCAGCTGCTTCTCTCTCAGCCTTGTTGAAGAAAGCATTAGAAAGCCTTTGGCATAAGGCTGTTGCATACACATGCTTGCAGAGGTCCCTAAGTAACTGTATCCTGTATGACTACAGAAACACTAAGCATGCATACAGAAAAGATCCTCAGCAGACACATTCATTCACTCATTTATTCATTCATTCTCTCTCTCTATAGTTGGACTATTAAGCTTCCAAGACCAAATTTTATTCCTACCCTCACCCTCCCATCCCCTGCTGTCACAACCCTAGTGTAACATTACAGGACACTGGGTTTCTGGTTTCAGTTCCAATTAGAAGAAGGAATCAAGGGGCTCAATAATTTTGCCATTCACTTCTAAAGCTGCTCCCACTCATAAACTTCATGTCACTGCAACAGGCTAGACTTATCATTCACAATTTTACTCCAACTTTGTTCCCACTACTTTAGACAGGAATTTTATTACTTGGCTTTTACTGCCCTCGTCCTCAGTCCTTGGATGGTTGAGAAAGAGCAGGGCCCCTGCCACCATGAACCTCACTCAAGACTACCTTAAACACCATCATAAGCAAACATCTCCAACAAGATGCAGGCCCAAAACTCAGACACCAGGACTTTTCTTCTGTAAGATTTTAAATATGATGAAGAAGCCAGAGAGCTTTGAAAGCTAGTGAAATATATTTTGTGCTTTTTGGTTGATCTAATAAAGTAATCACCACAGCATGTATTGTGGATTTACTTGAATTTCAGTCTTAATCACCGTTCTAAAATGCCCCTCCTAACAGCTCTTCAGATTCACCCCTCTTCCTGAAACTGGCAAGAGCTAAGTCACTGCTGAATCATGCACACTGCCTTCCTTCTTCTTCATAACATATCTCTAACCTGTACTTTTCTAAAAAAAACTGATGCGGATTAAAGAACATAATTGGAGGATGCTGGGTGAAAATTGTTAACAACTACAGGGTAAGGGAGAAATACCCATTTGTATCCAGATAGCATCCACTGGACCACAAATTTCTAATTCTGGGAAGATGCTAACCTTTAAATTTAGAAAGGTCAGAGATAACAAGGGGATTCCTACCTGCAGCAGACAAGCTCTGTTCCATACAGTATGCAGAAGGGCATTGCAGGCCAAAGGCAGCATGTTACAGATGAGCAGGAGAATGAACTGGTTTTAGTGTGGTTCAGATTACTAGGTCTTGTAATAATAGCCCTCTTTCAGCAGATCAGGGGCCAAAGTTGAAGTCCAAATTTGTTGTGAGGTCTGGTCCTTGCGTTAGTGTCTCTGCTATGCTGACTCTTGTTATTTAAGGTGGGGGGTGTTATACCACCCAAAGCCTATGAGAGAGAAGTACATTCATCCAATATCGACTGTAGATCCAAAATGATACACTGGAGGGGTTTTAGTAAGGAGCTATACATGGCAACAAATGGTCTTGTCCTGCCATTTTCTCTTCTAAGGCCCTTTCCACATGCCATTTCTCATGTGAAAGGGCCTCCAGAGCGTAGCGCGATTGCAAGGAGCATTCCACATGACATCCTTGCAATCGCGTGTCGCTCTGGGGCCCCACATGCACTTACCGTCTGTGCAGAGCCTCCGGAGACGCAGCCCTCGCGCTTCCTCCCTCAGCGCAGCCTGGAAAAGTTCCTGGCTGCACTGCAGAAGGAAGAGGCAGAGCCCTCATGATGCCTGCCGGCTAGCAGGCAGCTGCTGCAGAGCAAGAGTAGAGCGGACGTGAGTGCCTCCTGCAAGAGTCTGCTTGCGTGATCCCCGTGCTCCCACACCAGAATCAGGTAAGCTGCAGAAAGGGCCTAAGTGTTTTCCTGCAGAAGATTATTTTTGACTATCACTCAAGCAGTCGCGTAGGGATGGAGGATGATGAGAGTGGTTTGCCCCAGGCAGCAATTTGGGGGGAGGGCATCCCAGCTTGTAGCCCCACCCCCACATGTTGTAGCCTCACCCCTCACACTGTAGCCCTGCCCCCACTTGCCCCCCCACACACTCCAAGCTCTGCAACTGCACTCAAGCCTTGTTGATCTCATTTTCCATTTCATACAGTGGTTACTTTACCTTTAAGAAATGTGTGGTGCTGACCTTTGAAGGAAAGAAAATGGGTACTGAAATCTACACACGCACACAAACACAAAAGCAATTAAACCACCAATCCCCTAACTAAATCCAGTCCTCAGATCTTTGAATGGGGACATTCCATAGTTTCACTTTTCTTTCAAATTGGCTGATAACTACTTTTCCATGATTCTGGCATTCTGCATTGCAGGCAATATCTAATCATGTTCAAGTGATACAGATTCTAAGATCCCTCTGCTTCTAAGCAACGCTAGCCTGATAATGTTTAGAGGACCTGAAATTCAGGTCCAATTAATCCTGCTGTGCAGATGGAGGGCAACTAAGAGATAGTTTCATAAGATAAGGTCTAGAAATAGCTAAACAGGAACTAAAAGCTGGTTCTGTAAGAAGTGAAATATTCTTGATGGAAAGCAGGGCCTTTTGTTTAACAGGGAAGGTGACTAATAGGGCTGCTTCTTGGCTGATCTGAGTTGTCCTGAGACATGTCACCTGGCCTGCTTGTTGATCAAAAACAACCACATACTACTCAGGATGGGGAAATATGTAGACATTGGGCTGCACAGTCTCCACCTGGAACCAAGCCCATTCAGCGGGGCTTAACTCCCTAGCCAAATAAGAGTGTTGGGGACCGCAGCCTTACAACACAACCCTCTACACGAGTTTAAAAATGCTTACTACGAAATAAGTGGGAAAAAATTGTAGCTAAAGCCACACAGATTTAGTATATAAAAAGCCATGGAAACAAAGTTTCCTCACCTGTGGGGAAGAGGGCAAGCCCAACCAAAAAACTATATCAATTGTAGGGTTGCCAGATCTCACAGCCAGGCCTTAAGTCTCTTCTCTGTAGACTCTCTTCTCTGGACTTCAAGGTAAGAAGGAAGAACTTTGGAAGGTGTGAGCATATTCCTTGTTAGACACACAGTTACACACACACACACGAGTGTGTGTATGTATGCATATGTATATGCGTATGAACGGTGTACTCTGTGCATCTGTGGTTGACACTTAGACCATTTCTGCACTAGACTGTTATAGTGCTATTATTGCACTTTCAACATCCCATGGAATCCTGGGGCTTGAAGTTTGGGGGGGGACCTTTAGAATTCTCAGCCAGACAGCTCTTTGGCCTCAGGAAACTACAAACCCCAGGATTCCACAGGAAGTTGAAAGTGGAATAACAACATTGTAACAGTGTACTGCGGAAATGGCCTTAACGTATTATGACTAATGACATCATTAGGGGCTGCGCCTTGTCACATCATCCTTGTAACACCACCACGGTCCACCCTCGTGACCTCCAGGCACAGGTTTTGGTTCTGAAATCTTACACTGTGGGACAGTCCTGACCTAGCTACTCTAAATGTTTACATGTAAAAGATCAAGACTAGCTGCCATAAAACAAGGGAAGTGGGGAACATTTAATGTGTGGCCCCAACTCTCTTTTTAAAGTTCCCAACCCGCCCTGATACCCCCAAAGATGCCAGATATCTTTAAAAAATAATGAGGGAAAAGACTCACACAGTATATTAACCTTTAAACTCCCCATTCCACTTGTACTTCCAAACCAGATCACTTCCCATGAACAGTACAAACCTGAACTAGGCTTCCAGTCATTCCCAGGTCACAATTTCAGCTAATTTTGAGCAAAAGAAAAACACGGGGCCGACAACAGGGCTACAGAGAGTGGTAAAAAGAGTTTGCTGCCATACTGTATTACAGGAAGGAGTTAATTATTTTCGCCCCAAATTTAAATTACCCCCCCAACAATCATTTCACTCAGGGGGAAAACACATAGGTGTACCCCAGGAAGTTTGGTTTGTCCCAGAGCCTGCTCTCCCCCACCCCCACCACTGGGCTCCACGTGGCCAGTTGCAGTGTGGTGCTGATCCTGTTCTATAAAAGGAATACTCCTCCTGCTCCCAGAATCCAGACCCACATTCCCGACACAGGGGCAGCAAAGCAAAGTTTCTTTAAGGCAAAATTAAGGGAAAATGAACAGTCCAAATACCAAAATTTAAAAATCCTAAGCCTGAAAAAAATAATCTAAAGCTGGACTCTAATAAGAGGGGGAGTCAATAGGATTCACAGACTCTGCCGTGGGTTCTGGGAGATGCAGTTTGTCCATCCCTGCTTTACATTAATAGTTTTGGGTGCCATGCTGAGAAAGAAGTGGGGTATAAATAAAACAAATAAGTTGTAAATATCAAGATGAGTTAATTTTACCTCTTACCAAGGACCAAACGACCATGAAATTAAGATACATGTACCTTCCCTCCCCAACAATAAATTAAAGAAGAACCTCAAGAGGCATCAAATTTGCACAGAGGAATGGACAGCTGTGTGCGTAATCCCCTATTTTTGTCCTTGCCCTTCATATTCTGCTCCCAACTGCTTTCTCATCTGGGAGGCAAAAAAAGTCCAGAGGACTCTACCTTTTCAAGACAACTTTAGTGGAAGGACATTTTGAACAGAAAAACAGGCAGAAACGCTTAAGCAGCTTCTGCTTCCAGCATTCATTCTCTCAAACTTGCAGCTTCCCAATATTGTTTTTGGTTAAAAATAAAGTGGGGGACAGGTACACAAACTGGAAGGAGGGTCATATCTCAGTTGGCTCTGAGGTAGATGGAAGAGGGGAACACTGTATTGCATAACTGCATAACCATGTTATATTTAAACCGATTGAGAAGGGACTTGAGGACCTGGCTGTTGGTAATTCAATCTTTTTGTGCACCAGCCTCACTTGGGAACAGTGCAGTAAGAGAAACACCAACATAATACACATAGCCTTCTAATTCTGCTTCCTCCACAACAGTACAGCAGCAAATAAGACAAGAGGAAAGTGTGGAAAAACACATGGGAGACACCTGCAGACCCTGGACACAATAACCTAGGAAGAAGCATGGAGAAAACAGCACCAACAGCAATAGGGTTAAAATGAGGGCTTTCAAGAAAATCCAAGGCAATCCAAGGCAATGCCATGTACACTGGGAACCCAACTGTCTCCTTATCACATAGCAGTAAGTGAAACAAGCAAGTCTGTCCTGCTCACTGAAGCCCAAGGAGATTAAAAGTATACCTATGTAGGCCAGTTTCAAACCAGATTTAATAGCAACAGTTTCTATCTAAGGGACCTTGGAAGTATACAGGCTGAACAGCCCTGGAACAAAGGATTCTTAGTTCCTTCACAACATTACAGTCCCCAGGGCTGTGTGGGGAGGCTCTTGCAACAAGAAAAATACTTTTAAGCTGATTTAAAATGTATGGTGTAAAATACGGGAACTAATTCCTACAAGGTCTCACTGGGAGCTTGCATCAGAAGAGTTGGACAGTGAACAGCATCTTCTAGATGTCAGCCGGTGTTTGTAACTACCAAGCCATCCCCCTCACAGACTGCTTTTGGAATTTTTACTAACTCTCAGGCCCACAAACCACATCCACCACCCTCCCACCCCTTTTGAGGGGCTGCGCATACTTTTTTTAAGCCACAATTCATCATCCTTAGGGAAAGAAAGCTGGAAAGGGAAAGAAAAGGACAAGAACTCTGCAACCTCAAAGAGGAATGTTTGATTCTCTATGTTACTTCCTGGTGATTTATTCACTTACAAAATTCATCCCTCCCTCATTGAATTAATAAAATTAGACTGAACCCTTCATTCAATCCAGCAATTATACACTTGGTTCCTTCTCAGCCTTCCTGCACCCTCCAGTGAGCACACCAGACAGAAATCAGCCTCCATCCACGGCAGCAGCCACCATGTAACTGTGACACTAATAAGCACCTTGTAGCCACCACTTCTGACTGCACAGCCAGCAGGGGACCGAAAGCCATAATTTAAGTTTCTCTCCAAAGCAAGAGGAGGTTTGGTTCCTCCATTTAACTCATACAGAGAACAAAACATCAGACCCTACAAGAAAGAATGCTCCAAGGGAAGTAATGGATTAGAATCATGTCCCTCACAAAATAATCACACCTCTATTGTATTAGGTAATAAGCCAGGGGAAGTACACATTCAAGATAACTAGAAATTTATCCAGTTGTTTGGATGTGGCTGAAGCTGGTACTTTATTCCCACTTCCCTCTTCCTTATTTGCATGAAAATCTGAAACACAGCTAAATCTGATGAATAAAGCCATGGGGTCTGGATACCCCTGCAAACTGGGAACAAGGAAGCAACGTCAGCCTCCTGTTTTCTTGAAAAGGTGCAGCAGCTTGTAAGTCATTTCCTTTATAAAAATTTAAAATATATATCCTGCCGTCACACCGCAAAACAGAAACATTTAAATGCATGACAAACTATATTGCAACCATCCCTAACATAGTCCCCTCCAGATGTGCAACACTACAAATTCTAGAAAACCTCAGTTTACCTATGCTGGAGTTGTAGCTCACCACATCTGGAAGATACCAGAGGAGGGTAGGCTGAGCTATACTTTCTTGTTTCCCACCTATTACATGAAGGGTTTGCAATATGGCCTGGAAAGGAAGAAAATATAGATTCACACAACTTTAAGTTTATGGATATAACAGACTAAGTATGTAGCACACCAAAGAGGTGTCAGAGCAACCTGATTTGCCCACTCCTACTAAGCAAATGGATACAAACTTAGTACAAACTAAGTCTGCAACACTGTAAAGCTTTCCAAAAGATACATGAAGTGGACATTTACAATATTATTTAATCAAAAGAGAAGAAAACACAACATTGGTATCAAACTACAAACACCATATTGTGTTACTGGTCAGTTTAAAAAGTGTGACTGAATGGAGGAATGAATCAATGAATAACAGAGGAGTCCTAAGTATTCACCGCAAATCAGCAGAGGAAATCTAGTATCCAGTCACTCATTTAGGTTACAATCTCTAGGTATATTTATTTAAAGTATCTCTGTATTAAATTAGCTTTAAACAAGATGTTCCTTCTGTATGTGCAGTCATGTGACAGCAATCTATTCACACCTGTCCAAGACAATTAAGATCATAATTCACCACCGCAAGATGGCCAGAGGGCACCAGGCTCAGTCTGGCCAGAAGGGCACCAGCAGGGTGCCAGCAGCACCAATCTGGCCAGAGGGCACCATCACCAATTATCCCAGCAAGCCTTAGGAAAGAACTCTCTTTCCACTCCTTTCCATTTATTTTGGTACTCAATTTGTCCAGTGCTGTAGATATATTTCTTTATTTATTCCATGCGCAGACTGCTGTTCTTTCAAGTGAAAGAACATGTGCTTTCACATACTAAATCCACAAAATCCACACAAAGGTTTTTCAGTGCAGAGAACTGATTCTCTGTACAAACAGAATACTTCAACTAAGTTTCTTTTAACAAATAACAAGGGGGGTTCTTAACGGAGGGTATATTTCTACACTGTGCTTCCATCAAGCAAGCACACAATTCTGCCTATGGCTGCATGATTACTTCTGGGGCATATATGTTATAACTGGAACATTGCAGAGGTGACTAGCAAGGAAGAAGTGCTGTGATACTGAGGAGACTTCAATTGCTCTCATACAGATTGCACATGTCATGGCAAAGAGGTAACACCCATGACTTTGTGTGACATGTAAGATTATTGTTGAACTAAATGGAAACAGGAACTGCAATCCTATCAAATTTAATTTTTATGTAAGTATAAGATTGCCAAACAAGTCCAACATAGTTACATTAGAATTCAAAGGAGGAAACTTCTTTACAAATGAGGCTTTGATTTTGTTAAGAAATGCTGTGAGGTCATAAATTTTATTTTGTTCTGTTGAATTTTGTTATGTTATATTACTTTCAGTAAAAGTTTTTTTTTTAAAGGAAGTTGAAAGGGAAAGACATGAAGGTCATATTTCTCCAGAACACAAACTGCAATTACAGAAGCATATGCAGGATGTATACCACAGGTCTGGGAAGGTACCACTACATCTAACAGGTCACCAGCATGAGCAAATTTTGTGTTCAGCAAGCTATTAAGAAAAAGAAGAAGGAATAGACGGCTTCCTTTTGAAAACAGAAGTACCATCTGAATAAGAAGAATAAAAAAGAATACAAACTTGCACGAAGAAAATCAAGCTGCTACACTCATGTTTTAAAGCTGGCAACTGATTGGCTACTGTGGAAACAGAATGCTGGAACATGCAGGCCCTTGGTTTGATCCAGCAGTCCTCCTCCTTATGTTGTTACAATTAAAGAGGCAAAAGAAAGAGCTTTTGAAGAACATGTGGCTGATTGCACTAAGACCAACAGTAAAATATTCATAATATTCATCATAAGCAAGAAATTTGCAAAGGAGGGAGTAGATGACAAGAAAGTTCAAAGTACCAGAAGAGGGAAAAGAGACTGCAGAGAAGATCAATTAAATCTTTGCACTGGGCTTCCCTGCAGCAACACTCTACAAAGGTCAGACGTTGCCATCAGACTGTTGACTGTTGCTATATAATACCACCTTGAACATACCTAATCTTATTTGATTTTGAAAACTAAGCAGGGTCAGGCCTGGTTAGTACCAGGATGGGAGGCCAACAGCAAAGACCAGAGGTCATCATACAAAGCTCTGAGGAAAGCTGCTTCCAGTCAGAGCTGATGAGGCTGGACTAACTGGACCAACAGCCAGCAGAAAGCAGCTTCCTATGTCCCCTTGTTATGCCACTTCCATTGGCTACTAGTCTGATTCAGGGCACAATTCAAAATGTCAGTTATGGATCACAGAGATCCATGATGAGGTTTCAGGCTATCTGAGGAAGCCTGTTCTCCCAAGTGAGTCTGCCTGGGCTTTGAGATCCTTCAGGGAAGCTCTGATCTCAGTCCTATTATCAATGAATGACACATTTAGGTAAGAAGTGAAATAGGGCCTTCACAGATGTTGCTGCAGAACTGGGCTGCAGTAAAAGAGGATTTTTTTTTCCTGACTAGGTGCAGTTTTATTTTCTTCAGCAATGAGTTTTAATTGGCTTTCAAGTTGCCTAATGTTCTAACTAATCTACTTTAGCCACTTTTTAAGTCCCAGATTTGGGGGAAAGGCAGGGTACAAATCAAGCAAACAAATAAACGAGAGGTACATAAAGGTACATATGGTGTGGACAAAGCTTCCAGAGAGAACATTCCCTCTCTTATAACACTGGAAGTCAGGGCAACCCGTGAAGAAGAATGGTGACAGATTAAGACATTGCATGCTGTCTATGGAATTTTCTGCAACTTGTCATAACACACCCTCTGGAGTTGAAAGATTCAGACACAGAAATGGAGTGCCAGAAATCTCAGGAATTTACAGCTCCTGACTTCAGTGGTCTCTCTGGGTCACAGGTGCTGGGGGCTAAGGCAGAGGGGGTCTCTATTCCCCAGCCAAGGGTCAAAGATGTGGTGCAGCCATTTTCTGAGTGTAGGAGGGATAAGGAGAACTTACATCAGTCTCAGGGGCTCTTAAGTAAGAGACATTGATTAGTATCAAGCACCTCGTACCTTGAGACACCTGGCTATAAATACACCAGCAGTTCACTGGCAGTTGCTTACAGCCATCCATTTTGGTGACTAGTAGTGCTCTTTGCCATTTTGTGTTCTCTGGATCTTGGACTGGCTAGTATTTACAGTTCTGATTTACTCCTTGCTGCCTTTGTTTATTTGGATTACTGACTTGCTGTGCAGTTTCTGGACTGGCTGACAACCACCCTCTTTCTTCCCCTTCATCCTGCTGGATAACCTGAACTGGCTCAACCATCCAACCAGCACTTGCATGCCAACTACCTGCTCCCTAGGACACTTGCTGACTGGAGCATAGGTCATAACTAGAGGCAACAGTGCCCATCAACTTGGATGGCTTTGCAAAGTGAACAAATTCATGAAGGATAAAACTGCCAGTGGCTACTGAATATGAAGTATATGTTACCTCTGCTATCTGACATAATATGCCTCAGAATTCCATTTGGTGGGGAACATCAGCAGAAGGATGCTGTTGCATTCACGCCATGTTTATGGACTTCTCATGGGAATCCAACTGGCAAACTTACAAACAAGAATGCTAGACTAGGGTGGATCTTAGATCTGATACAGCAAGGTTCCTCTTACATCCTAATTAATGGTCCTGTGCAGATAGGATATATAAATTTATGTCTGACACACAGTATTTAAAAAATGTGAATTGCTCTGATCAAGCCTTGTCTCAGCCATGAATTTACCACATAGCCTTAGGCAAAATCACTACTGCGTCATGAGGTTAATAGTGGCCCGCAACAATCAGGTAAGGATTATTGATACAAAGTTCTATTCAGACAACACTAAGGCCATTTCCGCACGAGGCTGTTATAGCGCTATGATTCCACTTTCAACATCCTATGGAATCCTGGGGTTTGCAGTTTTGGCAGAGGCCCCAAAACTGAAAATCCCAGGATTCCATAGGATGTTGAAAGTGGAATCATAGCGTTATAACAGCCTTGTGCAGAAATGGCCCGAATCATGATTTAGTGCCAGGGGAACGATCCTTGGCCTTGTGCTCTCCCTCCTTCTTTTGACAAGGCCACATCGAGGTGTTTAGAGGCTGTTTGTTGCGCAGTTTCAACCTGCCACACTGTAGTTAATCTTAACTAAGTCCCCTTTCCGCAGCGTGCCTTCTCACACTGCTGGCGTGTGGGCCTTGCGTGAAAAGCCTGGGCAGGCAGGCTCTCGCAAGCCTCCTGCTTCCCTGCTGCTTGGGCTCCGCAGCTCCTTCCTGCTCACGCGAGATCCCTGCCCCGCCCCGCCTCTTCCTTCCGCAGTGCAGCCTGGGAGTTGTAGGCTGCACTGAAGAGAGGATGCACAACAGACCCAGCTCCAGAGGCTCCGCACTGCAGGTGAGCCTTGCGTAAGCACGGCTTATTTTCAGCTAAAAGCCGAAAATAAGAAAATGCGTATTTGCTGTGCTTGCGGGCCTTAAGCATGGCGGAAATGGGAGTGCATCATGCAGACCACTTCTGACATTTATGCGACGCTCAAGGGGCCCTTTCGCTTGTACACTGCCATGCGAAAAGGACCTAAGATTAATGGACATAGACCAAATTCAAATTACAGTTTACAAAGATGGCTTTTTGTCATTAACCAAATTAGGATTAACCAAGGTATAGGGATGAAGTGATATGCTGAACTGTGTCTACTCTAATATGAAAGTTGCCAAACTTCTTCTCTGGATCAAAGAAGTGGGGATGGGGGCAGCTGATCTCTTAATGCTAAATCATGGTTTAGCATTATCTGCAAATCCATTCTGTCTACATGGGCAACTGAAAATGTGGTGTAAATTCTACATATTCTGTTCAGGATCCAGTGCTAGACTTTCACTGTGGAACAACAAAATCCAGTCATAGCAGGAAATTAGCAATCTCACCTTCCTATTCTGAGCACCCAACAATCTCCTCTGGAGAGCAGGGAAACAGTTTTCAGGCAGCAGCAAGGGGTGCTATGAAAGAGGAAGAGAAGGATGTTCCATCATACTAATACCGTAGTGCCAGCATCACAATGCATTTAGGCCTCTCGAGCTTTCAGAATCCTTACGTTTTTAAAGTTAGGAACCCAGATTTTTCCAAAAGGATGAAAAACGAATGCAGAGCTCTTCACCTCTTCCAGGCTTCTGAGATCTCTGTATTTCCTGCACACTACTTACATCTTAACTCTACGTTATAATTCAAATAGTCTTGGGCTAATGCTTTGTTATTGTTGTAAAGGTGAAATACTAGGAAATAAATAGGCTAAGATGAGTGAATCTCAGTTATGTGTAAAGGGTATCTGCATCTTTTCACATTTTTCTGCAAGATCCTGTGGGGGTTTTAAGAATACAGTCAATATTATTTGCTGTTTATCGTAACATTCCCTATTAAATTATGTCACATTCTCCATGTCCAATATACACTAGCTGTGATAAATAAAGTATTAGCGAAGCTTGGTGCCTCAGAAGTCCCCAGTGTATTTACCCATTTTTCTAGCTTTAACTCACATGATGGCTTCAGTCTGCAGAACTTCCTCAAATGGGCAAAATGAAAGGGGAGAGCACTTACAGTCTGAAATCCTGAAATAGCTTTTCAAGACTCCCAGCTACTTTCTGCTTTCTTTTTTAAAATTTTTTGCTTCTTTCCTTGTCTAATAAATGTCAGATTCTGTATCAATTCTATTCAATTGTTTTGTTTTGTGAAAGCCAATCTTGTCCAAGCCAGCTCAGAGGCCTATCCCACAGTGTTCAGTGGAGCTCTTCCTAGGTTAGCCTGCAGAGGACTGCCGCCTCCTCTCCCCACATTCAGCCACCCACCCAAGCACGCTCACTAATATAGCCTGTTGTTAAACTATGGCTTACCATCTTGTCAAACTGCTTTCAAACATCTGAAACACTAGGCTCTGAAAGTAAAATAAAACATCTCTAAACTCTTGTGCAACCCTACATACACAGTTTTATGCTTCTAATCCTTCGCTTTTCTCTCTAAGCCTGGGATTTGTTACTGAAGGGTACAGTATGGAAGACTGAAATGCAAAGATTTGAATCTGCAGAAGACCTGACATTTCAGCTAGAAACTAAGCAAGGTCTTATCCACAATGCTTCATAATGCTCATAAATGTGTTCACTAAGATAAAGAGTATTACAATACATTTGCAACTAAAACAATATACAACTGACAAAATGTAGCACAAGTTAAATTTGCATGAGAAGAATCTGAAACGTTGTTAGATCTATAACAAAAAATGAAAGTCTAAGGGCCTTTCCACCCTGTACTGTTATAGTGCTATTATTCCACTTTCAACATCCTAAGGAATCCTGGGCTTTGCAGTCTAGGGAGGGGCCTTTAGAATTCTCAGCCAGAGAGCTCTTTGGCCTCAGGAAACTACAAACCCCAGAATTCGACAGGATGTTGCAAGTGGAATAACAGCACTATAACAGTGTAGTGCAGAAAGGCCCCAAGATGTCTCCATCTAGCTGGGAAGAGAAAATCTGGATTCCCTTCTACCTCCTCTCACTTACAAGTTGAGAACTGAATGAGATGTTGTATGTCATGTGCATACATTTCTCCCCAATTTTTTTTAAGTGAAGAAAGTAGCTGAAGCACACTGTTGTGGGGACTGTAGAAAGAAAGAAGGTGTGTAACTTTCCCAGCTAACTGCTTTTGCCTATGAATCAAGAAAGAGTTAAGCAGTCCCTTTTCTCTTTTGTTTTGTTAATTCATTCAGGGCATTTATAAGCTGCTTTTTAGCAGTAAAGAGATTGAATACAAATGCATGTAAATATAGTATATAGAAACAGAACTATCAGAACTCAGAAACTTAAGCCAGGTTTTAGGTGGCTGAGAGTGGAACACATTTACTAACAATCTTGAAAAAGGCAAAGTTTGAACTAAGACATTTTTAAGGCATTTTCTACTTCCTTCCACCCCACACCTCCCATATTCCCTTTCTTCCAGCTTATAGGATTCCAAGGCTTCTTTCCATTTCAATGCATTTAGGATATTGTTACATTCACCTAGTGTTGTCCTCAGCAGAGCACATTCTTACATGTTACTTTGTATCAGTGCAAAACTGTAAGGGACTAAAACTCAGCTGACAAGGCAAGGCCCCTTTCTTGCCCCTCATCTTGTGTTTGCTATCTGCAAAAACTCATTCTGTCTTGTGATCTATTGATGTGGCTGCTACCTTAGAAGAATATTGTTTGTTCTTCATTACAGTGAGCCAAGCTGATCAAAATACAATATGCAACGTCAGGGTAAAAGCTTAATCTAATATTTTTGTCCCTTTGAGCTCAATAGGCTTTTGTTGACAGTGCAAGGTAATGGATTTGATTATCAGCACTGTATCTTTAATAATTGAAATGTTGTTAGCTGCACAGTCAAGGAAGAATGGTTTTAGCGCATCGATTTTGAAGCTGGCAACAATCATTTAAACAAGCAGATCAAATGCCAGCTACAATCCTTATGTTGCATGTTACTTGAAAAAGAGGGTTGACAGGTGCCCCATATCTCCAACATAACCTAAAGCCCAAATATCACGTACACACAACAAGATCTCCCTCCTGCAATATTACATCCAACTAATAGTCTCCTAGTCAGAATTCCTTGGAACTCTGTGGCAAGCCCTGTTCCATGGATTCAACATAGAACAGCAATGCCCAAGGGATGCTTCCTGGCCAATAAATTTCCCTTTAGGAAGGTTTCCCTCCCACAGAGACTTGTCACACACCTCCCTGATTAAAAGTTTCACTTCAACACTTTACGCCTGTAAAACTGTCACCTGAGGAGGGCTCCCTTGAGCAGGTAGATAGAAAAATTAATAAGGCCAAACAGACAACAAATGATAGGTGTGAAAGAAATTGGTATGAAGACCAGTGATTACAAAACAAGACGTAGACTTGTAAAAATAGCAGGTCATTAGATCCACAATTTGTTTCTTTTTTAATTTTACTGCTCACAGGAAAGGAAATGTGAGCCACCCAGCCAGGCAAATTGAGAGAGGAACTGCCTTCTGCTTGCTGAGCTTGTCTTATAGAAAAGAGCTCCTCCTGAAACTTACACCTTGAATCCGTTTTGTTTCACCACTCTAGGTAACCCAAAAGAAGGGAGAGCCAAGCTCTTCATTGGATGGTACTGAAAACTGCAGGCTCAGAGGAAGATAAGGGCCATGCTGAATTAGATCAAAGACCGACCTAGTCCTCCATCAGATGCCAGTGAGAACCCCACAAACATGACATGCGAGCAACAGCATCCTTCCATTAGTGTTGCCAAAACAGAAACTGGGATTCAGAGCTATACTGCATACTGTGATACTAGAGACAGTATCCTGTCATCATAACTTTGTTGTTGTTTTGTGCCTTCAAGTCAACTCCAACTTATGGCAACCCTATCATAGGGTCTGGAGAGCCAGCGTGGTGTAGTGGTTTCAGTTCTGGAACAGGACTCTGGGACACCAGATTTCAAATCCTTGCTTGGCCATGGAAACCCACTGAGTGACCCTGAGCAAGTCACATACTCTCAGCCTTAGAAAGAGACAATGGCAAGCCCTCCTCCAGAACAAATCTTTTCCAGAAAGGGCTATGATAGGTTCACCTTAGGATCACTATAAGTTGGAAATGACTTGAAGTCACACAACATCAACAATCATAGGATTTTCTTGGCCTTGTTTATTCAAGGGAGGTTTGCCATTGTCTTTATCTGAGGCTGAGAGTGTGTGTGGTTTGCCCAAGGTCACCCAGTGAGTTTCCATGGCTGAATGAGGATTCAAACTCTAATCTCCTAGAGCTGTAGACCAAGACTCAAACCACACCACCATGGCTGGCAAAGCCATCACAACTAATATCCATGAAATCTGTGAATCCATCCAATCCACTTCTGAAGCTGTTCAAAGTGGCAGCCATCACTATCAGCCTATGTAGCAAATTTCATGTTTCAGTTATGTGCTGTGCAAAGTATTCATCTTTTGTCAGTCCTGAACCTTCAAGTATTACAACCGTGTGTATGTGTGTGTACACGTGAGCCTTCTTTACGTCCACTTCATTTACATTATGCGTAAATATACACACATATATCATGTCTCCTCTCACAAGTTTTTTGTCTGAGGTCACTCGTTTTGAATCTTTCCTTCATGTTGTGCTAGTCCTGTCAGTGGACCTTTTCCAGCTGTCCCATATCCTTTTTGAGAACTGTAGACAGTACTGGACATTCATATAAAAGCATTGGAACAGTGATAGTTTTATTCTGAATTTGCTTCCTAACAACAGCCAACATGGAATTTGCCCTTTTCACAGCATCCACACCCTATGATGATGTTTTCACTGAGCCACCCATCACAACTCCAAGATCCCCTTTGTGTTCAGTCACTGCCAACTCAGACCCCATGGCTGTATGGTTAGGATTTTTTGCCCCGGGGGCACATCATTTGCCGTTTGTTTGCGCTGAATCCCATTTGACACCCATGCTTTTTGCTGTCCTTTTTTGCATTTGTGCTCAACCCTAGTCTGTGCAAGATGGGTAGTTAATCGGTGAAGAAGAGAAGCTCCTTCCTACTCCACCGAAAGAAATATAAAGCCCGTCTGGAGAATCCCATATCAGTGATGGTTCACTGGCCAGCATCACTAAGGAATCAACGGAGGAAGGGAGGCGGTAGAAGAGAGAAGACACACACAACTTCAAGGTCTGAGCGAGTTTCTCCTCCGCACCGAGGAGACATGTATACAGAGAAACGGCCGCTTTGTTTAGTGCTGTACTCCACGGGCGGGAGGACGCAACTGTCCCCCTACAGCTCCCCCTCTCGCTCAACCTCGCAGGGCGGACAGATACGGGGACCGGCCCCAAGCTCCCTCGCCAGCGGGCAGGCTGAGGAGGGGCCCGCGCAGATTACTTGGGAGGGGGCCGGCGAACCCCACCTGCCCTCTCCGCCGTGGAAACGTGACACGTCCCAGCTGCCGTCGCTCCCCTTCGGATGCGAAGCCCGCCCGACTTCCACAGAGCGAGAGCAGAAGGGCAGGATGCGATCCGGCCGCCTGCGCAGGGACGGCCTCGCACAAGGGAGGGTCGGCTGCAGCCGCCGCCGCCGCCGCCATCTGGCCGGGGGAGGGGGCGGGAAGAGAGAGCGAGGCGCGCGAGCAGAGGGCGTCCGAGCTGGGTCCGGGAAGCAGGGCTCCCCCGCCGCCATCTGCTCTAGAGCCAAACCACGAAGAGCCGGGCAGCCTTCTCCCTCCTCGCTCTAAGCCTAGGCGCAGGCAACACACGCAAACACTGGAGGGAGAAATCTGGGCTTTACCTGAAGCGACTCGCTAGCCATCTCCGCCTCTAGCTTCCCGCCAAGCGCCGTCCGGCTTCCTCCTCTTCTCGCTGCTCCGGGGGAGGGGGCAGCCACTCCTCCCAGGGGCTGCCCTTACAGTCGCAGCCGAGCCGCCATCCTCCTTGCCCGCCGCTTCGCGGGGCGCACCGGGAGCCCTCGAGCCCCGCGAGGGGGCGAACCGCCGGCTCAGGCGCCGAGCGGGGGAAGCGAGGGGAGGGGAGGGCCGGGAAGAAGGGCTGCTCGCGCCGACGGCCCCTCTCCTCGCGCCGCTCTGGCCCGGCGGACGTTCTGTTCGCGCGCCGCGGAAGCCGAGCCGCTCCCCCGCCCGCCTCCGTCCCCGAGCGGCGAGATCTTATTGTTGTTGCGGTGTCGCCCCGCTGGCTGGCTGGCTGGCTGGCTGGCTGGCTGGCTGGCTGGCTCCCTCCCTCCCTCCCAATGCCCAACTTGCCGGGCTGGTCACGTGAGCGGGGAGGGGGAGAGAGAGACGGGGGAGAGTCAAGTCGGCGAAGTGGAGAGGAGGAGACTCGTCCCTCCAGCCGCGGCGAGCTCCGGGGAGGGGAGGGGAGGGGAGGGGAGGGGAGGGGAGGGGGATGCTGGCCGAGGCCAGAGATTCGCGGGGGCAGCGTTTGCAGCAGCAGCTGCGGCAGGCGGCCCTCTCTCTAGGGCTCCCTTCCTTTCCTTTTGGAGCAGATTAGAAGAGATTAGCGGGGAAGCGGGGAGGTAGGAGAGGCTGGAGAAGGGAACCCCCCCCGCCCCCTGGCTTCCCAGAAGCAACGGCTGATCTCTTGCATTTCTCAAGGAAAGACACGGCCAGAGGCACTTGGGTAGGGGCACTTGGGAGCAGGCCTAGACGGCATTCAGAAGCTTCCTGTTACGGCCTCCCCACTGAAGATGCCCTTCTTTCTTCGCGTTCGCTCGGTTTTCTCCTTCCTTCCTAGTTACAGCTCCATAGGATCGACCCTACTACAGTCGGGCAGAGCTCAGGGAGCTAATTCTGCCTGTCACGAAAAAGTTGGTTATTTAACGAGTTATAATTGTTGATGCTATTATTGTTGTTGTTACTCCCAAGTAGAGGAGTGTGTACGATTTTCTGCCTCAAGTCAACCCGATCTGTATACCTTATCCCCGGGGGTGGCCTTTGCTGTTCATCCTCAGGCTGAGAAATCTCTCGGACCACCTGCCTTGTGCCTCTTCACATTGGACTTCACAAAACGCCACTAGTGTTTTTGGCACTGCCACTCCTCCTTTACCACAACTGCAACTGGTTTTATTGTATTGCCTTCTCCACTCATCTCCTCAAAGAGGCAGAGGGTCAGCGCCTGTCAGAGGGTTGACAAAAACTACTTGGAAATAAAAGACCACCATTCAGACAGTGCTTGAATGATGGAGTGCTTAATTAAACCCACAACCTCCACTCTTGCACCCCTTCCACTTTTATCAAAGTGTCTTCTGAAAGCCATCCCTAAAGAGGTAAGGCAGTAACCTCTTCTCCCTTTGCTACAGTTGAGTTTCTATAAAACATACCCCTGTGTGCATTTTGATTTCAGTAACAGGCTGTGGTGATAATGGCAAAGTCTCCTGCTGTCCCCAAGAGCTCCCTCTACACTTCAAAACTACAAGAGCATTGCATCCCCACCAGCAAGAATAGCCCCAGGTGCTCCAAACAGCGCATACAGCCACATGCCATACATCTGCTGGTCAGTGTCAAAAGGCGGCTCAGGAAATGGGCATTTGGCCTGTGCTGGATGGGGTTACACTACCACCCTCCCCGAGATTTGCAGTTTGGGTGTCTTCCTGGATTCACTCCTGAGCTTGGAGGCCCAAGTTTCTACAGTGACCAGGAACACATCGGCACAGGAAAGGTACTGTGTCAATTGCACCCATTCCTGGAAATGCCAGATCTTCCCACAATGACATCTGCTTTAGTTACATTCCCTTTGGGTTACTGTAACATGCTGCCTGTGTTGCTACCTTTACAAAGCGCTAAGAAACTTCAGGTGGTCCAAAGAACTGCAGACAGATTGCACAGGGTGCATATGATTCCATTATTAACAACAGTTCCTCTAGCTGCAAGCCTGTTTCCAGGCACAATTCAAAATGCTGGTTATGACTGGTAAAGTCCTACACTGGCTTTGTCCCAGGTATCTGAAAGACCATGTCTTCCTACAGGAGCTTCCCTGGGTGTTACATTTTTTAGAGGATGACCTTCATCCCTCCACCCTCACAGGCATGTCTGGTGGGAATATAAGAGGAGGCCTTCCCAGTGGCTGCTCACAGACTTTGGGACTCCCTTCCTAAGGAGGCTAGGCTAGGATGGCTCCCATCTTGACATCTTTCCAGTGGCAAGTGAAAACCTTTCCAACAAGCTTTTAGGAACTGTTTGCAAGGGCTTTTCACAGCATGCAGCTTTACTGGTTTTTGTCTTTCAGGGGTTTGTTTCAAATAGTTTTAAAACTAGGGATAGTTATTTGTATTTTGACAATAACCTTTTGTATGTCTTTGCCTGTGTCTTTGTAAGTACAATTAATAGTCTTTGTTTCAAGGTCGCCCTGAGTCCCAGTTCTTAGATTCTTGGACAGAACCTGAATCATTGATGGTTCAAGTCCGTCACGCTTGGTACACTGTGAAACTAAGAAAATAACAGCATCAATAATTAAAAACAATAACAATCTATGGCCCTCCAGATATTGGAATACAGTTCCCAGAATTCCACAAAATTGGCAGTGCTGCTCAGGTCTGATTAAAATGGCAGAGTAACAACACCTGGAGGGCTGTGTTCTTCAATGGAACTTCCTCTCCTGTAAGTAGTCACGGGAATGCAGCCTTCAGAGAGCACAAGTTCAGATTCAGTTTCCTTTGCCAAACTGAACATCCTCTGAGCTACATTAGTTCTTTCCTCAATAACACAGGCAAAGGTAGTTAGTTGAATTCAGTCCAAGAGCATCTCTTAAATAAGAAATATGTTTATTTAGAAAGTGATAAACTGCCAGGATAATGTAAAAAATAGATTTGCACTGTTAAGTCTAGTTGACTGGGAGCCAGAAGAACTCTGAACTGAAGCCTGTGGCATTGTCAGGGAGGAATGCAAAAGGACACTATCTGTAACCACCCCACAAAAAAAAAAAGAAAAAAGAGAGAGAACCCTCAGTGAATGACAGATGAAACTCTTCAATCAGTTAAGGACAAACAAGAAGCAGAAGTAAAAAAGGGCAAAGAAGTAGGGTCAGAACCCTGAATTAAAATGTTCAACCACTTGTGCAGAGGGACAAGGAGAACTACTATAATAATCAATGAATAGAAATTGAAGATGGCAATTAAAAAGGAAGAACTAGAGACTTCTTCCACAAGATCTGAGAAATCAAAGGGAAATTTACAGCAAGACTATATGACCAGCAGGAGAACATTACATAGCCAAGGTAAAAATAACAAGACAATGGAAACAATATATGAAAGAACCATATCAAAGAGATGAAAGTTTTACAGATTCATTCAAGGAAGAACCATTTGAAGATGAACCCAAAATTTTAGACAGTAAAGTGCAAATATTACCCAGAGCAGTTGGGAGAAATAGGTCACCAGGAACATATGGCATACCAATAGAGCTGCTTCAAGTGACAGAGACAGAATCTAGCTCTAGCTCTAGCTAAAATATATAAACAAACATGGAAGATAAAACAATGGCTCACAGATTGGAAATGTTTCCTACACATTCCAGTTCACAAGAAAGGGGACACCAGGGATTACAGTAATCACTGGACCATTGTATCAATTTCCTGTGCAAGCAAAGTGATGATCAAATTCTACAACAAAGACTTTTACCATATATGGAGTAAGAAATGCAGATATACAAGCTGGGTTCAGGAAAGGAGAAGACACTGGACATCATATTGTATTGGATAATGGAGTGCACCACAGAATTTCAAAAGAAAATCAGCCTGTGTTTTATAGATTGTAGCAAAGTCTTTGATTGTGTAGCTCATGAAAAAATATGGATTGCTCTTAAAGAAATGGGTGTGCCACAACATTTGATTACCCTGATGCATAACCTACACTCAGGACAAGAGGCTACTGTCAGGACAGAATATAGAGAAATGGGAGGATTTCCAGTTGGCAAGGAGATCAGATAAGGCTGTATCTTATCACTATATCTATTTAATTTGTATGCTGAACATATCATATGTAAAACAGACTCAGAGGAAAGAGGCATGAAAATTGGAGGAAGGAACATCAACAATTTAAAATGTGCAGATGACACCATACTATTAGCAGAAAATACCAAAGACTTGGAACAATTACTGAAGAAAGTCAAGAAAGAAAGTGGAAAGGCAGGTTTACAGTTGAACATTAAGAAAAGAAATAGAAGACCACAGATGATTTACGTAACTTTAAAGTAGATGATGAGAACATTGAAATAGTGCAATATTTTCCACACCTTGGCTCAGTCATTAATCAGAATGGAGAGTGCAATCAAAAAATCAAAAGAAGAGTAGGACTAGAAGGGCAGTTATGAAAGAACTAGACAATATCCTGATGTCAAGATGTATCACTGAATAGCATTAGGATTATCCATGCCATTGTATTTCCAGTTTCTATGTATGGCTGTGAAAGCTAGGCAGTGAAGAAAGTTAATAGGATGAAAATAATTTGAAATGTACTGCTGCAGAAGAGTTCTGCAGTTACCCTGGACTGCTAACAAGTCAAATAAATGGGTCCTAGAGCAAACCAAGCCTGAACTCTCCCTAGAAGCCAAAAAACTGAAACTGTCATACTTTGGACATACCATGAGAAGACATGACTCACTAGAAAAGATGATAATGCTTGATAAGGTAGAAGGCAGGAGGAAAAGAAGAAAGGCACATAACAAATGGATAGATTGAATCAAAGAAGCCACAGCCCTGAGTGTGCAAGACCTGTGCAGGGCTCTGTAGATGACTGGGTGACCTGGAAGTTTCATTCATTCATTCATTTTTATTTATATTATATTATATTATATTATATTATATTATATTATATTATATTATATTATATTATATTATTTTGGTTTGGTCTTGTAGATTAGTTGTACACTTTGTTTTATGTATGTACTCTACTGCCTATTGTATTGTACTGTGTATAATCACTTAATGGAGGTTTCATTCATAAGGTTGCCATAAACCAAAGTTGATTTGACAACAGCTGACAAAAATTCCCAAGAGGAAAATTGCCAGATATGCTCACAAAATGAGATGTGTAATTTCTTTTTTTTTAAATATTTTTATTAAAGTTTATAGTTAAAAATTAAAAAAAAAACCTTCCCCACTTCCAAGCTTATTTTCCAGTTGAATCTGCTTGTTTCATTTCATTCATTCCATGAGATGTGTAATTTCTAACTCTAAATACAAGTCTTATCTTTCACATGCTGATGTTACGATTAGTATCTTACAAGTTGTGCAAAGCTGAAGTTTAGGAAGACTCTGAGTTTTCCTCACCTCCTTCCTCACAACATGCTGAAATGGTGTCTTCCTTCATCTGAGTCCTAATCCAGAGTACACAGCTTGCAATTTTCTCCTTAATTTGTTCTCCCTTAGGTAATATCTACAATTACACCTTTACTTTCTCCTATAATGAATTGGGAAATTGCAAACTATAAATCCTTTCTGCAACCTGCCTTTGCCTTCCACAGATTCATTTCTCTCCACTGAGCCATTAATAAGCCAGACCAAACTTGCAAACAGTCTTTGTACAGAAAGAAAAACTGTACTGCATCCCAGGAATATGGACATGATTCACCACCAGAGAAAGGACTTGTCTGCTAGGTGCTTTGATGACAGATTCCATCAGGCTGTTGAAGAGCCCGAGGCAAGGCAAAATTGACCATTAACATCGGTTGCAATCCTGAACAGAGCTAGATGTTCCTGAGCCCAGTGGGGTTTGGGCATACCTAACTTTGTATAGGATAAAGCTCTTTGTGTTAACTATAAAACAGAATACAAAAATAAGGTTGATGCAGCCTAGTGAGGCACATGATATTTAACATACTTCAGGCTAAGGTTCAAGCGTCTGGATATAAGCTGTATCTCTTGGGAGTCAGTGCGCAGTCATTGCACATGAGGGTCAATCCTGTTTTAACCAAAAAGAAAAATTTAAAAAGCTGTAGGGAACTAACTGGTGATCAAATCCTCATACTGTAAGCAATGTGTCAGCAAACTTTCCCAGACTATGCTGACTGCCGTATTTACTATCAGCAGCAGGTCAGGCAACCCATTTGCCAAAGACCACTTTCTTTAGGTCTGCGTAGACCCCTCTGTGCTGCACAGAGCCTCATGTGGCTTCAGCCAGTCCTTTGGATGAGTCACATTGACTCCAATCCTATTTTCTCCAGAGTGGTTTCTTCCAGTTGATGGTTTGATGGTCTGAATCATGATGTTTAGTTCCTCCCAACAAACACAACAAAGAAGGAACTATGACACTCCCCAGAGCTGAAATTATTTAATTTGAAAGAATGCTGAGCATACAGGTGACCAGATTCCAGTGTGTAATCTTAAATTGTGTTCTCACAGACCACCATGCCACCCCGAGCACACCTGCTCTCATCTGATTTTTGTAACTAAGCAGGGGCAGTCTTGGTCAGCATTTGAATAACTAGGGAATACTTGGGGATCTCCAGGTAGGGCTCAGAAAGATTGTGTGTGAAATCATGGAGAACTGCTGCCAGGTAAAACCAAAACACTGGGCCAACTAGACCACTGGGATGATGATGATGATGATGATGATGATGACGATGATGATATTTATAGCCTGCTTTTTTCCTAGCTTGGTACCCAGAAAGAAAGCCACAGTTAAAAATTCACAAAATACAAAAGTTAAGAAATGGTTAAACTATATATAAAAAAATAAAATTTACCATAAGGGAGCATCTTGTTTTCCTAAGCATTATATATATCCATCCTTGCAGACAGATCTCAATTTTTATTTGTTACTACAATGTGTATCCCACCTTTCCATATTTCCGTATGCTCCAGGTGTGCATCACTATAAAGCAGCAAAATGCAATTATTCAACATAAAAACACTATCAAAATCAGCATGCTAAAACATTTCACAGAGGAGAACAATACTGCAGTCATTTCCAGTAGACTACCTGAAACAGTCTGGGTTTCCTTGCCCTTCTGTAAGCAAGGGCAGCAAAACAGCCTGCAATGTCTCTCTTGAACGACAGCAGAGGCCCTGACACTCACCTTTGCTGTCATGGGTATGGTTCTGAGTGCCTTCTTTGCTCAGCTTCATTTCATGTGCCACCAAGGCCCTTTCCTGGATCATGCCAGTCTGGCCCCTGCCACTCTTGCTCTGGTAACCTCCATACTGCACCCCTATAACACCCCCTAGCTGAGATTGGAGATAAGGGCTAAGTTCTGCATGTGCAATTCTGTGTCCTCCCACTGCCCAGCAGCTATGAAGCTCTAGGAGAGGGCCCTGCTGGTGGTGGTTTCTGGTGGGGAAGCTAAGGAGGGAGGAGTCCATAGAGAAGCAGCTGATCTCCACTTTATCAAGGAATGAGGGTTTCAAATGGCATGCACCCATCTTTTATTTCCCTTAGCAGTTTAGAGCAGCCAGATCTTCATGGTCAGAAATGCCTCCCCACCAGCAGGTCTGCCTGGGGCTTGATAGCTGCCAGGCATGGGAGATTTTTGGACAGAGTGTAAGGGCAAGAATATAGTCCTCTGCACCCCATCCTAAAAGGGAGTTAGATGCATGTGAACTGCATTTACAACCATGTAAGTTACCAGGATTCTATTCTCCACTCAACCATGGAAACCTACTGGCTGATGTTTGGCATGTCACACACCCTCAGCCCCAGAAAACCCTATGATAGGTTTGCATTAGGGTCACTACAAGTCAGAAATGAACTGAAGGCACACAACAACAACAACAACAACAACAACAACAAGTCATTAAAAGGATGCTGACCATTATGTGGTTGTGGCAGCTGGGGGATTCCATGTCGGTTGGGCAGTGAATCCCCTGTGGGATTAGCTAAATTTTAAAGGAGTGATCCAATGTGCCAAAGCCTATCCCCCTCCAATGGGTTCAGCACCTTGGACAACTACTTTAACATTTGAACTAGAATCCAGAATAAATGTATTGCCCCCATGACAGGGAACCCAGTATCAACTATCACTATGTGGGGTTGCCCTTGGACAGAGTTCAGGAACTCTAGCTTCTGGAAAATACAGCAACCAGAGCAGTTTCTGGTATTCACTTTTTAAAATCAGTTCTGTTTCATCAGCACTGGCTTCCAGTTCATTTCCAGGCACAATCCAACAGACTGTCTATTACTTATCAGGCCCTAAATATCTTGGGAACAAAATACCCAAAGGGCCATATACTTCTTCACTATGGATTGACTGGACATGCAGTCCATTCCCTACCTGAGCTGCTGCTCCATGTTCTTCTGACACCATCAGAGCTGATCTTGGTGGGAACACGAAAACAGCACTTCTTTGTAGCAGCACCCATGATACACAATGAAACCTCTCAAAAAGGTTTGGTTGCCTCACCCCTCAATTTTATGAAGGTGAGAAATACTTTATGATTCCACTCTTTATAGTCTTCTGCTGTGATTATGTGATTTTTAAAGTGACCTGATTGTTTTATGTCCCCATTCTGCTACTATTTTATTTTTGTGGTGTCTTTAATCTGTAAGGTGCATTGGGAACCAAAAGCTAGAACACATTTTCTAAAATAAATAAATGAATGAATGAATGAATGTATGTATGTATGTATGTATGTATGTATGTATGTATGTATGTTAAGTATTCAGGCCCAGCTGAGGCTCCTGAATTGTTAAAGAACAATCCAACAGAAGCGTATTACAGTCATTCAGCCTGCTATAGTTGTGACTGTTCCATTAAAGAAATGAGGCCAGGGTTAATCTTTCCAAGTAAGGATGCATACTAAAAAAACTAAGTTGATAAAGGCAGTATTGGCAGCTGCTAGGGCATTCATGAGCAAAGCCAGACACCAGAGTGCCCCTAAACAGCAATCCTACTTATTCAGGGAGACTGCAATTCCTTCTTGAATAAATTGCACACATCCATCCAGATTGGAAGATACCCTTAACCACCAATATGTGCGCATGCCTTCAGATTGCCTGTCGACTTATGGCGACCCCATGAATTTCCAAGGGTTTCTTAGGTAAGAGATACTCAGAGGTGGTTTTGCCAGTTTCTCCCTCAGAACTATAGCCTGCAGCACCTGGTATTCCCTGAGATCTTCAGTCCAAGTACTTGCCAGAGCTGGCCCTGTTTATATTCCAAGATCAGAGAGGATCTGATGCCTTTAGGATATTTAAGCCCTAATTAAACTACTAAAATACCTGTTTTATCTAGTTAATTTGCTGTCCAAACTCCAAAGTTCCTTCAGGCCTAGGCTCAAGATATGGTGTGATTAAAAAAAGAAGGAAGGTATCTGTGGTATTGAAGAATCTGAGGCTGAAAGACTTCTTCAAGTCCACATGCCTCAGGAAGGAAAGCTCGCTCATCCCCTCCTGTCTGTAAACCAAAGGAGGACAGAGGGACAGTTCCTTTTCTAGTCAGAGATATGAGAAGATTTCAGGGGACACCAGAACCTTCATCTTCTGGACAGATTAAGTGTATAAAATGTAGGCACTCTGCAGAACTGATTTTCAGATCATCTGCCTACTGCTGTTACTATTTCAAAACATTTAATTTAGGTTAAAAGCCCCATGCAGGGAAATTAAAACTAGAATATTGGCCTGACTTTGGTCTAAAAATAGCTTTGATTGTTCAAAGTGTCCCCAGGCAGGTGTTCCTCTTTGAAAGAGATTTATCCTATTTGATCATTGCAGAGCAACCCTGATAAAAGGGATTTATTTGAACTCAGCACTGTAGATGTTTGTACATATGAGTATAAAAGCTTTGCATTTGCTTTTTTTTTAAGCCCCTGGATACACTCACATATGGACAATATCTGTTTGTAGTTGTCATCAGTTGCCCATTTCATAATATTTTTACTTTTCATTTGGAGACTAATGGTTTGTACACAGGTTGCTATCCTTTCTAATCTAACCTAGCAAGACCAGCATAAAATGTTGTCTCTCAATGTTATCAGTTTACCACCAGGATGTGAGTTCTTGCTTTTTCACTTTGTATTGATTGATTTAATTTACATCCCACCTTTCTCCCCAGAATGGAACTGAAGGTGGTATACAATTAAAGCATATAGTCTATAAAAGCATAACAAATTTAAAATACAATTTAAAAAGATATAAATGAAAGGCAATACAACATCAACCTGGTTAAAGGTCCCTCTGCAACAAGTGAAGCCAGTTTTCAAACGTATAAAACAGTGAAAGGTCTTTGCCCATCAGTGGAAATACAGCAGGGAAGGGGCCAGCCTAACATCCTTTGATAGGGAGTTGCAGAATGTCAGGGCGATCATACTGGGAAAGGTCTCTGAATACATCTATTCAGTGAACTTAATTTATTGACTGAATCCCAGGTACCACATACCCTCCAAATATCCAGAGTTGGCAGAGACAGTCTTGGTTAATTATCTGTCATCCCACTTTTTCAGTTGCTTTTAAAACATCCCAGATTTTCTCTCATCCTCCTCTCACTTATCCCCTTTGTCCTCAGTTTACTTCAGCAGCTGCAAGTGGAGATCAAAATGCAAAAGTTATTTATACCTAATTAAGCAGGGAGGGGAGGGGAGGAGTGGACAGAATCTTGTCATTCCAGTTAGGATCATGCAAAAGCAAACTGCTGCAGCATCTCCTAACTTTTGCCATCTTGATCACACTCTGATATTGCTTAGTCATATGTGTTTTTCCAAAGAATGTATGGTATGGCATAGGCTGGTACAAACCTGTTTCCAAATGTATATTTTCACAATTTCTTAACTATAGTATTACTATTTTACAGCACAGTCCCAATCCAACTAAAGACAGCCATGACTGAAGTTCCACTACAAGAAAATAAGTTTTCATTTTCATTTTCAATTCAATTCAATTCAATTTGTTTCATTGCTTTCAATGCAGCTAAATCCTATGCATGTTTATGCAGATGACAGTCCCAGTGTATTTAGTGGGTTTACACTTAGGAAAGAATGGCCAGGGTTATCACAGGAATCTTTTTACCTATCACAAGCCATAACTGGGTCAAGAGAAATGTGAATATGACAAATATGTATTATTTTGAGTACAATTATTTCAGAGAGCCAGCAGTGGCAGTGGGGCTCCCTGGTGCATGGGCTATGACATCACCACATGTAAGAAAGCATTTTCAAGGAGTACCCCTTGCCGTAAATCAGCCCCTGAGTAACACCCATGAAGGCTCTTTTGGCCTTCCTTTGCATGGTAGCACCCTCTAATGGCCACATCTTACCACTGTAGACATCAAAGCATCAAAAACCTAAGGTTTCATTCAAAAGAGAAGGGCCATTTCCATACTATGCTCTTATAGCGCTAATTATTCCACTTTCAACCTCCTATGGAATCCTGGGGTTTGCAGTTTAGGGAGAGGCCTTTAGAATTCTCAGCCAGAGGGTTCTTGGGCCTCAGTAAACGACAGAACCCAGAATTCCACAGGATGATGAAAGTGGAATAATAGCATTATAACAGTGTAGAGCAGAAATGGTCAAGTTTTCAAATCACATTTCATAACATATGAAGAAGAGAGGAACATAATGAAATTAATACAGTTGGGTCTCCACATTCACTAGGATTAGGGGCCCAGAACCCTCACAAAAGTGGAAAAACAGCAAATATCAAAATGTGTATGTGTGTGTATGGATGGGTGGGTTGGAAGGGGGCTGAGACTTGGTAGGGAGAGTGGGCACTAAGAGTCCAAAGTATATCAGGGAGAGGAGAGGGAAAAGGGGTGGGTCTCCATGATCGCCCTGTACTTCTCTCTTGCCCATCTTCTTCCTTGTTTGTGTGGGGCCATCAGGAGAGGGTTTCTGGTGCTGAGAAATGAGGCTGAAGCCATCCTGGGCAGCAGCCGGTGGTGGAGGAAGAGGAAGAGGCAGATTTTTAAAGGGCTGCATGGCCTGACTGCAGCCACTGAGAGGGAAAGTTCTGCTGAAGAAGAAGCACTTGGGGGAGAGGGGGCAGAGATTGCAGAAACTTGCAAATAATCAAATCCGTGAAAGTGAAACCCACAAATGTGGAGGGTTCACTGTACTTTAAAACTGAGTAAATATAAGAAATCCTATATTTAATTTCCAGGAACTGGAATCTCTCCCTCACAAAGGTTTGACTCAGGTTGTAAACAAACTCTGGGTTCCTGTGTTTGGTCCTCCCATTGCACACTTTAATTAGTTATTTCCTCTTTAGCTCAAACCTCAATTTTCCATTATGTTGAAAGCAGCAAGCCATTTGGTCACACCTCTCAAAAATAGGCTTGCAGAGCAGGGTTCAAAACTGCAATGCAATCCTACTTGCCAGTAGGATGTGACATCAATAATACAGATACTGAAACTGATCTGGCCTAAGTACTCTGTTGGAGAAGGGGAACAAATAGAGGTTTGATCCGGACAAGACAGAGGTGCTCCTGGTAAACTGAAGGCAAATTAGGGAACAGGGACCCAGTCTGTGGCCATTTCCGCACTACACTCTTATAGCGCGATTATTCCACTTTCAACATCCTATGGAATCCTGGGGTTTGCAGCTTAGGGAGGGGCCAGCCAGCCCCTCCTGAAACTGCAAACCCCAGGATTTCATAGGATGTTGAAAGTGGAATAATCACGCTATAAGAATGTAGTGTGGAAATAGCCTGTGTCAGATGGGGTTATATTCTCCCTGGAGACGCAGGTCTTCAATGTGCAAGCAGAGGCATATCTAGGGTGGGGCAAATGGAGCACGTGACCCAGGTGCCAATGTCGGGGGGGCACAAAAAGAAGACCCCCCTGCCTGCACCCCACCCACTTGCCCTGCCCCCACCTGCCCCCACCCACCCCACTCACCCCAGCCCCCCTGCCATCTGCTGCTGCTCACCCAACCCCCTTGCGCTAGGCACTGTTTTGCCTCAGTACGCCACTGTATGCAAGAACCTTCTAGATCAGTGGTTCTCAACCTGTGGGTCCCCAGATGTTTGTGGACTTCAGCTCCCAGAAGCCCCAGCCGCTATGGTCAATGCTCAGGGCTTCTGGGAGCTGAAGTCTAGAAACATCTGGGGACCCACAGGTTGAGAACCACTGTTCTAGATGAAGCCCTGCACCTGGACACCCAGATTTCCGTTGTAACCTGAAGTACCTTTGGACGGTCACAGCTAGTTCACCAGCTGTGCCTGGTCCTGGAGACGTCTGCACTGACTATGGTGACATATACCTTAGTTCCATCCTGTTTGGATTGCTCTAACATGCTGTGTGTGTGGCTACCTTTGAAAAGCACTCAGAAGCTTCAGTTCGCACAAAAAGCTGCAGCCAGATTGTTAACTCAGGTTACAGTGAGCACACAACTGCCTTGTTGAATCAACTCCACTGGTTAGCGATTCATTTCTAGGCCCAATTCAAAGTGGTGGTAATGCTCTGTAAAGGCTTATACCTCTCAGGCCCAGGTTCTCCAACAGACTATATTCCCCATATCTGCTTGCCTGTTCCACGAGAGCTTCAGTTCTGGCTCTTCTTTCAATCGCACCATCCTCACAGGCACATCTGGTGGGAATGTGAAAGAGGGCCTTCTTGGTGGTATTTTTCTGGAACTTCCTCCCTAAGGAAGCTAGAATACTGCAGGCCTTCCACTGGCAGGCAAATGCCTTTTAAAATTCCAACAGCTTTGAAGAGTTGACTATAGGCATACACCTGTAGCCTCTGATAAAGAAGCTTCTTTTTACAGAGTCTCCCTCCAACTAAACTCTTCCTTGTCCTCTGTCTGGCTGCAGGCATTTCAGCAGCAGCAGCATTAGGAGGAGGATGGAAGACAGCTGTAAAAACAGAGACTGTTGGTGTTGGGTTGCAGCAGTGCGTCTACAGTAAACAATACAATAAAGCATGAGCTTGGAAAGAGCGGAATTTGCTCTAGCCAATTCTACTGTAGCTGTGTGTGCCTGCTTCCAACAGGCAATGTAAACAGCAGCTGTCTCCAACATGTTAAAGAAGCATAGATCAATATGCTGGGTCACCAAAATGAAAAACATAAGAAATGTGGAAGCTGGTAAAAGAAAGAAACAATTGTCTCGGGATACATTTTGTAAAACACTTTCACGCGGTTTCTAGAAGATTCAAAATGCTTTTGTTTCTTTATGCAAGGCTCACCTGACCTGGCTGTTTTATTTCACATGTGCATTTTGGATAAAAGATTTGCTGAAACATGAGGAACTGTTCCACTTTTGTGTGATGTAGGGAGCTATAGAGATCAGAGTTTGAATCCCCGCTCGGCCATGGAAGCCCACTGGTTGGTCTTGGGTAAGTCACATTCTCTCAGCCTCAGGGGAGGGCAAAACAACCCTCTTCTCAACAAATCTTGCAAGAAAACCCCATCAGAGGGTCACCTTACAGTTGCCATTAGTTGGAAACAACTGAAAGGCACACAATGACACCACCACCAACAACAACCTGTCCCTATTCTTTCCATGTTACTTCTCCCTTTCGTATTAAATTTTCTGTTAAAGAAATAATCCCTATGAACACATCATTTTCACTTGATCTTAGCCAAAAGGACGAGAAGCAATCACATCATTTTCATTAACCAACATATAATTGTAGTTTTAAAGAAGGGGCTTTAACTGGGCCCCTTCAGTTTGAAATTGCTTTTTTATTCTTTTAATGTTCTTAATGTTTATAGATAATTTCATTACCTTTTGACAACAGTAATTATAATAATTAATATGATAATATTTTAAAAACTTTGTTTATATCTGTCTTTCTTCCAAAACTGAGACTCATTGTGCTTTATTATTTATTATCATTAAGAGCAAGCTCAAGTCACAGTTTCCTGGTTCCAATCTAAGAGCAGACCATCGTTTGACTGGAAGAGGTCTAAAACAGAGAAAGGAAGGAGAGTGAAAGAGGAGAAGGAGAAAAGCATTCAAGTGTGAGGTTTTGTCACATGATTTAGCCTGATATGAAAGACACGAGTAAGAACTCCAAAATAGTTGACAGATGAGGTAGGTCACATTTATTGCCATTTTACTAATCAGAAACTGATGCCGAGAGTGTGACATCATGTCTTCTCAGTGAAGAATCTGAAATCTGACACTGCCATAATGCTAGTCCCAATTGGCTTTCAAAAATCATAAATCTGGCAACAGCAATACGAGGGTGTGTCCAGGTTTAAAGCAGTGTCCTTAAGGTACATCTCAAGGCAGTTAGAAGGAAGGAAATTCTCCAGGAGCAAATTCTTAAGTGACAAATCTTTGATGCACATGTTGTAGTTAAATTGTGTGGGTAAATGCATCTTAACCATTACTGTAACAGTTCCAGGGCCCTGATCCATTCAGTTCCCAGAGCCAACTGTCAAAATAGAAGAAAGTCACAGGTGCAATAAAAAGATGGTTTACTGATTACACAGAGATGTTAAAAGGACGCAGCAATAAAACCTAAAGTCAAAGATAAATCACTACCTCACAGTTGATCAAAGCTGCCCTTTGTCACATCTGCCACTCACTTGGGTCCCCACTATAAACCAGACATCTGTTTCCTGAAAAGTTCCTTGGCTGGATTACAGCTGAATGCAACCCCTCAACGCTGATCTGAGTTCTTTTTTAAAAAACCCTTTCTCTCAAGTTTGAGAAACTCCTGACAATTCTGAAGAGAGAGACCTTCCTGCCCTACAAAAAAATGCTTGGCCAGGCATTTCAAAGCAGCACATCGTTATGTCTACAGCCTGAGTTGACCCACCATGGTCAAGTTGCTTTCAGTTGCTTGAGAAGATGCACTGTCGACAGGGCCCTCTTTGATTGCTTAGCAGATGCTCACTAATACTCCTCGTGAGTCTTCTGTAAATCTGATCTGCTGCAATTATTGAGACCGGTACATGGTGGACAGAATGCTAAAGACTCTACAGTAGCCTTTCCCAACTGGGTGCTCTTTGGATGCTTTGGACTGCAGTCCACAGCATTCTTGAATCTTGGACATGCTGAAGTCCAACACATCTGGAGAGCATCAGATTGGGAGAGTTTGCTCCAGAGTGCTGGTCCCAGTTATCAGATAAGAACAGAATTCCATAGTTGCAGTGAGCTACAGACATGAGTTGCCCTGCTTTCTTGGACTCTGCTTTGCCTGCAATGCTACTCTGGAATAACAGCTGACATGGGCCACCTCACATTCAATGTGAGACAAGCTTTTTTAAAAGACATGTACAACTTGTGAGGAATACCAGCCAATCTTGCAGGTTTCTTTGGGATCATGCAATACGTTGGAGCTTGGAAAAAATCAGCCCTTTTGGATCATGACTTCCAGAATATTCTATAGGCCATTCCAATACAGTGCCATATAATGATTTAAAAATGCCTCGCATATTTGTACTATGCACAAACAAACAAAGAAAGCACAATTCTTACTGAGGTGTCATCTGTTTCAGTCCAACAGCAAGTACCCTCTACTGTGCAAGGTTGCCTATACTTATTCTAATCAAGTAGTCAGCCCAGTTTACCTTCCAGAGTTGTAAGAAGGAAAAACTTTTTTTTCCAAATCGACACATTTGGGGAAAAATAGATGCCTTGTCATAGCCCTTCCTACAGCCACCCAATTTGAAGCAGTCAGTTCTCATTCACCTGGGCTGATTTTTATCATGGGCTTCAACGGTTTGTGAATACGAGCAGCATGGATCTTCCTGAGCAGCCTGTGTTTTTTGGCTTTGTGGTGTTCTCAGTGCTGTTTCTTTCATGGGAATCCATCTGGTCACATTCAGCGTGCCAAGTGCCCAGATGCATTCCCCTGCCTCCCCATACAGGCATCCCAGCTAGGCATATGGCCGAGCATAAACAGAAGGAATCTGTTATCAGACCACAACACAGTGCTATAATTTCAGTAAACATTTGGCTGGCCCCAGAGATAAAAGGGAAGAAGAGCAGGAGGAAAAGAGAGTAGATTGTCAACGAATTTTCCAAAATAAAATTTAAAAATAAATACATAAAAAGCACTAAGGAAAACTTAGTAAAGGTAATAGTCCAGAATTAGTCTAGCTCCCATTTAAGATAAGAGTGCTGTGCTGCCTAGTGCAGCAGTTCTATATAGATTATTCTTTAATTTTCATTCATACATGTTACTGAAGTTTTACATATTTACAAAAGAATACAATAAATGTATAAGAACAATTGTTACTACTCCTCACACTGTAATCACCTTTTCCAATTATCTTTCCAGTATAGAATTATCTTCGAAAAGATGTTATTTTATTTACGGTATGGAATAAATATAATAAATAAAAAAATTCTTCTTATGAAGAATTTGGGGAACATGGGACTCTTGGAGAGGTCTTCTATCATCCTGTAACAAACTTTAAATTATGTGAAAAAGCTCACCAAGAAATACTAAATAAGAAATCCATATACTGGATTTTATTATATAGTTTTCTCTATTGTATGTTCCAGCTGCACAGAATTTACTCATTTTTGTACTAATTCTCCCAAGCTACTAACCCTTCATAGAGCCAATACATGCAGTTGAAGTAAAAGAAATAACCATTCCTTATGCTCTCACTCAGAAATTATAAGAAATCTGATTTTTGCTCAGTTCAGAGAATTGGTTTTACAAAGAGGAAAAATAAATAAAAACCAAGGAACACACACCTATACAGCCCACCTTTTTACAGCTGTATACCTCATTAACAAAGATGCAAAGTGTATATGATGTAAATGATACTAGAAACCCAGCACAAAGTCAGTGCACTGCTGTAGTGGGCAGCATGCTATACTAGATCCAATTGTACTATTTTCATTACACGACAGATTTCATATGTTCTTTTTAACAAGGTACATTTTAATAAGGAAAATTTTTTATCACGAGAGTTTTCCAAAATATTTGAGCCCCCCAATTGCTGCCACTGCTGAAAGCACACACATACACCAGTTCAAAATGCCTGGCTTATTTCATACACACAGCTCTTTCCCTGCTACCGCTAAAAGTAATGAAAAAGTGATCTGTATCAGTTCCAATTCCATCATATGCACCTCTTATAGTCAAAAAAGGTGTGCACTCCCATATCATAACATAAAACCTTTTGTCTTATTGGTTGGGAAAGGTTTGCAGAAAGCCAACTGTGTACACAGTGCATAATAATGCTGAACCTTTAAGGCTACACTTCATTCATCTGACAAAGTGAGTTGTAATGCATGAAAACTTGTGCTAGGATAAATCTGTTAGTCTTAAAGGTGCCATACAATCCTCTGTTGTTTTGCCAGAACAGTCTATCACTGTTATCTCTTTGTAAATTAAATAATATTCTGTTAAGATGTAAAACTATAGAATCATATTTGGTTATATGGCAACCTTTCATAGGTTTTGTAAAGAAAGAAGCGAAACTGCAATAATAGATTTTGATTAGATTATTGAATTCTTATACAGAATTCTTATCTGTTGTTCTAGTATAGCAGCATGCTATACTAGAGCTTTGAGCACTCAAGTTCTAGTCCCTGCTGACCTATGATACTTGCCAAGGCTGGCTTGCCTGCCAGCCTTCCTGCTTGTCTCATGTCTCTCGTCCTGAGACACCTCACAGTGTTGTTGGGAGAACAAAGTGGAGAAGGAGCATTTATGCCACTTCAAGTACACTGGAAGAAGGTGAGATGTAATGTAACTAATGTGTGCCAGTCATTTGCAAATACTGGCGTACGTCATGTTGCACATGTGAGTAAACATAAAGCCAGCTGTCCATGGTACAGCAAATCATATGACAATTGTGCGTTTTTTCATTCAAGCACTAAAATTGTCCCATTGGTGATTGATTACATAGTGATCATGTTCAGCTATTGGCGCATATCATCAGTGAAGATGATAATAATGTGTTAGTTTTCAGATGGTATAAAGATAGCCTGAGCTCCTGCATTGTCAGACATAACTATGATGATAGCTGTCATAGACACATCTGACAATGCCACCACCCTGCCCAAATGCTACCTTTCCACCCTGGCAGCACCCTAAATGAAGAGTTTCTGAGGGGCTGCAGATTGGACCACTGGCAAATGATGCTCCCAGCACTTTTCTGGTCTCAGAGTTAGGTGACAACAGGGAGCTTGAGAAACCCCCTCCAGATCCTGCTGCAACTGCTTCTCTCAGTGTGTCTCCTATGACCAGCAGAAATCTGCAGGTGTCATTTCCCAGGGGGCTGATCTGCAGCACCTTGGAAATCCTTTGGTTGGGGTGCTGCTAGGCTGAAAAAGTAGGTTTTAGGGAATCGCATTTATTTGTTAAAGGCCACAAAAGAGAATCCCCAACAGTTATGAGTTCATAAGTCCAACTTACATACTCATAACTACTGAACAGAATGCCAGCCATAGTGTTTTTATAAAGAAGAGTTCAATTGTGAAAAGGTGGGCTACGTGTGCAGCTGACAGACAAAATACACCAAATGTCAGCCCGTGTCATCATATGTGTTATGTCCAATTTTACATAAAAATGTTCACACCTATCCAGGGCTGTTTTCAAACAAATCTTTTATTATACAATCACTAGACCTCCTTTGTACAATTTTACAGAGGAGTCCAGATTATGTTTTATGTCAAACTTCTCCTGCATGACCCCACCATTTCCTTCTCTTTTTTTTCTTAATGCAGAAACCTGTTCAAGGAGAGAACGAGCAGAATAATAAGGTCATGTCCTTGCAGATGTGGATACGAAAATGTGGGTGAGAAATCCACAATAAGAAAAAAATCCACCCTGGGGAAGGTGGATGATGTGGTAGGAATACATCTCTTTTCTCTACCACTCACCCTGCATTTCTGGTTTTAGAGCCACTTCATGCCCTGAGCAGCAAGACCTCTCTCCTATTCTACTGGCTCCCAATTTTAATTAGTTGCTTCCTAGAATGAGATTTCTTCAGCCCACGCATCTCAATTAAGCTGTTTCATTAGGAGGTTACATTAAAAATATGAGTTCTTATTTATAAATACAAGCACGTATGTTCTCGTGGTAATCCTGTTCTGGTGTAATATTCTAGCTCCATGTGACTTACTTCTGAGTAAACCTGTGTCAATTTTGGTTTTAATCATGTAGAGCTGCAGTCCTTCAGTCCTGCGATATAGCCACAACTATATGTAGTTATGATGTGGTAAAATAATGAAACTGGAAACGGGGAAAAAAAATCTAAATCAGCAAGACTGCTGATCAGACTGCTTCGTCAGATTACCTTTGGTTGCAAAACTAAACAGACTGGTAAAATGGTGTGGCAAACCACCTGCTTCAAAATTTCAGGAGAAGGGCATATGTGTGTGCGCGTGCGTGCGCATGCGCGCAGTGATTGATAAATAGTGCGGAAAGGGAAGAAAACAATGTTGCTTACATACAACTATGTCATGCCTGCTATGTGGACTGAAGATAGTAAGATATCCCCCTCAACTGCTAGATCACTTAAACATGGACATGGTAGTTTATGACAGAACAATAATAACTGGCACCAGTAGCACCGTGATGATGCAAGACATGAGATATGAAAATTAGTATATTATTTCAGACTCAAATATTCATGCCTCAGTATTTGAAAATGAAGATTAATCCACAAATGATCTACATTTGGTGTTTTACCAAATAAGGTACACTATTATTATTTGAATCACTGACTACTATATGATGTTTAGGTCATTGCACATCTGTAATATTGGATTCTCCTGAAGCCTGAAAATTTTCATTTTGTAATGATGATGTTGATTTGATGCATTTCATGATTGGTTTTTCACCTACTTCACTAACCTCCCAAGAACAAGAAAGGGCTAATCGTAAAAGGCCTATGATAAGATTCTGGATGAGAGCCAGCCTTGTGTGGTGGTTTGAGTGTTGGACTATAACTCTGGAGACCAGGGTCTGTTTTCCCACTTGGCCATGGAAACCCTCTGGATGACCTTGGGCGTAGCACACACACCCACACACACACTAACCCTTTGTAGTCCCTCAACGCCCCATCAAGCTCTTGCATCTGTACTGTAGCATAAACATGATGAAAATGTGTAGTACTCATGTTAGCAGACTGGTCTTGATCCCATCTGTCACTGTTGGAATCAGAAGGAGGCAGAGGGTTTTCTTTGTCCTTGCAAGCGCACGCAAAGGAACCACTTCCTGAGCGCTTAGCCTGCGGTTTTTCAGCTTCGCTTTTTTGGGGTGTAGGTTTGGGAGCCGGCATTGGCTTCTTCTCCTCCCTTGATTGTTTCCCTTTGTCCTGGCAATCAGAAGCAAGATCACCTCTCCTCCCGTAGTTGAAGCAAGCCCCCTCCTTCAGGTGTCTTTTTCTCTCTTCAGTGTCCAGGTCACTGGTTCTCCGGCCCCCTGAGATCCAGTGCCCTGATTCTTGGGCTTGTCTCATCTGAGCAAGTTGTACATTCTCTAGCATGCTCTCTGCTTCTTGTGCCAATCTCATCCAACCAAGCAAACTGTTGGGGTTTCCTTGAGAGAAGCATCTATCCAAAACGCTAGGGTTCAGACCATCCTGGAAGAATTGCTTCAGGATTTCGTCATTCCATTCAGGAACTTTAGCTGCTAGCCTTCTGAATTCACATGCATATTCAGCCACAGTCCCTCTTCCCTGGCGCAATTTTCTCAGTTGGTGTCTGGCTTGCTCATGTATGAATGGGTCTTCGGATCTCTCTCTGAATAGATTCATGAATAGTTGCAGGTCTCCAGTTTCCTCGGCTCTTGTGTCGAATAAAGAAGCAACCCATTCCAAAGCCTCTCCTTGCAGCAGTTGGCTGAGATATCTCACTCTGACAGCATCGTCAGCAAAGCTATTGCTATAGTCTGCCATGTAGTTGGACGCCATATTCAAGAAGTATGAGAGTGTTGCTCCATTGCTATTACAAGTTGCCGTCATTTCCCTGAAGGGTCTTGGTGCCAGTTGGGGGAGAGCTTCCCCTTGTGGTGCTGCTGCCGTGGCGGCTGCTCCTTGCAGCTGGAGTCTGCCTAGTTGAGGCCGCAGATTCCGGCAGTCCACCATCTCCATGCGCATTCTGACCATCTTGGTCCACAGCTGTTCCACTTCTTCTTCTTTGGCGAGTAACTGCTCCAATACGGATGCCTCGCTCACTCCATTGGGTATCTCTGCGACGCTGGCGCCTCGCTGTGTCAGGATGTCCTTCCTAGGCCCAGGTTTGCCTGCCAGTGGAGGCTGCAGTAAGATTAGAAGGGAATACCTTGGCTCTGATGGCTGGTGTGAAAGTTGGAACAGCCTCAGTCCCTTTGCCTCCAGCAGCTCCCTCTTGATCTGTGCCCTCCGTATCTTGTGTTGTTTCTTGGGACATTGTAGAGTATTAGATTTTCAGTCTTCTCACTCTGTCAGGAGCAGAATCCACACACAAATAGTACGTTGATTTTAGTACTATTTATTAGGAGTGTAATACATGTAATGACTTTAGTGAGAAGATTGAAGCAAAGCCAAAGTGAGTGAGCTTAAGATCCCCCATGACCCCTCCCACATCTGAGTTCCCGGGAAACTCTGTTATCAGTGTCTGTGCATTCCATTGCTGTACCAGGCAGTGTTTACCTAACAGTTCTCAGCTATTTCTACTACCTACTACAAACCATGTTAACATATCAGGGAGGGGCAGTGGAGCTACCTGACATCCAGCCCCAGAGAACCCCATGATAGGGTTGCTTGTAAGTTGGAAACAACCTGAAACAAGTTTCAGGACAGAAGGAAGCCAAGCAGCGGTGCTCCCAGCATAGCTCCCCTTGCAGGTCTGGTAAAGGTCAAACAACTAACCAAGCCAGTCTATCCAAGACTCTGCCAACAGAAACACGAAAGGGACAGGTAAGCTTCAAGTACTTACCTTCTACTGGTAATTGAAAGAAGTGTACCATCTCCATGGTTTCCTTTATTGTTTCCCCTTTTTGTAGGGGTATTAGTACCCATTGCTTTCAGAAAATCCACAGTGGACTGGTATAGCTCAAAACAGCTGAGAGGATGAATTAATGTGAGATCTAGGCAGGAAGAGTTACAAAACATTTCACTTTGTGTAGACAAGGAAATAGGAGAACCAGCATGGTGTAGTGGTCTGAGAACTGGTTTATGATTTTGGACAACAGGGTTATAATCCCCACTCAGCCATGGAAACTCACGGGTTACCTTCTGCAAGTCATACCCTCTCAGCCTCAGAGGAAGGCACAGGCAAACCCCTTCTGAACAAATCTTGCCAAGAAAACCTTGTGATAGGTTCACCTTAGTGTTGCTATAAATTACAAACAACTTCAAGGCACACCACATCACCATAAATCAGAGATTACTTGAAGGCACGCAATGGGCAACCAATTGCTTCTATCTCTAGGCTTGGAATTTACCACATCTAAATTCAACCTCTCTGCACAGGTCACCAAAGAAAGAAAGGAGAGTTTTATGCCCCATCAAAATGAAACTGAGATAAAATATCATTCTCTAAAAGCCATCAACATTTTTCATTCAAATAATTTTCTTTAACCCACCATCATCCAGAATAATGACCACGACCTCGTTTTGTGCATTCACAATTGCCTTGGTCAGTTTGGACAGACCAGGGGAGAGGGTTTAATGATGAGCACCCTTAAATTACAGGGTGTGGTGTGAGGCCAGGGCCATTTCCGCACTATGTTGTTAAGTGCTATTATTCCACTTTCAGCATCTTACGGGATACTAGGGTTTGCAGTTCAGGGAGGGGCCTTTAGAATTCTCAGCCAGAGAGCTCTTTGGCCTCAGGAAACTACAAACCCCAGAATTCCACAGGAGGTTGAAAGCGGAATAATAGCACTGTAACACGCTAGTGCAGAAACGGCCACGGGCTGACTTCAAAACAGTGCTCGGCGCCTAACTCCAAGGTGGCGCGGGTCGCCTTCATCTTGCAGTAAATTTGCCGCCTTCCCACCTAACCCCGGGTGCCAGCAAAGGCGCCGGGAGCGCGACGTTGGGTTTTACCAGCCTCCGAGGACACGGGGAGAGTCCTGGCACGGCTGTGGGGAAAGAAGGCGGGCCGGGGACGGGCTGGAAGCGGGGCAGGGGGCAGAGCTGGGATCCTTTCCAGCCCGTCGTGAACAGGCGAGAGAGCGGGGCGCCGGCGGCCAGAGTCTCGGGCGGCCGCGGGGAAGGGGGGACGCGGAGGAGCGGCGGCGGCGGCCCTGCAGCAGCCGAGGACGCGAACCGCCTGAGAGAAAGGGCAGCGGCGCCAGCAGAGGGGCCACCGAGCAGCCACCATGCCCGCCACGGGAGGGGAGTAAGTGCCCTTCGTTTCCCGGCCCCCGCTCCTGCTCCCGGGAAGGGGAAGCGGCGAGGGGACGCTTTGGGAGCCTGCAGATGGGATTTGGATTAAGGGCTGCGTTTGACACTCCTCCTCTGCCTCCTCCCTCCTCCGCTCGAAAGCTCCGGGAACCGCCGCAGCGGGGAGGACTGAAACCTCTGGCCCAAGGGGGTGGATGAGGGGCGGCGGGGAGGAAGGAGGCCTCACGCACTCGCCCGGCCCTGTGGAAAAAGTTTGGAGGAAACTTCCCGGGGTCCAGCCGCTGGGCCGGCGCTCGACAGGCCCCGCGCTGTCGGGGACTCCCCGGGTCGGCGGGCGGCGCTCGACTGCGCTGCCGCGTCTGTTGCTCGCGCCGCCCGCTTGGGGATGAGTATGGCGTTTTTCGGTGCGCGCCTGGCGGCTGGGCCTCTGCTCGTCTTTCCAGAGGCTGCGGTTTTGGGAAGCCAGGCCAGGAGGCACCTGATCACGTTGACATACGGCCGTGATCACAGAACATGGGCGTGGGGGGAGAAGGGGAATGCCTGTGGCGGGGATATTTATAGATCCGGGAATCTGTCCTGGAGGCCAGGCTGGAGTGGAACATGACTCTCCCCCCACCTCCGCTGTTTGTGCTTCTCCTTCCCTCAGAAACCAGTAGGCGAGTGAAAGGGCAACAAAGGCACTTGTGGCACTTTAAAGATGGAGAACTTTATGTGTGAGCTTTTATGGGCAAAGGGCCTGGCTCAGGGAATGAGCACACTCCTCTCCAAATGCTTACGAAGCCGTAAATACTAGTTTTTAACGTGTGGTATTGTTCGTCAGACTGACTGCTCTGGCATTTGTTCTATAAAACGGTTGGCGCATAAGAGACGTTGACTGTTCCAACACACTGCTTTATTCAGAACATTTTACAGAAGGTCCAGTGCTTTCGTTTGTAGTCTCCTCTTTATTTCCTGTAGCTTGTCCTGTCTTTTTTTCTTGCTAAACCATATGTGTTAAGGAAAACAATATGGAATAAGTGAACAATGCCTTTCTAGTGTTAGCTGTCAGGGCTAGCCCAAGACAAACTGCTGCCTGAGGCAGAACAACCAATGGCCCTCCATGTGCCCATCCAAGCACAGAGTAATGACAATTGGGGGTGAGAGGGGCTGAAGTGGAGGGGTGGAGCCAAATGTAAGTTACCAATTTGGCCATTATCTCACCAGCCATTTGCTGGTGTGTTGTCAACTCATTTTTACTTGTAGCGGTACTAAAGTGAAACTATCATGGGCCGTTCTGTGGCCATTTCCGCCATATACTGTTATGGTCCTTTCCTATTATAGAGCTATTATTCCACTTTCAACATCCCATGGAATCGTGGGCTTTGCAGTGTAGGGAGAGGCATTTAGAAGTCTCAGGCAGAGAGCTCTTTAGCCTCAGTAAACTACAAGCCCCAGAATTCCACAGGATGTTGAAAGTGGAATAATAGCACTATAATAGGAAAGGACCATGGAATCATAGAGCTGGAAGAGACCACAAGGGCCATTGAGTCCAACCCCCTACTATGCAGGAACACATCATCACAGCATTCCTGACAGATGGCCATCCAGCCTCTGTTTAAAAACCTCCAAAGAAGGAGACTCCACTACACTCCAAGACAGTGTATTCCACTGTCAGACTACTCTTACTGTCAGAGAGTTCTTCCTAATGTTTAGATAGAATCTCCTTTCCTGACGTTTGAAGCCATTGCTCTGTGTACTAGTTTCTGGAGCAGCAGAAAACAACCTTGCTCCATCTTCAACATCACATCCTTTCAAATATTCAAAAATAGCTGTCATGTTGCCTGTTAATTTTATCTTCTGCAGGCTAAACATACCAGCTTGCTAAGCTTCTCCTTATAAGGCATGGTTTCCAGGCCTTCTACCATTTTGGTTGCCCTCCTCTGGACATGTTCCAGCTTGTCAATATCCTTCCTGAACTGTGATGCCCAAAACTGGACACAGTATTCCAGCTGGGGTCTAACCAAAGCAGAATAGGGTGGTACTATCACTTCCCTTGACCTAGACACTATATGCCTATTGATGCAACCCGGAATTGAATTGGGTTTTTAAGCTACCACATCACACTGTTGACTCATATTTAACTTGTGATCTACTAAGGCTCTTAGATCCTTTTCACATGTACTATGGTCAAGCCACGTGTCACCCATTGTATATCTGTGCATTCCATTTTTTCTGCTTAAGTGTACTACCTTACACTTCTCCCTGTTAAAATTAATTTTGTTAGTTTTGACCCAGCTGTCTAATCTGTTAAGATCAATTTGAATTCTGATCCTGTCCTCTGTGGTATTAACTACCCCTCCTAATTTGGTGTCATCTGCAAATTTGATAAGCGTGCCCTCATCCAAATCATTGATAAAGATGTTGAATAGGATTGAACTCAGGTCAGAACCTGGTGGCACCCTACTAGTCACTTCTCCAAGATGAAGAGGAGTCGTTTGTGAGCACCCTTTGGGTTTGGTTGATCAGCCAGTTACAAATCCACCTAACAGTTGCATTGTCTAGGCCACATTTTACTAGCTTGTTTTAAAGAATATCACGGAGGACCTTCTCAAAGGCCTTACTGAAGTCAAGATGTTCACAGCATTCCCTTCATCTACCAAGCTAATAACTCTGTCAAAAAAAGAGAGAGAGAGAGATTGAGAGAGAGACATAAGAATAGTTTGACATGACTTGTTTTTGAGATGCTCATGTTGACTTTTAGTGATCAAAACATTACTTTTTAAGCACTTAGAGACTGTTTAATGATCTGCCCTAGAATCTTTCCTGACATTGATGTCAGGCTGACTGGGCAGTAATTGTTTGAGTCCTCTTTCTTTCCCCTTTTTGAAGATGGGGATGATATTTACCCACCTCCAATTCTGCTGGGACTTCTGTTCTCCAGAAATTCTCAAAGATTATTGCCAAAGGTTATGAGATTATTTCTTCCAGTTCTTTTAATACCTTTGGAAATAGTTCATCTGGTCCCAGAGATATGAATTTGTTTAGAGTAGCCAGGTATTCCTATACTACATCTTTACCTATGCTGTGCTACCTTTCTCCTCCCACATTATCTGCTCCATTTTCCCCAGGTAGAGCATTGTTTTCCTTTTGGGAGAAGATGGAAGCAAAGAAGGTATACAGTAGTTCTGCCTTTTCTCTGTCTCCATTAGCATTTCACCATCCTCTTCACACAGAGGCTCTACTATTTCTTTGCTATGGACATAGCAAAAAAACCAAACAAACCGTTTTTATTGTTTATAGCCTCTCTAGCAAGCCTGAGCTCATTCTGCACTTTAGCTTTTCTGACATTCTTCTGATGCTAGCTGGCTATTTGTTTGAATTCCTCTTTAGCGATTTCCCTCTTTTTCCATTTCTTTTATATCTTAGCTCAGTTGAAACTTCATTAGACATCCATCCCAAATTCTTTAGATACCTCCCATCTTTCCTCTTTATTGGAATTGTTCAAAATTGTGCTTTCAATATCTCACTTTTAAGAAACTCCCATCCATCATGAACAACCTTCTCTTTTGGTATTCCTGACCATGGGGTCACCCCCAGTTAAGGTTACTGAAATCAGCTTTCTTAAAATCTAGAATGTGCATCTGACTATGCTTGGCTTCTCCTTTCCACTATATAATAAATTCCAGGAAAACACAGTCACTTCCACCTTAGTATTCCGCCACCTCCCCCTCATCCTAGTCCCAGTGGTGTTGTTCAAAATAATTAATAACCTGTTCCCATTCCAGCTGTCCCACATGGCTCAAAGGAGTACAGTCCTTCCCTTTCCCCGGCCCTCTAGCACCTTCACTCTCCTTGTTTGCTCAGGTCTCTTTCTCCTCCCTTTTGCTACCTGTGGCTCCCCTTTTTACCTTCCTAGCCTCCACATCTTTTAGCAATGCTAACAACCAGTTCTGGCAAGCCAGTGTCTACCAACTGAATGACACTACTGCCTAGTCCAGCACTCAAACACCACCTTGGCTGTCATAGAAAAGCAGATCCTGAAAAGAGCACAGCTCAGTTCCATGCAACAGCTTTCAAAATCTGCTGTTGGGAGCCTACCTGCAAAGAGTACAACTGAATCCCATACAACAGCTTGGACAGTGTGCAGTTTAGTTCTCTGCAGGTTTATTTAATACACTGCTATCTCCAGTTACCTATCTGGTTCATGGGCTGGAGGTTCCCCATCTTTGCTGTATGGACATAAGAATAATGTTGTTGCCTTGACAGCTTTCAGAGCTTGTAAAAGTTATTTTTTGGACTCTGGCCTGCAGACCAGGATCCTGTAGTGGCAGATCAATCAAATAATGATATATGATTCACAAATAGTGCTCTCTCTGTGCTTGCACAAAGAGGAAGTGGCAGTGGTGGAGGAGGGTGCTAGCTCTGAGCTGCCTATTTCTTGAAGGTTTGGCTTCTGGGGGACTTGTCACTGCTACTCCTGCATGTTTCCTCCCTTCCTTGCCGCCACCACCTCCTTTTTCCTCCTTTGATGTTTGCCACCACCCTTTTCTTCTTGCCATTTTGCCTTTGCCTCCACTGTTAGAGTATTTACAGTAGTATTGATACAGGTCTCCATGCCCTGCTATCTGTATAGTGAAAATCATCTGTGCCAGTGGCTTGCAAACTGTGTTCCTCCAGATTAAGGGACGTCAGCTCCCAGAATTCCTGAGCATTGGCCAAACTGGCTGATGTTGAAGTCCAAAACATTTGAAGGACCAGAGTTTGAGAACAGCTGGCATATACTATCCTCTCCCCTCTCTGACCCTCTCCACTGCTATTGGATGCTCATATGCGTGGGTCTGAGAAACCTCTTTTCTATATTCTCCTCCAGGGCCAGGGGAGAGGATTATTCCACAGCTATCCTGCGGCAGAAGCACCGGCCGAATCGCCTCATTGTGGATGAAGCTGTCAATGAGGACAACAGTATTGTGACCCTGACCCAGGTAACGAGAAGCCCACTGCCCCTTCTTTTCTGTCTCCAGTTGGCCAATCGCTATCTGGTGCCCCACATTCCATAGTCAAGTGAAGAGCATTGCATGCCTATTCTCCATAGCTGGTATCCATGTGATTTTCTAGAATCCTACAAGTCACTGTAGTGCTGATGTAACTTCCAATTACACTAGCATTATATACTTAGTGAGGTTGTGCAAGGAGGTATCCAGTACCTTCTTGCACAATGAGTTTTGCCTGGCCTGAACAGTAGCAGTCCAGGGCAGATCTCTGTCCCATCCCTAAAGTAGGCAGCTACTGGTCTGCTGCTCCCTCAGATGCCAGGGACAATGCTGTTCTATCAGTTGCCAGTGAAATAAGATTGAGCAGGTAATCTGGTTGGCTTCCATATATGGGAGGGCTACTGTCCTGTCCTTAGGCAGCAAATTGTGTGTGAATCCATCTGAGGAAAATGTAGTAGAAGAATAAGCAAGGGTAGACATCCAGCAATCAAAGAAGCAAAGTCTACTGACCTTTTTTTTTTTGCCATGGAGGACCCTCACTGCTTAGATTTCCAGGAGAAAAATATAGAGAAAGGCTAGGCTTATTTAGAGAGTTAGCAATCCGTATTTCAGATTGCCTGAGGTATGAAATTAAAGATCTCAATGGCTGAAGGGGAAGAAGCAGTAAAAGAAGGAAGTGACTATTGGCCACAAAATTAAAAGAAATCATTTGTACAAAGACTGGGTTGTCCGCCTGATACATGGACCCTGTCAGAACTGGACATTGTATATAGCACTATCCCAAAATCTAGTGCCCTCAACTTGTGTTGGACTAGTAACTCTCATAATTGTATTGTGGGATTATGGGATGGGTGGGGAAGACTGTTGTACACTGACAGTTCATGAGCCACTAGAGAGATTTTAAAATCTCTCTTCTGTGGTTTCAAAGAGCTTTAAGAGCAATCAAACAGGACCAAATATGTCTGAGAAACAGGCCAGATATTTAAGAATGGGTTTTTGGAAGGTATAAAAAGGATCATACCCTGCAGAAGAAATTAGAATAGCTCCTGTGATAAAATGGGAAAATGCTCTTCTTAAATTTTAATGACAGTATTTCTGGGAAACTAGAGAACAGCTATAGCACTAGATCAGGAAGTGTGTATTACTCATGGTGGCAGTGATGATCCTCTGAATATTGTTATCAAGAATTTGATATTCAACTCATGTCTGTCAAATTATGAGAAAGTGATGAAAGCAGGTGCTGTAAACTCACACCAATATATTAAACTAACCAACAGGATTCAGGGACACAGAAAGATACATCACCAACTTGATTTTCTCAAAGAAAACAGCCACATAATGTTTATGCAAAAAATATACAGAGAGAGCACAGGGACATACACATAAAAAAACTACATGTCTATTGACTGAACAATTTCTTACTTTGGTTCCATTCTTGGCTCTATGCAGGCCAAGATGGAGGAACTTCACTTGTTCCGGGGAGACTCGGTGCTGTTGAAGGGAAAGAAGCGCCGGGAGACAGTGTGCATTGTTCTCACAGATGACTCTTGCCAGAATGAGAAGATACGTATGAACCGTGTAACCCGCAACAACCTCCGCGTGCGTCTTGGAGATGTGGTCAGGTGAGGCTGGCCCAAGCTGAAACAGTGACACGAAAGCTCACTAAACTATGTTATGGTGTGTAGGGTGTTGGTGGAGAGCCCTGCTATAGAGTAGGGGCAGAATGTGGGAAGAGGGCTGAAGAATCAACTCAGCCACAGTCAGGAAGACTGTTTTGGCAGTGGAAGGCAGGGGTAGGAGAGTGCAAAATGCCAGGCTAAATGTGGGGATTTCAAAGGGTAGGAGAAAACCATCCCTAATCAGTGGTAATTTGCTTGTGTAAATTCATCTAAAATAAATACTTTTTCACTATCCAGCTTATAATCAGAGGTATTAAATTGGGTGACAAAATAAAAACTTAGTAGAAAGCCTTAGTAAGGGGTGTCAAAAATGACAGAATAGGCTGCCCAGGAGGTTGCTCTGCCATAGGATTTGGGATGTCCCTAAAGGGGTCTGTAGGCATTGTTCTGTGTTATGGAGGCCAGCTGAGTCTTCCTCTGTATAGTGTGCAGGCCTGTCCAGATGTGAAATATGGAAAGCGGATCCACGTCCTTCCCATTGATGACACTATCACAGGCTTGACTGGGAATCTCTTTGAAGTTTACCTCAAACCCTACTTTCTGGAAGCCTATCGCCCCGTGCACAAAGGTGAGCAGTTGGTAAGAACTAATTAACTCAGAGGCGAACCTGGAGTCCTTTTGGCCAGAGCTGATCCCCACAAAGGCCTCCCTGTCTTTTTTGCTCTGGTTAGCATCTCTCCTCACCCTTCCAAAGCAGGAGTTAACTGAGAACATCCCAAGAGATTTGTTATGAGGAACAGAGTTTAGGAGGGGTGGGTAGTACTGGGGGAGAAGTTTTTGCACAGGGAACTTTCAGTGAAGACATTAGTTATGGGGAACATTTTCTAGTAAGCCTAGTTTTAGTATTGGGCATGAAGATGCAAATGCTGTAGCCCACAGGCCCTGGACTGCTCACCACAGCCTCTGTCCTCCCTGTTTTTGCCCTGATAATAATTCACTGGTAGTTCAACATGTTCTGGCAAACTTTTTATTCAAAACTAACAATATGTATGCTTGAAATGGTCAGGTAAGCATTGCATAAGTGAACAAAAACATTATGAATCTTCTAGAGACCAGTTGAAGACTTTTTCCAAAGTGCTTCCAGGGATGAATTTTTCTTTCACCAGCCTCCACTTTTATGCTTTCCGTTTTGGTGGCCAAACTCAGAGAACTACTCTTAACATGCTGGGACTACCTGACAAGTCTGGCTTATCTGCTGTCATCTTTTCTCTCAATTTTGCTGTTCACATATGCTCAGTAAGAGATTCTAGAGGCAGCTGCTGTTTCCTTTCTCTGTTTGGTAGTGCTTGCACACGTGGCTACAGTAGGATCAGCTAAGATTTACAGTAGGATCAGTAGATTTTCCTCCATGGTCTCTGTGCCTCACACAATGGGAATCTTCGCACATGCGCAGTAGCGTTTTGAAAAGTTCCAGAGTTGAGCAGCTTGGGGGAACCCCTCCTCCACTCAGTACTGAGCATGCTCAGTCCCGCCAAACTAATGGTCTTTCCTCAGTTTCTTTTCGTCCACCAACCAGTTAGCAGCTCAGAAGGTTTCCTCGCTGAGCAGTTTCTATTCCATGGATTTTCGCTGCATTTTTTGCTTCCTCCTTCCAGGATAGAGAACTGTAAGAACTCTTTCTCCCTCTTATGTCTTCTCTCTTCAAGTTGTGTGTGACCTGTGGCTTCAAGGTTTCGCTGTCCGATGCCCACTGTGAGTGCTTGTTCTGCCTTCAAGAGGCCCATAACGTTCAGGCCTGTCCTATTTCACCTCACAGACCCTCAAGAACAGACCTCTCATTTAAAATCTTATTGTTGGGAGCAAGCTCTTTGCTCAAAAGATCAGGTGGCTTTGAATATGGCACTTTTCACTGCCTCAGTGCCAGTGTGGCCTTTGTGAGGTCCTTTGGTGTCGAAAATTTTGACCATGACCTCAACGGTGTTGACTCCTTTCTCAGCACCGACAACCTCGGTATTGACAACCTTGGTATTGGCATCAGCTCCATCAACTTTGCTGCCCATCTCCTCCTTTCCAAGGATTCCGAAGCTTTCGAGAATGCCTGCGGTCCCGTCTTCTAGTGCTGGGGACACCTCCTCCAGTCCACAGCCAGTGTCAACCCAGCAGCCTCGTAAGGTGCCAACCTTGGCAGAGTGTAAGTGGGTTTCATCGAATCATTCTTCTGTAGCACTCAAGAAGAAAAAGAAGAAGGAGAAATACCATTCTTCTTTGCCCGTTAACTGTCCGTCGGCCATTTGACCGGCTTCTCTCATTCCTCTGCCAATGCCTCTGCTCACGCAGCCTCAGACGTCTGCTGTGGAGGAACCAGAGGCTCCTGCTCTTTCGCTGGTGCATGATCCAATCCAGCTGCTGGTACTATTACTCCCAGCAACTACTGATCTCGTGTCCAACCCGGACTGTTGGCCTACGCTGACAGCCTTCCCGTCGGTTATGTTGAGCCAGACCAGAGACGGGTCCTCCCAAACTCCACTTCCTCCAGCTGTACTTCTGGCTGCCCTGAGATGGACCGTCGGCCTGTATTGGATGCTTCTCAGGCTTCTACCTGAGACTAGCCTCGACCCAGTGTGGCCCGCTCTCCAGGACATGGCGAAAGGGGTAGTCTCTTCGTCGTAGGGATCACGGCTACCATGGCGCTCGTGATGGTGCATTGGCCAGATTGGATTCGCCCTTCTCATCGGCATCCCATATAGCTCATTACGGCCATGAGCATCTTTGGAGAAAACAGCCCAGCCCCCTACTACTCTTACTCACCGGCGTATTGCGACCGATACCGTCCCGCCGTCTGTCATTGGTCTCCATATCGGCCTTGACATTCTCGCCCCCCATTGCGCTCTCCATTGGAACCGTGCCACCATCGTCTACTTGGTACCGCCGTTCTTGTTCCGCTCTCAGTCCCATTCACCTTACTACCAACGCTCTCCGTCTTGGTCTCGTCCGTTATCCTGTGAGCAATCGCCTTGCTACTGGGCCATCTCGCCTCCACCTCGAGTTACTGCAACAGTGTCTTGACATCCGCCGGACAACCAACCACCATCTATCACTCTTTCTACGACGGTGGCCTCTTCGTTGATACAGTCCCTTGTCGTACCAATTTTGACTGTTCTACCAATTTCGTCAGCATCTGCTCCAGTACCAACTTCGGTACCGATCTTGGTACCTGCTCCACCTGCCATACCGATCTCGATTCCTGCTCCATCAGTAGTCCCCGACATGTGCTCAGCTACCTGAGCCCAACAGCCTTGGTCGCCTCCATCTTCTCCATTGTCTGGCTCTTATGACTCCGACAAGGATTCTACAGACTCAACTCTGCAATTTCACACCTCGCCTCTGCTCATGTTTGGGGAACCAACTCCGAACTCTGCTCCTGAGGATGTGAAACAGTTTTCTGACATCCTCGTAAGGATGGCTAATGCCTTGGGTCTTGATATCTCTGGCCAGGCTCCAACGGTGCAAGGCCCGGTCTTCTACTACATCGATGCGCGTCCTGTGATGATGGCTCCAATTCCATTCCTGCCAGTCTTACAGGAGGTACTCAAGCACCCATGGTCCCAGCCAGCTTCCTTTCAGCCAATTCCTCACCGGTTGGAACATGTTTACCGGACTAATGGAAGGATGTTGACTTTCTTTTCAAACATCCTACCCTGAATTCCATCATTGAGTCATCTCAAACAAAAGGTGGTAAGGACTCATACGACTCCTCCTGATTGTGAAGGTTGTTGTCTGGATACTTTTGGTTGCCAATTTTATTCAGCCTCTTCACTGATCGCCAGGATCTTCAACACTCAGGCCTGCCTGGCAGCGTATCAGCGCAATATATGGGATAGATTTTTCCCCTCATCTCTCATTTGCCCGATGACCACTGGGCTACAGCCATCCAGTTTTACAATAAATCTGTGGACCTTACAAACCAGCAGATCCAATCTTCCCGACACGCTGTTGAGGGTGCAGCATGGGTGATGGTGGGTGCAAATGCCTTTGCTGATTTGCATGGCTTCAGTCCGCTGGCTTGACCAAAGAAAAGTGGAAGAGGATCGAAGATCTCCTCTTTGATGGTCAGGGCCTTTTTCATGCCACTACGGCCGATGTCATGGACCATCTAATGAAAGCTAGTCTAACGGCGAAGGAGATGGGTCTCCATCCATCGACCCAGTCGAAAAGATCCTCCTCATTCCGTGCTTCGTGGAGACGCTCTTCCTACTTCTATAGGTCGCGTTCTCCATGCTGCTCCCCCAGCAATCTTCGTTGCCAGCTTCTTCATCTTGCCGCTCCTTCAGGTGCTGTCAACCATCTTCGAAGAAGTCTTCTTCTGCTCTGAAGTCCCATTTTTGACTTCCCTTGCAGGTCACCACCTCTACCACTCTTCCACGTCTCAAGCCATCTGCCCAAGACCCAGGTCTTGCTCGCCATTTCAACATCTGGTGCACCATCACTTTGGACTCCTAGGTATTAACCATCATCAGTCCTGGCTGCCATCGATTTCAAAATATTCCTCCTCTTGGCGTCTTCTACTGCATGCCTTCCAGTCCTGCTCTTCTCGAGGAATCGATACCCTTGTTTGCAAAGGGGCCGTAGAATGAGTGCCATCTTCGGCCAAATCCACTAGCTTCTTCTCCATTATTTCACTGTACCGAAGGCAGACGGCACTCTCTGAACCTTTCTGGACCTCCAGGCAGTCAACTACTTCATCTCCCCCAGAAGTTCAAGATGGTCACCCTGTCATCCATCCTGCCTCTCCTCAGGCATTGGGACTGGTTCGTGTCCATAGATCTGCAAGACACCTACTTCCATATCGCCATTCACCCCCAGCACAGGAGGTACCTCCGTTTGCGGTCGACGGCGTCTGTTCTAGTACAAGGTCCTTCCATTCAGCCTGTCCACCACCCCCAGGGTCTTCACCAAATGCTTAGCCCCTGTGGTATCTTACCTCCTCATGAAACACATCATGGTATATCCCTACCTGGATGATTGGTTATTGGTGCGCCCTGCAAGCAAAAGTTATATGAGGACATTCATCTTGCACTTTCTCTTCTCTCCGATCTTGGCCTCAGGGTGAATCCCAAGAAGTCCCACTTGGAACCTACATGCACCCTAGATTTCATTGGGGCCACTTGGACTCCACTTCCACCATGGTTTTCCTGCTGATGAACGTGTGCGGGTTTTGCGTCGATCTCGGCTGCCATTCTGCACAGGCCGTCCATTTCTGCTCACCAGATTCAACAGCTTCTCAATTACATGGCAGCCACGACCGCGGTCATTTACCTGTCTCGCCTCCGTTCCCGCTCTCTCCAACACTGGTTCCTCAGGAATTTCGACCCTCTCCTCAACGACCAGTGTCGAATCCTGTGGATCCCTCATCCGGTCATGGATTCCCTCCGCTGGTGGCTGTCTCCGCACCATCTGCTGTCTGGAATGCCCTTTGCTGTCCGTCCCTCACCATCACCACTGACACATCCCTCCTTGGCTGGGGAGCCCGCTGCGATCGCCTCTCCATCCAGGATCACTGGACCAGACTGGAGAAACATCTGCATATCAATGCCTTGGAGCTCCTGGCAATCTTCAAGGCCCTCTGGGCCGTCCAGAATCTCCTCATCGGATGGACTGCCCAGATCCTGTCCAACAATATGACAGCTGTTTGTTACATCAACCACCAGGGAGGCACTCACTCATCCACCTTGCTCCATCTGGCATTGCAGATGTGGGATTGGTGTGTCCCGCTGCGGATCCACCTGATTGCAGTCCATCTAGCAGGATGAGACAACATGACAGCGGACATGCTCAGCAGAGACACAGTGTGCCATCACGAGTGGTTCCTCTCCGACACTGCTTTTCGCCGGATAGTGTCCCGATGGGGCACCCCGTCCATCTAGCTCTTTGCCATCTACAAGAACAGCAAGTGTCCCCGCTATTGCTCCAGGCAGGGGTGGGATGCCACTCTCTTGGAGATGCGTTCCAGTTCCCTTGGGACAAAGGGTTCCTTTACATCTTTCCTCTGTTTCCTCTCCTGGGCTGACTGGTGGCCAAGATGGCCACAGACAGGGCAGATGCCGTTCTTGTAGCCCCTTACTGGCTGACACAGCATTGGTTCGGTCCCCTTCTAACCATCTCCCAGGGCCACTGGATGCAGCTGCTGTGCATGCCAAATCTCCTCTCCAGACTTCACCCAGACCTCCCTCGCCTCCACCTGCATGCATGGAGGATAACTTTCTAGACTCTCCTGCCATCCAGGCAGTCCTGACAGCCACCGGGTAGAATCCATGTGCAGGTCTTATGACTACAAGTTGTGCAAGTTTACCACCTTCATGGATGCCCACGGTGAGGCTCCTCTCTGGCCTCCTTATCCACAATGCTTCATTTCCTCCTGACTCTACGAGAACAAGGACTGGCCTTTTCCTCTCTCAAAGTCTACCTCTCCGTGATTGTGGCCTACCAACCACGTGGTTCTCCTTCCTCAGATCAGGAATGCTACGGTCAAGCAGTTCCTCAAAGGGTTTCAGCATCTCTACCCTCCTGTCTCCCCACCTCTTCCTCCATGGCCACTGTCTCTCATCCTTTCCCCGCTCTGAACCCATGGCCATGTCTGACGACCGCCTCCTTACTCTAAAGACAGCATTCTTGGTCGCTGTTACATCAGCGAGAAGGGCGGGAGAATTGACTGGGCTACGCTCAGACAAACCTTCCTGGTGTTCCATAGGGACAAGATGGTCCTGCACCCAGACCTCTCCTTTCTCCCTAAAGTCATCTCTGACTTCCACCTGAACCAAGATATCAATCTGCCAACTTTCTGTCCTGACCTGTCCTCTCCTCTTGAGCGTTCTTTACACTCACTTCATGTGCGTTGGGTCCTAGCCTTCTACTAACAACAGACTTCGACCTTCTGCCTTACTCCCCGACTTTTTGTCTGCTATGGTGGAGTGAAAGGTCATAAAGTATCTACCCAACGTTTCTCTAAATGAGTTGTCCAGATGATTCTCCTTGACTATGAACTCACCGGGCAACCACCTCCATCTCCGCTGCACACTACTCTCCAGGGCTGTTGCCTCCTTGGCAGCCCTTCTCAAGGGAGTTGACCTACAGGAGCTCTGTCGGGTGGCTACGTGGTTGCGGCCTCTGACCTTTGTCTGCGACTACTGCCTTGATTGCAGAGCTTGACATGATGCTTGCTTTGGTTGTGCAGTGCTGTCCTCCATTCTCTAGGACCTGGCCCGCCATCCAACAGTAAGCTACTTAATCTCCCATTGTGTGAGGCACAGAGACCACAAGAAGAAGAACAGATTGCTTACCTGTAACTGTGGTTCTTCAAGTGGTCATCTGTGCCCTCACACACCTGCCCAGCCTCCCATCTTTCAGTTCATTGCATCAGTGAACTTCAAAACTGAGGAGGCCTTAGCTTGACGGGACTACCATGCTCAGTACCGAGTGGGGGAGGGGTTCCTGCCAAGCTGCTGAGCTCTGGAACTTTCCGAAATGCTACTGCACATGCACAAAGATTCCCCTTGTGCGAGGGCACAGATGACCACTCAAAGAACCACAGTTACAGGTAAGCAACCTGTTCATCTCATTCTTTCTCAACTCCGGCTTTCTATATTGCATTGTTTATTGCAGACACATGACTGCAACTTGACACTGCAGGTGTGTGTTTCTCCAGCCCTTCTTCACCATCCTCCTAAAGCTGATGTTGCCAAAAACTGGCAGCTAGACAGAGAAGGAAAGGGGGATCTGAGTCGGCATAACAAGACTTTATAAAAAGTACTTCAGTGTCAAAGGCTTTGTTAACTGAGGTATGACCGTATATCCATTGCCTGTGGATTCCACCTCAGAATACATTACATTAAATGTGCACATGGGAGGCAGTATGAAGATGATAATGAAGATGATGATTGGTGCCGGCACACAGTTAGAGACATACTGGTCAACTGGAGCTTCAGTGCTTTCAACATTGGCTGTAACCATCTCATCTGCTTTCTAGCACCTTTTGTCCATTCTGTTTGTTGGGGAGGAGGGCATCAAGAAGGCAAACCTGCCATCCTAAGTACCAGGGAGGGTGATCAGAGAGGATACATTTTCTCACCCTGTGCGTGGATTGGGAAGGCAGAGAGTGCTTGACAGCAGAAATGGGAGCTACATGCCAGGGTATCTTATTTTCTAGTATCTTTTCTACCTCTTTTCTATCCCTTCTATATTGGCATGTCCTTGCATTTGTTGTAGGGCAACACTTTTTATTTCATGACCAACACAGAGCTTGGAAGTAACACCTTATGCATTATATTGCTAACCTGTAACATACTACTTGCAGGTTAACAAGAGTATAATGATGGTCTGCTTTCCATAGTTTAACATTAACCCTAACATACAGTTCGGGGTGTGATGAGTAATAGTTATTTATTCTTCCTAGAACACTCATTTTTTTCAAAATGCCATTTTGGGAGAGTGGTGACTATCAAATCAAATTCAAATAAAATATATTCAAAAGATTTTTAACCCACAGAATGGCTTGTTTAGAATTACTCAGGAACTCAGAAATAAAAGACTAAATGCTTGGGAATATTTTTGCACTTAACAGTGGCCAGTCTTCTGTTTTTCAAAGCTCTTAAAAGTAATATGCATCAATGGAAAAATAATGTTAGTAATATAACACTGCTAAAATAATGAATAACAGCAATGCTTTTTTTAAAAAAATACATACTAAGCTTGGGACTGAACTCTGATCAAGAGAAGGAAGTGGACAGCATACTTTCTGTTTTCTCTGCAGGTGACATTTTCCTTGTGCGAGGAGGAATGAGGGCTGTGGAATTTAAAGTGGTAGAGGTGGACCCCAGCCCCCACTGCATTGTTGCTCCTGACACCATTATCCACTGTGAAGGGGAGCCCATCAAAAGAGAGGTAAGTACAGGGAGTGAACAGCATCAGGAATGAAACAGCTGGCAACTTATTTCTAGAGGCGATCAGAACATCCTCCACTCTGGATCATGCACAGATATAGAATTTCTGAGGGTGGGATCTGCCCTACAAAATGTCCAGTGAGGAGGTACATACAAGCAAAATGTAAACTTTAGTGAGGAAGCAAAGGATTGGGGGGAGGGGAAGTAAAGGATGAGTCTTCCTGTTGCCTGAAAATATTCAGCATGTGAAAGAGTGTGGTATGGGCCTTGGTAGAAAGAAGGAGCATTTCTGCCAGATGAAGCAGTCACCTTTCAATTCACCCCTTCTGTTCTGCCTGTCAGGATGAAGAGGAGAGCCTCAATGACGTTGGCTATGATGACATTGGGGGCTGCCGTAAACAACTGGCCCAGATCAAGGAGATGGTTGAGCTGCCCTTGAGACACCCAGCACTCTTCAAAGCTATCGGTGTGAAGGTACAACAGGAACAGGGGAAAGACCCAAGGTGTAACAGCCTCCAAAGTGTTGTTCATCGCAATTCTTGTTTAAAAAGTAAACAGCCACATTCCACCTATAAGCAAGTGGAGATTCCTTCTTTATACCCCTGCTTTTCAGTGGTGCCCATATTAGTGGAGTGATGAATCCGATCTGGGTTTTAATCTGAATTTTAAAGGAGCTGCCCAAGGTGCTGAATATGTTTTTGTGATAAGATCCAACACTTAGGATAACTCTTTAGACTAACATCCAGAGTGGATTTAGTGCCCCACTGACATGGGAGTCACTAGTTGCCACCACAACTTTCTTTCTTAATTATTTATTTGTTAGTCTTAACACAAACACTCTGATTCACAATCAAAGAAATATACGTTCACAAAAAGAAAAGAGACAAAAACCAAAACACAATGCTAACACACTAAACTAAAACACTAAACACACTAATTAAAACACTAAGCACTAACTTGTTGAAACACAAAAGGTCTCTAACTCCTCCCCAACCACACTGAAATGAAAGAAAGGACAGAAGAGAAAAAATCATTCTACCATTAGAATTATTAGTAATTGTAGCCATAGATTATTACATTGTTAGATTTCTTATGCTTAAAAAGTCCATAAATGGTTTCCAATCTTTCAGAAAATCTTCAATTGTTTTATCCTTTATAAAGCATGTTAGTTTGGAAATTTGGGCTAACTCAGTGACCTTAACAATCAGTTCTTCTGTTCATGCTTCAGTCCATTTCCACGTTTGACCAAACTGTACTCTTGCTGCTATCATATATTGAAGAAGTAATCAATATTTACTATCCAACTTTTTATCCATAATTCTCTGGAAAAAAACATTTCTGGTGACATTACAAAATCCATCTTTAATTTTTTTTTTTTGGATTAACATATAAGACCACCACATATGAAAAAAAGACTCCTCCATATCTTTATTTCCCCAACATTGATTTGAAGCATTCTTAGATATTTTGGACAGCTTATTTGAGGTTAGAATACTATCTATACAACCTTATACATGTTTTCTTTTAAATTACTAAACAAAGTACATTTTATATCTTTAGACCACATCTTCCCCATACATCCATTTGAACGTTATGCTCACCTTATCATGTACTCTTCTACAGGTTTATTTTCTGTCTCTAGTTTCAAAAGGGATTTGTGCACTTTTTAAATTACATGGTCATCATCTTTTCACAACTCTAAATAAAACTAATTTTCTGCAGCTAGATCTCTCTTATCTTGATTAAATCTATCCTTGAGTTGCATACAAGCAAATGAGTTAAGATTTTTGCCTTCCTTGAGAAACATCTCACTTGATTTAAACTCCCAGGTGTCTTGTTCAAAATACAGAAGATCATCCTGACACAACGATATCTGTTTTTCAACCTGCTCTTTCCTGAAAAAGCCTTCATGAAGTGAAGTGGCTAATATTATCTTAGGAAAAAATCTCTGCTTATATTTATACCACACTCATAGGAGAACTTTTCTAATACAATGATTTTTAAATTCAGCATGTGCCTTAACTTTATCATACCAAACTTTATCATGCCACCTGAATTTTAAATCATGACCTTCAAGTTCCAGAACTCTATTATCTCTAAGCAATATCTATTCCTTCACCCATACAAAACAACACAGGCCTGTGACTTTCTGTTGGCTTTGGACTGATCTTGGAGCATATATGACTGAAACAGGGGGAGCCCTTCCCTTCTGCCGCAGTGGGGGTTCCCTTGGCTCACAACCTTAACTAATTCACTGGCCTATATGTTGTCTTAACCTGTTTAGATTTCTGCTGTCAGTTGACCCAGATCCCTTGCATGGGCACATCTCTGGTGATTCCTTACCTTCCTCTCCTTCCTCTTTAGCCACCAAGAGGGATTCTTCTCTATGGTCCCCCTGGCACTGGGAAAACCCTTGTGGCCCGTGCAGTTGCAAATGAAACGGGAGCGTTTTTCTTCCTAATCAATGGTGAGTAATAGGACACGAGGGGTATGGCAGTGGCGGGGTGGGCAAGTCTTTGCGAAAGTTTTTCCTCTGTCCTGAAGATCCTGTTTTGCTCATTCTCAGCACCCAGAATTATATGATGATAATTCAAGTTCTATCAGTTTAAATAGAGTGATATAACAATTTGGGGTTCCTGCCCCAAACTCTGGGCTATATGACCACAGTAAGCACCATGAGAACTGGCAGAGCTTATCCTGGAGCCATGCGGTTCAGGATGGGGTTCTTTGACAGTTGCTCTTAGGGGTCTTCTTCATCATCATCTCCAAAGAACTGCATCCTTTGTTGTTTCCTATATTTATTTTTCCATAGGTCCAGAGATCATGAGCAAATTGGCTGGGGAATCAGAAAGCAACTTGCGCAAAGCCTTTGAAGAGGCTGAAAAGAATGCTCCAGCCATCATCTTTATTGATGAACTGGATGCCATTGCTCCCAAGAGGGAAAAGGTAAAGGGAGACCTCACTGGAATCTGAACGCAGGGTACAGTCTGGATGGATTATTGCAGTCAGAGCTCCAGGACCTTATGCTTAGTAGGAAAGATGATGTCAACTGCTTCCTTCCCCCTGGACACAAAAAAGGCAGAGTTCCCTGTTCCCTGTGAGCTTAGCAGCACTTTTCACTGTTTCATTTATTTATTTCATTTGTGTGCTGCCTTTCTGCTGAATGGGGACCCAAGGCAGCTTGCAAAATGAATAAACTAAAACCTAAGAAGAACATTGTAAAGACTACTAAAATACAGTGGTCCCTCCACATTTGCGAGGGTTTGGGCTGCAGAACCTCATGAAAGTGGAAAACCCGTGAATAACCCCCTCCTGTAATCCCCCTCCCATTCCTCTCTAGAGCGTCCTGTCCCTTTCCTTTGGCTCTGGCCCTGGCATTCTCGGGGTAGGGGAATAAAAATACAAGCTAAAAGGCTTACTGGTACTTTCTCCTCAGACACAGAAGAGCAGAGTTCTAGGGGTTCTAGCAATTCCTGTTAACGATCTCAAGAAAGGAAGGTGGGAGCAAAGACAGCACCTGACCAATCAGCAGCCATTATACAACAGAATGTGCAGCCACATGGCAGAGGGGACACACCTCCAGCAGTGGGAGGGGGCTTTGCTCACCCAAGAGGAAAAAATGGCCATTTTAAACACAAGCCTGGCAAGCTCGTGGTGAGGAATACAAGGGAATGGGAGGAGGAAAATGGTGGAGGGGGGAGGCAAGAACTTGCCTCGTGAATAATTGGATTTGTGAAGGTCAAATCCCTGAATGTGGAGGGAGGACTGTAAACACATTAAAACAATATAAAATCATTAAACATTAGAACTGAAGCACACCCCTCATAAGAAGCCTCTTTGCAAGCATTAAAACATGCCCGACTGAACAAAAAACATCTTTGTCTGCTGGGAAAAAGGATGGCAAGGAGGAGGCCTGACTAGCCTCTTGTGGAAGGGAGCTCTAGAGGGTGGGAGCACCCTCTCAGAAGATTCTCTTCCGTATCTTCACCAAACAAGCTTGTGGTGGTGGCAGGACCAAGAGAAGGCCCTCACCTATGCATCTTAAAACTCTGGCAGGTTCAAACAGGGAGATACAGTCCTTCGGATAGTCTGGACCTAAGCCATACAGGGCTCTATAGGTCATGACCAGCAGTTAGAATTGTGCCTGGAAACAAACTGGTACCCAATGAAGTTTTTTAAAATAAGTGAGTTATATGTATATCTCCCACAAAGTTATATGCACTGTAGCCTTAAGGAAAAATCTATGAGCAATATATAGAATATGTTGCTAATATCTACCTCTATATTAGCAATATATAAAGTAGAGTAGATTTCTTAATCCAGAAGTGGGCAACTTTGGCAGTTCTGGGGGCTGTTTTTTTTTCTTGCGACTCTCTGTGGGCTGCACGGACCACCAAAAAAATACCCAAAATAACGAAAATGAGAAGTTGCTAGGAGTGCTCTTCTGGCTTAAAGAAACCGGGTGTTTAATTCTGAGAGCTCATGATAAAGGCTGAACTGTGGATTTGAAGCTAGATCTCCCCAGTCCTTTCCTGACACTCTGAGAAGCCTTCATAGCTTATCTTATTTCCTGATAGGGAGCCATATGCACAGTCCCTGCAGAGACATCCACAGTCTCCTGTCCCATTGCCCCCCTAACCTTGACCCCATCTACTATAGGCTGTTTATGTAAATCGACCACTAGAGGGTGCTGTGCCTCCAGTTTTAGGCCTCTGATACCTTGTTGACTCTTCCTAGTTGGGTTTCAGAGCTATTGCTGATGTTCCTTCTCGCTTTTGTCCTCCCACTTCAGACTCATGGGGAAGTGGAACGGCGCATCGTCTCCCAGCTGCTCACACTCATGGATGGCCTGAAACAGCGATCGCACGTGATAGTCATGGCTGCTACCAACCGGCCCAACAGTATTGATCCTGCCCTTCGCCGCTTTGGTAGGAAACTGTTCTACCTTCTCACCTGCCTGCCCCAGATTGGGGGTAGTTCTTGAAAACCTATTCCAAAAGAAATCCGGGTGCCAATGTCACAACTTGCTCTGAGAATACACACTGAAATTTCTTTTCATTATCCCTTTGTTCTGCCCCTTACTCCAAGGAACTGACTGTTACGAATTATAGCCTTCAGTCACTCCTGCTTAATCTGTCTGGGTGTAAAACATAGTGGTGGGTCTCAATATCGATGGAATTGATCCTCCATGGACCCCTGGAAGATTCAGAGGAGGATTTTCTTTTTGGCATTAAAAAACTGCTCTCTAAAATTAGGGGTGTGTGAGGGAGAATCCAGTTCTTCTAGGTCAGGCATGGGGAATGTAGGCTCAGCATTGGGCCATGGTCATCCCCTGCTGAGGTGCACGTTCTTCACCCCTTGCCCTTAAGTTCATGAGTTCCCCATTTAAAAGATAGGATAGTTAAGTGGATCAGAGCTGGGAAAACTCTAGGTTCTTGATGGTCCAGGCCTGAGCTCAGTGTTTGTCTTTCCTCTGTAGGGCGGTTTGATCGAGAAATTGACATTGGGATCCCAGATTCAGTGGGAAGGCTGGAAATCTTGCAAATACACACCAAGAATATGAAGCTAGCTGATGACGTGGACCTGGAGAGGGTGAGAGATGGGAAATAGAGAGAAGGAATTCTATGGAATAATAAAAGATTCAATCAAAGATATAACAAAAGGTTATTTATAGGTATGGTTCACACAAGCATCCTGTAAGTTGATTAATGCAACATGATGATTTTCACAATTTAAGGACCAGCCAGACATCAAATGCAACAGCTGGGACTCTCAAATCATCTTGCACATTGCCTTTCAAGGGTCTCACTTCCCACATTAATCAAGAGTTATCAAAATCAAGTGACAGACCTTCTTTATGTGATCCATCTCTTAAGAGTCTGGGAAAGAGGGGTAACAGCTGTTTCCCTCCTTGCAAAGCTGTGACACTCATGAAAGAAACCAGTGTTTGGTTCTGATATGATCTATGAATACTGGCAAGTCTTGATTGAGAGTCTACCTGGAGAGTCTTCAGCGCACAATGAGGATTATCTGCTTAATGCTGTATGCATGCCCACACTCAAGAGATTGGGGATGAGGAGTACCTAACAGCTCCAGACATTATCCTGTGCATGGGACGGTGGGTTTAGATACAGGAATATAGAGAGCAGTAACCCAGTTCTTTCCTAACCCTACTTGGGTTCTGCCACAGCATAGTCATGCTGGTTGGGGATAGAGAGAGTTTTAGCCCAGGATGTTTGATCTGTGGTTGCAGGTGGCCAATGAGACACATGGGCATGTGGGCGCTGACCTGGCAGCACTGTGTTCTGAGGCAGCACTCCAGGCAATCCGCAAGAAGATGAGCGTCATCGACCTGGAGGATGACACCATTGATGCGGACATCCTCAACTCCATGGCTGTCACCATGGATGATTTCCAGGTAGGACAGCCCCAGCTCACCAGTAGGAAGATGGGTACGATCAAATGTGTCTGTTCCTTACATTCATTTATTTAGTGGCAGAATTCTCGAATGAATGAATGAATGAATGAATGAATGAATGAATGAATGAACGAACAGGATGGCAGTCACACTCACTTCCCTCCACCAGCTTTGCTGATAGAATTTAATTTCCATATCCTAGAACTTTAACTGGCTTTCTCCATCTGACGTTAAAGCTGATTATATGCAAATGAAATGCAGCAGTTCTTTGACTGATTTAGTATACAAAAAATAGCATCTTGAATTCTGTGCAAATCCTTTGTAATTCTCAAACAGTTCCAAATTGTGTATGCTGGCAGAGTTTTGGCTTGCTGTCATGGTGGGGATGGGAATGTCAATCAGTGGCAGATCAATAGAGGAACAGGTCCCTGTTGCTTGCAGTGGCTGCTGCCTGATAAGTGAGGATTGGGAGACTTTTCATGTTCCCTACATATCCCCTAAACTAGGGAATATGTTGAGATCATGAATATGAAACAGTCATGAACGTGTAACTAGGTTACACACTTCTACCTGCCTTAGTGAATTCTAGCCATTATATCTTTCAGAAAAGAAGTTCATTCTGTTACTGCTTATAATGATTATTATTTAAAGTTGATTTTATTAGAGTTCTAGATGTTTTCTGAAAATCCTTCTCTTTGTAGGTTTTGGCATCTGTACCACTTCAAGGTTTTCCATGTAAACGGTTGCAAATCCACTCCCAAATCTTGTCGACAGAGTAGCAAATTCCTTGGAATTGTCAGCATTTCTCCATTCACTAGAGCAGTCTGCTTTCCTTGTGGTCAATGACTGGGAAAGCAATGGCCTCCATGAGAGTCACCTATTGCAGTATTTCGTGCCTACTTCCCTGTCAGTCATACCACTGTCCTGCTGTCTTTCTGCTTTGCAGTGGGCACTTGGCCAGAGCAATCCTTCAGCCCTACGGGAGACTGTGGTGGAGGTCCCACAGGTATGCTGGGATGATATTGGAGGCCTGCAGGAAGTCAAACGTGAGCTGCAGGAACTGGTACAGGTCAGTAGAAGGAGCTGTGGTTCTAACTAGCCCAAGTTCAGGTAGCTTCAGAAGTAGCAGCAGTAGCTACCAGATTTTCATTTAGATTTTGTTGAAGAGGTCTGTGAAGAGTGGTGTAGCAGAGCAAGGCCCAATGGGGGTCAAAGCTCCAGAACTTTTTGATTAGCAGGGGTGATGATGTTATTGTCCACCTGTCCCAGACTTCCTTGTTTCCTTTGAGCATTACTGCCATCATGAATGTTTTGAGTAGGAAAGTGTTTCTCCTTAGTGCCAAAAAAAAAACCACCTGGGAGAAAAAAACTTCCACTGCAGTGTGTATACTTGTGTGTGCATGGACTTTTGCACGCACCCAGAGACACATGTGGCTCAACAGAGGTGTCTGCTTCTTTAGACTGTCCTTGGCAACTATGGGGTCTGATATGATGAACACCTGCACTTCAAAATTTAGCACTACACCACTGCCTCTGAATGCCTGCATGCTTAACAACAACAATACCTGAAGGATAAAAAAAGGCAAGATGTAGGCTAGTTGAGATTGCTGAAATCCAACCCTTGTTAAATATGCTAGCCATCTGTAGGCCTTGCAGCACTTTGTAACTTTCAGGAAGTCAGGACTTTTGATAGACCAGAGGGGGAGCATAGTTTGCAAGCTGTGGACCACCTTCTACATACCATTTTTATCTTGGGATGCCCTGACAAAGTTTGTTTCACTGAAGATGCAGGACAGATTGGGGTGGGGGCACCTCTAAAGTAACTGGTTTTACAGTATGCAAAGCTTAACATAGTAAGTGCAACATCTTGAATGGCACCAGGAAATAATGGTAATTGCTCTTTGGGAAGACAGATGTAATGTACTGTCTTTGCCAGCATTACTCCCACTGGCATAAAGAGTAGCTCTGAGTTGTATACGCTGCAAGAAATGGAAAGCATAAGGATACACAGAAAACTATACTGATGTCCACTTTGAAGAGCAAAGGAAAAAAGGAAAAAAGTTGATAAATTTTTGCTGGGAGGAAACAGTACTTTAAGCAGAGGCTAAACAAGCTGTCAGGGATACTGCAATTGCAGTGAATAGGGAGGGGGTGGGAATAGATGGCCTTATAACTCTATAATAATAGCCAGAGTTAGGAAATATTACCTTTTTGTGGGAGAGACTATAATTCCCAGGATTTCACAGCCACCATGTCCCTCCTCTACATATAGAAAATGCACACAAGCTCCACATACATATGCATAAATACACATAACCGTGAAACGTAGCATATATGTAGATATATTTAAAGATTAGATTAGATCTGAGTATTTCTACAAAACAAGGAGGAGAGCATTTGAATCCTCTGCATCTGCTGGTATCACATGCCAGCACAGCCACACTACTACCATGAACATACCTGATCTTGTCTAATTTTGGAATTTAAGCAGATTTGAACCTGGTTAATACCTCACTGGGAGACCACCAGGAATGCTAGAGATCTCTAGGTAGGGCTAGGATGAAACTTGCCTGGACTTCTGGAGAACTGCTTCCAGAGTTAACAATATTGGGCTAGACAGAGCAATGTACTGACTCAGTATAAGGCAGCCTCCTGTGTTCCTAAGCTGTTACATTTTGGACACTGTTTGACTCCAGTTCCCATCAGCCCCAACCCATGCATGACTAGTTGTTGGGATGAAGAGAGTTGTATTCCAACAGCTTCTGTAGGGCCATGGGTTTTCTACCTCTGCCCTAACAAAATCTCCACAGAGAGGTGAGAAAATCAGTGATGGAACAGAGACACAGAATAAACCTTGTAGCCTTGTCTCACAAGAATAGTGGTGAATGGTGCACACATATGTTCCACAGTGCATATGGGCAGCTGGCAAAAATTCTTTCAGCTTGTTTCACCTTTGCCACCCAGCTGGGGGTGGAATGGAGTGGGGAGTCTTGCACCATTTCTGCACTAGGCTGTTATAGCATTATGATTCCACTTACAACATCCTATGGAATTCTGGGGTTAGCAGTTTCGGGAGGGGCCGGCTGGCCCCTCCAGAAACTGCAAACCCCAGGATTCCATAGGATGTTGCAAGTGGAATCATAGTGCTATAACAGTCTCGTGCGGAAGCGTTTTTAATGTTACATTTCAATGCTGGAAGATCCTACTTGTGGTACAACTAGGGAAGGGAAACAGGACCAACTCTTTAATCACTTTCTCTCATGCCCTCCTCAGTTCCCTGTAGAATATCCTGACAAGTTCCTGAAGTTTGGCATGACGCCTTCACGTGGTGTTCTCTTCTATGGACCGCCTGGCTGTGGCAAGACCCTGCTGGCCAAGGCCATTGCAAATGAATGCCAAGCCAACTTTGTCTCCATCAAGGGCCCTGAGCTTCTCACCATGTGGTTCGGAGAGAGTGAGGCCAATGTCCGTGATGTCTTTGACAAGGTGAGAAATTGGGGTGGAGGTGGAGGAAGAGGGCAGGAACTGTAGGATTCAGGTACTAGCCAGTAGCCCGTAACCACAACAACAAGAAAAAGGGAGAGTAAAGGAGGGTATAAATTGCCTACAGACTCATTGGAGATTAAAAATAATGGTGGGAAAACGAAGGCATGAAGGTTTTTTTTTTAATAGCTTCCTTTCTGTTAAGGAATCACTAGTGAAATGTTGTATTTAATTGAGAATAGCTTATTGTTCCCCTGCTGGGACTAAACTCAGAGTCTTTATCTTGTTGGCAGCTTAATGATTGGCTCACTAAAGATTCATAATTCATTGGTTCAGCCCTAAACTACTATCTGGGAACGTCTGAGTTGGACTCCTAGCTCTTTTCTGCCTTTCAGCCCATAAGGGGTTCTCCAGTCAGCCCTTCCTTTTTTTCTTAGAATGATGTTCTTAGGGATGAATATTTGGCAAACCCAATGCTACAGGGATGGGTAACTGTTCAGAGTTAGGGACCTGCACTGGGCATCGAAGTTGGAGTGTCACATGCTCTTGCTGCATCCCCCACACAGATCTAATTTTTTTGCTTCCAAACACCCCACCCCCCAATGGTATGGAAAACATTTTTGTCTCTTTTGTTTTTTTCATGAGCCATTTTAGGCATCTTTAACAACAGGAAGTGGCCTGGAAGTCACAAGAAGTCTATTTTTTTTACAATAGGAATTGATTTAGAAGTCACTTCTGGTTCATTTCCTCTTTTAATAAAAGGCTTCTGCTAGGTATCAACAGGCAAAAATATTGCACAATTGCCCCCTCCTCACATTCCCTAGAGCAGTGGTTCTCAACCTGTGGGTCCCCAGATGTTTGTGAACTTCAGCTCCCAGAAGCCCTGAGCATTGACCATAGTGGCTGAGGCTTCTGGGAGCTGAAGTCCACGAACATCTGGGGACCCACAGGTTGAGAACCACTGCCCTAGAGGCTATTTGGTGGGATTCAGGGACAAAAATAAGTGGGGGATTTTTCCTGAATTTCTTTTAACCCTTCAGGCCATATCTTTCTCATTCCTGCAGTACTGGGACATACTAGGCCCCGGCCCTCTGAGTACCAGGCACAATACTGAGCAGTCCCATCTTTCTTTCTCCATCTCCAAGCTCACATTACTTTCTTCTGTTCTCCAGGCCCGGCAAGCTGCTCCCTGTATCCTATTTTTTGATGAGCTGGACTCTATTGCCAAAGCCCGGGGTGGTGGTGCAGGAGATGGTGGAGGTGCAGCTGACCGTGTCATCAACCAGATCCTCACAGAAATGGATGGCATGACCAACAAGAAGACAGTTTTCATCATAGGTGCCACTAACAGGTGAGAGCATCTGTGAAAGGGAACAGAAGGGAGGATAGGATTCTGGGTGCAAGGGAAAGGTAAGAACTGTGCTGGGGACCCCTCGCAAACCAAGCTGTCCTGTTGATGTATGGACAACATCGAGCCTTTTATGTCTTGGGTCAAGGCCATTTGAAAGACTGCATCCTCCCTTATGAGCATCCCCCAATTTTAATATCTTCATTGGAGGTCCTTCTCAATGGTCTCAATACCATTGTGGAGGCATGTCTCATGAGAAAGGGCCTTCTTTGTGGCTGCTCTCAGGCTCTGGAACTCTCTGCCAAGAGAGGCAAGGAATGTGTCCTCTCCCTTCCTCCTGTTAGCAGACATAGACATTTTTATCGAGTTTTTATCAAGATCAGATAGGGGGACTGCCTTTCTCACTGCTGCTGCCCTGACGGGATCTTTCCTCAGTGAGGGCAATAGAAGCGAGCCAGGATCAGGTGGGGGGGCTGCCTTTCCTGCTGCTGCCACTCTCGCTGGGATCTTTCCTCAGTGAGGGCAACGGCAGCGAGCCAAGATCGGGTGGAGGGGCTGCCTTTCCTACTGCTGCCACCCTTGCCGGGTTCTTTCCTTGGTAAGGGCTTCTTTCTTTGGGGCCTTTCCTTGGCGAGGGTGACAGCAGCAAGCCAGGATCAGGAAGGGAGGCTGCCTTTCCCACTACCATTGCCCTCATTGGGGTCTTTCCTTGGTGAGGGTGACAGCAGTGGGCCAGGATCAGGTGGGGGGCTCCCTTTCCCTCTGCTGCCACCCTTCTCAGGTCTTTCCTTGGTGAGCACAATGGCAGCGAGCCAGGATTGCGGGGGGGGGGCTTCCTTTCCTGCTGTTTAACCTCTGGTTTGCTAGTAAAACTGAATTACTGTGTCACGAAGTGACGCATGCCCAAAAAGTGTGTCACCAACATGAAAAGTTTGGAAAGCTCTGTCTTAGGGCAACGTACAATAAAGTGAACTTGACCAGTTTAAAAAAATGTAACCAATTCAAATAAATATTTTAAAAGGTTAAAAACAGTTAAAAGAAGAGAGATTAAAACTGGTTAAAGTACTGTATTGGCGTATAAGACGCACCAACATATAAGACGCACCCCATTTATATGCTGACAAATACTGTTTGCCAGTGTATAAGATGCACTGGTGTATAAGATGCACCCTCATTTTCAAACATTATTTTTCAGGAAAAAAAGTGAGTCTTATGGTATATGCCAGCAAATAGGGAAGTTTAAAATGTTTTGAAATTATGCCCACATGCAAAACCAAAGGCTTTAGCACACAACCACGTTTTCACTTGGCAACAGAATGCTAGCCACAGAATTGACTCTGTCTCTTTGGCCCACAGACCTGATATCATTGACCCAGCCATCCTCCGTCCAGGGCGCCTGGATCAGCTCATCTACATCCCCTTGCCTGACGAGAAGTCTCGTGAGGCTATTCTGCAAGCCAACTTGCGAAAATCACCTGTTGCCAAGGTCTGATTAAGGGTCAAAAAATAGGGGAGTGAAGCTGAAACAGCGGGTGGTGGTAACAGTGGGTTGGATTCTGAATCCATTCTGTGGGCTCTACCTCCAAGGGCTCACCAAGAATGCATTACATGAAAGGGATGTGCATTTCTTTAAGGGCAAAATGTTTCTTCTGTGATGGCAACATCATTCCAGTAGCCTGTATTTCTTTCTCCAACAGGATGTGGACTTGAATTATCTGGCTAAGATCACACATGGCTTCTCGGGGGCTGACCTCACTGAAATCTGCCAACGGGCTTGCAAGCTTGCCATCCGTGAGGCCATTGAGATGGAGATCAAAGCAGAGCGGGAACGCCAACGTTCTAAATATGCTGCCATGGTATGGGAACTGGATTTTCCCACCAGTTCTTTGGCACAGTCTCAAACATTGCTCTTGCCCTTGGTAACATGTATGACAGGGTTTTCCAAATGGTGTGCTGCGACATGTTAGTGTGTCACCTGAAGTGTATAGGTGTGTCGCCTACAGTCTTGGAAATGTATGTTATTATTTATAAATCATGTTTTTAAAAATATATGAAAGGTTTTCATGAGATATGTTGCATCTCCATACATTTTGATATTATAATTTATGTATCTCTTATAAGGGGTTAGTTTAACCTCCAGTTTGCTAGTAAAACTGAATTACTATGTCGTGAAATGATGCATATCTAAAAAAATGTGTCACCAACATGAAAAGTTTGGAAAGCTCTGATCTATGACATTAGTTTCAAGAACATTTACACCCATCACCCATCTTAGGGCCATCACATGGCATCTTTGTTGAGCTATGATGCTCCTAAGGACATAGCCTGATGGCTTCTTTTTACTGCCCTTTGTAACAGGACGATGATTATGATCCTGTGCCAGAGATCCGACGCGATCACTTTGAGGAAGCTATGCGCTTTGCACGCCGTTCAGTCAGTGATAATGACATACGGAAGTATGAGATGTTCGCCCAGACTCTACAGCAAAGCCGTGGTTTTGGAAATTTCAGGTAATATTGAGTGTTGTCTTTTCCAAAGAGATAAACTTCAGCTTGAGTTTGCTACAGGCTGGGAAGCGGTTATGTGAATGCTCACATCCAAAAAACACTCAGATACCACTAGCTAAGGGGTGAGCAATATGCAGTCATCCAGATATTGCTGCATTTGAGGCTTCCAGCATTCCCCACCATTTGCTATGCTGACTAGAGCTGATGGGAGTTGCAGCCAAACCACATCTGGATACCTGATTCATTCTCACTCCAATGTACCACTAGGATTTACGAGTTCTTCGCAGAAGAGGAGAAATGTTAATCATTAAATCAGTGGTTCTCAACCTGTGGGTCCCCAGATGGTTTTGTACTTCAGCTCCCAGAAGCCCTGAGCATTGACCATAGTGGCTGGGGCTTCTGGGAGCTGAAGTCCACAAACATCTGGGGACCTACAGGTTGAGAACCACTGCATTAAATGCATATCTCAGCAGGGCTCTTAGGGTAATGTATGAGGTAAAACAGGGGCCACTGTACCTAGTGAAGCTCATCCAGAGTCACTGTGGAGGACAGCTGTCTCTGTTGTGGACCTAGATTAGGACTGTTCCTGTAGTTGGGTATTACTGCTATCTGTCAAAGACATAGTTGTTTGTCCAGGTACCCTCCTGAGTCTTACTGCCAATTAGCCCTGTATTCTAATGAATTGTTTTTATTGGATTTTGTGGGCTTGAATCCTGTGCTCTATCCTGCTCCAGAGTGAATCCTGGCCTGATTCTCCCTGATCCCCACTTGCTAGTGAGCAGCCATTGCAATCCACAATCTTGTCACTTGGGATTCGTCTGACCTCCTCATGCAGTCTGCCTTGCGACAGGCAGAAACAAGGTCCCTGTCACAATCCCCCCTTGCCACGGAGATTGCTCACAAAATGGGTGGGGGAAGAACGTTAGCCAGCTGATTCCTAAGTGACAAGAGAACAGTGCTCCCCATTGATCACAGAGGCTATTAACCAGTAAGTGGGGATTGGGTGGCTTTCATGGTCCCTGTGTATCTCATAAACAAGGGGATATGTATGGATATTGAATACAAAGTAGTTACATATGTGCAACTCTCAATTACGCATATGTAATTATCTAATAGGATTCCAGCCATTCTTTGTATTGCTCTGCCATTTTATTATATTTAGCCAGTCTTTTTATTGTTAACTATTCTGAGATTTTTAAAATGAAAAGTGCTATAAAAATGAACTAAATCAGCTTTTTTAGAAGATCATACAAACCAGCAAAATGCCAGGGTGCGGGGAGGAGCTGCAATAAAATGTTGCAGAATGTGGAAGTTCTGTTCAAGATTCCAACCATTTTGCTTCATTTTTCTCCCTGCTCAAGCTTAACTTCTGCAAAGGCTGCTGATTCTCCCTTCTTGTGCATTGATGGTGCCATTTTGTCTGCATAAACCAGGGGTGGATAATTGTGGGAGGCTAGGAAACCGTGGAATGCAGGCCTTCCACCACCAAAATCTACTAATTTTTGTTCCCAAATGCCTCCCAGCACCCTCTAAAGGGTTGGGGACTCTCCCCACCATTTTACACCCAGGAGAGGCCTTTTTTTAAAAAACAGGAAGTGTCTGGAAGAAGCCTTCTTCTAGGTCTAAAATGGTCAGGCCTCCTAAACATGAATTCCCTCCAGGCCCCTTACATGGCTTTTAGGAACAAAAATATTTTTTGAAAAAGCTCATTTTAAACCCCGGGGGTCCCTGGAGGGCTACATGTGGCATGTCACTCTTTGCCCACCCCTGACAACAGCAATGGCACTCAGAGCCTGAACATCAGAAATAGAGGGAAGATTCAAAGTAATAAAACTAACAAAACCGTGTTCACAAAACACAGTTGTCCTGATCTGACCGTCCACATGCCTGAAGAAGTTTTTGTGCAGGCATTACATTGGAAATGGCAGCCGTACACTGGGTGCACCTCAGAAAGCACCCTCGAGTGAGGATGCAGTCTGCATGTGTTGTCTGGCCTGGCTACTGTCATTCTGGCCTGGACATACACACAGCCCTGCGTACAACTGGATCATTGAATAAAAGAAATAGTCCAACGTTCTCCTGCAGTGCTGCTTTTTCTCCCGACAGGTTCCCATCTGGAAAGCAGAGCAGCAGTGGGGGTGGAAGTGGCAGCGGCAGCAGCAGTGGTGGTGGCCAAGGAAGCCTCTTTCAGGAGGAGGGCGACGATGATCTCTACAACTGATGGCGCAAGCAATGCTGACTGACTTCGGCTGGAGCTCTTGGCCCCGTATGCCCATAGCTCTTGTACTCTTTAATGTATGAACTGGTGCTTGAGGGCCATTTGCTTGAGGGCAAAACATCTCAGAGGCCTGTTTTTGACTGGCAAGGCCTGACACCTCCTCCAAAGATTTCTTCTTGGCTTGGCCACTGCAGGAAGGTCATAGCCTTTTCAACACTGCTGCTCCTTGGATTTTAAGATAGTATTCATGGCAGCCACCAGGGGGAACCAAAACCCCAAGCACCTGGTATAAAACCTCAGTTGCAGACCTAAGAAATTAAGAAATGTCATGCTGGATGAGATCAAAGCATTCTGTTTCAGCAACAACCAGCTAGATAGTTCTCAAAAATTAGAAACAGGATGTAAATCTGCTCATTTATCACCCTCCACCATTATGCCTCATCTCAAAACTATCCCACACAGATTCCTGTTCCTTGCAGTATATTTATCTCTGGGTGGCCCTCAGTTTAGTCAATGGGATCCACTGCCAATGAAACCTGTTTGCTAGCCAGCCCAGTCTATTGGCCCCTCTCCTCCCACTGCCAAGTTACCTTTCAAAGCCCTCATCATGCATGTAGCCAATGGATTCTAGTTTGTGTTATTGGGTGATAAGAGACTGTTGAATGTCCAATAAATGATACCATGCATTTGTTGTAGTTGGAGGAATCCATAATATAAAGTACCAAGCAGTCTGTGCCTCAGCTGCTGATCTGGAAAGGAACACCATTATGAGATGTAGTTTCTGAGTAAACCTCGATATTTTGACAGTGAGGGGTGGACCACAAGGCTGTCTCCCACCCATTCTCTTCTGTCTGGGATGATGATGATGCCAGAATCCAATGTTTGTGACATGTAGGTGTATAAATATGGCTTACACTTTTTTAGGGGGGGGAATGGAGTGCAAGTTGTTCTCAAGCCCTTTGCAGCACATTCAGAGCCTCTCCCCGTAAAAGCCACCACTGTTCACTGGCAGGGAGCCGAGAGGCAGTTTAGGTGATGCAGCTCCAAAGTGAAGGGACAGGACACTGCACACTCCATCTGTGGAATCCGCTCCCATTTGCTTCTGCCTCTGAGCCAAGATGAGCTAGCCTGTAAATGTCTGAACTGCTCTTTCCCCTTCCTACTGGTAAGTAGCAGTACCAGGACCAGCCCCTCCTGGGGCTAAACAGCTGTGGAGAGAAAGTTTTGGACAGAGGGCAAAGAGCTAGAGGGTACCCTCTTGTATCCTGTGGAGAAAAGAAAAAACAGACACAGGTGGTGGACGTGGGACTGTATAGGAGGAATATTAAGCCCCATCTGCTTTGTGTAAGATTTTGCTACTGGACCCATTTGCCAGATTTTAACTTGGTTTGGTGAAGGCCCCCAACACAGACTTTCCAAACCAAACAAGCAGCCACCCTGTAGGCCAGAAGGGACAACTGGCAGAGCAAAGAGATCAGAGGATGGAGGCTTAACACCCCAGAGCAGTGGGGCAGAGACAGCTGACAGCAGGAAAGTTGGGACCAGGCCAGTGACACAAAGACAAATCAAAGCCTAATCAGCCAAGATACTCTTCAGATCTGCTTTATTGCCGAGCGCCCAGCGCTAGTGAACAACTCTCATAGGGCAGAGTACTGAGATACCCCAGGCCAGCTTCTCTCACTCCACCAGCCCTGCGGAGCTTTTTGCTCCAGACTTTTCCCACTGGCCTCCTGGGCAAAGCAAAACTGCACAGGAGCCAGTCAGCAGCATCTCAGAGTACAGAATCCAGCAGCACCCCACTTGCAGTCTGTTAACCAGACCCGCCTCTCTGAAGAGGTGCATGAGTCCCAGCGGCCCCTCCGCCACAACACACACCAAGCTCCAGCAGCCTTCTTCCCAAAGTGAATCTTCTGGAAACAGTGATCTCTATTGCCCCTTCCCTGCTCTTCTTTAGGACAGCAGTGGCACAGGAATCCACTTCAGCAATGCTCAAGCCTAGAAGGTGTTATCTCCAAAGTCCAAAGACTTTGAGCGTGGGAGGTGCTGTTTAGGTATTTTTGGAGAGTGCATTTCCAGCCCTCTTCACCACCTACCATACTTGTGCAGGGGCTTCCTGGAATGTTTACTTTGTATCTCAGTAAAGACCACCCTGAACCATCACCCGTGTGCCCTAGTGCTGCCCTCTCCAACATGTCTTACATAGCACCTATCACAGGGGCGAAAGAGGGCAGTACAAGGGCACTTATCAAATTGCCTCTGCTACTGAGGAAAGGCTGCCCAGTGGTATGCCTAGCTTTCTATGCACAGCAAAAAACCCCAGCAGCCTCTTGATTTGGATGTGGAAAGGACCTGATGAGGTCTGAGTGACCAGATCATTGCAGGGCAGCAGATGCAAAAGCATGCTCAAAACAACCCATCATCTGTAGCTGGAAAATGAACTGGCTGAACCAAGTAACACAAGGAAGAGTGCTACCTCAGGGTCACCTCTTGGACCATCACAGCTGTCTCTTTGCCTTGGAACCAATCAACAAGGGAGCCTAGCTTCCTGGAGAGGTTTCAACTGAGCTCTATAAGGGCATCAGAGGTGGCATCCTACTACTTTGGACTGTGGTGCTAATAACCACCAAAATCTCCAGCAAGAGTGCGTAGCTTGTACCAGGAAGCATTGTACGCATTCAGTATGTACTGAATCATTGCATTTCTCCCCATCATTGCTAGAAAATACAAAACTGCTTTGCACAGAGTCATTATCATAGGTTTATCCAGCCAAGAGTGATCTCTTGAGTACTGGTGGCTTTCCAGTACCCAAAGTTGAACTGCTTCCTAGCTCTGCTTAACGGGGGTGCCAGGAATTGAACTTGCGGCATTTGAAATAAAAATAAATGTGCTCTACCATCACCCAGTAATGGCCTGCCCCTGTGAAAGGATTACAGCATTCTTTAGTAAGTTGCCTCGAAAGGTTCAGTACCTTTCATTCCCAGGAAAGTCTGCTCCCAGCCTTGGGTGCTACGATCACTCTTCTTGTGCTGGGGTAAGCTGAGATGTCCATAGTGGCTACTGTGTCCCCACATTATAGCACCACAAGCCAAGAGCCCTAAATGCAGAATCCCACAGGGAGACTGTTCTGCAGAAATACCAGAAAGGCCCCAGGCAAAGTGCTCCTCGCATAGTCTTTAGCAGCCCAGCCTGGACTAGATGCGGCCAGCAGCAACACTGCGCTCTGAGCTTTGGAAGGAGCTGGCCTCCCAGCGGTCAAAGCGGACCCCCTTGAGAGCAGGGCGCCGCAGAACTAGAGCAAGGAGTTTGCGTAACACAGCACGCCGCAGCAGGATGTACACCCAGGGGTCCAGGATCTGGTTCCAGGAGGCCAGGCGCACCCCAAGAAACAGCAGCTGATCATAATTCAGGTCTCCATGGGAGTTGCTCACTGACAAAATGACAAAGACCTGGGAACAGAAGAGGGAAGGACTAGTGGTGAGAGGTTAGTACTTCTGTAGAAGCCCTGTAGTGTCCTACCACTTCCCTCTCTCCATTCACCCTAAAAACTTGGAAACGGAAGATCAGTTACATCCTCCATACACAACAAGGATGACACACAACCTGTAGTTGAATCTAGTAGTTACTCTGACATCCACACTCAACAAGCCTACAGTGCTTTCCAGGTAAGGGCTTCCTGGTTCCTCTGGGCTCAGCTAAAGGATGGGAGGTTGATGCATTCTCTACAGTTCAAGGGAAAACAAGAGGAACCTAAAAGATCTGCTTGACTAGTGTGGAGGAGAGGCTCTCCTGTTTGGGCCAGTGGAGCACTATTCAGCTGGCCCACAACACTTCTCCGAACCAGTCAGAAGAGGGGGTTGGACCAGACATACCCAGAACAGCAGTGGGCAACTGCAAAATCTTAAATTTTTTAAAAGCTGAAAAAAAATTGTCTTTCATTTTACAAGCCCTCATATCCTCTGGATGTCATAAGGGGCCCACCATGTTCTAGGTGGGCCCCTCTTGGCTGTTTTAGGCCCAAGAAAGAGTTTCTTTAAATCTTCCAATGTATTTCTGGGTTGGAAAATATGTTTTTGAAAAAAAAAAAGAGGCTATGCCAGATAGCCTCCACCAACCCCAAATGGGCATCAACTACTAATTTCCACAGATTCCCACAGATACTGACAATATGCTTTGGCCTCTGAATGGCAGAAATGCCACACCCTTTCCAAATAGGATTGTCTCAAGGATGACACTTTCCCTATTCAGAGTCCTACTGCTCATGAAGATGCTTTCTGCACTCCAGACATCTTTCAGGTCTAACCAATTCTAAAAGACCCCACAAAGTCTCCCCAGCAAAGGACCTCCCTCCTCTCTTATGCTACTATTGCAGTGCCCCTCCCCCACAGCTTCCTTTTGGGATTCCCTCATTTCAGCTGCCTCTTGTGTCCTTCTCTCCCCACGTCAGCTCACCAGCAAGGGGCTCCAGCAGATGCAGGAAACCACCATGATGCCCACCAGCTGCACCACCATCTCAATGTCATGGGCCTTGGCTCGACGATGCCCACATTTGCGTTGCCCACGGAGTCGGGCCTGCACCAGGATGAGTCCACTGAATGTATTACAGAGGAGGGAGGCAAGCAGCGAGGCAAGGCCCAGCAAGGAGAAGAGCAAGGCAAAGGCCACCTCTTGCCACGCTTCCACCTTCTGCACCTTGATGAAGCACCAGGTGCCTGGGGCCTGGACAATGTAGGTCCCAAAGCTGCAGAGGGGCATTAGAGCAATGGCTAGGGCAGTGGCCCACAGTCCCACCAAGGAAAGTTTTGTCCGACTCGGGGTGACGAAGGCAGCATGCAACAAAGGACGAGTGATGCCCACACAGCGCTCCACCGCCATGATAAAACCCAGAAAAGAGGGCATAGTCCAAAGAACACCATAGAGGCTCCAAAGAACTGGCAAAGGGCTCCAGAAGGGTCCATGGCAGCCCAGCCGCTGCGTGTGGCATACAGACGCAAGACGAAGGAACCTGGGACGACATGGCCCGCTAGGTCGGTGATCACTAGACTGCTGGCAAAAAGCAGGAAGGTGGCTTTGGAGCGGCGGCGGAAACGGGCATAGGACTGTACCAGAATAACCAGGGCCACAATGTTGGAGACAGCTCCCAGGGTCATAGAAAAAATGGGGACAGCCGGTGAAGAAGCACCAGCTGGGGTCTTCGCCAACTCCGTGTAGCTCAAGGAGTTGTTCACTGAGTGGGTGGTTGGTGGTGCCTGGGACGCATTGGGAGGATGGATGGCAAACATCCTGTCATTGGCTGCCTCCAGGTGCAGGCATCTGCCAGAGAAGAAACAAAACAGGCAGGCATCAGGAAACTCAGTGTCTATAGTTCAGCAGATAAGAACAGTTGCATCTCTCTCTCTCAGGCCATTTCCACACTACGCTCTTATAGTGTGATTATTCCATTTTCAACATCCTATGGAATCCTGGGGTTTGCAGTTTGGGGAGGGGCCAGCTGGGCAAAGCATGAGTGGGAATCATGCAGACCTCAAGGTGTTGTTGGACTGTAACTCCCAACATTTCTCAATATTAGTTATGCTGGCTAGGGCTGCTGGGAACTGCAGTCCAACCACACCTGGAGAATTGCAAGATTGTCACACCTAATCTAAAGCAAGGAGAAGAGAGCTTTCAGCTTGCTGTATTACTTCTTGCTTCTCCTAACCACCTCTTCTTTCTTCTTCTTGACCCCTTGCATTTCATGTCCTTCTTAAATCTTCAAGGCTGTAAACTTTAAAAGCTATATAATACCCCTAACATTTTAGTTACTTTAATTAAATCTCAATGACAAGAGGAAAAGGAAAAAGGGGAAGAACAACTACCAACGCAAGGGCTGGCAAAGGAAATAGTCTTTGAAAGACCTGAGGGACTGAAAGTCAAGTTGCTTCTTCTACCACATTGTGGAACTGGGGATTACTTTGGGTAACTGTAAAAAAAGAAAAAGTATACATGCATGCCTAAAACTGGTCCTTCTTTCCCTTATTAGTCTGGGATCAAGAACTGTACAGGATTCAGAACCACAGGTAAGTGACAGACTGAAGAAAACAGAGAATTAAAAAAAACTAGGAAAGCATAACATTTAATTTCCATTTGCACAAAAATAATGACATTCTTTTTTTTAAAAAAAAAGTTTCCATTCCCCATCACCCAGTTAAAAATGTTTGTGGGTATATACAAATATGGACGTGGATTTTTTAGATTATTCATAATATTAGGATTTAATAGTATAAACATGTTTAACTTAATATTACAAACACAAGAAAGCCAGACAAATTCTCTCTACTGCATATAATGGACTGCAGAAGCCATCATAATAGTTAACAATAACAAAAAAGCTCAACAATCCCAGCACTGAGGACAATTTGGGTCTGGTCTTGAGAACTGGAATCTACTCTGCAAAAGGTCATCAAGTCATGGATTTGATGGGGGAAAAATCAGGAATCTAGGGTATGAAATGCAAAATATCATATGTCAAAAATTTATTTTTTCCTAACATATACAAAGTTTGAATGTATCCAAAAGCCACACTCAGATAATGTTACTAGGAACAAGCAGAATGTCCTAAAGTCATGTAAGCAAGTTTCCCCAAATTATTCTTCATCCTGAATGTTAAGCAAAACAAGAGTTGCAGAAAAGGAAAAGTATGTAGCTTGTAGCCACCCTAGGCTTGTAGCCACCCGTGCGGCCACCCTAAGATGCAAGATATAATATTTTGTATTGTTTATAAAAATGTAAGACCATCCGTCGACTTGTCTTTATAGCCCAAAGCTGCAAATGTAATTTGTTTTGCAGCCAACTGAGTTCAAAGAGACTTAATTCCCAGAAATGTGGGTAAGAATCCACCCTAACAATGCCCTCCTACACCTGTCTACTCAGCAGCAAGACCCATTGAATCCAATAGGATTTATTCCTAGGTGTAACTAGAGCTGTTATTTTTGCCTTCCAACAAACATTGGCTTCCTGCACTCCCTTCCTAAAGCTGTAATCCTCTTCTACCTGGAAGCGAGCCCTAGAGTTAGTCTTAACTGTAGGCAGAGTGAAGTAGCTGCCTCAGGCAGCAGGTGCAAAGGGGCAGTCCTTCTCCCCCATCCCTGGTACCCTCTCTCTTCAAAACTAGCCAGATGCCCTAACATGTAGTAGAAAATACTATCCCATCACCAGAGGCTCTTTTATACTACACAGAAATAGCACTGGGATTCCACTTTAACTGCCATGGCTGCCTCCTGTGGAATCCTGGGGTTTGCAATTTGGTCAGAGGCACCATGGGAGCTCCCTGGCTGGGGCTCTAAAGGCCCTCCCTCCACTAGCGGTCCCAGGATTCCACAAGATGTTGCCATGGCAATTGAAATGGGATCAAAAGTGCTACAATTGGGTAGAGCTGAAGAGGCCCACGTCTGAATTAAAAGTCAATTGCCCATCTAGCTGGTTCCTAAATATGACATGAGGGGAGGAGAGTGCACACACTTGCACCATTTTTGTCTTTTGCAATAAAATGCCTTACTCTGTTTAGCTCCATGGGGCTTATTTTAGAATAGAGAGTGCGTATGACTGTGGTAGCAGACCATTAGAAACATCAGGCTTTGGGGCTTCAGCGGCAATATTATGCTGAGCTTTCTCTTCTGCTCTCCCCGCACTCAACAATTCTGCATAAAAGCCAGCTTGAAGAAGAGTTCTGGATAACTCAAAAGCTTGCTGAATAGTCAAACGTTTTCATTGGTCCTAATAAATATGCAACCCTATTGTGTTGGGATTTCTCCTCTCCTAACTCCTCAGTGGAGGAACAGAAGTACCAACGATTTTTGTGCTGTTTGAGAGGGAAGTGCATTCTTCTCAGGCCAGATGACAGAAGGCAGAAATCTTAATAGAGCTACTGGTACTAGAAGCAAATTGCATTAAGCCACAACCATCATCCCTACTTTTGCAACAGGGATGTGTGTGTGTGTGTGTTTAAATAAGCAGCTATATAAGCACATCTAAAAAAAAACCAGAATTGTTCTTTTTCTCTTTCTTGTTTTAATTCCTATTGTCTGGCTGAACTAACCTTGGGCTATATTCAGAACCAAATGAGACTGAGTCACTTCAGCTTGTAAGACACAATGTCTCCTGCTGGTCTTCGTGAAAGGGAACAGAATCCAGGATAGTTGTACTTAAGAAGTCACTTGACTTACATTTGTTTACACTTAATATCCTTTAAATGCCCAGTTGTAGTTACAATAGGGGTAAGTTAAAGTAGCTTTTTTCCAATCCCTTTAATACATGCACATTGAAAGAACAATGAACATCTAACTTGTGATTGCCAGTTCATAATCAGAGTGGTAGAGTAAAGGAGTTGGTTTCTATCTTCCCTACAAGGGTGAATAGCAAGTAGATCAGGATCCCCTACATCTTTGGATGCTTTAACGTAGAACATCAAGCATTTCTGACTCCCAGTTGTTTAACAGTAACAACACCTTTTCTCCTATTTGACTGATGAAGGGTGTCTTGCGGGTCTCCCATTCACAGGGCTGCCATAAGTTAACAGGAAAAAAGGGGAGACTTCTCTCCACATTTGCAGATTTCGCTTTCACAAATCTGATTATTAACCCCTGTCCTCCACCTCAAGTGCTTCTTTTCCAGGAGAATCTTCCCTCTCAGTGGCTCTCATCAGGCCACGTAGCATTTTAGAAACCTGCCTCTGGGCCACCACCACCACCTCCTCCTCCTCCTCCATCACCAACTGCCTGGACAGCTAAGGACGCACACCCTTATTTCTCAGCACCACAAACACTCTCCCAATGCTCCCCTCCCCACATGCCATGCCAATCCACCTCTTTTCCCTTCCCTTCCCTTTCCCTGACCTGGTTTGGACCCTGGGTGCATGTTCTGCTCACCATTCCTCAGCCCCCTTCTGCTCCCCCCACACATTTTGATATTTGTATTTTTCCCACTGTTGCAGGGGGTTCTGTGCCCCTAACCCTAGTGAATGTGGAGGGCAAACTGTAGATGGTGTTTATTCATTATTTGAAAAAAAAAACCACAATGTATTTGGCCCTATGTAATTGTTTCAATGGCCTTTTTCAGAGGCTATATAACAATGAATGCACATACAAATGAAAAATTAAAAACTAAAAGGCCAATACGTAATTATAATAGTATCTATAAAAACATCACAATCAACTTTATGTTCTAGCAGCAGAAATTTATGCTGCGGGGGTATGGTACATAATGTTAGGGTCAGTGCAATGTAGTGGTCTGAGCACTGGCCTACAACCCTGGAGATCAGGGTTTGATTCCCAGTTCATGAAGCGCAATCTACTGGATGACTTTGGGGGCATCACACTCTCAGCCCCAGAAAACCCTGTGATAGGTTTGCCTTAGGATTGCTATAAGCTGGAAATGACTTGCTATAACCTGGAAATGACTTGAAGGCACAATGCAATAACATTAGGGCTGCCATATTTAATGTGCTAGGGGAAAATGTAACTGATTAAAGGTGCTATTGTTAACCAAACAGCAGACTTTTAAACATATGCAAATTCAGTTTTTTAAAAACTGAACGTGGAAACCCCATCTTAAGAGGTATTTCCTTTTTTCTTAGAAGTCTGTTCGTCACAGAGAAAAGGCTTCTTCCATGTCCGCTACAACTCAACACACACATGCACTGTTTCAAAATAAAAGTATGCATCTTGTTTTTACCTACCTACAGATTTAATCAATTAATAGCCTACAACTTGTAGGATTTATCAGATTGCAAGCCTAATACACATACCATAAAAGTAATGCATTACAGCAATCAAAACATGGTACCAGGCTCCCAATACCCATTATCTAAAGCAAACATTCCCTACCAAAACACAAAACAGAATCCAACAGTCTATTCTGCTCAAATTTCTCCTTGCTAGAGAAGTACCTATGATACCTTCCCTACTGAGATGGGTCCCCTCCAAAGGCCCATCTTCCAAGCTACTAGAGTAACAGAAAAAGGATCACCATGCCAATCCTTTTCTTCTAAATGTCATTCATCTCGATTAACCACCAGCATTGGCAACTGTTTCCACTGATGAGGACCCCTGCTCCACACTGCAGGTGTTTCCAAACTAGATTTTTAGTGGGCAATTCTCCAACCTTATTCATGGGACTTTGTGAGGAGAGTAGGCAGGTCCAGATGACACCGCCTTCCATTTGCAATCCTCCCGCATCTTCCCAACACCTTCCCATCACTTTTCTGAGCATGGGAGGGATTCTGGACTGAGGGCTCCAATCACTATCAAAAGACACTCTGCAGCGAGGTCTAGCTTATCTTCTTCAACCATTTTTAATAGAAAAGAGAGACAGAAACAGTAATGGGAGAAAACAGAAGAGTTAGAAGTGGAAGAAGAGGTTGTCTGTATATCCAAAACATTCCGCCACCAAAGCAAGGCTACCACAGAATGCAAGCCTCATATGGAAACAAATCATTAGGAAATATAACAATTAACAGCATAATAATAATAATAATAATAATAATAATAATAATAATTTAAAAAGTCTTTGGAAGCTTTCTAGCTATAAGCGTGGATTAGATACAGTGGCATAAAGCAAGTTAATCAAGCGGAGCTCAGGCGCCTCGGGTGGCGTCGTTCAGACCCACCCCAAGCTGTCCCTGCGCCGCGTCGGAGCAACTTTTGACGGCACATAACGCAAGACCACACTCCTTTCGTTTACAACCACAACTTCGGCCAACGACCAACTACTAACTCAGCTTCTCGAAGCGACTAGCAGGGATTAGTTCCTCCGTATCCGCGGACTTTTCACCAAAACTGGCACCGAAGGGAGCAAACATACACGAAACGTAACGTCTTCATTCCCGCCCCCCCTCCCTCCCTCCCTCCCTAGGAAGCCCTGGAACCGTCCTGGCGGCGAGGGCAACCTGTGAGTGATTTCATCCCGCCAGCGGTCCCTGGAGCCCCCAGAGCAACTCTCCATCCAGGACGGATCGCAGGATAAGTTAAGGGCGGCGGCGGCGGCACCGACGCCGCTGAGCGGGGACGCAGCGCTCCCCGGCAGCCTCGGGCCAGCGCGCCTTGGCCGGTCCTTGCTCGCCGCCCCGTCCCCCCCTCGCCCCTCGCCCCTCGCCCCTACCCCAACTGGTGGGGCGGAGGGCTGGCGAGAACGGACCCACCCGGGCCTCACCTTCTGCAGGTCCCGCCCTCGCAAGGCGTCCGGGACTCTCGCCTCCCCTGAAGACGCGTCGCGGCGCCCCGCTCGCCTTTTGCCTCCCTTCCCCTCGCTCCCCGCAGAGTTATAGGGCGTCTCTGTCGGCGGCAGGGGGCGCGCTGAGCTGCGCTCGCCGAGGGGACGGGGAAAAAGGCGGGATGGAGCTCAGCGGGAAGGGGCCGTTTGGGAGAGCGAGCCCGATGCCAAAAGCTTGGGGATGCGTCTGGCGGGCTTGACGAGGATATTTTAGAACTGAAACACGTCCAGCACTATTCTCGAATTAACCCCTGAATTCATCACCGACAGAATACCCAACCACACTCGCCAGTCACTCATGACTAAGTGGGAATAATGTCACAAGCCCCTAAGCGGCCGCAAAACCCACATCTCCTGCCACACATCCTTATTCTGGTTAGTCACGCCTACCAAATCAACCAGGCAGAGATAATGCTAAGGGGCTACCAGAAAAAAGCCATTATAGGTTTGTCTTAGGGTCACCGTAGTTGGAGAAGGCTCGAAGGCACACAACAACAAATACAACAAGCCAACCCGCCCCCCCCAGAAGCCACATTCCAGTTCCCATTCTGGGCGAAAATCTATTTTGGAAAGTATGCCTGAACAGCACATTTCTTGCTAGTATGTCAACCAGCTGAGAGCCAGCATGATCTGAGAGCCAGTGTGGTATAGTTGCTTGAATGCTGGACTATGACTGTGGAAACCAGGACCATTTCCACACTAGACTGTTATAGTGTTATTATTCCGCTTTCAACACCCTATGGAATCCAGAGGTTTGCAGTTTAGGGAGAGGCCTTTGTCACCTCAGAGGCCCCACCCCAAACTGCAAACCCCAGGATACCATAGGATGTTGAAAGTGGAATAATAGCACTAGAACAGTCTGGTGTGGAAATGGCCCAGGACTCGAATCCCTGCTCAGCCATGAAAACCTGTTTGGTGACCTTGAGCAAACCACATTTTCTCAAAAATCCTGTCTGAACAAATTGCACCAAAACAAAACAAAACCCCGTGATAGGTTCACCTTAGGATCACCACAAGTCAGAAATGACCTGAAAGCACACAACAACAACATGTCAACGAAATTCAGTATTCACACTTGAATAGATTGAAGAAACTGAAAAAGCCACCAAAATACACACAGACAAAATAGAAACCAAATGCCAGTACCTGTTTGAGGCAAAAATCCCTATTCCAGAAATAGTTTCAGCCAAGTACACCAAATTTATGGCTAGACACACCAAGCAAATTCACCATCAGGCATGACTAAATGGGAATAATGGTAAAAAGCAAAGCAAAACAACCCAAAATCTTTGCGGAAACAAAATGTCAATACCTGTTCTGGACATACACAAAAAATCTTTATTCCAGAAAAGTTTTTATGGAAACTTTCCCACTAGCCACACCAACCAAATGCAGTAATCATATGACTAGGGCCATTTTCGCAAAGGCCCCTCCCTAAACTACAAACCCCAGGATTCCATAGGATGTTGAAAGTGGAATAATAGCACTGTGACAGCCTAGTGCGGAAATGGCCTAGATGTGAACTTGTAGCACCTTTGAGCATCTGTAGACCAGTCTACTTCATTACGTGTAGCCAAGTCTATGAAACCGGATCCTGCAAACATCTTTCTCCCAGTTAGTTTCAAAGGTGGTGTAAGATTCTTCGTGAATTAATACAGACTCATACATTCATGTTCTTGATATTACTAGATCAGAGTGATGTATTGTGGCCCCCCACTGCCACGTCCTCCATAGAAATCACATATTGGTGTCTAGTCCAGGTCAAAATTCTATCTCCCAGGAAATAGCCTAAAATGGGCTCCACCAAGAGTTTCTGTGGAGGCTCTTTAGATTGTTATATCACCTCTGTTTGGTTCTATGTGACTGCTGAATTTGGCTGTTGTGGCCAGCCAGAATAATGGAAAGTGACGTTTAAGATTGTTTTCTGGAATATATTCTTTTTTGCCCAGGTCAGGCAACAGGCATCTTGTTTCTGTGGGGTTTTTTTGTTTTTTTTTTACTTTGTAGCAACATCCCCATCTAGTCATGTGTGGCTGGTGAATTCATTTGGTTGACTTACTCAGAAGTTGCTGTTCCAGATCATTTTATCTATATGGTTTCAGGGCATTATTCAGTTAATAAAATAATATTATATGAGGAGTTTCAGTTCTAAAATATTCTTCTCAAGTGTGTTCAATACAGCCCAATGTTCCTGTCATCAATCTCTTTCAGACATGACTGATTCCATTCCAGCTTTTACCCAGTTCACAGCAGAAGGATTTGTGGGACCAAGAAAAACTGAAAAACTCCTCCCTATTCCTTATCCTCATGTGTAGGTGTTAGAAGCAAACAAGGTAGGTGTTTTCAAGTTGCTTGTGGACTTACGACTAGCTCATGAATTTCTTTCTTAGGTTTTCTTAGGAAAGGAATACTCAGAGGTGGTTTTGCCAGTTCCTGCCTCTGGAACATAGTTTACAGCACCTGATATTCCTTGGCAGTCTTCCATCCAAGTGCTAACCAGGCTTGACCCTGCTTAGCTTCCAAGATCAGATGGGATCTAGTGCCTTTAGGGTTTTTAGACCTTGAGCCTTATCCTCATATACAAAATCAGAAACCCTTAGTGGTAACCTAGGAGTCTTTTGGAAGCTGTGTTATTGCTTCATTATTCATAACTACTGGTCTCCTATGGCTGTGCATACAGTGAAAGAAGGGTGGCAGTACATGTGTGTAGTGCGCCATTTAAATCCAGTGGCAAATATGTGGCCCCTACTTGTTGGATTGCAATTCCCATCATTCCTCACTGTTAACTGCTGGCTAGGACTGATGAAAACTGCAAACTACCAACATTGCTTGACCCCAAGTTTCCTGCCTTGTTTCAGTCTTTCATCACCCCCACTGGAAGTGCAGTCTACTGGTTAAAGGAAGTAACATGGTACCTATGAAGAGACCTCATAGATTCCTCCTGGTGTATTGACATCTGGGGCCCCATTCACACTTTAGAATTACAGTGCTATAGTTCCACTTCGACAGCCATGGTTCCATCCTATGGGATCCTGGGGCTGGTAGTGGAGGGAGGATCCTTTGTTTAGAACTCTTAGCCAGGGAGCTCCTCTGGTGCCTCTGACCAAACTACAAGCCCCAGATTTCCACAGAATAGAGAACGATGGCAGTTAGTGAATAGTAGCACTGTAAGTGTTTAGTGTGAACGGGCCCCTGGCAGCATCTGGATTTCAAGGCTTAAGAATGCAGTGAGGTGGAGACCTTAAGACCATGTTGACATGGGTGCTGATGACCGTCTGGGCCTTCACCCAGCCAATCAAGTTAAGGTGGAAACCTTGTGAAAAAGCTCAGTGGGCTCCTACTCCTAGGTCCCTCTCTTGCTCTTAGGTGAGTAGTTGCCCCTTGGCTCTCTTCATCAGAATCCTTTTTCTGTCAGCCTGTCGCAAATCACAGCATCATTGAACACAAACTGGTCGAAGTACCATCCTTAGGTTTAGATCTCAGGTTGTGACTTGGGCAGAGGGGCAAAGCTCCTCTCCTTCAGGGAAGCCAAACTTTCCTCCCAAATACATCCTGGATTTACACAAACACAAAGGTCTGTGCTTGTTCCATGGTCAACATGAAAGGTACAATTCACCCAGGGCCCTACTTTCATCCAGGCAGGAGACCTATTTTGTGTAAAGAAGATGTTGAGAGGCTGAGCAGGGACTTAATTGCCAGTAAATGTTCCCACTCGAGCCAGAGGTTATGAAATGCTTAGGGTGGTGAAAAAGGGATGTTATGTTCTCTGAGAGGGTTACCCAATGGCTTGAGAGCTTCTCACAGCCTTGCCGTTACTGAGGTAAGCAGGCTTAAGAAAGCCTACATCCACAAATGCCCTCCTTCTTTACCCTCCTGAAAAGAGAATTGAATTTGTGTGTGGTTCTGCTATTACTCCTATGGAACCAGGAACCGTGGGATATTCTCTCAGTCTGTTTCAGCTTATGCTCTGCTGGAGGAAGCTGAATACAGATGGCAGGCAATCCCCTCAGTGACGCCACCACCTCTTGGCTGGGACAGCAGAAGCAGCTCTCTGAGTTCCTCCTAGATCTTCCCAGTTGCCCCCTCTCTTGTGCCACACAAAGCAACTGCACCCCCTGAGTCACTGCTGCCCTCAAGTGCAATGGTGAATGCTGTCTCATTGCCAGCACTGAATTGAGAGATATTGCCAGTCCAGCCAAATGTCTCTGTTTGGAATGAGAGAGGGTGAGACATCTTGCCATTTGCCCCAGGTAGCAAAATTTCTTGGGCTGGCTGTGGACTACAGAGGGAATCCGTTCCAGTGCCCAGTGCACCATCCGGTCCATCTGGTGTTGGGGAGAGGATCCGTTTCAATTGTTATGGCCTCATAATGTGGACAAAAGAGACTCAAATAATTCTGCCTTGCCACATGTGTTAAATTTCCTTTTGTTAATGGTTTGCTTAAGAAAACAAAGTTGTTTATGAAATACAATAACATAACTAGTTTACAACCACAAAATACCAAATACCAATACAAATTATGAAACAAAATATTTAACCAACATCAGCTCAATTTACATGTGTGTCTATGTGCCTTCAAGTTGCCTGTCAGCTTATGGCAACCCCATTAATTTCATAGAGCTTAAATACCAGTAAAATAAATAAGGACTTATGCTTTATTATTCCCCTCCCTTTCCTCCCCACTTTCACTGTGCTGAATCATTTTGATAGTCTATCATACAGAGCTCAGCCCATTCCGTTGTAACTGACTGAACTGCCACTGGTGTGAATTTGATGTTTGCCCATCTTGGCTGATAATCTCTAATAAACTGGGATTGATTGGGTGAGTCCAGGGGCAATTAATGCTTCATTCAGTCAGATGGAGGTACCTGCTGCTTTGAAAGAATCTGTAGTGTATCGTCTCCTGAAGGGCACCTCCCAGAACCCAGAGGTATGTGAGAACTAGCACTCCATCATGACAACTACTTTTGGGGCCAGGTGCTTAGAAGTGTGGTAGCTAGGCAACTTCAGATATTCCTGAAGAAAACAGATAATCTGATTCCATTTCAGTCTGGCTCCAGGCCAAGATACAGTACCAAAACAGCCTGATGACCTTTTCTAAGTGAAAGACACAGAGTGTTAACAGTACTGATCCTTCAGGACCTCTCCATGGCTTTTGATGTCATTGATCATGGTATCCTAATGGACAGCCACTGAGAGGTCTCTGTCAGATGGGAGTGAGAAGTTGTGCTCCTGTCAACAGGGTCAGATCCAGAGAACAGCACTCAGAAATAAGTCATTCCAGACTAATCTTATCTTTTTTTATGACAGGGTTACAAGCTTGATAGATGAAGGGAATGCTGCAGACGTAGCATATCTTGACCTCTGTAAGGCCTTTGACAAAGTTCCCCATGATATTCTTGCAAAGAAGCTAGTAAAATGTGGGCTGGACAGGGCTACTGTTAGGTGGATGTGTAATTGTTTGATTGACCAAGCCCAAAGGGTGCTCACCAATGGCTGCTTTTCATCCTGGAGAGAAGAGACTAGTGGGTTGCCACAGGATTCTGTCCTGGGCCCAGTGCTGTTCAACATCTTCATCAATGACTTGGATGAAGGAATAGAGGGCATGCTGATCAGATTTGCAGATGACACCAAATTGGGAGGGGTTCCTAATAACCAGGGGACAGGATCAAATTTCAAAATGACTTTGACAAATTGGAGAGCTGGGCCAAAGCTAACAAAATGAATTTCAACAGAGAGAAATGTAAAGTCCTACACTTAGGCAGAAAAAATGGAATGCACAAATATAGGATGGGGGACGCGTGGCTGGATAGCAGTACGTGTGAAGGGGATCTAGGAGTCTTTAGATCACAAGCTGAACATGAGTCAGCAGTGTGATGCGGCAGCCAAGAAAGCCAATGCGATTCTTGGTTGCGTCAATAAGAATATGGTGTCTAGATCAAGGGAGGTAATGGTACCTCTCTATTCTGCTCTGGTTAGACCTCATCTGGAATACTGTGTCCAGTTCTGGGCACCTCAGTTCAAGAAGGATATCGACAAGCTGGAACGTGTCTAGAAGAGGGCGACCACAGTGGTGAAGGATCTGGAAACCATGCCCTATGAGAAGTGGCTTAGGTAGCTGGGTATGTTTAGTTTGCAGAAGAGAAGGTTAAGAGGGGACATGATAGCCATGTTTAAATATTTGAAGGGATGTCATGTTGAGGAGGGAGTAGGCTTGTTTTCTGCTGCTCCAGAGACTAGGACAAGGAGCAATGGATTCAAGCTGCAGGAAAGAAGATTCCACCTGAACCTCAGGAAAAACTTACTGATGGTCAGAGCTGTCTGGCAGTGGAATATACTGCCTCGGAGTGTGGTGGAGTCTCTTTCTTTGGAGGTTTTTAAGCAGAAGCTGGACGGCCATCTGTCGGGAGTGCTTTGATGTGTGTTCCTGCATGGCAGGGGGTTGGACTGGATGGCCCTGGGGTCTCTTCCAACTCTATGATTCTATGAATTCATTTTCAGACATCAACAGGAAGATGTGGAGTGCCTTAAGGATCCTATTGATCCCCTATTTGTTCAGTATCTATACAAAAGCACTGGGTGAGACTGTTAGGCATTTGAGGGCTGGGTGCCATCAGTATACCAAGGAAACTCAGCTTTACTTGTCCTTATTGTCAGAGTCAGCTAAGGCTGTGAAGGTGCTGGATCCGTGCCTGGATCTTGTAATAGTCTGAATGAGGGCCAGCAAACTGAAAATGAATCTTGGTACAATGAAAGCACTGTGGACTGGTAGCTCCCACTTCTAGGAACCAGGAAAAAGCAACCTGTCCTGGATGGAGTTGCACTCCCTCTGAAGGAACAGGTGTGTAGCTTGAGAGTACGCCTAGATCGCTCTCTGCCAGGTAGATTCCTTAACTGCTTGACCCAGCTACCATCTTTCCTGGACAGAGATGACCTAGCCACAGTATTTTATGCACTGCTAACATCCTAATAAGACTACTATAATGCGCTACCCTTAAAGATAGATGACTTGCAAGCTGCAGCTAGTACAAGACACAGCAGCAAGATTGCTGACTGAAGTACCATACAGAAACCGTGTCAGAGGAAATTCACTGGCTAGCAAAACACTGCCAGTCTGAATTCTGATTCAAGGTGCTAGTGATGACATTAAGAGCCCTAAATGGCTTGGGACTCAGATATGTGAAGGAACACCTCCCTCATAAACACCTGCCTGGGAACAGCTGGAGAGGCCCTCCTCTGTGCCCCCCAAGTGGGAGCAATGTGCCGTGGGAGAGGGCCTTCTTGTTTGTGGCCTCCCCATTTTGGAATGTCCTCCCCTTATTGTTTCTAATTCTGGCTTTGTTCTAGTGCCAAGTTAGAACACGACTTTTTCTTAAAGCCTTCAAACCTAATTATTTTATCCAGTTTGTACATATGTACAGTTTTAGACTGTTTTAGCCCCTTAACTTTTTTTAACCTGTTCACTGGGTAAATATGGTTTTAGTCTCTTTACATTATCCTTTACTGTCTTAAATTTTAAATTGTTCAAATTTGTTTAAATTCTGCTCTTCCCTAGGGATCTCCAATATAGGATGGGATAAAAAGATTCAAATATTTAAATATTTATTTAAATATTTACTCTAGGATGATGATGATGAAGATGAATTTGAAGATGAAGAATGGTTAATTCACATTCCCAGCAAACATCTAACACCCGGAGCCCCTCATGGGAGCAGAAGTACAAATGATGAAGGAATTCACAGAAGGTCAGAACCAAGAATAGAACCTTCTGTACCAGATGCCCACCAGCAGGCACTGGGATGGCAGGACATCAGAGGGATGTCTTCTCATACATTAGCTAGAGAGAGAGGCAGGTGGTAGCCTTCTTTCTCCTCATGATGGAGCTTGGCTTGTTGCTCATTTATGAGAATGGAACAGGAAGTACTAAGTAACTAGGACACTCCAATGCTTTCTGTTTTCTCCTTTTCCATTCTTGAATAGTGTTATGGATGGCAAGGCATTAAAATCTAATAAGGCAGAAGGGTTGGGTAAATAACATCATCACAACAAGCAGGGTCTAGAACATAGGGTTTTTTCTTCCTGCTGTGGGGATACTCCCCAAGGCTTATGGGAGTAGAGCCAGGCCAAACCAAGTTACACCCCCCCCCCAAGATAAAGCAGCAAACTGTACCCTCCCTTATACCCAGTTCCTCCCATGGAAGCCAGCCAGAATGGCAATTTAACTATAGTGAAGCAGGCTAGAGTACAGAAGATAGACAGCAAGGACGGAGTTACCATGAGACTGGGAAAAATTGCCCCTCGGCTTCCAATCAATGGCTGGTGGTAGGCTCTTAATGCTGTCTGTCCCACTCCCGTTCCTTGCCCTGACAGCTGAGATGGTGGCAGCAGCAACATTTGTGGGGAGACCATTTGTTGTTCTTACCCTTTGCCCTCTGGACACTAAACTATGTCCCTGAACACCCGGCTGTGTGGAATGCAGAGCTTTGTACTGCTGCATAAGGAGGGAGTCAGGAACCTGATGTTGCAGTCCCCTGCATGTAATGAGTCATCTTCCATGGGAGCTAACCACTCCAGCCTGCCTAATGCAGGGCTAGCTCTGCACTGACAGAATAGGAGGGGGCACTACCAGAAAGGCATCTTCTTCTCAGCTGCTGCTGGCTGCCTACACATCTCTCACCCACTGGGAGAAGTGCCACACCATTCCTTTGAAGTACAGCTATGCACTCCCACTGGAATTTGAGATCTTAGCAGAACTTCTAGTTAGATTTCCAGTTTGATTAATGGAGACATGGGGTGCTTCTCATGGCTATGCTGCCTGAACAACAAGACTGTTTAGTGGAGAAATGGCAATGGAAGGAAGTATGACAGGGGAAGAAAGAGTGTGTTTCATTTCCACTGTCTAGGACAGGCTAGAACCATTGCCTTGCAGGTCTCCCTTCCAATCACAGAACATAGAAAATCCTATTTAACCAACTGCCACTGCAGAATTGCCAGTATGGTCAGGTGATGGATCCAGAATCCAGAAGTGGAAGGAGGTAGCATTTGGGCAGTCAAGGCAGGACTCTTCTGTGCCAGTTTCCTCCCCTTAAGAGCTGGCCTCCTCAACCTGGTGTCCTCCAGATGTGTTAAACTACAGCAGGGGAAGGGGATGTGTGATTGTACAGATGTTGGACTTCAAGTTGCATAAACCTTAGTCAGCATAACCAATGGTGAACATTGATGGGCACTGCTGTCCAACATCATCCAAAAGATCATACATTGCCCACCCCTGGACTATAGGTCCTAGTATGTTGATTTGGGAGTATGGAAATTTTAATCCAAGTTTACCTGGTGACAATCACATTGAGACTGGCTGACTGACTGAGAAGCATTCTGCACAAATGAAGCAAGCTGTTAGTCTCATCTATAGCAGACCCACTGAATCAACTGTTGAATGGTAAGTCAACTTTTATGTAAATCCTATTGATTCAATAAATTTTGGATTTATCCCCAGTATTTGCCAAAGCTACATTTTAGCTTCTGCAGAATCCTCCAGCTAATTCACCCTGATCTGCACTCCAAAATGGAGGACATGGACTGCTCACTCCTTAATTCTTTCCACATTATACCACACTAGGAAGTTCCAGCAAAGCTGGTGCAAGTTGGTTTTAGCAAACTCAGGCATTATCTGATGGAAAACCCTGGCTGCCAAAGCCCTTGCTTCACACAGCCTGTGCAAGCACAACCCTCCCAGCTGCAAATGAACTCCAGCTTTATCCCTTTTGCCTTTACCATCAGGAGAACCCACAATCCTTTGTGGCTGCATTAGTGATAATGGCTGGGTAGTTGTTGCTGAGTGCTTTAATAATGAGATTGTGGTTGTCTGGGGAAGGCCTCCAGGGTGAATTCCCAGCAACAACACTCCCCACCCCCTCCTGTGAGCAAGAACACTTGCCACCAGGAGGCTCACTCTGGCTCAGGAAGCAGTTGAGGTGGGCAGAGCTCCCTGTCCGCCTGCGTTCCCTGAGGAGCAGCTCCTCTTCCAATGCCACACCTGTGTGCATGCATATGTACATCTACATGCACTGCAGCAGCAGCAGCAGCTCTTCCTGTGCCCTTAGCACGTGCATGTCATTTATTCCTGAGAACTGTAGCATGCACTCTTATTCTTACATCAGTCCCTTCTGCCCCCACGACTCCTTTAACCTTGAGTGCTGCTTTTCCAGAGTGATTGGGGTGATGCAAGTTGTGTCCTTCACGTAGTGTTGGATTGCAACTCCCACCATCCCTCACTGTTGGCTAGGGGGATGACAGTCCAGTCCAACCACATCTGGAAAGCCACATGTTGGCCTGTCGCCTGGCACAGTGGAAATGTGCGAGTTCTAGATGAGTGCTTCTCAGGCTACCTGAGGTGGAAGATGAAAATTAGTTTTTTTCCAGTGTGTCAGGAACTAGAACCATATTTGTTCCCACTGAATATAATTGTTTTCTTGCTTTCCTGGAAACTCTCCAAGGGCCACAGCCAATGGCACAGGGATTGGCATTGGCCCAGGGACCACCACTTTCATTAGCACTGATTGATTGATCATAATTTATATGCCACCTCTCTCCTTATACAGGATCCAAGGGGGCTTACAAATATTTGTTCTAACATTTGTATAATTCTATTGAGCTTCAGAGTCAGTGGCCATTAGTCCTAATGGCTTTATGCTGCCCGCAGAACCAGAACGAGCATGCTTTTGAATATCAGATGCAGGGGAAGAGCAACAGGAGAGGGCTGTAACTCTCCTGTCCTTCTTGTGAGTGTTCAAAGGCAACTGGCTGACTGCCCATTGTGGAAAGCAGGATGCTGGTCTAGATAAGCATTTGGCCTTGTCCAATAAGGGTCAGAGTTGCTCAAAGAAGTAAGGAACCTGGTGCCCTCCGGATGGTCTACACTATACCTTTCATAATCCCTAAGCACTGGCCATACTGACCATACTGGCTGGGTCTCCTGGGAGTTTTAATTGCAAACATCTGGAGGGCGTTGGGTTGCCTGCTCAGTTAAATGGTCAAACAGCTTCTCTGTTTCTCATGCCTGTTCAGCTTTCCCTTCCTCCCCCATCCCACTAGCCAAACCAGTCATCAGCTCTATTATGCTGCAGATCATCTTCAGACAGAAAGAAGGACCAATTTTCTCCTTTTGGTGTTTCTGCAAACGGAGCTTGATTTGCTAGGGAGGAGGGGAGGCTGAAGTTGGAATGGGTAAGGAAAAGAGATAGATTAACATCAGCAAAAGGGGGATCCACTTTTGTCAGGCAGGCTAATAGCTGTTATCCTTTTGATGAATTTTGGTGCTAAGCCTTTTGTAGCTGCCTAACAGGCAGAAATCAAACATTTTTCCCCCAACATGGCGAATGGACACTCATTGTGACAGATTAATCTCCTGATTTACCTTTCTCTTCTATAAGTTGCAGTATGATGTACATGTTATTCTGTAATGCTGAGGATGGAGCGTTGTGGTGTCCAAATCTTTGGCCAAGTATTATACTTCAGGTAAGAAGAAGCAGCAACACATTTTTCCCTTGAAAGACATAGTGGGCACTTGATGTGAGCTAACACCATAGGCAGTTGGTTGTGTGTTCATATGCGACTCCTCCAGACAGGGCAAATATTTCAGAAGGTGGCAGTATGTGTGGCTTCAGTTTTCAGGGTTTTTTTTAAAAAAATATACAAATCCTGCACTACTTTCTGGTATTTGCCAGCACCAGCTGCAACATTTTATTCCTATCCTTGAGTGGGGTTCTTTTCAGCTCTAAAACCTATCAAAACAAAAAAAAAACCGTTCTGTTCTCATCCATTCTCTCTAAAAATAAAATAAAATTAAAATTTTAAAAAATTAAGAGTTATAGTGCATCAGTGTAATAGTGAAATGACATTTTTGCACTATAGCACTACAATCCTAAGGGGGGGAAACATTCAGGGAAGAGTAAATTTGCCCTTTAAAGTATAGGACCACCAAAGCAAACTGTGCTCTGTTTTTTAAAATCCAAGAAACTGCTACAAGTAGCCCCCCAAAGAGACCCAGCATGGTGCAGTGGTTTGAGTGTTGGACTATGACTCCAGAAACAGAGTTCGATCCCTGCTTGACCACAGAAACCCACTGGGTAACTTTGCATACATCACACAATTTCGTCCCCAGAAAGCCCAGGTTATAGGTTCATCTTTGTGTCACCATAAATCTGAAATGACTTGAAGGCATACAACAACAACAACACCCTGCCAAAAGAATGGAGTGAATGGAGATAGAGGCAACAACAACGGGCAAAACCCAAGAAGCTATATTGTAAGACTTCACACTTTTTTAGGCCAGTGTGGAAGAGCCACATGATAAGACTGTGTCTTCACTATTGATGGCAGAACACTCAGCACAGTCATTTGAGCTTATGCTGAGAATTGCGGTTCTCTTTGACTGAGTGTACTGTTATCACCGCGAACTGGCCTAGCTTTAGTGAGATACAGATATCATTTTGATATCATAATTCGGTCTTACTCTGCCCTCAGCCATGTGTTTGGAAAAAGCCTCGCCGGACAAGCACTGAGCTAGGCATGGTCATTCAAATTCCATAGATAGCCAGTTCCGCTTTAGGGGAGACCGCTGATACAAACACCCCAATCAAAAATGCAAAGTAAAACAAAAGGACTCTCTGCCTGAGAGGACCCCCTAGCAAGCTAGCCACTTAACGGCCGGGCTAGCCCATCTACATACCGGCTTTACCATTGTCAATTCGGTTCACAATTCAATCATGTAAATTCTGACCTTTCGGAGGCTTTGTCTCCAGTCCAAAACTCATTGTTCTCATTCAGAACTAGACTAGCCTGCAGTCGTCTTCCACCCTATAAAAATGCCTTGTTTTTGAGAGCTCTTCGGAACTCTTGCCGGGCCCTGCAGAAATCACTTGAGTCAATGGAACTCCCGTTGGATCACTGAGCTGAAATCACTCAACCCGTCTGGAACTCTTGCCGGACCACCTTGCTGCCGCTTGGCCCTCCAGATTCCCCTCGGTCTCCATGCCGAGTGTCCTCATCTTCAATTTGGCTGCTCCAGGACTTCGGACAGGTGGCGTATGGTTTATTTTCCCCCAACCTCTTTCTCTCTTCTCCTTTCTTAGTTAGGAGTATGCTTGTGTTTTATTATTTTTCTTGCTTAATAGATATTGTTATTGTTTGAACTATTTGGCTCCTCACTGACCTGAACTGGTATACATAGGATAAAAGATCCCACTGCGTTGCCCTGCCTCTTGTTAGCCACGAGTGTGCTCAAGCTAATTTTCCCCATCTTTGCTTGTTTGTTTTGGGTTATTTGGGTGTCCCTCCCAGGACCCCCAAGCTACAGGGTAACATACATTTCCATCAAAGTGAAGAACACTCTGATAAACTACTGTTGCAACCACCATGAAAAGAAATTGTATACACTATTAGGGATACCATATTTTGAAAAGCAAAAGAGGATGCATTTTCCGACTGTCTACTTCAAACTGCCAATCGCTACCGTGATTCTCAGGCAGCATCAATGGGCAGAAGGTGAAGCAACAGGAGACATAAAAATCCCCAGACAGAAAATCTGAATAGGAGAGTATGTCCTACTAACTCTACTTATAGAAGACCCTTCCTCTTTCTTCATCTGCCTTGCCTTGTGCTTCTGTGTTGTCTAATTACCAAAACATATCTTACAGTGCATGCTGAAGAGGTGTGTTTTTTTTTTGGTATGCTGTATTTGCCTATTTTGCCAGAGTGAAATGTGTGACAAGTCACTACTCAGAAGGCTTCTTCTCTGCAGCTATCAAGAGAAAGCATTAAAGAATGTTCAACAATGGAGGAACAGAGAAACTATACTGCACCTGGGGCTTATGAAGCCTCTCCACCTGATAAGCTTGGAAGTGTTGCTTTTTTTTTTTAGACTACAATGTCAGAATCCTCCCAGCCAGCACAGACAGCAGCAATACCATCTGGGAGATCCTGGGGCTGAACTCTTTTTCAAAAGCTCTGATGGCTCTTGGGAGAGCAGACATCTAGTAGTGTTCTCCCAAGCAGCAGACCAGCAGTGTGGAGAACTTCCCAGGAGTTTCCTCTGCTTTCCAGGAACTCACTCTGGAGTGAAAGAAACTGGGCAGTGCTGTTCACTCACTTTTTATGGGACATCAGAATAATGTTCTCATCAAATCTGTATTTTCCTATGTTTTCCTTGAGCTCTGTGTTTGTTTATCTTTCCCCAGATCACAAAGTATCTTAATTTCTTGTTTATGTTTTATAGAAAAGAATGGAATAGCAGCACAATATCCAAAGAATTATTCTCCCACCCATTTTACAGCAAAGTTGTGATGTATTGCAGTTCTATAATGGTGCCTACATTTAAATGTGTTTTGTCTTGTAAATTTAAAAAGGAAAGTCAACACAATTTTGTACATAGTTCACAGCAATGCCAGTCTGGAAGCACCCTATCTCACAAAGCCCAAAGATGGACTAGACCTATCAAATATTAGTTGGGATTTACCAGCCAGAATGTGGACTGCAGCAGATGCAAAATAAATGTCTAGAACTGAATTTCTTATTTTTCTCTCAGTTGCCTTAGCGAGATGGCTGTTCTACCATACGTGAATCAAATCACTCCCAAATTAGCTGCTAGTAGGAAGGAAGTTATGATGCGTTCTAGGAGATGGCTCTCTGGAGAGGAAGGCTAGATGTTAATCTGAGAGCCTGTTTGCTGCCTAGATATTTTAAGGACAGCTTCTTGCCTTCGCCTCCCAGCTGTAACAGGAACTTCCACCAACTTTCTTTCCTGTTCTAAGAGTGGTAGCTTGCTTTTAGCCACAATAGGAACTTCTGCTGGTTTTCTTTTCTAATGGCAACAAGTGGATAAAGTGCCATCCATTGGATTTTGTTTAGCTTATAGTTAAAGATGCTTCCTTAGTAGACAGTTATTCATTAAAATGTTTGCTCTGAAGAACTTTCGGTCTGCCAGATATTTGTTTGTGTACAATTCCCATCAGCCCCACTCATCAGGACCAATGGAAAAGGATTGTGGGAATAGTAGTCCAAAATTTCTGGAGGGATGAAGCTTTGACATCATTCCTCTAAGCCATTTAGTGACTTGTAGGTATTGCAGCATCAGCCTGCCTAGAGGGGACTAGAGGGAAATAGCTGAGTAGGAATATAGTCAGAAAAGGAAGGAACTGTAGCATCTAACAGAAAGGAGCAATCAAGAGGCCGCAAGCCACTTGCTGCTAATGCTGCTTTAAAGATTTCTGGTACCTGTTCAGAATCATTAAACTGTATGGAACTTAATGTTTCAAAACAGGGCCGCAGCTAATAAATGGAGAAACAACAATCTTTGTAAACTAAAACACTAGCTAATTAAAACTTGGCAAACTAAAGAAACAGTAAAGACGCTTACGACTGCCAAAAAACTTGTCATTTTTTGCATGCTTTGTTTCTTTACATCACTGTTACGAAGATAAAATTTGAAATTGACATACATGTATACAAATCATGTACATTGGCATGACTTTTATGAACAGTGTATATTTTTCTAGTTTTTTCATACTATATTTGGAATTTGTGTAAATACTGAAAATAAATACAATTATCTGCAAAGCAGCAGCAAAACAAAAGACATCATCAGTGTCTCTCTGGATGTTTGCTTGAGTCTATGCTTAATCTACATTTTCCCCCTTAAAAGTAAAACAACATAACTTTTCATTACCTTCTCCTAACAGTGTTGATCCTTGACGCATGGGATGCCTGAGGAATTTCCTACTACTTGTTGAAGTGGGAAGCCATTAAATGCCAAGGGAATCATCTCCAGAACTGTTGAATATAATTTTATCATGGCCAAAAATGAGTCCCATTTCCTGGGTCCTGAATACTAGCTTGAATTCTTCACCTCTTCTGAGCCCCAGTATGGAGCAAATAAGCACATGACCATCAAGCACTCCATAAGGTCCTTCCCATACTTGTTCCTCCCTTCTCTTGTTTTTCTTTGCTGGCCTTCCATGCAATCCCAAACAGAAAACTCCTCCGCTTAGCAACTGAGCTTGCAAGCAGAAATGTCTGTTTTATAGTATTAGTAATAAAGTGCCATAGACAGGCACAGAAAATTATGAGCTTGAATTCGGGGCCAGACCTCTATCACAGCAGAATCATGGTAGAAAAAAAAATCTAAAAGGGAACTGGGAGGCTTCCTTACAACAAGGCTAGTAAACAGGATCACAAAATCTGCCTCATGCGTTATTGAAACAACAGAAGCTTACTACTGTTTATCCCTTTCTTTCACAATTATTTGTACTCAGAACATGATAGAAGTGCTTTTCAAAATGCCCGTTCATTATTTTATTACACAGTTCTTCTAGAATTCTTTCTCTCTCTGTTAAAGCCAATGCACACTTTCATTGACTGCATCTAATTACCACTCCCCATTGGATTACAAAGCTGAACACGTGAACTTACTGTGCTGGAGACCACTAGGTTTGTGATGACAACACAATGAACAATCTACCTGTGTCATTGGATATTTGTACAAGAGGGTCACTATTTGAGGCTGCAGTGATCCTGTGATGTCCAAGAATGTGTAAATCAGTCTTTATATGTAATTGTCTGCACATTAGGAGATCAGGGTTAGAATCCCCACTTGACCACGGAAACCCACTGAGTGACCTTGGGCAAGCTACACTCTCTCAGCTTCAGAGGAAGGCAATGGCAAACCCTTTCTGAACAAATTCTTCCAAGAAAGCCTCCTGATAGGTTCTCCTTAGGGTCACCATAAGTCAGAAATGACTTGAGGGCATAGCATACAACAATAATGCAGGCTTATGAACATCAACCCCACCTCACTCCCCCACACAAACATACGTAGGTGCTCTCAGTCTGCTCTCAGGTTCCTCGTCCTACAATGAAAGCCAAACTGTGAAAGCAGCTGAAAGTGTATTGAAATTGACAGAGGAAAGAATGGTTAGTAGCAGGAACGTGTAGGTGTGAACGCAAAACCATTGCTCTGACAATATTTTACCTAGTCATGCTCCCTACGCACATCCACCAGTGATTTTCTCCTTTGTGGAGATCAGGTTCTGCAAATGTGGCCAATTGGAAGAATTTGAAGAAGGGAGCGGGGAGTGGTTTGTGGGTGTTGGGTGGGTTGGGGTGCTGTTTTCTGTTGTAGAACACTTTTGTCATTGAAGGCAGATGACAAAGAAACAGATTTGCCATTATTATGTATATTTTGTTCCTCATGCACTTAGTAATTGCTTTAAAGGTGAAAAGTGGACATTCAGAGAAAGGCTAAAATATGGTGAGATATTTGGGGCATTCCAGCTGAAAACAAGAATGTACACAGTGTTTACAGCCAAATTCAGCATGAGTGTCAGGATTGAAATTCATTACTTCACTGGATTTAAACAACAGAGGATTAAGAACAAAACCTTGGCTCCATGAAAATTTCAAAAACAATGGTAAGTGCCTGAGGTATAACCTTTTCAGAATAGTTTGCACCAAGAGTATGCTGTTGGTTAAATGATTTGCATATGTTGTGTGCATTTTCTGTTTCTGCATTGGTTCGAAGTGAATTTTTGCTAAATCAACACAGACACACATATTGTTAAATCTGTGTGGCTATAAAGCTATTCAGTAAAGTATTTAATGCAACACCTGAAAAAGGAAGTGATTGGTGTAACTTGAAACCTCATATGGTCCTGTCCTAAGAGCACTTAGCCCAAAGCTGATATAAACCAGAACAGCCCGACTCTTTATATTTTGGCAGGAGTTCCGGGATAATCTCACATGGCCAATAAAATATTTTATGCATTTGTTCAAGGCGTGCAGGAAAGGCGGTGGAAAAAGATGTGTTGCAAAGAGGGAGTTCTGAGACTTAATCCCCTTTTTGCCTACCTCCACACCCCTACACTGATAAAACAGTGCTAATCTTCTCTTCAGAGATAAAGTAACAACTCTTGGATGACTTCATTACTTGCTAGTATAACAGGCCACATAATTTCCCTCTAGCGCTCAGTAGCAGGTGTACTGATCTTCTCATTTCTTTAAATGCCCCTCAGCCAAGTCTGGTAGGCCTAAATACCTTAAAGACACCAGATCCTGTCTGATCATGGAAGCTAACCAGGGCCAGTCCTGGTTAGTACCTGTGTAGGAGGCCACCAACAAATACCACGTAACATAGACTATATTTCAGAGGAGAACTGACAAAGCTCCCTATGAATATTCCTGGCCTAAGAAAACCCTATGAAATTGATGCAGTCACCATGAGTCAATAGGTGACTTGAAGGCACATATACAAGTCTAATATTGAGGCTGTGTGGGTGGGCCACGAGGAACAGTTTGCAGTGAGCCAAGAACCACAAGCTATGGGATAAGCTAGTACCAAGACATTAAGAACAACCAAAAAATGCTAATCAGGCAAGGCTCAAGAGGACAACAGAAAACCAGCTTCTACTTCTTTCTTTCCAGGAAAATCCAGTGACCAACCTGGGTGGACATAGTCAGTCCACATGAGGATATTTCAAAGAGAAGCATCTCCCTGTAGTTCGGTTGCTCACCATATGGAGTAATCTGTAGACCCAAGGAGATCCTCCTCACATGTACTGGACTTTAGTTGGCAACCCTGTTATGCTCACTCTGTCCTTGTTTTATGTGCTGCTTTACTGCTTGATTCCAAGAGACTGTATGTGGGGAAAAAAGAGGAAAAGTCTTCGAGCATAGCGTCACCCCATGGTGATTATTCTGCAAGTGTACCCTCTTATCTTGACCCTGAAAGTACAACCTGCACTGAGGAATGTTACCAAGTCAATATTATTCTCACTGACATGAATGCTTTTCCCTCTTATCCAATGTTCAATCTGAGGAGGACGTCAGAACAACTGAAAGCTAACACACCCTGTTTTGAACACGGATGAGGTTCATTCTTGCTGTAGATAAAAAGCCAGCTCTCCCACATATCCACAGTTTTAGCAAGTGAAGTGAATCCTTCCCTTCACCCACTCTCCGCACGAAAGAGCTAACCTAGGGACGAATTGTTCTCTTTGGTTTCCCCTTTGGGCCCCTTGTGAAGCAATTATTTTGAGAAAAACTGAGGTTGGCACATTGCAACAAACACCTTGTGCAAGCGCTTTCTCTAGTGCCCATACAGCCTTTATAGGATGGCAAAGATGACACAGCAAAGTCCCCATCCCTCAAAGAGAGAAAAGCTGTCTAAAATCCTGGTCAGATACAGGACCCAAGCATAGAGTGGAATTACGGGAGAAGAGTACTGTTCTGCCCCAACTAGACTGTTGATTCTTTATATTACAGTTTTCCCTAGATTTTGCAAACAGAAGTATTTTTTCCCCACAGATCAGTTAGCAGCTGATTAGATCTGACTGTTATCAGGAATTGTTCAAATGTTCCTAGGAAGAACTATTAGTCTTGTTCAGTTTCTCTTCTCAGTAACAAGATAACACATCTCTCTTCTCTGGGCTCTTTGTAGCCAGTCTGGCCTGGCCTTGTATTGTATTTTCACCCCATTTGTACCATCCAACTTTGACCCTGTATTTATCTTCCATCCTCCTTCTGCAACAAGGATGGGCAACTACTCTTTAGGGATATCAGTTTGTCAGTTGTGGTTCAAATTCTGCTATTAATCAACCTGCTGATATTATTTTCATGGAAGAGTGGACTGGATATGAATTTAGCCACTTATAGCCCTTACACATTAAACAATTATAGCACTATAATCCTATTTCAACTGCCATGGCCACATCTTGGGGAATCCTGGGATTGGCAGTAGAGGGAGGGGCTTTTAAAATCCTCAGCCAGGGAGCTTCTCTGGTGCCTCTGACCAAACTACAAATCCCAGGATTCTGCAGGATACAGCTGCGGCAGTTTAAAAGGAAGCATAATGTACTAACTGTATAGTGCAAAAGGGCCGCTGGATGAGACACTGATGGGCTTTGAGCATGATTAGCTATTGAGACTGAGAGGAGGAGCCAAGCAAGCCTGGTGGCAGTCAATCACAGTTCAGATAATGTTGTGAAGGAGGCCCCCTGTTCGTTCCACACTCATGGGTTTGATATTTACAAATTTGGTTATTTGTGAGTGTGCGTGCCATTCTCTTCCTCCCATTCCAATGCATTTTGTCCCAGCACAAAGAACATGCCAAGGCAAAACGGAAGGGAAAGTGGTGTGGGGTAAACTCATGTGAGCTTTCCTTTCCCCCCTCTGGAGCTCCCCGCTTCCCCTTCCCGTGCTAAACGGAAGGGAAAGATTGGGTGAGGGAAAGCTCACGTGAGCCTGCCTTTCTCCCTTCTGGAGCTCCCTCTACTATTGCTATGCATTTTGCCCTGGCATGGAGAACTCATGCTAAGGCAGTGGTTCTCAACCTGTGAGTCCCCAGATGTTTTTGGACTTCAGCTCCCAGAAGCCCTGAGCATTGACCATAGTGGCTGGGTCTTCTGGGAGCTGAAGTTCACAAACATCTGGGGACCCACAGGTTGAGAACCACTGTGCTAAGGCAAAACAGAAAGGAATGCAGGGGCTTGCACGAGTTTTCCACACCAGGGCAAAATGTATAGGAATGGCAGAGGGAGATCTGGAGGAGGGAAAGAAGGCTCATGTGAGCCTTCCCCCACCCCCATTCCCTCCTCTTTTGCATGGGAACAGGAAGGAGGGAGCCCAGAATGGAATGAGACAGGGAGTGGGGGAGGGAGTGATTCATGATTTTTACCCTTTTGCGAGGGTTCTGCGCTCTGAACCTTTGCAAAAGTGGAGGGACAACTGTACAAGCTTGTTTCTGACAGAAGGCAGATAAGGGAAAGAAGGCACAGAAACAGAGAAAAGCTGTTCTAAAGATATGACAGTCAGCCAGGGTGGAGAACTGAATAGGGTTTTGTGGAGCTGTGAATGATTAAACAGTTCAGGGGTTAATTGAGCTAACTGTGTATTAATAAACTTCCACTTGCTTGTTCTTTTTTGCAACTGTGTCCTGTGGTTGTTGTTAACTTTTGATAGAAAATCTGGTCACACTTAACCACAGTGAACAATGCACTGAACAACACATCCACTGGTGAATATAGGGATCACCTTGAGGCCTAAGCACCAGATCCAGGGAGGGATCCTGCGTGGAAAAGAGGCAAGGTGAGTCACAGGAGCCCAAGGGTTTGGAACTGCAGGGCCAGCCTGTATTTGTCACAGAGAACGTCAGGAGGAAGAAAAAAAGATCAGCTAAAGGGGCCTGTGACATAAGGGGAAGCATAGAGGCCAGAAAACAGTTTTCCTCAGAAACAAATTCCCTGGCCGCATATTGCTGTCTGTGTTTGTATTGCTTTTCCCTCAAGCAAGAACCCTCAGCCCCATGCTTTCAAAGCCCCAGTGTGATCAGACAGCAAAGAGGCAAACCAGAGAGGATAGAGATCAGTGGGTACATGGGTGAATGGTCTGAGTCAACAGAGCTATGGAAGAGAAATTCGTACAGGTTTTTTGGTGGATGCCACATGGTCTTTCTTCCCTGTCTTTTCTTTGTAGTATTTGAATCCCAGCCAGCCATGAGGTAAAATTGTTCTATAATTTACTTCGTGCCAAGAGTGCCAACTCTAAGTGTGTTCCCAGGGTCCATTTACACAAGTTTTATTTGCTTCTGTCAAGGGCACTTGAGTGCTGAGGTCCCATAAAGACTGTGCTGTGGAGAGGATCCCCACCAACACTACGGAGGAGAGAAGGAGGTCTAGGAGAAGGTGGGCAGCTCTCTCTCTCTCAATCTTCTCTCTTTTTTTTCTTCCTTTTGGACAGTCATCCTTTGCCAAGAGCAATTTCTGCCATTAGGGCAACAATACCCCTTCTGGCCCCTGAAATGTAAATTGTTTTGCTTGGCCTCTAGTGGCAGCTACATCAGTTCTTTGACTGCTATAATTTTTTGCTCAGGAGAAAAGTGCTTCAGTATCATGCAATCCCAGAGAGCTGGAATGGGGAGAGCTTCTTTGCTGCAAGGCTTGGTGAAATTAAATTGTGGTTGGGAAACGCAGGAGTAAATGGCAATTTCAACACTCTGATCATTTGCTTTAGTAAATGCAATAATAAGAAATGCAGATGCTTAAGGCAACTCACAGTTTTAGCATTTCCAAATATAATGTTGTAGGTAAATCTGCTTTGTTGATTTGAAGATATTAAAAATGAAGATACTTTTACAGTATTCAGTATCTGTGGCCCTTAAACTGTATTAAATGTCTCCCATGATAGTCACATTTTGAAATGGTAATGCTGTTATAACAATGCAAATGAAGTAATTTTTTTTTCAAAAAATAGATTGCAAAATAATCAGTCATGGCCTTGCAGACTGAAGCAGAGAAGTTATAAGAAAATAGGAACAGGAAAAGATGAAAAGAAAACAAAGTTTATGGAAACAACGTATGTGGAAAAACAATGAAATAACATCAATTCTTGTTATAAGATTCTTAGGTGTGCTCCCAAATAATGTTTTTGTCCCGCAATCACCTTGCACTGAACACAGAATTGTATGTGTGTGTGTTTCTAGACGACATCCTATTCCACTTGTAACTTTCTTATATTTTGCTATTGATTCTTTCATCTTTTTTATTAACCAAAAAAAGATACCCATTAAGGAGGAAAAGACAGAAAAGGTACACACACACCTTCTGATTGGTAGAGCTGGGAGCCCTGCATCTGGAAGTAGTCTTGATGTCCATAGAAAGTCTATATTCACATGTGAGATAGAAAAGATCATCCCATTCACAGTGTTCCAGATAAAGTTCTGTCCACACTAACACTCCCTGATACAACCTGTAACTTTCGGTTCACATATTGCTAAACATGATTTCAGAGATTTGCAGGTTGCCACTTGCTGACATAGATACTTCCTTCTCTCCAGGTTACTGGGTTGTTCTTAGAATTTCTGGGGAGAACTGTGTTTGATTGCACAAGCCAGCTACAGAGGGATGCATATTTTTTTTTAAAAAAAGAGGTGGAGGGGACAAGAGAAACCAAGTTCTCTCAAACCAGTTAAGAAGAAGCCACTTGCTGAGATCCAACTGAACCACAATCTTTGTTCTATATGTAGCTCCCTGCAAACAGAAAATGGCACAAGACCCCACTGCATGACAGTAACAAAGGAATCCACCACATTGGGTCTGTGCCAGCTATTGCGTGTGCAAAATAGGTACAGTACTGCAAAAGGTATCCAGGTTGAAGTGCTGGGCACAACACTGGCCATTTTCTAGTCTTCCTGGCAGAGGGCTCCTCAGCTAAAGGTTAGAATGTGCCAGGTAGCATTTGCATCCCTTTCCTCTGAATGAATGTTTTGGGTGCAGGCAAACCAGGGAGATTACTAGCAGAGCACACTGTCATGTGAAGCACTTGTAAAATTCAGTGAATGAGACAGGGTGATGATGTGTGAAAAAAGCCTTGTATGCAATTGTTGTTGGTGGCATCACAAAGTGAATAAATAATCTGTCCTCCAGCACTGTTTATCAAAATTGTAAGCAAAACAAAATGCATATCAGAAGTGAATGCAATATCCTTACAGCAAAGTATTGGGTATACACAGCATCCTTTTGAATGGGGAATATTTGGTCAGACCAACATATATTCATTACCTCCTGTCTCTGAATTCACAGTACCACTTACTTGTTTCCCTGTATAGTATTTGTGAGAAAGGCATATTGCCGTGAGCAAAACCCTGTACTCTCATAGTTACATTGTGTTGGGTAATGTGTCTATTTTAGTGGTCCAATCAAGATACTACCCAGCCCTATTTTTGGAGTATGTTTGAGAATATACAGGGAGTAGTTCTGAAAACTAGCATTTGCAAATGTGCGATGCTTAGCAGCATGAAAGTTTGCCCAGACTTCCGGTTCTTCATAAACAGTCCTTCCTCTCTCCCTTTCACAACCCCATAGGAAGTGTACAGATAGATTGCTTGATCTCTCCTCATGGATTTGAAGAATTAATATATTATGACTCTGCTTGCTCTGCACACAGCTTAATAGACAAGAGCTTAATCATCCTGTTTGGAGAAAATTATAGAAAGGGTATGAGGCACTCCTGACAGGATTCAATCTCATGTATGTGTCGGATAGGAGATAGGGCAACATGGATCATGAAGGAGAACAAAAACTTGTTGGAGTCCTGGCAGTTTAATGTAACGGTTCACTTTTTAAAAATAAATAAATAAAGGACCATGGTAACTAAAAATTGTCTTTATTCAGTAACGGTAACTCAATAGTGACCTAACTGACCCCTATACTTTGTAGTGCTGCCCTGTTGTTAGTACAGTACTTCATACCATCCACCTTTTAAAGACAGATAAGTCATTTAATGAATAAGGAAAGGGTGGGAAACCTCTTTCAAAACAAGGGCTAAACTCAACCTCAGAGGTGTTCTTGGTGTCTGGGTTCCAGGAGTGGACAAAGCAAGGCAGGAAAGGTTGTGGCCAGCATAAGTGAGCTTAATTCTCTTACTACCAGTAAGTAATTCTTGGCAGAGGCCTGTCATGGGCTGGACTGGGACTCCAGGGGGGTCACGGCCAACTCTAGGACTACCTGATTTTATCCACGTTTGCCACAAGGGGGTGAGAAGGGCCAAAGCTCAGTGGCAGAGCCAATGTAGTACATGCAGAAGCTACTTGGTTCAGACCACAGCTTTCCCTATGAAAAGGATAGGGAAGATTTCCCCCTGAGCTATTTGAGAGCTGGCACCTGTAGGCTATACTGGCTTAGATGACAAATGATCTGACACTTCTCTTTGTGGTAGTCTACTTGGTTGAGGTTGCAACCACACCTCTGCTCTAGGGTGGGAGAACTGTCACCTGGCACCCCAGGGGAACTTGGAGGGATGTCCCACTTTCCCCTATCCTGATTTTTTTTAAAAAAATTTCCAAATGTTCTGGTTGATTTTCTGTTTTTTAAAAAGGCTTCTTCTGGGCATAAGACAGCCTGGTGGCTGTAGAGACAGCAAAATTGCCTCCTAAGCCCCTAGGGCACAATGGGAAGCCAATTTCCCCATTCCCCCCCCCCAAATTTACTGTCACGCCCTGGGAGCCTCAAAAATGGCCTTGGGAAACACACTTTATTCACCTGTTCTATGCTCACACATCTAGGTGTTCATGGCTTTCTCCACTCTTTTCAGTACACGCAAAGCATATAATGGGTGAACCATAGAGTGATGCCTAGCAATGTTGGTGACTGAATATGGAAGAGAGGATAGTAAATATTCTGAATGAAGCAATCCAGAAACAAGCAGTGCACTATTTTGCTCTGTCAGTAATTTGATCCCATTGCAAATGAACAATTGGTTGACACAAATTTGAGCACCTCTGTAACAGCAAATAATTCTGTGCAGTGGTGTGTGGAAGTCAAGGTGTTAACAACATGGAACTGCAGAGTAGGAAGGTACCAAAAATATGATTATGTGATGTATCCTCCACTCTGTGTGTTAGAAGCAGAAAGTAACTGCTCTGCAGAAAGATGCTGCCAACCTGATAGCTCTGAGTGGTGTTGCTGGAACTCAGGAAGTGGTCAGATTATTTGGTCCATCCAGCCCAGTTTGGTCTGCTTTGATAGGCAACAGTTCTCCATTGCTGCTGTTGTTGTTGCTGTGTGCCTTCAAGTCATGTTTCAGACTTACCCTGACCGTAAGGTGACCCTGTCACAGGGTCTGGAGGCTGAGAGTGTGTGATGCGACCCAGGTCACCCAGTGGGTTTCCATGGCCAAGCAGGGAATTTGGACCCTGGTCTCCAGAGTCATAGTCAAGTGCTCAAACCACTACACCATGCTGGGTCTCTAACAGTTCTCTACAGCAGGGCTTTCCAAATGGTGTGTTGCGACACGTTAGTGTGTTGCCTGAAGTATGTAGGTGTGTCGCCTTCCTGGGCTGAGAAAGACTCCCCTCACCCAAGACATTCCTGCTGCCACTGCTCTCACTGGAGTCTTTCCTCGCCAAGGGTGAAGGCAGCAGGCCAGGATTGGATAGGGGGGCTGCCTTTCCCACTACTGCGCCTTCCTCGGGATCTTTCCTCAGCATCAGCAACAGCAGTGGGTCAGGATTGGGTAGGGGCTGCCTTTCCCCACCCTAGATATGCCTCTGGGTGCTGCACATGCGTAATCAATTAGTTTTACCCCTGGTTTGCTAGTAAAATTGAATTACTGTGTCATGAAGTGATGCATATCTAAAAAGTGTGTCACCAACATAAAAAGTTTGGAAAGCTGTGTTCTACAGGCTCCAAAAAACTATTTCCTCTCACCTGGTACCTCATCCTTCTAACTTGAAATGCCAGAGTGAACCTGGGACTTTTTTTATACAAAGTCCTGTCAGAACAGTTACATTTCTGTCTCTTTTTTCCTCCACAGAGATCAAGGGGCAAAACAGGGACTCCTCCTTGTTACTGCTGGTTAGACCTCCTTGGAGATAGCATAAAGATATCATTTTGATATCAATAATTTGGCTCTCTTCCACCACCCCTCTCCACGTGTTTGAGAGGCCCCTGGACAAGCCCAGAACTAGGCTCGGCCATCAAACGCTGCAATATCCCAAGACAATACAGGCAGGCCAGAAATAGCCAGATCCCCGCTTTAGGAGACCTCTCTGCAAACACCCTCATTATGTATGCAGGCTGTTTACAAAGGACTCCCTGCCCCGAGCAGGTAACTTGGCAAGGTAGAAGCTTAAAGGCCAAGCACTGAGCATTTGCATACAGTCTACCTCTTTGTGAATTCGGACTTAACTCAATCATGCTAAATTGTGACCTTTCAGAGACATTGTCTCACACCCAAAACTCACTGTTGTTCCCGAGTAAGGCACAGCCTGCAGTCCCAATTCACCCTATAAAAACTCCTGATTCCAAGACCTTCCTCGGATTGCTCCTGAGTTCCATCCCACCTTGCTGCCGCTTTGCCTGAGTGAGCCTTCCCCTCAGCTCCAGTAGCTGAGACCGCAGCAACCGCGGATCGCTCTGAACTTCCATCAAGCTTTGCTGTTGCTGTGCTTGGCGAGCTCCCCTCAGCTAATTGAGCTGAGTTTCCTCTCTGCACCCCTGGATTCTCCCGCAAGGTCCAGGACGACGAGACAGGTGTCGTATCACCCATTTCCCCCAAAAATCTCTATCCTCAACTCAAGCTCTATCTTCTAAGCTAGCTGTGTGATTGTGGTGTCTTTAATATTTAAAATATAAAATATAAAAAATTTAAAATACCTGCAATAAAACATCATTTTCATTACTGTACATCTGTGTGGCTGCTTGGCTGACCTGACCCCGTAGACATTGGGTTGCAAGATCCTGCTAAGTTACCCTGCCTCTCGCTAGCTTAAGTGAGTGCTCCAGCTAATTTTCCCCAAAATTGTGTGTTGTTGTTTGGTTATTTAGGTGTCCCTCCTGGGACCCCCAGAGAACAGGGTAACATCCTCTTCCTCTTCCCCACTTTCACAACAGGCTTGTGAGGTGGGTCACAATAAAAGAGAGTGACCCATCCAAAGTCCTCCAATCAGTTTGGCCTCTCCAATGAGCAACAGACCCACCCTGCGGCTGTGTTTCAGCCCATTTTGAGCAACAGGATTGCTCAGAGTGTAAGTGCACCCACAGTAAGGCTGGGGGACTGTTAAAAGTCTTATTTGGGCTGAGGTACAAACCTTTTGTGTGAGTTCATGTACGTCCCTTTCATTTGTTTTCTTCCCACATACAATATGGAATAATCCCTATTGTACAATTCCTTAGGCTGGAACTCTTCTTATACCTCATCCTGCCTGCCAACAGATTTCCTGGAGTAGATGTTTGGTAGGTCTGAGGATAAACTGTATGAAAGAGGGCACAAAAATATGGCAGAGCAGGGAGCCAACCCAGTTTCTGCATAAAAGTCTTTCAAATGAGGAAGACCATGTCCTTTCTGGGGCAGGATACGAACCACTGAAATGCCATCACCACAGTTGCCACCATCACCCCACTGTTTGCCCATGCAAGAGACTGCTGAGCATAATTGGAAGGATGTGGGTGAATCCTTCCAATTATGCCCCTTCCTGCTTAGCAGTCTCTTGCATGGGCATACAGTGGGGTTATGGCGGCAACTGTGGTGAACTCTGTCTAGAGATAAAGAAGAATTGCAGGGCTGGCCTAAGTCATCTTGCTGCCTGAAGCACAGCAACAAGTAGTGCCTCCCTCCCCCCATAATTTGAGTTGCTTCATATCCAAAGCAATATAAAGCAAAAAATTCCACAAGCACCTCACTCTGTCCTTGGCAATTAAAAGAAAATCACACTAACCATTTACTGCCTTCTCATACTACCCAGCATCCGCAGCCTGAGACTGCTGCTTCGCTGTGCCTAATGGTAGGGCCACTCCTGGCCCAGGACAGGCTTTGCATTCATTGCTTTTTGCTTTGGGCATCTGTCTGCACCCACTTCCAAAGCCCGTGATTGGCAGAAAGCAAACAACTGGGGCACCAAATGCCCAAGAACCCCAGCTTTCACGCTAAAACACAAAGATCACAGAAATCATGTTTTTTGGACTACAACTCCCACAATCTCTCAACAAACCCCATTGGCTGGGGGAATTGTGGGAGTTGTAGTACCCCTCCAAAAAAAGCCTTTTCCAAACTCTGCAAAAAGCTTGGTTTATCCTCATCCTTCCAAGCAATGAAATGCAATTGGTAACAAAGCAGCAGCTGCCTTCAACTAATAAGTGCAGTATGAGCTGAAAACAGATGTCTGCCCCACAAATGGAAAAAAACTTCTACAATGAAGGAAAGAGACCACATTCAGAAACCCTCAAACCCCCAAAGAGTCCAAACTGGTTGTGCTGGTCAGTCAGGCAGTGTTCCTCTATGAATGCAGAAATACACTTGCAACCTAAATAACATAGAAGGGAAACAATGTGCAGGGCTTTTCCTTTGGGATGGGTCCAGGGCTCTTCCACTCCTTCCAAAAAAGCAGCAGATGCCAGACATGTGTCCATCTGGACTTACGCCAGCCCCCAAGGCATGGGATCTATCAGTCAGTGCATGAAGGCTTCTGGATCTCATCAACGCTAGTCAAAAGGCTTACAGGCATCCCAGATTCCCAGCACCTTACTCCCGTGCAGCTTCTTCCTATTCTTATCCAGAGTTGCACAAGTCCAGTAAGAGGTGGGTTTCCCTTGAAAATATCAAAAGATGTACCACTTTTATGAACAACAGCTGAATAGCTAGGCCACAGAACATCTTATTCTAGGCAGGAACAAGCCAGGCATTCTGCGCTCACTCCCAAAGCCTCACTCTCAGAGACATCAGAAAGTCTCTGATGAGACATTCTCATCAGAGACAATGTCTAATCAGTAGCCTAGCTTAAACTGAAATGCAGGCATTCATCTTCATAGCCCCACTACCATTCCCCCAAGGGCAATTTAAAAAATTCAAGTGGGGACTGTGTTAATCTATATCAACAAACCATTGGTAGCACTTTTAATGTCTACCGGGAGCACTCTTTTTTGAAAGCTAATGAGTCTTAATTGCCAGTTTCAGACAAACCTTTACAAAATGCTTTGCTTAAAAAACAGGGATTGTTGTTGTTGTGTGCCTCCAAGTCATTTCCAACTTATGGCAACCCTAAGGTGAACCTATGACAGGGTTTTCTAAGGTTGAGAGTGTGTGACACGCCCAAGGTTACCCAGTGGATTTCCATGGCTGAGCAAGGAAGGTGACAGTCCAATGCTCAAACCCCTATACAACACTGGTTTTCAAAAAATTAAAAAAAAAACAAAGAAACCAGGGATAGCTCACAATAATGAGATGTTGCTGGGATCCCCCCAGCTCAATTTCATCCCCTGCCCAACCGCTGTAAGGACTTTATCTGAGCCCAAGGGAAATAAAGAAGCTGGGATGGCAGCAGATGATGTGATCATGCCTCCTAATCAAAAATACCCCAGGTTGCAATCCTGTGACTTCTGTATTCAAAGGCATAGCTCTGTTAGTCTGTATAAGCATGCAAAGGGATCTTGCAACACCTCTGAGATTTATTGAGAGAAAGAAGTTTGTAGCATAAGCTTTTGAAGGCTGAGTCCACTTCATGAGGTTCCGGTACACAAGTGTATGTAATCACTGAAGCAGTCAGAAAAGGAAAAGAGACAAGGTGCATACATAAGACTGATAGATCTGTGATGTTCTTCTGCAGTGTTAATTCCTCCTGACAATACAGACATAGCATTTTGGCCAGGAAGATAACAGTTTCTGAAATGCCAGTATGATCTGTCCTATCTAAGCACAGATACTATGGAACAGAGCAGCATCATGTTGCTATGCGCTGGCTGTCTCTGTGATAGCCTCCTCCATCAAATGATAAGGACAACTGGGCCAGCCAGTTCCCTATGGCATCTTTCACACTTTACATGATGCTATTATGAGTAGCATGAACCATCTGTCTTGCTTTGTTCCCTATTCAACATGATGCAACCAGCAACTAGCGCCTCTGCTGCTTTTGGAAAGAGGACCTTAAGTCTGCTGAAGGACAAAGGAAGAGTGTGAGAAGCAGGGAAGCATGGCATGATATACTATGTGTGTACATTACAAACTTATATCGTGTTTATATCATTTCAACAGTCATGGTTTCCCCCAAAGAATCATAGGAATCATTGTTTGGTGAGATGTAGATAAATCAGTTACAGTTTCCAGGATTTGGTGGGGAAAGATGAATTACAGTAAAACCTACTTAAGTTGGAAGTATAGATAGGAAACAATAGTAGCTTTGGCATGGAGTGCACACTAAAGATATCATTGTATTCTGAGGGTATATGTACACAGGTGCTTACATGGGGAAACTCTTTGCCTGGGAGAGTTAGCAAGTATTTGAAACACTGGCAGAACTGCAGCGATGGCAGGCTGAGTTCCCAGTCACCCTTGAAAGGGTTGGTGAATGCTGGACAGAAAGGAAATTTCAACCATACTGAAGTCCATAATGGGTTCCAAGAACTGCAAAAAGTCTTGTCTTGTTTGATCCGGCATGCTTAACAATCCAACTAAAAATAAAAATTGAAATCATCATTGTTGCTTTTAAAGAATAGAATGCCCAGGTGGGCACTGATCTAGTGCCTGAGCCCTTGTTTCAGCCTGCCTGCAAGGATCCTGACCCTGCATAAGATGTACCATTTGTTAAGGACACAACACTAGGACATGGAGAAATCAGAGCAGCTCTGCGACACTGGATGCCAAGTGTCTTATCTTGCAAGACTGGGAAGAGAAAATGCCCCCTTCCATTATCCTTTGGACCTAGCCACGCTCATTGCAATACACAAATATCACTTAAACCAGCACTTATCAGGAGGATACTCACCGCCTTCCCTGGGCAGCAGGCGCAATGAGGCCTTTGCATACCATATCTTTGCAGAAGTCGTGGCTGAGATTTGAGGCTCAAAACACTGTGTTAACCTCATTTAACAACTATTATAAACACTGATTCCTTTCTGTCGTCTATTTCCCTTCCTTGCTCCCTTCCTCAGTTTTTCTCCCTCCCTTGCCATCCCTTTCTCCTTCCATCTTCAGCTTATTCCATGTCATGTTTACGTTACTGCCTGTAGCATAGTTCAAAACAAACACTCACTGAAAACTTGTTAAATGGTGAATAATTTTAAAAGAAGAATACAGATGCTGGTCAGCAGTGAGGCCATCATAACCACAGGGCAGTTGGGGCTTTGTGAAAATGATTCTACATTCAGCTTAGTGGGACAAACGTTAGTTTCAATAGAGGGTTAGAGGGAATTTTCCATGAGTGTGTAGCAGGAACATTTTCTTCTTTTATAGTGTTTTGTTTGTTTTTCAGGGGTGCCTCTCCATTGCATTGGACAGAAAGTGGGGAGAAGAAGCCACCAAGGCAGCCTCGACTTGAACAACCTTGAAACAAGAACATCTTTGACACTGTCTGCTATGAGCTGTTTATTTACACAAAATATAGACTAGTTCAAGTTAGCCAGACCTTGGCTGTGTACAAACCTCTCCTGACTGACTGAGGCAACCTCAGCACTGTGAGGTTTATATTTACAGGAATTCTAATCCCCACCAACTTGAGCTACCAGGCTGCCAACAGACCCAGAACAGAAATTTCTCTTTCTCCAGGCTTGATACTTCCATGCAGCATAAATTGTACTCTCCAGATGTGTTGGCCTGCAACTTCGATCAGTGGTTGTGATGAACGGGGATGATGGGGATTCTAACCTAATATAGTTAGATGGACTGAAAGATTCAGCAAGCCACTCCTGGACACTGGGATGGACTGGAGCTTACTCCACCATCACCATCACCACAGTGAAGATGGATTATTCTTTCATCACTTGCACCCTGTCATTTCATTGCCTCCAGCTTTCCAGAATTATGAGGAAGTTGCTATGGCTGTCTAGCCTGATCAAGGGCATTTGAAAGTGATTGTATTGAGAATCAGGGGCGGGGTATGTGCAAAATGATGACATTGCTCCCAAATAAGACTTCTGCCCCACCAAAGAAATAGTCCTTCAACCTTCAAATTTCTATTGTTGCAGTAACTTAGAACCTCAGCTAAGCATTTAGAAACCCTTCCAAAATTCCACAAACTGGGACACATGTGACCAAACAACACTGAGTATGAATAGCAAAAGTTTATTAATGTGGAAGAATGCACAAACTGAGAGAGACTGAAGCAGTTTGTGTAAGCCTAAGGGCATGATTCTGCCCCTTCTTTCCTCTCCCCTCTGCTGAGTTGAATGGAAACTGCTTTTGGCCTTTGAACTCAGTTTCCAGCAACTAAAGAAAACTAAAGACAAAAGGGGGAAGTGGGAGAAGGAGAGAGAAACTGGAATGTTTTAAAAGCAGCTGAAAAAGTAGTATGGCAGAGGATTAATCAGAACTGTCTCTGTCAAACCAGGATAGTTGGAGGGCATGCACTTAGAAATAAAAGTTTAAGCATTCAAGGAAAAAGGGCAGGAAAAGTTACTAAGGGAATACAAACAAATCAAACAGAAGAGTGTTGGGTGTGCAGAGAGAGAGGTATGTTTCTCCCTGTGGTGAAAGAAATTTGTCAACTGAAGGAAAATTTGAATGAGGGACAGAATCCTTATTTGGGGCAAATGCCCTCATTTTGCCCCTTCCCTATAACTACACCTCTGTCCCAGACCATCCACACAGGCTCGTTTCCATGTGAGAAACATGTGAGAAAATCCCAAGGAAACTTCAGAAAAAGACTCAAATTAGTCATCCTCCAAAGGAGGACCACAGTGTTACTGCAGTTTAGGCCTACCTGGCGATAGTAACCGATATCACTTTGATATCATAATTTGGCCTTACCGTACCACCCCTCCCCACGTGTTTGCGAGGCCCCCGGACAAGCACGAAACTAGGCTCAGCACTTAACTGCTGAAATATTCTCAAACAATACAGGCATGCCAGAAATAGCCAGATTGCAGTTTCAGGGACCTCCCCATCAAACACTACATTATGTGTGTGCGCTACCTACAAAAAGCTCCCTTCCCCGAGCTGGCAACTTGACAAAGGCTGAACCATCCACTGTCAAGCGTTGTGCATTTGCTTACTGGCTACACCATTGTTAATTCAGCTCTGATTCCATCATGCTAAATTGTGACCTTTCGGAGACATTGTCTTGCACCCAAAACTCATTGTTGTCTCTGAGTAAGGCATAGCCTGCAGTCACACTTCTCCCTTAAAAACCCCTGATTCTGAGACCTTCCTCGGATCGCTCCTGAGTTCCAGACCGCCTTGCTGCCGCTTTGCTTGGCGAGCTTCCCCTCAGCTCCACATGCTGAGCCACACCGAACCCCAGCATCGCTCTCTATCTTTTTCTGGGCTTCAGGAACAGGTGTCATATCACCCGAACCAACTATTCCTCTGAAAATCCCGCTATCTTACTCACACCTTTTATTTCCCTTAGTTATCTGTGTGCTTATGTTGCTTACATTGTGTGCCTGTATTTAATAAAGATCACTGATTATTTTCAAACCAGTCTGCTTCTTGACTTGGCCTGACCCTGTAAACACTGGGTTGCACGATCCTGCTAAGTTACCCTGCCTCTTGTAACGCTAAAGCAGTTCTCTGAGCTAATTTTCCCCACCTATAGTTGAGCACATTTTGGTGTCCCTCATGGGACCCACAGTAAACAGGGTAACAACAGATCTGATCCACCACCCCTGCAGAGGTTACAGGCATCCTGAAGGTCAAAATAGGGGAAGTCATGATCTGTCCTCTACTGGCTCCTCCATGACTTGCAGATCATTATCCCTGCATCCAGTACCAAAAGTCAAATGTCCAGTCCCAGGTATAGAGAGACATATTAAATAAAGGAGCTCATGATTAATACTCATCTCAGTGCGGATATTAAAATCTCTGAAGACTATTCTCTAAGACTAGCCTCTGCACCTCCCTGCTTTCTCTTCAGGCCTGTTGCTTCATTGCAAACCCTGACAGATATATCTGGGAAAGGCTGGTTCCTCCTCCTTTTCTAACCAGGTCTTTGTAATGCTAGGAGCACTCCATCCGGAAGCATCAAACAATTTATACAGCATAAAGCAAAATTGAAAAGATTGAAGAGGGTTGAGCCAAGGCATAGAATCAGCTCCAGGTATTGCTTCTGTACCTTAAGTCAACTCACATGAGGCTGACACATGGCAAATCAGTTAAACATGATCTGGTTAGACAATGCAGGGTTGATCATAGCTGTTGTTACCACCGTGTACTGGCCTGGACTTTGGTAAATCAAAGATATCATTTTGATATCACAATTCGGCCCTGCTCTGCCACCAGCCAAGTATTTGTGAGGCCACTGTACAAGCGCGAAGCTAGGCATGGCTACTATTTGTTGCTCCCACCAAACCAAGCCAGAAATAGCCAGGACTGCTTTAGGGGACCTCCTGAAACAAACACCTTCATTACCAATGCGCAATAAACAAAGAGATCCTCTGCCCTGAGAGGGCACCCTGGCGAGCTATGTACTTAACTGCCGTATTAGCCGCATCTGCATACTAGCCATACTATTGTCAATTCGGAACGTAACTCAATCATGTAAATTCTGACCTTTCGGAGGCATTGTCTCCAACCCAAAACTTATTGTTTTTGCCCAAGACCAGACTAGCCTACGGTCCTTCTTTCCCCTATAAAAATCCCTCGCTCTGAGAGCTCTTTGGAACTCTCTCCGGATTGCTTGGACTTCATTCTGTCTTGCTGCTGCTTGGTTCAGCAGATTCCCCTCGGCCGCCACGCCCGGTTTCCTCTTCTACAATCAGGCTTCCCCAGGACTGCAGGACAGGTGGCGTATCACCCATTCCCCTTGAACTCTATTTTCCTTTTCTAGTTTGGAGTGTGTTCGTGTTTTCTTTAATAATTGTCTAACAAATCTTAATTGTTATTTGAACTGTTTTGCCTACTCACTGACCTGACGCTGTAGACATAGGGTAAAAGATCCCGCTAAGTTACCCTGCCTCTCGTTAGCCAAGAGAGTGCTCCAGCTAATTTCCCCACCTTGGTTGTGTTTGTTTGTTGTTTGGGCGCCCCTCCCGGGACCCCCAATTCACAGGGTAACACTGTTAATGTCCATCCTAGCAACCAAACATAACCAGCCTAGACAGCAACATCCTATATTCTATTCAGCTGTAGCCAAACATCTTATGACACGTGGACATTATCCCTGAAGAAGAGATAGAGCTATAGATGTCTGGTAGGGTCCTCCATGGTGGTCCCTCAACTGTTCCATATGTTGAGGACTCCAGGACAGATACTGCGTCAAGACTGAGGCCAGAAATCGAGACCAGCAACTAGGGTCTTCCATGTGAGCCTTCTGAATTGTTAGTCTGAAGCCCCCATCCCACTTCATCTCATTCCATCCCATGCCATCTCATTCCATCCAATGCCATCTTGCCCTTTTCACACATAGCTGCATAATATCCCAAGCTTTCTTACCACACAAATTGCTAGTGTACCTGTTTCAGAGCAGTTGAAGGGAAAAGTGGATTTTCTCCTTTAAGATCTTCAGTCTTCAGCCAGGTGATGGAGCACTGAACATGAAGCACCATTGACAGAGGAATATAAAGGCTTGGTCTAGCTCTGGAATTTGATGGAACAACTTGGCGTCTCCAAATAGTGCTGCTAAAAGTGTGGCTGACCTTTCCCATCTAAGGTCTCACTGGGATCTGGCCTTGTGTGGGATGTCCTCTTGCCTATTTGTCAGAATGCCTTTGGCTGTTGTCTCCTAGTCCCAGTCACATCTGCTTAGCTTGACCAATTTTTTGACCCTTGCTAAGTTCAGATGAGCTCATACTGGACAAACTGCAGTTGTCAGTCAGCTGGCCTGTAGACTGTCACTAAAGGAAGAGTGCCTGGGTTGCTTCTTCACATGCAGAGTGTTTCCAAACAGGAGGCACCTATCATTGTCAATCAAAAGGCACTCCATCTTTCTCTTCTTAACAGACTTTTGATGGTAAGTGAAAAGAGGGAAAAAACAGTGGGAAACAAAGTAATCCATTGTCTGTTACTTTTTGATACCAAGGACTATTGCTCTTGTTACTAACATGTTGCTTCTAAAATTATCCTTGGGATATAGTCACGTAGGGACGTGATGGCGGGGGGGGGGGAATTCCGGGCAGCAGTGTGTTGGGGACAAAGGTTTAAACAAAAGTTTAAAACAGAACAGCACCATAAAAAGCCCTTCTCTTGTTAACAGTCAGGTCCGAAAAGCTTGCTCATATAGAAAGGTCTTAACTTGCTTTCATAAAGCAAGCAAAGAAGGAGCCATCCTAACCTCCCTAGAGGAACGTTCCAACGTCTGGGGGTAGCCACAGAGAAGGTCCTCTCCCACATTCTCACTGAACCTGACTTTAAAGGTGGTGGGACAGAGAGAAGGGCCTCCCTTGAAAATCTTTGAAATCTTACGGGTTCGTATGGGGAGGTATGGTCTTTCCTGGATAACCTGGATCTGAGCATGTAGGGATTTCTACATCATAATCAGCAATTTGAATTGTGTCTGGAAACAGACACACAGCCTGTGGAGCTGCTGCAAGAAAGGAGTTGAATCCTCCCTAAAACCAACACCTGCTAGCAATCTAGGCTGCAGCTCTCTGGGCCAGCTGAAGTTTCCAAACACTCTTCAAAGGCCGCCCTCCATAGAACATGCTACATTAATCCAGTCAGGATGTAACTATGGTATAGGTCACCGTGGCCAAGTCAGACATCCCAAAAAATGGGCACAGTTGACACACAAGCTAACATTGTGAAATGAACTCCTGGCCACTGCAGAAACCTGAGCATCCAGGTTCAGGGTTGAATTCAGGAATATACTTAAATTGCAAACCTGATATTTCAGAGGGAGTGCACAGCCTGAACCCCTATTCCCTGGTTTGCCTTACAACTGTTCAAGATCACCTCTGTCTTGTTTGAGTTAAGTTTCCATTTATTCGTCCTCATCCAGTCCATTGCTGCCAACAGGTCCTGGTTTAGAACCAGAACTATTTCTTTCGATTGAGGAGAGCTTGGTGTCATTAGAATACTCCTGACACCTGACCCTAAAATTCTGGACAACCTATCTCAGCAGTTTCACGTATAAGGTAAATATCACATGGGGACAAAACAGGTCAATGACCAAGAAGTCAAACAGGAGTCCTCCAGAGTCACCTTCTGGGTTCACTTTTCCAGGAAGGACTGGAGCCATTGTTAAACAGTGTGTCTTCAGGAGGATACCATGACGCCACTGAGAGGTCCAGTAGAAACAACAGGGAAACACAGTTCTGAGTGAAGGTCTTCCGCCATGGCAGCCAACGCAGTTTCTGATACAAGTCGTGTTGGCATGCTCATTCAGGATCAAGTCCTCAATGCAGTTGTTTTCCCATTCATTCACTTGGCATTTACCAGCAGCATTTTCAACACAACGGACTATTTCCAGGGCTACCCAGACTATTTGACAAAGAGGACAGTTTAGGAGCAACCAAAACACCACTTTGGGATCTCTTTCCATGGCAACATAGATGTCCTCCCTTGTCATATCTTTTTCTGCCCTCTATTACTGAAATGGCTGCGCCATGAGTCCCATCACCCTCCACTTTTCACAACACATACTGTACATACTCATGGATAAGTCTAGAAATTTTAGTAAAAAAAAAAATCAACCCTGAAAAAACTGGGCTGACTTGTCAACAGGTCAATGTAAGTACTGCACCTTAATACTGATCAAACAGGGAACCATCCCTTTCTCTGAGTAAAGTGGCAAGAGCTTAGTCTGTCCCAGGAGAACCTAAAAGAAGCACCCTCTACTCTCTCCACCAAAGTGCACTTCTGGCCATTTTCTATGCCTGGGTAGGAAAACAGCAGCAGTGGCAGGCAGGGTAGCTGGCTTCCTGGGGTGTTTTTCCTCCTCTCCACAGAATGACCTTTGACATCCATGGGTCATATCAAAACCCATAATTTTGGCTCCAAAACTTACCCTTGACTCCTACATGAGGTCAATTTATACACAAGTAATCAGCAATCAGTACCTTCCTTTTAACTATTGGGAGTGGGGGAAACCTATTTTGGCAGGCAGTTGTTTAAAATCTTCTTCCTTTCCAACCTGCAGGAGGATAGGGCCTTGGCCTTGCCTTCTGCTGAAGTGGCTTCTCCAAAGTGGTGGCCCTCATTTGAAAGTGATTCTTTGGTTGCCCCCACTGTTGTTGGACCCCCTCCAGTGGAATCCAGATTATATTCCACCCTCTTCCAGTTCAGCGAAGTAAGACTGTGCAGCTGGAAGTGGATGGTGGTTCCTTCTGGGAGAGTAGGCTGAAGACTCAAGTCCTGTGAAGAGAGAACAAGCACTTATGTCAAGGATGCTTGCTGGGGAAGCAGAGAGGCAGCAAGCAGGCAAGCTCCTCTCCTTTAGCATGTTCCTCAAACTCTTTTCACCAGGTACCACTGAATGACCATGGAGTGGGCAGGGGAGCCCCATACCAGCTGAGCTAAATTAAGGGCTCAGGAAATGGAGGAGATTGCATAATTATATCTGGCATGCCACCAGTGTTGTGCAGGGTTTTTTTTTCCCTTCAAACAATTTTTTTTCTGAATAAAAATCCATTTTCCAATACCAAAAATGGACAAAAATTCGTCTAATTAACCCCATGCAAAACAACATTTTGAAGGAATGACTAAAAGCTACCTGTATGTAACATTAAAAATTGCTTATTAGTGGTTTACCTCATTCTTATTATTAAAATAACAACAGTGGTTCTTTGTTTTTAAAAAGGTAATGAAAACAGTATATAATCTTCCTAGCTCTGGTCTGCATTATACACATCTGTTTTTAAGCAATAGGAGACTGTTGGAGCCTTTTCTTCATGGGTTGGGGGTACAGCTGAAGAATTCCACTTGAGACAGTGAAGGCTGCTTGCTCAACTTCCATGTTTATAATAAAATAGAGAATTCTTAAGGGGAAAAATCCAAAAGTTATTACTAAAAATAAATCAAGAAATTAAACAAGGGACAAATTCAGAGGAAATGAACCAGAATTCCAAAATTACGATTTCCTGGATGTCCCCAAAGCTCCAGTAGTGAATTCCAGGGTAACTTGTGTCTGTGTTTTTGGGAGACTTGTTCCTGAGAAAGGAAAAAGTATAAAACTATGTAGCTAGCAGAAGGGGTGGGGTGAGGGAGTGGGAAAATGCCATCATTCACTCCAAGGCACTCTGGTGTGGAATACTACTCAACCTCATAAACCCTCCCAAGTCAGGCTCCCTATTAGCTTAAACAAAGCTGGCTTTATTGCAGTAGCTGTATATATAAGCACATCAAAGCAAAATAAACAGAAATGCATTCTCTCTCACCCCTGGGTTTATACTGTGTACCGACCACTGGAGATTAAAAATCAGAGCTATGTTGCTTACAGGCTGGGAAAAATGCTTGCTCTCCTTGGGAGCCAAGAACAAAGAGCTAGTGCAGATGCTAGCGAAACTGGTTTGCCTGAAAATAATATCAGTTCTCTCAAGTGGTTTAGTCACTTGCACAGTGTAACATCAGCAAAGGGAAATTGCAAGATACAATGTTTAAAAAATAACAATTAAAACCTGGAAGAGAAGGAACACCCTTTCAAAAAACACCTCCTTGTGGCTGATGCTGTTCACTGATCTGTCAGGCTGAATGTGGAGTGACTGCTGTGCCATTTCAAACACTCTGTTGCTTTGGCCATAATGAACAGAACAAACTATATAGGGGAACATAAAAATAATATAACAATATAAGACTGTGATGGAGCAAGCTTGTTTTCTGCTGCTCCAGAGACTACAACACAGATCAATGGATTCAAACTACAGGAAAAGAGATTTCACCTAAATGTCAGGAAGAACTTCCTGATGGTAAAAGCCATTCAACAGTGGAATATGTTGCCTGAGAGTGTGGTAGAGTCACCTTCTTTGGAGGTTTTTAATCAGAGACTGGATGGCCATTTGCTGGGGGTGCTTTGAGTGTGTGTTCTTGCATAGCAGGGTGTTGGACTCAATGGCCCTTGTGGTCTCTTCCCACTCTATGATTCTATGAACATTTCCATGCAAACAGTGCTGCGTGCATGCTTCCCCTTCTGGGATTGAACTCAATCCAGATGTTCCTCATTGGACAAAAAGGTCCAAATGCAGGGGAACTTAGCACGCGTAAGACTCCAACAGGATTTGGCCTATGACACAACGCCCTGCCCTCCTTCCTTCCTTCTTTCCTTACGGTTTTCCAATGGAGCTCACAAACTGCATGAATGATGGCACCAGCACAAGGGCCCACTTACATTACATAATTATAGCACTATGATTCCATTTTAATACCCATGGTTCCTTCCCATGGAATCCTGGGACTTGAAGTTGAGGGAGAGGAACTGAGAATTCGCAGCCAGTGGACTCCTCTGGTGCTGCTGACCAAATTACCAAATCCCAGGTGTTACAGCCATGCACATCTCCCATGATTGGCATGGTTTAATTGGCAACTGTTATTTAATTGGCATTGATATAAATAATATCTGAGGTGACTGGAAGGTCAAGCTGGAAGAGGCAAATTACTGACTGTAAATGTGAGACAGCAAGGTAGGTCAGCCATACCCACCTCTTAAGAAGAAACCAAAGTCATTGTCTGGCTAATAGTGCATTCACTCTCGAGACAATAGGCTTAAGCTAACAAGCTGGACATCTCAGAGCTGAAAAGGGAAATCCCCACCAAATTGTGATTGTCTCAACCCTGATCCTGCACACCTGGACATTCCCCTGTTGTCTTCTCAACCTCTCCACAATACTGGGCTATGATCATAGTATCATAGAAATGTAGAGTTGGAAGAGACCACAGGGGCATCCAGTCCAACCCCCTGCCATGCAGGAACACCCTCAAAGCACTCCCGACAGGTGACCATCCAGCCTATACTTAAAAACCTCCAAAAAAGGAGACTCCACTACACTCCCAGGTGTGATGACATCTATTATCCTTTTGTTACCTAAACACTAAGACCATTAACTCTGTCTGGACTTCTTTGTGTTGCAACTCCCATTGTCCACTTGGCTGGGAGAGTGATTCACACTCATACCTGCAGGATATCTTTCAGGTATAACCCCCTTCAATTTTGAGCAGTTCAGTGCAGTCTCTCACCTTTCTGAATGCCACGCTGTCCATTTGATTCCCAAATAAGAACTGTTCTTAGATGCCTACCTAAGCCATGTTGCTGCTTTCCTTGCTGCTTTCTGGACCAGTAAATATTGCCTCAACCCTGAAAGTTCTCTATCCACACTTTCCTCCCTTTACTTTTGGTTAACTCCTGTGTGCATGTGAGAGTGTTTGGATCTTTCACGTGCTTGTGTGAATTTCTTCAATAAAACACCTTTCATTTTACATTTGGAATCTCTGGTTGGTTCTTTCCTGCAAGGACTCCATAAACGTAGGTGGCAGATCTTGTTAAGTTACCCCGCTCTTGCAGGTCTCCTAATTTTGGGCTAATTAACTCCCCTTCATCACATAGAGGTACTGGCATTGCAGATGGACCCCTGAATCACCCACTCTTTGGGGTAACACAGGAGGATTCCATAGGATGTTGCTATGGCAGTTAAAATGGGATATAACATTATAACTGCATAGTGTGAATAAGTCCTTGGTCTTGGGTCTGCAATATTCTGTTACCCTGTGATACTGCCTAGGAACGAGATTCAGGACTTTCTATGGATTTGACAAACATCTGCACCCAATCTCTCTCCTTTCATTGCTTTATCACATATTCTGAACCAATGAGACTAAGTGATCTTACAAATAAAAGAGAGTACAGAACCTCTGTTTTCATGAAGTGGATACCCAGGCAGCTTGGGGGACATACAGGTGGAGAGAAGGGTTTCACTTGCACTGTCTCTGTGAATTTGCTTTTCCTCTCATGGGGAGGTTGTGGCTCCAGGGAGTCAGTTTTTCCAGCCTCTGATGATGACTGCCTGGACCTGGCAGGTGGTGAAATATCCTCCACTTTAGCAAAGCCAGGCCATCCCCATTGGTTGGGATACAGGAGAACATGCTCCCATGGCTCATCATTAGGCCCAGGGAATGATGCTGACATGTTGAGGTGGAGGGCCAGAACCAACCCTGCTACTAGACAATGAGGTGGGCCTCTCAGACAGTATAGCAGAGATGCCATGAAATGGTAGGAAAGCGTTAGTTAATTTGATAGTGTTACAACTATTCTATTGCCAGAGGACAGGTAAGGGAGATATGCTTGTGCTTATTCAAATCCATGAGAGGAAAGAAGATTTTCTTACTCACACCCACCAAATAACCTGTTGACTTTGGATCCCATGCACTTTGACTTGGATGAACTCCATTCACTTCTTCACTTCAGGCAGAAAAATGTCTTGAGTTGGTCTTGAAAGAGAAGATGGTTAAGTAGTGCCCAATGCTGCCATGACACAGATGTCTTCTTCACATGAGCTGCCTGCCAAACATGGAGGAAGATGTGGTGGTGATGGTGGTGGTGTGGCTTTAAGTCAGTTCCAACATGTGGTGATCCTAAGGCAAACCCATCAGCTAAGGCAGGATTTGTTCAGAGAGGGTTTGCCATTGCCTTCCTCTTAGGAGACCAAGAGGTTGTGACTTCCCCAAGGTCACACAGTGGGTTTTCAAGGCTGAATGAGGATTCAAAACCTGGTCTGCCAGAGTTCTAGTCCAGCATTTTTAAATCACTAGAACATGGTAGTTTTCTAAAGATGTTCTAAATTCTTAAAAAAATAGAATTTTCTACACCATGTATGTGGTGGACTTGTAAGGTTGCAAAGAAATTTTGGAAGGAAATATATGATGAAATTCAGAGAATGTATAATTCAAACTTTGAAATGAAACCAGAATTTTATTTGTTGAATATGTTAGGCCAACAAAGAGAAATAAGATCTCACCAGAAAACACTGTTATATGTTATAACTGCGGCAAGAATGACATATGCGCAACACTGAAAAGAAGGAAATTATATTGATATAAAAGAATGGAAATTAAAAGTTCTGGATATGGTAGAGATAGAAAGGTTGGCTTTTTCACTTAAAAATAGACCAATCCAGAACTTTGAAAGAGAATGGCAAGAAGTTCTGAACTGGATAAAGGAATGAGGAAAAGAATAAGAAAGTGTGTTGGAAATAATGGTAATGAAGATTAAAGATGTTATAGAATAAGTATAAGCTGGATGTAATAAAGTTAAAAATGTGTTAATTTTAGAATAGAAAAAATGTATAAATGGGATGTAAACTCAACTGGAAAAATGATGCTCGGAAGCAAGGAGGGTTTTTTTTTTATTTTGAGTAGAACTTTAATAAGATATATAGATATAGATATATAGAATTTTCTTGATTCTATTTTGTTGTTGTAGGTGTTCATGTCATTTTTGACGTATGACAACCCTAAGACAAAACTATCATGGGATTTCCCTGACAAGATTGGTTCGAGGCCGGGTGGGGCAGTGTTGCCATTGCATTTGTCTAAGGATGGGAGTGTAACTTCCCCCATGGTCACCAAGTGGATTTTCATGGCCAAGCAGGAATTCAAACCTTCATCTCCCAGAGTTGTAGTCTAATACTCAAAGCACTACACCACACTGGCTCAGAATACTATTAGCCACTATGAAAACTTAAGCTGGAGTTAAACTGGAGCTGTGTCTTCTAACTACAGAATCTTGGCAAATTATTTATTGTCTGTAAATCATAGCATATTGTATATGAAATATATAGTATCATTCTCAAATATACAGTACATCATATACTGAATATGAAGTCTGATTACAATATAAGAAGAAATTTGCTCTGCTTGTTTTTTTAATTTGGTGGGACTTCCTCAGTTGGTTATTTTCTGCTCTACCAAGATGCATCTTATATTTTGTTAATCAATGGGTAAATCTGATGAGAAGGGGAGAGAAAAACTGGAAGTGAAATGTTATCCAAGCTTTGAACATTTTTGAAAATAGTTTTTCCAACAACGAGGGCTTCTTTGACTTTTGCTGATGGGAGCTTTATGAATGCCATACAATCTGATGCATACATAAATGATATAGCTCAGAAAAAGAGTGTACAGGTGAATCCACTTTCAGTGCCAAGTCTCAGCTCTATAAATCTCAATGTAATTAAGAAGAGGCCACCTCTGGACCATATCTTTCAATATCCATGGTTCAGCCACAGCCAATCCCCATATATTGACATTAAAATCTATGGCCTTGTTGCCAGGCTGTACACCCCAAGATCTTGATATGTTTTGACAAGATATGCTTTAATTGGCAAAATGTTTTAATTGGTTTTGATATAAAACTTGCCCTGCTATGACTGTATGACCAAGCTGGACAAGAGGAAAAGTCTGGTCTAAAATTTAGGTCAGAAAACACCTCTAGGTGTAGCCGGGTCATAGTCAGGAAATCACCAGGTGATAATAGGCCTGCAGATAGCCTTAATGACTGCCTTTTGGACAATAGCAACTGGGAAATCTTACCAAACCACTGATTGTCTTAATTCCTCTCTCTTTGACTTGCAAACATGCCTATTATCTTCACATGTGTCTGACAAGCAAGAGCTATCATGATAGCCATTAGTCCTCTGTTACCTAACACTAAGACCATTAGCCCATTCCAGACCTCATTGTCCACTCTGAGAATTGCATTGTTTACTTGGCCAGAGAGCCATTCACACTCTTGCCCTCCAGGCAGAAATGGGTATATAAACCCCTAGTTTTGGCCTGTCAACTCGCAGTACACCAATTGCTGATTGCCTCTCTGCTACTCTGATTCCCAATTGTGTACTCTCCTTAGACACAAGTCTAAGCCACATCGCTGCTTCTTTGCTGCTCTTCAAGATTGGTAAATATCACCTACTTCACCCAGAAGTTTTGCTATCCAAAACTTTCCCTCTTGTTCTTTCAATTAGCCTTATGTGATTGCATGACTGCTTGGATCTCATGTGTCTGATTGCAATTTTCCCAATAAAATACAATTAAGATTATTTTTGGATCTCTGGCTGGTTCTTCCATGTGGAAGTACTGGTAAACATAGGTATAAAAGATCTCATTGGGTTACCTCCCTCTTGCAGGCCTCCTAATATTAAGCTAATGATTTTGCCGTTGTTTCATGGAAATATTGGTATTGCAGGTGGAGCCCTGTGTCACCCACATTTTGAGTTATCAGGCTCTCACTCAAAAGGCACAGCTTCTAAGAACGCTTGAACCCAGAGAACTCATTACAGAGGCTGAGTACTATGACAATTGAATGACAGGCAATGGCATGGAAATGGAATAGAATTTGCTCTACTTAGTGAATTCCAAATTAGGCTTTGCTAGTTCAGGCTACAAGTCCTGGCTAGTTTACTTATTTTGTTGGCTTGTTTCTAAAATGTTATAATCACCTGATTGTTATTGTTGTGTGCCACTTATGGCAACTTTAAGGACAATAAAAACTAAACCCCCAAATTCACTTAAAAATGGTAGCAACTTGATAGAACAATCAAGTAAAAGCAACAAATAACATTAAAAGAGACTAATAATATCAAAGGTAAAATGGCTTAAAACACTAGAAAGCAGAACAGCAGAAATACAGAAAATGAAAAGGTCTGAAAGAGTGAAAAGGCTTTGCTTAGTACTGAGAAGACAACAAAGTAGGTGCCAAGTGGATCTCTCATATCGAAAAGCCCTGTTTCTGCATAGCCAGCCACCATGCCTCCACATGGAAAGAGGCTTGGCTTTCAACCTTTAGTTCTCCAGATCATTGGGACTTAGTTCCACCTAACATGGAGAAAGAATTATGGGAGTTGTAGTCCAAAATATGTGGAGGGCCAAAGGTTTCCCACTTCTGCACTAGAGAAAGCTTTCTTGCTGATGCATTGTTGAAAGCAAATCTGAGAGGCTACTGTCCTGATACACATTGAACCCCTACTCTATTTCCCATCCTTCTGCACTAAAGAATGTTCCTACATACATCACCTGAGGACAGGGGCCTTAGTTTACCTTTTGGTAGGATCACCTCTGCCATCTGATATGGCCCTTCTCATGTTGCTTTTAACAGGCGAAAAGAAGTAGGTGACTGCATGTTTGCTCAGAAGTAAATTCCAGATCTGTTCAAATGGGGATTGCTTCCATACAAGCAGGTATAGGACTGCAGTAGCCTTACTGTGTTCAGGAAGAAGATATGTGGCTGCCAGCCTGCCTATCTCCCACTTTGTATCTGAAGATCTCAGGACACCATACAATTAAATCAATTTAGAACTGTTTAAAACAATAAGCATAATTTTAAAAGATTAAAATCATAATATTTATTTATTTATTGAATTTATACCCTGTCTTTCTCTTGAAATGGGATTTAAAGTGCTTACTAAACCACTTACTACATTATATTAACTAATCATATTAAACTATTTAACACTGAAGACAACTTAAAACCAGTTAAAACACATTAAAATAATTAAAATAAGGTCAACAAGGTTTTTTTCTTGGTACCTTTAAACTCATTACTCAGATTTCATGATTAACATGTGGAAGGATACAAGCAAATCCAAATGACACAGCAATGCAGGAAGCCAAGGCACAAAAAACCTCCTGGTATCCAGTTCATTAAGAGTCTTGCGTAGTTTTTGGGAATGAGTGAACTGAAAATATATAGGGAGCTTACAATACAAATCTTGAGTCCAGGTCATACTGATACAATCTTGTGAGGAAATAATAAACTGTGGCATAGTCCAACATGTTCTTTGACAATATTTTTGGACTTTCTGTATTTGACAACAGCAAACTGCTTCTTTGTTTTTTTTATAAAACCCAGCTTCTGCTTTTAAAATTTGGTCTCTGTTACAAAATCAACTGGGACAGCAAACGTAGGCACTACTTAGTTGCCTTTTAAGCACTTTTAAGTCCCGTGATGCACTCGGAGCTCCTTCTCTGGAATCAGCAGGACTTTAAAAGCACTTACCTTGGTCTGAATCACATCCTTCATTTGTTGAAAGTGTCCCAATAATTTTCTGATGTTTTGTGCATGTGCTTGATAAGGCTGCTTTGGAGTCTGTGCCAAGTACTCTTACCCAGGAGAACGAAAGTCACGATTCCAAATTCCAGGATAGTTTGTGCTCTCCTTGTAAGGACAGCTTCTCCAGTGTGCTTAAAAATTACAACGGAGCCCTACAATTGCTGCTAGTGCTGGCAGTCCTTAGTTGGGCTACCTACCCAATCACTGTTGTTGCTATGTACCTTCAAGTCCTTTCTGACTTATGACAACCCTATCATGGGGTTTTCTGTGACTGAGAGTGTGTGACATGCCCAAGATCACCCAGAGGGTTACCATGGCCGAGAGGGAAATTGAATCCTGGTCTCCAAGGTCATAGTATAGCACTCAAAGACCACACTGTGTTGGGTCTGCACCAAAACTCTAGCAGAGCAGTGTGTGGGGATCCTAAAACCACAGAGGGACATGCAAGGTGGTTTTCAGCTATGAACAGGCAGCAAAACCCAAGTGATAAATCACACTTTGACTATCAAGGCCTATTGTTTGCTAATATGCAAAAGCAATTGATGTCCCTTCCCTTCAGGCAAAATCAAAAACTGAGGTGCTCCATTCAGATGTGGACAGAGGCATGCACATATGTGGGTGGAGGAACTGTGCAAGGCAGTCCTTCTAAGCCCTTCCAGCAAATAACACAAAGTAGATTCCTTTACTAGGAAAAATGCTGTGTATGATTTCTGCAAGCCTTTTTTGGGTTGTTTTCAATCACATTGCACTGTCTTCAGAAGCAATGCTTCCCTCTTCCAGAGAACTTCCTCCTACGATTAAGAATTAGCACAGAACCACACAGGCAGAGAAAACAAGGCCTACAGTTGCTATTGACTCTTGGGTAAGCCTGCCAAGGGGCTCTCAACAGTTGCAAAGTTGTGGGACACAGATGTTCATGTGTGTTGTAAATGCTCTGCCAGTTTAGGCGGAAAGAATCCATCCATCATAATTCATCCATATTGTAGAAATCTGGGCTATGGTTGAAACAGATAGACTGTCATTACTCCGGCCCTGCAAATAGCCCAATGTTGTTATATTCATTTTACTGCAGTAAGTTAGAGTGGTGCATGATAGGCTGCAATGCAGTCCAGTGTTGTTACCCATTTCCTTGGGCTGTTGGGCTTTCTTGTAGGTAAATGCAGTGGGTAGGAGTTTGTAGCAGCAGGTCATTTTATGAAAGGAGAGAGGAGGCTGCAATATGTACATATATATACATATTGTATGTATATATGTAGATCTCTTTGACAGAGACTGCAGGTTTTACTTTACCCTTTCTTCCTGGAGACTTCGGTGGAGACTTTTTCTGTTTTTGACATCCTTTGTAAAATGGATGGATTTTAAAGAAAATAAAAATGATGTACAAAATTGTGTATTATGAAATACTGAACAAGTATTAGTCAGTCTGTCCTTGGTGCAAGACAGCAGAACTGAGGTCCAAGTAAGGGAAAAGAAGCTGCAGTTGAGTAGGGGGATGTAGTAGTGCCAGCAGGTGGGAGGAGGGGAAGGAGAGGAGTGGGCAAGCTGGCAAGGCCAGAAGCCACTACAGGTAAATTCAAAGACTCTGATGGTGGTGGTGGCGGCAGCTGCAGGCACAACTGGAAACACGCAGGAACTGAGAGTTTCAGGTGCCAGTGGAAATATATTGGTGAGACCTTACACAATGACAGCACTGTGATTCTACTTTAATTGCTGTAGTTGCACCCTATAGAATCCTGGGGGCTGTATTTTGGGCAGCACTGGCTAAGGATTCTAAAGGGACTCCCCAAACTTAAAATTCCAGAGTTCCATGGAATACAACTATGGCAATCAAAGTGGAATCATAGTGATATAACTGTGTGGTGTAGAAGGGACACAGGTCTACTCATTGTGAAACAACAGAGGAGTAAACCTGGGATGCTTCAAGATTAGGCTTGTATTGTGCAATCACACTGCCTCATTCTGGAATGTTATGTCAGGTGGTCCAGATTTATCATTCTCAGTATGCAGCCTCCCTGTGTTTTCCCACCTTTTCTTCTTTTAAAACCAGGAAGGCTGCTTCCACACAGAGGTATGTATGGCTTTAGTAAAAAGGTGCTGTGAGCTCTTCTATCTTTTTTCCTTAACAGATTTTCTTTAGTAAGAAAAAAGAAAGACAACTGGAAACACAGCAGTGCTATAAACTGAGGCCGTTATTGTCTAGACCTTCCATAAACCTCCATGAATAAGGCTGCGCCATTGTAAAAGACTGCTCTGGAAGCATCCTTTAAAAATAGTTAAGAAGAAAATTTGGAATCACTGCACAATGACATCTGATTGCTAGCAGTAGCAATTCTGGAACTTTAACTAGTTTACAATTTTTTCATAGGTCCAGGACCCTTTCATACACCATAGTTACAGTGCAATGATTCCATTTGAACTTCCATGGCTGCCTCCTCTGGAATCCTGGATTTTGTAGTTTGGTAAGAGGCTCTCCGGATGAGAATTCTAGAGGCTCCTCCCTCCACTGCCAATCCCAGGATCCCATGGGCCATTGCCATGGCAGTCAAATGGCATCACAGTGCTATAGCTGTGTAGTGTGAAATGCCATTGGTCTATCTATCTTGGTAGACCTTTCGCCCAAGCTACTAGAGCTAGAAGAAATAATAGACCTTTTCTCTTATGCTATCAGTTTGGGTTTAAAAAAAAAATATGCAAAAAAACACTGTTCCAAAATAACTTTTGTGCAGATAGAGATTCAAATCATATTAAGGTTGTATTACTTTAGCAGATGGGGGGGGGACAAAATAACACCACAAGGCCTTCTAACTGTGAGTAGCATGAGGCCTCTGTCTGTCTGGAAGCCCATCCACTGCCATGGAGTGTGATGTTAAGCTACAAAGCTTAGGTGTGCTGTTGTTTTGCGCAGGTATGAACTCCTCAATGCAACATTAGGTTGTCACAAAAATATGCAGCTGTTAGCTGTCTGTTTATCATATGGCTGCTAAAAGCTCAGAAACTGTATGGAGGAAAGAGGTAAGCAATCATACCTATCCAAAGATGGAACTGCATTCAAAGTGTTCAGATTCTGCCCTGGGAATTTTATCTGCTTTGCAGAAATAAAACAGTGACATTTTTCTATATCCCACTTACTAGCCACCAGTATACCATACAGCTGTTTAAAAATAATTGGCATGCATGATTTCTGTCTGTATCCTTTTATGACATTTAAAGCTTCTAGATGGATATGGAAAATAACTTAAACTCCCAAAAATCTGTTTCCCAGCTTTTTTTTTGAATTTTGTGTGCTGGTGAGGGGATTCTGGGTTTTAACCCCCCAGAAGAACTCTTCCAAGCTCAGTCTGGAGGCAAAAGCTGCTCTCATATTTTTAGGGCTGTCACAAACATACACTTTTGTTTTTTCTATAGAAAGGAAACATTTTTTTACTGCAACCACCTTTCTGAGGTATGTATAAGCCCACTATCTGTCTCCAGCCATTATGTCCTTAAGCAGCCTTTCTGATGGCTCAGCCACCAGGACAATGACGGGGTAAAGAGACTGGATGAAAAAAAAATGGCCTCCATGCGTGACATGAATTTTTCTACATCCATCCTTCACAATGTATGGAAACGTGTTAAAACAAGTTTTAAAAGGGGCAGATGGTGATTTTAAAGATCACAGTGAAGCACACAAATTGTGTCCCCCCTTTTTAACAATTATACAAAAGAACCCTTCATCCTATGTTAACTAACTGATATTGTACCTTATAGTGACTTAGTAGTGAATGTGGATGGCTGAGTTTCTATGTGGTTCTCATGTACAAGCCTTAATACTGAAAGGACTGCCCAGCATTTATCACACTTTGGAATCTGTGGAAAAGGGGGGGGGGGAATCACACCATGCCTTCTGTACTAGAGTTGCTGATGAAAAAGCGGGGTTTTGCAGTTAATGATTATGTAAAAGAACGGATTTCAGCAGGTGTTGTTTACATGTTGAGCAGCACCTGCTGAAATTTGTCTTCCAAACAATTGCAAAAGCTATGAAGTTTTTTTTTTTCACCTGCCAACCCTACCACACATACAACACCAAGGCCCCTTTCACAAGACACAATCACAGCATTAGGATTCCTTCTCATGGAATTCAGGGATTTGGATTTAGGGAGGGGCATTTAGGATTTCCAGCCAGAGAGCTCTTCTAGTGCCTTTGACCAAATTACAAGACCTAGGATTCCAGAAGATGCAGCCATGTCAGTTCAAGTGGAATCCCAATAATAATTGTATGCAGGAAAACCTCCATAAATCCACCATACAATGAAAAAAAAAAATACCTCTTGGTCACTGGCTGCTGGTAGCTTCTCCTGTCAGTGACTCTGCTCTATGTTTTAGTTTAAAATTTAAAAAAAACTATCCAAACAGGCTACCCCTTGGACAGCATTTTTTAAGTTCAGACTAAAATGCAGAGAGGATTCATCACTCCACTGATGTGGATGCCACCAACCCTCATTGTTGTTGATTAGTTTTTGTTTGTATGGAGCCTTTGTTAGGCTCAAATATGCAACATTGACTATAGAAAGTAAGTTGTAAATTTTGTGGTGCTTTCAGATGAGGCTTTTAGAGTCCCTTTTGAATGTTCACAAAAATTTAGGGCAATCCAGACACCAGCATCTTCAGCTTGTGGTCCCTCCATGGTTTGGGTGGGAAAAGTCTATTAAAGGGTAAAAGACAGAATAGCTGCAAAGTCCCTTTTTAAATAGTCTTCTGTTTGAATGCATGCTCTGTGTCAGGCATTTATTTTTCTAACCTTTTACATCATCACAGCATGTGGGACTTTAAAAAATTATAAGTCCCAAAGGACAAGCTCCTATTGCTAGTTATGTTGTAGTTTGATATGAGGAAAGGAAGTGAAAAGGGGCAGAAAGGGGCTTTTCTGATAGTTGAAAAATTAGCCAGTAGATTTTTCTTGGGAAAGAGTTGAAAAAGGTCATAAGGGCCCCCAGAAAGACACCTTAAGGATCTCTCATAAAGATTAGAAATCATCAGAATGCTTTAAGTTTGTAGATGAATCTAAGTCAGAATAAGAAAGGCCTCACCAACAGACACATTTCAAAAGCTATTAAAAGTTAGAAATCCCCCCAGGACTGGCAGCTCTGATTTCTGGTACAATTTAGCCCAAGATTAGGTTTTATCTTTTTAAACCCTTTCCCCCCTTTTTTGCATCATGGATGCTCATGTGTAGGCTAGCTATTATGTGGAGTTTAGTAGCTAGTTCTGTTTTCCAAAAACAGAAGTTACATCTGTTTTTAACACTGACATAAGGTTGAAACAAGGCAAGAAGAAATATTTAACTTTTAAAGAATCCAGATGATTTCCAGTTAAATAGAGGTTCCTGAAAATTGGGAGGGATGTGCCTAAACTGATAGTGTGGGGGAGACTCCCAGTGTGATCTGCACAAACTAAAGGTGCAGGATTTTTTCAGCATCATATTTTCTAAATTTTTGTAAATTTTAAATGCTATGAAACTCAGAGGAGAAGGGGTATAAGTTACAACTAAGTACAGGGAATTTTTTCCACTTTGGGGCAGATTCAGTAGTAGCTGGTGACTTCCCCAGCACACTGGGCTCTATTCAAACTTTAAAAAGGCTATAGATTATTTTTATCCCCCCCCCCCCTAGTTTAGGTGGATAGTAAAAGTTCGGGATAAAATAGAGTAGATTTACTACTACGTTGACACGGGAAAACCCCCAGGTCTTACTCAGGCAATCTTTTATATTAAACATAAAAGACTAACTATTGGCATTCACCAGGAAGGATTATATCCCTAAAAAAAACATAGTAAGTTTGACCAACCTGTTTTATCTAAATTGCAGTATGGATAGTGGGTTTTGGGTGTAAAAGACTAGCTGGTGAAAATCACATGCTATGGAAAGTCTGTCTAGGTGGGGGGGCACCTCTGCTAAAAATGCAATAGCTTTCTCTTCTAGGTTTGACTCTTATTCATGAAGAGTGAAATGATTACTGCTTGGAGGAGCAGTTCCCTGGGACTGATTAGGTTTTGCATTGACTTTGCTCTTTCTGTATCTTCCCTGATGGACACATAATACACAGGGATCCTATCCACATTTAGTTCCACATTGGGATTTGCTAGATCATCCCCCTGAAGCAATCCATGTTTTATACCAACTACTCGCTCCATTTTTCAACCCCCCTTCTTTTCCAAGTTTCGCCCTTTTTCCATGACCTTCTTCAGCCCGGAAAACTGTCAAATCTCTGCCAATTAAGGGCCCCTTTAAATCCTTTCCAGTGTGAGATGATCCCTTCTCTTCCCATTCAGAATGGACCATACCAGTTTCTTATCTGTCTACCAAAGTGGAACTGGAAATGTATTGAGAATTCATCCTGGGACCTGGGGGAAAGCATCTCTCTGTGGTTATTATGAGGTGGACAAAAGTCAGCTGCTATAGTGAGAAGCAGTTCCTTCTGGGGCTGCCACTTTCTGACAGAACATTATTCTCCATCATTTCTTCTTGGAGTAGAATTCAGCAGAGAGAAGCAGAGCTTACATATGTTCCTCAAGAGGAAGGCTGGATTAAGCTATGTTGTTTCCCTAAACTATATCCCCAAAGCATTACCTTGAAAATGTATTATTCCAGAATGGGATGGCCAAAATACAGCCCTCCAGGAGTTATTAAACTGCAGCTTCCTTTAATCCTGGCTGACATAGCCAGTGGTGTGGAATGCTGGGAGGTGCAGTCCAATAATATCAGTTGGAGAATGCATGATTAACATTTCATATAAACTATAGTTCTTTCTGCTCAGATTAATGAATACAGGAAGCCCCCACATTTGATGGCCCATTATCTGACAACTTACTTTTTTGGATAGTTTTAAATGAAGGACAAGTTCTATTAATTCAACAGGGATTCCCATCAGTTCTTCTCACCTATGAAAGCTCACTTGGAACTGTTTGTATGCAAAGGCTGCTTGTAAAGCAAGCTGTGGAGAGGTGGGGGGAGGCGTTAAGCCAGCTGAGAGACTTTGCAAGTAGCATGTGCAGTTGGAAACAAGTGAGCTTCTATAAGTCCTCCATGCTTCCTACAGTACAGTACAGTACAGGGATTCCGCTTGTCAACCAATTCCATTTTCTCCCAGTGCTATGGAGAAGGAATTAAGTGCATTTTTGTCACCTCAGAATAATAATGTCTGTTTTTGCAATCTATACTTTAAACCAATGATACAAAACATGAAATTCTGCATGGATCTGTGTTTATATTCAGAGGCCTCTCATTATCTGAGGCTTTAAATTGTTGCTTACTCAGTTTATGCATAAATTTGGCTTTGTCAGTTTCCAGAATGGGCTGGTATGGGGGCATATTGCTATCTCCCTCACTGAGGATATGGGAATGTCTTTGCAAGTCAGTCCCTTGGTTCTTTTAGGCCAGAACCATCAGCCTTGATCGGAAACAGGTCTCAGAAGGGTCACTGAACTGAGCAACACTCTGGCATTACCTCTGGAGCCAAGCTGTGTGGGAAGGTTATGAGATGTTTTCTATCCAAAAGAAGAGATGGAGATTCCTGCTTTTTAGCTGTCCTCTTGGAAACACTCATCATGCACAGATCCACTCTTCCCACTCAAAGAGCCTGCCTTTCCTGAGAATATTTATGGGCCATACAGAACAGAGACCCATTCTTTTTCCCTGGCAGGTGACCTATACACTGTATCACTCTTCTGACATTCCTCCTCCACAGGCATGCTGCTCCCTCTCAGCTCACAGCTGCATCCACTTGTTCCCACTGTTTTTTCTGATAGCTTCTCCCTTGTGATATTGAACAGATCTAGGAAGGACCTGTGCTAAGCAAGAGCAGAATATTATCTTTCCTATGCTAACAGGAGGGAAGGGCACATGGCTCTGGACTTAGAGGCTGAAAATTCAAATTCACAGTAAGGTGTGAGTTCTTTGAAAAGAATCAGTGTGGTGTAGTGCTTCGAGTGTTTCAGTAGGACTCTGGGAGACCACACCTTGAATCTGTACTCAGGGGATCCCCACTCAGACCTGGCTCTAATAGGGAATAAAACTGATAACATGGATTTGTTGATACGTGATCTGTACTATAGATCAACACAGCTGCCTACATTTTTTGCACGTTCCTTTGGATCAGGATTAGTACCTGCATCTTACAATTTACTATGAGTTTTATAACTATTAGGAGCCTTATTACATGAGGCTCCTTTCTCACTACAACTGTGTTGTCCATAAAAATGCTATTTAATTGGGATTGCTCTCTTTCCTTGCACACCTTCAGAACCATTCCAGGATTACAGTATCCAGTTGCACTAAAACCATACCACACACAGCATTTTGGACCATGTATCCGCTAGTTGCCCAAGACACTTTCCCCACCTCTTTTCATTGTTTGGCTCACATGCATGCACATAGATCTCCCCCCACATAAATATAAATGAAAACAGCTGTCATGCCCTGCTATCAGGACCTAGACATAGACTCCAAGACTGAAACACTGGAAACAAGACCACTCACCCCAGAAACAGAACAAAGGGCAGTGCCAGCTCCAGCAGAGAGCTCTGCCCCTACTGACACAGAAGATAACTCACCCATACCCACCTTTGCTGAACGTAGACATCAAAAGGAAAGCGTATGTAGATCTCAATGAATTTATAACAGACAGCAGTTAATTAGGCACCAGCTGCGCTGATCTGTGAACGTATAAAAGCTGAGCCATTCCCTCTTCAGAACTTGTCGGTAGTTAACTGACTGTTTCTCCTGCCTTATCTCTGATCTAGGATTGTATTGACTGTGTTTTGATTTATGAATATTGCTGGGATTGTTGTTATGCTTCATTTTTGTTTCGAGTCTGTTTTCCTACTAGATTAAAATAAGGAATTGCACTGTGGGACTATTGCTTGCTGTAGGCTTTTATCAACTGTTCTTTGGCTGACTGCCCTGACTGACAGTGGACAACAGCCCTATCTTTAAAAAGGCCCTTTGTTTTTCCCTTTTGGGGGGGGGGTGATTCCTGATTTGGAGAGATCAGAGTTCCCAGACTCAACTGTTAGCAGAGGAAAGTCAACAGCCACTGATACGTCTATCTGATCTATTCCTGGCTTTCATGTGGCAGGAACTAGTATGTTTGAAAGAAGAAACAGCAAATAAGAGGCAGAGGGTTAATGAACCCTCTTACATGTCCAGGTGTGTGTGTGTCTGTGTGTCTGTGTGTGAAAAAAGAGAGAGAGAGAGAGAAAGAGGATGTTGAAAGTGGTATAATAGCACTATAACAGTTTAGTGCGGAAAGGCCCAGAGAGGGAGAATGAAGCCCATAGCTGGTATTCCAGTGTTATTAGCAACAGCCTTCAGAATGGGGTTGTATCTCCCCATGATCAACAGTTTTCCCACCCAAAACATGTCCATTGACCACCCAAAATCAGAATAAAAGTGCAATTGGCAGGAGGAAAGGAGGTTCTTGACAGTTTTTTTTTTCTGCTGGTAGAAATAATAGTTTTTCAAATGGTCCCCCTCAGGACAACAAGAACATAACCATCATTCAGGAAGCCCTAACAGAAGGCACTATTATCCTGAAGCGATTGTGATTTACCTTTCTTGTGTGATAAAGCCCTAGGCATAAAGACATCAGATCCCATCTGAACTTGGAAGCTAAACAGGGTCAGCTCTAGTTAGTGCTTGGATGGGAGACCACCAAAGAATACCAGGTGCTGTAGGCTATCTTTCAGACTAAGGAACTGACAAACCCACCTCTGAGTATTCCTTGCCTAAGAAAACCCTATGAAATTAATGGAGTCTTCATAAGTTGACAGGCAACTTGAAGGGACACACGCGTGCACACACATACACATGCATAAGATATATTGCTTTTATGTGTATGTGAGATTAATAAGGGAGAGGATGGGACTTTTGTTTGTTTGTAGGTCTGGTATTATTTGCTAGATGTATTCTGTTTGGGCCTCTGTCCTTCAAACTGCAGTGTTTTTGCTAATTGCTACAACTGAACTGCCCTGCCTTTGGGGGAACTAAAGAAGTTCAAGAGTAGCCAGTATTTCTGTAGAGAAACATTTGGACTGATAGAGATTACAAAATTTGCAAACAAGGATTATCAAGTTTCTTCTTTGGGAGTCAGAGGGAGTATTGTTTCAACGGTTCTTATTCAACCCCACTACTTAGGCATTTAGTTTTATGTGAGAAATTACCCTGTTATTCTGTACACTTGCAGTTGAAACTTAATGATTAAGCTGAACCCTTGCCAATAGGTTTATTCTGATGAAGCTTTCTAAGACCCACAGCGCAAAGGTTGCATATACAATATCCAAATTACAGTCTGAGAGTGAGTCACGTACAGAGGAAGCAAGGGAGACCTGCTAATGGAGGAAGCGAGGTTAACCTTGCTGAAGCAAGGATTTGCTTTAACTGGTTTACAATGTGACAACAAAGGAGATCTTGCACAGTCTTGTTTTCCTGTACCCAATTAAGCAATCTGGGAGGAAGCTTACAGAAATCCCTAGGCCAGTTACCAGTGTTGGGCTGCAAAGGCAGATAAGCATAGAGCAGTGGTTCTCAACCTGTGGGTCCCCAGATGTTTGTGGACTTCAGCTCCCAGAAGCCCCAGCTACTATGGTCAATGCTCAGGGCTTCTGGGAGCTGAAGTTTAGAAACATCTGGGGACCCACAGGTTGAGAACCACTGGCATAGAGAGGTGAGTTCTGCTTCCTGCCACAGCTGAGCAATTAGTTATCTTGAATGAATAGATTTCCTAGACTGACAAGACAGGATTGAATCTGTGGTTTATACCTGAAGTATTAAACGGTTCAGAGATTACCGGACTAAAAGCTGTAGCAGCAGTGCTGGAGAATCAATGCTGGAAATAATAGGACTGACAAATTGTGACAGTTCATTTTAGATTCACTGTAAGTTGACTACAGACCTACCTGAATTGGATTAAGCCAGTAGCTTCCCTACAATCCTCCACTGAAAACCCATGAAAAACACAAGCAGCACTTGAAGCTGGGCTTCACAGGCTGAAATTACAATGCTCTGACAGGAGGCAAGCACACCCAGAAAAACCTAAGATCAAATACATGGAAGCTGGAAATCTGAGATAAGTCTTTACACGTACTATCTTGTCGTGAATATAATCTTCTCTTTTGTCTCTTCATCCCTACTGCCCTTTTGTTTATGCTCCTGCCTGGCACAACAGGTAATCCCAAAGCAGGAAAATCCAGTTCTAATTTTCCAAATCACTCTCCACTCACTTACAGAGAAATAAACCAGTTTGAAAATTGGCTTATTTGCCTAAGGGTCTGTCTGCCTGTCTAATCTATGGTGGCTTCACATACATGCAGCTTGTGTTTGTGCAACAGTGTTCCATTGCTAAGAAAATACAGTGTATTTATTTTAAAAGAAGATTTAAGAAAGTATTGGTCAAGCAGAACTACACCAAGCAGGAGGGAAAGAGGAAAGACTAAGGAAAAATCAAAATCCTTGGTCTAGGAAGGTCAAGAGCTACATAAACAGAGTATGCTATATAAACATTCCAGGTATGAGGTTTTTTTTTTTTTAAAAAAACTTGTAGCAATTTCTTAAAAGACATGCAGTGGGCATGACAACACTCTGCATAATTTTTGTTTTGCTGTCCTTGAAGTGATAGATGAGGTAGCATAAAGCCAGAGATCTTGAGAAGTGGGGTTTATTGAAAGCAAGCTGCTGTATTTACTGGGGCCTTTTCACACTATTCAGCTATAGTGCTGTGATTCCACTTTAGCTGCCATAGCAGCACCCTATGTAATCCTAATATCTGGAGTTTAAGGAGAGGCCTTTGGAATTTTCATCTGGGGAGCTCCCCTGGTGTTTCTGGCTCATACAAATTCCAGATTTCCATAAGAGGCATCTGTAACAGCTGAAGTGGAATCATAGCAATATGATTGTATAGTATGAAAAAAGGAGATAGGAAGAGAAGGGTTTTGGGGGGCATGGAGGAGACAAGGTACTATTTGTTTGGTGTATTCCCCACACTCAGTCTACAGGGTTACCCTTAAACATCCAGTGATAGAAATGGTTTCACAGTTTTCTAGTCTGTAGGGCCTGGATCAAAGAGGTAGAAATCTAGTCATGTACCCATTTCTGATTACACATGAGAGTGGCATGAATTGTTTCTGCCTCATTTGGCTACATCTGAACTGGAGAGATAACATATAGGCAGAAGGTCCTGAGATGTAGGTCTGTTCAAAGCCAGTCTGCCATCGGCAAGGCTAATAGGGTGCTATAGGTAGCAATTTCTCACAAACTGGCATCAAGATACCATATCTGTCTCTTTCTAGCTAGGTCTGATCTACAGAATTAGCTTTAGTATAGGTAGGATCATTTGATAAAACATGCCTTTAAAAAAGTTGGATATTGTATCTTGCCGTGACTGAGATTGGAGAACAATGGTTGGGGACTTAGTGTTACCAAAGTGGCTTGGGTTTAATTTATTTTTATTCCCTTGAATTTAGACTATCCCTTATGGTTATCATAACTGTCCCAGGTGCTCAGAATTCAGGGTCAAAACCTGAGATGTAGGGATTACCCTTTACAAAGTCAGAGAAGCGGCCCCTGGTGATGTCATTAAGCATGATACATTAAGTATCAACCACAGTTGTATAGAATATACCATTCAAATAAAAGAAAGCCAAACTAGGAATACACACACACAGGTGTTCTTACCTGAGATTCTTCCCCTCATTCTGAAGACTGAAGAAGAGCATCCAGGCCTTGAGATTTGCTAACTCTACCATCCATGGATGAAGTTGTCTCCATGAGATTCTCTCACTAGAGGATTATGGGAGGGAGGTGAATGTTGCTTGCCATCCTTTTCATTTGCAACCACTGCACTTCCCTTAAAAGCTATTCCTGCATAGCAGAGGGTAATGGGCTACCTGGGAAAGAGGGTGGCATCAGCATAGATAACTGAGTAGGAGCCTCTGCTGGATCCCACTTCTTTCTGAAAATGGAAAGAGTTCTACTTCTGGAACCCATTAACAATAATTCAACAGGGTAGCTATCATTAGGGGAACAGAAACAGCTTGGTAGCAAAGCACATGCTTGATAAGCCAAAGGTCCTAGATTCAGTCTTTGGTATCTTCAAAGAGGACTGGAAGAGAAATAATGGTGGATAAATGTGACTCAAGTCCTTCTCAAGAAGCAAGCAAACAAGCACAAACATTTCTGCAAAAACATTACAGGATTTCTGTCTCCTTACCTGACTCATGAGAAGACCTGACTCATCTGTCATTTGAGAAAGAAGTAGTCTTAAGGTTAGGATTGCCCAATGTGCACCCCTCAGGTATAGTCACAGCTCCACAGAAACCACTATGAGTGTTCTACATGTATTCACATGTTTCACATGTATTGACCTGCATGCTGTACATGAAACCACAAATGTCTTTAGATCAGACACTAGACACAAGAAAGCAGAATTTATGCCTGGGATAGCATCTACTACTCCTCTGTAAAGTTGTCCTAGTAACTAAACTACCTATTCCTTCCTTATCTTCTAGGTCTCTGTAAGTGTTTCCATCCTACACTAGCTCCATCTTGCCTTATCTAAACCTCACTGCCAGCTGACAACCCTCTATTCACCTCTAGCAAGATTTCATGAGAAGTGTTGACCTCTTTCCCACTCCTGTGTCTTCCAATATGTTTTGTAGGCTCAATCAGGGAGGGACTGTGCCACTTGCATATTAGGCCCAGACAGCATAACTGCGAGTCAGGGATTGCGGGAGCTGGCTGAAATCCAGACATCTGAAGGGCCAAAGACTGAACCACTGCTCTATAGGACCTAAAGCTGTTACAGTTCTAGCAAATAAAAATAGTGAAAACTTTATTTTCCCTACAAGGCATATTGGGGCTTGAGTATTGGTTCTGCCATCTGTTCTTTTACATGCTTCAGTTCTGATTGAGACAAGTCCCATCAAGCATCAGCCAAGGGAGGTTCAAGCAGATACCTTGGTGAAAGAAGGAGTGAGAGGGCTCTTGCTAGAATGACTGGATGTGTAGAATGAATTCCCCATAAGAAATGGGGAATATGAAACTGAACAGGAGGGATGACCATGGAATGAATATGGAAGGGGGCAAACATAGGAAGCCTGCCTTTAACAATGGATTACAAGAAGGGATTTTGGAAAGTAATTACACTGGAGAGGAGGGGCGGTAAAGCTCTACCTACTTACAACTCCTTTCCATCTGTTCCCCTAAGAAGAGCCCCATCCTGCAGGTTGTCACAAATTACATTTTACAGATTGACAATATATACTCATGTATATAATGTAATGTCCTCATGTAAGACAGGTTTGGGAGCCAAAATAATGGATTTTGGTATGACCTGTGGATAACTTGAGGGCCATTCCACAGAGAGGGAAAAGTGCCTGCACTGCCTCAGGGGGTCAGCCACCCATGGCAATCACCACCACCGTCATTTTTCTACTCAGGTATTCAAAAAGGCCTTTTGCCACTCAAAGAAGGGGATGTTTTTTAAAAAATAAAAATACAATATTAACCCTTATCAAAAAAAAGGAACTATTCCCTTCTCTTAATACAGTCGTGAAAAGTGAAGCTTAATCTGTCCCAGGAGAACCTAAAAGAAACACTGACCCCCTTCTACTCTCTCAGCGCTCCTTTGAGAAGAAGTGCCAAAGAGCTGCTGCCACCATTTTTGCCACCCATTCAAAGAGGCCAGAAGCAGTGCCGTGGCAGAGAGAGCAAAAGGAGTTGGTGCTTCTTTTAGGTTCTTCCGGGTTGGACTAAGTTCTCACCTTTCACCACTCCACTCAAAGAAGGGGATCGTTCCTTTTCTTGATGAGAGTTAAGGCACAGTACCTATACTGACTCATGTATAAACTGCTTCAGGTTTTTTTGACTAAAATTTCTAGTCTTATACATGAGTATATACAGTAAATTCTTGCAGCTCCAGTATATCCTGTATATTCAGCCATTCTCAGTGCTCAATACTTTTTAGAGAATTGAGCATACCCATACAACACCAGACATGCCAATTTTAAATCATTTCGAATGCATTATTTATCACACAGCTGCTACATGCACTCAGCTTCTTGGAAAAGGGAATTGGGGGCAAAACGCCACTGGCTGACCTTTCACACCAGACAGAGCAGTTAAATATATTACAGAGTCCAAGTGTGGTTAAAAACAAGCATTAATAAGAGCAAAGAGACTCCATGAAGGAAAATCTTGTTATTGAAACCATCATGTATCATGTTCAAGGTCTGAACTACAAACAGGCAAATGTGTTGTTGATAATGTGCAGAGAAAATTGTTCTATCAATATATAGGAAATGTTGGGTACATTGCCCGTACACTTAATATGAGTGATGTTTTCTTGGAGAGGTTTCACAGTGGAACGGAGTAGCCAGCAGAAGATTGAGGGTACTTCCAGGTCATACACAGAAATCTTTGGGGTTTATTATTATCATCATCTCATATATATCAAAGCCATATACATGTGCAACAGCTCTTGCAGGCCTAAATACTCAGAAGGCACCAGATCCCAACTGATCCTGGAAGCTAAGCAGGACCAGCCCTGGTTAATACCTGGATGGGAAACCACCAAGGAACACCAGCTGCTGCAGGTCATAGTTCAGAGGTAGGCAATGGCAAACCACCTCTGAGTATTTCTTGCCGAAGAAAACCCTACCTAATTCATGGGGTCATCAAAAGTCAACAGGGGACTTGCAGGTACATATAGATACAGACACCAGCTCTTGCCCCCACCTAACCCATCAAAGGAGACTGTCATGGTAAAACCCGGTCACATAGGGACAGGGGGCAGGGTAGCAGTCTGCCCCGAGTGGCAATGTTTTTTGGGCGTCCCGGCCTGTAGCCATGGCCCTGCGCGCCCTGGCCCTGCCCCCACACACCATGGCCCCGCCCCTTGTGCTGTGGCCATGCCCCCTCCCACCCACCCCCACGCACTCCAAGCGCTGCCACTGGTAACACCTGATAAAAGCCTCAGTACATGATTAGACAAGCGTCTGTATGGAAACTCACCTGAGACCTCCTTACTTGTGCCATCATGAGTGCCATCCCATGAGAAATAAGTATAACCAATAACACTCAGTACATACCTCTTCCACCTTCCTCGTACTGTGGAATTCAAAAGAAAGAGCTTGGCTTTAGTTTTGAGCATGGTGCTGCCCAGGTTAGGCAGGAGCTGTTATTCCATTACTTGGGTAACTAGACTTACTAGCAGCTGATTTACCTTACCTCTGCCCTGACTACAGCCTGTTTCTTTGTTCTCTACGGCTTAAAGCTTTGAAGCTTGCACAGTGTCCCTACCTAGTGCTCATGCTTGACACTAGGTGGTTTTTAGTGGGAGAGCAAGACCACATTCCCACTGATATGAGTACTGTGTCCATGGCACAACAATTCTTCTTCTTGCACTCTGGCTGGAACTCTGTCCATGGCACACTAGTCATCTGAACCATTCATCCACCATACTGTTTTTTCCTTTTTAACATATTACAGCACATTATTCTAAAATAAGTTCATGTGTCTGGTGCAAGTTATGATGTCTAGTTGCAAGGGGGAAAAATCATAAAGCTACTTTGCTTTGCAGAGTTTTAGTTACTGGCTCTGTGTTACATAACAGATGCAAGAGCTGGCTTTCCCAACTCTCCTGTTGAAGATCTTGCAGTCCTGAAAGTGTTGAAAGTTGAAGCCCTACTGCTGGGGCCTCTTTGTTGATAGTGACCAGCCTGACCAGGAACACTAGGTGCTTTTACATGCAAACAAGCTTTTCTAGGTCGTTGCAGATTATACTTATAAGGCAAGAGCATAACTGGACCAGGTGAGTTATACCTGTCAGATCATGGAATGTGCGGATGGATGGATGGCTGCTTGCTGGACACACTGTGTCTCTCCATGCATCAGTTATTATGAAAGCATCTGTTTCCCCTTTGCTCAACTTATTCCTTATCTTTTCAAAATACTTTCATTCCAACACAAACCAAGCAGGGTATGAGCATCAGATGCCAGATGCTCTCCAGGAGGGGAGTTTAGGTTGAGGGGACCTGTGTCTCTCCAGATGTTGATGTGCTACTCTTCCTTACTTGCTGATGGCCATTTCCACACTACATTGTTATAGTGCTCTTATTCCTCTTTCAACATCCTGTGGAATTCTGGTGTTTGTAGTTTACTGAGGTCAAAGAGCTCTCTGGCTGAGAATTCTAAAGGCTCCTCCCTAAACTGCAAAATCCAGGATTCTATAGGACGCTGAAAGTGGAATAGTAGCACTATAAAAAGTGTATGGCGGAAATAGCCTGTGTTGGCCAATCCAATGGCGACTCTTGATGGAGGGCCAGTTCCTGCCCTTTTCACTGAGTTTCCATTAGAACATTAGAACAAATTGTAGTTAATTCTGTCATTCTTCATTGCATTAATTTGACATTGCATTAATTTGACTGTAGTCAGCCAGGTTTATTCAAATCACCTATGGCTGGGGTGGGAATCAATGACAATTCTCAGAGCTAGTCACCACTGGCCATGTTAGCTAGAGATGAAGGAGCTGCAGTTCAACATTGCTAGGGCCACATGATGCCAACCCTGGCCTAGGCAGACTTGCTGTTTTAGATAACTACAGAGGAAGAGGCTGGGAACAGAGAAATGTGTTTAGCAGAGTGGGGTGGGGTGATTGTGGGCTCATGGACCATTAACCAGACCTGGGCAAAGAGCCTGTTTGACTGCTGGCCAGAGGATTGTTGTGGGATGCCTGTCTAGCACAACTGGGTTGGAAAAGCTGATTTCGCTGTTAGATGAAACATTATATCAATTCTCAGAACCAGCTGAATTATTATCTGCTGTATTTAGCCAGCTCATTTGAATTATCCAAATGCAAGTCCTTTCTTGTGCACATGAGGAATGTGCAGTGAGTCAGTTGTCAGGCAGTATCAGCCAACAAACATCCTCCAAGTGATTATTGCAAATGCAAGCCACTCACAGATCTGCAGTATTTCAAAGTGTTGCTTGGATGGTAAGTGACTGCATATGATGAACTGTTAAATGTGCCACGCTTTCCTGTACATCCAACCCCTTTAGTCTTGCCTGTGCTATTGCAAAACAAAAACAAAAGACAGAAGAATGAAGAATTAACTTCAGGAAATTGCAAAGCTTGCGACTGAATTTGCTTCTTAAAAAGATAGTTAAGTGGCTGTTAGCCACAATAGCTAATGGGTACCCCTAACCAATGCAACAGAAGACACACCCTTTTAAATATCCAATGTTGTTGTTGTTGTTGTGTGCCTTCAAGTCATTTCTGACTTATGGTGACACTAAGGCAAACCTATCATGGGGTTCTTCTGGGGCTGAGAGTGTATGACACACCCAAGGTCACCCAATGAGCTTCCATGGCAGAGTGGTGATTCAAACCCAGGCCTCCCAGTATCCTAGTTCAGCACCAAAACCACTATACTGGGTTGACTCCAATTTAATAGCTCTTCACAGCTGCAAAATTAGTGTGGCTTCTGCAGACTCATTTCATTTGTTTTCATCCAGTTCTCTCCAAGGAGAACCCTGTAATAAATGTTCCCCGATTAACACCGCACCTGTTCAGAGCCAATCACACAATCCACTCCACAGCCTGATACAGGATTACTTTCCACTTCACTTCAGAAGGATAGGATACTGTAGTACTAGTAGTGGAGATCTGGATAAATCCTATATGATAAACTGTAGCAAAGACACTGATCCTTTAAATTATATTTCTGAAATTTGGAACATAACTGAGGGTTACTCTAGTTGCATCTTGTATGTCCTTATTACAGCAAAAAGACTTAACCTTCCAATATTGGAAAGATAAATGCCATCGTTTCTTCAATGGTCAGATTATCTTATCTTACTGCTACAATCAAGTATCTTACAAATGCCAGTGTCCATCAGTTTGTTTGTTAGAGATATAGTAACCTTCTGTTAATATATACGCCTTGACCTTGGCTACATTTTATCTACTCCTCTCTTTTTTCTCTCTCTCTTTGCCTTTTTGTTTTATTTGCTTTTAAGAATGTGTTACTGTTTTAGGGAAAAAAATGAGTCTGGTTATGCTGAAGAACATCCGTTGCATCTCTGAAGTATGTACACACATATTTCCAGTCAACCATCATCAATGTCCCAAGAAGAGAAGGTGAAAGGTACCAGGTTCCACCTGACCTTGGAAGCTAAGAAGTATGGGAGATGGCCAACAATTATTAGGTGCTATAGGCTATATTTAAGAGAACGGAACTGGCAAAACCACCTCTGAGTATTCCTTGCCTAAGCAAATGCTATGAAATTCATAAGGTTGCCATAAATTAACAGGTGATTTGAAGGCACATACACAAATACAACTGCTGCAGATAGAAATGCCTCTCTCAACAAATTCCCTAGGTCTCTGTTCCTCTACTCCTTCCAAATATAGCACCACAGCCAAAATAGATGGGAGGGATATGGAGGTAGCACAATCAAACAAAGATTACTTTAGTTCCAGATTAAAAGTTGTCAGAAAATGCCTCCAGCAAGTCTTCCTCCCACCCTCGTCTTTTCCACTCTCTTGGCAGAAATGGAGCAAAAGCAATTGTATCTGCAGCAGGAACAGCAATGCTTTTGATTTTACGCTGGTTAGAGGAGACTGTTCTCACCCATCACCAGTCTAACTACCAGAAAAAGCAGAGTTGCTAATTCTAATTACAAGTGGCACATCCCTAGAATAAAGTGTTACTGCAGTGACCATTTGCAAGGCCATTTTTGCAGTCACCTACACATTCTTCAGTTTATGTTTAACTAGATGGCACCCTAAGCCCACAGGGAGCAGTGGCCACTTAGAGAAACAGGACTCCAGCCTCCTCCAAGGATGTACTATCACCTCTTTTTTTGTGTGTTAAGATACAAGCAGGAGGCTGGAAAGGGACCAGGTTCAATGACTGAGTGGAAAATACAGCTAAGACAGCAACACACATCATAAATACTTCAGAGCAGTACTACTCAAGGTGGCGTGGACCCTGGATTGTTGACAGTTCCTAGCAAGTTTCCAAGAAACAAATGTAGCCAGTGGGCACACAGATAGTGCCAGTCTCTGGTAAACTGGAAAAAAATAATTACAGGTCCCTCACATCAGATATCTTAAAAAGCAATGCTTTAGAGGAAGCATCACTCCAAATGTGACAAGCTCAAAACAATCTCAGAGCTCAGCCACACTAAAACAGAGGTTGCAGGACTGCAGCTAAGGCACTGGATGGGCAAGGAACACGGATAGGCAAGGCAACCATCTCCAACCCTTGACACTACCAATGACATAATTCAAGTGTTCTCAGACTCTCTCTCAGAACTGCACTGATTTCATGATGTGTGCGAAAACAGTTCATTTGGTACAAAGGCCTTAAAGAAGCTCAACCTGGACGTGAAGGCAGCCTAATCATCTTGTGCATCCTGATGGGGACAAGCTCTTTGGTCTCTTTCCCCTCATTGTTTGCGGCTTGACTCCCATGGGGGGGAAGCATCTCATTTCCTAGTCCCAACTCAACTGGCAGGACGGTATGTTTCTTCCTGCTGGTTGTTTGCATTTCAGGGACACAACCATGATAGCCAACCCACCACAGCATCTGAGACAGAAAGCCTGAGATCCATCTGCCTCACAATGTCCACTGAGGATGGGATGGTGCAGTAGATGCAGCAGGGGCTGAGATGCTCACTAAAAATTGTTCTAACCACTGCTGCAGTCCACAAAAAGGTTGGGACTCTGAAGCCCCTCTAGTGTCACCTGACTAATCCTATCCTGTGATTCAGTACGAGGAAGGGGGAATAGTATGAACCAGAGAAGAGGGTGGAACCACCTCCTTCCTCTAACATATGACCTGCATGTGGGACAGCCATCTAGATCAACAGTAGCTAAGCCAAATCCTCAAGTGATTACACAATGCAGCATCTGGTTCTGTTTCAGACAGGGCCCTTTTCCAACCCAACACTCAGCAAGCAAAACCCATCTAAGGGCCCTTTTCCAACCCGACACTCAGTGAAACCCATCTATTTATTTTTGGACTGCTCTACACACAGAGGTTTACCAGTATTTGTGCCAAGATGACATACTGCAGGCAGGAACTGCAGTGGCCCCCAGTTCATTCTTGCCACTCCAAAGCAGAGATGTGAAGACTGGGAGTGGGATGGAATCTTTCCGCCACAAAATCAGATGGAGGCTCCCACTAATTTTTTCTGGGCCTTCACATCTCTAGTCAAGAGGCAGTCCTCTGCCACCCCAGGAGCAAATACATTCCACATCAAAGTTCTGCTAGCATTCAAATCAACAAGGTATAAGGGAATTTGGGAGTAGTAACCCATTCAGATGTTCTACTCTCTCTCTGAGTCACAGAGTACATATGATTGGTGTTGCACTCTCCGCTCTTCCACTGCAGGAACCAAACAACCTAGCCTTGGTCCTGGGTTTCTCATTCTCTCCATGTCTGCCTGCCTGCTGCCTATCTATCTATCTATCTATCTATCTATCTGTTTGTGGCCGAGGATCAGGAGGGAATGGAAGTGGCTAGCACACCATCAGTCGAGGGTACACTCCCTGCCACTGCCCTAAAACACACATACACATGTAATTTAGTAGTGTCAATATATTTTATCTTAAAGATGCTTTACATGTAGAATACAAAAATATTCCCCAAGGAGGACCTGGTGCCCAACCTACCCCAAAGGCTTTTGGTGCCAGGATGCAGCAAAGTGGTCAAGACTTGACAAAAGCCTGGCCCTTTCTGAGGTTTGCAACATGGGTTCCAGAGGGCAACAAGGCTCCACGTCCTCTCTGGGATTAGTGTCTTAGAGATACAGTAGGTGAACTCTAGGGCTGTAAAGTGTAAGAGAGTATGGACCTTCTCAGCTCCTGGGGGGTAACCAGCTGCTGCCTGAACTACAGTACTGAGGTACAGCACAGGCTAGATGCCAGTGTTTGGGAGTGTGTGTGCAGGTCAGTGAAAGTATATAAATAATTTAACAGACAGAGCTTTAAAGACATTAACTGGGAGGTAGGTCAGTATGACAAAGGGAACAGATTAGTCAAGGCAGGCATTGAGAAGGACCCCATGTTCAACCTTAGGTGGTAAGGGGACCTCTCTGCTGCTGCTGCTCTTGGAAAATGCCTCCAAATGCTGATGCAAAACACTCCGAGGAGAAGAACTCCCTAAAACCAGTTCAGTAACAGAATACTCCCAAGCTACAGAGGGGGACAATGCCACTGGTTTAAGAGGCTCAACACTGGCTCATTCCCCAAAAGAGAAACATGTGCCAGTCTTTGCACTACCACATAGCATGTGTTGCCTGAGGCTAGAACCCCTGCACTCCTGCCTGGGTCTGGGAGAGTGATAGGGTGGGATGACATTTAGATGGCAGGACAAACCAGACCAATCCAGAGTGTGGGAGAGTAACTGTGCTTTGATGAAAAGTCTTAGACCTAATCTGCCATACGCAACTATTGGTTGTGCTGTGGCCTGTTGCCATATCTAGGGGCAAACGGCACTGGTGAACAATGATCAAAATGGATCCTAGTCCAGTGGCTGATGACAGAAAAGGGAAACAGAAGGAGAAATCATCACAAGCTTTGCCAGTTTCACGGTGGAACCAGCAGCTGAAGTGGAAACTCTGGTACTTAGTTGCACAGACAGTATACGCAAAAGAAGGGGATACCTTAATGGGATGAGGAAAAGCATATTACCTCCCCCATTTTTTAAAAAAGAAATTGTATTATACGGCTGCTAAATTTTGAAAAGAACCATAGTATTTGCTGCCCAAAGCTACGAAAGCAGCAAGAGTTGAAGGGATATCAAACAAGAGAGTTATACTCCCTAGAGGAATTCACAAATGTGTGTGCAGGGAACAGTGACAGAGAGCCGCCTGACTAGGGAACTGGGCCCAATGTGAGAGAAGAAACTTGCTAATACGTATCACGTACCAAAGTGAACTAGAGGGAGACTAGGAGGGGATGTTCCTGCTAGAAGAAAAGGCGCAGACTGCACCCACTTAGGATTCAGTCCCCTCAGAGCAGATATGCATGACTAGGACTTTTGTTGTGTGTCTCCACCTCCCAACCAATTATTCAGGGTGAAAAGCTAAGCCCACTCCTACCCCATCCATCTCCCATGTGGTGCTCCGAGATTTCCTAGAATAATTTGTTATCAGCATGCCAAGACCCATATCTCACTCTAGTTCAATCTGAACTGGGACATGGTTCAGCAGCCCTATCTCTGGGAACAGCAAACCATGAGAGCTGAGCCAGACAAGGAAACTGACAGCACAGACATCTGGCTGACTGCACTTGGGCCTGAGAGAGCCTCCATGCACTTCAGGGATGGCGAGGTGTCAGGAAACAGCAGCAGATTCTGGCCCCAGTTCATATTACGCTGCAGTTACTGATGCAAGTTTCTTATTGCTCTTGGAGCTGTCCAGCCCCTATAGAGAAAAGGCAGGTGGCCTTGCATCGAGGGGAAGGAACAGTGGTGAGCCAGGCCCGCCAGTGGCCTGCCCAATGGTCCTGCCTGCAGGGTCCAGCAGAGCGCAGAGTCCTAGTAGCGCCCAACCTTGGCATCACCAATGGCTCCCCAGACATCAAAGACAAATTCGTCAGGAAAGGCGAAGTCACCCAGCTGCTCATCCAGGGCCTCAGCAAACTCGTCAGGATTCCGCTTGTCCTTGCCCAGCTCCACCATGGTGGCAGCTATGCAGGAAGGAAAGTCACAAATCAGCATTAGTTCTGCTCCTGGCTTCACTCACAACAGTTAATCTGCCTTGCCCAAGTCCTGGCTTCCAGACACAGGGAAAACCTCACTTCATTTTCCATTTCTAAGAAAGGGCAAATGAAGCATAAGGAAGCTTTGCAGACCAAGGAGAAATGCAATCACCCACAGGGCTGATGCTAACTAGGTCACCCACAGTCTCTTCACAATTTCCAGGTGAAAGAGAGACAGAAGCAGCAACTCACCTAGTTCTGTGTCACGGATGCCCATGTAGCTCTCCAGAAGGTCATCAACCTTCTCAATGGCCTTTTCCTCAAATGCAGATGGCTGTGAAGAAGAAGAAAACAGCTACTGTTGGAGAAGTAGCAGAAATACTTATTTTTCTCTGCAGGAACCCAAAAGGCCATCCCTGACTTGATTACGTGTAGTGAAGGACAGGGCTAAAGCAGGGGAAAGTGGCTGCAGCAAATGTGTGCATGTTTCAGAGATGGGGAATATATCCTGGACTGGTAACCAGGTGGAGCTCAGCCTCTTGAGAAACAGTGTGATGGGAGCAAGAAAGGGCTCAGATCTGAAGATCCACAAAGGTTGGCCTGGCATACTATCACTCTCATTAATTCCATTTCCTCAATTAGTCATTGCCTGTTTATGCTCAGTATCAATCCACTCCCCACTATTTTACTGGCACATGAGAGTGTTTGCAGATGTAGGATATGAAGTACAACATAGTGAAGGTGAGAGGCAGCAAAAGAAAGGCCTGTCCCCCCTTATAATAAACACATTTCAAGTGAGAAATCAGAAGAGGGAGTTTACGCTGCCAGACATCCCTCTCATCAGAGGAATCAGGTTTGTGGTCACCTGGTCTACCCATTTGCGGAAAGAAATGGAGGCCTGGTTCTTGAGGAGGGCTACCTAACTTCATAACAGACATAGCTGGGCTTGTTAGGGTCACACCTGCTCCTCCACAGTGGCTGGCCCTTTGGCTCGAAGCCGCAGAGTTCCTCTCCCTGTGCCAAGCTGAGCACTCGCACTGTGTTTGCCTCCTGCAGATCTCTGACTGATCATATCTGAAACAAAGGAAGAAAAAGGCGTCTTGAATTCTTACCTGGTTTGCACACTGCTGGCCATGGGTTATTTGTCCTTCCATTTCAGTTACTATATGAGAAAAAGCTCCCTCTGTTGACTCTCAACCATACTTGGCCTGTTGTGGACTGGTTGTATAAACTGACTATACGCAGTTTTCATCTTTAGTCATGCTAGTGATGACCCAAATTAAGGTGGATTAAAGTAGTGTACCCAAAGAATAGGGGCTGATAAATCTGTGTACATATATACTCCCTCAGACTTTCCTAGGATTAACATACAGTATAGTACAGGCCCTCAGGATACCAAGAAAGGAACGACAACAGCATTGACTTTTTATCAGAACACAAATATAAGACTTCCATTGTAACTATCTTTTCTCCAAAGGTGAACTGGGAAGAATCATATTGACAAAAGAGGAGAAATTCTTTTATGGACTAGTAATTTGGACTAATAAAAAACAGCGCAAAGCAGACATGAATGGCCAGTTGTCAAAACGGAGGGGGTAAACCACTTGATGATTTGCACTTCTTTCATTTGTTCATAAACAGTCTGCAATAAGGAGTGAACAGTGAGGCAGCTGAGCTTGCCAGTGATACCCAGTTATTTAGAGCAGTTAGACTAAAAATGGATTGTAAAGAGCTCTAAAAAGATTTTTCCAAACTGTGGGAATGGCAAAGATAGTTCAGTATAAGCAAATGTAATGGAACAGACATAAGGCATATAAATTAAAGTCACAATTTTACATATATGCTGACTAAGGAAAAGACCATGGGAGTGTGGAAGACAGCTCAATGAAAGTGTTGATCCAGTGTGCCACTGCTGTAAAAAAGAAAAGCAAATTCCATGGTTGCCAGAATTAGAAAAGGATATGAAATAAAATTACCAGTAGCATCCTGTCCAGACACAAACCCATTGTGCAAGCACATAAGAGATCTGGTGGCCACATTAAAAAAAAAATGATATGGGCAAAAAAAGTAACATACATACTTTTAATAAATAAGTAAAAGGCACAGAAGAGGGTACTCTAAAAAAGTCAAAGGTCAGTAGGAAATCCCCCAGGAAGGGGCAGTCAGAGTATTTGGTGGTGATCAACTCAGAAAAAGGGAAGAACAGGTTGCTTACCTATAACTGTGGTTCTTGAAGTGGTCATCTGTGCCCTCACACAATGGGATCGTCGTGCATGCGCAGTAGCATTTCAGAAAGTTCCAGAGCTGAGCAGCTTGGCGGGAACCCCTCCCCCACTCAGTACTGAGCATGCTCAGTCCTGCCAAGCTAACGGTCTTCCCTCAGTTTCGAACTCTGCCGAGGAAGGGACTTGAAAGAGGGAAGGCTGGACAGGTGTGTGTGAGGGCACAGATGACCACTCGAAGAACCACAGTTATAGGTAAGCAACCTGTTCTTCTTCTTCATGGTCTCTGTGCCTCACACAATGGGAGATTAAGTAGCTTACCGGTGGATGGCGGGTCAGGTCCTAGAGATGGAGGACAGCACTGCACAGCCAAAGTGGGCATCACGTCAGGCTCTGCAATCAAGGCAATAGTGGTGGACAAAGGTCAGAGGCTGTGACCATGCAGCCACGTGACAAAGCTCCTGTAGGTCAATTCCCTTGAGAAGGGCTGCCGAGGAGGCCACAGCCCTGGTAGAGCGGAGGCGTGGAGTGGAGACAGAGGTGGTTGCCCAGTGAGTTCTTAGGCAAGGTGAATTGTCTGGACAACCCATTTAGAGAAACATTGAGTGGATACTTTATGACCTTTCTGATGTCCACTGTAGCAAACAAAAAGGTGGGGAGTAAGGCAAAAGGTCAAAGTGCATTGTAAGTAGAAAGCTAGGGCCCGGCGCACATTGAGTGACTGGAGAGAGCACTCAAGAGGCAAAGACGGTTCAGGATAGAAAGGATAGAAAGTTGGCAGAATGATATCTTGGTTCTGATAGAAGGCAGAGACAACTTTAGGGAGGAAAGAGAGGTCCAGGCACAGGACCACCTTGTCCCTATGAAACACCTAGAAGGGTTCATCTGAGCGTAACACAGTTACGCTCCTGATCTTCTAGTTGATGTAACAGCGACCAAGAATGCCATCTTCAGAGTAAGAAGGTGGTTGTCAGACATGGCCATACGTTCAAATGGGTGGCGTATGAACTGGGAAAGGACAAGAGACAGCTACCATGGAGGAAGAGGCAAGGAGACAAGAGGGTAGAGAAGAAGGCGTCTGAGGAACTGCTTGACCATAGCATTCCTGAAAAGAGCAGAGGAAGGAGAACCATGTGGTTGGTAGGCAACAATTGCAGAGAGACAGACTTTGAGAGAAGAAAAGGTCAGTCCTTATTCCCGCAGAGAGAGGAGGAAATGTAGCACTGTTGACAGGGAGGCCGGAGACGGAGCCTCACCTCCGGCATCCGCGAAAGCTGTGAACTTGTGCCACTTGTAGTTGTAGGACCTGCGAGTGGATTCCTTCCTAGTGGCCATGAGGACTGCCTGGCTAGCAGGAGAGCCTAGAAGGTTATCCTCCACATATGCAGGCAGAGGCAAGTGAGGTCCAGGTGAAGTACGCGACTGTCCGAGTACAAGAGAAGGTCGGGCATGCACAGAAGCAGCATCCAGCGGCCTCAGGAGATGGCGAGAAGGGGCCCGAACCAATGCTGTCTCAGCCAATAAGGAGCTACGAGAACGGCGTCTGCCCTGTCCATGGCAATCTTGGCCATCACTCAGCCCAGGAGGGGAAATGGAGAAAAGATGTAGAGGAACCCTTTGTCCCAAGGAAACTAGAACACATCTCCGAGAGAGTAGCATTCCATGCCTGCTCTGGGGCAATAGCAGGGGTATTTCCTGTTCCCGTGCATGGCAAAGAGGTTGATGGATGGGGTGCCCCATAGGGACACTATCTGGCAGAAGATGATGCTGGAGAGGGACCACTCGTGATGGCACGCTGTGTCTCTGCTCAGCTTGTCCTCTGTAGCATTGTCTTGTCCTGATAGATGCACTGCAATTGGGTGGATCCACAGCGGGAAACACCAAACTCATATCTGCAACGCCAGATGGAGCAGGATGGATGAGTGGGTGCCTCCCTGGTGGTTGATGTAACAGATAGCTTTCGTATTGTTGGACAGGGTCTGGACAATCTGTCCTACAAGGAGATTCCAAAAAGCCTGGAGGGTCTTGAAGATTGCCAGGAGCTCCAAGGTGCTGATATGCAGATGTTTCTCCAGTCCAGTCCAATGATTCTGGACGCAGAGGTGATTGCAGTGGGCTCCCCACCCGAGGAGGAATGCGTCGGTGGTGATGGTGAGGGACAGACGGGGCTCGGTAAAGGGCATTCCAGACAGTAGCTGGTTCGGAGACAGCCACCAGCAGAGGAAATTCCTGACAGGATGAGCGATCTGAAGAATTCAACACTGGTCATCAAGGAGGGGGTTGAAATGCCTGATGAACCAGTGTTGGAGAGGATGGGCACGGAGGTAAGACAGGTAAGTGACCATGGTCATGGCTGCCATGTAGCTGAGAAGTTGTTGAATGCGACGACTGGAAACGGAGGGACAGTGTAGAATAGCTGCTATCGCTCGGTGCAGTACCCACACGCTTCTCATTGGCAGGAGCGCCATGGCAGAAGTGGAGTCCAGAGTGGCCCCGATGAAATCTAGGGTGCGTGTAGGTTCCAAGTGGGACTTTTTGGGATTCACCCTGAGGCCGAGACTGGAGAGAAGGGAAAGAGCAAGATGAACGTCCTTGTATAGCTTTTGCTTGCAGTGTGCCATCAATAACCAATCATCCAGATAGACGTACATCATGACGTGTTTCATGCGGAGGTAAGACACCACAAGGGCCGAGCACTTGGTAAAGACTCTGGGGGCAGCAGACAGGCCGAAAGGAAGAACCTTGTACTGGTAACAGGAGCCATCAACCACAAATCAGAGGTACCTCCTGTGTTGGGGGTGAATGGCGATATGGACGTAGGCGTCCTACAGATCTATGGACGTGAACCAGTCCCAACGCCTGAGGAGAGGAAAAATGGATGACAGGGTGATCATCTTGAACTTCCAGGGGAAAATGAAGCAGCTGATCCCCCGGAGGTCCAGAATGGGTCGGAGAGTGCCATCTGCCTTCAGTACAGCGAAATACCGAGAGAAGAAGCTGGTGGATTTGGCCGAAGACTGCAATTGCTCTATGGCCCCTTTGCAAAGGAGGGTATTGATCTCCTCGAGAAGAGCAGGACTGGAAGGTGTGGAGTACAAGACACCCAGAGAAGGAGTATTTAGAAATTCGATGGCATAGCCAAGACGGATGACGGTAAATACCCAGGAGTCTGAAGTGACGGAGCACCAGATGTTGAAATGGCAAGCCAGACCTGGGGTCTTGGACAGATGGCTTGGGGAAGAGTGGTAGAGGTGGCAACCTGCAAGCGAAGTCAAAAATGGGACTTCGTAACCGAAGAAGACTTCTTCGAAGATGGTTGACAATACCTGAAGGAGCAACGAGATGAAGAAGCCGGCAACGAAGATTGCTGAGAGGACCGTCATGGGGAATGTGACTTGTAAGAGTAGGAAGAGCGTCTCCATGAGAAGTGGAATCAGGAGGACCTCCTAAACTGGGCCGATGGATGAAAACCCATCTTCTTCATTGTCAGACGAGCTTTCATCAGATGGTCCATGGCATCGTCCGTGGTGGCATGGAAGAGGCCCTGACCGTTGAAGGGGAGATGTTCAATCCTCTTCCTGCTACCTTTGGTCAGGCTGGTGGACTGAAGCCATGCAAACCAGCGAAGAGCGATCGCAGCCACCATCACCCACGATGCACCCTCAACAGCGTGTCGGGAAGACTGGATCTGTTGGTTTGTGAGTGCAACGGACTCATTATAAAGCTGGATGGCGTGGTGGTCATCTGGCAAATGAGACATTGGAAAAATATATCCCATATATTTCTTTGATATGCTGCCAGGCACACCTGAGTGTTAGAGATCCTGGTGATCAAAGAAGAGGTTGAATAAAACCAGCGGCCAAAATATCCAGACGATGACCTTCATGATCAGGGGGTCATATGGGCTCTCTTATCCTCTTTTGTTTGAGAGGACTCAACAAAAATAGAGTTTGGAGTAGGATAATTGAAGAGAAAGTCAACATCCTTCCATTGAGTCCAGTACAGATATTCCAACTGATGAGGAATCGGCTGGAAAGAGGCTGATTGGAACCACGGATGCTTAAGTACCTCCTGCAAGACTGGCAGCAATGGAGTCGGGGCTGTTGTTGCAGGACGCATGTTGACATAGTGGAAGAGTGGGCCAGAGATGTCAAGGCCCAAAGCATTGGCCATTCTTACAAGGATGTCTGAAAATTGCTTTATGTCTTCGGGAGCAGAGTCTGGAGTCGGTTCCCTGAACGCGAGTGGAGGAGAAGTGTGAGACTGTGGAGTAGAGTCTGTAGAATCATCGTCAGAATCATAAGAGCCAGATAATGGAGAAGATGGAGGCAATCGAGATTGGTGGGCTCGAGTAGCTGAAGACACGTCTGGGATGGCAGACGGAGTAGGTACCGAGATTGGTATGGTAGATGGAGCAGGTACCAAAATTGGTACCGTAGTCGGTACTGAAGCCGGTGCCGACAAGATCGGTAGAACAGTTGAAACTGGTACAACGAGGGACTGTGTCAGTAATGGGGCTGACGAAGTAGATGGAGGGAGAGATGTCGGTTGGTTGTCCAGCGGAGGCCGAGACACTGTCACTGTCACCTGAGGTGGAGGTGAGATGGCCCAGTAACGAGAGGACTGATCACGGGACCAATGACAAGGATGAGATGGACAGCGTCGGTCGTAAACTGACCAGGACCGAGAGCACGACCAAGAATGGCGGTACCGAGGCAAATGACGGTAGCATGATTCCGAAGGAGAGTACGACAGGGTGTGAGAATGTCGAGGCCGATATGGGGACCAGCGATGAACATCAGGATGGTATCTGTCACCATATGCCGGCGAATAAGAGTAATATGAGCCAGGCTGCTCTCTCCAAAGATATTCATGGCCGTAACAAGCTATATAGCAGTGGTTCTCAACCTGTGGGTCCCCAGATGTTCGTGGACTTCAGCTCCCAGAAGCCCCAGCCACTATGGTCAATGCTCAGGGCTTCTGGGAGCTGAAGTCCACAAACATCTGGGGACCCACAGGTTGAGAACCACTGCTATATAGGATGCCGATGAGAAGGGCGAATCCACTCTGGCAGGTGCAACATCATGAACACCAATGGTAGCCATGATCCCGACGACGAGGTGATCTACCTCTTTCACCACATCCTGGAAAGTGGGCCACACTGGGTCGAGGCTGGTCTCGGGAAGAAGCCTGAGGAGCATCCAATACAGGCAGATGGTCCATCTCAGGACGGCTAGAAGAAACAGCTGGAGGAAGCAGAGGTTGGGAATATCCCTCTCTGGGCTGGCCCAACGTAACAGGCAGAGAAGCAGTCGGTGTAGGCCAACTGTCTGGATCAGACGCAAGATCAATAGTTGCCAGGACTGATAGTACTGGAAGCTGGAGTGGATCATGCAGTGGTGAAAGAGCAGGAGCCTCTGCCTCCTCCACGGTAGAAGCCTGAGGCTGCACTGGTAGAGGTGTTGGTAAAGGACTGAGAGAAGTCGGTCGAGTGGCTGAAGGACAAGTAACGGGCAAAGGAGAACGATGTTTCTCCTTCTTCTTCTTCTTGGGAGCTACAGAAGAATGTCGCGATGAAGCCCACTTACGCTCTGCCAAGGTTGGCACCTTGAGAGGCTGCTGGGTTGACATTGAATGTGAGCTGGAAGAGGTATCTCCAGAACTAGAAGATGGGACCACAGGCATCATCAAGAGCTTTGGAATCCTTGGCAAGGAGGAAACAAGCAGCAAAGTCAATGTAGTCAATGTTGATACCAAGGTTGTCAATACTGAGGAGGGAGTCGATACAGCCGAGGTCATGGTTGAAGATTTTGACATCGAAGGACCTCGCAAAGGCTGCGTTGTTACTGAGGTGGTAAAGAGAGCTGTATTTGAAGCCGCTTGATCTTTTAACTGAAGAACCTGCTCCCAACAGTAAGATTTCAAATGAGAGGCCCTGTTCTTAAGTATTCGCGAGGTAAATTCCTTGCAAACAGAACAGGCTCAAATGTTATGGTCCTCTCCGAGGCAGAACAAGCACTCAGAGTGGGCGTCAGACAGCGAAACCTTGCGGCCACAGGTAACGCACCAATTGAAAAGAGAAGACATAAGAGAGGGGCAGAGTCCTTACAGTTTTATCCTGGAAGAGAGTAGCAAGAAATCCAGAGAAAATCCAAAGAACAGAAACTGCTTGGCAAGGAAACCTTCTGAGCTGCTAACTGATCAGCAGATGAAAAGAAACTGAGGGAAGACCGTTGGCTTGGTGGTACTGAGCATGCTCAGTACCAAGTGGGGGAGGGGCTCCCACCAAGCTGCTCAGCTCTGGAACTTTCCAAAGCGCTACTGCGCATGTGCGAAGATCCCATTGTGTGAGGCACAGACACCATGAAGAAGAAAATATAATACTAGGTTTAAAAAATTATGCCCAGCTTCAAGACAGTGGACAGGGGAAAGCATTGCTCCATCTCTCTTAAGCTGAATATTCTGAGTCAGATAAAAGGAAGTATACCTTCACATAACACTTAACTTTGTGGATTGCAACCACAAGTTGTAGCAATCAACTTGCACAGCTATAAATGAGGTTTAGACAAATTCTTGGAAGATAAGGCTAATAGCGGCTATGAGTCATGATAAATACATGTTATATTCAGTATTAGAAATGGTATGCCCCCGAGTACCAGTTGATGGGGGAAAGAGTGGAAGGTACTCACTGCTCTTCTGTCCTGCCCATGGGCTTCCCATAGGGAACTGACTGGCCACTGTGTGAACAGAAAGCTGGGCCAGATAGTCTTTTGGTCTGATCCAGGTGAGCTGTTCTTAAAATTCAAGTGCACAACAGGGGAATGAGACATCAGTAGAACTTGACAAAAAAATATTCAGGATAAGCTGTAGAGCTGAAACAGCACAGACCCATCGAAAAGAAAAAGTTAAAGACCAAGGCACCATACGAGAAACCTTGCCTGTCATTACGCTAGCCCTGACAGGACATAATGGAAATAGGAAGCATGGAAAGTAATAAGGGGGAAACGGCAGGAAGAAAAGGAGAAGCTACTCCTCGAAGGTTTCTACTCCAAGCCTTTAAACATGTTTGAAACAAAAAATTGTAATATGTCTGAAACAAAATTTTTTGATTCCCATAACCACTAGGTCCATTTCCTTCTCTTCTCCCATCCTAAAACTGAGAAACAGAAAGCTATACTCTTCCCAGCAGCAACCCCATGCCTGCAAAGATCTGATTTCTACAGCTTTTCCCAGCACGTATCTTCTTTTCCACAGAAACCATTCTGCACTGGTAAATTTAAGTCTACGTGCCTCTTGGTGTATTCTTAGCTTCCACTTAAAGACTAATTAAAGGCACTGGGGAGATGGTGTGGGCATAACTAGCATAGTTTCTCTTTGCTAATCAAAGTAAGGAGATACATGGCTTGCCAAGAGGTCAACACTCCTGAGTTTCCAAAAAGGAAAGAGGAACCAAAAGCCAAGAGTACAGGATAGCAACCACCAGCCAGAACCAGAAATTCTTTCCATAGGCAAAACTGAAAGAGTGATTTCAGAAAAAGCCAGCTGAATCAACACTGAAATGTTATATAAGGCAAGAATGGAAGCAAGGGGCACGAAGATACAAGTTTTCCTCCTTAATGACTTAACTAGTCAAGGCAAAGGGGAAGGAAGGCACATTGCTTTTTACAAGGAAGCAGTTACACAGAGTTTGCAAGTGTATCAAGGGTCTTCCTATAATATTGCCAGATTTCATTGCACCCCCCGACATACAGCAAGGGTGGAATTCAGGCAATTCTCTTCTTGTTGTTGGACTGTAATTACCACACGCCCTAGCCAGTGGAACTAATGGTATGGAATGCTGGGAAATGTGGTTCCCAGACACATCTGGAAACTGAATGATTCCCACCGCTACCCTATGAAAAAGTTTGTGCACTCCCACCACACCACTTCTTAATAAGATCTCTGGAAGCTCAAACAGGAAAAACGCAAGCATATTTCCATTTGAGAGATTTTACCTTAGTTATGGCAGCTTGATAAATGATACTTTGCTTACTTCCTCTGAACAGTGTTTGCACTGGTGAAATTATCAGCAACAGTGTCCTAATTTCCTCATGTCTGCAACTTCTTTATGCCTTTGTTGCCATCACTGATTTGGCCTGGCTTTCAGTAGCTAGTAAGAGCCTGTGCCTTGTGCGTGCGGATCTCTGACAAGATGGTTTAGCTGAGCAAGTGTTTTTCATACAGCTGCAACTATCTGGCATGTGGATGATTCACATGTGTGTTTTTTTCACTGTGGCTTATATTATGTTACTTGTAAAACTTATTTTCTTCTCCATGGGCAGTCTGCAGTAGAGGGAGCCTTTTTTTTGGTACTTAGAAGGAATAACAGAAAAAGAAATAGCTGCAAGGTGCTCTTCTGGTATGAATTATACTGAAGAATCACAAGATTCTCTTCTGTAGCCATATTTATTTCAGACTCCAAATATTTGCTCACGAAACACTGTGCTGGAACACAAAGAGAATCTCTAGAAAAACAGTGAGACTATTTTGCATGGTCTAATATGAATACTGCATGTCAGATTATATTTATATTGAGTTTGATAGGTAGTAGCATTAAATTATGTATGAAGTTTCCCATATGATCCACAGTTATTATGTTTACATAATAATTCGATATTAAAAATAATTTTTATGAATGAAGACCAATATCTGTAGGTTGCAGACTTTCCTTTCTTCAGCTAACATTTTATACTAAAAGCCTCACAAACCACAAATGATTCAGCAGTTGTTCAGGTTACGGCCCAACTCCCCATCAAACCTTCTAAGGTCAGATTTGCTCAACATCGCAACATAGCATGAAAGAGAATTTATCTGCTCACAACCTCAGAACACATATGGTTCTTCATCTGCAGATAACTGCAAAAGCTTACTTTGAAGTAAGAAAAGGAATCACGCAAACACACCTTGGATGTGCTCCAAATTGCTCCCAAATGGGCAATTTTTCTAGTTTCATTTGTAGGAAGGTCAATTACCTCTTCAAAACACCCTAGAAAAATCTTTCTTGCTCAGCATCTGTCTTCCTAAAGTAGAGCACTGTTGTTCTGATTATCTGCTCATTTTCTCTCAAGTTTTTAGAAAGTCAAGGTTCTATAAGATGTGGCTGTTGCTGCTACTGTTGTTGTGTGCCTCTAAGTTGTTTCCTACTTACAGCAATCCTAAAGTGAACCTACCACAGGGCTTTCTTGGTGGGATTTGCTCAGAAAGGGTTTGCCTTTGCCTTCCTCTGAGACTGAGTGTGACCTGCCCATTATCACTCAGTGGGTTTTCATGGGTGAGTGGAGATTCAAATCTTGATTCCCATAGTCATAGTCCAATGCTCACACCACTACACCACTCTGGCTCTGCTATAAGATACAGTCCTTTTAAAGTTTAAGAGAATAAATGATGAATCCAGGCTCCAAAACACAACAGAGGAAACCGCTCCCTTCCGTGGCTGCTCCCCCCAAAAAAGTTAACAAGAGATAAGGGTGCAGGCAAGGCTATCAAACAAAACTAAAGTAGGAAAGCTAACAATATTAATGGATCTGAACATTTGTCTCCTGCCTTGTCCAGATAGGGCAAGGGGATACCAACTCATCTTTTCCTTCCACCAAACACTTTCCTTCCACCAAACATCTTCCTTAGAATGGTGCATTAGCCAAATTTGCCTGAGATTTGGTATCTGCTTCCTAGTCCTTCAACCATAAGGCTCTATGCCCTATGGCAGTTGCTGCCACTGACCTGGCCACAAATGCAGCAGCATCTTAACCTGCATCTGCAATACACTGTAAAATTTGCTCTAATTTAGCTAAGACCTTCTGTATAGTACAAGTGGAATCATCTTCAGACCTAAGCGCCTCTTGAATCCAGAGTATTCCTGCTCTGGCAAACAAAGAACTGGCCACAGAAACTCTAACAGAGACTGCGATGCTTTTTGAGAACATTTCAAGGCAAAATCAATCCTTTTCTCATTCATAAATTTTAAGAACACGTCCCTCTCCCTAGGAGTAATTGCATAGTACATCAAAGGAGAGACAAGAGCATCAACCAATGGGATAAATACAGTGCCTCCCCGATTTTTGTGAGGGTTGGATGTAGAATTCTCACAAAAGTTTAAAAAAAAATGGATAACTTCTTTCCACTCAAGTGAGCACCCTACCTCCCATTCCTTTCCAGGCCCCTCCTATTCCCCCCTCCCATTCTCTTGCCTTTTGTCTGGGCATACTACCTCCCTTCTCCATGCCCATGCAAAAGGTAAGTGAATGGGAGGGGAAGCCCTGCATGTAGAAAAGGCATGCACACATTCCCCTCCACATTGCCCCTACCATCCTCTTGCCTTTTCACCACATACCCACACCTTCTTTCCACACGCTGGGGCAACAGGCAAGAGAAGGGGAAGGCTCACTTGCATGCACTTTCCTTCTCTGAATGCAGGGCTCCCCACTACCATTCACTTGCTTTTCATCCAGAAGCAGAGAAGGAAGGCACAGTGTGCCTGGGCAAAAGGCAGGGGAATAAGGGGGGGGGGGGAGAATGGGAGGGAGGCAGGCAAGTGGGGGCCTCATGAATAAACAAATTTGTGAAGGTCAAAACCACAAACTGGAGGGAGGACTATAACTCCATCATCTTTGTATTAAATGTAAATCGGTTTCTACTGGAACCAACAAACCTTTTTGAGGTGATAGCAGACTCCCCAGTCAGATTCAATAAGGTCTAAAAATAACTGTCATGGGAATTTGTACTGATTTGATAGGGTCCTTTTCAACACTGCTGCTATTGATTTGTCTTTCTCACTACTCAGACAACCTTGACCATGAGGGGATAACCCAGAGCGTGGTGGATTGCTCCTTATGTCCTCCTGAGAATGGTAAAACAGCCACCACTCAGGGCTTGATCCTGGATGAACATGCAAACCTGCCACGTATAACAGAGATCTGGTTGGACGAGGCTGGCGGAGGGATTAATCTCTTTCAGCTTTGCCCACCAAGATTCTGCAGCAGGCATGACCAGGGACATGGAGTTGCATAGGAGTATTGGAATAATACTCCCCTGACCAGGCATCCAGCTCCCTCAGTCTGCAGAACTTGACTGTATTTATTTAAATCTAGGTAGCCAGGAGAGATTAGGGATTCTGTTGGTGTACCACCCACCCTACTGCTCAACAATCTCCCTTACTGAGCTAGCTGGGATGGACTTGGGGGGACTTCAACATTCATGCTGAGGCTACCCTTCTGGGAGTGGCTCAGGACTCCATCTCCACCATGACAACAATGGGCCCATCTTAAGTGGTATCCCGCCCCGCTCATGCTGCTGGCCACACACTAGCCATTGTTTTCTGTATGGGGAGTACAATGGTGATCTGAGAAAGGAGGAGCTTTCTGCTGTTCCATTGTCATGGACAGATCACTTCTTGGTCAGGTTTAGACTTGCTAGGACTCACTCCCACAGGGGTGAGAAACCCACTAAGATGGTCTGCCCCAAGAGGCTTATAGATCTGGATGGATTCCTGATGGCTCTTCAGGCATTTCCTGCTGCTCTGGCAGGCAATCCTGTTGAAGCTCTGGTTGACCTCTGGAATGGGAAAATGACCAGGGCACAGACATGATCACTCCTAAGCATCACTTCTCATGAAGCTGAGTTAAATGAGTCCCCTGGTTTTCTAAGGAGCTGGTAGCAAAGAAACAAAAGAGACAGAAACTAGAGTGACAATAGTAGGAAATTCAGAATGAATCTGACCAAAAACAGGCTTAAGCCTATCTGAAGGCCTATGATGGGACTATAAAAGTAACAACAAAGGCTTTCCTAGTTAACATTGTTGCAGCTGCAGAGAACCATTCAGTACAGTGGTTTCAAGTGGTCAAGAATCTGTTATGACCTGGCTCCAAAGAGAATATAAGTCACACAGAAGCCCACAATGAAGAATTTGTCCACCATTCTGCAGACAAAATCACTGGAATTTGCTCTGATGCCACAAGTGCTACAGTCCACTCTGATGCCAGAATTGATATAGATGCAGTCGAGGTGAGCTTGGCCCCTACTTGTCCAGTGTTGATGGATATTCTTCAATTTGTACAGCCTGAGGATGTGGACTGGATCCTTGGATAAGTGAGAGACATCACATGTGTACTAGACCCTTGCCTTTCCTTGCTAATTAAACAGCTCAGAGGGGGACTAGCTGAGTGAGTAAGGAAAGAGATCAATGCTTCTTTACAAAAAGGCAGGGTCCCAACACACCCGAAGGATGCTGAAGTAAGACCTCTTCTAAAAAACCCTTCCCTGATTCCTACTATACTACATAACTATAGGCCGGTCTCTAACAGTCCATTTTTGGGCAAGGTACTAAAGCGTGCAGTCTCAATTCTGGGGTATTTGGATGAGGCAGGTTATCTAGACCGATTTCAGTCCAGTGTCAGACCTGGTTATGGGACACAAACAGCTTTGGTTGCCTTAATGGACAACATATGCAGGGAACTGAACAGGAGTGTGTCCCTGTTGGTCCTGCTGGATCTTTCAGTGGCTTTTGATACCATTGCCCATGGTATCCTTCTGAATCACCTTGCTGGGATGGAGCTTGGAGGTACTGTTTTCCAGTGGCTCCATTCTTCCTTGGAGGGGCACTCTCACAGGGTAGTGCTGGAGAATTCCTGCTCAGTTCCTTGGCCATTGATCTATGGACTCTCTCAGGGTTCCCTCTTGTCCCCTATGCTATTTAACATCTACATGAAACTGCTGGGAGAGGTTATTTGGAGTTTGGGGTTAAGTGTCACCAGTATGTTGACGATACTCAACTCTACTACTCCTTTCCACCTGATTGCAAAGAGACTGCTCTGTGCTAAACCAGTCTCTGGTAACTGTAATGGACTGGAAGGGAAACAAATTGAAACTTAATTCAGACAAGACAGAAGTGCTCCTGGTGAGTAGAAAGACAGATCTGGGAATATGGATGTGGTCTGTGTTGGATGGGGTTACTTTCCCCAAAAAATACAGGCTCACACTTTGAGGCTATTCCTGGATTTAGCTCTGAACCTGGAGGCCCAGGTTTCAACAGTGACCAGGAGTGCTTTTGCTAGTGCCCCAGCTGTGCCTGTTTCCTGGAGAAGTTGGATCTGGCACAGTGGTACATGCCTTGGTTACATCTTGTTTGGATTACTGTAATGCACTGTACAGCAGGCTGCCTTTGAAAAGGGCTCAGAAATGACTCCTGGCTCAAAGAGCTGCAGCCCGGTTGTTAACCAAGGCTGGCTACAGAGAGCATACAACTCCCTTATAGTAATAGCTTAACTGACTGCTAGTCCATTTTCAGGTACAATTCAATGTGCTGGTTTTGACCAACAAAGCCCTAAATGACTTGGGCCCAGGTTATCTGAAGGACTGTATCTCCCCTTATGAGCCCATTAGAACCTTAAGATCATCTGGAAAGGCCCTTCTCTCTTATTTCACCACCTTCTCGGCAAATTTGGTGGGAACAAGGAAGAGAGAACACATTTTTGGTAGCCACTCGCATACCTTAGAACTCTCTCTCTAGAGAGGCCAGGATGGCCCTATCCTTACTCTCCTTCCACGGCAGGCTAAAAGATTTTAGTGCCATCTGGCTTTAATAAATTGATAGGCTTGGGCCATTAATGCTGTATGACTCTATTTTTTATGTTGGTATTGTTTTTAATGTATTTCAGTGTATTTAATGTTTTTAACATTTAACGTTTTTAACTTTATACATTATTTATTTATTTTTCAGTGTTACAATTATGCTTTCATGTTTTAACTTGTACTGTTTTAATGTTAGCTACCTTGAATCTTAATGTTGGGATAAAGGTGAGATACAAATAAAGTAATAATAATAAACAAGCAATGACTCTAGGACAACTTTGAGAAAGGAATTAAGGTTATGTGCTGAGACTTTTCAATTTGCCTTATTCCCTGAAGAAAAATATACATCATCATCTAATTTGTGGGAGGCAGCCCCTACTATGTGATCTTGGTAAAAGAACTGGCAGGTTAAAGCCCTGGGTCACGATTGGAAGAATGCACTATTCTAGGAACGTAGTTAGGATGAGCCATCAATACTCAATCATGATGTTTCAAAAGTCATTTAGCTTGCCAACTTATGAAGCAGATGTGATCCTACAATAAGTATACATGTTCAGCTAAGCACATTCAAGAAGTGCCAGATAAATGTCCAAGGGAAGTCTGACAAACTTTATAAGGGCTACATCAGTGCCCCAGGTTATTACAGATAGGTTCTCACAGTCCTTTTCATAGGGGGGAAAAAAAGGTTAGTTGTCAAAAGAGAAAAATAAATGCTTAGTTTCCAAAGCTGGGGCAAATGTGAAGGAACAATGGCAAGAGGCATTCTTTGTGTAGCTACAGGCAAGCTAAGAACTTTTAAGATATAAGAAATATGTAAACAGAGATTCCAGAAGAAGAGGCAATTGACAGTTACGAAGTGAGGGCTTGGCATCCATTCCTCATACTGCTCGCTCTTCCTTTACAAAGGAAGTCTAAAAATTAGGTTTGCTGTGTTTTGTTAAAATTGGCTGCGCACACTAAGGCACTATGTTGCACCATTTTTAAGTCAGAAAGAGCAAGTTCAATTCTGGATGAGAGAGCAATCTCATTCTAAGAGGCCTATAAGCTCCCTTTACTTAAACTTTTCCTCATACTTCCATAAGGACACAGTTATCTGCTGTACACCTATTCAGACCAAGGGTAGGCAACCTGATGTCCTCCATGAGTTTTGGACTACAACTCCTATAGCCCCCAACCACCAGTATGCTGACTGGGGCTTATGAGTACTGTAGTTCAAACTATTTGGAGGGCACCAATTTGTCCACCCCTAGTTACACTGATGGCAAATCTTCAGAATTTCAGACAATGCTAGAGATGTCAGGGACTGAACCTGGGACCACGTGCATGTAGAGCATGTGCTCTACCATAGAACTACAACCCTTTCTATATGTTCCATTCTTAAAAGTAGAAGAAAGAGAGAAATGGCATAGCCTGATATTCATCACTGCATTAATGTGACAGAAACAACTTGCTTCTGGTTTTGCCACACAGGAGCTCACCTTGCGCTTGTGTCACATGGAAACTGCTTGATCATGTACTGGGATAACATTGGTCCCAAGGAGCTGCCACTTTGTTCCAAACATCAAGAAGGAGTATGACTCTTGCTTGTTTATGCACACACGACTGCAGTGTTATCTGTAATTACGGTCATGGGATTTTCCTTCTGGGGAAATCTAATGACAATAATGGCCAGTAGGTTGATTGTGTGTGTTTTCTGGCTGTCAACTCCTGGCAGGGCTGGCCCAAAACATTTTGCTGCCTAAGGCAAAGAAAAAGACATTCCTTCCCCATTTCCATGTATAGAGGTAAAATGGACTTCAACACTGGAGATCAGATGCTGTCCTTCACTGCACTTGGGGATAGCTGGATAGTACAGGGGTCTGGACAGAGGAAGAATGGCTAAGCAGCTCATTCACAGTTGCCTGCCATCACCTGCAAACTGAGGTGGTTGCCTTTCTCTGTGTAATGGCGAACAGATCCTATCTCCAGTAATAATGACCCATCAACCTACCACAAGAGAATAACCCACCATTCTAATGGGGCAGGTGTCATTAGTGCAACTGGTGAAGGTTGACCTTGAATTGTACAACATGAGTATTACTGGCTGAAAATAAGTAATATTTCTGTGAGACATTCTGCATATAGATAAGCAAATGGCAAGAAAGGAATCTGGTATCTTATCCTTGCCATCAGAGAAGAAATGGAGCTACTGTCCTACGAGCCCTCCCAAGCAGCGTATCACAAAGGGCAGAAGCTTCAAGGAAGCAGGCAAAGGAGCTCTGCACAGACTCTACAAGGCAGGCAGTGGTTTTCTACTCAACAGGGCTATTTGGGCCCAACTACATTTTCAATAAGCTAGGATTTGCTACACCCAGTTTTTCAGGGACACATAGAGAAAAGGAGTGAGAACTGCCTGCTCACAGCCTCCTGGCACCATCTCCAGCAGCAGCTCCCTGGCTCCCTGCCCCTCCAACACATACACACCCACAGAGGTCCCCAGCATGCCGGTATCCTCCAAGCCCAAATAAGCGTATTATGGACCATGGCTTTGCCAGACTTAAAGAGCAGGAAAGTCTGCTGCCCTGAGGGTCTGCTGCCTCTAAAGATGGACTTGGCTTGGATTTGAACACAGGACATCATGACCAGCCATATGACAGCCCAAGACCTGCATGATGAGATACAACCAGCATGCTCCCTGTAGAAGAAGGGAAGTGCATACTTTACCTATTGCCTACTGCCACACAGGGAGATTTACACAAGATTTGTAGAACAGCCCCACAAGCTCTGAGAGGGTGTCACAGAATGAGGTTCCCTCCACTCCCGCTCTGCATAATCTTTCAAATATGAACACTCAGCCACAGATGTTAGGATCTCTCAGTTCCTGAAGACAGGAACATTCAGGCTCGAAGGCTTTTCACAGACCTTTCTCCAAGCAGTAATTCTTAGATTAACAGTTTTTAGTACAAAAGCAAAGTGTGGAGAGCTGGACAGATATTCACCCAGGTGCAATTCCATTGCTCTGTGTAGCCAATATCCCACAGTTACATACAGACCCTAAATGGGCCTCTTAGTGTCTACTTATAGCTCCCTATGGTAGAGTCAGGAATGCTTGCAAAAAAGCAATGCAAATAAAATGTCTGGTTGTTCTGGCAGAAAAAGCAGGTAGCAGCCTCAGATGTTCTTGGACCAGTTCTTGTTAGATTTCTCATCTGTACTCTTCACTACATGATAGGAAGAAATTCCATGACTAGTGAAATCCCAGCTGGGAAACAACACATAGTTTTCTTGGCTGGCTCTGTCTTTAGACAGCTGGGTGTACTGCCACCAAAAACTTGCATCACCTTTTACCGAAAACCTCCCGCATACTGAAAAGTGATGAGCCCCAAGAAAAAAGCTGACAGAAGTGAGTAGTTGGGAAGAGTACAGGTTGCAGGGACACAGAAATACAGGCCTATGATTCATCCTAAAAACAAAGAGCCTACAGAGATGAAGAGGAGAAAAAAAAAAGGAGTGTTCCTGAAGTTGCACCAAGGCATACTGACAGATCTAGAAGAGGCGGAAATGTGTTGATTCCATAACAGGAGAATATGCAGGCTGGGCACCAATTTGATTAATCTAAGTGAAGTCCTTGCATTGTCCCTCCATCTGTATGAAGACTGGGGCTACTGAGGTAGGCAGCCCATGTTGAACTCAAAGATGGTGTTCTTTCAGAGTTTTGTTAGAAGTACTGTATTCCCTACAGCAGATGCTCTATGATATTCTTCCACTGTTTTTGCCCAAGATACGGTATGTCTAAACAAAAGAAGAGGAATGCTACTGTTGAAGGATGGAACCTGGCAGTTACCAGGCAAGACACCAAGTAGTTTTATGTCATGGATGGAAAGCTTATTTGTGGATTTCTAAGAAGGGGAGCTCTACAGCAGGATGGTCACAGGAGAATATTATGTGTCTAGTGACAACTGATGCAGTGATGGTGAAACAGAAACCATTGTTCCTATATGCCAATCTCAACCTGCAAACACACAGACAAGTTGCTGGTCTTGCTGAAGGCATGCAATATCTATAATCCACCCGAATGAGTGAGCAAGCAAGAATTTGGACCTGGCTAGTTCTAAGTTGGCATGAATCACACACTGAGCATCATTTTGTCTTTAATCACTATTCTGGTCAGCAGCCAGCTCTTCATTTGTTTACAACATTACCAAATTCAAAATGAGCCTATCTCCAAAGTATTGGAGAGGAAGATACAAATATATCAAGATATATATCAGCCTGTATCATCATGGCTGTAGAAACCATCCTAAAATTTGCTTTATGTTTCTTATTTTCAGCAAAAATCTACTTGGGCATGAATTCCTGTGCACAAAGAATCAAGAATTCTTAAGTATTCAGGCAAGCCCCCTTCCTCAACAATATAACAATTTTACTAATTTACATCCAGATATATAAAGACAAACAACAATTAGGTTCATTTAATACATGTTCTTTATATGGCTGTTTTTAGAATGGAAACAGCAACATCACAATTAGGGAACACAAGAAAAACATAAATCAACAGATAACCAAGTTGTTTTCAGGGAGAACCAAGACCCCTTTATAGAATCAAAAAAATTGTCCAGTAACTTAGTTCCCCTGACCTAGGAGATAGCTGTGCATGTTACACAGCTATGCTAATTATGCAATTAATTAAGGGGTGTTTACAAAATAGTCCAGTGTTCAGGTAAAAAAAAATCAAGCATGACATTGACCCAGGGGGAATTCTAACAATTTAAGCTGCAACATAGTTCTGAGATGACAGGCAGGCTCAAAAAACCTACCAAGAAAAGTAGTTCTAGTGAAAAGCTGTTTGTATGTGGGTACACCTCTCTCTCCAGGATGGTGAACATAGCCAAGAACAGCAAAATCCACATAGCAGTATTGTTTGGAGAGGAGGAAAACAACACAGCCATCCTCAAACACTAACAAGTATTAATCCACCTCTGGAGATGAAAGGGGGCAGGGGCTCTCACAACAGCCACAGCCAAGGAGGAAATAACTTGGAAAGTGGAAAATCATCCTTCTTCCCAGAACTGTCCAGTGAGTCACCCAAGGAGGAAGGAATTTGCAGTGGCAGAGGCAGGCTGACATGATGGATAAGCTGAAGTGCAAACAGGAGAGAATGTGATACATTTGGAAGCTGGAACTGTCAGGGTTTATTCCGGGTAGCAAGAAGAAGTATTATGAATAACAGAACACTGAATTTTAGGATTTGTAGCTATGTAATGACACAATTACGCAGTAAACGTCTTTCTACTAAGTGGAATGCTACAGCCATTGGAATGGGCTTCGCACCAGGATTCAAGGGCATCCTGGATGGTGATCAGCCTAATACATCAGAAATAGAGAAATAAAATGACGCAATAAGACTGTTCAAAATAAAGAGCTATATCCTGCCCAGAATTCAGTTTCTAGCACTGGAGTAATCATAATGTAGGAGAAATTGAAGTGGGTAAAAATTTGCATTGATCCACAATGCAGAGCCTCCTAAACACACTCCCTCCTAAAGGTTGGGACAGTCCAGTTCCAAGTCTTGCTGCAGGTACCTCACTTCTTCAGAATTTCTCTGGAACACCTGGTTGCTACTTCCAGGCCCTTCTTTGCTCCCCATTTCTGCTGATACAGCCTTCTTGTACTGGCCAAGTGCAGAATCCCTCTCTTAGAGACTTAAAAACGCCTCTGAATAAAGAAGCAAGGGCCTATCAATTTCAGTTGGACTTGCTGGGTTTGGCAGAGCTAATTACATTGTTGTGGGACAGTTCCTCTGTGCATCTATAAGCAATAACACACACACACACACACACACACACACACACACACACACCCCTCAGAAAGTCTTGGCCCTTGTGTGTGCTTTGCCTTGATCATCAGACGTGGCAACGTGATGAGCAAATACAGTGAGCATATGTCTGGAAGCTTGTATGGACAGATGGATGGAATGACTACAAAACTCTTTTGTAAAGTCCATTCACACTGCTAGCTTAACATATTTTGCTACTTGAAGTCAGGTCCAAATGACACCCTGCCTGCTGCTAAGGCAGTGGTTCTCAACCTGTGGGTCCCCAGATGTTCATGGACTTCAGCTCCCAGAAGCCCCGGCCACTATGGTCAATGCTCAGGGCTTCTGGGAGCTGAAGTCCACGAACATCTGGGGACCCACAGGTTGAGAACCACTGTGCTAAGGCCAAAGCCAACACTCTAAAGAAGTTTTGCCACATTATTGAGACCCCAGTTACACCCTTCATCTCTTCCTCTTTCCAGTGTTGCCTGAAGCTACAAGGCTGACTGCGTCTGCTTTCCTGGGGATGGCAAGTGCGCCAGCCTTTCTTCTGTTCACAACTGAGTTCTAGCTCAAGGGTGCAAAATACTTGTTACTTGGTACCATTCTGACCTCTGCTGGTGAGAGAAGCTGCTGTATCACTTATAACTCAAGCAGAACTGTGTCAGATTTGAACCACAAGCTGGCTGCCTTGAGAGGTGTTCCCAGGCTGTTATTTGCACAGTGTGAATATTACTGATATACTGGTGGAAAGCGAAAGAAAACTCTCATTGCAGCATATAAGAAAAAATTCTCTGTTATTTCAAATTGGATGATGGTGTTCAATCATGTTGCGTGCAAGCACTATAAGGCAGGGGGTCCTGCAAGAATCTTGAAACTTGTACATGTCTATTAAAAGAGAGTTGTTGTTGGTAACTCTTCAGAAACAAAGGTGACTAAAAAGTGATAAAGAGAAAGAAGCAATATGAAGCCCAAACACTTTCATTTTAGAAAGAACTTTACTGAAAAATGTCTCAATGTTTGAAATTAACCACACTGTAAAGAATGTCCGTGACTCAGTGTAATTTGTCTCCCTACCTTCTTTTGAACTTTCACCATGCTCATGAAAACAATCTGCAAATTATATCCATTACAGTCAGTCCTTTGAGCTAGAGGCTTCAGCTAATCTGACTATCTTTTGTAGAATGCCAAGCTGTCCTCCAGCTGGAGATGGTTAATGCAGTGATACAGCAGCAGCAGCAGCATCTGCTGGCCTATTTACGGTACAACACTGGGCTGGAGCTATAACCTGATTTTTACGGCTGACTGTACTTAGCCTTTCCAAACATACATGCACTGTACCTAGACAGTTCAGATCCTCTGTCAAGAAAGATTGCTCTATTAATTAACCAGACAGAACAGCTAAATATTTTACATTATTTATTCTGGCTTTGATAATCATGGAGTGCGGGGAAAAGAAGGGATGAAGGGCACCAAAACCTTCCCTCTTGTGCTGCCACCTATCTAACTTCGGACTTCAGCAGACATTATTCATACACTGTCAGGTGTATCAATGGAGCAAAAAGGGTGATGGTGCTAGAAAGCTAAAAGCTTGCTTTTTAAAAATGAACCAGTCTTCACCAAACAGATCTCTGAATTCAGGACTATATCTTATGCTCTTTCCATACTTTTAAGGAAAGACAGCCTACAGGCAGGCCCACTTACTCTCACAGCCATTTCTGTAAAGGAATTTGCAGAACAAGAGATCACAGTCTGGATTCCTATCCTACCCTCTGTGTGGAAATCTATTCTAGTCCCCCAAAAGAAGGGCCAGGCAAGCAGCCTGAGACCATTTTCAGAAGCTCTCTGCAAACAACTATCCAAAAATCCCTGGCAATAGCAGGTCTTTGCCCAGTAGCCAACTGGGTAGAGTGGATAAAAAAACTGCTTTCCTTGCCGCCCCCTCTCCAACAGATTACATTCCAAGTGACTGTACTAACAGAAAAAGGTCCACAACCATACTTTAAGATCTGTTGTTTCCTGGACACATATGCCCACATACAGTACAGTGTACTTTTAGAAACAGTATACTGGAGTGGACAAACCAATTTTGTCCTCCTGAAACTGGCTGGGCTGCATTCTCCTTCCCTAATTATGACTATAAGTTCATTTCTTCTCTGAATAGGAGAGGGGACCAAAACATCCTCCTCAAACTAAATATCTGCCTTGCTGTAAAGGAAAACCACTGCTCTAGAGATTCCCAGGAGCAGCAATTATCATGATTCTTCTCCCCAAAATTGGGAGGCATAAGAGTCCAGGAGGAGCTCAAGGTCCAAAAAACAGACTGGGGGCAGGATTACATGAAGTCCACAGGCCATGTATTTTGTCTGGCAAGCTGCGAGCAAGATGACAACGTTATTTTACTCTGCCAAAATTCAGTTTACAAGGTACCAGGAAACCAACAGAGAATTCAAACACACACCCTTTGTCAACTTTTGCCTACTGAACTAGGTGCTCACCAAGTGTTACACATCTCCTCCTGCTTAAAGGAACCATCCATCTCCCTATAACATACCCCCAAAATTTAATAGGTTATGTTAGCTAGAACCTAACCCCAGAGAGAAGTGAAAAACAATAATCTGTTAACTACAACGAGGGACTTCCTGAAGAAAAATGATTGGGAGACAAATATTATTAAAATTAAAATATTTAACTGCCACTAGATCCTATCCCCCAACAAGTTTTGCAATGGGTAGTCTTTAAAGTTGTACAGCTGGGTGAATGTTTGTATGTTATCCCAGCCTCCTGAAAATGAATCAGATATATCTTTGCTTCTGACTACAAATATTATTAAGGAGACCAAGTCCACAGCTTCAGCTGGGGTTACTCTGGGGGTTTTTTTGGCAGGGGATTTAAGATTTCATTAGTCCAATCATTCTCCAACTGACAATTTCTTTGGCTAAATAAAAATCACACTTTCAAACTAAATCACTAGTGCAATAGCAAGACAAACCCTTGTTGCCAAAATGGAAAACCTACAGCATTCTACTTTAAAAGAAAGGCTGAAAATGCTGTTAGTAGAGAGATCTCTGCTCTGGTTCAATACCTTGAATGTAAATCTGTAAACTACTGTATTTGCCAGCATATAAGATGCACTTGTGTGTAAGGCACATCTCATTTATACACTGGCAAATACTGTTTGCTGACATATAAGACACACCAGCATATAAGACACACTCCATTTTCAAACAGTATTTTTTGGGGGAAAAAGTGAGTCTTATATGCCAGCAAATTTCTATGTTTCTGTTTCTACGTGCAAGTCTGTAGCTCTCACCTTATTTTTTTTATATATATATATATATATATCAATTGTCTGAAGATTTAATTTTGTTTAGGAATTCAAAAAAAGAAATCGCATCTCTTCTAAATTTTAAAACAGAACTTGCCTTTTAATTGCTGAGTGGGCAACTGCTGAGGGACTGAGGCCACTTTTCAGGTTGGCCAAGTATGCAACGACCCTGTTAAAAAACAGACGGCTTGAAAAGATGTCCCAGAACCAATGAGTTTCTATCTCTCTTACCTCCAAAGAGTAATCAAAGGGAATGAATTTGAAAAGGACAGATTGACCACTACCAAATGGACAAAAATATTATTAGTTTCAGAAACAGATGACTTTCAGCTCCTCATTCTTGAAACTGGTTATTTTTCTCTCCTAGAGTTTGGAGTGAGTCTGGAACTGATACTTACCGGAAAGGAACTACAGTTCCCAGATGTCTGAAGAATACACTTACCAAAAGCCTTCCGGGGTTCAGTGAGTTTCAGTGTAAAAGTGCGGCCTTTGGGTAGATCCTTCAGCATTTTGGCAACCTCATAATGCCTGCAACCAATGAGACTCTGGCCATTGATGGATTCTATCATGTCCCCCACATTGATGACTTGGATCCGGTCAATAACACTCCCTTCCTTGATTCTCTGCCAACAACAGATGGAAGAAGTCATTAGGTAAAATGCAAGCCCAGTGATTTTCTGATCCAAACAGTTTCTACCTTGAAGGTCTCAAAAACAATACCATCAAAAAGGAAATGTGATGGCAGTGGAGGAAGTGGTTCATTCAGGCATTCTAGACCCCTCCCTGTGTGATAATTAGCTGAGAGCTTGTCTCAGGAAAAGGAATTGCGTAGGCACATATGTGTTTGTGAATGAAAGAGACACACCAAAGTTCATGACACGTCAAGCAAACTGAAGGAGTTATCTATCTCTTGAATGCTTTTCTAATATGTGGCTATAAACAGATAATGGGTGTATCAAGACCAACCCCACTGGTGAGTCTCCACCTCATGTATAGCTTCCCCTTTCTTTATGTGGAGACTTAATCTTTTGTCTGGCCTACAAGCAGAGGAGACCACGTACTTAGGAGTAGCAAGAAATGAAGTTCAACACTCAGAATACAAACAACTTGGTCCCTTCTTCCCATTTCCACCCTGGGCCCCAGCACAGCATAAAATCATAGACAGGCATTGCACAAACTGTTTGGTTCAGCACTGAGCCTGCAACTACTTCTTGAGGATCTTGAATCATAATTACACTTCTATTTCTAATTGACTCATTGTACAGGTGAACGGTAGCGCAACCAGTCTGGCATCCTGTTTCTAGCAGAAGCAATTGTCAAATACCTTGCAAGAAGAATAACCCCACCCTACACAAACCAGCAAAACTACATTCCTGGCAGCAGTCTGGGAGAGAACAGGTCTTCTGGACCACCAGATAACCTGTACATACTACCCAAAGAACCACACTAGCCCTCACCTAGGCCAGTAGACATTAGACTTCTGAATCTATCTCTTTCTTGACCCTTGTTTCTGCCTATATACTAAAAAGGCTAGAGCATGCCTGTTCCTTGTGTAAAGGAATAGTTTTTGCAGAGATTTATCAGTGACTAAATTGAACCTGAAAGGTATCTGAATGTCATGTGCATTGCACATGTCAGTGACTGGCATAATCCCTATGTAGCACTGTTCAGGTGTTACTTACTTGTAAACCAGAAAGCAAAGAAGGAAGCGCCCAGCCCACTCCCTCTCCATTATTACTTTCTGCATATAAAAAGCAACAATTCTGAAGGGGAAAAATTCCTGTTTATGTGGGGTCTCTGTGACAGAAAGGACACTGGAAAGGCAGGATTCTTGCTTTCATGGAGACTCTCCATGTGCTCAGGAACTTCTCCCCTTTAGCACGGTTGCTTTCTACTTTAGAAAAGAGACAATGGAGAAGGATGAGGAGAGGAACTCCTACTCTCACCTGCTGATTCAAAGTGGGTAATGCCTGAATAAGGTTTCAGTAGAAAACCTTATGAATGTATGGAAAGCAGTTACAGGCAATTCCTGATTAACCCCAACAGAGAAACAAAAGAAGAGGAAGTGGGAAAATCTAGAACCTGAGAGAACATTTTACTGAGCAAAAATCTTTCACTGTTGCAAAAACCAAAGCAACCAAACAACACTGGCTGTATAGAAGCTGTACAGAACATTTGTTTTACAGGGTCTGCTTAGGCAACGAGGAAAAGATCTAAAGCTGCTTATGTAAAGAACACGCACTGAAGGGTTATGCCGGGCCATTTTAAAAGGACAACAACTGGGCTTCTCCCTCAGATCATCCAGCAGCACAGTCATTCCCTCCACGATTGAAAGGCAGATGAACTTTGTGTGAAGTGCTGCAAATGTTTATCAACAGCATAGGGGGTACTCTAATACTTCAGCCTGTTGCTCCATCTCTGTCCAAAGATATCAGTCTTGTCTCCCTGTAACTAGCACTATGTTCCCTTTACATCTCCCTGGGAAAATACAGACTGTGTTACTCCAAGGAGTTTCCAAGCGTTCTGATAGGAAAGAAAGTATGTAAAACCAATCTCAGGCCCACCACTTATTTCCAAAAAGCAAGGATGTATTGGCCCACAGTGAAACAGTACCTCTATTCCGGGATGAAATTTAGTGCTCAGTTTTCTTAGATAGCTCTGTTGCAACTGTTTTCAATGCTCCTAACGCAGCAGAACAGGAAGTGTGTGCAAAATTAGTGTTGCAGTCTTGTGCCCTTGAATATGCTCAGAATTGTGAAAAAAGAGCGGATTTCAGTATTTTCAAGCCAATTCTTGAATTATGCACCAATTGTACAGAGGGTAATTAGCAAGACTCCAAAGAGGATTAAGACTCCAGTAAAGCAAGCTTCTTTAGGGGCATAATTTTGTTCTAAGTGTCTAGGACCCAGGTGGAGAAACTTTTTTTTTCCTGTGAAGGGCCACTCAGGGATAATTTGTTCAGAGCAGCATGAGTAGTAGGTGATGCTGAAGCCAAAAGTGGAAAAGGCGCTCCTCCTCCCTCTGTCAACCTTACTTCTCCAATAATAAGAACAAACAAAAAATGTTTGTCTCTCAATTTCCCCCTTTTTCTCAGGGAGATTACATCTGTCAGAAGCCTGAATCGATTAGGATTAGAGGCCTAGGCTGCCCATTTTAGCTTTAGGAATATGTAGACTCTACAACATTTCTTCTATGAAGGAAGAACAGAAATAAAACTTTGAATATTTATTCAAAACTATGGCATTTCCTGCCACTTGTCACAGTATTTAAGAACTGCAAGGGGATAAGGAGTAGCACTGCCAAATCAAAGACCTACCTCACCTAGCACACTGTTTTCCACATGGCTAACAAGATATCTCTTCAGAGCCTGCAAAACAGAGGTACACTGCCTCAGAAACTGGGATCTTCCATTTAGTTATAATGGCTCTAATTGTGAGTCAATGTACAAATAATTCCATTTTAAGGCAATCACACCACCTTACTGCAGTAAATTAAATATTTATCCACTTGTAACTTCTTCTTGTCTCTTGAGTTTGTTGTCAATTAATTTCACTGGGTGACCCCAAATGCTAAGAAAGGAAAGGAGTGGGCAGAATCACTTACTTCTTCTACATTACCCTAACATTTAGAAATCTCTTAATCAGCATTATTCTAAATTAATTAACCCTGAACAGTCCTGCCATTGTAGACCACTAGATTTTGCAGGATTTACCTATTTAAGCTAGAGGCATTCAACCTTTGGCTCTCTAGGTGGTTCAGGAGCTCCAGACACTCCAGCAAGCCTGACCAACAGTAGATTAGGGGTGGTAGTCCAAAGCATTTGAGGGGCAAAGTTTCCTAAATCTGTTTTACATTAAGGAACAGGAGGCCCTGGATTTCATGTTTTATGCCATAAAATTCTTCAGCAAGTGGACTTGTGTGCTGTAGAATCACTAGGAAAGGCGGCGAGGAGCTTTCTCAGCCAGACTGGAAAGGGAATGGAGTAAAGAATTACTGACCTTTGCTAGGAATGACTGTTTGGTATCCTCTTTCCAGTAAGACTCACTGAGTAAGGATTAGTGGGAAGCACTTTTCAGAAAAAGTATTGTAAAAGTTAAGTGGGATGGTGCGGGTTGTAAAATAGTGTTTCTGAAGCTGTCCATATAGGAGGAACAGTGCAAGCAACACAGAGAGCAACAACAACTCAAATGTTTGAAAAGTCCCACAGATGGAAGTCCCACCTCTCAGCAGCATGCCAGAACACAACAGAAGAGGGAACGTAACTTAAGATGGGACTATCCAATGATACCTTGATGAAAGCATAGCCAGCACCGTTGTCTGTGATGGTCAGGCCCAGAGCTTCCTCAGACTTAAACACCTCAACCTCCTTCCTCTGGCCCTTTGTGTGGGCAAAGATAAAGTCTTCTAGGCCAATCTGGCCACCCAACAGCTTGTCCATGTCCACTTTGTGAGTGTTTAAGGTGCAGAACATCACCTAAGAAGAATCAAGAAAGGAATCATGAGAAACTGATGCTACAGACATCAGTACATAGTCCATAAGTACATAGAGTGATCGCTCCTGCAAATCTATAAAATAAAGGATGTTGACACTTTGGGTCACTGGCCTCTAATTTAAGTTCCCAAGCATTTCTCTAGACCAGGGCTGGGCCAAGCGCAGCCTGCAGGCCACATCCAATCCCAAGACTGTTTTTGTGCCCTACAGGCCCCAGTTTAAATTTGGAAAGTCCAAACAATCATCTCAAAATGGCCCATGGCACTCAGAACACACACTGGTGTTGTGAGTTATACACCATTTTGCTATATTTGAGGTATTTTTGAAGACCCCCTTATTATGGCCTTTTTTTGTCAAATTCTTGGTCTGGGTCAAACAAGTGAGCCCCAAAGCTGCAAAATGGTACACAGCAGTCCCTGAAAGTTTTAAGGGGACACAATGGATATTTGGGGAGAAAAAATCCCATACCTTTCAAATGGGTGAAGTGAGAGGCACAGGTTAAAAATGGGGGTATTGCCCTGTAGCATCTCCAGACAGAATGATTACACTAAAAGTTTCTCCAAACTGTGGTACCTGCCCACAAAGACAGTTATATGCGGAAGATTCTAGATACAAAATGGGCATTACCAAGAAGCACAAACATTTTGCCTACCTCAGCCGGTGAGATCTTAAAGGCCTCAGCAATTTTACTGTACAGTTCTTTAACATTTGTAAAGCCCTCGATCCGGCCAGTAGGACTTCCATGGGCCAGCTGGGTGTGGAAAACCAGACGAGGACGGAGACTTGCTGGTGGAGGGGGAAGACCAGGCTGAAGTGCCGCCACACTGCCAACGCTGCCTAGCCCTGCCCCACCCAGGCCACTGCGTACAGGCTCAGCTTCCTCATTCTCCACCAGTGGCGGGGCCTTCTTCCGACGGCCTAATCCAAGCGGCATGAGGGAGATGTGGCCAGTCAGCAGAGAGGGTCAGTCTCCCAAGATAGGGACCTAGGGATGAAGAGGGCACATAAGATCAATAGGGTCATGCAGAATGGTTAAAATGAACAAGAGATTACAAAATGAATGAAAAGGATGGGCAGGTTCTTGAGTAAGGCATTAGCTTCTTTTCTCAGGAGCTCATTTTAAATATAATACCTGGGACAGGAGGAGATAAAGCTGGGCCAGTAAGATAACAAAACTGTTATCCCCAGAAGACACTATTCTATATCTGTCCCATCAGGACATGCTCAGTGTATGAGTGATCAAAGACAGCAACTCTGCAAATGAGTTCACAACCAAAATTTTAACCAGCTTGCCTGCCCTCATTTCTTTGGAACACATCAACAGTCTGAAGAGCAGGTAGAAGGGAAGTGAACAAATTCAGTTTTAAATGCATTACAGCACAGTTACCAAAAGATTATTCCTACTACTATGTCAAGTAAATGGCTACAAGATATTTGTCTCTTGGGAATGTATTTCCCCCGTTGCAGAAATTAAAGGCTTATCCAGGTCAGCAATCATCAATGGATGTAGGCCACAACCACTTATGTGCTTCTGACAATAGCTTCATGTGTTCACAAGCATTAAGTCCTGTGAACACATCATGGAGGAATGGGAAAGTAGCAGATAACTATGCTGCATAGCTGCATGTGTGCCTCCACTCGGTTTTCCTTGAAAATATAACACAGACAGAAGAATGGTCACAGTAAAAAATTATTACTAAAATCAGATACATAAACAACCCATACATTGATCCAAATAACTACAGAGAGCCAAATAACAATAACAATAATTTACAGACGCCCTCTTTAAAATTGCCATGCAAGTCATACAAGGGAGTTGCTGTGGTATACTGCGCACAAGTTATCTCAGTAAAACTTGTGTCAGTTGAAGCACTCTAGAAATGCCACATTTTAGTGAATGCCTTATTGCTGGAACTCTGTTGGGTAAGAGCAAAGAGAGAAGGGCAAAAAACTTATGAACAAAATAGTGAATGTAGTTATGATTCCTCTCCCATTGACTTTTTAACTTATCTTACCCTGTGACCTTAGTGTCTGAATTTGACCTGAAGCCACAGGTCTCGCCTTGCTTGATACAAGGATGCTGGAACACACAAAATCTGTTCTTGAATTCAAGTGGAAGCTGCATCACAGGCAAAGTTTTACTATCCGCTGAAGACAGAATTGAGTACTCGCTCTTAGTTGATACTGATAAGAGGAACTGGAGCTAAAGGGAAAGAGGTCTTTGTTTTACCTTTGGAACTACCATTCATTTTTTTTCAAACATGGCATACACTGCTCACAAAGATTTATGTGACTAAGTACCAAATTTCATGTCTTTGCAAATTTTATATCAACCTGGGAGAGGGAAATCAAGACTATAAAAAAGGAGTTAATTGAGCAAACTTGGTTGATTTCTTCCATAATTTGAGTTCCCTCAAGATGGCTAGACTTTCATCTGATGCTAGTGCTACACACTTGTTTAACAGGCTCAATAAACCTGAAGTTGCTGTTTAGATCTGTGGAATGGTATATCAATGTATTTTTCCCTTTCACAGTAAGGTTCAGGCTTCAGGTAATTGTGCAACCATACTGTTGTTTATCCTTCTTAATTCACACAACCACCCACCACAAAGGAAAACAGAGTAGTGCATTCAAGTACTAAAGAAAGGAAAAATATAAAGGAAGGCAATGGTAAACCACTGCTAAATATTCCCTGACTTAGAAAATCCAATGAAATTCATGGGGTCACCATACGTCAGCAGGTGATTTGAAGGCGTACATACGCACACATACATACACAAAACTACAGAAAGGGGGAGGAAGCTATTGTTCACAAAAGGGCGGGGCACTGTTGCAAGGGTTATATGGGAGGAAAAGGAGAAGTATCACTCCGCAAATTCCCATCGCAGGTTATATTCAACAGATGTCTGTACTTCATGGAAGTGCAACACTTGCAGAAATTTTAAAACCATGAGAAGCACTTGCTTCTCTCCCCCATTTTTTTTTGGGGGGGAAAAAACCTGAAAGAATATATAAATTTTTTAGTGCACTTTACTGCTCATAAATCACTTTCTCATTGCAGGAATAAAAAATAAACTAGGTATAACTTTGTTTGCTGAAAAAACTATTATGCCTGAGTATATTACATTTTAAAATAACTTTTAACCATTAAGTTTAACTTTTAAACTATCATTTACAATAATCACAAATCCATTAAGTTTTCTTTCACCTGTTCATATTTTGCTACAAATCAAGCTAGTACTCTGAAATGAAGACATCTGGCCCCTTATTATTATTTTTTTCAGTACAGGCATCTGATGGGTTAGGGACCAGAGCACTGTCAGAAAGTGGAACTGGTTGAAAAGCAGAACCCAGTCTTCTTCATGTAGACTTGTTGCTGTTGTGCACCTTCAAGTCGTTTCCAACTTACGGCAACCCTAAGGCAAACCTATCAGGATTTTTTTCTGGGTTTCCATGGCCAAGCTGGGTATCGAACCCTGATCTCCAGAGTCGTAGTCCAACGCTCAAACCACAACAGCATACTGGCTCTCTCTTCCTGTAGGTAACATGAAAGACTTACAGAGGGTCACTTGGGACTGACCACACATGTACTGCTTGCAAAGTTTCAGTCAGCATGGCACTTTTTTCCTCTTTGAGTTCATTTTGCAAGCAGCATGTGCATGTGGTCCAAAGCAAGCTGAGAAGAGGAAAGGTGCCAAACCAGCTGGTAGACTTTGAAGCAGCAGGTGTGTGCGAGTGGTCCCAAGCAAGCCTCCGTAGGCAAAAAGAACAGACAAAAGAAAGGACTCCTTATCAAATTAATGGTATCCGCCTATAGTTTACAACTGTTGGAAGAGCAAAACTTGGAAAACAAGTTAATGGAAAGTGAGGGATGCCTGCATACTAGATGCTAGCAAAAAGTTAAAAACGAAAACAGAAAAAACAAAACTTATTTTATATTCTAAATCCTGAGCCTCCCAGTGCCAAAAAAAGGACTTTTTGCAGAAAAGGCGCCGTGAGAAAAAATATATCCAACCCATTCCGTGGTAAATTTGCTTCAATAGATTTGTCTATCACTTCCATTAGTGTCTTCTTCTGACTCTTAATTTTTATCATTTTTATAGACTAATCATGGATCTCCTGGCCTAAACAACTTTAAGATGTCCTTTGCTATTTTAAAAATATTGTCCCAGCATTTATGTTGTGTTGCATTTTGTTGAGAGATCATGGTGGCCAAAAAAGGCCAAGCAGCAATACATTATCATCTGTCTTTAACATTCTGCTCATCATTCTAAAATAATTTCATAACCCATTTTGAGGGGAACCTCCACTATTTGTGAAGAAAAAACAAACAAGAATGCTCGGCTCCACCGTGATTTTTTTTTCTTGTTCTTCTCCACGTTTTCATATTGTTTCATGCTACTGGAATTACAAAATATCCCTATTACAAAGTACTGCTAGAACGAATGCATATTGGATCCCATGCATCAAATCAGCAGTATTTATAAAATAAAAAAAAATTGAGTAGAAGGCTCAAGAAACCTCTCAATTATCAACTTATGCACTATTCAAAGATTAAGGGGCCTGGCCTAGAATCTCACGCCAACAATGAGCCAGAACCATATTGCTGTAACAGAAACCATTCTGATACTGAGTATATTCTTAGGACTACCATACATCCTCCTCTTCCTGGACATGTCCTCTCTGTCAGAGCTGAAGTTTCTGTCCAGGGGGCTTTCTAAAATGTCTGGGTTTTCTTATGAGGTCTCACCTACCTCTGAAATATGGAGGCATGCAATCTTTGTAAGTCTAATTCCTGTGAATCTATGAACAAAACAAAGCACCATACAGAGAATATCTAATCACTAAGAATGGTCAAAATTATAGCTTGTGAATGTAACATTACTTTGTGATGATGGGACACTTGGAGAGAGATGTGGGGGGGGGGCGATAACAGTGACAGTGGTTCTGAGAAGGAAGGAGCTACTGCATCGTACGGAGTGGCTGTGGACTTCTCCCCTCTTCTCTGGAATATTCAGATGTTTATTCCACATCCACCTCCCCTTCTCAGGACCCTCCACTGTTCCTTTTGCCATCTTCTTTTTAGTCTTTTCTTCGTGACAGTTTTCCTTTCTCACAAACTATCTTGCAAAGTTGTTATGGGAGCCTGCAGTGCTGAAGTATTAGACAAGCAAGCGTGAGAGATGGGCGGCTAATCCCAAGTTTGCTGATATATTGCTGAGGTAGTAAGATCAATTGATGGTATCATGAAATATCGCGCAATAATCAATTAAAATTGTTGTTATTTAAACACAATGAAGGTTAAGAACATTTCTAGTAACAATTATCACAACTTATACAATAGGAGTATTTAAAGTTGAGAGTTGCCACTGCAGTTGGTGGTTTAAAGTAGTCAACTGGTAAATGAGTCCCCATATTTTGAAAAGCAAAAACAGGACACAAGTATATTGTAACAAAGTAGCTCAAACAATTTGCCCAGCCAGCCTAGTCACTTCTGACTTGCAGTGGCTCTCTGGAGTGTCAGACAGAAAAGGGTCTTCCCCAGCATCTACCAACTAAGCCTTTTGAACTGGACGTACTAAGGGTTAAATCTGGGACCTTCTACAGACAAAGCATCCACTTCAGTGAGCTGTGGTCCTCCTAAAGGCAACAACGGATAACTGGATAATTGTTTCTTGTACAGTGAGCTGCTTCACACAAGAATGTGGGTGACTTGATTGACAGCAACATCCGGAGATGGTCTGCATGCGTGAATGGGCTGCCCCAAATCTACTACTGTAGAGACTGGGTGGGGAACATTCCCCACATCCACTGGCCACATTACCTCAGAAGAAAGCGAGTGGGGAGGGGTATATCAGGACTAGGTAGGGCCATCCTATGCTCTTCTATTCACATACTCTCATTCACTCAGCCCCTCTCTCTCTCTCCCTCTCCCTCTTTCACACATACCATTTACATATCTATTCATCAATTCCCTCTCTTTGTCCATCGTTCTTCAGCTCTATTTCCCCAAGCAACCGTGAGGCCCTGAAGCAAACCTCACACTGATGCCAATGAGAGGGATATTTTTCTCTACAAAGTCTTCATGCCCTACAGAAAGAATTTTTAAGGTGCTTGCTGTGCCTAGGGAGGGAATGTTTTACACTCGTCTGTTCAGCCGCAGCTTCAGCCCCGTAACTGTCACCTCACACAGCAACTACACTTTTAAAAAGCATTCACTGATACTGGTGGACGTTTTATAAAGACAAAGTACTCTGGGTGCAGGAAAGGAACTGACAGTTTGTTGTACTTTGTGGGGAGAGAGAACTAAACTGCCTTCTCACTTGTGCTTCCCCTCAACCTTCCCACCATACAGGGGGTTTCTATGGGTGGTAATGGAAGTTTTGAAACAGACTAACCGCTCTGGGGAAGGAAAGGAAGGCACAGACAAGACTGGAAAAGGAGAGACCACCTCTGGTCCATACTGCTGGTTCCCCATTACTGGCACAGAGAAAATTTCTTCTTCAGTTCAAAATACAATGTTTTCCCATTGAATCAGTCTGCTTATTTACTAAATTCTCATATTCAGTTCACTGCAATAAAGTGCAGAGAAATTACATCAAATAAACGAACTTTTGTATCTGTCATCAGGCTGTATTTAAATCATTAGAACCAAGTAACACATTGGACAAGTAGAAAAAACAACACTGCTACTTCTGTCTTTGCATCTTTTGCTTATTTTCCACAACGGCACAAGGCTCTTGACAACAGTGACTATAAAAGTGGCAGGAATTTCATACAGGGACAAATATTAATATCTGCCAACTATGACATGTCAACCTTGCATTGAGTAGACAAGAAGCCATGTTTAATATCAGGCGTGGGTTCAAACTTGGTACTGCTCCTTGCTCCAGAATGCCCATACCTACATAAGTTACAATATTTTCAAAGGACAACATAAATCTCCAAATCCTTCCTTTACATACAGATCAACTAAATTAAACAACTACAAAATAAATATCAGATAAAGAGCAAAAAACATATGTTCTTAAACAGTAAGAGGCAAGGATTTGGTTGGGATGCACACAGAAGAACAGAAGAGCTATACTGCTACTAGGTCAAAGCTACAGCACACAGACCCCACAGTTAAAGTATCCTAATAACCTCTTCAGAGTAAAAACACATGAACGGTTCTCTCCAAAAGAGAATAATTCCTTGGAAATCAATGGCCATATTAGCCATTTTTGCAGGTTATAGCTGTCCCCTAATCAGGTGATGATGACAGGGACATATATGAATTCAAGAGGCAGGTATAGTTAAGAGCCCTTACTGCTGGGGATACTCTAACAACTTTGTTCCAGAATCTGGGTGGAGGCAACATCTACAAGTTGATTCAGAGCAGAGCAACTAGCTACAGGGTGTTCCCAAGAGGGTGGGAAGGGAAGGGAACTCAGCCAAACCCTGACTGCTCCACAATGAAGAACAACCAGGATAAACTGCAGGGCAAAGCACTCCACAATGTAAGTGCTGCTCTCTTCCCTCCGACAGCCACAAAAGCAGCTATTTTTGAAGAAATTCTGTATTGTTCCATACTGCAAGTTCCACTGCGGTGCAGCTCATCCTATCATTTGCAACTGGGAGAGACCATAGCATGCTTTTGAACTTGCATCCCCCGGCTTATTTCCTGAAACCTGCCCAAGAGACCATGATCTTACCTTTAACACGTTTTAACTAAATTATGTTCTGAACACTTGTTCAAAAAATGAACAAGAATAGGAATGGTGTGAAATCAGGACATAATCACTCTCTGAAACCTGAGCATTATTTATAAGGTCTCAGAGAGCATTTACTCTCTGAGACCTTAGCATTTATAGATCGAAAACTGAGCTCTAAACACACATCATGCCAAGACTTGAGTGTGCCAGATTTTAATCTGTCTCAGTAGCAGACAGACAAGAGAAAAAAGGCTGAAAAATCTCACCACAGAAGAAATACAATAGGCAATATATTATTTTACAGCATGAGCTGTAAGTTCCCTTTTAACTTATAGACCTAATTTTTACCTATAAATCAATTCATTTTTTTAAAGATAAGGCCTCAGACTTGAATTACCATGCCGCATCCTTGACATTTCAAAAATGGTTTGCTTGAAGCACAGTGCAGTTTAGGGGAAGGCCACAAAACTTTAAAGGTCTGCTTTGTAAATTCTTTGTGTAACTGCTTACTCAGTTTTGTTGACATTCCACTATGAACTACAGGTTTCCCTGCAATGGAGCAGAATAGGTGTTAAAACACTAAGCTTTAAATAACAGAATGACCTCAGTGGCAAATCCCTGTATGAAGACAGGAATTGCTCTAGCCAGGCCTAAACAATCAGAAGGACGCTTGTCAAGCCTCTTCTTAAATAACTGGCCCCATTGCACCACTGCTTTTACAGCGATGGATTTATTTTCAACATTTCAAACAAAGTCTTATTTCCTAGTGTTCACAGCACACCTGTTCAACTTCCATTTCTATATAGCTTTTTAAGTTTAAAGCCTGTTTCTTTCTTTGGTTTCTTAAATACTAATATGGACCAACTTAACATATCCCATCATCTGATAATAAACATCTTTATTTAGCCTTTACCTCTCTTTAGCACTCCACTCCTATATATATATATATATATATAGGTTTTGAACATGTCCCACTGAGTTCAAGAGGATTTAACCCTCCAAATCAGGGTTGCAATCTACATTCTTAATGATATAGTTCCTTTAACAGAGGTAACCATACTAGTCTGCTTCAGTATAAAAAACAGGGAGGAGGCTTGTGGCATCTGTAAGATTAAACCAATTTATTTCACTATAAGCTTTCATGAACTAAATCTCACGAAGAACTCTTTCCTTCTTTTCTTTTTTCTCCTTTTAAATGTATTACATTGCGCACATATTTCTTAAAGTGGGTGCGTCCACCAACCGTTGCTATCAATGTGTGTGCATGTGCCTTCAGTTTGCCTGTTGACTTATGGTGATCCCATAAATTTCATAGGGTTTTCTTAGGTAAAGAATCTTCACAAGTGGTTTTGTCAGTTCCTTCCTTTGAGATACAATCTGCAGCAGCTGGTATTTGTGGGTGGCCTCTCATTCAAGCACTAACCATGGCTGACTTTGTTTGACTTCCAAGATCAGACAGGATCTGGTGCTTTTAGGGCATTTAGGTCCTTGTTGCTATTGGTACCAGCATTTAAAATATAGACCTGACATACGAAACAATCCTGCTCACATAGATAACTCTCAAAGCAAGCCTCGGAGGCCAATGGGAAAAAGAAGATAACAAGGTGATAAAAATAGCTGGAAGGAAAAAATGGGACAAGATTACATTGCATATCACTCCTGCATATTAACAAGAACAAAACAATGAATTATTTTTTCAAACATGTGTTGCAGAACAGAGTATATATCAGAAAAATCTCTGTCTTTTAAATTTTATACAACAGATCATGTTCAATTTCCCATGGGGCAGCTGTTTTGGTCTGCTAGAGTAAAAGCAAAGAATCCCATGGCACATTAAAGATTAACAAATTTGTTGTAGCATAAACTTTCAAGGACTAACTTGTGAACCACAATTACCTTAAAATCCTTATCAAGAGCTCCAGCCTTTCTAGCCTAGTTATTCTAATACTATAAGTACATTATGACTGACATTGGTTATATCCTAGGCCAGTAAAGCTCACATGGATCAAGTTCTTAATGTCACCAACATCATTATGATAAGGAGGTGAGGGAGAGATAAGATTCAAGCTAAGCTTTTTTTAATCATTATTATTACTACTTTAATAAACCAATGTTAAGGAAGGATGACCAGAAACATCAGACTTCGGAAATGTTGCTCACTGGGTTCAACAACAGTAAATAATAAGCAGTTTCCTGCTTTAGGAACTGGTGGCCTCTTGGATGACATGAATAAGGGCTTAAAGGCACCAGGTGGGAAGGGAGTGTGATGCTGAGGCCTATGAAAGACTGGACTACCTTGTACTTATCTGTATGGAATGGGCAGCTCATGTCTCACCGCTGACATTACAGAATATGGTAATGTATCCTATAAAACCACCTATATTCTAAAATCAGAATGCATTAAAGACTTTTCACAAGTTTTCCCATTTTCACAAATATCCTGCCTTTCAAAGATTTTGGAATGTTTTGAAAGAAGTAGGAAGACAGACAGTAATAAAGAATAAGCAGAGGGAAAAGAGATAGAAAACTCTAGCCATGAGAGAAGGAAAATTACACAGCATGTAACCCTACAACTACTGGCAACTCTTTCAGACTTCTATTTCCAATCTTTCTGGAATCATCTTCCTGAATCTGCAAAAATCTCCTGACAGCAATCAAGGCTAGGAACCTGTATTTTATTGACTGACTAGCAGTAACCAGAGTTCTCTGGCAATGCAGCATATATTAAAAATATAAAATACAAACAATGACTAGAAGCCAAATGTAACAGCAAAAGAGAATACAAACACAAAGCTGCTAGCAATTTTTTTTTTAAAAAAAGCTTCTTTAAATGACTAGTAGAATACAAGTTTTCCCTTAGACCAGTGGTTCTCAACCTGTGGGTCCCCAGATGTTTGTGGACTTCAACTCCCAGAAGCCCCAGCCACTATGGTCAATGCTCAGGGCTTCTGGGAGCTGAAGTCTAGAAACATCCGGGGACCCACAGGTTGAGAACCACTGCCTTAGACCAAAGATGAAAATATTGGAATGAGCCACAGGCCTGTGGAAAGCATTCTGTAGGTAGGGTGCCATCACTACAGAGGTCCCCTCTTTGACACCCACATTTATTTGCCAAGGGCAACAGGAGGAGGGGCTCAGATGATAACCCCCTCTCGAGATCCAAGGTTGTGAGAGGAGATGCTCCTTCACAAATGTGGACTAAAGCCATTTAGGTCTTTCAAGGATAAACGAGCATGTTTACTTTTAAAAGCCAGCCACTTAAAGTCTCAGAGCGTCCAACACCATATCGCTAGCATTTGTACTCAAGTTGTCAGGTTTCAAACAACTCTGGCTACAGGTTAAACCTGCCAAACATCAGGTACGTACCAAGTGCTCACCTTACCCCAGTGCCTAAACACCATCAAGCATATGTGGGAGCAGGCTGTGTCCCCCTCTGTTGACTTACAGAAGAAAATGAAGTTAGCTCTAGCATGCCTCTGAAGAAGAGCAACGGCCAATTGTTCAACAGCAACTAGGCCTCTTTTTTTTTAACACAGGCACCCCAAATAAAAATAGAAGAATAAAATTAAAGACCTGGTTATACCACACATTACAGTGCCAAACACAAGCCAAAAGCCATACAGAAACACCATCTAAAATCAACAAACGAACCTATAGTTAGGAGAAAGGACTAAACAGAAGTAACGAACAGATTAATACCAGCAGTATGTGTTTTTTTCTGCTTCTCAGCTTCCTAGGAAAACAGCAGAAGGGTGTTAGATATCATTCGGAAAGACAGGAAAGTCCATTTCCTTTGTTGCTTGGCATTTTGGGTGTTGCTACCAGGTTACCCTCAATACCTACACTACAAAGGAAAACAAAGGTCAGACTGAGTGGCGAAACTAACCCTCCCATCACTGAGATCACAAGAGGAAACCTGCCACCCAACTCTCCCAGCCCAGCGATATCAGGAAGTGCAAGCAGAACAGACAAAAGCCACAGGACTCAGTGCATTCTGACCAAGGGGGCTTTAAAACGCCCACCCGTTAAAACCCAAGATCATTAAACACATGGAGTTCCCCTAGTCCTAGAGAAAAACTTCCCCTAAGAAAGTTCCAGCACATAACAAACCCCAAATCAGCACATAACAGTGACGCGTGTGCGTGTGTGAACATGTACTGAACGCAAGCCAACCCTATTTCCTGAAAGCTGGAGGGGAGGAGAAAGAGAATGAAACGAAAGAGGATAAACTCTAAGGATATCCAAGGGAAGAAAAAGTCCGGAGCTTTACTACAAGCCAGCATTTCATTCAAAGAACCCAGGACCCGCGGTTCTCGCTCCAACTGAGCGGCAGCCCCTCCGAGGAAAAACGTCTCTCCCCGGGGTTAAGGGCCCCTTCCCACGTATGCCGTATCCAGGCGACCCGGGCCGGGTTTCCCGCATGTGCGAACAGGCACGAACCCCGCAGGGTCGGCGCTGGGGGAGGGAAGCACCCGACTTCCTCCGTCGCCCCACGCCTCCTTCACCCGAGGCGCCCCCTCCTGCACCTGAGCCCCGCTTTCACAACCGCCCCCCTCAGGACCGCGGGCGACCCGGGCCCCGCCGCTCCTCACCCTTGTCCGTTTCCTCGCCGGGCCCGTCCCTCGCCCGAACTATCGCCCAGCACAGCCAGGCCTGTCCCTCCGAAGTGGGCGGGACCCAAAAACCGCGCCCACCGACCAACCGGAGTGCACTTCGCACACTTCCTCGGCTAATCACAGCTTACTGGGTTAAGGCGGAACATTGTTGGTCTTTCACGGCAAGTTCCTTCCTCCTTCTCTGGCCCTCCCCGCCCATCAAAATCCAATGGAAGGGGCGGGATTAGAGGCGGAGGAAAAGAGGGAGGGAGCGGGGCATACCACCCCTGAAAAGGGGGAGGAAGGAACGTACCGTCCGAACCATTCGAGGAATCTGCCCTTCCCTCTGAAGGTTACGTTTGGTTCGTGCTTGTGTGCCCGCGGCCTCTACTGGCCGGTTCTGTCACTGCAGCCTCCTGGAACCAATCACGAGGGGGAGAGCCGGGCGTGGTCTGAACGTGTTGGTGTTTGGCGCTGGTCGCGGGAGGGCGAGGCGGGGTGAGGAGCTGCGCGCGCAGCACGGGCCATCTCCGCACTAGCTTCTTATAGCGCGATGATTCCACTTTCAACATCCTCTGGAATCCTGGGGTTTGCAGTTTCGGGAGGGGCGGGCCCCTCCCGAAACTGCGAACCCCAGGATTCCAGAGGATGTTGAAAGTGGAATCATCGCGCTATAAGAGGCTAGTGCGGAAATGGCCACGGTCTTGTAGTTGTGCTCCATTGGCTTTTCCGCCAGGTCGGGAGGGCATCGGAATTTACCAAACGTAGGTCTGTTCGAACCCTTACTAGACCATTTTAAATCTCTGTTGCGAGCACACCTTCGTTGGACCAACGAAAGGATCAAAAGACGAGTGCAAGCTCTGCAGATGTTTTCAGGAGTCAATGTATTATATTTTTGTTTCAGAAGGAGAGATCCTTGATGGTGAAGTCGTGGTATTTACACATGATATTCTGAGATGGAATGAGGTAGGAGAGTCTACAGAAATTGAAATGAGCCTGCCCTCAGTGATGTGATGCTTTTAAATTTCACCTGGGATAACGCCTAGGAATGCCAGAAGCAAGAAAAGGAGACAAACTCGCTCCTCCCGTTTCTTTTTTCAAAGTATAAAACTTAGCATGCTTTTTTTCTCTCTCCCTCTCCAGCCAGGTCATACACCCTACTCCTTCACCTCCAGCAGGTGTGGGGACCCAACCAAGTTTGATTCCCTGTACCACTTATTTTAGTATACTAACGTCTCCCAATTGCTAATTAGGGGGGGTTTTTTTTCCCCCCCCTTTTTGAACTAGTTTTTTTGGGGGGGGAAAAAAAACCCGGGCCCCCTTTTTTTTTTGGGGGGGGCCCCCTTTCCCCCCCCTTTTTCCCGGGGGAAAAGGGGAAATTCCCCCGGGGGAAAGGCCCCCCGGGGTTTTTTTGGGGAAATTTTTTCCCCTTTTTTTGGGGGATTTTTTCCCCCGGGGTTTTAAAAAAAACCCAAAAAAACCCCCCCCCTTTTTTGGCCAAAAAAGGAAAAAAAACCCCCCCTTTTTTTAAATTTTTGGGCTTTTTTAAATTTTTTTTAAAAAATTTTTGTGGGGGGTTTTCCCAAAAAAATTTAAAATTTGGGGGTTTTAAAACCCCCCGGGGGTAAAAAAAAAAAAAAAATTTTTTTTTAAAAAAAAAAAAAAAAATTTTTTTTTTTAAAAAAAAAAATTTTTTGTTTTTTTTTTTTTTTTGGGGGTTAAAAATTTTTTAAAGGGGGGCCCCCTTTTTTCCCCCCTTTTTTAAAAAAAATTTTTTTTTAAATTTAAAGGGGAAAAGGAAAATTTTTAAAATGGGGGGGAAATTTTAAAAAAGGGGGAAAAAAGGGGGGGGGGCCCCCTGTTAAAAAAGGGGGGGGTTTTTTTTTTTTTAAAACCTTTTTTTTTTTGGGGTTTTTCCCCCTTAAAAATTTCGGGGGGGGAGGGGGGCCCCCCAAAACCCCCCCAAAAGGGCCCCCCCAAAAAAATTTTTTCCCCTCCAATGGGGGTTTTTTAAAGGCCCCCAAAACCCGGTTTTTTAAATTTTTCCCCCCCCCTTTTACCCCGGCCCGGAAAAAGGGAATTTGGGGGGGGTTTTTTTTAAGTTTTTTTTTTTGGGTGTTTCTTTTTTCAAAAAGGGCCCCCCGGGGCCCCGGGAAAAAAAACCCCCCCCCCCAAAAAAAAAAAAAAAAGGGCCTAAAAAATTTTTAAAAAAGAAAAAAAAAAAGGGGGGGAAAATTTTTTTTTTTTTTTTGGGAAAAAAAATTTTAAAAATTTTTTTAAAAAGGGGCCCCCCCAAAAGGGGCCCCCAACCAATTTTTTGGGGGGGGCCCCCGGGGAAAAAAAAATTTTTTTTTAAAAAAACCTTTTTGTTTTTCAAAAATTTGGGGGGGAAGGGAAAAAAAAGGGGGGGGCTTTTTAAAAAAAAAAACCCCCTTTTAGTTTTTTCCAAAAAAAAACCAAAAAAAACCCAAAACCCCCTTTTTTTTTTTTCCCCCCTTTTTTTTCCCAAAATTTTGGGGGGGCCCCCCCAAAAAACGGTTTCCGGGGGGGAGTTTTTTTTTAAAAAAACCCCCCCCCTTTTTCCGGTTTTAAAAAAAAAAAAATTTAAAAAAAACCGGGGGCCCTTTTTAAAGGGGGTTTTTTTTTAAAAAAAAAAGGGGGGTTTTGGGGGCCCGGGGGTTTTTTTAAAAAAAAAAGGGGGTTTTTCCCCTTTTTTTTAAAAAAAAATTTTTTTTTTTATTTGGGGGGGAAATTTGGGGGGGGGGGGGCCCCCCCCCTTTTTGGGCCCCCCGGGGAAAAAAAAAACCCAAAAAAAAAAAAAAAAAAGGGGGGGGGAAAAAAAGGGACCCCCCTTTCCCCTTTTTTTAAAAAAAAGGGGGGCCAAAACCCAGGGCCCGGGGGAAAAAAATTTTTTTTTTTAAAAAAAGGTTTTTTTAAAAAAAATTTAAAAAAAAGGGGGTTTCCCCCCCAAAAGGCTTTTTTTTTTGGGGGGGGGCCCCGGTTTAAAAGGGAGAAAAAAAAAAATTTTTTCCAAAAAAAAAAAAAAATTTTTTTTTCCCCTTTTCCCAAGGGTTTTTTTTTAAAAACCAAAATTCCCAAAAAATTTTTTCCCCTTTTTTTTTTTTTTTAAAAAAAAGGGGGGTTTAAAAGGGGCCCCCCCAAAAACCAAAAAAATTTTTTTTTTTTGCCCCCTTTTTTTTTTTTTTCCCCCGGGGAAAAAAAATTTTTTTTAAAAAAAAAAATTTTTTTTTTTTAAAAAGTTTTTGGGGGGGGGAAAAAAAAAAAAAGGTTTTTTTCCCCCCCTTTATGGGAAAAAATTTTTAAAATTTTTGGGGGGTTCCCCCGGGGGGGGCCCCCCCCTTTTTTCCCCGGAAAATTTTGAAAAAAAACAAAAGGGGAAAAAACCACCCCCCCCCCCGGGGGCCCCCCCCCCCCCCCCCTTTTTTTTTTCCCCCCAAAAACAAAACCTTTTTTTTCCCCCCCCCCGGGGTTTTTTTGGGGGGGGGTTTTGGGGGGGGCCCTTTTTTTTTTGGGGTTTTCCCCCCTTTTTTCCCCCCCCCCTTTTTTTTTTTTGGGGGGGAAAAAGGGGAAAAAAAAATTTTTTTAAAAAAAAAAGGCCCCCAAAGTTTGTTGGGGGGGGGGGGGGGGGGGCCCTTTCCCCCCCCCCTTTTTCCAAAAAAGGGGGGGGGGGCCCCCCCCCGGGGGGGGGGGAAAAAAGGGGGGGGGGGGGGTTTCCCCCAAAAAACCCAAAACCCCAAAAAAGGGGCTCCCCCCCCCCGGGCTTTTTTTAAAAATTTTAAAAGGGCCCCCCCCCTTTTTTTTTTTTTTTTCCCCCCGGGGAAAAACCCCCCCTTTAACCCCCCTTTTTTTTGGTTTTTTTTTTTTAAACCCCCCCCCCCAAAAAAAATTTTTCTTTTTTTTTCAAAAGGAAAAAACCCCGGGTTTTTTTTTTTAAAAAATTTTTTTTTTTTTTAAAAAAAAAAGGGGGGGGCCCCAAAAAAAAAAAAAAATTTTTTCCAAAAAAAAAAAGGGGGGTTTTTTTTTTTCCCCCCTTTTTTTTTTTTTTTTTTTTAAAAGGGGAAAAAAAGGGGCCAAATTTTTTTAAATTTTGGGGGGTTTTTTTGGGGGGGTTTTTTTCCCCTTTTTTAAAAAAAAAAAGGGGTTTTTTTCCCCCTTTGGAAAATTTTTTTGGGGGGCCTTCCCAAAAAAGGGGCCTTTTTTTTAAAAAAAACCCGGGGGTTTTTGGGTTTTTTTGGGGGGGGGAAAAATTTTTTTCCCCCCCAAAAAAGGGGGACATTTTTAACCCCAAAAATTTTAAAAAAAAAATTTGGGGGTGTTAAAAAAAAAAAAAAGGGAACCCCTTGTTTCCCGGGGGGCCAAAAAAAAAGTTTTTTTTTTAAAAAAAACCCCAGAAAAAAAAAAAAAATTTTTTTTAAATTTTTTTTTTTTAACCCCTTTTTTTTTTGGGGGAAAAAAAAAAACCCCCCCCTTTTTTTTTAAAATTTTTTTTTTGGGGGAAAAAAAATTTTTTTTTTTCCAACGGCCCAGTTTTTTTTAAATTTTAAAAAATTTTTTTTCCAAAAAGGTTTTTTTTTTTTAAAAAAACCTTTTAATTAAAACCCCTTTATAAAAAGGGTTAAAAAAAAGGGGGAAATTTTTTTTTAATTTTTTTAAAAAAACCCCAATTTAAAAAGCCAAAAAAAAAAAGGAAAAAAAAAACCCCAAAAGTTTTTTTTTTTTTTTTAAAAAGGGGGGCCCCGGGGGAAAAAAATTTTTTGGGGGGGGGGCCCCCGGGGGGGGGGGGCCCGGGTTTTTTTTGGGGGGAATTTTTTCCCCCCTTTGGGGGGGCCCCCCCCCCCCCCCCAAAAAAAAAAAAAAATTTCCCCCTTTTCCCCTTTTTAAAACCCCCCTTTTAAAAAAAAAATTTTTTTAAAAATTTAAACCCTTTTTTAAAAAAAAAAGGGAAAAAAAAAAGGGGTTTGGGGGAAAAATTTAAAAATTTCCCCCTTTTTTTTTTTTTTTTAAAAAAAAATTTTTTAAGGCAAAAATTTCCCCAAAAAAAGGGGAACCCAAATTTTTTTAAAAAAATTTTTTTCCCGGGAAAAAAAAAAAAATTAAAAAAAAAAGGGTTTGGCCAAATTTAAAGGGCAAAAAAAAAAAGGGGGGGGGGGGTTTTTTTTTTTAAAGGGGAAAAAAAAAGGGGGGGCCCCAAAGGGGGGCCCCGGGGGTTTTCCCCCCCCAACCCCAAAGCCCCCCCAAAATTTTAAACCCCAAAAAAAAAACCCCCCCCCGGGGGGGGAAAACCCCCTTTTTTTAAAAAAATAAAAATTTGGGGGGGGTTTTTTTTTTCTTTTTGGGCGGGTTTTTTTTGGGTTTTTCCCCCCCTTTTTTTTAAAAAAAAGGGGGGCCCCCCCCCAAAAACCCCGGGTTTAAAAAATTTTTAAAAAAAAGGGGGGAATTTTTTTTAAAAAACCCCCAAAAAAAAAAACCCCAAAAAAACCCCCCCCCAAAAAAAAAAACCCCCCCCCTTTTTTTAAAAAAAGGGAAAAAAAAAAAAATTTTGTCCAAGGGCTTTTTTAAAAACCCCCCAAAAAAAGGAAAAAAATTTTTTTCCCCCCGGGGGGAAAAAAAAAAATTTTTAAAACCTTTTTTGGGGGGCCCCGGGGGAAAAAAAAAAATTTTTTTTTAAAAACCAGGCCCCCAAAAAAAAGGGTTTTGGGCCTTTTAAATTTTTTTTTTTAAAAAAAAAAAAAACCCTTTTAAAAAAAAAAAACCCCTTTTAAAAAAGGATTAAAAAAAAACCCCCAAAAATTAAACCCCCCCCTTTTTTTCCCCAACCCAAAAAAAAAATTTTTAAAAAAGGGGAAAAAACCCCTTTTTTCCCTTTTTTTTTCCCCCCTTTTCCCCCCCAAAAAAAACCCAAAAAAAGGGGGGGCCAAAAAACCCCCCAAACCCCCCAAAAAAAAAAAAAACCCCCCCCCCCCCCAAAAAAAATTTTTTTCCCGAAAAAAAACCCCCCAAAACCCCCCCCCCGGGGGGGAAAACCCCCCTTTCCCCCTTTAAAACCTTTTTCCCAACCCCAAAAAAAGAAAAAAATTTTCCAAAAAAAAAAAAAAAAGGGGGGGTTTTTTTTAAACCCCCCCCCTTTTTTTAAAAGGGGGGGGGGGAAAAAAAGGGAAAATTTAAATTTGGGGAAAAAATCCGGATTTTTTAAAAAGGGTTTTTCCCCCCAAAAAAAAAAACCCCCCTTTTTTTCCTTTTTTCCCCCCCCCAAAAAAACCTCCCCCCGGGGGTTTTTTTTTTTGGGGGTTCCAAAAAGGGTTTTTTTTTTTTGGGGCCCCAAAAACCCCCCGGGGGGGGAAACCCCCCCCCCCCCCCCCAAAAAAAGGGGGGCCCCCCCTTTCCAAACCGCCCCCTTTTCCCGCGGGGGGGGTTTCCCCCTTTTTTTTCCCCCCCCCCCCCAAAACCCCCCCCAAAAAACCCCTGCCCCCAAAAAAACCCGGAAACCCCCAAAAAAAATTTTTTTCCCCCCCTTAAAAAACCCCCCTTTAAAAAAAAGGGTTTTTTGGGTTTTCCCCCCCGGGGGCCCCCCCCCAAAAAAAAAGGGGGGGGGGAAAAAAAAAAAAAGGGGGGGAAAAAAAAACCCAAAAAAAAGGGGGGGGAAAAGGTCCCCCCCAAAAATTTTTCCTTTTTTTTTTTTTTTTGGGGGGGTTTTTTTTTTTTTGGGGTTTTTTTAACCCCCTTTTCCCCAAAAGGGGGGGGCTTTGCCCTTTTTTTGGGGGGGGAAAAAGGGGGGGGGAAAAAAAAACCCCCCCCCCCCGGGAAAACCTTAAAACCTTTTTTTTAAATTTTTTTTGGGGGGTTTTGGGGGGGCCCCCCAAAAATTTTCCCCAAAAAAGGGGTTTTGGAAAAAAAAAAGGGGGGGAAAATTTGGGGAAAATTTTTTGGCCCTTTTTTTTTTAAAGGGGAAAAAAAAGGGGGGTTTTTTTTTTCCCCCTTTTTTAAATTTTTAAAACCGGGAAAAAAACCCCTTTTTAAAAAAAAACCCCCCTTAAGGCCCCCCAAAAAATTTAAGGGTTTTTTTTTGGGGGGGAAAAAATTTTTGGGGGGTTTAAAAAACCCAGGGGAAAGGGGGGGGAAAAAAAACCCCCCCCAGGGGGCCCCCCCCGGGGCCCCCGGGAAAAAAAAAAAGGGGGTTTTTTTTAAAAAAAAAAAAAAACCCCCCCCCTTTTAAAAAAAAACCCCCCCCCCTTTTTTTTTCCCCCCCCCCCCCTTTTTTTTTTTTTGGGAATAAATTCCAAGCCCCAAAAGGGGTTTTTTTTTTCCCCCCAAAAAAAAATTTTTTGGGGGAAAGGGTTTTTGGGGAAAAACCCCGGGGGTTTTTTTTTCCCCCCCCCTTTTTTTTGGGCCCCCCCCCCCCTTTTTTTTTGGTAGGAAAAACCCTTTTAATTTTTTTAAAAAAATTTTTGGGGGGGGGTTTTCCCCCCCCAAAAAATTTTAAAAATTTTTTTTTCCCAAATTTTTTAAAATTTTTTTAAAAAAAATTCAGGGGCCCCAAATTTTTTTAAAAATTTTTTTAAAAAATTTAAAATTTGGAAATTTTTTTTTTTTAATTTTTTTTTTTTTTTTTTTAAAAAAAGGGGGGTTTTTTTTTTTTTTTAAAAAAATTTTTTTTTCCAAAAACCGCTCGGGGGGTTTTCGGGGGGGGAAAAAAAAATTTTTTAAAGGGCCCCCCAAAAATTTTTTGGGAAATTTCAGTTTTTTTTTAAAAATTTTTCCCAAAAAATTTTTTTTGGGGGGGGTTTTTTTTTTTGGCCCGGGAAAAATTTTGGTTTGGTTTTTCCCCCAAAAACCCCCCCCAAAAAAAAAGGGGGGGGGCCCCCCCCCCCCAACGCCTAGGAATGCCAGAAGCAAGAAAAGGAGACAAACTCGCTCCTCCCGTTTCTTTTTTCAAAGTATAAAACTTAGCATGCTTTTTTTCTCTCTCCCTCTCCAGCCAGGTCATACACCCTACTCCTTCACCTCCAGCAGGTGTGGGGACCCAACCAAGTTTGATTCCCTGTACCACTTATTTTAGTATACTAACGTCTCCCAATTGCTAATTATTTTGATATCTGGTCACCAAAGGAACATCTACTGAAGTTAATGGACTCAGGCATGTTTATGCCTGCATAAAACAGACTGCAGGGCATGCGGTACCCTTGCTTGAGAACCGGGCTGTTGACCATAGCTGAGCTGCTCTTGTGTGCCTTCAAGTCATTTATGTCTTCTGGTAGGCCTAAAGTGAAACTATTACAGGGGTTTCTTGGCCAGATTCATTCAGAAGGGGTTTGCTGTGGCCTTCCTCCGGCTGAGAGAATGTGACTTCCCCAGAATCACCCATGAAATAGCAGAGCTTACTTCGTAATAATCTCCCTTTCCTCCAATGAGGGTGGCATGGTACAGGACACGCAGACACTCCTGTTTTGCATCCAGTGTTAGCTCACAAGAGTCCTGTGAATTACTTTAGGCCAGTGCTTGGTAAGCTGTTTGATTTGGGGCACCAGTAGGGGTTTTTCCCCACTGTGTCAGAGACTAGCACTGTATTTGTGCCCATTTATTAGAGCTGTTTCTTTCCTAGAAACTTGCAGCAAACAGCTCATGGGCTGGTGCTGCATTAGGCTATGAGATAAAAAAAACTCCCAACAGGCCCAGCCAGCACAGCAGATTTTGCTGAAGGCTGCAGTTCAGCAACATCTAAAGGGCTACAGAATTCATACGTGTGCATGCAACTTCAAGTCAGCTGTTGACTTATGGTGAACACATAAATTTTTGATAGTTTTCTTAGGAAAGAAATACTCAGAGATGGTTTGCCAGTTCCTTCCTCTGAAATATAGCCCACAGTACCTGGTATTTGTTGGCAGTCTCCCATCCAAGTCCTATGCAGGGCTGACCCTGTTTAGCTTTCAAGATCAGACAGGATCTGGTGCCTTTAGGGTGCTTAGGCTCTGTATGCCTTTCAGGTAAAATACTTGGTTCAGGGTCAGACAGGGAGTTTGTTCAGTGGCTGACATCTGAGAAGCTGTAAATTGTGTGCTCAGTTTAGTGCTCTTCAGCAGAAAAAATAACCTATCAGGAAGAAAAGTTCTCATCAGGCCTAGCTCTTATTGTGCTACTTTTCTTCGTATAGTGATGTATTCCAGGACAATGCTACTTAAAGCGGTGGCACAGTCCATGGCAGGTTTCCAGCAAAGAAAAAAAAGCAGTTGTCAATGGGCACAAATATGGTGCCAGTCTCTGGTGCATCCTGCCAGTCCCATATATCAGATAGCTTAAGAGGCACTGCTATACAACATACCTATGGCCAGCTCTTTGAAGCTGTACAGATCTCTTGAAATTCCCATAGCTGTTAACAGGTGGTGCTTTATACTGGGGCCAGCAGCTGGTAGATTTCTACTAAGGCAGAAGGAAAAGCAGCCCTTTAAAAACCACCTGCTCTTTGGGAAGGCCATCATATGCAAAACCCTTATTGTGACCCATACATGCTGGATTCCTGTGAGGGTCTCATTGGAGAGGGTAGTGCTTGGGGGATCCCCCTCCTCCCCATATGAGCTGCTTTCCTGCTGTAGCATGTGTTTTAGAGGGAGAGCAGCATCAGCAGGGACAAAAACTCTAGAACAGCTGCTGTGGTTGTCATGAACACTTTGGCACTGCTTCTGTTCCTCCAGTGTTTGAAGCAGAGGTTTCACAGACAGGCCAGCTTTCACAGATCTGAACCTACTGGTAGCTGACTGTATAATTTCCAGTATATCAAACATCTGTGAATTCCAATTGCAACAGAATTACTCCCCACACTGCTGCCCTAAATTATCAAAGAGCAGGTTTTTGTTTTGAAAGACCTGAACCTGGTTTACATACAGAGGAGAAAACAGACTACCATTTCACATAGATCACATTTTAGAATTACCCCCACAAAAAAAAAAATATTCACTGCAAAAACAAATATTCAGAGCTGCTTGTAACATTTTTTCCCCACACAAGAACTGTCATTTTTAAAAAATTGCATGTAAGCAAGTCCCTGTTAGTTATTTTTTTATTCATCTACCACCCATCTAGAGGTGTGTGAGAGACAGCAAACTGAACAACAACCTATTTAAAGATTAGTGCTTTGAACTGGGTGATCTTCTTAGCTGCTAGCAGACAAAAGTTTCAGATGAAAAAATCTCATGGAAAGTGTTAGAACATACATTACTGGAAAGAACAGGAGTGAGGTAGAGCTGGTGTTTTGCCATATAAGAACTGGTTTTGGGTGGCTTTGTTTTCAGAACTTTATCCTTCTCAAGTTATCAGTCCCATGAAGACCAAATATCCACAGGTAAAATGGTGTGAATTAAGTGTATGGAAGGAATTCAGCCAGCAGGCAGGGGACCATACCTACTTATTTGGGGATCATTGGCAATATATCCCCTAGAAAAAACATGACAACTGAAGGGGAAATGAAGTTATCACAACAAAATCACAAAATGGTGCTGAGCGGCCTCTTTTTCATCCTCTAGCAGTGATCTTCTTGCACAAGTACTCCATTCTAATAAACAGAGCTAGCTCATTTCATTTAGAATGCAGCCGCATCCTTTTAGCAGTTTTCTTTCTGTGAGCCAGTGTGGTGTAGTGGTTTGGATGCTGGGCTAGGACTCTAGAGACCAGGGTTCAGATCCCCACTTGATCGTGGAAACTCACTGGGTGACTTTGGACAGGTCACATTCTCTCAGCTTCAGAAGAAGGAAAAGAAAAATCCTTTGGAAAAAAATCTCACCAAGAAAACCCTGTCATAGATTTGCCTTAGGGTCACCTTAAGCTGGAAACAACCTGAAGGCAAATACATAACAAGTTTCCTTTCTCTTGCTCCTTGTATTTACATAAAAGGGGGGAAAAACAGCACTGAACCCTTTGATTCTGAAGTTTCTTGGGGAAAAAGTGGCACTTTTAAAAGAGGGGGACTTGTCTGACTGCTAAAATAACTGCATTCTTTTACATGCCTACTCAGAAGTAAGCTCCCTTGAGAGTTTCCACCACTGCTCATTTTTTTAGCAGAACCACTTTAAATCATGAGAGAATCTGCATCACTAACTTGCTCTGCAAAAGTTTAAAAAATCTAAAATCTAAATGTCAGAACTCAAGTTATTTCACCATCTTGGGAGCAAACTGCTTTAATTCTGAATTGCTGTATCTTGGTATGTTTTTACCACATGCATTCAGTTGAAGGAGAAAGGGTGCAATTTTGCAATTGCTCTACCTTGCAAGAAGCAATAATAGTGCTAAGAATAAATTTTCTAAATACAACTAAATAAAAACCTGTCAAATGTAATTACATTGGATTAACTAGATGTGATAGATCAGTGGCAGGGGGAAGGATCCCCCTCTTAAAAGTTATCACAGCTTTGTTGTTAGATCTTGTTAAGTCAACTTCAGTTTATGGCGACCCTATAAATGAGAGGCGTCCAAGTCAACCTATCATCAGTGGCCCTGCTCAGATCCCACAGACTCAGGGCTGTGGTTTCTTATCTACTTGTGCTGGTGAATGCTTACACTTGCATAATCCTTCATAATGTCACTTTTGTACATTGGCATGTTATTATTGAATTTCCATATAGAGGCAGGTTGCAGTTTAGCTCAGGGTTGTGTTTGTGGATTTGTGATGTCAGTTGAGACTGATGTAAATGGGGGAAAGCCAATTCCATAAGGAATCACTGGAGACCAGAGGAATGCGTTCCAATAGACATGAAGTGCTATTCAACATCTTCTTCAGTGACTTGGATGAAGGAGTAGTGGGCATGCTGATCAAATTTGCAGATGACACCAAGTTGGAAGGGGTTGCTAATATGCCAGAGGACAGGATCAAAACTCAAAATGACCTTAACAGATTGGAGACCTGGGCCAAAACTAAGAAAATGAATTTCAGTAGAGACAAATGTAAGGTCCTGCACTTGGGCAGAAAAAATGGAATGCACAAATATAGGATGGGGGACGCGTGGCTGGACAACAGTACTTGTGAAAAGGATCTGGGAGTCTTGGTGCATCCCAAGCTGAACATGAGTCAGCAGTGTGATGCAGCAGCCAAGAAAGCCAATGCAATTCTTGGTTGCATCAATAGGAGTATGGTGTCTAGATCGAGGGAGGTAATGGTACCACTCTATTCCACTTTGGTTAGACCTCATTTGGAATACTGTGTCCAGTTCTGGGCACCTCAATTCAAGAAGGATATCGACAAGCTGGAGCATGTCCAGAGGAGAGCGACCAAAATGGTGAAGGGTCTGGAAGCCATCCCCTGTGAGGAGTGGCTTAGGGAATTGGGGATGTTTAGTCTGCAGAAGAGAAGGTTAAGAGGGGACATGATAGCCCTGTTTAAATATTTGAAGGGATGTTAAGTCGAGGAGGGAGTGGGCTTGTTTTCCGCTGCTCCAGAGATTAGGTCAAGGAGCAATGGATTCAAGCTGCAGGAAGAACCTTAGGAAGAACCTTAGGCAGAACTTCCTAACGGTCAGAGCTGTCCAGCAGTGGAATATGCTGCCTCCTTCTTTGGAGGTTTTTAAGCAGAGCCTGGATGGCCATCTGTTGGGAATGCTTTGTTGGGGGTTGGACTGGATGGCGCCTGTGGTCTCTTCCAACTCTATGATTCTATGAGTGGCTACATTCATTACTCAAACCAGCACCATTTCTAAAGAGGTCTGAAGCAAAATGTGCAGATGCTCTCCCAAAGGACCTGAAGAGGCAGCAACTCCTAATCCTTGTTTGGCTGGGATGAGATGGCTCACCATTACATGATAGAACCTCTACAGAAGAGCACACAAACAGAGAGCAACTAGTCAGAACTGTGTTCTTCTGCAACAGGTGCAGAGGGTATACTAGGAAGAGAATCTGTACATCTCCTCTATAATAACTGCTGTGCTTAAAAAAAGTCCTTGCACAAATTACTTGCCAATTTCTATTTTTCCACTCAGTCCCTGATAATAAGCAGGATGCCACAAAGGTCTTTGCTATTTTTACTGAAGCTTGCTTAGTAGAGTTATCCTTTTTGACACTGTCTTACCTACTTGCTCAATGTAAGCAAGTAAAAGAAACCTAGTCCAGTCAGCTTTTCTTATGCTAACTCATCTCATCCTCATTGTCGCAGTTATCATACCTTGCTTAACTGCACAGGCACACTGGGAGAGTTATAAATTGCAGATGAGACTTCTGTGGTCAGTCCTCCATATCCACAGATTAAGCCAACCACAGCTGGAAAATAGTAAAAAAAAAAAAATCCAAAACCATTTGAGTTGTTCACCATTTTATGTAAATGACACCGTTTGACTACACCATTGTATATAATGGGAGTTGAGTATCCATGGATTTTGGTATCTATAGGAGATCCCGGCAGTCGCGTGCTGGTGCTGGTGCGGGTGGGGATTCACCCTGGGCTGCAATGTTTCTAGGGTGTCCTGGCCTGTAGCCACGTCCTTGCGTGCTGCAGCCATGCCCCCGTGCACAGTGAGCACGCCTCTTGCACCATAGCCCCCCTTCCACACACTCCAAGCTCCGCCACTGGATTCTGGAACCAAACTCCAGTGGATACTGAGTGCTCACTCTACTTATTTACTTCAGGAGAAACATTGTAAATTTGAAATGTGTGTATGTGTTGTGTGCCTTGAAGTTGTGGCCAACTGATGGTTGCCCTATAGCAGGGCTTTCCTTTGACGCTCTGAGATGCTGTCAAAATATAATATTCCTGCAAGAAAACATTTCAGTATTAGAAGTGGCATCTATCCTACATATTTTTAATGATTATATGTATGTCGATTTCGCTGCTTGTACATATAGAGTATGCATGCTAGAAACTGCATGCAATTTCATCTTCTGAAATCCACATAGCCATGCCATTTAACCTGTAGTGTTCTGACTGTTGGCAACACAGAGATTCTGTAAATGGCAACATAAAAACATAGCAAGAGCTAAGCTGGAGTCAACTTGAGAGCTGCATAATCCAGTATTGTTTGTTTAAAGTATTTCTGTATTGCCTCCCAGCCCACAAGGGTTCCTGAGGTGATGAATAAAAACATTTTAAAAAAAACAGTAGAATACTCTTTGAAGACTCCTGAAAATAGTCTGAAAACAATCCAGTTTTGAAACAGTTATTTTCAGATATTGAATGCCTTGTGGAACGGCATAGTTTGGGCTGCCCGCTGGAAGCTTAAAACAGATAGGGCCAGCCTAACTTCCTTGTAGCAGTCAAGGCACTGCTACAAAGAAGGCACTGCTACATGTAGCCACCAATCTAACTTGGATGTGTTGGGACATGCAACACAGGCCTCCTCTGAAGATCTCAAATTTCTGACAGGCTCATATGGCAAGAGTTGGTTTTTCAGATATCTTGCCCCAAGTCATTTAGGGCTTTCTAGGTAAACACCAGCACCTTGAATTGAGCTTGGAAACAAACTGAAAGCCAGTGTAGTTCTTGCAGGGCCAGTATTGTATGGCCTCTAAAATGTACATTGGCAACAGTTTGGCTGCTCCATTTTGCAGTAAGTGCAGCTTCCAAAACACTTTTCAAGGGGAGGCCCACATACAAGCCAGTACAGTAATCTAATAATGAGGTAACTAAGGCTAGATCTACGTTCTCCAGGAAAGGGCACTCCTGGATAGCACAGCAACCTGGCTTTCCAGGAACATTGCTGTGATCAAGAGCACCCCCAAATTATAAACTTGATTTTTCAGAGGGAGTGCAACCCCACCTGGAACTGGCTATGATCCCAATTCCAGGTTGGCTTTTCTACTGATCAGCAGCACTTCCTTCTTGTCTGAATTAATAGTCTGTTCACCTGCACCCAGTCCTTAACTTCAGGATACTGATGACATCCAACCCAAAGTACTGGATGACCTCTTGCAGTGGATTTATGCAGATGGTAAAAAGCATAGGGGAATTGGCTAATGGTCAAACGGCTGAGAAAGAGTTACCCAATACCACTCTCTGGGAATGTTCAGCCAAGAAAGACTGGAACCATTGCAAAGCAATGGCCCCAAACTCCTATATGAGCCAAACAACCCAGAAGGATACTATGGACAATGGTATCAAAAGCCATTGAAAGATCCAGGAGGAACAGCAGAGACACGTTCCCCGTTCAACTCCCAGTGTGGGCCATCCACCAAGGCCATTTCATATGCTTTCCATAACCAGCTAACGAGAAACATACAGAAAGTCCAGAAAACAATGTGAGGGCAATATATACGTACAGCATATATATGTACAGCTTTGTTAATGAAGATTTGTTCCTGTGCATTAATTTCTTCAATGGAAGCTTTGGTACTAGAGGCAGAAATAACAGACATAGATTTCTACACCACAACAGAGAACAGTTCAGCAAGTTTTTGCAAGCTACACTGAACTAGTAACATGTACATGTGAAATTAAACCACCAGGTCAGGTAAGCCCTGTCTATGGAAAAACATTTTCAACCTTCTAGAGACCATTGAAAGCTTATTTCAAAATGCATCTAGGGACCATTTTTTCCTTCACTAGCCTCCACATTATGATTTCCATTTTGGTGGCCAAACTTATAGATCTATGCTCTCCTTAAAATAAATAAATACACACACACACACACACACACACACACACTCACTCACTCACTCACTCACTCACTCACTCACTCACTCACTCTGGAGGGAGCTGGTAAGGGAGGCCTCTCTCTTCTTCCCTTTTGCATTTCCTTCATGCAAGAAGGGATTCTGGAGTGAGCTGTTGTTTGCCATCTCCATTTTAGGCAGGCACATGCAGCTGTAGTTGGATTGGCTAAAGTAAAATCCTTAAGCTTCATTGCATTGTTTACTGCAGACTTGCTGCTGCAACCTGACACTCAAAATCCATCTTCCTTCATCATGATCCCACTTCTAAAAACTTCCAAGGGTGAGGAAAAGGGAAGGTGGGCAGGTATAAAAAGACTTTGTAAAAATGAGTTTGTTAAAGGCCTTGTTTAACTGAAGCATGTTTGTACTTGTGCTTCCAGCTGGCGTTTATTGTGAGCTGCCCTAGACAATCTGCTCTATGAAAGTTACACATCAATTAACTTTTCCATACACTTTCCAGCAATATTGCTTATTGAGACCAGGACGGCACAGTATATCAAGCAGTCACACTATAAATATGTACGAAGGCATCATGATGTTGGTAGATTTTGGAACTTCTTTCCTGAAAACTCCCAGATGGCATTTGCTTTTCTCACAGAAATTGTACTGCAGGTCAACATTTTCATTGAGCCAGCTCAAATTCCCTCTCCTGATCAGTCCTTGTGTATAAATTGGGGTGGGCAACTGTGCAAGGCTGGGGGGACACAGTAACCCCAGGAGACCTCAAAGGGGAGTACCCCCCCAGAAATAAATTTTGCTCCTGAACATTATGCGTATGAGGGGATTTTCAATATGCTTATGACTCCTTGGAACATGTTAGGCTCAACATAGGCCATTCATTTCCTGTTTTCAAAAAAGATCTCTCCTGGGCCTAAAATGGGCCAAGACTTCAAAATAGGGCCAAATGCCCTCACATCCCAGAAGGCATTTGGGGAAAATTTTAAACAATGACACCTGGAGGCCACAAAAACAGGCCTGCATACCATATGCAGCCTATGAACTACCCCTCCTCCATATACATGAAGGTGGAATTCCTCACCCTAATACATATTACTTTGCAATATTTTAAACTTCATTTGCCACTTTAGCACTCATTCTTTAGAACTCTTCAGTGTTTCTGTTCAAATCTAATCACTAATATTGTACTCTTAGCAAATCTGATTACCTTGCTAACCACGCACTCCAGCCCCTTTATTGACAAACTTTTAAAAATGGCCCCATACAGATCACTGAAGCATTCCATTGTTTTTCTGTCTCGTTTTTGGAGCTGAGGGTTTATTCTCTTTAACATGCTCCTGATCCAAAGGAGAACCTCTCTTCTGATTCTATGACTGCTGACCTTTATGCAGTTTTTGCTGAGGAAGTTTGTCAAAAGGCTCTTTGAAAGGCCAAGGAAACAAGGTCTACCCCTTTACAAACTTGTTGACATTCCTGAAGAACTCAAAAAGATTAGTGATTTACTTTTGCGGAAGCCACGTTGGCTCTTCTTCAGCAGTATCTGCTCTCTTACATGCTTGGTGATTTTATCTTTAATACAGGCAAAACCCAGTTAACAGTCTCTGATAAAGGAAGCTCCTTTTCCCAAAGTGTTCTTACAGGGCCTAGCCCAGCCCCTCCTTTTTTACCTTCTGTCTAGGTAGGTTTTTTTTTTCCTCTCAGTATTCGGAGGACAGTGAAGGAAAGCTAGATGCAGACAAGACTTGCAGCATTGGGTTGTAACAGTGTGTCTACAGCAATTAATGAAATAAAGCTTTAGATGGGAAGAATGCAATTCTACTCCAGGTGACCCTACTGTAGTGGAGTGTGTTTACATACAACAGGCAAGGTAAACGGCAGTCTCCAGAATCCACTTACTGAGAATGTGTGAGAAGCAAAACAGAAAAGGAAAGCAGATAAGCCTGCCTCACCAGTTACCCTGGCACACTGACAAAAGCATGCATCTGTTAAGTCTCATGGCAACATGGAAATAAAAATATGGAGGTTGCAAGAAAAAAAACCCAGGATACATTTTGGAATATGGTTTCAAGTCATTTCTGGAAGATACAAAATGTTTTTGCTTACACAAGGCTTACCTGACCTTGTTCTATCTCACATGTGCATATGGTTAGTTTTGAGTTAAGAATTGCTGAAACATGTTGACTGGCACTTCCTGGCACTTCTTTTTTGTGATGTAGGAACATAGAAATGTTATTTCTATCTCTGGTTCCAAACTAAGTCCAGAAACACATCCACTTCCATAACTGAGGTATACCAGCAATTACTTCCATCTAGTTCCTCTAAACTGATGTTAATAGGCTCTGATTTCCTGGACCCCTTTTAAGATTGGTACCAAAATATCATAAACATGTACCACAGTGGTACAATTTCAAATGTGAAACTAAGATATAGCTTAAGATTTGGTCTCTGTACTAGAGAACTGGAAAATGAGTCAATATTTGAATTCAAGAATTCTCAGCTGAGTAGCACCTGACTCCAGCTTTTTTAAAAAATTTGACTGGGAGGTCCTCTCCCCTCAACACTATTTTCCTCTGTCCCCTACACTTCTTTCCTGGTAACCGAAGTTCAGGAAGATACTCACCCTACATTTTCTTCAGTAATGACAAATCCAAGTAATTTCGCTTATCTACTTCAATTCCATTGTCACTCAATAGTTCAACTGCCTCTCCAGCTATTTTCCAGTTCTGATGGACATCCCATTAAGTCTTCAATACCGTCCCAAAGATAGTTTCTCCACCCCATGTGGTGTGCTTGCATTTCACATTATGCTGGCTTAGGTTCCAGGAAATACTTTTATTTTCCCCAAGTAGGTGCCCTTTCCTCAGGTAGCTTGACATTGCTTGTTAACTATGCCTGTATGATATCTTGGTGTTACCTTTCCTGACTCCATGAAGGAAGTACAGCTTCTCTGAGGTTTTGAAAAGCCTTGGCTTACCCTGCCCCCACCCACCAAATAAACCTCTAGACTTACCTGTTACTACCAATTGTCATCTGAAGTCAAGTGAAGTTCAAGTAAATACTTGAAGCCAGCTCAACTCTTGGCTTAATCATTCAATTGACTTCTCACCCCAGAGTTAGGTCTACTTCAAGTGTGACATTTGCCTTCAGAACAGGAAACATCTAAAAGGGGGATTAGTATTGGATAACCTCTGACAAACTGATGAGTGACAGCTGTTTCATAAATAAAGATCATATAATGAACCACCCTGTAAATAGTAAACTGGAATTCATGTTGTTATCAGAGCTGGGACACATCCTGTACAGCTTCCTGTTAACAGGCCATGCGTGCACATAGCTGTTAACTGAGCCTTGTCAGAACAACTGTTAGAACAGAAATGCATGCCCACCCACCTAAATTTCTCATATGCTAAGTTATATAAAGCAGAAGAGTTAAGCACTGCATTTGAAAGACTCAATTATAAAAAAAAAATTGCATTCCAATCAGTCCCACTTCCTATGCTGAACAGTTCTGAGCATGACAGCATAGCACATGAAACCCCCTTTGGCATATAACAGTTGCTCTTTGGAAGCAGCAGACATTTACCAAGAAGCTGCTTACTTACCATCTGGCCTGCACAAAAGCTGTTATCCTAGTATTAGGATGTCAGGCACAGTAATAAGGAACCTCTGGTATGACTACCTACTGTTTTACTTTCTGGTAAGAGCTTAGAGCTATGGTCTTTACCACAGGATTTAAAAACAGGCTTATGGAGAGATTCTGTTGTGAAATAACATTTCAATACTAAAAAAATGGTACGTTCTAATTTAATCACCCACTTCTAAAAATTATGCATTTCTATAGTGAAACGCTGATTGTCCTATCCTATTAGTTTCTGATCCACTAGCTGCGAGGGCCAGGCTTCTGCAGTAGTTTTCCCTTCAGGAGGACTTTTTAAAATACATGCTTAGAAAGTGTTGACAAGTTCACAAATAGAACAAAACATAGAACATTAGGCATGAGACACAGAAATACTTTACTCCAACATCTACTGTATGACTGCTCTTCAGAATTTGTAACTGTAAAATCCTTAGTATGTTTCATATAACACTTTGACATTATACTGAGATTTTTAATGAACTAGTAGTGACTGCATGGGTACAAAATCCAGGGCACTAGCATTTATAACACAATGAACCCTCTACTTTGAAAGGGGTTGTGTGTGCAAGACTCTGGCAAAAGTGGGAAAAATACAGATAAAAATAAAATCACAAACACCAAGTTTTTTAAAGCTGAGAACACTTCACTAAGAATTTCTAGGTCCTTCAACATGATTCTGTGGTCAGCTTCTGGCAGAAGTGGGCCATAGAGTCATGCTGGAGGACCTAGCAAAAATGCCCAGAGAAGTGTTCTCTCTTGGAATCTCTAGGTCTTTCTAGTGGAAATGGACCACAGAATTGCAGCAGAAGACCTAGAGAGTCCTATAGAGAACATATTTTTTTCTGTAGCAGGGGCAAATAGAGTAAGATCTTATAAAAAATAAAATAACCTGTTAATAATCAAATCTGCAAGTGCTGAACTTACGAAAGTTGAGTGCTCACTGTGGTTCCTTTAAATATCTTTTAGAAGATCAGAGAGATCGTGTAAAGGAATGAATGTGCAATCTTGCATAGATACTTAAGCAGGACACATTTCTAGAACTGAACAAGTTTGACTATAGGAATCTAATCTTCTTTCCTCTCTCCCATTCAACAGTACTAGCTCAGTCTTCAGAATTGTCTATCCCAAATATCTCACAGCAGTAAAATTTGTGTTCAATATAGTAGCTATATACTCTACTCAGCTGTATCTACTCATAGCATTCTAGTTCTATTTTCCAACTGTGTAAACAACTTTAATATTAGCCTTTTCTAATGTCTTCCTCTGCTACTGAGACAGACATGACTATTATGTCTTTTACTAATTCTGCAATTACTACTTTTGTAACTAGTATCATGAAATGAGCTTAATATGCGTCTAGTGTCTTGCTCAATGACTATGAAGGAATGAGTACTCACACCTAACTTTCAGCATCTGTTGTTAACTTTTACTAATTAAAATCAGTTTTATTGCAGAATTTTACAAAAGGCAATAATGTTCAATGACCCAAACAAAAAGTTCTTATGAAAAATACCTACACTGTACATACTTTTCAAAGGTTCAGGCCCTTTGAAATCTTTGAAACCATGTCAAGCTGTGAACATCTGACACAGATCTTCTGCCAACCCACTTGTTAAGCACAAGCCAAATGAGCTATCAGGATCAAGCCTGATGTACAACATCAATGTGCAGTCAAATATTTCACTGAAAAACGTATAAATCTCTTTACATGCTTTCCAGAAGCTATTAGATTTTTGTAGTTCACCAGCATGCTGTCATGCTAGGAGATATCAAACTCAAACCACCCTTATAAAAAAAAGGACAAGTTATTTTAATAACCAAACTTAAGAATGACTTCCTTCCAGGAACATAAATATTGACACAGTTTAAGAAGGCATTTATAAGGGCAGTGTGGCAGAGGAAAACTGAATATTGAAAAGATCTCACTGGAAAAGACTGTAAAATGTGCAAAGAGACAACACATACAGCAAATGAGAGATTCCATAAGTTTACTTTTCAAGTCCATTTTAGATTTTAGTCTAGTTCTTTCCAACAGAGTATGTACATGGACATGCCCTTAAACAGGGCTGGCCAAATAAGTGAAGGCAGGAATTGTAACAGCCTGTTGTCGTCATATTCAATTATGAGATGTTCTGCTGATTCCTTCTATCAGTAACTGCTCACTCATATAAATGCTTTGAGCAACGCCAACATGAGTCTAAAGTCACTGAGAAGTGCAACATTCATCTTGTAATAGCTAGATTCTGTGAAAAACTTTTGACAACATGAAGTTATTTCCATACCCACAGACAGACTGACCCTGAAATCCTGATTCCAGTCAAAAATCCTCTGCTTTGGAGGCACTACAGTCCAGTTCTGCCAGGCTTTCTATATTGGCAAGATCTGTTCTAGGACATTTTTGGAAGACTGTGGAATCCTGTCAGGGAATCTCACATCAAACTCAATAATAAGATCTCCTCGTTGGTTTGGACTCTTTGGAAAGGGAAGGCCTTCTCCAGGAATTCTTCGCTTCATTCCAGGTTTAATGACATCCTTGAATACCATTGGTATGGTCCTACCATCTAGTGTTGGTGCATTCACAGTACAGCCACACAGAGCCTAAGCATAAAAACAAGTCAAGCAATTAGTATATTTATTGTAAAATAAGTAGCTCTCTTTAAAAAGAGAAAAAATTACAAAAAATTGAAGACTTTAAAGAGACAGTTAACCAGATCTCCATGAACACAGATGACAATGTTCACAAAACTGAGCTGAATTTTTAATCTTCCAGCAGCACCCCAATTAATATATTTCTATGGAATCTGCTTTGTCAGCATGCTCTCATCAAGCTCTGATAATTCTGACAGCAGTCTACTTCCAGCAGCCACTCAACAATGTGACAAGTGTGATCATCAGTACCACTGTTATGTAAGGGAAAGGTACTTCTGAAGATCCCTACTTTCTTGTTATTGTGTACTTTCAAATTGTTTCCAACTTACAGAAACCCTACAGTGACACTCAAACCATGCTACTACACTTGCTCTCCCTTACTTTGTTATTTATTTTTACTTAGTTCAAAAATCTAACAGTTTCCACTGAATTTGTCAGAGCCGAGCCCTGGCATGTCAACTTACCTCACGGAGGCTGATCTTGGCTGGGTATATAATATCAGACCCATCTCTCTTAAAAACGCTGTGTGGCTTGTCCTTTAAAACAAAGACAATATCAGCTGGAATGTTGTTTGGCATTTGGTCTCCTTCTTTGGGGAATGTAATCTTAGTCCCTTCTTTCCAGCCACGTTTGACTTCAATTGTTAGAATCTTATCCTCATTGCGTGTGGTTTTTCCATCTGGATTGAGACGTTTGTGGGAAATTTTCATTTTCTTGGTGCATCCACTGTAAATCTCCTCCAAGGACACTCTCAGCTCATGAGTGATGGGTGGATCTTGTTTCCGGCGAATATTTTCATGGCCTCCGCGAGCACGGGTAAAGCCAATGTTGCCAAAGTTTTGAAAACTTGTGAAGGGGTCATCAACGTCCATATCTTCATCTCCGTTCCTCTGGACAAAGAAAGTATCAAAAGGATTCCTCCCACCAAAGAATTCTGCAAACATTGCATGAGGATCTCCATGAAAGGTGTATGTAAATGAAGTGCCATTGGGACCCCCTCCGCTGCAGCTGGGACCACCTCCCTTAAGTCCTGAAATATAGAAAAAACACAAATAAGCCTCCTGCAATTACAACTACTCAGCTGTGCACTTTAAGGTTACGCCATCATCTCTAATCCAGAAAGCCTATCCAAGTATAATTTTTACTTACACTAAAGGTCTGGATCAGAGTTTTAGTTATAAATACTTTAAGCAGTTCTCAGACCCAACAGCTAACTTGCAAGTAGCATGTTGATTATGCTAATCACATCACATCAAACTACAATTCACTTTTATACAAAAGATCCGCTAAATCAATGCTTCTGTTGCCAAAGCCCAACCTAGAATGCATTTCCTCTCACCCTGTGCATGCTAACAATTATAAGTTAAGAACAAATCTTGCTGAAAAGCAGTTCTATCAAGCGAAATGTAGGATTGCAACAGATAGGTTAGCACAAGAATACACTAGAATATTCTAGCAACTACTAGAAGACTTGTGTAGCAAAAGCTCCACCTATCTTAGACAGCTTGTCATGCAGCCCAGTATATGCGGTCCGCTTAGAATGTTCTATGAATGTACAGGAAAGCTCTGCAAATCTAGCATTACTTGTTTAAAAAAGAGCTTCCCTTTAATGCACTACATATATAAATATGCTACTGAAGCGGCTGATGGTTTTCGAAACAAATCCTCCATCGTCACAGAAGCCATTCTAAGTTGCCAGAAAGTAAAGTTACAAACCAAAAACAAATCCAACATAAAAGAGACTGATGCATGAAACAGGAAGCTACAGAAATCTACACAAGGTCGTTTTACGTATTGCTCTTTTCCTCTATCAAATTGATTTCCACTTGATTTCAGAATCTGCTTCCCTATCAGGAAGAACCCGTAGGTAATAATAGATGTTGGAGGAGTGACCTTAATACAATCAGAACAATCCAAACATGGCAACTCATCTGGCTGGCTTCCAGCACGGCAAACTGAAATAACTTGTTTTTCACCCCTTCTCGTCTACTTTCCTCTTCCCTCCATCTTTCTTGGAAAAACCAGTCCTGGCAGGTTAATTGCTGAATCGTCATTTTTACTGCTGTTCCAAAGGGAATAGCATCCTAATAGCATTAACATCGGAGCTGACCATTCGAAAAGAGAAAGCGAGATCTCAAAACCTAGAAGGTTTGGCCTCTTTGGGTGTGGACAGGAGGAGAAAAAAAGGAGAGCAGCTACGACGAAAAGAATCAACAACACGATTTGACCACATTTATCAAGGGAACTTCAACGAAAGGAAACATAAGTGGTCTCAAACAACTGCTAAGATTAAAAAATATAGTATTCTAGCGCCCCATTTCAACACATCACCCCTAAGGCGACCATACACTTTCAGTCTTCCTTGGTTTCCATGAAACCCTGCAGGCATTAACATTAAAGCGAGGCATTAATATTGACTTCCCAGTCTGCCAGAGAGACCTTTCTGTTCCCGGTCCTTTACGCTACAAAGCGATTTCCCAATCTGCTTTTCTCGTTCCCTCCACGAACAGCAAGAGAATCAACAAGCTGAGGCGGGTTTTCTGGACAACCCACTGACCGAGCGCTTAGGCTTGTCCGGGGAGAGATCCTACGGGCCTCCCCAGGTAAACATCTCCAGCACAAGGAGCTCCCCCGACCCCGACCCCGACCCCGACCCCAACCCCAACCCCGGCCCCTCCGCAAGTACGCACCCTCCTCGCCGAACTTGTCGAAGATCTCGCGCTTTTTGGGGTCGCTCAGCACGTCGTACGCCTCGGCGATCTCCTTAAACCGCTCTTCAGCTCCAGGGTCCTTATTCTTGTCTGGGTGATAACGCAACGCCTGTTTACGATACGCTTTCTTAATGTCGTCGTCGCTGGCCCCGCGGGACAGGCCCAATATGCGGTAATAATCTTTCCCCATGGCCGTTCAAGAAGAAAAAAATCACCCACCTGCCCTCCCTCACGCTCGCCGAGTCAAGTCTAATTCCGTGGCAGCGGCTTCCCCCTCCGTTTTTATAGGGCGGGCGGAGGAATCTTCCAGAGCTTACCACAACATTCTCCGCCTAAGCTCCGCCTGCCAATTCTGCTCTAGCCAGTCACAATCTAGTACTCTGAGGTCTCCACCAGTAAAAATGCACTATGGGATGGGCAAAGCGGGGAAGTAACGGTTACAGCCCACCTTCTGATCGAATGCGCCGGGGAGCTTTCGTTCTGCCGGCAACGGTTTTAGTTCTCGGGGTTCCAGGGGCGAGTGCGGGGCGCCCTTGGGCACCGGGCTGATATGTGGCCGCAGGTGCTGGAGCGCAGCGTGGAGGATGTGGATGAGAACCGCTCCCCGTAGAAATACCTTACTCAGCGTTGTGTCCCCTGGGTCATTGGTGCCCAATTGTGTGAAAGAAGCCGCAGTTACTAGCCCCGTCCCCACTTCGCTGCCCCTACCTACAGCTTCCCTCAGCCCATGGATTTTTATCGCCGTTGTTTTAGAGTGTTTTTTTTTAAAGGCTGCCTAAAGCTTAGCTCCACTGAATAGTTAAGATCGTAGTCAAAGTAGTCAAATAAAGGGTTTGTGAGAGCAACTGTGGTGCCCTGGTTTGAATGTTGAGTTAGGACTCCCGGGCGACCAAGGCCATTTCCACATTACACTGTTACACTGCTATTATTCCACTTCCAACATCCTATGGAATCCTGGGGTTTGTAGTTTAGGGAGGGGCCTTTCGATTTCTCAGCCAGGGAGCTCTTTGGCCTCAGGAAACTACAAACCCCAGAATTCCACAAGATATTGAAAGTGGGTTAATAGCACTACAACAGTGCAGGGTGGAAATGGCTGAATTCCTGCTCCACCATGGAAATGCTTTGGATGATCTTGGTTAAGGCATGCTTAGCCTAGGAGAAAGGGAATGACAAACCTCTGAATAGGCCTTGACAAGAAAACCCTATGATAAGTTGGCCATTAGTTACAGTCGACTTGATGTCATACAACGAACACAGATCTCCCCAATTTTACAGAGTTGGGATAACATGTCGCTTTCCAGATGTTGTGGACTGCACATCCTATCTGTCCTTGCCATCATAACCAGTAAGGAGAGAGGAAGGGAATAGAAGTTCAGTGACACAACATGGCCCTCCCTATGCTACACTGAATTAGAACAGTAAGCAAAACTGTATCCTTTTTCTAGAATACTATGGCATTGTAACCAAACCCCTGTGCTCACACTTATGCTGCCCACCAAGTACAGTAGCCATACTTAGTCAGCACGTAACTAACTTAATCTATACAAGTCAGCCAGACAGGCATTGAAGGCCTTTCTCCAGCCCAAGCAAGTTTCAAGTGTCTCAGTGCAAACCTCTGCGCAGGGCCATTCCAACCCATTTTGCTACCTTGGCTAAGCAAAGCACCATCACAACTACCAGTCAAAGGGCATGGTATCCAGTTACAAATAAGTTACTTTGGCCCCTGAGGCAGCAGAGCCCACATATTTGTCTCCCTTGCAGTAAAAAAAAAGAAACTGATTTTATTGTAAGCTGCCCTGAGATGTTTGATTACAGGGCAGGATATAAATATTTTAATAAATAAACAAACAATAAGATGCTACGATAATAAACAGGGCCAAACTAATTTGATGTCTGAGGCAAACAACAACATTTTGAACACACATCTCCAGCCCACCTAGAAAAAAAATATATCATGCAGTGGAATGGAATGGGCTGGAAGCTGAACCCTGATGACAGGAGAGGATCTTCCTCTGCAACTCAAGGCAAAGCTTAAAGGTGTATAAGTCAAGCAGTGCGGTGTTCTCAGTTCCTTTCTCCAAAACCTTTCTTCCATTCCATGTCCCTCACCATCTGCTCTCTAGAGCAGTTGCTCCACTTTGCCTAACAGCAGAGCGGCCCTGATTTTATCAATAAATAAATAAATGCTACCAGTCCTTTCACAACAACCAGAATTGGCTATCAGCCACCTAAGAGGCTAGCTCTGCTTTAATCCTTCTTTATTAAATGGGGCTTGCTCTCAGGTAAGTGTACAGGATTGCACCACAGTTTTAAACCCTGGTTGCTACTGGAACCCTTTGAACTCCTTTTCAGCACTTATTTCTGACTAACGCTTTGGGCATTTCCGCACTGCACTATTATAGTGCTATTATTCCACTTTCAACATCCTATGGAATTTGCAGTTTAGAGAGGGTCATTTAGAATTCTCAGCCAGAGAGCTCTTTGCTCTCAGTAAACTACAAACCTCAGAATTCCACAGGATGTTGAAAGTGGAATAATAGCACTATAACAGTACAGTGCAGAATGGCCAATGACAGAGACCAGGCAGTAATAGTTCTTTCTTCTGTACAATGTAGTCTCTAAAATGTTCTGCTGGCCATTTCAGTAATTCAGAAAATAATTGCTGGTTAGTGTAAAATAATTGTGACTAGAAGTTATTTCAGTTTGTATCTAGATCTAAGCTAACAGCCCTTGTAATACACTATACAGAGTTTCTTTTGGATTATTCTATTTTCCAATTAATGAAGGTATGTAATTGGCCAAATTTTTGGAATAATATAGAAAAAGCCCTATGAAGCTGAAATTTTACTTTTTGTAATTATATATATTTCTGGAATCTTGCTGGTGCTGTGACGTTATATAAAAAGGTCAACACTCCTTAAAAGCAGCATCTGCTGCAGGTTTCTGCTTTCATTGTTCTAAAACCAAACATGGTGGTAATAGATTACTTTTCAAAGGTTGTAACATCACTCCTACAAGCATATGTTGAGAAACACTGAACAGAGTGAGGCTTACTTCTGAGTAAGCATAAATTTGACCTATTCATTGTGGCCATGGAAAGGGCCAATAAATCCTTCTTGCTTATTGCCATTGCACCTGTAAAATCTCACCTGCAGCGCTATTTCAGCCAGGTGATTAATGGACTAGTAAATTTAAGTTCTGACCAGCTGAATGCCTCCTATCCAGATTCATTTACAACTTCTCATAGAATCATAGAGTTGGAAGAGACCACAGGGGCCATGCAGGAACCCACATCAAAGCACTCCCAACAGATGGCCATCCAGCCTCTGCTTAAAAACCTCCAAAGAACGAGACTCCACCATACTCCAGTATATTGCACTGCCAAACAGCACTGACCGTCAGGAAGTTCTTCCTGAGGAATCTCTTTTCCTGTAGTTTGAATCTATTGCTCCTTGTCCTAGTATCTGGAGCAACAGAAAACAAACCCACTGCCTCCTCGACATGACATCCCTTCAAATATTTAAACATGGCTATCATGTCCCCTCTTAACCTTCTCTTCTGCAGAATAAACACACCCAGCTCCCTAAGCCGCTCCTCATAGAGCATGGCTTTCACCATTTTGGTTGCCCTCCTTTGGACACATTTGTCAACTGTGTTGACAAAAACAAATAGGTTTGGGGAAAACAGGCCCAGTGTTATCTGTGCTTCACAATTTTAAATAGAATTAAGCGTCTCTCGGTCAGGGAGGGTACAGTATGGCCCTCCAGATGATATTATATTAGAACTCCCAGCAACCTAGCCGAGATGGACAATGTTGAGGAATGCTGCAGCCCAACAACATATGGAAGGCCACAGATCTCCCATCTCTGATCTAGGTGCTGAATGTTCAGACATATTTATTTGACTCATAAGAATATAAGAAGCGCCTGCTAGAAAAGATGAAAAGGCCTAGTATTCTGTTCACACAGTGGCCAACAAGTTGCCTACAGGAAGCCCATGAGCAAGCTATGTGGGCAAAACAGCACTCTCCCTCTCACATTTATTAGCAACTGATATTGCTGTCCCTGATATTGGAGAAGATAGCTATTCTGGATAGTAGTCACTGATGGTCTTATTTTCCACAACTTTATTTAGCCCCCTCTGAAAGCTACCCAACTTGGCAGCTGTCACTTTGTGGCAGTTAATTCTGCAGTTTAATATGTGCTATGTAAAGAAGTAATTCCTTTCCACTGTGCAAAATCTCTGACATTCAATTTCAGTGGACGACCAGAATTCTAGTATTATGAAAGTCGGAGAAATGCTTCTCCCAATCTACTTTTTTTATCATTACCTGCACCATGTTTACATGAATATATCTCTAACATTTCCCTTTCCTTTTTTTTTCACAGCTAAAGCATACCAAACGTTATAACCATTTGGCTTGCTCATTTCTGGATCTTTTTCTGCTGTACCATATTTTTTTTCAGGTGCTATGATCAGAAGTGTGCACGTTATTCCAGATCTAATCACACCATGGATTTGTATAAAGGCAATATGATTACTTTTCCAATTATGTCCAGGCTCAAGATAGATTTTGCCTTTTTTTTAACCACAGCCAAAAACTATATTGACTTTTTAAAAATTGAGCTTTCTATCACAACCTCAAGATCCCTTTCTTGAAGAGCTAACCCCATCCATGTGTATCTAAAGCTGTGGTTTTTGACCCAGTATATGATATTTCATATTTGTTTACACTGAATTTCATTTATCATTCAGTGCTGATTGCCCCAGTTGGAGAAATCCTTTTGGAACTCTTCGCCATCTATTTTTGTTCTAACCACACTAAATAATTAGGAGCCATTAGCAAACTTGGCCAATTCATTACTCACACCTTGTAGATGACATCAAATTATTCAAGACAGTGAAAACCCAGGAAGACTTCAAAGAGCTCCACGTGTACTTCCGCACTGGGAATTAACACTGGCATTTCCACTGTTTGTTAACTCCCTGACAGGGCTTCTCTGTGATATTTATTTTGACCCTTGGGTGTGGTTGGTATGGTGGAGTGAGATTACTTTCAAACTTGCAGTCCAAACTTGCAGTTTGCTAGAGAGCAGATAAGAGACTAGTAACTTCAGCTGCTGTTGTTGTGTGCCTTCAAGTCAATTCTGACTTACGACAACCCTAAGGTGAACTTATAATGAGGTTTTCTGAGGCTGGGGGTATGTGATACACCTAAGGTTATCAAGTGGGTTTCCATGGTGGAGCAGGGTATTGAGCTCTCGTCTCCAGGGTCATAGTCCAACACCCAAACCACTATACCATGCTGGGCAGGCTTAATAGCTTCAATACTGGATTATTTAATTATTTCCAAATATAAAGAAACACTAACTCCTAAATTCCACTATTGTTCAAGATCTCCATAGACTTAGGCCATTTCCGCACTAGACTGTTATAGCGCTATTATTCCACTTTGAACATCCTATGGAATCCTGGAGTTTGCAGTTTAGGGAAGGGCCTCAAGACTTGAAGAAGAAAGATAAAAATAATTACTACAGAAGGATCACTTAAATCTACAGGTAGATACATATAACGTCAAATAATTGTTCCAAGGTTTTTGGCCGTGTTTCCGTCTTTATTCAAAATACTGAAAATCAAACTAGCACACTCTCTTTAGGTATAGTTCTCCCAATGCTAACTCTCATCTTTTGAAAGGGAAGTGGTTTTGATGTGTGTGAGATATGATTATCAGGTGGACAAGCCTAAAACGATGCATCTATACTTTGACAAACCTTCACTATTACTATTCCAGTTCATTCAGGAAATCTTTAATATTTGTTTTAATTTGCTCTGAAAGAGCCCTTTCCTGATATTTAAAATATTAACACAATAGTGTTTAAATTAAAAAAAATGTATCTATTTGGTGCAAATTTGAAAAATTCATTCTAAAAATTCAAACATGTTGCCTTTGCAGTCAAGTTTATTCTAGCATAATGTTTGTTATTCATATTTATTTATTTAGAGAATTTATACCCTGCACTTCAGTCAAAAAGGCTCCTGGAGTGGCTTACAAATTTGATACTTCTCTGCTTGCAATCTAAAAGGACACACACACACACACACACACACACACACAAACGGCGCCAGTGAGGGAGGGGATGAAGTCCAGTGGATGCTGGCTGCTCTTCTCTCCCTCAGAGGCAACAGGAATGGCAGCTGATATGGAAGGAGACCTCTCACCAGTTGCTGAGACCAACACACAATGGTGGTGTGGTTCCTCAGAGGTCACCATTCCATTATAGCAAGTCTATTTTTTAAAAAATAAAACTAACAATGCAACAGTGATAAAATTTAAGAAATTTTCTGATGTGTTTTTTAACACAGATATTTAAAACTAATTTTTAAAAGAATGACTAAAAAATTGAGTGGACAGGTTAATCGTCCTTTCCCTGCTCATATGGCTATGTTGCACCCATAAGTGTCGATGGCAGATAACAAGATACTGATCAGGAGTTTTTAACAAGCATTTTAAAGTAATAGTTGTGTGTCTAAATGGACACACAATCTTGGCTTTTAGACTCTTAATGGAGAGAATGGATACATATTGTTTAATCAATTAATCATTAATACATTTATTGACTCCTACATCTGTTTCAATGCCTTCTTCAGGTTACAACAAATAAAAAATAAAAATAATCCCAAAATATATGTCTTTTGCAATGATCAGTTGTTTTGTAAGCTATTTTTGTAAAGGTTGAGAAGAGTTTTAGGGATTTTTCTTCTGTTTAATTCATTTTTTCCTGATGGTCAGGAGGATAATAAAAATTGCTAGAATACTGATCTGTTTAAGTTTATTTGCATCTGTCGATTGGCTTCCTTTAAAAAAAATTCAGCACAGTCTGAATATTAGTAATATATGTAGTAGAGAAGCTTTTACTCATAAGCCTTTTGAATGGGAGGATGGACATCCATTAACAACAACAAAGAATACCATGCTGTTGATGCTGTCTGGGAAAGCTCTTATTGTATATGTGGGTGGCAAGGTACGTCTGTGGGTTTGTGGTTAACAAATGCAATGCTGAAGTGAACTGAGAGGTCGAAAGAAGAGAGGACATGCAATATGCTTCATAAGAACCAAACTGAAACAGCCATTTTCTGCTTTACTACTCAAAGCAAGTATTTATTTCACAAATATTTATTTTACAACAAAACACAATAAAACTGCTACCATTGATTAATATAAGTACACTGGTTGATTGCATTTACTTACAAAATCATAAAACTGTGCTAAACATTGAATACAATAGTCTGTACTGATTGTGTATGATCACTAAATATATATTTAGCTTTGTCTCTTATTTTATACATAGCAACAGATGTTTAATTTTTCCTCCCAAGGAATTCTAACAATTGACAAGCCAAAGGAATGGCCAAAGGAAATATTTTGAAGCTTTCGACTAAAGAATAAAGATGTGGACTTTGAATACACTTTCAGTTCCCTCAGCAGGAGTACTCCTATGGCGACACATCTTGTCTCCCCAGGATCTGCCCTTCAGCTCAGCAGTTAGTTGAACAACTTGTGATCAGAGATGAAGCAAACACCTTACCTTCTTTCATCCATGCCTTGCAGTTTCCACAAACAGATTGCAACGAAAAGTGCCCAATTCTTACAAAGTCACAGTAGTTTCACCCATAGAGCTTCGCAGTTTCTCTCCCTGGCCTAGGCCCAGCCAGTTGGGCAGGGAAGGGCAGACCTAAGCCAGCTACATCACTGCCTTACTGTACCTTATTTGTCTTCACTTTCTCCAAAATTATAAATGAATATATATCAGGTTTCAGGCTGTCTATGTAGCTATATTGAAAGATTATCTTTGCATGTATGTGACAAGATCAACAACTGCTGAATACACTCTTGTTTCATCCTTGCAGAAAATGGGAAAGGAAAATTATACCTGTAAGTATTATTATTCCTGCCATCATTGACACCTTTCTCTATTCAACATCTTGCTCATATATGTGACATAACTTCAGTTGAACATCCATAAGAACCATCAAATCAAGCTGGCTGTGGGCAAGAGCAAGAAAAATAGTGTGAACAAGAAGAAAATACAGAAAATGTACAGCTTTTGGAGAATCATGTAAGAACAAAAACGCTCACCCAGACAGGATGAAATAGGATGAGCTAAAGGAGAACTCGGGATGAATGGAATGAGTATAAGGATATATTTGAGTTGACGTGTTTGGAAACTTGTCGGGACAGATGTGAGTAAAGTAGAAAGACAGACTAAAAGTACAGTATAGAAACAGAGCATGCCAGGTCATAATTACATTATTATTAGAAGCAAGATCCCTTCCAGGATAGCAAGGCTTAAAATATATGAAGAATATGGCTTGTATGGAGATTGCCCGCAGTGTGAATCACAACCTGGTATGACTCATAAAGCAAAAGAAAAGAAAAAAAAAGGAGGAGGGTGTTCAAGTTCACCTTAAACATTCAGGGGCCGCCAAATGGGTGCTTGAACACAGAAAACATGCAACAAAGAAAGTGTGATGATTTTTAAAATAATTCTGCTGTTTCAGTCTTTAAGAATTCTATGACCTCATTAGTGAAATAAAAAATAACTTTCTAAAAGATTTAAAGGACTTTCAGAATGAATCTACATGATGCTGAAAATGCATTTAAGCCCTATTTCTAGCCTGCCAGAAGAGATTCAAGAGCTGAATATGTTGTCTGAACTTAAAACAGCATTAAAGACCAGTCTGTTCTGGCAGTCCTATCAGAATGATTTTACATTTTGAATTTTAACAATGGATTTTAAATATGTATTGATAGTTTTAATTAGGCATTTGTCTTGTATGTTCCTTTAAGCTGATATTATACCTTTTAATTATTGTTTTTAACTGATGGTCTGTTTTAATGGATATATGTTATATGTTAATACTATTTTCTCCTGTCTCAATCCATGGGGAGAGGCATAAATATTGTTTGTATTTATTATTATTACACTGAAACAAGACATTCATTGACTTCTGAACAGAACCCTCATTCCTTCCTGCTCTTATGGGTTACGCTTGGAATAAAAATGATTGCCTTCTGCTCCATTTTTTCCATTAATCCAGTTTTTTGGGGGTACTTTCTACATGTGGTCTGCATCCCACTTTAGTCGTGGCTCTGATCCTGTAGGGCAGTGGTTCTCAACCTGTGGGTCCCCAGATGTTTTTGGACTTCAGCTCCCAGAAGCCCTGAGCATTGCCCATAGTGGCTGGGGCTTCTGGGAGCTGAAGTCCAAAAACATCTGGGGACCACAGGTTGAGAACCACTACTGTAGGGGATGAGGTGAACTGATGTTTTTGTTATTTTTTCCCATGGGAATTGATATTTATGTCCTGTCCAGACTAAAGTATGCACACACATGTACCAACACATAGTATATCAAATGGGTGTGAGAGCAATGTATTTTTCCAACTAAGGACAAATGGGAGGCAGGCGCTGAGGTGTTGCTACTTTGGACTGATCCATGAGACCAGAGGATGGATGGATAGCTTGTAGGAGCTCCTTTGCTCTTGTTGCTGCTTCCAGTGATTCAGATGGCTGGCCTTCCATAGCAACATCTTATGAGGATCCAGGGCCTTCAATTCAGCCACTTCCCACATCCAGTGTTTGAGAGGTGAGTGATGGCTAGAGAATCTCAACAGGCTCTCTCACACTGTTCAGATGCTAGAAGAAAAGCCAGACTCCTCCCTCACTTTCTTACCAAAGTGAAAGGAGGGCTGGAGAGAGAGCCTTTGCTTGGGAGTAGTCCCACTGAAGTCAATGAGTAGAGACATCTGAGTAGGCATATATGGGATTATACTGGAGTTTTCAAAGAAGTAGCCATGTTATTCTGTTGTAGCATGAAAAAGGAGGAGGGAGACAAAAATCTCTTCTTAAAGAAAGTTTTAATCCTTAGGGAACTGAGTTTTGGTAAGCAAATTTATTGCTTCCAGACATCAATATTAACTGAGTAGTGTAAAGATCTAAAAACAGCTGCATCACCTTACACAGCCCTTTGCAGAAGGGTCATGGTTTGCATCTTTCTGGATGCTATTACATTCTGTCCCACAGCTATATAAGTATGCTTCATAAAGCTGAATCTTTAACATCACTCTGTCGTGGCATCTGAGGAAGTAGATTGATATCTATGAAAGCTCATGGTAAAATATAAAGCAGTCTTAAAGGCGCTGCTAGATTTCTTTTTTTCTTCTTCCCCTCCCTTTTTCCTTTTTAACAATTATATTGAGAAAATCAGAGATACTGCAAAAGGGTATGTGCAAATGAGACACAAATATAGCAATGTTTAAAACACCAATGAACACATTACAAATGAATGTGCCCATATGTGCATACATAAGTATAAAGAAAAATATTTCCCAGAATAGTGCACATGTGCGTGTGCCAGGGAGTTTTAAAAAAATCCTAAGGGCTGCAGCTCATGCTGATTTATGTGGAAAAGATAATCCTGGATTCATGCTAATGAGAAACCTATGTGTACACTGCTGGCTTACCACTTACTCCCATTTTACTCTTGCCCGTGGCTCAAAGGACCAGTTCAGAGTCAGACTAAAAACATTAGTGGGGCATGCCTTATGCTGACATAGATTAATAATAATCTGGAGCAGATTCAGGAGAGGATCAGAATATAGTGTGCTGTCAGGATTCCTCCCAAAGCCACTGCACATTTGTGGCCTTAAAGGGCCAAGGTTTAAATTGTTTAAAGAGAATACTACAAATAGATAAGAGGCATGATGATGCTTGTGGGAAGCAGGTAGATCAAGGTGGGAACTCTGTGGTCCTCCAGATATTTTTGGAGTGCAACTCTCAACCATGCTACCGTAGATATGATGGTACAGCTCCTGGGACTTGCAGACCAATTTCTGGAAGGCCATGTGATTTCCACAACTAGGCCATTTCTGCACTACACTGTTATAGTGCTATTACTCCACTTTCAACATCCTCTGGAATTCTGGGGTTTGTACTTCAGGGAGGGGCCTTTAGACTTCTCAGCCAGAAGACTCTTTGTAAACTACAAAGCTCAGAATTCCACGGGATGTTGAAAGTGGAATAACAGCATTAGGAGCCCTGGTGGCGCAGTGGTTAAATGCCAGTACTGCAACCACAAGGTTGTGAGTTCAATCTTGCCAGGCTCCAAGGTTGACTCAGCCTTCCATCCTTTCGCAGGTCGGTAAAATGAGTACCCAGCTTGTTGGGGGCAATTAGCTAAAAATACATTGTAAACCGCTTAGATAACACTAGTTGATAGGCAAAATAAATGCTATTGCTATTGCTATATAACAGTGTAGTGTGGAAATGGCCCTAGTATAGACAATGTGGCACAGCTGACCTCTTTCTGAAGAATGTTCCAGTGTTTATCATCAGAAGCATCAGAGGACGTGATGGGAGCTGCTGCCAGTTCATTTAGCAAGGCACATGACAAGGGCATAAAACTTGAGTTCAATCAGCCACAAATTGTTAACTCCACCCCAGTATCTTGCTTAGACAGTGTTGTTGATTCCTATCGTTCCAGAGCTGGAGGAGTACATTTGCTGGCAAGTGAAAGCGTGGAACCAAAGACAGGGTTGGGAGTGGTGGTCAGGGAGTAGCCCCTACTAGAAAACAAGCCGTCTCACTGGGTTTCTCTTTTTGTACATCTGGTTTGGTTGAAATTCCTCAAGCAGCAGTTTGAGGAAGGAGGCTATTCCGTTCCTGTTTCCTACTTTAATACGGGGGCAGTCAGGCAGATCCTATTATCTTTCCATAGATGACTGACTTTAGATGCATGGGTGGGTGAGAAAAGTCTCCCAGAAAGCAGAATACATTTCAGAATAGTCACAAATCTTCAAGTGACTTGAGGGTGTGCACATGCACACTCTCACCCAGACGCAAAAGCATTTCAAAAACCCTGTTTTAGGACCCATGTTCTGTTTCTGACAACCCACCCAGCTTCCCAAGTAGACAGGCTTAATTTCCTCCTCCTCCTCCTCCTCCTCCCTATCTTTGGCCATTTCCGCAGTTGACTGTTATAGCACTATTATACCATTTTCAGCATCCTATGGAATCCTGGGGTTTGCAGTTTAGGGAGGGGCCAGTTGGCCTCTCCTTAAACTACAAACCCCAGAATTCCATGGGATGTTGAAAGTGGTATGATAGCACTATAACAGTCTACTGCAGAAAGGGTCTTTGTCATCATCGAGCTTCTGATTTTGTTTGTACAATCTATGACAAAATTCTTCTTGTTTTCTTTTATTTTCTGGCATGTGTTTAGGTAATGGGAAATGATACGAGGGTTATTTTTTTAGATTTAAAAGAGGATTCAGGGGTTTATGTTAAATTTGTATTATTTTAAAGAGTGAGTCTTAATTCTAATGATTTGTGCTAAGCTTTATCAATGGATCCTGCCCCCACTTGACCTTGAATGAGTCCTGTCACTCACATAATTCATATATAAAGTGGATTTGAAAGCTGTAGGAGAGAGAGGAGTTTTTAGAAGCAGAGCATTTGAATGCGGAAAACCTGTTAGCAAGGTTGAGTCAGCTGGGTGTGGTGCTGAGAATGGAACAGAGAAAACAGTCATTGTCTAGCTCACTAGGTTAGTCACTTAATTTAAAAACCAAAACTGCATTGCCTGTACCAACATGCAAATACAGTACCTAGACTTGCTAATGGCAGTAGCCATACCAGTTAGTAATATTTAACATGCACTCATATGCTACCTTCAGACTCAGCATTTCTCCTAAAACTACAATATGTAAGGCCATTTCTGCCCTACACTGTTATAGTGCTATTATTCCACTTTCAACATCCTGTGGAATCCTGGGGTTTGTAGTTTCCTGAGGCCAAAGAGCTCTCTGGCTGAGAATTCTAAAGGTCTCTCTCTGAACTGCAAACCCCAGGATTCCATAGGATGTTGGAAGTGGAATAATAGCACTATAACAGTGTAGGGCAGCAATGGCCTAAGATTAGATTGATGGTGTCCCACATAGGCATGGCTGCTGGTGAACAGCAGATGGAGCACTATAATCAGCACTTTAATCTATTAAGAATTATTCTTTAACTCTGTGGTCTTGTTTGAAAGCCAGTCTCATCACTTATAATTAGGCAGTTGACTCTACACGCCTGTATGGGTGAGAGCAAATCAATTAACAAAAAGTGCACTGGAAGACAACATTAAGTAAAAGTATTTCAGTCTACCAAAGTATCATAAAGACATAACCTCAGTTATTCCATTACAGGATGTCCAAGCAAATTGTCTGAATGGCTTGGCAGAATTCCTGAGATTGAATAGAGTTCAAAAAGTCACAAACAAAATCTTATAGCTAGACACAGGCACTAATCACATTTGATTTACGGGTCATCGGATTCCTGCTCTATGGAAGCAGATTATTGATGATTCAAAACAACTGGATGATTCAGGACAATTCTCTCAGCTTCTCAACAAGCAAGTCAACTCCCAGCCTAGGCAGAATACTGCCAGTTGCTTACTTTTAGGAAACAAAGCACAGCTCTTACTTTTTAAATAAATTAGAACAATCTCCCTTGTTGTTGACTGCTGTTGTCATAAGTAGTCCTCGGTCTGTCTCAGGGTCTTCTTGATTCAAAACTACATAGACAAAAGTCCATCTCAGCAATAAAATATTCAACCATTCTTCTCTTGGTCAATATGCCCTCAGATCCTTAGTTTTAGTGCTTACTTTTGGTCAGTGTGAACATAGACACACATCAAAATGTATAATAATCCCCTCAAAACCATGAGATATCATAATACATTATTTCACATTGGTAGATATTTTCTAAGTTGACAGGGGCTGTATAGCAGCATGTGTGTGTAATTTGTGTGCACAGCAAACATCTGTGCATTTTCCTTGTATGCACACACACTTTGTTTCTTTCCATTCCATTCAATATAAATTTGGAAAGCTACACGTGCAGAGAGAAAATTCTCACAACATGGAATTTGAGAACAGTAGGCAGAACACAAGAGGCAAAATGAATTCCAACAAAACTCTTACGTTGCGTGGAAAACATCAGTTGGGAGGGAAGGAGGAAGGAAATTTAACAAGAGGGAATGGGGAAAAGCTGAAGAAACAGTTTATTGTTGTTTTGTGCCTTCAAGTTGTTTCCAGCTTATGGTGACACTAAAGTTGACCTTTCATGGGGTTTTCTGGGCTGAGAATATGTGATGTTCCCAAGGTCACCCTTTCCATGTCTGAATTTCCATTTTCCATGACTTTCTATGATTTCATCATCATGATTCCATGATGACACTTTCCATGACTGAATGGAGAATCAAACCCTGGTCTCCAGGGTCATAGTCTAGAGCTCAAACTATCTCACTATGGTTGGCTCTCCAAAGAGGCACAGTATTTTATTATTTTATTTTATTTATTTCATGTGGATGACATCTTTCTCCCAGAGTGGAACCCAAAGCAGCTCACATCAATTAAAAACAACAAGAAAATTTCAAAAGCAATTGAAAATTATCACATTAAAACTGTATAAAATCATTTAAAAGGTGTACAAAAGTTTTTAAAAAAGCACCCCCCCCCCAATAAGAAGCCTTTCTGTTTATTCACTAAAAGCCTGCTTAAACAAAAAGGTCTTTGCCTGTTGATGAAATGAGAGCAGGGAGCGGGACAGCCTTGCCTCCCACAGAAGGGAGTCCAAGGGGGTGGGAACAGCCACTGAGAAGACTTGCTTTCATATCCTCACCAAGAGAGATTGTTGTGGTGATGGAACTAAGGGCCTGTTAGCATGGCACTGTTATAGAGCTATTATTCCACTTTCAACATCCTGTGGAATCCTGGGTTTTGCAGTTTAGGAAGGGGCGTTTGGAATTCTTAGCCAGAGAGCTCTTTGGCCTCAATAAACTACAGACCCCAAAATTCCACAGGAACTGGGGAGAGAAGATGGTGCAGCATCAGCGACTGAACTTGAGCCATAGGAATCTGGATGTCCTTAGAGCTTCCTGGAGGTTAAAGGTACTGGGACAGACACAGTACTAGCAGGCAGAATACACTAAATTCTCAGATGATGATAATTTTGTATGCGGTAGCAATCTCCTTCTGCTTGGCATGACCAAAACAATGGCTTTAAAAATGAACTACGAAGTTCTTTCTCCAAAGAAAGACTGTGCCAATCATAGCACAGACTGTTCCAATCATTGACTAAAAGTGCTAAAACAATGCAGAAACAGGTTAGTTGCTTACACAGCAAATGAACAGAACAGAAGTTGTACATTTGGCTTCCTCTTTAAAAATTATATGAATTTAAAAGTTATGCAAACAAAGCTATTTGCCTCCTCTGCCCCACTTCATGAATTCATCACATGGAAATGTTTCAGCTATCACAATTTAATACCAGCATTGTCTGAATATGAGAGTTTGCAAAAATGAGGGAGCTTTAATGACATAATTGCCTGAATGAAGGCAGCTGCACACTCAACAGCACTGGATTTGGTCTGATGTAACAGACAGAAGGCTGGATTTGGGAAACCTGCATTGAGATTCTAGTACAACCCTGAAGTATTTCAGTTGACCCTGGGGCACCGGACAATTCTCAATTTAACTTACCTAAAAAAGTTTTTTTTTAAAGTAAGGAAGCATAAAAAATCCCAGCCCTGACCTACAGAGAAAGAATGGAACACAGATGTAGCTAATACAAAAAGGGAGACTTCATAATGTATAAGATCCTATGCTTTGGTTTCAAGTGGAAGCAGTTGTTATGACAGATATAATAGCTTTCACTGGTTTTGTTTTGTTTTTTTTTGTTTTTTTTGCTAGTTGTGTGTTACTACACAGTTTGGTATGTTGTAGCACAGAAGTGAATGCTTGGTAGTGTCAGAGTTCAACTCCCAGCCCGTGCTTCTCTGCCTGCAAGGGAAGGAAGGCAATAGTACTTGCGCAAGAGGAGGAGGCAGCGGGGAGTGTACAGTGCTAACCATCAAGTAGAAATGCTAAGCCAAAGCCAAAGCCAAGGTCAATCTAAAAAGTCAAGAATGCTGAAGGTCCATCCAAAAGGTCAAGAGAGCCAGAATACAAGGGTCATGGGAGCTTGAGTAGCAATTTGCCGCAAGCAAACAGCAAGCCATGCTGACAGACTTAGATAGCTGAGGAGAACAGGTGTTTCTCATCATTGTTCGGTTTTCCCAATCTTGCCAAAATGGCTTCCCTCTGAGCCACTCTCTTTTGTCTCCTCGATGACTGAAAGCTTGGGGGGCAAAGGTGGCTCTAATTCCCCTAAATCTTTGCTGGCCCCTTCTCCCTCTGGCACTGGCTGCAACAACTCTGTCTCAGCTTGTCTTTCAGCTGGTGGGAGTGTTGGCAAGATAGTTTGTTTTATCACTTGTTACCCTGATTTCTGGGGTCCCTTGGGGGACACCTCAATGTGCTCCACGTGATGGGGAATGGAAACTAGCCAGAGCACAAGCAATAGCAATGCAAGAGGCAGGGTAACCTAGCAAGATCTTTTTACCCAGTTTTTATGGAGTCAGGCCGAGCCAAAAACCAAGCAAAATTGTCTAATAAATGATTTTATTAAAAATAAAGGCTTGCGCACATATGCATTCATGCACTCACTCACTCACTCAAGACCTAGTGAGGAATAAAAAGAGAGGAAATTGGATAGGGGACTTTGGAGGGTTACAGCTGTGGAATACTGCACTTGGTCCTGAAGTCTGGAGGTCCGAGACAGCAGTGGAGAGAGAGATGAGACTGAGCATGTGGAGGGCTGAGGGGACAGCTCAATGGATGGAGTGATGGTCTGCTGGGAAGCCGGGAGCGATCCAAATTGCTGCTCAAAAACTGGGTCTATTTATGGGGAAAAAGGTACCTGGAGGGCTGATCCTTTCCCAGGGAGAGCAATAGGTACAGGAGCTAGAACAAAGCTACAATATGTCAACGTCCTTTGCATGATTGGCTTTGCTGGGGTTGTCAAAGCCTCGGCTGTATGCAAATCGTCCTCGCTTGATGAGCTGTTTGTCAGATGCATTAATCCCTTCAAGCTGGCTCCTTGGGGCTGAGGACCCTTTGTGTATTTTATGTTTTACATGTCTGGAGGTCTCCTGGGGCTATGTGACTATGGATTTACTGGCCTGACTGGGTTTTTCCTGTTTTCGGCTGTTCGACCGTGCCTGCCTACGTGCTCGTTCGGGGGACCTCTCAAGCACATGTAGATATTTTTAATATTAAATTGTAGACCCTGGGATAGGGTTTATCTACCGCAGTAACACACTAGCTCTGCTTCTGGCACAATCAATTGCTCATCGACCTCTAAGCTGTCGTCTATCACACATACTGTATTGTGTCATATATTCCAACATTTCACAGAGGAAAACTGGGACAAACATAGCCAAGCAATATCAGAATATGGTCAATATGGCTGGTGTTATGAATAAGGAGGACTAGACAACCTAGAGAAGGGCTGTGGCAGCTTGCTTTTGCCCTAGTTTACAGAAAAGGGCAAGATTCCATCTCCTCATCCCCTTTCCTAGTTGCTGAGTTAATGGAGTGCAAACTGCTATGCACTTTGAACTCAGTTTGTAGCAACTGAAATGAACTGAGGACAAAGGAGAAAAGTGGGAGGACAGATAAACTAGGCATTTAAAAAGCAGCTGAAATAGTGGGACAACACAGGATTAATCGGGCCTCTCCTTGCCAAATCAGGACATTTGGAGGTTATGATGTGTAGAATCACTTGATATTTCCTTGTGAAAATTACGTGCTGATGGGCTGAGTGTCAGATTTTAATATGGGCACATCATGAGGCAATCTTAGATGATGAGTTATGTCTTTACTCTCATTTTGTGAGAGAGTATGATAGGAATCATCTTGGACAAACAAGAAAGTATATTGTAATTTTTAAAAATCTATCAAAAGGCAACAGAAGACACACTAATAAACTTGTACACTAGTAAACTTCTCTGTGGGTGCAACCTCTGGTCATGGATGATATATGAAAGATACATGAAATTACTGCTTGCTTCCTTCAAGCAAAACTGGACTGCATGCTTAACTAAATGCTAAACAAGAGAAAGCATAATAATGCTGTATGTGTAGTTAAAAATCAGCTGCCTGCATTTCTCAAAATGCAGACTTTAAACAACAAGTTTAAATTCCACAGGGAGTGCACGCTTGCACAGCTAGCTGCTGATTAGATACAAAACATTTAGCAGTTAGTGTAGCAAAAGATTGCACACCTTCTATTGAAGTATCTTCCAGATGCTAAGCATGTTCAGACAAAAGAGGCACCATTGTGTATTACAAAACCATGAGCTCTGAAACAGGCTAAAGGGCAAATCTCTGAAAGCAAAGGAGGGAAGCAGCATTCTCCTGGAAGTGAGGTTCCTACACCCACCCTCCAAGCCTTAAGATGAGATAGGAAGATAAAACTTGCTGTGACACTCCATTGTGGAGGCATGAATTTGCAAAGACTGTTTCACAAGCTATACGAAATAAACAGATAATATGATAGATGTATAGGTTCAAAATCATAATTATAAACCATCAGCATCACAGTTACAGCACAATTGTATGCATATTTACTCAGAAGTATATGTAAAATATGAAGCTGGCTTATCCTGAATCAGATAATCAATCCATCTACACTATCTTCAAGAACAAGAGATTTCACTCTTTGGCCTACCAGATATTTTGGACTTCAACCTCCAGAAGCCAGGACAGCATGACTAACAATAGAGTATTCTGGGAGTTGGCTGAAAACATCTGGAAGATTTAGGACAGTTTTGTTTGACTGACAGTTGATTTGCAGATTCTCCAGCAGAAGTCTTTCCTACCATCATAATACTGAACTTATTTACTAGTTTCCGATGGTATATTCAGTGAGAAGTTTGAAACTGAGGTCAGTCAGCAAATAGGCTAAATTAATTTGCCCCTTCACTCTAAAATAAATTTTAGACTAACCTGTACAATATCTATCTGCGAGTAGAAGACTGTCCCTTTTAAAAACTGTAATAATGTTTTCCAGCCATATCTATTGTTTCTGAGCAGTGCTCAGTAATGCAAGATGGCTGCAGAAAGACAAATAAGATGTGTCTAGTCTACATAAGCTTTGTCCCACCCCAACATATACATCTGTATCTCCTGGACAGTATCTTCTGTAAGATGGTATTGGATCATATCCAGATGTTCTCCCAAGCCCATTGTGTTCCCAAAAATAGCCAAATAGTCATCTGTTGTATGCATTTTGAAGTGAAGACCTCTGGAATTAAAACTTGGACTATTGCATGGAGAATATGTGCTCTATCACAGACCTGCAGAATCTTTTCTGTGTTCCTTAGAGTGTACTCCTACGTAAGTATGCAGGAGGTTGCAACTTCAGTGTGCCATCTGCCTGTTACTGAAGTCAGTACCAAAACATCCACTTATTTCAACTGAGCAAAATCACAGCTCGACAATGATACATTGCTTGAATGGGGGAAAAGAACGTACACAGCCCAGAGATGTAGAGGTGTTTGCTGCAGCTGCTCACTTGGTGGAGAAGGCCAACTTATCTATCTCGTTGAACTTCCCTTCTCAACCAGTTGTCACAGCAAAAACCTTCAGAACACTTGAAATTACATCCATGCTTCTAGTCTGTAGTTGTCTGGTATCACAACCTAAAACATTTATTCTGCAATTTGCATATATGAGTGTTGTAAAGTTTTCACTGCTCATGGAAAGTAGTGGCTTAAAACAATCAGTCATACAGGGGATTCTTCTACTCTTTCAGCTTCAAAGTTCTAGATCTTCACATCCCTCTTAACACTGAAAATCTTGGAATATACAAATATATATACAAATGATATAGATATATATCCTGTACTTGCTGATATATAAGACGCACCGGCTTATAAGATGCACCCTATTTACATGCTGGCAAATACTATTTGCGGGCTTATAAAATGCACTGGCATATAAGACGCACTCCATTTTCAAACAGTATTTTTCAGGAAAAAAAGTGAGTCTTATACACCAGCAAATAGGGTATATATTCACTTCATGTCAGCTAAGTTATTCGTCAAAAGGAGTTCAGACCAGTTCTTTTAGTGTGAAATACTGTAATGATTCCAGGACTCTGATTCACTTAGTTTCCAGGCCAACTAAAACTCAAGGTCGGTAAAAATGGAATAAAGTCACTGGGGCACCAAGACGATGGTTTATTGATTACAAAAAAATATTAAGTGAGGTGCAGCAATAAAATCCAAGGCAAAGTTAGCTCACATTCCTAAGCTGATCAAAGCAGTTCTCCCTCACTACTGCTGTTCATCAGGCTTCCTGCAATAAACTAGATCAGTGGTTCTCAACCTGTGGGTCCCCAGATGTTTTTGGACTTCAGCTCCCAGAAGCCCTGAGCATTGACCATAGTGACCGGGGCTTCTGGGAGCTGAAGTCCACAAACATCTGGGGACCCACAGGTTGAGAACCACTGAACTAGATGCTGCCTCCAATGGACTGGTTTCCTGGGCTGGACTACTGAATTCACCTGCACATTGAGACTGGTAATCAGATTTTTCCTGATCTTTAAATATGCCTTTCCTCTTGTTCTAGAAAGTGCTGACACTTTCTCAGGCAAGGGGTGGTAGTAGTGGCGACAAAGGAACAATTTCCCAGGCATTCTAACATTATTACCTGTCCTTTCCTCGGCCAGAGAAACTGCAACTAATAAAAGCTGCATCATTATTATTGTTATTGTTGTTGTTAGCTTTAGATCTACTTGATTAACTAGTTAATGACCAGTCATTATGGCACTCATCCCTTAAGCATATGAAACTGATGTGTAGGGTGAAACTGAACATCCTCACAGAATTTAAAGATAACATAAAAATAGATTTGCACCATTAACACTAGTTGACTTGGAACTGGAGAAGAACTCTGGACTGAAGCCAGAGACATCGTCAGGGAGAAATGCAAAAAGAAATGCTCTATATACATTCCAATCCCCAAGAAACAGGACACCAAAGATTGCAGTAACCACTGGACCATTGCAATAACTTCCCATGGAAACAAAGTGATGCTCAAAATTCTACAACAAAATCTTTTACCATATATGGAGCAAGAAATGCCAGATGTCCTAGCTGGATTCAGGAAAGGAAGGGGCATCAGGGATCATATATTCCAAACATACGTTGGATAATGGAACACAACAAAGAATTTCAGAAGGAAATCATCTTGCGCTTTACAGATTATAGCAAAGCCTTTGATTATGTGATCATGCAAAACTTTGGAACACTCTTAAAGAAATGGGTGTGTCACAACATTTGATTGTCCTGATGCATAGCCTGTACTCAGGACAAGAGGCTACTGCCAGGACAGACTTATGGCAAACCACAGTGGTTTCCAATTGGCAAGGGGATCATGCAAGTTTGAATTTTATCACTCTGTATGCTGAATATATAATACATAAAGCAGGATTAAACTCAGAGGGAGGATGCTTGAAAACTGGAGAAAGGAACACCAATAGTTTAAGATAGAATAAAATAAACTCATTTGAAATGTGGTGCTGGGGCAGAATTCTACCATGAACTGCTAAAAAGACAAATGAATGGGTCCTAGAGCAAATCAACCTGAATACTCCTTAAAAGCCAAGATGACTAAACTGAGGCCATTTCTATCCTACACTGTTATAGCGCTATTATTCCTCTTTCAACATCCTGTGGAATTCTGGGGTTTGTAGTTTATTGAGGCCAAAAAGCTCTCTGGCCGAGAATTCTAAATGCCCCTCCCTAAACTGCAAACCCCAGGATTCCAGAGGATGTTGAAAGTGGAATAATAGCACTATAAGCAGTGTAATGTGGAAATGTCCTTGGAGTTCTGCCATTCAGGGCTGCCATTGTCTCAGTTGACTTGATGGCAGTTTATAACAACAAGGGTGAAACTGAGAGCTGACTATACTTCTCATCGACTCTTCCGGAAATTCCAAAACTCTCAAAATACTTCTTGGAATATTTGGAAGACTTTTATGCTTAGGGCAGAGGTGAAATTACAAACTGGGATTCCAAAGTTCAGAATGCTTTAGCATTTTAAGTTAATTTCTTTCCATTCTGTACTTGCCTATACAATACTGTTTTCCAGAAGCTGTATTAATAGAACCTGTACTGGAAATAGACTCATGACCCTGAGGGTACATGCAAAGGACATTTGCTGAGGAAAGAGGATTAAGTAAAGGAGCTAAAATTAATGAGACACTCCTCCTTCCTTAAGTGCTCACTCTTTTGCCCAGTAATCATTTCCTGATTCCCCCTCCTTCATTTCTCTTGTGCCGCATTACAGTTTGCTTGTGTTTTGCTGTAACCGCTTTTTCAATTTTTCTCCCTTGCCCTTATCACTCATACATTTATTAGAAATATTAGTTAATTATATATTACATAACTGTAACACAGCTATAATATTTAGTTTCTGTTAAATCCCCCTTCTTTTAGGACTCTCAACATGTTGGTCATGCATTCCTAGATACCTGCATCCCGTCCTTGTGTGGTTTGGCTTGCTTTGTCTTAGCTGCTATTATGAGGTACAAATTTTATCCATCAGATGTATACGTACGTGTATATGCACACTTTACAAATGGTGCATAGAATACCAAACTACCATGTTAAGCTGCAGGAGACCTACTCAACAACCAACTGCTGCTTTTTTTTTTTTCACTAAATGGTAGCTTGAAGTATATTGAGGTACACTGAGGTCCTTTGAGGTACATTGGCATAAGAGTGTGAAAATTACACACACACACACACACATATAAGCTCTTAAAATGGAAGCCATAGTAGCACTTTGGGGGTCTGTGTATGGAATACACAAGGAAGGTAATATAGCAGCCGTATTTCTGTGTCCCATTCCTTTAAGATGGAGATGAGGAAGAAATGAAGGGCTGCACAGAAGAAAAACTCCAGGCAGGCACAATAAGAGTGAGAAGAAAATGAAGAATTTTATTTCTCTGAGGAGAACAACAGAAAGGAAATGAGTATTTTTGGAGCTGTACTGCCAGCTCCACCTGACAGTTCCCTTGGGATCAGAGAGCTGCAGGGAGAACTGCAGTGACAAACTGTCATTATTTTCTCCAAGCAGTCGTGTCCCCGCTCAGATGCTTACTAGGTCAGGAATTGGCGTAGGAGTAACATAAAAGTGCTACTGGCTGATTTCCACCTTTGAGTGTGTATGAATCACCGGAAAGCCCCAGCAGAGTTTCTGAGCCTGTTCTTTCTTGCCTATATCATTACAGTTTCCCCTTCCTGAATCCATGACTGTGTGACTTACGGTTGTTTCACACAATCATTGGCAGGGTCAAACTATTCAAGAAGTTCTATCTGGCATTTTTAATACAAAAAGATTGGGGGAAAAAATTCTTCTAGGCTTTAGAACTCTGTGATCAGGAAAGTAATTTTGCCTATTTTCTGGCCTGTTTTTCTGCTGTCTTGTGAAGACTCTTTTTAGGCCAGGTATTTAGCCTGCTAAATTTAGATGGTTTTCATTGATTTTTTGGAAAGTAAGTTTTATCTGTTTTTTTCTGCTGTGCTTCTGTCTTTGTATTGCTTGTTTTTGAGTTTGGTGCTCTACTTTGAAGATTCATGATTTCATCAGTACAGATAATCTCTCCACAAATGCAGGTCACAATTATTTCACATCATCATTATTCCCATAGTTACTATGGCCAATTTGTCACCTTGTGGCCAACCCTCTGGCAGCAAGCTTCTCTGTACTTAGCTAGGCTCATCTTCAGACAGCAGGCCTGCAGGCCATCAATGCAGCCATACTTGCCTGCTGTTTGAAGACCAGCTTAGCTAAGTACAGAGAAGCCACTTCCTTTACCAACATGGTAGAATGTGCCAGAGCTTGCACTTTCATACAATTGTCGTTCAAAATCTGGTGGCACCTAGAAGCTAAGACTTGCATATTTTAGGCTCTTATAGAAACAGTATGTTCTCTTGGCCACTGAGCATCTTTCTCCAGCTTTCTTGTAGTAGTATGCATCAACATTCAAGAAGGTGGCATCCTGGAGCTAGTGGAAGCTGATGAACAACCAGTGTGAAGCCAGTTGATTGAACATTTTGGTGCATGAGGGTTCCCACTTTGAGTCAGATGCACAATAAATGGATTAGCAGCTCACTGTAGAACAATACACTTGACTCCATATTGCTTTTATATATGGAAATAAAACAAGTACTAGAAAATACATGCAAGTGTTATCTGATTTCTCATCCAAATGAAATTAATCCATGCGGTGTTATCCCTGTAACTCTCAGTGTTTAGAGCAAGCAAATACCATTATCTTTTTTCTCCTGGTGACAAAAAGTAATGTGTGCAAGTGTGTGATTTCCTGCAGAAAAGCCACTACAGTTAAGATGTATGTGTGTGACCCACCATAAGGTGGTGTGGTATATGTCTTTTTTGTTCAATTTTGTGAAATGAAAGGTAAAAGGGGGTTATTATATCTTACTGAGCATCGCACACTGAAAGTCATCCAGTTAAACTACCAGTAGTAATCTGACTATTGTTGAATTACATTTGGAACCTACTCCTATAGACTTCCTCTGATTTGTACCATTAAGACTTTTTAGCCACTTCCTTTTCAGTTTCTACCAAATATTTGTCCAGCCATAAATACTCAAGAGACATGGTCAGCTTCCAATAAGATAGGAACAACATTCTTCCTCATTTCAAAGGTCTCAGGGTGCCAACCTGTCTACTCCTATTTATGTGTGAGTGGTTTTCACTTAATTTATTGGATTAAACATGAATAGGAGCCAACTGTTGGTCATATTTCTGAAGGATGTCATGTGAAACTTTGATGTCATCATTAGAAATATATCAGCTTTGTTCCCCTTGTCAGCAAAATGGGGCACATTGTTTTCCGTGCTATCCTTCTTATGTTTTGTTGTTATTTGCCATCAAGTCAGCTTTGACTTATGGTGACCCTGTGAATGAGAGACTTTCACAGAGACTCTGTTATGAACAGCCCTGGTCAGGTCTTGCAAACTCAGAGCTGTGGCTGCCTTGAGTCTATCCACCTGAAATGAGGTCTTCTCCATTTCGTTCAGCCTTCTACTTTCTCCAGCATTACTGCCTTTTCCAATGAGTTAGTTATGTTGTCTCACAATATGTCCAAAGTATGACATCCTCAGGTTAGTAGTTTTTGCTTTTAGGGAAAGTTAAGGCTTGATTTCCTCTAGGACCCATTTATCTGTCCTTCTGGCAGTCCACTGTATCTGTGGAGCCCTTCTTGTTTGTTGTTCTTAAGTTGGCTTGGACTTATGGCAAGCCTATGAAACGAGAGACCTCTAAGAGCCCCAGTCATCAGCTGCCCTGCCTCACGTGTTACAGACTCAGGGCTGGGACTTCCTTGATTCCATCTGTCCACCAGCAATGTGGTGTGTTCCTCTATTCCTACTGCCTCCCACTCTAACAAGCATCACTCTTAAGGTGCAGCTCCAACATGCCTAGGCCCAGAAGCAGACGAAAGGCCCTCACTGCCTTCCAGTTGCCACTGCTGCAGCCTTGAAGGGAGAGAAGAACAGGCAGTATCTGTTGGACTTAATCCCCTCCCGCACTGCCATCCCCTCTTCCTTTTGCATCATGTCTTGTTTACATTGTAAACCTGAACTAGGGAACTAGGGTTTTTTGGGGTGTGTGTGTGTGTGTTGGGCTTTTACTTGTAAAGTGCTGTGTACAGTGATGGCACTATATAAATAAATGATGATAATGATGATGAAGATGATATCGTCTTTTCTAATGAGCCATATCATCTCATGAGATGGCCAGCTTGTTTTTTTGGCCAGTTTTATTTTGTTTACTTAATTCTCATTGCTTTCAATGGGACTTATTCCTTAGTATGCACAGCTTAAAGAAGCTGGAGAAAAAAGCCTGATGGCATTCAGCTCTTCCTCTGGCTAAAGCTGTAGCCATTTCCACACTAGCCTGTTATAGCTGAAGGGGCCAGCCCCTCCCCAACTGCAAACCCCAGGATTCCACAGGATGTTGAAAGTGGAACGATAGCGCTATAACAGGCTAGTGCGGAAACGGCCTGTATCTTAACAGGACTCACTCCCAAGCAGATTATTCATAGATGCCGGCTTTTGCTCAATTGATTGCAAATGGAAGCTTCAATTTCTCATCCTTGAACAACTTCAGCTACAGTATGATCATCTTTAACTCCCAGCCACTCACGACATCTGCTGTTGGATTAAGGAGCGCCCTTGCCCCCGCGCAACACCATCCAAGAGGCATGGGAACCATTTGCCCACAGAGTCCACATCCTCCCAGGGCTGAGCTTCTTGGCTTAGAAAGTAATTCCAAGGCTGGGACAGCTTCCCTGGATCAGCTATAATTGTTGCGATCCCGTCCGGACCCTACGCAGTTCCACCGAGTTCAACCGGGCTGAACCTCACGGAATCAACACCCGCAAGAGAACTGCAACGAGAAGGCTTCCCGCGCCTCCTCACAGCGTTCCTTACAGTCTCGTAAACGTCTTTTTGACGGTTATGTAAAACTTGGTGCTTGGCTCCCCCCCTCAGATGTTATGATTCGTTTACCAGGCTGCCACTCCAAGCCTTTTGTTTGTGGATTGGATCGAACATTGTCAGGCCGTGCAGGTTTCCATAGGGACGCTTGGGGCGGGCTTGTAGAGACCCGAGGAGGTACCCCTCCTCTGATTGGCTATCTCTTTAACACCGGCTTCTTGTGATTCGCCGCCTTGTTCCTCTTTCCGCGCCCACTTTCAGTGAGGTTCGGTGTCACGTGAGAAGAAAAGGTGCCAGGCTGTGCAAGGGGTAGGCGTCGGTGAGTGCGGAGCCATGAAGTACTATGAGGTGAGCAAGGGGGGGCGCATTGGATTCCTGGAACAGCGGTGGGGGTTGAAGAGAGGTCGCGTGGCCGTCTTTGCTGCCTTGTCTCGCGGGCGATCTTGTTCCTCGCGCCCTGCCCTGAGGGGAGGTGGTGGGGACGGCGCACGCGTGGGATTCTGCTCGTGGGAAACGCATGCGTGAGGGTTTACGTTCAGGGAGGGGAGAGTGGAGGTGCGCGCGCGTGTGTCTGTGGGGAGAGAGAGAGTGAGTGAGTGGGTGTGAGCGAGCGAGCACAGAAGGGACAGGCTAAGGTTTCTGGTTAAATCTGTTTTAAGGTACGCTCCTGGCGACTTTTTAGGCAAGGACTTCGTACCAGATCTACGCAAGGCTTCGTTCCTTTAGCCTGTTCGGCAGCCTCCATGTCCCTGAAAGAGTTCTGTAATATTGGCAAGCCGACTGTGCTTAACCTCCAGGATCAGGCAGGATCTGGGGCCCTTAGAGGCTTTAGGCCTTGGCCAAGAAGTACTGTCCAAGAATCTAGGATTATTCCAAACCATTTTATTTAGCTTTAGATAGTGGTGTTTTGGATAACTATACTGCCTGACGAGTTCCACTGCAGTAAGGTCTTTCTACACATATTGCTGTTACTCCTCTATAAGTATGGGGAAAAGTCACATCCTTGTATTTCCCCAGGGGCATGCAATGCAACATAGTAGAAAATTCAGTAGCTCTCTTTATAAATCTTCATTCCCATTCTTTAAATTGCAGTAGATGCTCTTTATTGACTTGAGCATTCGAGATTTTATGTACATTTCATGTGTATCTTTTCAAGTAAAAATGTTTTGTGCTCCCACCCTGTCGATATTTCTTGAATATGTGGTATTGCTGTTCTTTGGTACATATATTTTTGATTGCTCAAGAGAGCTGGTATCACTTCAGATCTTATCACTCTCATTGTGCAAACTGCATGTGTTAATTTTTTTGCCTGCTTGTCAGTTAAAAGAACAAAAAAAGTTGCAACATTCATTCATTTATTCTGTGCAAACTTAACCTTAAAACATAAAGCAGATTGATATGAACATGGAATATTGCATCCTCAGTAGCACATCTGAAACTGTGAGCATGTGACAGGTGGCCGAGTTTCCTAAGCAAGTGAATAAATGTGGAAGAGATCGTTCTATCTAGTAATGCAAATAGTGTGGCTTAGGGCTAAAGGGCTATTAACTCCTCCAGCCGGAGGAATATAGGGCTATTAACTCCTCTTGTTGGTCTTAATGTTTCTTAATAGACAGACATTTATGTGGGCCTTTCCACAGGCTTACAAGTCTAGTTTCCCTGTTAACAGCTGTATAGTGCCTAATAATCCTGGATGGTAGGAAGAAGAATGGAATGTACATAGTATGCAGTTATGATTTGCTGCAGCCATCTTGTTTTTGGCTGTCATTAAAACGGGTTCAGAAGCTGCAGCTAGTACAAAATGCTGTGTCCAGGTTCCTGACGGGGTGCCTTAATATCTACATGTTACAAGCATTATGAAGGATCTAAGAGCATCTCTTCCTATAGAGCTTGTCAGGCCACCATGATCTTTGTGGGAGGCACCACTGCCTGTGGCTTTCGGATTCCTGTGGCAGGGACACCGAGGACGGCGGTGGCATCCACTTTTAGGAATGGTCTCCCCTCTACAGCATATCCGGCCTTGGTACTGTCATGTTTTAGGTGCTTATTGAAAGCTTGACCTTTTACCTTGGCTTTTCCAAGATGGTTGCTTTTTTCAGATTGATTTATTGTTTTGTGGGGTGATGTAAAGAACTTTGGGATTTTTGCAAATGCGTATAGATTGGTATAGTATAGAAATATTTCTAATAAACATATGTAGACTTCTGTTCATCATCATACAAGATTACTAAAGTCTTGTATATTCCATTGTGAAGAAGGAAAAGTATGGTGTTATGTGAAGGTGACTGAAGGAGCTACTTCCTTCATTTGTACATTTGTTGCAGTCAATAACTTTCTCAAATTGAAGAAAAGAAAGGGTATGTTTCCAGTCAGAGAGCTTTGCAAATAAAACTAGGGCTGAGTGTTAGAAAAATTTAGCCATTTCTCTGAAGCAGATGTTAAATGCTCATTGTCAGAAGCTTGAGATTACTTCTGTTGTATTGCCCGTTATCACTTCTGGGAGGCTGGCTCTTAAGGTAGCTAGATGAGTGGTTCTTAACCTTTTCTTTACCACCAACCACCTTTAAATACCTTTTGTTGCCATGAACCACCAAAACTTAACTGAAGATTTAAAACCCTTAGCATCATATTAAAAAAAACAACAACAAACCTTTTGAGTGGTTTGAGATACTGTAAAGAAACTTTGTACAAAGGATATCTATCACAGGCAAAAGACTCTGCACTTTGAGATTAGCGTTTGAAAGTCTATCTGTCTATCCTTCTGACTTCCTTCCTTCTTTCCTTCTTTCCTTCCATCCTTCCTTCCTTCTTTTCACTCATTCCTTCTTTTTTTCTATTTTAACTGTAAAAACTCATAAAGTTTTTTCAAGCCTTCATGGACCTCCTATGAGGACGTTGTGGCCCCCTCTGGATCTATGGACTACTGAACTAGATAATAGATGCTGTTGCAATATGAGATTTCCAAACACTGTAATCTGCAACACCTGCAGTCCATGCTTAAGGCACATAGGTATGACAGGTTGCTCTGAAATTTTGCCGTTCATAACCTGTGTGCATCTACATGATAGTATAACTTAACACAGAAAAAGAGAACAGTCTTGGTCAGTTTCACTAGCAGCAGTTACTACCAATGGCTGAAAAGTATTACAGTCAGCCTTCCAAATCAGTGGAGACTGTATCCACAGATTCAACCAACCATAGCTTGAAAACAACAACAACAACAATAACAACAACAACAATCATCATCTTCATCATCCAAAAAACAAACCTTGATTTTTGTCATTTTGTGTGAGTGGAGCCATTTTACTACACCATTGTACATAATGCATAACTGAATGGTGTGACTGGGCCCCAGCAACTGTCCTTGAGCATCCATGGATTTTTGGGTGTGTCAGACATTCTCAGCCCCAGAAAACTTCATGATAGGTTCTCTTTAGGGTTGCCATAAGTTGGAAATGATTTGAAGGCACACAGCAACAATAGTGTTCATGTCTCTTTGTATTTTTAATTCACCTATCTGTTATTATTCTGAGACAACAATTGCCAGCAGTGGTTGCTATATCTAGAAAGCAGTTGGGTTGCCCAAAATTTATTCAGGATCTATGAGAATTTTTAAAAGGCAAAATATTAACATTAGGGTGGAAAATTGTGAATGTTATTTATTTTTTTTTGTTATCTGACCAGGATTTGTAAGCCACTAATTGAAATTTGCCAGGCAACTGTTCAGTTGCTCTGCAACAGTGTGGAGACCTGAAAAGCTCAGCCTGTCTCTTCAGCCATGAGGTCAGAGCTGCCTTTGCACCTGTTCTGTAAATGGATATATGCCCAACAGTGCAACACGACTAAGATTGGCTATGTACGTACTCCATGCCCAACCAGCTCAGCAGGTTCTCAGATATTCTGTGCATGCAATTGCCCTATCTGAATACTGAAAAGGAAAAGTTTTAATATCTGTCTCCATCAGCATGATTTGGAGTACTGCACATTCCCTTACACTCTGCGGAAAAATTGCACTTTTCAGAGCTGACTGACAAAAGAACTGAATCTTGCTGTTCCTTGATAGCAACAAGAATAGATTTAGTTACATCCGGAGGGCAGATGAGTTAAACATTTGCCTTGGTATTAGCATACTGTTCCTGGTGACAGTTTAAAGTTCAGTGTTCCTTAAACTAACCTCCTCTCCTCACCCAATTTGTATATCCTTATTAGTGTGGAAGGTTTGTCCAGATCAGCTTTGTCAGCTGTGGTCCTGGCCAGAAGTGTTGAATTACAACTCCTGTTGTTTGCAGCCAATGTATTTACATTGCCTCTAAGCCATGTTAGTCATTAATGTTTAGTGCTCTGTTATAGCTGCTTAGTTTTTACATATAAACTGTTTTTAAATGGAGGTTCAGAAAATGAAAAGAATCAGATACACAAATATACATGTATGCATGTACACATAGGTGCACATGTACGCATGCGTGTGCGCACACACACTCACACACACACACACACACACACACACGCACATATGAGTTCCTAACAATTGCAGATAGCTTATCAGGAGGCTAGGTTCTCAATAGCTTTGAGAATAATAGATTTAATTCATAAACTAGTAGTTACTTCAACAATGTTCTTTTTGCTTTTACTTCCATATAAGTGTATTATAGCAGTCATATCTTCAGGGGAAGTAGAGTTGCTGAAGACAGTGTTGTAATGAGTGCAAAACTGGGCTTTCATACTTGTCATTATCCTTCTTAATAAAGGTCATATGTGCATGCACTGGCCATTGTATGGAATCAGTTGGCTTATAGGATAGGTGTTTTTTGTAATCATTTGCTGTCAAGTTGACTTCAGATCATGGCACCCCTGTGAATTACAGACATCCAAAGGTCCCAGTTCTGTTCAGGTCTTGCAGACTCAGGACTGTGGCTTCTTTGATTGAATCTATCCGTCTATAAGGCAGTCTTCCTCTTTTCCTTCTGCCTTCTACTCTACTGACTGTTACTGTCTTTTGCATGTCATAACAAGTCCGAAGTATGACAGTCTCAGTTTAGCTATCTGGGCTTCTAGGGAGAGTTCAGAGTTTTATTCCCTCTTGGATCCATTTATTTGTCTTTTTGGCAGTCTATGGTATCTATGAAACTCTTCTCCAGCAGTACATTTCAAATGAGTTGATTCCCTTCCTGTAAGATTTTTTCACTTTCCTCTTTTCGCAATCATACATGTTTAAAACTCTTAGAATAAATCCTGCAATTTTAATTTGTTTGACTAATTGGTGTTCTTACTGTGTAATTTTTTTTAAATACAGTAGAGATAAAGTGATTGAGAGAGTGTCTGTAAAATGTAACATATAAAATATAATAAGTGGATAGGTATAAATAACTGTTGTGGTGTAATGGTTTGCATATTAGACTAGGATTCTAGGAGACCAGGACTTAAATCTTCACTCAGCAGTGGAAAGTCACTCTCTCCTAGCCTCACATGAAGGCAGTGGCAAACCTCTTTTGAACAAAATTTGCCAAGGAAACCCTATGATGGCTTTGCCTTAGGGTTGTGTCCTGGTCAGAAAGCCAGCCACAATTCACAGTCCTCAAATAGAGTCTATAGTAGCAGCCACAGACAAGTTTACCAAATCTTATCAGTCAGTTACCATTTTTGTTTCCGCAATCCCAGTCAGTAATAAATTCAGACTGTCAGTTCAAGGGAATACCCAGCAGCATAGTCAGCACACAAAGCGAGAGTCAAGGTTTTCCAGGAACATGAGCCAAGGATCAAAAGAAGAATACATTGCTTCCACTGGAAATACCAGTTGTCTGAAACAGACTTCTCCCCAGCTCATCTGTTGTATTTATTAGCCAGCAGCCTCCCCCAGCTATTTGCTTAGTTAATGCATCTTCTCTATATAAGTGCTCTCAGCCTTGTGGGCTCTCCCTTTCTTATCTATGTTGGGCTGCAGTAAGTATTGTCCTGTTCATCTCTGTGTTGTAGATTTGGGGAGGATCCTGTCTGTTTTTTGCACCTGAGTTCTGGAGCTGGGACATTACAGGTTGACTCAGTCAGAAAAGATTTGAAGGCACACGATAAACAAACAACACAAACACAAAAGATTATCTAGTCTAAGAAACAAGATGCCATTTAGAAAAAAAGAAAGAATCTTAAGTTTTGGGACTGTTGCCTCAAGCCTGCAGAATAGAAGAGAAGCATGATCTAGCCTTTTCCATTAGCCATGGGACCTACAGGTACCTGGATCTGCACCCTCTGTCAGCCAGGAAAAGCATCACAGGATGTGAAAGACCAGCCTAGCCCCATCTCTTAACTAGGCAAGGAACAGCTGCAAGAAACATGCCAAACAACTTCAACTGTCTGCCATATTGAGACTGCAGATGTTATGGGAAAGATTACTCTGGCCCTGTCCATCAAACTAAGGAATTAGTGAACTCTTGTTGAACTACTTGTACCTTTGTTAAATATTTGTTGGATAAGTACCGTTAATTCTAAAAGTGCATTTGGTAGCTCTCCCTTAAAGAGCTATTATCTACATGGAAGTAACTTTCATATCAAATATGGATGAAATACTGCAAGAGAGAAATTCAGCTCTTAATCTGTTTCATTGAGACTGAGAAATAACGTGATCTGTTATTCATACATCATCTTTTCCTAATAAAAGTGGAAATGGAGGGAGGACAAGGAAACACCAGCCTAGCCCAAAGGTGTTTAAATGCCCACTTATAGGTCACCACCTTGTTTGGGACTTAAACTCATCTCTCTCTTTTCCTCTTCTCCCTTTCCCTTGTCTTTTTTTTTTTTTTTTTGGTGTGGGGGGGACATTGTAAGCTTGATGGCAGAACCTACCTTTTTAAATGTGATGTAAAGTACCTTGAGAGATAATTTAATGACAAGCAAGGTAAAAATACAGAAAAAAGAGTAAGTATTCATGTAGTTCAGGGCTTCCCATGCAATCATGAAGTCTTGGAATCTGAAATGCAAATTCAGGATTTAAGGCCAACAGCATCTGCTGGGCAAAGCATTTCATTTCCAGTCCTATATTACAGCTGAATGATTCATACAGAATTTTGTGAATCACATAGGACAGGGGTGAGAATTGGGTGGCTCTCCTAGCATGATGTTCTTGCAACATTGTAGCATTTCTAACCCTTGGCTATGCCAGCTAGGTCTGTTGAGACTTGCAGTTCAACTGCACCTGAGGGTTTCACAGTTCACACCCAGGCCTGCAGGATGTTCTGTCACACAGCCCAGAAGGACTATAGAAGTCTCCTGTAAATCAATACAATCATGCATAGTTCTATTTTGATGGTAAAAGAACATCACTTCTTAGACATTTATCAAACCTATTTTATCAAGCAACTCTTGTTTCAGCAGTAATAAAGACTTTATTACTGATCACATTACTCTAATAGGCACTATGGACACCACTTTCACATACTGTACAACTTCTAGCCAGATTTATCCTCACAAAGACCTAGGTTGAATGCAAGAAGTTCTTTCAGATCAGTTTGACTGAAATAGATATCCCAATCCGTCTAGGCAAGATGATAAGCAAGTTTGACAGGGTCTGACAACATGAAGGCAAGTTGTATATACCTGCATATAATTTAGCTGCTCCTGATGTAAACAGTAGAGTTAAGTTACAGGTAGGTATTGGAAGGAGACAATACTGAGCCTCCCATGACAGTTTTGTTAATTTCTTGCAGAACACTAGAGGTTCTTTCAGTTGGGCGAGGGGCAGATCCAGCACACAGCTTGAGAATGAGTGATATGGAAAAGAGTTGTAACACATATTGATTGGAGACGTTGATTAATCTGGGTGACGATAGACCTGTGTTACAACTACTGAAAGGGTTATCCTTGATTACCTGCTAATACCTTGACCTCTGCTGAATCTCCATGAGTTCTGGTGTCTTTCCACTTTAGTTGTTCTTCGGCTACAAAGAGCAAACTGTCAAAGGTATTGGCTTAGAGAAGAGAGCCTTCTCTGAAGTATCTTTCCAAAATATGTAGATGTGACAAGTAGATTTTCCCTGAATGAGTTTGACAGTGCATAGGAGTGTGGTCATTTGGGAATCTGGATAGGAAATCTTGACTAAATTTAAGTTTAGAGTGTGGCAAATTTACTCTTTTTTGACTATAACATTCCCTGGAGCATTCTTAGAGCTCTAAGTTCTGGTCAGCTTGAACATTAGCCTGGAAACCACCTATGTTTATGAAAAGCAAAGTAAAATTCAGTATGTGTTGTTACAAGTATATTGGATGATTGTGAAACTTTGGGTACCTTTAAATTTTACCTTGGCTAAGGTGAGAGTAGCTTTACTGTAAATTGTTTCTACATAACATTAGTAACCTCATGAATGGCACAGCCATGTTGGTGTGTGTGTGCAAATTAGGATGGGTTGAGTGTGCTCGTTCAGATCTTGGAATTTGTAGGTTGCCTGTAGGAAAGACCATTGTGAGTGGGTCCTCCCCATAGGGTTGAGTCATTTAAAATGTTGCCACACTGATGTGAGAGTCAGTTGCACAAAACTATTTCAGGGGAAACTGTTTAAAAATCCCTTTATTGTAGTATTCAAAGTAATACTCCCATAGCTCTAATCATCTCTAGATTACTTTTGAGTGCATAAGATGTCATGCCCTCTTATATTTTCACTTTGTTCTTCATTTTTAAAGAAAGCATAAAGTTAAAAAAAGAGCGGGTTTTTTTTAAGATGGACAATTTGCCTGGGATCCTGTTACACTTAGCAGAATATAAGTGGCTGTGTAGCCAAAATCTGTTATTTCTTCTCATGCTGGTCTATGACCGTAATAAATTATTGATTGATTGACGAATGGCTGCGTGTCTGTACAGAACATGCATGGGAATGTGCTCTTGATAAGCCTTGTGGTCTCAAGTGTTGCCTTGGTAATATTGCAGTTAGCATACATTTTCAGCCTTTTTGTTTGTGTGGTCATGTTGTAAGAACTGTTTCAAAAATCCAAGCTTAAATGCTCTGAAACAATAGGAATGTCAGTGGTATTAAATTTGTCAGATCAGGGTTGCCTGTTACTGTGAGCTTACTGGAGGCAAAGAATGCATTTTCTTGATAGTTTTTAGGTTGAGATAGGTGACTTGAAGGCACATACACACATTTAGCTCTTCCAGTCCCTTTTCCATTCTTCAACCTTTGTATTCTTAGTTTTGTTCAGAAGAATTCAGCCTTGAATTTCAACTGAAAACTTTTGTATTTGACATGCTCTTTCTGAGCAACTTACGCCCTTCATTTCTATAGTAATGATGTAAACCCAAGTACAATTGCTTTGTAGAGCAACTAGGAATCCCTTCCTCGTTCTCTTTCAGTTGCTGAAGTTTTGTATGGACACCAGAGGGTGCTGTCAACTTAACTCTTGAATCTGTGAGGTTTTATTTTGATCTATATTTAGGTTTCTCCTTTTTCTTCAATGGCTTAGTGTGGCATTTAGCAGAAGGAATAATTCCACTGAAGACTGACACAGCCTCTAAGTAAACTGAAGAGGCTGGAGTTCCTACACTGAAGTCACTGTGTTATTCAGCAGTTGGTCTTACTTTGTACTCTGTAGTTTGGACCTTCACTTGTTATAACAACCAGCCCCAATTTCATTATCTTTTGTCAATGGAGTGGTGCAATACCATTGAGCAGATTTGTATTTTTGTTTGCTAATTGGTGCTGGTGTAGATTTGCTGTTTGTGTTATCAAAATGAAATATAGTGTCTGTTCTTTGATTGATGTGAAAGCTAAGAACAACATGGCCTGGTTGAATATATCTGGATTTCAGGGGATTTAAGCCATATAGATTTTTAGAAAGTTCTGTTCTAGACTGCAGGAGTCATCAGTAGTCTTTCTGTTCTCTGAAAATCTTTTCATCCAAATGGAAAAAAAAATCTAACAGTTCACAGTGAGCTTGCTCCTTGACTGTGGTAAAATACTTGCAGCCAGCTGTAAATTAAAAAACGGGTATATAAGTTCAGTCCTACCACCTGCTTGCATCATAATTCTAAAGCAGGGGAAGGCATATCTTTGGCACATTGGTACACTTCTCTGGCAGCTTCTTCAGGCCAAATGGCCTGGGTATGTCTGGCTGCTATGTTGTAGTTCAAGATACATGGCGTTTGGGACTAGGCAAAGTTAGTCACATTTCATTTCCACCGAAGTAAATAGTACTTAAGTGTCACGAACATCCTCTGAGTCAAGTCCTTGGTGTAAATTGTACTTTACTTAGTTTTATTCCACTTAGACACTGAACTCTATAAGGTACATGCTGTTCAAACTTGCCCTAAAGTTAAGCAATGCTCCTTAGCCTCAGATCCCCTTTTTCATCTGATTTTATCAGACCAATTTTATGCTTACGTCATCACCAGAAAAAATCACTTCTTGTTGCTGCTGCTGTTGTTGTGAGCCTTCAAGTCATTTCTGACTTATGGTGACCCTAAGATGACCCTGTCACTGGGTTTTCTTGGCAAGATTTGTTGGCAGGAGGTTGTCTTTGCCTTTCTCTGCAGCTGAGAGAGTGTGACTGAGCGAGCCCAAGGTTACTTAGCGGGTTTCCATGTCTTAGTGGGGATTCAAACCCTGGTCTCAGAGTCAATCTCAGTGCTCAAACCACTGCACCATGTTGGGTCTCACAAAATTACTACTTTTTCACTATTTTAAGTGAAAAGCATGTAAAAAACTCAGTTATTTTCACAATAATCTAAACTCCAAATAGGTTATTTTAAAGAATCTGATCTGTTTTAATATAAACATGTTGAATGTTTAAAAACTAGCTATATTATTTATCCCCTTAAAAATAACCTAGTTTAAGATGGCTGAGTATAATGTACACATATGCTCCCTTTTTTAAAATTCACCATCTATCAAACTTGTTAACAGCACAGATCAACTCAGAAGCTAGTCCTTTTGACTTCTCTGGAGTTTTCTGACCATCAGTAAATATACATAGGGAGAACTTTATGATCTTGCCTACTTTTCCATTGAAAAGGATAGAGCAGAAATAAGGGATTTTAGCTCAAGCATTTAAGTGGTCATATTTGACTTAATAAGATGAAAGATAAACGAATCTTTTCTTTGTCTTTGAACTTAATGTCTTTCCTGTGATGAGATGACAGGAGAGTAGTGACCATATTGTTTCTCGTAGGGGATGTAAAATATTTCACACATTCATGGGGTTGGTGGCAGAAGGAGGCAGCTAGTAGAACAGCAGGTATTTAAAAAAGAAAGCGAGGAAGGGGAAAAATGAATCTTGTGGCCCCATTCAGACTAAAGGGAAAGCTGCTAAAGAAGAAACTGTCTTTTTTGCGTGTAGTTAGTCTGCACACTCTTTGGATTTCTACAAAGTAACCAAGACCCAAAAGGACAACTCTCAGGTTTTGAGAATTCTTTTTCATGTGAGAATATTGTCCAGTGATTACTCAAAACGAAACAAAACACTATTCTGTAGCAGTTTTTATAATTGTCCTGCAATACTTGTAATACTGTAATAAATGTCCGGTAAGTTTGTTGCTGTAAAATGTCATCTGCTTGGAATTTTATTATAAATCGCTCCACTTAGTTTGTTACAGCAGCACTACTTCTTACTTGATTTCTTAATACTTTTAATTGTGGCCAGTCATATCCAGTGTTTGAAGGTGGTTGACAACTATATTACACAAGCATAATATAGTTTTTTGGTTCTGAGGGATCACCTTCCAACCTCATTCTAGGTACTTGGTTCTCTAAGTCTCTAGAGATGGGTTTTGAGATTAGATTAGTCTCTCAGTCCCTTCCCAACATCCTGTTCTGTCTCTGCATGTTTGATGTCTCTACTGATTTGTCCTTTCTGTCATTACGGTGCCTAAACAAATGGCAGTCTGCGTCACTGCATCTCAGAGATGGTTCGTCGCACCAGCGTGAAAAGCGTTACATATTTCTTAGTAATATGTTTGGTATCTTGCTGTGCTGCTTCCCTGTCTTTAAGCTGGATGGTCATCCCTAAGATATTTCTATCCTCGTGAGCCTTGTATCTATTGCTACATATTGAATGCTGTGGTAAGATCTTCTGGGCTTATGCCGGCCATCCTTTTCTAATTGTTTCGTGGTACAACGGACCTGTTGCTGACTGGCTAAGCAGTTAGAAATGCTTTAACTGAAAAGCTACTAAGATATTAAGACACTGAAATGCATGCAAAGCTGGGTAATTGTGGATTCTTCTGTAACTGTAATGTATTGCTGGAACTACAAAATCCCCACACCATTCAGGTGTGAAGTGTGAAATGTGCCTGTGTTACTGTTTAATAATAATAATACATTACCTGGGTAGATCTGGCATGCATCCACACCTACATAGGGCAAATTTTGTGTCTTGAGGAACTGATGTAGATTACAGGGGAAATAAAAGTTGGCCATTAAAGTACCCTTTCTAGCATGAATGTAACTCCATATTTTTTGCCAAGTAATGCTTTGCAGGGACAGAAACAGCAGGGAATCTTTCTGATGTAAGTTGGAGTTGTTAATATTCTCAATCAGTGGGGATTAAAGGATTCTGTTACTACATTCTTGCACTGTCTTCAGTTGCATCTGTGGGCGAGAAGGGGGTAAGGCCATAATTTCCTTTTTCTCTTTTCTTCTCACTCAGCTTGAGTAGCTGGGTATATGTGTGTAAGAGAAATTCTGTTGTATATCAAGGATGACCAACTGCCTGCCTAAAGCCTGCTGCTGTGCTCATAGTATCACAGCAAAGTGCTTGTTGCTATAAAGCCACAAGGAAGTGTAGAACTGGATTTAACTCCTCACCTTTAATTGGACAACTTCATACGCAACATTTCCCCTGTTTATCTCTCTCTCCCAGTGATGTGGGTATGCATGTGGCAAGGGAGCTGCTTTGCTTTGCATACAGCTAGTCCATCCCAGAGGTTGGTGTTAAAATATATAAATTCAGTAGTGTTCCAGTTCTTTGCTTACTGCAGGAATATGTTAAATAGTGTTCCTGCCATAGAGCAGGAGTGGGCAACTACAGAGGACTAGGGGGCAGCATTAGCCCTCCAGAGGACCTTGGAGGGCCACCCCACCACCTCCACATTTATTTTCCCCAAATGCTCCCAAAAGACGCATATGCAACACAAGGTGTGTTTTGGGTCCTTCTTGTGCCCCAGAGGGCATTTTCAGGCAAAAATTTTTTGAAAAATTTTGTAAAATTTAATTTTGACTTCCCCAGGGAGCCTGGTGATGTTCCAAATGTAGTGAAATGCTATCCACACCGCCTAAGGATCATTTTTGGGCATTTCAAAGAACAGGCCTTTGGTTGACTATTTGATTACATGGTAAGATATTTTAATGGGGTATCTATGCTGTATTTTTATTGTTGTTGTCAAGAGTTTAAATGGTGGGATACTAATTAAATTAAAATATCACATTTTTTTTGTTAGAGCTAGACAGGAAAATTTTCTTTGAGGCAATTGAGTTTCTGTGCTGTTGAGTCTGTGTAAGCAACCTGTAATAAACTGAACATACGTTTGGTAATCTTGAACTTCTGCACATTCACTCTCTTCGGGGTGAGGATAGCTTGATAGACTGAATTAAGTTCACAGGTGGTGCTCTGAAGGGACCTTAAGGGAGAGGGGTAATATACCAATCTTTATGTGGGCTACCCTCTAAGAGAATTCTGTCTCCTTGTATGCCAATTGCCTGTTTACACATATTTTCCTTTTCATAGAATTTCTTATCCAGAATGCTTATTAGGAATATCCAAGGAAATTTCATCAAACTGTCCTTTTTCACAAAAGCACCTGTGCATAGCAGTGTGTGTGTGTGAAAAAGTTTGTAGTATAAACCAGTTAGTTTGTAGAATAAACTGGTTAGTATTTGCAGAATTCACACAGAGTTAACCACCTTGTACACAGACGATCCTCTGATACTCATCTAGCTGCTTCACTGTAAGTGCAGGTTCAGCCATTGCTGTATATGTTCCTCTTTTTCCTCAATGCAGTCTCCCCAAAATCTACAATTCAGTCAATCAGTACTTACCAGAAATCATTGGATACTCCATGCCAGTGGAGCTCGCCCTTTCTTCTTGAATCGTCTGTGGGTTTTACTATCCCGACAGCCTGGGCTTTTTCTCCAGTTGATGTTTCTTGTAGATACCTGCTGTGCTGCTTTGCTTGAAAACTGTTGCCATTACTTCTGAATGATTCTACTAGGTCACTGGCACCTTAGTTTTTTTTACTAGGGTACTGCTGCTACCCTTAATAGCCCACTGTGATGCCCTCTGTTCTTGCTGCACAACTGCTGTAGTTCATGACAACTTAATATGGTCAGCGCAGTGAGTGTGCTGCTTTCCCCTGGATGCGATTCTTTGTTCTAGAAGCTCCGAGGCATGAGAGTGACCATTCCCCCCTGAGGCACAGTTCTATTAATACCTCTGTTTGGAACTGGACCTTGCTAGCTGTTGAAAGTGCTGAACAGACTCCAAATTCTTGCTGGCCCACTCAGGGCAGCACCTCCCTTCGTACGGGCTATATGCTCTCAAACAGACAGGAGGTTGATGTCAGGGCGTCTCTCCCTCTATCTGTGGAAAAGAGTGAGCAGGACAACTTATGGGTGACTGTCTTAGGCCTGCATTCTCTTCAAGTCCAGAATTCTGCTACCACCAGTAGTGTATATTCCAGTCCTTGGTTATTACCATTTCTTTTTGGATGAGAAACAAGGTGTCCAGCCTTGCAAGGTCACAGATATCTTTAATCATTTCCCCCCTGCCCCCTCCATATGCCCTCCCTTTTGCTTGCCCTGTCTCTCAGTCACATTGGCGTAATAGCTCTGATGTCACGAAATACTGATTTCTCTTGATCAAGCACACTGGTCAGAATGTCACTCTGTGCCCAGAAGTTCAGGAACGTGCCATTTAAAATTTAACTGCCTTCCCTGGTGGCAGTAAGTCATCATCAGCTTTTCAAAGACAGCAGGTGGATGGAGATCAGCTCAGCAGTCTTAAACACTTTCATCAGATGACAGTAGCTACTTACAAGGGCAGCATAGTTTTTATTATCCTCTGTTAATTTTCAAGTCTCTTTTGTGTTTATACTCAGTTTTATTGTTCTCATCAAATCTCCTTTGTAGCATCACATTACTAAAGACTATTTAGGGGGCAGGGAAAGGAATCCATTTAAATTGTTGTAGCCCTTTTCATTTGGTGTTTAGCTTGGCTAGATTATGACTGCCACTTTTAAGACCTGGTACAGACCTTACCATTAATTATAGGTGACTCGAATTTTGATCTGTTTTTTTGCATTGGCACAGGACAGCAGATATGGGAGATATCCCCATTTTATCCTCACAGCAACCCTGTGCAAAGAGGGTGTGAGTGCTCCAGTTCACCCAGTAAGCTGAGGTGGATATGGTTGGAATCTAGGTATTATGGTCCAAGTTCAATTGTTTCATCTTCTCTGCGCCATGAGACAAAATGCAGTTAGTGGTCATTGATAGACTTGTTGTCCAGGTACGTGTCTAAGCCCATTTGTAAGTGTCCACCATCACATCCTCTGGCAATGAATTCTGTAAATCAACTATTCAAGTTCTGAAGAGTACTTCTTGTTGAATTTTGTGGACAGCCAGTTTCATTGGATGAGGCTGAATCTTTATATTGGTGGGAAGATAATACCTTTCCAGCTATTCATCTTATGTATAATGTTATAACTCTCTGTTATGCTGCTACTTAGCTTTTTTTCCCCTAAGTGCTCCAAACAATACCACTTTTCCTGTGGGCAAGTTCTGAAGCATTGTGTCGGCAAGGAAGCTGAAAAAGTTGGATGATGTTATATGAGTGAGCATACTTTTGCAATGTTCTTAGAGGTGATATCTGTTTAGTGTAGAGATATGCTTGGGAGCTGAAATCTTAATTTCTCCTTGTAATGAAAGACTAGGGTGTATACCAGGGTTTCTCAACCAAGGTTCTGTGAGAGGTTGTGTAATTTTTTGCGTAACCTTTTTTCTTGAATTGTAGATATAATAATTTTTATTCAGGGCTTCCTTGGGACCTGAAAATTATTTCAAGAGTTTCTCCAGGGTTAAAAGGTTGAGAAATGCTGGTGTATACCATGTGAGTGTTAGGGCATGGTTAGATGGTGCACACTGACAGTATTGTATCAATAATACTTTGAGCATCCTTATTTAAAGATAAGCTGATTTTGTGCAAAAAATGTAGACAGTCAAGGAAGTCCTTTCTATTTTATTTATTTATTTGAAAATATATAATCTGCCTTTTAGGGAGCTATAAATAGGCTATAAAAATAGTGAGGCAACTATAAGAAGCTGTTTAGAAACAGCACAAGCTAAAATGAAACAAGCAAGCCAGCAGAAATGAATCAGGAGTCATCCAGAAATGTATTGTGGACCCTTTTTTAAGAATTTTTTTTGCTTGAAGGTGTACAGCACAAAGGTTTGACCAGTTTCCCTATAGAGGGAATTCCACAGTCTTGCTTTCTGGGTCTGTATGTGCCTTCAAGTAGCCTGCTGACTTATGGTGACCCCATGAATCCCACAGGGTTTTCTTAGGCAAGGAATACTCAGAGATGGTTTTGCCAGTTCTTTGCTCTGAAATATAGTCTACAGCACCTGGTATTCAATAGTGATCTCCCACCCACGTGCTAACCAAAGCTAACCTTGCTTAGCTTCTGAGATCAGATGGGTGCTGTACCTTCAAAATGTACCGCTACAGCATTGTCCCTGGCTTTATTGCCAGGCAGGTCTGATAGTAAAGGGAGATTATAGCTCAAAACAGTGACATTAAAACCTGAGTTGGGTCATAGCTCAGGGATGTGCAGCTGCGGAGGGAGTAGGGGCTATTCTCCCCTGCCTCCTTCCTGTAGGCCATACCATTGCATTTCAACAAATCAGAAGTGACATAAAAGAAGAGGAGGTAAACCAGCACACTTGCAACTGGTGTTGGGTGGTTTGGCTGGTTTGGAGCTGAAAATAACCTGAAAAGTGGTCCAAAAAAGAGTGTCTGGAGGAGATTGGGGGGGGTTTCTCAGGGGTTTCAGGGACCACACTTTGGAATCTCAAGTACTGCATTGGCGTATAGACCCTGATATATTTGAATATGTAACCTGTTACTGATAAGAGCTTAAAGTCCCATATCAGCACTTAAATGAACCTGGGAACAAATTGGTAACCAGTGAAGCTGGTGCAGAATTAGTGCAAAGTGAGGTGACTGTCTTGCTTTCACCAGCATTCTAGGAGCCACATTTTGCACATTTTGAAGTATCCAAATTGTCTTCAAGGGCAGCCCCAGGGAGAGAGAGAGACTCTGAGACTGTAATCTGGCCAGGCACGTTACACTCCCATTTTTTTTTTGGTTTTTTTTGAAATTTGCTGTTTCTATGTAGCATAAATGCAAAGCACACTTTGGCACCCTGGATTGTGAAGTGCAAGGCTGCTGAAATTCTAAGCCTCTAATGTCTGACTGAAGCTGGATCAGCTCCTAAAAATTAGTCAGGCTGTAAAGAGACTGAAGGGAGGATATTGCAGTACAACCCCAGCCCTCAAAGATGGCTTATGAAATCTCAACAAGAACTGTTGTGGCTTGTGGGGGCGGGTCAGGATGAGAGAGAAGTCTTTAAAAATTCCCTGGTATGGCTGGTCTGGCCAGGAGGCTGCTTGCAAGGAGGTCTCTGCTGGGCTCAGTTTTATATTTAGCTGAAAACGGTAGCAGTTCAATTCCCTGCGCTATCGACTTACACCTTTGGAACACAACCTGCCGAACAGAGCAGAAAGGAACCCCTTTTGCGTGTTGATCTGGATTGGCGTGAAGGGCTGAGCTTGGAGCCCCAGTCTCTGGAAGAGCTACTTTTCACAGTGATAGACAATTAGCTCCTCCTGGGGAACGTTCTGATCAGGGGTGGTCTGCATCTAGAGCTTGGACACAAGGGATCCAGCTGTGATTCCCATTGTTCTTTTATATGCCCCCTTGAGGAGATTTGGCTGTTGTGTGGCAAGGCATGGATGGGAGTCTGGGGCCTGTAGAGGGGTGTGTACCCCATCAAAGAAATGATATGGGATCCAAATCTACTAAGAAATCTAAAAGAGGTGTTCTCTTTTTTGAGGTGGAGATCCTGGATGCCAAGACCCGGGAAAAGCTGTGCTTCCTCGACAAGGTAAGGACTCTGATCTAGGAAGGAGGGGCATGAGGGTGTGGCTGGCCTTTTGCCATCATAGAGCTTTTGTAGTTTGATGAATAACTTTTTAAAGGGGAAGGCACTGGCATCTCATTCTGTCATGGTAAATCAGATGTTGATTCTTTAGGCCCATATAGTCAGCTGGATCATAATACTCACCAAGACAGGAAAAATAGTTAGTAACCCTAGCTTTAGGTCAAGATGGATTTCTGTTATCTCTGCACTCATATGAGAAGCAAGTACTATTGGTTTTTTTGTTTTTATTTTTTGAGAGGATGATCGGTTGTAAGATATTTAATCTATACATCTTCCTTGATATCTGAATGTTAGATTATTTGCTCACCACACTCCATCTTTGCAAAAAAGAGAGAGAGAGAGAGATTAAAAACTTAACAACATTATCTGTTCATATTTCTCACTCCATTAAAAGTAGCAATTGTTTCTTCTGTCAGAAAGAGTAATGAAGAAGTCTGTGTTACTAACTCTGAATTTCAACAAAAAGACCAAACATTTTGTTTGATATAAGCTTTCCTGGACTGAGTTATGGCATTTGACATTATGGTGAAGGTGTGGTATTTCTGTTTGCCTTGTCATCTGTTGCACACACTTCTGCTTAGGTTTTCTGGATCTGTATTCTAGTTTACAGGTTTCTGTAGAACAGCCCTAGAGTTCTTGGTGCATTAAATGCTACAATCTGTCTACTGTTAAAAGACCAGCAAGTACAGACATTCACACCTTTAAATCCTCATTGACAACAGCTGCTAGGAGATGGATTTCCTCTGTAGCTTGGGAGGCCAGGGCCCTAAACCTTTGGAAAAAGTTGTTTCAGTAAATGGTCTTTCCTTTTTTACTGTGATGATTGCTCTCTCCCTGGCTTGATTGTGAATGTCACAGGGGAAAGAACTTGGCTAACTTCCATCACTGCTGCTAAATGCTCCATTCTCACAAAGGGTCAGCAAATTGGAATGAATCAGGAACCGCCTTCAGTTTATGATGTAACATGACCAAAAACTAGTTACAAATGCAAGACTTGCTGACCTTAAGATAAATTCCAGCATCCATATTGTGGTAATACTTCTCTTACAGGCCAACCAAAAAAAGCATTAAAACCTCTGTGTAATTCTGTGTAACTGAGTGTGTGGGTCCTTTGCGCTATGTGTTGTGTCAAGATACCTGCCTGTGAGGAACAAAAGCAAATGGATCAAACTCTTAGCTTATTCTTTCTGCTTTGTAGTTTATCATCAAAAAGAAAGCTACTTTCTGACCAGAGTAATTGTTCCTGAAAAATTATGGAAAGCTGGAAATACCAACTTTGTAGCATCTTGAAAACAGATGGCAGAATTTTTTGGATGAAATTCCTCCTAATATACATGAGCCTCAGTGGCGGAGCTTGGAGTGCGTGGAGGGGGAGTGGGTGGAGGGGCAAGAGTGGGGCTATGGCATTCAGGGGCAGAGCTTTGGGGCGTGGGGCATGGGGCATGGCTACAGTGCATGGGGGCGTGGCTACAGTGGACAGGGTGGGGCTACAGCAAACAAGCCATGGCGCCCCAAAAATTGCCACCAGGCACACACCACCCCCATGCCCCCCCATCACTACGCAACTGATGAGCTTTCCCTAAAATGTCTCTCTGGATGCTACTAATTCATAGTGTGACCCAAGCAGAGCACAGTAAGGGCTGTGGTGTACAATGGCTGCAGTGTTTATAGATTAAGAAAATGGAAATGTTATTCATTGTATGTAGTCAATGCATGCTGTGCAGCACAGTGCAGAGATACCATCCAGAAGTGCCAGCCAGTCTGATGGAGAGGAGAATTCAAACTCTTTATGTAATGACATGTTGAAAATTGTGACCTGATACATCAATTGCGAATGGCCCTTTATATTTGTAGTCATTCCTTTATCTTTTCAAAGGAGATGCAAGAAGAGCCCCTTTATATTCTTGTTCATTTTTTCCCTTTCAAAGGGGGATACATTAGATAGGAAGAAAAAGAGGGGAAAAGGGAAGACAGTGGTGGAACAAATTTCTGAAGAAGCCTTAAGAATGTATAGGGTTTGCTGGTTGTTTTGTTTGGTTGAGCACATTAATTATTGTTAATTCTCTCCCATTGTGTATCAGATTCTAAAATATGTACAGTAGGGTACAGAACCCTCATGAAAGTAAAAAGAAATGTGAATAATCCCCCCCCCCGTGCCCAAGTGAGTGCTCCCTTCCCATTCCTTTACAGGGCTTCCCCATTTGCTTGTGTTTCGCCCAGGTGTACTACCTTCCTTCCAGGTGCCTGGGCAATAGGCAAATAAAATGGTAGGGGGCAACTGCACACCCAGAAAAGGCCTTTCACTCTAATTCATTTGTGCGCTGCCTTCCAGGTGCCTGGGTGATAGACAAATGAATGGAAGTGAGCAGTGACCCAACCAGAAAAGGCACATGCACAGGGCTGCCCATTACCATTTGCTTGCCTTTTGTCCAGGCCTGTGGAAAGAAGACACACACACATGGGCAAAAGGCAAGGGGAGTATGAGGGGAAGGCAAGCAGGTGCCGTGCGAATAATCAAGTTTGTGAAGATCAAACCTGCAAATGTGGAGAGAGGATTGTACTGTGGACCCTCCATATTGGTACCCTCTGCATCTGTGACTTCAGGTGAACTCAGAGTGTTGTATCCTATACTTAAAATGGCAGCAACATGTACTCGGACGTCCTGAAGCAGCCACATGTGCATCACCACCATTTAATAGGATGGGACATGAGTTTTCATGTTTTTTCTGTTCACAGGGGTTCCTTGAATGGAACCTGTGCAGATACAGAAGGTCCACTGTAAACAAAGAAGTGATTGCAATGCAGTACAGTTTTTTAAAAAAGAATGTATAGATGTGGTAAGAAACTGTACTTATTTTTCCCTCTGTCCTTCTGAGGATGGCAGTTCAGCTTTGTGGAAGGGCAGGATAGTAACCGGCACCACACCCATCTGTGTTTCAGTTGTTGTGGGCATTGTTAATCCTTTCAGACAAATGAGGATCGTGTACTGACTGTGGAGGGAGCAGAAGGACTAAATATAGAGAGGTGACTGAAATAACATTCAAACAACATGCCTGCAGAGGAAGAATTCTAGCTTCCTCCTGTTTGTTGAATGCCATCTATTTGTTTAAAGCACGTCCTGACAGCTAGTGTCAGTGGAGCCCATCCTCAGTATTCACTTAACAAATGGAATTCAAGAACATATAGTTCTCCTAGCTGGAGACCAGCCATTTGGACTGCCTCTTCATTATTTAATTCATAGCCTACCGTTTGGCTGCAGACAGCATTCAAGATGACTGTAACACTCAAATAGTAGGAGAGAAGAGCTAATTTGTATGGCTTTCTTTAGTTGTGTTAGAACAAGACAATATATGTGCTTTAATAATTATATACAGAGCGTAAATTAAAATAAATCCAATCATTAGTTGTGAATACAACCCCTTACATTCTGAGACTTTGTGTCTCTTTTACATAAGGAGTTCTAGATCTTGGAAGCAAATCCTGAGGTGACCCTCTCTCATGTCCTCATGGGACATATTCCTGAGGGTGGCAGGACTAAGAGAAGGGCCTAACCTTGGCAGATTGAATTCTATAATTAATGTAGTGTCACTCTTTTTCCTCTGTCCATTAGAGTTGCCTTGCCATTCTGTAAGGTTTGTCAGTAGATCTTCCTTGTGTGGCCCACAGTCCTATAAAATGACCACTGAGGTGCTAACTGTCTGTCATGTGAGAAGGCTCTTATTTGCAATGGGGTCATCTTGCTGACTTGTAAATTTCATTAACTTGACTCGTCTTAATCCCGTCCAAACTTCTGGGTTGTTTGGTTTGTCCTCCACAACACTCTTGATAACCGTCTGCTTTGCTCTGCTAAACAGCCTGAACAGCAACATGCTGTTAAGCTCAGTGCTGGTTTGGCAGGTCAGTCTTCCTACTCGTTTGAGCATTTATTCAGTTTGTTCTGGATCAGAAAATCAGCCTTGTAAAGGAGAAGAGAACCATATCCATCCAGAGGGGAGCTGGCTGTCAGCTGCTTTGGACACCTAACACCGCCATCTGCTTGGGTTAGCTGTGATGGCTGTGGTGGGCACACCCTTTTGAAATGTCAGCTTCTCCTCCTTCACCTCAGTCAATTCCATGAATGCCAGAGGCATTCTACCGGGGGAGGAGAGGGAAACAGTGTTTGTTTTGAGTTGAGTATGAGATCCTTCCTAGAATAGGAAGAAGGAAGAAACAAATAGCATGAGGAGAATGCAGAGGACTGGGTTCTGCTATTAATAAGCTTGCAGTTTAATTGGCACAGGATCCAAAATTCAGGACTTAGAGTCATAGATTCATAGAATCCTAGAGTTGGATGGGACCTCATGGGCCACTGAGTTTTACCCCTTACCAATGAAGGATCCCCACCAGATAGCTGCCCTTTCTCTATTTGAAGACATCCAAAGGAGATCCCACTACCACTCTAGGCATTTAGTTCCATTGCTGAACTTCTCTTCTTGTCAAAAAGTTCCTTCTCATGTTCAGTCGAAATTTGCATTCCTGTAACTTCAGAACATTTGACCTGGTCCTACCCTGTAGAGCAGCTCTGTGTCAGCCTTTCAGGTGTTCATCATATAACCCCGCCCCAGTCTTCTCTTCACCAAGCTGAATATGTCCAGTTCCTCCAACTTTTCCTCATATGTTTTGTTCTGCACACCTCTTACCATCCTTGTTGCCCTTCCCTGAACTTGTTCCAACTTGTCCATATCCTCCTTAAAATGAAGCACTCAGAACTGAACGCATTATTCCAGATGAGGCCTGATGTTTGCCCTTCTCCAGTCCTTTGGCACCACACCTGTTCACCATGTTCTTAAAATGATGGCAAGTGATTAAGAGAGTATATCAGCAGGTTCCTTTAGTATTTTGGAATGCAGTTTGTCTGGCCCTGCAGATTTGAATTCATTTAGGTTAGCTGGGTGATTCCAGACTAACTCTCTATTAATGTTGATTTGCAAGCCAGATCCCCTGCCATGGTCTCTGCTGATGCATGGAGGCACACAATTCTTTTTGGGGGAAAAACGGTAGGAAAATCAGTACTGAGTAATTCTGGCTTTTCATTGTGATCTGTTAGCATTTTACCATCCTTATTGAACAGTGGTCCCACTGTCTCCCTGGTCATTCTTTGTCTTGATTGTATCTGAAATCCCCCCTCCCTTTTTGTTGCTCCTTCATGGCTGCTTTTGTCTCAGCTCATTCTGAGCTTCCTTCCACTAGTCTTGCAAGCTTGGGCTACATATCTGTACACTTCCTTGGTGATTTGTCCTTCCTTCCATTCTGTATACATACACATTTTCCCCACTTCCTCCTTGAGTTTGCTTGTAATCAGATTGGCTTTTTCAGATGTTTCTCATTTTTCTTCTTCCCTGAGATTGTTTATGATCTGGTTTTTTGCAGCTCCTTCTTCAAGAACTCCCACCCTATCTTAGTGTGTTTTTGCTTTAGCATGTCTAGCCATGAGATTCTACACAGTAATTCCCCATACTTGTTAAAATCACCTTTACTGAAATTCAAGGTCCATGTTCTTTTCCCTGTCCCACAATTGTGAATTTTAGCATTACATGGTCGCTTCCCCCTAAAGTACTGACTACTTAGATTCCAGTGACCAGCTCTTCTCTATTGGTTAGGATCAAGTCTAGGATTGCTGGTCTCTGCTGCCTTTTGAAATAGGAAATTATGTGCAAGGCACAGCAGGAATTTGCAGGATACCTGTGGTTTAGCAGAGTTAGTCTCCCAGCTGGTAACAAGGTAATTGAAGTCCCTCATAACTACTAACTTGCCTCTTTGAGAATTCTGAGATTTGTTTTTGAAAAGTATCATCAGCCATCTCCTGTTGAACAATAATTTGTAAATGTGCAAGATAACCCCAAACCTCAAAATTCTGTGAATTTCTGCTGACATAACTGAACCTTTACTGCAATACCTAGACCTGATTACATTTTGAAATGTTATCAGAGTTGAAGACACAGACAATCAGCAAATGTCCAAACATTCAGGGATATGAGAAGGAAGGAAGCCTCTTTTTGGTTGCAGAAATCTCTACTTGCTCTTGCAGGTAGCATTGGCTAAGAGCAGGATGAAACTAAGCAGTGGACTGAGTTAGGGCCAGGAACTGAGGTAAAGCCAACTGCTGCCATTTAATACAAATCTGCTTGAATTGGCATTTCAAGGACTAAGGAAGCAGTTTTTAATTAAAACACACACACACACAGACACACACTTTTAAAGAGCTACATTTGTAAGATGCCAATATAAGCGACTGCATACCGTTTAATAAATTATTTTTTAAAACCATTATGAAAATTGCAAACAGCTGTTTTTTTTTCTCCTAAACACCTGAAACTTGTATTTTAGATGCAGAAAATGTGACAAATTCACCTGGTCTGTGCTTTATAGAGGGGTACGAAACAACTGTATTACAGAAGAACACAGAATCTTTCCTGCATGTTTTATTAGTCAGAAGTGATTTGACTTGCTTGTGGTCCCTTTCTGAAGGCTTTTTTATGGCACCTTTTTTATACTGTTCTCCCATCTCTGAGCCATCTCGACAAGGCAAATGACAGGCCTTGGTAGACAGGCCTGGGCAAATTAATGGGGTTGGAGCAAGAGGGAAAGGCTTGAATGAGGAAAAAATTTCTAAGAGAATTCAGGTTACTGGAGTCACAGACCAGCCTGCATGTTTAGCTGTAACCCAAGACCTGGGTTGTGCTTGTCAGGTTGAGTTGCTTTTTCAGGCTGTTAGAGGTGCTGATCCACGCTTGGCACCTGTCTGGGAATGTTCATACATTCCTGTTGCGTTGATCTGAAAGCTGAGTTGCGTTCCCTCAAACTCGCAGGTCAACTGTCTGCAGGAAGGTCCAACAGATTCTTCTAGTAACAACTGTGTGTGTGTGTGTGGGGTGGTGGTGGTGGTGGGGATTGTTTGTGTAGTGCAGACACTGCCCACTTCAGCTTCCAGTGTCATGATGCGGACTGGAAGTAGAAGTCCTTCAGCCCTTGATTCTCACAGCATGCAACTCAAGGGCTGCTGGGATAGAAATGACATTTCGGAAAATATACAAAGGAATCTTGTAGCACCTTTGAGACTAGCTAGAAGAAAGATATTTGTAGCATAAGCTTTTAGTCTCCTTTATCAGATGCATTGTGTTGCTTTTATGAAGAAGTAGACAAAGTATACTGAGTCTACAAAAGCTTAGGCTACAAACACTTTTCAGCCAGTTAGTTTTAAAGGTGCTACAATGGCTTTATCTTTGTATTTTGGAAAACAGATATGGAGGTAGCAAGATGTAGTCAAAAGTAGAACTTCTTGACTTATGAGTGCCAATATAAGGATCACATTGCCACTGTGTATTCAGAATAAGGGATTTGGATGCTGATGGGCTAGGTTTTAATTGTGAACGATCCAGTGCTATATGTGTAAAAAAAATACAGTGAAAATGAACACCTTCTGTTTGTCCATAACTGGCTTCCCCTTTCCTTAGTGAGGCCTGTGCATAGTCTGTGCATTAAAAAAAAAACTATTCTGTTGGAGGCTAAATCAGTATGTATGTATGTATGTATGATTTTTTTCTTGTTACTGATCAGATAATTTGTAGAACAGAACTAGAATGGATCGTGAGAACTGGACATAAACTGTATCCCTTAATCAGTGAAAGTTCTGCAGAGTCTCTTCTCTGGCTTTTGAAGAAAACCACTCTGTGACCAGAAGCAGTGCCTTTTGATGGTTCCCACTTGTTTCACTGTGAGCTTGCTCCCCAAGTGAATCTAGACAGACTCTTCTAGCCTTGCAAGCTCCATCACAGAGAAGTGAGGTGCTCTACCTTGCAGGTGATCTCATAAACAACACTACACCTGCTACCTTGCTGTTCTGTCAAGCCACCTGACTGTGGCTCCCCTCTTAGCCCCTGTGCTCCTGACACCGATGATTGGGATTTTGAGGACATACACTCCACGTTGGCTGTCTTTGCTACCATGCCCAAGTGATTAGGACAGATGTCCTTGGTGTTTACTGTGAGTATTCCCATCGCAGAAGTTTTCTTATTTTTGCCCCATGGAGGCATGCAAAGGGTCAGTGTAGGCATGTTGTTCACTTTCCTTGGTGGAGCATGATCTTCTGTCTGCCACTACATGTCCTATGGAGTGAAGCACTGGAGGTTGCTATCAGTATGTGTCTGCCTTCCTTTGGCTACGTAGCAAGACACTCTTTCCCTTTCTCAGTGGGTGTTGAATGCTTGTCCCAAGAAGACTGTGTGTCTTGCCCAGGGATCTATATGGACACTAGAGTATGTGTTTTTGCCACCTCCCATTGTGTTTGTGGGTATTGTGCTCTGTAAAACAATAGGCATGAATAGCAGAAGAGGATTCAACCCTTCTGTGACAAGGCTTACTTCATTCTCTCTCAGACTGGTATGGCAGTTCCCTAATCTGATAAAGCACCCTATCTTTTCCACACAGCTCTGCCTTCCCACTTTATAACACCACCTTTGTGTAAAAAGGCAAGGTCTTTCAGTGGTGATTTGGAACCCCTGTATAGTCCTATGGTAACGTGTTTTCTGGGTGTCTTTAAATACTGTATACCACTCAACTGAGTCAGCATTTATAAAAATAACCTGTAATATTTATTAAGATAACGTACAGAGTATTGGAGTTCAGATGCTGGTCAAAATTAATAAAGTTCTTCAGAGTTAGTTTCCTTCTGTCTTTAACCTCTCATGTAAGCACAGCCCTTTGGCCACCCCCTCACTAAAAGCTCAACCCCCAGTCTAGGTCACACTTTCTGACCAGATTCTGTAGTGGCTTAATTGCACTTCTGTTTATCTCTATGTTTCCCCTGAGAATTAAACCCTTCCTACACAGTCACCTTCACCAGCGTGCTCTCTCTCTGGTGAGAATTCACATTGAAGGACTGCCCCAAAAAACTATCAGAGTTTACCTTTATATATCTTTTCCTCTCAGCTACCAACCCCTCCCACACACTACTGAGCTGGGTTTCTTTCCTGAGAAGCTATTCTGGTTGCCTGGCAACCTGTTTCTAGGCTGCTCTGGCACTCCAGTTGGAGGGATACCTGGGGACTGGGTATTAAAAAGGCAGTTGCTGATTGAGTTACTGGGGAGGATGGAATGGGACCAGTCATTTTGCTTTTTTTAGGAGGGGGGGTGGATGGTGGTGGAGTTAGTGTGTAAGAGTATGTACTGTGGCAGTGTCCTGGATGTGAATTCATTGGCTCCCTTTATGTGTGTGTGTACTGGAACAGTCCCTAATTGGTTGCTATTGGCAGCTTTTCCAAGGATGCTGGGAGCATGTCTATTGTTTCCCACCATTTTTGTGTCTTCTAATTGGGTGTTTTTTCCTCACCTGAGCATATGTTAAGGACTGTTCTGCTTTTAGTGATCAAATATCTCCAGTCTTAGCATAATGTGACTAACCATGGAATGATTCAGCTTGAGGTCAGTTCAAGCATGTTCATCTGGACTAGAGGATGATTGGCTCCAGGGGGCACAAAATTTGTTCAGCTTTTTTTTACGGGGTGTGTGCTTTGGTTCCCTGAACTCATTTGTCTGTTTTCTTTTCAGGTAGAACCTAATGCCACCATAGTAGAGATCAAGAACCTCTTCCATAAAACCCGTATGTATGGAGTTAATCATTTGTGTAACTAAACACGGATCCCTCATTGTTTTTTCTTGGATTAGGGGTAAATTCCCAGAGTGTTAGCCCCTTTTCTTTGAAAGATAAAGACTGGTTCAATTAAGAATCAAGTCTCCTTCAGCAGAGTGTGCAAGTGGAATTGCTGAGTCTCTTGGGCCCCTCTGATACTAGCTTCAGCAAAATAGTCAGTTTGACTTTCACAAATTTGATTATTTGTGAGTTTCTTCAACTCCTGCCCCCTCTACGTGCTTCTTTTCTGGGGGAACCTTCCCTCTTGGCGGCTCTGATCAGGCCATGCAGCTCTTTAAAAAAAACCCCTCTGGTCCTCTTTCTCCTCTACCAGCCACTGGCAGCTAAGGATGGCTTGCAGCCTGATTTCTCAGAACCACAAACTCTTTCCCAATGCCCTCCCCATACCCAGGAAAGGAGGTGGGCAAGAGAGGGGAAGTTTAGGGCCTCCATGCTGACTACCCCCCTTTCACTGTCTTTTCCCTGGCCTGATTTGGATACTGGGTGCTCGTTCTCCCCTCTTTGCCTCAGACTCCTTCTCACAGACACACATGCACATGTGTTTTGTTATTTGCGGTTTTCCCACTTTTGCAAGGGTCCTGCACCCCTAACCTTAGTGATTGTGGAGGGCCAACTGTAAATCAGACAGACAGGAAGCAAATTGCTTAACTAAAAAAATGTTACTGCTTACATTTAAATGTACATTAAATCATTAAAAGTGTGTGTGTAGAGAGAGAGAGAGAGAGATAGTGACAGGCAGACATTGCCTAGGCCCTGGATACCTAGAGGAAAGTTCTAAGTAAAGAAATGCCTTGGCAGAGTTGGCACTCACCATCCTGAGGGAGGAAGAAGAGAGGAGAAGACTTTTATGGGGTTGCAGACACACATGGAAGGTTCTCTGGTCACATGGTGTGGTTGCTTAGATACATGGATCACCATACACTACAGTTGGGGAAAGTACAGTCCTCCACCCACATTCACAGGTTTGACCTTTGTTAATTTAATTATTGGTGAGGTGCCCACTTGCCGTCCCCTCTTCTCCCCCTCCCATTCCCTGGCCTTTTGCCCAGGTGCACTACCTTGGCAAAAGGCAAGCGAACAGGAGGGAGAAAGATTCGTGGACATGGAAGGCTTTCCCCCTTAACTCTCCAGCCTGTCACCTTGTGGAAGTGCAGAAAGAAGGCTGTGCATGTGGGCAAAATGCAAGAGAATGCAGGGAAAAGATTTTCCCTCCTCCCAGCCTTGTGCCCATTGCCCATGCAGGCGCACAGAAAGCAGGGTGTGCTGGTGGCAGGCAGGAGAGTGCAGAGGAAAAAACTTCCCCTCCCCTCCCCTCCCCTCGCCCACACAGGAAAAAGGAAAGCTGCACTGGTGGCGGCAGCCAGGAGAGGGCAGGGGGTAAGACCTTCCCGTCCTCCGCTCTCCTGTCCCTCGCCCATGTGGGCATGCAGGAATAAGGAAGCCCTCACTGGTGTGGGCAGGCAGGAGAGTACATGGGAAAGAGCTCCCCTCCACTCTCCTGCCCCTTGTCCACACAGGTGCGCAGGAAGAAGTAGGGAAGTTTTTCCCCCTGCATTCTCCTATCTTTCTGCCAGGTCAACTGCAGAAAGAAGGCAGGAGGAAGGAGATGGGAGTTATTTGCAGTTTTTTGATGTTTGCAAGTATTCTGCACCCCAAACCCTTGTGAAGTTCGAGGGGCCACTGTACTAGAGATAGTATAGATAGGGTAAAGGCATGCAGGACACCCATACTGTCTAAAGCCCTATTGCTCTCATAGCAAGTGGGAGAAGGAAGTATAAGGAGAATGCTTAGTTGAGAAAAAAATTGTTTTGTCCCTTGTCTTACCCTTTTGCTGGGACTGACCTCTGATAGAGAGACAGAAGACTGAGAGAGCGGAGCCACTTTATGAATAATCTTTGGAACCTTTTTCAGTATCAAAATAATATTGGAGGAAGTGGAGAATCTGAAGTAGGTTATATGATTGAAGTGTTGCATGTGTCTGTAGAGTAGGTGTCACCCAATGTTTAAGAGCGGTTTTCTTGTGTAGTTGCTAGAAAACATTTTGAAGGAGCAAAAGGCAATTAAGGCTATAATCACATATCCCTTACCTGACAGTAAACCTGTTGTTGTTGTTGTTGTTGCTGTTGCTGTTGCTGTGTGCTTTCAAGTCGTTTCCAACTTATGGAGACCCTAAGGGGTTTCTGAGGTGTGAGCATGTGTGAGTATGAGTGTGACATGCCCAGGGTCACCCAGTAGATTTGTACTGAATTCATATACAGACGTGTGTAGAATTGTGCCATAAAACACTAAATATCTTAATTTTACTCATTCTTCTAAAACAAATCCACAATGGTTATTTTCAGTTTCCCCCAAATTTGTATTTGTTTTTACACCCCTTCCCCATTTTCCTCTTTGCTAAGTGGGCCAGAATCCTTGATCACTAACTCATTAGTGATAATCTTGGGGTATACAGGAAGTGCATCCCTGGTGACACACTTTTTCCTCTCACCTTTTGGAACACTGAATTGAGGTGTCTTCTAATTGGACTTCTTTCTTGACCCAAGTGCTATTCTTGTCCATAAATATGGCAGTGGAGTTTTAAGTACAGGGGTTCACTTTCTGTAGCATTGACTTTTGATGTTGGAAGCTTAGTGGTCACAGTGTCTGCTCAGCAGCGGAAGCCCTTGAGAGTCTCTCTCTTGAGGGGCTGAAGGGCTGCTCCAAAGGAGACATTGCATAAATAAAGATTTAGCCAAAGCTATTCAAGAAGAAAGTTGTCTTGTTTTTCTCTCTTGCCAAGTCTTAGGGTACTGGAGTAAAACCTTAAGACTGGAAAGGGGTGGGCAACTAGAGACGACACTTAAAAACTCAAGGGCAGCAGTATAACAAGATCGTAAATTCCTCACCGTGTTATATTGCTCTTAGGTGAATGTTGTAGAAACCTGCTGACTTAGGTTTAAAGGAATGGAGGGTGCTGCTGGCAACAGTTACCCTATAATTTTACTCCCTAGAACAAGGGAGTGGTATGTTTCCTGGACCTGGCCAGGATTCTGGGCCCAGCATTTTGGACTCATTGAGGTTTCCAAACAGTTTCTTATGGAAGGGCTGTTTTTATGGCATGTGTGTAGAAAAGACTCCTGCCTGGATAATAGACTGGATGATACAAGAAACTTCTTTCTTCTTTTTCCAGATCCTCAGTGGTATCCGGCCCGACAATCTCTGCGACTAGACCCTAGTAAGTTGATGTATCATAAAGCATTCCAGTATCCCTTCCTTAGGGTAACTTTTCTTGACAGTAAAGCAATGTAAAAAGAAAAAAAAGGTAGGCTGCTACTAGACTATGTGAACAAGGTTGCTGGGTCATGGTCTGGATGATGCAGCTATGACCTGGAAATTTCTGCATGTGTGAATTTATATGAGGGTAGTGTATGAAATGTTATACATCCCTGCAACAAGCAGGCATTTCTGAAATTCCAGATACATGGATTAGTGAAAGCTCATTTAAACATCTGTCTCTTCTTGTGGTGTCTCCCACCTCCATCTCCACATTCAGCTTGTGTGTCTTCCTCCTAGATGCTACGCAGTATGTAGTTTTGTTCCTACAGAACCAAAGAGATAGCTGCTGTACTTGATGTTCCTCCCCGTCAAGGTGCTTGAGACAATTGCAGCTTCATTGTGACTTCTCTTATCTTCCAGAGGGAAAGTCTCTCAAGGATGAGGACATTCTTCAGAACTTGCCTGTGGGCACCACCGCAACCCTGTATTTCCGGGACCTGGGAGCACAAATCAGCTGGGTGACAGTGAGTGTACTTTTTCCTTTCCCCCAAAATTTCCCTCCCCACTTATATCCTGGATTTTCTTTGTCTTCTTCATCCTGTTCCTATTCTTCTCAGGTCTTCCTCACAGAGTATGCTGGGCCACTGCTGATCTATTTGCTTTTTTACTTCCGGGTGCCCTTCATCTATGGCAGGAAGTACGACTTCACCTCCAGCAAGTACTCTGTTGTGCAGTAAGTACCAGCAGGCCAAGGCCTTTTTTTTTGTTCTTGGTCTTCAGCTTGAACCAGAATATTGCTTACTCTTAGCTGGGAACTGGGCTCATATAAAGGAAGGACAATGGATAGAACATGTGTTTCATTTTTTCTTCCTCCCTGGTTGGGCTGGCCTCTTTTTTTTTCTTGCATCCTGCTCTTAGGATGACAATATTCCCTATACCACAGTCAGCACTTTTAGAAGCAACGCTAGCTGTGGAAACAAGAACGATGTGGCTGAATGCCAAAACGGCCAATGTAAGAGAGTGGTTAGAGTGCTGGACTGGAACTTGGTGGGTCTACTTTCAGTTCCTCATTGAGCCCTGAAGCCCAGAGGGTGGTCTTGGGCCAGTCAATTTTGCTCAGTCCATTAAGAATCTCTGGTTTAGATTAATACTTTGGGCCATTTCTTGGGGACTTTATCCTGACCATGCTAATTCAGTCTCTTATAGCTACTTAAAAAAGACAAATTCACAAAGATCTGACTAAGGAAAGACCAGTGTATGAAAGCTCAAAGCAGAGAGAGAACTTAAAGAGAGTGGATTGTGACCTGCCTTCCAGATGCTGCTGCTCCAGGGTGGCAGAATATCATCTGTATTTCTCTGGTAGATTGCACTGCTGTAGCAATCTCTTCTGCCAACTTTCTCTCTTTTTCTTCCCAGCCTGGCCTGTATTTGCCACTCTTTCCACTACATCAAGCGTCTCCTGGAGACTCTCTTTGTTCATAGGTTCTCCCATGGGACAATGCCCTTGCGTAACATCTTCAAGGTGAGCAGGGCTTGAGGTAAGCCCAAGCAAGAAGGGGGCAGGGAAGGGCAAGCAGTACAAGGGTTGGAAAGGGCAGCCTTCGAAAGTCCTACTTGCTCTTTTCAAGTAGCAAATGCTGTTCCCCCATCTTGGTGGAACTAAGGGAAAGGACTGCTTGAGCTCTTCCAAGGTCACGAGAGTGGCTTTGGCGGCAGATCTCTTTTGGCTCCTCTGGAAAGCCGTTTCATAATGCAGTATTTCTGACTCTTTCTCCAGAACTGCACTTATTATTGGGGCTTCGCTGCCTGGATGGCATACTACATCAACCACCCTTTGTATACACCACCTGGTAAGCTGAGAAAAGAAGCAGCAGCCAGGGTCTTGGTGGCCGCTGCTGGCCAGAGTCCCAGCCAAATAAAGAAGGCAAATATTTTGTTTGCATGTTTATGTGCAAATTATTTACAAATCACTTTTCTGCCCACCAAGGCCCCCAAAGCAGTGTGCAATAAAATCAGAATATAAAAACAAAACAGAAAGAATTATTTTAAAACATATTACTAAAATGTTTAAAACTCACTTTTAATGGCTTATCAGTAAGTGTGGAACCAACTGGCCTTCTTATGGTGACATGGAGTTATCCCCCCTTTGCCTTGTAATTTACCAAGAAGAGTTTCTGTGTGGGAACTTTGGTTGTGTTCCCATGACTGAAACTTTGAGGTGGTGCAGCAGGGAATGTGCTGCTCATGTAGTTGCTAATGAGTTAGTTCACCATTTCATAAGAGTACGGTCATGGCTCTGTACATTCTTTGACTCTGGGCTGTGCAGAAATGTGATGGACAGGTAAGTCGGGAACCCCAACCTACCTAAAACAATTACTGTTACAATAAAGATAAGTCTGAAAGAATGTAGGCAGTGCCTAGAGACAATGCTTGGTGAGCCAAGGAGGATTTCCAGATGGTTGCCAGGAGGCAAGTCTCCAGTGTTCCACATAGCTCCTTGAGCGGTGGAGAAAAGTTTTGCCGAATGAACAAATGCATACATTTTCCTTTTAGAGCAAGGTTCAGATTATACCTTGGGTAATAAAATAAAAAGCTGGAATTATGTGGGCTAGGCAGAAATCATATGGTCACTGCCTTAAGAGGCAGATTGTAATTTTTTTCTTCCTCCCTTTCCAGGATTCCTCAGACTAACTGACTGCATGTGAGCTAACATTTTTGGCCTTGGCTTCCTTCTTATGGACTTTTGCTGTGTTTAGGTGGTCATTGCACATGGCTGTGATCATTCATTTCTTCTTGCCATAGAGGCACAGCAGACATATTGCAGGGATGGGAATTGTGTTGGCTTCCAGATGTTGTTGTTGGACTGCATCTCCAAGCAGCCTTAGCTGGCATAGTCAGTGGTGAAGAATGCCTGGAGCTGGAGTTCAGCAACGTCTGCCTTATGGGATGCTGCATGTTATCCATTCCACTGCTCTGCATGTGCCTCCTACCAGTGAAGAAGCAAATGAAGAGATGGGCTTCTCCTTTCTATTTTGTGTAGTGGCTTTAGTATCAGGCTAGGATGGGAGAGGGTCAGGTTCAAATCCTGTCTGGCCCTTTAATGTACTGGCTAACCCTGGGCCAGTCATGGTGTTTCATCATTTCCTGCCTCACAGTGTTACTTTGAGGATAAAAATGGGGTGAGAAAAACACTGCCCTGAACTCCTTGGAGGAAAGGCAGGTATAATGGCAGTAAATACTCAGCCTCTTGAATTGTCCACTATAAATTACTCTAAAACTTAAATTATTATTCACTTGCTAGCCTGTTAAGGTAATTTATATATGGACTATCTATCTTCTTGTGGATGTAACATTTTTGGATTTCCTACACCTATCTAGTTGGCTCTCTGTCAGTTTTCGTTAGTATTTCAAATGTCAAATGCTTTTCTTCATTGGCTTCTAAATAATTGAAAAGAGAACCTCTTCCCTTGATTTTTAAAAGGCTTTCACATACCCAATTCTAAAAATTCCGTATATGATTTGTCATTTGCCTCCTGCATTTAGTTAATAGAGGAAGAAAGGAGAGGAAAAGGACCGTAGTGCCTCCAAGGGAGTTAAGGTCTGTAGCCTCTCTGCCTATTTCTTCTGCTATGAACTTCGGCTTGATCACAACTTCACAAACACAGCTATGTAGTTGCTGTCATGAGTTTTCTCCTAGGCAATTCATCTGAGTTCTGTTTGCACTGTGGGAATTATTGTTTCTAGAGACATACTATTTATTCTTAGTGTCCAAGTTACCTTAACATGATGTTTCTTTCTCCCCCACCTCTCCTTGTCCCTCCTGCCCTGTCAGCGTATGGACATGAACAAGTGAAATTGGCACTTTTTCTATTCCTGGTAAGAATTTATTAAACCTCTTAGGATTTGATGTAATAGCCCTATGTAGGCTTGAAGGAGCCGGTGGAAGTTGTGATAGAAAAGGGGGAATAATATTGTACGGACAAAGTAGGTTCTGGCAGTTGGTAACTGTGGACATTTGTGAAGCAGCTGTGAAAAAGGTCTTTGTGGTGAAACACAGCTGTGCCAAGGTCCTGGGCTGTTTGTTTGTTCCATGAAGTCAGTCCTGTGGAAAGGGAATGCTGGATCTTGCACAAACTACAGGGGTTCTCCAATGAAAGAGAGAGCTGGTTTGTCTTGTTGGGTCATGTGGGTAGAAAAAGTGTTGGGGAAAGGCAGGGCAGGAAAGATTGAGACTACAAACACACCAGAGGTTATCCTGGACAAAAGCTGAAGTAGGTCAGAACTTGGGACTGGGACTGGGTGTTCCATGGTAACTGAAAAACACTAGGTGTGGCAACAGGTGCTCAAGTAGCTGAAGTGAGAAATTGCTTTCTCCTCCCCTCAAGTGTGCTGCAGCTGTGTGTCAGACCAGGGTGGTTGGCGGTGGTGTTGTGGGTTGCCTTCTAAGAACACAGCATGTTGTAATGAATGAGAGGCCAGGTTCCCACCAGGTCCAAAACAGACACAGGGAAGCAACAGGGCAAAGAAGGAGAATGGAGCTGAGGTGAATACGTGATAATTTCATTTGTGTGTACCTTGGCTTACTTAAAGGAGGATAAAGAGTCCAAGAAGAGGTAGGTCTTCTTAATCCCTGCTTCTTTGCTTTGAGCCAAGGCTTCTGTGCACATTGTTCTAGAACCCTTTTGATGCCAGGGCCCAGTGGCCGCTGTGGAAGGGGAGGTCATAATTTACCAGTGAGAGAACAGGATTCCTTCTTGAAGTGGCATGTTCAAGTCACTCTCTCCCTGTACAGATTAGTTCCTATGTTAAAAGGAAGAAGCTTTACGTCCTTGGTCAGAATCATCTACAGGTTTTGGGGTAGACTCAGATGTCATAATCTGGTTTGGAGTGAAAATAGGTGCTTGGACCCAGTATGTTGACCCACTGGCTATGTTTCTTCCTGCAGTTTTGTCAGCTGGGAAATTTCTCAATCCACATTGCTCTGCGAAACCTGCGCCCTGCTGGTGAGTAGAGAAGAGGAGGCTTATGGGAAATGGGGCTCTGGGTTGCAGAAGTGCCATCTCCGTATCTTTTGATGGGACTATAGAGGCTGCAGATAATACAATCACACAAATAAAATACAGACACACACTATAGAGATCTTTTTATGATGCTGATATTTTTCAGCTTTCTAGATTCTGTGTGCAGGTGATATTGTATATATCTTTATGGACACCTGAAGGGCTGGTAGAAGTCACCTAGTCCAACTGTGCTTTGGAAGAGAAATTATATCCCAGATACCTAACAGATCCTGTACGTGATCTTCTTTCTCTAAATGTCTCCAGATTTTTCAAGTACAAGTTTCCATAAGCAGTCAGAATGTCATATTGGAGGAAGGTGCCAAAGTAGGTTTAATTGAATAATTAAGCAGCTTTTCACTGATGAGCTGTGTAGCAGTCCAGTGCCCATGAACCACATTTGTTTCAGATGAAATATGTAACTGAACTGTGGGAGGGGTGTATAAAGGTAATAGCAGTTTCTCTTGGAGCATCCTGTGAGGAAAAAATATAACAACTTCTTTGCTGAGCATGCCAGTCTGACCCAAGAGCTCCCTAATTGTACTAGAAATGCTGTGCTTACTGTAGAGAAAACTTAAAAGTTTATGAAAGACATGTAAATAAACTGGTAATGCTAAACTGTGAGTGAATGCTTTGTGTTAAGGCACAAGCTGGAATGAGATTGAGTGAAGCTTTGGCTTCCACACTCCCTCTCTCCTCATCTTGTCTGATTGGGAGACTGACGTTTACAGGAGTTTCCATCTACAGAATTGCTAAGAAAACAGTGTTCATGTTTTCAAACAAACTCTGCTTAGTTTTGAACAAGCCAACTTCAGATTTTGATTAAGTAGCTTGGTAATTAAGCTGTGGCTTGTGATGAGAAGAGGGGATTCTTCTTCGTGGTCTCTGTGCCTTACACACTAGGAGCTTTCGCGCATGCGTGGTACTGTTCGGAAAATTCTAGAGCTTAGTAGCTTGGTGGGAACCCCTCCCCCCATGTATCCACTGAGCATGTTCAGCCCGCTGAGCAACGGTCTCTCCTCAGTTCTTTCTCGTCCGCCATTGCATACGGAGGTTCTGAGCTTAGAGCGTTTCTTCTTTGGCCTTTTTCGCAAGTCTTCTGGTTTTTTTGACTCAGTTTTGGATATTTTGACTACTCTTACGGATTTCGGACTGGTTTTGGTATTTCGGTGCTTGTTCCTCCTCTTCTTGGAACTCTGACCCTGACTTGCTAACCCCCCCCACTCGTCTTCGTCGTTCGTCTCTTCGTTATCTTCAACCTGTCCTTGGACTTCTATGTCGACCCTTTTCAAACCTTGTAAAAAGTGTGGTCGCAAGGTCGCTACTTCTGACGGGCATAGCGAGTGTCTTCTTTGTTTGGGCGAGGCGCATAATATCAGAGCCTGCCCCATTTGCAAGGACTTCACTTCGCAGACTTTGAGGAACCGGCTGGCATGCCTCAAGTCTTTTTGTTGGGAGCAGTCCCTGTCTCCTCAGGACCCTGCCCCAGTAAGGAGCCCGTCGAAGATGTCAAAGACCCAACCCACGACCGCACTCCCGGGGACTTTGGCATCTTCCGATCCCGCCGCATCTACGGTACCGGGCTCGGTACCAGTGCATAAGCTACCGAGAATACCGAAGACCTCGTCGGCCTCCTCGTCGGTGACTCCTATAGAGGCCCCTGCGGGCTCGCAGGGTGCTAGGCCCTCCAAGACACTTACTGCCGCCCAGCGTAAGCGCCTGGTGACTTCGGAATCGGAGAAGGAAAGAGAGAGAAGAAGAAGAAGGACAAGCGCAGGTCTCCGGCTAGACCACCTGTCCTTACTCCACCTTCTACTTTGACCCAGCCAACGGTTGACCCCGGTGAAATCCCAGAACCTCAACCGATCTTTGAGGTATCTGATGTGGATGATCCGGTGGCCTCCCCGACTCTCTCGGAGCCACCGGTTTTGGAGGAAGAGACGTCCCCGACCGGACGCCCTGTTCTGGCAGCCCGCTCGGAGGATAGTCCACCTGCTCCCCAGACCTCGCTGACATCTCGAGGCTCTGCTGGTAGAAGCATTTCGCCGGAACGGCGTTCTTCCTCACACCACCGGCAGCTCTTTCCTGAGTATCGGGACTGCCCGGGCTATTCAGACCGTGGGACGGTGCATCCCTCCCCACACCATCGGGAATTTGAGCACCGCGCCCCTGATGACCGACGGGACCGTCGTGAATATAGACGATCCCCCCAAGACATCGGGAGGACTATCCAGGATGGCCACAGCCACCCCGGGATTCGCCTTATTCCTCGGCCTCTTACGCCTTGAGGTATGGCCGGGAGCATGTCTGGAGGGAGTATCCTGGCTCGTACAGGTCATACTCCCCCTCTTACCGGGACCGTTACCACCCTGATATCGGCCGCTGGTCCCCGTATCACCGCTCCAGATCGCCTTCCAGGGGAGCTGAACCTCGCCCGCGCCGCGAGCGTACTCCATCGCGCTCCCCGGGACGAGCGCCTCCACACCGCCGGTCCCGAGAGCTTTCCCCTCGTCACCGGCCGATTTCTCCACCTCCACGGGTGACGTCTGCGGTGTCCTGTCCGACGTCTGAGGCTGTCTCCGCCCAGCCTGCTCCTTCTGCGGTCGCCACTGCCACTCAGGTGCTTCCGCGTCCGGTGCCTTCGCTGGTTCCCCTGCCGCCTGCGATGCAACCACCTGCGGCTCTGAAGACGGTATCGCTGCTGGTACCGTCTCGCGCCCAATCGCCTGAACAACGCTCGGACCGTTCTCCTGACAGGTCCTCCACGGCGTCCTCCCAGGATTACAATTCGGAGTCGGACTCTAAGGACTCTACACCTGTCTCACATGAGTCCCCTCCCTTGGTGTTCGGCGATCCAGCTCCTGAGTCGGCTCCTGAGGATGTCCGACAGTTCTCGGACATTCTCCTCTGGATATCTAAGGCCCTGGGTCTGAAGGTGGCGAATCCAGCCCTGGCGGTGCAGGATCCAGTTTTCCACTACGTGGATACCTGCCCTCTTGCAGCAGCCCCGTTACCGTTCCTGCCCGCCCTGATGGAGGCTCTCAAACACCCCTGGCCTCAGCCGTCTTCAGCCCAGCCCATACCACACAGGCTGGAACACCTTTATCGCACCCAGAAGGAGGATGCTGAGTTCCTGTTTAATCATCCTCAGCCCAACTCAGTGGTGGTCGAATCGGCGCAAACCAAGGGCAGTTCCAGGCCCCACACAACACCGCCGGACAAGGGAGGGCGCCGTTTGGACACTTTTGGTAGGAGGTTCTATTCTGCCTCCTCCCTGGTGGCGAGGGTGTCTAACACCCAAGCTTGCATGGCCGCCTACCTTCGCAGTCTCCTAGACAAGGTTGCCCCTATTCTCTCCACTGTTCCGGAGGAAAATAGGGCAAGCGCTAACCAATTCTACAATGAAGCGGTAGCGCTCGCAAACCAGCAGATCATCTCTTCGAGACACTCTGTGGAGGTGGCATCCCAAGTCATGGTCGGCTCTGTCGCCCTCCGGAGATATGCCTGGCTACGATCCTCAGGCCTCCAGGAGGACACCCGGAAATGCATCGAGAACCTCCCTTTCAACGGCAAGGGTCTCTTCAATGCGTTGACAGATGAGGCGATGGACCACATCGTCAAGGCCCGTCTAACGGCCAAAAAGATGGGGATCCGTCAGTCTCTGCAGACCTGCCGTGGCCCGCGGCCTACGTGGCGCCGTTCGTCCTCTGCGAGCTTCCGACCTCGCTCGCCCAGGTCCGGGTCCTCTCGGACTCCCGCCACATCCTCCTCCAGACGTCCTGCACGGGGCCGACAGACGGCTTTCAAAAAATCTTCGTCGGGATCCAAATCCCGGTTTTGATGGGATCTGCAGGACCCTACCTCAGCCTACCTTCCGCCTACCATCAGCCCTCACCAACCATCCCACGCTGGCCAAACACCTTGACTCATGGCGATCGATCACGTCGGACTCTTGAGTGCTCACCATTGTTCAGCTTGGTTACGCCATCGAGTTCGCAAGTATTCCACCTCGAGGCATTTTCTACTTCACCCAGGCCAGCCCGGCTCTGCTGGAAGAGATCCAGTCCCTCCTCCAGAAGGGAGCGATTGAACTGGTCCTGCCCTCGGCCACTACCACCGGCTTCTACTCCCGGTACTTTATAGTACCGAAGTCGGATGGGACCCTGCGACCTATTTTGGACCTCCGAGGGATAAACGAATACATCCGCCCCAGGAGGTTCAAGATGGTCACCTTGTCGACAATCCTGCCCTTCCTCCGCCGGAGAGACTGGTTCGCTTCAATCGACCTGCGGGATGCTTATTTCCACATTTCCATCCATCCACAGCACAGACGATACCTTCGGTTCGCGATCGACGGCACCTCCTACCAGTACCGGGTGCTGCCGTTCGGCCTCTCCACCGCACCGAGGGTGTTCACGAAGTGCATGGCCCCTGTGGTTTCCCACTTGCAGACGAAGGGCATCACCGTCTTCCCCTACCTAGACGATTGGCTGCTGGTAGCGTCCTGCAAGACCAAACTGTACTCAGACATTCATCTAACGCTGTCCCTCCTGACCCGCCTGGGTCTTCGGGTCAACCCGAAGAAGTCTCACCTCGAGCTGGCGAGAGTGTTGGACTTCATCGGAGCCACCCTGGACTCGGTCTCGGCCAGGGCCTACCTGCCCCTGGAGCGGGCTCGTACCCTCCGCCAATCTGCTGCGGCCGTCCTTGATGCCCCGACGGTATCGGCGAGGAGAATACAACAGCTTCTGGGCTACATGGCCTCCACCACGGCGGTCATGTACCTGTCGAGGCTGCGAGCGCACCCCCTACAACACTGGTTTGTCAGAGCCTTCATTCTGCTCCGAGACGACTAGCGCCTGCGACTTCGACTGCCGACACCTGTCCGTCGCTCTCTGTTGTGGTGGCTCTCGTACCGTCATCTCCTGTCTGGGATACCGTTCACACGACTGACCCCTCGGCTCACAATCACGACCGACGCCTCCCTCTTCGGATGGGGAGCGCATTGCAATGACCTCAGAGTCCGAGGCCGATGGACTGGCGACGAGACCGCTCTCCACATAAACGCCCTCGAGCTCCTAGCCATCGGGAAAGCTCTGAGAGTGTTCCGCAATCTGGTTGTTGGACAGGCGGTGCTGATCCTGACCGACAACACCACGGCGGTGTGTTATGTCAACAGACAAGGAGGGACCCATTCTACCACGCTCCTGACCATCGCTCTCCAGCTTTGGGACTGGTGCGTGTCCCTCCGAGTCCACCCTGTTGCCGTTCACCTGGCAGGGCAGGAGAATACGACAGCAGACACCCTGAGCAGGGACACTTCTACCAACCACGAGTGGTCCCTCTCGGAGGAAGCGTTCCACTTGATACAGTCCCAATGGGGCGATCCCGACATCAATCTCTTCGCCACGGTGTCGAACGCCAAGTGTTGCCGGTACTGTTCGAGAGCTGGCTGGGGACCGAACTCCCTCGGCGACGCGTTCCAGTACTAATGGACAGAGGGTCTCCTGTACATCTTCCCACCGTCTCCCCTGCTGGGCAGGGTGGTAGCCAAGATCCTGGCGGACCGAGCCGACGCCATCCTCGTTGCCCCGTACTGGCTGCGGCAGCATTGGTTCGCCCCGCTGCTCGAGGCCTCTCGGGGACGGCCGCTCAGGCTTCCAGCAGCGCCCAACCTGCTGTCTCATTCCGGCGGTCGCATTCTCCATCCCGACCTGCCTGTCCTGGACCTCCATGCGTGGAGGATACAGCCCTAGACAATCCCGCTATCCAGGACGTCCTTACCGCAGCTAGAAAGGAATCGACCCGCCGCAACCATACCTACAAGTGGCGGCGGTTTGTGACTTTTGCGGAGGAGCGTGGAGACACGGTATTGCCAGTTGCTCTCGGTACCGTACTCCACTTCCTGCTTCACTTGAAACAAGAGGGTCTCTCGTTTTCCTCGTTGAAGGTGTACCTGTCTGCCATTGTGGCCTACCAACCCCGAGGCTCTCCTTTGGCGGCGCTCTTCCGGGATGCCACGATGAAACAGTTCCTGAAGGGACTTCACCATCTGTACCCGCCGGTATCGCCGCCGTTACCTCCCTGGTCCCTATCTCTGGTACTCTCTCAACTTATGAGACCACCCTTTGAGCCTATGGCCACTGTTGATGATAGGCTCCTGACTCTTAAGACTGCTTTCCTGGTGGCTGTCACCTCTGCCAGGCGTGCCAGCGAATTGACAGCGTTACGTGTCGACGACCCCTTCCTGGTTTTTCACCAGGATAAGGTGGTTCTCCGCCTGGACATTTCTTTCCTCCCAAAGGTCGTCTCTCATTTCCACCTTAACCAGGACATCATCCTCCCTACCTTCTATCCTAACCCGACGACCCCTCTTGAGAGGTCTTTGCACACCCTGGACGTTCGAAGGGCCCTGGCCTTTTACACTCAGAGGACTGCGGCCTACAGGCAGACCCCTCACCTGTTTGTCTGCCACGGTCATTGTCGCAGGGGGCGCAAGGTGTCCACCCAGAGATTCTCCAAGTGGGTGGCCCAGACAATCCTGCTTGCTTATGAGATGGCCAAGCAGCCTCCTCCTGACTTGCTTCGGCCGCACTCCATCAGAGCTGTGGCATCCTCAGTAGCCCTCTTGCGAGGTGTGGACCTTCAGGAACTTTGTTGAGTGGCGACCTGGTCCAGGCCCTCGACTTTCATCTGCCACTATTGGCTGGACTGTCAGTCCAGGAGGGATGCCCGGTTTGGATGAGCGGTGCTGGCCTCCGTACTCTAGGGACCTGACCCACCGTCCTCCTGGTAAGCTACAAAGTCTCCTAGTGTGTAAGGCACAGAGACCACGAAGAAGAAGAATAGGTTGCTTACATGTAACTGTGGTTCTTCGAGTGGTCATCTGTGCCCTTACACACACCCGCCCAACCGTCCCCTCACTCTCAGGTCCCCTTTTTTCGGTGGACTTGTAGAACTGAGGAGAGACTGTTGCTCGGCGGGCTGAGCATGCTCAGTGGATACATGGGGGAGGGGTTCCCGCCAAGCTACTAAGCTCTAGAATTTTCCAAACGGTACTGCGCATGCGCGAAAGCTCCTAGTGTGTAAGGGCACAGATGACCACTCGAAGAACCACAGTTACAGATAAGCAACCTGTTTGTGCAGAATGTGCAAGCTTTGCTACACACAGGCCAGACATGTAGAACCAGACTGTGGCTTAATGCCACTTGTAATTTGAATATTGTGTTAATGAAATGAAATTCTTCTTAATGCCTTGCAGGTTCCAAAACTAGGAAGATCCCATATCCTACCAAGAACCCTTTTACATGGCTTTTCTTATTGGTCTCGTGCCCCAATTATACCTATGAGGTGAGAATCAGAGCCTTATCTAAAGCTTGAACATGGAAAGGCCTTGCCCTGGTGTGTCTTGTTCTGTGCTCTTTTCCATATGAAGTGTTTCACTAGAACACAAGTACAGGCAGATACTTGAAGGATGGGCCAGGCTGGGGTTCTCCTCTCCTTTGTACCTGTGAAGAAGTATCCCAGGCGGCTTGTGTAGCCGGATTCTTCCTGACCCACAGCTGACAAATGTACAGCTTTGCTGTATGATTGTCCTATCTGCTCTGCCTGCCACAGTGCTCAGCTGGTGTGTTTCCCTTCTCTTTCAGGTGGGATCCTGGATTGGCTTTGCTATCATGACTCAGTGCCTTCCAGGTAAGCCCTGGCTTGGAAGAGACCTTCCTTAGTAACTTGCAGGGAATAACTGCAGGCTATGTTATCACTTCTCTTTTTCCTCCTCCTGTCATTCTCTCTTCCTTTGTTGGGAAGCCAGAGTTTGTGCCTTCAAGCTGACTCTTGACTGGTAACCTGATGAGAGGGTTTTGTTGGCCAGGATGAATTCTGAGGAGGGTTGCCAGAAATCTGGACCAGGGGCTGTTGCAGGACACTCTTAATTTTACTGCCACTCATGCAGCTGCCTGAGGCTGTTCAGACAAGGGTGGCTGCTGAAGGAGAGGCAGTGCTGTACCACCGCCCCAGGAGAGTCCCCTTTCAGGTCAGAGCAGTTGCTGAAAACATGGCGGTAAAAGTATATGGATTCACTGCTGCTGTTGCAGGAGATCCCACTAGCCTCTTGCAGAAGGCTTTCAAGGTTCAGCCAAGGGCCACAGATTTCCCACTCCATTCTAACTATTGCTGCTGTTTCAAAACTTAGAAGTTGTTGGGTGGCTTGATTGAAACACCAGAAGGATTTGTCTGAAGTTTCCTATAATCTTGTAGAGTTAATTTCCTGCAATCACTTCGTTGTTTGGGGGAAGGAAGTAAAAAATACCTTTCTAGATGTCTAATGCCATATATTTCTCTCATCTTTGCTTAACAGTGGCTCTGTTCTCCCTGGTTGGATTCATCCAAATGACCATCTGGGCAAAGGGGAAACACCGAAGTTACCTGAAAGAGTTCCGGGATTATCCACCACTGCGTTCACCCATCATCCCCTTCCTGCTCTGAGCTGGAGGCAGCTGCCTCTACATTTGGGCTGGCTCTTTTGTTTTGTTTTTTTAACCTTGTGAGCAGCTGTATTGGAGTCTAAGAGTAGGATTGTCTCCTGTTGTGTGCAGTATGATCAGAGGGAAACTGTGGAGATTCCTAGCTTCTGTAGGTTACTGGCTTGCTTCCCACCCTCCCCCCAGCATCTTTCTCCATATCCCACTCCAGAGCCTTTCTGAGCTTGGAATCTCTTTTCCCTATAAAACACCATAAAGCCAAATGTTGCAGCAGAGAAGAGGGAACAATCCAATTGTACCAAGAGTGAGCACCACTAAAGCAGCTGCTGGGCATTACATTTGCAAGAGCAGGTGCCAAAAACAGAATCTAAGGAGGCAGAGCCTCCCCTAAAGACAAAGGCTGTTTTCCTACTCTAGCTGCTTAGGAAAACAGAGGCTAGCTCTGCTACTCAAATTCTACAGGCACTACGTGCCCCCTTGTCCTCCTTGACTAGGTATGCCCTCTAGTGACAAGTACTGGTTCACATAAACCTACTGTATTACTTCCCTTTCTGGAATGCTTCCCCATACTAAAAAAAAAATTGTTAAGACACATTCTGGGAAGAGTAGGAACTGATAAGGACTTCTTGAAATTGTTGTCTTGATATCTTACACAGCATGGCCTTGTGCACCCTTTGGCCTCTGCTCAGCAAATAGGCATTTGTGCTTGAGAGCTGAATTTTGAAACCAGTGGTGTGAGCAATCCTGCCAGTATGTTCTTCCAAGGCAGACAATGTGATTGTAGCCACCTACTGTGATCAGTGGTGTTTACACTTGTGGGGAGGGTATGTGTGTTAACAAGACACACCATCATAGAAGCAAAGAGGACAAAGCTGGTGTCACGTGAACAGCTGGGGCCTTCCGTAGGTGCCTCCACATAGTCTTAAGCACAAATGCCCCTCCCCCGTTTCCCTAGGGAATTGTGTCTTAGTAACACTGAACAGCCTTCTTTCTTCTTCCCATGTCCCATGCTTTAAGCAGAAAGCTATTCTCCAAGTTTACTCTGCTGTGGGAGACGGTAAGGTAGGTTGTCTTTAGCTGGGAAGAGAGGTCATTGCAGGGAGCTTTCTGCAAAGCTTGCTCTCTATTCCATTGTCAATCACTTCAAGCATTTTGGTCTTGCTCACTTAGGTGTTTGCTACGGTACCAACAGTATCAGGACTTTATTAAAAGCTGTATCTGTAGCTGCACTGAGAAACTCTTGGAAAAAAGACTGCTTTGAAACAAGCCTTTTGCCATTTCCTGTTACTAATGAAGAAAGGCAAGGCCTGCGTTCTCACCACAGGGAAAATTCAGTGTTATGGAAATGAAGCATCTGTGTTTGACAGTGTCCCTGTGAGGACTTTCTTCCCTTTTCCTGTTTGTCTTAATGTTATTAAGGTTATGATTCTTCACACGCTTGGTTGGGAGCTAGCATCATTTACCTCAGTGGGACTTATTTCTAAGCAAAACGCCTAGGATCAAGTTGAAAGTAGTCTTAGTCCATGCTACATGGGAACAGTAAGATACTGGAAACCTGCTAGGCTCCATGGCAGCTGTCTAAGATGAGCCACTTGACTAGCTATGGTTTGTTTCATGTGGAACTGTCTTCTTGAAACTACACCAATAAAAAGAATCCAGCCACTGGACAGTGTCAGACTACTACTTTTTAGAGCAGAACTACATGCAGAAGGACTTGAATGCAAGGAAGCACAAAACTCCGGTTAATTGGATTATATCATCAAACAGAAAGGCAAATGCTAAAAAGCAGAAACCCAGAAATGGCAGCTGTACAGCCCTGAGAGCTTCACTCCTCACATTGAATCAGATGAGTGCGGGTTGGCTTGGGGCTAGAGAGTCTGCCCCAGGGGTGTAGGCTTCCCATATGCATTTACTAGTCTGCATGATCCAGGTTCTAAATCATGTGGAAAACCTACGCAGGCTCCCTGTGTCAGAAGTGATTAAACAAAATATAGACTGACGGGAGAACAACTGAGCATGGTCCTGATCTCCTCACATTACTGGTAAACAAATAAGGTCCACAAACTGACTTACTGTACAATTTATGCAGTTCAATGCATTCCAAAAGTTAAACTGTAAAATCATTTGAATAGCTAGGCCTTGTCAGATGAACATTACCTTCTAGCAGTGTTAAAGTGTAATTGCCTTGCTAAGTTGCATCAGGTTCAGTTGTCACCATGGTCTGTGGGACAACTCTGGAAGACTAAAACATTCTTAATAGGGACAGTCATCAACACTGATTTGTCCATATTAGTTAAGGAATACTGTTAGTACAGATGTTTCACTTAGTACCATGGGATAGGTTTACAGAAGACTTAAGTGTTTCTTTAAAAAAAAAAAGCTACTGAAGATGGAATTTTACCCCAGCATCATCTATGGATTTTTAGTATATTATTTATCTAGCAGTGGGGAAATCTTTATTGAAAGCAGTACTACTGAAGGTTAAGGTGCAAAAGTTCAAGTACTATCCAAAATCAGAGCAAAGCACACAAAAGAGCACTCGAGACATGGGATCTTAAGGAACAAACAAGGTCAAACTCCACATTCTCAGTTTCTGGGCCAGTTGATGATGGTGTCTGCATGTTCCAAAAAGCTCTCTTTCAAATGAGAATATCTTCAACAAAATGCTGACAACTTGTTGACAATTCTGTGTCCCAGATACAAAGTTAAGATACCCAACTGTGATGCAGTTTCACCTTTCTTCCCTTCCCAGCCAGGAAAGATAGCTATTGTTTTAGGTCAGTGGTGGGTGGGGCACATTTTGCTCCCAAGGGCCCTCATGCAATCTCACTCTTTTTCACATTGAGGAATAAATAGCATGATGGAGAGGAGAAGTGACTCCCCTCTCTTTTCCATTCCAAATGAATTTGGGCAAGCCAACCAAAAAGCTGATTGGCAGGATGGAGATCGCATCCCCATATTCCCTTGTTATGAAAACTTTACACATACTCTTACCCCATGAAACAGGAATGAGCATGCTTCTACTGGGAAGAATTCAGTATAGGAGGAGGGTTAGAAATATGTCAGATTTGGGCATCTAAACAGGACACACTGAAGGCTAGTGAAGATCACACGTGGAACTGTCTTCTTGAAACTGTACCAATAAAAACCAATCTCAATGGGTTCTGTCCTTAGGAGGCATTCAACTAAGTTAGATATATCAAAGGCAAGGTTTAACTCAAGACCTCACAGTAAAGGTTTTATACAATACAGCTGCCATAAAGTCTGGCTTCTCCAGGCTGGGCCTTGGACCTGCCCCACATCACTGGTATAGGAGGCTTTACACTCCATCCCAAGAATACTGTCTCCCTTTGATTCTCGCCCATGTAACAGTCTAACCACATGGGATAGTGCAACAATTCCCTGCTATGTAGAACAAAGCACATACTTCAGACTCAGAAGCAGCTGCCACTAGCAGCTAAAATAACAGATTCAGATCAATCATGGAGACTACTAACTGCACTCAAGGAAGAACTGCCAGACAGCCCAAAAGCACTACATTCTTTCCTCTGCCACTTTTAAACTGGTCATGCTTCTAGCAGCCCGCAAAGAGAGCAGTCACCCCCATTACAGAGGTCAGGAACATATAGCCCTCCAGCTGTTGGACTACAGCTCCTATCACTCCTGACCATTGGCCATCCTGGCAGGGATGGATGAGAATCCAATTTGTGGAAAGCCACAGGTGTCCCAGCCTTGCTGTTAGAACGATGGCTATATGATGATAGGCACTCTTGTCTGAACAAAGCAATTGTACCTATTTCCTTCCCAGAGCTGGATATAAAACTTAGGGTTCTTGGGAACTCAGATGCATACCCTTAGTTCTACTGGCCAAGTGCTAGTCCTGTCTCTTCATCGCATGAACAGCAGTAATTGTCTTATGACTGGGCCTGAACGAATGTCTTTATTATGACTGGCATTACAAATTACAGGATTCCACAAGCTTCTTACAAAAGGAGCCTGGAGGCCCACTGAACCCACTTAAGATGCTGCTGCTGCTGCTGCTTCTGCTCTTCTCTTCTCTTCAATGCGCTTCTTCCTAGCCAATAAACGCCGCTCACGTTCAAATTCCTTCATGCGCATAACGTAGCTGTGGGAAAGGACACAAGTGTAGGTCAGTTCAGAGCAACCAACCCTCATCAGAGTATCACCTTTTCCTATAACATGCCACAGTTCCAAGGGAAGAAGAATCTACTGGTTTAAGTTTACACTTCTTATATTTATATCTGGAATCAAAGCATAATTTTAGAATACATGTGGATATCCACCCTTTGTTCTTATTCACAAATCTTCTGCTAATTCAGGCTCAAGAAAGCACCCTTACTTTTTCCTTTCCTTTTCTTCTCTATGAATGTGAGGAAAGAGGACCATTTCAAACATTTGTCTGTTTAGGGTTCATCTGCCTGTGCAAAATTCATTGCTGGGCTGAAGTTACATCCTTTCCCCAACAGAAGAAAGATGGTCCAAAATCAAATCAAAGCTCACACAGGAATTAAGGAACCAGAACTACAGACCACCCTATGAGATTGGCTTCCTATCCACCCAGTGGCAGTTATGACACAATCACCTTCACCCCACCCACGCCACTTTCATCAAGTCTTCTAGAGTTTTATTGGTGGGAGATGGAATATATTTTGCTAACTATTACACAAGTGTATGCTGCAAGCACTAGATGCACACAGGTTGGGCAGTGGTCATACCGATCACTGAAATCCAACAGATCTGGAACACACAAGGTTGGGTCAAGCCATTTTAGGCCACCTCAAACTCCACTATGAGAGATTTTCTGAACTACAGCTAACTGACAGAGTGAGGAAAAAAGTTTAAAGATAGGAATAAAGAAGAAGGGTGGCCCTGCCCTAACTTACTCCTGATGCTCGCAGTAATCCCAGTCATGACGTTCATGTTTGCATCCGAAGATATCAGGAAACTTGTCACGTTTGCATTTCATCAGTTTAATAAGATAATGGGCACAATAATCTCGCTGCTCCAAAGGAAGCTGAGCATCATTCATCTGCTGCTGCGTTGCAATCATCACTACGTGGGGAAAATGGAAGGGGAAGGAACGGAGAGAAGGGTGATCAACATCAAGGTTAAAGTTCCTCACCAACATCAGTCATTTTGAAAACCTCTACTGTACTGGTGCTAGAAATAAATTAGCAAGCTTTGACCTATGGGCTGGTTAAGCTGATCCATTCTACTGAAAAACAGCTGAAGTGAAAATCAGAGGTGCTGAAGAACAATCCATGCCCTTCCAAGATATGAATGCAGAGTACTGTTACAAGGAAGAGTACACTACTGATGCTATTTCTCTGTGGGAAGACTAAGTCTCAGGATTTATATTCTTTCATGTTTTTTGTGTTGGTGAATTTGGAATTTAGGATATGTGCTCTGATTGTGGTGCTCAGTCCCAGGCTCAGCTACAGAAGAAAACTACTGTGAGGGGGCAGCAATCCAACAGCAAATTCCAAGGATCATGTGACTTTTCAACAGAAGTGTTTGTCTAATTTTTTTTCAAAAACTTTTGTATTATAGATTGTTTTAGTACACTTGTGCAAATCTATGCTATAAGCTGCCTTGGGTTTCAAACTGGGGAAAAACGGAATGCAAATAAAATAAATACTAATGTTAATAAACTATGCTAGTTTAAAATGTTTAAAAGTACAGTATTCCAATCTCACTATGCTAGCAGTTATCACTAATGGTCAATATTTGCTTTATCTGAAAACATGTTTTTAACTAGAGACTCCACTCTTATATTAGTTGACACTGTGATTTTACAGTATTGGAAGCTACCTTGAGCAGTGTATAGAAACTAGAAGGGCAGAACCCCCCCCAACACACATAAATAAAAAATAAAGATACAAACACAGAGTTCTTGCGCTGTGCCCTGGGACTATGTGTTGTTGTTGTTGTGTGCCTTCAAGTTGTTTCCGACTTATGGTGACACTAAGGCAAACCTATCATTGGGTTTTCTGGGGCTGAGAGTATGTGACGTGCCCAAGGTTACTGTAAGTCAGAAACAACTTGAAAACAACAACAACACACAGTCCCAAGGCACACTACAAGAAGTTTTTATCTTTGTTTTATATATTTTTAACATAAGCCTTATTTCAACATATTTCAGGGAAGTGAATCACCGACTTTTTTTTTTTTTTAGGCACAAGACATAATACTCTGCCAATTCAATACACTGTCAGGGAGAACTGAAAATTCAAGAAATAACCCTAAGAGAAATCTTTAAGTTATTTCCTCCCCTTGTTAGTAATACTGTGTGTTTAACGATGTATTTTCATCCTGCTAGATGGGTGTTATAAGCAATATGTGTTTTATAATATATGTGCATACATAACACTAACTACCTAATTTCACAGATTTTAACAATTCAGTATTTTTATGTAAATTCTGTTATCTGATCTTAACCTTGCTAAGGCAAAAAACATTCAAAAAATAATAACAGACACAATATAAGGTTTCTTTGGACACTTTCTATGTCATGGATCTATGTCATGGATACTGGAACATACCTATGCATTTGCTCTCACAATGGAGTAGGGGACTGCCACACAAAACTTAAGAAGACATAGCTTCAAAACCAATCAGTTTCCGCAAATGGCACTGCAGGAATACACCCCAGAATAGCTTGAAGCAGCACTAACCCTGGAAAGCCTACTGTATTGCTATGCAACCACTGCCCCCTCCTTGTCAACTCTGTGCACCAGTTCAGACTAGTGACTTGCGCCTAGATACTGAGAGGTGTGACCTGTGGGAGAGTGTTCGCATCCAGTCCTGGCAGGATTAGAACCAAGGAGAGAAGGAAGAAACCACTTGCTGGAGGTCCCTGAGACTCTTGTGTCACACAATAAATTTATACATGGCACCCACAACTGAAATTTCTTTTCAACTCATGTGTTACTTCTTCCGCTCTTCCTCCTAGGGGGTTAAGGAAGCACACATTCCCCATACCATCAAGATCTGCCATCACAGTCACCCTGCAAGCCAAACTAGCTAATGCCTCCTAACATGCTTCAGGACCGCGTGCGGATTTGAAGCCAGGCTACCCTAAAAGCCAACCCAAGGGCTGGAAACGCGGCCCTGCAGATTTTGCAAGAACCCGTCTCCCGCCGGCTTCAGCCAGCGCAGCCGACGAGGGAGGCTAGAAGCCGCAGCTCAGGACCACCCGCGGGACGACGCGCTCCCCGCTCTCCCTCCCGCTCGAATCATTACACCGCGCCCCCTCTTCGGGGCGGCTGCCACGTCCATTTGCCGGCGTCCCACAGAGAGCACAAAGGGGGCAGCCCGGGCTTCGCCGCAGCAGCTGCGGGCGCCAGCGCTCCCAGGGCTGCACAAGCACGCCGCGAAGGGGAAGGGGAAGGGGAAGGCCCGGGCGCGGCGGGGCGCGGCGGGGCGGAGCAGAGCCAAGGGCAAGTGACCTCCCCCTCCCCCCCCGCTCACCGCGCTCCTTGCGCTCGGGGAAGCCGTAGAGCGGGTCGAAGGAGGGCATCCTGAGCGGGTCGGGCTCCACTTCCGCGTCCCACAGGTAGCGGCGGGCCAGGTGAGCCCCCATGGCCGCGGCGCCTGCTGCTCCTGTTTGCCCCCGTCCCTCTCTTCCTCCCGGAACCGGAAGGGGCCCCCGTGGAACGATAGAGTAGAGCAGCCGCCTCCATTCTTACTTGCACTGTTGTAGAGCTATGAAGGTAGAGGCGGCGTGAGGTAGGGGTTTGAAGAGACCGGGGTTCGAATGCCTGTTCAGCCATGGAAACCCGCTGAACGATCTTGGTCACGTCACACTCTCTCAGCCTCGGAGAAAAGCAATAATAGCAAACCCCTCTGAACAAATCTTGCCAAAGAGACCGTAAGTCGGAAACTGAAGGCACGCAACAACAACAGAGAGATATAAGAGTAGGGTTTCAAGAGTAAAAACTGAAAAGGGTACCTTTATTTTTAATGGTTGTGTTAATGTGTGCGTTTCAGGAGGTGCCGCTACTGTTGTATGGTGGTGTTGTGTGCCTTCAAGTAATTTCCAACTTACCCAAAGGAGAACCTATGAAGGAGTTTTCTGAGGCTGAGAGTGTGTGACGCATCCAGGGTCATCCAGTGGGTGTCCGTGGCTGAGCAGGGAATCGAACCCTGGTCTCTGGGGTCGCCCAATGCTCAAACCACTACACCAAGCTGGCTTTCGTTGCTGGTCTAACAACCACTAAATTTGTGCAACCATTAAAGCTAAAGAGGCCCTCTTTTGTTTTCAGTCGGGCAGGTTTTGTAGGTTGTATTTCAGGAAAAGGAACTGACAAAAGTACCTGTTGAGTATTCACTGAAAACAATGGCCATTTCTGTTTGACGGGGCTGTGCCATTTCTGGGACAGGATGGCAGCGGGTGGCAGGTTGTGCTTCCACGTGACATTGTTGCGAGCCTGCTGCCATCCTGTCCCCAAGCGTTGTGCTCACGCAGTTTTCGCAAAATGGAAAAAATCCGTTTTGCGCCTGCGATCCCTTGACGCTCCTATCTCTCCTGGCTGTGCGGAAGCCATGGAAGTGCAGTGGCAATGCTTCCTTCCGTAGTGCAGCAACGGAAAGCGCCTGGCTGTGCCGCGGAAGGAAGAGGCGGCACCACTGCACTCCCTTCCGCATGGAGCGAGCAGGTGCAGAGGGGAGTGCTGCTGATGCGCTCCCTTCCAAACCCAGGACTGCAGTGCAACAGTGCAGAAGAGCATCGTTGTGCAGGAATGGCCTATAAAATTCTCAAGCGGACAGTCGACTTGAAGGCACACACAATGAGATAAGAGCAAATAATGATCCCCTTGGCCTGATTCTCATTAGAAAGCTATTTTTGAAAAAAATTCTCTGGAATGAAAACCTGGCTTTCCCATATAAACTGATAAATGCAGGCACCAGAAAAGAGGAGTTTCTAGTATTTACTCGGCTGTTTAGCACCAAACAGTTTTTCAGTATTAAAATCGTTTTCCCAATGCTGATTCAATTCTAGTCCTATATTCCTATATTGCAGGTTAGAGAGGTCTGACTGGGAAGGAGTGGCATGCTACTTAACAACCACCTTGTTATGTTTTCTTTCTGTGACACTTGCAATTAAGGATGTTCCTTGAAATGTAGTCCAGTGATCCATGTCCCTTTTGTAGGCCATGGGTTCAGTTGCAGCTCACAACAAGCCAAGCTCAGCACCATTTTCTGCTGCAGTTTGGTGGTCAGGCTGAGAGTGTAATGTATTTAATGATTTTTGTGGATGCCTCTCACTTCCATCATAAGAACAAAAATTAAAATGAGCAAATAAGCAAATAAATAAAAATAAAAAGGTGGGGGAGGAAAATGTGGGAGCACTTTTAAGACTAATGGGGTTTTATTTTAGCATAAGCTTTCATGGATACATACCCACTTCTTCACCTGCAGTATCAAGTGATATTAAAGCCTCAGATACATAGAGCATATTTATAAAGTTGTGGAAGTGGGATAGGTGTGATAGGATCCAGAAAGATGCAAGTCATGTCCCTTGCCCTAAATGTTCAAAGGGCTGGGTGAAGTGATAGAGGTCCTTGAGATCTTTACAGTGGACAGCTAGTGATGATGCATGAAAGCAACAAATCTATTTACCAAAAGACAGGTTCCCTGGGTTCAAAACTCGCTTTGAAAAGATTCTTTTTGTCGTATGTGCACTATCAAGGACTCTTGTCCTTGTAATGTGCCATGAAGCCAATGTCTCTGTTCATTCCTCTGCTAGTGGACTGGAATTTGTGAATATAATTCAATCTAGCTGTTTCTCTTTCTAGTCTTCCTTGGTGATTTCCTTGTAAATCTCTTACTGTATGTCCAGGAAAGTTTAAATGTTCTGCAACTGGTTTGGAGTATTGCCATTTCTAATGTCAGATTTGTGTCATTAATCCTCTTGCACAGAAACTCTCCTGTTTGTCCAATGTAAAATATAGAGTGGCATTGCATGGGATAGTGTATATCACACTGGAGGAAGAGCAAGTAAATTCACTTCTGATGTGGGTGATGTTCTTGGCTCCTGTAATAGTGCTCCTGGAGTAGAAGTGGGGACAGAGTTGGCATCTGGGTTTGTGGCATGGTACCCATGTTATGTATCCTGTTGTAAACTACTCCTAAGGGTGCTGCCACATTTCTATTTTTTTTCACCCTCTCCTATCCTCCTTTTTATGCTGCAATAGACTAATACAGCTACTTTTTGGAAAATAAAAATGTTCATTGAAACTAGAAATCCAGAGAATGTTATTCTTAGTATTTTTATATACCAGGCAGACACAATGGCTTTTCCTGTTTCCAAAATATATAAAATGGACTTAATGAAAAAATAGCAACTAGGGTGTGTGTGTCACTCTATATTTCTATCTCTATGGCCATTATGTCGCTACAGTTCAGTATAAGTAGAGAGGGCGTTGCTCAGTTCCTGCATCTCTATGGTAAAAGCCCGGTTTCCTTTGGTTATTTGGCTGTAGCTGCTTCAGAAGGTTGCCCTCCACTGGAAGATATTTATGATGACTTTTGATGATAACAAATCCATAGCAAAAATGATGGGGAGAGAGGGCCAAAAAGAATGTCCTCATTCATAACCGTTTCACGTGTGTACATATTGTGTTACAAGGAAGGTACCTTGGGCAGCAATAGCGTGTATGGGTTTTTTTTAAATTGTTCAATTTACCATGCTGCGTTATCATTAACTCTGCATCTTCTGCTTCTGAAATTTTACCAGGTATTGCTAATATCCTATCAATATATATTTTTTCAAATAATGGCTAGAAGTTTGCTTTGGATGGCAGGGATATTCGCAATGATAAATCCTTAAAAGTTTCCCCAGTACCAAATTCATATCCTCCAGCTGTCCCAGTCTGGCAGGGAAAGCCCTAGTTAATCCTCTCCTGTTGCACTTTCTCAGCTGACTTTACTTCAGTTGCTGCAGACTCAGCTCAAAGTTCAGAAGTACAGTCAGCCCTCCACATTTGTGGGCACTTGCGCAGGGATGGGGGGGTGATGAAGTGCTTTGCCCCTGGAGGCAAATGTTTTTGGGGCATCCCGGCTTGTAGCCATGCCCCCATGCGCCATGGCATGCCCCTTCCGACCCCCCTTCCGCGCACTCCAAGCTCCCCTGCTGTTTGTGGGTTTCACTTTCACGGATCTGATTATTTGTGAGTTTCTCCAACCCCGCCCCCCTTCAAGTGCTTCTTTTTGGGGGAACCTTCCTTCTTGGTGGCTCCAGTCAGGCCCCACAGCCCTTTAAAAACCTGCTTCCTGTTCCTCCTCCACCAGCCACTGCCTGTACAGCTAAGGATAGCTCGCAGCCTGATTTCTCAGCATCACAAACCTCCCAATGTCTCCCACACATCCAAGGAAGGAGTTAGGCAACAGCAAGGAAGTATACAGCCACTCTGCTGACCCACTCCCTTTCCCTCTCTTTTCCATGACCTGGTTTGGACCCACTCTCCTTGCCATGGCTTGTCTCCCTTTCCACAGACAAGCATGCACGCACACGCACACACATATTGATATTTATGGGTTTTCCACTTTTGTGGCCGTCCTTTGCCCCAGCCTTAGCAAATGTGGATGGCCAACTGTAGTTTGCTCTCAGTTGGCAATGAAGGAGAGGAGAGGAGAGGAGAGGAGTGCAGTTTTGTCTTTCCTAAACTCAGTCTAAAAATTCTGGGGTTTCTCAGCTTAAAACTGTAGTTTTGCATGCTGTTTCTCATTAACAGCTTTTTGCCTCTTGTTGCCTGGCTACACTCTTGACCATGCTCTGATGTGACTCAGCTATACGTGTCACAGTTTTCATCTGTTTAATGTTGGATGGTATACAAATGTTACAGCGGCATAAGATACAAACAGCTGTGAATGTACTGCCTTTTGGATAAGAATAAAGAGAAAAATATTTGTATTACATATGTTCCAGTGTGTGTGTGTGTGCGCGCGCGCATGCGCGCGCGTCTTCAGGTTACTTGTCGTCTTATGGCAACCCCATGGATTTCATAGGGTTTCTTAGTGCTATATTTTAGTAGGCAGTTTTAACAGTGATTCAGAAACATACACTTGGTATACTGATTTTTAATTTAACGTTAAAATGTGAACATTGCACTGTAAAGGAGAAGTGAGGCATTCCAGGGAATAGACAATTTTTGACAAAGATTTAAAGACAACAATATTTTGATATTTGAAAATAACCAAGTTGATAAATACAGTGACTGCTTTACACATGGTTGAATGATGATGATTTTAAAAATCAGCACAAAGTGATAGAAGAAAACTGCCCTAAAATTCTTCTCCTTTTGTTGACAAAGCTTTAGGATAACTAGACTTTCAGGAGGCTGTCTGTGCAGGACAGGAAGAACAGTCTCAAGGCAGGTGCCTTCTTGGTTGTTGACTGGGAAGAGTGCTCCAGTGGAGCTTTGCAAGTGGTGTCACTACTTTTAGGAAGGAAAATCTTTAGTATCTCAGTGAAATTTACAGATGGCATACACTGAATGGAATTTGTGAGCTACAAAACAAAGGATGGGTTTAGAATCCCAGTGACCTTGCTCACTGAAAGAGTGGACTGAAATCAGAAGAAAAATCAAAGGCCCAGGAATAAATGGGAAGCTGTGTCTTTTCAGGAACTGGTCTTTGGGAAATAGTATGCAGGTTTGAAACCAATAACAAAAAATTCTGTATATCAAGCGATATGTTAGGAAATGTGGCAGTTGCCACTAAGTCCATCTATCGTGCTGTGTTCATATGCCAACAAAATGGTGAATATTATCTGAAAAGGTCAGATGAGAAAGTTATAAAGGAGAAGTGGATTAATTTGGGAAAAGCATAACAGCTGGCTAGCTGAAGATGTGTAGCTGTTTTCATGGGGAACACTAGTCAAAGATTCAATGTATCTGTACCATGGCTGGAGCTGATAATAGAGATGTCACTAATGCTGTTCTTGAATATGCCAAATCTGCAGCTGTTTAAGGAACATCAAATCAGATGAGGAGAAAGGAACTATGTGGCATAAGCGGCAAGGATCTCAAATAGGGAGACTCATTGCTTCCTTTCTTCATGGAGGGCACAACCTCTCCCTCTCACACACAAAGTGGACTTTTATATCACAGGGTATGTCATTCCAGTTTCTCTCTTTGAGTAGGACAGCACAGTCTTCATTACCAGAATTATTGGGTTCACCATGCTTCCAGTATCTGAGAAAGAAATGAAGCATAGATCACAGAATGATGAAATCCCACCACGAGGAACCTGCTGAATGCAGTTATCACGTTCTGCATTGATAGATTCATAGGAAATAAGACTTGTGTAAATCATTATCCAAACTATAATGTACCCCATAGAGGACACATTCAGTAAAATTAATCAAAAAGGTCTGAAAAAAATATGAAGAAAATAGGAAAAGCCTCAGACTGGCAGCCCAAGTAATGATTCACTAATACATGGAGATTGCTCAGCCATTTACTGGACTGTTGATACCTCTGGATAAACTTGAAAGAAAGCGTAAGAATGGTGACTGCAAGAAGCTACTTAGGAAGCAGCTCATTTCTTGGCCCCTTACAGGCCACAACCACTACATAAGCACACAAATGGGACAGTTGCTAACATCTTCCTTCCCCTTAGTGACACCCATGGGCTTATACTGCAGTGGCAATGACTCTTCATTGGGTCTTGAACTAAGCAAACATAAGTAACCTTATCCATGAACGTATCCAATACTCTTTCAAAGCCATCTGAAAGTAATTAACTACATTCTGTGGCATCCTATTTCATTATTTTACTATATTCTATGTGAAGAATGACTTTTTTGGTCTGACTTGACCATTCAGCTTCAGCTGATGATGCTCTTATAGAAGAGGAGGGGGGTGGAAAAAAAATCCTCTGTGTCCATTTTATCCAGACCATACATAGTTACATGTGCTTCTCTCATATTCTCCATAAAATATCTTTGTTCCAAGCTAAGACCCAGAGTTTATGACCTTTCCTCATAGGAGATCTAGTCATTTAAGTGGTCGCTTTCCAGCAGGTGTAGTAACCAGAACTGTACACCCCATATAATTGCAAGTAGCATTTGCTGGAAAAGACATTTCAGTTAGGTGGACATTTGGCCTAATTTGTATTTTGCTGTTACAGAGTATTGGAAGGTATTTTGAGTAAATTTCTGTTTTTATCTGCTCCAGCTTATTAATTGCTTGTTTTATATCTTTCTTGTTTTGATATTTACTGTACTGTCTATTGCTTGTTATTTCTGATTGTTATTAGCTGGCACAAATTGTGCAAAGTGATACATAAACACTTTCTTCTGTGCTTCAAAAAGGCTGGACCATAAAGTCATACAGTTCCACATAGCTCAGCTGGTAAGGTTCTTCTAGCCCCTAACCTTTGGGGGCCAAAGAGGCCCCCACAGTGTCCTGCCCCTCTTCTCCTTTTCTCCCTCATAAAATGCCCCAGGAAGAAGAGAAAGGAACTGTTCATATACCTACGTTTGTCCTAGTGGTGATCCATCAACCCAGCGCCAGGTTCCCTCCACTTCTCTATCATTCAGCCCAAGCCAGACGGTTGTGCACTTTATTTTTTGAACCACAGAATCCTAGGAGGGAAAAGCAATGTGCTTTCTCAGATGCTAAGCACATGAAAACAGAAATCTACCTGGCTCTAACATCTCGCTGCATTGACAGTAGTTTAAATCTGAGGCAGGCATCCTGGGGTCTTGTGACTGATTTCATGTACAGCCCAGGCCTAGATTCAAAAGCTGTCTGAAAGCAGTCAGTAGAGACCTCAATCAAGACAGATCTGTCCCATTCCCAGCAGGTTGGCTAGTTGAAAATTGAGGATGAAAAAAAGTAGGCAGGCAAAGGAGGTGGCTAGCATGCAAGCTTGGCAGATAAACTTCCTCCCTTCTGCTTTAATGAATGTGGAGTAAAAATATTTAGATAAATAAAATAAATAATATAATTTAACATCAAATACAATAAGTAATACAAAATTAACAAACCCATGCATGTCTACTCAGAAATAAATTAAGTGGGATGCACCCCCAGGTACGTCTAGATAGGATTGCAGGCTAATAAAATGGACGTATGAAGAAATGAGGAGTTACCTAACCAGAGCAACAGTGCTTGGTTTTCTCTTCTTATACTTCTGCATAGGTAGGCAAATGGAAGAACAGGGAGTTGAAATTCTTTCAAAAATCTGCCCAGGATGTAATGGAAGTAGGGCTAAGGGGAAACAAAAGACAGCTGCATAAAGAGTGGGGGGCATGGTCTTTACACTGAGAGACACCATTTACCTGTTCCATCCTGCTGTTAATAATGAGCAGATGGGAGTTGGCAGCAGCACATAATTTTCTGGCAATTTCCCACTCTTCTTCAATATCTGAGAAGTAGTAGTAGCTGCCTTCCAATTCATGCCAGTGCCAAAAGTCAGGCCTGCTGCAGACATCTAAAAGAGGGTAAAATAGCACACTGGGACTCAGTCATTCATATCAATGTTTCTCAGGCCATGTGATATTGGGGACCAGCACCATATTTGTGCTCATTGAATATCATTGTTTCTTTCTTCCCTGGAAACTCTCCAGGGGCTGGCAGTCAATGCCTCGGGGACCGCCATTATGAATAGCACTGATTTTGTATGCTACATTCCACCAATTCCTGTGTCAAAGAACTGGCGTCCTACCATAACAGAAACAAAGGAATTCTGTTATTATAGAGGTATGCTTCAGTTAATGAAGTAAATATGTTTCTGGGTATTATGTCTTTAACTGAAAATTTGGTGCCAGAGGCAGAAACAACATAGAAAGAATAGACCTAAGCTGAACTAGGCATCATATGGAGTGATGAAAACAGGCTGGAATCCTGTATTGCAGTTACAAATTTAAAATTGTTCTGTATTGAGTAATACTATGCATTCACAACCATGGCACTACTGTCATGATCGTAAAAGTTTCCCTGTCTATCTCAGCAGCCCAGCACGTGCACCAAACAATGGAAGTCTATTCAACAGGTGATCAGGGCACAGGAGGATGACATTTTCAGTCCTCTTCTACTGTAGTGAACAAGGCTGTGGCCATCAGAAGCAGAAACCTCGTGGCAGTTTCTCATCACAGGCTCACAAGCAGGATGGGACTCAAAGCATCCTGATCACCTTCTGGTAGGTTTGTGAAGGCAGGCTAGGAGATGTAACTAAGTGGCCGATATAGGATATTGGGAATCATCTTTAGCCTTTTCTTTCTTTGCTCTTTCCTTGCTATAACTTCCCCTTCTTGAGACTGCTATAATTTTCTAGAGAGGTGACAGGGAGACACGCTGAGCAATAGATTCCAGATGTGAATTTCCATAATCCTATCTTAAATATAGGCATTCTCCCTCAAATAGAGGTGTGACAATCTCTCAAGTTTCATTTTCATTGTGTTTCACAGAGTTTGAACAGGGAAATGCTTCAAGTAAAAGGATATTATCATCTGGCAGCATAAAAGAGACTACAGAGGAGTGGAATTTAAACCAACTTCATTACAAAAATCTAGTTTTTGCCATATATCTTAACAAATAGTTTTAATGTTTTGTCCATTATCCTGATGTTTATAACATTTTATCAGTTCTTGGGACCAGAAAGCTAAGAGAAATTTTTGGATGTTCTTGTGATGATCTATGACAACATAAAAAACTACAGTCAGCCCACCACATTTGCAGGTTTCACTTTTGTGGATTTGATTATTCATGGATCACTTGCTGTCACCTCTGCTGCCTCCCTATGCCATTTTTAATAGGGACTGCAAGCCTCATGAGACTGAGAAACTGCAAACAAGGCTAGTAAGTCCCTTGTGAGGGAACCCTGATGCCTCAAAGGAATCCACGGTGGGTTGAATATGGTGATCATACTTTTTGTGTGTGTTCAATATGGTTTAAGATGGCCAGAGTTATTCACAGTTTTTCCACTTTTACTGACGTCCTGTGCCTCTAACCCTAGCGAATGTGGAGGGATGACTGTAATTAAAAATTATGAATTTTGGATCCTACAAAGGTTACCAAGAATCTGTGTTCCTAATGCAATTCTTTTATAATAAGCATGTTTCCACTGCTTCTCAATCCCTCCATTCTACCAGCAGATACGATGTCAGATTTAGTAGGGGATGGGGAAATATTTCAGCAGAGGCATCACTGTGAAGGGAAGATAGACAACAAGGTTCTTAAAAGGCCCACTCTCAGATACATTAAACTGCAAACACAGTTTTAGGGCATCTGTTAGGCTTATTTTCTATTTATCTCATACTAGTGGGACTCAATCAAACAATATTAACAACGCTTCAACACTTTTTGTCCCTCTCTCTCCTTCTCTCTCTCTCTCTCACACACACATACACCCTCACAAATACACTTTTTTAAACAAAAGAATTAGTGCTTTTGGCTTCCATGCCTGGCACAGATATGACTGGATTTGGTCTCTTAATTCCCTGCTCCTAATAATGTTTCTTCCTTTTCTATCTGTTGTTGGCTTGTTTTTTTTTCTCTGATACTCACCTTCTATTGCACTCAGTTTTTTCTCTAGTCTGAATATTTCTTGCACAACCTTTTTATCACTTGCTTCACGCATCTGATCAATATAATTTTTTAAAGTTTTGAGCCCTTCTAGAAGTGCGCTCTTTAATTCTTTGGTAATTAGAAAGGCTGTTGAAACTTCACAGGTTTCTTGTGTAGAGCTGGAATTCAGCTTCCTGAGCTCTGAAATCATGACAGCATCTGGAAAGGAAAGAGGTGTTGTTTTATGAGCTTACCATCCTCACCCTGTGTCTCGAACCTGTTGACCCTACTTCTTATAGAACAATTTCATAGCGAGAAATTTTGAGGTATAGGAGAGGGAATTGTTACTGCACAAACTGGAGTTAAACAGAGCAAACATGGTAGGTTTAAAATTAATATATAATACAAGCAGTTTGAGGTATGGACTTGATGCTTCCTGGTTTATCCCACTACCCAGTCAGATATGCAGTACATGAAGCAAGCGCACTGGCCTTGTGTTTCCCAGAAGCACTGTTTTGACCAATAGGGACTATGACATCGTCTACCACTCCCCCAAACTTCTCTTTCTGTTCTGGCTTTCATTGTAATCCTTAGGTAGCTGGAGGAAAAATAGATTGCTCCAGCAACAATGAAGTGTTAAAATTATCCCTGTCATAGTCCAAAGTAGTGGACTGTGTAGTTTGGAGTGATTTAACTGTGAGTGAACAAGACCCATTAGCTTTTCAAAAGATTGCTTCTGGTAGAGATGACAATTTACAGAACATATATTTTTTTTAAAAATGCCGTCTGCATTTTTGGAATATTAGTGTAGTATTTTGAGCATTGGACTATGATACAAATCCCTGCTGAGTCATGGAAACCCACTGGGTGACCTTGGGTGAGTCACATTCTCTTAGCCTCAGAGGAAGGCAAAGGCAAACCCTCTCTGGACAAATCTTGCCAAGAAAACTTTGTTTGCCTTAGTGTCGCCATATGTAAGAAATGACATCAGCACACACAACAGCAACAACAACAACAAAGTCGCTAATGGAATTGTCATGCTGAGAGCCTGCACATAAAAATCTACCACTACTCTACTGCTTAACGTAGTTCTGTCAAAGGGTCAGTCCCCTTTCCACTGTAATTTCTGACATCTGGAGATGAATAAACTACCTAACAGTGAGAAGACAGTTTAAACACCAAGCCCATTTGTTCACCCTTTCCTGGGCTTGCTTGCTTGTTCTCTCCCCATAATTCTTCCTGTCAAAGTACGGTTCATCCCTCTCTTGTTCCAGTCCCCACTCCTACTGCTTCCCATACGTGGTTATAGAATCTACTGTTAGGCTGCTTGACTCTGTTGCCTATACCCACATTGTGAGAGAAGAATGATATCAATTACGAGACAGCCGACAATGAGAACCAAGAGCACAGGTATGCTGTTCCTCCTCCAAGAGCCTTTCCAGATGGCTGGAGTGTGAGCTGACTCAGCTGCAAGGAGACAGAATAATATTTGAATCAGTCATGGCCTAAATACTCTAAAGGTACCAGAGCCCATCTGATCTTGGAAGCTAAGCAGAGTCAGTACTTGGATGAGAGACCGACAAGAAATACCAGGTACTGTAGGCTATATTTTAGAGGAAGGAAGTGGCAAAACCAGCTCTGAGTATTTCTTACCTAAGAAAACCCTATAAAATTCATGGAGTTGCCATAACTCAACATGTGACAAAGACACAAGTATGTGCGTACACATATCTGGTTGGATGGCAACTCTTGGGAAGAGAACTTGTATGGGGCAGTCTACATGTAATACAGATGGGGATGTATGGCCCTGCAGATGTTGGACTGCAACTTCTATTATGCCCCAGATATTGACTCTACTGGTTAAAGCTCTTGGGAACAGCAGTCCAACAAGATCTGGAGGGCCATACATTGTGGGCCTTCTGAACGCAGAACAGTCAGCAGAGGGCAGCAGTGCTCAAGAAACCAAATATCCAAGCTTCATACCTGTTACAGAGTTGATATCAGGGCTTGATTGTTTAGCTTGAGCATTTGGCTCCTCCCTTTTGGAAGGCGGTGGGATCCTCTCATGACTGCTTTTCTCACTGATGCTTTCATATTCATCTGGATAGGGGAAGGGAATGAGTTAATTTTGGGAATGTACAGACAAGCGTATAAGCAGGAATTGGTGTGGTCTCGTCTAGTAATGTCCACTGCTGCACCCCACTCCCCAAACCAACTGAAGAGTAAGCTCTCAGTGCCCTTGAACTGCCCCAGTTTGGCAGGGCCAGTCCCAATTAATCTTCTACTGGCTCATTTTTTCAGTTCTTTTTAAAATGTCCCAGTTTCTCTCTCCTCCTCCTTCCGCTTTCCCTCTTTCGCCTCAGCTGACTTCAGTTGCTATAACCTGAGTTCGAAGTGCAAGAGCAGTTGGCATGCAATTAACTTGTGGGGGGAGAGGGGAGGGGCCTGAATCTTGTCTTTCTCAGTAGCGTCAGGCGAAAGCAAACTGCTGCTGTTTCTCTTAGCTTGTGTATTCTTCCTCATTCATAATTTCTGCCATCTTGACGGCATCCTGATGTTGTTTGGTCACACGTGTCCCAGTTTTCGTCAGTGAAATGCTGGCGGGTATGCTCTCAACTTCCCTTCATCTTTGATGCTTGAATAATACACGTTCTGACTCTGAACCCAGTGCTGACTTCCTCTTTGCCCTTCTCATCATGCTTCAGGCTAGCTGTCTCCATCCCGTTGAAAGCTCATTTGCTTACCTGTTATTTTTTTTTCTGTCTGAGGCCATTTCTGCCCTACGCTGTTATAGTGCTGTTATTCCACTTTCAGTGTCCTCTGGAATCCTGGGGTTTGCAGTTTAGGGAGGGGCCTTTAGAATTCGTAGCCAAAGAGCTCTTAGGCCTCAGGAAACTACAAACCCCAGAGTTCCAGAGGATGTTGAAGGTGGAATAATAGCACTATAAAAGTGTGGGGTGAGAATGGCCTTATTTTTAGGGAGGAAGTTCAGTCATCAGATTGTCTGTAACCAGGGGGAAAAAAGCTGTCCGGGAAGAGGTGGTTGGGATGGGTTCATGATCTTTTAATGGTTAGCCAATCCATCCAAGGCACAGCCAGCTTCTACACCAGATTAAGAGCCCAGCTTTCTCCTGAACACAGATCTTGCAGGGAAGATTGTGTATCTCATTGAAATGGGCTAAGACCAATTCCATAGCTGCTTGACTATTCTAATTATTTTCAGTCACATGAGACTGTTTTGGAATAGCATCTATAGCTATTTGCTTGCTTCCTAATTGTCCAGATGTTTCTACACTTTTATTAGTTCTGTAGCATAGAATAAAAGGACTACAGCAAACTGAAACAGCCTTTTGCTTGTAAAACAATCAGTGTCCAATCACCTGTTGTAATAGAAAGGACACCTGCAGTTGAAAAGACAGCGAGGAAAGAGTCAGCCTAGTCTTCCTGGGAAGGAAATTCAAAAATCTGGGAGCAGCCATAGAGAAGGCCCTCTGCTGCATTCCCACCAAATGTGCCTGTGAAGGAGATAGTGGTGGGTTCCTGTGAAGGCAGTGTTCCACCGGCTGCAGTTCCTTCCTCTGCACAACAGTTCATGGTACAGGAGCCCTGTCCTCTTTTGCATTTGGCCATTCACATAGACTATGGTCTCCTCCTAAAGACAGGAAGACAAACCTGGAACCCACCTAGCTCTCCGTCCTCCATTAGCAACTGACAATCATGTCCCTCAGCTACAGACCACAGCTTCTAATCCTGCAGTAGTTGCACCTTCCCTGTAGACAGCAGTATACAAACATTCCAAACATACCACACTACACTGCATGCATTATAGTCTTCAACATATCACACCTGGACCATTCTGCCATACATCAAAGCCCACCCTCCCAATACTGTTTTTTGTTTTTAAAAAATTACCTTCCACATTTTTGTTCTTCTCTGTGGGCTTAGGAGGGAGTGGATGCCAACTCCCATATGGGAGACTCTCTCCCCTGCTTGATGCTTCAGTGTCATCATACATGGCTGTGCACTTGAGAAAGGGAGCTGCTCTGGATGGACTAAAGTAGAGGCTTCCTCCCACCCTGCTACTGCATTTAGGTTTCTTTCATTTCTTTAATGTTTCTTATATGTTCTGTTTTCTTATGTTTCTGTTCCTTTTTTCAGAGGAACAAATTCCATATCCTGGCAGATACCACAACACCTGCAAGTTGGGTTGTCATTGGTACCTCTAATGGCTGTGTAGAAGAGGGAGTCTCAGCAGCCATTGCTTATTACCTTGTGTGACAAGCAACAACTGCTGAAATGACCTCTTCTACACAACTGGTAGAGGTACAGAATCCATCTCCAGTTTTCAGTCTAGCAATCTTGTCTGTAAGTGAAATGTTCAGGAGTGGACTTGCTCTCCTCATGATCTAAAAAATCTTAATAGCCAAGCCAGGAAACAATGGCCAAGTGTAGCCACCCACAGAGGCCTCACAGCAGCTGAATGTCTTGGGCAGATGTGTCCTCAGTGACTCACAGATTGTGAGGCATCTTCTACTTCCTCATCTGGTGACATTTGAAGGAGTATTATTGGATTCTATGGAAGGAGAGCCAGTGTGTTGTAATGATCTGAGTGCTGGACTACGACCCTGGAGACCAGGGTTGGATTCCCCATTTGGCCAAGGAAACCCACTGGGTGACCTTAGGTGTGTCACACATTGTCAGCCTCAGAGGAAGGCAAAGGCAAACCCCCTATGAACAAAGAAACCAAGAATACTTCATGATAGCCACCTTAGGGTCACCAAAAGTTGGAAATGTTTTGAAGGTACACAACAATAACAATGGAAGGAGACACCATTGGAAACTTTGGTGCTTGCAGATGGCTGGGCCCTAGGAAGATCAGATTGTGCAGCTCCACCATCTTTTCCTTTGTCATCATATTTTTTGTGGTAAGAAAAAAGGAGGAAGAAATGACAGAAAAACATAGGTGGGTTAGAAGATGAGATTTTCCTGGACCCCTGTCTTGGAGATAAGGCAACTACACAATTAAATCTCATCTGGATGCACCTTTAACTTTGTTCATCTGTTAACTGCTGTGTTCACAAATATATAAGCCAAACCCAAATGGAAGCAAAGAGGCTCTGTTACTGTGGTTTATAGTCCGAGCCCAAGGTCTACTAAATATAATTTGATATCAAAAGATTGACCATTCCAAACTGCTCCCCTCCCCGTGCTTGCAAGGCCCCCGGACAAGCACGCACATGGACACGGCCGAACAGGCTGAAAAATACAAGACAAATCCAGGCAGGCCAGTAATTTTCCGGCATGCAGCTTCAGGAGACCTCCAGGCAAGTACACTTTAAACCTAAATTAAGTATGCACCAAGCATACAAAAAATTCTCTGCCCCGAACAGACAGCTTGACAAGATTAGCGCTTCAGACTACTCAACTGTCAAGCACTCCCCGTTTGTATTCTGTCTGCGCTATTGACAACTCTGTCAAAATCCAATCATTCTAAATTTTGACCTTTCGGAGGCTTTGTCTCCAATCCGAAACCGGTTGTTTTCCCCAGGAACGGACTACCCTATTGGCACATTTTCCCCTATAAGAACCCCTGATTTTGAGCGCTTCTTCGGATCGCTCTTGGCTTCCATCCCGCCTTGCTGCCACTCCGTTCGCCAAGCCTTCCCCTCAGCTTCCACGTGCTGAGAATCTCTGCTCCAACTGACTTTCTTCTGACTACCCGGGCTACAGGATCAGGTGTAGTATTCCCCCTGAAAAATCCTTCTTAAAATCCCCCATCAAATTTCCTTCCTTTACTTTCTTAGGTCTGTGTAAGTGAGTATGTAAGTGTACAGTGACAGTCTTTTAAATAAAGAAAACAATTTTAATTTCATTTTGCTTGGTTTTTGACTCAGCCTGACCCCGTAAACATTGGGTTTAAGATCTCACTAAGTTGCACTGCCTTTTGCATTGCTACAGCTTGTGCTCTGGCTAATTCCCATTCCCCATTATTTGGAGCACGTTGAGGTGTCCCCCATGGGACCCCAGAAATCAGGATAACAGCTCTCTTGTACAAGGCTTCTCACAGCATCAGGTTAAGCTCCTGAGAGAAAGAGAGAGAAGATAACCTGATCCTAAAGACTTTTTTCTCAAGCCAGTTCACAGCTTTGTCTCCACTTCTCTGTGCTTCCAGATATAAGAGTTCTTAGCACTGCAGAGCAACACTCTTCTCTTGCAATCTACAAGCAGAACTGCAATTGAGTCCACTTTCCCCATTTCAGGAAGTGGTGCTTTTTCTTAATATGCTTTGTTCACCCAGTGAGCACAAAATGTCCATGCAGCATTATCTCCTCTTCTTTTCCATCCCTCATGATGATCAATCCTTTATCCAGTCCTGACATGCTGAAACAGCTCCTTATGAGGCAAATTGCACTGGATGTCCATATGTGGGCAAGCCCTGGTTGATGGAAGTAAATTAGCTGATATCTTCCACAGCTGCAATGCACTCCAGGGTGACTAGTATGTGTGTTGGAGCTAGGTTCTTGGTGGCTTGGGGCAATTAATGGCTCTGAAAGCAGAAACCATTTCTTACAAAAAATGTCAATAAAATATCTTGCAAGGTGATGGGTGAGTGAAAGGTCTGGTGCTCATTCATAGCAGCGTCTGTAACAGTGGCACCCTCCTCCTTTTTTGGCTACACTACAGTTCTGGTCAGTATTTGAATGGGAGACAGTCAGCAAATACCAGGTGCTGTAGGCTGTATTTCAGAGGAAGGAACTGGTAAAACCACCTCTGAGGATCCGTTGGCTAAGAAAACCCTATTGCATTGCCATAAGTCAGCAGGCATGTTGAAGGCACATAAGCATTCACACTCCCTCAAGGCTCCACCCACACTTTCCCACAAAGTAGAAAGCTTTAAAGGGGCAAGTATTTGCGTTATGTCTTCTTGCATTACTCTTATGTCTTCCTAGACTCTTTACTGGTGTCGAGGCACTGGCACACAGGATGGTGGCGCTCTGTAAGAAGGTATAAGGCACTGTACTGTCTCAGTGCTGAAGGGGGGATCAAAGGCTGCTTGTGATGATCCAGGCTTGGAAGTTTCAAGCCTTTTAAGGGTCTGGGGGTCTCTAGTACCTTGGACACTGAGAGTTCTGGTTTTCCAAGGGCATGTAAGGCTGGTATGTCCTCTGCTGGCATCTTGTTTCTTGCTGTCAGTGTCCAGATACATGGTGGGATTCTGCAGCCTCAGGTCTGCATTGTGATCTCAAGATTATTTTCACAGCCCTTTGGTCCCTTCAAGATCCTCATGCTACCTGTACAATATTTATTTGTCCATCCATCCATCCATCCTTCCACATATATGTATATTCATACATGCTCTGGAAACCTCTAGAAGCAGCGCTTTCCCTCTAGAGCAAGGTCCTCACCTTGCTCCCAGGTTTGTTTTTGAAGTAAGGTCTAGATTTCTGTTGAATGGTTGAGGGGAATAGAGGGACCCTAAAGTTCTTGCCTCCAAGTCATTTCTCACCGTGACCCTAAGGCAAACCTATTAGGGGGTTTTCTTGGCAAGATTTGTTCAAAGGCAAATTTGCTTTGTTTTCCTCTGAGGCTGAGAGAATGTGACTTGCCCAAGATCACACAGCGGGCTTCCATGGCTAAGCAGGGATTCAAACCCTGCTCTCCCAGTGTCCTAGTCCAGCACTTAAATCACTACTTGACACTCGCTCACCTGCTCCAGTCTAATGCAGTCCGTAAGTACCGTCTCAGTTATAACCAGTTTTTATGCCTTCTTTTGGATCATCTATCTGAAAACAGTGTTGAAAAGAACCATCCCACACGGTATCAGAGCTAGACCTTCTCTCTTATTCAGATACCGAAAATATTATCCCCTTCATCCCAGGAAACAGAGTTCTCATGCAAAGGACAGAGTAAATGGAAGCATTCGTTTCCTGATCAAGATGGCACCTAGTGTGCTGCTCTGAAGGGCTCAGTACATAGATTTTAAGGAAAACAGCATTTGGGCAAGGGAGATTTATTTTATTTTATTTTGAGTTTCCACACTGCCATTCTACATCACAAAATCCAAGCTGGTTGATAGTCAGCCAACCAAGCCAAACATTTACAATTAAATAATTTACAAAGTTTACAATTAAATAATAATTATAATTAAATAATATAGAGCACAATCATGACTAGCATGAAAAATTGGTGTATAGAACCAAATTTTAAAAGCCTGGATTTTGTTTTATGGCACTTTGCCTTACACACACACACACACACACACGCACACACACGAGAGATTGAGAGAGAGAGAATGTTTTGGGAAGGTCTCCCTAGGGAGAGCTTTCCAAAGCTGAGATGGCATGACTGAGGAGACATTATTTCAATTCACCTCACTTCAGGAGGTGAGAATACCCAGAGGAGACACTGGTAAGGTCAGTAAGTAAGTTTGAATGGAAAAGTAGTGAGTGTACAGGCTTAACTTTCTCCCCACCAGCAATTGACTAAGTCAACGTTTGGTTCCACAAATAGCGGCTTTTATTTTGTATTTGTTCCAGATGCAATACACATTTGGAAGTTTCCAGAAGAGAAAGCCATTGAGGGAATTATTTCGTTTGGAGGCTGTGTTACAATGCAACATTTGCTTTACATATTCCCATTGTTATGACTTACCAGTTCTCTTACCTAATGACAGGAATCAAAGAAAGCAGCTAGAATTCTTGTGTCAGTTGTTTCAATCTCAGGAATTAAAATCCCTTTTGTTGAGACATTACCAAAGAACAGACTGGACTCATTGGTTTCACAACCTCTTTTTCCTGAAAAGTCCCCTGAATGAGTCACATCGTGATGGCACATGTGTAGCACACCAGAGGCCATCAACCTTGGAAGGACCATGAAAGATAGGAGAGTAGAGAAACCGTGAAAGGGGATCGATCAATCAGCTGGGTCCAGATAATCTGCTAATTTTTCACTGATAAGGTTCCAATGCAATTTACAACTCCAAAACCATCAGTTTATAGTTTCTATTTTATGTTGCTTTTATTATTATTTTAAAGAACAGTATTAAAAAACCCATAATGTACAAAGAGTGAATTTGCAAACATGTATCAAGCAACAAACAAAACTGTGTTTGACAGTTCTAAGCTACCGTCGATCCCATGCTGGGAGAAATGTGGGAGATTAAATAAAATAAAATTTTAAAAATGACACAAAATTTTGAACAATAAAAGAGTCACAGAGGGTTACCCTGTTTACTGGGGGTCCCGGAAGGGACTCCAAAATGTGCTCAACTATAGGCGGGGAAAATTAGCTCAGAGCACTGCTTTAGCTTTACGAGAGGCAGGGTAACTTAGCAGGATCTTGTAACCCAGTGTTTATGGGGTCAGGCCAAGTCAAGGAGCAGATCGGTTTGAAAATAATGAATGATCTTTATTAAATACAGACAAACAGTGTACGCAACACACTTACACAAGTAGCTAAGGAAAATAAAGGTTGGAGTGGTAGAGAGGGATTTTGAGAGGGATTGTTGAATTGGGTGATACGACACCTGTCCTGAAGCTTGAGTTCGTTGGTCTGGAGTCTCAGTACGTGGGACTGAGGGGACAGCTCACCAAACAAAGCGGCAGCAAGGCTGGATGGAAATCCGGAGCGATCCGAGGAAAGTCTCGGAATCAGGAGTTTTTATAGGGTGAATTGGGACTGCAGGCTGTGCCTTACTCGGGAACAACAGTGAGTTTTGGGTGCGAGACAATGTCTCCGAAAGGTCACAATTTAGCATGATTGAGTTAAGTCTGAATTGACAAAGAGGTAGACTGTATGCAAATGCTCAGTGCTTGGCAGTTAAACTTCTAGCTTGCCAGGTTATCTGCTCAGGGCAAGGAGTCCTTTGTAAACAGCCTGCATACATAATGAGGGTGTTTGCAGAGAGGTCTCCTAAAGCGGTGATCTGGCTATTTCTGGCCTGCCTGTCTTGTCTTGGGATATTGCAGTGTTTGATGGCTGAGCCTAGTTCTGGGCTTGTCCGGAGGCCTAACAAACGTGTGGAGGGGTGGTATGGTAAGGCCGAAGTATGATATCAAAGTGATATCGGGTGCTATCGCCAGGTAGGGCTAAACTGCAGTAAAAAGAGTTAATATGAAATTTATCAGTCCTCCAAACTGGCCAAGAGCCTCAGGATTTGGCAGGAATTGCAGCTGTCCTTGTTGGTTTTTAAAAAGATTATCCATATGATGTTACTCCTGTCTCAATAGTTTTTTTTGTTGTTTTACTTGTGAATTTCCAGTACTAGCTGCAACTTTTTAAACCCATGACAGGGTGTGGGTTTCCCCCCTCCTGTCTCAGGAGTGGCTGATACAGGCCAGAATTAATGTCTGCATCTGTTGTCTCAGTGCCTCCCACTGTATTTTTGGGTAGACCGACTGATGACATTGTGAATGGGGTTATTGTTTCCTCATAATAATAATAATAATAATAATAATAATAATAATAATAAAATTTATTTCTATCCCGCCTCTCCCAAATGGATCGAGGCGGCATTACAAAACATATAAATATTAAAATATCAAATGTAGCCCACCCTCCCCACTCACCAACCCTACCATCCCCCCAACACACCAACTATTAAAACAGATTAAAATAAAATTAAAACTAAAAGTTAAAAACAAAACAATTAAAAACAATTAAAAACAAAGGGACAATTGATGAGAGGCAGTGGAACACTAGTCTGGGAAGGCCTGTCGGAAGAGAACAGTCTTGACTGCTTTTTTAAAGCAGTCAAGACTGGTAATGTGCTGGGTCTCCTCCGGCAGGCCATTCCATAACCTGGGAGCGACTGAAGAAAAGGTCCTCTGGGTAACCGCAGCCAACCTAGTTCTGATTGGCTGCAGTAGATTCCTCCCAGAGGACCTTAAGGTGCGGGGCGGATTATATGGGAGAAGGCGATCCCGCAAGTAGGCTGGCCCCAAGCCATGAAGGGCTTTAAAGGTAAAAACCAACACCTTGTACTGTGCCCGGAAACTAATAGGCAGCCAGTGTAAAGACTTCAATATAGGTGTTATGTGGTCAGTTTTAGATCTTCCGGTGACCAACCTGGCTGCCATATTCTGAATTAATTGAAGTTTCCGGACTAAGCACATGGGTAGCCCTATGTAGAGCGCCTTGCAGAAGTCAAGCCGTGAAGTTACCAGCGCATGTACCACTGTTTTTAGGTGTTCCAAGTCCAGGAAGGGGCGCAGCTGGCGTATCAGCCGAAGCTGATAGCAGGCGCTCCTGGCTGCCGCATCAATTTGAGCTGTCATCTGAAGCGCTGAGTCCAAGAGCACCCCCAAGCTGCGGACACAGTCTTTCAGGGGAAGTGTGACCCCGTCTAGAACTGGTTGACAAACCTCCATACCTGGGCTAGGGCCCTTGACAGCAAGTACCTCCGTCTTATCTGGATTCAGCTTCAGTCTGTTCTTCCTCATCCAGTCCATTACTGCTTCAAGGCATTCATTTAGAGGCGAGATGCCACCCTTAGTCGATGCTATTATCCGAGGCATGGAGAGATATATCTGGGTGTCATCAGCGTACTGATAGCACCTTGCTCCATGCCTCCTGATGATCTCTCCCAGCGGTCTCATGTAGATGTTAAATAGCATTGGGGACAGGACGGCGCCCTGAGGGACGCCAGATTTAAGCTCTTTTTTCGAGGAGCAGCTGTCCCCAAGCATCACCATCTGGTATCTACCCGAGAGATAGGACCGGAACCACTGAAGTGCAGTGCCCGCGATCCCCAGCCCTCTCAGGCGTTCCAGAAGGATACCATGGTCTATGGTATCGAAAGCCACTGAGAGGTCCAAGAGTACCAGCAGGGTCACACTTCCCCTGTCGATACCCAGACGTAGATCATCCACTAAGGCGACCATGGCAGTCTCGACTCCATATCCTGCCCTGAAGCCAGTTTGAAATGGATCTAGATAATCTGTTTCATCCAAGACAGCTTGGAGTTGAAGGGCAACAGCCCTCTCGATCACCTTGCTTAAAAATGGAAGATGGGAAACTGGTCTGTAATTATTCATATCCAGGGGATCTAGGGAGGGCTTTTTTAGAAGCGGACGTATAATTGCTTCTTTTAAACAAGCTGGAAAATTGCCCTCCCTGAAGGATGCATTAATAACATATCTCAAGTGTGTCTTAATCGCAACTCCTCCCTGGACAACCAGCCATGAAGGGCAGGGATCAAGAGGGCAAGTTGTCCTCCTTACCTTTCCAAGGAGCTTGTCTACGTCCTCGGTACTCACTGACTGAAACTGATCCAGTATAATCCTATTCACGGAGTTGCCGGACACTTCATTTGTAACCTCTGCTATAACACCGGCATCCAAATTGGCTCTTATCTGAGAGATTTTATCTGCGAAATGATTATTCAAAACATCACAGCAAGCTACATTAGGTTCTAACAACGAGTTCAGGGGAGAGGGTAACTGAGTCAAATCGCTTACCACCCTGAACAGCTCCGCTGGATGAGAAATCGCAGACGCAATACGTGCAGAGAAGAAAGTCTTCTTAGCTGTATCTATTGCCACTCCATAGGAATTACATTGCTGGTTACCAGAATGAACATTTCTCCTGTATTTCTTCTTTCTACAGTCATAATGCTGGTAGTATAGCATTCTATTACTTTAGCGTTATAACAGTTTAAAAAAAAATTAAATTTGTGAGACAGGGAATGTAGATACTGAGCAGGAACAGAGGGTAGGTGCTTAGTGCTTAGTTTAAGAATGGGATGACAGGGGGATGGAGGAAAAACATGCCCACACCTCTTAACCACACCTCAAGTGGGAGTACACTGGAAAAGAAACATGCAGATTAGGAGTAGCACTAAAATCTGCTACAACTGGCAACGAACCAGAGCTAACCTCCCACTATATTTAGTGCACAGGAGGATGTGGCAGTGGGAGCAACTGTGACAAGACATTGCAACTTTTACTGGAACTGTTAGACAGTCCAGAGGAGCCCTCATAGGCTGCTGATTTACGATCATATGATAAGCTTTAGTGAAAAAACCTGACAGTCTGTAAGGTGCAGCAGATTAAAACAGCTCCCCCAATGTAATTTTTTTTACAAATTTTTAACAGGTGATTTAACAAAAAGGCTTGAGCAAATTAGAAGGTGCATTTTTCACCTACCTAGTGACAATGTTTAACCATGAAGATGCCAGATAGATCCATCTGAAATGGGCCTTCTATAAATGAAGCACCATTTACTAAAGTGCTCTCTTTCCAGCTGTAACCCACCACATCTATTTATTACATCTTTTCAGTACTTCCCCATAACTGAAACCTCTCTGGGCAGTTTTGCAAGAAACCACAATTCTCTGGAAAAGGAAATATGAAATTCTTCTGGAGAACAGATTTCAGATGAACACATTCACACGTTCAGAGCACAGACAATGTGAGCTACAATGGCTAGCCCCCGTGGCCTCTGAGTGTGCATTTGGTGAGTATGAAAAGGGGTCCTTTGCAGGTTACCACCAGTGGTTGCTGAGTGATCTCATGTCAGTGGGAGAGTGAAGCTCTTCTGGATTTTAGTGCAGCCTTGAAAGGAGCTATTCCAGTTGCCAGACTTATCCTGGGGATAGTGTTCAGCACCTTTAGACAGCTTCCTTGAAGCTCAGACTCAAATCCAAAGCAGATTCAGTGAGCCACAGGCACTGGAGTTACCAGCCACTGCTGCAGACTGCTGAACGCACAAATACACAAACACAGATCTCCTCCAAGCAAAGGGAATCCCTGGGCCAGTCAGCTTTATATGCTTAGGATCTCTTCTTGTTTGAGCAATACAGCAGTGGGGAGATATAGAGGTGACTCTATTCCCCATCCCCAAGCACCAGGACTATATAACATTTGTTACTGCATGGGCTTGGTGTCACTGTAACTTGGGAACTCTACGCTTCCTGAAAGAGATTCTACATCAGGGTTGTTGTTATTGTTGTTGTTGTTGTTGTTGTTGTGTACCTTCAAGTAATTTCTGACTTATGGCAACCAGAAGATGATCCTGTCATGGGGTTTTGTGGGACTAAGAATGTGTGATGTGCCCAGAGACATTCAGTAGGTTTCCATGGCTGAGTGGGGAATTGAACCCAGTGTCCAGTGCTCAAACCACCCCATTGCATAGCATAAATCTCCCCATGCAGAGTTACACATTGGATGAACTATGTGACATTTGCATTGAATGACAATGTTGCACAATCACATTCACAATCCCATAAGCATCTGCATATGCAATGATAATGGATGCGTAACTCTGTTTTCACTAATCTTGAACTGAATGTGGATGTTCTCGATCAGACAAAAATGTTCAACTGCTGCTGCTTACACATGTGTAAGGCACTAACAGGAATCTAGTTGATATCAAGCAAGCACATTATGTGCCCAAAAATTACAGCCCACATAAGCCATCTTTTAGATGACATCTTGGATGGAGTCTATGCAGTCTTGTGGTAGTGGTGGATTCTGGAGTTGCAATCCAGTTGAGTAAGTTTCCCAAGCTCTAAAAAAAATGTTGATACTACTAAGTATTTCCCCTTCCCCATATTGATTTCTGCTACTGTCAGCATAGATTTTCTTGCTGTCAACAGATGGCAGTTGCTATCCAGGTCAGCATGTTAGCTCCACACGGTAGCACTCCTCTTCAGCATTACTAGCTGGAGCATTCTAATATACAGGAAGGAATCCCTATTTATGCTTATATTACATTATATTTTTAATCTACCTTGTAGCCTGGAAGGAGTACAAAAGGTTGAAAGTACACAAGACAACATCAAGACAACACAACCTTTCAATGAGCTTTTAACAGCATGCTATTTTACTGACTTTTATCTTCTGCCTTAGTAGATTACTAGATAGTTTTAAATCTATAAACTGTTCAATTGTGTTTTCTAAAAAATAACTTCCATATGTTGTTGCTGATGTCCTTGTAGGTAGTTAAAACTCTTTCTTTATTAATTTTTGTAAGCCACCTTAAGTGCCACTAACAGCAAAAAGCTTGGATGTGAATGAGTAAACATGATTATGATCATAAGCATCTTAACCTTCCTAGAGAGGAGGGTCCAAAGCCTGGGAGCAGCCGCTCAGACTAACATATTTTCTTTGGAATAAGCTTTCTTGGGCTACACACTATTTCAATAATTGACCTTGGAAATTGAATCAATATAATATAATTACAACCAATAAAAAACAAACAAATTCAAAATAATCAAGCAAAATATAGATAAAACGCTCATAAAATCTAAAATTCAGGAGGCATTCAAGAGAATGCTGAATGTCACTTACAGGTGGGCTTACCACTCAATAAATTTCTCAGGATGTCCTGTGAATCAGTGTGTTCAGTTCATACACAAAGATTTCCAAGAACATTAAAATGGAAGTGACAGCCATGTGCTCTGAACACAAAAGAGGAAGTCTGGCTGCATGTGCAGTTTCCTTCTGGTTAAAAGGACCCAGGAGCTGGAGATGATATCAACACAATCTTGAGGAGGAGCTCACTGAGACAGGCAAGAATGGCACCAGGCGGAATCTACAGAAAGTGTGAGGAACCTGAGCATACTGAGATCAAGGATTCCATGATACAAAGGAAGGCAGGTAAATGCACGCACCAGGCAGGATCCCAGAAAGATCACCTCTTGTTCTCAACAAAAAAGGCCCTGGATCCTGAAAAAGGGGCTTGATTTGTCCTCTCTGATTGCCCCTTCAAAGCCAAATGCAGGGCTGGTTGTGAGGCTAAGGCTTTAGGACAGGTTGCCCTTGCACATGAGATTCTACAGCAAAAGATAATTTTGGTGAGAGGTACAGTCTCATGTAACTCTGGGCATGTGCTGTAGTGATGCGAAGGTTAATGGAGCACAGGGGGACTTAACTTTTAAGTTGGCATCCATTGGATTGGCACTGTAAGTAGCAAAAGTGGCTTCTTGCAGCTTCTTGAGCTAGATGAGACACTAGCAGGCATCCAAGGAAGAATGAGGATTCTTCAGCTAACTATATGAAGTATTTTACAACTCTTATTCTATCCTTTTGTCAGCTTAGTTTTCACCCTGTGTTTGTCCTGTGCCTCTCAAAATTGCAGTTGAGGCTTGCATAATTGAATTCTCCATTACCGAAAAACAAACAAAAAGTCATAATTACATACCTGCAAAGAGCTAGAGGTCAATGAGGCAGACTTATAGCGTCCTGCCTGGCACACTGGCTTTTATAAACAAAAATAGAGAAACATTGCATCATCTGAGCCCCTGCAACTCAGCAGTATGGTGCATGTTTCATGGTCTCTGGCATCTCTAGGTAGAAATGGCAAAATACCCTGTCTGGAGAACCAATAACAGTCCACCCTGCCAAAACCTGGCACTTTCCAGATAAACTTGAACTAGACATTACAATCATGATGAATTATTATGGGTGATGAAATTATAGTCCAAAACTTACAGAGGGCACCAGAATAGGGAGGGATCATGCAGATATCATAGAGCCTGACGAACCGAGTGTTTGATCTGACAGGTTCCTGTGTTTCCAGTCTGCAGCTGAAGTGGTAAAATCAGACACATGCTTACTAGTCCTAGGTCATCTAGGACTCTAGCTCTGTTTGATAGGCTAGGGAGGGATAAAGAGCTAGAAAGTGAGTGATGGTGCTCTCTAGGGGTTTCCAATTTCTAAGCTGTTTGCCTTTTTATCAGCTCTTATATTTGTACTTTTTATTGATGTTTTTGTTTAATTTGAATTTGAATTGTTTGCAACATGTTGTAAGTTGTCTTGGGTTCCGTTATTGGGGGAAAAGAGGGATATAGATGATGGTGAGGATGATGATGATGAAGATGATAAAAACACCAACTCTCTGCTTATCTTTTGGATGTCTGCTGCATCTACTCTGTGCTTTATTGTACCCTTTCATCCCTCTTCATCATTGTCCATTGTGATATTCTGAAGTTTGCATGAAAATGCATGCGTGGTGGGCCCCCCTTACCCATAGTCACCAGATGTGAGAGTCCGAGCAATTGCTACTGTGCTATGTCCTATGCGTAAAATGGCAGTGATGTGCACATGGATGTTTCAGTGTGTTTGCATGCATATCACTGCTATTGAATATAATGGTAGGCAAGCATTCATGTTTTTCATATTCATAGGGGTTCTTGGAATGGAATATATGGAAGATCCACTGTACATTACTTGACAGTTCACAGAATGACTCACCTAGCTGATTCACTACAGCTGAATTTCTGAATGGTTTAAAGTGGAAAATGTTGCGCCAGAGGAAACAGGAAATCTCTGCTGCTCTTTTTGCTTGGGGGAGAGCTTGGATAAGTTCCTGTTTGGACTGCAACTCCCAGAGTCCCTCTGGCTAGGGGATTTTGGAGAGTTGTGGTTCCAATCAGTCCAAACTGATTAGTTGATAACTCTTTCACACCAGAAAATCAGAATTTTTAGGTGGAGCCACTGACTACTGGCCGTGCTGGTGCAAACAAGGCTGAAGTTCTGTATGCTCAGCAATTCTTGGTTCTAAACAATACCTAATTCATAAGTAGGACTGAAAGTATAGAAGTAAGATAACCACCCCAGTCTCTGCTTTGGCACTCCAGTTATGGAATATCCTCCCCCTAGAAGCTCAATTGTCACCCCTGCTGGTTTAATTCCAGCACCAATTGGCACATGTGCTATGGTTAGCATTATTTTAAATGCTTTTAACTGGTTTTAAATTGTCTGATCTTAAGTATGAATGATTTGTCAGAATCCTGTTGGAGAGCTACAAGTGTGTAACCACTGGAATTATGGAGCTCTGCAGTAACTCCTGGCCCAAGCCCCTTCAAACCCCACTTACCAGGCAGTAGCACTGCAGCTGATGAGGGTCTATTTCCCTGTCCATTGGCAAGCAGTTGACTGATGCTCCCACCTTCTCCTATGAGTGATGTCTAGTGTGGCAGCCAGAAACACGTCCTTGTCACAGTTCTTCCCCATGCTAGAGACTGCTTGTGTGAGGGGTGGTGGTGGAAGCATCAGTCTTCTGCTTCCCTGACGGACAGGGGGACAGACTCTTGTTGACTGCAGCAGTTGCTCCCTGATAACTGGGGATTGGGAACTTTCATGGTCACCATGTACCTCTTAAACTAGGGAACATGTAGGGGCTGAGAGTTCCAGTCATGCCAAAGTTAATTCTGGTTGATATATTTTTAGTCTTTTAAAATTGTTGTTATTTTTTGTTCTAAACTGATTTTATTGTATGCGGCCCTGAGATCCTTGGATATAGGGCAGGATATAAATATTTTAATAAATATATAAATAAAATAAAGCAATCTTCCCTAACTTTATGGCTTCCAGACATATTGGACTCCAATGCCCATCTTCCTTAGCCAGCATGTCAATAGGGAGTTACCCGGTTAGTTGAGGATGGAATAAAAGAACAGAAGGAAGGGAAGAATTAATTGGTGGGGATCCATCCCAGATTCTGCGTCTAAACATGAAACTAAGAAATGAGACTGTTTGCACTTTTCGCCTAAAGTACTCTACTTCTGTCCATTATAGTCACAGATGACTCAAGATATTTTGATGTCTGAGAAAAAAAATCCAGATGGCCTCAGTGATGGAACAGATATCATAAGAAGAAGAAACTAAGACCATTTGGTGCCTTTGAATATCTAATATCTGTCTAAATGGGCCATCTAGGACAGGCTGCTTCACACTGCCCCATCCGGGGGACAACCCTGTGCACAGGAAATGGGAAAAGGCTGCACGGGAAGTACTCCTGGATTTGCTCCTAAGTGCCATCTCTAACCTGTTCTCTTAGTTCTCTCTGACTCTGAATATGTAACATGAGGCTGAGACATATTTTTAAAAAATTCTCCAAAATAACTATGCATGCCCCTGATCTGGACTGGACCCACAGTTTGTGGGAAAGGAAGGAGGTATAATTTTTCCCCAGCCATTTCCCCCTTAAATTCAATCCCATCCCAATTGGAAGTTTAAAAAGGTAGAAAAAACCTACCCCATGGGTACCACTAGAGAGTCTTTTGGCACCTATATGGATGGACAAATTTAAGCAAAATAGCTGTAGAAGGAACGCTGAGAATGCTCAGAATGCTCAGCCAGGGAGCTCCTCTGGTACCTCAAACTACATACCCCAGGATTCCAAAGGTTGCAACCATGGCAATTAAAGTGGAATCATAGTGCTATAATTCTGTAGTATGAAGGGGTCTCTAGTTTTACCTCTCTGATTTGCATCATCACAATCACAAGATGACTGCTGGGGTTTTCTAGGGGTTTTGAACTTGGAAGAATTGGAGATGAAAATACAGACCTAAACCTGTAGACATATGGACAGCTCCTAACACAACCCGCCCAAAGGCATGGCATATTTGTGCCACTAATCTGCTTGTTCTTCCTTGGTCTCTTTCACATTGCACAGTTATAGTCCTATGATCCCACTTTAACTGTCATGGCAAAATCTTATGGAATCCTGAGCTTTGTAGTTTGGTCAGAGGCACCAGAGGAGCCCCCTGGCTCAGGATTCTAAAGCCCCCTCCCCAAACTGCCTGTCCTGGGATTTCATAGGATGTTGCCAGGGCAGCTAAAGGGGAATCATAGCACTATAAATGTGGAGTGTGAAAAAGACCCTTAATGAATTTTCTGTGGTAAGAAGAAGAGTGGATGAAGAAATGATGGTGGTGACCACCCACATGGGGCCAGCAAATCCACTCTTGATTTTACCGTTGTTCTTCCTGCAGCTGTGCTGAGCTGGAAGGGAGTTCTGTGGGGGCTGAACCTGTCAAGGGACGAGCTTAATCCAGCTTTGGCTCATCTTGTAACATTGGGAAAAGTATCTGTAAACTTAGCAGTGGGACAGTATAGAAAAATTATAAATGGCAATGACATCTAGGCTCTCTGCACAAATATTGTGAATGGGGCAGGGTGACTGTACAGCAAGAGTCTTGTTTGGAAGAAATACCCACAGTTTGATGCCAGTTTGTGTTCTTGTGTCCACTGCAGCATGTTGTGACTGATGTCAGAAGTCCCTTGTTGTTACTCAGTGAGTCAGGGAGCAACAAGTTCCCTTTCATAGCACAAGCCATTCGCTGGATTAACAGCTGACTTTGTAGTCTTCCTTTCCCTTTGTAGAGAAGGCCATCTCAGCGACACACTCCATGATCCTGGCTTTCATCAGCCCGGGCTCTAGTGCCAGAGGACAGCAAGCCCTTTTGATGGCCTCAGCAAGATTCAGAATCCCCAGTGCTGAACATGACACATACTGTGCATTGGGAGGGAGAGAAGGCTAGGAATGGGTAATTTAGACTAACGTGAATGGGCTCCCCAAATGAATCCTGGGATAGCTTGTCATGGGAGGGATACTAAGAATGACCAATTGGGCTGTTATTAGGCAAACACTTGCTCTTATCTGTCTCTGAGAACTGAATTAGAAGTGCCCTGCATTTTACTTGCCTGGAACCAACTGGAACCATTTTCTTTGCAAACAGCTACTGGATAGGAAGAGAACCAGTGCTTAAGAGGGCTAAAGCCAGAGGGGGAGTTACTCGCAGCCACCTCTGTCTCTACCAGTTGTATGGCATAGGGGAGGGGGTGGCTAGGCACGTGGGAAGGACAGTATGTAGTCACAACACATGAAGTGCTTCCAACAACTCCAATTAAAGGTATTAAATTAAATGTATTGAATTAAGGAGTTAAGGCATGGTGAAGTAAGACAACGAGATGTCACTATGAAAGAAAACACACCATTAAAATGGATGAACTAGCACTTCTCATCAGAAATCTAGGTGCATTCAAGGCCAGAAAAGAGTCAGTAAATAGTGGATGGATGCCTCTTACCATACAAATGTTCAGACGCACCTGCTGTCAGAGTGTTGTAGGCTGTATTTTTAAATATCTTCAGTCCTTCTCTGCATATCTCCTCACCACTTGCTCCAATTTCTGAGAAGGAAACCCATCTGCTAGTTGTGAAAGCTCAGGTCACAGTAAAGCATCTGGTCTTTGTGGTGCTGTAGCATTATTGCTGCTACAGGTCAACACTCACAGAAAAGGTCTTCCAGAAAGAAAGATGTTCTAGCTAGTGTGTAGTATTATGTGGCTAACTTGTCCTCTCTTGATTACTATAGTGTTTCCATCATTGTTAATTTACATTTTGAAGAGTACTGTGTCCCTAGGTCCTCGAATTCTCACTTCCTACTGTGCCTGATAAGTCGTATGATATGTTTTTGTTGTCCACAGGTGGCTTCCTCTTGCAATACTGCCCATGTGGTTCAGAGAGAACATCCCTGCCCATTCTCTATGTTGTGAACGCTGTGTCCTTTCTGCTGTGGATCATACTCCTTGCTGTTATGATTTCAAAATGTAAGGATTCTGATACATCTATTCTAAGAGAGCAGACATAGAGGGTGGGGGTGGAGGGTAGAGCAGTAAAGAGTGGAGGGTGAACAAATTGGAACTTACAATCTTTTTAATACTATTGGATCATTTCTTTTCAAGTTTCTCAAAAATTGTTTGGGTTCAGTTTTAAAATCACATACTCACCTATATATTTAACTTTTTCCAGACCCAAACATGGGCTTCTAAGTAAATGAAACCCAAACATGGTATTCTGATAATATTTTTATTCGTTAGAATCCAAATCAGATTTTTAATCATACATTTTCCAAGAAATTATCAAAGTTTTTAAAAGTCTATTTTTAAATATACTGAAAAACCTCAGTCAAGTTCATGTGAGCCAAATCCCTTTCTTCTCTGATGATACATAAAAGCCTTCTGAGTCTGTTTAGGCGAGCATGTTCTTCAGGGGTCCAATAGAAATTCATAGAAGGTGAAGTGTTGTCTCCCTGCTCATCCTATACAGTTTCCTATACAGTTTATACTATAACAACACAGGGATGAAACATATGTGTGCCTCCTAATGTAGTTTTACTCCCATCATTCCTGACTGAAGCCCATGCTATGTGGGTTGCAGAGGCTGGAATCTGGCAACATCTGAAATAATGGAGATTTCCTGTCCCTGATATGATGTAACCAGGGTATGATGATTCTGTGTCTCTTTTTTTATCTTTTTTTTTCATCTTTTGATGCCTGTGATTCAATAGGCAATATGGTGGCCATATGGTGGAATCAGTGTCCCAGTATAGGTGTCTGGGACACTTTCACTCCAGTAAGTAATACTGTCCTCAAAGTGCAGCCATCCTTAGGTAGTGTGGTGATGTAGTAGAGTGAGTCCTCTCACTTCATCTTGTAACTTATTGTCTTGGAGACCATATATTTTCACACCTCTCTGTTGTCTCCAGGGACTGTCAAAACTCTTTCACACTCAGAGCTGCATTAGCCAGCTACTCACTACTAGATCATCATTTCTTCTTTCACCTTCAACTTAGTGAGCAAGATATGCTGTTGCCTAAAGCAAAGCAGCCATGGTGCTCCCCTCACTACACCAAGGTGGTTTGGTACCCACATCCACTCTGGCTCCTACTTCTACTTGTGGGCAATGCCTTGCTCTTCCTTACTCTTTCCCAAAATATATAGCATTTCCCCAAATATCTGGCATTTCCTTTTCCTTTATCTTTTGCTGTTCCTGAATAGTAGAAATACTTTTCTTTATAATTATTTTTCACTACCACATCCTTTGTATGGAACAGTAGAATAAGATTACACAAAACTGAAGAAGAGAGTGAGCTGACTCTGCAATACATACAGTACACTCTTATTTCTTGGCAGAGTTTGAAAATTTAAATTTAAGAATAGTTAATATAGTGTTGACATGCTGAAGACATCCATAACTGAGCAGCAGTATGAAGCTCTGGGACCGAGAGCTTCATTCTACCACCAGTGAGCTATCAATGACTTCAGGATGACATTACATTATCTTCAAAGTAATGTTTTAGTCGGTTTCCAAACACCTCTCCTCCTTGTTGTCCTTAGGAAGCATCCATCTCACATTGCCCAGTGGTAAAAGGGTGGCTAAATGTCAAAGTGAAAATCAAGGCTGCAATTTTTGTAAGCTAATCAAGTTCAACAGTGCTCAGACTTTGTGTTCTTTCAGATTCTGAGATGGCCAAGAAGTTTGACCACCTGCATGACAATCAAGTTGTGTTGATATCAAATGGTAAGAGCTGAGCTTTGGCATTTCCTACTTCTGTCTTGTTTCTGTCCCTGGGTATGAATCTCTTTTTTACAGGTCCAATAACTCTCCATTAGGAGACCAATGTTAACAACAAACTTAGCTTACAAGCTGGTCTAATAAAATATATGCAGGGTGGGAATGGCTGCACAGGTAGAGGAAACAGTAAAGACTTTTAATATATATATATATATATATATATATATATATATATATATATAAATTGTTTCAGTTTATCTATGGTCTTTTTCTGTATACACAATTACAGGATTGCTATGTCCTCTGCAAAACAGCCATCCCAGGGAAAATACAAGAGGCAGAACTTTTGAATCATTATATTATTTGATTTCAAACACTGTGCACAAACACAATTAACAAGCTGGTAGCTTCAAGCCTAATATTATCTGCATTAGAAATGTGGCTCAGTTCCAGGAAAGGAATAGATAGTTAGCATATTCAGTTGCAGCAAATCACTGAGCAAGGTACATGCATGTGTGTATCAGGCAGAATATCTACAGATTAAAACTACTGGTTTAGAACTTTCGTTCTGATTTTTGTTCTTCTGACATTGTGGAGTTTTACCCTAGAGGAAAAGTACTTCAGTTTGGGCAGGGATGTCCATATGTACTTATTTTAGTACCTGAACATAGGCTGAAGTAAATATTGCACTCAAATGTTAAAAAAACCCTTTCAAGCACTTCTGAAGTGAAGAAGCAGTGGGAAGAAACAGGGCCAGATAAAGACATGTTATGGCTGAGGAACAGGCATCCCCATATTCTTCCCAATCCATGTACATAGGCTGAATGGACTTGTATTGAATGTCATTTCAATAGCGATGGCAAAACAATGTTTGCTACCACACACAATGGGAGCAGTCCAGATTAGGGAAGTGTGGGATGGTCTGTGTGGCATACACAGCTTTGTCCTTTTAACATCATGCCACCTCAAGTCTCTACTTTATGGTTTGGTCAGGCCTGGAGACAGAGATGCTGAGTCCTTCCCTTGCTTGTTGGTTTTTGCTGCAGCTTCTCCTTTCCCAGTCACTTTTCTCACTCCTCCAGGGTTCTAGGCAAAACGTGGATACAACATGTGTTTTCTTGGACTCAACATACCCCCTTTCGATAGCACATTCTTGGGTTAGAGGTAGGAAGGATTAGAATGCAGGGGCTGAGGCACATGCTTCAAGTCTGTGACTCCTTGTAGAAGGAAGACTATATTGTACATGACTGCTGTGGGTATTTCATAACTTCCTCTTATGCAGAACAGTGCTTATGTGAAGGCCTCTCCATTTTACAGTATTTATTTCAGGAAGACACTTTAAAAAACTAAACAATTATAGATTATTACACAACATGGACTTGAATCATAGCCCACTTTGTTACTCTGATTTCTGGGGTTCCTTGGGGGACACCTCAATGCGCTCCACATGATGGGTAATGGAAACTAGCCAGAGCACAAGCAATAGCAATGCAAGAGGCAGGGTAACCTTGCAGGGTCTTTTTACCCAGTTTTTACGGGGTCAGGCCAAGCCAAAAACCAAACAAGAATGTCCAGTAAATGGTTTTATTGAATGAAGGTCTCACACAGCAACGCAATCATGCACACATGCACCCAAGAGCTATTAAGAAACAAAAGAGAGGAAATTGGATACAGGAGTATTGAAGGGGTGCAGCTGGGGTAATACTGCACCTTTTCCTGAAGTCCTGTGTCCGGAAGGCGGTGGAGAAGTGGGGCTCAGCATGGAGAGGGTTGAGGGGATTACTTGACAGACAGAGCAACGGTCTGCTGTGATGACCGGGAGCGATCTGAAGAAACGCTAAAAAACCGGGACTATTTGTAGAGGAAAAAGTACCTGAAGGCTCATCCTCTCCCGGGGAGAACAATGGGTGTTGGAGCGAGAACAACACTCCACAATGGTAACTTCCTTTGCATGACGGGGTTGCAAGGTGTTGCCAAAGTCTCAGGATCTTTGGCTGCATTTGTTTGTGGTGTGACTTCATGTAAATTGTCCTCACTTGATAGGATATTTGCTGAACTTGGGGCAAACACGCTAATCCTCTCAAGTCAGATTCTCAGGGCTGAGGACCATTTGTTTATTGTGGGCTTACACACCTTGAGGTCTCCTGGGGCTAAGTGACTGGGGATTTTACTGGCCTGACCTGGTTTTCAGTCATTTGACCATGCCTGCCTACATGCTCATCCAGGCGACCTCTCAGGCACTCGGAATTATATTTAATATCAAATTGTAGACCCCGGGATAGGGTTTTTCCATCATAGTAACAATTTAGCTTGTAGCACCCACTTGAAATTACTGTGAAATGTGTTGGCACCATACCCATAGACAGTCCAGTGTTACATTTGGAGGCTTTTGCCCCCCAAATGTAGGTTTACCTGAAACAACCCCCAGAAAAAAATACTTTTTTAAAAAAAGTTAAAAAAACAAAAGCTGTATTTCATATGAGGTGACAAGGATAATCCTTGTCATAAGATACAGAATAACCAATTTTACCATAGTCATACAGAGCAGAGGGAGTTTATAGAGTGTGCATTTAGGGCAGTCATCCTGTTAAATATTAACAGTTGATAAAGTGTGGTATAGTGGCAACAGTATTGGCCTGGGATTCAGGAAGTCCATGTTTTAATCCCCACCTAGCCATGAAACTCTCTGGGCCAATCACTATTTTTTAGCCTGGACTAGCTTGTAGAATTTCTTGGAGGTTAAAGTGAGCAGGAGCAGAGCTATGTGTGATACATCTTCACTGCTTTGAAGGCTAAACAAAGGTGTAAATTCCTAAAGGAGACAAGCTGTTCTGCCTATCCTGTCTGGGCTGGACCTCCACAATTAGGCTTAAAATTGCACTAATTCCAAGTCAATTTAAATTGAATGGAGACGACTACTGGAGATGTTGGAGCATGGATGCCCTTGAGAGAGTTCTGCTCTCAGGAATGGCTCCAGTAGCAATTGCCAGCCAGAAGGAGGATGAGTTGGAAAAGATGGAAGATGATGGAAGAAGATTTGCAACAGCAGCTTTGGTGGAAAACAAATTCGGAGAAGGAAAATGCGCAAGTAGCTACAAGCCCTTGGAGAGTGGAACAGAAGAAGTGGATTAGATGTCAGAAAAGGACTTGGGGAAATTTCTTGAGATTAAAAGAGTTAGCACTAAAGTAAAGAGTGATTTTGTAGAATGGACTGTATAGAACAGAAGGTCTTTATATGACAGAAGAGATGGAGTCTTTCCATTTGAAAGTGATGAATAGTGTTGAATGGGGTGGTTGGCCCAGGAGGCTGATATGGAATAGAATAGAATATCAAACTGAGAGAAATGTTGTTTGTGGGGGAGGTAGTTTTTAATCGAGATGCTTATTATCCAGTCACATTTGAAAAGAAACTGCATGTGAAATATTAGATACATTTCTAAAGGATGGTTCTATTTGGTTTTTGAGAAGATGGATGATTTGTTACTATTGGAAATTAGATATTAAATGCAACAAAAATAAATTATCTGGTAAAAATGTCCTTTGATCAATTTAAGTGGAGAGAGAGTAAAGTGTGAGAAGTTAGGTATAGGTATTTGGAAGTTGAATAATAAGTTTTACAGGGAAGTAGGGTTGCTATGTACTGGTAGTAGTGGAAAATTTGAAATGTTTATAGTAGCAAGAAGATTATTTTATGGAAAATTATTTGTCTAGATATGTCATTGAATGATTCTAATTTCCAATTTCCTGACTGATTTTTTGGGGAAAATATGATAAAATTGTCTACATTGATTAAAGAAAAATATTAATAATGTTTTTGAAAGATTGGAACCCCAATTGATTTTTTCAAAAAAAAATGAATGCGATTGGAGGATTGATGATTTTATCAATCAATGGGAGTTAAATGTATAGATGAAGAATAATATTGTATACAAATAACATAGAAACAGGTAGATATTCAGGGTTTAATAAGAACTGCAGAAATGATATTTGGAAGTCATCTTTTTGTCTATTGTGTTAGTTGTAGTTTTTAATACATAATTAGGCAGTTTGGATTTGTGTGTAGGAATATATGTTTTGCATCTAGTTTTTGTAGTTTGTCATTTAGTTTTTTGTTATATGTATTATCCAATTTTTATTATATGCAGATTATATGCAATAAAAATGGTTTAAAAATATAAATTGATTTGAATGGACTTGGATATAAGCATACTTCTAAGCCCAGTTGTGGAATCCTTTGTGTGTCTTAAGGACTATCTATTAGAATTTGAAACTGCTCTTATTACATTGTCATTATCTGAATGTATGTGCCTTCAAGCTGCCTACTGACTTAGGTGACCCCATTAATTTCACAGGGTTCTCCTAGGCAAGGAATATTCAGAAGTGGTTTTGCCAGTTTGTTCCTCTGAAATATAGCCTGTAGCACCTGGTGCTCATTAGTGGTCTCTCCTCCAAGTATTAACCTGGGGCTGACCCAAGATCAGAAGCGATCTGGTGCCTTTAGAGTATTTAAGCACTTGTTGTCTGACTATGTCGCTATATATTTTTATATACTATATCACTGTAATGCTTATATGCTTCTATTATTTTCTATTTCCTTATTTTTGTTATCATAGTATTATACATTGTTTAATAATTTGCTGATAAATTGGAGTTTTCTCTCTCTCTCTCTGTTTACCTTTTCTCCTCTTTTGGGGCTTTTGCATGTGCAGAGATCCTCCTTTGTTTCTTGTTGCTTGGTTTGGATCTGCTTCATACCTCTGTCAGCCGTCAGTCAAGATCTCCTTAGAAGGCATTAACCTGTCAGAGTAGTAGTCCTTGTGGTGCCAACCTCTCCTAACAGGATGAAGCCACTCTTGTTGTTTTGTACAGACTGTATGCTCCTGGCACCTTAGGAGAACAACCTGCAGGCGAAACATTTAGAAAAAACATTCACTGCACTTTTCAACAAAGATATTTTGAACCAGATATGCCAGGCTAACTGAATTCTGTCATTTATAGGGTCTAGGATGGAGAAGCAATTGGAGGGGCTCAGTTCCGATCAGTCCACCCACGGTATGTGATGACTCTGCCACAGTTCTAACTTCCTCAACTGCTGTTCATTTTTGGACTCCAAGCCCTCATTAAGTATTGCTGTAGCTATTGGATGAGTATCTTGGTTAAGCTGATTGTGTTCTGTAATAATCAGAAATGATTGGTGTAAAATGGTAATCTGCTGAAAGGCAAGATATACGTTCCTAAAATAAGCACATTAATAAGATGCCTTTAGTCTCAGTTTGAAGAAAAAGCAGTATATAAACAGAAGTTAATAGTAAAGAAATAAGATAATAAATAAATAAGACATTTGCTCAGAGGGAGTGAATATTACCTCAAGTCATGCTTTTCCTGAGTGGAAAATGGAATTGTGTTGTGAGGGGAGGGTGAGTGTGTGAGACCAATGCTCTGCAAGTGCGCGGGTGAACAGAAGGTAAGCAGCTGGCAGTTCTGAGCTTGGGATCCATGCTGTTCCTTTGTGGAGCCTGAAGCAGGATCAGTGTGGTTGTGCTGCCTGATGTAGGAGTCTATTTGTTTCCACTACTCTCTGTTCTTATAATTGCAAGTAGTATCAATGTGCTGGATATGCACTGAGTCATACTTAGGGCAGACCCATTGATGTCAATGGGACTTATGGTAAACACAACTATGTTACATCCTATTAATCTCAGTGGGTCTTCTCTGAGTATGACTAGGGCCATTTCCACGCTATACTGTTACAGTGCTATTATTCCACTTTCAACATCTTGTAGAATTCTGGGGTTTGCAGTTTCAGGAAGGACCTTTAGGATTCTCAGCCACAGAGCTCTTTAGCCTCAGTAAACTACAAACCACAGAATTCCACAGGATGTTGAGAGTGGAATAATAGCACTATAACCATGTAGTGTGGAAATGACCTAAGTCAGCATCCAGGATTATTATTAGAAGGTCTCCATAATTTCTCAGTGTTTCTTCATAGAAAGAATGCTAACCAAATAACCTTTGGACCACTTCCTGCTCAGGAAAGTGTAGAGAACTCACCCATATTTTTGACCGATAAGAAGTGATTGTAGAGTAGCTATGATCTGTGGTTTCCTTCCAGGATCAAGGGTAACTGAAAAGCTGAATAAGCTGGAGAGTCAGCAGAATACAATGATGAAGGATGGTAAGTGGGTTTTTGTTTTGTTTTGTTTTTGGTAGGCAATTGTTGGGCCAGTTTGTTATGAAGGTAGAGCTGCCTGCAGTGCACCTCAGTACCCAATTACAATTATGGTGACCCTATGGATGACAGCCTTCCAAGAGTCCTGGCCATCAAGATCTCTGCTCAGGTGTTGCAAACTCAGGGTTGTGGCTTTCTTGATTGAACCTCCAACTTGAATAATGGGTGATAAACTGCTGGAAAACTGCACCAAAATGTGTTGGTTTGGGCCATTTTACCCTCCCCAGTCCCTCAGACAACAGCGGGCCCTTGTTATCCACTAGGGTTTCATTCCAGGATCCCCTGTGGATTCCTACATTCATGGATGCTCAGGTCCCATTATATACAATGGTGTGGTAAAGTGGTGTCCCTTGTATAAAATGGCAAAATCAGTTTGCTTTATGGATTTTTAAAAAAATATTTTCAAGCTGTGGTTGGTCAAATCTATGGCTACAGAATTTGCTGTTATGGAGGGCCATCTGTATTCCTATAAAAAAAGGCTGAAACTGGCTGAAAACTTGGTTCATTTTTCATTACACAGCTCTAGCCTAATGATTCTACTTTAACTTCCAGGGCAACATCCTATGGAATCCTAGGACCTGCAGTTCAGGCAGGGATATTTAGAACTCTCAGCCAGGGAGCCTAGTGTCTCTGAGCAAACGCAAACCCCATACGAGTTGCTGTGGAAGTTCAAGGAGAAACATAGCACTATAATTGTATGGTGTGAAATGGCTTGCGGTCACTTCCAGGTCACTGCAAACATATTGTTATGAAGAATTGGCCCTTACCTTAGGCTCAGTTGCTGACCTGTGTTGCAAAGTGTTGGGGCAGAATTACTAAGTGTTATTCACACACACACCCCAATTGGCCATCTTTTTGCAGGATTGCTTAGGCAACTTCTCCTTTCATAAAGTTCTCCTCCCTTTCCTAACTGATCTGACAGTTTTCCTTTTGCTCAGATTTCTGAATGTATGTGAATGATTCCTTTTACCAAAGATGAGGGCTTAGCTTCTAGAACTGATTTATTAGGGTACCTTCACCAAGATGAGTGTTTAAATTTTCCTTTAAAAGTATAAAATCAAAGGGGTCAAGTGGTATGTATTTGAGAGAACAGAATGAACTTGCTAACTACAGTCCTCCCTCCACATTTATGAGGGTTTGGGGCATAGAGTGAAAAAATTGCAAATAACTTCCCCATCTGTTCCTGCTCCAATTCCCTGCCAGGGCTCCCTCCATTCCCAATTCCCATGCAAAATGAAAGGGAATGAGCGTGAGCAGGGGAAGGATTCCTTCTCCAGAATTCCCCCTCCTCCTTCCCATGCATTTTGACATAGCACAGAGAAAATGAATGGGAAGGGGAGGAAGGAAATTCTGCAGGAGGAAAGGAAGACTTTTGGGAACCTTTACCCCCTCCCCCATTCCCTTCCATTTTGCTTCAGCACAAGATCTCCATGCTGGGGCAAAACGCATGGGAAGGGGAGGGGGAACTCCAGAGGAGGAAAGGAAGGCTCTTTGGAGCCTTCACTCCCACTCCATTCCCTTCTGTTTTGCCTCAGCACGAGTTCTAAATAAAAGCTACCATTCACTGTTTAAAGCAACGGTCCTCTTTGCAAGATTGTTTTGAAACTACTAGGATGTTTAATGGTTGCTGAAGCACTTCTAACCTGGAGAAAGAAAGAAGCTAAAGAGGACCATACTATGCCTTGGCAAAGAAGATACAAAAATACATCACCAAAAAGAGGACAAAAAAGACACTCAGAATTCCATTAAATCTGCATGTGTTAATTTTAGATTAACACCAATAGTTACTGTAATAACTGAAATACAAATGCAACATATCCTGCTACAGTTGGTAAGACAATAATGTGTTCTGTGCATCTGACTGCTCAGTCAGCTGTCCGGTGCTGATTGTGGATGAACCACTTCAGACCTCTCTCTCTCTCTCTCTCTCTCTCTCTCTCTCTCTCTCTCTCTCTCTCTCACACACACACACACACACACACACACACACACTAAATTGCCTTCAGAGTCTTTATCTTGCAAAGAGTCTGGGGTCAGACATCGCAGCCCTTTAAACAGAGCACTTTATCTAACAGCCTTTCAAATAAAAGGCTGTCCTCATGGCCAGCAGAAGAAGGAGAAATGTTGAGTCTTGACCAAAGCTTGGTTTGGAATTGCTGCAGATTCTGTTAAGTTAGAAACAGTGATTGGAGAAATTGCTTTGATAGAAAACAGCTCCTGTGATCTTCTTGGCAGCCACACTGAATCGGTTATTCTGGAATTCTAATCCAAAAAAAGGAACTTTTCAAATGTTAGAATGATGAAGAGGGAGAACATGTATGGTACCGTTCTAAACATTAATACATATATTTAGCATATTTTTTCCAAAATCTTACTGCATATATAAAATATATAAAGGCATACCCTTAGATAATAGCTTGACCAATTAAAATCATATTCAGTAATTCACTTTAATCCCAATGAAAAAATTAAAGCTACAATGAAAAAATTAAATTTACATTAAAGCTACATGGGAATCTTACTTTCACACAGATGATAAATGCGTTCTGTCTGTATAGTTACATGCTCCAGGAAGCTGCTTGAAAGAAGGAAGGCTTGTACACCAAGCATTCCACCCACATCAAAATTTGGATTTCAAGATGGATTTTTAGCCTAGTATTCTCCCCAGCATCCCTTTATATACAGGGTTTTTATTTTTGGTACGGAGAACTATCACATTCTGTGAGGTTGCATCTAAGCCCTAAAGTGATGTATCCCAGCCACAGATGTATCACCTTAGTGAGGGAATTCACTTTTAGTAAGTCAGTCTACCAATTGAAGTTGAGGATTTTTCAAATGCGTCAGTCAATTTTTAATCCTGACTAGAGTCAGTCAGTTGATTTACTGGAAGTTATGTAAGTATTGAATTACAAAGTTACTATTGGTTCAGTGGCTCAACTCAAGTTAGCACCAATAACTGGATCTGGGTGTTAGATATTGCTAAGATTCAACTCTGCTTCATTTACTGAATTCATCAGATCAGGTTCACATTTCATTAAACTTTTTCCCTTAACGTTTCATTACTAGTGAACAAGCGTCTGGCTGATTTAGAAACTGCAGAAGTAAAGATCCAGGCAGACACCTTTAAGCTGCAGGATGCGCTATATAAGATAAATGGTAAGATGTGAGACCATATTGGCAGTAATCCTTTTTCTCCTCTGCATTAAACTCATAGGATGATATTACAGAGTCCTCATACCTTTCCTAATTACAGCTGTACTTCAGAAAGCCAACATAAAATAATAATAAGTAATATCTGTGGGCAAACTGACCTTGTTGTGATTCAGAATCAGGCAGGTAATTTGCAAGTCCAGTAAAATGAACTTTGTCAAGAGGTCTTCTGTGTTCCATGGTTTGCATTATAGCCAAATTTTGTTACATGCGTGTTCCCAAAACCCATCTTGGGAATAAAACATACTTGATGCAACATGTGTTTCCAACCACTGTGAGACACACCAGCATAGGTCACAGTACAGCATTCTCTGACGGGTGGCAGGCGAGGGGTACAAATTGCCCAGGGTGGCGTAGTAGTTCAAGCATTGGACTACAGCTCTGGAGACCATGGTTCAAATCTCCACTCAGCCATGGAAACCCACTGGATGATCTTGGGCAAAGTCACACTCTTGTTACCCTGATTTCTGGGGTCCCTGGGGGGACACCTCAATGTGTTCCATGTGATGGGGAATGGAGACTAGCCAGAGCACGAGCAATAGCAATGCAAGAGGCAGGGTAACCTCATGGGGTCTTTTTACCCAGTTTTTATGGGGTCAGGCCAAGTCTAAAACCAAATGAAGATGTCCAACAAAATGATTTTATTGAATGAAAGTCTCATGCACCAACGCAATCACTCACACACTCACTCAAGACCTATTAAGCAGCAAAAGCAAGGAAACTGGATAGGGCTATATTGAAGGGGTTGTAGCTGGGATAATACTGCACCTTTTCCTGACGTCTTTGGTCCGGGAAAAACAGCAGAGAAGTGGGACTCAGCATGGAGAGGGCTGAGGGGATTACTCAGCGGATGGAGAAACAGTCTGCTGGGATGACTGGGAGTGATCCAAAGAACCACTCAAAAACTGGGACTATTTGTAGGGGAAAAAGTACCTGGAGGGCTAATCTTTTCCGAGGGAGAACAATGAGTGTTGCAATGAGAAAGAAGCTCCACAATGGTAACTCCCTTTGCGTGATTAGATTACAAGGTGTTGCCAAAGTCTCGGGATCTTCGGCTGCATTGGTTTGTGGTGTGATTTCATGTAAATGGTCCTTGCCTGATAGGATTTTGCTCAACTTGGGGCAAACACGCTAATCCCCTCAAGTCGGCTTCTCAGGGGCTGAGGACCCTTTGTCTTCTGTGGGCTTGCACAGCTTGAGGTCTCCTGGGGCTACATAACTGGTGATTTTACTGGCCTGACCTGGTTTTCGATCGTTTGACCATTGCTGCCTGCATGCTCATCTGGGCGACCTCTCAGGCACATGGAATCATATTTTAGTATCAAAATTGTAGACCCCGGGATAGGTTTTCCAGTGAGGTAACACCCTCTCAGCCTCAAAGGGAGGCAAAGGCAATTCCTCTCTGAACAAATCTGTACAGGTGCTGAAAAGGTAGTGTAACTCATATGAAATCTTGGTTATAATTGCAAACATATTCCCTTTTCAGTGAATCAAGTCAGGACTTGTTACTGGAAATGCAAACAGCATAAATATGGATTATGGACTGAATCCTTACCAATTTGGTCTGCGTTCCTGTTAATGACCACTAACAGCTCTCTGTGACTCTCTGATTGCCTTAAATTTTCTGCAATTATTTTGTAGACTCAGCCTGCCAAGTGTGTCCAGAGGGCTGGCTGCTAAACAGAGGACACTGCTACCATTTCCAAGATGTGCAAAAACACTGGTCTTTTGCCCAAAACTCATGTAAGGATCAAAAAAGCAGCTTGGTTGTCATCAATGATAATGAAGAGCAGGTAAGGAAGGACTCCCTTGCGATGATCTGCTTTCCATTTATCACATATAGCCCACAATATCTTCCCTTGAGGTGGCACTTCCATGGGAGAACATTACTCTTGAGTACTCAGAAGTACACATGCTATTTGAGGAACACTCTCAGAGAGTGTTGTGGCTGCTGTGCAGAAAATGATGGGGCAAGCGGTGGATATTGCTGATAGTGACCACACTGTTATTCAGCCATCTTTTCTTGTGTATGAGCAAATACTCATAGGCTAAACTCACCAGTCTCACGTTGGCTCAGTGATTGTAGTACTGTAAAGGACCATGCCAGCTACCTCTTAGACTATGTTGACGGGATATTAGGAAAGGGTAGGATAGGAAAGTGTGTGTGTGTGTGTGTGTGTCGCATGTGCAGCTGTTCAGGGTCTCACTTTGCCAGTTATACCTTCTTCTGAGATAAACTGCCAGGAGCTCAGGGAAGCTTGTTCGATCTCTCTTTCAGTCAAAAATTCAGTAAACTGGAGGCTTAACTACTTTACTTGGAGAGCTGGGGAAGACAAACGTTTAAAGGCTCAGCCCATATGCCAATCCATTCCCACTCCCTTCTCTTAGCCTACGTGCCAGTCCTCCCCACCATTTTCTTAGTTCATAAACTAAGGAAAAACTGAGAGAGCCATGCTTTCTAAAAGCATCTAATATTGATGTGTAATTATCAATGACAAATGACTTCTCTCTATTCCAAACGCCATTGATTTGCCCTCTGAGGGGAAGAAAAGCAGCCAGGCTCTGCTGCTCTTAATCTCTTCCCCAACTGCCCCCGCCCCCACTTTTCTTGTATGTCATCTCTTATTTAGATCCTAAGCCTAATAGCAGTCAAATTAATGATTTGTAAGCTGCCCTGGAAGCTTTATTGACTGAAGGGTGGTATAAATACTCTAAATAAGCAAATAAATGTGTACTGTCTCTGAACATGAAGGGCCCATTTTTATCTAATAGCAGTTTTTGTCTATTATATGGACTGGAACTGTTTTTTTCCAAGCCATGCTTAGATCCACTTAGCCCAGTACTTTCTGACAAGCAGTCATTTTCCAAGAACTAAAGCAGAGATTGCTCCAAGCATTCTTACACCAGATATTTAAATTCTTTTAATGGGAGATGCCAAGGACTGTAAACATGCATTTCACCTGGAGGGACAGCACATATGAGTCTGGCACTGCATCTAAGATGACTTAATAGGTTATTGGGTTACCTGCTCCAGCTCAGCTCAAATAATAAACATGGTTTCTGTTTCAGATGTTTCTCACATCACATTCAAACCGTAAGAAATACTGGATTGGTCTCAGTGACATACATTCAGAGAGCACATTTGTCTGGGAGGACGGTAGTTCCGTATCATTCACGTAAGTCTAGTTACATGCAGTAAATGCTTCTGCACCTTTTTTTAAAAAAATCCTCTCAAACTAAAAATGAAATCTTCAAGAGGAGAACTCATCTGGTTGCATTATGGAGAATACTTAAGTTTCACAATCAAGATATAACCAGAAATCACTTCTGGTTTGGGAAAAAGCTCTCGTATAATATAGTTCTGCACCCCTTTCAGTGGTGAAATTGGCTCTCACTGTCCCTAGAGGGGACGGGAGGGGTTTAGGAAGAAAAGGGGGCAGTTGTGGGATTGCACACAACCTGTAGGCTGCATTTTTCTCATCCCTGATTAAACACAAATGATGTATTAACTGAACAGTGAAACACACTTTTCACAGATGAGATCAATACTACACCATTTTCAGTTGGTCTACAGTTTAGATTCATCATGAGTTATAATACAAGATTTAATAATTTAGTCACCTCCACTTTTCTGGAGCCCATATGAATTAGTTTAAGATGACAGCGGTTAGCAGTTTGGCAGTCTGAGGCCAAATTTGGGAATACACCTAAGAATATGAAATAATCTGGATGCTCTTCATCCTTTTTTCTTGAATTGGGCTACCTTAATATGATGGAACTTCACTGTGAATATACTTCAACCTGCTTGAGAGATGTTGGCTGTAGTGTTAAGGCTAAGATGCAAAAGGAGCTGTGTGTGCACACAATGTGTGTGTTTTTCATCATTTATGCAAATGATAAATGCAATATTCTTCAAGAAAAAAAAGCAAATCTTGTCATCTTGTGGTAGAGCTTTTCCTCCAGTTTTTGTCATGAAGAATATGAGGATTAATCTAATCCATATACACAAAGCAGTCTTGCTTGTCCTCTCATTTTTTTTTTTAAAAAAAACTAGTTATCTTCTCATTGTTGTAACATACATTCAATTTAGAGTCATGTTAGTCTGGAATTCTTTAAATAAAAATAAAATGCACACACAACTTCTTTAACTGTCTCATTGCTAAACTAATCGTTGATTTGGGAACGCACATAGATTTCCGAGCAGGGAGGCACGTTAGCATTGATTTTCCATAATTTTCTCAATTTAAAACTGATAAAAAAGCAACTGGGACCAGTGAGGGCTAGTCTAAAGCTGTGATGTACAATGTGATATGTTTCTGATATCATTGAACTCACGGGTCTTTCGCCATTTCTGCACTAGATTGTTATAGCGCAATTATTCCACTTTCAACATCCTATGGAATCCTGGGGTTTGCAGTTTCGGGAGGGGCCATGTGGCCCCTCCCAAAACCGCAAACCCCAGGATTCCATAGGATGTTGAAAGTGGAATAATTGCGCTATAGCAATCTAGTGTGGAAATGGCCTTTGTCATTTACAGCTTGGCACAAGGGAGCATTCACTATGGTCTCCCTCAGGGGTGTGCAACTGGCATGGCTTGGGGTTCACGTTGTTTTTCTCTGAAACATTAGATGGCATCATTTCTCACCTTAGTAGGCTGCTCCAGGGTGAATTTATTTATCCCTTAAAAAATTTAAAATTCAAAATGCCCCTCCTATCCTTTTTTTCTGGTTTAGTTCCTAGTTTGAAGAAGCCCTCTCCTGGACCTAAAACAGTTAAGGGAGATGCCAAAAAATGTGACAAATTGCCTCCTATGCCACTTCAGAGTTGTGAGGAAATTTGTGAGGTACAGTGCTGTTGTAGCCTCAAAACTGCCCTTTGCAGGCCATATGCAGCCCAGAGGCCACATTTTTCTACTTCTAGTCTAATACTTAAGCAAAACTTACCCTTATTGTTGCGTGCCTTCAAGTCATTTCCAACTTATGGTGACCCAAAGGTGAACCTATCATGGGATTTTCCTGGCATGATTGGTTCTGAAGGGGTTTACCACTGCCTTCTTCTCAGTCTGAGAGGATGTGACTTGCCCAAGGTTACCTGGTGGGTTTTCATGGCAAGCAGGGATTTAAACCCTGGTTTCCAGAGTCACAGTCCAACACTCAAACCCACTACATCACGCTGGCTGTCCCATGTATTTATTTGCTAAATTTCCTTCTGCAGCTATTGGAATCCACGGGAACCCAACAATGCTGGCCGAGGGCAAGATTGTGTTGTGATGACTGATACAGGCCGGTGGGATGATACTGAGTGTGGAGGCAATGCTGATGGCTGGATCTGTGAAAAGGCCTGGAAGTGCTAACTGTGTGACCAAAAGAACAGAACTGAAAATGACTCTAGCTCTGCTTGGTTCCTTGTTGTCACAGACTGTCAGCAATGCAAATGCTGGCTTCCTTCTCGGTAATGGGTTTGACCATTGCATTGAAATCTCAGCTGGACCAATGAAGCCTCAATGAGTCAACAGAAACCAAAGATTCCAGACAAAATGTCTAGCACTTTTCCACAGTCTACTAGACATCACTCCATTCCCTGAGCCAGGGGTAAAATTCAAAGGACTCAGCTTCTATCCCCAGACGCTCCCTCTTTTTGGTTTACAACCTAACCCCAAAGCCAATTATTAACCTCATATGTTAGGCTCATTTTTTCACAGTATATGGAATGCAGAGGATGTGCTTGTGGTCCTATGAGTTGTTCTCAGGGAAAGGGCCTTCTTGGCAGTAGTACCTTGACTGTAGAATGCTATTCTCACTAAGTTTCACTTGGCACTCTACTTGTTAAAATAACCAGTGTCTCTTTTCTCAGGCTCCCTCATCAAACCAAACTTGTTTCACCTCTGTATGATTCCTATTTCCCCAGATTTCAGATTCTCCTGTTTTTAGCCTACAGGGTTCTTTAAAAAATGTTTCACTTGTTTTTATTATACTTTTGAGTTTTGTACTGTAAACTATGTGTGGAAATTTATTTAAAGGGCACGATGTAATTCCCAGTGATATAGTTAAGTCTTTTACTCCAAGTCTCAAGTCAGGTCTCAAGTCCTTGCAAGATACTTTCAAGTCAAGTGTCGAGTCAAGTCTCAAGTCTGGGAGCCAACTTTATACCCCAGCCTGTATTCCAGAATTTCTGGACAATGTCATGTCCTGCCTTGGAGGTAGCAAGGAGGAGGATTCTGACTCCAAGGCAGAGGCTTCCCCAGAGGCTGAAGTGTCCCCAGAAGCTGGTCCAGAGGGAGATAATACACAACAATAACAAGGGCCTGAGCCAGGGGAACAAATAGAGGAAGACATTGCTGACACACCTACCTTGCAGCAGAGACACCATGAAAGGGAGGGCTTGTGTCACTCGGCCCGTTTAAGTAGCAAGCAAGTCCTAATGAGGGAACACCTGTGGTGACAGTATCCATAGATAAAAAAGGGCTCCAGCTGGCCTTTCCTTCAAGGGTCAGCAACTGGTCTCTTTGGCCCTGAAACCCTGTGCTGTGCTCTTGGATCTGATAATCTTGGAACTCTGCCTGTTTGGACTATGGTTTGGATTTGCCTCTTCAGATTTGTTTGTTTTAGGCTTCCTTTCTGTTTGGACATTCTTTGACTCTTGCCTTGTACGTAAGAGCTGTGCCGCTTGTGATTTTACTGCCTGCTTTGCCACGGACACAACAGGCAGAGGAATAAAGTCAGTTTTAACCATTTAAGTAGAGTTGGTCCTCCACTTTTGTGATTTTGCCACCTGCAGCTTTGGAAGTGGGGAATAGGATCTTCTCACTTCCCATTTATAAAGCTTGCCTTCTGCTCTTAGCAATAGCATGTCTGTTTCTATACTGCTTATCAGCTAAGTGCTCTCTAAGCAGTTTACAAGTGTTAGTTAATTGCCCCCAACAAGCTGGGTACTCATTTTACCGACCTGCGGAAGGATGGAAAGCTGAGCCAACCTGAGCCCAACAGGATCAAATTCACAACCTTGTGGCTGCAGTACCAACATTTAACCACTCTTAGGAAAAGTTGTAGAAAGCTCCTCCTATATGAAGCAGGGACAGGCTGCTGAGCAGATCTCAACCCTACCTCAAGCCCATTTGCTGTTCCCTCTGAGAAGTGTGTCCACATTTTGGGCTTAAGACAGATTGTCATGTCATCAGTAAGTGGTAAGGTTTCTAGATGAATGTGTTATGTTACTGAACCAAGGGTAGCAAGTCAATCACTAAAAATATGCAAGTCTCAAGTCGAGTGGAGTCAGTGTTTAATTTTTGCCAAGTCAAGTCACTGAAGTGACTTAAGTCTGACTTGAGTCCGAGTCAATTGACTCGAATCTACATCACTGGTAATTCCAAGTTTAATGGAATTGTTCCATAATATGTGGCCTTTGGCTTCACCTAGCCTCCAAGACTCCCTTCTATAGGGAGATCCTCCTATTCACTTTATTTCACTGGTGTGAGATCTCTATTTTAGGAAGACCTTATGTGAATAATTTCTATTTTAGTCTCTGCTCTTTAACCTTTGAAACAGCTTTGATTGCATTGCTGTGTTGCTTTGTTTTCCTGCTGCTTTTTGCATGTTGTGCTTTATGTGAGGGAGGGATGTTCTGTTAAATATTTGTCATGTGCTAGGTGCTCTTATACAGTAGAGCATACACATATCTTATACAAATCAGTGAGTAAATCTATTTCTCCTCAGTCTTATCAAAGTTCCTGATGGAAACCTGGCATAAGTGAGTTAAATGGCACTTCACTGACTCTTCTACACTTACTCAGCTTTCCCCTTCTTACTGTTTCCTTTCCTATGGATCCATGTTTCCTAGGGCATCGCTCCCACTACATACGTATCTCTTTTTTGTTTTGCCGCTTGAATACCTCTTGTTCCAAATCCTACACCTGGCCCTCACTCAGGTCTCTTGCACCTTAATTACTCTTTCAATCAGGGATGCGGGGGCATGTGGCACCCAAGCTGAATTGCATCTGTCATCAGTTTGCCAGCACAGCCCATCTTGAATGATGATGGGAATTCTAGTCAAAGAGCATCTACAGGGCTATAAATCCCCCCTCCTTGTTTTTCATGGAAGACTTTGAGAGGTGGAGTCAGAGAAGATGAAAAGTCTCTCAAGTGCTTCCCTACACCTGAAGGCATCAAAATCCCTTTAACAGCATGGTTTTCTTGCTGGTTGGCACCAATCTGCGTGAATCCATACATATCCACCTATGATGTCCTTGACCAGTGATTGTGAACAAAAACTGTGTATACTTAGAGACTGTGACTCTTATACTCATTCTTTCAAATTTACATATTTATATAGCAGCCTTTATCAAAAGATGTGGTGGTGAACAATAGATAAGTAATAAAAACAATAAAATGCAACAATAAAACAATGCAACACAGGATAAAACAGTAGATTGAGCTGCTTAAAATGCCCAGGCAAACAGAAACATTTTGACCTAGATAGCTGTTATTTTTAAATAGGAGAAAGTTCACACAAGAAATTAACAGTTGAAGGGGACAAATAATGGTAATAATTATGTAGGATGATTTGATTGATTAAATATAGTCACCAGGATCCTCTTGGGTCATTATGGTAGTGTAAAAATAGTTCAGCACAACTTCAGTTTTCTCAGAGGATTTATGAGTGCTGTTCTCAGTTCAGCTAATAATTTCAGAAACAGACACAGCTTTCTCTGTTTCATTTTTGACGTAGTGGGTGGGGAGCTAAGTGCTGTGCAATGGAAGAGGCCAAGGGTGTAGTGTCTGTTGTACAACAGCTTGTGCAACTGTGGGATCCAGCATAATTACACCAGCCAGGCTAACATGGTACAAGAACCTTGTCAGTTCTGTCCATATATGTCTGAGTAATCACTGGTGTTGGTAACAAATCACCAATAATATACCTGTACTATTGTTTTCTCAGCTATGTCTCACAGTTCTTTTTTCACCATCACTGATCTGCCCACACGCTACAGATCTATAAGCTGCAAGCAGGACAGAAGTGAGGCAAAACAAGAGTGATACAAAAAAAAAAAAATGTTCAGGGTTTCAACTTCACACATCAGCTTGCCTGCCACAGGAACATTATACATTGCAGAGGGCTCAGGTTCATCTTTTGGGAATAAAACTCAGGTAAGGAGCTGGCCAAGATTTGGGCTGCTCTTCCACTTGAGTGTGAGTTGAAAGTGCACCCTGATACTTACTGAATGCTCTACTCCAGCTGTGCATTGTAGGAGAAAGAGTTTGATTAGTGGCTTTCAAAAAGTGATTTGTGGCAGACTTTCAGACTCTGAAAGTAGTTTGTTGCTACACTTTTTTAAAAAAAGTAGTGCTGGAATCCTATTTGACCAGTTTTGTAATGTTATGTAAGCCTAGCTATGTAGTAAAGATACTAAGAAACCCCTTTATTGCATTGTGAAGATGTATGACAAGCTACGGGCAAGAATGCCCGATGCACATTGAACATCCTTGCCAGGGACCTGTAGCACATCAGGGCATATAGTGCATTGGTCCAAATTTGCTTCAGTCCCAATATGCCTTGGTCAGTTTGCCAGCTCTGCTACACAGTTACATATCAGCAGCCCCTTACTGGATATGCAACTGCCCAGTTCTAATTCCTACACACTTAAGTCCCCAGCAGGATTCCAGCATAACTCTTTACCTGTACATTTCTCAAAAGTAACTGAAAGTTACTTTTGGGTTAGTTTTTTCTTTTTTAAACAAATAATCTGAATACTAAGAGTTACCAGTCTGTGGCAGAAATCACACTTTTCTCCTATTCATTTCAACACTCGCAAGAGAGCGTGAGGCAGTAGCAGAAGGTACAGCATAAGGCTGGTACAGCACCATGTGACACTCCTCCTCTACCCTTTAGTGAAACAAATCCCTGTAACTCCAAAAGTAACCAGACATTGCAGTTACATCATGAAAGGATGGGAAAATATGTCAGCTTGTCTGCCATTGCCTTTCTCTGCTGATTTTTTCATTGTGAGGAAATCCTGAGGAAGTTTTGGAAGTCATATTAGGATTTCCCTAGAACACAACTTGAAATAATTTTAGCAGAGAACATGGTCCATATCTAGTGGTGGACTAAGAGGGGGTTCCGGTGCATTCTGTACCCAAGAGGGTACAGTGGTGATTCCTCACTCCTTCCTCCATCCCTAAGGTGTCACAAAAAGGAAGAAAGGCTCAGCTGTGAGAAATGGCAAACTGAGCAGCAGACACTCGTAATCTGCCTCAAGGCAAGCTGATCTCTTCCTCTTCCTCTCTTTCTGCTTGGAATTAACTTGATTTGTCAGAAAAGAAGTCACCTGTCAAATTATGGGGACTCCATGAATTTCATAGTTTTCTCTCTGGGCAAGGAATACTCAGAAGTTGTTTTCACAGTTCCTTCCTCTGAAATATAGCCTACAGCACCTCATATTCATTGTCAGCATCCCCTCCAAATACTTGCCAGGGCTGACCCTGCTTAGCTTTCAAGATCAGACAAGATCTGGTGTCTTTAGGATATTTAACTCTCCTTATTCAGGATCTTTTCTTTCATGCAGAATAGTGATTACAATGGAGATTTTAAGGATTGGAAGGGAGGTATTAGTCAAGGCTCATATTGTAGGGCTCCTATAGGACCAAATAGGCCAGATTAAATCCAGATTGTAGGCATTCTACCTAGTACCCATTAGAGCCATTAGCTAGTCCAGATTTTAAGATTTCATTAAAAAGAATAAGGAAAATATAACCATAATCCAGGATTATGCCCTGCCTACAGAGGCAGAAGAAAGAGAAAGATTCTATACTGAAGTCTAAGGGCAAAGATTTTTGAAGAATTTGGCCTAGGACTGAGGGAAGAAGCAGAAGAGCAACTGACTGAATTTTGTGGGGTCAATAGTTTGTTCACTGCAATCTCATTTTTCAGGCAACCAAAGAAACAACTATATTGGCCTTCTGATAGCCAATATTGGAATCAAATAAGGCAATCAGAAGAAGAAGATGGAGAAGCTGCATTCTTTCTGTCAAAACAAGACCAGGAGCAGCTGCAGCATCAATAATGAACTGCTAATATCAAAAAACAGAGTAAACCTAAAGAAGAACAATAAATCAATCATCTGGTTCCAAAGAGCAACAAAACAGACATTTCTCTGCTCCAGAGAGCAGCATAGTCTTTCCTGGTGAGTTGGATTGTTGCTTTTCGCACAACCTCCTAAGGCTGACAAAGTACTCTGCCTAATAGATTGGCCAACCCTAGGGTCTCAGGTATCCTCTTTCATACAGGAAGTCTGGTCCCATTATGGGTCTATATGGGACATACCAAATCATGTACTTTTGAAGTGGAGAGAGCAGATGCTATCCATACTCCAGATAGACCAAGCCCTGAGCAATTTGTATGCAGCAATCAGGCCAAAAGCTGGAGGTCTACTTACTGGGATCATAGCTGGCACGGCATTGCTTTTCGTTCTCTCAAGATCCTGGCAGATTAGATATTGGATCTTGTGGGAGCCTGGAACTCTTGCAAGAGGCTGTTCCCTTTCAAGACATGAGTTGTATAGGTCTGCGTCATATGTACTGGCTAGTCTTGAGCTGTCATAGCAATAGAGAGGTGGTGACTTATATTGATCTTCAGAAAACCTGGCAATTCGAACCAGACCTGAATAAAATTTAAGAATTGCTGGGCAACAGTAGGGCTGCACTGAGACTGATGGAAAGTGACGAAACATAGTTTATGAGTCATGTTCATGTTCATGTACAGTAACTCTGGGTGCACATCTCTAAAGAATGTAAAAATTTACTGTAGAAATTGCATTGTGGCCCTATCAGAGAGTGGAGAGGACAATTCTTACAGTGTTTACCAGGAATTTCTTAACCTGCATAGGGACCGTGGAGTTATTTGAAAAATAAGTCAATGGATAATTCAGTCAGGAAGTTACAAGCAAAACACCAAGAGAATTGTGCCTCTTTTTGGGTCATTTGCTTGTTAGAGTCTCTTGGGTATAAAAATGGTGTACAAAAGGCTTCATTAATATTGAAGCTAAACACAGCTTCCCAGCAGTGAAAATCCCATAGTTCTTTGTATTGGCCCAGTTAGCTCATTGAGCATTGGCAAGACATAAAACATTGCAATGCAATGCAGAGGCCCTATATCACAGAACTGTGCAGGCCTTCAGATGTTTTTGGGATGGAACTCCCACCATTCTTCATCATTGGCTATGCTGCTTAGGGCTGCTGGGAGTGTGATAACTGAAACCCCTGTCAGAGCTGCTGATGACAAGCAGCAGCTGTTGGTCCTTGTTGCTCAGGGTGGAGATGATGAGCAGCAGCTGTTGGTCCCTGTGGCTCTGGCTGGAGATGAGTCCTGCAGCTCAAGAGCTCCCCCTGCTGCCACGGACCAAGCAGGCTCAGACGTCCCTTTGCCTGCTCCTTTGGGGCAACAGGGATCCGATTCTGAAGATGGTTTGGAGCCTGTGCCAATCAGCCCACAAACAAGGCAGAGACTCAAGAGAGCTGAGCAAAGGGAGGCTTCCTCGATTAAGTTCAAGAAGCAGCGACTAGCCACAGCTGTGTCTCGCGTTATATAACTGCCTGCCCAGAAGCTTTCCTTTGCTTGTGGCAAACTTCTTTCAAGCCTTCCTCTTGTCTGTTCCTTGCTCCCAGCACCCGGTTCCTGCTACCTTGAACTGATCTCTTGACCCTTGGCTTTTGGAGCTCTTTGGACTATGGCTTTCACTTGATGCTCTGGTAAATGAACTCCCTTGTGTAAAGTGCTTGCTTGTCTCCAACCGGCTGGACTTTGCTGGCTCTCACACTCCCTTCTCTGGGCTGGCTCGCTGCCCAGGTCTCTGACCTTGATAATCAGCTGTATTCCACCCACATCAGGAAGCCTATATGATTCCTTCCCCTGCCTACCAACAGTCTCAAACCAAAGAGAAATTCCTACATGTCATTACAAGTCCTCATTCACCAAACACAATCCTTTATACATCACAAAAGAATCAGCTTGTTTCAGTTGGGTTTAATAGATTCCTTTTGTAGTGTTCAGTTCAGCATTAATCTAGTGAGGCATTTACATCTGCATGCATTTCACACATTCACACATGCAATTAAAAAAATCTTTGCAGATTTGTTAGAGAAATAAAATACATTTTAAAATACATTTTTGCAAATATTAACAGTATTACTAACATGGATATATTAGCTTATAGGTATAAACACATTTTAAATATATTTACACACATATACTTTAGTATGTTTTATATTTAAGCTTTTGTAATACAATAAAGTCTAAGAGGCATATTTTTAGAGCTGGCAAAGAAGGCCTTGGACTGGCAGGTGCAAAAGAGACAGAGATAAGGTACTCAATAGTGGGGTGTTGGGAGGATACTCCCTTCTCAGCTTCTGCAGACTGAAGGTCAACAGAGCTGTGAGGACTAAAACTAAATTGATAACGAAAGACAAGACAGGAATTTGGACTGTTTAGTAAAATGAGTGGTTAGAATCTGTTTGATGGGCATTTTGAAATTATTAATGAAAATTAAGGTGGCATGAAGGAAAAGCGTGATTATGTGCGTGATCATATATATTGTAAATATGGGGAAGGGGGCATGTAACTTCTTAGGCGATTCTGATAGGTTGTAAGCTCTAGCCAATTGGGTCCCAGAGGAGGGAAAACTTGCGTCGGGATAGGTAATAAAACGTAAGGTATTCAACATTGGGGTCTCTTTTATGAGCACCCTCTTCTGCAGAAGAACTTACAATAATATGATTCATTTGATCCTATGCCTAATTTCTTTGTTTTCTTTTTCTCTGAGTTATTTATTACAATTTGGAAGTAACTTGCATGCATAGTTGCCTCTTGAGAGAAATAAAATATATTTTAGCTTCTGCATTGGGTATACAGTATTAATAACATGTATTAGAAACATATATCTTAGTTTATATGTATAACACATATTTTAGACATATTTACACATATATTTCAGTATATTTTATATTTGAGTTTCTGTAATACACTAAGTCTAAGAAAACAGCTTCCTAAAATTGGCAGCTGAACAAAAGAGGGCCTCAAAGACCTTGGATCTTTAGGGTGACTGGTGTGTTTCAGACCTTGTTGATAACAACATACCAGACAGGACAAGGCTGTCTGTAAGGAGTAAACTGATTGATAGGACATACCAGAACACAAAAGGGTACTTTGAAACTGCTAATGAGACACCTTGAATGTAACATGAGAAATAAAGATACACAAGGGAAGACATGGGCAGTTCGTGATCATTCCTTTTAAGGAAAACTGTAAATAAGAGTAATGGGTACTAAATAGTGGGGAGGGGGGAATGTAAACTGAGGCAGGACTTCTTAGGTGAACCTGATAGGCTGTGACCTTTGGGGTCCTATCCAATGGGATCCCAGGGAAGGGAAAACCTGTGATGGGGACAGGTAACAAAACATGAGGTATTCAATACTGGGGTGTGTCCTTCTCTCTGGGGAGCACCCACTTCTGCAGAAATGTACTTTTAATAAACATTAAGGCATTAGGGGTGGTGCATGTAACTGACTCTTCTATGTGGCTTGTTAGATAGAAACTGATAATGATGCTAGAGAAGGCATCAGTATCCGGTTTCTAGAGAGCAGCTGCTCTGAAAATTATTTTTGATGCATCTCTACCTTACCATGGGTGATGACTACCAGAACGAAGATTACCAGAGCAACAAAATTTTGGAGGAATTGTCTCACACCTCAGAAGCATGCTCAGAACTGGGAAAAGCAGGTAAAGATAAAATAGAGAATGAGGGGAGAGGGAAGGAAACGGGGCTGCCTAAAGGGCTGCTTTAGCTCTACAGATGGGAAATTGGGTCTCCTGGGCAGAGTGTAGATGTCCTACTTGGTATTAACTTCCTTTCCCTAACTGCAGCCCTATGCCTCCTCCTCTGGACTATGCTGTGGGTGTCATATGTTGAAATTACATTTTTATCAGTGTTGTTTCTCAGGCTGATGTGTATCTCAATGCATGATCTTTACCCAAGTGTTCTGAAAATCTTTCTCGTAGGACACATGACAGATGAGTGGTAGAGCAGAGTGATGGAAGGTTTCCGTCCTCCCTGTTCATAAGACTAGCCTTATCTTTTAGGTGGGCCCTCCAGATTGCTCTCGAAAGAGTTGATTCCCTTACCCCAGCCTTTCAATCTTGAAGGAGGAACCCTTCTCAGGTCAGGATTCAAATCCAATTTGGCAAGGATGCTATGGGCTGCATCCCAGCAGTGGGCAGAACTAGAAGCATAGGGCAGTGACAAATTAAAGCAAGTGGGGCCAGATCTATATCTGATCAGTTTCTTCTAGCATAACAACTTTTAGGAATGGAAAACTTTCTCTGTCTGCACATTGGACCTAATTATGCTCCATGCAAAATATTCCCAGGCTGGAAAAAAGAATGCAAATTTTTCCTTTATAGTAATTTTATTATTTCAACACATAAAAGAAACAATTATCACTCTACTTTAAATGAATTGTTACACCTGTCTTCCATTCCTCTCTGGATTTCAATTTCTGCTATTTCATTGACATGTTAATATTTTGCATCGCAATCAATTTTCTAACATACCCTGATGGTTCCCGCTTACCATCCCACCTTTACATGTTTCATGATATTCCCCTGATTTCCAACAGTCTAATTTCAATTGTTACCATGAATTATGAACTATTTCCTGTCAACACCCCCCCTACTTCCCGAACTATATTCCTCTCTTTATTAATATCATCTTCTGATTTTCCCTTTAATCTCTGTGAGACAATATGGGCATTCCGAATCTCAATAAACATAACCCACCATTGTTCCATAATAGGTATCTGTTCAGTTTTCCACAACCTTGCATATTCAATACGGGCTGTTGTAATCATATACAGTTGAAGAATGCAAATTTTTGAAGGGGCACAAAGCACATCTCATTTTCCTGCAAGATATCCCCCATTTTGAATAGTCTATTAGCTCTTATCCTTGGCAGTGGATAAGCACAGAAGAGGTCTTGGATATGTACATGGATGGGGAACCCCCATGAGCTGGGTTAGGCCCATGGGCCAGGGCTGTCCCCTCCCCTTGCACAAAGGGTGTCCATTGCTCCATCTTTAAAACCAGATGCTACACTTGCTTCCTACCAGATTCCCAGTTCTGTCATCCTTTGAGAAAACCTCTGTGGCATGGAACTGTATCTTGCAAACTGCTACTTGAAACATATGTGTAGATCATGATCTGGGATAACTGCACACACCAAATACATGCACGTGAAATGGGTAGGAGAAGAACAGAAGTGGCAGGTAGCTCCCTTGTCAATTTAAGGTTTTGTCTGGCTTTAAAGAAGCTCTCCAAGGTTCTGAAGCCTGGATTAAAACCTGGAATGGCTTTGCTGCCCCACTGATATGGAAGCCCCCAGCCATCACTGGGAAATGTTAGAATCTCAGTGTGTCAGTACATAGTTAGAATTTGTACATAGTTTTTCCTGCATGGAAGTTGTTTTCATGGCAGGTGTTTCCCAGAGAATATATGCCATGATCACTGAGAGAACAATGTTCTTCCATAAGTGTTAGAAGGATGGAAATGAACAGCTGAGAACATAAAGCAAGATCACCCAACCAGAGGGTCCCGGCAGATTCTTCAGTACCAAAGTACCTGAGCAGTGCCTCTTCTGTCCCTAGGATCATTGCCTATTAGTGGTGAAGAATTTCAGGAAGACTATGAGTACATCCCAGATCCTGACATGCTGATGAGGAAGTTACCCAAGAAAGGACCCAAAATAGAGCAAGGTGAGAGAACAAGGACGACTATGTTGAAACATGTGGGAATATGCATAATATTTAATTCTGTATATTTAGAATGATATTTCCACAAAAAAGAGGCTGAGTCCAAAGGCTCAGAATTGCCCAAGCTCTCCAATTACCACCCCATCTGCTTTCTGCTGCTGTTGCTGCCCCCACCTCCATCATCGCTCTGCCACCCACCTACCTCCCAGTCTCATGTGCAGGAGGGTTCTGTGGATGGCAGCACTGAGACCACCTGGTTCTGAAGGGCCACCAGAGTCCAAACTTGGGGAAACAATCAGCTCTGAAAAGCTATATAAAGCAGCAGCTGCTCTGCAGAGTGGCAAGGCAGCAGGCAGAGAGAACAGCAACTCTGTTGATCCCAAAAGTGTGCTGCAGCCACTGCATGTTGCCTGAAGGAACGACTGTCTCCCCTGCTCACACACTGTCCCTAATTTTTGCTTGCTGTAGTTGGATTAAAAGCATCACACATGCTTTTGGACAGCTAGATACCAAGTGGAGGACAATGTACCACAAGGACCCTACTGCAATGCTTCTAACAAATTCTTTGAGGGGCTCTGCTGCACAACCCACAACTCTGTTTTTCTTTTCTTTCCTCCTGGTTCAAAACATATGGGATAGATAAATGAGTGGGCTGTCATGGAGCAGATCTGGGGTCTTAGAGAATACTTTCAAAGACCATATTCCAATTAAAGAATTTCATTAAGATTTAAGGCATAAGTACGGAACTACTCATCGGAGGGGCTGAGCCAGGTGATCATCTGTGGATGTAGCCATGTTTGGTGAAATTGGTTTTGGATCCAACTTTGCTTATTCTCCTACTTCTCCTGCACAGGAAGGAGGGAGGGGAAACAACATTCTCTCAATGCTGGCAGGTGGTGGCAGAGCCCTGAATTCAGTACTCAGATGGTACTTACAAATGCCAACCCAGCCAGAACATCCTCACTTTGGTCCCTGCTGCCTTCCCTGCACAGGGAACTGACAAGAGAAGAAAAAAACTCCCAGACAGCAGTTCCAGATGCTGCAGTTGCAGCAGTGCCTAGAAACCTGCTAATGTCTCAACATGCTGGCTGGGTATGGAAAAGGGAATCCCCAGCTATCTTGGATCAGTGATTGGAAACAGTAGGGACACCTTTTCTTTTGTCTGTATGAGGAGATGGTTCTGGTTCTCCATGGCCTAGATTAGATGACACATCAAAATAAACAGGAAACTCTCTCGATAGTCTGACACTTAGGCTATCCTAAAGAGAAGTTTTCATGCACCAGCTGAATGGCTCAGCCAAGGTTCAACTGAGGAAGAAGGCAACAAAATGTGTTTCCCATGGCCTCCTTTCACGCCTTCTATTAGCCCATGTAAGTCAGATAGGAGGTGTGATGGGGAACAGTTGTCTTCTTCTTGGTTCCTGGCAGAGAAAATTTGTTTGTGGGATGTGGGTGAGGAGGCCACCTATCCTGTGTATAGGAATGGGTGGGTGTGTAACAAGAGGGAAACCATGGGATGATGATTCTAGGTCACTAGTGCCAGAGAATAGTGGATTGTGGTTGTTCTTTTAAACACAACTACTGTAGTTTTAGCATGTCCTCAGAGGAGTCTAATGCTTTTATAGTTAGAGCTTGGGAAACTAGGTCTTTTGGACTAAAACTCCCAGAATTCCTACACAACAACAGGGAGCTTCTGAGATTTTCTCTGCTCCTCCTTCAGTTCAGAGCCCAGGGCAAATATCCAGGTTCCTTACCCCTATGGGTGTAGCAATTCTGCAACAACTAAAATACCTCTTCTCTTTCTACAACAAGACCATTTCCACACTAGAGGCCATTAGTTCAATATACTGTTACAATGCAGCATTGCCATTTGTGTGATATTGTCAGGTTAGGAATGGTGTTTTCGGCATGCTTCTGACATCAGTGGATGAGTAGCAGTATTGCCAACGGTGTTCCTTCTGCAGCCCAGCATCCTTGGCCACTTTCTCTCCCCACCTTCACCTCACCCCACCATCCCTGATTGGCTGGGGTTTTTCCCCATTTGGAAGCTGTACTAAACACTGTAGTACACTATTGCATTTTCATGCTATAATGCCTAATAATGTATTTAAAAAATAAAAAATGTTAACTCAAAGGAGGACTTTCAAATAAACACAGAGAGGTGATAGACACTGAGAGAGGGACAAGCTGGGCACACCTACAGCCCGCCCAGTGACTACCATGACTGGAAATACTATCAAGCGCCGTAACAGTTCTGCACTGAGCTGGCTGAGGGGATTGAAGCGCTAAGGGAGGCTCTTAATGGATTTTTTTCTGGAAATAGAATAGCGCACTTTGGCAACATTTGGGGACAGAATAGCAGCTGGATAGCGTCATTGTGTGGAAATGGCCCAAGTCTGTATGCTCTTCTTTACTTGCAGATCTATTTGAATCTGGTATCGACAACTGGAAAGAATGGTGCAGATCTCCCAGTATCTTCGCCTATGGACTGGCCCTTCTCTCTCTGATCATGGCAGTTGCTTCCCTCATCTTAGTCTCTTTCAGATGTAAGTTTAGCTTTAAAGCTGACCTCTACATCGGGCTTCTTTCCTGCATAGAATATTGCCCCAAAAAACCAAACCAAACCTTCCACTTCTCAGCACAGTGCTAACTCAGTCCTAACATGCATGCTTGATTTCACTGAAAAGGTCTCGGGGCAGACTTGGGGCAAAACAGAATGTGGAGCATAGAATCATAGAATCATAGAAATGTAGAGTTGGAAGAGACCACAAGGGCCATCCAGTCCAACCCCCTGCTATGCAGGAAAACCCTCAAAGCACTTCCTACAGATGGCCATCCAGCCTCCGCTTAAAAACCTCCAACGAAGGAGACTCCACCACACTCTGTGGCAGCACATTCCACTGCCGGACAACCCTGACCGTCAGGAAATTCTTCCTGAGGTTCAGGTGGAATCTCCTCTCCTGCAGCTTGTATCCATTGCTCCTTGTCCTGGTCTCAAGAGCAGGAGAAAACAAGCCCACTCCCTCCTCGACATGACATCCCTTCAAATATTTAAACATGGCTATCATGTCCCCTCTCAGCCTTCTCTTCTGCAGACTAAACATACCCAGCTCTCTAAGTCTATCCTCATAGGACATGGTTTCCAGGCCCCTCACCATTTTGGTTGCCCTCCTCTGGACCTGCTCCAGCTTATCCATATCCTTCTTGAATTGGGGTGCCCAGAACTGGACGCAGTATTCAAGATGAGGTCTAGCCAAAGCAGGATAAAGTGGTACCAATACCTCCCTCGATCTAGACACCATACTCCTATTAATGCAACCAAGAATTGCATTGGCTTTCTTGGCTGCCGCATCACACTGCTGACTCATGTTCAGCTTGTAGTCTATTAAGACTCCTAGATCCCTTTCACATGTACTGTTAGCCAACCACGTGTCCCCCATCCTATGTTTCTGCATACCATTTTTTCTGCCTAAGTGTAGGACCTTACATTTCTCTCTGTTGAAATTCATTTTGTTAGCCTTGGCCCAGCTCTCCAATCTGTCCAAGTCCTTTTGAATTTTGATCCTGTTATCAGGCGTATTAGCAAACCCTCCCAATTTGGTGTCATCTGCAAATTTCCTTCATCCAAGTCATTAATGAAGATATTGAACAGCACTGGGCCGAGGACAGAACCCTGTGGCACCCCGCTAGTCACTTCTCTCCAGGATGAGAATCTGCCATTGGTGACCACCCTTTGGGTACGGTCAGTCAACCAGTTACAAATCCACCTGACAGTAGCCCTGTCCAGCCCACATCTTACTAGCTTCTTTGCAAGAATGACATGGGAAACTTTGTCAAAGGCCTTACTGAAATCAAGATATACTATGTCCACGGCATTCCCTTCATCTATCAAGCAAGTAACTCTATCATAAAAAGAGATAAGATTAGTCTGGCATGACTTATTTTTGAGAAATCCGTGTTGACTTTTCGTAATTACGGCATTGTTTTCTAAGTGATTAGAAACTGACTGTTTGATGATCTGCTCCAGGATCTTTCCAGGTACTGATGTCAGGCTGACTGGGCGATAATTATTTGGGTCCTCTTTTTTTCCCTTCTTGAAGATGGGGACAACATTTGCCCTCCTCCAGTCTGCCGGAACTTCTCCTGTCCACCAAGAGTTTTCAAAGATTATAGCAAGAGGTTCCGCAACGACCTCTGCTAGTTCTTTTAAAATCCTAGGATGCAATTCATCTGGCCCTGGAGACTTGAATTCATCCAGTGTGGCCAGGTATTCCTGTACTACCTCTCTATCTATTCTGTGCTGCATTTCCCCCACTTCCTCACCTGCTCCCCAACCGCCAGGTTGAGTGTTTTTATCCTTTTGGGGAAAAACTGAGGCGAAGAAGGTGTTGAGGAGTTCTGCCTTTTGTCTTCCTCCTGTTATTAATTCACCATCTTCCCTGCACAGTGACCCTATTGTCTCCTTCTTTTTCCTTTTGCTGCGGACGTATTTAAAAAAGCCCTTTTTATTGTTTTTAATGTCTCTGGCCAACCTAAGTTCGTTCTAGGGTCTTTTTGGCTCAGGCTAACTGAATTAGGCATGCATGAGAAATGGTGGCCAGAGGGACCAGGGAAATTCCTGGAATTCTATCTAGAATTCTCCAGCCAGCATGGTCACTGTGTTTCAGGGAACTGTCATTCAAAAAAGTAATGTTCCCGCGCTGTGGCTGTAGAGGCCTAGCTGTGCTCCTCTTCCTCCCCATAGTGTGGCTGAAGTTGCAGAACTGTTGGTAGCCTGGAGTTGGCTGATCAGACAGCCGGCTTCCTCATTGGCTGAACTGCAGATGCTGCTTACGTTGCCCCTTTCAGTCTGTTACCTGATGCAGGAGGCTCATCTGGTCCTGTGAGATCAGGCTGGCTATAAGCACCATTTATTTTATTCATGCCTGAAATTCTACATTGCCCTATGAGGAGGAGGAAGTTGCTGTTGTTGTTGTGTGCTTTTAAGTCATTTCTGACTTATGACAACTGTAAGGCAAACCTACAGTGGGGTTTTCTTGGCAAGATTTGTTCAGAAGGGGGATGCTTTTGCTTTCCTCTGAAGCTGGAAGAGTGTGACTTGCCCAAGATCATCCAATGAGGTTTCCATGGCTACGTGAGGATTCAAACCCTGGGTTTCCAGTGCTCAAACCACTATATCATGCTGGCTTTCTGCTATATGGGGTGGTGCCTTCAAGTCATTTCTGACATATGGCAACCCTAAGGCAAATCTATCACAGAATTTTCTGGGGCTGAGAGTGTGTGATGTGCCCAAGGTCACCCAGCAGGTTTCCATGGCTAAATGGAGGATTCAACCCTGGTCTTCAGGACCATATGCTCAAATCACTACACCAGGCTGGCTCTTACCATGTAAGGTAGAGGATCCTAACAGCAAGAGAAGCCTGCCTCCTTGTGGTGACCTGTGGAGATGGGAAATGTTACCTCTCTGGACTACAGTTCTCAGAATCCATCACCCAGCATTGAAATTTGTAGCCCTAAATAATAGCTTTCCCAAGCTCCTTGTATAATGCAATATGAATTTGCCAGAAGATTGTATATGTTCATTTGCTGCGTGGCCATCTCTACCTGTTAAAGATGGAACATTTAAGATGCATCACTTGTCCTATGCTGGATTCTTTCAAGGCTCTGTGTCTTGCAGGCTTTCCATCATGTCCCTTGGAGTGGAACATGTTCCAGGAGAAATGCTACTACTATGCCCCAGAAAAATCCAATTGGACAACGGCCAGGCATACCTGCCAATACCTGAATGCAGATCTGATAGTGATTGGCAGTGAAGAGGTACAGGTGAGCTTTCTCTGTGTGTTTCCTGTAGCAAACAGAACAAATACAAAAGGACAAGTATGTTCTCTTGTATTTGCCAACTGTTAGAATTTGTTGTGCATCAGTGCGTTTCAAAGAACTCAACTTGTTCCTCCTTCTGGAGCTTGTTAGCAGATATCAGGGGAAACACGTTTCTGCTATTTGGTCTTTCCCATGGCACTGAGTAGACCAGAAGTATTTCTGCAATCTGGCTCATTAGTTTTATGGAAATTTAAAGTTTAAGATCCTTCTTGCCTTTCATTTGGCAAGTTTACTGTGTAAGGGTTTATGTTTTTGTGTTGTTCATGCAGAATAGAGGAACATTTTACTCTCCCACTGTTTGTGATTTTTTTTCCAGCAGACAGTGTCAACTTCCAGAAGCCCCGGCCAGCATGGCTGATGGAGGGGGACAATGCGAGACTAATGCATTGGGAGGACCAAAAGTTCTTCACCTGTGTCAATGTTTTGTTTCCTCTAAGCTTAACATAATGGTTTTAAAATGATTTCAGCTAAATGCAATTGCATGGAACAATCTGATTAAAAAGTTATTTCACAGGCTCTAGAATGATAACAGTACAGATGGGTTTCTGGCCAGGAGCAACACAGACATTATTGTGCAAAGACTGGAAGTTACAAGCCTTAATCCAATTTCTAAAATAGATCCATTAATTTAGTTGCTTAATTGCTGGCCTATCTTTCAGTGGTTGATTTAGTGGGTCCCCTCTGGGTAGCAATTGCAGATTGGATTTAAACCACTGTTGGATTACATTCTCTTCCTCCTCTTCCTTCTTCAGAAGTTTCTTAAATATTCTAAGAACTACAAAACTCACAACTACAAAGGAAAAAGGTAAAAACAGCAAAAAACAAAAAGGAAAGTAGATACATAGAAAAAGATGACATATACAAAACAATTTTAAAAACACAAAAATGAATTCCTACCCAACCAGTGTCGAGTGTTTCCTAATGATTTTCTTATCATGGAATATGGGTAGGCTAAATCTCTACAGTGAAATAAAACTTTTCGCACATCTTCTTGCACATCTACGTCTTTCCTCACTTCTGGGCCATTGGGCATAATGGCTATGATTCCTAGGATTTACAGTCCAGCAACATCTGGAAGTGAACACATTCCCATCCCTGTTCTAAAATGCAACAGTGGCCTCTGTCCAATTGCTAGTGGTGCCTACAGTGATCCACTGAAACAGTGGTATACAGGAAATGTGGAGTTGCCACACTTACTCCAATTGGGATTAGCAGTTAGGTTTAGTTCTTTGTTTTTTCTAGGGTCTTTTTGGCTCAGGCTAACTGAATTAGGCATGCATGAGAAATGGTGGCCAAAGGGACCAGGGAAATTCCTGGAATTTGTAATCTATTCTTTTTTAAACAAGGCAGGATGTTGGGCACATAAACCATCCTGAACAGCCACATAGTCCTTTTCTAAAAATTTTAGAGTTGCAAAGCTGCTGAAGAACAGGAATTGAGCCATTCATCTACATGGCCAATTCCACCCAAAAAGCATCCTGCTTAATAACCCTCTCAGACTTAGCAGTGGCACATTTTCCTGGGCAACTTTTTCTTGTGCCATTCTGTCCTCCAACCTTTCTGCAAGGCACAGTCTCAGCACTACATCCACAGAAGGTCCACTCACATTGTGTACTGCTGAAAACTTTGGGATGTCATCATGGGTCGTTAACCCAATTACTTCACAGGCTGTGAACATGTAGCAGCAGACAAGTAGAAATCCTCTTCTTCTGTCTTCCTTTCCTAGGATTTTCTTGTTTATAATATCACAGTGGAAGGCTTGTATTGGATTGGCCATAATGTCATCAAACCCCAAAATACCTGGAAGTGGGTGGATGGATCTGATTCTTCTTATATGTGAGTGACATTTTTGAATAGGCTTCCCTCTGATCTGTCACAGTATAGTTCACCAGGTTAATTTACAGTTTTCAGTTGATAAGTAATTTAGTATTTTGATATATACTTTCCTATTCCAACTTGCTTTTAGGAACTGACCGCAATTGGCTTTTAATGGCATGTTGTTTTGTTGTTTTTATATCATCTCTTTTAATCCATTTTTATTTTTTTTTATACTTTATTTTTACATATACAAATATATAATAAAACCATAGCATACACATTATTCTATCAAAGTTATATTACAAATATCATTTTTATATCTATTTACATTTCCATGGAAATGTATTTTAAGTAATTTATACTACATTAATATCATTATTATCAAGTTGTCTTCACACATTTCCTGACTTCCATGTCTACTCGACCGGAATCAATTACTGACTAGAATATCTTCTTGAAGCTCCCTAAATACCTATTACAATTATCCAAGAACTTAACTTGATGATCTCAATTTCTAACAGCGTTTTGACTTCACCTTTCTCTCTAGTCTTCTCTCCTTTATACATTTACAATATACACAACTTCATGCAATACCCATTACTTCCTCTATTCTTTAACTAACTTCAGTCTATATAACATTTTTATACTAATTCCTTCAGGCCCAATACCCTTTAGCCAACATGTACTGTACCACTTGTTGCCACCCGTTTCCCTTTGTACCAGTTGTACCACTTACTTTTCCTTTTAAATATAATGAGAAAGTATCAAATTGTTTTAACTCAGCTACTTTCTGGGCCCAATGTGATATTTCAGGAACAGTCTCTAACTTCCATGTTCTAGCAAACACAAGTCTTGCTGCCGTCACTAAATAAAGTATAATTCTCTTATTTCTCGATTGAAAATTCTTATTAAACATAAATGTCATGTTTAACAGATATAATTCGGGCATCATAGGAAAAGCTATGTTAAAAATTTCCTTTATCACCTCGTGTATTTTAACCCAGTACTTTTTAGTCATGGAACACATCCACCAGGCATGGAAAAACGTACCCATGTTCTCTTTACATTTCCAGCATTTGTTATTTCCGGTATTGTATATTTTACTTATCTTTTCTGGTGTTAAATAGCACCGATACATCATCTTTATAAAGTTCTCTTTTAAATCTTGTGAGCTCGTAAATTTCAATGTATCCTTCCATGCCAATTCCCAATTTTCTAAAGAAATTTCATGCTGAAAATTTTTAGCCCATGTTATCATAACGTCTTTTACTTTCTCATCCTCCATATTTCTGGCCAAAAAATATTTATAAAAAAGAGAAATCTTCTGTCTGGTTTTCAAAAATATAATGGACTCTAAATCATTATAAGATTTTTGAGCAGAAATTCCTTTTTCTTGTAAGTCCTTTATAAATCTCTCTTTTAATTGTAAGTATGTAAACCAGTTTAATTTGTGCCCCGCTTCTTCTAACTCTTCCCGTGACAGTAAATGACTCGCTCCAAACCTGTCAGTCCGTACAAGATCTTTATATCTAAGCCAGTCTTGTTCTTTATCTGTCCAATCTGCGTAAAATGCTTCCTGGGGAGATATCCATAAGGGTATTTTTGTGTATGTTCGCTTTTTTATATTTTTCCATATTCTAATTAAAGATCTACGTACATAATGATTATTAAATTCCTTATCAATCCTCTCTTTCCCATACCACAAATATGCATGAAAACCAAATCTCATATTTGCCCCTTCAATTGTCAATATTCTTCTATCTTTCAACTGGATCCAGTCAAAATATCCACATCATGGCGTTCGCGTAGTAATATAGTCTTAAATCCGGTAAGCCACAACCGCCTTGCTTGGGTAATACAGTCATCAATTTCCTTTTAATTCGTGGTTTCTTATCTGCCCATATAAATTTAGATATTTCCTTTTCCCAGAGACTTTAAAAGGTTTCTCATTTGTAATAATAGGGAGGTTTTGAAATAAAAAATTAAATTTAGGGAGAATGCTCATTTTTATAGCCACGATTCTTCCTAGTAATGACAAATTAAGGTTCTTCCATCTTTTTAAGTCCATCTCAATTTCCTTCCAAATTTTTTTGTAATTGTTATCGAATAAATCTTTATTGGACTCGGTGAACCAAAATCCTAAGTACTTCACTTTTTTCTCAGTTTTGAAGCCAGATATCTTTGTAATTTCTTCTTTCTCCTTTTGTCTCAAATTTTTAGTCATAATATAAGTTTTGTTTTTATTTATTTTAAATCCTGTGGCCTTTCCAAATTTATTTATTTCCATCATTAATTCTTTGATGCCTACAGTTGGTTCCTCCATGAAGAAAATCAAATCATCAGCAAAAGCTCGCAGTTTATATTCTTGATCTTTAATCTTTATCCCTTTAATGGCCAGATTAGATCTTATACTTGTATTTAATATTTCCAGCATTACTATGAACAGCAAAGGCGAAATTGGGCATCCTTGTCTTACTCCCCTGTCAATTTGTATTTCCTGTGTTAGCTCTCCATTTACAACTAATTTTGCTCTTTGTATTTTATAAATAGCCTCAATCCATTCAACGAAATTGTTACCACATCCTGCTCTTTTCAATACTTCCAACATAGATGACCAACTGACATTGTTGAACGCTTTTTCAGCATCCAGGAACATTATCGCCAATTTTCTTTCATTTCTTTTCTCAAAATATTCTATTGCATTAAGCAAAATTCTGGTGTTATTCCTAAGTTGTCTATTTGGTAAAAAACCATTTTGGTCTTTGTGAATTATTTGATTTAAAACTTTCCTAAATCTTTCTGAAAGTATCGTTGTAAATATTTTATAATCTATATTAAGCAGAGAAATTGGCCGATAGTTTTCTGGTAGGGTCGGATCTTTCCCTTCTTTTGGAATTAATACAATGTTTGCACCTTTCCAAGATTCTGGTATTCCTTTCTGTTTTATTTCATTTAAAGTTTCCGTTAATGGTGCCACGATATCCTCTTCAAAGGTTTTATAAAAAGAGGCTGTAAAGCCGTCTGGTCCTGGAGCTTTGGAAATTTTCAACTTCTTAATGGCATCCGGTACTTCCTCTTTAGTAATTTCAGCATTCAAGAACTCCTTTTGTTCGTCAGGTACTGACCATACTTATTTCTTCCTTCTCTTCCTCTAATGTCTTCTCTTTTTTGTACACATGTGCGTAATAGTTTTGAAAAATTTAATCCATTTCCAATGATTGTTTCATTGCTTTTAAAAAATAACCTTTGTATATTATTACTCGGAGTTTTGTATATTTTTTAATCTGTCCTCCTTGTAATCTGTTCTGGTTTTAATATTCGGAAAGCCCCCTTGAGTTGATAAAAAAGGAAAAAGGTGGGATATAAATGAATAATATATTTACCCCTCCAACAAATTATAAAAACATAGCCAGTCAAACAACCCCTACACTTTACATCATACATCCAATAGGGTAAGAAATTAAGAAGATACTGTTCAATTAAAATCTGTTTCTTTAGTATGCGCATATGGGCAGGGCCAGCTGACACCAATACCTACCTTCCACACTGCTCCCGTACCTCAGTGTGCGGTGCCTCCCTCTCCTTTCCATACACACTGTACTGCTCCCACTGCTTGCCCGCCTACTTCCTTTGAGTGCCCGCTCCATAAGGCAGCGCTGGTCACACAAAGTGCCCAGAGTGTCTTGACAGAGAGGTGCGATCCAAAGCTGTCTTTCCTTTACAGGGGCAGGAGAAGCAGGAGTTGAGGTTCTCATATTCCAGGGTAGGCAGGGTCAAGTGGCAAAGTCTGCACAGCTTCCCTCCAAGGCCTTATCGGGGACTGTATCACAAACAGAAAAGGTGAGCAAGAAGAATGCAAAAGCAAAGTCAAAATATATCCAAGATCAAACAGAGCCCTATGGGGAATAATGATAATGTGAATATCAGTGTGAATACTGGGACATAATATGAACCAGCTTCATGCTCTTAGTATTTTACAAATGAAAGCCGGGAAACAGGTGGCCAAGCAACAACAGAATGTGGCAAAGATGGCAAGGGCTATTAATGAGGCAGAACAGACAAGCCAGGACAGACTGCTGCAGTTTGCTTTGGCCTGAGCCTATTGGGAAGGGCAAGACTCTGCCTGCTCCTCTCCTCTCTTTCTGCTGAGTTAAGTGAATGCAAACGAATTTTGCACTTTGAACTCAGTTCAGTAACTGAAGTAAGTTTAATGGTAATGGAAGAAGTTCACTTTTTAAAGTGTGCTGATTTAAACACCCCTCCTGGGAATAGCTGAGTATACTGTTTGGCCAAAGCCATAGATGGTCTGCAATTGCTTGGGTCTACTTTCCCAGTCCTGCCTGACAGCAGTTCTTTCTAAAAAGTCAAAATAATTCATAGTCCATACTTTATTTTTCATTATGTCAGCATGTTGCTGCTTCTTTTTGCTATAATGAGGTCTTCGTTGGGAGAAGCACCCATCTTGTGGTTTCTCCTAGGGCTCATACAGATGGGTCAAAAAAACCTTAGGATTAGGTAGGAGCTGTACCTGAACTTAATGGGACTTTTATAATGTCCTTGTCTATTTCTTGTGGTTTTCCATGACTAGCCATGACTTTTTAAACCCAGGGCAGGGGATGTTATCCTTTTTTTCTGCCCCAGGAGTTCTGAAACAGGCAGTGGTAAATTCTCACATAAGTATCTCTTGTCTCTGTTCCTCCTGCTGTATTTTTGAGCAGCCTCTCTGATGACTTGTTGAATGAGGGTGTGGCCATAGTGGTACCCTCTCAATTACATTTTTGGTTACCAAACTGAATGTTTCTTCTCCCCCTTTCCTTTATAATTTAATGCTGAAGTGGTATTGCACTTTAGCACCATGACTACAAAAACTATTTGTTAAAAAAATAAATAAAAAAAAACTGGGGTGCAGGAGGATAAAGTTTCCACTTCTCCCTCATTTTGGGGTGCATCTTATATGCCAGTACATCTCAAACGCTGGCAAATAGTATTTGCTGGCATATAAATGGGTTGTGTCTTATATGCTGACGTGTCTTATACACCGGCAAATACAGTAATTGCGATGAGATCCTGCTTCTGATGGTTGTATCCTTGCTCAGTGGTGTGACAGAGGTGAAAACATCCTCCTGCACCATGGTTGTCACCTGAAGAGACCTCCATCTGATCATCATCACAACAATAGTATCACAATCATAACCTCATAATTTAAGTGAATATGGAGCAATTATGTACCTCTAGGCCCTTTCAGCAACTTACCTGCATCTGATGCAGTCGCGCAGGGATCACACAAGCAGCCTCTTCTGTGAGGCTCTTGCATCTGCACTGCTTTTACTTTGCAGGAGTTGTCGGCCGGCTGGCAGGCAGCATGAGGGCTCCGCCTCTTCCTTCTGTAAAGCAGCCGGGTATTTTCCCAGGCTGCACTGGGGGAGGAAGCGTGAGGGCTGCTGCTCCGGAGGCTCCGCATGCAAGGTAAATGCGTGTGGGGCCCCAGAGCGATGCGCGATCACATACCATTTTCGGCTAAAAGCCGAAAATGATATAGTGCGCAATCAGCAGCTGCTGGCCCCGGCAGCATTGCGCGGTTGCTAGGACATCATCTGAAACACTCGCAATCATGCAATGCTCTGGAAGCACTCTGGCATGACGAATGCCATGAGAAAAGGGCCTAGGTTACAAATCCATAGCTGCACATATAGAATGTTGGCTTCTGTATTTTAATTGAAAGCGGGGATTTTTTATTACTATAATTCCTAAAAATTAAAACTAGGATGACATAACTTCATATCAGATAGCAGATGTCCTTCCTTTGTTTCCAATTAGTGTTTAAACACATAATTGTTGATTTTTAAATATATATTTTGATTCCTCATGTATCTTGAAAATCAGATAGACAAGTCAACAGAGGGTAAGATCATGCAGCAGGAGAAGTATATCTTCTCACTGAAATCCACCTTAAAAGCCATGCAACACCACCAATGTAGGGATTTCTGAGGTCCTGGGGAGTGGGGCAGTGAGTGAAGAAGCATCTATCCCTCTCCCAGCAGCAAGGCATTTTCTGACAGGCAGCTGCAGGGACCCCTGCAAGATTCTCTCGCAACTGTTCATTGCAAAGTGGTATAAATAGTATAAGATGGAATCTTGTACAGCAATTATGAACACATAACCTGGAGTTATGCACTTGTGACTGCTACTTATTCATGGTCTGTATCTAGCAACTAGTTTTTGGGCTACATAGGGGCCATGAAAGTCCCTCAGTCTGCTCTTATTGGACAACAACTGTGATCAATGGGGGTCTGTTCTCCTGTTGCTTGAGAAACAGCTGGCTGTCATTTCTTGCATGAGCAATCCCTGGTGTGAGGGGAAATAGAGACAAGGATGCTGTTTCTGCTTGTCACAGTGGTAATCACCCATGGGGAGTGTTACCCTGATTTCTGGGGTCCCTTGGGGGATACCTCAATGTGCTCCAAATAATGAGGAATGGGAATTAGCCAGAGCATAAGGTGTAGCACTACAAGAGGCAGGGTAACCTAGCGAGATCTTGAACCCAGTTTTTACGGGGTCAGGCCGAGTCAAAAACCAAGCAAAATTGATTTATAATTGTTTTCTTTATTTAAAAGACAGTCACTGTGCACTTCCGTACTCACTCACACAGACCTAAGAAAGTAAAGGGAGGAAATTCGATAGGGGATTTTAAGAAGGATTGTCAGGGGAAATACTACACCTAATCCTGCAGCCTGGGTAACCAGAAGAAAGTCAGTAAGTCTGGAGCGGAGATTCTCAGCAAGTGGAAGCTGAGGAGAAGGCCTGGCAAATGAAGCAGCAGCAAGGCGGGATGACAATCCGAGGAAGCACTCAAAATCAGGGGTTCTTATAGAGAGAAATGTGCCTGTAGGGTAGCCTATAGGGAACAATTGGTTTCGGGTTGGAGACAAAGCCTCTGAAAGGTCAGCACTTAAGATGATTGGATTTTGACGGAGTTGTCTATAGCGCAGACAGTATGCAAGTGGGGAGTGCTTGACAGTTGGGTAGTCAGAAGCGCTAATCTCGTCAAGCTGACAGTTTGGGGCAGAGAAAATTTTGTATGCTTGGTGCATACTTAATTTAGTTTCAAAGTGTACTTGCCTGGAGGTCTCCTGAAGCTGCGTGCTGGAAAATAACTGGCCTGCCTGGGATTTTTCAGCTGTTTGGCCATGTCCATGTGGGTGCTTATCTGGGGGCCTCTCAAGCACGTGGAGGGGAACAGTTTGGAATGGCCAATCTTTTTATATCAGATTATAAGCCTTGGGCTCAGACTATGGACCACAGTAACAGAAGGATGGAAACAGTAGCCAGCTGCTTCCTGAACGACAGGGAAATTGATCTCCATCAATTGCAGTGGCTGCTGCCTAGTAAGTGGGAAATGGGAGGAGTGTTGCTGGAATTCACTGCATAACATCATAACTATGGTGTTTACACATATGTAAAAACCATACAGGATTCTGACCATGATCTTTGTACTATTTTCTGGGTTTATTAAGAATAAAATCCTGTCATCAGCATATAAATAGATTTTATACTCTGTGGATCCATTTTTTATTCCTTTTAATCTCATCTGTAGACCTAATAGCTTCAGTAAGTGGTTCTATTCCTATGGCAAATAGTAGTGGAGATGAGAGATAATTTTGCCTTGTCCCACATCCCAGAGAAAATGGCTGCAAGTCACAATGATTGATAACTGAGTACTGATCATGAACCTTCATACAATTTTTTAATCATGTTAATAGATTGATTCTCCATATTTATTGTTCTAAGCATGTCAGATATATACACCTGTTCTACATAACCAAAGGCTTTAAAGGCATCAAAATATTTCATTATCTGTAGCAGTTCAATGACTTTTCCATACTGTATAATATTTAACACTTGCCTTGCTACATCAGTTAATAAACTTCTTTTCATAAGGCCTGTTTGATTCATACCGATCTATGATGTAATAAATTGGTCTAATCTTTTGGCAAAAATGTTCGAAGTACTTTTTATCATTGAATCATAGAAATGTAGAGTTGGAAGAGACCACACAGCCCATCCAGTCCAACCCCCTGCTATACAGGAACACCCTCAAAGCACTCCCGACAGATGGCCATCTAGCCTCCGCTTAAAAACCTCCAAGGAAGGAGACTCCACTACATTCCGAGGCAGTATATTCCACTGCCGGATAGCCCTGACTGTCAGGAAGTTCTTCCTGAGGTTCAGGTGGAATCTCCTTTCCTGCAGCTTGAATCCATTGCTCCTTGTCCTGGTCTCTGGAGCAGCAGAAAACAAGCCTTCTCCTTCCTCTACATGGCATCCCTTCAAATATTTAAACATGGCTATCGTGTCCCCTCTTAACCTTCTCTTCTGCAGATTAAACATATCCAGCTCTCTAACTCTATCCTCATAGGGCATGGCTTCCGGGCCCCTCACCATTTTGGTTGCCCTCCTCTGGACTTGCTCCAGCTTGACCATGTCCTTCTTGAATTGGGGTGCCCAGAACTGGACACAGCATTCAAGATGAGGTCTAACCAAAGCAGAGTAGAGTGGTACCAGTACCTCCCTCGATCTAGACACCATACTCCTGTTGATGTAGCCGAGAATTGCATTGGCTTTCTTGGCTGCTGCATCACATTGTTGACTCATGTTCAGCTTGTGATCTATTAAGACTCCTAGATCCCTTTTGCACATACTGCTATCCAGTCACTTGTCCCCCATCCTATATTTCTGTATTCCATTTTTTCTACCTAAGTGTAGGACCTTACATTTTCTCTGTTGAATTTCATTTTGTTTTTGATTCTGATTAAGTAATGCTATAGGCCTATAATCTGACATCTGAGTGTTAGTAGAATTTGGTTTCTGGATGGGTATAATTTGTACCAAATTTCAACTTTTTAGTGTTTCTCCCTCTTTTAAAATGTTGATGAAAACCTTTTCTAAATGCAAATTAATTCATTTAATATAATAATAATAATAATAATAATAATAATAATAATAATAATAATATTTAATAATATTTAATAGAATTCCACAGTATAACTGTCACTACTTGGGAATTTATTTGCTTTCATATTGAATATTATGTTTCAAGTTCTTTCTCAGAAATCATTGCATTTAGTAAGTTTCTGTGTTCCTCTGAAATATTTTTATTTTCAAATAATCTATGTATCTTTGAATTTTTATTTTTGTCCAGTTGCTCATATTGGTGATTCACCGTAAAATCTTTTGAATGTCTCTAAAATACCACTTACAGAAATTATCAAACTGTCATCCTTGTTTTAATGGCTTCCACAAGATATTTATTGTGCCTCTTTTTTATGGCTCTTGATAATGGCTCTTGATCTTGGATTTTTAAAATTATAATATTCATAATAGATTCTTTTTAGGTAAATAAGTTTAGTTTATAAAGAATCAGTATCAAAAATATCTCACTCATTCTTGCTTTTTAATAGCTCTGCATTTTTAAAAATATTAGTCTGTTAATACTAGTTTGTCTGTTCCTAGGATCAGTTCTTTTTAGATTTTTTTTCTTCGTTTTTTAAAGTGAAGCCCCTTCTTTGATCAAATACTCTCCCCCGCCCCCCATGCTACAGAGACAAAGCTGTTCTTTTATTCTTTTGTAGCCTCCTGTCTTTCCCATTGCCCTGGTACAGTACAAGGTCAAAGCACTTTACAAGGGCAATGAACGGGAGAAGTCGGTGGCCTCAATCCAACATCCTCTTAGCACAGCGCAAATACTTATGTGTGGACATATGTCACGGTAGCACTATAGAACGCCCAAACAGAATAGCAACATTGCACAACACATGTCAGTGACTGGGTGCCATTCCGAAATGCACAATATATAATGCATAACCACAATGTACAACTTGCAAAGACAAGGTGCAGATGTCTGTGCAACCCTGCTTCCATGGCTGTTAGCAGAATATGTCTATCATGTAATGCTGGCATTTGTCTCTGTGTGTGTAGCGTGACTTATACGTCTATATGTCACTAAGTGAATTCCAGCCAGAGTCTGGGAAGGGCAAGTGAGAAGTGGCTTTTCTTCAAGTAAAGAGAGACCTAGTGCTAGTGGCCTAGCAACAGCAGAGTGTGATGGTTGGGCTATCTGTCTGACGCTACAGACAGTACCGCCTTCCATGCTATCGCTTCTCAGGACAAATGTTATTCATTTATTTCAGATATTGGGCTGATGAAGGTGAAGGAAAGTGTGCTGCCTTAGCAACAGAGGACACCTACCGTTGGAAAAAAATTGCATGCAGTAATGCAGACGTTTGGTTCATTTGTGAAAAGCACGTGCAACGTGCCTGTGTCTGGCACCACCTTCATAGTTCCTTCAATTGAAATGGTAAGTTTAATAAAAAGTTCTCAAGGTGACTAAAAAAACAGCAGAAATATAAATAATACAATAAACATGCAAAATGCCTTGAAATTCCATCTCCAATAACTTTTATAAAGAAAACAATACAAGATGGCCATCGTGCATGCGGAGGTTCTGTTTCACAAATCCCTATGTTAAACGAGAAACGTGAAGCATCATGTCCCATTACAGTCAGCGGATGCAACATGTGTGTCCCTGCTGTGTCCATTGACTGTAATGGGACACCACACCTCCTACATCCTGGCATTTGCGTGTACAGAGGTCATGCCAAGGAGGGCCTGCTGTATGGCAAATGTTCATGTCTGGAAGTGCATATGTCACGATCCGGAGTGTGAATAGGTGGGCAAATGCAGGAGATGCATGATGCTTGGCATATTTTTACTTAGGCTATATGTTTTTCTATGTCTAGCTAGCCTAAAAAGTTTCTCCACAATTTGTGGGTTTGTGGTACTGTAATTATGTGCTCCAAGCTACTTTGACTTACAGGAGGCTTATGAATGAGAAACCGACGATATACCCTGCCATCGACAGGCCTTCTCAGGCCTTCCAGCTTCAGGGCTGTGACTTCCCTCTGTAATGTGGCCTTTGTCTCTTTCTACTGCCTTTCACTCTGTTGAGCATTATCATCTTTTCTAGTGAGTTATGTCTCCTCACGATGTGTCCAAAGTAAGTGTTTTGTTCTGGAACTGGGTGTCTTTATCTGGTACCAAATATTGTCAAATGTAACTGTGATAAGATAAGCTTTATTGGTGGTAAATTATAAGCAGATGGTATATAGTAGAAAAGCATGCCAACCCTTTTGCTGATGGAATCCAGCATCCCCTCACAGCCAATGGTAGAACTGGGCCCATAATCCACACATTTTACTCAGACTATCCCTTGGCCATAATCCGGTCCTCTGTGACTGGGTAAATAGAGCCCTTGGGATGAGGCACACTCTTCCAGGGTGAGAGTGATGGAAAATGGACTCTCAAGGGCTATATAATGCAGAAGTGAACACAGAAATGTGAACCATGTAAGTGTGACCCATCCCTCCATAGCTGTGGGCCAAGATGTAAAAAAAAAAAAAAAATCCGAGCCAAGGTATAGAAAATCTTTAATAATTTTGTTGTTTTTATTATTCCATTTAAAAATTTCTAAATCTTCTACAGCCATTATTTTAGTTAATTATTTATTTAATTTATATCCTGTTTTTCTTCTTGTAATCCTGCTTTTGCATTTTCTTCTTAATTTTCACCAGTAATCAGTCCAACTCTTTGCTATTTTCTGCAAGTAATATGAAGTCATCTGCTTATTTTAAATAGTTGATGTTTCCTCCTCCAATTTTCACACTTCCTTCTTGTGAGTCTAATCCTGCTTTCCATATTATATGTTCTGGCTGTAAATTAAACAGATAGGATGATTTAAAATGCAGCTTTGTTTAGATCTCCTTGTCAAATGAAAACTATTCTTCCACTGAAATGAACTATTCTGTTTCTCCATTTTCTGACCCAACAGTATCCTCTTATAGGTTTCCCATTAGGACAGTCAAATGTTGTGGCACATCCATTTCTTTAAGAGCGATCCATTGTTTTTCATGATCTCCACAATCAGTGCTTTGCTACATATGCTGATTTTCCTGTGAAGTTCTTTAGTACGTTCCAGAAGCCTACATATATTTTAGATTTCACTGTGGCTTCTCCCACCCTGCATTTTCTACAGGTGTTCACTTACAAGGCAAAATGTACAGAAAAGGGAGGAGGAGGTCTAGGGAGCAAAAGGAGCATTCACGCAAGGCTTTCCTCACCCTCCCTTCTCTTCAGTTTTGCCTCAGTGCAAGTTCTCTGTGCTGAGGCAAAATGAATGGGAAGAGGAAGAGGAGGAGAATGGGGGGAGGTCTCACATAAGGCTTCCCCCACCCCCCCTTCCTATCCGTTTTGCCTCTGCATGCAAGCATATAAGATCCACCATGTATAAGACGCATCCTATTTTCAAGGGTTATTTTCTGGGGAAAAAGTGCATCGTACACACTGGCAAATATGGAAATTGCTTTGAGATTGTGATAGATTTTCAAAACACATTGGTGGAAAAATGCTTTACAATCTTACATCCCCAACATATATAGAAAACATTCATTTGCTATTATATCCCCTTCAACAAACTGGAGTGAGCTCCAATGAGTTAATTTTAGGAAGATTTGTTTTGTTTTACTCTTGCAGAAATCAAGCAGGGGCAGGAACTGCAGTATTACCTCTTATTTCCGAGCCTAGAATGATGCTTCAGAGAGGGAGCATGATTTGTGGAAAGAGAGGGACCTCTAAAGCTTCCCCTACCCTGATTCAGATCCTGTTCCCTACAACTGTTTCTTCCATGATTTATTATTAGTAGACTCTGTATCATTTTTATTGGTTTGTAATGCTGTTTTTTTGAGATTAGTTCACATCTGCTATAAAGCTTTCACATTATCTTTGTGGTCATGTTACCTATTAACATTTTTCTTATTATTCTACTACTGGGTGAACCTGTTTACGATATTTATATTTATCATTTCAATGGCTAAGATCCTGCAAAGCACATACATAGTCTACCTGCTCCAGTGCTCAGCTCTATGCTCCCCTCTCCCTCCCCCCGCAGCTACCATTAAGCAACCGTAGAGAGAGATCACCAGGCAGTAGGGAAGGACTGTGTCTTGTTTTCACTGCAGTTTGCTAGACAGAGAAGAAGAAGACACACCTGTTTCACTAAGAGAATTCCAGGCCATTTTCTCCTTTCTTTAAATGAAAAGTAAGTTTGAGACTTTTTAATGGAACAAAGCCACTGAAATTTGCATCATTGTTAAGCCGCGTAAAATGTATCTCAGGACAGTAAAATGTCTCAAAAACATAGTCGTATGTGTGGCTGCAGAAAACTCATAGCAAATTTTTCATGACAGTATATGAAATGCCAATGCATTAACTTTGTGGAGAACACCAATAACACTCAAATAGGGGAAAAAAGAGATTTCTTGCAGTTTTTCCCCACCCAGCCATCTTATCTCTTTTTAATTTTCATAAAGAAAAATCCACATGATGTTTTCTTCACTCAAATCTAGAACCAGAGGACCTTTTTTTGTTGGAAACAGTTTACTATAGTATATTACATTGGCTTGGATAACAAAACTAAAACAAACTCCTCTGTTTCTCTTACTTTTGTGTTATCAATATTTTTATCTTCATGTCTTTAAAGTAACTTGACATTTACAGCACATCTCTATGTCACTTGCACACTCAGCATATTCTTAATTTTTCCAGTTACTTAATGCCCCAACATCAGCTATTAAGATATGCCCACCATCATATTATGCTAATCTCTCTCTCTCTTCTCTCTCTCTTTCTCTGTCTCTGTGTAGTTATATCTTCCACAGTAAGAGGATTGAATCATAGAGCTGGAAGAAACCACAAGGGCCATCAAGTCCAACCACCTGCCATGCAGGAATACACCATCAAAGCCCTGCAAACAGATGGCCATCCAGTCTCTGTTTAAAATCCTCCAAAGAAGGAGACTTCACCAGCATCTGAAGCAGGGGGTTCTACTGTTGAACTGCTCTTACCATCAGGAAGTTCCTCCTAATATTTAGATGGAAACTCTTTTTCTGAAGTTTGAAGTCATTGCTTTGTGTCCTAATCTCTGGAGCAGCAGAAAATAGCCTTTGATTGATTTTGTCTCCAAGGTGTAACATGCAATTTCCCATTCTCTCATTTTAAAACATTTTTTAAAAAAAAATAAATTCCCATTAAAAACTATTCTCAATTAAAATAATACATGGGGACAATGTCATGCCCACAGAAACAGCACAGATGGTGTGAGGATATAGGCAGAAATTGTGAGGTATAAGCGTTCTGGCACTGTGCACCCCCCCATGATTGGCATGGTTTAATTGGCAAATATTATTTAATTGGCACTATATTAATTGGCATTCATATAAATGATACCTAAGGTGATGGAAAGGTCGTGCTGAAAGAGGCAAATTACTGACTGCAAACATAACATAGCAAGACAGGTCAGCTGTATCCACCTCTTAGGCAAAACACCAAGTCATTTTCAGGATAATAGCACAGCCACTCTGAAGACAACAGGCTTAAAACACCAAGCTGGACTCTCAGAGTTAAAATGGGGAAGTTCCCACCTAATTTTGATTGTTTCAACCCTGGTCCCTGTACACCTGGATGTTTCTCTATTGTTTCCCCAGCTCTCCATAGTACTCAGCCATTACGGCAACCATTATCCTTTTGTTACCTAAGCACTAAGACCATTAGCTCCATCTGGACTTCATTGTTGGTATTGCAACTCTCATTGTTCGCTTAGCTGGGTGTATGACTCACAATCATACCCACAGGATATTTTTTGGGTATAAGTACCCCTTATTTTAGGCTGCCCAGTGCAGTCTCTCATCATTCTGAATGACACTCTGTCCATCTGATTCCCAAATGAGAACTGTCCTTAAGTGCTTACCTAAGCCACAGCACCACTTCTCTTTGCTACTTTCTGGACCGGTAAATATCACCCAAATTCCTCAATGTCCTCTATCCCATTTTCACCCCTTTCCTTCAGTTAGTCCTTGTGTGAGTGTTTGATCTTTTGCATGTGTGTGTGTATCTTGTCAATAAAACACATTTTTAGTTTACATTTTTACTCTTATTGGTTCTTCTCTGCACGATCACATAAACATGGGTAAAAGAAATACCCCCCTCTCACCAGCCTTCTTTTTTGAGCTAATTATTCCCCATTTTTGAATGGGGGTACTGGTATCATTGGTTGGCCCTTGTGGCATTCATGTTTTGGGGTAACACAAGTTACTACAAAAGTCTTCCTAAGTGTTTGTATATATTCTCTTACAGGGTAGGGGGTGGGGGTAGGAGGAATGGCAGGTGACTTTTCTGTTAGAAAAGCTACTTCCCTCTTACAGAAGGATGCAGGAAAAGAAACATGAGTGCCTACACACAGAGATGATCTCAGGTAAGACGAATTCAGAACTAGCCATACAACAGAATGTTCCCATTATATTGGTATTGGTATTTTCACTCCTTTTAAGTGGAAATCTCCACAAGTTGGAGAAGAAAAGATATGAGTGTAAAGGGACACATCCACCATTGCCCCATGACTACTTCCCTATTTGTTTGAGTTCCCATCCACCTGTCCAATGCAGCAAACCTTCTCTGGTGATCACAGTGGCTAAGTCAGTGTCAGCTGCTTCCTGTTAATGGGATCAAGATTCTTCTAATTTCTTAATGAATTTTCCACGCTGAACAAGGAAGGACTGAACAAAGTGAGACAACACCAAAGAAAGAAAGGAAACTTAAAGGGGTTCTTCTAATGGGCTCAGAGTAAGTGAGACTCCTGAATGCATCAGGCTTTTTTGAAACTCCAATCAATATGAGACTTCCGGTCTTAATGGTGCCACGATCAGTTGTCCTGAGGGATTGCTGCCTGCATGACAGCCACTGCGAGCAGCTTCACCAGTATTCTGCTGTCGTAAACTGGTCCAGATACCTCCCTGGAAAGAGAGGTCCAGAGGAGCTCAGAGGAGATTCAGTGCTGCACTCCAGTTATCAAGATTGCAACCGATCGGCTGTGGAATGAGGATGCAGGATGCAAAGGAGCTGCAGAACTGCCACAGCTGCCTGCAGCTAGCAACACCCAAAACTTTTTAAAGACTGATGAAGAAAGCTCCACAAAAGAAATTGTGGGATCTTTACCCAAATTCGGAGAGAATTTCGTCCCTTCATCGGCAATGCTGTCATCAGTCAAAGTAAGGCTGAGATATGTTACAGACTTCTACATACAACTGGACACATAAGCCTTTGCAAGGGTTAGTTGAAGTTACTGGTGAGACTGCAGATATTGGAAGTAAATTATAAACAGACTACAGACGTCAGAAACTGAACTCAAGAATTGAATCTTAAACTACTGAAACCTCTCAGTAAGAAGTAGATCAACTAGACAGTGGCACTAACAAGACAAAATAAGCCATTGGATATATATAACAGAAATAAATAACCTATACACTATAGACTGAGAGACCATGTCAGTAGTGGACAGCCTAGTGGAGAGACCAAACTGAGACAGAAACTGCAACAGAGGAGAGAACAGAATATCAGAATACAAAGGAAAGGAGGAACAGATGCTGATGGAATTGCAACTGGGATAACTGTTATTAAGACTGTTTATATTGGAAGACTTAAGAAAAATATTTAACTTTTCTGAAACAAATTAATATTGATGTCATGAAATAACCTATCTGTTGTTAGGTGAAATAACCTAACAACAATTCTTCATTTACAGAGTTAAATTGAAAACAGAAGGCGGAATTAAGCGTTCTTGTCAGTTTCTACTATATAAACTGTATAAACATAAACACAGAAATTGATTTTATTTTTTACAATATTATATAAAATGAAGTAACAAATTGATTTAGTGGATGAGCTAACTGATGTTTACTGCATGTGTTTACTAAATTATTTGATGGGAAAGTAGACTTACTGATCTATACAAGCTAAAAACACTTTGTAGAAATTTAATTATAAATGATTGTGGAATAATTGTGATATTGTTTTTGGGTTGATAAGCATTTCTGTTTGATTGCCCTTGAGTGTTTTGTTCATCTGATTTAATTTAGCTAAATTATGTGAAAGTTAATTTGCTAACTTCTTATATATTGATTAACTAAGTGGTATAATAATTCATCTAGCATACTAAGTATAAAAATGTATTTACTGGATTTTGAAAGTATAAGAAAACTTTTTAAGTTTAACATGCTATAAGGGGCTTAATACATAAATATATTTAATATATAACTTTAATTGTCTGCATAGAATTATAACCATTGTAATTATAGCAATCATATCCTTAAATATTTAATAGTGTGTGTGTGTATACATATATATATATATTTATATAATCTTCTTTCCTCAACTGTTAGCTTCAAAGTTGATTATCATAAAATATATTGTCATATATATATATATATATGACAATAATCAACTTTGATTATAAATTTGATTATTGTCTCTCATATATATATATATATATATATATATATATTTATGAATGAAATTCATAAACTTTGAAGCTAACATTTGGGGAAAGAAGATTATTTACAGATTTTTACCACAAGTCTGTGTTTGGTTAGAGCAGCTATGTTAAAAATCAGATGTCCTTGAGATGAGCAGACATATAGCCTTTTCTCTTCTGATCTGTATAATTTCAGTAGCTTTGAAAAAGACTGAGACAGCTCCAAAGCCAAAGATACTTTAATATCCCAAAACTGCAGAATACCAAATACCTAAGGGTCAACTTGAATTCATTCAATACAAATAAACAATAAAAGAGCGCCATCTATTGACAAAAGAGGAAATTACACGCTTGTTGAAAATTGGAAAAAAAATTAAATGGCTTCAAGGATAAGGAAAGCTGCTGCTCCACCCACACAAACATTAACCGAATCAACATCAGTGTGGAGACCGTAGTTAAAACAGCCTTCAAACATAGTTGGTCCAGTTTTATAAATCCTGGAAGAATTAAGGCATTTTAAGGCTGATATACTCTAGGAACTAAAAGGCACAACAGATGAAATAAAATCGGATATGAAAATGGAATTGGAACAATTAAGGAGACGATGGACTTTGTAACTAAAGAAATTACAGCTATGAAACTAGACACAGAGAGTGTACAAGACAAACTGAAACAGAAATAATAACCAGACAGTTACAAGACATACAAGACCAAGCAAATGCATCCATATCAGCATTAGATCTAAAGTACAGAGAATATTGCCTTAAACTAAGAGGCATGCCAGAGTTATAGGAGGAAAATATCTTTAAGAAAGTGCTGATTGCTCCATCTCAATATGTAAATATTTCTAAGGCACAACACAAAGCAGATACAGATAAGATCTTTTGCATAAGGTCCAGGGTAGCAAAAGAGAAAAGCCTCCTTAGGGATGTCATAATGTCTTTCACAAAGATCTGCACAAAAGAATTAATACTCCAAAAAAGTTATATGGACACATTCACAATTTAGGGCAAAGAAGTTAAAATTTTTAATGATGTCCTGTTACAAATCATGAAATTGAGGCAAAAATACACATTTTTGATGCGGCTGTTATAATGATCAAATAAATTTTAGATGGCACAGAATTAAAAGCCTCTCATTCTGTTATCCTCAAAGAAGATACAATACAACAACATTGGAGAAAGCGAAAGACATCTGGATGGAACCCAAGAAAGAACAAGAACACTCTTATAAACAGGAGAGACACGTGATTGCACAGGACAAGGACAACGAAGAAAAGGCATCTCTAGGAAAAGCAATTCTTAAGAAAGAAATTCTTAACAAAGATTCTTTAGGAGATACTGAGAATGAAACAGAAGATTTAGAACAGGAGACAGGTGGCCAAGAAATAGAGAAGGATTGAGTTTAACTGTACTTACAAACACAAAATGCTGGCAATGATTCTCTCTGTGAATGTTAAAGTGCTAAATTACAGCGTTAAAAGAAGACATGTGTTTCATTATTTGAAAAGAGCCAAACTGGACTCAATTTGCTTGCAAGAATTTCGGATCTGAAACAGTGACGTAAAATATCTGAAGAATCCCAAATTAGGAAACTATTACACTGTTGCATATCAAAAGAAGAAAAGAGGAGTTGTGATATATGTCAACCCCAAATAGAATACTGAAGAAATATTTCATGATTCAGATGGACATTACTTTGGTTTAGAAGTTAATTTCTTAGATTTCAAACTTCTCATAGTTGGAATGTATGCATCAATTGTGAGAAAGGAGAGATTCTTTGAGAAACTAAGAAAAGAAATAGCAAGTACACCACTGAAAGAAATCAAGAACCTTTTTTAGTTCTTGAAGATATGAGTGGAGTCATCAATCTTACAGTGGACAGAGCTTCGATACAGAAAATTAAAGAGACCCAAGGGAAATTACCTAAATGTTTTTTCCATATGATGAAAAGCCTGTCATTACACAACATTTGGAATCATAAATATGGCTCTACTAGAGACTTTACACATTATTTTGATAGTCACAGATCTATGTCGAGATTGGATATGTTCTTATTATCAAAATTAGCACACATAAGAATTAAAGAGATGGAAATTTTACCAAAGATGATGTCAGATCACAATCCAATAAAACTAGAAAGCAAGAAAACTGGATAAGAATTGGAAACTCAACAACAGCTTATTAAAGAATGAAGAATATATTTAAAAATAATAGGAATATTGGGCTTATATTTTAAAGAGAATATGACAGATGATGTACAAAAGAGAATTATCTGGGACGCCAGCAAAGCTATGATTAGAGGACACTCTATTAAATCAGGAATGGAGAGTAAAGAAGAAGACTTGAACACATTCAAAAAATCAAGAAGTTAAAGAGTAAAGAGGATGATCTATGGAACACACCAGATGATAAAACCTTGACTGAACAGATTAAAATACTACAAAAGCAATTAGAGGTGTACTATTCTGAGAGATAGAGAAAAAGGTAAAAGCATGCCAATTGAAATAGTTTGAACATGCCAATAAACTGGGGAGATGGTTGGCATACAAATTAAGAAAAATAAGAGGAAAAAAAATTAATCTTGGAGATACAACATAAAGGCAGAAAAACTTCGGACCAAGAGTTAATTAATTTTTTTTCACAAGTATTATTCACAACTGTAGGAGAAGACACCACTCCCAGATAAAGAAAAGAACTATATTTTATCTTACCTAGAGAGGCAAAATTTAATAAGATCACAGAGGAAGAGAACATCTTAGAAACTACTATAACACCTCATAAAATATCCATTGTGATAAGTTGAAAATCCCCAAGCCCAGAAGGATTTCAGACCAATAGTATAAAGTATTTGAAGAAGCTTTGCTTATCCCTCTACCAAAAAAACAAAAAACAAAACAAAAACACCTTTAACCAGATAAAGAAAAAACAGAAACCCAAACTCATGGATAAATGCCTACATTACATTGATCCCCAAAGAGGGGAACGGTCCAATGCTTCCTGGCAGTTATAAGCCCAGGTCATTACTAAACATAGATTATAACACTTTTACAAGTATATTGGTGGAACAACTTTAAAAAAATACTACAAGCAACAATACACAAAGTCTAGAATGGTTTTCTACTAAAAAGGCAGCTAAGAAACAACATCAGAACTGTTCTAAATATGTTAGAGTACCTCAAAAAAACATAATGAAAAGAAATTAGCTATGTTGTTTCTGGATGCTGAGAAAGGTTTCAACAAGATGAACTGGCCTTTTATGTTGGAGCTATTAAAAAAATGAAGCATGGACCAAACTTTGTTGGCTGGATTGAAAAAATATATATAAATCAAAAAGCTCAAATATAAATCGAAGAAAACAAAACATCTTGAAATAGGAAAAGGGAGTTGCCAAGGATGTCCTTTATCTCTGTTATTATTTATCATTGTGTTGGAAGTATTAAATAGAAATATTCAATTTGATCCTGAAATAAAAGGAGTTGGAATAAAAGACCACACATATAAATTAAATGCATTTGCTGATGACTTAGTAATTTTCTTGGAAAACCTGGTGTAATCTATAAATAAATTGCTGCACAAATTGACAGAATTCAGTGAAATGACGATTTAAAATCAACAAAGACAAAATGGCAATATTAGCAAAAAATATGAGAAACGGTGAAGAGAGAGAATTGGTGGCCAAACCGGGATTCACACTGGAGAGAAAGTTTAAATATTTTGGAATTTGGATTTCCAAACAAAACATAAGTCTTTTTGAAAATAACTACATCAAGACCTGGAAAGAAATTAAACAAAACTTAGAAACATGGACTAATTTACACCTATCACTTCTAGGAAGAATTGCAGTGGTCAAAATGAATAAACTCCAAAGAATGAATTTCTTGTTTCAGAACCTCCCAATCGTAACTAATGACAGATCTTTCAAAAAATGGCAGAAAGATTTGTCAAAATTCATATGGGAGGGTAAAAAGTCACAGATAGGATGGAAATACTTAACAAATAAAAAGAAAAGTGGGAGCTGCAACTCTCTGGACTTGAAGTTATATTATTATCCCTTAGACTACTGAATGGCTTATATTACAAAAAACAAGACCCTAGAAGGAGCGGATTTAGATATTGGTTGGCATGCATATGTTTGGTATTATAAAGTGAAAATCACTACATTTGAAAATTACTACATTGAAAAATCTCTAATTTGGTCAAACTTTAAAAATAAAACATTCAGGAAAATTGTCGACATTGCCTCAGGAAGCTCATGAAGAAAATCAACGAGACCAAAGACTGGCTCAAATATAAGTGTAAGGGCATAATAATTAGGAAATAATTAATCAATAGCTTAATAGCAGGAACACTGAATTAGGAAAAACAGCAACAGGGCCAGGAAAACAAGAACAATGCTTATGCTTGCAGCTGGGTGCAGATAACAGGAAAATCAGCTTGTAGAACTTAGAATAACAGGAAGCTAAGTAGGGCAATGGTAGATAGAAAAAAAAGATAACTAACTGAGTAGGCTCAACAGGTGTTAAAGAGAGGTATACATTGTGGGTTGCAGTGTCCGGGGTAGGCCAAACTAGGCCAAGGGCAGGGGGAGGGACCACAAGAGATGAACTTTGATGACCGAGAGCCCCATATAGCTTCATTTTAATATTAAAAATCACACCCCCAGGGTGGGATCTGGTATTATAATTTGGGACCACCTATGTGGACATGCGCAGTGCTTGTATGCTGACATAATAATGTGTTCGTGACATAGTTCCTATACACATGTATTTGGATTAGCCAACAATTAGCATTTCTTGCTTCTGTAATAGATGCTTAGCAGGGTATAAAGCTACCTGCGTGTAGCCATTTTCTTTGGAGCATATATTTTTAGCGCCTCATGCACAACTGCTCCTCCATTGTACAAGAGAAAAATAAGTTCCTTTCAATTTTGCTGCTAATTCACTTGTGGTCTAAATTCATGCAGTCACATAAGGACTTCTTGATTCAAGAACAACCAAATAAAATTTGCATAAAATCTTGAGTAGAACTTCCTCAATTAGGATATAATTGCATCTGGTTCCCACATATGCAGTTGACTGAAAGATTCAAAAGGAGCTTAAAGCGAGAGGGATTTGAATTAAGCCAACACCAAAGCAGATTTGAGAAAATAGTATTTGGAGATACTAGACATATGATATCTAAGATATATAAGCTACTGCTCCATTCAAACCAACAAGAGGATATTATTAAAGAAACTATGATAACGTACGCAAGGAATGTAGGACATGAAATTGTACTAGAGCTCTGGGAAGATTTGTAGATAAAAACAAATAAATTCATGGCATCTCAAGATTTAAACGAAAACCATTTTAAAAAGTTTTATAGCTGGTACGTAACCCCCACAAGGTTGGATAACATGTCCACTGATTAAAGGTTCCTGGAATAAAGTACACAAAAATCATGTTAGACATCTTTCCAGAAAATACCTCACCACAACCTGAATTAGTGTTACTAAACACTACCAAAAATTTAGAAGCAGTTCCTGTAAGAAAATAGTGGAGAATACTGCTAGTTAAGGTCACCGCAGCTAGAATAACTTTTGCGAAATCTTGGAAGGACCCAGCTATTCTGAACATGGCTAGTTAAAGTTCTTGATATGAAAGAATTGGACAGTCTCTCACAATGTATTAAAGCAAAGTTCAAGGGAGTATTGGAAGAATGGCCTCTGGAAATGGGGAGGAGGAACAATAGGCAGCATAAATAGGGTGAAAAGAAAGTATATTACAAGGGACTTGATTAAAAACAGAAAGTGAAATATAATTCCATATTGAGTAAGAAGGAAGACAAGGGAAACTTTTATAAGAGGAACTAATTATAACATCAATTAATATAGTTTGAAAATTATTTTTTGTTCAAATTCAAAGAAATTGTGATACTTGTCATTGTCTCAAACCTTTTATATTTTCTTCTCATTTTTTTTTGCTTTGCTTTAAAAGATCTGTAAGAAAATTCTTCTCTAATAAAAAATATAAATAAAAAAGAAACCCTAATCAATATGTCTCTAAGCTAAATGTATGGTTTAAAAAAGTCATCAAATTTGCAAAGACTGTATGAGAGTCACAGATGTCCAAAAAGTCTCTTCTATTGTTTTAAAACATTTAGGGTTCAATATTTTAAGAAATATTTCTGCTTCTGGGGGACAGTGTATCTCAAAACTTTTGCTGTTTGTGCAGTTAGGAATCCATTTCTGTCCCGAATTATGAAGACATGAGATTGAGGGGTGGGGTGGGAAATTAGAAAACCATATCAATTGGTTATGCCTGCACTTCATGATGCACTATTTGGGACAGCAGTTCTTGGTTATGCTGTTGTAATACAAATGAAGAGAAATATCTTCAGAAACAAATTAAAAAGAAGGAAGCAATGCTTCAGAGAAAACTGAGGTAGTTGAAAGATGTCACACCTGATTACATGGGGATGTAGCCAATTTAATGTGTACAACTGGATTTCCCTGCTTCCACTTCACCTTAGCAGCCCTTCTAGCACTCCTGAAAATACCACACAAAGAATGAGAGGATGCTGCTGAGATGACAAGAGATGTTGTGTGGGGGAAGTCCCCCAAATTGGGCACAGGTACCTTCCATGAGTGAGGAACTTCCAACCAAAGAAGGTAGGTCCTAGATCCACTCCACAGAATTTGTAACAACATTACAAATTCAAGCTATCTATCCAATGTCAGTCAGAGCAGTCAGCCAATGAGCAGCTGATAAGGGCCAGCAGCAAACAATAGTTCCACAATGCAATTCCTTATTTTAATCTAGCAAGGTAACAGACTCGAAACAAATACGAGGCATAACAATACAATACAATACAATCCTAGGTCAGAGACACAGAAGGAGAAACGATCAGTTAATCATTGACAAGTTCTGAAAGGGAATGGCTGGGCTTTTATAAGTTCACAGATTAGTGCAGCTGGTGCCTAATTAACTCGTATCTGTTATAAATTTGTTGAGATCTGCGTACGCTTCCCTTTTGGTGTCTATGCTCAGCAAATGTGGGTATAGGTGAGTTATCTTCTGTGTCAGAAGGAGCAGGGCTCTCTGCTGGAGCTGGGACTGCTCCCTGTTCTGTCTCTGGGGTGGGTGGCCCTGTTTCCACTGTTTCAGTCTCTGAGTCAGAGTCTATGTCTAAGTCCTGAAAGCAAGGCATGACACTATTTCTGGAAACACAGAAGTTATGTTTCTTCATTCAGTTGAAAGATGTTTTCTTTCAAGTGGGACATTTACTTAACCATTGATATCTAACGACAATAATAATAATAATAATAATAATAATAATAATAATAATAATAATAATAATATTTATTTCTATCCCGCCTCTCCACATGGATCGAGGCGGTGAACAACATTAATACATTAAATATATTAAAAGACATTAAAAAACATTTAGGGAAATGCATCCACACTAGTGATAACAATTCTTGCCCTATCAACATGTTCTCCCAAATGCACGATAGCTAAAAATGGGCCTGGGGAAGTGCACACTCTGCTCCCACCTCAACATCAATAACCTATTTTGCAGAAATAGACCAAACAAGAAAGGAAGAGGAATATCCTTATATGTCAAGTATGTTTTTACCTGTGAAGAGATCCATGACTTAAATCCAGGAAGCCAGGTCAAGAGCATATGGGTAAGAATTAAGGGAGTGAGAAACAATAAGATGTGATTGTGGGGGTTTGCTACAGGCTTCCAGGCCAGCCTGAGGACTTGGATGATACCTTCCTGGAGCATGTGTGGTCATCTACACATTCAAAAAGGAGAGATGCAGTAGTAAAGGGAGATTTCAACTATCCTATGTTGGCAGTCAAATTCTACCAAGACTGCAATGTCCAATAGGTTCCTTGCTTGCCTTGCAGACAATTTCATGGTGCAGAAGGTGGAAGACGTGACAAAGAGATCAACCATTTTAGATCTGATCCTGACCAACCAGGATGACCTTGTTGATGAGGTGGTGGGATCCTTAGTGGGGAGTGACTATGCAATTTTGGAATTTGTCATTCAGAGGGAAGGAGAAGCCAAGTGTAGCCAGACATGCATTCTGGACTTTAAAAAAGCTGATTTCTATAAGCTCAGGGAGTTACTTGCTGAAATTCTGTGGTCAAGAATACTGAAAGAGAAAGGAGTTCATGATGGATGGGAGTTTCTTAAAAGTGACATACTGAAGGCACAATTTAAAACTGTGCCAATAAGGAGGAAAAATGGCAGGTGTCTAAAGAAACCAGAACGATGAAAGAACTCTCAGTTGTGCTAAATGTTAAAAGAAACATGTACAGGAAATGAAAAAATGGTGAAATCACTAAAGACAAATTCAAGCAAATAGCCAGGATATGTAGGGAGAAGATCAGAAAAGCTGAAGTGTAGAACGAACCCAGGCTTGTCAGAGACATTAAAAACAATAAAAAGGCCTTTTTTAGATATGTCCGTAGCAAAAGGAAAAACAAGGGAATGATAGGGACGCTGTATGGAGAACATGTCCAATTACTAACAGGGGGAATAGAGAAGGCAGAACTACTCAACACTTTCTTTGCTTCAGTTTTCTTCCAAAAAGATAGAAGTACTAAACCTGGAGGGTGGGGAGCAGGTGAGGGGGGGAATGCAGCACAGATAGGTAGAGAAGTAGTACAGGAATACCTGGCTAAACTTGATGAATTCAGGTCTCCAGGGCAAGATGAATTACATCCAAGGATATTAAAAGAGCTGGCAGAAGTCATTTCAGAACCACAATAATCTTTGAGAACTCTTGGAGAACAGGAGAAGTCCCAGAAGACTGGAGGAGGGCAAATGTTGTCCCCATCTTCAAGAAGGGAAAAAAGAGGACCCAATTAATTATCAACTGGTCAGCCTGACATCAATACCAGGAAAAATCCTAGAGCAGATAATTAAACAGTCAGTTTGTAATTACTTAGAAAGCAATACCGTAATCACTAAAAGTCAAAATGTATTTCTCAGAAATAAGCCATGCCAGATTAATCTTATCTCTTTTTACAATAGAGTTACAAGCTTGATACATGAAGGGAATGCTGTGGACATAGCATATCTTGATTTCAGTAAAGCCTTTGACAACATTCCCTATGACATACTTGCAAAGAAACTAGTAAAGTGCAGGCTGGACAGGGCTAATGTTAGGTGGGTTTGTAATTGGTTGACTGATTGAACCCAAAGGGTGGTCACCAATGGCTGCTTTTTGTCATGGAGAGAAGTGACTAGTGAGGTGCCACAGGGTTCTGTCCTGGGCCCAGTGCTATTCAATATCTTCATCAATGACTTGGATGAAGGAATAGAGGGCATGCTGATTAAATTTGCAATGACACCAAATTGGGTAGGGTTGCTAATATGCCAGAGGACAGGATCAAAATTCAAAATAACCTTGACAGATTGGAGAGCTGGGCCAAAGCTAACAAAATGAATTTCAACAGAAAGAAAGGTAAGGTTCTACATTTAGGCAGAAAAAATGGACTGCACAAATATAGGATGGGAGACATGTGGCTGGATAGCAGTATGTGTGAAAGGGATCTAGGAATCTTGGTAGATCACAAGCTGAACATGAGTCAGCAGTGTAATGCAGCAGCCAAGAAAGCCAATGTGATTCTTGGTTGCATCAATAGGAGTATGGTGTCTAGATCGAGGAAGGTAATAGTACCACTCTATTCTGCATTGCTTAGGCTTCATTTGGAATACTTTGTCCAGTTCTGGGCACCTCAATTCAAAAAGGATATCGACAAGCTGGAACGTTTCCAGAGGAGGGCAACCAAAATGGTGAAGGGTCTGGAAGCCATGCCTTATGAGAAGCGGCTTAGGAAGCTGGGTACGTTTAGTCTGCAGAAGAGAAGGTTAAGAGGGGATATGATAGCCATGTTTAAATATTTGAAGGGATGTCATGTTGAGGAGGGAGCGGGCTTGTTTTCCACTGATCCAGAGACTAGGACAAGGAGTGATGGATTCAAATTGCAGAAAAGGAGATTCCACCTGAACCTCAGGAAGAACTTCCTGACGCACAGAGCTGTCTGGCAGTGGAATATGCTGCCTTGCAGTGTGGTGGAGTCTCCTTCTTTGGAGGTTTTTAAGCAGAGGCTGGATGGTCATCTGTTGGGAATGGTTTGATGGGTGTTCCTGCATAGCAAGGGGTTGGACTGGATGGACCCTTCGGTCTCTTCCAACTCTATAATTCTATGATTCTATCCCTCTGTGTGCTGCTCTGATTTCAGATCCTCAACATTGCCACTGCCCAGGCCATTTTCCTGCTCCAGAGATCAACCAGGGTTTGGACAGCATTGCCTATCAAGGTGACAGTGAAGTGGGACATCATGAGCATCACTGAAGTCCAAGAAGGAGCTGAGTTGCAGGAGTACTGACTTTCCCAGGAACTACAGGAGCTCTTCCAGTGCTCCTGACACTTGAACCATCCTCATGGATTGCAGTAGCAGTATAATATTCTTCTCCTTTCACCAGACCCTCCTCAGTCTCCACTACCAACCTTTCTTCTGGTCTCTGAGAGGTATTGCTCTATAATGGAGACACAGAAAATATGTGGAACTACCAGATTATGTTGGATTGCAATGCCTCCTGTCTTTCACCACTGGCAGTATTGGCTAGGTTTGATGTGAGCTGTAATCCAACAATATTCAGACAGCCACAAATTGACCTCATGCCTGTAATAAAATTTTGGTAGTAGTTCATACTTTTGTGGCTAAGGACAGCTCAATATTCCTCGCTGGAGCAGTTCCTGCTTTCTGCTCTTCATAGATTCAGCCATGATTATACCCGTCCTACTAATATGCAAAACCAACCACTACAGTGTATACTCTGTGTGCAGCTGATTTCAAACAATGTTTAATATTCTAGTTGTAAACACTAGAATGTTGTTGTAAACACATTTCTTGTATTTCTTGTTGTAAACACAGGAAAGAACATCCAAAGAGGAATCTGACAGGATTGATGTTTCTTTTTCAAAATTTACCTATATTAAAAAATGAAAAGCCATTTAAAATCTGGGAGCAAGAATTAAGTAAATTCATTTGGAACGGGAAAAAATCAAGAAGCAAAATGAAATATCTACAAGAGACAAAAGAAAAAGGAGGATTGAATCTACCAGATCTTAAACTTTATTATGAATTTTTTCCTTAATATGGCTCACAGAGTGGATTACTTTATCTAATTCAAAACTATTGAATCTGGAAGGATTTAATCTTTATTATGGATGGCATGCATACCTATGGTATGAAAAACATAAGGTCAATAAAGAATTTATGGATCATTACGTTAGAAGAGCAATTCTTAAGATCTGGTTAAAAGTCAGAAATAAGTTATATCAACAGCTCCCCTACTGGGTTTCTCCTCATGAAGCATTTTTTAGATTAGAAAAAATACAAATGAAAGACCGGGTTACATATAAAGATATACTTTAAAAAGAGGGAAATAATATAAAATTAAAAAATAGAGAAGAGTTGGTTACATATGTTTACACAACACATTGGCTTTTATGTAGACAACTGGTAGAAAAATACAAAATGGATAATAAAAACATGGGAATATCACTAGAAGAAACTGAATTTGATAAAATAATGAAGCCAGGAACAAAACGCCCGTTAAGTAAAATTTATAAAATTCTTTTAAATTTGGAATTAGAAAAAGAAACAGTAAAGGATAATAGGATAAAATGGGCTCAAGATGTAGGATACTCAGTTACATTAGAACATGGGAAAACGCCTGGAAAATAAATCAAAAATTTATGAGAAGCTACAATCTGAAATAAAATTTTATTAAGATGTTCTATAGATGGTACTTAACCCCAGTACAAATATCAAAAATGAGTAAAAATAATGTTGGAAATGCCAAGAAATTGGGTCTTTCTTTCACAGCTGGTGGCGATGTAAAAAAGCGAGAAAATTTTGGGTACAAATTCATGAGCATATTACAAAGCTTTTAAAAATTAAGTTTCCAATGTCACCAGAGGTATATTTATTGAATATATTTGATAATTTAGATGCAACATTAAGGAAAAAATATTGAAGAATATTATGTTATATGATTTATGCGGCCAGAATTATATTTGCTAAAAATTGGAAAGAGACAAATATACCACCAATGGAAGACTGGATGTTGAAACTATATGAGTGGGCTGAAATGGATAAACTGACGCTAATGTTAGAAAATAAATCTAAGAGTACTTTTAAACAAGAATGGGAAATTTTAACTCCTTTGTGGAAGGAAAAGTGGGGAGGGTACACCGTAGTAGGTTTTTATGAATAAACCTCGTAAGATCGGACATGAGACTTAGTAATATTAAGACTTATAATGTAAGTTTATAAAACTGGTTAATAAATCAAATAAATTGATGGAGAATACAGAAACTGTATTTTTTAAAGAAGCTGTTGATTAGACCTGAGGTCATGAAGTACAATAAAGAATATGGGAAAACACGTTTATAAGTCAGGATTAAAATACACATATGATTAAATCACATAACGGAGAAGAGAAAGGAAGTCATTATTTGTTCGTCCTAGTAATAAGTAGTCAAGATGTTGTAATGTAGTAGATTTCAAGTCAGATATAGAAAGGGGAAGGGAAGTATGGTAAGGAATTCCCCTTCACTCTCTGATATATCAATGTATTTTTTGTTTTTTGATCTTTTCTTTTTGATCTTTTTTCTTTAGTGTTGTTAGTTATGCTTTATATTTTATTTCACATATGAAATATGAGAGTTGGATCATATCTGTATGTATGTATAATGTATGTATAATATATATTATCTTTCATATTTCATTCTTCAAACTTATTGATTCACTCATTTAGATACTCAATGTTTTGTTTGTAAATTATAATTAAAAAAACAAAACAAAAAAAACAAAGAGGAATCTGACAGAAGGAGCATATAACTGCATTATTTATTGACTACACTCGCTCCTTACTGATTTCTAGGCCCAGTTCTAAGTTCTGGGCTTGACATCCTGGCAGAAGGATCTCTGAATGGAGTTCCTGAATTTGTTTGTACAAACACCTGCAAGTAAATAGCACATCCTCCCACCAGAAGCTCATAGCCTTTGCTAAGGAATTTAAAGTTAGACTTAGTGTTTATGGGAAGATGGTTTGAACAGGGAGAGGGGCACTTGCTCAGTCATTTCGAAGTGAGACATCTGCACAGTTCAGGTCACAGGCTGCTGCAGCCTTCTTCATAAATGAAGTCTGATTTTTAGTTCCTTATTAAAAACTCTCCTCTGAGTCTCCCTGGCTTCAGAGAATAGGTGGTTGGGTACATTGGATTAAGACTTCCCTGTCATTGTAGTGTGACTGGGTGCAATTCAAAATTCTGGTCATAAACTGTAAGGCCTTATACAGCTGAGATCCAGGCTGACATACTGTTTGCTGGAATCCTGTTGTTTAGCATGGGCTAGAATAGACCCATTCAATCAGATGCTGAACAGTGAGTCAACACACTGATAAATCCAATTGATTCAATGACTCTGCTCTAGTTAGGAATGACAATAAGATTTAGGCCCATTTCCATGCATATGAGTCTGCCTTTGTTCTAAAATCTCCTGGGAAGTTTTTCTCTGTATCCCATGGTACTCAAGAGATCTATCTGGTGAGAATACAGAAAAAGGCCTTTCTAGGTGACAGCTCCCACCATCTGGAACTCCCTTCCTAGAGAGGCTAGACTAGCGGTCTCCTTGCTATTTTTTCACAGGCAGGTGAAGACTTTTTTGTTTCAGCAGGGCTTTTGAGCACTTACTGCTCTGGGAAAAAGGGCCTTTATGAACATTAATAAGGAGGAAGGGGAGAGAGATGAATTTAGTAGCACCTTTAGCTTAATTTAATTTAGTGGGCTGGAATCCTCTACGCACTACATTGTTATGTAACAACATAGTGACTCCCAGCATGATGCCCCCCCCACTTATCAGGTAGCAGCAGCAGCAGTAATTGATGGGGTCTGTCCTGTTCCCCTTTTGCTCAGGAAGTGGCTAAATAATGTTCCCGTCCGCTCCCACAAGCAATCTCCAGTGAGACAGGCAGAAACAAGGCCCTTATTGCAATTCCTCCTCATGCCAGATATTGTTCACAGAAGGAGATGGATGGGAAAGTCAGCCAGTTGCTTCTTGAACAACAGTGGAATAGAGCACCCATATAGCACAGCAAGTGCTGACTGCTAAGTTGGAACTAGAGAACTTGCACGGCCCCTATGTATCTTCTAAATGAGGAGAAAATAAGCGGAATCAGGAATGTGAAGCAGTCATGAATGTATAACTCCAGGTTACATATTTGTAACAATCCAACAGGATTCTGGTTATGAATATTAATGATGCTATGGCCCCTTCTCCAATCTCTGCTCCTTTGACTGGTTTTATATTTTTTATTTAAAATTCTGGTACTATTCTTAGTTATTTTGTTATTTAAAATTGTTTGATGTTTTCATACTATCATTTGTCTCAGGTATCTGATATCCTGATACTAAAGGTGGAGGCTGTCTTCAACAAACTTAACTGATAGCCACGGACATGAATATTTTTAACCAGGTAGAATGGGAATATATGTTTTTAGCTGTAGCTTTATATGAGTTCTTTCAGTGAATATAGGGATAGAATACATTATATTTATAAAGATGGTGAAATATGAAATGTGCTTCCTTATTATGCATTAAAGCGACGTCACACCAGCCTGTTGCCCTGCAGCAATATCATTTCTTAAGGAAACAAAAACATACTGGCAGAGAAACAGTCATTATCACGCCTCTTGGCAATAACGCTATGCTGTCGGTTTGGTGATGCACATTGCTGCAATCAGTCTTCTGCACCACTCCACTGGCCCTGCCTCCCTTCCCCTGTCCATGCTACTTAATTCATGTGGTATATTTTTTCTTTTTCCTTTTTCTTTGTATAATTTCAGCAACTCATGAGACTTCCCCCTTGTCCTTTTAGCACTGTGTTTTCCTGTTGTGTCACCATTTTGCCACTTCACTCTTCCAGAGTCCAGGTTGGCTGTTTTACTGTTATGGTGTAATTGCTGTGTGCTGTGTACAATTACACCAAAAGTAAAAAAAAATTAAGTACTGGGGAACAGAGTAAAAGGGACATTGTTCATCTGCACCATGATGTCCTCTTTATCCAGACACTGGAAGTTCAGTGACCTCACCCTGCTTGGGGATAGGGAGCAGGTAAAGGGGACAACAACATGCACTGACACCACATGACTGCCACAATATCAGAACTGCAGCAGAATGATATAATTGCACCAATACACAATAATGGAAAAGCAGTGTTATTGGAGCCATGAAAGAGATGACCTAATAATGATGGGAATGCAATTCAACGACAGGAGAGTGATGTCATCATGCGATACAGAGAGATCAAAACCTGAACTAAGCCAATGCAATTGTGCAACAAACCAGTGTGTGATAAAGCTCGTAGAACAGGGAGGTAAGAAAGAGTGTCTGAATATACTTAGACATGTTATAGCACAATACACTCTGAAAAAGAATACACTAAGACTCTGCACCAAAAAAATTTAAACCATTGTGAGATTTTTTTTTTTTTGCCCTTGTGTGAGAACAGAACATATGAGTACTTTTTCTACATCAGCAGTAATAACAACAACAACAATGGATTTTGCCCAATAAAATATTTTGTGCAAAACATTATTTTTTGCATAAAAAGCACATTTTCACAGAAGCCCCCAAATGCTTTTTTTTTTGGCAAAAGTATTCAAAATATTGCCCAGCCAGAAGAAATTACTCATGTATCAGGATGAAATAAGCAAAGATTTAAACATGATTGAATTGAGATGAAATTGACATAGGAGATAAGGGCATAGATGGGCCACGAATATTCATTCATTGTCTCCTCTCCAAAAATTGTTCTGGGTCCCCCGCAACAAAGTTTCCCAGATGGAACTCCTAACAGGGGGTGTGTACTTAATGTAGGCTGTTCAATTCCTCTGTTGTTTAGAAACCATTTCTAACTTAGAAGAAATAATCTATTCAAGCCAAAATAACTCCATATAAATAGCAGTGAAACACAATCAAAGCGGTGTGCTACACAAAGTAATTGGGGATTGAATAAAAATAAATCTAGAGAACTTCGTCCATTTCTTACTTTCTCCATTCCAACCTATGTTGTCCAAATATGACAGTCAGTTTCTAACCATATGAACATGGGCAAAATTTGGGCTCTTCCTTAAAATATGAAGTGGATGTGATGCAGGACCATAAAAACTTGTTTGTCTTGTAAGTTCTTGTAACCACATCTGTGGTTATGTGTTGCAACTCAGCACTATATCTCTGGTTTCTTTCTGTTGCTCCTTTGCTAGCAGATGGACAGAGTTCAGCATAGCAGAAACTGATCTTGACAATACATAACACATGTAATAAATACAAAATGTTTCCTCTCATTTGAAAACTTATCTTTCTGATTACCACACGCAGAGTTTTCAGTCACATAAACTCATAACTCTCATGCTCTTGATGGTCCTGTGAACTATGAAGGCTACACAGTTAGGAAAACTATGTAAACTTTCCAACCAGAAGGAAGGCAAATTGTTGCTGAGATAAGAAGAACTATTTGGGCGGTTCAGCTCTCCCAGCTTCAATGAGTAGCCCCATCCCTCTGTTGCCCACAAGAGAATTCTCAAGCCAGTTATTCTGGCAGCAACAGGTCCACAGAGATGAGAATAGGAAATATTCAGAGGATGTCTTCTAGGAGTTTATCCTTATGCAGCATCTTGCAACGTGCATCAGTTCTGCCAAAGTGTAAATCATAGCTACTCAGGTGAGAATCACAAACATCCAATTAAAAAGTATACTATATCAGATACAATTGCTATCTGGAACTAGAAGGCTTAAGTTCTGTTGTACACTTCAGGTTGCAAAAGGGAAGATTTTTCAGATCCAAATATATAATTTGTAATAAATAACTCAGAGAAAAAGAAAACTCACAAAGAAATTAGGCACAGGATCAAATGAATCACATTTATTCTCAAATACTCATTCTGCAGAAGAGAGTGCTCATAAAGAGGACACCCCCCAATATTGAATACCTCATGTTTTATTCCCTATCCTGATGCAAGTTTTCCCTCCCCTGGAATCCCATTGGACAGAATCCCAGGGGTCACAAACCTATCAGAGCCACCTAAAAAGTTACATTTTCCCTCTCTCCCTAGTTACAGTGTATATGATCACTCATTAACCATTCCTCTTCCTCGTGCATCATGTTACATCCCAGGTGTCTCATCAGTAGTTTCTAGGTACCCCTTTTGTGCTCTGCCGTGCCTCCATAAATCACTCTTTACATAGGCCTTGTCTTGCCCTCCTTATTGAGACCTTGCCTTGCCCTCCTTGTGTTATCTTGAGAAATACCAGTTACTCTTTCAAGGTCCTTGGGAGACCCTACCATCTCTAAAAATCTTCCTTGTTAGACTTTATTTTATTACCAGGGCTCAAATACAAAATATAATAAGATATATGTGTAAATACGTCTAAAATGTGTTATACTCATAAGCTAATACATATATGTGAGCAATACATGTTAATAATACTTGCAAAAACTAAAATGTATTTTATTTCTCTCATAATTAAACAACACTAGACTCCCCATTTGAAGTCCTTCTAGAAGTGGAATTTGCCAAATCCTTAACCTAACTTGACACTTAGATAATTTCACACTCAGTTAATATCATTATATATCCATAACAAGTCTTTCCAATTGAGTTTACCAATTTTTTTCCAAAAAAAAAATTGATGTATGACCATATGGGTGATTGTTCTGTCTTAATATACAATGTACTAAGGCTATTATTGACTTTTTGAAGGTCATTCTTGTAACGGATGTGGCCGTCATGTCCTGCCACTATATGTCTCTCAAAAAAACCCATTTCCACTGTCCATGATGTTTATTGGAACATAAGAGGCTAGTTAACAACTGTGGCTGGAGTCAATAATCTGCATCACCCATCTGTGTTGTTAAAACACATCCATGCCCGGTGCCCAATGGCAGCTCCTCCAGGTTCACGCCCTCCTAACTTCTAGGTTGTTTTATTTTGTTGGAATAGCCTCTCTCTATTAGTTATTTTGATCCTTTTGAATTTCCTGCCTGTCCTTTGATATTCTAACTACATTCCCTACCCTAGTAACCTGCAGGCTAATCCTAGTAAATCACTTGTTGTTTGCTATCACCCGAACACAAGCAACTGTTTCCTAGCTAGGCTGGTTAAATGCTATTTAATGCCCCAGCCGTTAAACAATGGAAACACCTTGAGTCTCTAAGAACTTTCTGTTATGTTCCCATTTATCCCTGTCATACCCAGCAAATCCTATGTACATACACATTTCCCACATCCCATATACAATAACATGGCATGGAGAGAGCACGACGTGACAGTGGCCTAGGGCTGCCAGTTCAAGATTTTCCTAGGGCCTGAGGTTTCTGGGCCCAAACTTGAAACATAGGGACCGCACCTACTGATGTCCTTAAGTGTTATGCATTAAGTATCAATCCTAATTGTTCATAGTTGCCATTCAGTCACACTCAATACATTTTCCTGTTTGAGAATTAAGACAGAAATTTTAAGTAATGGGGCTGTTCTCAGATCAAGGTGAAAGGAAGGGATTATTCCTTCTCACTTAGGTAGATAGGAAACATTTAACCTACCCTACTCGATCCACGAGGTTGTAATGGTTTGAGTGCTGAACTATGACTCTGGAGACCAGAGATCAAATTCCCAACCAAGCGATAGAAACCCACTAGATGTCAGGACCCTGGAACTCCAGGACACAAGCTCTGAGTCTGAGCCAGAGGCCCTGGAGCCTGCTGCACCAGCACAGCCCACCCCAGAGGCTGCCCCAGGCACAGAGCCCTTGGCCCCAGTAGTCCCAGCAGCAGAGCCAGGGGCTGCCTCAGACCCAGCCAAGCCAGAAGAGTCAGATAGTGAGATTCAAGAGAGGTGCCTACTTACCAGCAGCATCGGGAGCAAAAGAGTGCTCTCAGGAGGTCAGAGCGTTTAAATAGAAAACGCCAGGCAATCAGGATCCAGCTGAGATAACACCTGGAGGAGTGACCTGCCTATAAAAGCACTCACTCAGCCTTGGGTCTTGGTTGGCTCACAACCGTCCGTTTTGGGGGGGGGGTGCGCGCGCGCGCGCGCTTGTCGTGTATCTTGGATCCCTGCTTTGCCTCCTGGAATGCTGCCCAACCTGCTGGAACGTCGCCTCCTTTGGATCTCGGACCGGCCCTGGTAACTTCTCTTGCTTGAACAAACTCAGACTGTTCACTGAGAACCTGGCTGTGACGTAACAGCCAGGAAGTCTCCTTGCTGCCAGAAGCTCTTTTATTTACTGCTGCCTTATCTATTCATTTGCCGTTCGCCCAGAAAGCTCTTTGATTTATTGCCTTATTTGTGAGAGACTTGTTAACCGGCTTTTGAGGCTGCTTGCCAGGCCTTGGCGTTGACACTAGGTGAACCTGGGCAACTTGCTTGTGGTCAGAAGGTGCATGAAAAGCAAAGTGGAGCATAAGCCTTGTACTACTGGGATAGAAGGAAGAAACTAATAATAATAATAATAATAATAATAATAATAATAATAATAATAAAATTTATTTCTATCCCGCCTCTCCCAAATGGATCGAGGCGGCATTACAAAACATATAAATATTAAAACATCAAAATGTAGCCTACCCTCCCCACTCACCAACCCTACCATCCCCCCAACACACCAACTATTAAAACAGATTAAAATAAAATTAAAACTAAAAGTTAAAAACAAAACAATTAAAAACAATTAAAAACAAAGGGACAATTGATGAGAGGCAGTGGAACACTAGTCTGGGAAGGCCTGTCGGAAGAGAACAGTCTTGACTGCTTTTTTAAAGCAGTCAAGACTGGTAATGTGCTGGGTCTCCTCCGGCAGGCCATTCCATAACCTGGGAGCGACTGAAGAAAAGGTCCTCTGGGTAACCGCAGCCAACCTAGTTCTGATTGGCTGCAGTAGATTCCTCCCAGAGGACCTTAATGTGCGGGGCGGATTATATGGGAGAAGGCGATCCCGCAAGTAGGCTGGCCCCAAGCCATGAAGGGCTTTAAAGGTAAAAACCAACACCTTGTACTGTGCTCGGAAACTAATAGGCAGCCAGTGTAAAGACTTCAATATAGGTGTTATGTGGTCAGTTTTAGATCTTCCGGTGACCAAGCTGAGTGTAATCAGCTTTCACATGGGAAACACTCTATGTGGCTAGTCTAAACAACTACAAGCAGCTTTGCTTTCTCACCCTCTGGTGGTGGGAAAATGTGCAGCCAGGAGTAACAACACATCTCGTATTGTGACACTCCCCTACTCCTTGCGTAACATTTTCAGCCACCATGCACTGGAGACTCCATCAACCCCAGTTTGCTAACGTGTTGACCAAATGCATTAGCAGGAAGTGGTTTAGTAAACACATCAGCTACATTTTCTTCTGAAGACACATAGGTAAGGGACACTTTTCCTTCTTGTACATATTGTTTCACATTGTGAAATTTGATGTCAATGTGTTTTGATCGAGAAGACACCCAGTCAGACACTGCCATTTGAATGCAGGCTTGTGAATCACAACATATTTGTATTGGCAATGGCACAGACACATGCAGGTCTTGTAGTAACTGCAAAATCCAAACCAACTCAGTACAGAGCGCAGATAGGCTCACACATTCTGCCTCTGCAGTTGATAAAGCAAGACAAGACTGTTTTTTAGACTTCCAGTCGATTGCTACACCACTGTATTTGACAAGAAAACCAGTTGTGCTTTTGCGGTCCACAATATCCTCAGCAAAATCACTGTCTGATGAACAGACAAGGTTTGGCATCTGATCAGGACAAATGCTTAGGCAATAATCAAGGGAACCTTTTAGGTACCTTAGTACCCTTTTCACACCCTGCCAATGATACTGGGTTGGCTTAGCACACGCTCTGCCCAAAATGTTGACACTTAGAGCAATGTCAGGCCGGCTGGTACCAGCTAAGTACAAAAGGCTCCCAATGACAGACTAATACAGGTGTATATCAGGAAATAATTCCTCACAGATATTTTTCAAAAAACCTGGCACCATTGGAGTTTGTACCGGATTGCAGTCAGACATTTGACACAATTCTAACAATTTTACAATCTTTTGTTTCTGACACAGCAGAATACCATTTTCAGTTCTCTGTACTTCAATTCCAAGAAAGTTCTGTACTAGGCCTAGGTTTTTCACCTGAAACTTTTTCCCCAGCTCTTTCTCAAACACTTGTGCTTGTTTTTGTGTAGCACTGACCAAGCACAGATCATCCACATATGCAAGGAGAATTTCCAAACTCTCCCCTTTCCCCCGAACATATACACAGGGATCAGCAAGGCTTTGTTTGAACCCGCACCCTAGCAGGGCATTGTGTAAACAAATATTCCAACACCTGGCAGATTGCCGTAACCCATAAAGCGATTTCTTCAAAAACCAAACTTCACTTTCTCTCCCTCAACTACAAACCCATCAGGCTGAAGCATGTACACTTCTTCCTCCAAATTAGCATTGAGGTAGGCAGTGGAAATGTCAAAGTGTGTGATAACAGCTTTTTTCTGAGCTGCTATGGAAAACACCAACCTGATGGACTGTGCTTTCACAGTCGGGGAGTAGATCTGATCCAGATCACTGATATCTTGCAAGAACCCGCGTGCCACTAGGCGCGCTTTATATTTCACATGTCCATCAGCAGTGGGTTTCAACTTGTAGACCCATTTGCTGTCAATTGGCTTCACACCCTTGGGCAAATCACAAAGAGAATACACATCATGCTGAATAATGGAATCCATTTCACTCTGCATTGCATCCCACCAGGGTTCTGCCTGTTGCTCAGGCATTTTCACAACATCAGCAAAGCACTGAGGCTCACAGTTTACAGCACACACACGAACTGCGAGAGACTCAGGGAAAAACGTTTAGGTGGAATGCCTTTCATTTTTCTTTGAGACCGTCTGGGGATGGGACAATCCTGCAAAAGCTCGTCCCTGTCCTCAGCACTGCGAGACCTCTTCACTGAGCCCTCGCGTTCTCTCTCCCCTGTGCAAGACCCTCGCACATTACTTACAGCTCTTCTCCTCCACGTGCCTCTCTCCTCTTCTGTTTTGACCCTTGAGGAACTGGGAGCGGAGGCTGGGAGTGGAGCAGAGACTGAAGGCTGTACTGGCTGAGAAGCTGGCAGACCAGCCACAGGGAGAAAAACTTCAGACGCTGCCTGAACACGCGACCAATTAGCGTGTTCCTCAAAAGAGGCATTTCTAGACACCACACAGGAATTGCCACCAGCATAAAAACGATACCCTTTGCAGTTGGGCTCATAGCCAACAAAACGCATATGCTGGGCTGGCTCCCCCTTCCTTCTTTGCCCCTTGGGGATGTGCACCCAAGCAAAACTCCCAAAAACTCTAAGATGTGCAATGGAAGGTTGTTTACCAAACAAACATTCATAGGGAGTAGCATTAACCACAGAACTCCACAGCCTGTTGTGTATGTAACAGGCAGTCAGAATTGCCTCACCCCAAAAACTCAGAGGCAGATCTGCATCAAGCAGCAAACTATGCATTTGAGTCTGCAGAACCCCTGCATTCCGCTCAGCCACTCCATTTTGATGAGGAGAATAGCTGGCAGTCGTTCTGTGCACAATACCCTGTTTTTTGATCCATTGTTGCAAGTTCTCACAGGAATTCCATTCCTCTGTCGTTTGAAGCTTTTGCAGGGAATAACCAAATTGCCTTTCAACCAAGGAACACCAGTTCTTGAGAACTTGACACACATCAGACTTTTGTTTCAACAAATAGCAGAAAATGAACCTGCTAAAATCGTCTACGAGAATGACGAAATATCTAGCTCCCCCTAGGGAGGGTTTACTCATAGGACCCACAATATCACAGTGTACCAACTGAAATGGGGCGGTTGGTACACGAAAACTAACCCTCGGTGCTGGGAGTTGTTTAGATTTAGCTTGCTTGAAAATAGCACAATCAAGAAAAACATTACAAGGCTTCAAAGTACACCCTTTACAACAACCAGCAAGCCTCTTTAACACAGGAAAGCTTGCATGTGCTGCGCGCCGGTGGAGGAGATGAAGGCACTCGTCATGTTGTGGGACATTGCCATACACATTACACACAGTGTGTCGTGGCTCAAGAAAGAACAGCCTCCCTTCTCGTGTAGCCACAGCACATACCACCCCATCTTTGAGGATTTTACCTTGCTTCCCATAGAACTCAACCTTGAACCCTGACTCTGTTAGTTGCCCCACAGAAAGCAAACAGAAATCAAGAGAGGGAACAAACAAAACATTTTTCAAACCCATGTCAAGGGCAGGGACAAAAGCTACACCTTCGCCACAAACTTTAGCCTTTGTCCCATCTGCTAATGTCACAGTGGAAACACTGGCAGAATCCAAACAGTCAAATAAATCTTCAGAATTGACCAGGTGCTGGGAACAGCCACTGTCTAGAAGCCAAACGGAATCACCTGCTTCCTCAGAGACCGAAACAGTGTCCACAACAGCATCTCCCACAGCAACAGCAACTCTCAGCCGCCCTCTGGCCCGACCTCCTCTGCCTCCTCTGCCACGGCCCCTGGCACCGGCGCCTGTGAAGCTTTGCTCCCCTTGCTTCAGGAGCGGGCAATCACGCTTAAGATGAGAAGCAGACCCACAGCGAAAGCACCTTCGCACAGCATGGGCTCTCACCAGCCCCTCCATCAATAGAAAAAACTCACAGCCAAAACGAGGCAGCAGGCTAACAATCTTTATTGTGGGTAGTAAATCAAGCAAAGGCGATTGAGTGTAATCAAGGCCGTCTGGTTCTTGCAGCTGTGGGCTCATGTTATGGTTTGGAAAAGCTCCTAAACAAATGCATAGGCCCCCAGAGTCTTTGCAATTCCAGAGTCTCTGTAATTTGTAACAACTGATCAATTGATCCTTGCAAATTGTAGCAAGCTGCTCCTCTAATACAGTAGAGTTTTCGGTTATCCGACCTAAACGGGCGGGTGGAAGGTCGGATAACCGAAATGTCGGATTAGCCAGAGGCCCGTGGCAGCCGCCATTTTGGGGCGTGTCTGGACGTGTCTGGGCATGTCTGGGGGTGCGGAAATGCTTACAGCCATGCCTTCAGGCAGCCACAACGTCGGTTAATCCGGAAGATCTGATTGTGTGAGGAATTGAATGGGTTCCTGTTGAATGTAGGTCCTGAACCAAAGATGAGCAAATAAAATGGTGCCTTGCAAAGCATTACTGTGGGAAGGATTTGGACTGTGAAGCGAGAAAAATAAGGAATGCTGACTTGGCTGGAAAAGAGATTGCCAAAACAAGGAGGAATTTGAATAAACAAGGTGTGTTCTGAGTCCTGGGTTGCACGGAACGTCAAAGACAAGATAAGAACTGGACATGATACAGATTGTTTTGACCTAAAACAGAGAAGATGTTGGCATGTTATGAAACTATGGTAACCAGCAAAACATGCTCATCGAGAAGTGAACAAGATGGGTATATAGAGGGAGAATTTTGGCCTTGTTGTTGGCCTTCCACCGCGGCTACGGAGGTCATCCACTCCTTTTGACAGCGCCTGATCAACGCTCAACCAAAAGGACCGTTTGTGAGTATGTCTCGTATGAATGTGTGTGCGAAAGAGAGCTCTCTTGATACTTATGTGATTTTGTATTCTATGTTTTAATAAATGTTACATGCAAGGTGTTTAAATCCAGATCTGGTTTCCCATGTGTCTCTATTGGGGATCCTATAGTCTGGGGTGGCAGCTGGATTTCTCTCTGGATCAAAAGACTGCCTGTAATCTCGGTACATGACAATAACCACATATCGGATAACTGGGACTCTACTGTAAGTGATTTAGGGTTTTGCACACAGCTCTCTCCTCTTGCCCAGAGCTGAGCCCATAAGAAATTGGAAAATAGGATTCTGGTCTCCTGCTTGGAGATAACCCATGAAAACTGGAGAATCAGGCCCAGGTCCTGAGATCTGGTAACCCCAATGTGGCTGTAAATAACTCACAGGAACTCAACTTTATTTATTGAACTGAGAGTCAAATAGGAAACAGGAAACAAAACTGCAAACTAAGGTAAATTTTGAAGGAACAGCCAGTTGCATTTCAAGGCCCAAAACGCACCAGCAATTTTTGAATTGCATCTGTGGATGAAGCTACAGGAAGCAAGGGGAACAAATTCTACCCCAAACAGTTCTTATTTTCTCTAACCTCCCCCGCTTCCCTAAGCTGGTAAAATATATCCATCCCAACACATCTGCTTGTCTTGGCTGGTGGCTGGAAGAGAGAACTCAGAAAACACGACTGAAAGTTACTCGCTTCTAGACCATTATATATATCTCTGTCCAGGGCTCACTTCTGCTGCTTGTGTCCTCCTCTGTCACTTGTAGTTGGTGGAAATGCAGGTTTTGATTGCTAAAATGACAAAGTCAGGTACCAGAACAATTTGTGTCTACCACATGCAGATAAAGGCCTCAAAACTTAAGTAGATAATCAAGTATGTAAAACAGAAACAAGAGATGGTAATTCAGTATAGAAATAGCCAAATTCTGTTGACTTTGTTTACAGAGAGAAAGAGACAGAATGACAGACACAATGATTGACATCTTCAGATTATATATGCATGGGGTAAATCCTACATGAAATAACAACAACAGTTTCCTGAACAGGTTCCCTTCGTTTACTATTAATTTAGCTATTTCTGTATTTGCTAATTTACATGAAAGGTGCCTTGCCCAGTTTGTATATGATAAAAGAAACTGGAGAGCTGAGCTGAGCTGAGCTTGCAGTAGCTCAAGTATAGAGCTTGTATATCTGTACTGCTCCCTGTCCTATGTAGTTTCATGTTGTTGTTGTGTGCTTTCAAGGCATTTCTGACTTATGGCCCTAAGGTGAACATATCATGGGATTTTCTGGGGATGTAGTTTCATAATGCTTCCCCAAATTTTATGGTAAGAATATTATCTGAGAGAGAGAGAGATTGAGATTTGAATGCACATGGAAAGACTTGTCCAGTATTTGAAAGAACTAATTTTTTAAGTTCTCTGGTTAACAAGATAACAACATTAACATCTACCTTATCATTACATGCTGATGTACACAGAGAGCAGTTCTGAGAAAGCATATTTCCTTCCTTCCCATTAATCATGCTATAGTTTGAGATGAAGTAGGGGAGAGAACTGTAAACAGTACCCCAGAATGTGTATTTTCAGAAACAACAGGTTCTTCCAGACTGGCAGTTTGCTGCAAAATGTCCCATACCATTTTGTATTGCTTCCTGTGACTTTTGCTCACTCCCCACCTGAAAATGTTTCTCTCTCTAATTATTTCCACCCCCAAATGGAGACAGTCTGAATTACTTGTGTCAGTTTTTTAAAAATAAATAAATAATGGCCATTTCCGCACGGGGTTTTTAACACGGGGCAGAGCGTCCTCCAGGGAGGACGTCTGCACCTGGGACTGGACTGGGTCAGACCTACTTAACGTAGATCCGCACCCCAGCCTGCTCCGGAATGACCCCAAGTGGTCGTCCAGCATGCTTTTGAAAGACCGCTAAAAAACAGGTCTTTCAAAAGCACGGAGTGCGCCACTGAGAGCTTGCTCCCTCATGCAGATTTGCAGGCTCGCATTGGTGTGAGCCTGCGATCTGCCAGGGGTGGGCTTTAGGCTGGCGAGCTTCAGTGGTTGGTCGAGACTCTCGACCAACCAGAAGCCACCATTTTTGTCCCCGGAGCAGTGTGGACCAGACCAGGGAGCCCAAAAGTCCGGTGAGTAGTGTCACGGGACGATTCCCTCACCCCATGTGGAAATGGCCAATAACTGAGGTCAAAGTTGAAGGATTAGAAAAGACATAAAATGCACAGAAAACACTGAACAGAATGGACCCCTTTTTGTGTAGACAGAAAGTTCAAGACAGAAATGTCTTGTCTTCTTGTCTTTAATTTGAACTAAGGACTGTTAATTACCTTGGGTGATCCTGCTCAGACAGGGGTTGTGAGAAATAGCTGAAAAGACTCATAAAACAATTTAGCACAGGATTGGTTGAAGCACTAATGTTTATTAAAAGTACGTTTCTGCAGAAGTGCGTGCTCCCCAGAAAGAAGGACACACCCTAAAGCTGAATACAAATTGTTTTTATCACCTGTCCCCATCACAGGTTTTCCCTCCCCTGGGATCCCATTGGATAAGACCCCAAGGGTCTCAGCCTAGCAGGTTTGTCTAAGAAGTCTTGCCTCAGTTTACATTTCCCTCTCCCTACTATTTAGTGCCCACTACTCTTATTTACAATTTTCCTTAAAAGGAATGATCACGAGCTGCCCATGCATTTCCCTTGTGTATTTTTATTTTTCATGTTATACTCAAGGTGTCTCATTAGCAGTTTCAAAGTGCCCCTTTGTGTTCTAGTATGTCTTTATCAATCAGTTTACTCCTTGCAGCCTTGTCCTGTCTGGTATGTTGTTATCAGCAAGGTTTGAGACACATCAGCCACCCTGAAGATACAAGGTCTTTGAGGCCCTCTTTTGCTCTGTTACAATTTCTGGAAAGCAGTTTACTTAGACATAGACCCTTTCCGCACGACGTCACTATCTCATTTCTGCCACAGGATGGGAGCGATCAGCAGGTTGCGCTTCCACATGACATTGTTGCCGTCCTGCTGCCATCCTGTCACAGAGCATTATGCTTGTGCAGTTTTTGCAAAACGGGAAAAATCTGTTTCACGTCTGTGATCGTGCAGTGCTCCTGTCACTTCTGGCCATGTGGAAGCTGTGGAAGCGCATTGGCGACGCTTCCTTATGTACCGCAGCAATGGAAAAAGCCCGGCTGCACTGCGGAAAGAAGATGTGGCGCCATTGCATTCTTTTCTGCATGGACCGAGTGGGTGCAGAGGGGAGTGTTGCTGACGTGCTCCCTTCTGGCCCCAGGACTGCAGCGAGACAACGCGGAAGAGTGTTGTCGTGAAGAAATGGCCATAGTGTATTGCAGAGGCCAAAATACAAAATATTCTGGAATATATGTATACATATATCTAAAATATGTGTTATACAAATAAGCTAAAATATATGCTACTAATACATGCTATTAATACTGTATACCAAGTGCAGAAGCTAAAATATATGTTATTTCTCTCAGAGGTTTACTGCTTCAAAGCTTAAAATGTAGTCTGTGTAGAATACCTGGCTATGCAGTGAAACAAATCTTCTCATTGCTCAAAAGAGCACTGTATGAACAAAAATATCATTAGTTATGAGATACAACTGCCTTGTCTTTGTTCTGCAGCACAGAGACTACATCCTGCCTATCCCTAAGCTATTTGCACTGTGGCAAATTCCCCTGGTTTGTTTGGAATCTCAACACATTCCAGTCAGGATTTGTTTTGTTACGGAAGGGTGACCAAGTTATTCTGTAATCACTGGAGGGCCAATGAGGTATGGTGGTTAGAAACTTGGGCCCTTTCCACATGGCATTTGCCATGCGAAAGGGTACCTGGAGCGTCACGTGATTGTGAGGAGCAATCTGCACGACGCACTCTTAATCACACGACAATCCAGGGGCCAATCGTGCACCTTTTCATTTTTGGCTGGAAGCCGAAAATGGTGCACGATTGCACATTGCTCCCGGGCCCTGTGTGTACTTACCTGGCGTGTGGAGCCTCTGGAGCCTCACTGGTCACGCTTCCTGCCCCAGTGCAGCTTAGGAAACTCCCAGGCTGCACTGCAGAAGGAAGAGGCAGGGCTCTCATGCAAGAAGGCAGCTCGTGCGGAGCTGAAGCAGCAGGGATGCGAGAGCCTCTCTCCAGAGGCTGCTCGCGCGATCTCCACACCCCAGTGCCGGAAAAAGGTAATGTGCGGAAAGGGCCTAGGTGTAGAAATACAGTCATCCCTTCACATTTGCCAGGGTTAGGTGTACAGGACCCTCGTGAAAGTGGAAAAACTGTGGATAACTCTAGGCCCTACGAAACCATATTTAACACACACAAAAAAGTATGATCCCTATATTCAACCCACTGTGGATTCCTTTGAGGCATCAAGGTTCCTTCACAAGGCAGAACTGAGTGGTTGGTAGGGCATACTGCCACCTCCACTGCTGCCCCACACCATTTTAATAAGGACTTGTAAGCCTCGTTTGCAGTTTCACAGTCTCACAAGGCTTGCAGTCCCTATTAAAAATGGCATAGGGAGGCAGCAGAGGTGACAGCAAATAATCTGTGAATAATCGAATCCGCAAAAGCGAAACCCGCAAATGTAGAGGGATGACTATATATGATATCTATATTGTTACAGTAGCCCTGTTGCAGAGTGCAGGAGGGCTAGTGCAACTTGAACTTCTGGTTGAAACAGGAAAAGGGACTTTGCATGCTTTTGTAAGGTAGAAGAAGAACTTATGTTTATGATGAGTTCACACACCCCAGATCCTGATGTGCTCCTAATTAAAGTCCTTTCCCCAAGGCAGCAAAATGTCTCACCTAAATGGTAGTAAACCAGGGCATCTTGGGCATGAGCATTTCTACAACTCCATCAAGCCTTTGCCAGACTGCAGACACTGCAAGGAGACATAAAGAAGTAACTTATCATTAAGTTCACTTATCGCTTGGTCCAACAGCAGAGGATTCTTTCTTCTTGCTGCTATGCAGACATCTCTGAGCAGCTGGGATCTCCTCTCATTTCCATGGAAACTGGCATATATGCTGCCCTTCAAAGGAGGCTGGTGGTTCCAATATCTGTGGAGTGATTAATCTGTTCCTGGTTTTATTCTGAATCTTATTTTCACTATAGGGTTCAGGAATGTGGATAGCAATTTTAAAATTCAGACTAGACGAGATTCACTGCCCTACTAAAATTGGATTGCTGGAAGTTGCGGTCCAGCAACAGCACCTCAAGGGCCACACACTTCCTTCACCTGAGTTAAGGAGAAAGTGGACAGTTTAGAAAGATAGAATCATAGAATCATAGAAATGTAGAGTTGGAAGAGACCACAAGGGTCATCCAGTCCAACCCCCTGCCATGCAGGAAAACCCTCAAAGCACTCCTGACAAGTGGCCATCCAGCCTCCGCTTAAAAACCTCCAACGAAGGAGACTCCACCACACTCCGTGGCAGCACATTCCACTGCCGGACAGCCCTGACCGTCAGGAAATTCTTCCTGAGGTTCAGGTGGAATCTCCCCTCCTGCAGCTTGTATCCATTGCTCCTTGTCTGGTGTAATAAAGATAAGGAGAGCTTCAAGCATCATAAAGGGTCCTAGGCCCAGATTCAGATACCTCTGGAGGAAATCGCTGTGTTGATCTGGTCATCTATAGATCTATCAACAGCACATCTGATATCCTGTGCACTTTGCAGGAATCATCACAGCAAAGAGTAGACTTTGATTGTTTATTCCTGCACGGCAGGGGTTGGACTGGATGGCTCTTGTGGTCTCTTCAAACTCTATGATTCTATGAACACAATAAGTTTCATCATTTTAGCAGCCCAGAGCTTTTTACAGAATACAGCCATTAATTTGCAATTAATGAGTGGCAAAGAGAGCATCTAGATGTAGAGCCGCTTGTGCTACTTAATCCAGTACATTTTACAACTATTCTAATTTCCAGAATGGACCTTCTGTGATAAGAAAAAGAAACCATTATGGGAAAACCCTGAATGATCCCAAATGGAAGATTTCACCATCTGGAATTCCCCACTCTATTCTATTAATAATGCAGGATAGTTGGGAACACTGTAGAGTGGAGATGAAAGGTACACATTTACCAAATGCATAGAAAAATACAGTTATCTGCTGAGTCACATAAGTGAGGAAACTCCTAGGCAGAGATAGAAAAGTTAGTAGAAAAGGATTAGTGCATTTAGTTAATCATTAATAAGATTTTTAAAAATATAATAGAGCCATGTTTATGTCAAAGAAGAAGAAACTTAACTATTTAATTTATACAATGGCCCTTGGTATCCACTAGGGTTTGGTTCCAGGACCCCCTGTGGATACCGAAATTCATGAATGCTCAAGTCCCATTATACACACTGGTGTAATAAAATAGCATCTCTTATGTAAAATGGCAAAATCAAAGCTTGCTTTTTGGATTTTTTTTTAATACTTTCAAGTTGTTGTTGGTTGAATCCGTGGATACAGAATCCACTGATATGGAGGGCTGGCTATTTTAAACTGTCATTTTAAATAAGTTAAATGCCTGTAGTAAAAGCCTTACTAGAACAGAGCAGAAAATGAAGCTGAAAAATGCAGTCCATGCTTCTACTCTCCCTCCCCAGCTTGTCTATTTTGAGTTTAGGAGAGTAGGAAACAGTGGCATCAACTCCATCAAGACCCCTTCTCTTTCTTTCCCCTTCTCTATCCCTTTTAAATCTCATCTCCTTAGTTTGCTGACTTCTATGGTTAACCATGGCAAAATTTCCAAAATTAAGCGCCTCAAAAATCGAGGGCAGATGAGGCACTGCTTATATGGTATCTGGTATAAAGTCTATCTGGAGACAGAGGAGACCACTCCATTCCTAATTGCCCTTACTACCTGTTGGTGTAAAATCTCTTAACCTCAGAATTAAGTAAAATACCATACTTTAATTGCCAGCTAAAATAAGTAGAGTAGTCTGGATATTAATCTGAATCTAAACATACCAGTACTTTGAACCCAGGAGTTGTGTTGCCAAGACCATCCAGATTGTTTGAGTTGGGGGACATTTTAGGGACAACTAGTACCCTATTCCTCTCCCCATTGATTAAAGTGTAATTGTCTCCCCTTTCTGTATGCCCTGTACAGTCATAATGGGCATCTCCCCATTTCTTTTCAGAACTCCTCCTTCCTACCATAGATTGCCTATACACTAGCAAGTGACAATGATGTGATGGTAAAGTGCCAGTTAACAGACCTCCTCTCTTCTTTCCAGCATCATGACAGTCCCTTGTCCTTGTTGTGCCCTCTCATGACTATAAGCCAGTCCCAGCTCTCCACTGCAGGAGTGGAGAACATGGGTGGCTTTTCAGACATTGTTGGACTACAGTCCCCATCAGCCCTAGTCAGCATGGCCACAGGTGAAGGCTCACTGGAGGTGAATCCAGTCACATGTGGAGGGCCACACAGGTATGAATGAGAAAGAGGCATCCTAATTGGTACATCCATCTCTTTTTTGTTATACCTCTGAGTATTCCCTCATGACAATATCATATTTGTCTCTTTTACCTTTTAAATTATGTGTTATGTTTGCTTTAAATTGTTTTAACTATTTAAAAAAATAGAATTGTTCACTTTTTTAAAAAACTTTTTTTTTTTTGAAAGCCAGCATGGTGTAGTGATCTGAGTGTGACCTGAGTGTTGGATTAGGGTTCAAATCCCAGCTTGACCGCAGAAATTTACTTGCTGACCTTAGGCAGGTCATATTCTCTCATCCTCAGAAGATGGCAATGGCAAAGCTCATCTGATTAAATCTTGCCAAGCAATTCCATGATAGGTTCACCTTAGGGTCACCATAAGTCAGAAACTACTTGAAGGCACAAAACAGCAACAAAAACAACATAGGATTTTAGGTGAATTTTATTTTAAATTGTTGTAAGCTGCTTTGAGTCCCGTGCCTGGAGAAAGGCAGGATATTAATTAATTATTATTCATTAATATAAATATATTAAAGAGAGAAAGAGAGCCTTTTATTGAACAACATTTGTGGTGGAGCAAATTATAACACCACACAATATTTATAGTTGTTAATATTTATTGTCCTCTGGGACCCATGTCCTTGAGAAAGGTGCTCAGCAGGAAGAGATACAATGGAAACCACTGTCTCCATTGCTGCATCTCCACATTGAGCTCAGTAGTTCAGGAGTAGTAGCCCTATGGAAGCCTTCCTTGGTATCCTTCAGAAGTTTTGACTATAACTCCTTTTAGCTACATTGACCGACACAGCCAGTAATCAGGGATAAAGGCAATCTGGTCCATAACATCTGGGGGGTACTATAAGAAGAAGGCTGGCCTATGGGTTTTGTGGAGAGAAAACTGGTATCTAGAAATTGATCTAGCTTTTAAATAGCTTTCACTATAATCAAACAGACATTGCACATAGGCAACAGTTTTATCTCTGTTTCAGCTAGCAAGAGAAACCGTTAGAGTCACAGGATGTGGGCAAGTTGTGGCAGGGCCATTCTTGGATGAAGACTACTTAGCAAAAAGCAAATTACACAGGGTGGGCCTATTCTATAAAATAAAATAATATAATCCATAATATAGATTTTTCCCCTATTTATAGCTGGAAAGAAATAAAGAATACATGATAATTGAATGCTATGCTCTGTCCTTTTTTTAAAATTTCATTTTATTAAAGTTTCACAAGAATAAAACAACATTTTCTTATTGTTAATTCAAATGCAATATTTCTTGATTCTTCCTAACTGATCCGGCTTCCATCTTCAATGCCAATCTAATTAATGTTTCCCTTGGCACTGCATTAACAATTATTACATAGGTACATTGCATTTCATTTTCTTTATCCAACTTCATGATATCAATACAACTCCATACATTGACCTTCCTAACTAATATCATGAATTACTGACTTCTTAAATTCGCCTCCCTACCCGACTCGACTGTTTGCCATTCTTTCTGAATTTCATTGTCTGTTTTCCCTTTCAGTCTTTGTGATACTATGTCAGCATTTTGATTCTCTATGAAAGTCCCCCACCATTGTTCAACTGTAGATATTATTTGCATTTTCCACACCTTTGCATATTCAATGCATGCTGTTGTTATCATATACAAAACTATCCTCCAATTTTTCTTTATAATCATATTATCAACTGTGTCTATCATATTCAGTAAGTACATTTCAGGAGTCATCGGAACCGACACCTTCAATATTTTACGTATCTGATTATGTATTTCTGACCAATATCTCTTTGCCTTTGGACAAGTCCACAACATATGATATATCGTACCCACTTCTTTCAAACATTTCCAACAAAGCTCAGTACCTGTTTTGTACATCTTTTGTAATTTGTCTGGCGTTAAGTACCATCTATAAAAAATCTTATAATAGTTTTCTTTTAAATTCTGGGCCACAGTAAATTTATTCATCTTTTTCCAGTTTCGCTCCCAAGAGTCCAGCTGTATTGAACGACCTATATTCTGGGTCCAAGAAATCATAGCTGCTTTAACTGTTTCTTCATACATCTCCTGTTGCAATAGCTCCTGAGTTATTTGAGCTAAAAGATGCGGGGGATTATCAAACAGACTCTTAATCACCCCAGTCTTTTCCACTATTTCAATTCCATATGTTTTCAAGTCCATCTGAAACCTCTCCTTCAGTTGTCTATATGGAAACCAATTTAAAACTATTCCCTCTTGTTCTAACTTGTCTCTTGGTTTAAAATGTATGTCATTTGTCTCGGACCTCTCAATCATGTCGTCATACCGAAGCTGCTTTTCAGTTGCAGCCCATCTACCAAAGAAGGCTTCTTGCGGAGAGACCCAGGAGGGTAGCTGTCTAATATTTTTGGACTTAAAGTCCTCCCAAACTTTCAGAAGTGATTTTCTGATATAGTGATTTGTGAAATCTTTATCAACGTTTGCTTTATCATAAATCATATATGCATGCCATCCCATCCTCAGGTCTGCTCCTTCCAATGTCAACATCTTTGTATCTTGAAGGTCCATCCAGTCTTTAATCCATACGAGAGACACAGCCTTGTAATACATCTGTAGATCAGGTAAACCCAGACCTCCTCTAGTTTTTTGATCTGTTAAAATCTTCCATTTAATCCTGGGTTTTTTGCCTTGCCATATGAACTTGGTTAATTCTTTCTTCCATTGTATGAAGGATTTCTTATTTACTATTACTGGCAAATTTTGGAACAAAAAGTTCATCTTCAGCAAAATATTTATCTTTATAACCACAATCCTCCCCATTAATGACAAATGTAGCTTATTCCAATTTTCCATATCCTTCGATATTTCCTTCCATTTTTTTCCATAATTGTTGCCAAACAACTTGTTATTTCTCTTAGCTATCCAAATTCCCAGGTACTTTACTTTTTTTCCTCTCTGAAATCCTGTTTTTTACACAATTTCCATCTCCTCTGTCTCTATTAAATTTTTAGTCAAGAAAACTGTTTTTTCCACATTTATCTTAAAGCCTGAGTGTTCTCCATATTGATGAATTGTTTTTATCAATTTTGTGTCCTTTTTTGATAATGTATTTGCTTAGTCTTATCCTACTGTAACTGAATATAAAGACTGATACTCTGCCTATAAGAAGCAGAGAACTATTTCTTTTCTTTTTTTAAACCTTATTAGTTCTGAAAAAGGGGGGGAAGAACTCATCTTTACTTGTTCTATTTAGACATCTGAATTTTTCCATGACAGTTTTTCTCCAGGAACTACCAGCAGTTTATGGGAACCATGATAAAACGTAGATCTTTGTTCCTTAATGCAGGTTTGCAAAGAATAATAAAACAATGCTATGCTGAGCAACAAAGTCTGTGGATACATATTTCACCTTGTATCTCCTTGTCAATGGGAAGATGCAAAGTAGAGTGTTGTTGTTGTTTTTAAGTGTTCATATAGACATTGTACAAACAGGCAGAGGGGCATATACAGGACACAGTGACAAACCTTGCCCGAGACATTTTGTTCTCTGACTTAGGCCTTTTCCACACCAGGCGAGGGAATTGCCCTGCGCCGCTACTCACTGGACCTTTCAGCCCCCTGGTCCGGTCCATGGCGCTCTGGAGCAGTGCGTGCTCGTCAGTACGCACTGCTCCGGCGTCCCGAATGGAGCCTTCCAGTTGGTCGAGGGTCTCGACCAACTGCTGAAGCTCGCCAGCCTAAGGTCCGCCCCCAGGCAGATCGAATCTGCATAAGGGAGCAGGCTCGCAGTGGCACGCTCTGTACTTTTGAAAGACTGAAAAAATCAGGTCTTTCAAAAGCACGCTGGAGGACCACTTGGTGTCGTTCCAGACCGGACTGAGGTGCAGATCTATGTTAAATAGGTCTGACCCAGTCCGGTCCGAGGTGCAGACCTCCTCCTTGGAGGACGGACTGCACCGTTTCAAAAACCCCATGTGGAAAAGGCCTTAAAATAGCAAATACCATTCCTTCTTCAGGTCAAGCTGTATAGCATCAAAATGATCCAAGTTATTTTGGGAGAAGAGGTGGAAAATCCCACAAGCATCTCTCCTCACCCCTTCCAGTAGAAATAGAAACACAACAATTTAAATAACCAGCAATTTGCTGCTCTTTCATGGTGTTCAAAATCTGCAACCAGAGGCAGATGCTTCACTTTGCCTAATAGCAGGACTGGCCTTGCATGTTGGTTGTAGAAGGCCAAGTGGTTAAGGGAATAGGCAAACATGTTCATATTGCGTGGCCTCTTCTTCATGCTCCCAACAACCACAGTGTAGTGCTGTTGAGATCAGTACTACAGAAGATTAAAGAATTTTCTGTTAACATATATTGGAGAAGACCAAACGAGCTTCCTCCCAGGCCAGCAGATGAAAGATAATGTAAAGTTCACGTTGGACATCTTAGAATATTTGGACTACCACAATGAAAAGAAAGGTGCTCTATTGCTCTTAGATGCAGAGAAAGCTTTTGACAACGTGAGATGGGGTTTCCTTCTTAAAGTGCTAGAAAAGATGAAGTTTGGTACAGTGTTTATATCCTGGAGTAAAGCAATTTACTCGGATCAACAAGCACATTTGATCATAAATGCAGGAAGATCAAAAAGTTTCCCAACAGAAAAAGGCACAAGACAGGGCTGCCCTCTTTCACTGCTGTTGTTCATTCTGATCCTTCAGGTTTTTCTCAGAAAAATTCAGCAGAGTTCCATCCCTGGTGTAAAAATTGGCAAGGAATGTTACAAATACAGAGCATTTGCAGATGACACGGTTATCTTCCTGGAAGATTCCCTGTCGCACATGACAAAGTTAAATGAAATTCTGAATAGATTTGGGTCATTGGCAGGATTCAAGGTCAATAAATCCAAAACAAAGATTTTGACCAAAAATTTGAGGAAAGCAGAACAAGAAAAGTTTGAATTAATATCAGGAATAAAATGTGGTGATAAAGTAAAATATTTAGGGATTTCGATAACCAATGAGAATAACCAACTGTTCAGTAATATTTATGTCCCTGTTTGGAAACAAATTCATCAAAAGATAAGCATTTGGAAGAAACTGAACCTATCACTGATGGGAAGATTGTCTTTAATTAAAATGACTATTCTTCCAAAACTGCTTTTTCTGCTCCAAATCATCCCAATTGTTGTCCCTCCAAAGTGGTTTAAGGATTGTACTAAAGATCTGTCAGATTTTTTGTGGTTGTGTAAAAAAAAACAAGGATTAAACTAAAACCAATGACAGATCATAGAAATAGAGGGGGGTTTTCCATGCCAAATATGAAAATCTACTATGCTGCATCCTGCGTAGTTTGGATAAAACCATGGATATGCTTAAACGATCTGAGGCTATTTGCCTTAGAAGGTCATGCACTTTTTTTTGGATGGCACTCTTACTTGTGGTATCAGAAAGTTAAAGTTCGAAAAGTGTTCAACAATTATGCAATCCGACAATCCCTGTATAAGATATGGTTGAAATACAAAAGGTACCTATGTCCATAAGTCCCATCTTGTCTTTCTCCCACTGAAGCCCTCTCGATTAAAGGTCTTAGAGGCGACATAGACTGGATCACATATAAAGAACTAACATACCTAACAGGTGGGGTACTGCAATGAAAAAGTTGCCAGAGATTACAACAGGAAGGAATGACAGTACATTGATTTCCATATCTTTAGATTCAAGAAAGATTTTAAAAAGATTTGAAAGAAGGAGGAACTGACACAAATCCAACAGAATTTGAATTAAAGAAAGGAAACCAAAAGTTGTTATCAAGAATATACCACATGTTGCTTAGATTCGATTTGGAAGATGAAACAATTAAAGAATACATGGTAAAATGGGCAACGGACATAGGACACAATATTGGACTTACAGAATGGGAAAAAGCATGGAAAAGAATCAGTAGGACAACAAGATCATATAGCTTACAAGAGAACGCCCTGAAGGTTATGTTCAGATGGTATCTCCCCCCACAAGGATAACTAAGATGTTCAAAAATACAAATGATAAATGTTGGAGACGTCATAAAGAAAAAGGTACCTTTTTTCACCAATGGTGGGGTTGTAATAGAACACAGAAATTATGGTTCAAGCAGTCATCCAAAAGGTATTAGAGATAAAGTGCGATTTAGACCCTAAATTGTTCTTATTAGGCATAATTGATCTAAAAAAGGAAGGGGGAGATTGCAAAGAGAGGCTTCTATGGCATATGGTCACAACAGCCAGAATGGTATTTGCTAGATACTGGCAAAAGGAATCAATACTATCTAAAGGGGAATGGTTGGAGAAACTCCTAGAGCTGAAAGAAATAGACAACCTAATGTACATGCTAGAAAATAGATCTGATCATAAATTTTTCCAAACATGGCAACCACTTACAAATTATTTGCAGAGGGAATTATAAAATAATGTGTAGGTTCCAAGTATGTATAATCATGTAAAATGCGTGCTTTAAGAAAAGGGGAGGGGAGAGATATTACAATAATGAGGGAAAGTTATCGTTGGAGATAAGGAACAGAAAGGATGAAACTAGAAGTAACCGTGGAAATGGAATTTTCTTAAATACGTGACTATTATAATAGGTAATTGATTAGAAAATGAATCAATTAACTGAGGGTTAATATATAATTGATCTGATGGGATAGAGGGAAGATTCTGGATTGATGAATAATTAACCCTAGAGCAGTGGTTCTCAACCTGTGGGTCCCCAGATGTTTGTGGACTTCAGCTCCCAGAAGCCCTGAGCATTGACCATAGTGGCTGGGGCTTCTGGGAGCTGAAGTCCACGAACATCTGGGGACCCACAGGTTGAGAACCACTGCCCTAGAGTGTTCCAAAACTAAATTGATATGAAAACCAAATAGAACTTTGAAGGGTTTAGAATAAGATTTGAATTTGACCCAATCTGTGGCAACAACATCATGAGAAGTCTAAATGTATATTTTTTTATGTTGTGACCTCTTACTGTTGTTTTTCTTTTCTGTTGTCTTTTTTATATGATATTTTGATGTAAATAGCGATCGTTTGTCCCTACTATTTTTTCCAACTGATATTTCTGTTTTATATCTTATGATGTAAAATTGTAGAATGTGCTAGAACCGTGATTTTGACCTATGCAATTTTATTACAATTCAATGAAAGTAATAAATATAAATTAAAAAAAAAGAGATCAGTACTACAGAATGAACAATCTAGTGCTGAAGATGCAGGGTATACATTTACCAAATTCATAAACAAATAAATATCACAATATTTTAGGCACCATACTTTGTTCACATATATTCCTGCATTATCACATTCTTTAAAAGAGGGAGAAGATGGCATCGCTTCAGATTACTTTCCACACCACTGGCCACACAATGACGATCCCCCAGGAGAAACTTCAACATGTTTTGGCTTCCCAGTACTCCTGAATCTTTTACAATTACAGTCACCAGGCTATAGGGATCCCTGAAAGGTCACATAGGCCCTTTCCACACGAGGCAAGGAAATTGCGCTGCAACGCTCCCGGACATTTTTTTCTGTATCTGCGCTAACGCGTGCTTTAATTTATGACGTTCCATACGGCTCTAGCGTGAACCGGTATAGCGTGTGTTAATAGATCTACACGTTCTCGTCATGGCCACTCCCGTTATTCTCATAACCTCGCCCCCTTCGGCTGTGATTGGCTGTTTTTTTTTTAAATGGCTCCGTGCGTCATTACGTACATGTGTACGTGCACATGCACACACAGCCACCTAGGTCCTCCTACGACACCTCCCCCCGCCCCTCCCTCCTTTTCGGATCAAGGTTTATCTAGCTGCGTTGCTTTTTCCCGCCTGCTCTTTTTCCTGCTGTCTGGCTTTGCAATGGAGGACAAGGTTATGAGTGACGTTGTCAGGGTCCTGGGCCCGGTAATGACGGTTCTGGGTGTTGTGATGGCCACGATGCAAAGCCAGTGGGCCAGAGATAGAGCGAGGCGGTCCAGGCTCTATCGGGACCATGAGTCTGACAACAGCTTCAATGCACCCCTGCTGAGAGGCTCCTTGCAGCGTGTGCCATGCCCAAGAAGATGGTGGGTTCAGGAGAGGATGTACAGGACCTGGTGGGCCGAAGAGGTTCTGGCGAAATGGGACGACGATCAGTGGCTGTACCATTTCCGGATGACCAAGGCCACCCTGTTTGAAATAGCTGACCATCTGCGTCCCCACCTGGAGAGAAGAGCCACAGAGATGCGCCAACCCATCTCTGTGGAGGAGAGAGTGGCCATTACTGTGTGGTGGCTGACAACCCCTCTCATCTATCGGAAGACGGCGAACACTTTCGGCTTGGGGATCTCCACAGTCGCAGTGATCGTCATCAAGGTGTGCCTTGCGATAGAGCACGTGCTTCTGTCGTCCACCATTTGACTTGGAGACTATTGGAGGGTGAGTACTCTAGAACCAATGTCCCCAAAAACACATAGCTCTGCACTCACTCCTGTGCTAACACAGGAGCACTATGAGATGCTCTCTGGCCGCCCATTCCCAAGCAATCCCTTCCCTCATCCCCCAGAAACACATGGAAATTGCAGTATTTCCTGGCCAGACAGCACACCACTAGCCTCTTTCTCCTGGTGGCACTCTCTCAGCCCAAAACAGTTCTGTCACAATCATCATTTTACATGAACTGGCAAGATCTCAATAATTATCAGTTACAGAGCCTATGCAGAATGCATGATTTGAGATCTGGAGTCTACTTAACATATCCCTTCCCACAGCTGCACAGGAAGCCAATCAGCCATTCAGTTTTATATCTGGAAAACGGTTGCCCTTACAGCACAGCCCTGGTGGGAACTACACATGGTCTCTGTCTAGGAGCCACAGTAATTTCTTAAGGCTATATGTCTAAAGGTTGAATGGAGCCAGCATGGTGTGGGGGTTTCACCATTAGCCTTTGAACCTGAAGACAAGGGTTTGCTTCCCACTCAGCCATGGGAACACACTGGATAACCCTGGGCATGTCCCACACAGTAATCAGCACACCACTAACCTCCTTCTCTCTCCCCCTCCCCCCTCCCTGCCTTGGAGACTATCGGAGGGTGAGTACTCTAGGACCCAATGTCCCCAAGAACACATAGCTCTGCACTCACTCCTGTGCTAACATAGGAGCACTATGGGACACTCTCTGGCTGCCCATTCCTAACTATAGATCTCATGACAACATTTATATCTTGCAGAAGACACTGCTACAACACAATGAGCCATGTGATGTTGTGCACCTCTGACTCAGTTTCCCCTAACTATGCAGAGTGAAAAGGTGCTTTGTGCATGTTTTGGCATGTTTTGTTCATGTTTCGGAGGAGGAATGACTGTTGTACAGCAATCCTGTTTGCAGGCGTGGTCGTCTGCACTTCCTGATCCTCTCCTTCCTTTCCTTTCAGTGGTATGTGCACTCCTTACAACACTGTTTCTACTAGGTTGAAAATCCTGCTTTGGGTTGCTATTTGGAGTTCTGAGGAAACACTCATATAGGATAGGGTTGGAGACATCTGTGCTCCTCCCATTGTCATTGGATTTTACTTCCCATCAGCTCCAGCCACTATGGCCCATAATGAAGAGTGATGAGAGTAGTCATCCATCAATCTTATTTATCTATGAAAAGTGCTCCATTTCTATTCCTGTTCAGCAATGTCTGCACTTGTGACTCCTGTTCTAGAAACAGTGTATAGCTTTCCCACATCATATTTCTTGATATATATGAACTATATTCCCTCACTGAAATGTACATAGACCTCCTCATGCAGAGCACCAGAGGTGACAGGAGGAGCAACAGCAGTACAGAAACATTGTGCCAAGAAAGAGCACAATGTGTTGAAGCGAAACAGGCCACAACTTTTATCAATGACAATGTCAGCCAATATCAGCCCATACAATATGGCTGGTCCAGCTTCTCTCATGTAATTTAAATTCATACTGGCTCAGCCTGATTGGGTGGGTGGGAAGGGAGCAGCCCAGAAGAGACATCCCCCCAGTTGGCAAAAAAATGGAAGGTGGCCTACAGTGACGCCCCCCCCTTCCTAAGCCATAATCCTGCTCATTTTATTTTACTGGTCTCCTCTCACTCATCTTAATATCTGCCAATTGTGATTTAAACAGGATATCCATGATATGAACATGTAATTGCAGGTAAGTACATATACATCAACTTTTCCAGTATCAGACCAGCCCAGTATCAGGAGGGGTCCCCTGTAAAGCAAAAATGCCATGATGCCACAATGACATGGAAAAAAAATCCTTCTTGGCCCCTTGAGATGACCCATGAAAGCCTGAGGATACACCTAAGGCAGAAGAGGATAGGAAGATGCACAAGATTCAGCCCGGAAAGAAGATGGAGCACATAGTGAGGACCTATATAAGACCTTTGGATATCTCACGAAAGTAAGTCTTTTCACAAGATTCCAAATCTCCTGAGGTTGGCTGATCTCAGAAGAGTTAGATTCACCCTTTGAATCTTGCAATGGTTGCTCCCATGCAGCTATTGCAAGATCTGGAACCCACCTTGCTCAGCTGAGCAAGTGACTTGGCCACAATTGGGTGCCAGTGTAGCCCCCTGCAAAGAGTTCCTTTTTGCCAGGCATGCTGAGGAGGATAGGTTCCTGAGGGACAATCTCAGAATGGTCTAGTGACTTGGTTGTAGTTGAATTTTACCTGTATGGGAAGGACTTTGAAGGACTTCAGACTTTGAAGGACTTCAGATTTTGCAGGGAGCCTAGCCCCAGGCACTTTATGTGTAGAGATGAAATGAATGTATCTTATTCTCACCGACATGTGGAAAGGAGCATGTGATTTGCCACTGCTCCATGGCACAAGGGCACACTATGTGTGTGGAGAAACACCACTCTCTAGCACACCCTCTAGGTTTATCGTCTGGGGTCAAATCATGAGCCATTGTGCAAAGTGGTTATTTTTTTCCAAGTAAACATGTGTAGGATTGCATCCAGACCCTACTGAGTTCAGCAGACATTTAAAAAGATGTAGGGCAGAAGTAGTGAATTCAGTATGATAGATCTCTCCCTGTGAAACTGGTTGATGATGGTTTCAGAGAAAAAGAATCAAGATTGCACACAATGCATAGTTGATATATAATTCCTTGCTATGGCATGTAGTGATAGCCACAGTTTTAAGGATTAGACAAATATAGAGAGCACTGGTTTATCAACAACACTTTGTGATAACTAAATGGAACATCTACACCTCTGACTGCAGATGCTAGAAGCAGGTAACAGGGGAGACTATTACTTTCATGCTTCTCAAAGGGATTACCTGATCCCTTGTGGACTTGAGGTAGAGGAATGCTGAGAAAGACATGCCATAGGCTAAGAGGAAGAGAAATATGATTCACTCCCTTTTGGATGCTTTATAGATTTAACAGAGTTCCTACTTCCTTTACTTCACTTCTGGTTGGAATAGACTGGCAAATGAGGTGGAAGTTCACCAGATCCTGCAAGTTTTTCTGTTCACTGCCCATCAGTCACAATAATTGTGACTGATTCTGCTGGACGATGGACAAAAGTTTCATAGTGGCTGAAATGGAGACTGAAGGACACAGTCAACATGCCTGTTCTTTTCACAGATGGGTGATGGAATGTTTCTTCTGCAGTAATAGTTGATCCACTGATAGTTGTGTTCATGCTCTGCAATAACACATTCTGCATTAAATTCCTGCCGCTCCTTTCGTGGTGCTCCTGCTTGCCAATTTCTGGGGGAAAAAAGAAGTTGATGTCAGTGGAAAACTAATAGGGAATCCAGCATACTGGGTTCCTGTTGAGGAAGGAGCACTTACTTACCTTAAATTTGGAACAACAGGAATGATTGATCGCTTGTCTTAGATTCAGAACAATAGGAATGATATTAGGTGAAGCCAAGAACCAAGCTCTCATTTACAAAGAACACTCTTGCTACAGAATCAGACTGACAATGAAAGATTATACTGCAATCTGTACAACACACGAAGGCTTTTGTGGTGATCATTCACTTTTCTCCCTTTTCTATTCCAGTTGGTTATGCTGGCAGCTGTGCATCTGCAACTGGATAACAAATTGCTACTAATAATTTTTAAAAATTATTAAATTATTTTAAAATGTAAAATTATTGAATTATTAAATAAAATTACTAACTGCCACTACTGTGGCCTCAAGAGAGAGAGAAGAGGCAGGTACAGAATGGATGAAAGAACAGACAGTCTCTGCTAGACTTAATCTCCTGCCATTCCTTTTTCCTTGTGTCTCCTGTCTTATTTAGATTGTAAACTTGAGGGCAGGGAACTGTCAAACCAACAATTTGTTGGTTCTGGCTTCACTGTACCACTGAAAATAAGAGCAAATAAACTGAAGCATGAGCCAAATAGGATGGAAATTCTGTGGGTCCATTTAACCAAAGAAGTGGTATTCATCCCAATTAGGATAGGTTACAGTTGATCAAACATACATTTGCCACTTGGGGATTCTAGTTTAAATGAAGAAAATAGAGGTGTATTTCAGCATACTGAAACATTTTTTTTTAAAAAATTGCTTGAAATTAACAGTTGAACTTGAAATAATTTGCTGAAGTATGTCATCACAGTGAAATTTGGTGAAGCAATACCATGTAAACTCCAAGAACAAACAGAACCAAGAAATACTAAATTAGACAAAGGAATGGAAGCTAGTGCAAATATTTATAAAAAATATTTCAAAAACAAATTGGAAAGCAGTATTTCAAATATAATTCTAAAATACAGAAAAGAAATTCCATAGTGTTACCTTGTTTACTGGGGGTCCCGGGAGGGACTCCAAAATGTGCTCAACTATAGGTGGGGAAAATTAGCTCAGAGCACTGCTTAGCATTATGAGAGGCAGGGTAACTTAGCAGGATCTTGTAACCCAGAGTTTTTGGGGTCAGGCCAAGTCAAGGAGCAGACCGGTTTCAAAATAATGAATGATCTTTATTAAATACGGGCACACAATGTAAGCAACACACGCACACAGATAACTAAGGAAAATAAAGGTGTGAGTAAAATAGTGGGATTTTCAGAGGGATAGTTGGTTCAGGTGATATGACACCTGTTCCTGAAGCTCGGGAGAAGATAGAGAGCGATGCTGGGGTTCGGTGTATCTCAGCACGTGGAGCTTGCCAAGCAAGGTGGCAGCAAGGCAGTTGGAACTCGGGAGCGATCCGAGGAAGATCTCGGAATCAGGGGTTTTTATAGGGAGAAGTGTGACTGCAGGCTATGCCTTATTCGGGGACAACAATGAGTTTTGGGTGCGAGACAATGTCTCTGAAAGGTCACAATTTAGCATGATTGAGTTAAGTCCGAACTGACAACAAGGCAGATTGTATGCAAATACTCAGTGCTTGGCCTTTAAGCTTCTAGGTTGCCAAGTTACCTGCTCGGGGCAGGGAGTCCTTTGTAAACAGCCTGCATACATAATGAGGGTGTTTGCAGAGAGGTCTCCTAAAGTGGGGATCTGGCTATTTCTGGCCTGTCTTGGGATACTGCAGCGTTTGATGGCCGAGCCTAGTTCTGGGCTTGTCCAAGGGCCTCACAAACACGTGGAGAGGGGTGGTATGGTAAGCCCGAATTATGATATCAAAGTGATATCGGGTGCCATCACCAAGTAGGCCTAAACTGCAGTAACAATAGTTTTTCTGAATTAGAGGGAGGGCATCTTGGAGCAAAAGTTGAGGGGATGGTATAATATTTTAAAAATAGAGCCAGTGTTGGAATACAACTCACAGCTCAAACAGGTTTTAACATGTCTACAAAATTAAGGTTGTAACAACCCTCTCTACACATAGCTGGATATAATCTCCATCAAATACTGGCTGACTTCTGGTTGAACAAGGTTAGGACTAGAGTGCAAACCTTGGCAAAATTTAAGCTATTTTTCTGACTATGAGGATTAGAGGTCGTAAGTGAGACCTGCCACAAAATGTTGCAAGGTATGAAGTGTTCAGGGTTCCAATTAGCCAGCCAGGGCTTCCTCCTATTCTGACTCTGGAAGCCCCATACCATTTCCTCTCTCTAGTTATTTTGGATTTCTTCCCAGCAGAAAGTCAGCATTCTGTGGCCTCTGAATATTTCACAGTCCTCACTGGGTTTTTTTGGGGTGAAGTAGTTCTCCCCATACTGAAGGTTTTTCCTTTGAATACTTCTTTTAAATTACTTGCAAATCTTGTCCTTTCTCTATGTGCGCTAGACCCTGCCTGTAAATATCAGCACAGGTAGTGTCATTTGAACTAATAAGGGTAAGCACTCTGAACGAGTGCACCAATTCAGCTTACTTGGTGACTGTGGACTTTCTAGTTTTATTTCCAGCTTCACAACCAGATTATGTGTGTGTGTGCATTCTTCTCTTTATTTTTCTGTTCTATACAGTTTGTAAGATCAAAAGCATCCAGACTGATTAAAAGGAACAGAAAGTCACAGATTTTGTCCCTGTCCCTTCTAATTTTCTTACAGCCCTAGCTGTGAAATGGCACTGAAGCATGCTACTCACTGGTAGGAAAGATTTTTCCCGTCTATCCACCTCCACACATTTTCAGCCGCCTCGTATTTCAAGCCAATCCAAACATTTCTTTTCTCTTTCATTTTTTTAATGAGAAAGTCCTAGAATAAAAGGAAAACAACATGGCATAATCTAAAGCCTCCTAAGAAGTACAAGGCAGCTGTTGCCAGCTGTGTATCCCACTAGGTTCCATCACAGCTAGAATAATAGCAAGAATTAGAGTTATAAGAAAGCTGATAGTCTTTTATTAGATGCAGAAAAACTCTTTGATAAAATAAAATTCATTGATATCAGTATAATTCATTTTTGTCATATTGGCTAAATGTTGTCCTTGTAACTTTTTGAAATTTTAGAATTTTTTGTTTCTTCCAAGATAAAAATACTGATGGTATTTTTTTTTCTGTGCCATTTACTCATATAAATCTGGAAACTTTAGCCTGTGCCAAAGTAATATCTATGGCATAGTGCATGATTCTTTAGAAAAGGGTGGATCCTATAACGGATTGGGGGCCATCCTGGTACCCCAGGAGATTTTGGAAATTCTCACCTATCACTGCAACCTCCTGCCAAAAATTGCCCATCAATGCCCCTGGGGTCATAGGAGGCATTTTCACCAAGTTTTTGGTTCTAACAGGGCCATTTAGACCCAGGAAAGGCCTTTTTTCAACATAAAGTGATTCAGAATTTAAATTTCAGGTCACCTCTGGAGAATTTGGGAGGAAAAAGCATACAAATTCCTCTAAATCCTTTAGAGTAGCACTTTTGAGGCTATATGAAGTTCAAGACCAGCAATCATGTTTTTCTAATGTGCCAGGGACCAGCACCATGTTTGTGCCTATTGGCTACTATTTTTTCTTGCTTTTTGGGAACCCTTTAGGGACTGGTAGCCACTGGCTTGTGGACTGGCACTGGTCCAGAGCCCTTTACTTTGAATAGCACTGCTAAAGGGGGGGCTTGTGGGGGGGCAAAGAAATGGAATGAAGTGGGAGTTTTGGGAGTCACAAAATAAATTTGTGAGGCTGCCTGTGGGCTATGAGTTACACTTTCCTCACTTCTGCTTTGGAACCCAGAATTACTTTTGACACCAATTTTTATTTTGTTTTTTTATAATAAAAACCTCCATCATCTCCCGTTCTGGTACCATGATGGCAATACTTATTTATTACCTGCATGTCACATATGTATGTGTGTATATATATATATAGGGGTGTATGTGTGTGTGTGTATTCTGCCCTTCACTGTGACATCAGGAGACAGAGAAAGGCAGAACTACTCAACACATTTTAATTTTTTTTATTATTTCATATACCATTATACATACATATTATAAAGAAAACATTTATGAATAATCATACAAAATTCTATCAGGTCAAACACACTTGTAGTAAATTATGCTCAACAAATTGTAAGAACAATAGATCCTTTACATCCTATGTGTTTTGAAGGGAAGAAAGCGGAATATCTAATTGTATATGTTCACTGAAAAATTAAAAAATGCTAGCATATTTTACTCTTTCAAACCAATAACTGATGATTCCTTCCCTTTCTCTGTAGATAATACTCAAACATTCCCAATCCTTTCTAAATCTATTTAAATATTTATCTTTTAATAACAGTGTCAGTTTATCAATTTTCATCAAATCATATATCTCAAATAGCCAAACATCAATTTTGGGCACATTTTTTCCCCAATCCCTAGCATATATTATCCTTGCCTTTGTTATCATATAAAGCAAGATTTTTTTAATGTTGTTTCCCAGCATATTCCTCAACAGTGTCAACTATATTTAGAAGATGGAATTCCAGTCACATAGAGAAGCTTTTCTTTATAATTTTAGTAATTTGAATATGAATGTTCTTCCAAAAAGTTTTGGCCTTTGTACATTGCCACCAGCTATGAAAAACTGTTCCCTTTTCTGTTTTGAACTTCCAGCATTTGTCATGGTCTCCTTTGTATAGTTCTGCCAGTTTTGCTGGAGTTAAGTGCCATCTATAGAACATTTTGTAGTAGTTTTCCTTAAGCACTTGGCTGCTCACAGAGTTCAGATTTTTCCACATTTCTTCCCAATGATGTAACTGTATTGAACGTCCAATGTTTTGTGCCCATTTAACCATACAATTGTTAACTGTTTCTCGCTCTGTACCCCATTTTAATAAAAGTTTGTAAAACTTAGCTGTGTTATGTCTGTTTCCTGTCTCTAGAATATTATCTAATTCTGTACTCAAATTATTTAACGTCTGCTCTTTGCTGTTGTTTGAATCTTGAGTGAAGTTGTCTGTATTGAAGCCAAGAACACTCTAACTCCTCTGCCAATAATTCTTCTCTATCTTTGAAAATGGCTCTGTTATCTTGAAATTTAAGAAGCTCTTTGTAAGTCCACCATTTTTGGGGTGGACAAGTTTCAGCACTATAAAAGGCTTCTTGGGGAGATCTATAAAGGCAATTTTGGACATAGCTGCTGTTTATATTTTATCCAAATTGTAAATAGCAATTTTCTTAAAGGATGTTCAAGAAATTCCTTTTCAATTTGTCTCTTGGCATACCATAAATATGAATGCCATCCTTGTCTCAAGTCTGCTCCTTCAATAAGCAGTATTCTTTTATTTTCTAGTCTTAGCCAGTCCATAATCCATGTGAGAGTATTAGCATAGGCATACAGTTTAAGATCTGGCTACCTGACATATTGTTTGCTTCAGTCTCAGAACCACTGGCAATAATCTTTGAGAATTCCTGGAGAATGGGAGAAGTCCCGGAAGACTGGAGGAGGGTAAATATTGTTCCCATCCTCAAAAGAGAAAAAAAGGGGACCTAAACAATTACTGCCCAGTCAGTGTGACATCAATACTGGGAAAAATTCTAGAGCAGATCATTAGACAGACAGTCTGTAAACACTTAGAAAGGAATACCATGATCACTAAAAGTCAACATGGGTTTCTCAGAAACAAGTCATGCCAGGCTAATCTTATCTCTCTCTCTCTCTCTGTCTTTTTTTTTTTTTGACAGAGTTACTAGCTTGGTAGATGAAGGGAATGCTGTGAATATAGCATATCTTGACTTCAGTAATGCATTTGACAAGGTCTGTCATGATATTCTTGGAAACAAGCAAGTAAAATCTGGGCTAGACAATGCTACTGTTAGGCGGATTTGTAACTGGTTGACCGACTGAACCTTGGGGGTGCTCACCAATGGTTTCTCTTCATCCTGGAGAGGCTAGTGGAGTGCCAAAAGGTTCTGTCCTGGGCATCAACATCTTTATCAATTATTTGGATGAGGGCATAGAGGATATTCTTATCAAATTCGCAGATGACATTAAATTAGGAAAGGTAGCTAATACCCCAGGATCAGAATTCAAAATGACAATAGATTGGAGATCTGCGCCAAAACTAACAAAAGGAATGACAATAGGAAGAAATATAAGGTACTACGCTTATGCAGAAAAAATGAAATGCATAGGATGGGTGACACCTCGCATGTGAAAGAGATCTAGAAGTCTCAGTAGACCATAAGCTGAGGATGAGTGTAACACCACATTCTTCAAGGTAGCAGCACCTTCCCCTCACATAGTGAGATATTTACTTCTTCTTAGATGAACCAAATCAATCCACCCCCGCTAGATTTTATCAGCCAACATGGGCAGGTGTCAAGCTTACATGTGGTGGGATGGAGTAATTCAAGCATCTTGTCCATGTCAACAAACCACAGTAAATGAACCTGATCAAATGGAACACTGGAAGCTCCCTCAGACTCTGAGATAACTGTGGTGCCAAGTTTTGAGCAAATATGAGCTACTTTTTCTCAAAGTGACTGGCAAACCCATCACGGCAGGTAAATGAGGGCTCCACTGCTGGTCTCTCTCCGAGCCAGTCCTTTTGGAGATAGGGGCTATTACTCAATTAACTAGTCAAAATCAGAGCAGATGCCAAGAGGAAACAACACCTCATGGAGTGTATTTGCTGTTTGGCAGTTCTGGTGATGACCAGCTATTATTACATACTTTGGAATATTAATTCCTAGGCCTTTTCCACACAGGGCGAGGGAATCACCCCGTGCCGGTACTCACCGGGCCTGTGTGCTCCATGCGCGGGTTCAGGCTGGTCCAGAGCAGTTCGTGGCTGCGCTCCGCACTGCTCTGGGGACGAAAATGGCGGCTTCCAGTTGGTGGAGGCTCTCCACCAACTGGTGAAACTCGCCAGCCTAAAGCCCGTCCCCGGCAGATCTGCAGGCTCGCACTGGTGTGAGCCTGCAAATCTGCACTGGAGCGCGGCCACAGAGTGGTGTGCTCCATGCTTTTGAAAGACCTGTTTTAAGCGGTCTTTCAAAAGCATACTGAATGACCACTTTGGGTCGTTCCAGAGCGGGCTGAGATCTGGAACTACACAAAGTAGTCTGGACCCAGTCCGCTCCCAGGTGTAGACATCCTTTCTGGAGGACACTCTGTGCCATTTTAAAAACCCTGTGCAGAAAAGGCCCTAGTGATGTCTCCCATATGATTATCTAAATTTTAATTAATTTATTATGACTTGTCCTTGGATTTGAATAGATTAGCATCTATAAATTTGACCCACTGGAATAAGTTCAATACAGTTAAAATGACTTAAAATACACCTCAGCTAGTTTATGTTCTTTTCTAAAATATCATTTATGTTTCAGATATTTATGTGAAGTTCTTTACTTCCTTTAGTTTCTTTGAATAGAATGCAAGAGACTTTTAGTGCCTCATCAAACTACAAATCTCAAAATTCGACAGGATGTGGCCATGGCAATTAAAGCAGAATCATGCAATAATTGTGTGGTGTAAGAGCCCCAAAACTTTCTTAAAATGTTTTTCAGAGAATTCAGAAAGACATGGGGGATCGTGGAGACAGTAGAAAAATGTATTTAAAATACAGGAGAAAAGAAGCAAGTGAAGCAATGATTCCATGAAATGAATGGTAGAGATAATGATAGGAAATGTGAAACAGAGAGAGAAGAGGAGAAACACCACTGAGCACTTGCCCCCCCCAAAAAAACCATGTACAATGGCTCATAATTAAAGGTCTTTTGACATTAAACTTGGGATCAAATCACATAGAGCTTTAATGGAAGATAGATATTTTCTGAGCACTCAAGAGTTGAGGGTGTCTGTAAGAATAGTAGTCTAGCAATGAATGAATGAATGAATGAATGAATGAATGAATGGACTTTAATATCCTGCCTTTCTCCAAACATGGGAAGATATGTCCTCTTGTATTACACTTGCAACTTTTTCATTTTCTATACGACAGGAGACACTCACCTGTTTCTTTGCATGATCAATCACCATGAGATCAGCACCTTTGCTTTGGCAGATATTTCTGCTTTTCTTCTGTATGTTTCCTTTTTCTGAGATGTAGTAGCATTTCTCCTGGAATTCATCCCAACCATCTGGGCAAACTGGAGAGCCTGCAAAATATGAAGATTTGAAAGAATGCTACTTAGCATTCCTAAAGGATTCACTGATGTTTTGCACTTGGAGTCAAATAGTAGCACAGCTGGACATCCAGCCCACACTTATAATCCAGAGGTTCCCTTGCCTTACCCAGTGTTTGTGCAATGTTGCAACCCAAGAGTTTCCCTGTCACTAGCCTAACAAATAGACCCAGTCGTGTAGGAATGTAGGGGGGCGATTTGCCCCAGGCATCAATGTTTCTGGGGTGTCTCAGCCAGTAGCCACACCCCTGCGCCTCACAGCCACATCCTCTGCACAGTGGCCATGTCCCTTGCTCCATAGCCCCACCCCCTCCCGACCCCCTCCACACACTCCAAGCTCCATCACTGAATAGACCACTGTAGATCCTTCACTTTTCATTACTCACATATATGAGTCACAATATGTTTTAAGAATTCTTTTCAATAAAAAATATTTCAAGGGAAGCTTACCAGTAGAACCACAAAATATGTAAGGTTTGTTTGTTTGTTTGTTTATTGGATTTATACACCATTGGATTTATACACTTTTGTACATTGGATGTTTATTGGATTTATACACGTTTGTACATAATTAATAAGATCAAAGGATACATGGAAAAGAGGAACACAAATGGAACAGAAGTGGTGTCCAGAAAAAGGGTTATGCTTCAGATGTGTACTTACATTTAAGGCATGCCATAACAAGAGCAGCTGTTGTTATTGTCAGAGAAGAGAACAGCACAATGCAGAATATGATGAAGGTTTTCCTTGGAAAGAATCTCCATTTGTCATCCTCAAATATATACAGTGCTTCAGAAAGCAAAAACAATAAGAAAATAACAAAACCAGTGAGGTTGGAATTTACAGGATTGTCCTACTGGGGCTCCATTTAAGTACCCATCTATCTCTATTAAAGTTTCATTGCTTCTGTCATGAACAATGGAAAGAGAAATCTTAGTTAGCAAAAGTGGAGAGACACATAATGATATTCTTCTGGATTCTGGAATCTTCGACAGTGGCACAATTAATAGCTGATATGATGTCAATAGTCAGTAGAGAACAAAGAAAGGAATCTTTAAAAGGTCAAGTTATATTCCCTCTATCTGTCCAAAATGGAATTCAGTAGCTAGGTGGAAGAGAAGTACTACATAGAGGGTTTTACAATAGCACTGTTATGAGATAACCAGAGCATGAACCACAGTGCAGCATTGTCCCTCTGTGGGAATGGGCAGAGATGGTACAGCAAGTGCAAATGGAATTGACCATTCTGAACCACTGAGATCTCCAGTGACAGATGGATCCTGAAGCACCTCCAACTAGGAACCTATTCCTTCAGCATGAGGACAGGTAAGAATCTCAGTTGCTGGACCTGAGAGCCACCCACTCATGGAATCTCTATCTTATCATGATTCAGCTTCATCCAAGACGGCCTGCAGCTGAGAGACAATCGCTGTCTCAAGGGCTTTGCCCAGAAAGAGGGTATCTTGACTGGATAATAGTTACGGTAAATATCAGAGCCACTGGAGGTTTTCCTTTTCTCCCAGATCAGTCACACCACCAGTTCTTCTGAGGCTGTGGAAATCATACCATCACACACAATGATACATTTGTGATTTCTGTAAACCATCTGGTTAATCTCCTGTGGCAAGCTTGAAGAAGCCATTTTGGGAAAGGACTGAGGGCCTTTCTGCACTACACTGTTAGAGTGCTATTACTCCACTTTCAACCTCCTATGGAATCCTGGGGCTTGCAGTTCAGGGAGGGGCCTTTAGAATTCTCAGCCAGAGAGCTCTTTGGCCTCAGGAAACTACAAGCCCCAGAATTCCACAGGATGTTGGAAGTGGAATAATAACACTCTAACAGTATAGGGTAGAAAGGCCCGGAGAGAGCATAAAGGGCATAGCACAGATAGAAATGTCTCACCTGCATCCGCAGGCTTCGGAAATTAAAAATGGACCTCCTCAAACAGCACAGCGCACTGGACACCTCAATAATTTGGTATCAATAGTAGCATTCAAAGCAGCAAGAAGGTGAGGGATTTTTGGCAAACTTTTTGCAGTGAGGCTTAAGGATGTAAAGAATATTCATTCTCAATGAGAAATGGTATCTTTATATTCTATCAAAGTTTTTTTAAAAAAGTTAAATGCCACAAGATTGTTCACATTTGAGATTTTTTTTGCAATAGAAAAAGGCAGTGTTTTCAAAATAGCAGTTTTGTACAAAATTACATACTTTGTAATTATCACAAAAAAGTGCTCAAATGCAATCATCATCATCATCATCATCATCATCATCATCACTATTTTCATCTCATCCAGAAGGGAGAAAACCTTTGAAATGCTTTGTTCTTGCATGTAAGAACAAAAAAGCCAAGGTTTAGTTCCCTAAGAGGGAATACTGAGTTCCCTGAGTATACCCTATACTGAGTTCACCAGAGCTTTGGAAAGCAGTCTTCTGGGGTGGAGACCTTTAACTTTTAATAGGAAATTAAAACATCTGGAGGTCTGTCATATCTCAGGAAAATGTTAAACCTCTGGTCTCCTTGGTTTTAGGGGAAAGACAGTGCAAAAGAGAAGTAAAATTGCATGTAGCTAAGACATAAAAAATTAGAAACATTCCATTCAAAACTTAAGATTAAAATAGCATTAAACTGTTCATAGAATTAAAGATATTTAAAACAGTAAAAAAAAAGGCAGAAACACAAGTCACTTCATTGCAGTATTTTCACTGATGGTGAGAGATACACTCTATTTCCATTTGAATTACAGCAATTATTTCTAAATTTGCATCTATAATATAATGTAGCATGTGCAAATATAAAATAAATTTCTGTCCTCTATTTTTATGCTTTTTTGGAAGATTGGGATCCTCTTTTGGGATGAAGTGCAAATGAAATGACCACTGGGGAAAGGGTACACCTATGTATGTCTGTACTTCTACAAAGCACATGGTTTTCCCCATATTTGCTGATATCTTCTCTTTGGGCATAGATGATACATTTTGAACCACACAGATTTTGATGCATGTTGCTGCTGCTGCTGTTGTTGTCTTCAAGTCATTTCTGACTTATGGCAACTTTAAGGAGACCCTATAACAGTGTTTTCTTGGCAGAATTTGTTCAGAGGGGGTTTGCTCTTTCCTTCCTTTGAGGCTGAGAGAATGCTACTTGCCCAAGGTCATCCAGTGTGTTTCCCTTGTTGAGCTGGCATTCAGACACTGGGAATAGAGGCAATGATGGTAACGATACTGTAGATGACATATTTACTCAAAATAACCTTGAAGCCAGAATATTAACTGTGTAATGGTTGGAACAGCTCACGTCACATGGCAATAAGTAGGAAGGAAAAATGAGGCAAAAAGTGGTGCCTGAACTCTACACAAAAACTTTAGATAGGATTGACCCTTCTTAGCAGAGGACAATGGGTGCTATTTATTTTCTGTCTCAGGCAACATATTGGCTTGGCCTGGCAAGGTTAGAGATACAAAAGACTTCCTAATAAAATTTGTGGAGTTGCACTGAATCTTTCACCTGCATTTGGTTCCTCTTCTGGTTGTGTCCTCATCCACATGCCTGAAAATGGGATATATTCATATTCCTGTTCAACAGCATTCTCACAGCCCTGGTCCAAGGTCACTGGTTCTAGAAACAGAAAAAGCATTCCTAAGGGACTGTCAGTTCACGTGGGATGCCAGCTTGTGACCCTCAAGACTGAGTGGTTCTTCTGAACACAGGAAATGTACATATTCAGCTCTCTTACTTTCTGAGAATAAGACAGGCCAAATGGAGATAGAATTTGTTATTCAAAGAGATAAAAAAAAGATCAAAGCAGACAAACAAGTTGGCAGTGCTTGTGGCAATATCTAATATTTGTAAAGAAAGGAAATTATTTCTTATTATGACCATGCTGAAACTATTCCATCTTCTAGTGTTTCAGGAAATCTACAAAAAATACAAAATAGCTCATCTTATTTGGCTGGAAAATTGAAACCATGTGATCTAATGGGTGAGGTGACCAAATTCAGTTACAAAGGGAAAGCTTTGAAAAGTCTGTTTCTCCCCTCTGGTGTGAACCTAATGTGCAGCACCAGAACTAAAGCAGCTCTTTGAAACTTTCTTCTCATTCCTTGTCCTACACCTCCCATTACCTTTTTTCTGTTGTTCTGAGGTGGAGTGCACTTCCCAGGTATGAGATGATTTCTCTGATGCAGTGTCATTCTGGTATTCATCACTGTGGTAGCCTTCATTCTGGTAGTCCTCATTCTGGTAATTGTCATCCATAGCTGGGTGAGGCTGAGTGACATAATCAGCCTTGGGGCAGCTACCACCAGCGTCCAGATGCTTTTGCTCTCTTTTTATCATGATCAGTTTCCCTTCTATCTAACCAGCCACGGAAGAACTAGGCACATGCATCTTCTCTGAGGTCTGTGAGGTGGTGGGGGGAGAATCTGAGATAAAAACCACTGGAAAGCATTGCTCTCAATGGAACTCTCCCACTGTGGGAATTGCTCAGAATACCAATGTCATCTTCTGAATGAAGTTTTCATCAGGAGAAGGAAAGCATCACACATCTTCTCTCTGTCTGCTGTGATTACAATAATTATGAAAATGCCTCTCAGCATGATGTCTGTTTAAAAAAGAAACAAAACCCTCTGACAGCTTCCAGGCATAAATTAGCATCCCCTCAACTCATCAAGAGATGGATCCCCAGCACTGACATTGGAATTCAGTGTGATATCCATAACAACAACAAAATCTCTTTAGAACATGAAGTTCCATTTTAAAACAAGGTATTTTTGGGAACACATTTCCTATTTTGAAGCCGTTTAGAGACTTCTGGACATGCTAGTCAAATTGAAAAAACAAGGTTCAAGCTTCTCACACACCTTCTTTTGAAGAAGACACTTTAAATATGGTTTTGCCAGTGCAGTAAAAGTAAAAACAGTTCCTTCTCTGTCTGTGCTGCCAAAGTCTAATAATATGACAAGGTGCCAAAAAAATAGCCAATGGGCACCCCTTGGGCACTGGAAGTTGAAATGAAAATGTAGTTCCCCACAATATTTATTATGGATTGAGATTATCTAACAATCTTCATCCACAAAATCAAAGCTTTCTGGAAAGATATCTTGAGAAAGGCCAAAGGGTCTGCCAGACCCTGTCTCTGTGAACAAGGCCAGTCCTTTGCTGGCTTGGAGCCCAAGCAATTCTCAGACAGCAAGTCCTGGAGGATGCCTCACTAGCTCATATTTCCTTGGAACTGGCTGGCTGAGATACTTTGTATAGTAGCCAGAGTAGTACCATGGTGGCAGCGGGCAGGATGGGGGTCAACTGTGCTTTCTCAGTTCTTCCTCCCATATCTGCCATCCACCTAAGCAGCACTTTGAACTGTACCTGGAAATGGACTAGTGGTTGGTGAATCACACACCCCTTATAACCCACCCCGGTCAACATCCTGACTTCCGCATTTAGAATTACGTAAAGTTTCTAAACATTTGTTAAAGGCATGTGTTGTGTGCTATAGGGCTCATCCAGGCTGTATTGAGAGATCATGGTTTTATCCTTATAATTATTCCTTCTGTTTGGCAGCAACAGTAGTCTGATCAGATGGATAAAGCTTTATTGAAATGTCAGTGTTTTTTATAGAGCTTCCAAAGAGAGAGAAAATGCTCATGAGACAGTTTATGCTCAACATAAATTGTGAAACAGAGGAACAGAGAACAGATCATTCTAACATTCTAGAACAGGCATTATTTTTTCTGTGAACAAGCGCATGTACTCAGTCAGCATGTTACCCTGTGAATTGGGGGTCCTGGGAGGGGCACCCAAATGACCAAACAAACCAAGCAAAGATGGGGAAATCAGCTGGAGCACTCTCTTAAGCTAGCGAGAGGCAGGGTAACTTTGCGGGAATCTTTTACCCTATGTATACAGGTACAGGTCAGCGAGCAGTCAGGCAGTTAAAATAGCAACGATAATATTTATTAACAAGCAAACAAATTATTAAGAAAACACAACCACACAGCTAACTAGAAATAGGAAATGAGAGTTTTGGGGGGAAATGGGTGATACGACACCTTTCTCGTAGTCCTGAAGAGGTCCAATTGAAGAGAAGGAATCTTGGCGTGGCGGCCGAGGGGAGCTCGCAGAATGAAGCGGCGGCAAGGTAGTCCAAACGGGCGGTCCAGCAAGAGATCCGAGGAGCTCTCTGGACTGGGGTTTTTTATCGGGGAAACAATGACTGTGGGCTAGTCTAGTCTTGGGCGAAAACAATGAGTTTTGGGCTGGAGACAATGTCTCCGAAAGGTCAGAATTTACATGATTGAGTTAAGGACCGAATTGACAATAGCATGGCCAGTATTCAGATGCAGCTAGCTTGGCAGTTGAGCTCTCAGCTCGCCAGGGTGCCCACTCGGGGCAGAGGTCTCTTTGTTTTGACGCACATCTGTAATGAAGGTGTTTGTTTCAGGAGGTCTCCTAAAGCAGATCTGGCAGTTTCTGGCTTGCCCTGGTGTAAACAAGTATGAGTCAGCATATAATAGCCATGCCTAGCTTCGTGCTTGTTCGGTGGCTTCACAAACACTTGGCTGGTGGCAAAACAGGGCCGAATTGTGATATCAAAATGATATCTAAAATTTACCAAAAGCCAGGCCAGTTCACGGTGATAACAAGCACCGGCTGAGAAGACGTTCCCTCCCGGCCAAGAGTAATTGAATGTGTGTGTATGACTCCTCCCCAACCTGATTCAGGGCCTAATTTCACTCTATGATTCTACCTGGGAAACAAGAGTGGATTGGTATTTAATTCACGCCCAACACTAGCAAAATCCCTATTCAGTCGTATATGCTTGCCTTCAGAGGAGCCAGTGAAGAATGCAACTAAGGACCTTTCCTCACTACATTGTTATAGTGCTATTATTCCACTTAAAACATCCTGTGGAATTCTGGGGTTTGTATGGATGAATCTGAGGCCAAAGAGCTCTCTGGCTGAGAATTCAAAATGCCCCTCTCTAAACTGCAAACTCCCAGATGTTGAAAGTGAAATAATAGCACAGTGTAGTGAGATAAGGCCCTTACTGGTAATATATGTTTATCCCATCTACCCACTTCCACTGTTTTTGCCCAGTATAACACAAACCAAACCAGAAAATGTCTTCTTTGGAATGCATTTTTTAATTCAGGAAGTCCTAGGGAAAAATGAAAACGCATGTGTAAACCAAGTACCAGAACTATTTGACGCTTTACACAGAATAAAATGACAGTTGACACTAGAGACTCACCTATTTCTTTTCCTCTTCAACCACTATCTGATCTCCCAAACTTTGGCAGATACATCTGCCCTCTTCCCATTTCTTTGCTTCTGTGGAGCTGAGGTAGCAACTCTTTTGGACTTTCAGACACCCAGATAGACCCTGTGAAAAGCCTGTAATCCATGCAACCTTGAAAGAAGGCGGGCCAGAGCGAGTGCATCCTAAATGTCCCAGTGGCCCTGCCTCTAAAGGACTCTTAGCCAGCAATGGCTAAACAATGAACATGACCCTTTGGGCTTACTTACCATTGCTAGTGAGGTGAATGGGTTAATATTAGACAAGCATCCAAAGTTGTTTTCACAATCCAAGTCTGTTTCAGAGCACACTCACATAATTGTTTGGGCATGTGAGAACAGACTTGAATACCTGCCTCCTTTTGGGAAGTCCAGTAGGTGGATTACCATGTTGAATGAAAAGTCACAGAGGACATTTTCATAGTTCCAGTCAGTTAATTCGCACATCTGACTTCACTCAGCACACAGTACAGTGTGAGAGGACATCCTATGGAATGAAAAGCACTGTTTGTCTCCCTGTCCAAAATGGACCATGAGAAGCCACTGGGAAAACTAAAGACAGACCAGGTATTCAACTGCCTTCTGCCTACCCCCTTTGTCTTCCATTTTGTTTTCAATAGGGTTCAAAGGAAAAGAGCATGTTTTTTCTTTCTCTCTTTTATTCTTAATGCTCTTTCTCTTTGATCTTTCATTTGTAGTCTGTAAAGTGACTGAACTGAGGGGCAGCTCATTGACAGCCACTGTACAGGCATGTGATTTATTTTATTTTGTCCTACAGTTTCTGCAGAATTTGCTTATTTACTTAATTACAGCAATCTCAGTGCAAAATAAACATTGCATCAGTTGTGAAAGAAAAGCGGAGAAGGAAAGCGAGAGTATGTGTTACCACCCCTTTCATACCCATTCTGAGGGATAGCAAAATTGACAAGAAATATCACTTTTATATAAAAACTAGACTCGTGACTATAAAAGCATGAGGACGCAAGACACTGGCTGTAAGTATTGGATGGGAAAGCCTGGCATTAATAAGCTTCCAATAATCCTTTCACTAGCAGAGGTAACCAAGACAATAGTAAAGAAAACTGCCCAGGTAGGGCAGGCAAGCACCCCTGCCATGCATATTTCCTACAGAGATCCTCCCCATTCACCTTATGCATCCAAGACATTAAGAGGGTGTCAGGACTCCCATCGATGTTCTGTCACCCAAAGTAAGACAACCAGCCCGTTCTGGACCCCTTTTCTTTACTCTGCCAGAGAGCCATTAACACTTTTCCTTCAGAGTAGGAAAAAGGATATTTAAACCCTAGTTCAAACCCCGGCAATTTGTAGTATGTTGGGCATTACTCTGCACATTGGCCTCCAGGTTCCCATGCTCTATGCTATCTTTGGACTGTGATCTGAGCCATTTTGCTTTGATGTTCTTCTGGACCAATAAATACCACCCTCCAATTCTCCAAAATCTCCCTCTATCCAATCTTCCTTCCTTTGGTAGTCTTCTATGATTTGTGAAACAGCTTGATTTCTTGTGCGCGTGTCTGCTGATTTCAATAAAAAAATCCGTGTTTAAACCTTTAACTGGAGTCCTACAGTTAGTACTGGTATACACAGGTAAAAATATGCTGCTGTTATCCTCCTCTTGCAGGCCTCCTTTGCGCTACTAATTCCCCCAATCCTAAGGAGACACTGGCACTGCTAGAGCACCACAAGGTCCCCTACCTTTTAGGTTAACAAGAGGGAGAGGGAGAAAGATAGAGATGTACCTCCTGTCTTTCAAGTACACAGAAATGATGTCCATGGAAAGGTCTGAGCTTGAGAACTGGGCATCCCAGGAGTGCCATCACAAGGGCTGCTGTCACCATTATCAAGGAGCAGAATAAGCCAACACAGAAGAACATGAAATGTTTCTTTCCAAGGGCTCTCCCCTCCTTTTCATTCAGGAATATAATTGGTGCTGCAAACAACAATCATTTGGGAAGTCAAAGGAAGGCCTAGGATTTATGGAGCAGGTTTACTGACAATTTTAGAAGACTGACAAGTTACCCATTTATCTGTATGAGAAAGAGAGGTAAACTCTAGTCTAGATGAGGTTTAAAACAAAGCACTGACTGGGAGAGGGACGCAGTGGCAGGTTCCACAACTGCTGAGCCCAACTAACTCCAGCATATGGTCTTGCTAACTGAGAGGCTAACAGAATTTAATTAGGAGCCAAGGAAGATGTCGGTGGTGCAACCAGGGCTGAACCTTATGACCAAAGTCTAGGTCTTACTGCCCAGGAGGCCTCCACAACAGCCAGACGGAAGAAGCAAACCTCCTTTTAAGCCTGCCATCCTTTGAAATTGTATCTTCTCCTTGGCTGCTGAGTTGACAAACTGTCTTCTGCTTGTGTTTTGCTCTAACAGATCAAAAGCGAAATAGTAGTTTTAAGGCAGTGAGGCAGTTGGGTACCAGCAAAAAATTTGTTGCATGCTTTGCAACACAAGTAGCATACACAGCTAATAAAGGAAAGGGGAGCATAAATCCAGGGTCTGAAATTCCATAGGTACAGCAGCACTGGTGGATTTCCTTCCTGTTGTCAAACCATGTCAGCCAAAGCACAAATGTTCTGGCCATCACACCTGTTGTGCACATCCCCACAAAGCAAACAAAAATACTTGGGGCACCCATTTACCTTGACTCAGGGACTTGGAAAGTCATACTGTTCATACTATTGTATGAACATATTATTGTTCATTCTATTGTAAGGCCAAGATCCCGCACATTTTTAACATACTATAAGTATATGCCAGCATACTTATACTAGAACTCACAGGTAGACAGTAGGTTATGCAATGGATGCCCAGGCCTTGAGCTCCTCCTTTGTGCAGCAGTCAATGAGCTCCTCACCCACCAAATCAAAGAGAGAGAGGGCTAGTGGAATGCTTGTGGAAGGACTGGCTGCGCTAGGGACTGTGCTGACACAGCCTCTGAAAAAGTCCCTATACATCTATTTTTAAACTAGCATAGGATATTAATCGTTTCTGGCAGTTTTGTTTTGTTTTTTTAAAAAAATATTTTTAATTACAAACACAAAAACAGAACAAAAGAAAACAGATAAAAAGGAAAAGCATATATATAGGAAAACAAAATAAAAATTCACAAATCAAAATACTACATAATAATAAAACTAAATAACATTGCTAACAAAAAACAAAGCTACAAATATCAAACTATCTCACAAATATCTACACTAGCAAACAAGCTGTACAAAACTAAAAACTGGTTCCTGCTGTGACAAATCCTGGGAGGGTGCTTAGCCATGGAGTACCCTAGCAACTCCAGGAATTTAAATTGCCTAGCTGTTAGAATTGGAAGCTAGGCTAGCCAGAGGGAGGGGCTAAATGGGAGATGTGAGTAACTGAAACAGAGTTGGAGGCTCTAGTCCAGTGGTTCTCAACCTGTGGGTCCCCAGATGTTTGTGGACTTCAGCTCCCAGAAGCCCCAGCCACTATGGTCAATGCTCAGGGCTTCTGCGAGCTGAAGTCCAAAAACATCTAGGGACCCACAGGTTGAGAACCACTGCTCTAGTCAGAGAGTGCTTGGAGGTGAGAGAGAGTGCAAGATCCATCTCTGAGAGACAGAAAGAAAGTGTTGGTTGGTTTACATATACACATGTTGTGCTGGTTGCTACCGTATTTGCTGGCATATAGGATGCATTTTTTCCTTAAAAAATACCCTTTGAAAATGAGGTGCATCTTTTACACCAGCAAATACAGTAACGCTAAGAACTGAGAGAATGAACCAGGAGCCAAAGCACTCCCTGCCCAAGCAAACAGGAAGAGAATGGGTAGTGGAATCCAGGTGAAGCACTCCTTACCTTCTCCTCCTCTCCTGTGCATTTTGACTCTCCTAGGGCCCAAGAAAAATTGATGCAGCACTCTTTTCATTCCTCTCCTCTCCTGGTGCCGCACTCTTTTCATTCATCTTCTCCTGGGGCAGCATTCTTTTCATTTCCCACCTCTCCTGGTGCAACACTCTTTTCATTCTCCTCCTCTCCTGGTGCAGCATTCTTTTTATTCCCTTTCTCTCCTGGTACAGCACTCTTTTCATTCCCCTCACCAGTGAACTAAAAAAAATTTTCCTTGAAAAATACCCCTTGAAATTGGGGTGCCTCTTATATGCCAGTGCATCTAATATGTCAGGAAATATGGTAATCCTTAAGTTACCAACTACCTTTTACCCTGACAGTTTATTAAATAAATTGTTTATATTTTTGTAAAAGCTGTCTCAATAGAGTGTTTTGCTCTGAACTGGGTTACACATGCTACCACCAGTGACACAGTCATTGGATAAATAAATCCATGCTTTGCCCTATCTCTGAAAGGGTGCAGATTTAGGGAAAGCAGTAGAGGGAGATAAACTGGGAGAGAAAACCAGTGGGGACAGAATCAGAGACAGAGACCCACGGTTAAGGAAAATTGTTTATTGTGCACAATGTCCCAGTGAGATCCATCTCAAAAGTCTGGGCCCCGCCCCTTTACATTTGCAGAAATTTATACATTTTCCAGTGTAAGACATCACATGTCCAAGAAAGGAAACTGACACATTCAATGGTTCCTATCATTCTCCAGCTTAATCTTTCAAATGTTGCAAAGCATAGCTGAAGTAGCTCGCCAAGAATTGAGACCACCAGATTAGAAAGCAAAAATAAAAGTTTATTTTACTGCAGGGATCTCAGTGGAATGATTTCCAAAGCCTGAGAGCCCCGATCCAGGTATTAGCTCTCTTTTTATACCCTCTTGTAAACAGGTTACAGGAAATGATTACATATGACCATATATGAAGTGTTTACAGGTCAGGCAGACCTGGGTTACATCTTTCAAAAATGATGTATTTTGGTACCAAGGGAGTATTTCTCCAACATCAAAACTCCCTAGGTTCCCGGCACTGCTAAGCACATACCTAAGCCTCTTGATAAGATAAAGGGCGCATCTGCTCACCTTATTTTTCTATATTTTTCTACCTTAGCATTAGCTTCTTCAACTTAACCCTTTCATTCCCCCCTTTATGCCAAATTCTACGCAATTTGACATACTTAAGCTTGCTTTTGGGCCATAACAGCAAAATGAGCTGCCTTCCCCTCCATAGCTTGGGAGAGAGAGGCATGTACACATTTCATAGCACAAGAAATACATATCATTACTAAGAACCCTACTACAATTAAAAGTACAATACCTAGAAACAAGGTTTTTAACCAGCTAAGATCTGGAAGCCAAGAAGTTAACCAATCCCAGGGGTTACTAACGCCACTGTCATTATTTTTTATCAACCCTTGCAACTGCTGTATCTCATCCTCTATAGTCTTGTTCAAATCATGGAACGCAACCTTGCATCCTCCTTTGACTATGGTACAAAACCCCCCTTTTCTGGCTAACAAGTAATCCAAGGCCATTCGATGTTGTAACAATAGCTGATTTAGCTCTTCAATTTCTTGTTGGAGGGCTTGTACCAATTTCCCAGTCGCATTTATAGTTTTCTCCAATCTGCAAGTCAATCCTATTATGCTCCTACGATTTTCTTGAGCCATAATTCCTGGGTAGGATCCCAAAGTGAGGACCCCTGTGATCAGTCCTCCTCCTACTCTACTACCCTCACTCTCAGACAACTGTGGCCTCACGATGACCAGATCCTCACATTGACTTCCCAGTGGTCCCACTAAATGCCGTTTCTTCCTACCAACTCGTTTGATCTGTCTTGGTAGGAAAACTTGGACAGGTATAGTCATATATCCTATTCCTATACACTGGTAAGTCCCTGGGTGGTAGTTGGTGGCCCACCCATTAAAGTAGAACCATAAATGCGGGTCTCTAGCCATCAATCCAGAGCATATACTACCTGACCCTGTATAATTAGGAGTGAACATGGGATATTCTGGGTATAAATCTCCAAAATTAGTTTCATTTAAGTCCCCCTTGGGTTGATAGGAGTTATTATATGTGCCATACAAATAGAATCTATCACTACATGCTGAATAATTTCCCAGTTTACCATAAAATGAGGAATATTTTATATATCCTTTCCACTTAGAATTCCAAGATCCACTATGGTGACAGCAAAAACACATTCCGGGGGAATAAGTATAAAACTTCAACCGCCTAAATCGAGTCTTGTTTATATTACTATCAACTTTGGCAAACATATTGGGATTCCCTCTCAATGCTGACTGTAGGGCTCCTACAACCACTCCCGGTTCACTAATAAGGGAGGGCATAAAACCGAAATCTGCTACAGTCTGTGGATGTTCATAGATCAGGGTGACATTGCGTCCGTGTTGTTGGAACATGTGTGCAGCATGTCGTTTGAACCAGTTAGCCTCGACTACTCCACCCATCACGCTCCACATCCCGATCAACATTACCCGCCTCATTTTCGGAGCCACTCAGAGACCCAAATCTACTTACTCCACACAAATTCCTTCTGTATATATACAAAAATACTAAAATACCAAGAAATATACACACTACTATTATTATTAGATCACTAATACTAATATTCATTGTTTCTCTCCCATATCCACTGTAGAGGATCTGGCCGTGCGTAGAATAGTCAGCCTCCGGAGTGACTACAGCAGGGCTCAGTCCCAATCTTCCTCCTCTGCAGTTGCTAGGTCTGACCGTACGTAGAGCTACCAGCGTCCAGCGGGTGGCAGCAGTAGGGTCTAGCCTAGAGTCTTCATTCACCTGTTGCGGATCTGACTGTGCGTAGAGTGGTCAATTCCCTGGTATGACCACGGCAGAGTCTAGTCCGAATCTTCTCTCCCCCTTTTTCTTCTGGACAATTTCAGTTTCAAAGGGTTTTCTTGTGATGAAATTACAGCCCAATCAGTAAACGCCCTTTTTATCCTGGTGTAGTGTATCCAAGGTTTCAGCCCTGCTACTTTTACTGCAGTAGGGGTGACTAACAGCACGTGATACGGCCCCCTCCAGCCTGGTGATAGAGGCTCCCCTTTCCAATCTTTAACCCACACCTCATCCCCAGGCTGGAAGGAATGGGCCTTTGTGAGGAAAGGAACTCGTCTAACCTCTAAGGCATGGGCGTTTACCTTCTCTAGAGCTTTCCCTAATGCCTGCACTTCTTCTTGGAGGGTTAAGTTCCCCAGCTCTCGAATGTCCCCTCTCAATCCCTTCAGGATGGCCGGGGGTCTTCCATACAGCAGCTCAAATGGACTCAGCCCAGTCGTCCGATGAGGGGTGCATCTTATTCTCAAAAGAGCTATTGGGAGTACATCCAACCATTTGAGCTTAGTTTCTTGACACAATTTTGCAAGCTGAGTCTTCAATGTTCTGTTCATCCTTTCCACCTTCCCAGAACTTTGGGGCCTATACGCACAATGTAATTTCCAAGTAATTCCTAAGACTTCTGCCAAACTCTTAACTACTCCGTGCACGAAGGCCGGGCCATTATCAGATCCAATGTGAAGGGGTAACCCGTATCTAGGTACGATGTCTCGGAGTAGAGCTCGTACTACTTCCTTCGCCTTCTCGGTTCTAGTAGGATATGCTTCAACCCACCCAGTGTGAGTGCACACCATTACCAACATATATCGGTATTGTCCCATCCGTGGCATCTCGGTGAAGTCCACCACTAGGGATTCGAAGGGAGTAGATCCTTGATGTTGGGTTCCCTCTTCCAATCTGGGTCCTTGACGCGGGTTGTTCCGAGCGCAGAGTTGACACCGTGATGACGCCAGCATGGTGTACTGTCTCATTCCATCTATAAACACATCCTTTGCTAACAACTGGGCCAACGCTGTCTTTCCCAGATGCGTGGCTTCATGTGCCTTCTGAACGATTGGCCATCCCATAGATTGGGGTATGTACCGTCTTCCATCTGGTAGGACCCACCAACCATCTTTGTCACTTATAGCTTTCAGGTCCTTTCAGCCCTCTCATTCTCCTGCTGGGTGTATCTAGGGGTCTGGTTACTCAAGGAGACTTGGAAAAGTGGTACTACCAATTCTCTGGGCAGGTTCTCCTTCCCACTCACTAGTTCACTCTCAGCAGCCTCCTTTGCAGCAGCATCTGCCTTCCGGTTTCCCCGGACCACTGGATCTTGCCCTCTCTGATGTCCTTTACAGTGCATCACAGCAACTTTACTAGGGGCCCACACCGCTTCTAATAGGTGCTCTATTTCTTTTCCATATTTGATCTCTTGTCCTGAAGAATTGATCAATCCTTTTTCTTTGTACAGTGCTCCATGCGCATGCAGGGTAGTGAAGGCATACTTTGAATCTGTGTATATGTTTACAGTAAGTCCTTCGGCCAGCTCTAAAGCCCTGATCAAAGCGATAAGTTCCGCCTTCTGGGCCGAGGTACCAACAGGTAGTGCTTTGGCTTCTATTATTTTATCTGCCGTGACCACTGCATAGCCGGCCTTTCGCTTCCCCTCTCGCACAAAGCTACTTCCATCTGTATAGTAAGTGACATCAGAGTGGGGCCATGGGGTATCCCGCAAGTCTGGTCTACTTGAGTATACTTCATCCATGGTTTGAAGGCAGTCGTGGTGTATATTTCCAGATTCTGCTGGGAGCAGTGTTGCAGGGTTCAGGGTGGTGCACAACTCCAACTTCACTCTAGGGTTTTCATACAACATTCCCTGATACTTGGACATTCGGCTATTCGTGAACCAATAGCTACCTTTGTACTCCATGAGGGCCAGTACAGAATGTGGAACCTTTACCATCAAATTCTGGCCTAAGGTTAACTTATCTGCTTCTTTTACCAACAAGGCTGTTGCTGCTATAGCCCTGAGACACCCAGGCCATCCTCTAGCGACTGGATCTAATTGCTTAGAAAGATATGCCACTGGGCGATGCCAGGATCCCAACATCTGTGTCAGTACTCCCACGGCTATTCCATTCTTCTCATCAACAAATAAGGTGAACTTCTTTGTTACATCTGGCAGACCTAGCGCCGGAGCTTCCATCAGCGCCTTCTTTATCTGTTCCCAGGCGTTCTTTTGTTCTTTTCCCCACACAAATTCAGACTTCTCCGGACCTTTGGTAGCTTCATATAATGGTTTGCTCATTACTGCGAAGTTAGGAATCCAGATTCTGCAAAACCCAGCTGCACCCAAGAATTCTCGCACCATCTTCCGATTCCGGGGCTCAGGCAGAGCACACACAGCCTCCTTCCTTTCTCGGCCTAGCGCTCGTTTCCCTTGAGTCACTTGGAATCCCAGATATCGCACCTCTGTCTGGCACAACTGGGCCTTCTTCTTAGATACTTTGTAGCCTGCTTCCCACAGAAGCTGGAGCAACTCCATTGTGGCTCCCTTACACTCCTCCTCACTGGTGGCGGCCAACAGTAGATCATCCACATATTGCAGCAAAACTCGTCTCTCAGGTTCAGATCGGAATTTTCTCAAGTCCTGACTCAATGATGTCCCAAAAATCGTTGGCGAGTTCTTCCACCCCTGAGGCAAGCGGCACCACGTGAACTGGGTCTTCTGGCCTGTAATGCTGTCTTCCACCTGGAAGGCAAATATGTCCTGGCTTTGGGGGGCCACTCGGATACAGAAGAAGGCATCCTTGAGATCCAAAACAGTGAAGTGAGTAGCTGCAGATGGAACTAGTCACATCAGGACATATGGGTTTGGTACCACTGGGTGTAGGGTTACTGTAGCTTTGTTTACCATCCTTAAATCTTGTACTGGACGATATTCCTTCGTCCCAGGTTTCAATACTGGGAGTAATGGAGTATTCCAGGGAGAGCGGCATTCCCGAATTATATTGTACTTCTTCAGCCGTTCTAAATGCTTCTGGATCCCTTCCAGGGCTTCTCTGGGTAGATCATATTGCCTTACACGAGTGGGCATAGCATTTGGCTTTAATTCTACCACTATGGGGGCCACGAACCGGGCTAACCCAGGTGGGTTGTCTTCAGCCCACACGCCTGGGGGTCCAAATACAGTGGGTTGCTCTTGACAAACCATGATCTGGTACCTTCGCCACTCCTCCTCCATTGGATAAGTCACTGAGATATTCTTTGGTCCTCTAAAATTTATTTCCATCGTCCCATCTTCTTCAATAGAAATTTGAGCTCTCAATTTAGCCAACAAATCTCGACCCAATAAGGGCACAGGGCAACTTGGCAAATACAAAAACTGGTGAGTGACTTGATGTCTTCCTAGATCCACAATCCTTTTTTCTAAGAGAGGGTGTTTTTCCAATTTCCCCGTGGCCCCCACAATTCTTATGGCTTTCTCAGTTTTTGGGGCTATTGCAGAATTTAATACTGAACGGGTGGCTCCCGTATCTACCATCATGGGGATGGCTCGGTCCCCTATTTGTGCTGTGACCATAGGCTCCCCGGGGCCGAGAGCAAGGGGGCCCGGTCTATCCTAATCGTAATGTTCCATTTCAGCTAGTCCAATGAAATCCTCAAACCCTTCGTCCATCCCCTGCTCATATCTTCCATCCACTACTCTTCCTCTTCCTCTTCCTCGATTTGCTCCCCTTCCTCTTCCTCGATCCATTCCTCTTCCTCTGTTCGCCATCCCTCTCTGTCTGGGACATTCATTCTTCCAATGCCCAACCTGTCGGCAGAGGGCACACTCATTGCGTCTCAATGGAGGTCCACTTCCTCTTCCAATTTTCCGCCCCCCTTCCTTTGTTGCCAAAGCTGCAGCCAATAATTCCGCTTTCTTATGCATCCGCCTGTCCTTCTCCCGTTTCTCCTCTTGGTCTCTATTCACATATACTCTCTGGGCAATTTCCAACAATTGGCTCAAATTCATACCTGCAAATCCCTCTTGTTTCTGGAGTTTCTTCCTTATATCTGGATAACTTTGGGTCACGAAGGCCAAATTCACCATCTGTTGGTTGCCTGGGTCTTCTGGGTTCACAGGAGTATACTGCCTATAAGCATCAAGCAATCTTTCCAAATATGTTCCTGGGGGTTCAGTGGGTCCCTGAAGTATCTCTGATACTTTGGACATATTAACAGGCCTCTTCATTCCTTCTCTCATAGCTTCCACTAGTAGAGCTTGATAATCAGTGAGCATAGTCAACTGTGCTGGGAGGTTCGGGTCCCATCCTGGGTCCGCCAAGGGGACCCTACCTCTCATCCACTGCTCAGGGTTCGCCTCTCCAGGAGGTGCCCTGTCTCTAGCTATCCGTTCTGCATGCTGAATTATTCTCCTCCGCTCTTCAGTAGTGAACAAAGTCAGGAGCAACTGCTGACAATCTTGCCAATTGGGAACATGTGAGGCCATAATACTGGAACAAAGTTCAATTACTTCTTGTGGCTTATCTGTGTAAGTAGCATAATGGGTCTTCCAATTAAGGAGGTCAGACGTGGTGAAGGGAGTATATTGGTAACTCGGGACTCGCCGATAACCACCCTCTTGGGTGGGATCTGGCACCAATTGACTGATTTGTCGCAATGGTGCAATCACATCTCCACTTTCCCCATCCGAATCATCTACTTCTTCTACTTCCTTCTGGGGTTTTGTCTGTTTACTCTTGACCTGCTTACTCTTGGATTTTTCTTTTGGTCCAGTCTGTTCGGGTTTGGGTCTGAGTGTCATCTTATTCTGGACAGCCAAACTGGAACCTGGTAACTCCTCTGTCATTTCCTCTTCATGGGTAACTGGGGCCAAATCCGCCAGTCCCCCAGCCACTCCCTCTTGTTGTGAGGCTGCCTGAGGTACTGGTGGCAGTGGAGCAGGCGGTGGTACTTCCAAAGCCAGTGGTGGCGGGGCTGGCTGCATCACCACATACGGTGGAGGGGGGGCAGTGGGCTCTTCTGGAGCCGAATCAGGCAAAATCTGGGCTTTTCCAAGCTTTCGTCTGGCCCTGTCCTGCCTCAGCACCATAGCCTTACAAATTTGTTCCTGACACTTCTGCAACCAAGAGGGGTTCTCTGTAACCACTGTGTCCCATGAATCTATGTATGGATACTGATCAGGATGGCCAGGCTCACCCACCACTACTGAATACACTGCCTTGATTCGAGCGGGTTCTAAGCTCCCTTCCGGAGGCCACCCCACCTTGAAAGAAGGCCACTCCACTTCACATAAATTCCGTAAACGCCCTGGCGTCATCGGGGGGTCCCCATAGTCCCCACTGAATCCTTTCTTGAAATTCTTTAACATACAACCTAAAGGGGTTTGCCGGCTTTGCCCCCCACCCATTTCCTCCCAACGTGGACAAGACACACTAGGAGAAAGGGATTTGGCGCATGAGTAAGGGGTCTCACGCGCCAACACGAAGGGGGACAGACACCACTCTCTCTGTGCCGACCCACGCACCCGGACTCTCAACGGTATGCAATGGGAACTGCGACACCTTGCGCCCCTCCTTTCACACCACATTCACGCCAACAAACTACCTCCCACCTCTTTTTCCACCTCCAAAAAGCCTCGCGGTTTCACCCACAACAGTGGGGTACTAAGGCAAGACGTAAGGGGTTGATCAGGCCCCTCTTCTCCCTGAAGTTGCAGGGAGGGCACTCACCAACAGTCGTGGGAGGGTTCTGCTTTCTGCTCCGTCTTCGGGTCCCTGGGCTGGAACACCCCCACCAGAGCCGCCGCCTCACTCCGAGTCAATCCTTCTGACAAAAGTAAGTCAGGGGCGCCCTGGGTCGCGTCGGAAAGAGGCGACGGCCCCGACGCCCTGGCGTCTGCCTAAGTGGGCAAAACGCCCCTCAATATCCCGGACGAGCCCCCAAATTGAAGTAGCTCGCCAAGAATTGAGACCACCAGATTAGAAAGCAAAAATAAAAGTTTATTTTACTGCAGGGATCTCAGTGGAATGATTTCCAAAGCCTGAGAGCCCCGATCCAGGTATTAGCTCTCTTTTTATACCCTCTTGTAAACAGGTTACAGGAAATGATTACATATGACCATATATGAAGTGTTTACAGGTCAGGCAGACCTGGGTTACATCTTTCAAAAATGATGTATTTTGGTACCAAGGGAGTATTTCTCCAACATCAAAACTCCCTAGGTTCCCGGCACTGCTAAGCACATACCTAAGCCTCTTGATAAGATAAAGGGCGCATCTGCTCACCTTATTTTTCTATATTTTTCTACCTTAGCATTAGCTTCTTCAACTTAACCCTTTCATAGCGAGGCACATTCCATCCTCCCTAACATTCTATCTCATAGAGTTCTATTGTATTCCTTTCAAACACAGAAAGACTTCAATTGCAGAGAGAATTAACTGCTTTTCCCTCACACTCTGAGGCCATCTAGACTGACCCACATTAGGGTGCTGCATTCTCTAAGAAGGTGGAGATATAGCAGACCTTGAATGTCAGAGCCCTGACTTGGTCCAGAGATCTCCCTAGCTATTGAGACCTGGACATATAGAAGTGCCAGGCTGGGCAGACTCCGGTTCTGGGTTTTCACACCCACACCTGTGACATACTTTTAAAATTATATTCACATGCTTTCCAAATCCCTTTGAATCTATGAAGATTATTTGTAGAGGTGCACTGAATCTTTCACTTGGCTTGCTTTTCACTTTCTCTTCCTTCTTCCTCAGCTGCATGTCTGAACTCATATTCCAGTTCAGCAGCGTTCTCACATCCCTGATAAAGAACCACCAGTTATAGAGATAGAAAAGGCATTCCTAAAGGATTGTCAGCTCATCTGGAATGTTAATTTGTGACCCTCACATTACAGTGGTCCTTCTGAACACTGGAAACATGCATGTTTTACTCTCTTTGAATAATACAATCCAAATGAAGATAAAATAGGTTATTCAAAGGAAAAAAAGAGCAAATTAGACTTACATTTTAGCAATGAATGTATCAATAACTTCAGTGGTGGAGCTTGCAGTGCATGGACAGGGGGGCAGGAGAGGGAGGGGCTACAGTGTGGGAGTGGGGCTATGGTGAGTGGGATCGTGGCTGTAGCACAGGGGGGAATGGGGCCACGGCATGTGAGGGCAGGGCTATGGCACGTGGAGGCGTGGCTATGAGCCTGGAACCCTAAAAAAATTGCCGCCAGGGTGAACCACCCTCATCATCCCCCCATCCCTACGTGACTGAATAACTTGTGTTTGTAGGAAAGGAAATGATATCTTTATCTGAGCTCACTTTAACTGTGGTTTTCCCCCTTCCTTTTCTTGAAATGTTGCTAAATATCTTTGAAGTACTTCTTATTTCACTGGAAAATTGTGACTACATGACCTAATGGGTGGGGTGGTGAATCTCAGTTAGGAAGAGGAAGCCTTTTGGAGAAATCTTTTTCTCCCCTCTAGTGTGAACCTAATGTTCTGCACCAGAACTAGAGCAGCACTTTTACACTTTCTTCTCATTCCCTCTCCCATGCCTCCCATTACCTTTTTGCAAATGTTCCAAATGGGGAGTGCACTTCTCAGACATGAGATGATTTCTTTAACACAGTGCCGTTCTGGTATTCGTGACTGTGATAGCCTTCATTCTGGTAGTCCTCATTCTGGTAATGGTCATTCATAGTGGGGTGAGGCTAGGTGAATAATTACTATTGGATCAGCTGCTACCCTGGAACTGGATGTTTATGCTCTCTCTCTCTTTATCGTGATCACTTTCTCTTCTGTCTAACATACCACAGAAGAACCAGGCATGTGCATCGCTCCTGATGTCTAGCTGCTCAGTGGAAGAAAAAATATGCTTTAAAAAGGGAAAATGCCACTGGAACACATTGCTCCCAAAGGAGCTGGACCAGTGGCAGGGGATAGATCTTCAGAATACCAATTTCATGTCTTGAGGATAGTTTCAGCAGGAGAATGAAAGGATTAAATATCTGCTCTTTATCTGCTGTGATGGCAATAATTATAAAGATGCCTCTCTGCTGATGATATTTGCTCTAAAAGTTGCCTACGTATTACACAGAGTGGACGGCTTCCAGGAAACAGGAAGTTTAAATTTAACCCCACAACCCACCAAGAGATGGAATTTGGTGGCATATTAGTGGTAATAACCAAAACCTCTTTAGAATATGCAGTTCCACTTTAAAATAGGGTGGATGGGAAATATATTCCTTGTTTTGAAGCCAGTAAGAGGCTTTTAGACGTGCTCATCAAATTAAAAACAAGCGGCACGGTCCTCACACAGCTTCTTTTAAGGAAGATATTTTAAATAAAATATGCTGTAGTGCTCTCACTAAGTGATAAAATTTAAGTAAACTCAGACTTTTCTTCTCTGTGCTGTAAAATTCTAGTGGTATGACAAGGGTGCCTGAAAGCAGGGCAAAGTGTACATGCTGCCGGAAGGCTGATAATTACCCACTGCTGATTTAACATCACAGATAGTTGGCCAGGAGAATTGGGGGAATGTAACGTGTTCTCTTATGCAAATCACACATCAGTGTTCTTCCTTTATTGATTTACATGTCCATGTAGCCAGAATTGCTCTGCCCAACTCCATGGGAATGAAAATGGAATGAAGTGAGTGAGCAGTATAGAGCAAAACCAAAGGCTAAAATCTCGTTTCTAGATAGTTCAAACTGAAAAGCTATTTCAGTCTCTTTGGCAACAGGAGACAGAGTTGTTTAAAGTATCAGCGAAGAAATCTTAAGATTTTAATGTAGCTCAGAGTGAGCACCAGTTTTTCTTCCAGACACCCAGGAAAACAAGCAAACAAATTAACTGCGGTAGGGGGAAGAGTGGTCTGGAACTGTGAACAGAAGTACTTCACGCATGTAACATTTTGCTGCAAATGTTGCTACAAATGCCTCATTTGTTCTCAGCTATGTGTTGGGCCTCCATTTCAAATGGTCACCATTGAGTGCTGTTGAGCATTAATTCACCCATACATTGAGCACACATCAATTCACCTTGAGTTACTGGGATAAAGTCAGACTTGACCTGCTCTGGTCTTCTATCAATTTTGCACCTAGGCAATTAGATAAGCACAGCAGCCTGGACTATGTCCTTGAGATTTGATTGGTTTAATTGTTTGGTCTGTGTGTGTGCACATGTGTGTGTGCATGCATGTACATGTGCCAGAATGTCTCTCCCAAGCAGCAAGATGGAAGACTGGGGTTAGGGCACAGTGACGCAGTTGCTGTGCCCCCTCATTCAGTAGGCCACACTTTTAGTTTGGTTTTCTGTGCTGCTGATGTAGGACACAGTCCAGGCTGGCATGCTTACCCAAATTCTGATTGTGAATGTTTGTTATTTTTTCCATGCACTGAAGCACCTTTGGTCTAGAGAAAAGGCTAGACCTGTGAGTTAAGGCTCTGTGAGTTAAGAGATTTCCCAGAATCGTAAACTACCTACACAGATTTGCCATCCTTCCTCCCGCAATGACCCGAGTAGCCTGATCCCCACCACCATATCTTGTTTTGCCCTCTAGGATTCACATGCCCACCCTTTCATTCTCTCCATGCTGTCCCAAAACACATCTCTGCCTCCTGTAAGGAATGGCCCTATAGCTGAAAGATCTAACATGTGAACAAAAAAAAACAATTTAATAGCCAAACTCTGTTACATCTGTTTATTTGTACACATCCACACCCATCCAAGGAAAGTAATTTCAGTACTGTGAAAGTGGAGACTGCAAGACACAGGTAACATGCTTGTCCTTTTCACAGATGTACGGATGCATCTTTGTGCAGTCAGTGGGGTTCCACTTGTATGTATCACTTCGACTTTTGCTTGAAGTAATACAGAGGGTGCCGTTGTCTTCTGTCGTTAGTCCTAATGTGTCCAGGATTCTGAAAAGGACAAGCAGCATTTCCTGTGAGTGGTTGACACTCTTGAAAACCTTTTCAGAATTTTTTGTATATTTTTTCTATCAATGGTTTTCTGCTATAGTGCAATAATGCTGCATTTCTGACTTGTTAACCACTGAAATTCATTATTCAAATGTCTTTACTGCATGGAGGTGTTTTCCAAAGATTTCTCCACTGCTTTCCTTTGGTACTACACACCACAGCATTGCCACAACACCATTACTTTTTAAAAAACATTATTATTTGTTTTTTAAAAAGTTAATAGTGTAATTGTGCTATGACATCATGCCATAATAAAGTTATTGCAGCTTAATGAGTACAGATGAAGTGGTTTTTGAGCGGGACAACCTGAAACAACTGACTAGCATGATAAACACTTTTGTTTTTCAAAAGGGAAAGATATCAAAAACAGCATGGGATGGTGTGATCCATTTCACTTCCTGTGCCACCTTTCATAATGCTAGGTCTGGGCAGTGATGGGTACAGTGTGACAATGTCATGCTGTAATAATGTTGTTACCGCTTAATGAGTATGAATGAAGCAGCTTTGAATAGGACAGCCTGCAACAACAGACCAACATTGATGTTAAAGAATTCAAAGGATGCAGTCCTGCTTCATTAAGATGCTTATTGCACAATGCTGCTATACCACTAGAGCAGTGGATTAATTCTACCTTTGCTTCAGCCTCATAACACAACATTGTGGCTTTCCCAGAACTGTTGTGTTGTCAAGTTCTTTTTTTGTGTGTGTGTGCTGGAAATAATCTGTAAATGACCTCATCCCTCTATGGTTCAGTAACCAGTTAGAGTGTGAATGTCTCATTTCACTTCACTGCAAGAATGGTCCAGTTGCCTTTGCCTCAGGGATTCCCAAGGAAATCTCCAGGAGGGACACCTCAGACTACTTCCAGTGCTTCGACAAGGGAGGACTAGACTTACAGCTCCATAACAATACGAGTCTGACCTGTTAATGTTTGTAAATCACTATTCAGACACCTTTATTGCATGAGGCTGTTTCCCAAAGTACTCTCCTCTGCTTTCCTGTGGTGTCATGTGCCACCTGTGAAGCCCACCATGGCTAAATATCAGAAGTTCTTCCAGACAGACAGCTCCTGTTATCTATACTCCAGACACTGAACTTCTCAAACAAGGATAGCATTCATATATTTGTCACTTTTTCAACTTAATAATATTGTCAGTTTTCTTGTTTATATTATGTTCGGTGCTCAAGCCTTTGCCTGCATCTGTCTGTCTGTCTGTCTGTCTGTCTGTCTGTCTGTCTGTCTGTCTCTCTCATATTCTTTCTTTCTTTCTTTCTTTCTTTCTTTCTTTCTTTCTTTCTTTCTTTCTTTCTTTCTTTCTTTCTTTTTTCTCTCTCTCTCTCTCTCTCTCTCTCTTTTCTCCCCCCGCCCTCTGTCTCTGTCTCTTTCTCCCTCTCCCTCTCCCTCTCTCATGTATTCAAGTGAAGGTAATAGAAGATCCACAGAATAATGCAACCTACTGGTATAATACGCTTTTCCATTCACCCACTTCGTCATTTCCCCATTTGTATAATGCAAGCCAATCCAGAACTCTTGTTGTTTAGCATGTATTTTATAATTCAGAAAATCCTAGGGAAAAATAGGAAAAATGTGTAAACTGACCACCAGAAACTTTTTACACATTATGCAGAATAATTTGATAGTGCTGTCTACTGAAAACAGAAAACAGATCCATCAGGGAAAGATTGATCATAAATTTCTCCTCTCATACACTAGTTCACTAAACAAAAGTATTGCCCTCCTCCCCTACACACACACTTTCCACAGAGGGCTGATCAGAAATAAGACTGCTAACCATCAGTTATCTTCCTACCTCATTTTGCCTAATATAGCACAAAATATGGCAGAATGGTGCAATGGCAAAAGTCTCAGGATCAGATCTTTAAAAAGAAGATCCAAAAGAAGATCTAATCCAGAAGTCTTCATGTTCAGAGTACATTTTATAATTTAGGAAAATGAAAACAGGTGCCTGCTTGCACAGTGTTTCTAACTCCAAACCACAAAGGAGCTTCCACAAACTCTGCCACACCACAGTCACCACTGTTACCACCTACAACATCTCACCCTGCCTCCAGCATCCTACTTAGCTACAGGTGTAAACCAAGCAACACAGCCATTCTGCCCATTATGCAGAATGATAGGGTATTGCAGTCAAGGGCTCTGGATCTCTGAAGAGGCCTTAAGCAAAGTGCCTTCTACTGAATTGGCTACCGTATGGGGGCTACCAGGCGCTGGCCCTACCTAAAACAGTGGAAGATCAGACTGTGCCCTTCATACTACAGATGGGGCTGTGAAAGTGAGAAGGTTATCATCACTCAGTCCTACATTTCTTTGGACACATGCACACAAAAAACCTCCCTTCATACAGAAAAATGGATGCTTCAGGGAAAGGCTCAGTATAACCTTTTCCTTTCATGAATTTGTTCACTCTTGTGACAGAGTGATCAGGAATAAGACTGCTAACCAGCGGTCAGAAATGGTACTGGCCAGAATTCTTCCACCTTAGCTTGCCATTTCTCTGTTAAGAAGTTTCTTCCTGCCTCCTACCCTACAGTAGGAAAGAGGGACATCAGGTTTCTATTAGCTGTCACCACTGCACCTCAACACCCATCCCAGAGACACTCTCCAAAAACAGTGGCAGGGGCACTTGTCACTGAGCAGTCACGTACCAGCCTCTGTCTTGGGAGACACCTTCCCCCTTCCTCCCATGGGAGAACAGAAAGATACATGCACACCAAGCACAGGCTACAAAAGATGGAAAAAGGGAGTTGTCTATGAAAACTTTATTCCAAGCAAGTTACTGTCCTGTCTTCAGGCATAATGTGGAAAGTTTGCAAATTATTTAATTAAGTCTTAAATCATCTTCATCCAAGGAAAAAAAGAAAGATAAGTCCTAACATGATACTGTTATGAACTCATGCTTTTGGGAATCCATAGTGTAGGGATGGGGGGGTGAGGGGGGTCCACCCTGGGTGGCACTTTTTGGGGGGCACTGCAGCCCCTTGCCTGCCTCTGCTTGCTGTCACCCATCCTCTGCCTGCCATCACCCCTCCCCTGCACACCTTCGCCCCTCCCCCATGTGCCATCACCCCTCCCCCCTCCCCCCACCCACCCCTGCCCCTCCCCTACTTGCACCAAGCTATGCCACTGTGGGAATCTGGGTCCTCGGTTTTATGGGGAATCTGAACCTCTTTGTCCAGTCTTTGACCATGCCTCTCAAGGGTCAGCAAGGTAAGTCACACTTTTGCCTGCCTTTGCCTCAGTCCCAACCAGGTCCTTCATGCCTTGTAGCTCTATGTTTTTATATCCTCTCCCCTCTGAAGGATTTGGAAACATTCACACTTTCTCACACAGAGGTTGCTCCCATTAGATTAGTGTTGTCTCTTATGCTCTTTTCTAAGTCCTTTGTAATGTAATCCTGAAACCTGCCTGTCAACCCTTTGGTGACCTGGAATTTAGTCCACAATACTACAGCTGTATTTGCTGCAGCTAATATCAGAGTGTCATTATTCCAACCTCATCCTGTTTAATGTGTGGAATGGCCCATCATCAAAGGTCTTGGGATCAGATTGTAAAAAACCTTTTATGGAAAGGTAGCTTGACATCTACCCAGATGCACTGAACACTCATTCTTGAGTTTGTCTGAAAGAACAACAAGTAAAAGTTTCCTTCTATGTCCCACTCTCAGCTGCTCCATTTCTTATATAAGAGAGGCAGAATGCTAGAGACTCACCTGCTCCTTTTTGTCTTCAATCGCTATCAGATCTGCTTCCAACTCTTTGCATATATGTCTTCCTTCATGCCACTTCTTTGAGTCTGTGAAGGAGAGGTAGCAACTCTTTTTGACATCCAGCCACCCAGGTGGACACTTAGAAAAGCCTGTAATGAATGGAGCCTTATAAGAATGCAGCCCAGAGTTAAGTGCATCCTAAACACTCCACTGGCCCTGGGATGTTTGCTCTCTGGCAACAGACACCACCACTGAAGAACACTCAGCTAAATGGAGAATATACATGACTCTTCGAGCTTATGGATATGACATTATGCAGTACTTTCACACAAGAGCTTCCCCATTGCTACCCAGTACTAGATAGGCATCCAAAGCCATTCATATCATTCAGGCCCATTTCAGAGCAAATTCAGACAATGGTTTCGACATAGGACATCAGCCTTGGATACCTGCCTCCTTTTTCGCAATCCAGAAGGTAGATTATCATGTAGGAAGGAAAGTCACAGAGGTCATTTTACACTTGCATTCAGTTAATTCTCAGACCAAACCTCACTCAGCACACAGAGTGATGAGAGGAGATATCCTAGAGCATCACAAGCATTCCTTGTCTTTCCATGGAAAACGGAGCATGAGAAGCTACTGCAGAAATAGAAGACAGACCAAGTATTCAACTGCCTCTCTAGCTATCCCCAAGTCCCCTCTACCTTCCTTTTTGCTTTCCATAGGGTACAGAAGAAAGGAGTATGACTGTTTCTTCTTATCTCGCTTTCTGTGAGTTGACTGAATTAAGAGCAGCTCATCAACAGCCATGTCAATGAATGCAAGCAATATTTTGTTGTCTAATTTCTGCACAATTTGCCCATTTTACTTAGTTACAGAAACTTCAGTGCAAAATAGACATTGCATCAGTTTGGGGTGGGGGGAGAAGGGGAAGGAGAAAAGAGAGAGGGAGGGAGGGGAAGAGAGAGAGACAGACGTGCACCTCCTGCCTTTCAAATACACCGGCGGGGTACCCAGGGCTTGAGCTTGAGAAGTGGACTTACATTTCAGGCTTGCCATCACAAGGGTTGCTGTCACCATTGTCAGGGAGCAGAACAGGATAACACAGAAGATGATGAAGTGTCTCTTGCCAAAGGCTCTCCTTTCCTTTTCATCCAGGAATATAATTGGTGCTGCAAACAACAATCATTCTGGAAGTCACAGGAAGGCTTGAGGATTTACAGAGCAGATTTACTTAGAATTTTAGAAGATTAACTGAGTACCCACTTATCTGTATGAGAAAGAGAGGAAACCCTCTTGGTTGGTTATGGATAACTGGGGCAGTAGAGTTCAAGGCACTAATATATGGATATTAGGCTAACAACAAACAGGGTAATTAATGGTCACTAAGTATGCCACTTACCAACGGATTAATTCCTGTTTGTAGACATGCAGCTGGATTTTTTTTAAAAAAGGTCTATCAGTATAGGAATATTGGAAAGACAGAACCTGACATCCTGAGTTTTCTACATCCTTAGGGCAAAACATTTGTTATTATAGAGGAAATTTTGTGTCTGTTTGTTTTTTTTAAAGGTTTTGGTGCTGCCTAGAGCTAAGCAGGACCTCTAGCAGTCAGGGCTGAAGCTTCTAGCCTATACTGTTCACTGTGCTGTGGTTGCCCAGCTTCAAGTGTGGCTGCAATAATGGATTTTTAGGGGGAACCACAAAGAGATATTAGACAGAGAAGCCCTGTTCAGGCTTCTCAAGATAATATCAAAATTTTGCTTATCATTATATACTAAAAAACTGCTGTTTTGAGTATGTTTTTTCCCCCTCCATTCTCAATTTTCTCCATCAGTGTCTCATTTTGGAAGGAGACAGGGCCTACAAATTAGATCCCAGAATGTCTAACATTTGTACTCCTGGTGGTTCCAAAATCTGCATCTGCCCATCTTTCAGCCTCCATTGGTCCACCTTGGATTTTTTCTCCACCTATGCAGGGCTCAGCTTCTGGATTCCCTGGTTGTTTTTGCCAAGTTCTAGAAGTGAAGGCAGAACCAATGGTTCTGATGGGGAGCAGGACCGTCAAATACTAGGCAGAACGCAGGCTGAGCACCTCCCAAGGGACTTTTGTTTCAGGTTAGGAAGAAGATGCTAGGTGGAAGAGGGACATAGCAGCAAGTTCCCCAACTACTGAGACCAATTAGCTCCACCAGATGGTCTTCCTAACAGAGAGGCCGCTGCAGCTCTGCATACCCCCAAGTTGATATGGTTTAATTGGCAAATGTTACTTCATTGGCACTGCATTAATTGGCATTGACATAAAATGGAACCTGAGGTTACTGGAAGGTCAAGCTGGAAAATTATTGATGATAAACATGAGATTGCAAGGCAAAATCAAAATCATTATCAGGCAGATTACAAGGCAACTCTGGAGACAACAAACTTATGCTAAAGCTGGACATCTCTGTGCAGAAAGGGGAAGTTCCCATCAAACTGTGATTGTTTTAAACCTGTTCCCTCACGCCTGGATGTTTCCCTGCTTTGTCTTCCAGCCTCTCATAGAATCATAGAATCATAGAAATGTAGAGTTGGAAGAGACCACAAGGGGCCATCCAGTCCAACCCCCTGCCATGCAGGAACACCCTCAAAGCACTCCCGACAGATGGCCATCCAGCTTCTGCTTAAAAACCTCCAAGGAAGGAGACTTCACTACACTCCGAGGCAGCGTATTCCACTGCCAGACAGCCCTGACTGTCAGGAAGTTCTTCCTGAGGTTCAAGTGGAATCTCCTTTCCGGCAGCTTGAATCCATTGCTCCTTGTCCTGGTCTCTGGAGCAGCAGAAAACAAGCCCTATCCTTCCTCTACATGGCATCCCTTCAAATATTTAAACATGGCTATCATGTCCCCTCTTAACCTTCTCTTCTGCAGACTAAATATACCCAGCTCTCTAAGTCTATCCTCATAGGACGTGGCTTCCAGGCTCTCCACAATACAGAGCTATTACAACAGCCATTATGGTACCTACGCGTATCTAGAGTGGGACAAGTAGGGTAAGTGCCCCAGACTGGGGGGGGCACCAAAGAGCCATCCATGTAGGGGTGGAGGTGGGAGTAGGGGTAAGAATTTAGGGGTACAACTTTCACACTTGCCCTAGATGCTGTTTATGCTAGATATGCCACTGCCATTAGCCCTTTGTCATCTAAACAGTGAGACCATTAGCATCATCCAGACCTCATTGTTTGTGTTGCAACTCCCATTATCCACTTGTCTGGGAGAGCAATTCACACCCATAAGTGCAGGGTAGTTTTGGGGTATAAAAAAATCTCTGTTTTCAGCAGTCTCTGCTAGTCTCTATCCTTGCTGAATGCCATACTGTCACTTTGATTCCTGAACAAGAACTGTCCCTTAGGTGCTTAATTAAGCTGCATCGCTGCTTTTCCTCCCTTGTCTTCAGACTGGTAATTATCACCTGAATCCTAAAATTCCTCTATCCACAACTTTACTCCCTTTACCTTTGATTAGTCCTTGTGTGAGTGCATGAGTGTTTGGATCTTTTATCTGCATGTGTAAATCTTTCAGTAAAAGCACATTTTTAGTTTACATTTTGGATTGTCTGGCTAATTCTTTTCCTGCAAGACCCTATAAACAGTGGCAGAAAGATCTTGCTAAGTTACCCTCCTCTCACAGGCTTCCTAACTTGAACTAATTAATTCCCCTCTGTCACATGGAATCACCCACGTTTTGGGGTAACAAGGCTAACAGAAGTTTAATTATGAGCAAAGGAAGACATTAGTTATGTAACTAGGACTGAACCATGGGACCAGAGGCCAGATCCCCCTGTCCAGGAGGATGCCACAAGTTGCCTCCCAGAGAACAGTAAATAGGTCATGTAGCAGCAGCACCTGGCCCAACCTGGGAACTGTAGGACCTACTGGGATTGATGTTACTTACTGCAGTATCCTTTCTTTCTTGTTTCTTTCTAAATACATAGCTCTATCAGCGTCCAGGCACCTATATTCCAAGAGATCCTTGTGTTATTTTAGAAATTGCCTTTTTCTACAACAAAATTGTTTTTATTTCCATGAAAATGTGTAGAGCCAGGAGTCACAGGTGCACAATGCATTCCGCCGTGGGTGCCACAGCCTTCAACTCATCCGTTGGGCACCAGTCACTTTGCTCTCCACCCACCAAGTCAAAGAGAGAGGGCTGTGTGAGAGCTGATAAAATTATTGGCTGCCTCAGGGGCCATGCTCACACATCTCTAAGAAAGTACCTCTGACTGCACAACTATTTTTAAACTAGCATAGTGCCCCAGTATGATTCTGGCCTTAATATTTTCATTTATTTGTTTGTCTGAACTTTCCTAGTGATTTATAAGAAATCTTGAATGTTAGAAATAATGACTGGTTTTAAGCAATGTACATCATGTGATCATTCTGTACTATGAGTGGTTTTTGTTCTCCTGAGCACAGCCCAGATTCTATCTATTCAGTTTATAAAGTGGTGATTGCTGACAGAGGACATGCACTAAAGATTCCCATTGTCTGCAGGAAAACATAATACATGACTACAAATAATCCACATGATTCCCTGAATAATTTCCATGATTTATTGTTGGAATGCCTCACAATGCTTGCTTCTCATATGACAAACTCTTTTAGTTATATTCACATACTTTCTGGAGGATTCTGGACATGGCAAATGTAATTTGCAGAGGTGCACTGAGTTTTTCACCTGGCTCAGTTTTTGCTCCCTCTTGCATCAGCTGCCTCATCCGCAGACCTGAAAATGGGATGGCCTCATATTCCAGTTTAACAGCATTCTCGTAGCCCTGGTCTGAAGTCACCAAATCTGGGGACAGAAAAAAGCACTCCTAAGGGATTGCCTGTTCACTTGGGATGCCAGCTGGTGACCCTCCAGTTGGAGTGCCTTGCCCACAACAATCCAGATGAAGATTAATCTACTCCCCAGGATGTCAGAACTGGTTTCTCCCACCACAGGCCAAAAGAATATCTCTTCACATATTATGCTGCTTCTTCATGTAATAAAAACATTAAATCTGCTTACAGAGGATGTGTGACATACACAAGCACAGGAATATTTTCTCATAATAATCTACCTAAAAACTTTCAAATTCTTTTCCATTTAAGAATTTTCCATTAATGAAACAACACAGTCTGTGAAGCAATCCCCAGAAACCAACTCTGATATGTTCCTTTTCAAGAAGCTGGAAAACTATTGACATGGTAGTGGACAGGTACTGGTTGGTGGATTCCTAAGATGCACCCAACAGTCTGCCAATGATTCCCTGGCTATCTACAGTGCCTTGTATGATAAAGATCCTTAGGCCTAAATTCAATAAAATAAATTAATAATAATAACAACAACAACAACAATAAATTTTAATAGAAAGGCAACTAAAGTAAGAATCATTTAATGGTTCATCTGTATTTAGCCAATATAAGTTATGCATAGTTTTCCCCTTGTCTGTTAAGTCTCACTCCCAACCTGGATGCTGGAATCATATACATTTGAAAGACCAATGCCTGCAAGTGAGGATCGGGGGAGAATATAAGAAAAAAGTATATTACTTTTATACTTAGCCATATAGAGGGGGGGGAAGTTAGCAGTCACTAATGGATAGATGTGAGTCTTTAAAAGTTGTGTGCTTTCCAATCACTTCGGACTGATCCTGATCCAAAGGTGACCCTATAGCAGGGTTTTCTTGGCAAGATTTGTTCAAAACAGGTTTGTCTTTGCCTTCCTCTGAGGTTGAGAGAGTATGACTTCCCCAAGGTCACTCAGTGGGTTTCCATGGCCAATCAGGGATTTGATTCAGTGTCGTAATCCAGTGCTGAAACCACTACCCTATGCTGGCCTGGCTTTGAGTCTTTGAAAGTGCTGTTTCCTATTTCCAAGCTCTCCCTGGCCAGACTACCCCTGATTTCTCATATTCTACAGTGCTTTAATATCCTAAAGGCACCAGATCCCATCTGATCTTGGAAGCTAAGCAAGATCAACCCTGGTTAGTACTTGGATGGGAGACCACCAATGAATACCAGGTGCTGTAGGCTTTATTTCAGTGGAAGGAATTGGCCAAACCACCTCTGAGTATTCCTTGCCTAAGAAAACCCTATGAAACTCATGAAGTCACCATAAGTCAGCAGGCAACTTGAAGGCACGTACACACAAACAGTGCTTAAATTAGAAGCTATACTGCTGCCAGGCCAGCCAAAGAAAACATAGGCTGGTGAGCTGTTCCTTTCCTGTATTTAGCTACCAACCCACATTTAAATACAGTTGAATAATAAAGTGTTCTATAGGCAGCGTATTGCATACAACAAAAAGTTAGAAAATTAAGAAGCAGTCAAGATACCATTTTCCTTCTGAGCAATTTGTTTTCCCATCACCATTAAAAAGGCAGCTGACATTTGCTAAACTACATTGAGATTCTTTAAGGAAAAAACCTCTACCTTTTCTTTAATTTTTTTTCATGCAGCAGGTTTGGGAAAACCTTGATCTGCTAGAAATTTTAAATTTCAACTCCCAGAAGCCCCAACTGCCCTAGACAATTGTAAGGACTGTGGGACTTGTACCTATAACATCTGGTGAGTCAAAGGTTCTTCACTCTTGCCATACAGATTTAAACTAATCTTTGAATTCTGTCCCAAGGTGTTTCATTGCCCTTTGAGAACTGCGGCTGCACAATGTTGCCAGCAGAGTTAGGAATAAGACTTCCTGCCTGCCTGGAACACTTACCTAGGTCAGTTCTTTTTTTGCCTGTGAAGTCAACACGCCTAGAATTAGAGCAACCCTCTGAGAATCTCTTCTTATCCTCCCCATCACCTGTACTTCCACGTTTTGGTCCTGAATGCACTTCTTGGGTATGAGGCAATTCCTCTGAAACACTGTCATTCTGGTACTCTTCATTGTAGTAGTCTTCATTCTGGTAGGCATCATCCATGGCAGTGTGAGGCTATATCAGTAGCCGCAGTTCTTGGGAGAGATGCTTGTGTTTCCTTTCAAAATCAGCTTCCTTTCTATCTGATAAGCAGCAGAAGAATTAGTTCTGTTCACTATGTAAAAGTGTCATCAGAGAGTGCAGCCCTGAAGATACAATATTAGGATGTTCCTATTGTAAGTGCTAACCACTTAAGTTGGGTGGCAAAAGGAGGCATAAACATTTTAGATTTTACAACCTCATCTTTATTTTCTCTTGGCTATTTCTCATGCGCTGCTTGATCTTAACTGCAGTTATCCAGAAGCCCAGTGGAACTTGCAGTTGCGCTGAAAGGAAGGCTGGCCTGTGCCATCCCAAATTCAGAGAATGCCACCATCTTGCAGTTTACTGTTACCATCCTCAGAGGAACTCCACAAGTTGCCAGTTGGTTTGCAACCAGGTCAGAGACAACTAGCAGTGCCGTCCTCAGCCCAACCACCTGTGAGCAAGCTCAGTTGGTTATATCTTTACCTGTACCTGTCCTCTCAAAATGCTGTTGAGCATGCAGAAGAAATATACATGGGATACAAATTCCAGGCTCAAACAAGTTTAGGAATTAGGAATGGAGGAAACTTAGATTGGGAATGGAGACATAAGGCGTTGGAGAGAAAACAGTCAGCAAAGCAGGGAAGAGAACAGTGTGTTTTCTAATTAATCTACACTAGACAGTCTTAAACATGAATCTCAAACTTACTTATGAAAGACAAATTTAACTGATTCAGCAGATGACAGCGTCTGCCTGAACCATAGCTGTCTCAAGGACTGTAGTTTCCCATATAAATACATCTGAGCAATAGTATCTTCTGTGGAAACCCCTATTTCAGCCCCACCACCCTCACAGACGTGTCTGGGTACATGGGCCTTCCTAGTGGCCACTGAGGCTCTGGGAGTCCCTCCCTTGGGAGGTTAGCTTGGCTTCTTCCTTGCTCTCCTTGCCTCTGCTGTCAAAAACTTTTCTATTCTAACAGTCTTTGGAGAACTTACTGTACACATTTTTAATTGTGCTCATTTTAACTGATTTTATTATTTTTAATGAATATGTTTTCAATGGTTTTAATGCTATAGTTTAATTACATTTTAACATTTTGAATGTTTTTTTACCCACATGCTTTTTTCTGTATCTGTTTTAACTCCTCCTAAGCTGCTTTGAGTCCTGGTTCTGAAGGAACGGCAAGATCACCATCATCGCATAAGAATAAAACACTTGCCTCTTTTTATTTTAATCCTGTGAAAATAGAAGAGATTTATGGAGACCCAAGTATCTTTGAATCACATATGGCCACATGGACATACCTCTAAGGCAGATATTTGACACTTGGACTATAGGTGCCTTTGAACAGTTCAAGGTGGATGTAATACAAGGCCTGAGATGGGAAGTTTCCAAACTCTTCTGGTACACTAATTCCATCCAGAGTACTTGGAGGATGCTAGAGATATGGCAAATCATCTGTAATGGGAAGCTAATCCATTGTACCAGGTTTACAGGATGCTACATTTGAAGAGAAGCTTCTTTAAAGTGGCTTAAAGTTTGTTATAATCTGTTGTGGGGAACATTTCAGCATGTCTCTTACTGTAGCCTCGTTCTGCTTTCTGCCAACATGGCATGCACTTTAAAAGGTTACCAATGGCCGTTCTGCACTACACTCTTATAGTGCTCTCATTCCACTTTCAACATCCTATGGAATCCTGGGATTTGCAGTTTAGGGAGGGGCTTTCAGAATTCTCAGCCAGAGAGCTCTTTGGCCTCAGTAAACGACAAACCCCAGAATTCCACAGGATGTTGAAAGTGGAATAACAGCACCGTAACAGTGTAGTGCAGAAAGGTCCCAAGAGCAATATTCAAAGCATGTAGGATATGCAAGTCCTCAGTTGTATGTATTCTCACATAATGGCCACGGGGGCGGGGCGAGGACTGGGCACAAGTTATACCAGTCATATAATAGATGTTACAGTGGAAACAGCCGTTCACAAAATACCCATTTGGAAGTAGGTAGAACAAAAGTAAACTTGGCCAAATAAATAAAATGCAACTTGCCCAAGAATCTAAGTACGCAGTGAAGGAGGAGCTGGGTTCCAAAAGATAAAATCATTGTTTTACCATCAGCCCCTTTTCTTTGGCTCCAGTATCCTTTTGACAGAAGACAAACTGATGAGGCTCAGAGACATGTAACCTGACAAAGAAACTAAGCAGAGGTAGACACAGGACTTAGACTCAAAACCCAAATCTACTTTTAGCTTCCTGAAACACAACAAAATGGCTGTTTTGCAGAAAGCAGTGTGTGCACATGTATGTGTGCTTTTAACTAATGTCAACTAATGGCACATAGCAGAAACATACTCAAAACTACCAAGCAATTAGCCCCACCCACAGGCAAGAGAGAGACAGTACAAGCATACAAGCAAAACACTCCTCCACACTTGCCCTTCTAGCCTTCCTGCCACATCACCTTGCCTTTTTTGTCTGGGAACATTTCATAAAAATGGTTGGCTGAAGCCAAGTGTTATCTTCTGAGAAAGTTTCTGACATCTAGAAACATCCTTGGAAATAAATATGGTATGAAAGGATGTCACACCAGACTTCTAGTCAGTAAGCAAATCTTAAATCTGTGAAATAGGTTTTAAAATTCATAGGGGCAAGTAACAAAGGAGTTATCCACAGGAACAGTGGTGACCATGGCGACCTCATGGGAGAACCTGGCTTTATTATGTGCAATCCTCAGTCTAAAGAGCAGGCACAGTTCTTCACTGACCAAGGCTTCCTTGACCAGAGTTCCCTGAAAAAATCCTATGAGAAGTTGCTAGGAGTTCTGCATGAGGTTGTCATTGTGTGTACACACACACACATCTGCAGGTAAGAGTTCTCTGAGACCTAAAAATTATTTCTAGGGTTCCTCCAGGATAAAAATGTTGAGAAAAACTGCTCTAGACTATCAAATACTAGAGCTGATTCTGTCACATAGACTACAAAAGTAACCATGCTTTCCATTAGTAGCAAGAAATCTGTGACACACCTCTTGTATTTTAAAAGAGAGATGAAACACGGCCTTCCCAAGGCAACAGTTCTTTCAAATTTATTCAATTGTTGTTTTAATATGGAGTACTCAGTATGGCTGTGCAGATTCTTCAGGAATTGAGGACCATACTATGGCTGAATAGATGGTAAAGTGCCAGCCAGTAGGTGCAAGGAAGGAAAGCCACATTGAGAATTAAGACTCCAGGGTAATTTCAGTGACTTCTGAACAGTGCTGTACTGCTAAACTCATTGCTCCATCCACTGTCACAGTGTTCAAGCATATGCTATACTTCTTCACTATACATGGTTACTGTGGTAAAGATCCATGAAAACATACTCATCTCTGACAATGTGACTTGCAGGAATTTGCCTGTGAAAGTACATAGAAATGTAGAAAGGAGACTATAAAAACCAGATCTTGCATGACAATAGTGTAAAACTTCTGTCATCTATTTCCAGCAAGTCCCAGTCTTCTTGGCAGCAGTAGATGAACAAGAATGTTAATATTTTGAAACCTGGGAGTTAGGAATACAGAACCCACTACTGCATAGCTGTAACGTGTAGAGTTCTTGAGCCAGATCTTTGCTGTTCTGAAGTTTATATGCAAATGCAGAAAAAAAGCTGCAATCAGAAAAGCATACATTTTCCCAGTAATGATAAATATTTAAATATTTAATATATTTAAAAGAAGAATTGCTATACTCTTGTATTCTTCATTTTAGAAGGTACATGCATGAATTGCACTCTACTATCTATTTTTAAGTACCAAGGATCTCCTCAAAAGCAGCTCTTGATCTATGGTGGGTGTTTAATTAAAGAATGCCTACCAGAAAATTTTCTAAACAATTAAAGTTCTTTTCTTACACATTAGTTGTTGGGTTCTATCTCCAACCTTCTAGTGTCAAAGAGAGTCATCTCCTTGTTAGTTCTATTATTACTCCTACCTGGAATCTGTTACCATGTAATTACAGGAAAAACTAAAGTTTGTGCTTCCAGCTGTTATTAGTAAACAAAGCCATTATATGCAACACTGTATCAAGAAGTCCAAAGAAACAAAACATATGTAAACAAAAGTCTGTAATTCTATGTACAGCTCAACTCCAAAATAACTGTGCACAGAAAGGACAGATTTCATCACTTGTAGTCTTATGACAGTTCCATGACAGTAAGGAAGCTATCACTTCCACAGAAAGTTAAGTAATACTTAGGGCTGATTCACATGGATATACACAAATCTGATATTTACTGAAAACTTTTGGGAGAAAACCCGCGTTAGTTTTAATCTTTTAATCAAGATGCCAAACCAACTTGATACCTTTCCTAGGGGTGGAAAAGCCTAGGGAGGAAATGGAAATATCGGGGGGGGGGGTCCTTTTCCCTGGATTTGGGATGGAAGCAAGAGAAGCGTCCCTTTCCAATACTTTCACATCTAACTTTTCCTGATGTCTAGTACCTCATTTGGAAAGTCTGAATTGCTGAGACCCAATTACTGCCCATTTAGAAAGAAGGTCTATGGTAGAACTCACAAAAAGTAAAGAAACCGCGCAGAACCTCAACCAGACACAGCAGTTTAGTGGGACATTTTCCACTAAAGCATGTAGAACCTAGCAAACAATGTAATTTAATGATTCTGGAATGAACTCTCCTGTATGGGTGAACGAACACTAAACCTCTGTCTATCAATGAGCTATACTTTGAGAACAGAAACGGTTCGTTTTCAAAGAACAAAGATAATACACTGCTAAACATATAACAAGTACATTTTCATCCCTACAATAAACTCACAGACATAAATCAAATGATTCAGTACAACATTCTGTCACAGTGCCCTTCAGAGTCACAGGTAAGATGTTGTGTATAGTGCAGTATTACATTAGTTAATTTTACCAAAAAGACACATTCATACATTAAAAAGATCACTAAAGAAACATTTTACAGCACTTTTACTTGGTAAACCAATTTTTCAAAACATTTAGAGCCTTTAGTTAGGATAGCTTCAAACTGGTTTAAAAAGTGCTACAATTTCCAACAAAAAAGGAAGGTTTGTACATCATACCAAAACACAGCTGAGCTCTGTTTTTCCCAATCTATGGCCATTTCCGCACTACAGTGTTAAACTGCTGCTATTCCACTTTCAATGCCCTGTGGAATTCTGGAGTTTGTAGTTTACTGAGACCAAAGAATTCTTTGGCTGAGAATCTGAAGTGCCCTTCCCTAAACTACAAACCCCAGAATTCAATAGGAGGTTGATAGTGGAATAGCAGCACTTTAGCACTGTAGTGCGGAAATGGCCTATGTCCCTTCAGATGTTTTGTTCTGAAGCTCCTATGAAACTTGACCTTGTCTGTGTCTCGTGGGAACTGCAAGCCAATCATCTGGAGTAACCCAGGCTGAGGAAGGCCAATATTTTGCTATTTGCATGAGCAGGTAAAAGCCTGTGCAAAACTTCAGAGACTTACCCCTCGCCCCTTTCTCCCACACAGCTTGGAGAAACAGTAAGTTAATTCATACTGAGATCACATATCTGATTCCTGGGCTGTCACAATGTGTGCAAAATGGGTATTATAATTTTAACAGCTCCTCAATCACTAAACAAACCAATTACAAAATCAAGATTGTTTCGCAGGCTGGTCTAAAAGACCGGCTTATGCCATGTTTTCAGGTCTGTACACAAGAGACTAGGAATCGAGTGAAGCAAACCAAAACCCAGTTTATTCTTCCTTCCAGCCAATAACCCCAGTAGCATTTGCAGGTTTTTCTCTCATGCATATAGAGACGAGGTATGGTTTAGCATTTCTTACAGTGGAGTCAATACCTTTTCCTGTCCCACATACTCCTATAGAGGACAAGAATATCCAATGGTGAGAGATACAGCATTTTTCTCTCTTTTCAGAATATAACAGGAAATGACTATGCACTGCTCTGACTAGTCTAATGGGAAAGTTGTTCCCTGTTAGGAACAACTCACAAAGAAGCCTTTACTTGACAGTTCCCAGGCCTAGCACTTACAGGCAGGGAAGCAAAAAACAAATTTAGGTATCTGTTGTCTTTTGGTCTATAGCAGAAACACCATGGGCAGCAAAACATACTTTTCATAGAGACAGACAAGAGTAGTTAGTCCTTCTGATGTTTTACCCCCGCTTTTAAATACTTTATTTGAAGTAGTTGGCCACCAAGCCTCTGCGATTCTAAAAGAAACTACCAATTTAATCTCTGAGTTGCATTTGTTTTGCCATGCCATTTTCAGCTCATTCCTGCAGGCAAGAGAGCAGTAAGTGGGAAAGGGTGAGTTATAATTGACAAAGACTAAGATGCAGCAGAATGAGGAGTGGCTTCATAGTTCATTCCAAAGTGGATAGCCCAGCAACATATATTCTTAGTTAATATTCTCTAGTGGTGAATTCAGTGGGATAACCATATGTGCAAGGCATCAGCACTGAGGAAAGCCCTACATCAATTCATACATAGCTTAACCATCATTAGCAGATGATGTATCACTTGGCAAGGGAAACAATCAGTTCCCTTCCCTGTTCGATCCCCAGTCTCTAACAAGAATAAAGAAACATATTTGTTGGAAAAAAGAAATGGTCCTAGATAAACATTATAACCATTCACTGTCAGCACTGATGTATGGGACACAATGCCTCACTCTGGACCTTGCTGTCCCTCAATTTATATCATCCAAACATAGTTAGAGAAATTATTTTAGAATATTAAGTACATATGTACAACAATTCAGATCACTTCACACTAAATGAAGTTAACGGCCATCCAGAGCTTTGTCTCGGGCTATAACTGACTCATCAAATTTGATCATAAGAGTGGTGCCTTTGTGCCAGTGGGCTGTGACTTTGGCCGGGAAGCCACTGCAAGTCAGCATGGCCTCCACAATGCCAGCTGTGAAGGAGGCACAGTTCAGTGTGCTGTTCTCCTTGGGAACTGAAATATAAGTGTTGATGAGAGGCTCCTTCTCAATGATGTAGTAGGTCTTATCATCGTCATTGGCTTGTTCTAGCTTGTCAGCCTCCTTCCCAAAGAGAGACTTCCACACCGTGACCTTGATGAAGAGCAGTATGTTGATGACCTTGGTTTCTCGCTTACCATTCTTCTCCCGCATTACCAGCACATCCAAGATACGGGCTCCCACTTGCTGGCCTAGTTCAGAAAGTTTGTTTTGAAGCTCTGAAACTGAATAGACCCTGTTCTGGCAGTACTGCACAATCTCAGAAAACAGCAGCGAAAAGGCACTGAGGCTGATGTCTGTTTTGGGCCGGGTTAGTGACCGCTCAAGGATAGCAGACTTCCCACGAGTAAAACGTGCATCCATGGTGCTATTGAGAATTTGAAAAAAAAAAAGGTACTGGTATGATTAGCACTTGGCTGAATCAATGTAACCGCATTTCTAACAGGTATTATCTTGCATAGCAATTCATAAATGCTATTTATACAGAAGTCAGATGAACAAACTAATGTGAGGTAGTGGACGACTGCTAAACCACATAAGGCCATTGAGGGTCCTAATCTCCACTACAGAACCAGGTAACTTTGTGCTAGTCATCATCTCTCAGCCTTGCCTTATCACACAAATTTGAGAAATTCTACTATATATTATTCTGACCCTCCTGGGAAAAGCACTAGGTACATACAAAATAACATTTTCCAACTTCTGCAGATTAGCAAAAGACAGGCAATTAAAATGGTCAACTGGCTGTAGACATTGGGGGTATTACATGATGCATTTTGTGTTCCCAGAATAACAATGGGATTTTTAGCTTGTAAAGCAGGGGTGAGGAATGTTTAACTCCTAACCCCATTTTTGTAGCCTTCAGGTCCCCCGGGGTCCATTTTCATCACATCCCTCCCTGCAAGCCATTCTGGGCCCAGAAAATACCTTTTCCAAAACCAGAAGTAAATTGTGTTGAAAAAAGTCTCTCTTGGGCTCGAAATGGCCCATGGGGGAGTTTTAAAACATGGTGAAAATGCCCCCCACAGCTCCTACAGGGCATTGGGGGCCATTCTGGGACAAAAAGATTCTTTTTGTGGTGGAGAATGCTGTGGGGGCTGTGGCTCCCTAAGTTGTCTAAGAGGTCTAATGTGGCCCCCAGCCTCCCAGGATATAACTATTGCATTTTAAAAAAAAAACTCTCCAAATTTGTTAGTTTTTTCCTGGGGAAAAATTTCATTTCAAACATTTCAAAATGTTTTACATCTCTAAGTGAGAAAACACAGGATTACAAATGAACAGTGACTGGATCGGGTATAAAATTTAAAAAATTGTTTAAAAAATACCAAAAGCATCATCTAGACATAACCCTTGTATATAAAAACTTACTAGATATGACAATTTAATGGAACCTACAGAGGTAATGACAATATACCTCTCAGGACCATATCCTTGAGAGCAGCAAGAGGAAGGTAGTGTTTTTATGCCCTGCTCCCTAGGCTTTTCAGAGGTATCTAACTGGTTGCTATGGGATCAACTTGGTTATCTTCTTAAGTTGCTTTGGCCTAAATGCTGCTGCTGTTAATTTGTTAGATGTAGTGGCATGGGCTTGCATAGCCACCAAACTTTCGATTCCAAGTTCCTCTACAGTGCAAAAACATGTAAATTTCAGGCTTCTTTTATCCTCTGAGAGCTACACAATTTTGAGGAAGTGTTATGTTGATTTCCAACTATTTCCAGGCAGTTAACCAAAGTTGCAATAAGCCAGGTCTATTTAGGGAGAAGCCATGTCCACGTAGAGTCAATGTGAAGCTTGCCGGGTTATATACTACGAATATATTAGATATAATATCCTTTCACGGGAAGCGGGGGCAGGTACGATATGGCAAGTTCTCTTAAAAGGGAGATCTTGTCCGTCCCACTGTATTCGAACTGTTCTTCCACTAAAGTCACTCTGCAAAACCGAGCAGGGCCACACACACAAAATGCATCGCGAAGGAGGAAAAGATATGCCCATGCCATGAGTCCTCCCCAGACAGTCACAAAGACCCCCCCATCTCTCTCACCCAAGCTGGGCCGTCAACGCTCTCTCTCACCGGTACTTCCGCCTGCGCCAGACGCTTTACGGCCGCTGTAAAAGAGGTCGTGGTGGAAGGGAAGCGCCCGACGGTAACAGGGGGAGCGTTCTTATGGGACGCGAGGCGGCTCCTTTGTTGGGTGGCGCGTTTTGGAGCAGGCTACTTAGGACCGGTGACGACCCCTCGGAGCTGCAGGCGAGCCAGAGAAACGGTGTGAAGCAGGAAACGACCCACGCGGCTCTTACAACACCGTGGAAGAGAACGTGACCGAAATCTAGCGGAACCGGTGTTGGAACGTCGCTATAGCAACCACAGGGCCAGCGCTCTGGTTTTCCAGCGGAGGGGGGCAGTGAAGCGGACGTCCGGCTTCGTCGGACTGCGCATGCGTGCCGTTATCAGCGCCCCTGCCCCCTCCCCGTGCGTTAGGATGTGTTCGTCGCTCGGATGAGATTCAGAGACGCGGTGGGGGAGGGCGGGATAAGTTACCGTATCAGCCGAATAAATATTAGGGCGCTGTTGGCCATGCCGCGGAATACAACAAAATCACAAACCTACAGAACGATACCCCTATCGGGCCAGCTGAAAAGCTCAAAATTATGCCGGCTTTCGAAACTTCACTAGCTTCTTCGTCAGGCGAGGACAGCATAAATCATACAGGAGAAGAAAAGTGCTGCTCAAGTCATCAACGTTTTCTCTCAGGTGTTATTTTTGTTGCCTCTTAAGACGTTCCAGAGGGGTATCAGGGGAGGCAGAGGCCGCTCTCCCCCTCTTGGCCAGTTGGGGACTGAGGACAAAGGGCAGTAAAAGACAGGTGGTACAATTTCAGCTTCAGTTAGCAGCAGCAAAGTAACTTCCCTTGAGTTCCAGGCAAGGGAAGTTACTTCTTTGCTGCTAGTGGAGTTGAATTGTTTTATCTTTTACTGCCCTTTTGTCCCAGGTCCCCACATGGCCAAGAGCGAGGAGTGGCCTTTGTCTCCGGACCCTCTTAAGAGGCAACGAAAATAACATCTGAGACAAAACGCAGGTGACTCGAACACCATCGGTGGATCCAAGCGGCAGGAAAGGAGATTGCACCTGAACCTCAGCAGGAACTTCCTGACGGTCAGGGCTGTCTGGCGGAGGAATATCCTGCCTCGGAGTGTGGTGGAGTCTCCTTCCTTGGAGGTTTTTGAGCAGAGGCTGGATGGCCATGTGTTGGGCATGCTTTGATGTGTGTTTGTGCATAGCAGGGGGCTGGACTGGATGGCCCCTGGGGTCTCTTCCAACTCTGTGATTCTATCACTTTTCTTCACCTATATGATTTTTGATATCATTCTCTGATAAAGAAGCTGGTGAAATTTTGAAAGATTAATAATGTATTTTATGCTTCTTAGCGGACCCCATAATGGAATTGGTTTGTGTGGATAGCTGAAGAAAGAAAAGGTAGAGGCATAGTGGGTACTTTGACTTCCTCTAGTGACCAATGTCGAGATTTCATGCTAGCTTTTCCATATGAAGTTACCATTGGTGAACAATAGGCATCTTCAAACTGTTCAAACAAACATTCAGAGAGCTTTAAGTGGCTGAGATGTTCGAGTGCATACAGTGACTCACATCCAAATAAAGCACTAGACATAGAAGTGATCACGTCCAATCTTTTTGATGACACTCCTGCCATCGTATAATCTGGGATGACCCAAAGCTTACTTTTGAATGTACAGTCTGAGTTTCTTGTTTGTAATTGTTACTCAGGCTCATTGTGCAATAAATAATGTTACATAAAAACATAAATAAATGGTCCCAAGAACAAAGTAAACCTAAGGTACCTGTGGAAGCCAAGATGACTAAACTGAGACCGTGATACTTTGGACATACCATCAGAAAACAGGACTCAAATGACACCAGCAAGCTTGGTAAGGTAGAAAACAGTAGGAAAAGAGGAAGACAACATTACAAGTGGATAGACCGAGTCAAGGAAGACATGGCCCTGAGTTTGCAAACCTGAGGGTAGTTGATAGTGGAGATTGTTCATTCACAGGGTCAATATAAGTCAAAATCAACTTTACTGCATTTAACAAAAATAATATGAAAACAACTACTTTGACTGGAGGTACCAAGTCATCCAGTTAGGAAGATACATAATCTGGGATATGCTACAAAATATCTGCGGGCACAGAAGCATAAAGTTCTGTTAGTTACTTAGGCTGTTCATTCAACTCTGTTTTAAGCTTTTGATGTTTTTATGGGAATAAGGAACTAGTAACCAACTTCTGCTTTATCCGCAAACAGGTATGTTTTTTTTTTAAAGGAGGCTTGTGGCAGCTACAACTTCTGTTTTCTAATCTAAAAGTGCTGCTTTCTGTTGGAAGCCCTGTGTTTTCTAATATGCCATAGTCAAACCATTCCATAAATAATTCTTTTTTAAAATGTCATTTTTTATTTAGATTTTAAGTACATTTGCAAACAAAAATACACACAGTGCACACATTAGTTAATACAATTAGCTATCATAGCTTTATACATCTTCCAGTTAGCATGTTTACATCAAATCTGGCCACAGCTCCTCAGTCTCCTTTCTGATTGGGAATCATTATGTCAAAATACTATTCTAGAACTGTAGTTGATTTATTGACGGTCCATGTGCTGAAGTCATATCCGTACTGTAGAGAAGAAATGGTGACCAGATTACTGTGAAGCCATCTCCTTTTATCTCTCCTCAGGCCAGTCATAAATTATCCATGTATTACAGAAAATGATAAACAAGTAAGAAGAATAAAAAGAAAGATCAAGGAAGACTGCCGAAGACTTTTTTTGAAATGATTCAAAATTTAACATTGGTAGATTCTTGGAGATCAATACATCCAATGGAAAAAGATTACACATTCTTCTCGGATGTGCATCAAACTTTATCAAGAATAGACATGATCTTAGTATCAAAGAATTTATTAAAAGATATCAAAAAAGTTGAGATACTGCCCAAAATTGCGTCAGATCATAACCCAGTAACTTTGTCCTTTAAAGATATGAAGAAACAGTTTAATTGGAGATTGAATGACAATCTTTTGAAAGATGAGGAAATTTTAAAAAAGGCAAAGGAAAATTTGAATTTTTTCCCCAAGAAAACATGAAGGAGGGGATTAAAATGAGTACGGTATGGGATACAAGCAAAGCAGTAATGCGAAGATTCTTTCTACAGCAACAATATCTACAGAAAAAGAAAAAAGAGGAAAAATTTAAGAACTTGTCATTACTGCTGCAAAAGAAACAAGAAGAATTAAAAGGGAATATAGATAAGAAAAGAATAAATTATGAAATAAAAATAATTCAAAAAGAAATATCTCAATTAACAATGGAGGAGATAGAAAGAAAATTGACATATTTGAAGTGCCGCCACTTTGAACATGCCAATAAAATTGGGAAGTGGCTTTCACATAGACTGAAGAAGAAGAGGGAGAAGAATACAATTACAGAAATAAAAGAGGGGAAAGATACAGTTACAGATCAAGAAAAAATTATGAAGGTATTTGTAAAATACTATGAAAATTTATTTACAGGTAAAGAGATGACTAATCAACAATATAATAGAATAGAGAGATACCTAAAGAAGCAAAAAATAAAGAAGATCTCAGAGGAACATCATAAATATTTGAATTCTTCAGTCACCATGTCTGAAGTGATAGAAGCATTTAAAGAATTAAAAGAGGGGAAATCCCCAGGGCCGGATGGATTTACGGCAACATATTATAAAAAATTACAAGAAGAATTGACGACACCATATTATCAAATGATAAAGACATTATTAACAGAAGGTAGACCAAAATCATGGGGTGACTCAAATATTATTTTAATTCCCAAAGAAGGAAAAGACATTAAAGATGTGAGAAACTATAGACCGATATCACTATTAAATATCAACTATAAAATATTCACAGCAATATTAAATAGAAGATTAAAAGGAATACTCCAAGATTATATTCACGAAGATCAAACTGGTTTCTTACCAGGTAGAAATCTCAAACAAAATATAAGAACAGTTTTAAATTGTATAGAATATTATGATAAAAACCCTGGAAAAAAATTTGCAATGGCTTTTTTTGATGCAGAGAAGGCCTTTGATAATATTTCTTGGGAATTTATGAAAAAGAGTCTTGAAGAGTATGGTTGCGGAGCAAAATTCAAAGAATGGATAGAGGTAATATATCAAGATCAAAGGGCCAATTTGGTGATTAACGGAGAAAGATCTAGAGTGATTAAGATTTCAAAGGGGCTGAGACAAGGATGTCCACTCTCACGGCTCTTATTTATTCTGACATTGGAGATTATGAGCAATAAAATTAGAGAATCAAGTCAGATAAGAGGGGTAAGAATAAAGAAGAATGAATATAAAATAAGATCTTTCGTGGACGACATGGTGGTATTTTTAGAAGATCCAAAAGAAACACTGACCAATTTGCTAAGAGAATTGAAAGAATATGGAATGGTGGCGGGTCTTAAGATAAACAAGAATAAATCATCATTAATAACAATGAATATGTCCAAAAAAGAAGAGTTGAAAGAAATCTTGGGATTTAATATTGAGAAAAAGGTTAGGTATTTGGGCATTTATATTACAAAGAAAAATTCGGAACTTTATGAAAATAATTATCAAAAAACTTGGAATCAAATCAAATCAGACATGCAGAGATGGAATAAATTGGATCTCTCATTATTAGGACGGATAAATACTATAAAGATGACAGTGCTCCCAAAGACCTTGTTCCTGTTCCAAAATCTCCCAATAATTAATAATAAAAAACCATTTGCAAGTTGGAATAAAGAAATATCTAAATTTGTATGGGCAAGGAAGAAACCAAGAATAAAAATGAAGGTATTACAAGATAGTAAAGAGAGAGAAGGATTCGGACTACCACATTTAGAAATATACTATCAAACATGCTGTCTAGAATGGATAAAAGAATGGATACAATTGGAAAATGATAAATTATTGGAATTGGAAGGATTTAACGTAAATTTTGGATGGCACGGATATTTATGTTATAACAAGGCGGAGATAGATAGAGAATTTAGAGATCACTACATTTGAAGAGCCTTGATGAGAGTGTGGCAGACGATCAACAAGAAATTTTACAATAAATTACCAATTTGGACATCACCCCAAGAAGCATTTAGAATAACAGGACCAAGACAAGGAGGAATACTAAGATATACGGATATAATAAGATGGGAAGGAAGAACACCGGAGATGAAGAGTAGAGAAGAACTTAAAGAGCAGAATACAGAATTAGATTGGTTCCCATATCGGCAAATAAAAGAAAGGTATAAAATGGATTTGAAAAATAGAGGATGGGAAAGGGAAAAGAATAAATTGGATGAAATCTTAATGAAAAAGGAGAAAAAAACAGTTTCAAAAGTTTATAAAATTTTATTGGAAAGAGAATTGGAGCAGGAACAGATTAAGGACTATATGATAAAATGGGCGCAAAATCTCGGTCGAAATATAGAATTGGAAAAATGGGAAAAGTATGGAAGGAAGATATAAAATTTACACAGAGTTTGACATTAAGAGAAAACCTTTACAAATCAATGCATAGATGGTATATGACCCCTCAGAAACTAAAGAACATAACAGGAAAAGGAAGTGGGCAATGTTGGAAGTGTGGAAAACCAATGGGAACCTACTTTCATAGATGGTGGCTATGCCCCATAGCAAAAAAATATTGGAAAAAGATCCATGACCAAGTTGCTGGAAGTGAATTTTGAGATAAACCTGGAGATATATTTATTAAATATGATTGAAGAGAAGAGTCAAATGAAAAAGAAAAAGAAAGTATTGTTAAATTTAATAACAGCAGCGAGGTTGAACTATGCGAAATATTGGAAAGAAGAAAAAGAGCCCCCTCAAGAAGAATGGAAATTAAAAGTGATGGACATCATGGAACTGGAAAAACTATCCAACAGTTTAAAAGGTAATTCAACTCAACAATTCGAAAGGCAGTGGCAAGGTATTATTAGATGGGTGAAAGAGAAATGAGAAGAGAGGTAAAGTATACAATAAAGGAATTGTAGGGTAACAGCTAAGGTAAGGTGGGAATTCAGTGAGAGGAGGAAAATATTATTATTCGAAGGAGAGACAACAACAAAAAAAGATTTCACATGAAGGAGGTTTAGTTTAAGAAAGAGAATAAAGAGTTTGGAATGGAGAAAACGTGGAAGAAGGAGTGGAAAGGGTAGGGAGAGGGAAGGGGGAGGATTGGGAGGGGAAAGATGGTTTTTATTAAGATAAGGGAGGAGGGTGGGAAAAGGAGGGAAGGGAAGGCAGGGAGGGAGAGGAAAGAGGGATTGCAACATATAAATTAATATGTACATTTGATAACAAAGCGGGAAGGAATTAATAGAGAATTAATGTAAGATTGTTGTATAATAGAGAAATAAGGTTAAGCACTTGTATTGTGTATAAACTCCCTCAATTTATAAAAATAAAAATTAAAAAAAATTATCCATGTATATATGCCACCCACTGTCTCTGTCTGTCTGTCTGTCTGTCTGTCTGTCTGTCTTTCTTTGACTTACATCTCACCTCTCTCTCAGCTGAAGCACAATTAAACAAATCATATTATTAAAACAGTGGGTTTTTTTTTAAATGCATGTAGACTTGAAAAGCTCAGCATCAATCAGTCAAAAGCCCCATTTTTGACCACCTGCAAATGTCTAGAAGCCTTCCTGAATAACAATATCTTTGTCTGCCAGTGGAAAGATGTGGGTGGGAAACAACCTAGCCTCCCTTGACACAGTTCTGCAGCCTGGGAACAGCCCCTGAGATGGCCTTTCTCATGTACCCACCAGATGTACTTGTAAGGCTGGTGTGACCAAGAGGAAGACCTATTCTGCATATCTCTGCCCAAGCAAGCTCATGGGAATCTGATGCACTAAACATTGTTAAGAATTGTGCAATCTTCAGATAGTGATGGACTGCAATGGTGAGAGATACTGGGAGATGGAATTCAACAATAAATGGAAGACGACACAGTTCCCACTCCTAAGACAAACACTGATAGTGTAAGAAGTGTTGAATTGGTAGATGTGGTGGTGGACGGTAGCAATTGGTAGATGTGGCACTGGACAGGATGAGGGCCAATAAACTGAAGCTCAGTTCTACAAGAGGGAGGTTTTGAGAGTCAGAAATTGATTTGTTTGGGGAGATGGTGCTCAGACTGATTTGGGGAGGGTTGTGCTCTTCCTAAAATATGCATATGACCATACTTGTTTGTGTTAAGATGTTCCACTCTAAGCACAATTCAGAACGCCTGTGCTCTACTGTAATGCCTAATACCATTCAGGACCCAGGTAGCTGAAGGTACCCCGATGATACATCAGCCTGTACTGAGGTCATCTCTGCGTGGAACCACCATATTCTAACTGCTATTTTAACAATCTCTTCATGGTCTTCATGTATTTTGTTGGAATTCAATTATTTTATTTCTTGTGTATCTTACTATTCAAATAGGAATACATTTAAAAAGTGTTGGAGAAATCTGCTGAATAAATCAAGTGGGGAGCCAGGAAATGTGATACCAAGCCCTCTGAACAAAAGAATAAAATCCACTTAAAAACTCTCTGCTTTATGACTGTATGCGTAGATGTCAGGAAGGCAGAATATTGCACTGTATATAGAAAGGGAATAGAGAAGTTTCCATTTTCTGCTGTAGTCCACAATTCTGTGCAGTTCTGTGGACTACAGCACAAATGAAGGTGGGATTTCCAAGAATCAAGAATACAAACAGCTTTGTTCATTTCATTTGTTCAAAAGAAGGAGACTTTGGAGCTCTTCTCTCTGTCTGTTAAGCCTTGGAAACAGCTTGAATAAACTGAGACTGAATTCTGGCAAGATGGAGGACCTGTGGACAGGGATGGATAGGGACTCATCATTTCTGAGAATCTGGGTTCTCCAACACTAAACGTTTTATTGCCTCATGCAATAAATGCAGTAAAAGTACTCCAAAATAATAGCCTGCCTCTGGAGACCCAATCTCTTGTCTAGTCTTGTCTAGTCTAGACCTTGGTGAACTGAGCTAAGAAAAAAGAAAGGGGCAGAGGTGACATGCCTCTTACGTTCACAGCAGGAGGGAAGCCGTATCATGAGCTAAATGCACATAGACTGGAAGCCGCTGCTCAGACCTTGGAGCTTCTTCACCATCCCTGCTGATTTTTTACGAGTATTATGATTACCAACTTTATTTATATGCTGCCCTCTTGCCAGAATCAGGATTCAAAGCAGCTCACAAATTAAAATGCAATGTAGCTCAAAACATACAAAAGATCAACATTAAAATGGAATTAAACTGCCAACGTTATTTAAAAGCCATCAAAAGCATTCAGTTAAAAATGATAGAAAGCACTTTTTAAAACTGCCATTAAAACAATATAGCACCCTCTTAAAAGTCTTTTCTTTTAAAACCTTCAGTTCTCAAATCCCTGTCGGAATTTTTAAAAAAAACCCTTGCCTGCTGATGGAAGAACTCTAACCTGTCCAGAAGGGAGGTTCCACAGCCCAAGAGCAGCCACTGAGAAGGCCCTCTCTTGTGTCCCCACTAGCTGTACTTAAACAAGTTTGTGCCAGAAGAAAAGTAGACAATCTTGACAGTTCTTACAATATATAGCCTAGGTTCATCAGCTACATTGCCTATCCTCAACCCAGTGCCCTTCAGATATGCAGGACTACAACCCAAGCTCCTGACGAAGGAGAGAGGGAGTTGTACCCTCTTCTGGGATCATTGCTTCTGGAAAGAATAGAGCCATTGTGAAACAGTAAGTCTCACCCCAGCAAGGCAGTCCGAAGGGATACTATGTTTGATAAAAACCTGCCAAGAGATCCAGCAGAACCAATATGAACACATTCCCCCATCCTATTCCTGCCAAAGGTGGTCTACCAAGGTGATTAAAGCTGTCTGGTCTCTGGTCTCTGGAACAGAGTTAGACCTGAAACTAGATTGAAATAGATCCAAAAAAAGAACTGGAAGTGGGAGCCCACCACACATTCTATGCCTTGCCCCTCTCTCCAAATGGGATTTTGGATGGTAACCAATAATTATCCACAACACAGAGGTCCAAGGAAGGCTTTCTCAACAGAGGCATTGCAATAGACTTCTTTAAGCTTGTTGAAATCCTTTGACCATTTGGCCAGTACCATTCTGGATTTTTTAATGTGCCAAGAAGGGAAATGGGCTCATGGACAAGTAATGGCTCCAACTTCTCCAAGGCTTTTGCCGATATCCTCAGGCTGTATAAACTTAAAAGAATCCATTATCATCCAATAAGGAGGAGCCAAAATTACATTCACTGGGACTGTATCAAGTGTAGCATGCAAACTAGCATAGATCTCTGTTTTTATCTGTAAAAGGTCACACAAATTCTTCACAGTGGGCTCTTGAGTGGTATATGTTATCCTCTTGGGAACCAGAATGTAATAAACCTCTGACAACTTGAAATAGCTTTGCTGGGTGGCTCTTTGCAGATGCAACGGTGGCAGAAAATACTTACTTCTTTGCTGCTTGCATTGCCACAGAGAAGGCCCTCAAATAGGTTGTGTTTGGTTAGATTTGCTTTGTGTTTTCTGCTAACATTGTTCTAGTCTTCATCTCACTTGCTCACAACTAGCTGCATGAAAAATCAGGAGTCTGGTTTGGCTCCATTCTACAAGAGGGGATGCTAATACATAATCATATGCACTGCCTTTCCCATTTCTGCATTCCAGAGGTCAACAAGGGGCCCATTTACTCTAGAATTACAGCACTATTATTCTACTTTAACTGTCATGGTTCCATCCTATCGCATTCTAGGGTTTATAGCCTGTTCAGCCACTAGAGTGTTCTGACTGAGAGTGCTAAATGTCCCTCTCTAAACTGCCAGTCCCGGGATACCATAAAATCAAACCATGGCAATTAAAGTGGAATAGTAATGCTATAGGTCTGGAGTGTCAATGGGCCCCAGAGATTTGGCAGAATTGCCTGCTGAGGCAGCAGGAAACTCCCCAAGAGCCTTCAGGAAGCCATCTAGATCCATCAGCCTTCTGGAGGGGAATTGTCTTAAAAGGTCCCCCCCACACACACACTGCAGAGGCTCCAAGGCCCAGTCTAATGGCAACAGAACTAAGGGAAGTTGTTCTACCACAAGATCACCATAAACCTATCTAGTACAAAAAATGAGCTCAAAAGTGTGGCCATGAATGAGGCCTAATACTACTTGGAACAGACACATGCTTATGGCAGCCATGAGTCCTGAGCCACTCCCAATACAGCATTCTTAGCATGGATGTTGAAGTTCTCCAGCCTCACTAGCTGAGAGAACTCCAGCACCAACCCAAAGATCACACAGCTAGCTCAGGAAGTAAGACCACTGAGCAGTGTGGTGGGCAGTTTACAAACAGAATCCCTCTGCTGTACCAACCAACTGCCTTTAAACAGAGATGCTGAACCCCATAAGACTGGGGGATCAGGTACCCAATCAGTAGAATGGTATCATAATAGACCACTGTAACTCTGTCTCCATACCACCACCACCACCACCACCACCAGGTCTAGCCTGCAACTGCACATGAAAAGCTAGTGGATAAAGCAGAAAGATTAACCCCTTGGCCTCACCCAGCCAGGTCTCTGTGATACAAGCCAGGTCAGCATGCTCATCTGGGATCAACCCTGAAGAGCAGCTTCCCCATTCACTGTCGTAGAATTCAAGAGCAACATTTTCCAACTAGGGACTGTCACAGAGGGTTTACTGTGCATTGGATATGGGAGACAGTTGAGGGGCGACCAGCACCCTGTTGCACTCCCATCTCACTTGATAACGTAACTGTCTCCTCCCTCCAGATCTCCCCCTACAACTCTACAGAAGTTTCCTTCTGTATAAATGAAGGGCAACTGCTTCCCTGGTCCAATGTATTTATCTATTGCTCTTTTTCTAACAACTTATTATCTTGCTTTTGTCCAACTGAAAATGGACTCAAGGTGGCTCACAACATTTAGACCAAGTGAAACATCAGAACTGGGGAAAATATCATTAAAATCCTTGAGTTCATATCCTGTATGGTCCCTTGTTTCTGCACAGACAGAATTTAAAATGGGAATCACAAGGGTTCACTAAGCAGCCAGTCTGCCTTTAAAATAAAATAGTCCATACAGTGTCACAGATATATTAGCAAACTCATACTTTACAATCCTGCCTATCCTTTTCTCTTTCTTGCCCTTACTGACCTTTACTGACAGGATACATAATCTGAAGGAGCACAAGAATCATGATTTGGGAACTACATTGTCTGTGGTTTCTCAGCTACAGGAAAAGCTTGTGGGAGTTTTGCAAGAAACAGCAACCGTTGAGATCCACTCTGTTACAACTGGGTTACTGTCTTTGCGGAAACAGCCACCCAGCTCACTTGAGAAGGAATATTCAATGACCCAGCTGTCCTGCGACACTGGAGCTTCATTACACTGGGGGAGGAGACCAAATGGAGTACCAGAGGCCAGGTAAGAACTAGGTTTGGAGGGACTGGGGGCCAAATAACCATGAAAGAGGTCTTTATAATATTCTGATTTCATCACACTTGGTTCTGATGGATTATGTTATTTACTCCAATCACTGAAGGAGGTTTTACAAAGGGAGGTTAAAACCTGATGACAGGCAGAATGGCTTGGCTAATGTTCACAACTTTGGCCATTTTCACACTACACTATTATAGTGCTATTATTCCACTTTCAGCATCCTATGGAATCCTGGGGTTTGCAGTTTAAGGAGGGGCATTTAAACTTCTTAGCCACGGAGCTCTTTGGCCTCAGTAAACTACAAACCCCAGCATTCCACAGGATGTTGAAAGTAGAATAATAGCACTGTAAGTATGTAGTGTGGAAATGGCCATAGATACATCCTATGCAAGATAGAACAGAAGCTATTTGCCCTGCCAAGTCCAAATAAATCTGAAGCGCTTGGAGGGTAACCTAAAACTGTCTAAAATTTTCCGTAGCCAGGCAATCTGAGTATAGGGGAGAATGATGGTCTGGACTGGAAGGAGGACAGCATCTAATCCTAGATGAGGTTTCTCACTAGTTTTCTTAACTGACCTGCTTTAAATGTTAGCTTCCTCTGTTAGGGAAGCAGTGCTTCATCCTGGTTTAACTTATTGTTGTCGTTGTATGCCCATAAGTCGTTTCCGACTTATGGCCACCCAAGGCAAACCTATCATGAGGTTTTCTTGGCAAGGTTTATTCAGAGAGGGATTGCTTTTGCTTTCCTCTGAGGCTGAAAGAACATGAACATGGGTTTCCATGGCTGAGCAGGGATTCAGATTCTGGTCTCCAGCGTCTTAGTCCAATATTCAAACCACTACACCATGTCAGTTCACCCTAGTCTATTTTTAGTATCTCTTTTGACTTCTTCCTCAGCGCCTTCCCTAGAATAATTACGCAGTTCATGTACAGATCACCAAATTCACAGGAGTTGAGAATTGCAGTTCAGAAACTCATGGGATAGATCACACATTCTATCACATGGCCCATCCAGTCACTTCTCGCTTCCTTTCTGACATTCATTGTGGACATTGCATCACTCTGTGTCTTCTGGCCCTGGGTGGAAAAGGAAGGACTTTTGATGCCTTTCAAATTATGGTTTGTAATTGTTGGCCGAATTTTGTGTGTGTGTGTGTGTGTGTGTGTGTGTGTAAATAAAGAAAGAGTCAAAGTAGTATAGTGGGCAGCAGGCTAGATTTCATCTAGATTCAGATCACTAGTTTGCTATGGAATCCTGTGTCATGAGGCACACTCTCTCAGCCCAATCTATCTCATACAGTGAATGTGAGGATATAATGTGATAATCTCATAGAGAGGAAAGATAATGAGATAACCTCATATAAATTTCCCTGTACTTTGCAGAAAGAGTGAGGTACTAATGTGATAAAAAAAAATTCCGCATAAATCCTCTGTGGTCATTTCGTATAGTGTATGAAACAGCCACTGTGCCCCTGAAGTTTTTGTTGGACTGGAACATCCCATTTCAGCAGCTTTAGACAGCATAACCAATGGTAAGAGATCATGGGAACTGTGGTCCAACAATGTCTGGACAGACACGGGTTCCCCATTCCCAAGCTAAATAAACACTGTTTAGGCCAAAGCCAATATCAAAGTAGCCAATATCAAAGAACGTTGGCTTCGCAGGAATCACAGTGGTTTAATGTATTTCTGTCTGGACTTACTTTATTTATTTGTGCTTGGCTTGCCAGACAAGAAAACATGTAATAAGGAATGGGATAAAAGTAGTAATGCAAAAGCAACAGGATGATGCAGGGTATAATGTACCAGTATTTATTTTTAAACTTGATGTTGAGCACCTTATATCAAACCTGTCCATTTTAACCTGGGTAATTCCAGACCCCCACCAATGGCACTACCTTTCTGTGGTGGTGGGATTGCATGCTCTTGTGAGGCAAGAGGCTATGCTGATGGCAGCAGCACTACTGGTAGGATCTCTCATGTCAGGCATGCTTTTGCTGAGGAGCGGGACTAAACATGCCAAACAGCTACTGGGCAGCAACAATAATGAAGGGTGATTCTGGCAGAGGATCCCTCTGTCAGGAATCTCTCTCTGCCGAGCCACAGCCAGCAAGGGAGGAGGGAGGTCAGGAATACTTTCAGGGAGAGTCCAAATATACCAAACACAAGGAAAACGCAAGCCAAGCCAGGTCAAGGTCCAGTCCAAAGGTTCAGGAGGCCAAGATCTGTCCAGAGGGTTTCAGGGAGCAGGAGACACAAAGGTCCTGAGGGTTTGCTAGTAATTTGCTGCAAGCAAAGAGCAACCATGCCGGCAGACTTAAATAGCCACTGTGAGCAGGTGCTGCTTGTTATTGTTTCCTCAATCTAGTCCAGGCAGCCTCCCTCTGAGCAGCCAGTTTCAGCCTTCTTCATGATTGAAGGCTGATGGGCATAGGTGGCTGTCACTCCTCTGCATCACTGCTGGTTACCTCTCCGTCATAAGCTGACTGGGGCAACTCTGTCTCTGTTTGACCTTCCAGTGCAGGGGATGTTCGCAAGTTGACTTGCTCACCCACTGGCCCAGTCCTTGGCAAAGTCAGTTGCTCCTCGATCTCAGAGGCATCATCTGTCCCACTCACTGGTTAGCTCCCATGCATAATCAGTTGCTCCTCAATCACAGCAGCAGCATCTATGACACTCTCAGAGACAATGACAGTGGCACCATAGCTAATACTTGTTAGTGTCATGCAGAAAGAAGCACGGTAAACCCCTTTTGAATGGTTTTTTTTTACCATGAACAATCTGTGATGAGACAATCCAAAATGAAAGAAGAGATAGTGCCAGAAGATGAGACTTCCAGGTTGGATGGTGTTTAATGAACTACTGGAGAAGAGCAGCTGTTGACATGCTCAAAGGTGAAAGGAAAGTCCAAAGCTGCACAACATGTTATAGGAATATGGAATGTAAGAACTAGGGGTGGGCCAACCGAATCCTTGAATCTTTGGCAGGGATTTGAGATTCCGGAATCCGAATCCCTGTACCAAAATAGGCAAACAGAATCTTTCGAATCCACCACTCAAACAGTTTGTTGGAAACCTGGACCCCTGAAAACCTGGGAGACCGGGATGCCTGAAAACCTGGGAGACTGGGAAACCTGAAAACCTGGGACCAGGATGGGATCCCGCTCCTCACATGTTTCCCCACCCAATGTGGGCACAGGTGATTGGCCGGCAGAAAGCCTCGCACGCACTGGAGGCTGCCATTTCTCCCTCCCGCTGCCTGTGCCCCTAGTGCTGCCTCTCCCTGCTGCTGCCTCCCTCTGCAAGGTAATTTTGGGATAGAGATTGTGAGGTGAGGGACAGAGGAGCAAAACTGAGTTTGTGTGGGGATCTAGGAGCTTGTGGCAATGTCCCAGAGGATTCCAAAGACTGGGAAACTAAATTGAAAAGAAATCCGCAAGATTCAAAATTTTTAAAAGAAGTACAGATGCTTAGGAAACAACTGTCATTATTAATGTCAGATGAAATTGAAAATAAATTAAGATATATAAAACAAAAACATTTTGAGCATGCCAATAAAATAGGGCGGTGGCTGGCTTATAAACTAAGGAAAGAAAAGGATAAAAGAGTTATTACAGCTATCCGAGAGGAACATAGAATTCAACATCAACAAACAAAGATTAAGAATGTATTTGTTAAATATTTCGAGGAACTGTTTGGAGAGAGCCCCCCTTTGCAGGATAAGTTAGAAAAAGTTAAAAAGTATCTAGAGCAGTCAGAGGTAAAAAAGATCCCGCAAGACCAGATAGAAGACTTAGACAAACCAATTACAATTCAGGAAGTAAGAGATACAATTAAAGATCTGAAAATTGACAAAGCTCCTGGGCTGGATGGCTTTACAGCCCTGTACTATAAAACTTTTTGTGAAGAACTAAGTTTTATTTTGGTAAGATTATTAAACGTGATAAATCACAGAACTCTCCCCAATACTTGGAAAGAGTCTAATATTGCCTTAATTCTTAAGGAGGGGAAAGACTCGTTAGAAAAAAGGAATTACTGGCCAACCTCCTTACTGAATATTGATTACAAAATATATGCTAAGATATTAACACAAAGACTTAAGAAAATATTAACAGTATGGGTACATGAAGACCAAAACGGTTTTCTTCTGGGGAGATATCTAAAAAATAATGTTAGAGTCATATTAGACACGATAGAGTACTATCATAAGAATAAAAAAAAAATTAGGGTTGTTATTTTTAGACACCGAAAAGGCGTTCGATAACGTGGACTGGATGTTTTTGTTGGAAATTTTGGAAAGGATTGGATTAGGAATAAGATTTAGAGAATGGATAAAAGCAATCTATACTGAACAAAAGGCGTGTTTGATTATAAATGGGGAGGTTACGAAGCAGTTTGGAATTAATAAAGGAACCCATCAAGGGTGTCCACTTTCACCTTTGCTGTTCATAGTTTGTTTGGAGGTATTGAACACTAAGATAAGGAGCGAAAAGATTATAAGAGGAATCAGAATAAAAACTCATGAGTATAAACTACAGGCATTTGCCGATGATTTAGTTATAATAATGGAGGAACCCCTAAACAGTATCGAAACAGTTAATGAAATTTTACACCAATACGGAGAGGTTGCGGGCTTCAAGATCAATAGAGACAAATCTTTACTGATGACAAAAAATATGATGAATAAACAAGAAAAGGATTTAGCCAAAATGGCAGGACTGGGAATAACTAACAAAGTAAGATATTTAGGGATAACAATATCTAAAAATAATTCAGAGTTATACGAAAACAACTACAAAAAGATATGGCGTGAGATCAGAAGAAAGATGGAGAAGGCTGCAACTCTCCATATTAGGGAAAATCTCTGCAATTAAAATGAAAATCCTTCCCAAATTGCTCTTCCTATTCCAGAATCTCCCCGTAGTAATTAACGAGAAGCCTTTCAAGCATTGGCAATAGGAGTTGAGCAGGTTTATATGGAATGGTAGGAAGCCACGGATAAAAATCAAATATCTAAAGGACGTGAAAGAGAAAGGGGGTTTAGATTTACCAGATTTAAGAATATATTATGAAGCTTCCGTAATGGGTTGGGCTCGAGAATGGATTAGGTTACATAATGAAAGACTATTGAGTCTAGAAGGCTTTAACAACTATTTCAGTTGGCATGCGTACCTTTGGTATGACAAACACAAAGTTAACAAGGATTACATGGATCATTACATTAGGAAGGCGGTTCTCCAACTCTGGTTGCGAATTAGGAATAAAATATATTTGAAAGTACCACATTGGGTCTCTCCACATAAGGCTTTTTATAGATTGGATAAGATAAGGACGAAGGAGTGGTTGACATATGGGGACATAGCAAAAAAAGTAGGGAATACCATTGAACTAAAGAGTAGAGAAGAATTGCTTCAAGAAGGATATAAATTCCATTGGATGTTACATGGGCAAATACGAGAAAAATTTAGGATAGATATGAAAACGAGAGGAATCTCCCTAGACGACACAGATTTAGACAAGGTGTTGAAAGTAAATGAGAAAGGTATGTTAAGTAAGATTTATAAAATTCTATTGAACACAGAAATGGAAAAAGAAATAATCAAAGATAATATGATATGATGGGCACAAGACTTACCTCAAAATCATTGGGAGAAAGCGTGGAAGCTAAATATAAAATTTACAAAAAGTAACAATTTGAAGGAAAACTTTTTAAAAATTTATTACAGATGGTATCTCACCCCAGTCAGAATCGCTAGAATGAAGAAATACAAGTCACCGGCGAACTGTTGGAAATGCCAAACGGTGGCATTCTTCCACTGTTGGTGGAAGTGTAAGGAAGCACAAAAATTTTGGTTACAAGTCCACGAACAGATGGTTAAATGTTTAAAAACCAGGTTTCCAATTTCAGCCGAGATATTTCTATTGAATATGTTTGATGGTATAGAGGAGAGGGTAAGAAAGAAGCATTGGAGAATTATTTGTTACGTGGTTTATGCGGCGAGGATCGTGTTCGCAAAGAAATAGAAAGAACCAGCCATTCCAACAATAGAAGATTGGACCAACAATCTATATGATTTGGCTGAAATGGATAAGCTTACGTTAAAGTTAGCGAATCAGAGCAAGGAGAAATTTAAGGAGGAATGGGACATTTTGAACCCTCTATGGGAGGGACGATGGGGTGACCTTGCTCTGATTGGTTTATATGATTGATTATATTAGATAGGGGTTCAAAATTAGGAGTTGGTTGGAAAGAGAAAATAAATCGGATTGGCTTACAGAGAATAAATGCGATAAAGAGGAATGTTTGTGGTAGACAATATGTATTAGCAGGATGATATAGATAGGAAAGTAATATGTCCAACTGGTTTAAGAGAGGAAGTCAATGAATGAGAGGAATGTTGAATGGAAATGTATGTTGTAGTCATATTAGGGAAATATTGATTGTAGACCAAAAAAAATTTACTGATAACTAAGAATTTTAAGTTATATTGTACTTTAGTATAGGGTATTGTGGGTGGTTATGTGTGCAGTGTGTGTTTCTTTTTCTTTTGTACTTTGTTTCTGTTTTTGTTGTTTTGTGATCTGTAATGTGTGTGTATAGGGTTGGGGGTAATGTGGGCAGGATAAATTGCCCATAGTGTTGTGTTGTATTGGCCTCAATTACTATACGTTAATGTTGGAGATTTATTACTATGAAGAACTACTGTTGAGGCTTCATGGATTTGTATATGTGTTGGAGAATGTATGTAGTTGTTTTTCCTTTCCAATGTGAATTTAATAAACTCTATTTTTAATAATAATAATAAAAAAAACAAAGATTGCAAAAAGGGGTTCAGTGGTTCCATGCAAGCCATGCCAGCCATACTTTCCCCTTCACCAGCTTTCTTTGGTCAATTCTGGGACTAAGATTGCCATGATGCCAATTCCTCTCTTAGTTTCTGTGTCTTGAATATATGAATACTTCAGTTAACCCATTTTGAAGCTCCCTTTTAGAAAGTCTTTTTACGCTTCTCAACCCCTTTTTCCTCTGTCTAGCTGCAAGTTTATAAGCAGCATTGCCATTGGAAAGGTTGCAAAGGAGAGCTGGAGAGACACAGACTTTTGGTCTTGTGTTGCAGAAGCATGTCTGTGGTAAACAATGAATGCCAAAAAACCTGAGCTGGGAAAGAATGGGATTCTACTCTGGCTGATTCTATGGGAGGAGTGTGTATTGCCTACAACAAACAAGATGAACAGTAGCTGCCTCCAGAATCATTTATTGAGCATGCATTAATCTGTATTATTTTTTTGATTTAAGACTGGAGGGTAGGGATTGGGAATTGTTGAGACAGACCTAGAGATTTGACTTGAGTGTCCCTTGCAGGACTTGAGGGTAGAGAATTGACTGGACTAGAGGCTTGTTTGTGTAAATGTGTGTGTGTGTGTGTGTGTGTGTGTGTGTGTGCGCGCGTGTTTGTTTAAGTGCTTTCTGTTAAGGTTGTTGCCAGGCGGGCAAGGTTTCCTCTGAGTGGACAGCAGGGGGAATAGGCGATGTGGCCAGACAGCCAGATGCAAGGCCAGCAGGAATGTTATGGCTATGTCTTCTGTATTAGAAAAGGCCACACATCAGAGCACTGATTGGGTCACCCCACTTGTTCCAGGGTGACAAGGTAGCATAAAAAGGCTGGTGTTTGCCTTGAACAGCTGCCAGTTAGATACCCTAGCTGGACCTGCCATGCTATTGGCAGTATACTGTTTGTAAGGGAAGATGCTGCCTGATTTTTCTCTGTTATCTTCTGTTATTCCTATTTGTCTAATTGCTGGAATGCTGGTATGTTTTTGCTAAGCCTTATCTTAGAGTGCGGCAATAAATTCAGCCTCTAAGTCCTACTTAATGAGCCTCTGGAATTTTTTCTGCTTCACTGGGACCCTCTGCTGTGGCGAAGCCTTGCTTCACAGATTGCACTCTGCTCATGCTCAGAGCAGCCAAATCCTGCCAACCCTGACAGGCTATGGGCCCAGCCTCACGCTCCTGATGTTCTAGAGGGTCAATTGAACTGAGTGAAGCACCAGTTCCAGTCTGCAGCCACCTGCTGAGAGCCTGCTTGAGGACAGTCTCTGGTAAGTGAGAGTCCTGGCACGGGAGGGGCCTGGAAAGCAAGAGAGGCTGCAGGGATGACATCCACGGAGAGTGCGAGTCTGCCCCTGGACAGATTGAATGAGAGGAACTATCTCACTTGGGCAGAGAAGCCAAATCCTGCCAACTCTGACACTTTCTTTGTTGCAGGACTTGAGACTTGACTCTTGAGACTACAGGGTGCAGAACTGAGATTGGACTAGAGGCTGTTTGTTTGTGTGTTTTACGTGCCTTTCTTGTTGCAGGACTTGAGACTTGACTGGGAGGTACAGTCTTCTTGAGATTTCAAGAACAGCTGAACATTTCTTTGCATTGCTCCCTTGCCAAGCTCTTTCATACACAATTCTGGGCTCTGGAATTTTACAAGGTGGCACAGCCTTCTCTGCCAAAGTGTGCTGGCACGTCATCAAACTACAAATTCCAGGATGCCAGAAGGAGCTATGCAAAGAAAAGCTAGTTTTGACCTGGATTATCTGTGTACTGTAATATGTGGCCCTGTTTACACAGGCAGGAAAATGTGGGACCAATCCACATTTTCCTGCCTGTATAGAAAGGGCCTTGATGTCATTTTCAATCTGGGGAGATCCTGAGGCAAAACTTTGACAATTGTCCTGGCCAGATTTCTTCAGAGGGAGGTTTGCCTTTGCCTAGGCTATTGTTAAGGCTGAGAGAGTGTGTCTTGCCCAAGATTATCCTTCTTTACCTTGCTTTTTAAACTCTTTTTAAAAAAAGGATTCGAAAGATTCGAGATTCATGAGATTCATGGATTCCCAGAACCTTCCAGGGATTCGAATCTCGATTCGGAAAATTCTGGATTCATCCCATTCCGAGTGAGAACCATGAATCAGGGGAAGCTAGACATAGTAAAACAAAAAATGGAATATACGAACATTGCAATACTTGGGGTGAGCAAGCTACAGTGGATAGGAATGGGGTATTTTGCGTCAGATGATTATAGTATTTGACTCAGGAAATGAAAATCTAAGAAAAAATGGGCGCCATTTATGATGAGGAGAGATATAGCTTTTTAAAATTTGTTTATTTTTGAAACACTGATATATATTCAAAAAGAATTTTTTTCCAACAATTGTTACAAAACAATCAGTGCTCCACCCACAACCAGCAAATTAATTTTCCCAATAAGTATAATACTGCTTTAAACCTTCCCTCCTCCTCCCTACCCCCAGGGAGCAAAGTCAATTTGTATTTAAAACCCATTTCCTTTAATGTGGACAATCATATTAATTGTATTTTTTATAATTTTGTACCCCTTCCTTTCTTTTAGTTTAGTTTAATCCACTTCCTTAACCAATCACCTTCATTCAACTGACCCATATATCCCACACTTCTTTCTAATATATAATCAACCATTATATATTCTGCAATATAATATTGCCATCTTTCCACTTTCCATTTTGCTTTGTCTTTCCAACTGTAATCAATAACCACCTGAGCTGCCTACAATATTTGTTTCAGCAAATATTCTTCATTTCTATCAAAACCCAAATCCTTTGCATTTAGCCACACATTTTAATTTATTTAATTCCAACTTTTCCACTGTTATTCCATTTATTCCATTAATTATTTCCTGCCAAAATATCTGCAACTTACAACGCTCTCACTGCATATGTATATATGTGCCATTACTTCCACTTCCACATCTATGTCAACAATTACATGGCATAATTTTTATTACATATGATAACTGCTGTGGTGTTCTGTACCATCTTCCAATTAATTTAAACTGTTGCTCCCTTATTTTAGTATTTTTAATCCTGATGACTTCATTTGCCACTCTTGAATTTGTTTACTGCTTAATTTAATATCTCTTTCTGATAATTCTAATAAACCCTTTTAGCAAAGGTAGTCAAAGGATACAAGGCAAAGTCTGACTGAACATGTCAATAAAACCTCAAGGAAAGCCCATCAACATAAACTTAATCCAAGTTTATGCTCAAAATAGAGAGGCAGAGAAAGAAGAAACTGAAAGATTCTGTGTAGGAGTCCAGAAAGAAACTGATCACACATCAAAGCAGGACTTCAAAAATACGAAACAGAGCAGAATCAAAGATTGTAGGAAAATTTGGACCAGGATCAAAAAATGAAGCAGGAGACCAACTGACTGAATTTTGTGAGGCCAACAGTTTGTTCATCACAAACACATTCTTAAGCAACCCAAGAAGCGGCCATATGTATGGACATCACCTGATGGCCAATATAGAAGTCAAATAGACTACCTAATTGGAAGCAGAAGATGGAGAAGCTCCACACTCTCTGCTAAGACAAGATCAGGAGCAGATTGTGGCATAGACCATGAACTAATTGCAAATTTAGAGTAAAGCTAAAGAAGAATGCTAAACCAACCATCATGCTGAAATATAAACTGAAGAACATGCCTGAAGAATTTAAAGATAATGTGAAAAATAAATTTGCAGGGATATACTGGAAAAGAAAGGAGATGGTTGGACTATTAAAGATTTACAGAATTTGGAGAGGGAAGGATATAAAATTCAATGGGTAACACATTATCAATTGAAAGAGATTTAAGGAGGACAATAAAATATATGGCTTTGAGGATATAATAAATGAATTTGAAAAATTATTAGGTATGGAGAAATCTCATTTAATCTCCAAATATATAAGTTATTATTAAAATTGAATACAGAGGACAAGCAGATAAAAGAAAGTATGGTATATTGGGCTCAAAGTTTAGGACACAATATAAAATTAGAACAATTGGAAGAGGTATGGGAGGGGGGAAGATTTGAAATTCACTAGATGTAATGATCTTAAAGAAAATGTTTATAAAATAATGTATAAGTGGTATTTAGATACCACTAAATTGGCCACTCTGTATAAAGGCACGAATAAACAATGTTGGAAATGTAAACATCATGAGGGCACTTTTTACCATATGTGATGGCAATGCCAGAGAGCAAAATAATTTGGCTAAAGATTTGCAAGTATATGCAAAGGATTTTAAAGATTAATATAGTATTCTGACCAGAATTTTTTCTTTTAAATATGATAGATAGGAAGGATAATATGGAATGGATATATAAGAATTTGATTAGATATATGGTAACAGCAGCAAGGATTATTTACGCGAGATATTAGAAAAATAACGAAACTCCAAAACTGAGTGATTGGTTGAATAAACTAATGGATTTTGCAGACATGGATAAACTTACAGTTTTATTGAAAGAAAATTCTATAGAATCATATTTAAAAAGATGGAGACCTTTCATAGACTACACAAGGAATAAGAAGGAGGACTTAATGGTCATCAGTTTTGATATGTAAAAGATAAGATTGATTTAAGGTAATAGGGAGAACGGTTACTACTGATTTATTTAAATTGTGATAGAGGTTTAAGATTAGAATGCAGAAACAAAACCAATAGACGAAGGATTCGGGAAGTATCCTAATAGATTTTTGTTAATATTTATGTAAGTCAAAATCTGTTTGGGCACTTGGGGAATAAAGGTAGGGTGTTGTATTTTTTGTTTTTAATCCTTTTCTTTCTTTCTTTCTTTCTTTCTCTTTCTTTCTTTCTTTCTTTCTTTCATGTTCTTTTCACTTCTTTTTTTCTTATCTTTCCCTTTCTTCTTTTCCTTTCTTTAGCTATTAGAGACTTTAATTGTAAATGCTAGATGTTATAATTGTGTTGGTATGTTTTATGTTATATTGCTGTGTTTTATATTGTATTTGTATCTGTTTTCTAATATGAATTATATTAATGAAAACTATATTTAAATAAATAAATAAATTTGCACTATTAAGCTTAATTGGCTGGGAGGCAGAAGTACTCTGGACTGAAGCCATAGCCACTGTCAGGGAGGAATGCAAAAGGACACTATCTGTAGCCAAAAAGAATGAGAAGCCTCAATGGATGACAAATAAAACTCTTCAAGTTGTGAAGGACAAACAAGAAGCAAAAGTAAAGGGTGATAGAAATAGAGCCAGAACCCTAAATTCAGCTGTTCAATGACATGTATGCAGGGACAAGAACTATTATAATAATCAATGCAGAGAAATAGAAGATGACAACAAAAAATGAAGAACAAGAGATCTCTTCTGCAAGATCCAAGAACTCAAAGGGAAATTTAAACCAAGCATGGGGATGCTCTACAGCCAGCAGAGGAATATATTACATGACCAGGTAAAAATAAAAGACAATGGAAACAATACAAGGAAGAACTTGATAAAAGAGATGAAGGGTTGACAGATTCATTCAAGAAAGAACCATATGAAGATGAACTTCCAGTTTTAGAAAGTGTAGTGAAAGCTGCACTCAGAGCACTTGAGAGAAACAGGTCATGAGGAACAGATGGAACACCAATGTTGCTGGTGGTAGCATGTGCCTCCAGTGTTCTAGTCCAGTACTCAAATCGCTACACCACACTGGCTTTCTCTAATGGTGTAAGAAATATACACCATTCCAGTACCAAGACCAAATATTTTTACCCTTCTGTTTGGATAAATCAGTGCTGAAAATCCAAGTGTTCCTTTTGGTTTATTTTTTTTTAAAAAAGACTTCTTCCATTGAGCTGGGGCTACAAAACTGCTCTGAATGTGGGATTTGGACTAGACTCTCTGGTACTAGTTTGGCAGGCATTAGAATCAGTTTGCACATATCCACAGTTCTTCCATGTGATCCTCAACATGTCATACATGGAAGCATCTGTGTTATCAGTTGGTGGACGGGTAGTGGTTTTAGAAATTATTTTTCCAGCTAATGTGTTTACAGGAATTGTAATAGCTTTTGATGCATACTGTTGGATGCTGTGATTCACCTAAGTACTCCTCTACATGACAATTTTGTCTGCATTACACTTTTGAAAAGCAGCATTTACCAACCATTCTTTCTCTAGGATCTGAGATCAGTCTTGCAAATTCAGAAAGGGATTACGAGAATGTTATACCTTCACATTTTCTAAGATGGCAACAACGAGGCCCAGAACAAACCATGACACCCAGACCAGGTAAGAGATATTTAACAGCACAAAAATTCTTGGGCATCAAACCCATAAGTTATATTTTTTCTAACTTGGAGATCAAAAGCGTTTTAGTAGACAATGTGGAAAATCTGCACAGTTCTCATCCCCAACATAGATTCTACTAGAACAGTGGTTCTCAACCTGTGGGTCCCCAGATGTTTGTGGACTTCAGCTCCCAGAAGCCCCAGCCACTATGGTCAATGCTCAGGGCTTCTGGGAGCTGAAGTCCACAAACATCTGGGGACCCACAGGTTGAGAACCACTGCACTAGAAGCTCTTAAAGTAATTACTGTATCACAAACCATCTAATTAAAGTGTTGGTTGATGAACTCCATAAGATGAGCGAGCATACTGTGTTGATATCATTCTGGACATCCTCAGTTCTCATAATCCATAGCTTGTTATGTTTTATGAGAAGAAATTATTTGTACAAGCTGATCAGTCGGTTTTGAGAGGAAGGGTAAGATAAATGTATCCTGAGTAACAGTGAGCTGTTCTCAGTATCATTATCTGCTCAGGCCTACCTGCTAGGCCCATTTTTCTCCATAAGCTAAGAACGCAACCCAAAGGTAAGGCTCTTAGGGTCTTTCCGCACTACATTGTTATAGTGCTATTATTCCACTTTCAACCTCCTATGGAATCCTGGTGTTTGCCATTTAGGGACTGCATTTAGAATTCTCAGCCAGAGAGCTCTTTGACCTCAGTGAACTATAAGCCCCAGAATTCCACTGGATATTGAAAGTAGAATAATAGCACTGTAACACATACTCCAGAATATAATGCAGGACTTGATTCTTATCCTTCTGCTTAGTCCATGGGTATCGTCTGCTTTCTCAGAGGTACTAGGATTAGAAGATGCAAAGTTGATAGTCTGATGTACCATACCCCAAGGCATCATGGACTTCCAGCCATCCCAGATCACCACATCTTCGTTTTTTAGCTCAGCTCCTACAGTGTTTCCCAACTTCTGCAGGGTAGTGGGGTCACATTTGTTCTTGTTTATGACTATTTTTAATAAGCCATACCATTTCTATATGTGTTGGTCATGTGTGTCCTGCTCCCTACAGTCACATATCCTATGCTATAAAAATCACTTTATTCAATGTCGATTATTTACAGATGTCCCCAAATCAACCACATACACTGACGATACAAGATGCTGTTCTCGGAAAGTATCCATTGGCCTCCTTTACTTCTTGGTGTGTGCTTCCCTGTTAATAGCAATATCTGCTTTTGTCCTGGCCTTGTTGAAATGTAAGTTCAGCAATTGGTCTGCATGGCATCATCACAAAATGCCATTATTAATATTTAAGCTACTCCTGTCATTCCTAAATTATATACCACATTGCAAATCTATCACATCAATAAACTAACCAAATAAGGAAAAACTCATATGTGTCCAAAGTACCAGCCAATGAAGCAGGCTGTCCTCTGCACTGTTTTTTGCCTCCTTCCAATCAACCACCAATGGGGATGAGTCATGCTGTTGCATCTCTTGCATTCCCTGCGATAAAATCATTCAGCCACTCAGGGAGCAGAGAGATGGAGGAGAATTGAGTTTTCTCTCTTGGCCCAAAATAGTGACTCATACAGAAGCACAATGGGCGGCCTCCTCTTGAGAAAAGGAAGTCCTTACTCCGCATACTCTAAAATAAGAAGGCTTTTCAGATGCAGGAGTGAAGCATGTCTTTGTTGTTACCTGCCTCTAAGTTGACTCTGACTTACGGCAATCCAATTACAGGGTTTTCTTTGCAAGAATTCTACAGAGGAAGTTCACAATTGCCTTTGTTTTATGAAACACAGGGGAGTAGGGATTCAAATCATGTTGGCTCTATTTTGTCTTCCATTTTAATCCCCAACCCCCTTCCAAAAAAAATGTTGTTTGGCCTCTAAAGTTTGGGAAATGTACTAAATAATTACTGTAGTCCATATCCAGGGTAGTTCAAAGAACTGGGCTGAATGGAAGTGTTGAGAAAAGTCTTAAGAATGATGATGACAGAAAACTAGATGTTGTACAAAATCATCTAGGTTATATCATTCCCAAAACATGTTTGATGGCCTGCCCTGGAAGATAAGATCTTACTGAGGTTCACAGCTTCAGATGTTTTAGGGAGGAATGTGCTCAGATTGGATTCTTTTTGAGGGCCAAATTAGATGTGACTTTAATTGCACGGCTACAGTGAAACATTCTAATTTTAAAGAATTAAAAATATGGAGGAGGGACGACCAGGATGGGAACCACAGTGCAAGGAAGGAGGTCAGGATTCCCCCCTTCCCACACAGCTATGCCAAAGAAAATCTCCCCAGCAGTTCCTCACACCAGGAATAGCCCGGATGATGGCACTGGGGATGAGGAATGCCCTCCACAGAGAAGCCCAAATTGCAACTTCTTTTCTAATGTTTGTTTGTGTATAACATTGTGGCCATTTCCGCATGGGACGAGGGAATCGCCTCGCGCCACTACTTACTGGATCTTCTGGCTCCCCAGTCTGGTCCAGGCTGCTCCGGAGCAGTGCGTGCTCGTCACTCCCCACTGCTCCGGCGTTGAAAATGGCAGCTTCCGGTTGGTTGAGGGTCTCGACCAACCACTGAAGCTCGTCAGCCTAAAGCCCGCCCCCAGCAGATTGCAGGCTCGCATTGGTGCGAGCCTGCAAATCTGCACAAGGGAGCAGGCTCCCAGTAGCACGCTCCGTGCTTTTGAAAGACCTGATTTTTCAGGTCTTTCAAAAGTACGCTGGACGACCACTTGGGGTCGTTCCGGAGTGGGCTGAGGTGCGGATCTACATTAAGTAGTCTGGACCCAGTCCACTCCCAAGTGCAGACGTCCTCCCTGGAGGATGGACTGCACCATTTCCAATACCCCATGCGGAAATGGCCTGTGTTGGGCTATTCCACCAACCTTGGATAGCAACATTTCAAATAACTGCAACAAATCATTTTTTAAAATGCATGATTTTTTTTATGGTAACCAAAACTAAATGGAAACAGAAGGCAATAAACAGCAGATAAGCCATGGATAAAAACATCCCTGGTGTAGAAGGCTGAGGAAAGTGTGCCTGTTCCATCAGCTTTTGGTGATATTTAGATTGCTGCTATCTTTTTATTCTTTGTTTCTTTACAATATTGTTCAGATATTTACAGTTATTATGGTGGCTTTGTATGATTACACTACTTTTATATGCTTTGCTTGCAACTCACGTTCAGTCACTTGTGTAAAACAAGTACTTGGGAAATGCTAAACTGAACAGAATAACGAAAATAGTTAGAAAGTGGAGAAGACTCAGCTCATTCTTAAATAATGTAATCAGAGTTTCTACTCTACTTGTGTTGTAAAACATACATCTTCATCTCCTCCATATACAGAATCAAAGCCTGTCGTTAGCTAATCAAGTCACTCTTGATTATTTGGGCAGCATGAAGACTAGGCTCAGTGTTGTACTGATATAGGTTACGGGATGTGTTTGATCTAATTCTGTATGTGTGAAGATAAATCTGGACCAGCTGCCAAAATACTCAAATACAGGTTTGTTTTTCATGCATAAAGAGAATACTTGCCTCTGTTTTCTTTGGATGTAAGAAACATGAGCCTGTGGCATATACCCAGAGGAATAGTAGACAGACTGATAGTAGAGATGACGATGCTCAGAGCTACACAGCCAAAAGAAAAGAGGCAGTACAAGCCTTAGTTGTGTAGGATACAGCCTGATGTGATGATCCATAATGGTGGTTAAAGATAACATGTCTGTACTCTGCCTGAGGTTAAATAAATAAATATAGAACTGAACCTACATAATGGAGAGTCCTGCAGGAACTGAACTAGTGTGAAGATCTGGTTATAGTAGCAGTTGAGGCTGGTGGTGCCTGGTCATTCTGGGAAGACAGAATCCTTTCAATACCATGTTATCTTATCCAGGGCTCTGTGCATTGCAGTTATTCCTCAGTGCCCAGATGGCTGGAAAAAGTACCAGACAAAATGTTTCTACTTCTCCGGTCGTCAGCATACCTGGGAAGAGGCACAGAGCGTCTGCTTTAGCCTTGGTGCACACCTGGTGGTGGTTCGTGACAGTGTTACTGGAAAGGTGAGCTATTCATCACTTTCCTATAATCAAGTGGCTGGGAAATGGCCAAAGAATAGAATTTGAAACAAGGAGTGGGCAAAATGTGATCCAAGGGCTGCATGCAGCTGCCAAGCCTGATTTTAAAATCCTTGATCCCTCAGATTACCTGGACCTGAGTTTTTATCTAACCAAAAAAAAAAAAAAAAAAGGGAAGAGGAAGAGGAAGAGGAAGAAGAAAAGGAAAAAGGAAAAAAACCCAACAGAGATGCATTCCCTGTCCTAGAATCTCCCATGTCCCGTTCCACCCACACTATCTTCCAGCGTATTTGCCTATCTCCTGCAGTGCATCTATGCTGCACAATTATAGCAGTTTGATACTACTTAACTACTGTGGCTGCATCTTATGGAATCCTGAGATGTGTAGCTTGATAAGGACCCTCAAATTCTTTCTCTTTGCACTGCAGAATTATTACTGTCTGGCTCTACAAATCCCAGAATTCCTCAGGATAGTGGCAGAGGGCAGTTAAAGTGGTATCAAAGTGCTATAATTGTGTAGTGTGGATACACCCCAGGACCCATCCCAGCTGCCTAATCCTGACATAATCTACACAGGTCTACAAATCCACCTTATTCCTAATTCTGACCCTCACATGGCACATGACATTTGCTCCCTCTTGGAACAGTCCTAGTGTCCTATCTCAGTCCCAGCACAGCTGATAAAGCAAACAAAACAAACTGAATAACTCCTAGCTTGTTACTTATTTCCAGGCAGTAAGCATAGAGTCATAAATAAAGTCCAACATAACATAACGTAAATAGAGTCCAACAGGGTTCCATGACAAAGGAGTGTCTAAGGTCAGTCCATCAAGGTATCCAGCAGGGCAGAAGGTCAGATAAGCTCTGAGAACTTCTAGAAGGGAAGGACATCAGCTATATGTGTCTGAAGCCTAGGGCAGCTGTGGCTTGATTAATTGCTGCCGGTTATACATTCTGAGAGACCGACACCTGGTCTCTCTTTGTTGTCTGCACTCTGCAAAGCTGGGTACAGGTGAGGATTCTGTCTTGGGCCCAGTGTTATTCAACGTCTTCATCAATGACTTGGATGAAGGAGTAGAGGGCATGCTGATCAAATTTGCAGATGACACCAAATTGGGAGGGGTTGCTAATACCCCAGAGGACAGGACCAAATTTCAAAATGACCTTGACAGATTGGGGAACTGGGCCAAAGCTAACAAAGCTAACATTGTCTCAACAGAGAGAAATGTAAGGTCCTACACTCAGGCAGAAAAAATGGAATGCACAAATATACGATGGGGGACGCGTGGCTGGATAGCAGTATGTGTGAAAGGGATCTAGGAGTCTTGGTAGATCACAAGCTGACCATGAGTCAGCAGTGTGATGCGGCAGCCAAGACAGACAATGTGATTGTTGGTTGCATCAATAGGAGTATGGTGCCTAGATCGAGAGAGGTAATGGTACCACTCTATTCTGCATTGGTTAGGCCTCATTGGAATACTATGTCAAGTTCTGGGCACCTCAATTCAAGAAAGATATGGACAAGCTGGAGCATGTCCAAAAGAGGGTGACCAAAATGGTGAAGGGTCTAGAAGGGCTTAGGAACAGCTTAGGGAGCTGGGTATGTTTAGTCTGCAGAAGAGAAGGTTAACAGGGGACATGATGGCCATATTTAAATATCTGAAGGGATGTCATGTTGATGAGGGAGTGGGCTTGTTTTCTGCTGCTCAAGAGACTAGGACAAGGAGCAATGGATTCAAGCTGCAGGAAAGGAGATTCCACCTGAACCTCTGGAAGAACTTCCTGACAGTCAGAGCTGTCTGGCAGTGAAATATGCTGCCTAAGAGTGTAGCGGAGTCTCCGTCTTCAGAGGTTTTTAAGCAAAGGCTGGATGGCCATCTGTTGGGAATGCTTTGATGAGTGTTCTTGCATAGCAGGGGGTTGGACTGGATGTCCCCTGGGTCTCTTCCAACTCTATGATTCTATGATTCTAAGTGCTCTTCTATATCTGAAGGGGCAAGACTCTCTGCTGTAGCTGGCACCACCTCCTGTTCTGTTTGTGGCACTGTAACCTCTCTCTGTACAGCAGGTCCTTGCATGCCCCCTGTCTCAGTCTCTAGCATGCCCTTTGTTTCAGGCTCTGAGTCAGAGTCCATGCTCTGGAAGTGAGACATGACTCCTAGATCTTTCAATAGCCCAGATTAAGAAGTCATAATTTTAATCCAAGCTTTCAAAAATAACACAAGATTTCATTCCTTTTTTTTCATCTATTCTGTTGCCTGGGTTAGACTCAGGATTGGCCAAGTGGGAGGCAGTGCTGATGATGACACATTTTTTTTCTTTCCAGGCTGTATTGCTATGAACTGTCACTTGTCTGTATAGTTCCCACCTTATTCTCACACGTTTCCAGGGCTGTACACATTAGTTGCTTCACTCTATTCAGATTATTGAGAAATAATGGCCAATATTGCTTTTAGCAGCAGGAGCAGGGGGAGGAAGGGAGGTAGCTTAAAGGAAGAATAAAATCAAAAACCTTCTGCCTACTTGAGGGCAAATGGAAGGTTCAAAAGCAGCTACTGGTGAATTATCAGAGTTCAGATAGTTATGACGAGGTTGCTCAGGAAGTGGCCATTGAGGGACACAAGTGGACTATGGAGAAATGTCATACAAAAACGAAACCAAGTCTGTTTGGGCTTGCTTTACAATTGTGTTTTTGCAGGAGCCAGAGACCACAGAGCAAGAAAAAGAGTAATTTATTACGCGCGGGCTTGTGGCTGGATGTTTCCAAAAGACCAAAAGCCCCGAATTCAAGTTTCACAGCTCTTTTATAGACAAAGTTCACAGCATACACAAAGATCACAGGCAAAGATCACAGGCATATCTTGGTCCGCCCCTCCGGCGTCACAAATACCACATGCTGTTACTAGCTAATTACCCCCGCACTCAGACCCCGGAAAGTGCTTATCTACAATCTGCAATTACCGCAGCCAGTCAATAAACAAACAACACACCGGCTACGTGACACACAAACAACATCCTAGCTACGTGATACATTGGCTCTCGTGACCTTTTTACCCTTCTTAAATCTTTCTCCGTTCCTCTGACCTAAGCTCCCAGCTTCTACTTTATTTCTAATTTATTATTTCTAATTCATACCTATATCATTTCCCCCCTTAAATGCATAATTTCTAAACAATTATAGCATTTCGTGACGTTATATCATAAAACAGCGTCAGGCTGAGCCATCAAAGCGTACAGAGCTGCTGTCTTACTGGAAGTAATTTGAAGCATATTACTTATACATTGTATAAAACAAGGAAAGCACATACACAGAAACAGGAATATTAACACTACTGGCAACAAAATTACAAACAATGCTTTTAGCCAATTCAGGTTTGGTAACCAAGATGTGAGCCACTTCCACCAGCTATCATCCCCTTCATTTATATCCTTTACTACTTCGTGCAGTTTGTTAATTTGTGCTTCTATAGCGTTGCTGTTACCAGACATATTGAAACAGCACAATTTCTGATGCTTTTCACATCCTACATGATGGAGAAGGAAGAGATAGTCAACACCTGCCCAATTTTCCAATACAGCATTCCTTAGTTCCCGCTGTTGTTTGTTAAGCAAGGATAATGTTTTGGAAGTAGTGTTTATACTTTTGACTAGCGTACAGGCTAATCTATTTATTTCTAGTCCATCCTCCAAAGCCAACCCTGTTATTCCAACCAGGGAGAATGCTAACGCTATTTTCTCCTCGTCCGACCATAAGTGTGATTGGCAGTCACAGTTTTCATCTAGAGGGGTGGCTCTAGCTCTACGGTCTCGCTTCTGAGGCCATGGAGGAAGGACTGTTACCAGACAGCTAAGGCAGCAAGGTTGAGTGTCAGACAGATAGGCTGTTATGTATGACCAGGTTCGAGACCCACAGGTCCAGAACCAGCCATGAGGTAAAAGAACATGACCTTGGTAATAAGATATATTTTGGATCTCCTTGCAAGGAATCGGAGGTCCAGGAGCAACCTTGCATTGGGTATTCTTACTTCGACAATTTATCATGCGCGCGCAGGTAGCATTGGCTCCTGCTACTATAGGAGTTCGTAAAGTGAACTCAGTTAGGGATAGAGAATTTGAAGTGACCCCCCAATCTGCGCTGCGAGCATGCGACATATCTAAGTGGCTAAAGATCGAACTCTGGTAGTGGGTACTATCCTGGATTTGGCTTGGCTGCCTACACACCGGTATCAGACATGAATTAATGAGTCTATTGGCAGGAACTCCCTGTGGCAAACAGAAATGATCTACCCCAGTTATATTAGCTAGGTGTAACCAATAGTTATCAGCCAAACATGGGGATGCTATCTCTTCAACCCCTTGAGCATTGCTTGCAAATATCATATACATAGAGAATAACAAGAGTAATATAAAATACATGTTAGTATTACGTCCCTTCCCGGGCTTCCTGGGGTCTGGCTGTATGCAGGGCTGCTGGAATCCTGGACAGCAGCGATAGAACCTAGCCCTCATCTTCTTTCCTTCTCCAGGTGCAGGCTTAGTTGTACGTAGAATTACCAGCTTCCGGAGTGGTAATAGTATAACTCAGCCTGAATCTCTGTGCTGCTTCTTCAAGGTGAGCTTGAGTAGATTGGTAGGGTCCCCAGCTACCGACCACCCCCCTTTTGCTCGCTTTACACGTGTCCAATGTATCCAAGGTTTTATACCAGCCACCTTTACAGCTGTGGGGGTGGAAAGAATGACAGTTTTTGGTCCTTTCCAGCAGGGAGTCAATGGATCAGATCTCCAGTCCTTAACCCAAACCTCATCCCCTGGTTGGAAAGGGTGAACCTCAGTGATAGGGATGGGGAACATATTTTCCATTGCATGACGGCGCTGCGACTGCAAAGCTTTACCTAGCGCCTGCACTTCATGCTGTAGACTGACATTTCCTAGTTCCTGAATGTCCCCCCTTAACCCCGAAAGGATCTGAGGGGGTCTCCCATACATAATTCGAAAGGGGACAGTTTGGTAACTCTGTGAGAGGAGTGCATCGAATTCTAAACAGAGCCAAGGGCAACACCTCCACCCATTTTAATTTTTGTTTCTTGACATAGTTTGGCCAGATGTGATTTGAGAGTCCGATTCATTCTTTCTACTTACCCGGAACTCTGGGGCCGGTATGCACAATGCAGCTTCCACTGGATACCAAGCAGCCGATTTACTCCTTGCAACACCTTGTCAAGGAAGCTGGGGCCATTGTCGGATTCGATAGATAAAGGGAACCCGTGCCTCGGTATTATGTCTTTTAGCAGAGCCCAGCTTACTTCCCTCGCCTTCTCTGTCCAGGTGGGTATACTTCCACCCATCCGGTGAAAGTACAGACAAAAACCAACAGGTATCGATAGTGTCCTGCTCTGGGCATCTCCATGAAGTCCTCTACCAGCGCTTCGAATGGTAGGGCCCTATGTGTTTGAACTCCTGGAGGGGGTCCCTTCCCTTGTCTGGGGTTGTTTCTTGTGCACTCCAGACATCGCACTGAGGCTGAGTTGGTCAAGGCATGGAGTCTGCTGATGAACACCTGTAACAATGCGGCCAAAGCGCTCTTCCCTAGATGGGTGGCTCTGTGGGCTGCCTGCACAACCTTCCAAGACAACTGTTGGGGTACGAAGATCCGGCCATCAGGCAATTCCCACCAGCCTTGGGGGGTCTTTGGAGCCCTCATGGACCCCTGTGCCATCTGATCTTCCCCGCTGCTGTACCTTGGGGCCGCACCAGCCAAATCAACTTGGAGCAGCGGGGCTATCACTCCGCTTGTTATCCCATCTTCTGTGGCAACTGTCTTGGCCACTTGATTGGCTTTCCTATTTCCCCGGGCTACTTCACTCTCCCCCCGCTGGTGTCCTCCACAATGCATCACTGCCACCCTTCCAGGATACCATACAGCTTCGAGGAGTTCTAAAATTTCCTTAGCATTTTTGATCCCTTGCCCAGTGGAACTAATCAGTCCCTTTTCACGGTATAAGGCTCCATGGGTGTGGAGGGTAGTAAAAGCGTATTTCGAATCAGTGTAAACATTTACTGTAAGTCCGGCTGCCAAAGTTAGGGCTCTGATCAAGGCGATCAGTTCCGCTCTCTGGGCTGAGGTTCCTACCGGCAAAGGGTGTGCTTCAATGGTTTTGTCCTTAGTAACTACTGCGTATCTCGTGGTGCCAGTGGTGGCCAGGATTGAGGTGGAGCATGCCCCTCACGCCACACGAGCAACGGCGTCTCCCATCACATCTCAGGGGACTACCATAGACTACTCTCACACGGCAACTACCAGTCCGGCCAATCCCCTTTAAGGTTCTGATTGGGAGGACACGGCGCACTCCTATTGTGACACGCTCAAAAATTCCATTGGAACCCTAGAGGTTCTCTGTTAGTCCCTCACCGGCAACACGCCTAAGGCAGATTCCCCAGCGGAACTAACACCAGTAGCTAACCGAACACGAGCCAAATCAACCACCAGTTTGCATCCACTCCGACAGCTCACTCAGATGGTCCCAAACCCACGACAGGGTGAACAGGAGCCCCACTTTGTACCAGTACAAGCCTACGTTTACAGACTTTCCACCACGTCTGATTTGTTAAATTGGAAAACCCATTATGCCTCGTACACAGAGAAGCCCCACAAGATTGTGGAATTGTGCTCTAGCATAATGGGAACACATATGCCCAATTGGCAAGACTGCCAGCAATTGCTGATAACTTTGTTTACCACTGAAGAGGCGCCGCATCATCCAACAGATGGAGCAGCTAGCCCAGGAAAGGATCCCGCAAGGACACCCCAACCCCCAGGTCTGGTTGAGGGAGGGGGTACCCTTAGAAGATCCTCATTGGGATCCTAATGGGCTGGAAGGGATGGAACGATTACTACAATACCAAACCCTGCTTTTGGAGGCTATGAGAGTAGGAATGAAGAAACCCACCAACATGACAAAGGTGACCGAGGTTATGCAGGAAGCCACTGAGACTCCCGGCGCATTTTTAGAACGCCTCTTGGATGCCTATCGCCAATATACTCCCTTTGATCCTGAAGCCCCAGAGCGTATGAAGATGGTTAATCAGGTGTTTGTGACTCAGAGCTACCTTGATATTAGAAGGAAGTTACAGAAGCTGGAAGATTTCGCAGGGAAGAATTTGCAGGAATTGTTGGAAGTTGCACAGAAGGTGTTTGTGAATAGGGACCAAGAAGAGAAGAAGGAAAGAGAGCGGAGAATGACTAAGAAGGCAGAACTGCTGGCAGCAGTTCTGGTAGAGCAGCGCGGGGGGGAATAAGAGAGGGACTTGGCAGCGGCGAAGCGATGGAAAAGGAGGCAGAGGAAGAGGATCTCTGGGAAGGAATCAATGTGCCCAGTGCAGACAAGAGGGACACTGGCGGTGAGACTGCTCGAATGGAGGGGGTGGCATAGGACAGAGAGGATGTGGGAGAAGATGATTGGATGGGTGAGTAAATTGGCAGCCAGCGCCCAGCACGGGAGAGGTGGACACCTATGACGAAAATTACTTTGTGGGAATGGTAGAGCTCCTCGAATGAGACAGACCGGGCCCCCTAATTCTCGGCCCTGGGGAGCCCATGGTCACAGCCACTGTGGGGGGCCGTGATATAGACTTTATGGTAGATACTGGAGCTGCCACTTCAGTGGATACTTACCCAATTGCCCCACTCACTCAGCAGAAAGTACGAGTAGCGGGAGCCACAGGAGCGGTGGAAGAAACATCTATGTTGAAGCAACGGTCGTGTCAACTAGGATCACATTTAGTACAGCATCGGTTTCTCTACCTCCCAGATTGTCCTGTGCCCTTGCTAGGAAGGGATTTGCTGTCTAAGTTAAGAGCGGAGATGTCGTTTGAGGATGATGGGACCCTGGAAGTGTTCTTCCATGGGCCGAAAGAGGCAAGGCTTTTAACACTTTCATATCCACAAGAGGAGGAGTGGAGAATGCATTGGACACTCCCAGTCATGGAAGAACAGTCATGGGAGGTTTTTAATGCACAAGGAGTATGGGCTGAGGATAACCCCCTTGGGATGGCGAGGCTTATTCCACCAGTAGTGGTCGAGTTAAAGCCAGGAGCAGTGCCTGTAAAGCAGTATCCACTACCCCAACAAGCAGTACAAGGTATCCAGAGGCACCTGGACCGCCTGTTAAGAGATGGCATCCTCAGGAGATGCCAATCATCATGGAATACACCCCTACTGCCTGTTAAGAAGCCCGGAACAGATGAATATTGTCCGGTGCAGGACTTACACCTAGTAAATCAGGCTACAGTAACTTTCCATCCCGTGGTTCCAAATCCATATGTACTGTTGGGCTTGATCCCTGCAGGGGCAACCCATTTCACAATATTAGATTTAAAAGATGCTTTCTTCTGCATACGACTGGCCCCTATTAGTCTGACCTAAGCCCCCAGCTTCTACTTTATTTCTAATTTATTATTTCTAATTCATACCTATATCAGTGTTTCTGTTCTTGGTGGCTCCCACACAACATTACATCCTCATTTCACATGAGGCTGTGGGGCAAGTTCTGATATCTGCGGCATTTTACACCACCTCTGCCTTTAAGTAATAGTGTAATATTACTTTAGCTGTAGGGATGTAAATCCTTGATTATTTCATCCTCGCAAACAAGGAAGAACAATTATGGCAGTTTTCTCCCTGCTGCAGGAGAAAACTAATATTTCTCCACAGTATTCTTCGCATATTCCAATGCACCAAAGTGTAGCAGAAGAATTATTCTATGTAGAAACACACATTTTTCACACAAAAGTCCTGTTCTATGCACACATAAAAAGTTTACTGCAGAAGTAACCTGATTTCTATCCAGAAAAGGGGGGGGTGTTCCTGCAGGGGGTTTCCTGCAGGGAAATTGTTATCTAAGCAGAAGGCAGTTTTTTATGCAGAATACTTCCTCCATAACACTTCAGGATGTTCAAATACTGGGAGAAAAATGCACAAGATTGCTCACTTATTGTTCTTCCCGATGGAGTTTTCTGACTGTTGGGTAACATTTTGGGTTTTTTTTTAACCTGGGTACGAATAATAACAAATATTCTTTCCACCCCTAATTCTGGAAGGTAAATCTCTTCCCCAATCTCCTTGCAGTCTGAAGTAGGTTTTCCTCTAGAATTGCCCTAGAAGTGGCTCCATCCATTTTGCCCTCAATCCTGACCGCTTTTCCAGCACCTGCCCAGGAAAACCATCCCCACAACATAATGTTGCTACCATCATGCTTCGCTGTATGGATGACTATTGTTGGGTTTGCACCACACATAGCACTTCGCAACAAGACCAAAAAGTCCCATTTTCGTCTCATTAGACAGAAAATCTTTCTTCACATGTTTGCTGTGACTCCCACATGTCTTTTTGCAAGCTCTGAACAAACATTGATACAGGCTTGTTACAGTAGTGACTTTCTTTTTGCCACTCTTCCATAATGTCCAGCTTGGTGGAACAACCAAGTGACAGTTGTTCCATGGACAGTTTTTCCCATCTTTGCTGCAGATCTCCCCACCTCCTTCAGAGCTGTATGTGTGTGTGTATGCTTCAAGTTGCTTATCAAGTCATGGTAACCCCGTAAACCTCATACAGTTTCTTAGGCAAGGAATAGTCAGAAGTGGTTTGTCTTTGCCTTCCACTGAAATTTCACCTTCAGCATCTGGTATTCTTTGGTGGTCTCCCATGCAAGTACTAAGCAGGCCTGACCCTGTTTAGCTTCCAGATTAGATGAGATCTGGTGCTTTCAGGGTATTTAGGTTCCCTTCTGAGTTACCACTGGCCTTTTGTTTGCTCCTCTGACTAATTTTCTCCTTTCCTTGTCACTGTGTTTTGGTAGACAGACCTCTCTAGGGAACCTTAACAGCTGAACCCAGTTATTCTCATTTTGTAATAATGGAGTTAACAGTGCTCCAAGGGATGTCCATAGTTTAGGATAGTTTTTAATAATCCAATCTTGATAGTGTTTCTGCAAAACTTTATTCAAGACTTGTTTCTCTAACTCCGTGGCCTTCATGAATCTGTTTGTGTACATCTGTTCTCTAACAAACTCTAGGCCGGGCCTTCTTCATCTCTCAGTTGCAACTGATACTTTATGAGGGAAAGGGGTTTCTTTAGGACAGGTGGGCAACTGCCTCTTTGTGCAGCCCCCAAAGTACAAAAGGGTACTTAAAAAATAAACTAACTAATAGACTAACAGACTCCTGGAAGCCTCCGTGGGGTGTGATTTATCTTTAAATTGCACCACACCCCTCCCAGCACCCTTTTTTTCTGGGGGTGGGAGAAATGAAACTAAAAGTGGACTTCTGGTGTCTTCCCATTTCACTGGGAGAGAGTAGCATGAATCATTGTGGGTGCCAAGGGCCCAGGAGCTCCACCCATTGTCCTCCTTTACATAATTCAAGAGATGGAGGCTGGCAAGGGAGTCAGATTCCTGTGGATAAGGAAGGATAGTCTCTGTGCATATTGTTGGGGAAATTAAAAAATATATTGAATATTGAGAGACTTTGGTAATGAGACTCTCAATCAGCAGAGTATTTTAGTAAATGCACTAAATGGAAGTTGAACAGATCACCAGTCCCGCTTCTTTAACTCTACCCCAAACACACTTAATCTAGCTCAAAATAAACACAAAAACAGTTTGGTTAAAAATATAAAAGAGTTTACTCACAAAATCTTGTGCATAGTCTACACAGGTTCAATTCTTCAAGTAGGTAGGAAGAAAATAAAGCACTTACATGCTTGCTGCAAAATGATCCCTGTTAGGAGATCTCAGAGCATGCTTTCAGGACAAAAATGGCGAAGACAAAAAGGGAGAGACAAAATGGCCGGAGAACCTTTTTCAAATGAACAAGAAATGCTGGAGGAAGAGGTGTTAACCAACAAACAGGAAGTTTTCTCTCTAGGCTATCTCTCTATGCTTACAATAGACATGCAAACAAACTAGCTATTCAATTAGGCATGCAAAGGTTGCCACTCCCAACACATATGGCAGAGCTGGGCAATGTGTGGCTCTCTTTGGACTACCTCATCATCATCACCACCACTGAGCTGAGCTAGCTAGGGCTTAGGGGGATGCAGTTCAACAACATCGGAAGGCCATTTGCTTTCCAACTCTAGAATAGGGGGAAGTCTTGCATATTCCTTCAGATCAGATTTGGATAGCAGTGGGAAAGGGACCAGTTTTTTAAAAACTTGCCCTCTTCAAGTGGATTTTTTGAACACTGGTTATTTATTGCCAGGCTCAGGTGAACTTCACCAAGATCTCTAACTGAAGGAAACTTGAGCCATGGCACCAGACATTAATCAGACCATTTATGTTTTCATTCCTTCCTGGAAGTTTTTAGATCATCAACAAAAGTCTAGCTACTGGCTTGGTCTGAGGAAGTATGATAAAGAAGATTGGCTCTGGGTGGATGATACACCTCTACAAAACGGGTAAGTTGCATTCACTTATGATTACTTCTCTTCTTGCAGGCTTTTTTTTTTTTTTTTTAATGAGAGAGAAAACGGAACAAGCTTCAGAGAAGATTGCCAAAGACACAAGGTGGAGAAAGGCTCCATCATTACCAGTGACATTGGAAGGGAAATAAGTACATCCTTTGCAGTATCTCTTCCATGAAAAATAAACCAAAACCTAAAAGGTACACTCCTAATGTGGGATAATTCCAGGAGAAGGTACATATAATATAGCAACAAAAGTGAGCAATTTGTGGTCTTGCAGATATTGTTAGACTGTAGCTTCCATCATCTGTCATCATTGGCTATGCTAGGGTTACGGTGCTGGGAGCTGCAGTATAACATCTGGAGAGCCAAAAGATGCCCATCCCACTGCAGATAATATAAAATTACTCTGGGGGTTATTAGTGCTGTTTCAGTTCAAGATCCTTCAGCTGCTAGGTGGCCCGTGGATCTGAGTGACAAAGGACTGGAACAGGCAAAGATGATAAGTATTTTCACAGCTGTCTGTGGTTGGCGGGGCTGGTAGCGGTGATTGAGGGGAAAGCTGGTGCAAATTACCAGAGCTCAGCAGTCCAGAAGAGGCCTAGGGCCTGACAATGTTGCATGTGTTCGCCTTGAGGACAGAGCATCCTCAAATTCCACATTTTTTTTTAATCCAGTGAGAGGAGGAAGAGTGTGCAATAATCCTTGGTTACACGGGTGCATCTACCTTAGTCAATATTGCAAAATGAGATATCCTCTCCCTTCTCATGCAATCCCTCTACCCACTAGCACAAGCACAGCTTGAAGGTGCCTAGATGTCCCCTCCACAGGCAACTAATGGCTTACTGGATAGGAAAGACAGTGCCAAACACCACTCGGCTGCAGTTGGACAGTGGGGGAAGAGGGAGAACCATGTCAGGGTATTCAAGGTGAATGCAGGCACTGTTTTCTAAGTGGATGGCAGAAGTGGAGTGATGTGGCCTTGGGCACAGGTGCTAGGTTGTTATGACTAGCCAGACCCAGAAGGTCTTTTGCCTCAACACCAAGTGAAGGTTGCCAAGGAGGAAAGTGATTGGATCACTCCACAAGGTCCGGGGTGGTAGCAAGCCCTCAAAAGGCTGGAGTTTGCTCAATGTTTCACCTTTTAGGCTTTTTCCTAACTGGTCATGGAATCTCGCTGAGAGATTTGTGCTTTGCTGTCCAGCATGCTACCGTTTTTCTTGCTGATATCCTTGCTGATTTACTGCTGTACTGCTGTACTAATTATGCTTTGGTATGCAGCTGGCCGCATTATCTGACCCTCAGTGTGCTAAAATAAACTAACAAGCCCTGAGCCTAAAAAATGAGCTTCTGGAACTGTTTTTTGCTCCACTGAAGTTGGCTGGTCACAGCAAGGCGACACTTCCCTGTCAGCACTCTGTGTAAGCTCTGAGGAGCTGTTTCATACCAACCCTGACAAACCATTGCCCTGCCAGACCCACAGCGTTATGTTGTTTGCATTATGCCTCCAGGTCCAGGACAGCAAGAACTGTCCCTTTTCCCTAGCTGCCCAAATGCAGCCTTCCCATTTCCTTGGGCAAGAATTGACTACGAGGGTGCACCCTAGCACTTTCAAGCTGCATTACAAAGCCACAGAACAGAGAAGCATAGTCACAATGGTGGAGTTTTACACTCACCATTTTACTGTTGTATCTTGGTCATATTCCTTAACTGATACTATAGAAATGGGTCATTGTTTCTTAACAGCTAACATACCTATCACTTTTTCCTTACAGATCTGACATCAAAGGAACTAGTGAGACATCTGAAAAATCATGCATGTACATCAACCGCACAAAGGGTACAAGCAAGAGAACAGAGTCTTCTTGCATACATGCTTTCGATTACATCTGTGAAAAACAAGCATAAGAACCATTAAATTTTGTTCTATTTTGTAATTTTTATACTTTCATTTGTGAAGAATTATGTGATTTGCCTGTGATTTGTTAACCTCCTTCTTGGCTTCTTTTGAAATTACAGTTTCCCAGATATTGCAATAATGAATATCAAGTATACCATTGAAGAGCTGCTATTATACAGAAAGCATGATGTGGGTTATAAAAACTGAACTCTTCTCATTTGAAGGTCCTTTTTTCCAACCTTGGATTTGCTCTGAGTGGCACTGGAGAATTGTCCACTGGAGAATACAAGTATGTTTGCAGGAAGGTTCATTCCAGACCATTAGCCTTCTAGCATTTCTGTGCCTCCCACAAAGAGAACCTCCCAGTGGACCAGCCTTGAACTGCATGGCAACAGTATTGAGATTTACACCAATCATGCAAAACAAGCTATCTTTAATGTTGGCCCTTAATCCTTCTCCAAAGATACATACATCTTGAACCATTGTCTCTTCTTGACAGTTTTAAAATTGCATTGTTTTCCGCATTTGAATCAAAAGGCTTTTATGAAACAAAATGTGTGAGAGGAGTCAGCACTATTGCCTCCCAATATACGATGGGAAACAGCTGAGGCTCCAGACATGATGGAGTATGAGCAGATTCAGAGAGGAGTCAAAATGGAGGAAGTTTGGGCTGGATTTCAGATGGAGGCCAGATTAAGACTGTGAGTTGTAGGTTTCCCTCTACTAATCTACATTATGGTTTGTGTATTCTCCCAAACATCTTACAAACTATTTTAGTGGCTGTAGTCACACCCACTGCTTGCATTGTTTTTTCCCCTTTCCTGGTAATTTTACAGTGATGCGACATCCCTTTAAAGCCAATCTCCCCTCACTACAGCTGTAGAGTATTTAATGGTCTGAGGTTGCTGTGCTGATTTTATTGTTTGCAGCATTATTTTTATGGTGCTGATTTCATCTTTATATTTTATGCTTTTTATTGTCCTTTCAAATGGCTCAGAAAACTTTGGTTATTGGGCAACATTGAACTGTAAAAAAAAAAAAACCACCATAGAGACATACATATAAGTAAACTGATGTGGAATTATACACTTTATACTGTAAGTCCATTTTGGGATGTCTACAGTTTTGAAAGGCAGTTAAGACATGCATTAAATAAAGAAAAATATAGATCTGATTCTAATGGTCCTTCTTTAAGTATGAATCCTCATGAAGTAACTTATAACTCCTTGAAGGTGTAGTTTTTTTGGAATTAAGATGCATCTTGCTGGAACAGCTAATCAGTATAAAACAAATAGGCTGCAGTTCAGAGAGGCAGATTTTCCTCTAGCTCTCCAGTAGCCAGCTATGGCAGATGAATAAGCTGTGTGTTAATTATGTCTGTCTGTCTGCAGTTACCATAAGAGGAAACCCCATGTGTATACACAGCTTTTGATGTTCATGGCCAGAAAAGCCTGTCTAGAATACAATTAAAATGTATTTCAGTTTTATAAGGCTTCAGAAAGAACTGAGAGTCATCTGTAAACCCACTTTTCGTCAACAGGAGTTAATTGAAAAAGAGAAGGTGGCAGCCAGCCTGGCAGAAATAATTCACAATTTTGAGAATAAAGGAGGGTGTAAATAAGAAAGCGAAAACAACAAATTTGAAATGCTAGGTTTCAAACTGAGAGAGCTGTTTAAGGTAAGGATTTATTGACAGGTTAACTAAAAGGTACATAGGCAGAAGGCAAAGCCACAAAATTAGTAACCAGATAGCAAAATATTTTGATGTTAGGGATCTATCTGAGCTGTACATAATGGAGTAAGTCCAACATCTGTCTTACTTATTGAAAAATGTTCAATAAAACTAATATCTAGTTTTATTCCCATAGATTTCAGTGTCTCTACTCTAGATTGCACTAATACTGGATTTATTCCAATATCGGCGCAGTTACTATTTAGTTGTTGTGCAAAATCTGGATATCCTACTTAAAAGCAGCTCAACATGTATGCAGACTGATTAAAAACACCAGAAATCCCCAGATTTTGTTCTTGTTCTTGTTCATTTTATTTTGGAGGTCCACAGATATTTTGTTTACCCCAGAATATTTTCTATCAGTTCTGGATACAATCAGAGACTTTTTATACCAGCTCACCAGGCCAGTTTATTTTAACCCAGTATAAAACTGGAAAAAACAGGAACAAAATCTGAGATATTTCAATTAATCTGGATACTGTTCGTATTCACAGGTGTTGCTGGGAAATCCTATTTTGCCTCCTCTCATTATTATGCTATTTGGGGCAAAGAAAATAGAGTTAATTCCTCCTTTCCTCAATTCATTTATCAGTTGTGATAAAGTGGTACAGGAAGTGTGCTTTTATGAGTGCCCAGGCCATTTGCTGGAACTGTCTCTAATGTCATAGGTAATGTCTTTATGTGGGACTGAAGTTCCGTGGCAGAAGATACCTAAGCTTCAGTCCCTGGAATGTGCAGTTGCAAGGCTCAGTTAAAAAATAACTAGCAGTTTTCTCTTTGACACCCTGGAAATTTGCTGCCAGTCTGAGCAGAGGAGACAAACAATCTCACCTGGGCCTGATCAACACTCGTGTTTTTATCCATTATTGTAACATCTGACTCATTCCACGCAACAGATGATGTACTTGTCATCCTTTTGTCTTCATGCTAACTTCTGGCTTTGTATCCCAGAATTTTTCAAACCACATTTGTGATTGTTTTCAAAAACCTGTTGTGGTTTCTGACACTGATCTGTATTGATTTAGATATGTGCTGACTAATGGTATTATGACTAATGCTAGTAGGAGTATCTTCAGTGCTACAGAACTGTTACCCTAAAACATGGGTGACTCAGGGGGTCCACCTGTGATGCCAGTACCTTTGTTCAAAGGTGGGGAATTATTAGCTCAATTAGGAGGTCTGCAAGAAGGGGGTAACCTAATGAGATCTTTGACACCAATGTTTATGAGGTTCCACACAGGGAAGAACCACTCAGAGATTCAGAAAGTAAATAAAAATATGTTTTATTGAGGGAACTTCAATCACGCACACACAAAATCCAGACAGTCAAGCATTCATGCAAGGCTAACCAAAGGTAAAGGGAGGAAAAATTGATAGAGAGAGACTTCAGGTAGTGGGCAATAGTTACCAATCCAGAAGAGCAACGGGGAAGCAGTGATGTAGCTTAGCCTTGAGTGTAAGGACAATACACAAACAGGAATCAGAGTGACAACCAGCAGTCAGCGTACTGCAAGAGTGCTGATCAAAACTGGGGGGTTTTATATATGATTCCTACCTGGAGAGCACAAGTGCGAATGGCTGTCTGGCCAAGTAAACAAAGGAGTACACAGAGTACACAGTGTGGCCCAGAATGGGCTGATGATTTTTGCATTTGGTCACAAAGGGGCTAATTGCTATCTGACAGCTCAGGGTTTATGGATGGGTTTGAGGATAATGGGATAGATTGCAGGGTGAAGTGAAAAGGACTTGAGTCTGATGGGAATCTCCTAGTCACTATTGTCTAAGTCAGCAGAGTTGTTAAAGCTAACACCAGCCTATTATCTTCAGAGTTTCCTGGTGATTTCCTGGCTATGACCTCACATACCTAGGAGGTGTTTGCTGGCCTAATTCACAACGCCCATGTTTGACCAGTCGTTTCTTCTTGGCCAGCCTGGCTATACAGCCATAGCAGGGTGCATTTTATATCAAAGCCAATTAATGTATTTTGCCCATTAAATCATATTTCGCCAATTAAACCCTATCAAGCCATGGGTGTGTGGGCCCAGTGACAGACCGAGTTTGACAACATTTCTTCCTCACTTGCCTCTTTGACCTGCAGCAGAAGGAAAGTGTTTGCAGGCAAGAAATGCTTGTGTATCCTTTATTTTCTTTCATTTGATGGTGGAAGTAGTCAGTCATTAGCGTACCCTCCAACTGTCCTGATTTGGCAGAGACAGTCCCATTTAATCCTCTGATGCCCCACTTTTTCACTTGCTTTTAAAATACCTCGGTTTCTCTCTCCTCCTCACACTTTCTTTCTTTGTCCTCAGCTTACTTCAGCTGGTGCAAACAGAGTTCAAAAGCAGCTTGCACTCAACTCATCAGGGAGAAGAAGAGGAAGGGGTGGAATCTTGCCCTTCCCAGTGGGCCCAGGGAAAAGTAGACTGCTGCAAACTTTCCTAGCCCATGTGTTCATCTTTATTAATAACTTTTGACATCTTGACCACACTCTGATGTTGCTTGGCTACACGTGTCCCACTTTTCCTCTGTGAAATGTTGGATGAATGCATTATAGGGTGAAGAATAGCATAATGAGGTCAGTGGCAGATCAAAGCTATTGCATACTTCTTTAAGGAATAAGACATGAGAATATGATCTTGTCATGTTGCATGGAAAGCAGGAAGTATATATGCCTATCTGCATGTGAGTCTAGGTCTGTTGATATCCATGCCAAGGTGCAGTGCCAGGTTAAGTGTTCCTATGACTTTCCATCCCCACAAGGAATGACCCAAGCAGGTAGGTCAGATTGCAGTGACAATAGTATCAATAAACCAGCTATGACATTGATGACTGCTCACAACATATTTATTGACCCAGTCTACCTTTTCTGTGCGGATTGCAGAGTTTGGAAACAACAAACAGCTAGGAGTGTTTGTTGTTCACAACTTTACATTCTTCCTGGCTTTTGTGTTCTTCCTGCTCATGCGTTTATTTGGATTCTTGTTCTCTGGACTGGGTTAAGTTTTACATTTCTTTGTCTTTCCCTTACCACTCTGGTTATCATGAGTACTGGCTTCTCTTGAAAGGTTTTGGAATGGCTGAGATCTTGCTACTGCACTTTTCGTCAGCCTTGGTGAACCCTCAGAACTACTCATGTATGATCCGGACTGGATTGATTCACTTGTAACTGTTTCTCCCTATTACAGCTGGCCACTTTATGCACTTCCTGCATGCTGGTACGAGACAGGGGCAGAAAGAGATTGTTTCTTAACCATCTTTTTAAAAGGAAAACAATTAATAATAGCTGTTTCAACCAAGTAAGATGCTAAAAAAAGCAAGACCAGAAAATTAAAAGGCAAATATATATTAAAAACATAAAAGGGAGAGAGATACAATTAAAGATGTTATAAATAGCAGAAGCATATAACAGGAGAATGAGAACAAAAAGACAATCCTGAAACTGAATTTCAGATAGGAAAGGGTGTTAGAGTAACAGATCATCAGTAATAAGAGAAAGATGAGAACAGATAGACTCATGGGTCCAGTAGCAAGGTGAAATATTAATGGAAGATAAAGTAGAGGGGTAAATTGTTCAATTTTGTCTTTGATTCAGTTATCCCAAATTGCACAATGTGACTGGATTATTCCCAAAATCCATTTTTTCAAAAGAAGGAAATGTGACCTATATTCCCCAAGATACGGATGAAGCAATGCAAATAATACTTGAAAATGCTCAAGGAACAGAAAATAGGTAGAATAATCAGCAATCAGAGTGAAGCACTGTTCCAGATACAGCCAGCAGTTTAATCCAACATTTAATCATTAGGACTTAGCATGTTTTTGAGGGACCAGTGATAGAGTATTACCTCTCTGTGAGATCAATGAAAGTCAAATGAAGGGAATTGTACAGTACATCTCATGAAATTATTTAGTTAAACTATAATTTTCTATAAGACTATAGGCCTACTGCTAATAATCCAGGAACAAAGTGTAGTCTTTCAGATGGGTTTGGACTGCAGTTCCTAACATTCCCCATTATTGGTCAGGGCTACTTGGATTTCTAAATCTAAAACACCTGCAGAGCTACATTTTGCCCACTTGTGTTGTAACCAAACATGGACTGATTAGTAAATCCTCCTTTCAGCACCATACCTCAATAGTGCATTGTTCCGTTACAATCCCAGCATTGCCATTTTCATGATGGTGTCAAGTTAGGAACGCTCTCTACCACACCCTTTCACCCTGAGCAGATGAATGTCATGCCCTGCTCCAGGGACCCTGACACAGAGGAAGAGACTTCTTGATTCAGAAGCAGAGGATAGCTCAGAGGAACAGAACAACCAGCAGGAGCCAGAGCAAGAGGGACAAAAGGGCCAGCAGCAGCAGGAGCCAGCGCAAGGGGGACAGAATGACCAGCAGCAACAAGAGTCAGAGAAAGAACCAGTAAATGTATCTACCTTGGCAGAACAAAGGCAAGAGAAAGAAGGACACAGGCATTCAGCTCGCTTATATACCAAATGAGCCCTAATGAGAGAACACCTGCATTAACACTGCTGGACTATAAATGAAAAGCATCTGGCTTCTCTCACCAGGGTCGACAACTGCTCTTCTCGGTGCTCAAAACCCTGCGTCTGTCCCTTGCTTCCTTGCCAAGAACTCTGTCTCCTGCCATGTGACTATGATTCTGGTTTGCCCCTTTGGATTTGATATCTAGGAACTTTGGACTTTTGGCTCTGGCTTGGACTTGACTGAGACCTCTCTCTCTCTTCCTCTGTGCTGTGAATAAGAGTCTTGCTCCTACAGCCTGAAAATTGCAACTATCTCTTGAGGCCTCTGCCCAGCTGCCTGGCCTGTCTGATACACAATAATGAGTAGCATTATTGCCACCAACATTCCCTCCCCACTACAGCATCATTGGCCAGTCCCTTTCCCTGCCCCACAGCTCCTGATTGGTGCGGAGATGGGGTTGTAAGCTGTACTAGCATAGCCATGTTGTTATGTCATGACACACCAATACATTATTACATTTTTGTGCTACAATGCTAAAAAAAGTATTTAAATTTTTTAAAAAAAATTAAAGGAGAAATTTAAAATAAACATGGAGAGGTGATAGATTCCAAACTTGCCATGCCATGAGAGTAGCTGAGGGAGGGTCAACCTGAGCACATCCACACCCCACCCTCTCCTGGATCCACGACAACAGGAAGCGCTACCAGGCACTATTATGGAACTGCACTGACCCAGCTGATGGGATTGTAGTGCTAAAGGAGACTCTTAACAAATTTTTTTCTGAAAATCAAATAGGGCTGATTTGCAATGCTTGGGAATGGGACAGCAGCTGGATAGCGATGATATTGCGCTGTAGCATGATTGCTGGACTAGGAACAATCTGTTGCTATGGTGGAATGACAACTTCATGCAGAAAAGGCCTATGTTAGCAAGCAATCCCCTTATCTTTGTGGGCTGAAGGAATCAGGGGCTAATTCACACTATGCAATTAGAATGCTATGATTCCACCTTAACTGCCATAGTTCCATAATATGGAATTCTAGGATTCTCAGTTTAGGGTGAGTCCTTTAGAATTTTCAGTTGGAGTTCCTCTGGTGCTTCTGACTAAACTACAAGTCCCAGGATTCCCTAGGATGCAGTCAAGGCAGTAATAATGCTACAACTGTTTAGTGAGAAAGGGCACCTGAGGAGACAACCGCTGATTAAGAAAGCATGGATGGATAGCTTCTGGAGCAACAAAAACAACAACCCAACAGCAACATGTTCCTCTTAGCCTAAAATTTATACTAGTAACAATGGAGTTCTTCCACTAGAGTGTCTAACATAAAGACAGACAAGGTGGAAACAGAAGCAAAAGTCATGATCTCCACCAGTTCAGTAGTGCAGCAGTGTTCTAGGGCTCTGTAAAAACAACTGCAAAGACCAGAGGGGACACCAGAGAAGCAGATAAGTGTGCCTCAGCAGCCAATCCTGACATGGTAAATAAGCATAAATCTATAGATTTTATTGCCAAAATGACAATCACAAGAAGAATGGAGGCTGGTGAAAGAAAAAGTAATCGTTGGATGCATTTTGGAAGAAGGCTTCAAGTGTGCAGGGGGAAAGTGTGTTCATATTGGCCCTTTCCACATGTGGGAAAGGAACCGTGCAAAAGTGGGACTCACCGGACTTCTTCAGTGTCCGGGTGAGTCCGTCGGGATGAGGAGCAGTGCAAGCTCGCCGCTCCGCACCGCTCTGGCGTCCAAAATGGCGGCTTCTGGCTGGTGGAGGCTCTCCACCAACCAGAGAAGCTCGCCAGCCTAAAGCCCGCCCCTGGCAGATCTGCAGGCACGCACTTGCGTGCACCTGCAAGTCTGCACTGGAGCGCAGGGATGGAGTGACACAGAGTCGCGTGCTCCGTGCTTTTTAAAAACCTCTAAAAAGAGGTTTTTAAAAAGCACGCTGCATGACCAGTTTCGGTTGCTCTGGAGCGGACTGAAGTGTGGAACTATGAAAAGTAGTCCGCCCCAGTCCACTCTACGGAGCAGAAGACCTCCATCGGAGGTCACTCTGCACCATTTTAATAGCCTGGTGCGGGAAGGGCCATTATTTCTGTCTTCCCATGGGAGTGAGTGTTTTTTTTTAATAAAAATATTTCATGAACTTCCCCCAAGACTTGCTTTGAATGTCTTGTTCTAAGATGGTGCATTTTGGTCAGAGCTTGAAAATGTTAGGGTGTTTTTTTAATATGAGCCCCAGTCTCTCCAGGCAGTATGACAACAAGCTGAACTGACTGAGGTCTCTGGGATTTGGAATCCAAAAGAGTGATGTTTCCAAGGAAGTAGAGAACTGAGATAGACAGACAGATAGAGGATCTACAACAAACTGTTGCAAGGTATAATGCTTCTCTTATAGACACTGCATACCACATTCCCTCCTACATGGTTTTCCCCTTTTCCTACAATAGTCAGGATTCCATGGCTACTCAGTTGTCTTTGGACTATATGGGCATTTCTCCTCTCCTTTTAGGCTCCCCTGCCCTTCAACAATTGTATTTCTGTTACCAGACCTTACACCTCCACTCCATGATACATGATATGGTTTAATCAGCAAGTTATCATTTAATTGGCATAAGATATAAATTACACACTGCTATGGCTGCAACTCCATACTGGCAAGAGAGGACTGGTCAAATACTTGCAACACAAAAGTAGGCCAGATGGAACCTCAAGGCATGGCTAGGTCATAGTCATGGAAGTTCTGGTGATAATGGATTTGCAAATATCCCTCAGTGACTCAACCTTTAGAAATAACAGCACCCGAGACTGCTTCCACAGAGTGACTGATTGTCTTCAACTCTCTTCCTCTGTCCACTGAAGCTCCCTTTTTGTCCCCTCACCTGTCCCTCCATTAAAGAGCTATCATGATACCCATCAGCCTTTTGTCATCTTATGCTAAGGCCATTAGTTTGTTCCAGAGCCCATTGTCTACTCTGTCAGTGAGCCATTAACTCCTTCCCCCACAGGAGAGCAAATAAAAGTATTTAAACCCTGGTTCTGAGACAGTTATCTCATAGCACTCAGGATATAGGCCATCACTCTGCTGCTCTGATTCCTGTTCTTGTACTACTCTTGGACCCTAGTCTGAGCCACATCACTTCATCTCTTCTCTCTGGATTGGTAAATATTACTCACTTCACCCTAACTTCTTTCTATCCAATTTTTCCTCCCTTTTCGTTCAATTAGCCTTGTGTGATTGTGAGATTGCTTGGATCTTGTGTGCATGTGATTGTTAATTCTCCCAACAAAACAAATATTCTTTGAATCTCCAGCTGGTGTTCCTGCATTAGTACCAGTATACACAGGTGTAAAAGATTCTGCCAGGTTACGCAACTCTCGCAAGCCTCCTCTTTGAGTGAATATTCCTGTCACGCCCTGCTTTCAGGACTTACACATAGAGTCTGAAACTGAAACAGTGGAAACAGGACCACCCACCCCAGAGATGGAACAGAGGGCAGTGCCAGCTCCAGCAGAGAGCTCTGCCCCTTCTCACACAGAAGATAACTCACCCATACCCACCTTTGCCAAGCGTAGACACCAAAAGGAAAGCATATGCAGCTCTCAACAAATTTATAACAGGCAGCAGTTAATTAGGCTCCACTTGCGTTGATCTGTGAACCTATAAAAGCTGAGCCATTCCCCTTCAGAACTTGTTGGTGGTTAACTGACAGTTTCTCCTGCTGTATCTCTGGTCTCTGACTTAGGATTGTATTGACTGTTCTTTGATTTCTGGATATTTCTGGGACTGTTGTTATGCTTGTATTTGTTTCGAGTCTGTTTTCCTACTAGATTAAAATAAGGAATCACATTGTGGAACTGTTGCTTGCTGCTGGCCCTTATCAGCTGCTTGTTGGCTGACTACCTGGACTGAGAGTGGACAATTCCCCAATGTTTTGCCAAGTCACTGACATCACAGGTGGACCTCTGAGTCACCCATGCTTTGGGGTAACATTTCTCCAAACCTTGGGATTCCCCTGAGCCTTATTATGCCTTAATCTTGTGCATGGGTGGTACTGTTTTGGTTATGTAAGGACTTGCACATTGAAAACCGAGATCAAAATGACTATATAAGGTGATTAATATGGAAATGTAATCTGAATAAGTGTATAAACATACATCCTGATCATAACACTCTTGAAATACACAGAATGAAAAGTCTGCCATGAAAGAAAGAAGAGAGCAATTCCTCATTGTAACTGAGTAGTAGAAGAAAATGGATTTAAATTGCAGGAAGTAAGTAAAAACAATCATATTAAAAAATCTTTCTAGGTATATGAACACTTTGAGAGAGAACACACAAAACAAATGTACACTGGAGAGTCAATGTTTATATCCTTGCAATAAATCACCCAAATAAAAAGAAGGCAGCAAGTAACCAGAACATCATTCCTTGATTTCAGAGAAATTCTGCCTGTAGTTTTTCACCTCTGTGGTTAATATGACCTATGGGTGTACTGTGAGTGGGCTGGCAGGGGAGTTTAACGACATCAGGGGTAGTAATCTTGTGGCCTTCCAGATATTACTGGACTGATGCTCCCAACATCCCTCATCTCTAACTATGCTCACTAGGGCTGCTGAGGCTTGTAGTCCAACAGTATTTGGAGAGCCATATGATTCCCATCACTGATTTAAATCACGAAGCCACTGTGGAGGCAGCCATTCTTCCAGTACACTAAACTCTGTCAAAACTGTTTCACCCCTTTTTTCTTTTAACAAAAAAAAAGTAAACTGTGAGCCTTATGATTAGAACTCTCACATCTGTCCAGTTTGACCTTCTGCCTTTAGGATGAGCCAACTTTCTAATGAAAACATTCCTGACCATCATAAATTGGAAAGTATTTCAAACTCATAAAGTAACTGCATTAGTGATTAGATTTTGAGCACTTCACACTTCGCTGAGAATATCTTCAATTTTCCTTTAGTAATTATCTTGCCATGAGAACTGATGACTCTATTAGGGGTACCTGAAATATTTTTTAAGACATAAGCCTGTCCTAAGGGTTGTGTAAGAGGAGAATGAAAATCAGCAGTGGGTTTGGACTAGATGCACATGTTACCAGAGGAGTGGAGGTGGAATGAGACAGAACTACAGCAGGAAAAAAAATCCTATAAATAGGAGTATCTATATGCCCCCCAGGGAAACAAAGGAATTGTTAAATGGGATGTGTGAGGTTCAGAAGAGCTACCTGACTTTCTTTCTGTATCTGTTGCTTGTTGACAGTATGTTTGTTTATGTCATGCCCCTGCCCCAGAATGCAGACAGGACTCTTCCCAACAGCCACACCCTAAAGACATGAGAGGAAGGCCGTTTCCACACTACACTGTTATAGTGCTATTATTCTACTTTCAACATCCTGTGGAATTCTGGGATTTGTAGTTTACTGAGGCTAAAGAGCTTTCTGGCTAAGAATTCTAAATGCCCCTCACTAAACCGCAAACCCCAGGATTCCATATAATGTTGAAAGTGGAATAATAGCACTATGATAGCGTAGTGTGGAAATGGCTGGACAGTACTTACAGCAGCCAGTGCAGGTAGAATAGGGAAAACCCAGGCTTCTGGCAGTGTTTATATAGGAAGAGTTTGTTAATTAGGTCACAGCTGGCCAGGACACTGAGGCTATACAACCAGAGGTCTGGACAGCAAAAAGCTACTGAAATTTACTGATTCCATTAGTGCTGACAGCCTTGTTTACGCCTGCATTCTTTGCTCATGTTCTTTGGACCTTGGACCTTTTCCTAGACTATAGATTCTGCTTTTGGACACTCTCTCTCTGGACTCTTGGTAAATTTGAACTTGGTTGTTCTAAGCATCCTACAAACTTGGACTGCTTTAACAAACTCTGTTTGCTAGTTGCTACTATCTGCCTGATTAGGCAGCTGGGAAGTCTTGGCAGGCTGCCAGCACAGGACAGTTTGCCTTCAAAGATATCTGCTTGCTTCACTCCCTCTTTAGTAAATTCAGTGGTTAAATAGCAATGTGATACTAGCCCCAATAGGGCCACTGAAAATAAGGGGAAAGTACCAGCATGCATGATGGAACCTGAAGTTTAAGAAATACAAAAAATATTAAGAGCAAACTATAAAAGGACAAAACAAACGAATAAAAAACACCAGAATGAGGACTGAGTATACTCAGTTGCCAGAGAATACCAATAGTCTCTTGTGAGGGAGAAGGGAAAGAAAAACAAGGTGCATATGTGGTGGAATGGAATGTCCCGTATTAAGGGTTAGATATTTGAAACCCTGAACAAGAGTACTATTTCTAATATGTAAAAAAACCAGCTGTTAAAGACATTGCAGGTTTCAAATGATCACTTTTCAAAGGTTTAGTAACACTACCCCCATAACAACCCTTTCTTCAAGAAGCAGTGTCACAGACTCACATTTAAAAAACACACTTAGCATGCATGAGAACAAAACTGCTCAGTATGAACAGACAAAGGAAATAAAAAACACAGAAAATTAACAATCAGATTAAGTCAAAGAAAAGGAGTTAAAACTCCTCAAAAAAAGATATTCAAAAAATATCTTAAATTAGATAGATAGATAGATAGATAGATAGATAGATAGATAGATAGATAGATAGATAGATAGACAGACAGACAGACAGACAGACAGACAGACAGACAGATATTCAAAGGGAGATAACAGCATTACAGAAGCAATTAGATATGGACCTGATGGCAGAGATCAGTAAAAAATTGTTATATCTAAAGCAAAATCACTTTGAATGGGCAAACAAACCTGGAAAATGGCTAGCTCTAAAATTAAGCGGGGGAAAAGAAAGAACTCTCATTATGAAAATCAAAAGTAGTAAAGTCATCTACACAGATTCTGAAAAAATGAAAAAAATCTTCACAAAATATCATTCAGACTTTATAGAAATAAGAAAATCAATAATGATACTTTTCAGGACTTCATAAAGGATCTGAAAATAAAGGAATTAACTAAAGAGCAAAGAAATAGGCTAAACCACTCAATTACCATTGCAGAAATAGTGGAGGCTGTTCATAGTAGTGAAAAAGGGAAATCACCAGGTCCAGATAGCTTGCTAGAATCATACTACAAAAATCCAAGAACAACTTATCCTTTCTCTCCAGTCAACAGATCCTGGGGAGAACTGGATATTACTTGAATCCAGAAGGAGGACCGTGATCATTTACTAACTAAAAATTATAGATTGTTCTCACTTCTGAATTCAGATTATAAAATCTCCTCAATATTAGTCAACAAACTGAAAAAGTTTCTCAAAGACTTAATTCAGGAAGACCAGGCTGATTTCTTACCCAGCAGACAGCTTATAGACAATTTGAGGAATATTTTAAATATTATGGAACATTTTGAGAGGCACCCTGGGAAAAAATTGTTGCTCCTTTTCTTAGATATTGAAAAGCTTTTAATAGGTTAAGTTGGAATTTTATGATGGAAACACTATCTAAGTCTAAGATGAATATAGGAGGCCAATTTAGGAATGGAATAAAAACTATTTATAAAAACCAGATGGCTCAAATTATAAATGAAAAAATGAAGAAAAAAATAGACCTAGAAAGTGGGACAAGACAGGGATGCCCATTATCTCCTCTTTTATTCTTTACAGCAATTGAATTATTGATTACAAATATAAAATATAACAACAAAATCAAAGGCATTAAAGTAAGAGGCCAAGAATTCAAAATACAAGCATTTTCAGACAATATTGCATATCCTTGGAAGACTCAACAGAAAGTACTAAGGAACTGAAAAGTGTCTTACCAAAATTGGGAAGATCTCTGGCCTTAAGGTTAATGGGGAGAAGGCTAATATTCTAACAAAAAAACGGGAGCAAAGAGGAGGAGAAAACATTTATGTGCCAATCTGGATTTACTGTTAACCTCAAGGTAAAATATTTAAGAGTTTATCTAAGGCCCTTTCCGCATGGTGTTGTGGCTGCGATGGCTTGAGGAGACATGAATCTGCACAATGTCATCGCTATTAAGTTGATATGAAGTTGCCGGCATGCCTTCTTGTGTCGCTAAAGCACCATATTTGAACACCAAAAAAAAAGAGTGTTTTTACGTCCCCAAAACACTTCTACTCTGTTTTTACGACTTCATGAGGATCTGTTGATGTGCTTTAATGCAGATATGAGCAAGTTGAGGGCGTACCTGGCTTGTCCCTCTGTCACTTCCTGCCCCAATTTGTCCCTGCTCACCAAAGCAGAGGTCGTTGCCATTTTTCTTCCATGTGAGAAATGATGGAGGAGAAGAAAAGCAGGAAGAAAATGGCAGGTAAGTTTTTTCCAATAAATCAATCCTTGTGGAACTTAGGAACCCTCTTCCCACTGGGCTAATTTTTAGGGAGAGGGGTGGACTGGAGGACAGTCTCTTCAGGCATTCTGGCTGTTCATGGATGTTGGGAGTTTCAGTCCTTCCCCCAAGTAAATATTTCCAAGCCACATGGGAGCTGCAGTCGCTCAGAACCCCCCCTAAACACTCTGCTAACCTCCCCTCACTCATCCATACCTCCCTGGAAACTGCCAAACATGCCCTGCTGCAAAAAAGGACCACCCTGCAATGCGCTCTGCAAGCCTCATGGGACCTGCAGTCACTCAAAAAACTCCTGAAAACATCAACTAATCTCCCCTCACCCACACATTTCCCTACTGGAAACTGCCCATCTTGCCCTGCTGCACAAAGCCCCCCACACACACTATGTGCTCTGCAAGCCTCATGAGACATTAAGTCACTCCAACCCCCCTCAAAACCCCCACTAACCTCTCTCCCTTACTGACTGGCCAAGACGCCCCTCTGCACAAAGGCCCTCTTTGCTATGCACTCTACAAGCCTCATGGGACCTGCAGTTGCTCCAAAACACAACTTCTTTGTGTCTTCTCCATTTGTTTAGGTACTCGGCTGCACCTCCTTCTGCCTGACTGGGGACTTCATGGATTCTACAGTGTACTCTGAAGGCATTCCCCCGCCAACAACAGATAGCATCAGCGATACTGCAGTTGGGCGGGCAGGCCACCCGGCACAGCCGCAGGCCTTCATACCTCAGGAAACACTCTACAAGCCTAATGGGGCCTGCAGTCATTCCAGCGGTTGCTGGGCAGAACTGAAAACTGTTCAGTTTGACTTCAGACCATATCTACTCAGGATGTTAGTGGTCCAAATTTAAAAATTTAAAGCCATCATGAGAGTTGGCTAATATGCGTAACACTTAGGGTTATTGGTGTTCTTTTATATACTTTGTCAGTAACTGTTGTTGTTTGTTGTTTCCCAATAAAAGCTGATCTTTACCCTCTCCCTGTGGCTTCTTCTCCCTTTCAGTAGAAGGGGTGGGCCAGCTGACAGGAGCACTTATTGTGTAACAGCAAAGATACCACACAAACACAGTTACTGTGAAAAAACAACATCGTTCTTAGCTGTTAACAACATGCTGGCAACAGTAGCCATGCCATGGGCAGACATCCTCCCACTGCCCAGCCACCCACAGACTGCCCTCCCACGTGGCTCTGAGGTGCCCCCAGAGTGGGCAGGGCAGCCAGCTCAGGTCCTCAGAAGGCACTGTGGGGGCACTGGAGATCCCATCCTGATGCCCAGGAAGTGTTTTACAAGGCCAAGGGCAAGCACTGTAGAGCCCATGGTGCTGGTGACAGTAGCCATGCCATATCCACCCACTCCCCAGGCACCCACAGACCACAAAAAGCCACCCTGCTGTCACATTTCAAGTGGGGCGGGAAGTTCCATGACATCGTTTCTACATAGAGACATTCCCATGCAGAAACATTGTCTGGTAAAGTTAAAAAAAATTGAAGCATCCAATCAAAGGTGCAAGGTCAGGGTAAAGCTGGAGCAGGGGAGTGGTCATGGACACTGTAGTGCAGAAGGAGAAAGCAGTCTTCTCCGCATCAAGCAGATGAGGGTGCAAAACGCAGTGTTGCAGAAACGCAGTCATAAACTACTCTCTTGCAGTGCCACAAGGCACTTCTGCCATCTCGTGCAGAAAGGGCCTAAGAAAAGCTCCAACTTGTTTAAAAACAACTACAAAAAAGCCTGGAAGGAAATTAGAAAGGATCTACAGATTTGGAGAAATTAGAAGCTGTCATTATTAGGTAGAATTTCAACGATTAAAATGAGCATCCTACCAAAATTACTTTTCTTGTTTCAAGGTATCCCAGTTACAGATAATGAGTCTGTTTTTAAAAGCTGGCAATGTGATATCTCATGTTATATGTAGGAAGGGGAAAAACCTAGGATAAAGTTAAAAAAATCTTCACAACATTAAAGAAAGAGGCAGACTAGGACTTTCCAATTTAAAATCATATTACCGCTCGAGTTCATTGTCTGGCTCAAAGAATGGGTAAATTTAGCCAATGAGAGATTACTGACACTTAAAGGAAAAGATCTAGCCTTTGGTTGGCATGCTAACCTTGGGTACAATAAAATTCATAAATATTTCATCAACCATTTTATAAGGAGATCGTTATTAAAGATCTGGACAATATATAAACAAAGACTCTATCCTCAAATACCATTATGGCTATCACCTTGCAAAACATTCTATAGAAAAGCAAATATCATTCATGGTAGTCGGATAACCTTTAAAGATCTGACAAAAATTCAAGAAGGAAATCTAGCTATAAAGTCTCAAGAGGAACTGAGAGAAGAGGATATGGCGTGCCACTGGCTACCATAGAGACATCTCAGAGAGAAATGAAAAATAGAAATAAAATTAAATGGCCTTCAAAAAGAGGAAACAGAGTTCAACCCTATACTAGCTACCAAAAGTTTCAAGACTATTCCTAAAATTTATAAGATTCTCTTGAAATGGGAAACTGAGGTAGAAATTATTAAAGAATCAATGGTAAAATGGGCCCAAAATATAGGCCATCCAATAATTTATGAACAATTGGAAAAAACATGGACCAAAAGATTAAAATACATGGCAAACCAAAATATAAAAGAGAACATACACAAATTGCATTTTAGATGTCACCTCTCCCCAGAGAGATTATCAAAAACATATAAAAACCATAATAATAGATGTTGGAAATGTGATTTGGAAAAGGGTACACTATCTCATATGTGGTGATCCTGCCTCAAGTCCAGAAAGTATGGAAAAATGATTCACTTACTGACAGAAAAATTGTGGGTAGTCAAGTTCCAGGTGAATCCAGAAATGTACTTGGCAGGGATGATGGATGATAATTTGGAGAGAACGCGTGGAAAGATTCTGTTTTATAACCGTAAAAGGACAAAACAAACAAAAACACCAGAATCCTACCAACGAGGACTGAGTATACTCAGTTACCAGAGAATACTGATTGTTTCTTGTGGAGGAGAGGGAAGAGAAAAACAAGGCATATGGGTGATGGAATGGAATGTCCTGTATTAAGGCTTAGCTATATGGAATCCCGAACAAGAATACTATTTCCAATGCGTAAATAAAGCCAGCTGTTTAAAGACATTGCAAGTTTCACATGCTCGCTTTTCAAAGGGAACTAAACCTTGCAGCACTGCCCCCATAATTTCCTCTTCTTCAAGAGGCAGTGTCACAGACTCACATGAAAAAACACACATGAGAACAAAAACTTTTCAGTATGTGTGGCAAAGGCTCCTCACCACCAATTGTGTTTTATAATCCATACTGAGGAACTGAGAACTGTGGTGGGTTAAATTTGCTATGTTACTCTTTCGTGTTTTATTTCAGCAGAATTTTTCCTGGTCTTTATGTTCGCCCAGATAAAGCTAAGGATGGCTGTCTTTTCTGAAGACACTGCTCACTTTTTAAGCCACTAGCACTTCTCACACTCAAGCACTCTGTGTTGGCACCCCAGAGTTCCTGGGAGAATTTACCTGTCGTTGGAAGGGATTGGCATTGTTCTTGAATGTTGTCCATATTTTGTTGCCTTGGAAACTGTAGAAGGCAGCAGTCGTAAGTTGCTAATGGAAGCTCATCTGTCCTGTGAGTGGTAACTGGCAGACAGTATAACTAAATGCATACTGTTAAATCACCAAGGGTGCCATTTGAGGACTTCATTGTACATGATGGGTGAAACTTCAGTAAAAGGGCCAAGATTTGCAACAAGTTTGAAACATACTCTTAAATACACAGAGGTGGAGAGAGAAGGAATATATTTCTAGAGTATGTGTCACAGCTTCCTTTAAAATAAATAAATAATAAAGAGCATGTATATAGCTGCCCCTGACAAATGATCAAAGGTAAACAAGAAGGATAAATTCTGTCTCCTCCTTACTCTAGCTACGTGATGACCTTAGAAACAGCACCATGCTATAGTCCTGGTTTCTGAATTAGAACTCTGATCAAAGTGTACAAAACAAACAAACAAACAAACAAACAAACAATTGCTATATGAACAGACAACATGACAGGCAAAAAAGGGGGAGTGAGGAGGGAATTGGATGAAGTTTGAAAATGTCTGAGAATCAGTGTAGTACAGCGGTCAGAATCTCTGACACAGCAAGACTTTGGTTCTGATGTCCACTCAGGAATGAAACCAATGAGTGATCCTGACCACATTTTGTTGTGCAGATAAAATGAAGGGGAGAACCACATATACTGGCCTCAGCTCTTTGAACTACAGCTGATTGATAAACACACAAATAAAAATAAAACAGAAAATTGTGCTTGTGATATACATGTTGATGCATCTTGTCACTGTGAGGTGAGTATGATCCCACCACTGGATCAAACTGAGCATTAAGAGGAGTACATATTTTCTCTAATTAAACTGTTTTCCCCTCCCAGAATAAAATTATTTCAGAGCTGTGTGCCTAAACAACCAGACTTACAAATTAAACCTATGCTTAGCTTCCAATAACTAATCACAAAACAAAGCTCAATAAATGGAAGATACATAGCCGAGGAAAATCTTGTGTATAGCAACCAGAAAACACTTGAAAGAGCAGCTTTTCTGAAAATAACTGATGCATTTTGACATTCAGATGTCAGTTTTTTTATGCTATTCAAGGCTAGAAAATTATCTGTTTTTAAGGCATTGCATTTACAAAATAGGCAGCATTTGAAAGCAGTTTAAAAGGACCTTTTTGTATAGCTCAAGAGTGCTGTATGTTAATAATGCATGCAGTGCTATGCGTGTTTGTTTACTCTGAAGTCCCATAATATTCCTACAGAAGTATGCATAGGATTACAGCCTAAAACATCAACCAATAGGTGGCCCTTGAGAACACAGAATGAAATAAAGTATGAACTGGACCAATAGGAGTAGTCATAGCTTCAGAAAATGTAGTTCTTTGGAACTTTGTGTGGTAGAATTGTGCCTACCACTCTCACCTCAGTCTGCCTATGGTCCCTCACAAGAGTGGCAAAAGAGGACCACTTCAAGTTTTTCTGCCTTGTGTTTTTCTCTTGCTCATAACTAACAGCAAAATGAAACATCTGCCAAAATTAACAGCTTGATACCTATATCCAACAATGCAGAGGAGCTTGTCCCTGAATAACATTTGCTAGGAATCATGGGCAGGAAGGTGCTATTATGCCCATTCTTTGTTTGTTTGTTCCCATAAGTCATCTGGCTGATCACACCAAGGGAACCAATGCACAGACACATGCTTCTTTGGGTGATAAATGCTCTTTTTTAAAACAACAACAACAACAACAACCTGTACTAATCTGATTCATGTTAAACTGTTGTTTCAGTTCATCTTAATTATCAAAAATGGTCCCCTTGCTTCCACAGCATATGGCCCCTGATCTTTCACATTCTCTTGCAGTTGTTTCAGTTCTCTCAAACTGGGAATGCACAGGGGAAATGAATATGACCCTGTAGGTGTGCCACTATAAACATCACCTCCCCCTCCAATCATTATGATGGCCAAACTGTATGACACCTAGTATAGCACCTCCTCAAGAAACACACCACCTCTCTTACCTGAGCATGAATGCCCACAAACACACACTTGCTTTTGGTTCATGCAGTGTGATAACTGAAGCCCCTGTCAGAGCTGCTGATGACGAGCAGCAGCTGTGGGTCCCTGTGGCTCTGGCTGGAGATGAGTCCTGCAGCTCAAGAGCTCCCCCTGCTGCCATGGACCAAGCAGGCGCGGACATTCCTCTGCCTGCTCCTTTAGAGCAACTGGGATCCGATTCTGAAGAGGCTCTGGAGCCTGGTTCAATAAGCCCCCAATCAAGGCAGAGACTCAAGAGGGCTGTGCAAAGGGAGGCTTCCTTGGCTAAGTTTAAGAAGCGGTGACTGGACACACCTGTGCCTGGGGCTATATAACTGCCTGCCTGGAAGCTTCCCTTTGCTTGTGGCAAACTTCTTATAAGTTCTTCTCTTGCCTGTATCTTGCTCCCAGCACCTGGCTCCTGATATCTTGAATTGATCTTTGGACTCTTGACCCTTGGCTTTGGAACTCTGACTACAGCTTTGCTTGGCACTCTGGTAAATGAACTTCTTTGAGTAAGTGCTTGCTTGTCTCCTCTTGGCTGGACTTTGCTCGCTCTTCCACTCTCTTTTCCAGGCTGGCTTGCCACCCAGGTCTCTGGCCCTGACAGTCAGCCTTCCTGGTGTCATGGGCTTCCAGGACTTGGACTCAGACTCAGAATCTGAGACAGCAGAATCTGCTCTGAGCCCTGGCACAGAGACTGTTACAGCAGCACCTGCAGAGCAGACACCCACCTCAGAGACAGAGCAGGGGGCTATACCAGCCCCAGCAGGGAGCCCTGCTCATTCTCACATGGAAAGTGACCTATCCATACCTATCTTCACCCAATGTAGACACCAAAAGCGTCTCCTGCATCGCTCCCAGTGGATTTATGCCAAACAGCAGTTAATCAAGCACCACCTGCACTGATCTTGGAACCTATAAGAATGGAGCCTTTCCCCCTTTAGCTTTTGTCAGTAACTAACTGACTGCTTCGCCTGTGCTTCTGTTCACTGCCCTTGCTTGTGTTTCTGCCTAGACTTGTGTTTGTTTTGCCGGTGTCGTGCCCTGCTTCCAGAGCATGGACTCTGAGTTAAGAGTCTGAAGCAGAGGGCATGCCAGAGGCTGAAACAGAAGGCATGTCAGGGCCTGCTGCACAGAAGGAGGTTACAATGCCAGAAACAGAACAGAGAATGGTGCCAGCTCCAACAGATAGTCCTGCTTCCTCAGATATAGAGGAATACTTACCTAGATGCAGCTTCACAAAGCACAGACAGCAAAGAGAAGTTCAGTGTCGCTCTCTCAGAATTTATAACTGGCAACAATCAATCAAGGCACAGCTGCACTAGGCTTTGGGTCTATTTAGCTGGTGTCCTTGCCTTCCAGGAGCTGTCAGAGCTTATCTGACGTGCTACCTTGCTGGATGCCTTGACAAATGCTTGGATTGACCTTGGACACTCCCTTGCCGAGAAACTCTGCTGGACTTTGTTTATGTTGGACTTTATTTATGACTCTTTGCTTACTGCCTGGAAGTAAGTAACAAGCTGGGAGATATTCAGTTTGTTTATCAGCTGTGCAGGACTGAGATAGGATAGCCTGCCTCTGATTTATGGACATAGTTGGGACCATTATTGATTCTCATTTGCAAAGCTGTTTCCTTGCTTATGTAAACTGACCACTTAAGTTACTGCTGAGTTTCTGATCTGTGTTTGTTATCAACTTCTCCTGGCTGGCAGCCCAGCCCAAGCTTGGACACCTGTCCTTCATACATAGCTGGGGGAATAGTCCCCAACTGGCCAAACAGTCACATTCATAGCTGCTCAGCTTTCTGATTCACAAGAGGCAAAGCTCCATCTTGCCAGGTTTGGGAATGTCCATGGAGAAGATGGTGGGAAAGCAAAGAGAGAAGGAGGACGTTATCATGGGAAGAACCAGCAGGTATTGGTGCTGTGCTTGGCATGATGGCTCACATAGTGTGAAGAATTTGACATTCACTCAATCCCAAAAAATGGCCAGAACATCACCAGTATGGAAGGAGAACAAAAGGAACAAGCAATAACACAAAGAAGCAACGATTTAAATGGCTGCTTTTGTTGTGCAAAGGAAAAGTTAATGGTGATGATGTGAGACCATGAGAATGGTCTCATGTTTGGGTGATTCTGTGCATCATGTGAGAAGAAAATGGGAAACCAGTATGCTTTGCAGCACAGCCTAGCTTTAATCCCATTTGGATTTCCCCTGTGTCAACAGAATGCTGGACTAGTTACAATTTATGCCTTGTCACCATCTAAAAAGCCAGAGGATTATGCACACTTCATTGAAAATTAGTTGCAGTTGTATGCTTTAAAAAAATGATTTAATAAGACAAATGGAGGCAGATGATACTCTTTTCTAAAAACAGACATGAAAATTTTTGTTCAGAAGGAATATTTTAAAAGAAACTTTTCAGAATTAGCTGTAGGATATAACTATATTTGTTAAATATAATGAAAGGAATCAAAGCGTCTTATCAGGGAAAATATGGTAGAATCTTGATGTATTTTGTAATAGCTGCAAGAATATTATATGCCAGGAACTGGAAAGAAAAAAGTCAATCCAATTATCGAAGATTGGATCTTAAAAATATTTGACATATTTCAAATGGATAAGCTAACCTGTATGTTAAATAACCAAAATATGACAAGAGTAAATCAGGAATGGGAGTGCATTAAAAAAAATGGAGAGAAAAATGGGAGAGACTGATAGTAATAGATATATAAACACAGATTTTTTCTTTTTTTCTCTTCTCCCTTTCTGTTCCCCTCTTTTTTATCCTTTCTTTCTTTATATAGTTTTTCACAGGTGTAGGCTGAATAATTTAATAGAATTTGGAGGTGTTTGCAACTTTAATACACTGTGTGAATTTTTGTTAGATAAGGAATTAATTACTTAATTACTTTTTTCTTCTTTTTCTCTATTTAATACATTTACATATAGAATTGTAGAGACAGCAGGAACTATGTTTTGGAATATAAATGTATCTTTCAAATAAAGTTTTAATTAATTTTTTAAAAAAGAATTAGCTGTAGGATACTTAGGAAGCAGAAATTTTTTCATACGTATATTGGATCTATAAATTCTACTGGAAGCACCAACTTGCACTGCTTTTGGGATTAATGCCCCTACCATGGTGCTATTTCACTCCCACCACCTTTTCCCTTGTGCATTCTGCCCATGCACAAGGCAGTCTGGAGCTGGTAGTCCTTAAGAAAACATGTAACACAAGGAAATTCAAATCTCTCACTCCTCTCAAACTTCAGGTATTAGTTTAACTAATACATACAATCTGTATACACAATCTGTTTTACAGAAGGCCTGGCTGTTAGCATCTCACTCCTCAGAATATTGCTTGTCTGCTCTAAAATTAAGTCTTGTAAGATTTATGGGATCTAATATGGACAATAGTTACACAGATCCAGGACAGAGTTAGGAATCATGCAGTCTTCCAGATGTTTCTGAACTTCCAATAGTCCTACCCAGCATAGCCAATGGTGAAGGATGTTGGGAGCTGCAGCCCAACAACCTCTGGTGGACCACAATTCCCAGTTTTGATAAAGAGAAACAAGTTTCTACAAAGATCCTCAAAGTACGCTGTACAATTTAGACTCATTTTCCCCCCTCAGAATAATAGGGTTGCTATCTGGGTTGCCCTCCACCCCATTCTACTGAGTCCCAGTAAAATGTTCACCTCTCCTCACTTGCTTGGGCCTTAATGGCAGTAACAGATGAATTAGTGTGTATTTTACATGCCCAATGATCATGATGAACAACATGATAGTAGATAGAAAACATCATTTTTGTCTTTTGAATTATCCTGCTATTGTGTTCCTTTAAGTCATTTCTAACTTATGGCAGCCCTAAGCTGAACATATCATGGGGTCTTCTTGGCAAGATTTATGCAGAAGGAGGTCTAAGGCTCAGAGAATGTGACTTTCCCAAAGTCACCAGTGGGTTTCCATGACTGAACAGGGATACAAACCCTTGGTCTCTCGAGTCACAGTCCAACATTCAAACCACCATACCACTCTGGCTCCAAAATTATCTTGACCAAAAAAAATTTGTAAGACTGAAGGTATATATGCATCAAGGAAAAATTCCAGTTGCAAAACTTTATTCTTACAGTACTTTTTCAAGTCCAAAGAATAGTAAATCCAAGATAGACTGCTCTACACAGAACTGATACACTGAGGAAGGTAGCGGACTGTCAACTCAGTCTACAGCACAAAAGGATAGGCTGGCTTCTCTTACTCTTGAGACTCAGCACTTTGGTTCAGTCTTCTGGGGATTTTAAGTTAAAATTAAAGTCGGAAGTAATGGAGCCTGCAGACACTATCACTGAATACATCTGCAATGGAACCTTCATGTTCTGGTCACAGTAAGCTGTATAGATACAACCACCCTCTGTGAGTCTCTCTATTTGGTGGCTTTGCAGGCTTTTGATTTTTCACATTACTCTCAGCATTCTTGGGCAAGTGATACCAGCAAGAATTTTTCATCATGCAGTGCATTAAGTCTCTTCAGTGACAAATTTCATTTCTGCATTGTGGGAGCCTGAGTGCCTGCCATTGTCCTGCACACGTTTGCGGAACAGGAATGGGAAGGCTTTCCTGAAAGACTTGCGGAAACTGTCTCCCATGAAAGCATAGACAATAGGGTTGAGGGAAGAGTTGGCATATGACATGCAATTGGCCCATGTCTTGATCTTATAGGTCTCATAGTTGGCCTCGAAATGCAGATAGAAACCCTGAAAGAGCAAGTAGAACTGGATAGGACCCCAGCAAATGGTGAACAACAGCACAATCACCACCACCATCTTGGAAATCTTGGCTCTCATGGCAGCTGAGCGCTCAGACAGATGTTGTACCTGCTAGGGTTAAAGAAAAAAAGAACAGGCAGGACATCCAGACTTAAGTAGGTTGTGTTTTTATAGCAGCAGAATCCATCTCCTTTTTTTGGTAAAGAAATGGATCCATGGACAAGAGGAATGCTTTTAGGTACATTGAGAAGATAATTGTAATTGCTAAGCAATAACCAAATTTGAGTGGGGAGGGAGGGCGAGAGGGCGAGAGGGGGATAACCAAATTTGAGTGGGGGGAGGAAGGAAGGAAGGAGTCATACTGTTACTCTTTGTTAGCTTTTTGCAAGTTTCTAGACTTTATGGGACAAAGAGACAGAGGTGGAGCGAGGGGAATGTGAATGCTTTCTTTCAGAAGAAAACTCTTTTCTGAAAGTAGATAAGAATGCAAATTAAGTTTTTTCAAAGTGTTTATTATGCAGAATTTCTGTACATTATGGGGAAAAATTTGAAAAATAGGTTTTCTGTGGAAAGCCCAGGAAGTCTATTCACTGGTGATTGGTATCAGCTAAAGTACTGAACAAGACCAAATGAAAATTGAATTTGTAATAAACTTTGGTGCTATATGTTAAGTCCTAATTGCTCAAATTCTTCTGGAAATTTCCAAGTAAGTCTTCAGAAATGGGAGAATAATAATTTATTATTAATTTATTTCTTTATAGCCTGTCTTTTCCCAGCTCTGAGGCTCAAGGCAGCTTATATAAGTTTAAACAGATATTATTGTGGTTGTTGTTGTTACCATCAGCATCACCCTTTCTTTTCCCAATTTGAGACTAAAGGCAGTTTATAACAGATTTTAAAAAATAGTTAAAATTCAGAAAATACAAAAGTTACAAAGTGATTAAATTATCAAAAAATTAAAATGAGTTAAAAATATAAACCACAGCAAAAGAGCACAATACATATAAAGAATAGATAATCCAGCACATATAGATACAGATAAAAGATATGCGCTTTTCCTAGTCATGGTACACTGCCCCTACGAATCTTCTGAAATATGCAACATTGACTAAAAATAAGAGACATGAAAAGTTAAGGAAATATTCTATCAAATGTGATTAAAAATAACAGTTTATTTGTAACAATAATGAAACTACCAAATACTAATATATAACTTGTATTACATGAAGTAAAAACAATTTTAGTTTGTTTCCTCAGACAAACAACAAATAACTTTGTTGTTGTTGTGTGCCTTCAGCTCATTTCCAACTAACTTATGGCGACCCTAAGGCAAACCTATCATGGGGTTTTCTGCAGCTGAGAGTGTGTGACACATGCAAGGTCACCCAGTGGCTTTCCATGGCCAAGCAGGGAATTGAACCTTGGTCGCCAGGATCATAGTCCAGTGCTCAAACCACTACACTGGGCTGGCTCTTTCTTCAGACATACCACTGTCTGGTTAATAGTAGCATTAATTATTTCTTACTCTATGACAACTCACAACGGTATTTAGATTGCCACAGATCATGACTTTCAATACAGAAGCTTCTATTTCTCCACATATTGTCAACTGAGTGCCAACTACGCTATGCAATGCGTAGGTAATATTTGGGAAAAACAGATATTTAGTACTGCATGTTTTAAGGATGTGGTATAAATTTCCTAGGTACTCTTTCAAGAGTATCTGAATTGAAAGTTTGCCAAAGAGAAGAGGGAGGAGGGAGGAGTTGATGATGTTGGCATTGCCAGAGCACAGCAATATGAGAAACACAGTCACTCTTCCATTTTTGTCCATGACCTTACCTGGTAATCGTGGTCCATGGGTTCCACCACAGGTCGTCCAATGCGCTTGAGCATGATGGAGTAGCAGAGGCAAATGGTAAGGAGGGGCAACAGATAGACAGCCAGGAAAGTGTACAGAATGAAACAGCGTTCTTGGCTCTTGCTGGTGAAGGCTTCAATGCAGTAGGTGCGCAAGCCATACCAGTAGCCAACCTCAGTCCGATGGTATACAGCCATTGGTAGTGAGAGAATGAAGGAACCTGGGAGTCAGAGAGACTATTATTAGAGCCCAGAGATGTTATTTTATTAATTGCAGTCATAGATATGATAGGTTATTCTTCTAATCTAGCCGATCTCTATTACTCTGCTCTATTAACACAGTGTTTGTAAAACAGATTGGACTTCACCCACATTAAAACAACTTCTTTTTCAAATTCCATTCCTACTGCATCCACAAACATGCAAACTGGAAGGTCACCTGTGCCATTTTCTTCTTACATGGAATTGTTTGTGATTCTGGAAGAAGGAACAAGGCGATAAGCAATCTTGGACCCAATCCTAACCAATAGGAAGGAGTTGGTCACTGGAGTCAAAGCAGTTGGTATTTTAGAGAGGAGTGACTATGTAATGCTAGAATTCATGAATGTGGGACAGACAAAAAGGGTATATTCAAACACAAAGCTTGGATTTCAGGAGAGCTAATTTTATCAGGCTCAGGGAAATAATGGGCTAGAGATGCTAAAGGAAAAAGACACCCAGCATGGGTTGGATATTATGAAGGAGGAACTGGTAAAAGCACCTATTTTGCTTCAGTTTTTTTGCCAAAAAGATGACGCTGTAGTTCTATGCATTAGTAGAGATATTGGCAAGGAATCCAGGTTGCAAATTAAGATTGATAAGGAGTTAGTCAGAAATCACTTAGTTAACCTAAAGGAATTCAGATCTGGAGGACCAGATGAACTGCATCCCAGGGTACTGAAGGAACTTGCTGACATACTCACAGAACCACTTGCCATTATTTTTGAGAAATGTTGGAAACCAGTGAGGTGCCAGAGGACTGGAGACATGCAAACTTTGTCCTTCTCTTCAAAAAAGACAAAAAGAAGATCTAGAAAACTATAGGCCCCAATACCAACAAAAATATTAGAACGGGTTATGAAGATTATAAGGAATCTGTTTGCAGGTATCTTGATAATGCAATGATTAGAAGGAGCCAGCATGGGTTTGTCAAGAACAAATCCTATCAAAATAGCCTTACATCTTTTTTTGATCAGATGACTCAGTTTAGTAGATGGTGGGAATGCTGTGGATGTTGTTTATTTGGATTTCAGCAAAGAATTTAATAAGGTTCCCCATGCTAAGGATGGAATAGATGGAAACACCAGAGTGGTCATCAGTGGTTGTGCTTCAAATTTGAAGGCGGTCCCAAGTGAAGTGCTGCAGGGTTCTATTCTGGGGCTTATGCTCTTTAATATTTTTATCAATGATTTAGATGAGGAGTTGGAAGCAATTCTTATCAGATCTGCAGATGATACAAAACTGGGAGAGGTAGTTAACACATTGGAAGACAGGTCCAAAATTCAAAAGGACCTTGATAAACTACATAATTGGGCTGAAATTAATAAAATAAAGTTCAGCAGAAACAAATGGAAAATTCTACATTTAGGCCACAAAAATAAAATGCACAGGTATAGGATGGAGCATACTTGGCTCAGCAGTACTACAGGTAGAAAGGACCTTGAGATTATTGTTGATCGTCAGATGAACATGAACCAACAGTGTGATGCTGCAGCAAAGAAGACAAATGCTATCTTATTGTTGTGTGCCATCAAGCTGTTTCTGATTCATGGTAATCCTAACGTGAACCTATCACAGGGTTTTCTGGGGCTGAGAGTGTGTGACATGTCCAAGGTCACCCGGTGGTTTCCATGGCAATGGGGAAACCAAACTTTGGTCTCCAGGGTTGTAGCCCAATGTTCAAACCACTACACCACACTGGTTCTCAAATGCTATCTTAGCCTGCATTGATAGAAGCATAGTTTTCAAGTCAAGGGAAGTAAGACTCCCACTGTATTCTGCGCTGGTCAGGCCTCATCTGGAACATTGTGTTCAATTCTGCATGCCTCATTTTAAGAAGGATATAGACAAGCTGAAGTGAAATCAGAGAAGAGCAATGAGGAATATAAGATGTATGGAGAACAAAACATACTAGGAAAGGTTGAAGGGGCATGTTCAGCTTGGTGAAGATAAGATTGAGGGGTGATATGATTCTACTCTATATACCTCAAGAGCTGCCACAAAGAGGAAAGGACAGACTTGTTCTCTACTGCCTCAGAGAGTAGAGCTGGGTCTAATGGTTTTCAGTTCCAGAAGAGGAGATTTCAACTGGCATTAGAAGGATCTTCTTGGCAGGGAGGTTTAGCGATGGAGCCAATTGCCTAGAGAGGTGGTGGGATCTCCTTCTCTGAATGTTTTCAAAAAAAGGCTGGACAGCTATCTGCTAGAGATGCTTTAGCTGCAGATCCTGCAGGGATGCTCTAGCTGCAGATCAGCTGCACTGAGCAGGGGGTTGGACCTGATGATTCTATGAGTTTATTAATCTGTTTTCATTGGTTTGCTAACTGAGATGCTCCATGTCAGAGGTCTCCTCAGATAAGAATGAATGCCAGCCCCTCCCCCTCTGTCAGTGGATGGTGAGGAACTGGTTGCTGCTACGGACCCACAATCCTTGAGGGTACAGGAGGCTGCATTCCTGGACATAGCATGGGCCTGAGGTCAGACAAGGGAACTAGACCCCTTCTGGTCCTAACAACGGATGCTAAATGAGGACATGGGCTTGCCTCAAGATTGCAAAGAGAAGTGACTGAATCCAAGGGAGGTCTCCTTGAGAAAAGGGATCTCTGCAGAAAGATGTGATCTCCCCAAATGATAGACCCTTCTCCCAAGGTGAATAAATGCTGGGGTGCCAGCATCTGAGCTCTGACAGGGACTCAAGTACAGTTGGCCCTCCACATTTGCGGGTTTGACTTTCACAGATTTGATTATTTGCGAGTTTCCCCAATCACTGCACCCCCCCCCCAAGTTACTTCTGTCATGGGGCATAACCCTCCCTCTCGGCTGCTCTGATCAGGCTATGTAACCCTTTAAAAACCCACCTCTGGTCTTCCTCCTTCTCCACCAGCCACTGTCTAGCCAGCTAAGGATTGCTCACAGCCCAATTTCTTAGCATCACAAAACCTCTCCCAATGCCTCCACACACCCAAAGAAGGAGACGGGTGAGAGAGAAGAAGTATAGGGCCACCATCCAGACCCATCTCCCTTCCCTCTTCTTTCCCTAACCTGATTTGGACCCTGGAAGCCCACTCTCCCCACCATGCCTCAGCTCCCTTCCCATCAACATACACACATTTTCATATTTGTGAATTTTCCACTTTTGTGAGGGTCCTGTGTCCTTAACCCTAATGAATATGGAGGGCCAACTGTAGTTCAAATACTTGTCTATGCTACAGTAAAGGGAAGTAGATGAATGAAGAGGGGCTAAAATTGGGATTTTTGATATCATCTGAGGGAAATAGGAGTGGACATTGGATTATAATAAAAACCCAGCAACGACATTGAAAGATCAGTGCCATGAACTAAAGGAATGGATTTTTATCCTGCAATAGATGTTAGTTTATCCATATCAAGGTGTTTCTGCTGGTATACTGGTTTAGCAATGGTCAGTCTGCTTATTGCGCATTTTGCTTACTGTGCATTTAATTTTAACATAATTTTCACAGACTGACTTTCTCCACTTCTCTCTGTCTACACCCACATGTTTATTTCACATACAGGGCAGCACTTCCTGAATTTGTTGGAGGTAGACTGTAGGCTGTTAAAGCTTGTGCCATAAAAATGTTGTTAGCTTGTTGTTTTATTGCTTCAGCAGATTCCTCCGGAAGTTAGAAAATTGGGTATAAAGAAGTATAGTAAAAAAACAAACCAAAGAGTCTGTTTAAAAAAAAGTTAATGTTTAATTAGATGTTGAGTTTTGAGACCAACCCAAGGGAGATCAGAATGGATGAAATGCTAGGATTCATCTGGCTTCTACATAGGAAGCAACTGTTAGCCCCATTCTTTTTGGCAGATTTTGCTGCCCACTCACCAATCCAAATAGCAATACTGACAGCCATGGCAACCTGAGGAGTTCGATAACGCAATGATTGCAGCGGGTATAGTGTAGCGTAGCAGCGGTCCACACTCATAGCCATTAGAGTGATGCATGTAGCCTGTACAGTCACCTGATAAGAAGACAAAGTGGTGAAGTAGTTTGAATTGATATACAGCAATAAGCTGTTCATGTAGACCTCAGAACTTATTCCCCCAGCCATTCCTATCTTTAAGGCAAGAACAGTCAATGTTTACCTACAGCTGTGTATGTTTGCTTAGCATACACACACACACACACACACCCCTAATGCATATCCATCACACCCATAACATCACATTTCCTTCCTGACACACTAAAATATTGCCCACAGTTTCTTTCACTACCTGTCTCACCTGCTGCAAATAGTTGACAAATTTGCACATGAAGTCCCCAAACACCCAGCTGGGCAGAGGGTAGAGTGTGGCAGTGAAGGGCACACAGCATACTAAAAATATGATGTCAGTAGTAGCCAGGTTTGCTGCAAAAGACACAAAGGTAAAGTCAGTATAGGTGATCCTGTCTAGCTTTGAGTGACACTGTCTATGCTGCATGATTCAAGAGTTTCCTGTTGAATGTGATTGGTGCTGATCTCCCTAGCAGGAGCGGACAAAGATTTCAATAGTGATCATGTATATGGGTGCAGTCAGAATCAGTACAGAATGAGAAGTCCCTCTTGTTGATTTCACTCTTCATTGTCCTCCATATTGCTCATTGGATGCTGCATTCCAGTTTTTGGAATGACCACAATTCTGATAAAGAGTCCCTTGAAAACTCTGAAGGGATGTCCTGACTGTGCTCTTGCTGTAGTTCCCTTCAGTTCAGCTTTGTCTCTGCACCTTTGCTAACAATAATCTTTGTATGTTTTGCGACATATGTGAGCCTCCATCACTGCAAGTTCAGACGTATTTCAAGCTTTACTCTCATTCTTTTCTTTAAAAAAGTAATTTGGTAGTGTTACTTGTTAATATATATTTAAAGGGTTACACAGAATTTATTTATCATATTTGATAAAGAGATATGAGTTAGTCATTTTAGTTTGACTGAAGAAGGGTTTAAAATTATTGGTAAAATTATTGCTAAAAAGCTGTCACTTCATCAGAGGAGGAAGTCGATTTTATTGTATACATAGTCAATATTGTATAGTCAATGTCATATATGTTATTTATGTTGTCTATGTTATAGGTAGGACTGCTTATATATTATTCATGTTATTAGTGTATTTTGTTCTGTAGTTTTTTAATGGAAAATTACTATATATATATAGTATATATATACTATATATACACTATATATAGTGCATATATATATGTGTGTGTATACATATAGTGCATTACTAGCATGCTGCTTTTTAGATTTTAAAAGGTTGTTTTCAGAACACATTTAAAAACACAGCAATGGTCAAAATCCCTCCAACTAATGTTTTAAGAGTAATAAGAAAGGGTAATTTCTAACTTTACTCATCGAGCTAAAAAAGTAACACTGTTCCACATTGTCATATTATTTTTTCCAAATAATTACATTGTGCCCTTACTACCTCCCATAGCATCATGTTACAGACATTTCTATTGCTTTCAATATGCTCTTCGAAGGGTCTCTTTTGCTCCTTTGTACGTATTGTGTGTCTTCGAGTCATTATTGACTTTAAGAGGTCCTAAGGAAGGGTTTTCTTGGCAAGATTTGTTAAGAGAGGGTTTGTCTTTGCCTTCCTCTGAGGCTGAGAAAGTATGACTTGCCCAAGGTCACTCAGTGGGTTTCCATGGCTGAATGGGGATTTGAACTCTGGTCTCCAGTCGTAGCCCAGTGCTCAAACCACTACAGTATTCAGACTCTCTGTTTCTTCAAAATAACATCAAAGTAGTGCAGCTCTGCAGATGGATTCCTAAAACTGCATGCCAGTGTATTTAATATGATGTGGCAAAACAAAATAAATCTAGGGGACTGAAAGAGTTCCCAGTCAAATGAATTGGGGTGGGGGAGAGAGATTGGAGAAAATCTCCAATAAAGGATAGCACACAATTTCTGAGCAGAGAAGAGGCTGCTAAAAATAGGTCCCTGAATGTTGTTGGAATTCAGCTTCCACACATGGCAGACATCATGGCCATTATGGGAGTTGTCTTCCAACATTGTCCGGGGACTCAGGTTTGACACACAGTGTTCTAGATCAGTCCCAAGCACCTTTTTCAGGGAGTACAAACTTTTCCATGAGCTACAGCATGTTTAACAATTATAGATTTTTGGATGCAGTGGAAATGATGCCATTCTCTCTGGCTGATACAGATAACAGACCAAGTGAAATACTGATCATGTACACATAACCTGGAAAAGGAGAAAATGACAAAGTGTCAAAGACTGGGAATGTTTTCTCCCAGTTAGCTTCTTCCGAACAAGTTATGGATGACGATGGCAGCTTCAGACATGCTGTTAGCCAGCTCAGGGGAACTGAACATGTAGGGAACCATGTAGAGTTTTTCTGATAATTCCTGATAATTCAGATTTTTATCTCTGAATTCCATCTGGGTGTCTGTCATGCACTGTCAGCCATTAGGAAAGCAGAGCAGGGTGCTGAATTCAAGTTCTCTCTTAGAAATGAAATCATAGCAGGACTATACGAGAGATAAACAATATGTTTCATTTTTCAGAGAGATAGCTGTATTAGCCTGGAGCATCCTAAAGACTAGCCAATTTACTTCAGCGTAAGCTTTCATGGGCTTATGTGGCTGGTAATACATGATGCGTTAAGCCAGTGGTTCTCAACCTGTGGGTCCCCAGATGTTTGTGGACTTCAGCTCCCAGAAGCCCTGAGCATTGACCATAGTGGCTGGGGCTTCTGGGAGCTGAAGTCCACAAACATCTGGGGACCCACAGGTTGAGAACCACTGCGTTAAGCTGTAGTACACGAACAATTATGTAGATATAAGTTGGTTAGTCTTTAAGGCCTCACAACATTCTGGTTTTTATACAGTATGTTTCTGTGGCTGAGGCTCATTTTACTCCCCTTTGAAGGAAGTGAACAGGAGAGATCCCTCTGGCTTCCCAAAGGGGAAAGAAAATATCTTTGTATTCTCATATTATAATCCTATAATATAATTTTATAATCCTATTATAATATAATATGAATGCTGATATGTTCTCATCGTGTACCTTTTGCAGCTGGGTGCTATCAGTTACTGGAATTTTACCTTCCACCAATACCTATTTGATGGATAAAAATCTTTGTTTACAGAGCAATCCTATAGGTATTCACTAAGCCACTGAATCTACTGGAACTTACTCTTCCACACATGGGTGTAGGATTTTAGCCTACCCACTGACCTGGGTACAAAGGATTTCCACATAACCAGTAAACTCAGTGAGACTCCTTTCTATGTAGTTATGTGTGATGTTAATGTGGTCTCAAATCTAATCATATATGTGGAATTTTGACATCCTAAGTACTGTTAGTAGTGGGGGTTATGTAATGAATACACTGAGCAAAGTACAAAATTGTTTCTTCTTGAAGGGACGGTGATATTTTAACCAGCTGCTTATGAAATCATTAAAGTACATCCTGGAGATGAAGGCATACCTTGGAGAATATTTAAACAAACACACACATGTTGCTCTAAATCCAGTTGTTTGTCCCAATCAGTGTAGACCCCTTATAGTCAATGGGAATTTGGTAAGTCAGCACTTAAGTTTTATCAATTCAATGGAACAGCTCAAGCTGAATTAACAATTGGCTTTCGGTCTTTCCTTACTACACTGCATGGAGAAAGTTGCCGCAATTGATACAACAGCCTCAATGTGTGTGCAGAACAACACCATATGCCACTAACAGAGCCAGCCAGAACGTCTCAAGCTAACGCACATGGTCATTCATGGCTATTGGAAGAAGATAACTGGAGGAAAACACAACCCATGTGCAGATGTTAATAAATGTCCGCTTAGTTTCCAATGCCTTTGTTTCCATCTTTATGTTACAAACCACAAGTAATAACAGTTGGGAAAAGCATGGATACTTGAGGATATTAAACGGTCATTTAACAACCCTGATGGGCACAGTCTGTTCCAGTGAGAGAAGGACAGTAATCAGAACTAGGGAATTAGATTAAGCTGGGGCAGCAAAGGAACACCAGACAGCAGTGCTGGAAGGCATCTGACTCTTTCTGCACAGAGGTACAGGGGTGGAAGTGATAACAGAGGCCATGGAGCGAGCTTAGATACAGGAGGCAGGGGTGGCCGGTGGCTCCATGTCAGTGGTATGGACAATCTGTTCCAGGTCTTATCATGAGTACTAAAGAGCTGTCCATTATGCTGAAAATTACCCCCCAAATACGATCAGCACCCTGGACAGCCCCCTGAAAACAGGGAGCAGATTGACAGCCCCACTGACAGTCGACAGGCAGGCTCGGGGTGCGTGGACGGGGCGGGGGTGCCTGGCGTTCACTCACCAATGTAGAAGTTGGTGGCCGTCCGCATTTGGCGGTGCTTGGTGATGACATAGATGACCAGCGAGTTCCCCACCAGCCCAAGCAGCATGATGAGGGCGTAAAAGACGGGCACAAGCCAGGCGTCGGTCAGAAACGGTGGCGACGTCTCCTCTTCGCTGCCACCGCCGCTGCCATTCAGGACCCAGGGCGGCTGCCCAGCCGGGAGCGCGTCCGAGCCGGGTCCGGCGCTGCCCGGGTCACTCGGCCAGGGCACAGTGGGCTGCTCGGGCCAGGCTTCCGCAGGAGAAGGCACAGCATCCATTCCTGGAGGTGACACGAAGTACTTCGCCGAGGCTTTGGGGAGCGGGCAGGGCTCGCAGCTGGGCTGTCCTTGCTTCCCTCGAAGCCCCGGCGGGGCTGGGAAAAAACTCCGTGCCGGCTCTAAGCCTCGCGAGCGAAAGAGGCGGGACAGGGGCCACCCCCGCTCACCCTGGCGCCCCGCTGCCCCGCTGCCGCCTCACCCCCGGGGTGGTCACTCTCTCCGTGCCCAAGGCGAGGGTGTGGCAGGTGGCGTCCTGGCAGAAAAGGAGCTTGCGGCCAGTTTTAGAGGAGGCGCGCGCTCGCCTCGCTTCTCTCTTGCCCTCCAGCCGCGGGCAGCGCGCCCGCGCGACGGCTCGGCAGGCCGCTTCCGCCAGCCCCGGTCCCGCTCGGGCAGCAAGTTTCGCCCTTCGCGCGAGGCGGCGGCGGCGGCGGCGGCGGCGGCAGCTCCCGCGCAGAGACCGAGGAGCTGCTCCCTGGGCGGGAGGAGAGGGGCGCTCGTGCCAGCGGGGCTTCCTCGGAGTCGAGCCCACCTTCCTCCGGTTGGAAGCTTCCCGCCCGCCCCCCTCCGGTTTCCCGGGATCCCCTCCCCGCGCCAGAGCAGAGCCCCCCTCCGCACCTGGCCCCCTGGGCGCTGCTTACGGCTCTCGCCCGCGCCTCGTCCCGCCACTTCTCCCTCCTGGCCTGACTCCAGGGAGGGCGCCTGAAGGGCCACTCGGCCAAGTCCTTCTCTTGCCCGCGCCGTGGGGGTGCTGGCGGTGCCTCAGCCCCCGTGATATTAGCAGCAGCAGCAACACCGCCGCGGCTGCCGCCAGAGCTTCGCCCAGCGCGGTGGCCAAGCTGGGAGCGCAGGGCGAGAGGCTCCGCTAGGCGCCAAACCGAACTCAATGAAGAGGAGGGGCGGGAAAAGGGGCAGCCCGGATTGGCTCCGGAGGATGCTGCCGGCAACTGGGCGGGGGTCGGGGGGTCGGTGATGCTCAGCCCAGGAACGAAAAGAGGGCAAGCAGGTCCACGGTCTTCGCCATGAGTCTCTACGGTGTTCACATGTGACATTTACACGTTTCGCCACTGCCTGCAAGCTTATTTAGATCTTTGTGATCGTCTCTCTCTTCTGCCTCGTCCGCCTTTCACGTTATATGCGTGTTCCCATTGCTTGCCCACTTATTTAGATGCTTGGAAGAATCTTACCGGTGTTTGGCTGCAAACCAGCCCCTGCCAGTTCTGATAGGACTGCAGCTTTTCCAACCCCAAATATGAACAAGAAGGGGAGCAGGGTACCTCTGGTGGAGGGGGGAGGAGATGATGGTGATGGTGATGGCTTGAAAACTGATGCTTTGTGCACTTGCTCATTCCAGCCAGGAATAAGTTTCATGGCAGCCGTGGCATTTAAAGATACTAGGAAAGCACCTGTGGAACAGGAAGAATCAGAATTACCTTGACAAATTGTAATGTGAGGATGCTAGAGAAGGTCTGTGCAGATCTGATAAGAGATGCCAAGGAGAAGAACTTTAAAGTGAAAGGACATGTTTGCATGCCCACCAAGACTCTGCAAATCAATAGATGGAAAACACTATGTGGTGAAGGTTCCAAAACCTGGGATCATTTCCAGATGCATATTCACAAGTGTCTCACTGATTTGCACAGTCCTTCAGAGATTGTTAGGCAGATAACTTCTTGTCCCAACAGTGTTATTAGCTGGTGTAATCCAAAATAATTTTATATTGCTTAGATCTGAGCAGTCATAGAATCACAGAGTTGGAAGGGGCCCTATGGGCCATCAGGTCCAATCCTTACTCAGTTCACAATCTCCAGCTAGAGCAGCCCCAGTAGGTAGCTCTCCAGTCTCTTTTTGAAGACATGCAGAGGAGAACCCACCATCTGCCTCAGCAATTGGTTCCATTGCCAAACTGCTCTCACCATAAAGAAGTTCCTTCTAATGTTCAATCAAAATCTACCATCCTGTACCTGAAAACCATTTGACATAGTTGTACCTTCTGAAGCAACAGAGAACAAGCCTGCATCTTCCTGTTTGTGACAGTCCTTGAGGTATTTAAAAAGATATCTCCTCCTATGTTTTGCTCTCCATACCTCTTATCATCCTTATTTCCCTTCTCTGAATTCACTTCAGCTTATCTATAGAGGTATTCTTCTTAAAATGAGGCACCCAGAACTGAACTTAGTACTCCAGATGACATCTGACCAGTGCAGAATATAATGGGACTATTACTTCCCTCGACTTGGAAACTGTGTTTCTATTAATGCAGGCTAAGATAGCATTTACCTTCTTTGCTGCAGCATCACACTGCTGGCTCACATTCAATTTATGGTCCACAATAATCCCAAGGTCCTTTTCACATGTAGTACTGCTGAGCCAAGTATCCCTTATCCTATACCTGTGTGTTTGTCTTCTACAGCCTAAATGTAGCATTTTGCATTTGTCTCTGTTAAATTTCATTTTATTGCATGGCCAGGGGTGACAGCCTCCTCACAAAGAAAACACAACAGCCTTCAATTGGAGAAAGAAAGGCCACAACTTTATTGGCTACAAGCATGAACAAGGTTGGCGTAAGCATGGGTTCCCGGCATCGATCAACCCGCCTGTAAACCAATGAACCCAACTGTCCGGCTCATAACCGGATGGCACAAAGATGACCACGGTCCTACTGCCACCAGGGAGTGCCCACTGCATGCACACCCAAGCTGGGCAGCTCATCACACCCCCTGACCCCAACGGGGACCCAACTGTCCCCTAGCATGTGGCCAAGGTACCCACTATCCTGGATCCACTGACCATGCGACTGCCAAAGAGGCAGGCAGGCCACCCTGCCTGCCTTCCATCAACCTTATCCCTGCTGCCAATAAAGTCGGGATACCAGTGTCTTCCCTTGCCCCAACAGGGATGGGAGTGCCTGGCCCCATTCACTGCTCATCAATATCCTGGCTGCAGCATGTGGGCCCAACGAGCCCCAACTCAGGCCAAACGTAGCCTGCATATGCTCCTGGTTTCCACCTCCTGATCCTCTTTATGACTGTGGAGGGGAGGCCACAGGCGGCCGCCTCCATGGCTGCTCCAATGCAGAAGGAGTGGCTCCCGAACTCAGAGGACGGGAGCCCAGCATGATGTAGAGCCGCCCGCAGGACTGCAATGAACTGAAACCTGGACAGCAAGGAGCAATCCTAGTGAATGAGCAGGGGGCTGGTGCCAGCAGGCTGCTTCTTGAGGAACTTCTGTATCACCCGGACAGGGCAAAGGGCCTCCCCATGAAGAGGGTGCAGGTGGATGAGGGCACCCTTGGCTTGCTGGTCCGACTTGGACCGCCTGACCCATAATATCACCTCATCTCCCATAAAGGAGATGTCATCCATCCACAACGCCCTGTCGGATGTGCCTCTTCTGGATCCGGCCACCAGCTCCCCAATGCGCAAGGCCCCGAAGAAGGCCACCACAAAGGCCGTCTTGAATAGTCTGGCCTCGAATCACGAATGATAGATGGCTGTAAGTTGCTGGGTTATCCTCTTTAGCAGATGGAAGGACAAAGGCCTCCTGCTGTCCTTCACTTGTGGCTGCATCCACCTCCAACCCTCGACTGTCTTCCTAATGATGAAGCCAGCGCATGGATCAGGACGTCTGTTGGCTTAAGTCTGTTGGCTGAAGAAGGAGATCCCCGCCAACTGGACTGTCGTGGAGCATGGTGCCATGCCACGATCCTTCGGATGAGCCAGGAAGTGCAGCACCTCCGTCTCAGGAACCAGCCATTCATCAGCATAGCCTGCCAAGGCCCGGAAGCTCTAAAACCTATGAAATGCCCTGAGGTAGGCCCTGCGCATTGCCAGAGCTATGGAATGGATAACTCCTTGGATTATGGAGTGTTCCCAAGCTGCCACAGATCCCCCAGGAACAGCTCTGGCATGGGATCTGCTGCTGGCACCAGCAATCGAAACCTGTCCTCCTGGAAGCAAGACAGAGAGTCTGCAATCCAGTTATCTAAGCCTGGAACATAACAAGCTGAGAAGGATATGTTAGCAGCTAAACACTCTAGAACAAAGCGCCTGACCAGATCCATGCCCCGGCTAAGCTTAGAAGACTGCCTGTTGATGACTGCCACCACCACCGCCTTGTTGCTGCACCAGAAACAAACTCTCTTGTTGCAAAAACAGTCTCCCAAATGCAAACAGCAACCAGGATAGGGAAAAATTCCAAGAAGGTGAGATCCCTGAGTATCTCTTCCTGCTCCCAGTGGGATGGCCACTTTGCCGTGCATCAATGGCCCTGAAAATAGACCTCAAAACCCAAGCTCCCTGCCGCATCAGACTGGACCTGAAGCCCAGCAACTGGCTCCGTAGCCTCCTGCCACACTGATACGCCATTAAATTTGTCTAAAAGCTAAGCCACACCTTTAGGTCCTCCTTGATGCCCCATGTGATGCAAATGTGGTGATGAGGGGCCCGGACCCCCACCGTAATCCTAGCTAAGCACACGCAAAAAGCCCTACCCAGTGCCACCAACTTACACATGAAGTTGTGGTGCCCCAGCAAGCATTGCACCTCCTGGAGGGTGGCCTTCTAGCAACCCACCATCCCACCTAACCGCTGCTGCAGGGCCTGGAGCTTGTCCTGGGGCAAACAGGATACTCCCCTAATGGTGTCAAGCAGAATACTAAGGTAAACTAGTGAAGTGGTAGGCCCTTCAGTCTTCTCCTGTGCCAATGGGATGCCCAGTTCAGCCGCTACTGCCTGAAATGTACCCAACAGCCTGGTGCAATCATCCCCACAAGCCCTACCTATCATTAGGAAATCATCGAGGTAGTGAGTAATGCAGGGGGACCCAGACGTGGAACAGACTGCCCAATCGATAAATGTGCTGAAAGCCTCGAAGGCTGCACAGCTGACTGAGCATCCCATTGGCATGGCTTTGTTGTAATACCATGTGCCAGCGAACTTGAATCCCAGTAAGCACTGGTCCTCCAGATGAACTGGGAGGAGCCGAAAGGCCGACTGGATGTCACACTTTGCCAGAAGAGCCCCGGGACCACATGCCCTGATCAGCCGGACTGCTTGATCAAAAAAAGCATACTGCGCTGAAGAGAACTCTGGTGGAATGGCATCGTTGACCGACGCCCTCTTTGGGTAGGACAACTGGTGGATGAATCGAAATTCACCGGGCGCCTTCTTGGGGACCACTCCTAGAGGGGGACCCTTAGGTTGGGAAAAGGGGGTTCAAGAAAGTGCCCAGCTACCCTCCCAGCCCAGCACTCTTTCTCAATTTTGGCTGCAACCACATGGGGGAGCTCCCAGGCTGACTTAAGGTTGCCAGCATTAAATGCTAAGCATGGACCAGATGCCGGGATCCTGAAGCCATGGGAGAAGCCCTGTCGTAGGAACTTGGCAGCCTGCTGGTTGGGGTACATGTCCAATTGGGTAAGGAGCACCATGATACGCACGAGGGTGTGGCCCATGGATCCCCTACTGCTTAGGGGGTCCGGAGCTCTCAGCATTGCCCCCATCCCACTTGCCTCCAGAAGGCAAGGGAGTACGGCCAGGCCAGGGACCCGGCTGGCCTCCCCCGGCCGGGGGCAAGAGGACCTGGGGTGTGGTCCAAGGCAGGATCCGCAGATGTGGTCGTACCTGCAGCAAACCCTGCTGCACTTCCCTTGATTGAATTCCCAACAGACCAGCTTTCTGGCATCCTTTTTCCCAGACCAACGAAAAAGCTTGGGGCCCTCAGCTCTGCCTTTGATGTGAGGACCTACAACGACCAACCAGAGTTTGTCATTGATAAGGTCCCACTGAGCATGTTCGTTCTGGGAGGCCCTTTTTCTGAAGGCAGCATCATATTCGATAGCCGCAGAGTTGCCCACGAGAGCGCGCGCCTTCAGGACATTTCCCAGGTGATTGATGAAGTGCCAACCCCGGACAGAATATACTGCCTGGACCACCCCCATAAAAACCGTATAGCCCGCCAGCCAGTTGTCAAAAGACTGCTCAACCAAGGCCAAGTTGTCCTCCCTACTGCGATGTCTGTGAGAATTGGGAGTGCGTCCTTCCTCACGCTCCGGCTTAAGGAGCAAGAAGACAGCAACGAAATAACCATCAAGGATGCACTCCCTCGTCTTTTTGCTCAAATGGATCCCCAGGAGGTCCTCGTGGTCCCCAAAAGTGGCCTGAGCCAGCAATCCCCTGCTGTCCTGAGCCCGCTCATGCAGAACTGGGGCCAAGGGGGCCAGCCCCATCCCTTTGACGCCTGTGAATAGCCCACCCAGGAAGCCCAGGCACAGAGGCCGCAGCATTCCAGTAATCCTTGGGATGTGCTGCTCCCCTTCCTGACTCACCCCTGGATGTCACGCTGTCAGTGTTGTTCCTGCTGAGCCTCCTGTGTCTTTTGCTCTTGCCCTTACGGCTTCTACATCTGCTGAGGCTCGCCGCACTGGAATCTGAACTGGTGGAGCTGTCTGTGCTGCTGGTGGAAGAAGAAGACCGCCTCTTCCTAACCCTGGGACCACCCTCCTGTTGCTGCCCAGATATCGGCTCCGCGAGAGCTACTACTGGTCTGGTTTCCATTCACTCCATTTTTTTCAGCCAGCTTCTCCAGAGACTAGGCGATGCCTTCCAGGACTGAATTGCCAGGAGACGAGGCTGGCTGGAGAGAAGGGGCTCTCCCAGCGCTGGGGGTTACCTTGTGACTGCCCGCAGACCCCAACTCAACCCAGGATGTCTGGGCATGGCCTGCCTGGCCCCGGGTTCTGGGGAGGGAAGTGGGGTTTGGCGCAGCAGCTTTTTTGGGAGGCATAGCACCAACGGCAAAAAAGGGCAGCCCAACAAGGGGAAACTGGAGGCGAGAGGCCGAGGGCAAGGCACTTGGCCAGACCAGCGAGCGCCAGGGCCCTGCACCCCAGATCCAGAAATTTGGCCCAGGAAGGGCCGTAGCGTGATTTCAGCAAAACAGACCTGGCCCTGCCGACCATGTGGCATACCTCACCTTTCTACCTCCCAGCTGCGGCCCCCGCTGCCGCCTCTCAGTCGCCGCTGCTTACTCCTTATTCGGTTGTCATCGTCACCACTGCTTCTATGTTGTTTCTGCAGCTCGTTGCCGCTGCCGCCGCCGCCGCCTCCAACTGCCAATAGTCCGGAGACCCGCCAGGTAAATACCCCATGAGTGGACCTGAGTGAAGCCAGGATGCCCTCACACAGGCCTGTTCTCCTAGCCAATGAGCTCGAAGCAGGCCACTTTGAACTCATTGGCCATTTGAGCAAACGTTCGCGCATACGCAATTGTGCATGCGCGAACATGGCTGCTGCCATCTCAGGCATCCTGGGAGGAACACTGAAGTGGAGGACGCTGCACCCCAGCTTGCAAAGGCACCGAACGGTGAGTCGTTCGTTGCTATTATTTTCAGTCCAGTTTTTCAGCTTATCAAGGCCCTTTTGAATTCTGTTTCTATCTTCCAATAGGTTAGCTACCCCTCTCAATTTTATATTTGTATTCACAAATTCGATAATGATTTCATCCCCACCCATAATCTTGTATGGTTCTTAAGAGTGTCTGATTTCTCATGTGTTTGAAAATTCAAATAAAGTACTTTATTTAATTTTGACTGGAGTCCTCTCTACAGCTAGTACTGGTATACAGAGAAGAAATAATCTTGCCTTTACCCTCCTCTTGCAGGCCTCCTTTCAGCTATAATTCCCCCAAATTCTAAGGAGATTCTGGCATTGCGGTTGGACCCCAACATTCCCCCCTTTTAGAGTAACATTATCTCTGAGAGATTCTCTGCCAGTGCCACACATACACAGCTTATTTGCTGCCCTGTAGCTATTTGGCACATTTAGTGTGGCTTCTCAGCAAAAGTGTGTGTGATATGGAAGACCCTACCAGCAACAGTGGTACCAGCCTCATAGCCTCTTGCCTCACATCAGCACGCAATCCCACCACCATGGAAAGGCAGTGCCATGGCAGGTTTCATAATCTACCATTGGGAAACGATGAAATTTCATCTTAATTTCTATCATATATGAGAAAAGTGGGAGATTTATCATAGCTGGTTTGTAAGTGTCCAAAATACTCCCTGTGGCACAAATATTTTTGACATTTATTGGTAGTCTAAAGGTCAACCTGTGATCTGGTAAGCAGTCAGGTCACATCCGCATTTCAAGTTATTGACAACTAAATATCACCTTGTGATTCAGTTATTTCTGACATTTACTGCTACCTCCCTATAAACATTATGCCTTGAAAGATATTAAGATGGTAGAGACAAAGGAAGGAGTGCTCTACGGAGCTCTAGCAATTTTCTCTATTAATGACGCTTTACATGGTTTCCTAAACTTCTATTTTGTCTAGTTAATTTGGCTTGATAATACCTGTTGCTCTGTGAAACTGTTAGGAAATTGCTAAAAGTATATTTAAGAAACAGAATCACTTATCTTGTTCTTGTCTTTATTGGAAGCGTTTCAAGCTTTGCCATCCACCAGCTTCTTGTGTAGCTATCAGCTCTGTTGGTATCTGAACAACATAACTGTTCTTGGGAAGTAAGAGCAATTTAGAAACTTAGGAGAAGCAAAAGATATACTAGAAGAGCAGAAGAGCAGAAACAACAAAATAAGCAAGCCAAAACAAATGTTACTATCAACTCAATTGAATGTATGGTGTTCTGAATAATTAAAAGGACAGTTGCTCCTTTCTTTAACTCCTAACTGCCTAATGACTATTACTACTGATAAGTCCAACATTGAGAGAATTAGAAACCAACCTACTTTTTCTCTATTATCTTTTGACAAAATCTTGGAGATATACTTTGGACAAACATCTTTGGAATAAGAAAAGTAGGCACCGCTGGGAAGTAGCAAACTAAGCAAATTTATGAGCACAGTATATAGAAAAAGAGAAGAAGAGCTGAGGTATAAGAAGGTAGGCCTTCCACTGTGAACTGTGATGATTCGTACCAGATAAGGTCATAAAAATTGGCTTATCACCTAATTTTTAGGGATTCTCTTCCCAATGAAAAGAACCAAACAAAACAAATGGAACAAACAAAACACTCGATCCAAGCAAAAATTTCTACACATCTTTCTCCAGTGATAAAAATAAACAGCCCAGGATCTGAATTGGCCCCTGATAAGGTGTTAGATTGGACTTTAGATCATAGACAAATCTTGTTTGACCCATATAATGAGGGTGATATAAATGTAGCAGATGAAATTCCTCTGGCTATGAATAATGACAGTGACATAACTTCAGAAGATCAGAGAAATGAAATCATTTTGGAATCTCTGAATGATAATGCTAGTGAGCACTACATCTTACAGTAGAACAAATTGGGACAGGGAGATGTCCGAGACCCTAGCAGATCTGGGGGGATATGCCAATGACATGAATAAGGATATACAGTCAATTAAGACTTATCTTGTTGAACATAATGGTCTGCTCACAGTCATCACCAAAGCTCTAGTAAGGCTGGAATCCAAAGGTGAGATAAAGTCATAAATTCCCAAGGATCATCTATATTCTCTTAACTGAAGGAAGAAGTCTAAGGAATCTAACAGGAACATATCCAACCAGAAATGAAGGCCCCTACAAAAGACAATTAATATGACAAAGAAGAGCAAGAACATCAAAAGGCCAGTGAAAGAGGGCAAAATGTGGACTCATGAAAGGATGAATTTCCAAAAATTGTATAATCTGCTGAAGAAGAACCCAAAAACATCAAAGAACCAAAAGAAACCTACCAAACTACAGAAAGAACAATGAAACAGCAGTGAGTCCTGAACAAAAGAACCTAAATACCTGGACTGGCAATTAAACTGACTCCCAGCAGCCTTTATATATTTGTAGCAGCAGTGGAGAACTGGACAAACAAGATCCCTGGGAAAAACCTCTTAGGAAAAGTTCACATCATCATAATAATAAAAAAGCCCCTCAATTTGAGATCTCCCAACCATTAATTTCCTAGAGTAATATAGAAAACAAGACCTGGAGTCTAACCTTAGTTAAACAAAAACTGGTTATTAGTAATTATCCAGAACCCTGGGGAATATTATCTCAATTTGAGACAAAGAAACAACTTTTGCACATTCTAGACTGGGTAGCAAATGGGATTTTTACACTGGCAGAAACTGAGTATGTAAAGTATCTGTTTTTATAACTACACTCCAGCTCAAGCTGTCATAACTTTTTTGAGTGTTCAACCAAAAATGTGTATTTCTTAAGGGCAAACTTTTAAATAGGGGTATGATTGTCTACCATTTCTTTGAAAATAATACGTCTCCAATCCTGCTAATTAAATATTCCTCCTCCATGAGATAAATCATAGTGAGCCAACTAACCTAGCAGAGCTTGGGGCACGTACAGCTCAGACTTCTCAAGAGAAACAAACAATGATAGACCCTTCTGTTAAGATACTCTCATGTAATGATTTCAAAGAATCAATCATTGATGAGGAGAAGTCACTTTTGAAAACATTACAAGCCTTGCAGACATTGACACAAATTGAGATTATAAATAGGTTAACTCTTCTGAGAGATACTTTACTCAGTCTTCAAGGTAGCAGAAAAATAGGAAAGGTAAAATCTACTGATCTGGAGTCAAATCCTATAATACCTGAGAAGGAGAATGATAGAAAAATGGACTGGTTTCCCCAGGACCAAACAATCATGCATCATATTGATGACCTGGTTGCAGTAAATTATAGTAGAGATCCATTAGTACTTCCTGTAAAAATTATACAGTTATAACCAGCAACTCCAGGACTGAAAAACAGTTATTGAGGTTGAGGCATCTTCTGAATAATGGCTCTATATTCTGTGATGGAAACAAAATTCTGCCACAGAAATAATAGATTGACAATCAGAGAATAGGATGGAGGTTCCCAAATCCACTAAAATATTTTATTCTTACTGTCCATCCCCTTACTTCCCAAAATACAAATCCATCTCTGTCAGAAAAATCTCAGGTAAACTGTATATCTTGGAACATAGCTGGATGGAACACTAAATCTGAAGATGTTGAGCTTACTAACTTTTTACAAGACAATATAATATCCCTTCAAGAGATAGGGCACTCAGCAAATCTAGACTTTAATGGTTATGTCACTATGATCCTTCTTGTTGTGGTACCAAAAGGCAAAAGGAGATCTAAAGCAGGACTGGCTGTTCTGATTTCTACTTTTCTCAAAGCCCATAGCAAATGTTTACTGTACGGCAGAAGGGTGGCCATGGCATGTTTAACTGACCTCAGTTTTACATCCTTTTTGCTGGTCAATGTATATGTCCCTCCAATGGCCACAAAGCAGGAAATTAATCAGGAGTGGGAGGTTTTAATGCCAGAACTGGTCTCAATAATGACACACTCTTTTTATCTTGTGACTGGCATCTCAATGAACTGGTCGATCCTGTATTTATCTATCTATAAATATGATTCAGGACTAAAACATAGTCAATTGTACTACTGCCTGTCATGTATTTGATTATAACAGACATTCTAAAGATGCTAAGATTAATTACACCAGCGTATGTTTTGCTCAGATGCAGGATGTCTTGCATTTAAAATAAGAAATGGGGACCCACAATTCATAACACATGGTGAATATATGGGAAATTGTTATTTTATATGACTCCTGTGGGAAAGAGTTATTTTTATATGGTTTTGAACCATTTGGTGATTCTTGTACACAGAATGCTAACTTGCATGCCACCTTTATAGATTTAAAATTGGCTGTTGAGTCAATATCCAGAGACAGACTCTGGGCCAAACTACTTGCTTCCTCAATTGATAAAAGATTGCTTTGGCTAATTACGAATTTATATAGAAATACTATGATACAAGTGAGACCTGGATTACAAGGTAATCTCACTAAAACTATCCCTACATCAAGGATGCATTCTCGTGCTCATGCTATTTAACTTATATCTGAATAATCTTGCTGCACACATTTCATCAGAAGCCTTCCATCCCCCAAAACTGGCCTCAGGCAACATCCCCCTACTTTTGTACGCAGATGATGTGGTCCTCCTTTCCTTCACCAAAGTTGGATTGAAATGACTGATAAGATCTTTTATGAACTACTGTTATGAAATTCAGTCAAACATTAATTATAATAAATCCAAAATTATCTTTCTTTCCTAAAAATCTTTCCTAAAAATCGATCCATGACAAATTGGGTAATAGAAGGCAAGAACATAGAGCAAGTTAAATGTTTCAAGTATTTAGGCATTGCCTTCCAAGCATTTGGAGCTTAGAAACTACATTAGGCTGTGGCTATTTAGTCTGCAATTAAGCAGCAAAGCAATAAGCTGCTTTTTCTATACTAAAGGAGGTCAGTTTATACCTGCTGCGTGAAGGGTATATCAGGCTAATTGTTGTTTGGCATACCATTGTGAATTTGGGGTTTCTCTTCGCTAATGGAAAGTGTTTTATCAACTTTTCTTAAGAAATTGTTTGGAGTACCAAACTGTGTTCCATCAGTAGCACTATTTATGGAAGATGGTTGCTCGTCACTAGAGTGTGCTGCATGGAGAAAGGCACCAGGGTATTAGTTAAGACTCCCTTTTGCAGATCCACAGTTTGGTTATATCAGCTTTATACAGGGAGACACAAATAAAAGGAAATTGTCCAAAGCATTAACGGAAAATTTCAGAGACTTGGCCTCTTAGACAGCTTCCTTCTTACACTTAATTTGTCCACAGCAAAGTCAATCTTTGCACAGTGAATTAGAGATATTGATGTTCAATACACCTTATCCGCTCCACATACTACTTGCTCTGCTATTAATCTAGGTTTGTCATTTAATCTGAATGTGGGTGCAACTATTTAGAAAACTTAACTATCCCAAAATAGCGCTGCATGTTTAGCAAAGCTGGATTTAATGTAATTCCATCTGCTAACTTAGACCGTCAGTTCCAACAAACTGAACATGCGTGGCCTTGCAGAGCAGGATTAGTAGAATCCCTATCACATGTTCTTTTTGCGTGTATTTTTTATAAGGATGACAGGGCAAGGCAACATAAGCTTCAGGGAAAACCTCTGGATTGGTACTTGAGGTACCTGCTAAGAGAGAATGAAAAAACAGTAACAGAAGAGGTTGCAAAGTTCATCTTCTCTGCTATCAAAATTCATATGGCTATATTACAAATGCTAATAGGACTGGGAGTAGATAAGGACCAACAATATAAGATCTCCTAATAAGGGTCTTTGGAGAAGGGGAAGAATAAATGTAAGACATCGATTATGTTTTGATATTAGAATGATACTAATCATTTTAATATAATTAAATCTACTTTATAAAAGTCAAAGTTTGTGAGTGATCTTGTCTGTCTGTCTGTGTCAGGCAGGCGAAGACCTCCTACAATTGGCTGTGTGAGGTGAGAAGACCTCATATGATTGGCTGGCTGTGAAGATTCTATGGAATCCTGGGGCTGGCAGTTCAGGGAGGGGCCTTTAGAATACTCAGCTGGAGAGCTCTTGGGCCTCAGGCCAGTTGCTATGGAGACAAGGCTCAGCAGCAAGAAGAAGGGCAGTATTCCCTCAGAAACCAAACCTCTGTTATGTTAACCACTCTGAATACAGACTGGATTGGGGAATATGGGGATAAATTACAAGTACTGGAATAGGCCAGTTGCTATGGAGATGAGGCCTAACAGCAAGGAGGAGGACAATGTATTTCCTTAGGAACGCAACCTATGTACGTTAACAACTCTGACTGTGGGGAAAAGTTACAGATACTGGACAAGGCAGTTTGGGGAATTACTGACACAGGATATCAAATCTGTGTATTTCAACCACTTCTAATTCCTAAGGTACTGTATTTCTAACAAGTATTACCTATAAGAAAATATAATCTCAGGCAATGCTGGGTAAATACACTAGTATAATTATAACTTTAATATATTTTAATAACTATATACTGTTTATTTGTATATTTACAGTGTAAGCTCATTATACATTTATAGATTAGTATCCTTGTGATCTATTTTTTTATTGCCTCATGGTCTTTTAACTGTAATAAAAGCATTGGATTGGATTGGCTATGTCTTGAAATAAATGACATTTATATTTACTTCCATTTCTGCCATGACAGAGTGAAAAAGATCCCAAAAGGTGAAAAAATGGGTTAATAAAACTGTAAGTGATACTGGAAATCATAGTTGAGCCCCATGCTCAGTGCAGGATGCAGCTACCACATCCATGGTTGGTGGCTATTTAGTCTCTGCTTAAATACCACCACCATCCAGCAAAAGAAAAATTTCTTCTTCCTAAGGCCGTCTGGTCCACTGCTGAACATTGATAGGTCAGTTGTTTCTTTGCAATTGCCATCCATTGGTTTTAGTCCTATCCTTCATAGGTAGAGCTGTGAATGCAGAAAAGAATGAAATTATTACTTCCTGTGAGTAAGATACTGTTCTTCTGTCAGTACAGCTCAAGACTGTATTAGCCTTTTAAGCAGCTTTATCACAGTGCTGGCTCATTCAGTTTGTGATCCACTATGAACCCATGTTCTACTTGTGTCTGATTTGTTTTTCATGTAAATCAAGACTTTATTGATGAATATTGTTGGTTTCAGTCCAGTGTTCCAGCCTTAATCAGATCTTGTTTCATCTTGTTCCTGTTTTTTGTGCTATTGGATATCCCTCCTAGCTTTGAATCATCTGCAGATTTGATCAGACAAAACCTCTGAATCCTCATTCAGTCATTTGTAAAAAAAAGAAGTCCTTAACAACACTAAGCTTAGAACAGGCTATCCACTCAAGACTTCCATCCAGAAGGATGCTAAGCCATTAATTAGCTCCTGTTGAATATGCAGTAAAGTCCAGCCAACACTTTACCATCTAGTCAAATGAGATATCTTGGGAAACTTCTTCAAAGGCCTTACCAAAATCATGATATGCTATATTGACAGAATTCCCATTATTTTCAATCTACTGAGAGAGATATGGGGGGGGGGTGACAATTGTCCCTTACCAGAACTGAGATCCCTTGGGGGCTTTTTTCTTGTGGGATTGTCAGGTGTCCCCTAATTATAAGAAATGCCCCCTATTTAAAAGATGGAAAGCTTTGCTTATAGATTAGGAATGGGCCAACCAAATCCTTGAATCCTCGAATTCTCAGAATCCTCGAATCCTGGGTGAGGATTCGAAGATTCCCAAATCCGAATTCCTGTGTCAAAATAGGCAAACCAAATCTTTTGAATCCGCTGACTAAATAGATTGTTGGGGACCGGCATGTCTGAAAACCTGAGAGACCAGGATGCCTGAAAACTTGGCAGACCATACATACAAGGGAAAATAGTAAGTAGATGCGGTTTTCCCTTGGAGTAATAATGGCCTTTGCTAACAATTTCACAAATTACAGCTGGGGTTGTATTCTAAGATATTTAAATTGAACATACATCATTTAAGTTCAGCATTTGACTGGAAGCTACAGGCTTGAGATTTCAAGGACAGCTGAAATATTCCTTTGCATAGCTCACTTGCAAACCTCTTTCAGACACAATTCTGGGGTTTCTAGTTTTACAAGGTGTCACAGCCTTCTCTGCCAAAGTGTGCTGGTGTATCATCAAACTACAAACCCCAGGGTGCCATAAGGAGCTATGCAAAGAAAAGCCAGTTTTGACCTGGATTATCTCTTTACTCTAGTATGTGGCCCTGTTTACACAGGCAGGAAAATGTGGGATTAATCCACATTTTCCTGCCTGTGTAGAAAGGGCCTTGATGTCATTTTCAATCTGGGGAAATCCTGAGGCAAAATTATGACAATTGTCCTGGCCAGATTTCTTCACAGGGAGGTTTGCCTTTGCCTAGGCTTTTGCTAAGGCTGAGAGAGTGTGTCTTGCCCAAGATTATCCTTCTTTCCCTTGCTTTTTAAACTCTTTTTTAAAAAAAGTTTTGAAAGATTCAAGATTCGTGAGATTCGTGGATTCCCAGAACTTTCCAGGGATTCAGATCTGGATTTGGATTCGGAAAATTCTGGATTCGTCCCATCCCTGTTATAGATATTTCACAAAGTATTTAAAAAATATTTTGGGGTGTGGGGCCTTCATAAAGACAAAAATGGGTGCACCATGTAATTTATGAATTTGGACAATATGTTAATTTTACAGAGAAACGCATGGCTAAATTAACTGAAACCAATGCTTTCATTTGGTACTTAGAACATGAATTTTTTAATCGTTGCTTCCTGATTGATAACCCTGCATGTTATGAATTTTGACTGTTGTTTATTGCTGTTTTAAAAACCTAGCAACACAAACAGAGAGAAAGAGGGACAGAAAGAGAGAGAGAGAAGGCTAGTCTATCTATGAGACTACCCATGACTACTTGTAATTATGTGTATGTAGTTCTTTCACTACTAGAGTATGCTTCAGAACATCAGCAGTTACAGAACATTGGCCTTATGCCATGGCTGCCCCAAGGCACTCTGCCCTGAGACACATTCAGAGAAACATTCAGAAGTTGACTGGCCTGTCAGTTGACTATTGTCAATGGAATAGCATCTTCTACCACATCCTGAGAGCAGCAGGCTAGTTTATGATATCAGGAGTGTGCATGTGGTGCACATAGCTATATGTTCCAACAGCACACAGCTCTATCTTCCTCCAGGGAACCCAGGAAGAACAGCCAAGGGACTGCACCTGCTGCCTAAAATGTCTGCCTCTGTCTCAGTCCCAGCAGCACAGCTGATAATTCAAACAAAACAAACCGTATAGCCCCCAGCTCATCACTTACTTTTATTCAGCAAGCACAGGGTTAAAAATAAAGTCCAACAGAATTCAAAGGCAAGCAAGTCCAGAGTCAGTCTGGGTAATCCAGAGTCAGGCACAGACTTCAGCGAGGCATCCAGCAAACAGAGGTCAGATAAGCTCTGATAACTCCTGGAGGGGGAGGGCGGCAGCTATATAAGTCAGCCACCTAATGCAGATGTTGCCTGAGTAATTGTTGCCAGTTATATATTCTCTGGGATCAGCATAGGCTCTCTCTTTGTTGTTTGTGCTCAGCAAAGGCAGGTACTGGTAAGTTATCTTCTGTGTCTGAAGGGGCTGGAGCTATCACTGCCATTTGTTCTGTTTGTGGCACCGTAACCTCCTTCTGTACAGCAGGTCCTGGCATGGCCCCTGTTTCAGCCTCTGGCATGGCCCCTGTTTCAGACTCTGCGTCAGATTCCACGTTCTGGAAGCAAGACATGGCTAATGGGAGGGCCAGCCCTGCTTCATTCCAACTAGTGGGCTTGCTACAGGGCAACTAGTTTGCTCTGATCTTGTGGAGCTCTTCTTAACTTCTTATGATCTTTCATCTGGCAAGACATTTCTTTAAAGCATTTCCACGCTCTTGTGATTTCATAACACTACAAGAATATTCTGTTGTCTTTATGGATAATACATCCCAAATATAAAACAATTTTGATTGCAAATATTATTTGATCTTGGTCTGCTCTTACTCCACATCCAACCCTGTGCACACATAATTAACCCTCTCAGCTTTTACTCATCCTTCCACCCTCCTCATGTGCTCTGCTCCAACACTAGTTCAGCTTCATGACTGCCAAAGCAACTGGCCATTAGTAGAGAAGGATACTAATCTTCCACTAAAATCATTTCTCCAAACATCTTTCTGTGTCAAATTCACAGGCAGCGTTATATTTAAGATAGAGCAACTTGTGACTAATTGCTCAGAGCCCTGTTCACCAGTAGACCCTATGCCGAATATGCAGAGGTACTCATGTCCAGTTCCTGAAATTCCCTGTTTCAAAGGATCTCATAAAGCAAAAGATGAGGGGAAACTCTTCTTCCCCAGACCATGGAGAGCTACAGCCAGTCAAAGCAACACACAGGTAGGTGAAGAAATGAAGAGCTTGGGAAACTTTACTTTTATGAAAGACTGCTTCTAGAATCCCCCAACCAGCTCTGAAAGATACGTGTGTATTTTCTTGATCATTTTCTTGCTTGCTGGCTGGCAAGATATCCCCACTGGGTCGTCCAATGAAGCTTACTGATAAAAAACTCAGAAATGATGGGGATACTGTGATGAAAGTAGCTCTTCATATTACTCATAAAGAATTGCATTTGCTACCACAAGATATAGTGATAGCCATGTTACCCCAAAATGTAGGTGCCACAAGGGCCACCCTACAATGCCAAATACCTCCTTGAAAAAGTGGGGAATTAATCAGCTCAAAATCAGGAAGCTGCAAGAGAGGGGCAACTTAGCAAGATCTTTTCTGCCAGTGTTTATGGGCACATGCGGGAAAAGAACCAGCCAAAGATTCAAAAGTAAGCAAAAAAATGTGTTTGATTGAGGGGGATTCACTCATGTATGCACACAAGATACACACAATCACACATTCACAGAAGAGCTAACTGAAAGAGGAAGGAAGGAAAATCATAGAGAGGGTGGGGGGTTTGGGGGATTTAGAATTACCAGTCCAGAAGAGTAATGAAGAGCAGAAATGTATTTTGGCTTAGGTAGGACCTAAGGACAGTTCTCATTCAGGAGCCAGATGGACAGAGTGATGGATAGACCTTCAAGGGACTGCACTGAGCATCCTGAAATCAGGGGTATTTGTACCCTGAAAATGGCTTGTGGCTGTGAAGGTTCCACATGCAAGACAAAGGGAACCTGTTGTGGACAATGGGTCTTTTGCCTGTTGATGGGCTTAGTGCTTTGATTGACAAAGACATGAAGGATATTGTAATAGCTGTCTATTGTGGGTGCTGTGAGGGAAGAGGAAGGAACTCAGATGTACAAGGGATGGATATCTGTCAATCAGTGTCCTGATGGGCTCTTCACAGTTGGAGTCCCTGGAAAATTCCAGCTTCTATTTAAGTCTGTTATCCACAGGAATGGTGTGTATTTGCCTCCAGTCTTACCTGGAGGAAATTTTGAGTTGACCTATCCTTCTCACATTTACAGTCAAATTCTTTCCTTCGCTCAGTTTGACCTCTCTGTCATCTCTCAGGCTTGAATTTGATATCAGAGCCAATAAAATGTGTTGCCAATTACATATGATACCAATTAGGTATGGTGCCCACCCAAACCATACTGATATTGGGGATCCCCAAAGTGGGGCCTTACAGCCACCTGCTTGGGTAGCTTTAAATAGATGGATTTGACTAATTCATGAAGAATAAATGTATCAGTATTAACTAATTCTGGTGGATATCTATTACTTCCAGTATCAGGGAATGCGATACTTCTCTGAATACAGTTGTTAGCTGGGGAACATGGATGGGAGGCTAATGTTGCCCTCATATTCTGTGCTCCCCATAGACTTCTGATTGTGTAAACAGAATGTTGAACTAGATGGGTCTTTGCCTGGGTCCAGCAGGAATCTCCCCAGGTTCACCATCGCCGGTGCTTTTTGATAATGAAGTATCTAACAGCCTTTCCACACCACCCCGTTATAGTGCTATTATTCCACTTTCAACATCCTGTGGAATTCTGGGATTTGGAGTTTACTGAGCCAAAGAGCTCTGGCTAAGACCTCAAAATGTCCCTTCCTGAACTGCACATCCTAGGGATTCCCTAGGATGTTGAAAGTAGAATAATAGCACCACAACAGTGTAGTGCAGGAAGGTCCTGAGATTCACATGCACCTGTTTGCTCTCAGATTACATCCAACAACCCAATATGAAGGGAGGGGAGCACAGTCTTTTTTATGGCCAGTGAATAATTGACAAATGATATCTCTATGCTAGAATCACTGCAGACCTGCTATTCAAAGATTATACTCAATACCTATCACAAACTTTAGCATTACCTATTACATTTGCTGCTCCACTTATTTTAAGAACTGATGGCTCAACCTCTCCCCAAAAGAACTTGTTTTGTGCTTTTTTTTTTAAGAAAAAATGGTTTTGTCCTTCACTGCTCACTTCTCAGGCATCTGCTTTCTCAGGCCTCTTAACTAAGTAATGGAAGAGCATTACTCTTTCCCCGTATCTCCAGTTTTATGAATGGAGAATGAATTTATAACCACCCAGTAATTGTTTCCTGGAAGAAGTATCTCTTCTCTCATTAACACTTCTGAAGGGCACGAATGGCTGGACTTCCTGATATAAAAATGTCCAAGTGTTCTCTTATTCACTTTTCATCATAAGCCAATTTATCAGAAAACTGAGTGTCTCATCTCTTTTGAGGTCTGGTCGATATCATCTCCATCTTCACTTGCTAATAGGCACTGCATTCTCCTCGTCCCCATGATCTGTTTGGAAGAGCTTTTCGTAGGTCCCTTAGTAGCAATACCATGCTGACGTGCTCTAGCATAAGGACCTCAATGAGAGAGGTGCCATAGATAGAAAAATGCACAGTGAGAAAAAGCCATGCTTACAATGAAACATGAAGATGGATAAGAGGGTGTTTGTGTGGGTAAGAGGAAGGGAAAGAACATAACTGAAGTGAGCAGAAAGAAAATGCTATTGTCCCCTTCTTACTACCCATTCTCTTTCTCTCTTTCTAAAGTATCTTTATATTTCTTCTCTTACCCTCTTCTCCACAAAATTAATTGACCTCCACAGTTTCTAAGTACAAGATGACAATCAAAGCTACTTTCATTGTTTAGTGCTCCATTAATGACCAGTAACAGATTGGTCCCTTCCTGTCTGTTGTTACCAGATGTTAAGCACCATTTCAAGTGAGGGTAGGCAACAGGTAGCTTATGGGACCCACATTGCTCCCACTCACCAATTATTGAGCAGGTCTGACAAAAGCATTTCGTTTTTAGAATAATGTGTTATATAATAAGAGAGCCAGCATGGCTGGAATCTGACCCAGGAGACCAAGGTTCAATTCCTTGCTCAGCCGTGGAAATCCACTGTGTGATCCCGGGCATATCACACCGTCTCAGTCCCAGAAAACCCCATGATAGGTTCACCTTCATGTCGCATAGGTCGGAAATGACCTGAAGGCACACAATAACAATTATATAATATTATATTTATTCTTAATCATGCTGGGCATAATACCCAAAATATTGTACTTATTGATTTGGGTTTTTCTTTTTATTACAGGTTATTCTAAACCAGTGGTTCTCAACCTTCCTAATGCCGTGACCCCTTAATACAGTTCCTCATGTTGTGGTGACCCCCAACCATAAAATTATTTTTGTTATTTATTTATTTATTTATTTGTTAGTTAGTTAGTTAGTTATTTCCAACATCGAATAGATTGGAAACACTGCCCTAAATCACTGCTCTGGATAGACTTCTAATGCCTAAAAACTGGTAACCCTCTCCTTTTTTTTTTTTAAGCACAGAAAGCATCCATCAATGCCAAAATTACGAAAGTAGTTCTAGTTCTGAATGTTAGGTTTCCACAGTTCAAAAAGCCAGTCACTCCCAAAGGCAACGCCGAAACAGCTCACATTTTACACGAGGCGCAGGGAGGAAAGGACAGGGGGAGAGGAAAGATGGCGGCGGCATAAGCAGACGCGTTTTGTTTCACTCCCACCCACCCTCCCTCCCTTAAAGGGAGCGCAGCTGCTCGGACGCTCCCACTCCCACATCGCACGGGCGCCCATTCCTTCCCCTTTCGTCCCTCTGAGGGCTCGGGAGTGGGGTGTGATACCTGCTGTAGACCCTTGACCACACTACACCCGTGAGCCCCTCTCGGTCTCCCCACCTCTGCCCCCACGCCTGGCAGGGAAAGATGGGGAAACATCCCCACATGCGCCCAGCACACCTCCTCTCACCTCCTCCCAGCGCGAAGTCTCAGAAACAGCACTCCCATTGGCTGTGAGGCCGCCTTCTTTCAAAAGGGGACGGGGCGGGATAGAGGAGTGGTGACCCCTGTGAAATGGTCATTCGACCCCCAAAGGGGTCACGACCCACAGGTTGAGAACCACTGTTCTAAACTCATCATATAAACCCTAGAGCTTCGCAGCTTGAAACAGCAGTTGTGCGTGTTCTTCCTCATCAGCAGTTATTGTCCTCTTGTTGCCTGGTCACACCTTCTTGACTATGCTTTGATGTTGCTTGGCCATACGTATCCCAGTTTTCATCTGTGAAATTTTGACATCCATGAATAGAAGTTGATCCATTTGACAGCCAAAATGTACAGCCCTTCCACACTACATTTTATAGTACTATTATTCCACTTTCAACCTCCAGTGGAATTCTGGGGTTTGTAGTTTAGAAAGGCCAAAGATCTCTCTGGCTGAGAATTCTAAATGCCCGTCCCTAAACTGCAGATCCCAGGATTCCATAGGAAAGCCCCCTAATTAAACACTGGGGAAAGGGAAATATCCTCCACCACATTGGAAGACAGCTGACTAGCTAAAGGGCACAAGCAGATCATGTGGCACACAGAGGCCTGTTCCCCGACTTCTCCCACCCCTCCAAACTTCACTGGGGAATCAGAATCCTAGGCAGCTGCCTCATTCTGTTTAATGAGATAGTTGACCTTCCCCACTGACACTATTCAGCACACTTAATGACCGCAGCAAAATAAAACTACATGTCCAACGTTTCCGTTTGTCCGATGTCATCTTCTCTAGAGAATAAATGAACTCTCAGACCTGAAATATATGGACCATTCTGCTTGCTGATCAGTTCAACCTGTTTCACCACTGGTGTGCTGTCTCTGCATGTTTTGATATACCGCACCTGCTGATCACACTTCGCACAGTAGTATCTGTTACTATACTGTTCCTCTCACATCCTGGAGTGAAACACTCAACAAGCTGACCTTTGCCAAAGGGCTTAGGCAAATGAATTCTCACTCTGCCTAGGATCAAAGTGCTCCCATCTCTTATTGTGGTGTCTAATGATATACATTGTGGAAGTTCCTCACAAGAGGATGAAGAATAATAATAAGAGGTCAATAGTATAGGTTTTTGAGATACTTCCAGGGTTACAGCTTAGAAGTCATTAATTCAAGTACTTATGAAGAACAAACAGTCCAAACTAAGAAGATCTGGTAAGATTTTTTTTTCCTAATCAGTACAGCTCTATTGGTAGAAAGGATAAATTGTATATATGTATGTATGTATGTATGTATGTATGTATGTATGTTATGTGCCTAATTACATGGAACCTGTGATGTGCAAAGCAATTTACAGATTAGGAATCTTGAAATATGCCATCTAATTTGACTTTGAAAAGTCAATAACACAAGGCAGGGAAGTGGAAGCATGTGAAAACATGGGAAGTTTTTTGGGTTTTTTTCCAGTTACATGTAGTTAAGGCCAGAGGAGACAAGACAATGTCTTTGGCCCTTGCATGTATCATTTTTGAATGAATGAATAAATAAATAGCCAGCAGAGTGGAAGGGAGAATGTGAGGAAACTGGATTAAGGCTATAGTATAGGTTTGGTCTTTATCCTGTTTAATGTCAAGTGTTCCAGGAAAAGAAATTTCCCAAAAGAAAAGTAGAACATCACTGGAAAGATCTGGCTCTATTTCTACTGACGCTGAAGGTTTTCACACAGAGCATTCAAAAATATGCCCATGTCCATGCTGCCTGGGGGATTCTGGGACATTTGTCCAAAAAAAATTTTTTTTTTTTGAAGCTTTGTACTGTTCATGTTGCTACTTCAGGATTTTACTATTTGATTACCTCCTGATTCTGTTACTCTGTTAGTAGGTGACTGTTACGTTAAATCATCTCTAATGCTCAGATCACCATTAGTGCTCTGTGAAGTACACCCACAACAATCAGCACCAGTTGAGAGAAAGGAACACTTCCTTTCTTTCCTTTTCTTTCTTAATGTTATTTTTATTTTTATTACACATTTATTGCACATTTTTAATACTAAGGATGAAAAGATCAACATAAGAAACATTTAATAAAATTCTTTCTTATGGCTTCATCACATCATATAGACTAGAGTTCTAGCTTCAGACTTAACTAATCGCTGGCAGATGAAAGCCAACAGTTACTGATCCATCTGTTTCACCAATGGTGGCCCTCATCTGCAAGCAATTAGTTATGTCTGGAGCTAGAAGAAAGGGAAAATTAATGAATTAATGAAATAAATGCTTTTTTAAACTGTAAGACTCTTTTCCACATATATTCTCAGACATGTGGGGGGGGGTGAGAGAGAGAGAGAGAGAGAGAGAGGGGAGATAATGAAAGAGAGATAGAGAGAGATCAGGAACAGGGATGGAAAAGGAGGTCAAGGGTCCATTAGCAAAATTTTAGCTTCCCTGATAAGCCTCAGTTGTGGGGGAGTGGTCCTTTGGCAATGTATTTTTTTTCTATAGAGAAAAAAAAGTGTAAAAGTTTTTCAGTTACTTTGCCAATTGAAAGGAAATCAAATTGAAATTTACACCTTTTCTCCTTTTTGTGCAATCGTCAAAGGTGGACTGACATCTCCCCACCTTCAGCATGTCCACTGAATACCCACTGACCACCCAAAATTGCCATAAAATTGCAATTGAACAGTGGCACAGGAAATCATAGTGCAACAGAAGCTGGAAAGATCATGAATGAATTTTTTGTGTTAATAAAAAGAAACACTTTCCAAACAATGTCCCATGGGAGAACAACAGAACAACAAGCACGTAATGTGATAAGTCTCATCCAAAGATGCTATTATCCAGCTGTGATTTACCTGCCTCACCTGATAAAGCCCTCAACTGAAGGGAAAAAGCAGAGTAATTATGCAGAAAATCTTCACAGACACCCACAAAGACAGCTTTACACAGAACACAGATTTCAGGAAGACTGTGAGAAGGAGAATATGTCTCTTTCTGTGGTCCTACTCCACATTCAACAGCCTTTTAGCATCTGCCTTTTAAATCTGTGGTACAAATACTAATTGAATTTTATCAATGAAGTCATAGAATAAGTAACAGACCCAGACCCAGCAAATACTATTTTTGGCTAACAGCTCACCTGAAGTCCTCTTGTGAGGTTTACAAAAGCACTCTAGTGAATGGCTGAGCTCTCATTCATGTCCCTGTGAAGAAAGGACACTATTCTAATAAGTCAAACTATTGTATCCCTATTTGTCGGTGGTGCAGTCCAAGGGGAAAAAAGAAGACTGTTTTTGGCCTGGAACAGCATTTACTATAATTGATGCCTAAGGGCTTCTATTAATTAATTTATCTGAAGATTAATTATCAGTGATACAACTCCATGGGCATTCACAGTGGCAGGTTTTTACACAGTTTTTTTTTTTAATCATAAAGTCTAACAGAAGAAGTATGACAACCTATTTTGCGAGTGCAGTTTTCACAGACTCTTCTGCGGTAGTTTGAGGAAGTGATGATAAGAAGAAACCATTCACATTTAGTGACTCAGCATCTGTATAATATTCTGGTTTCAGGACCCCCAATACAAGGCCGGCCTGACATCCCTACCTACGTTACAGTGCATGGTAGCAATTTAATTTGGCATAGGAGACAGAAATTCCCCCACGCACCTCTTCCCATCCCTGGCAGTAAAATAACAAATAAAATAATGAACAATCTGTTGTGTTTTCATGACATTCAGAACTCTGCTGCCTGAGTCAGCTGCCTCACTTTTCCACCTGGTAGGGCTGGCTGTGTAGCGACACAGTGCAATGAAAGGAAGTCATCTTATTCTGTAGCATTGTGCTTTGAAGGAGCCTACCGTTTAGCAAACTGAGGTAGCCAAGTCAAGGAACAAATATTGTGAGGCTGTAGCTGCCCCCATCCCAAGCAACGGAAAGAAAGCCAGTAAAGCAATGCCTTCCTCGAGAAAGTCCACCTGACCCCAAGTTCAATTTCCTTCTGTTTTCTTTTCAAAGTAGAGCTGTTTGGAAAGTTCAGGGGTGGTGTTTGAGTGTATGTGTATATATACCACCCCAAAGTTTTCCAAACAATTCTCTCTATGTATACCTCTCCATTGTTTTCCTCTACTGAACTTTGCTGTCGACTATTTTAACTTCTGTTGTTTGTTTTACATGGATTTCTTCTGGCATTTTATTTATTAGATGATCTTTGGTAATGCATTTTAACAGTATTTGTATTTTTTTTGTTAGCAACTTTGAGTTTTTAAAAAAGCTAACTTGAGGTGTAAGATGCTGTGAAACAAACCAACAAATCATGCCTCCTCTATCTCTGAAACCATCATCTTACAAAAATGCATGCACGCATGCAGCATTCAACCTTTACATACATGTGTTGTGAAAAGGGAATGAGTGTCCTGTGCAGATTCCATCATAGAGAACAATGCTTATGTGCTTTCTTTCCCATCTGCTCATCTCACAATTCAACCCACATTTATGGATCATTTGCATACCCATTATGCTCATGGATCAGCATGAACTCTACCCAGCTGCCATCCACACTGAGAAATAGTTTATATATTACACAAAAACAAAAGGGATGCAGCTATTGGAAGCAAAGCATTTGGGGCTTCAGGCATAGACAATATGCACTGTGCTCCCCCATATTTTAAGAAAATATCTGCTTGCAGCTTTTAGGAAGGATCGTTTCCTCCTCCCACTGGAGATTTCTGGTATTCTCCCATCCCATCCAAAAACTAACGGAGCCCAACTTGTCTTAGCTTCTGAAGTCAGTTGAGAGTGAATGTGCTTGTATAATGGTAGAAAACCGGTATTGCAGGGAACAGACCAGGCTATAATCCTGTCCCTGATGTGTTAGTTTTACATCGTTGTGGTGGTGTGACTTCAAGTTTTTTTCTGACATGTGGCGACCCTTAGGAGAACCCATTACAGGGTTTTCTAAGACTGAGTGTGTGTGATGCACCCAAGGTCACCCACTGGGTTTCCACGGCCAAGCGAGGAATCAAACCTTGGTCTCCAGAGTCATATGTCAGCATTCAAACCACTATCTAACTCTGAGTTTCCTAGTTTTATGTACCCAATGAGATTTTGATACAAGGAAATATTCACATACGCCAGGAGTGGGAAACAATTCTGAATGTTGTTGGACAGCAACTCCCATCAACCCCAGGCAGCATAGCAATGGACCATTAAAACTGCAGTTCAACAAGATCCAGACATCTATATAGTCGCCATCCCTGACATACGCAACACCTTACTTACTATTGGAATTTCTTCTATGAATCAATGCATTTATTCCATCTGAATGTATAGATTTGCCCTGACCCATTTCCTGGGTAATTTGAAAAAATCAATACAAGCAGAAGCTGCACCTCGCATATGGAAAGTTGCAATACATAAAAAGTTCAAGATGTAAGGAAGCAGGTCTTCCACCATATGCAAAACAATTTTAGTCTTAAACCTTCAAGCCTCCAAGCTATTTGGTAAATGTGAGCTAAATTGCAAGCTGTTTGTCACCCAAACAGTTCAACAAGCTGGAACATGTCCAGGGGAGGGCTACAAACATTAGGAGGAGCCTGGAGACCTGGTGCTGTGAATAAAGGCTGAGGGAGAGGATATCTTTAGACCAGTGATTCCCAACCTGGGCAGGGTGGCTGGACTGACACCTTGCCTTTCCTTCTGTGGGTGTGGGGATGTCTCCTCAGAGCTCACAGAAGCTTTCTGATGGGGCTTTCTTTCCCCTCATGGCATGGCAGTGGAAGGAAGTGTAATTTATGGAAAGGGCTGCAAAAGGGTATGGAAGTGAAAAATGGTTAGGAAGCACCATTTAGACTGAAGAAGAGACAGTTCAGAGGTAATAGGGCAGCCATCTTGAATATTTGCAGAGCAGTCACATGGATGGTAGATCAGTTTTGTTTTCTGTAGCTTTGCAAGGCAAGAACCAAACCAGTGGGTTTCAATTAAAAGAAAAGAAATTCAAATTAAATATCTGAATGAACTTTGACAGTGGAGCAGATCGCACGGGAAATGGTGAACATGTCTATGTTAGACTATTTCTGTACTAGACTGTTATAGTGGTATTATTCCACTTTCAATATCCTATGGAATCCTGGAGTTTGCAGTTTAGGGAGGGGCCTCAAGGCCCAGGATTCCATAGGATGTTGAAAGTGGAATAATAGCACTATAACAGTCTAGTGCGGAAATGGCCTTGGAAAGCAAAGGCTTTTAAGGTAATCCACTGGAGAGTATTTTGGAGTGGATTTCCGGTACTGGCAAACAATTCAAGACCAAGATGTAAGGAGGCAGGTCTTCTATAAACAATACAACTGCTCTTGTATTGGCAAACAACACAGGTATAGTTGGTGAACATGAAGTTTTGGATCCCTTGCATTGCTATAATTCTATGGTTTTTATGTTGAACTTTAAAATTGCCTATCCAGCTAACATAAACAGAATATGCTTGATTGGTGTGAGAATTTGGCCTTGTCTCCGAGGTAGATATGAACTAGAAGGCTGTTTCTGGGACCTCACAAATGTTTTGTAAAGCAGTTTGGATTCTGAAGTGAAAATTGTTAAGTATAATTCTCAACAGCATAAGCTATCTGTCTCCTAAGAGAACAGCAGACATCTGAGTCAGAACTAATCTGCAATAAACACATTACCAACCTAGCAGATTAGATAATTAGAAAATCAGCAGTCTTAACTCTAGGCAGGTTGGCAAACAATATATCAGCTATTATAACTGCCCCTCTAGAAAGACTTGACTAAGACATCTCTAATATGCTAGAGATAATTCACAAGAAGCCTTTGCAACCTCCAGCAGGCACAATATTGTGCCTTCTCTGGATGATCCATCAAAAGAAGTGGCAGAATATCTGTGCAATCATGTTAAAGATAACAAAAAAAGTTTTGCTTTTTTTAAAAGTTGCCAACCAGATATCACTGGCTATTACATTTTTTTTCCCTTAAGATCTCTAAGCTCATACATCTCCCATCCTATCCTATCTCATCCTCTTGTACTTAGGGACCAGTAGTGTAAGAACCCTAGTAATGAACGGCTGCATAAGGTGAAATATCTCTGGAGAAATGAGAAAAGTGCCGAGGGGGAGGCAAGGAGCTGAATCTCTTCCTATTACTGCCACCACCCAGAAGTCCACAAGGCAAAGCTATCTATCAGTTTTATTTATTTAAAGCTATCTCACATTTGAAAATCCAAGAGGATCCCAGACTGGCTTAAAAAGATAAGCAGCATTACAATCTCTGACCACACATTTACAATGTGAATGTAAGACACAAGGAATAAAAGATGGGGAAAAAGGAGGGAAGAAGCACAGATTGGGGCACAGTTTTATAATGATCAGCTGGATGGAACAGTTCAAGCAATTTGCTAGAAGGCCTGCTGCTAGGTGAACTGTTGACAGAAGAGTGAAGACAGCTAGGGCTCATTCACACTACAGAATTATAGCATTGTTATTCCACTTTTAACTGCCATTGTTGAATCGTACAGAATCCTGAGATTGCAGGTTTAGTGAGGGGACTTTAGAATTCTCAGCCAGAATGCTCCTGTGCCTCATCTAACTACCAGTCCCAGGACACCCATGGTATGGAAACATGGCTGTTGAAGCAGAATAACAATGCTATGCAGTAATTCTGTAGTGTGAATGGGCTCCTAATCACTCAGGATGGGTGATGGTATAGCCCTGTTTGCTGTTTGCCCTGCAGCCTGCTGGAATAGCAGATATATACCATTGTGTACCATCTTTTTGAGAGCCATGCTCAGGAGGCCTTCATGGAGACAGGCATTGTGGGAGGAACAGAAGAGAGTGCTTTCCATTTTAGACAGAAGCTAGAAGAAGCAGTATATGCTCAGGCTGCTGATGAAAGGCAAAGGCGCAAAACAAAAAAGGGGCAGCACCAAGTGCAGTTCCAAGTGGCACCATGTTCAAGGAAGCCTGGAATGCAACTGAGGCCTTTCACACTTCTGGCCTCACAACATCCCCCAAGTTCCACAAAAACAGGAAACTTCAGAGCAACAGTAAGGAAAGTAGGGCTTGTGGGCCATGTGCGTTAAATGGAGCCCAATTTTTTTACCCTCTCAGGTTCTCCAGAAGACCCTAAAGACCTTTATGTTTTTTTGGTCTGATTTGTGATACCAAAGTGTGCCTCACACAAAATGTGATAGTTAAAGCCCTTTTGCCCCCTACTACTCCTCTCCCCAAAAGCAGGAAAAATCCATTAATTTTCCAGCCAAAAATTAATGCTTTTATGTTACATTGCAACACTGCAGCTCAGATGAGTGAAGAAATGGCCCCTGCCTCTTTCTTTGTTGCCCGTCCTGGCTTAAAAGGAGCTTCTTCTTGACCTAAATCCTGGCACTTCAGGAATTCCTGTTGGGCATACTGTTGGCACTGGCCCTCCAGCTCCTCAGATTACAGGACCCCTGCTGGAATGCAAGCTATCTCGGTGCCAGAGCCAGGCTCAGCAACTGTCACTGCTGCCCTGGGCACAGAAGTCCAAGGCTTGGGGTGACGGGCCAGCTGAGGGGTGAGGCTTAGGCTCAGCCAGTGTTTCTTCCAATTGCCGCTGCTTGATTCCTGGCTCATGGCAAGCAGTTGGGGCCTACACTGCTACCTCAAAGACAAAAGATATTCCCAAGCCTATTCAGTTATCTTTTATTAAGTAATCAAGGCTGGGTAGCAATACCTTTACTGGGTCACTAAAATATCATTCAAAGATGAGCTTTCATGTCTTTCAGAAATCTTCATTAGGTTGAACATCAAAGAGCTGGGGACTGGGGGCAGAAGGCAGTGGGAATGGTATAATAAATAAATAAAAACAGGCCAGATGTTCAAGCTATAGGGCCTGCAGTTAGACTCACATCTCAAAGTAGAGAGGGTAGGTTTGAAGAAGCAACTTGAGATGTGATGGTGTCAAGTTATAGCTGAAAGATAAATCCATGGGAGACTCCCCCCCAAAAAAATTACAGTTGGCCAATCCCCTTATTATGGCCAAGCAAAATTACAGAGAAGAGTGCAAGCTTTCAAGTTAGCCAGAACTCTTTGTCAAGCTAAATAGTGAGGAAAGCAGAAAAGGAGGGAACAAACTGAAAAAATCCATTCAGGCCAGAAGTTATAGTCATGAAGTCTACAATTTAGAGACAGGCTCAGAAGACTGAATAAATGATCGGTAGGGATTGTAAATATCACATTACACCTAGCAATACATTTTGCAATAACAAAAGAATGGCTGTTCCCCATTACCAGAAACATAAAAGCCAACTGCAACCCAAATCAGTCTTGGTTGAAGCAACAGGTTTCTGAGTAGCTGTAAAGCAGATGTAAATAGAAATATGATAGCCCCTGTATTGTATTAGCAATGAAAAAGATTAATTTTTTGTGGCGTCTAGATAAAAGAGTCCACTGAAGCTGTATGTGACAAAGGTTGAGATTTATAGTAACTGCTTAGTATTACTTTGTCTATTTCTGAACTCTGTGTGGAATTCAACTGAAGCAATGTAAGTAGATGCACATGATTGTACTGTGGTTGCAGTAAGTGCCTTCCCAAACCTCTGCTCATTTTGCCTCCACAGAGTGGAGGGTAGCTGAAATACGGATAGCTGTGCAGTCCATTACATAGATACACCTGCCACAGTTCGGCATTCCTTTAAATATCTGCGCCTGACATCCCCAGAGACAATCAGCACTCCCATGCTCCATCCTGCTGCAAGACAGGATTTGAATGCCTGGCGAATACATCCCAGATCAACTTAGGAAAGGCAGTGGAGACTCCGGAGTCCTTTTGAAGCTGACTGTTGCTAGAGTTTTTCCTATGAGAAGGTTCTTATAAATTCCTACATAATAAGAGATAGGAGCTTATCTTCATGCATGCAAGCCTAGTAAACACAATTACCAAGTCATATTATGGAATAAAATAGGCAAATGTCTCTGCTCACAGTTGACGTAGCTGTGCGTCAGCTGGTGAATGGAACAGAAGGTTGTGTGCCTGAGAGATAATGAATCCCTTGGCGCCATTTGGTTCCTATAGGAGACTGATCTATCATCCCCACTACTCTAATGGGCAAAAGCTGGATTTTATTCTCAGGCAGTGAGTAGTTCTTTATAAGAGTTTATCCCTTAGGATGAACTCCTGTGGCATTGTAGGAAAGGAATGGGACCAAAAAGAAAGAAAGAACACTGATTAAAACTAAAATCAAGATGGATGAATAATTGATGGATGGACAGGAAGACCATCATTCTTCAGTAGAGTTTATGGCCCTTTCCGCACAAGGCGAGGGAATCGCTCCGTGCCGTTACCTACTGCTTCTTCTGGAGTCCGAAGCAACGCAACTGTCCCTGAAGCCCTTCTGCAGGGCTCCTCCTTGGTCCAGGGCGAATTGGAGCAGTACGAGGTCTGTAGATCCGCACTGCTCTGGCTTCCAAAATGGCGGCTTCCGGTTGGTCGTGGGTCCCGACCAACCACTGAAGCTCGCCACGCCTAAAGCCCGCCCTCTGGAGATCACAGGCTCGCATTGGTGCGAGCCTGCGAATCTGCACAAGGGAGCAGGAACGCAATGGCGTGTTCCAGGAAAATAAAGACCTGTTTTCTGCGGTCTTTAGAAAATACGCTGGAGGACCACTTGGGGTCAATTTGGAGCTGACTGAAGTGTGGATCTCCGGTAAGTAGTCTGCTCCTAGTTCGCTCCAAGGTGCAGACGACCTCCATGAGAGGATGCACTGCCCCGTTCTAATTGCCTGGTGTGGAAAGGGCCTACGTTTCATATTCTGAGCATCCCAGGTTCAGCTGCTGACATCTTCAGGTAGGTCTAGCCCAAACTCCCTAGGGAGCTGCTTCCAGTATTTATGGACTCAAAATGGGCTCTGTAATCCTATCATCCACTGTGAGCTACACCCTCCACCCTTTGCAATGAAGTTGTAACTGAAAGTGTGAAAAACCAAATTTCAGTAAATCTATCTGTCACTATCACTAAGACGCTGATTTCAGTAACAAGCCTTGCAAACAAGGGCAAGACTGCAGATGTGGCTCACAGGCTGTATTTCGCCCACATCTGCCCTCGACATCAAGTGGGAGAAGGAATCTACTGGGATGTTATGCTAAGTGAATCCTCATTTTATTCTCAACCCATATATATATATAAATAAAGTTTGCATCACAAAAATGCTGTACGTTTCCAGAAACCTGTTTCTAAGGAAAATGAATCCTAAGTCCTTCCATCCTGTCAAAATTTTCACGATTTGAAAGTGAAGCCTACAACTGTATTAATATAGTCACTATTTGCAGGAACAGAAGTCAGTTCCTCTATGCCTGTCTTAAAAATTGTTTTGAAAAAATTAATTACAAGTATATCTCCAGCCACTGTCTGAACACCACAGCTGAGGCATACATACCTTCCTCTGACACTTATTTGAAACTGATCCATTCTCTTGTTCAGCTTCACATCACTCTTTGCCTGCATTCTTTTGATTTGTCTCTCAAAACAGCTAGTTCATTTGCAGGTTCTTGACCTACAGCATTCTCAGTAAAGACAGATTACTGACTAGTATCTTCAAGTTCTGTTTTAATAGAATTAGAACACTTCAAAAGATAAGGATATTAGGTTTTATAAATCTTGAAAATAAGCAAAACAGCAAAACACTATTTTTTAACTAACAATATTTGGTTTTAATTCCTTTTATGATTTTTAGTGAGCAATGTCATAATAAAGAAAGCCACTGCACTATAATAGAAGTAGAAAGTGAATGAACATGAGGTTTAAAAACAACAATGCATAAATAACTGATTCTTCCCTCTTCAATTATACTAATACATTTTACATTTGGTTTTGTCTCACTCTTTTAATTTGGATGCTGTTTGAAAGATAATAGACTTATTTGTTTCCTCTGAAGACTAAAATGAACAAACATAAAAGATGTGGCAAATATGAAGATGAATAATTCCAAGTATTTTGTTTTGCTCATGTTCATTTGCAAATGCATAAGACTTTTAAAAATAAAAAGGTCATTGACTCTTGGGTGTTCAACCTACGTAAGGTTTCCACCATTGTATATACCGTTGTTGACTCTGCAGCTTTGAGGAAAATATCACCCCACTCAAACCAGAGCCACTCTTAGGTTCTGAGATTCTCCAACAACTGCTGAAGCCTGGAGTAGGGACATTAAGTGCCAGGTCTGGAGCAAAACTCAACCCTAATGGGGAATAATTTCCAAACAACTGCCACTCTTACTCCACCAAGTGACACAAAGATGTCGGGGGCTGCAATCAGTCAGCATTACCACAGTTCATTCCACAGATACTTGACAGGACATGTCAGATAATACTGCTTAATTTGTGAGAGGAAAACAGAGTGTTTTCCTTCTACATCCCACGCTTAACATTTTTACCCATCCCATGCTTAACATTTTTACCCATCAGATATTTTTAAAAAATGAGGTAGAATTCCACGCTATACAATCTCTGAATGACTTTTTTTAATTATTCCATCTCTCCTCAATCAGGTGAAAAGTTCCCTTCTTTCAGAGAAGTAAATCATTAGGGAGACAAGTTGAATTAGCCCTCTCTCTTATATACTAATAGCGTATCTATCCAACATTGCCTGGGATTTTATTTTCTCATAGGTAATACTTGTTAGAAAGATTTGAGATTTTGCGTCTCTAATTCCCCAAACTGTCTTGTCCAGTACCTATAATTTTTCCTCGTGTTCCCCAATCCAATCTGTATTCAGAGTTATTAACATACAGAGGTTGGGTTCCTGAGGGAATAAACTGCCCTCCTCCTTGCTGCTAGGCCTCATCTCCATAGCAACCAGCCTATTTTCTGGCTGAGAATTCTAAAGGCCCCTCCCTAGGCAAACTCTAGGATTCCACAGAATCTTCTTAGGCAACCAATCATATGAGGTCTTTACCTGACACATACAAACAGACAAACTTTGGCCATTTCCACACAGGGTTCTTAAAACGGGGCAGAGCGTCCTCCAGGTAGGACGTCTGTAACTGGGAGCGGACTGGGTCGGACCTACTTAACGTAGATCCATACCTCAGCCCGCTCTGGAACGACCCCAAGTGGTCGTCCAGCGTGCTTTTGAAAGACCGCTAAAAACAGGTCTTTCAAAAGCATGGAGTGTGCCAGTGCAAGCCTGTTCCCTTATGCAGATTCGCAGGATCACCGCAATGCGAGCCTGCGATCTGCCAGGGGCGGGCTTTAGGCTGGCGGGCTTCAGCAGTTGGTCGAGACCCTCAACCAACCAGAAGCCACCATTTGGGACACCGGAGCAGTGTGGAGCGATGAGCGTGCACTGCTCCGGAGCAGCGTGGACCGGACCGGGGAACCAAGAAGTCCAGTAAGTAGCGTCACGAGGCAATTCCCTTGCCCCGTGCGGAAATGGCCTTTGACTTTTATATATTAGACCAGTGGTTCTCAACCTTCCTAATGCCGTGACCCCTTGATACAGTTCCTCATGTTGTGGTGACCCCTAACCCATAAAATTATTTTCGTTGCTACTTTATAACTGTAACTGTAACATTATAACTGTAACTGTAACTATAACTTTATAACTGTAATTTTGCTACTGTTATAGTTACTGTAACTGTAACTGTAACTTTATAACTTTATAACTGTAATTTTGCTACTGTTATAGTTATAGTTACTGTAACTGTAACTATAACTTTATAACTGTAATTTTGCTACTGTTATGAATCGTAATGTAAATATCTGATATTTCTTTTCTTAACGTGCTTCCCTCCATGCTCCATTGTCATGGGATGGTTTGCTAATGAAAAAAATATATTACAATAGCTGCATTAATACAAAAGATTAATCTAACAACATAGTTTCTTGTCAGCTGCACAATTCTCAATTTTATTTATGGTGCTAGGAAAACTCATTGTATCACCTCAAAAACTATTTCTGATAGACGTTATGTGAGAAACCCTTTTGCAATACAAGTTGCATCAATATGGCTTGTTCTACTGAACCAAATGTGTACAGAACAAACTTAAGAGATTTCTTTGGCAGGAATTTTAAGTCTTCCAGCATCATGAATTTTGATATATAAGCAAAGCGATCTCTCTCTCTCTCACTATCCTGCCACACTGATTTAAGCCATGCTAATTTCTGCTCCGCTGCATTTTAAAAAGTTTTACCTGCTCTGAAGATTACCAGCTCCCAGCTCCCTGCCCCTGAAAATCAGGAAAATTTCACTTTTATTTTCTCTCCTGTCTTCCCTCAAAACTTATTATTGTTGGGCCTTCTCTCCTTCCACCTGAAAGCCATGTGCAGAGTGCTGCAGTTTCATCCTGGGAGCATAATCTCACATGTTCAGTTCAGGATGACAACACTTTCTGAACTGTCCAAAGAGACAGGCAAAGCTCACAGATTTGGCACACACACACAAAAAAAGTCCCTTTCCAAGCAGAAATGTAAAAGGGGCATGTAACATCATCCCCATTCAGAAAGAAGATGTGACAGGAGTGCAGCACTAAAAGAATAAGCAGCACAATTCACAAGGCCTTCCTCACCTCTGTCCCTCAGCCACCAGAAACCAGAAGCATTGAGCATATTGTGCGTTACCAGTTGATAAAACACACATATACACACACCGATACCACCAATCCATTGGAACATGTGGTTGTTGCTGTTCGTCAGTTTGTTTTGTGTGGTTTTATTTTTTTTTAAAAACTCTTACTTTAAAAAGAAGCTGCCCTGCAAATTCTGTGCCCTTTTAATTAAAATAGTAGTGGTAATAACACCTGACAGGAGATTGGAATTCTGGTTACGCACTCACCCTTACACTACCTTGGTTGCTGTGGTGGGATATAAATCAAATAAATATATAAAACACACCACATCCATGCTGGTTTTGGGAATGCTGGATAATACTTGCAAAATTTTGGTAAGCTACAGGTTTCCACAGGGTGGATTTCCAGGCAGGTGACTGAAGAGAGTGACTAGCGTGGGAAACCTGGAAGAAGGCTGTTTTAAACTGGGTGGGGTGTTATGGGCTATAGACTACGTACAATCCATGAAAGATTTTAGGAGCCTCACAGACTTGCCTGGGCTCCCCATTGCACCTTCCTGTGCTTTGGAAGATGAAATAAGTTGCCCTCACTTTGCCCACCCTGAGAGCCCCCCACTCATCTTAGATTAGGTTACTCAGGTCGGTCCCAGAACAGTCTATGAAACCATATCAACAGCTGAGAAAAATAGATTTTAGATTTCAAAATTTGCAAGTTTACAAATCCTGGCATGCAATTATATTACATGAGGGAGAAAAGTCATGCCTGCCCCTCACCACCGCCACCGCCCCCCTGCCAGCGGCCTTTCTCACAGCAGGCAAGAAGAGGGGCTGCGGGGGCCTCCCGAGGCCCGCGAGTCCGTCCACGCACAAAGGTGGGCGGGAGCCTTTTCCCCTCGGCGTTGCCTCAGCCGGGGACGCTGGTCCGGGCCCGGCCCCTTTTTGGGGGGGAGGGAAGGCCCGCCTTCGCCTCCACCTCCACCCTCAGCCTCTCATGCTGCTCAACCCCGCCTGGGCCCCATTACCTGGGGCAGGCGCCCTGGCTCCCAGAGGGGCTCCCTCTGTTTTGGCTGCAGGTGTCCAACTCGGGCAGGCTTGGCCCATGGAGATGCGGTGGGGCAGGTAGCAGGAGGGTGGAGTGGGCCGCTTCTCCATGGAGAGAGCCTGCTTGTTGTCACCCTCCTCCGCCGCCTCTCCGCGCCAGCCAGCTCTCCCTCCGTCTCCGTCTCCATCCCTGTCCCCGAGCCACGTTTGCGCTGTGCCAGCAACTCCTTGCTCCCTCCCACCGGAGCGAGCGAGGCGCTACTGCCTTCGGCCGGCCCTGCCCCACCCCACCCCGCTCTGGCATCCCGCGGTCCCGTTTCCCTTCTTCTGCCGGGCAGGCTGTGGAGCCTGCGGCGGCAGCCATGGCCAAGCAGCGGAACAGCTGGGGTAGGTGACCCGCACCGGTGGGGAGCTGAGGCCGCTCCATCGCCCCCGCCGCCGGGCCGGGCTTTCGTCTCCCCTCCAGGTCGAGGAGCCCAGCCAGGCCGGGCGGGGGAGCTGCAGTGGAGCCAGCAGCGGGGAGGCGGAGGAGGCCCAGGGCCTGCCTGCCTGCCAGAGCAGAGCGCTTTCCTGCCCTCCCCTTCCCGCGACTCACCGGCGAGGAGCCGCGCTGGGCCGGTGCTGAGCCACCGGGCCTGGCTGTCTCCACAGCTGGGCCATGCTGGTGCCGCGCCGAGGTGGAGGAGGAGGAGGAGGGCAGCGGGGAAGGCGCAGCGCAGCCAGACCAGGCCAAGCCACCGCTGCCACCACTGCCATCACGGAGCCGCTCCAGAAAGACGCGGCCGGAGCCAGAGGGCAGCACGAGAGGCCGGCAGTGGGGGCGGAGGCTGGCCTTCCCTCCCTCCCTCCCTCCCGAAAGGGCCCAGGCCTGGCCCAGTGTCCCCAGTTGGGGCAACGCTGAGGGGAAAGGCGCCACCCACCCGCCTTTGTGTGTGGACGGAGGAGGAGGCGGGGGGCGGCGGGGAAGGCGCGGTGTGGCCCAACGGGGGTGCCCAGCCCAACCTGCTGCAGGAGCAGCACTCGCCAAGCCGCCGCCGCCATTGCCATCGCGGGGCCACTCCAGAAGGATGCGGCCGGAGCCAGAGGGCAGCATGAGGGACGGGGGCGGGGGTGGGGGAGGAGGCGGGCCTTCCCTCCCTCCCTCCCTCCCTCCCTCTTGAAAGGGGCTGGGCCTGGGCCAGCGTCCCTGGCTGAGGCAACGCTGACAGGAAAAGGCACCCGCCTGCCCGCCTTTGTGTGTGGCGGGGGGGGGGCAGCGGCGGTGAGGTGGTGCGGCGACCCCCGTGAGAGGGTCATTCGACCTCCACAGGGGTCGCGATCCCCGGGTTGAGAACTGCTGTATTAGACTATAGTATTTACGCGGCATTGCCCAGGATTTTATTTTCTCATAGGTAATTCTTTTTAGAAATACTTGAGGAATTACCTTACCTTACCTTAGGGATTATATGCAGTTGAAATACAGAGATTTGAGACCCTGTGTCTCTAATTCCCCAATCTGTCTTGTCCAGTACGTGTAACTTTTCCCCATATTCCCAAGTCCAATCTGTATTCTGAGTTATTAACATACAGAATTTGGGTTCCTGAGGGAATACACTGCCCTCCTTCTTCCTGCTAGACCTCATCTCCATAGCAACCGGCCTGAGTTCTCTGGCTGAGAATTCTGAAGGCCCCTCCTTGACCTGCCAACTCCAGGATTCCATAGAATCTTCACAGTCAGCCAATCTTATGTGGTCTTCTCCTCACACAGCCAATCATGAGGTCTTTGCCTACCTGACACAGACAGACAGACAAACTCACTCACAAACGTTGACTTTTATATAGTAGATAACTGGTATATTACAGGCAGGGGTGAAAGACTGAAAATGTTACAGATAGTGTTCCCCACTGCGGTCTGGAGCAGTCCAGTCCAGAATTCTATGACACTGGTATTCCATATTTTAAAAGCTGACAAAGTAGAATTGCGTCAATCTACAGTGCAAGGAGCGTGCCAGTGCAGTATCTGGAGGATGCTACCCTCTGTGTGTGTCTGCCTATCTCTTGAGATCTTCTAGAGAAGCCCTTCTCTCTGTCCTAGTGTCCCCCCAGGTATATCTGGTGGGAACGCAAGAGAAGGCCTTCTTGGTGGCTGTTCCTAGGCTCTGGAACTCCCTTCCTAGAGAAGTTAAACTGGTGCCTTTTTGCTGTTCTTTTGCGGGCAAGTGAAGACCTTTTTGTTTTGGCAGGCCTTCAAAGGCTGACTGCTCAGGGGGAAACTGTTCACATGCTGGGTTGTTTATATTTGTTGTTATTTTTTGTTTTATCAGCTTTTAATTTTATTAATAGTTTGATTATATTTTAAACTTTTGCATGATGTAAATATTTTAGCTGTATCTGTCTTAACTTTTGTAAGCTGCCCTGTGTCCCAGACTGGGAAAAAAATATTATTATTACCACCATTTTGCAGCGGCAGCAATGACTACATTAGTTCAGCAACTAGTGGCCCCAGCTTCACATCGCTGGACAGCTGTTGCCACTTAAGCTGGATACACAAAAATGACTCAAACACTTTAAATTTAGAACTTTTTAGATGCATTTTTATTGAGTTTAGAAGCTGGAGCCCAGTAGCCAGCAGGAAGTAAGGGAGCCATCAACCAACAATAACCTTTCTGCAGCACCGAGCAGAAGTCCAGTCAATGTTGGCACACTGGCAGTGACAGACGGAATCACCACGGATATCCCAGGAACCACAGGCCATTCCACAAGCGCATCCAGTGGCTGTGTAACCTGTGGGTATAAAAGAGATGACAGAGGAACAGATATCCTAGCATCTGAACCATTGTGATGTGGTTGATACCCACACCTTGCACAGTGGCAATTGAAATACTAACTTCCAGAAAGGATCTGTCAATTCTCAAGCTAAGTAATCAACCAGACTCATGCAGTATATCTTAGCCTGCATATTTATACCATTTATACAAAAACCAAGCAGACATCCCATGAAAATGTGCATGTCTACAGAACACATCCTCTTCTTACCCTCCTCCCCACACACCTCCCACAACTGTTGACTTCCTCGCATCAGAGTTTGTCCCCCAACACAGTAGAATGTCTCACCAGAAGGACAGGAAACATCAGCACCACGGGCTGACACACTTGTGCAAGTTAGTTGGGCCTTCGCCAAAGCTTCAGACACTGTTAAGGTGAGACAAGGGTTTATTATTAACCATACGCTGTTCTTGCTCCAAAAAGAAGTAGATGCTTTCTTTATGCAACCATACAAATATCTAGGACCAATGGGAATATACTCTCATTCTCAAGGAAGCATAGATGTACTCTGTACACATTCACCCACAAAAGAGAAATCTGTTTCAAAGATCTCTGGTTCATGTTTATCCTATTATAGTATCCCATGATCATGTTTCTTTATTGCACATTGCCAGCCTAAGTTTCTTTGGCCTTTTCCATCCTAGCTGTAGCACTAGATGGTCATATATTCCCGGTGCTTATGCCTTCTGAAATGTTTTTATGCAACTCATATATCCTAGCAAAGACACACAATAAGCTCATAGGGATCCTAAGCACAGCCACAGGAGTAGGTAACTGTGGTCCTTCAGATGTTTTTGAGATCCAACTCTCATCAGTTCTTGTTAGCATAACTAATAGAGAGGGATTATAAGAACAGCACTCCAGAACTATCTGGAATCACAATCTTTTATTCCTGTTGAAATGCACAGACTGATCTAAGTTTTGTTCCACTGTACTGTTCTCATGCTAACACAGAATATAACAACTTGGGTAACCAAACGTGTGGCATTGAGACTGACAGCAGTGTCTGTGCAGTGTAATGGTTAGAGCAAAGAATGGCAACCATTTTGGGATATGGATCACACAGATCACAGAATAACACTTTGGGGAACACACAAGTGGATACGGCTGATGAGTTCAGGACACACTCTCAAATGCATTCAGTCATACACACATATATTCAAAATCAGAGTCATAGGGGAAGGCATCCAAATCGACATCAGCAAAAGACAAAAAGCTCTCATTTCCCACAATATAGCTTATGGCTGATCAGCTAGACTGTAGAGAATCGTAGGCAGGGATGTAGGCCAGCCACACAAACAGCAGCCAAAGGTTGTGGGTTGTATTTTAGTGAGTCACAGTGTTAAACTAACAGTGCTGGAAAGATCTAGATTCAAATCTCTGCTCAGCTAGTGACCTTCAGCCAGTTCCTATCTCTCAGTTTCACCAACCTCACAAGGATATTGTGAGGATAAAATAGGTGGAGGAAAACATTGAGTTTCTTGGTGGGAAAAATGGGATAACAATATAACAAATAAAATAAAGGGTAACAAAATGTTGTAACGTTGTGAGCAGAAATTAGTGTCTGTCTAGCAGATCTGGCCATCCTATGAAGAAATGAAAAGAATTTTCCAACAGAGTCACCAGAAACAAGATTAAAGGGTAGGTTTTTCCTGCTTTATCTTCTACCCACCTACAGGCATCTTATGTCATTAACACCTAGAGGGCAGGCAGAAATCTAATTGTTCCTATTTTCACATCCCTACATTTCTAATTTGAGAAAGGCTGCATCTATTACACTGTCTTTGTGACATGACAGCTACTAAAGATGCATAGTATCAGCCGGGAGGGTGGAGGTGAACAGTGATTGAATATATGCTTACTGTAAAGTCTGTGACTCAATAATGATTCCATATAGATCCAGTAATTAATAATCATATATTTATAGCAAGCAGCATGCACAGAGACAATTGAATATAGGATATAAAGTTGAATTCTATTCTTCCTCTCCCTTCAGTAGAAGTTATTTACAGTGTCATTATTAAAATGTGTAGTATTGCAGTATGTGATTTGACCTGAAATTCTCTGTACATTCTCAAATGTAAGTCCCATCTGAAATCAGTGGGCCTTATTCCCACTATTTCTGTCTTATGCTTAAATCCTACATGCAACTACCTGGGAGTCAGCCCCCCTGAACACAGTACGGATAACCTTTGGATAAATATTCATATTATTGCTTTTCTGCAACAATCTTATGTGACAGAAACCATACTTCAAAGAACCTGGTTGTTAGCAGTGGGCTGAAGGAAGCAGCAGCCAACTAGCAGAAGTGTGCCAGCAGAGGGCAAGCACAAGAACCAGAAAGCAGAATTAGAATCTCTCCAATGAGTTATCAGAACCCGGGATCTGACAAGAAGAACTGTGAATCAGTGTGATGGGCTTTTCAGTTCATAATGGATCCAAGATGAGAAATACTTCAATAAATGCACGAACAAACAATAAACAAATGAACTAGCAACAATAAACAAACTAACAACCATATTGCATCAACAACAATATTGTATCAAGGAAACAGCTCTCGTTTTCCAGTTTTCTGATCTGAGCTAGAGGTGGAGGTGGGATCAGGATATTATGGCTCATGCCCTTTTTACTTTATATTAAAGGTAGGAAATATGCTGTTCATGAGTATATGCAAGCCTGCTCCCCATTTCTGCACTCCCCACAGCTCTCCATCACCAAATTTGCTTGGTATGAGAGTGGCAAAAGAACTGTTTTTCCCTTTTGAAATAAGGTGTGGGGGGAGAATGTATCTTGCTCTGAAAATTGATGATACTCCCAGAAGCCTCCCAGAACTAGTGAGTTTCAAAATAGAGCACATGCTTTCCATACATTTTGCTTTAAATGAAGAAACTGGGTTGTTTGCCACAGTCATTGTATCACCAAGCTCTGCTGGCAAGGCAGCAATTACAGCAGTGAGCTGCAATCCCTGGACAAGGTGCCTTCTGCATCACAGATGTTCCTTACTTCTTCTTTACTATGTGAAGATGTCAATCCAAAATGACAATTTTAGTTAGAAAGCTAAGATCCTTCCTTTTCCAAGAAGACATTCTATCATTAGAGGGAGACAGCCCCCCTAAGGAGAAAGTGAGGATTTTTAGAAGGCCAAAGAGACATTGAGTTTCAAGCATGAAAAGGGCTGCAGCCAGCCCCGGACACATATACCTCTGGCATCAACTGTTGCCTTGATCTTTGCATCAATAGCACTATCAATAGTGCAACATGTCTGAGCACTGGAATATTCTGCAGGAATCAGCACAGCAAAGAGCAGGAACAAAATGGCTTTTATCATCTTGGTGGTGCAGAACTCCCTGCAGAGGAAAAGGGAACAGAAACAGGAGAGGAGAAGTCGAGCTCTTCAGAAACGTACAGAAGATTCACAGTATTTATTGGGACTAACTAAAGATCATAGAGATACAACAATGAGCTCATTTTCAAGTTTTACAGGACCCCTCCATGAGCTCAGACTTCTTTCCTCAGCTGGCAGAGGAATATCATCAAAGTGAAAGAAAAACTGAAACATAGTGTAAGACTGACAAGAAGAACGGTATATTTTGATGTATATACTGTTTTCCCCAATGATTGTTTCTTTAGTCAAAAATAGAGATGGGACAAATCTAGAATTTTCCGAATCCAAATCCGGATCTGAATCCATGGAAGGTTCTGGGAATCCATGAATCTCACAAATCTTGAATCTTTCGAATCCTTTTTTTTAAAAAAAGGTTTAAAAAGCAAGGGAAAGAAGGATAATCTTGGGCAAGACACACTCTCTCAGCCTTAACAAAAGCCTAGGCAAAGGCAAACTTCCCTCTGAAGAAATCTGGCCAGGACAATTGTCCTAGTTTTGCCTCAGGATCTCCCCAGACTGAAAATGACATCAAGGCCCTTTCTGCACAGGCAGGAAAATGTGGATTAATCCCACATTTTTCTGCCTGTGTAAACAGGGCCTCATACTAGAGTACAGAGATAATCCAGGTCAAAACTGGCTTTTCTTTGCAGAGCTCCTTATGGCATCCTAAGGTTTGTAGTTTGATGATGCACCAGAACACTTTGGCAGAGAAGGCTGTGAGACCTTGTAAAATGAGAAACTCCAGAACTGTGTCTGAAAGAGGTTTGCAAGTGAGCTATGCAAAGGAATGTTTCAGCTGTCCTTGAAATCTCAAGCCTGTAGCTTCCAGTCAAGTGTTGAACTTAAATATTAAATGTTCAATTTAAATATCTTAGAATACAACCCCCGGTGTAATTTGTGAAATTGTTAGCAAAGGCCATTATTTCTCCAAGAGAAAAATTCACCTACTTGCTGTCTCCCCTTGTGTGTCCAGTCTTCCAAGTTTTCAGGCGTCCTGGTCTCCAACAAATTGTCTGGGTGGTGGATTCGAAAGATTCGGTTTGCCTATTTTGGCACAGGGATTGGGATTCACGAATCTCAAATCCCTGCCAAGGATCTGAGGATTCAGTTGTCCCATTCCTAGTCAAAAACTTCTCCCAGTCACTGTTTTCTCCCCAGATGTATTTTTATAAGTAAAAACTAAGATCAGTCAGCTAAAAAGCTGACATCACAAGGAGGTAATTTAAGATTAATAGCAACTTGTGATATTCTTCAGGGTTTCTGCTTGTGCCTATGGAACATGTTATGTTCTAAGGGATTTGTGATTCCATTGGTCACCGCAGGCAGTGTGCCACTGGTTGAACTACTGGCTAGGCTGCAGAACACCACTGACTCCTGGCCTATTGCTTTCTGGTCTGCCTCAGCTCAGCTGCCTGCTCATTAGAGTGCAACGTGACAACAATAACCACCAGTTTGTCCTTGCTGTGCCTTTGATACTGCAGCAGTCTCAGCTGATTGTACCAAGGCATACAGACCCATCACCTTTTGTAATGAGTACAATCTCAGTTGGAACCAGCATGCTCTAATGGTTTGAGTACTGGACTACAACTCTGGAGACCTGGGTTTGACTCCCCACACTCAGTCATGGAAACCCACTGGGTAACCTGAGACAGTCATTTTCTCTCATCCTCAGAGGAAGGCAAAGACAAACTCCCCTCTGGACAAATTTTGCCAACAAAACTCTGTAACAGGTTCACCTTAGGGTCGCCATAAGGCACACAATGACTGAGAGGCACACAACAACCAGTCTCAGCTAATTAGTCTCCAAAAGGACTTCTTGAATTATCACTGTAAAGCTATGACATCTTTTAGACAGGTCCTTGACTATACTTGCTGGGTCACACCTTTCGCCCACTCCAGGTAGGAATTAAGAGCTACAACAAAGAATAATTCTTGAATGAGATATACTAAAGTAAGTAAAGTAAGTAACAAAACAGCCATTGAAATACATTTGCTCCTTCTGAATGGGTACAGGATTCAATTTTATTTCTGAAAGCATTAAACCCAATGTAATTAACTGCTTCACCAGTGGGATTTGGGGACAGAAGACTGACCAAAACATTATTGTCCATTCAAATGGCAATGCAATGAATTGATTTGGATCATCTATCTGGAAAGCTCAGGATAAAAACGATCTTCACTTTCTGAACAATCATTGGAATGCACTGGGATGTGGCACTAAATCCTCTGAGCAGAAAGGCTCTCGATCACTGTCTTTGAGAATGGTTGTCAAAATGAATTGAAGTCCTTCGCATCTTGTACATCAACCTTCCAACTTCATTATAAAATTTTCAATGGCCATTCTATGTCATTTATTTTAGTATATTCCATCTTGGAATTATGCTCCTCTTTTAGCATTCAGTTACTAATTTCTGCTAAGAGATGTCAGTATCCACATTTTGTTGTTTAAAAAAAAGAATTCATACTCACCTTCTGAAGCAAAGAATTTCTTTCAAAAAGTTTCACTCACTAAGCAAACGAGCTGCCTTTAAATAGAGCAGAGTTATAAAATGTCACATCTGATTGGTTTACTTTTTCAAAAGATTTAACCCTCCCCCCATTACATATACACATCCTGTTCACAAACAAACACCTCAGGGCAACACCTTGCACAATGTTGTGAAGAAATGTCCTTGTTTGCTCAAAATGTATTTCCCAGAACAGGAAGGGGGCTGAGCATACTTGAATTTTTGCACAACTTTTACAGATGAAAATCTCCTGGAATGAAAGGTATTTATCATTTGTAAATATACCCTTAAGAATGGGAAAGTCAAGAAGAAGGGGCTTCCTGGAAGAATAATTGTTTTGTTTGAACCATGATAAAAATTAGATCCTTGTTCTTCATGCAGATTTTCAAGCAATAACACCAATGTTCTTTTAGTCAAGTACCTTCCGTATTCCTGGCAATTAGCAAAGAAAAGTGGTCATCACAAAAAAAAAAAAAAAGCTAGCATTTGCACAGATTACTTTACAACATGGACATACACAAGGAATATTTCTGAAAGACAAAGATGGCTGGATTTGTGGCAAGTGTGTCAACTGGATGATGAATTGCCTGCTTGCTGTGAAGACTGTAGATATTAGAAAGATATAAGGGAGATTACAATAAAGGGCAATTTAAATAAAAGCTGTTGTACCTCTTGAAATACAGGGACATTTACAACAGAGTTTTCACCCAGTGAAATGGACATGCAGAGATTTAAATGTACTAAGGAAGAAAAGTATTTTTCGCAGGACATGCCCACCCTGTAAAAAAAAAAAACAACTCTTCCACTGGACACAAGTGAGTCAAAAATGACTAGAGGAACATTTAGCTTAAAGTATTTGAGAATGTTTCTGATGCAGTTGTTCCTGTTCATGGTTGAAAAAGTTGGACACTGAAGAAAGTTTGTAGGAACATAACCAATTCATTTGAAATGAGATGGTGGAGGAAGGTTCTGTGGATACCATGGACTGCAAACAAAAAAACAAACAAACAGGTTCAAGAACATATCAAGCGTGAACTCTCCTTAGAAGCCATGATGACTAAATTGAAGCTATCATGCTTTGACTCATTAGAATAATTAGAATAATGGCAAAACTCCTTCTTATAATTTAACACCTGTGATCCAGGGATACCTGGAACTGAACAGAACAAGTTCTGTATGTAGACCACGTGAGACACTACTAAGCAATGAACCATACAATTGCCATAGACATAATGCAGATCCCAACTAGATCATCCTTCAATCTTTGTTAGGTATGGGGTAGTGAAAGTCTATCATGAAGATGAGGAGGCAGACAAAAAAGTGAACACAACTGTACCTCACCACGATTGATTCCAGAACAATCCCAAACACCTTTAGACAGTTCCATGAAAACCTACACACTTCTCAGTTACTGAAGGAAGAAGGCCATGAATGCTATGTGTGCTCTTTGTCACACATCAGCACTGAACATAGCGAATTGCTAAATAGCCCTGTTACCCCAGAAGAAGTCAGTGTTGCAATAAAAAGGCTGAAAAATTGTAAATTCCCAAGCCCTTGTAAATTTTACAAGGTGTTTCAGGAAACTCTAAACCCCTATTTAGCTATAGTATTTAATGAAGCCTTAGAAGGAAGATGAATCTCTCATTCATGGGATTCAGCACAATTGTCAGTTTTGAAACCTGGAGGTAACTTGCTCACAGTGTACTCTTACAGACCAATTTCTTTATTAAATGTAGTTATAAACTACTTGCATCATTAATAGCAAAAAGACTTCATTGTTTTATTGTGAAATACATTGCCACGGATCACTCTGTTTTGTGTCAGGTAGATTGTGTGTGCTGTGTTTATAATATAATTAACCAGACAAAGATTACTATTCACCAGCTGTTCACTATTCACTATTCACTATTCACATTAAGAAAGAACTGGAAACCTTCAATACAAAGTTGGATAACATCTCTAAAGAATTAAAACATGTGAACAAAAAGGAGAAGCAAGTAGAAGAGAGAACAACAAAGCTGGAGGCTCAGACCTTGAAAACAGAAAAGAAGACTGATCAATTGGAACGGACAACATTATATATGGATATAAGGAACAGAAATAAATCAATTAAGATAAGGGGGCTGAAAGAAGTGGCCCAGGAAGATCTATACCGAAGATTGACTATACCACTAGCGCAATTCATAGGCTGGGTACCTGAACAATTAGATTTAGAAATTGACAGAGCCTTCCGAATTAATTCAGCGGTGGCAAAGCGAAAGAATATACCATGTGACATCGTGGTATATTTCTTGCGGGAAAGAGTTAAGGACCTGGTTCTACAATGCAGTTACACGAAGAAGCTGTGGTGGAAGACTCTGAAGTGAAAATATTTAAAGATGTCCATCCAGCCCTACTCAAAAGAAGAAGGGAGTACAGCTTTGTGACTCAAATGTTGAGACAATACGGAATAAGATATGTGTCGGGAAAAATGGAAGGAATATCCTTTATGTGGAGGCAGAAAAGATTTGTCCTGAATACAATTACGAAGGCAAGAGAGTTTTGGAGAAAATATAAAGAAGATTTAAATAAAACAGAAGGAATAAGACAAGAACTAGAAGAAGAGAAAGGAAAAGAATAGGTTCAAACTGCACAAGGATCAGAGATAAGATCAAGAAAAGAACAAATGAAACAGGAATGGCAAAAATACGGAAAGAAGAAGAATTAGAAAGAAATCAGGAGGAAGAGGAGGAAGAGGGAGAAGGTGAAGAAGAAAAAGAAGGCAGAGAAGAATCCAACTCAATACAAGACTTAGAAATAGAAGATTTGGGAGAAGAAGGAACAGAAGAAACCGAATAGCACATTAAGAAATTAATATAAGAACTGAAATAAAATGAAATTAAGATTTTTATCCTGGAATGTTCAGGGTATGAATTCTCCCCCAAAGAGAAAATGTATTTTCCACCAATTAGAGAAATTAAATGTAGATGTCATAGCAATCCAAGAGACACACATTAGAGTTAAAGATTTAAGCTACATTAAGAATCCCAAATTATGACAAAGTTTTTCATCTTCAATTAATAAAAAGAAAAAAGGGGTAACGGTATATGTCAGGAAAAACAGGGTGTCAGCCAAAGCAAGCTGACCCCAAATCTCCATGCCTGGAGAAAAAATGCCAGCACACACAGCTTCATTGGCTAAGTCTAACAGTCTTTATTGGAGTTACATGTTCAAAGGAGCAAGGAAAAAGATAGAAGAAACATACAGGGCACTCACACCCCTTACATATGGTATTAGGTAAACAGACAGACATCATGAGTTTCACACAGGAAGGCATAATACAATTCCCGTGAGAACTACTGTAACCTAGGTGCAGACTAAACACGCTACCTATCAGCAGAGCCTCTGTCTCTTCCCAGTGCCTACAGCTTGCAGCTGGTGACCTTGATGAGAAATAGCAACAGGGCAGGAGCTCATCACTCTTTAACACTCCCCTACCGGTTACGAAGCTGCATTGCATGTTGAGCAGGATTCAGCACTCCCAACATGTTTAACATTTGAGCATGAACAATTGCAGACAAAGGCCTGGTACAAACATCAGCCACATTTTCTTGAGAGGACACATTGTACAAATCAATCAGTTTATCTTGAATACACTGTTTTACATTTTGAAACTTGATGTCAACATGTTTTGAACGAGCCTTCACCTGTTCACTTTTAGCCATTTGTGTACATGCTTGGGAATCACAATACACAGGGACAGGCTTTTTTATTGACACATGGAGATCTTTGAGTAACTGCATAAACCACACCAACTCATTACACAAAGCAGACAGTCTTGCATACTCTGCTTCAGCAGTGGAAGTTGCAACTGTACTCTGTTTTTTTGCTTTCCAATCGATTACAGTTTCACTGTACTTCACAACACAACCTGATGTGCTTTTGCGATCTGCCACATCCTCGGCAAAATCGCTATCAGAGTAACACACGAGTTCTGGCACTTGTACAGGAGTTATACACAAATAGTAATCTACAATCCCTTTAAGATACCTCAGGACTCTTTTGACACCTTGCCAATGGTATTGGGTGGGTTGGGCACTTGCTCTTGCCAGAATGTTGACACTCAGGGCAATGTCAGGCCGGCTAGCCCCAGCTACAAAGAGAAGACTCCCAACAATAGACTGATACAACTTTACATCTGGAAATAACTCATCACTGACATGTTTTGTGAACCCTGGAACCATTGGCATTTTTACAGCCTTGCAGTCAGACATATTACATTTTTCCAGCAAGTTTTCAATCTTTCATTTCTGACTCAGCAGAAAACCACCCTTGGCTCTCTGTATTTCTACTCCAAGGTAATTTTGAACAGGCCCCAGATTCTTGATCTGAAATTTCCTGCCCAGTTCACTGGTAAACATTTGCATCTGTTTTTGTGTACCACAGATCATCCACAGATCATCCACATAGGCCAAAAGTATTTCTAAATCCTCCCCTTTGCCTCTGACATATACACAGGGATCAGCAACACTTTGCTTAAACCCATAATCCTGCAAAGCATTGTCTAAACAAATGTTCCAACAACGAGCAGATTGTTTCAACCCGTACAAAGCACGTTGTAGACAACAAACAAGGTTTTTTCCCCCTCAACCACAAAACCATCAGGTTGTACCATGTATACTTCCTCATGCAGGTCAGCATTGAGGTAGGCTGTGGTGATGTCAAAATGTGTGACCAGGGACCCTCTCAGCCCTGCAATGGCTAAAGCTAGCCGAATGGACTGCATTTTGACTGTTGTGGCAAAAGTTTCATCGTAAGTTTTTTCATCTTGACTGAACCCCCTAGCAACTAACCTCGCTTTGGGTTTGACCTGCCCATCAGCTGTGGTTTTCAACTTTTACTCCCACCTGCAGCCAATAGGAGTGACACCCTTTGGTAACTCACACAGAGAATAAACATTGTGTTGTGCAATGGAATCAATTTCACTTTGCATTGCTTCCCACCATGGTTTTGCTTCCTCTTCGGGCATACTGAGGACATCAGCAAAAGAATTGGGCTCACAATTTACCATACACAGACGCACAGACAACGATGAGTAGGGGGAATAGCGCTTGGGCGGTTTGCCTTTTGTCTTCCTCTCTGACCTTCTTGGTACAGGCAGATCTTTCTCATCTGCACTGCGGGACCTCTTAACAGCCCTTTTCTGTTCCTCCTCATCCCGTGGAGCCATCTCCTGCCTGGCAGCTCTCCTCCTCTGTGCCTCCCCCTCCACAGGCTCAGCTTTAACCCCGGATGGGCCAGGAGCAGAGTCAGGAGGCTGTTCCAGTGCAAGAGACCCACTAGAGACAGTGAGGAAGATTTCAGACTTGCTTGCACACGCGACCAGTTGGCATGTTCTTCAAAAGAAGCATTTCTGGACACCAGACAATTCTTTCCCCCAGCAAAGAAACAATACCCTTTGCAGTTGGCAGCATAGCCCATGAACCTCAAACGTTGGGCTTTTGGCTCCCCTTTTTGTCTCTGGCTTTTAGGAATGTGCACCCAGGCAAAACTGCCAAAAACTCTCATGTGAGCAATCAAAGGCTGCTTGCCAAACAGACGCTCATAAGGAGTTGTCTGGAACACAGAACTCCAAAGCCTGTTGTGAATGTAGCAAGCAGTCAGCATTGCCTCCCCGCAAAAACTCAGAGGCAGATCTGCATCACAGAGCAAACTGTGCATGAAAGTCTGCAAAACACCTCCATGTCTCTCAGCAACCCCATTTTGGAAACTAGAATAAGCAGCAGTGGTTCTATGCACAATACCCTTGGAATTAAACCACTTTTGCATGCTCTCAGACAGAAATTCTGCTCCTCTGTCCAATTGTAGAGCCTTCATAGGACAACCAAACTGCCTCTCCACATAGGCACACCAGTTTTTGAGTATTTGACACACTTCAGACTTTTGCTTCAGCAAATAACGCCACGTGTACCTGCTGAAATCGTCTACGAGCAAAACACAGAACCGTGCGCCCACCAGAGATTGTTGACTCATTGCACCAATGATATCACAAAGCACAAGCTGGAAAGGAGCATTAGAAACTCGTGTACTGAACCTGGGGGCAAGAAGCTGTTTTGATTTTGACTGTTTACAAACAGCACAGTCAAGGAACACATCACAGGACTTTAGAGAACACCCCTTACAGCTCCCAGCTAACTTTTTCAACACAGAAAAACTAGCATGCCCCATCCTCCGATGGAGTAGGTGAACGCACTCAATATGTTGTGGTTTGTTGTCAAAAACAGCACAAACACTGTGGTGGGGTTTCAGCTGGTACAATTTGTCTGACAATTCAGCCACTGCACACACAGCGCCACCCTTTAGCACTTTGCCCAGCTTTCTGGTGAACACCACTTCAAAACCATGCTCTGTCAGTTCTGACACAGAGAGCAGACAGAAATCAAGTGAGGGCACAAATAACACATTGTATAGACACATATTAAGAGCTGGAACAAAAGCTTTGCCTTCTCCATGTACTTTTGCTTTGGCCTCATCAGCCAGTGACACAGTGGAGGCACTGGCAAGGTTGAGGCACTCAAACAAACTCTCAGAGTTCACCAAATGTTGAGAACAACCACAACCAGAGATGCAATTAAGAATTTAAAAGAAGGGAAAGCTCCTGGCCCAGATGGATTCACAGTGGCATATTATAAAGCATTTCAAGATTTATTAACACCCCTCCTAGTCCAAGTAACAAATTCTATTAAAAATCAGGAATTACCAAATTCATGGAAAGACTCAAATATCACACTGATTTTGAAAGAAGGAAAAGATAGGCAGGATAAGAAAAGTTATAGACCAATTTCGTTATTAAATATTGACTATAAAATCTTTACATCAATATTAGCTGAAAGATTAAAGAGAATATTGTTAAAATGGGTTCATGAAGATCAAAATGGTTCTTTGTCGGGTAGATATTTGAAAAATAATATAAGGATAATTATAGATATAATAGAATATTATCAGAAGTTTTTGGAATTTTATATTTGAAGTAATGAACACGATAGGAGTCAGAGAAAGATATAAAGGGTGGATAAAAGTGATTTACGAGGATCAAAAAGCTTGCTTAATAATTAATGGAGAAAAATCTAAACCTTTTAAGATAAATAAAGGTACGAGGCAGGGGTGCCCCCTTTCTCCATTACTTTTTATCATGTGCTTAGAAATTTTAAACATTAAAATTAGAAATAATAAGGAGATACGAGGAAAGAGAATAGAAGATTATGAATTCAAAATGCAGGTATTCGCGGATGATATGGTAATAATTTTAGAAGATCCAATTAATAGTATCAAATCCCTAATGGAAACTTTGAAAGAATTTGGTCAGGTAGCCGGATTAAGGATTAATAAAGATAAGTCACTGATGATTACAAACAATATTACACAAAAAAAAAAGAAGTAAAATTAATGAGGTGTTCAGGTTTTAGAATAACAAATAAATTAAGATATTTGGGTATAATGATAACTAAAAACAATTCAGAGTTATTCGAGAATAATTATAAAAAATTATGGAAGGAAATACAGGAAGATTTGAGAAAATGGAAGAACTTACATTTATCTTTACTAGGGAGAATTTCTGCCATAAAAATGAATATATTACCAAAAATATTGTTCCTCTTTCAAAATTTACCTATAATATTGAGCGACAAACCATTTAAAAGTTGGGAACAAGATTTAAGCAAATTTATATGGAATGGAAGGAAACCTAGAATTAAAGGGAAATACCTAAAAGACACTAAGAGAAAGGTGGGTTAAACATGCCAGATTTGAAATTGTATTACGAAGCCTCCACTTTACTTTGGATGAAAGAGTGGATCTCATTAGAGAACGTAAAATTATTAAATTTGGAAGGCTTTAATTTATATAACGGATGGCATGCATATATCTGGTATGACAAATACAAAAGCAATAAGATATTTACAGACTATTACGTTAGAAATGCAATTTTAAGGATTTGGCTAAAAATTAGGAAAAAGCTGTATCTAAAATTACCATACTGGACTTCACGAAGCATTTTTTAAATTTGAGAAAGTAAGAATGAAAGAGTGGACAACATACAAAGATATACTTAAAAAAGAAGGGGCTAATATTAGATTAAAAACCAGGGAAGAATTGATGAGGGAAGGCTATTCAACACATTGGTTGTTGCATAGACAATTAGTGGAAAAATATAAGGAGGACATAAAAGAGAAAGGAATATCTCTGGAAGATACGGAATTTGATATGATAATGAAACCAGAGGTAAAACGGCCCCTGAGCAAAATCTATAAAATGCTTTTAAATTTAGAATTAGAGAAAGAGATAGTTAAAACCAATATGATAAAATGGGCTCAAGAAATAGGTCACCCAATAACTTTAAAACAATGACAAAACACTTGAAAAATTAACCAAGAGTTCACAAGAAGCTATAATTTAAAAGAAAATTTCTTTAAGATGTATTATAGATGGTACCTAACCCCAGTTCGAATTTCCAAGATGCACAAAAATAAGGGAGCAACTACTTGCTGGAAATGCCAGGAGGTAGGTTCTTTTTTTCATATGTGGTGGCGTTGCAAAAAAGCTAAAGATTTTGGTCACAAATACATAATCAGATAGAAAAATTTCTTAAGATTAAATTTGTAATGTCCCCAGAGATTTATCTCCTGAACATTTTGGAAGGGATAGATGTGGAAGTTAGGAGGAAATTTTCTAGAATACTTTGCTATATGATTTACACTGCAAGGATCATATTTGCAAAATACTGGAAAGCCGAGGATATACCACCTGTGGAAGACTGGATACATAAAATTTATGAATTTGCAGAAATGGATAAATTAACTTTAATGTTACAGAACAAATCGGGGGGGGGGGATTTACGCAAGAATGGGAAATATTGAAGCCAATGTGGGAAGAAGAATGGGGAGAGTATGCCTTGATAAGTATGTATGGTTAATTTTAATTACTCTTATTAGAAGGAAGAGAATTTAGGATGGAATAGATTAAGAAATAGAGATAGGGAGTAAATTAATAATATTGGAGTAGGTCTAAGTAAGTAAGCAGGTAAGGGTAAATTAAGACGTATGAAAAAGGATAGATTAAAATGGCTTATCTGGATTAGAAAACTGGGTAAGAGAAATTATAATAAACTATTATGTAGTTAAGCAGGAAGAATGGGGGGGGAAATAAAAAAAATAGGTAAGTTAAGAGGTAGATTACATATAGAAGGAGAATAGGTAGTAGTAGAGTGGAAGCAGATAAAGTGGTAAAAGTAAGAGTAAAAATAAGGTTGAACAGGAGGACAGGAGAAGATGTAAGTGATACCCAATGGACATTTCAAAGAAGTCAATGTATGGTTGTATGTTCGATAGAAGGTGGAAGAAGATCAGGTTAAGTACGAAGGTTTGTATGTTGAGATGTATGGTTTAGTATGTGTTTAGTTATTATCACCTTAGCCCTTAGAGGGCGACGCATGATTATTATGGATTATAAGGTGCATGTATGTATGTATATATGTAGTAGCATATATGTAGTAGATGTAGAATTGTTTCTGTGTTGGTAAGGAATATGCATTTGTATGCATTTTGATGTATTGTTTTGGTATGGGGTATGGGGTATATGTTTGAGTATGTAAGAATTTAATGTATTAATGTATTAATAAAATTTATTTTTAATAAAAAAAAAGAAACTGTCCGTTTAGCAAAGGTTTCAAAGTTGAGGGAGGGGAAACACATTTGATTAACATGTATGCCAGGTGAGAATATTACTGTTCCTAAGAAACCCAGAAACTGCTCTGCCATTTTTTAAACAGACTCTTGATACCTATGGGCTATATGCTGGTTTTAGGGTTAACTACAGCAAGTCCAGATTACTCCCTGTTAATGTGTCTCTAGAGATACAGCATGAGGTACAAAGCCTGTCTAATTTATTCCTGCAATTTTCTTGTTTGAAATACCTTGGCATAATCATAACTAGAGTGGTTGCAATTGGCAATGAAAAATTATAAACTCCTTGATAAATGATTGAAGATAAAACTCACCCAGTGAAAGCACCTGAATTTATCTTTGCTAGTGAAACTGGCTCTGATTAAAATATTCTCCCCTACATTTTTGTTTCAGATGCCTCCTTTGCTCCAGATTAAAAAAACAAAACGAAATCCAAGGCAGATGCAAATTGAAAATCTCGTAAGAAATCAAAAGAAGTTAAGATTTATTAATTCAGTAAAATACACACAGGCCCTTACTGCATGAACCTGTCATACTCCCAGAGCAACAAATTGTTCCTGATCCAGGATCCGTGCTAGTGCACAATTGAAGTGGATGTGAAGTTTCGGGTCAGGCCTGATGACCACAAGGAGTGGGGGAAAGCAGAAAATTGACTTGGCAGATGCAATCTTTCTCTGTGCTTCATGAAAACAATAGAACTCTGTAAATGCTGACTTGTAATCTTGCTTTCCCTTTGAAGTAGAAATATTAGGTGCGCAGCAGAACAGCTCATTGTTCATTGTATGGGAAAAACACCACATGTATGACACATTTGTTGAAATGTATAAAGGCTTGGACAATCTAAGACGCGGGGCCGGTTTTCTTTGGGAGTGATCCTAACCCGGTGCAGCTTGCTAGCAAGAAGAAATAATAAAAAGAAAATCTTTTTTTCAAACCGAGGTCTGATCTCTGACTTGCCACTTTACAGTGTCGTCACTAACCAGCTGCTTTCATGTTCCCATGCGCTGGAAATCTACCCTTTTTCAATTCCTGAAAAAAATCCCTTTCTTGCCACAGTCTCTGCCATTTCCAACACAGAAGTCCTCTAAAATACTTACATCTTGAAAGGAAAAATGTTGGGAAGCAAATTAGTTGCAGTCAGCTGCACCTCCATTACTCCTTGTTCATCCCTCTGGTGACTCTACCCTCCATCTTGCTAGTTCTCACGGACATCACCCACCATTGCCCTCACCATTTCTTGCCTAGAGTCCTGCAGTTTTCTTTCTGGTCTTCCATTGTCTTCCTTTTGTGCTCCAAAACACTGCTGCTAAATTACCTGTTGTTATTACCATGTGACGCTTTTTACATCTCCACAGTGCTACCTGTTACTCTGTAAACTGGGGGTCCCGGGAGGGGCACCCAATCACCAAAACAAACAAGCAAAGATGGGGAAATTAGCTGGAGCACCCTCTTGGGTAACGAGAGGCAGGGCAACGCAGCAAGATCTTTTATCCTATGTATATCGGTTCAGGTCAGTGAGGAGTCAAGCAGTTTCAAAATACTAACAGTTTTTATTAAACAAAAATAATAAAAACTCAAGCACACTCCTAACTAGAAAGGAAAGAAAGAGAATTTGGGGAATGGGCAATACGCCACCTGTCCGAAGTCCTGGAGACACCAACTGAAGAGGAAGAAACCCGGCGTGGAGACCGAGGGGAATCTGCTGAGCCAAGCGACAGGAAGGTGATCCGGTGAGAGTGATTCAGCAAGAGTTTAAGTGATTTCAGCAAAGTCTAAGTGATTTCAGCAAAGTCCAGCGAGAGTTCCAAAGAGCTCTCAGAACGGGGCATCTTTTATAGGGGAAAGAACGACCGCAGGCTAGTCTGGTCTTTGCAGGAGAACAATAAGTTTTGGGCTGGAGACAAAGCCTCTGAAAGGTCAGGATTTACATGATTGAATTATGAGCCGGATTGACAATGGCATAGCTGATATGTAGATGCGACTAGCTTGGCTGTTAAGTGCCTGGCTAGAGTCCTTTTGTTTTTTTAATCAAGGTGTTTGTGTCGGGTGGCTTCCCCCTGAAGCGGAACTGGCTATATCTGGTACTTTTGATGAGAATACAAGTATCACCCATACCTAGCTTCGCGCTTGTTCGGCGGAGCCTCACACACACTTAGCTGGTGGCGGGAAAAAGGGCCGAATTATGATATCAAAATGATATCTTTAGTTCACCAAAGACCAGAAAAGATTGCCACGGTAACACACCTGTGCATAGTACCCCTGCACACTCCCACAACTGTTAAAGCAGCTGCACACTGACCTACTGCTGCAGCATTGCAGTGGCTTTATAGTACTGTAGCTTCTTCCACTATGGTACCATAGAATTTCACTTCTGGGAAGGACTTGCTGCTGACTTGTGGATAGGGCTGCATTGTTTAACCACAGATTGCACCATTTCTGTGAACACCATCTAATTTTCAGTAATGCAAAGGAAAACAACAGAAGAGAGGCACTCTTCACTTGAATGAGCCTTCTTGCCAAGATCAGTTCTATATTAGAATTATAAAATCACTGTATGATGTATGAAAATTCTCTTAGAGAAACATTGCACTTCAATCAGCCACAGATAGTTTAAAGCTTTTGTGCGTGTAGTTTCTTGGCTTGCAGATACCAGCCCATTATATGAGAGGCAATGTTCTTCTCCCATGGTGTTATTTTAGTGACATGGCATCTGCATATTAAAAGGCCAACAAGATACACAATGTTCCTCTATCTGTGGTGAAGAGCACTGTACAGAGAAAAAGCCTGTTGTGTACGGTAAGCACATAAGCAAAACCACCCTTCTGTTTGAAAGGCGGAGCAAGGACTATACAAAGACATATTCCTAAAACCCAGTTCCAAAACAGTTGTCTTCATTGCATTTGATATCTTCCTGTCTAGGCAACAGGGATGTCACCTAGCATGAGGAAGTGCGAGGCCACGGCCTACTCAGATTTTGCATTTCCTGAAAGAGCACCACATGCTATTTACTGCCTCGCTTACCATTGTAACTTAGCCAGCTTTGTCTGGGCATTTTAACTTCGGAGAGGGGTGCCATCTACCACTCCACCTCAGGCACCAAAATGTTTCTGAGAGGCCTTTGAGAGTGGAAAACGAAGGTTGGCCTTCAGAGTCAATAGGCAGCACTGATACTCTGGTGCCCAGACTTCTTTATATTAGCGAACATTTCGCTGTGTTGAGGGAAAACGAGCGCCACGACAAATGTTCTTGAGAATACTAACAGTAAGCGGCATTAGAGATTAATATCGTACACGATAATGACAGCTCGAACTGAATATGCCAAATAGTGGAAGTCTCAGCAAATACCCACAATTGAACAGTGGTGGGGGACATTTATTGAGAATAGAAATGCAGATATTGTTTCTCAAGGATTAAAGGCGAAAGCAGACGATCAGATAAAAGCAGAATGGCAAACTGTAATGGGTAATTGCTGGGAACTGCCAAGTGAGAATGTCTGAATTATGGTTGAAATTAAAGAGGAATAACTCATAACAGGAATTGATGAGAGAAATGCACCATCAAGCACGCAAGATGAACATAGAATTGTGAGGCATAATTTTTTATATGTGAGTAGTTATCTAGAAAGTGAAAACTACGTCAGAGTGGAAGAACAAAAACATTACATGTAAAAGTAGAACTTGAGATGATGTTTTTTATTTGTGAAACTTAGTAAAATTATTTGAAAGAAACATAAATGGGTCGAAGGGAGCAGCGACTGCCCATTCCTCCACGGCACCTGCGCTCACTGCGCGCTTGAAGGGCGCGCCGGTGCAGCGCCCAGTTACCGCCCTTACAGCCTGGCGCCAACGCAGCAGCTGTCGCTCCCGAGTGCTTAAGCTTGTCGCCCAACCCTGCGCACTGAGCTCCACGAAGCTTCCTTCCAAGCAGGAACGAGAGGACTCAAGCCTGGGCTCAGCGGGGACGGACGCGCTGCTTCGAAGCAACTTCGCAAGCTCCCCAAAGCCCGCCTCGGCCTCACGCCACGCGCGCCTTTGAGGAGGCCCGTCGGCGCAAAGGGAGCGTCTCCGCGCGCGGGCGGGCTGAGAAGGGGCGAGTCCCGTCGCCGGCCCCGCCCGCCTCCAGACGCGGAAGCGGCAGCCTCCGGGGCGGCAGGAGCTGAAGTGGGACTTCGGGGCCATGGCGCCGACGGGACTCAAGGCGGTCGTGGGCGAGAGTGAGTGCGGACGGGGGGGGCGGCGGCGGCGGCGGCGGCGGCGGCCGGGCCCGCGCCGCTTGCGGGCGCAGTACGCGCCAGCGGTCCTGGGCGGGAGTCGGGGGATCGCGGGCTTCACAGCGGAAGAGGGAGAAGGACGAACGCTCCCCCGCAGCGTATCAAAGGGAACCGTACGCCTCCCGCGAGAGGAACCGTATTTGTCTTGAGGGGAATACCAGCTACCTCTCCTCTTTCGCTCGGCTCCACCCGCGGCACTTTGCGTCGTGTCTTCCGGGGGAGGGGAGACAACAGGACAGGTTTCTAGGCTTCTCGAGCGCGGCCGCAGGTGCCTCCCCGATAGGAGCAGGCGGGCAGAGGGGGAGGGGCCGGCGAGGTGCCCCGCCCCTCGTTTCCCGCCCCGGGGTCGGCTTCCTCCCGAGGGCGTTTCGGAGGCCAGTGGGTCGTGGGTGGGGGTGTGGATTTCAGCACTGGCATTTTAAAGTTCTTCATAAATTTTCCTGCGTGTTGCATTTTTACAGATATCATCCTTTTATGCTGAATTAACTAAACAGGTGTTACTAATACAATCCCATAGTTGCAAATCAGAACTTGGGTGTTTTCATGATGCGCTTTGTCCATCTTTGATTGGCCCAATGAAGGTATCGCTGTTTTGTGGATTTTGGATGTAGTTGTAACTTATGTGTTAGAATCTCACCTATCCAAGTGATGCTTTGGGGAAAAAAGGAATTTTAAGGAGAGTTGACAGTGTCATTGCCACATTTTTCTTGGGATCTCTTTAACCCCATCCTTAAGCAGCATAGTGTCTTAAAGACTTTTCTTTCTCTTTTTCTTTGCTTTTCTTTGTCTGTAGTGTAAGGGTTCTTCCTTTTTGCCATTCTCTGCTGAACTGCTGTGTTTCTTCTTGATGATGATGTTTTAGAATTCAAACATTTCAAAATTTACCACCTCTTCTTTTTTCAAGGCTTCATTTTCTTCATCATGTCATGCTGTGTTATTTACTTTAACCTGTATGATACCCAGGATTGTTTGTTAATTTGGGTTAAACTTGCCAGCATTCTGCTTCAGCTGTAGCACTCAGAACTGAACAGTTTAATCCCCATCTTAGCACCATGGTTGTAGCTGTCAGTTTCTGTGCCTTTATGGAAACAGATGGTATGCTGGAAAATTTAGCAAATTGTAAAAGGCGGAGCATCATGGAGCACGGACTGCCCAGGAATGCTGTTTATTTCACATTCACGTGACAGAGTTACTTTGGATTGCTTGCCCATGCACACCTGTGCTTAAACTGAAAGTTTGAACAGCTTTTCTGTTTAAGACTGAGGCCACGTAAAGTAGCTCTAAGTTCTTGATTTCTTGCTTCATTTTTTTTACTTGCCTCTGTCCCAAAGTTACACCAGGCTGGTGATACAAAACCAGTTAGTTTATCATGCTAATGTTATATAAACTATCCAGAGTAAGGTGTGTCTAAAAGAAATGAATGTGAGTTTGTTCTGTGAAAGAAGGTGAAAAACCAACTTGAACTTTCAGTTGGTACTATCCCTGTTGTGCTAAGTGACTAAGTTCTAGGGTGGGAGAGGGTGTCTTGATTCCTAATCATAAAGCAGCTGAGATTATTGTTAAGATCTAGTAAGAACAAAATGCATGGATCTCAACTCTGATGCCTAAAGACTTGAACCTTGTTTTCCCAATTGTGCTGCTTTCTTGAGGTCTTTGTTTACTGGGTTGTTTACAGAGCGAGCCTAATGTTCAAGATTAGAATGGGGCAGATAAATGTCTCTACAAACTATGCCCCCCTTCAGAAAGCATACCATCTACCCAGAATAATAGCCTGGCAAACAGCAGACCCCAAAGGAGCATGTTCAGGGATAGGGCATAGGTGGAATTTTGGTCAACCTTGGAAACAGGGTCCTTGGCCTTGACTGGTGTAAGCAGAAGGACAAGCCGACTGCCAGAGAAAAAACAGCTTGTCTCCCCTTCTTCCTTCTGCAGTGGCCAGCACAACCAAGGAAGACTTTGGAAGAAGTAGCAGTTTCTCTACTTTGCACCTCTCTCCCTCACACATTAATTTTATTCTAATTATCCAATTTATTCACATATGCATTATATTGGCCGATATCAGATCTACGATACAAAATTACAAGGACTTGTATTTTGTCTGTTGTCACTGTGTTCTGTACATAATGTAACTGTTGGACATGGTTTAATGTAAATGTGATGTGCCTGATAAGGAAGTGATAATCTGCTCTTTGCTGCTGCTCCTGTTTTGGGATCCCTGCAAACCTTGGGACAACTTCTTCAGGCCTGTATGTAACCAAATTAAATAAGAAAAAAAGGAAAGAAAGACCGACCAAAGAGTTGCTGTTTTATTGAAACAGGCTGATCTAATTAAAATCCTCCCTTGGGAAAAAGGGGGAAATGTCTCAGGTTAGGTCACCTATTACTACTGGCACTAGCAGTCCTCTTAATTGTTAATGTTTTACAACAATTTGTTGTGGTTGGTGTCATAACACTGCTGTGCGATACCATGCTGTTATTGCCCTTCTGCAAAACTGGGCTTGAGGCCGAGTGAGAGAAATTTACAGAAGGCCACACAATGAATCCATAGCAAATATGGGGCTTTGCTTTGAGAACTCGAGCCCCTAAGAGTAAAATCCAGTATTCCAAGGGCAATGTGGGAAAAGAACTATTTTGGTTTGTTGTAATTCTTTTGAATGTGAGAGCAAATCCAGCTGGCCTTCCACATTCACTACGGTTAGGGGTGCAGGACCCATGCAAAAGTGGAAAAGTTACCAATGTCAGCATGCATGTGTGTGTCTGTGGAAGGGGGCTGAGGCATGGTGGGAAGAACAGGCATCCAGGGCACCAAACCAGGTCAGGGAGCGGGGTGGGTTGCCATGATGGCCCTATACTTCCTCTCTCACCTGTCTCCTTGGGTTGAGGGGCATTGGGAGAGAGTTTGTACTGCTGAGAAATTAGGTTTGCAATCCATCCTTAGCTGCCCAGGCAGTGGCTGGTAGAGGAGGAGGACCAGAGGGAGGTTTTCAAAAGGCTGCTTGGCCTGCTTGGAGCTGCCAAGAGGGAAATTCCCCCAGAAAAGAAGCACATGAAATCTGTGAAAGTCAGATCTGTAAATATGGAAGGCCAATAGTACATGCATAATTCTTGCACCCTGCAAAAGTGGTAATAATAGATGCAGGTGGTTTAAGTGGAGGTCTTATAAGGTTGTGTCCCTTCCTCCTGTTCACAAAAATGCGAAAATCAGCCTGTAATACTCTTGAGGGGAAAAATCTAATGGCAGAACAGGATTTCACAATGACAAAATTGGAAAGAAACAAATAATTAAAATAAGGCTGTGGACTAACGTGAAGTTGAATAATCACCAGCCTTTTAACCAACTGATGTTCTGAAATCATGTCTTTCCTTTACATGTAATGCTGAAGTATTCATGCTGCTAGTTAACATACTTGCTGCATGAAGTGTGAATTGGCTGTGATTTGAGAGCAAAGCACTTGGTGTCAGGAGCCAGTACTATCTGGACTGCCTGCAGATTTCTTTTAAAGAAATGGTTTTAAAGGTCTCCCTTTTTCCCCTGCTGAAATTTTAAGTCAGAAATAGGAGGGGGCAAACAGACTCTAGTTTTGTCAGTTAAGTCATTATTTCTCTTCGCAATAGCAGGAGTTCTATAAAGAGCCATCAATGTCATTTAATATTGTTTCCAGAAGCAGTAACCACTAAATCCTCAAAGATAACTCTTCCAAAAGACCTTGAGGATACTTCTTAGTCTTCAGCACTTCAAGAAAAGAAGTTGTTGGTCTTCTGCTATCTATGGCCTTCCATTAAAAGATAATGGTACGCTGATAAAGTTGTTAAGCAGGACAGTGAACACAAACAAGGTTAACTAACCCTCTTCATTCACGTTTCAGAAAAATTGTAGAATATGAAGGAACTCAGAAAACAGAGTGTTTGGTGTAAAAAGTGACAATTTCAGAGAGATTTAGAAAATGTGTTCCACACTGCAATGTGTGATCTTGATATACGTAGCTGAGCAGTTATGGAATAGCTTCCTGACTTGCTTCCCATTATTTTTTATGCTGCGAAGAGATGCAGCAATTTGTCAAGCTTTTATCTGTGCTGCTCTTATCCGGTGATTATCTTTTGCTTTTACTTTTTCCCCTAAAAACTCAGTGTAACAAATTTCAGAAGAATTACTGTTTTCACACTACATCCCCAAGCACAGTCTGAACATAAGGAAGGACAGTGGGCTTGTACTCCCTCCTCCTGTCCTGCATGTATTTGATTGGAAAGTCTGAGAGTGACCTGTGTAACTTCTAAAACTTTGTACATAGGTTCTTCATGGTGTTGGGGGCCCCAAGGTAGTCCTACTCTCTGCTCCATGTGTTCTTTTTAGAAGTTCTGAGAAAAGCTTATACCTTGGGCAGCAAGGACGCAAGACAGACTGCAGCGTTCTAGAGTAGAGGAATCATGTGGCCCTCCAGGTGTTGTTGGACATTCAGTCTGGGCAGCCCTAGCCAGCACAGCCAAGGCTGAGGGGTGCTAGGAGTAGTAGTCCAATGACATCTGGAGAGACACATGATTCCCACCCTTGTGCTAGAGACTTAAGTAGGTTATTGCTGCATGTGGTTTCTGTAGGTGGTGGCCTACTGTATCAGCAGACTCTGCACAAGGCAGGGAAAATACCTCCCCGTCAACACTTTCCACCTATAGAAGTTGGCTGTACTGGCACTTAAATCTCCCTTTGACATAGATGATGTGACAGGAGTATCTTCCATCACACTTGGCAGCAGAAGGCTGACTGAGAGAGTGCAGGACAATCTACTTGGGATACATAGTTCTGTGTTCCAAGTATAGTTAGGGGATTGCTGCTGCTCTCCCTTCCCCCAATACTCTCCTTCCACACGCACCTCAGGATTTGCCACCTGAGACAGTACCATTCTCTGCATACTAGTAGGGCTGGCCCTTTGAATCAGGACGGTGGGGTATATAGATATATGCAGGAGTTGAAACACTGTGGTAGAGTTCTTCGGTATGTGTCTTGAAGCCACTCGAGACATCTTTACATGCCTTTGCCACAAGAAGACAAGTAATCATAAGGTTTTGTGGCATTATTATATCTTTTCTATGTGTTACAGGAAGGCCTCATGCCTTTTCTGGAAAAAGAATGCCAGAAGTCAGTAAAGTCATATGTTCCCCCTCTTTGTTTCTTTAGGACAGCCAAGCTCTGCACAGGTATCAAATCCTTCAGCAGGAAGGTAATGCAGACGAAACTACAAGAAGAGTAGGACAACAAAAATATGCTGGTTTCCAGTGATACCAACTGGAAAAAGCTGTGACTCACATTAAAAGGCTCTCATGTTAATCTGTGATTCAGCCATGTGATAGACTCACATGCATTATCTAACGCCCTAATGATTTCTGTCCTATTTTTGCCCAATTTCTAGCCATTTCCAGCTGTGCTGTTTTGTAAAATAGCTTGTTTTGTTCCTACTTCACCAGTTTGTTTGTCCCTTTTCATAGAGCATATGGTAAAGCACCCTAATTTATTTGTCCTTTTCATGGAAGACAAGTTAAAATAGCATAACAAATAATTATTTAGGTTGAGGGGGTTATCTTATTTCTATAGCCATGTTTAAATATTTGAAGGGATGCCATGTAGAGGAGGGAGAGGGCTTGTTTTCTGCTGCTCCAGGGACCAGGACAAGGAGCAATGGATTCAAGCTGCAGGAAAGGAGATTCTACCTGAACCTCAGGAAGAACTTCCTGACAGTCAGAGCTGTCCGGCAGTGGAATATGCTGCTTTGGAGTGTAGTGGAGTCTCCTTCTTTGCAGGTTTTTAAGCAGAGGCTGGATGGCCATCTGTTGGGAGTTGAGGGTGTTCCTGCATGGCAGGGGGTTGGACTGGATGGCCCGTGTGGTCTCTTCCAACTCTGCATTTCTATGATTCTATGCTCTTCCATTTCACTAAGGTGCCCTTCATCTTAACCTCCACCAAGTCTGGTCTCAGCTCCATCTTCAAATTACTGCTACTGCCAGATTATTTTCCAAGTCTGGGCTTAGCAAGGTGCTTAAAGTTACATGGTGAGTCCCGCTAGTGCTGCACTCATCTGCCTTGAAAAAGCCTTTTAGTAGCTGCATGCTGAGCATACTTCTTGGTCATTTACAGACAATTTTTGCTCACTGGAAGCAACCAGGTTAGTGTCCAATTACTAATTTGCTTTAAAAGGAAAATAATTTTCCCTTAACAAAAGAAACATTATGTTTTCCTTTTTCATAGCTATATGCTTTTTAACATCCACTATAGGACTTGCCTGTGAAATGATTCAGTTGGAAAAATGAATAGGCAGTAGCTTCTAGCATTTATCAAACAAGGATGCTGCAGCACTTATACTGCCTTAGTACCACCATGCTGGTCGAAGTTCATTGAGATCTTTGTTCTTTAATTGTGTTTGCACAAATACTGAAGTTTCAGTAATTTAGAAAGATCACTGTTAGTTTAATACCTCTTATCTAGTTTCTGCTGCATGTTTTTTTCCTTCTACAGCTGTTTGATAGAAAGACCATAGGAAGGGTGGGATGTTAAACAGATAAGAGGCTGAAAAAAGTTTTCCACACAAGCCTCTGTTGACTTGAAATTAGTTTGCTTGTCTTCTTTTATGATAGAGAACATGGTTGGAAGTTGTTGCTTGCACTCATTCTTTCCACTGCCAGCTAAGATGTAGACTTATTGAGAGAAATATAGCTGCAAATGGAAAGATTTCATGTTTGATTTATGTGATTGAAAATTGTTTCAGCAGTCACATTTTTGGTGATATTCAGTGTCCTGCAATGGGCTGAAATGATCACATACTAGCAACATCACTTTCTAGATTCATGGTATAGATACTCAGAACTAGGTGTTCATACACAACTGCTTGAAAGTCAGAGGTTACAATTGGATAGTCGGTATGGATTTATGAGGGATTCAGCATATTTTGTTGAAACAATCTCCAGCAGCAGTCAGTCACTAAAATCAGTAAAATACAGAAGATGCAACATATCTGACTCTTGATGAACAACTTTTCTTTGATACCTAGGATGCAAAAGTAAATGTCAGAAAGAAATGGGTAAAAAATGGGCTGCAATCAGATACAACAATAAACTGTGTCAGTCATTCTTACAAGAACTAATCATTCTTACAAGAAGGGGTTCATGTGCTCCCCCTTCTCATCTCTTTCCTTAGTTCATTTATGGCAGGATGGGCAAAGCACCACATGCACCTCCCAAGGTTGTCTTTGTGAGCTCCTCAGGGCTTCCCAGACGTCAAAAACGTTTTTTCAAACTTTTGTTTGTTTGTTCCAGAATGCCCCAAAATGACCTCTAGGGAGTGTAGAGGGTATTTCCACCACATTTGGAGGCCACTAGACCTGCCAGTGGCCAAAACGAATTTTTGCAATATTTTAAAAAGACTACGTTCAAATGTCTTCCAGGAACCCAGGAAGAACCAAAAACATGGTGAGAATGCCCCTTGTCACCTAGAGTGGTGTTACAGAGGAAGGAAAGAAAGATGCCCTGAAATCCCAAGAAACCTGGAGAATGAACAAAGCCACCCACAAAACCTCACCTTGCTCCTGTGTGATGCCAGCTCAGTTAAAAATAAAATACATGTAATCTGTGACCTTCACATGAATGAGGTGGCTGACCTGGCATGCTTTACAGAAACTTAGCTGGAAGATGATAGTGGCCCGATGTGGGCTGAGGCTCTCCACCGAGCTATTCTCTTAGTGAGCAAGTGAGAGAGTGTGGGCAAGGGGATAGAGTATCTGTGGTCTATAAAGAACATCTTAATCTGACAAGGCTACCTAGTAGGGAACTGAATAACACTGAATGGGTGTATCGGATTCTGAAGACCAAGGTAAGACTGGGAATTCTGTTAATGTGTTGGCCACACCACTGCCTGCCAGATTTCCCAGCCAAACTCACAGAACTGGTCTCAGAATTGTTGTTGGAGTCACCCAGACCTATGCCTTTGGACAACTTCAACATCCCATTTGAGGCTAGTCTGTCAAGTGCAGCTCAGTAGTTCATGACGTCCATGATAAACATGGGCCTACCTCAGTTGGTCTTTGGGCCTTTCCGCACTACACTGTTATATCCTGGGGTCTGCAGTTTAGAGAGGGGCATTTAGAATTCTAAGCCAGAGAGCTCTTTGGCCTCAGTAAACTATAAACCCCAAAATTCCACAGAATGTTGGAAGTGGAATAATAGCACTATAACAGTGTAGTGCAGAAAGGCCGTTAGAGCCCACACACTCAACAGATCATACCCTTGGTGATTTCACTTTTGAACAGATGAATTTATGGACAGAGGTGATTAATACCTCCAAATTGTCATGGACAAATCATTTTCTGGTCATAATTAGTATCACATGTCCCTGCAGGGATTGGACCTATTAAGATGGTCCACCCTCAATAGCAAATGGATTCTTCAGGATTCCAGAAAACCTTAAAGGGTTTTATGGTTGGTATCACTGACAATTCTGAAGAAACCCTGGTCAGTGTATGGAATCAAGACTTGACTAGAGCTATTGACTCATTTGCTCTCAAATGTCCTCATTAACCTGTTGTTGGTGGGATTCTTTGGTGTAAAGACATCAGGGAGCTGAAATGGGAAGGACAACCAGAGAGCAGATGGAGAAAAACTTGACGTATCTGACAAGACACAATATATTGGACATCTTTGTTCCTATAAGGTGGCAATAAGTGCAGTGAAAAAAACCCTTCCTCTCTGACCACACTGTGTCTGTGAATTCACATCCAGCTGAACTATTCAGAGTGGTGAAGGTCCGAGGCACCTTCCCCTCTGAATCCAGTTCTAGAGCTATTTGCAGATCACTATGATGATTTTAATAACCATTTTACAGATAAGAGCAGATATAAATGCTGTTGTTATACCAGAAGTTAACAGAGTATCCTGCAGCTCCATGAGTAGGATTACACCTGATCAGTTTCAGTTAGTGAGTTCCGCAGATGTGGACAAACTGCTAGGATAAGTAAAGAGGACTACCTGCTTTTGCAGCCCCTGTTCTTCTTTACTGGTTGTGCAGGAACAAATGCAGTTAGCTCTCAGCTGCTACGTATTATTCATGCATCTCTTAGGAAGGAAAGCTTTCCATCTTACTTGAAGGAAGTGGTGGTACAAGTGCTTCTTTTTTTTAAAAAAAAAAAAGTGCCTTCCTGGACCCTCTGAACTTTAAAACTATAGACCAGTATCAAATCTTGCATTTTTGGAGATGGTGATTGAGAGGGCAGTTGCCTTCCAGCTCCAGGCAGGGTTTCTAGACCCATTTCAAACCAGCTACAAAGTAGGATACAGAGTTAAAACTACTATGGTTGCCTTAGTGGATTATCTTCATCTGAACATTAACAGAGGGAGTGTGTCCCAGTTGGTGCTTTTGGACCTCTCAGTGGCATTTGATTCCATCAACCATAGTATCCTTCTGGAATGCCTGAGGCATTGACGAATTGGGAGGATTGTGCTTCAGTGGATCTGGTCCTACGTCTTTGGTAGGTTCCAGATAGTGGTGCCTGGGATAACTGCTCCTCAAAAAAGGAGCTGTTATATGATATGGCACAAGGTACCATTTTATTGCCAATGCTGTTTAACATCTACATGAAACTGCTGGGAGAGATCAGCCAGAGGTATGGAGCGGGGTGCTATCGGTGACACCCAAATACACTTCATTACATTTCCAGAAATAGCATCATCTAGGGGTAGTGTGTCTCTTCTGAATGGATGCCTGAGGGAGGTAATGTACTAGATGAGGAAAAACAAACTGAAATTGAATCTGGGCAAGACAGAGGTGCTTACTGTTAAGGGTCCTAACCTGGGGTTGGAGTGTACCAACCTGTCCTGGGTGTGGTTAAAACCCCTGTGAAAGACTATGTTCACAGCTTGAGACTGCTTCTGGATCTGCTGTTTCAAATAACAGTCCAGATAGATACAACAGAAGTCCTTACTGTCAGCTTCAGCTGATACGGCAGCTGCGCGCCTTCCTAGAGCTGGAAGACCTAAAAATAGTAGTGCATGCACTGGTAACCTCAAGGCTGGCCTTCTGCAATGCACTGTACATTGGACTACCTCTGTACCAAGTTCAGAAACTTCAGTTAGTGTAAAACATGGCTGCCAGATTGGTTACTGATGTGCCAAGAAGTGAGCATATTACATCTATATTAAAACCACTCTAATTGTAGCCCAGGTTACCTACAGGATGTTCTCCCATTTAAGCTGCCCTGTCCACTCAGATCTTTTGGGGAACAATTACGGAATGACCTGCCAGAAGAGATTCAACAGCTGAATACACTGTCTGAATTTAAAACAGCTTTAAAGGCTAGTCTTTCCTGGCAGGCCTGTCAAGGTGCTTTTTAAATTATGAGTTTTTAAATTAGGAATTGATTGTTTTAGATGTTAATACTCTTTCAAGAGGGCTTTTTTTGTCTGGTGGGAAGTATACTCCTTTGTGTTTTCCTGCAGGGCAAAAGTGGCCCTGTAGCTTTCCACAGTTACCCACTTTGTTAATACAAATGAACTGAGGCAAACACTGGTTAAACTAAACTATTTGCTAAAATGAGACAATTGCAAATCTTGGATTTAAAACTTATTTCATCAAATCATAGTTACAGCTTCTCATCTCCACTTCACAGTTATGCTCAGGCAGGAGGTGCATAGTTAATTGCTATGTCAAATTCACAGGCTTCTGGAGGATATTTGGCCTTGGCAATTTGTTAGTGAAAAGTTTTATTTGTAGTGGAAGAAAGGAATTATTTATTGCTTAGTCCAAAGAATATTGTAGATTAAGTACAAAACATCCAAACTTTCACATTTACAATTACAAAAATCACAATTAAAATTAACTGTATAACATTTATCTAAAGTTAAAATGAATCACTTGTATTATTAAACAAGTTACATTACGGTAACAGAAGAAAGTATTAACCTTTCATAATGTGATAAGAACATTTTATACTTGCCTATCTTCAGGATTCTATGACAATTAGTCTGAAATGGACTCCAAAATTTTTTCTCTGCATCTGATAGCCTTCACCACACACTCTGAATCACGTGTTGATTTTCTGATTGTAACAAAAAGCTAAGTTGGCTCTAGGAGTGGCTCTAAATAACTTTCTCTTATATCGTTATATATATGACACTCGAAGTATATAATGGGCCAAATCTTCTAACACTGACTCTCCACAGATATTTATTTATAGTGGTGAATTGAGATGACCATCATTGGGCCTTGGCCAGCAGAATGGAAATACATTGCCCTAATGTTGAGGAAGAGTTTAACTTCTCTGCATGCTGTCATGCATTTGTGTCAGGATCCTCCATAAAGGACAAGTGTGTGCCAACACTGCTGTCATTCCAGCACCAAATGTATCACAAAAGGAGAGATAATATGTTTGTGTCTGTGTTAGAGAGAGAGAAAAGGTGGCAGACATTTTTGGCTCAGGTTCTGCCCTGTGTACTGCAGGCATGTGGCCCCCACCAGGTCATCCTGAGGGAATGTGGTTTGTGAAGGAGAAGAAATACCCCATCCTGCTGTGGATATTCTGAGCTTTGATCTCACTAGACAAAACCCATCTTTCTACTTACTGTTGCATGCTAGTTCTCAAGAACCAGATCTGAGGAGAGGAGACTTTTAGAGAATGCAGCTTGGCAACTCAAATTATCTGAGCATGCAAGCCACCGTGATGCGTGAATATACTGTGAAAGGAAAGTTTCCAGCAGCCATTCATTCTCGCACCACCCTCCCACCTACACCCCCCCACACACAAATGACAACCACAAATGGAAAGTCTTCTGAACAGTGCGAAGAGAGGACAGTTATTCTTCTGTTGCAGCCGCACAGAGATGCTTCTGCAGAGCCACGTATGGTGTATGCTTGCTTGAGAATAAAATACTGTTGGGAAGTAGATAATTATTCTCCATAGGAATGTAGGTTCAGCATCTTGTTCCTAGCTCAGTGAAATGTCCATGTACACAAGGCTTTTATTTTTAAAACAGAACAGGTAAATACTAGTTGCCTGTTCTTATTAACTCAGCAGGAAGAATGGAATACTCTGACACTGAGTGTCTAAACTGGGGGTCCATCTTTTATACTGAGTTCCACTGATCACTGTAAAAATCGGGGCCATTCCCTACTCTTACAAAAGAGTGAAGCATCAGCCATATCACCAAAGGTCAGCAGGCTGTGGGCTATTAAAGGTATTACTGAATTTTACTGCCAGGGAGAGGGAGAGGTGTCTGCGGGATTTTCTGCTTCCTATGCCAAAACAACTTTTTAATTTTGGTCGGCTATGTACTATGACTAGGGTGTGTAGAAGCATCATTTGCTGTTCTGCCTTAGGCAGCAAAATATGGATCAGCCTAGAGGCTGAGTAATGGTCACAGCTAGGTACAAAATTATCCTTTTCTCTTATTAACCAAATATTTTTGAAGATTTATGTGCCATGGCTTTTAATCATTATTCTTTCCAGACAAACTGTTCTAGTGGATGATGTCTGAAGGAGCAGGCTTGTTTCAGAAACTGTATTTTCATGATTGGCTTAGTTCAGGAAAGCACTGATTGAAATTCCCCAGGAAAACCTTATGAAGTGGCCATTTTCTATTTATCCTTTTTTGCTACTCCTTCCAAAAGTCGCAATTTGACCATTATGTCATATTGTTTACATGACATTGTTTTGTTTGGATTCCTACTGTTTTGCTGTTGATGGCATTGCATTTTACTGTATGTTTGTGCCTCTCCCATTTTCATTTAGTTCTGCTTGCCTTCTTTCCTTGTATGTTTATAAATACCAGTCATTGGTTATGAAGAGATACAGTGTGAATATGAATGGAAATTGGAACTGTTGAATGGAGATTATGCACAAGATGCTTTAAAATGAAGTGCAACCAGTAAGGCCCTCTGATTAGAGCTGAGTTTACACGGAATTTGCTTTATACTTAAAAATTAACCTGCATCTGACTCTCAATGTGACTTGGCATAAATCCAATGAGTTCCATGAAGTTAGTGTTGACATGTTTAGCTGTAGTCCCTATCTGGATGGGACAACCACTATGACCATTAATGTCCATACAGTTTAATGACAAAAATGATACAGATAATCATTCATCATGCTAAGAGCCTATATGGTGTGTTGTCGTTTCAGTGATGGAAATGGGCTGTTGGAGACAAGAGTTCAAATCCCTGCTCAGCTGTGGAAACCTATTGGGAGACCCTAGGCTATTCATACTCTCTCAGCCTCATAGGAAGGCAATGGTAAATCTCCTTTGAGAAGATCTTGCCAAGGAAAGCTTAGGATAGTGCTGCCATAAGTCAGACTTTACTTGAAGGCTCATAGCAACAGAAGATCACTCACTTAGCCAGAAAATATTTCTCTCCAGGCATGTAGCTTGACAGACCTGATGCCCAAGTAGTCTAATAATACAGTGGTAAGCGAAATCTTCATGCCTATTTTTAAAACTGCTTTGAAGCCTCTGTTAACTTGAGGCTGTGTCAGATCAGACTGCAACAAACTCAAATTCCTATGTCAGGTATAGCCATGAACTTCTTCCAACTGCTGCTGTGTTCTTGGGGAGAGTGAAGAAGTGGCAGTTTTTATTGGACTTAGGTCATTTCCATGCTACACTGTTACAGTGCTCTTGTTCCGTTTTCAACATCTTGTGGAATTCTGGGGTTTGTAATTTACTGAGGCCAAAGAGCTCTCTGGCTGAGAATTCTAAACATCCCTCCCTAAATTGTAAACCCCAGGATTCCAAAGGGTGTTGAAAGTGGAATAATAGCACTATAATACTGTAGTGCAGAAATGGCCTTAATCCATTCCCACACCACCATCTCCCTTTCGTGTGTGTCATGTCTTTAGATTGTAGGCCTGAAGGCAGGGGATTGGTTTTTTTGTAAGCACTATCTACAGTTGTACACTATACAACTTAGATGATGATGGTGACAATGACGACAACAACAACTACTTTAACACTGTGTTCATTCTTTTCCTTGTAGAACAATGGCAGAGCCCATACTTGACAGTGAATGAAGGTTTCTTGGGTAAACACTGTGACCCTCATGGTACTAGAACCCACTTCAGACATTTGAATCTGCTCAAGTGATTAGATTTGTGATTAGAGTTGACAAAGAAAATTAGAATGCCGAAATCAAGGTTAGTAGGATTGGAGTAGAGCAGCCTTTCAATTACCTGGATGGCTGGGGATGTGGGTAGTTGTAGTCCTAACATATCTGGAGGATACCAGGTTTGGGAAGATTGTAGAGTTTGGAGGGATAAGGAAAGTAGATGTGAGGTGTAACAGCTGGACTCCACTGGCTTTTACTCAAAGATGAGTCACGTGAAGCCAAAGAGAATTTTACTGCTGTACTCTCGTACTCCTGATGTATGAAAGAAGGTTGGTGATTAAGGCAACTTTGACATGTTCCTGCTAGGTGGGTTTTCCTGTGATTCTCAGTTCACTTGAGATCTTCTGTGACGTGCCTTGAGTAACCCTTGGACCGATGATGTCATGGGCTTACCAAGGTATCGCCACATGTCTTCAGATGTTATCTGTAGTTAAGGCCAGTGTGTGATGGTGCCTTTGCAGATTGCTCCTTCCTTGCTCAAAGAGTACTTGTACCCACATGTTATCCTTTGCTTCAGAAGAGGCACATCTTGTCAAACTCTTGATTTTTGGAATAGATTCAGCTGATCTGGTGAAAACCCCAAATTTTAGGCAATTCTGCTCACTATTATGCATTGCTTTGGTTGTTCCTAATAAAGGTATTGCTCAACTGGGAACCTGAAACTTGCAGTAGATCATCTTACCCTTAGAACGTTGTGGATGAATGCCTGCTCAGCCTTTATTGAGAATATATAAGGCAGGAGGTTATACTGCTTCTGTCAAAAACTGCTTTTAGAATTCTCACTGATGTTAAACCTAGACTTATCACCATGTTGCTGGAAAACAGCTCAATGGATATATGTGACAATTGTCCAGTGTCATATTTTGGATGCTGATTTGAATTATTACTTGAGAAGCATTGAAACTAGACATCGGAGATTGCCTGCCAGCCCACTGTAATAAATCACCACTGAAGGTAGTTGAACAACAAGGTCTTCCGTTTCCTCCTTTGCTAAACTTCTCCAACCTAATGTTTTCCATTTTCTTTTTTTTATAATCATTTTATTCAAATTCAAATATAAAATAAACAATTGTAATTGTAAGTTTACATGAATTATTTTTGATCTTCCACACTGATCTAGATTTCATTTTCAGTATCTCTTAACATGCTTATATTGTTGTACCACATTTTACTGATAATATTACATGTTGGTTCTTGCATTTCGATCTCCACATTCGAGCTTCATGATATATATCCAGTAGCCCCTTCCTTAATTATCTTAAATCATGAATTACTCATTTCCATCTGACAGTACCCAGCAATTACCCATTACAATCTGCCGTTCTTTTTGAATCTCATCGTCTGATTTCCCTTTTAATCTCTGAGAGACCATATCAGCATTTCTGTTTTCAATAAGTGTTCCCTACCATTGTTCTATTGTGAGTATTTGCTGAGTTTTCCACAACTTTGCATATTCAATACGAGCTGTTGTTATCATATACAGTATTATTCTCCAATGCTTCTTTATACCAGTACCTTCTAGTACATCTGTCATATTTAATAAATACAATTCTGGTATTTAGCGAACTGAACTTTCATTAGTGCACAAATTTTGTTATATATTTCACTCCAATATTTCTTAGGCTTAGTACATGTCCACCACATACGATATATTGTATCGAACTCTTTCTGACATTTTCAACAGAGTCCAGTATCTGTATTATATATCTTTTTTAATTTGTCTGGTGTCATGTACCATCTATGAAACAGCTTATAATAGTTCTCTTTCAGATTCTGGGCTACCGTAAATTTTTGTGTTTTTTTCCAACTCTGTTCCCAAGAATCTAATTGAATCGAATGTCCAATATTCTGAGCCCATAAGATCATTGCTGCCTTAACTGTTTCTTCTTGCCTCTCCTGCTGTAATGTTTCTTGATGTATATGGGCTAGTAGATGAGGTGGATTTTCAAACAACTATTTAATTACCCCAGTTTTCTCTTTTATTTCAATTCCATATGTTTTTAAGTCCATCTGAAATCTTTCAGTTAGCTGCCTGCAAGGGAACCAACTTAATCTTATTCCTTATTGTTCAAGTTTTTCTCTTGTTTTAATCTTAAGGTTATTGGAAATTGATATCTCTATTATATCATCATATCGCAGCCATTTATCTGTTTCAGTCTGTCTTCTGAAAAATGATTCTTGAGGGGACACCCATGTGGGGAGCTGCCATATGTTTTTAGTCTTATATTCATACCAAATTTTCAAAAGCTATTTTCTAATATAATGATGTGTGAAATCTTTATCTATTTTTGCTTTATCATAAAACATATAGGCATGCCACCCCATCCTCACATCTGCACCCTCCAATGCCAGCATTCTCATATCTTGTAGGTCAACTCAATCTTTTATCCACGTAAAAGTCGCTGCTTTATAATATATCTGAAAGTCAGGTAATCCCATTCCACCTCTAGTTTTCTGATCTCCATTTTATCCTGAGTTTTTTCCATGCCATATAAATTTTGTTCTCTCTTCCATTGTAAAAAAGGTCTCATATTCATTATAATAGGAAGATTTTGGAACAAAAAATTCATTTTTGGAAGAACATTCATTTTTATTGCTGCTATCCTCCCCATCATTGACAAACACATAGAAGTCCAGCTTTCCAAATCTTTTGTTATTTCTTTCCATTTTTTTCATAGTTATTTTGAAATAACTCATTGTTTCTTTTGGCTATCCAGATGCCTAGATACTTTGCCTTTTGTCCTCTATTAAATCCTGTTATTTGTGCTAATTCCTTCTCTTCTCTCTCAGTCATATTCTTGGTTAAGAAGACTGTTTTTTCCTTATTGACTTTGAACCCAGAGAATTCTCCATATTCTTGAACTATTCTATTCAAATCTCCAATGCAACTCCCTGGATCATCCAAAAATAAAACCAAATCATCGGCGAAGGCTTTTAACTTGTATTGATATTTCTTGATTTGAACTCCTTTTATGTCTTTGGCTTCTCTTATAGCATTGTTAAGTATTTCCATTGTCATGATAAACAGCAGAGGAGACAAAGGACACCCTTGTCTTGTCCCTCTGTGCAATTCTATCAATTGTGTTCTTTCACCATTTATGACCAATCGAACTTGCTGTTGACTATAAATTGCTTCAATCCATGGGACAAATTTTTCTCTGGCCTGCATCTGTTTGAGCATAAATGGCCAACTGATCATATCAAAAGCTTTCTCCGCATCTACAAATATCATAACCATTTTCCGTTCATTGTGCTTTTCATAATATACAATTATATTTAAGACCGTTCTGATATTCTTTCTCAAAGATCTTTTTGGTAAAAAAACCATTCTGGTCTTCATCAATGACCTCTGACAGTACTTTTTTAAGTCCCGCTGCTAGGATTGAAGCAAAAATCTTGTAGTCTATATTCAAAAGTGATATTGGTCTATAATTCTTTACATCAGTTAAATCTCTTCCTTCTTTTGGAATCAGCACTATATTAGCTTCTTTCCAGGTGTCTGGTATTCCTTCCTTTATTATTTCATTTATTGTACTTTGCAAAGGTATTGAAATCTCATGTTCCATAATCTTATAATATTTTGCAGTAAAACTGTCTGGTCCTGGAACTTTGTCATTCTTCAAATTTCTGATAGCCTCAACTACTTCCATCATAGAGACAGATTTATTTAGAATCGATCTTTGATCTTCGTTAAATCTCATTTTATTCATTTTCTCCAGATACTCTTCCAATTCTTGTTGTTTTTTCAACTTTGAGATCTTACTCATCAGCTGCATGTAGTAATTATAAAAAACTTGTTTTATTCCCTCCTGTTTTGTAATTCTTTCTTCTCCTGTTCTAATCTCAGATATGATGTTTCTGGCCCTTCTTTTATGCAACAAACCAGCCAAGAACTTTGAAGGTTTATTGGCTTGTTCAAATGTTTTCCATTTTCAGTTGGACCTCAGCTCTCATTAATCATGCTAGTTGGGGATGATGGCAGGTCTAGTCCAACATACCTGTTGGACAGTAGGGTGGGGAAAATGGTCCTGAACTTTAGAGTTTGTAAATCATGTGTTGAGCTGCCATGCTAATATTTGCTTCTCAAGTAGATTAATAACTTTAGCCTTTGGCACCAACTGATGTGGACAGGTGCAACAGCGGGTTGTTTCCTGATATATTACAGAGGCTGGTGGCTGATCCTCTGGCAGTGTTTTCTGCCAAAGCGCTTACTGCATTATGAACTTCTACATCAGTCCACAGTGCGTATGTGGTGACGCTGATAGGATGGTATTGACATATGATTCTCATAAGCCAGGCATTTCTACGATGCAATGCTACACATGCCTTCCTGGAAGTAAGCCCTGTTGAGTTCAGTGGGTTGTACTTCCAGGCAAGTGTAGATTGCAGCCTATTCTTTTTTTGCATTTTTGCCTTCAGGCTATGCCTTCTTTCTCTCAGTGGGCATAAACCTAGGTTGCCTCTCAGAATTGTTTCTCAAGGTTTTATTTCACTATACACTTGGATGTTGCTTGTTTCTAAGAGATGGCTGCTCTATAATGATGCTGTACAGATTTCGCTTTAAGAGCAGTGTTCAAATCTTCTCAAAGAAACACTGTTTCTGCATGCATTCAGGATTCCTTTTTAATTGTGGTGAAGTATAGAAAGACTATGTAGAGCTTCTCTTCCTGAGCAGACCACATTCTGTCACAACATTACAGAGTTGGATCTTGAGTGAGGAAGATCTTTCTGTTACATATACTGGCTGTACCCCTTGCTTTAGTATGTGTTCTTATATAAGCAAGCACAATTGCCAGTCTACCAGTTAGTTGTTTTTATGCTGTCTTCAGTTCTGATCCCTTATGCTCATAAAAACAGTTAGTTGGCTTCAGTAGCTACTTCTGGTTATCTAATGCTTAGAGTGAAGAGTGTTCTGATCAAAGATAAAACAGCATAAGCTTGAAATCTGTTCACCTATGGTGAATAGAAGTGGCCTCTAGGGAACTTGTTGATTCAGGCCATTTTTTGTTTGAGTATTGGAACAAACAAAGACGTCTCTTCTGACCTTTGACTCACTGATTTTCCAGTTTTTGTCTGGCTCCTTTTAAAGAACTTCTTTTGCTCTTTGCAGTTGTGCCCATCACTGCTCTGTTTGTCACTGGTTCATGAGATTGCTGTTTGAGGGGTATATGTTAATTTTTCATCTACTTAATAATTGACCTTTGGCATCAACTTCCTAGAACTCTGTTACTGTTTCTCTGCTTTCTGATGGCACTGCCTGCTGAGGGACATCGTGTCACCTGAAAACATTTGCTGTTCAACAAACAAGGAACAGCTAATTAATGGATTCAGTGTAAATGGTCTAGAATATTTAACCTGCATTTAACCTAGAAAGAAAAAGTGCTTCCAAATGGAGCGCGCTCACTCTTATCCATGAAATAGATGTTTTGTAGGTATTTTTGTCTTTAACAATCAGGAGGGTTATAAATGGTGGTGGTGGTGGTGGTGGTGGTGGTGGTGATGGTGATGATAGGGACCTGCATACTCACCCTGTAACATTCTGTGAATGAGAGTGTGATAAAATTCTCATCCAGAACCACCTAAATCACAGTGAATTTGAGAAAAAAAATCTTCAGTTAATGTGTTTAGGATGGCACTGTTAATGTAATACAAGTAAGTGCATCTAGCAAATAATTCACTGCTTTACCGGTTTGGCCTGGTAGTAAGAACCTTCAGATAAATCAAAATAAGTCCAGAGACATTCCATTCCAACATACCAACTTCAGTGTTGCAATGTCCCAGACATTCTTCACAAAAATGTATGTCATTTTCCTTCCCTAATTAGCTATGAGGAAAGTGTCTCTGCTATTGCACAAAATGTGTTCTGTGAGACCCCTCTGCTGTAGTAATACTGAGCTAGCCAGAGTTTGGGGCTACAGTGATACTGCATTTATTTTCTTGTTATTTCATGCATTTATATTTCACCTTTCTCCCGTCATGATGGGATTCGTGGCCTTCTGGGAAGTCTCCTATCCAAGGATTTACCAGACTCAGATCTGCTTAACTTCAGGAAGGTAGCTGTGCCTTGTGCACCCAAACCATGTCTTGGGATTAACAGGTGGTAATGATGGAAAGAATATTTGAAAGCTCAAGGAAAAAAACTGGGAAAACCCCAATGAGGAGAACTCTCCTCAAGCCTCTTTCTCAGTTTCCCCCAAGGCTTCAAATTGACTCACTTCCCAGTGTCACACAGTGAGCTGGCCAAGAGAGCCAGATCCTTGGTTGACTCTCCCCTTCCCTGATGATGTGGAACCCAGATGAGGATCCTAAACACTACAAGCTTCATGATCCTTGGCTGTCCTGTCACCCACCCTCCTGAAGTTGCATGGGGGGCTAGGGTGATCACCCTCCATTCCTTACCCCACTGCTGGAGATTTTCTCCCCACACAAGACCATTTTGAAAACTTCATAGTTTTTAAAGATGCCTTGACAGCAGGGAGAAAATTGATTAAATGATTCATTCTCCCTTGCAGGAACAAATAATTTAATACAGCATATCATGAGCTGGTGGCTATTTGAAGGGCAAGTATCTGAAACTGATTATACAGGTGTGGGAACATTCCTACTTCTGCATGTGTTTCACACCCAAGAAAGTCCAGTGTAGCTAGTTCTCCAATGATCATATCTTTGTGTCATCTTCAAGCTGCCAGATCCATAAACATCACAACATTACCTGTTGTGTGTTAGGAATTGAATTGAGCAGCAGCCTCCATCTTTTTGCACAAAATAACTGCAGAGTGGAGCTCCCAGACAGCAAAACTGAGCAATATAGACTAGAATTTTGGATTGGAAGAACTGAAACTCTTTAAGTCATAGCAACCTGCCAGTATTTTCTGTCATCTCACATAGTTAAAACAAGACTTCTCAAGGACTTAGTTTGGAAACACATCAAATGTGCAAATATGTATATGAAATTCCTTATGGTTGCATTCCCTGAAGCGTATTTGGTAAAACCCCACTTTAAACAATTATTATTTGCCATAAAGTTAGCTTCAACTTATTGTAACCCTATGAATGCAAGACTTCCAAGAGTCCTGGTCATCAACAGTCCTGCCTTCTAAACTCAGCCAGTGGCATCAATCCAGCTGTAACGTGGCCTCCTTCTTTCCCTATTGCCTTCCACTTTACTGAGCATTATCATCTTTTCCAGTGAGTCTTGTTGTTTCATGATGTGTCCAAACGACAGTAGCCTCAGTTTAGTAATCTTGTCTCTAGTGAGAGTTTAGTCTTGAGTTGCTCTCAAACCCATTTGTCTTTTTAGCAGTTATAGCATTTTAAGCAATAAAATGGAGGTTTGGGAAGGGTGATGCCACTTTTTTAAATGCAACCCCTCATTAGCTACTTCCCTCTCCACACTACCAGTGAGACACCAATCACATCTTTATCTGTGTTTGGAAACACTGGAAAGGGAAATAGCTGGAGGTGATTAATTCAAAGGGGATAGCTGGTGGAGAAAAGATTAAGGATTCTGTAACCATCCCACTTCTCCACTCACAATGTTTTCACTCTCAGCCTCACACGTAATGTGAGTCCTTACATGTAATGTGCAGTTTGTTCACTTGGACAGAAACTAGTTTCAGTCTTCAGTCAGGAATTGTTTCAGGGAGTTCCTCCAAGACATGTCCAATTGAATTTTCACAGTAGTTCTATGCAGGCTCCCTAAGTCTTAAGATAATCATGTGTAAGGAGTAAAAATTGGGGCAGAGATGTAAGCTAAATCAGGAAAACAACAACCAAAATTCCCGGGGGAATCTTTCTTCCGCATCTTGCTTATGCTAACTTTGATCAGCTTGTATTTTGATAGCAGAAGAATTCTGTCAAGCATCTGAGATTGCAGTAAGATGAACAGCACTTCAGAACTAAGCGCTCCTATTTTATGCAGTTGGTTAGATCTCATAAGGTCATGCAAGAGACATCAGTATCTATAAAAGGCCTCCATATTCTATGCTCTTCCAAATGGACGTGACTCCTGCTTTAGATCCATAAATACGGGCTTATGAACTGTAGCCCAAACTGAAGGACTCGGTAGCAGCAACCTAATGCTCTTTAAGACAACCATTCAGTTTTTATATAGCGCCTTCAGGTTGTCTGAAACATTTTGAACACTTTGGCTCAGGAAAACATGACCACATCTCCTTATTCACATGACCTCATTCACTTTCTGGGTTTATTGTATTATTTCATTTGTGATTAAATTTATGTATCATTTCCTACCACAAAAAGCAACCTCAAAGCAACCTAACACAAATACATACATCCATAATTGGTATATAACAGAGAAAATAAAATTGCTCTAATAAATAATCAATAAAAATAAATAAAGTGTATACCATAAAAACACAAATCTAAAAATTGTATTATTCTATGTTGTAGAAGGGCAGAGAGGCTGAAATTGTAGACTAGTATTGATTGGCTCGTATAAGGCCTTCTCATGTGTTCATGGCTGAGGTGATATTTGAACCAAGGACTTCCTTGTTCCGAAATAATGCCTTATCTAATACACTAGAAGAGATGAAAAGTGTTGATTGCTTGCTCGCTAGTGCAGGACTGTGCAGTTTCATTCGTCTCTACTTCAGACCCTCTTGCTTTGCAGTTTCTATGGTAATGTGGCGGGTGGCAGCTTGGTTGCTCTCAAGGGCCTGCCTGGCTCAGCTCCCGTGCGATGTAGTTCTCCTTGCTGTCCTCAGGCAGAGCTCTGGTGTTGGCAGCAGCATTCCTCCAAAGACTCTTCACTTCACGCAGCTGCTGGTTTTACAGCTTCTTTTACATTCTCTAGTTTATTGTTGTAACTCCTTAAACAAGTGTTACCTATTTTTCTTTCTAAATTCCAATAGGCCAGTTATTACATGTACGTGTGTGTGTGTGCTTTAAGCTGGGCATTTCTGGGCATTTAAAATGCCTTGAATTAAACCCTTTTCAAGTACAGAGGATTTAGCATTCATGAATTAATGTAGAACAATAGTTCATATACAACCAAGAAGTGATACTTCGTCTATAGTCATCTTCAGCCTGAGGTATCCTACATTAAACTACTTCCGAATGGTTGTTATCAGTCCCCATCTTAGATTCAGGCCCTTAATTCAACTATTTTTTTAAAAATCCCAACTTTTTAGGAAAGGAGGATGCGATATCTTTTTCCCAGCTACTAATTTAATTTAGTGTTTGGATTTAAAATGAGTCATCAGACATCTGGACATTATAGCCCAAGAAACTGATCCAAGCTAGTATTTACTGCCACAGGAAGGGTTTTCAGTTAATCCACCAAAAATGTCTGCCACTTCCTGATTAGGGATCAGAGTGAGTAAAGGAAATGAGACTCTTGGCTCTTTTCCCCATCCCAAGAAAATACCAGTGAGAGGGAAATGAAGCTTGGAGCCAGAATTCCTAGTTTCTGTCCTAGGGCCCTTGCACACTGCAAGCTAGTGGTAATTCTGCTTGAATTGCCATGGCTGCATCCTGTAGAATTCTGAGGTTTATAGTCTGGAGAAGCACTGCAGCTCTCTGGCTGAGAATTCTAACTACCCCTCTCTAAACCGCAAATCCCAGGATAACAGAGGATGGAACCTTAAATGGAATCACAGCACTATAGTTTTGTAGTGCAAAAGACCCCCTTGACTCTGATTGTTTTGGAAGATTCTGTTCAAGGAATTAGAATACAAAACCTTATTCTACCAGTAGAAAAAGCTACATTTAAGTTGTTCTTTTCTATCGTTCCATGCAAGTTAGTCCTTCAGTTGTACACATTCCTTTAAGTTCCTTATGGTGACCCTATGAATTTTGTAGAGTTTTCTTAGGCAAGGAATATTCAGAGGTGGTTTCGCCAGCTCTTTCCTCTGAAATATAGTCTATAGTACCTAATATTTATTGATCTCCCATCCAAATACTAATTGGACAGGATCTGGTGCTTTTAAGGTATTTAGGCTCTATAGTTCTCCAGTCAGTGTCTCACTTTCTTACACAAAAATGAAATTTGCCCCCACCGTATTGATTGATATGTTTTGTCATGCAGAGGTTTTTAGAATACTTTGACCACTTTGTTTTCATGTAAGTGTTGAGTCCTTAGCTTGTTGCTTCATTTTCTCTTGAACAATGTACCACAGTCATGAACCACCAGTGATCCCTTAGCAGGACAGACCATATGAAAGACAGGAGATGCATTTTTTTTTTCAATCTTTTTATATTTTTCCCCCTAAATGTGAACAGTAAAGATAGCCTTTCTGAGGTTGGAAATTAACACAAATTAGCACGTTGGTCTAACTGCAGTAGAAGATACTTCCATGCTAACATGGAGCTCTCCTCCTTCTCTTTTCAGAGATACTGAATGATGTAATACGCAGCATGAAGAAGGAAGGAGAATGGAAGGTAAGAAGTACTGCTCTGAGGGATGGGGTGAGTTGCATGTCACGAACATGTTTCATATAAACTATAGAGTTGTACTTCAGAGCCTTCTCATAAAAATCACCTGTATCACCACTGGACTCTCATGTTTGTTACTCAATTCAGGTAATCTCTGCTTTCATCTTTTCTGTGGAATAGCAAATATGCAGTTGTTATGGGGAGAACATGTTTCTTTAGTCTTCTCCTTTCCTCAGCATGGAGGTTAAAACTCGTACAGCTTCCCATAACTTGAGCTGACATAAGAGGATACGTGTCAACTCAGCCATGAAATTACTGGCTGCAAACAGACTAAAAAGGGTATTCCCATTAGTTTTGCTCCAGTGGTTCTACAAGGGCTTTACTGTGGTGCCTATAGCGCTGGCTTCCATGTCCTTTTTATTCTTCCTCCAAAGTGAAACATGTTGCCATCTTACAGCCATTCTAAATGTTGTTGCCTTTGTAGAGTCTTAGAGGGAGGGAGGGAGGGTTGGATATATTCCTTAGTTGTGGCTAATTATGCATAATATTAGCTGAAAAGGTGGGTTTCTTTAGAAAGCTTCCCCTGCCGTGGCGCTGGATTATGAGAGTCATTACTGTTTGAATCAGTATGTCCTGTAGAGCTCCCTCCAGTGCACGTGAGACAGTTTTTGGCTCCTTGAATATTATCTGTGGAACTCCATAACCCTACAATTATAACACAGCATGTTAAACTATATAAAAAACATTTAAATTTTCTATCTCTGGAATATTATAAATTCTAACCATCATAACCATTTTACAAGGGAAATTAATCTACTGGATATTTTGGGGAAGGAGATCAGCATCTGAACATAAATAATTCCACATTAGGTACTCCTGGGGTCGCTTTGAGTCTTGGAGTATAAAATAGACAGGTAACAAAACCGACATTGTTCTTCAGTTCTCTGTGCTTGTTGGCCCTAGAAAAAGAGTGAATGATATATTACAGAATTTAGGAGGATGACAGAACATTTTGGTTTATCATTTTAACATACAGAAGAAAGTGGGATGGAACAAAAGTGAACATGTTGATTCTTCCATGCTACCTTTTAGTGGTGCAACTATTTAAAAACTATTCTATGACTCTATGAAAAAAAAATCTGTTCTCAGTAAATAAAAATGGCTTCACTGTAGAGTATCTGCTCTTCTGTAATTATTATAATTGATGGTAGTAGCAGCAGCACTTATTGTTACATTTATATCCCGGCTTTTCCCCAGTGTACATGGCTCTTCCTCCTCACTTTATGCTCAGAACAACAGTCCTATGAGTTAGGTCAGGTGAGTGACAGTGTTGGCCCAGGGTCGTCCAGTGAGTTTATTGGTTCAGCAGAGACTTCAGTCTCACTCTCTGAAGCCCCAGACCAACACTCTAACCACTATGGCACTCTGGTTGTCCTTTTGCCCATCATTCATTCTCCATCTCTACAGGTCCTCATTATGGATCATCCCAGCACGCGCATTCTCTCATCCTGCTTTAAGATGTCAGATCTTCTGGCTGAAGGAATCACAAGTAAGTGATTTAAGAGTGATGCTCTTGTGCTGTGCTTAATCTTTGGAGCAGAAGTTTACACCACAACAGAAGAGGCTTCCCTTCACCCTGTAGCACTAATTGTTCCCATGAATTTGTCAGTCCAAACTCAGCTGGATTCTCATGCTGTCCTACTGTGGGCAAGCCCATGCCCTTCATTAGGCATCTTCATGCTCATGGCTTTTGCCTCCATTTAGTCCCACCTATTTTTCTCCCTCCCACTCTCCAAATGAAGTCCAGCATTATCCCTGGAAAGTGCCATGCTCCATTCTTTTTCAGTCCTACCCATCCCAAATACAGACCTCTGACATTCATTTATTTTCTTCAGTCATTGAAGATATTAACAAGCGTCGAGAACCCCTCCCCAGTCTGGAAGCCATCTATTTGATCAGTCCCATAGAGACGGTAAGTCCTTAACCACTGCATGCTCATGTGAGACTGACTTGTAGAGAACATTCAAATACCAATTGACAATTGAGGGCAAAAAAAATCCTATAGTCATTTTCTGTTTACCCAGGCTGCTGCGCAAGTCATTTGAGATTCATGTCACATCTCTGAAGTAGTACTCTGTCATTTTCCTGAAAAAGAAGAAGTTGGTGGGAAAGATTATGGAGTGGTAGCCTGAATACCATTGGCTTGCATTTCCTGCCAACTTGGTGGCCTCCATAGAATTTCTGAAGCCCCAGTGGCTTCTGTCTAATTCCCAGCTATGTTCCTCACAGAGGTCTAGATGTTTAAACACAGTTGTTTATGAGGGGAGGTAATGGCAAAAGTTCAGGTAGTGGCAAAAACAACAAAGAATCCTCTAGCAACTTCAAGACAGACAGATTTGTTGTATCATGAACTTTTGTGGTCTGTAGGGCATTTCATCAGATATGTGAAGTATTGCCCAGAATTTTGGATATATTTATTGCTGAGGGTGGGATTGCAGATAGTAATGTCAGAGGGAAATTAAATGCAGAAATTACTAACAGAAGCAATTACATTATTAACTATTTAATCCTAACATGGACTGTTCACCAAATTGTTCCTGGTAACACACATATCCTGATTCTGGCAAATTAATTAACATATCTAGTGTGGGAATCTTTTAATCATGCTTCATTCAAACCTCTAGTGATAGACTGGATTTTCCTAATGAATTGTAACGTAGTGGTCGCTACTGAGATGGTGATGGTGAACTAGTGGCAGAAGCTCAATTATATGTTTGTAAAAAGCTGCTGTTAACAGTATGTTTTCCCTTTACAGTCAGTGCGTGCTCTGATAAATGACTTCAAAGGCACCCCTACTTTTGCATACAAGGCTGCCCATGTCTTCTTCACTGACAGTAAGTTCACAGATGGCTTCTGTGAAAACAGAGCATAAAGTAAAAGTAGGAGATGGTGGCATGTAGGGTCTTTCTATAGTCCCACTGAGACTTGGGCACCATAGGTGCTTCCTGTCATGGAGTCAGATGCTTATCCAACCTAAAGGCCATCCTGCTGTCAACTGCAAGTTTTTGGCTGTGGGTTGAAGCACATAGTACGATGTTACGCAGTTCCTTGAGATATTAATAGTAGGGCTGTATGGATGTCGGCCCCAATAAGCAAATAAATCTTAGAAGACGCCAAAGTACATCTTTGGGCTACCAGTCCAAGCTGGGCTGGAGGAGAGGCTGATGTTTCTGCTTGAAGATCAGCAGGCTTGACTACTCAGGGCCTCTCAGCATTGTCTTTGAGAGCTTCTTGGAACTGGTCAAGGATTATCTAGGTATGACTGGAAAGTGGTAAAAGAAAAACCTAAACACAAGCACTCAATATAACCTTCAGTTCTGGGACAGCATGTGAAGTTGGACTCCCTTTGTTTCTCTTCTTGGTAGCTGTCAGTCTGGATCTCTTATAATAACAAACATTGCACAATAGGGTGATGGAACCAGAAGTGAATGTGGCCTGCTTTGGGAATGGGGCAATGAAGTAATTCCTGTCTTCTCCTTGACTTCCAGCCTGCCCTGAAAATCTTTTTAATGAACTCAGCAAGTCCCGAATCACCAAAGCTATCAAAACTCTCAAGGAAATCAATGTTGCTTTTCTTCCATATGAATCACAGGTAAGAAGAAGAGTGAAGGAGAAGGCAAAGGCTGTGAACGGGAGCCTTCTGTTTTCCTGTTCACCAGACTCTGCAGGTGACTGGATCAGGCAGGCTATCATAGCACAGATGTGTGTGAAGGGTATCACCATTCCTAAGTACAGGCAGAGCCACTGTCCACCCCAGTAGAATTGTTTGTGGGAGGGGAGAGAACCCAGAAGCTTTCTGTAACAGCTCTCTGCACAGTTTGAGAAGGAAGCCATCGCACATCTTGCAGATGATCACAGGAGTTCTCTATGGTGGAATGTGTCTAGTGGGAGATATGTGTAACATAGCCTTCCCTTAAAGTCTGATACTTGGGACAATTTCAGGAAGCAGTCAGTGACATTATAGGTTGGATTCATGGGGGTATAAGACAGCCCCTTGAGGTTTGCACAACAGCTGGACTCTGAACAGGAGTAACTTGTACTGGCCTACACAACAGGAGTCTGAAAAGGTGAACAGAGAGAACCTAACATTGCCCTGTTAATACTAGCATATGCTACTCCATCAGTATATATTTCCCAAATATTGCCTGCACCATTGTATTCCTTTATGCGCTTGAAGGTCCACTTGAATATTTGGAAACTTATCCACCCTTCCTTCTTTTTATTGGAACCAGACACTGAATTATGCCATACATATGTGCAACAATCACACAAAGATTTGTGCCAGATCGGGGAAACCTGTTGCCCTGCAGATTTCTTGAATTATAGCAACTTTGACTAGGTTTTATGGGAGTGTGGAGTTCCAACAATATCTGGAAACCTGCAGGTTTTCTGCTCCTGACATATCAACACTTACTAAATTTGCACTGCACGTCTTTGCAACTTAATGCTCTTTTATAGTAGAGTTTTTGTATACCGTTAAAATCATTAAGATTAGTAAGCTATTTTAAATCAAAGGACAGGTTGCTGTTTGGATTTTTCTGTGTGACTGAACTCATGCTCTGACTTGCCCTTGACTGAATTGTGAGAATCTTAAGTTTGGCTACTGGGCAATTGCAAAATGGTGATGAAGTAGCTTTTGCATACCTCTGTGAGAATTTCTGCCATTATACAGATTAGCTAGAGGATTTGGGTATGAGTTGCTCTGCCAACTTATTGAGAATAGAGGCTTGTTGATACAGTTTCTTTTATATTTGAAAAGGTACCACAGCACTCAAAGCAGGAGAGGGACCTTCCACTTGCTGTCTGTATATTGTTAAGAATCAGAGTAGATTGCAGAAATGCAGGGATCTAACTGCTTCAGGAGGCAGTGCTGCCAGCAGGGTCCTATGCTGTTCTGAACAGCACGGGACCCTTGTTTTAAGGGAAAAGCCAGAGGAATAATCCTCCAGCCACCTCTAAAAGGCAAAATGAGTGCTAATAGTCTTCCTCATCTCACCCCCAAAATGAGTAACATAAAACAATAATTTAATAGGCATTGAAACATGTTGGTTTGAGGCCTCCAATGAAATGGTTACAAATGGCTGTTCGAGAGTTGTAATGAACAACAAAACAAATACTTTCTAAAAGTACTTTTATTTGGTTGTAGGATTTTTAAAAATATTCTTTTAAATAGCTGGATCCAATTAACTTCTAGTCTTCAAAAAAAAAGATGTAAAGGGAATCCAATGTTTATAAAGCAAATGTAATTGCAGCACAGTGTACAGTTTCCTCTTTCCACCTTGTTCTTAGTACAGCCCGCGATCAAATGGTCTTTCACCTGCTTAGGCTTTAATACAGTGTCCTTAATGCTTCAAGAAGGTAGCTAGATTTGTCTCTGTTGCACTAGGTAGTTCCCATACAGGTGGTGAATGATAACCCCAAAGGACCTGCAGTTATAGTACTAATCAGAGATTTTCTCAGGGCTAGGATTAGCCACAGCACACAAGAGACAAGTTATAGGCTTCTGTGATTCAAGAAACTGGCAGCCTTTAATGCCTTTGAAGTGTTGCATATCCAGAATTCACAAATAACCATTAGCTCCTTCTCCAGTGATGATGATATCACATCCCAAATGAAGAGGAGGCTGTTTTCAGATTGGCAGGGCTAAACTGTCAGGTTTGCACAGGTGAGTGTCTGTTGTAGGGGTAGTAGCTTTGAGGAAGCTTTCTTCAGAAGTGTGCCATTTGTTTTGTGATCATTGGTTATTTAAGCAGTGTGCCCCTCTGTGATCCTCTGACACACTGCCATCAAAGACCAACGCTACGGGGTTATGTGAGTTCAAGGTGTGTTCGTCCTATGCCATTAACATACCATTCTCCTTTCCCTGTTCTCTAGGTGTATTCCCTGGATAACCCCCAGAGTTTCCATCATCTCTATAGTCCATACTGCAGGGAAGATAAGAACAAACACTTAGACCGGATGGCGGAGCAGATTGCCACCTTGTGCGACACCTTGAAGGAGTACCCCTCAATTCGCTACAGGAAGTCAGTGCGGTGATCCTTCCATACATTAAGGGGAGACTTGGGGAGGAGCTTGTAACTAGCTGTAGGAAGAATATGTGGAGTGAATCAGGGCAAAACAAGTCATGTGCCGGAGAGGTATAATTTGGGGCCAGAAAAAGATATCATTTCTCTGTTCGCTGTGGCTCGAGGAAGTGTCTTGGTATACTAATTGTCCTAATGGAGGGATTAGCCTGACTACTTACTTACGATGGTGGTTCTCCATCAGATGCCACTGTTGGGTGAGGAGGAGAACCTGGGTGCTTATCTCTGAGTGAGAGAGCAGACCCTTCCCTTGCTGTGTCCAACCACTCATTTAGCCTTGTCCCAATATGCAAAACGTGGCAGTGGTGCTCCTAGATGGTTATACAGTATATTTCTTTGTCATAGTGGCTCTGAAGACTGCTTCCTGCTGGCCCATGCTGTGTTGGCGAAGCTGAATGCCTTCAAAGCAGACAACCCCACCATGGGAGAGGTGAGCGTGTGCAGAGATTTGCCAGGGTGTGGTACATCAGGCCAGTGGGGGAAAGACTGCACCACGCAAGGCCAGCAGCTCTGATGTTGCCTCAGAAGCCTCCTTCTGTATATGTTTCACAAGCTGAGCACGAGTGTGATGACTGCATGCGAGGTGGGAGGAAACTCCCTCAGAATGCAGAAGAAGAATGCAGAAGTGAACCTCCTTCAGGCAAAGACAACAAATAATCTGCATGACCAAATTGGGAACAGGGCAGAAGTGCCTGCCCCCACCCCAGATGAGTGGTAAAAGGTACAAGTGGACAGTTGGGCAGGAGACTTGACCACTTCTGTTGCCTCAACTCCAGAAGAGGAAGTGCCTTGCAAAATGCCTAGAAAAATGTGTTTTCCAATGTGTCTGCCACTGATAACTGTCTTATTCTATTTTGGCTGGGTGTGGATATCTCCCTCTAAACACCCAGCAGAAATTTTGCCTTTACAGAGGCTGTCCATGGGAGATGATCTTCAGAGCAGCACAGCATTCTCTGAATTGTGTGTTTGTGTGTGCGTGAATGCATGTGTGAGCACACCCTCAAATTGCCTGTTAACTTATGGCGACTCCATGAATTCCATCGGCCTTTCTTAAGCAGGGAATACTCAGAGATGGTTTTGCCCATTTCTTCTTCTGGAACATAGTCTACAGCACCTGGTATTTGTTGTCAGTTTTCCATCCAAGTACTAACCAGAGCTCTGACCCTGCTTAACATTCAAGATCAGATGGGATCTGGTGCCTTTAGGGTATTCAGACATTTAGGGTATTCAGGTGAAGGGAAACGAAGCAAAGGATAGCCTCCCAAGGGCATGTTCTGTATATTTTAAAAAACGAAATGCAGCTGTGCCATCAGGGAGAGCTATGAACTTCACTGGAGTGATATACATGCTTTGAGCCATTTCCCACAGTCTTTTTTTTCTAATCAAAATGCCCTTCCCTAGCTGCTTTTGTCACTATCAGTGGACAAGGAGCTAGGGAAGCAGATGTTGACCAGTTTATTAGCCTGTGGCATATGGGGAACCTTTGGCCCATTGGGCTAGATATGTTGCATAGCAGTTCTGTCATCTGGCCCACAAGCTTCTTATCTCCAGTCGTGAGTCAGAGATAAGATAAAAGTAGATAAAAGACTCTTTCAAACCTGGAAAACCATTGTACAACACTGAGCTGTGCTTTGTAGGTAGAAAGCTGTTGCACTGAGTCTTGCTGCTCATGGATACCTGTACATGGGATTCAGCTGTGCTTCATATGCTTGATGGGAAAACTTGTACATCTGTAAAAATAATCTCTGACCCTTCTTGCTCCCGTGGCTCCTCTTGCTTCTGGAATGTGGCCCTCAGTACCCTTCCCAAACTGGACTTCAATCCCCACACGTCCAGTAGAGCTCAGCACTTGTGAGGGTACTCATAGTCGTAGCCTCACACTGTTGCGTTTCAGTTTGTCACATGAAAGCAAAACACTGGAAGGCAGTACCTGTGCCATCTGGCTTGCAAGCAAAACATTAAATTTCACTGATTTTTGCTATCAAAGACCCACAGATTCGTTTTAAGACCACTTCCAGACAAACACATTATATGCACACACGTGCATGCATGCACGCACACACACACAACGTATATTTGCCTTGGCTTTCACTCAGGTAGGGCTCCACCAGTTCTAGGCTTTCATAGCAGTCTTCTTCTTCCATGTATAAAGGAACAGGACGGGACAGGGGAAAAGCTGGCCTTACCTGCTGGAAGAGACTGTTTTTCACAGAGATTTTCTCCTTGCAAAGACCAAAAAAAAAAAAAAAACCAGGGAAAAGAAAAGACTGTCAAGGATCGTGTACTAAGGAGATTTTGAAAGTGTGTGGAAAATCCTGTACATCAACATGCTCCTGTGACCACAGCTTGCAACAGGTCCTTTTTTTTTTTTAATTATGGTCAGATGTTGGGGAGAAAGAAGGTGGATTCTGGTAATTCTAGTCCGAAAGTGATTTTTCTACCCATGATTCTAGTAGAAGCACCTTCTCCACTAGAAAAGGTTATGTTATAGTAATGCTTCTTGCAGGAAGGATTTTTTTTTAATCATAGTGGGCCCTCCCATAAGCTACATTAGGAAAAATTGTGGCCAGAATCCTGTTGGGACACTGTGTTGTGGTAAAAATTGTTATGCAAGCACAGGTACTTTCTCAGAGGTCACATAACTATAATCCCTAGTACAGCCTGTTGTTCCTCAACTCACACAACACAGTTTCCTCTGATACACACGTATTTGACTTGGTGGGGAGCTATTTGACCATTGTGTGAGGCTTTGCACCACCTGCACAGTCTGTTGGGCAACTGGGGAATCAGCATAACTATGCTGATATAGAGTTACACTTCGATAAAAGCGTATAAGCCTGTGAGAACAGCATTGCTTTCAAAATCCAAGTATCTGTTTTACAGGTAGAAAGAATAGCAAATGGCTCTCCTCCTCAGGAACGGTTTGAGATGAGATCAGTAATTTGACCCAGGCCTGTTGAAGAAAATATAACTGTTATGAGGACATAATTGTAGCTACCATGGCTACATCTGCAATCAAATACACTACCTTTTCCCAACTCATCTCCCTCCAGATGTTTTGAACGACGCTGCACATCATTCCTAACCATTGGCCATGGTGGCTGTGGCTACTGGGAGTTGTAAGTCAAAACATCTGGCAGGCAAAAGGCTGAGGATGAGTGATGTTGACTGCATGGTGTATGAAGAGTATTGTATGCTTCCATCCAAGTTGCCCTGAATTATTTTGTGTCTCTGCAGTGTACCTAGGTTTGCCCAAGAAGTGAACAAAAGTCATCTTTATTTCCGTGAGACACTGCATGTTTGCACTGCCACCTGTTGACTGAAGGATACACTGCATTACAATCTTGCATGAGTGAGAGGAGGTGCATTATTGTTCTTGTTCCAGCCAGCTTGGAATTGCTGAAAAATGAGGCTTAATGCTATGATTTGAAAGCTTCACTTACTGTGATGTCTGGAGCAATAATTTCTTCCACCTCCCACCTACTGTTGCTGCATTCATAGACCTAGAGCTCAGAGCATTGCTTTGAAAAAGTATTTCTTATCATTTTGTTCTATATTTAAAAAATCAGATCACTGATGTTAACACTTTATTTAAAGAATGGTGTATTAGTAACTGATTACAAATATATTACTTTTTAAATTATTATTCTTGTTTTTTTAAAAAAAATGTAAAAATGGTTTTTAAAATCCCCCAAAATGGACCCCAAACATTTTAGGATCAATGCGAAAACATTAGTCATCTTTTAAATAACAACTAACAATTTGCATTATTTTTGAGAAACAGCATTGTTATGCCCTTGTTACTCCCAAAGATAATATGTTACGTGTCACATTACCACTTCTTATATGGTACAGCTGTTGGTACTTTTAGTAGTGAAAATTGCATTCTTTTCCTCCACCCACTCACTCCCAGTTTTATCCTTTACTGTCCTCAAGGCATCATAATTTTGATAAGCTGTGACTCCTCTTCATGGCTCCATCTGAGCCAGTTGCTTAGCTGGTCTTCTAAGGCATTGAGAAGGGGGCCCTCAAGGCAGAGTCTCCCTCACAGAGATTGTTCAGTGGTCTGTGTCCCACATGAATGATTCTTTTCCTCTGCTGTTTACGTGGTCCTATGTTTTTTAGTTCCTGAATCATCTCTGCTAATAGGATTGTGCGCTGTCAATTGAGAAGGGATATTGTGCATTTGAATAATTGCATTGCTGACCCTGCCCCCTGCCATTAGCATACAGGAAAGGTTGCATGCATCTGGTAGCTGGTATAGCAGGCCAGTTTAGAGGGGGGAAGCAGTGCACAAGAAACTTGAGCGTGCCACCCTTCCTCCATATTGTTTTGTGCCTATAGTAATACCAGTGTTAAATGATTTCAAGTGCATTCCTATGCCCATCTACAAAGAAGTTCAGTCTCAGAGAGTTCAGTGAGACTTACTCCCAGAAAGGTGTGTAGAGAATTTCAGTCTTAATCAGTGTTTCCAGGGGGTTTCTTGAGACTGCAGACCACATGCTACAGATTGTACTCATAAGATGCCTATTGGCTGCTTTGCATGGGGAAGCAGCAGTGGAGTCAAGGCACCAAACTCACAGAATTAAGGAACTAGCTAATGTTTCCTCTCTTCTTGCTTTCTCTCTTCTGCTGTTCTCAGGGCCCTGACAAATCTCGTTCACAGCTTCTGATTGTCGACCGGAGCTATGATCTAGTGTCCCCGCTTCTGCATGAGCTCACCTTCCAGGCCATGGCCTATGATCTGCTCAACATCCAGAATGACACTTATCGGTGAGGGTCATGTGGGTGTGCATGCATGTGTGAGACCACCAAGGGAGGAGAAGGAGGATGTTGCCTTCCTACAGAGATGGCAAATCTACCTAGCTGTCTAACCAGCCTTCTTCCCTTCCCTTCCCTTCCCTTCCCTTCCCTTCCCTTCCCTTCCCTTCCCTTCCCTTCCCTTCCCTTCCCTTCCCTTGCCTTCCTCCATCTCCTGCAGGTATGAATCCACCGGCATCAGTGACTCAAGGGAAAAAGTAGTACTCTTGGATGAGGACGATGACTTGTGGGTGAACCTCCGCCACATGCACATTGCCGATGTTTCCAAGTGAGAACCTGTCCTTGGCTGTATATGCATATGCACGTGTACACTTCTCACATTATTGCATGTGACTCATTCCTGAAGTGTCTGAATGAGGCATTTTGGTAGCTTTTTAGCCCCATTTTTCTACCCAGTTTAAGTGGCCTGCCACATACATCCATAGTTCAACAAACCCTCCCCATCCTTATTAGCATCCCTTCATCTACAGGAAGCCCTGACCGTTGCAGACTGCATGGACTACTGTTTTGTAGAGGCTAGAAGTCACCTGTGTGAGAGCTCATGCCTCCTTTTGTCTTGAGCTCTCCAGAGCAGGGCCTGAATGTGAATTCTTTCCACAGGAAAGTGACAGAGCTGCTGCGTAGTTTCTGTGAGAGCAAGAGACTTACCACAGACAAGGTGAGAGTTTTCAGCCTGTGATCATCTCTCATCCTTTCTTGATCCATTTGGCCTCTTGAATGCTCAAGGAGGCTTCTGTATGGTTTCCAGCTACTACCCCATTCTGCCATATACTGCAGAGCTTTCCAAACTGCATGTTGCAACACGTTAGTGTGTCAGCTGCAGTGTGTAGGTGTGTTGCATGAACATAATGAGTGAAGGGGCTGGCTCCCGCTGCCACCTTGTACCAGACCCAGGTGAAGGGACTGCCTCTGCCACCACCCTAGGCCAAGGAAAACCCCAGCAGGGGCAGTGATGACTAGGCCCGGATGGAGGGACTGCTTCTCCTGCCATCGCTGCTGCCTTCCCAGTCCAAAGAAGACCCTGGCAAGGGTGATGGTGGCAGGCCAGGTTCGAATGGAGGGGCTGCCTCCACTTATTGAATTACCTACTGAAATATTTCTGTGTCATGAAATGATACATGTCTAAAAAGTGTGTCACCAACGTGAAAAGTTTGGAAAGCTCTGACGTACTGGACCAAATCTGCTCAGCTCAAGCAGTGCAGCAGTGATATGTGCCTATAGACCAATCTTTGCCCTTTCTGGCCCTTCCTAGAGCAGCACCTCTTTGTAATCAGAGTAAAGATACTGGAGGAGCCTGTCAGGGAAGAATGATTAAGAAAAAAGGCCTGGTGTTAGAATGGGGACTGGAGAGGCGTGGGGTTACTACATTCTGAGTTCAGGAGGACAGGGATCCTCTACACCAAGGGTGGACTCTCCAGATGATGTTGGACTGAAACTTCTGTCATTTCTTTCCATTTGCTATGCTGGCTAGCACCACCATTCCCTCAGTGAAAACCTTTAATTAAAAGAGTTGATCTATTCAGAGTGAGCTTGGCCATGAAAATAAGAAGATGGATTTGTGTTTAATCTTTGAAGCCAGTCTGCAAATTTCACTGATCTGACATTCTAGGGTGCTGTTTTCATCACTTGATGCTTCTGTGTTCAGTTCCATGAAACATCTTGAGCATTGCTGGTAGCTTAGAGAATATTTCTAAGTTTGGTATCTACCAGCCTGCAGATCTTTTAAGACAGCAGTGAGCAATTTTCTTTCTCCCGCATTATCTGGGGGACTGCAGAAAAAAAGTCAGAAAACAAAACTGAAGTGGCCGAATGTCTTACTTCTGCTTTGTAAAGGAGTAATTTTTGTTTTTTAAGAGGACATGTGACATCCTGAAATCTACTTAAAAGGTGAAATCACTTCTCCTGCTGGCTATTAGGACAGGCAGTGTCCTTTATTTGCCAGAGAAAGAGTAGTCTAGAGAAGTTCAGAGACGGGGAGTTGGGAACAGCAAAAACAACCTTTGGGGGTCACATGAATCCCACGGGACACACTCTGCCCATTGCTGTTTTAGAATAAGAAGAACGGTCAAACAATTGTAGTTTCTGATACCCTCTCATCTTGATGATGTTGCATTCTGAATGAGGTTCTTTCACATAAGGAAGTCTCCATTCCCTTTCAAGGCCAACATTAAGGACCTGTCTCAGATCCTGAAGAAGATGCCCCAGTACCAGAAAGAACTTCACAAGGTAAAGGGTGATTGGCAACTATGTTACTGTTGTTCACATGTTTAAAAAATTGGTATCCTACACATTCTACCCAGTTTAGTTGGTTCTTAAGAAAGCTATAACTGCATTGGAAATTATAATTAAAAGTTTTCAGAAATCCAAATACTCTTTAGCAGCTGTTAACGGAAATGTTGATTATCAAAAATAGCAGCAAATATTGCAATTGTTTTTTCACTGCTTTTACTTGGCATCAGAAGGCTTGGGAGAAACAACTGGGGTTCTCAAATCAGAAAATCCACAGTCTGGTAACCCCCACCACCATACCCTAGATGACTGAGAAGGATCTTTCCAAGAGACTGAATCAGGCACTTCTAGAAAAAAGGTGGTCCTTAAAATAATCCTAATTCTCACTGTATATGTGAAGTGTGTATAATGGATTGAGATGGACAGATGGAACAGTGATGGCTGTATGTAGTTGTCTAGTATGGTTGTGGGAGCTGTTTAGCCTAAGATGAAAAGTAAGAGTCTTCACAGACCTGGAAATGGATAGCACAGTCCTTACCCACAGCTTGACTTGGTGAACAGCATAGAAATGGAGTATATGCTGTTCTGAACATAGAGTTTCTCTCTTTGTGCTGACATTTGCTCTGCTGTATGCCATGCAGCATACAAGAACGGAAATACCAAAACATCTTTTATGTGGGTCCCTAATTTGTCAACCTGACTGTCCTGTTTAATCTTTCAGTAGCCAGGCACTAGCGGCCTTTCTCACTTTAAAGCAGTGGTTCTCAACCTGTGGGTCCCCAGATGTTTTTGGACTTCAGCTCCCAGAAGCCCTGAGCATTGACCATAGTGGCTGGGGCTTCTGGGAGCTGAAGTCCACAAACATCTGGGGACCCACAGGTTGAGAACCACTGCTTTAAAGAGAGGCTTGAGAGAAGGTGGAGACCACTCCTAGGAAACAAAGAATGCCCAGTAGTGTTTTCAGAGATTGGGATTGCTGCCCTGGGAAACAGAAGGAGAAATCTCCAAAATAATCAGAGGGACAAATTTGTTTAATTTGTGTAACTTCAACTGATAGTGTAATTTAACTCATTATTGCAAAATATATCCTGAAGTGCATCTCTGTGCCTTCTGCAAACTCTCTTGTTCCTGAGTTGGCTGCTTGTTCATGGAGGTTGCGTTCTGGGGGAATGAGAAAAAGAGCACAAGACTGGCTGATGAGCAAGTAATTGTTTCCTGCCCTCCTTCTTCCTCTTGCAGTATTCAACACATCTGCACCTGGCAGAGGACTGCATGAATAGCTTCAAGGGCACAGTGGAGAGGCTGTGCAGCGTGGAGCAGGTGAGCACACAGAGAGCGCACTGAGAGATGGGAAGAGCTGGAACAGCTCTGGGGCTTAGCTCTAGTGGGTGATTCTTCTGTTCATCTGTCTTGGAAGAGGCCTCAGTGAAGGCAACCAAGCAGAAGGGAATTTCTGGGTGTTTTTGTTGTTATTTTTTCTTTCCCACTGCCCAGGACCTGGCCACAGGTTCCGATGTTGAAGGGGAAAAAGTTAAAAATGCAATGAAGACAATTGTGCCAATTGTCCTGGACACCAGCGTGACAGCGTTAGATAAGATCCGTATTATCCTGCTTTGCATCTTCCTCCAGAATGGTAATTCCTTTTGCTTTCATCAGTTCCAGGAGCTGTGGTAAAGGTCCACTTCAAGGATAGAAGGATCTCTCCCATTCTCTCAACCCTGACCCCAGACCCTCCCTTCATCCACGTGCTTTTCCCCAAGGTTATAATTCTGTTGTTGTCTGGAGAAAATTTGAAATTTGCTTGTCTTGAACTCATGAAACTAGTCTTTTTTTTTCTTCCGTTCATGTGAGCTCGTGTTTCCTTCTCTTTATCCAATGTGTAATGTCTTGAATGCCTGGCTGAATTGACTTGGGCAGCTCTTCAGGGCTTGTGGTCCATTGACTTGTGGCCATGTATACGGAGTCCAGGAGTGGTGTTTCTCAGCTCTGTTCCCCCACCCCTATAGGCATCAATGAAGAGAACCTGACCAAGCTCATCCAACATGCCAATGTACAGCAGGAGAGAGACATTCTCTACAACATGCACTGTCTGGGTGCTGCCATCATGCCAGAGGTACATCATCCCCATGCCTTGTCCCAACTGCTGTGCAGGTACCTTGTGCCAGGGCTGCTACAAACTACCTCGGATGGCATGTTTATCCCCTCTGGGTGCAGTTCATGGGCCATAACCATTTTTGGTGAGGTGTGAGGAGGTAACATTTGAGTATACCTTTGCCGTGGAAGTGGTTCCCCTTGAGGGGAGGGTACAGCAGCCTCTCTCTCTCTTTCTTTCTCTCTCTCACTCTCTCTTTAGATCTTTTTCTCACACAGAGCTTTTCGCCCTGTTTTCTTTCTCCCCCTGCTTCTTGCCATATCTTTGGCCAGAACATCTGGAGCTAATTAGGTAAGCCAATCCATCTCACCTCAAACTTTTGATATTTCTGAACTTTTTACCTTTCTCCTGCCATTGCCCCCAACATATTTTCCATCCAGTGTTATTGTCTGTCTCTCGCTCCTTCTTTTTTTTAAACTCACTCCTCTGCTCACAGGATGCTGGTGGACAGATGAAGCCTGTGAGGAAAGTGCGGTTGGAGCCCACCTACCAGCTGTCCCGATGGATCCCCATTCTTAAGGATGTTATGGAGGTACACAGAAAAGGGTTCAGGGGAAGGCAGTCAGGAGGGAAAGGTTAGCAGAAGCCCTGAGTGGCTTACTACAAAGAGCATCTCCCTCTGTGAAGCAGATCAGTTTGGTAAGAAGAGTGCTGCCCCAGACATAAATGGGAATTGACGGAACCAACTGGGCATTGATGCCTTTCACATTTGAAATGCTTTCAGTTGGACTCCATAGCACACATCCAAGAGTGTGGAGTGCATCCTGAAAAAGAGACAGGTACAGGCTGTGTTCCTGCTCACCAGTTGTGTAGGTGGATTCAACATCCCATGCTGTCCCTTTAAAATAGCAGTGAACTGCTCTGTGCACTAGAGCTTTCTGCTTATGTCTTTGATGGGGTTCAGAAGCACTGAAGTTTATATTCCTGATCCCCCACCTAAAAGTCCTCTGTAAGGCTGAAGCCTCCTGGACACTTTGGTTCTCCATGACCACCATGTCTAACAGAATGTAAGAAGCTACCTTGTATCAGGTCAGACCAGTGATCACTCAAGACCATATACACTGACTGGCAGTACCTTCCCAGGATTTTGGTCAGAATTTTTCTCTGGTTGTATGCAGAGATACCAGTCTTTGAACCTATAGCCTTCTGCATGAGAACCATGTATTCCAGCACTGAATTAGTCCCTTCCCCTAGGGGAGTTTGCAGAGTGCTAGATACTTACCGCTCTCTTTCTCAGCCTTCCAAGTGCTGTCCTGAGATTGCATTGATTCTTGTGCTTTTCTTCTCACTTGGTGGGGGGCTTTCAAACTTTATACTTCTAGGTGTGATCTTGTTGAATTTATACTATGTCCACTCTGCATTGCAGGCAGGATTTAAAAAAATAGGCAGGAGTGTTATGTTTGTATTCCTTTACCTGGGCTGCTTGTGCTGGCCTTGATGCTGTTGCTCAGACTGTTCAACTTGGTACTGCCCTCTTGAGGATTTTGGGGCAAGCCATTGACCTAGCTTCAATTTCATAGTTAATCCAATCAAGAGAGCTGTTTAGCTATCTATCACATCTCCAACCAACTCCATGTAGCTATGTGAGATGGGCTGAACAAAACATTTTAAGCTCCCATTATAAAAAGTCAACCATGGCTTAATCCGGAAGTCCTTATCATGAAGCATTATTGTGTTGTCATATAGCGTAATGCTATTGTTTAGCCAGCCCGTGTGCCACTGAGCTGCTAACTGTGCAGCAGTCTGTTTTGGAGGAGGGATTCTATTTGCACATCCATCCCAGAGGACAGATTTTGGCATAGGGAATAAGTTTAATAATTCTCTGTGTCTGGAAATAGAGGATGAATCAACCATGAGTACTTCCTGATGAGGCATTTTCTGTGAAATCATCCTGCTTCATTCACAGAGGGGTGTCCAGACAACATTGTCATCTACTTGTAACCCTCCTGTGTTTTTCTGAGCCTCTGTCCATCATTTTTGTTCCTATCGCAAAACCTCTGTTAAAGGAGAGAAAGATGAATTAGCTGCATAAAGCCTTCTGACTGATAGCGCTGGGAGCATGTAATGATAGTTCTGCATGTCTCTTCATCTCTCCCTTGTTCCTTTCTTTACTTTTAGGCCCATCATTCCATACTGTGGGATAACTCAGTGAAATTCACAGTTGTGTTTTCCTCAGGTCTGCTAAATGGTTCATCTTTTATTTCTTAGCCTGTTTGTAGTTTCTGAAGAACCCCACTGGACTCTGAAAGGAACCAAGCAGCTTGTTTATTTCTAGCTGAATGAGAAAAAGGATGGTGATGAGGTTTCTCCTGTTGCTCATATTCCCACAGGATGCCACAGAGGACAAGCTGGACAAGAAGTTGTGGCCGTATGTGTCTTGCCCTGCCCCAGGCCCTTCCTCACAAGCTGCTGTGAGGTGGGTAGAGGTGTCAATATTTTATGAATCCTCCTCATTCTTTCTCCCCCCCCACAGAGTCCAGGGCTTGCATGTGTGTTCCAGCTGTTTTCTGCAAAGCATTCCTTTTGTGGAAAGGACAGAATGCACGCAGAATAGAAGGATTTCTAGGAGAACAGTATTTTCTAATGTACAGGCAATTTGAAACCAAGGTTGGAGAATAACAGCTATGCCAAATGAGAAATAATCAGGAGGAAAACTATTTTTGTGCGAAGTCACTTGCTTCTCTTCCTAGGCCCCTGCAGAATATACAGTGGGGCTGACTCTGCTCAAGGCATTGGGGGAAGAAGGAATGATGGTCTCTGGATGTTGGAGGGAGGGGCAGGGTACACGAAGGAGTAATAGGGGCTGGGAAAATCGGGGGGGTGTTTTCTATTTTGTTTTGTTTTGTCCTTAGCTATCCCTTGTAAGGTTTCCTCTTTTTTCCTCCCACATGCACAACCACAACCTGGGGCAGCTGTTGCCTCTTCCCAGGCCTGAGACTGTGCAGAAGCCAATCCTTTCTCCAGAATGCTTGTCCTTAACAGTCTCTTTGCAGCTGATCCCATGTACTTCTTTCTCCCACAGTGCCCGCTTTGGTCACTGGCACAAGACCAAGACAGCAAACGAGTACCGAACAGGCCCCCGTCTCATCTTGTACGTGCTGGGTGGAGTTACCATGTCAGAGATGCGCTGTGCCTATGAAGTGACAGAGGCTACTGATGGGAAGTGGGAGGTGCTGATTGGTAAGTGTGCTGTTGAAGATGCAGCCAAGGCAAGCTCAGATTGTTAAGCAAAAATCTCATGCGCATGTCAGTGATTCAGGAAATGTGCCTCAAGGGGGAAGTTGTTACACTTATCTGAGCCCAGATATTTGGACTGCAGTTTCCATCAGTACACCCAGCACAAAGGATTGTGAGAGGTATAGTCTAAAACATCTGGAGAACTAAATGTTCCCCATCCCTGGGTTGATGTTACATAAAATTTGAGGAAAGGGCTGATCACTCAAGTCAAGGGATTGATGGTTTGTAATGAGTAAAAGGCCCTTGCTTTGGGCCTTATGTTTTTTGTTTGTTTTGTTTTGTTTGTGCTAATCTTTGTTGTCAACCTTTTTGGGTACAGCTTTGCTAGGCCCCTCTTTCTTCTCCCCCTGCCATGCAACCTGAACCTCTTATACACGAGTAGGCGTAGAATCTTCTCAGCTCTTGGGGTTAACTTGGGAAGGTTGCCTACTGTGTGTCCTTGATAAAGACTTGTCTGCCAGAACCAGTTGCCCTAAATGGATGCCAGCTTTATTCTCCAGAAGCCTATTGTACAGGAGATGGGTGTTGGAAGTGGGTGCAATGTCTTACCTGCATAAGTGTGATTGTGCGGCCTAGCCTGCTGATGAGGTAGACAGTATGCATGCAGACATGGACCATGAAGGGCTCCTGTGGCAGCTTGTGCCAACTTTTCTTCTTTCCTTTGCAGGTTCCTCTCATGTCCTGACCCCTAAGCAGTTCCTGGAGGATGTTCGCAATCTGACAGAGCAGGCACCACTGAAGTCCTAAGCCTATCTCTGGCTCTCTAAAGAGACTTGCTGACAGCAGTTTTATTTATCTGCCCAGATGAAGTTTTTTTTCAGTGAGATGTCTTCTCTCACATACCTGTGTTTTGCTTCTGTCCTTTTAAGACTGGCCCTCAGCCTGATCCTTCTTTCAGCCAGCTGTTTTGAATGAACCTGACACTGGGAGGACCATATGCAAATCAAGGATGAGGGTCCAGCCATCTCTTATGAGTCCTTTATTTCTCACTGTGATGAGGTTTCTGGTTGCACTTTATTTTTCTCTTCCCTTCTTTACTCCAACCCTTCCTCCCAAAATGAGGGAGAGAAGAGGAAGGTGTATATCTAATGAAGATCAATATCTCCTTTTATCCCTCTGTCAGTGCAGTTATTTGGAGTTCAACTTCGGAGTTGTCTGGTCTCCACCAGTGTTCTGTTTCTTTCTTTATTTGCAAAGGCAATTACCCAGGAGAATTCTTTTTGTTACTGTTTTGACAAAGTGTTTTCAGGACCATTTACTCCCAGCAGGGAAACCTGAAACAGTTAAAGGAATAGCTGTCGCTAGATGCCCAGCCTGGTGAGCCTAAGAGCAGTACTGACAACTGGGATGAGAAAAAGATGATCTGCTGCTTTCAAAAGACATGGGAAAATGTACATAGGAAAGATGGCGTATGTTCTTCACATTGCAAGAGTTGTGTAACTCTGCTAAAGAATCCCAGAGTCTTCAAAATAAAAAGCAAAAATGGTCTGTCAAGATAAACTGTTCTCTTGCACTAGATTCAAACTGTGATACTAGGACTCTAGCATGGTACGGAAGGGATATTTTCCCCCTGTAACTCTAGGAGAAATTAAAGTTAAAGGGGAAAGTATACCCCCCCACTTCAGTATGTTTCATTCATTCTTTCTTGTGCATCACACATTCACATGCAGACCCTACTTTCAATTAGAGCAAGGGTGGGCAAAATTCAGCCCTCCAGATATTGTAGAACTGCAGCTCGGAGCAGCCCTGGCCAGCACAGCCAATGGTGAGGTATGCTGGGAGCAGCTGTCCAGAAGGATCTAGTGGGCTCCAGTTTGCCAACCCTGAGATTAAAGTAGTGTGTGTCACCTGTGAAAAGTTGCTATGTTAGCTAGAAATATCACTTGTTAACATTCTCCCGGATGTGGTCATGTTTGTTGGAAAACTCCTATGATGTGAAACCTCATCTGTGTATCCTGCAGTGCTCTAATCTCAGGAGAACTGTACCACGTGACTTTTCTAAAATGTGTCATTCTACCTCTCATGTTCTGCAGCAGTGTTTCAGTTGGAGGTATTTGACACCCAAGACTCTTTTCATTCAAATGTCATAGATGGACTCCTTTGACGACAAATGGACCATTCACTCTCTTTATAGAAGTGATGCTCCAGATGGTGCCTTATGTGCACAATCCCAGCACAAAGAGCAATTAAATCTCTCCGGTATGAAAATCCTGAATTTGTTATGTGTGAGGTGTGAAGTGCAGTGCTGGACACATTTAACTAAAAAGTAAGTTCCGCTGAATGTCATGAATATTACTCCACAGTAGGTGTGTGTAGGATTGCAACCTTCTGTCACAACGGTCATCACAGTATCTGTCCCCTAGGCTCAAAGTCAGTAAATACAAAACCAGTAAGATAAGGTGTAAGGTATGCTGTGGGAAAGTAAGATAACAACAAAAGTTCATACAGTTCCTAAAACCACTACTTACACTATTTCCCACCAGGGAAGTGTAAAACTCAGTATGTTCCAAGTGCATATTAGATTACTGGAGATCAGAGTAAATGTTAAAAAAATTTCCCCAAATGTTCTTTTTCAATTGTTTGCAGTTTGTAAGCAGTGAGACTAGTGCAAATTATGGAGAAGCTTGTTACTTACATTTGAAAATACCTGTGTGTTGCATATTTCTGTTTCACCCACTTCTGATATAGTGAGCTAGTCTAAAGCTCAGGCACTCTTGCTAACATTACGAGTGAATCTGTTTCTTTGGGATTATACATGTGTATCTTCTATTGGGATGACAATGAAGGAGCAGCCCCTTTTATTTTGTAAGAATTGCTTGTGTCCCTCTAGAGATGCTGGAACACGAGTTTATGAGAGCCTGTTCTCTTGAAATCATGTTCCTATCTCTTCTTCTAAACAAGGCTGGCTTACACCAAGTCATGCTTTAATATTGCAAACATTCCTCCTCCCTCTCTTCCTCACTTTACTTGAAAAATGACAGCTTCCAGTGTTTCCTGTTACATCTGAACATGGTGGATTCTGGATAGTTTAAAAAGTGAGTAGTGAACAGCCCACAATCATAGTGACAGCTTGAGCCCTGCTAGTTTGGACAAACCATAGTTTCAATGAACAAGATTTCCTCATGTTTGAATGTGAACAGGGAACATTGGTTCAAAAGAAAGAATGTGTGCTTCTGCTATCTTTATACTGTAGTAGAGATGAAGAGGGTTTGGGCAGTATGCTTGTTCATATGCTAAACCACAGGCTAGCTTAGTGTCTAAAAAGATGCAATGTGGAGGCATTGCTTTTTTGTCATATCTGCAAGTAAAGAGGCTCTCTGAAATGAAACTGAGGTAGCCATGATGAGTGGTGTTTCAAGGTAGCAAACCCAATTGTGGTGTAAACAGACTGCAACATGTGTGTAAAGATGCAGATCTGTTTTCTTTGTACCTAATGTATTTACATAATACTCTTCTACATGACAGAGTTGTGTTTGCTTCATAAAAATATGGAGGAAGTTGGAAAACGTGTACTGTGCTCACAACAGCAGCAGTGAGCTGGTGTCGGCTGTGATATTCAGCAATGTGTGCAGCCATGGATAAAACTGGTTTCGCTGCTCCTCTTGTATGAACTGCTCTTTGTTCAGGCCTGCTAGATTCTAGATCTTGGGTACAGGCTTCCTATACATGATCTACCTAACTGTTTCTTATAACTGGGCTGGCTGCTGCCCACCTCTTGCATGATGAAAAGGTGGCAGAGACTTTGGTGAACCTGGGGGAAGGTGTGTTTACATGGTGTCCTGCAGCTGCATGTCAGCCTTGGACACCCCCAACCCAATCTGCTCTGTTTGGAGCTTTTAGTCCTGATCCCTGCTTGGGAATTATTATCTGCAATTAATATCCATTTGGATAATTGCTCTACAGCAGCTGCCGTGTGGGTGGGTCATGGCTGGGGGGGGTGATGAATTAGTATTGCTGTTTATTTGAGAGAACCTAGTGACTAGATGATTTTCAGTCTGATCCAGAGGAGCGTGCCATGGAGGCTAATTAAAAACTTATAAACTAGATGCCAGAGCAGGAGTCAAGCAAGCACTTTGCCATCCTCCTCAAGTTCCTTGTGGGGCTAAAGGGTTTCTGGCTGAAATACATAAGCCCTTTCTGTGCAGGTCCAGAGGGGCTATTATAGCCCTTTGCTGCAGTGACCACACAGGCCAGGCAAAAGCTAGCCTATGATGGTTTGACTATGGGAATTTAACATGGACTCCAACATGGACAAGTTGTCTTTTGTATCATGCTCACAGCACTCTGCATACAGTAATCTCAAGTAATCTGTACAACAAGATTGTTGGGCAAAATATGCTTTATTTTTGTTGTCTGGATAAGCCATACACTGCACACAGTTCTGGTGAAGAGACATTCTAGGAGGGAAACCAGCAGTAAAGCCACTATGGCCCTAGTAGTGAAGAAACAGCAATCCCATCCACCTAATTTTTCCAGTATTGGCTATTTGCAATTTCTCTCAGTCATACCTGGCACTTCCTGTAACTCCAGCATCATCTCCAATGAAAATAGAAAACGTCAGAGCTATATAATCTCTGCTCTTGCTGTGTGTGTGTGGAGGGGTTAAAGGGATTCTCATCACCTCTCACACCCCAAGTGACCCATTCCCTCCAAAGGTGGGGATGAGGGGTGGCCGCTTGCCACTTTTACAGTTACGCAACTAGCCCCTAATTCTGTTTAAAACCTTGCAAGCAACCATTCCCCAAAGCTGTTTAGATACTGACTTTAGAACTGCTCAGTTGCTTAAATTGAAACCTCATTTCCTAATTACTGGACAGGTTCCAGTAACACTTCCTGGACCCATCTGCTGTGTGCTGACTATGGGAAAATAGGGATAGTATTGATTATACGATCTTTGCATTAACTTTTCTGAATCCCTAAGAAGGAAACCTGTTTCAGCCTGCCTCTGAATACATGGAGTCTGTCTAATTTGTGAGATAGCCAGGTATTTTACCTCCTCATCGTTCCAGGAGTCTGGGTTTGAACTGTGTTGCCCTTTTCTATATTAGTACCATAGCTCCTTTAAGAGAAAAATGAATTATCATGAAGAGAGAAGAAGATTGGGAAACACATGCACTAATTTTTCAAAGGGTCACTTTTATATTTATAGCCTATTCTTGGTTTGCAAAGCACTTTACAACAGGTGGTGGCAACTGCTCTCACAATAATTTTATAAAGCAGGATTGGAGAATGTTCCTCTTCCAATGCTGTTGGACAGCAATCCCATCGCCATTGTCTATATTGACCATGCATGATGAGAACTGAATCCAACCAGATGTACTGTAGGATAAGTCGTCGTTATTTTCAATGCACAGGTAGAGATCTGAGAGGCATTTTTTTTTCTTTATCTGTGATGCTTCCTTTATAAAGCTCAAGGAAGAAAAAAGACAACAGCATTCTTAACACCCCCACCACCTCAGGGAAATCAAGCACCATAGAGACATACTTTACATAAGAAGGCCAAACATAATGACTGCTGATGCTAACAAGGCTCCAGGGGCCACAAAACTCCATAGGCACCTGGTTTGATAGTGTGTAAATAAGAGGAGATCACACAACAGAGCTCTGAAAGAGAAGGAAAACAGAAGGGTCCTGCCACAGTCTGTGGTCGTGAGTAGCATCCCAGGTAAGATTTGGGGTCTTTCATTGAGGAAGAACAGTGCCGGTGTGCCTTTCTCTGCCCTTAAATACATAAAATGTCAACAGGAAAGGAAAAACTAGCTGTGGCAAAATGGTTACCCTTTGTAAGGGAAGGGCCATTGCCCCATGGTGGAGTTTTCTGTTTGGAATGTCCCTGGTTCATTCTCAGAGCATCTCCAATTGACAGGACTGGGCAGAAAGTGAGGGGGAGGCTTCTTTTCTGACTAAGACCCCAGAGACACTCCTCATCAGAACAGACAATACAGGGCCCGATGGACAAAAATTCTGGTGGAAATAACCCTCTTCCTATATTCCTGAACAAGGAGGGAGTAATTTTTGGTTGAAATGCTGCGCAGCACCCACAAGCTTGCTTTTTCCACACAATGTCTTAGTACAGGGGTGGGAGTAACTCAGGACCCTCTGGATATTGAACTACTACTCCCATCAATCCCAGCCAGCATAATCAGAGGGAGGGACAATGGGAGTTGCTGCCAAACATCTCTCTATGACCACAAATTGCCATTTAGTATACTTTATTTATCTATCTAGTTGCTTGTTACCCTTTTCCATCATTTCTTATTTCCATTTTTTAAAGTCCACCTGCACATAAGAAAAGCAAATGGCTTAAAATGGGGGAAGAGTTCTCCATAATGCTCCTCAAAACATTCCCCCACAAAAGAGGGTTACTGGAAATAAGTATAAAGCCAGCCACCACCGATTGTTTGCACTCTCTGCATCCTCTTCACCACCTTCAAAAAAAGACAGAAGTAGAGGTGATTGAACGAGCAAGTCTCAAATGAGGAAGGCAAAAAATAGACCTGAATCTGCTCTGAATCTGGAAATAAGGATGTGTTTTTACTAACAGATAAGCTGAGGGAAATCACCCCAAAACCCTCAAAAAAGGGGAGAGGCCAGTGTATTTAATAAAGTGACTTCACAATATGGAACATATATTCACAACACAGGTCTGTATTTACTGAACATGTTAATTCAGGTTATGTGATATGCATATACAAACACAGACATACATATGCACACATACATACATTACCTTAGCATCAGTCAATAGAGTTTCTGGAGCTTCAGAAAAACCCTCCAGCCTTGCTTGGTGGCCCCCTTCTCTGCTGTGTTCCCTCTCCCTCTGACACACAGTTGGGTGAAGATATTTTCCTCAAGCAGGATATACTTGCCATGTACAAAAGCCAACTGGAGTGGCAGTAGAATCTTATTTCTGGTGATGGAATAGCATTCTCCACCGAACCCAAGGGCACAAAGCTGGTTGTGGGGGGGCCTAACCTAGGACAGGGCCATCTAGCACACTCAGCATCATCCTCTGAGAGAAGAGAACGGCCAGGGACTCTGTAGGTATAACCAAGGGGCTGCTGCCATTCCCTCTTAGCATCTGCTGCCAGAGTTGGCTGCCTCGCTCTGCCTCATGGTAGAGCTGGCCCTGCACACACTACCAACATTAGTGTATTGAATTATCAGGCTCAGATGAGATCATTTTTTTAAAAAATTTAGTAAAAAACCTCAACACAAACCAAACATAAAAAACAACTAAACATTAGGATAACTTACTGTACAGTAAAAGGCAGGAAAAATAGTAAAATAAAAAAAATTGAAAAGTGCAAGTAATTTTTACATTCAACTGTCTGACTAAAGGACGGTAGGAAGTTAAACGATATAATTCACTTAACGGGCAGGGGAACACTAGATCAGGATAAGTAAGTAAAGATAAAATATGTAATTAACATTTGTTACTTCAATGTAGATTATCTATTTATTTCCCTTTTTCTCCTGGATTTTTCTCTGGAATCTGCAGTGATGAACTGTAGTATGATGTAATTTTACATTTTTGTTGTTGTTGTTTTATGTATAAAAAGAAAAAACAAAAACAAAAAATACATCCATACAAACATCAACATCGAAACATAACTAAAATTGGTTCCTGTCCTTGTTGCAAACAGTTTATATTAAACATTTACACCTAGCTGCTGTACATAATTACAGAATGGAGAAATGGGGGAACATTTCCAATAATCACTTTGAAGGCAAGGTAATATGTAACAATGGATGCCCAAATCCAGAACAACAAGACCAGACACAAAACATTGGATAACTAGGGGCCACTTTATTTGACCTGAAACTATTTGCAATGCATTGGCCTGGAAAGGTAACAAGAGGGGCAAAGAGCAACCTGATGCAGGTCCAGCCGAAGCCAGGAGTCATTCCGTCAGCTACCTCCTCAGCTTGCCCCTTGATGACACACCTGGCCCTCAAGAGCAGTACATATCTTTTGGGTTGCTACCAACTATCTGTAGTTGGGAGGCAAACCCAGCTGCCTCCCACCAAAGTCCCAGGACCCTGCAGGTGAGAAACCTTAACCCTAAGTTATCCTCAATGGCAGGGTCTCTGACTAGGTGTGCAGGGAACTGCAGGTGTTCCTCTGGCTGCTGTAGATGACTGTCCAGTAGTTGTAAGTGGATCTGTAAATTTGGAGGACAGATTGTCATCTTGTGGATGTTAAATGGGATAATTTATGCATTGTGGGGGATGCTATAAGAATTACATTATTGGCTGTTGAGGAAAGCTTTGTTACTCTTGAGGAATGTACAAATGTTGAGTGTCTTGCAGTTATGTCCCGAACTAAATATGCTCACAGCCTTGGTTAATGGGGGTGTTACAGTTTGTTCAGCTTGTGAAGACAGTTCTCTTTTTCCAAATGTGAAATGTGATGCTGTAGACCAGTGGTCCTCAACCTGTGGGTCCCCAGATGTTTTTGGACTTCAGCTCCCAGAAGCCCTGAGCATTGACCATAGTGGCTGGGGCTTCTGGGAGCTGAAGTCCACAAACATCTGGGGACCCACAGGTTGAGAACCACTGGTGTAGACAATTCTTGTTCGCCTAGAGAAGACTGTTCATCAGTAGCGTGTTATCTTTGAGCTCCTGACTGAGAGGATTGTCTATTGGTCCTTGTTTCCTCAATCATTCTAGGTGAGATGAAAGCTGGGAAGCCAGGAGAGGAGCTGTGCAGTTGTGCAAGCTCTGGGTCATGACGCCCATTACCTCGCAGTGCCCATCGCCTGGGTTATGATAAGCAACAGGATTGCCAACAGGCACCTGTAACAGAATAGCAATCAATAGCAATAGCATTTATTTCTATACCGCCTATCAATGAAGTGTTATCTAAGCGGTTTACAATGTATTTTTAGCTAACTGCCCAGAAGAAGAGAGAGACCATAAGAGTCAGATATGAAATAAGATAACACACATCTCTCCTGTCCTCCCAAGAAAGAACGTATAGGTATAATCAATTGGCTTAAATCAAACCCTGGGCAATCATATCCCATCAGATACTTGGAAGAAGAGAAATGTCATCACTTGGTGCACAATAGATGATAATGTCAGGGCCAGGGGCAGGGACTTCACTGAGAAAAGCATTCTGTATTGAGAGAGGCATAACCAGGGCCAGATTATCAATATCTGGTGAACTGCTCCAAGCCTCTCACTGACTAGGGGTGAGCGGTGGAAGAAAAGCTTCCTCTTCTTCCCTGGCCACTTCCTGAGTCTTCCAATGTTTCTCATATTCTCCAAAGTTTGTGCGCTACTAAAGTAATTGACAAAAAATACATGAGATTGTTAGTCTTCCACTGAAGTTTCAGGGCTGAAAATGAGTTCCTACATGAAAATGTTTGTGCTCCGGTCTATATCATGTTTTTTTTTAATTCATTTTCTATGCAACCACTTCTAGAATGGCTCACACAGTTAAACAAAAGGGGACCCTGTTTTTGGAATTGCTTCAGGGCCCCAATAACCTTAATCTAGCCTTGGGTACAATCAAAAAAAGTTCTCCCTCTTGTCATCACTCTCTGAACCTCTCTCAGAAAAAGTCCTCAGATGCTGAATTGTGGGTATAGGCAGGTCTGTGACAAGGAAGTCATTCTGTCTAATTTTGGGATCCTAGACCATTTAAGGCATTATGTTTCCTTCCATTTGCTATGATCACTTTTTCTTGAACATACTACTCTAGCTGCATTCACCAAACTGTCTTCAAAAGCAACTCCACTTATACAGTATTAAGTCATACATTTTATCCCATAAATATTAATTGTTGTTTATCACATATCATTTTAATCATTTTAATTATTTACTTATTGAATTTCTCAAGTTCATAATTAATTGTTAACTTATTCTAAATCCTAGAGTATATCCTGATATCCTATCATATGATATCCTGAGAATATGGTTGCACATGCCCTCAGTGCCTTGCCAGGGAACAGAAAACAGCAGCTTTGAGAAGCCCATTCCTGGCCACCTGTGTTGAGACAACCATGGAGAATCACATAAGAGAATGCAGATGGCGGAGGGGAAGTGTTGTGAGGAGTGAGGAGGAGAAACAATTGCTGAAGGGACAAGCAGAGGTGGGGGGGCATTTTCCCCTCATTCATTCTCCAGTGTATCCTTTTATCTCTTATGTTGGGAGTTAGACTTACTATGAAATTCTATGAAAGCTAAAGCTGTGAGGAATTAGCCTTCTTTTAGCAGAGTTGCAGAAAAAGCACGTCCCAATCTCTGTGTGGCTTTCCTGAACTGGAGGCTGACTTGAAAGCAAAACAAGGCAGGCAGTTTCAGGTTCCAAGCTTAGAAGATTTACTAAAAAACTTTACAATTACATATGCATTGGAAAAACTAGATCCATTCGTAACTCACCAACTTCTTGGTGGAGAGGCTAGAGAAGCAGAGAGAAGGTGCTAGAAGCAAAATTGCAAAAGGGGAAAGGAAAGAAGATAGAGGCGTAGCCTTCTATGTAAGGCCAATAACTGATTCCAGGATGTATCCTGGGTCACATGGTCTGGATACCATAGCCAATCATTTTAAAATAACACAGAGCAACAGTTGAGACTTTAGCTGAAAAGTCAGAAGATTTTACATCAAAAGGAAAATTAACCCTATCCTAGCTAAGCCCCATTTGTCCTAGAACAAGCGGGGAGAGAGAATGCTAGAATTTTCCAACACCTTATATTTTGAAAAAGTATATAAATGTTAACCAGGGAAAGGAGCAATCCATTCCCCCAAGGAGCTGTTGCTGTTGTGTGCCTTCAAGTCATTTCTGACTTATGGTGTCCTTAAGGTGAGCCTATTGTGGGGTTTTCTGGGGCTGAGAGTGTGTGACATGCCCAAGGTCACCTAGTGGATTTCCATGTCTGAGCGGGGAATCAAACCCTAGTCTCCAGGACTGCAGTCTAACGCTCAAACCACTACACCATGCTGGCTCAGCTTAAAATAAAAGTTGAGTAAGGGGAGATGTAGTGGAAGTATGTAAAAGTATGCAGTATGACAAAAGCAGACAGGGAGATGCTTTTTTCCACTCTCTTCTATTATTAGAACTCATGCATGGAACCATGGAATTCATGGTGCCGGATTCAGGAGAGATGATACGAAGCAGTTCTTCTTCGTGGTCTCTGTGCCTCATACATTAGGAGCTTTTGCGCCTGTGCGGTAGCGTTCGGAAGATTCTAGAGCTTGTTAGCTTAGTGGGAACCCCTCCCCCACGCCGGTACTGTGCATGCTCCTCCCGCCGAGTAACGGTGTCTCCACAGTTCTTTCTTGTCCGCCATCATGAACAGAAGGTTCTGCTTGTTGGCTTGTGTTTTTCTTGTGCTTGCTTGTTTTTTCTTGGCTTTTGACTTCAGATTTGGATTCTGACTACCCCTCTTGGATTTCGGATTTGTCTTTGGTATTGCTTCGATCGTTTTTTGACCCCTTTCTGGCTGTTGATGATTTTGGATCTTGGACTGTTTTGCCGTTCTCAGACTTCTCCTCACCTCACTCTGCCCTTATTTTATGTCGGCTTTGTTTAAACACTGTGCCTCCTGTGGAAGGAAGGTTGCTCTTTCCGACCGACACTCAAAGTGTCTGTTCTGTCTGCGTGAAGGGCATAACGTCCAGGCCTGCCCTATCTGTAAAGAATTCACCCACCAGACACTTCGTAACAGGGCTGCAAGGTTAAAATCCCACTGCTGGGAAGAATCTCTGCGTCCTCAGAGACCGGAGACAATATCGATAGCTGAGAAACACCCGACCTCCTCTTCTTCTTCCTCGGCAGCAGTGGCGGCTGCCGCGCCCCCCTCGACATCGGGATCAGTACCGGGCTCGGTGCCGATCATGAAGTTGCCAAGAATTCCAAAGATCTCGGCAACTGGGGCGCGTGAGGAACCTGCGGGCTTGCAGGCCTCCACCTCCTCCTCCAGGCCACTTACCCTGGCCCAGAAAAGCGTCCGGCTACCGAAGACGCTGGGAAGGAGAAGAAGAAGAGGAGGAAGGAGAAATAGCGCTCCCCACCGAAAGTGGTGCGACCACCAACTCCGCCACCCACCCAGCCTGCCGAGGAACCTGAACTGATGGAGCTCCCTGAGGAAGAGGAGCCTCCGGAGGAACAGGAGGTCCTCGAGGTGTCAGACGAGGAGCAGGCCATGCAGGCCTCGCCCTCCCAGCCACCCGAGTTCATAGCGGAGATCATCCTGCCAAGTCGCCGTCCAGCCTCGGCAGACCGCCAGGAGGAGGCTGTGGTCAGGCAGCGTCTGACCAGCCTCTCGACGTGACGAATCCCGCTCTCCAGAGCAGCGGGCCAGGCCTCCATCCCCACATTATCGAGAGATGCACCTGGAGAGGTTACGCTCGGGTGAGAGCGCCTACTCCCCAGCCTACCTTGGAAGGTACACCCAGGAGCAGGTGTGGCACGAGCCGGCTGGCTCCTACTATTCATACTTGCCGTCGTACAGGGACCAGTACCACCCAGATCCACGGTACTGGTCACCGCAATGCCGGTCTCGCTCGCCACCGTGGGAAGCCTACTACTCCTGCTACGAATGGTCACCACTGCGTCGATCTCCGAGCCACAGAAGGTCCCAGGAGCCCTCACCCCACTACAGGGCTGTTTCACCACCCCCGCGGACGACGGCCACAGCTACCCATCCGGTGCCACAGTCCACCGTGGCCCAAACAACGGTAGCTGGCACATCTACGACACATGCGGCACACCTCACTCAGCCCTCCATGGTGCCCCTGCAGGCAACCTCAGTACCCGCCACAACACCAGCCGCATCTACATCAGCGCAGCCTGCAGCTCCGGCGGTCACTCTGGCTCCCTCGGTCCGTCAGCCGACTCAAGAAAAGGAGACGGAGCAGTTGCCAACTCCATCAGGTGACTCCTATGAGTTGGACTCCGAGTCCGTGGAGTTGACTCCCTCCTCTCACGAGTCCCCTCTGCTGGCTTTCGGGGAACCAGGCCCGGAGTCTGCACTGGAGGATGTACGCCAATTCTCCTCCATCCTCCTCAGAATGGCCACAGCCCTTGGCCTGAAGGTGACTGAACCTGCTCCGCAAGCCCAGGACCCAGTCTTCCAGTACCTGGAGACCCGCCCACCGTCCACCGCACAGCTACCCTTCTTGCTGACGCTGGTGGAGGCAATGAAGCAGCCGTGGGCGAAGCTGGCATCCGCGCAGCCTATTCCACACAGGCTGGAGCACCTGTACAGGACGCAGAAGGAGAACGTGGAGTTCCTCTTCAGCCACCCTGTACCGAACTCCATCATCATCGCCCTCAGTAGGGACACCTCTTCCCACCACAAGTGGTCCCTGTCAGACGAGGCCTTCAGATGGTTCGGGACCGATGGGGCGAACTGACCGTCGACCTCTTCCCGACCAGCCAGAATGCGAAGTGCCGCCGTTTCTGCTCGAGAGCCGGCCACGATCGCCACTCCATCGGTGACGCGTTCCAGTTCCCGTGGGACGAGGGTCTCCTCTACGCCTTCCCTCCATTCCCATTCCTGGGCTGCGTGATATCGAAGATCATTGTGGACCAAGCAGATGCGATCCTCGTGGCACTGTACTGGCCGAGGCAGCACTACTTTGGACCCCTGATCGAGGCCGCCCGAGGCAGGACTCTCAGGTTTCCAATGGTACCGGACCTGCTGTCCCACTCCGACGGTCTTGTGTTACACCTGGACCTGCCGGTGTTGGCCCTCCATGCCTGGAGGATATCGCCGTAGATGACCCGATCATCGGTAATGTCTTGACCGCAGTCAGGAAAGAGTCCACACGAAGGAACTACCACTACAAGTTGCAGCGCTTCATGGCCTTCGCCGAGGAACGTCGAGAGCCGGTATCACCCGTCAACCTGCATACCGTGCTCCACTTTCTCCTTCACCTGCGACAACAGGGCTTGGCTTTTCCATCGCTCAAGGTGTACCACGCCACGATCGTGGCATACCACCCGCCACGATCCCCATCGGCTGCTCTCTTCAGAGACACCACCATCAAGCAGTTCCTGAAGGGCCTTCAGCACCTCTACCCAACGGTATTGCTGCCGCTACTGCCGTGGTCACTGTCCTTGGCGCTGTCGCAGCTCACGAGGCCGCCCTTCAAGCCGATGGCGACGACAGACGACAGGTTGCTCGCCATGAAAACGGCTTTCCTAGTGGCTGTCACCTCTGCCAGGCGGGCAGGAGAGCTGACAGCGCTACAGTGTGACGAGCCATACCTTGTCTTCCATAGGGACAAGGTGGTCCTCCGGCCTGATATCTCCTTCCTGCCGAAGGTGGTGTCCAGCTTCCATCTGAGCCAGGACATCATCCTGTCAGCCTTCTATCCTGACCCGACTACACCTCTGGATGTTCGTCAGGCTCTGGCTTTTTACAAAGACAGGACTGCAGCCTACAGACAGACACCGCATCTTTTTGTCTGCTCTGGCAGGCGCCGGAGAGGTCACAAGGTTTCCAGCCAGCGCTTCTCCAAGTGGGTGGTACAGACTATACACCTGGCGTACGAGCTTGCCAAGAAGCCTCCGCCAGACCTTCTGCGGGCTCACTCTACCAGAGCCGTAGCGACATCTGCTGCCCTCCTGCGAGGCATCAACCTGCTGGAGCTGTGCCATGTGGTGACCTGGTCCCAACCATCGACCTTCGTGTGCCACTACAGACTCGACTGCCAGTCCAGGAGAGATGCTTGATTTGGCTGTGCTGTGCTGGCTTCTGTTCTCTAGGGTCTGGGACCTGACCCACCATCCTGCCGGTAAGCTACACAGTCTCCTAATGTATGAGGCACAGAGACCACGAAGAAGAAGAAGAGGTTGCTTACCTGTAACTGTGGTTCTTCGAGTGGTCATCTGTGCCCTCATACATCCCCGCCCTGCCTTCCCCTCTTTTTCAGGCCCCATCTTGTTTGGCGGACCAGAACTGAGGAGAGACCGTTGCCCGGCGGGAGGAGCATGCGCAGTACCGGCGTGGGGGAGGGGTTCCCGCCAAGCTAACGAGCGCTGAGAATCTTCCGAACGCTACCGCGCAGGCGTGAAAGCTCCTAATGTATGAGGGCACAGATGACCATTCGAAGAACCACAGTTACAGGTAAGCAACCTGTTCTTCTTCACACAGTGGCCAAATTCTGTTGTTAGTTCTGACTACAGTAAACCCATTGAATCAATGGCAATTACCTACTTGTCATCTTATCATTCAACAACTGACTGAATGGGTCTATATTCATTGGGACTAACCAACACGATGCCAATCTGTGCATGTTTAAACTGAAATTCACAATACAAAATGTATTGATGGCTTACAGTTTGAATAGCTTTAAAGGGGAATAAGACGAATTCATGGAGATTAGAGCCATCAATGGCTATCAGTCAGGACTGACTAAATTATAACCTCCAGTATCAGAGGCACAGACCTCTTAATACCATTTGGTGGGCAACATAAGAGAGAGGATGCTGTTGCACTTGTGTTCTGTTTGTTGTCTTCTTGTTGGGCAACCAGTTGAGAATGTTGGACTAGATTTTCCTCTGCTGTGATCCAGCAGCATGGCTCTTCTTTTGTTCTTATTTTCATAGGTGATAAAGGGGATGAAGAAGAGCCCTGGAAGTGCTAATTGCCCACAGAAGTTGTTTCTCTGTTCATTCCGGGTCCTCTCCATGCCTGGTCGCCAGTACCAGGCCCTGCCTAGCACCTTTCTTGGTGACTATGATTCTAGCACTCGCTACTCCAGTATCAGGACTACCAAGATCCCTCATCCTGTGAGTGAGTGGCATGACATGCCAGGAGTTTCCATCCCCCTTCCATCCTGTTAGCCCCTCTCACTGTAGTCTACTTCTGCTCTCCCCACAATAAGCGCTTCCCATTATTGTGACACCTATTCTCTGCTCCCCTCATCATGTATATGTTACCCTGGAGCCTGCTGCCCATTGGGCACATTGCCTGCTATACCAATACAGCTCAGCCTTAATCTAGGACCAGGGGTGGGTTCCACCGTTGAGCCTGAAAAGCTGTACTAATCCCCTGGCATCACCTATGCCCCCAAAGATTCATTTGCCACCTGTTGGACTTAACAGCCTGCCAACAGCAACAGCTGGACAAGGCTAACCTTTGATACTCAACAGTCCTTCCTCATGTTGTGGCAGCGGAAGTCTTAAGCTCGGTGGTCCAAATCCACCTCCTAATCTACCTTCCTTTTCTCTCCCTCAGTTCTCTGTAAATTAGGTGCAACACGATGGCCCTCCACATATTTGGATTAAACTCTTATCAATCCTAGTCAGTATAGCCAGTGAAGAAGGAACATGGAGGTTACAGTCTACCAACATTTGTTGCCTAGCAATAGTTTTCACCCCTCTGATGTAAACTGTTGACTGTTAACAACTTTCTACACCTTTAGAGATCTTCTCAACTAATGATGCCTTACAACCACTGTAACAGTTAGTGAAGGTTGTTGTTGAGAATCCCTACTTATTGTCTTCCAACTTTAATTGCTTCACAATGAAAGATTCTCTGGGATTTTTTAAAAAGATAAAATTTACATGTATTGCATGTGTCAGTGGAGTGGGAGACCTTTCGTGCTCTAGATGTTTTTGACTTCACATCCCAGAAACCTCAATCAACATGGCCAATAATGGGGGTTATGGATGGTGTAGTACAATACATCTGAAAGGAAAAGATTCCCCATCCCCAATGTAAAAACTAGAAGGTATCTGTCCTATGTTCTTGATGCTCACTATGAGACAATTTAATTCTAAATTTTTTATTTTAAATCTGGGGAATTTTCATTGCACATCTGTTAAATCTGGAAATATATTTTTCAATATGTTTTTAAAGTACTTTTGGGGGAAATGGGACTTGCTATTTGACAAATCTCTGTGAAGGCAAAGAAAATTGTTGGCAATGGACTGTTTACAGCAGGGGTAGGTACCTGTGGTCTTCTAAAAATTGAAGGACTTTAAAGCTGATGGGAGTAGAATTCAAACATCTGGAGGGCCATAGCGGTTCACCTGCAAGTTACAGAAAAGGACTGGAGAAGACAGCAGGCAGCGAGGCTCCTTTGATCTTTCAGATGGTTTAAACTACTGGTGCCATAACCGCGTGCCATTTGATCATGCTAGTAAAGGCTTCTGGGAGTTGAAGCCCAACATGTCCAGCCAGAGCTGGATTGGAACATTATAAGTCGGGGTGGGAATATGTTGCTGAACTGCTACTCCTACCCTCACTAGCCAATATAGTCAATGGTAAGGAATGCTGGGAGTTATAGTTTAGCAACATCTGGATGGCCATACTTGCTCTAACCCATGTTCATTTTAAGAGGCCCCATAACTTTCACACACACATCCAAAAGGTCTATCTTTATAATAGATTTTTTGGAGGGGAGTCTTTCTGGGACCCTAAGATATAACTTTCTCAGTTTGTGCCTGAATCTAGCCTACTATCTGAAAGGCCAAAGCTTTCCAATCTCTGTTCTGTCCCTTAGGCTGAAATGCAGTTCTCCTCACAAACATGCCTTACCTCAATCACTTATCCTCATATTCCCTACAAATAAGAAGAATATCAATTACAGGCAGGATAAAAAGATCCTGCTTCCTAAGAGAGTATTGCTTGTATTTCCCACGTCCTTTTGCAGCTAGCTAAACAGACCTTATCAAAATGACACCAGAGTTATTCCCTCATCCAATATATTTATTGCTAAATATATTGGATGAGAGAGATGGGGACTCCAGAATAGAGAAAGAGACCAACTCATGAATACACTAACTGACCTCATGCTCAAATAACTGGTAAGGAAACAACATTTGAGACTGTCAGTTTGACTGACGGGTAAATGTGAGGGACATCAAGCCAATGAGTTTCTTCTCTTATTATTATGTCAAGCAAACTTTACCATAAAGACCAGTTGTGGTCCTATATTTCTAGGAAAGGTGGCAATCTGATGTTTATGTAATATAGGTAGCAATATATTCTTGACTGAGTCCAAGCTTGGTGGCACTCAGGCAGAGGTATCCCACCTGGCTGAACAACTCAAAGGGCTTAGAGGCATCATCAGAGTCAGAATTTACAGTTTCTGGCCGAGTGCTGACAGCCAGAGCTGAGACAGCAACTAAGTCCAAGTCTGAAAGGTGTAGTACAGAAGAAGGGAATCTTTGGCCCTCCAGATGTTTTTCAACATCAGGCCTCAGCCAGTCTGGTCAATGGCAAAGGGAGTTGCAGTCAGAGGGTTGATGTCAAAAGCATCTGGAAGGCCAAAAGTTCCCCAGCCCTTAGACAATATGTTGTGAGTGGTGTAATATCCAATTTGTAGTAGAGGTTGGTGATCTGACCCCATGAAGTTTGACCATTGCTGGATTAGGGCAAAGAAGCAGGGATTACACATTCCCTTTAGTCATTTGGAAGAAGACAGATCCAAAGAACATCTACGTACATCTGGGGTGGCCCAAGTGTGTCCCTGCAGATGTTGTTGGCATGCAACCCCCAGCGTGCCTCACCATTGGTTATGTTGCTTAGCACTGCTGGGAATTGCAGTCCAGCATCAGCTCCAGGGACATACTTTGTCCATCTCTGATGTACAGGCATGCAAAGGGGGGACAGATGCTTTCTTCACTTCCCCTGCTGTATCACCCATGTGCATGCACACAAATACATGTGATAAAATCCAGGCACGCATACACATATATGCACCCATGCTCACTAATGAAGTGTGTGTTGGCTCTTCTGATACAATTATCCCGGATAATCTTTATGCAGATTACGGGGATCCAATGGACGGAGCAGATTGGATGCCTGTGTTTATTAAAATATGGATTTTGATCCCTGCGTGGAGAGTGAGGCCATGCGGGGGAGGGGTGGCACTGAGCTGGGGAAGGAGGAGTGCACGCTTAGTGTCGTAGCAAGTCTGTATAAATCACTAAGAGCAGCTTCAGGGCATCGGGGCTGTCATAGTGGCCAGAGGGCGTGCAAAGTGCACAGCACTAAGAGAGATCCTGTCCAACCCACTTGAGGGGGATAAACAGCTTTGTCACTGGGGCAAGGTGAAGGGACCCAATTTTACCACTCCGAACAGTGTGAGAACCAAAAGGGAATCTCACAATGACAACGGTGGAAGCCAAAGCTGAAGAGGAGGAGAAAAAGGAGCCAGATTCAGAGCCTGCCTCCACCCCAGCTCCAATTTCAGAAGAAGCTCCTCCAGAGACAGCACCAGATGCAGCTCCAGAAGCAGTGCCGGACGCATCAGCACCAGCTTCCAACCCATCAAGTGGGGTAAGGTGGATTCACGGAGGGCAAGATATAGGGAAACATTAGCGGAGGGCCAGCATTGTCCATGGACCCAAAGCTTCCACAGTTGCATGTCTTGAGGCTGGTATCTTCAGTAGTCTGGGACTTGTGCAGAAAAAGTACAAATTACAGGCAGGATAAGAAGACCCATCTAACTGAGAGAATATTATTTTTATTTCCCATGATCCTGAAACAGGGTTGTTGGGAGGTAGAATTCAAAAGGCTGGGAATTATATGGGGACAGGTGATACTCAAGATTGTTGATACCTATTGAAAAGAAAATGCGTCACTCATTCTGACAAGTTCTAGTCTGCCAGCTCACTTCTATACCTTTCATTTAGTGCTTCGCTATCACTTTCCAGTCTATTTAAAAAAAATTCTCTGACTGTTCTGTCCTTCCTCTCCCCTCATCCCACAGTAAGGGCTCATCTTACCACTGGACAGAGTGAGTGAGATGCCAGAGACAGCAGACATGGGGTGTCCTGAAAGGGGAACAAATCATTAAATGTTTATTATTCTTGGTTTTTTGCTATCACTAAGAGATGTTTCTAAGGTTTTATGCCTCAGGAACCAAAATAACTTGATCAGCTTTGAGATACAATGAAGCTTGAGTGAGGGCATATTTACTATTCTAACTCAAACAGCAAAACATCCTGGGCCAGTGTGCCCACAGCAGTTCTGTTATGTCCTGGGGAGGTATTTTCAGTATGCTGTGTCTATGAATATATTACTAGATCTACTGGTCAACGAGTTTGTCAGACTGAAATCTGGACAGAGCTCCTCTACTTCTAAGGGTTGTTTAGAAGAGGGAATTTCAACAGGTTTTGCTACTCACGGAATTAGGTAACAACAACTAAAGATACAGGTGCCCTCTCCAGTTTCCACTTGGGCAATCCTAGTACATTTGTGTCATTAGTGCCTATTGTCTTGGGTGTGCAATCATACACTTATTCATGCATGTTGCTCAAGCTCCCTGTTTTTCAGTGAGATCACATTGATGCACACTGAGTTACTCATTTTAACCATTTAAAAATTTATGCAAGAATAGTCACAAAGTGGACACAGACAATATCATAATAATCATTCTTTTTTGGTGATCCTCAGGGATTTCTTAATGTCCTCTCATCCATCCAATTATCCTTTCTCAATTGTTTTAGAGTTAGAAAATAAATAACCCAGATTCTTAGAAATTAAAAGGTCTTTGTTAAAAGCAACTTTTTTTAAAAAATGATAAGACTATTTAAAGAAGTGCTATCATGTTGGGGCACCTCAGTGGTGACTTGAAACCTTTAAATCTAATGATCAAAGCTGCACAGCATGGACAGATCTATTAATCTGGATCCCTTCATGCACTCCCCCACACCAAGACATTTTAGTGACCGAGACAGAGAAAAAGATGGTGCCTCCTTCCATTCCACTGACATAAGCTGACAGGGCAGGCAGTCAAAACTTACATCAACACCTGCAGTAGAATAGAGTCCTCCACCACATCCTGAGGGATGTGCCAGCTTGGGCAGTGGAGGGGAGGCAACGTGGCACATACAGCTGTCTTTTTCCAACAAAAAGGAACTGCCAAGGGCTGCCACAGCTGGTTCCCAGCATCTGTTGTCTAAGACAGTTGCTTCACTCTACCTAATGGAAGGGATGGTCCTGCATGCCACTACAGGATGTACTATGTAACTTCACAAATAAACAAGTTCAGCAATCAGCATCCAAAAGCTTCTTTCTTCCATTAGGCTGGGTCTTCCTATCGCTGCCTTTCCTTCTCTGAAGCAGGATGACCAGAACCCACTGACTGTTAGCCTTGCCCAGATGAGATTAATGCCTTAATTCCTAACACTTTCTGGCTTCCCTCCAGTGCTATGGGACATCCCTCCCTCCTTTGCAGCCCAAATTCTATCATTTCCTCTACACAAGCCTTGATTCTATCTACATAAGCTTAACAGGGCCAGTTCTTGGTTTCTGATTTCCAATAGGAGTGTTCTTAAAGCTAGCCTTTTCAAACAGAAACACATTTCAGGATTTACAATGAATTTCCTAGCTGACTTGATTTGCTACATCAGTGAGGGACTAGCAATGTTTTACTTCCTATGGGCCGGAGAAGTAAAAGGTGGGAGTTACCCGGAAACTCTCTGAGATCTACAAGCTGATGGCTCATGGATCACGACTTTGAGTAGCACTATACATATGATTTCCAGGTCTGAAATTTAAATTTTTCTTTTTTATTCAAGATGGGAAGATGGCTCTGGGAGGAAAACTCAGCTGTTTGTGAGGGTATTGCCATAATATGCTTTTAAATGTACTAACTGTACTTTAGTACTGGACCCAATATGTTGTTGACTAAATAAGACTATTGCTTTGCTTTCAGAACACCCCAAGTAGTTTTGAGAAAAGTCCTTGTCTGAAACCCTGTAGAACTTCTGCCAATCAGAGGAAATAATACTGAGCATGAGGGATCAGAAATCTGACGCAGTGAGGGCAGATTCCTTGACTTTCCATCATGATTTGATAGCCATGTACTGATTCCCACTCTTCTCATCTCTTCTACAAGCCTCTTACTCCCTCCATTTTTACTGAATGTGACCTTGTTGTATAATAACTGAGGGTGTTTCTTCCCAGAAACTGTCCGACTAATGTCCCAAACACATTCCTTATTCTCTCTTATACTCAGCTTTCCGTTCACATACTCTTCTCAAATTTGCTGTGGGGAATTTACAGAGCATGTTCAAGACAAGGACTGGAAAGGACCCAGGATATTTGAGCTTCACATTAGGCCTGTTTCTTAGGCTGTGTATGTTTGTACTCACGTAAGGGATATTCCACTAGCACTCCAACCAAAATGGTTCCTAGGGAGGGTTACATAAATATAATCAAGAAACCCAGACAGAGCCTCCTGCGTTATGTATATTAGAGAAGAAAACAAAAGTGAGAAAGGGATGGAGAAACAATTTGGAGAAAGGGCAAAGTTATCAGTTCTTGAAGTTATATAGCATGTTTCCATAACAACTGACAGGCACTGTCGGGGGTGTGCTTTTGTCTTTGATGATGGCTTTTTCTCATGTTAAGACTGACAGGTGGAGAAGACCAAAACTCTTAACCAGAGGAGCAGGGCTAGCCATTACTTCTACCTGACAGGCCCCTCTCTTGCATACATGATGCTCCTGCAGTCGGAAAAGCAACCTGATTGCTTATGTAAGCACGTTTTAAAAAACAAATGTGGATGATCAAAATCAGCTAAACATATATGTGAGTTATTTTGCCATTCTGTTTAGTCACCAAAACAAATACCCCATCTTAATGCTGACAAATCAGCGGTACCTTTTGGAGCAGAATCGGCTGATCTAGTGCCCTCTGACTTTGAATCTTATCTATTGGCTTGTGTTTGCCTAGATAATCTCTTGGCGCACTCATCTGTGAACTGGTAAATACTTTAATACTTCTGCAGTATACAGTGCAGACAGAGACTAGGGGAATTATTTTGGAGAACCAGGAAAAAAAATATGGCGAGAATGTCTGTTTCTTAAGAGCAGGAAGTATAAAGGTGCTTTTGCTAACAAGCAGATAATATAATTTCAGTGCTTTCTTGAATTCTGTGTTTTTCACCAAGAACTGGAAAAGCAGGTGGGTAGAGGATCACAACTACGTTAAAGTGGAGTGTTAGAGAATATTATACAGCTCTCAGGAAATCTTCAGGATTTATTTGTGGTAATGATTTATAAAGAGCAATTATGGGCAATCTGTACAAGCTTGTATAGAAATACTTAATCCCTGCCTGTGAAAAATAAGAGTAAAAAAAATGTGGAGATGTAGAGCTATAAAAAAGTTCTCATGGTGGGAAAATCAAATGAAAATGAATTTCGAACCAGTCCAAGAAAAGAGCTGTGAAGAATTTCTTCCAAATAGTCATACTTGAGAGATAGATATGTTGTTACAAAAGCTTGAAATATGGAGAGGAGTAACCGGTTTATAATTTTTTTACATGGACATGTTGGTAGAAATGCCATGACTTATATGAGAGACTGAAATCATTAGGTTTACAGAGTAATAGCAAATTTGTGTATGAGACTCATGTTGTTATTTTGAGGTAGGTTTTTGTTCTTGTTATTGCAGGGAAGTTATATGTCTGACTAATTGAATTTTGTTCACATTGATTTGATGTACCCAAACTCTGCATATGTAGCAACAAATGCACACTATATTTAACTTGGGGTAGTGAAGCCTTTGAGAATCAATTAGCTGAGCTGATGCGATGACATGGAATATACAATAACGTTGCAGAACAGCTATAAAGACTGCAGATTAGATTTTCTAAGAAAAGCATTTCAATCTCTCATTCGCACTTACCCACACGCACGCCACAGAGAGAGGGAGAGTACACACAGCAATAGCGTTGCTGACAGACTGAGGACTGATGCAGAGGACATGAAAACCGTAAGACAGAATGTCCAGAGGCAAGATAGCTAAAGGAGAAGAATGAAGTAAAGAACAGGCTGAGGAATGGACAGAAACAGCAAGATCATTTTAGGCATGAAAAGGTTATCTAAACCTGGAACTCTCTACACCTTACAATGTACTTGTCAGCAGAGCTGGCCCTACTAGTAGTGAGAGATGACTACCTCAAGTGTCAGCTTTAGGGTGTCAGGAAAAAGGCAGAAAGTTGCCATCCCTTTAATTTGTGATATATTTCCACTGCCGGGGACAAAGAGAGGTACTTGTGGGATTTTCTGCCACATGTGTCAGAATTTCTTGCTTTAGATGGAAATTGTGTGAATGCAGTGTTGGGGTGCCATTTTCTTGGTCTTCTTGAAAATGCCTTGACCTATGCTTATAGTGCTCATTCGTAAGATAATGTAACACTATTATTCTGTGGAGTTTGCAGAAAATCTGAGCCAGTCATGATATACCCAGAGCACTGAGGCACTTTCATCCCATAGAATGATAAAAAATCAGAGCTCGAGAAAGGGGGTGTGTTGTGTTTTCTTTTCTGTTTTTGGACTAAAACCCTCAGAATCTCATAGCCAGCATAGTCAAAATAAAAACTTTTTCAAGCTTCATGTAAAACAAGGAGCTCACCCCACATATATAACTAAGCCAGCATTCAGGAAGATGACTAGCTTCTTGGCCTGGCAGAAGGTTAGTCAAGCAGGAAAAACCTGTCACCTAAATGTACCAACTGACAACTGAAGTGAAACTTCAAGCAGGTAGAGAGCTATATTTGGTAATGCAAAGCTTTCTCAAGTATTTTACATGTGTCAATTAAGTCTACCAAAAAAATTATTTGGAGTGAGATGCCTGCCTCCGGTATCTAACTGGGAGTGTCAATAGAGCAGCAAGTATGTTACTGTTTCATTTATTATTCTTATGTTTTTACTCCTAGGGAGAGGTGCTTGTGGGATTTTCAGTCTCAAGTTGCCAAAATAATTTGGCTAGCCTTGAGTACCATACACAGACTTTTGAGAAGGAATTTGTGTACTAATTGCTCTTCTACCTTTGTCAACAAAATGCCTTGAGTCTTCAACTATAACTGCTCCATCTTTTAAGCAAGGCCAGTTCGAGATGTTTTGCCCATCTGGTAAAAGACAAGATGGAACCCCCTCCCTAATTCCCATACAGAAACTGAAAGACTAGCAGTTGATTCTTACATGGACATTGATGATAGGATATCCTTCAACTGTAAAACAACCAAACAGGCAAAAACATTTGAAGGCTTCAACAGGAACAGATGGCAGCTTCTGTGGTCTGAGGTAGCTACCTTACTGACAAGGATGGATCCCACTTTTTGAAGAGCACATTACTTTGTGTTTGGATCATCTCGACCTGAATTTCAGGCTTTAATGGGTGAAAAACACTTCTAGTGAACATTTTCTTCATCATCCAGCCTCTCCTCCAGTTCTTGCATAGATGTTAAGTTCAGAAGCTAGCCTTTTTATAAGCCTAAGGCTGCCAGCTTGTCTGTCATTCCTATAGCTGGCTACAACAAACCCTCAGTCAAAAGCAACACTCCCCCCACATACACACCTCTTATGGAGTACTTATCAAAAGGACTGTATTTGTTTTTATTCATGTGATTTATGTTCCAGCTTTTTTCCAAAGCCCCAGCCCGGATGGCTTGCAACGATATTAACTAATATTGTGCAAATTAATATATCGACAGTTCTGTCATCCAGACACAATTAAACCATTTACATTACAGGTTGAGCCTCCCTTATCTAAAATGCCTGGGGCCAGAAGTGTTCTGTACTTCAGATTTTTTTCAGATTTTGGAATACCATCTTGTCGGAACAGCTTCACATCTTGCTTGTTTACTATTTGTATGAGACATGAGGCTGGAAACAGGCTGAGGCCCTGTGAAATGGTGGGAAAGCAGGCGTAGTGCTTGGCACAAATCTAGGCCTTCAGCTATTTCAGAGATCCTCAGTCTCTCTCTTTTCATTCCCAGCTGCCCACTTCCCCCTTTGAGGCAGCAGCTGCTGTGCTCATCAGACCGGAGAGAGGAATGAGCAGGAGCACCACAGTCACTGCCTTCAAGGCCAAAGCGGGTGGCTGGCAGCTTCAGGTGTTGAAGATTTTTGTGTTTCAGATTTCTGGACAAAGGAGGCTCAACCTGTTCTAAAATGCAGTTGAACTGAAAACAATTTTAAAAAATTCATTAAGAAAAAGAGAGCAACATACAGATGTTAAAGTCCCCCCTTCTTCAGAAAGAAACCAGTTGCCAGAAGTCTGCATACATGCCTTGTACAGTGTTTGAGATGGAGACCTCAATTTCCCTCCCTGTTGCAAAATCTGGTTTAATTTTTTTTATTCATGCAACTTTTTAAAATGCAACTCAAGGACAGGATGTGGGGGCCTTCAGACTTTGACCTTCCCAAGATCTCTTCAATCCTTTTAGTCCAAGATAAAAAAAGCTGACTTTCACAGCATGTCAGACTTCCGATCCTTCCCATGAATTACATATGATCTCTTCCGCATCTTCGTTTCTCCACAGAGACTTAATAGCTAGGACTGTTTCAAGAGCAACTAAGGCTGCCTTAGTGCCCCAGAAATTTTAAGATTTAGGTGAGAACATGGCCGCCTTAAATATACTTCCCAAATCTTCCAAACCTAAAAGATAATGAGAGGGGGAAGGGACATACTCAAGTCTCATATGCTGAACCGCTGATCCTATAAGCACCATGAAAGCCTACTTTCAGCATAAGAATAGGTTTCGCTTGAACCACCATGGCTGCCTAACCTAAGCTTTGAATGGCATATTCACGATTCTATTGAGTTGGCACACCTTTTCATTTGAAATACTAAATGCAGAGAAAGAGAACATCCTCTAACACCTGTAAGGCTGGTATGAATCATTGCCAGTATTCCCTTTCTTTCCCAGGTTTCTTGGATCAAGGATCCAAGATTTCATAACACTCTCGACTATAACATAAAATGATTGAAAGGTATTTTTAACACATAAGATTGTGGGGACTGCAGGATTTAATCCACCATGCTATTTGTTTTTCCCCCATACTTGCTTCTTTGTGCTTTGTGCTTTTACTAATGTATTGTCTAGCCTTTTGCAGATAATATAAAATATTGGGGAGCAGGGAGAGAATCACAAACACATATATACTTACGTATATACTCCCAGTGCTGCATGCTAGGAACATTGTCACTTACCAATTGATCTTTGCTGTACCTAGCCTGCTTAGTATTGGGTCTTTCCTACTATGCTAACGATGCAACCACTGTAAAAGATTAGCCTTAGGTCACTGTGGTAACATAGTTTAAAAACAGAGTGATGATCTGTGAAGACCCTGATTTTCAGATCAGAAATTAACTGGTTAACAATTGAGACATCAAACAGAGGATTACACAGCCTTTATAGCAGTGGTTCTCAAACTTTTTACTCTTTTGACCACCTTTACATCAGCATGCGGATGTCATTCCCTCCATGTGACATAGTATATCAATAATTTATACACATACACACACTTAACACAATCCCCAGAAGTGGATGATCACAAGCACTGACCCAAAAGGGACTTGTGCACATGGAAGTCAGTAACTCTGCTCCCTGGAAGTGAGGAATCACAAAAAAACTGCCCAAAAAGGGTTCCTGCCGTCTCTCCCTTGTATCGCCTTTCTCAATCTCTCTCCCTTGATTCCTCCACTTCCTCCCATTCCATACATGCTGTGCCCTTGAGTGTGGCTGTGACTGCACAGTGCAGTGTTTTGCAAATGGTGGTGATTGGGGAGGTGGGGAAGGAAAGAGGCAAGAGGCTGGCAGATACAGCTTCCCTTTCAGGCACACTTAGGGCTCCTCCTTTTTCTCCAGCATGTGCACTTGTGAAGTGGTGAGGAGAGAAGAAAATGAGGATAGCCCCCTCATGACTGCAGAGCTGGAACTGGAAATCTGGAACAGACTATAGAAGAATCAAAGGAGAAAAGCCTCCTCTTCTCTGCTACCCCTCTCTTTCCCTAAGTTTCCCTCCCTCCTCCTGCTCTCCCACCCCATCCCCTTCCCCCCAAGTGATCCTCCTCGAGCAGCTATCGTGTCCCCCACAAAGATCCCACTCCGCAGTTTGAGAACCACTGCTCTACAACAAAAGCCAGAAGTTCCTTGGAACTTTAATGGCTAATGAATATAAATTTAAGTAATCAAGGTGCCACAAGGCCTGTTGTTTTCTCTGTGACATGCAAGTACCTCTCTGGAAATTGTCCTGTTTTATGTACTGATATTTTAAAGTATCTCAGCTGTGAGCACAGTTTCACCATTTCTGAAGCCTATGAACAGAGAATGTTTTATGGAAGGATGGAAACACAAATCTTTGTGGGGAAAGTAATCTTGGTGGGGCTGCATTTCACTATGATATACTCAAACTGAGAGTAGAAAAGAGATTTGATGATGAACCAGAACTTGCAGGCATTTTGTGCCATTTTGGTAGTTCTAATAAAAGAATTTAACTAATGTGGATTATGTACAAAGGGCAGATTTCAGAAACGGTACAAGGAAGCAAGTGATAATCAGGGATTGGGGATGGCTGAAACAGCCTGGACCCTACACGTTGTTTATCAGAATTAGGAATTAACTAATAGGAATGTGTGCATGGGAAGGAGAAGAATGTTCTAACATTCAAAATTTCCACACTAATTTTTTTTTAAAAAAAGTCAGAGACAGTTAGCTTTGTATGGCACAAAGAGGAAGGAAGGAAAATGGTGTCCTCTTGAACACAAGAGCAAATTAAGGATTTATTGAGAGATTTTGTGGTTGAGGTGGTTTCACACATGTCAGGTTTCCTATGCAGCCAGGACTTATATATATAGAAAATTAGCTGTGACACTAGCTTCATCAATTTCATCACATGCAACAGGCAGACCCAGGATACAATGTACTCTTGCTAGTGGTACATGTGACAAAAGACTGTGTTTCTTGTACATAACAGGATATCAGTAGTGTTCCACATAGAGTTGAATAGTCATTCAGGAAATCTATTTCATGTGTGAAGTGTGCTTGAGTTTACTTGAACAACAGTGTGATGTAACTGCTGGACAACATTTATGCCCGGCACTACACATCACCACATGGCCAGGAAAGGAACTGGCCTCTGCCTGCATTGAGACGCCTCCAGACCATCTTAGCTGACAACAGAAGTAACATCTGAGACAAAATGTAGGCATGTGACTCTATCATTTTTCTTATCTTGTATGATTCTTACCATCTTTGCTGGATTAAGAAGCCAGTTAATTTTTGAAAGCTCACACGATGTATTTTGTGCATTTGGCTGGCCACTAAAGGTATTACTCTTTTGTGGATTTTATTATATTTTTGTTGCATGGCCAACACAGCTATCTCTGAATATGCTACTCTCTCCCAGTTAGTCTGGAAGGTGCTATAAGATCCTTTTGGATATTAAAGCTAAATGTTAGTCGGAGCTAAAATAATCTTGTTGAATCAATAATGGAAATTTCCAACTTTAGAAAGTTATAATTAAGATTAATTAACTTAGATCTGTATTTGTAGTTCTGTCTTATACAAAGAGAGAGGAAAAGCTTACTGAGACATTTTCTCCTCTCCCAGCATTTTGTCAATCTGCTTGTCAGAAGACAGAGACTCACACAGCTTTGATTCTGAAGCTTCTGACAAAGACTGCCTGGAGCAGGAAGGGCCCTGAAACACAGGGAAAAAGGTGTCAGGCTTGGCTCATTCACTGTTCTTGTGTTGCAGTCAGGCTCCCCAGAACAAGAAGGATTCTTCAATCTGCTGAGCCATGTACAAGGAGGACGCATGGATGAGCAACGCTGCAACATTCAGATTGTGCACAGCAAGAGTGGCTCAGATCCTGATAAGAGTAAGCTCAACATAACTGGGGTGAGAGGGACGTATAAGGGGGAAAGGTCCAGGAACATTCTGTTTGGGCACTGCATCTTTGTAAGGGAGTCAGCAAAGCTCTTGATCCTACTTAAACCTCAAATTATAGAAAGTTTACCTGTGTTTGAAGGTCCCAGAAAGCTGCTGACTCCAGTCTTAGGAAGTAAGTATGGGAGTTTTACACGCTGGCCGTGTCATCCAAAGCCTGTACAGAATGTGTATAAATCTAGTACCCCACAGAAACTTTTTCATGTAGTCTATTTTCCTTTAGCACTTTTTTTAATAGCACAGAAATAGTTTAGTCAGTGGAGTTTGTTTCAAACACTGACTAGACTAATAACAAAAAGACGCTGAAGTAGATGAAAAATATGTTACAATCAAGAACTGCATCCAAACTCCATGTCAACCTCTGAGCACATGGTTGTGGTAATACTTTAGAAGGTGAAATCAACAGGCTATCATAAGAAATTCAGTGTCATCATCATTTACCCTGACAGAAGAAATCTAGTAAAAGGAACCCATTTCAGATGAGCACAGAAGCTCTACTTTCATCTAAAAAGGGATGGTTAAAACACGGAAATGAAGGCCATTTCTGAACTACACTGTTATAGTGCTATTATTCCACTTTCGATATCCTACGGAATCCTGGGGCTTGCAGTTTAGGGAGGAGCATTTAGAAATCTCAGCCAGAAGCTGTTTGGCCTCGGTAAACTACAAACCTCAGAATTCCACAGAATGTTGAAAGTAGAATAATAGCACTATAACAGCGTAGTGCAGAAATGGCCAAAGATATGAGGAAGCTATTATGATATATTGTGATAATAGAGCCTAAAACTTAGTTTGTTGTGAGTGCACTCCTTTTGTATATGGAATTGAAATATGGAATGAACTGGAAAGTTACTCCTCCAAAGGTTTAAATCATCTTGGAAGAGATTTTCATACATCCCACTTGCCCTAACAAAGGAATAGGACAACTATTTCTAGAAGAAATGATAGCAGAATCAGTCCACTGAAGGAAATAATCCTGTAACCTGACAGTATATAAAGTTCTCAATTATTATCACTTTGACCATAGAGGTAGCTTGTTAAGTGTGTAGAACAACATTTTAATATCTTTAAACATGGGAGATGTATACAGCATCCACAGTGGAGTGAAATAATGAAGCTGGACATTCTGGCAATTCTGAACATGGGCCATTTCTGCACTAGGCTGTTATAGCACGATGATTCCACTTTCAACATCCTATGGAATCCTGGGGCTGGCAGTTTCGGGAGGGGCCACCCGGCCCCTCCTGAAACTGCAGACCCCAGGATTCCATAGGATGTTGAAAGTGAAATCATCGCGCTATAACAGCCAAGCATGGAAATGGCCATGAGGTCTGTGAGACTTTCTTCTGGGCTCTCCCAAAACCAACTTCTTCAATGAGAGAAAAGTGATTTTACAGAGGCAGGTGCTCTCTGTGTGAGGATGTTGAACTAGTCTCTGAAATCATTCAGTACTGACTCATCAGTGATGCCAAACTACTGATAAGCCTATTGAATGACAAGTGCATGACATCTGAGGAAGGCGCCTGGGCTCCTAGCACTCCCTTTCTCTAAAGGCCACGTCTGTTTCTTTGCTTGTTTCATACAGAGAACAGCCCCAGCCCACCACCAGAGATGGACAACTTTATGGAAATGCTGGCACAAACACAGAGCCGGCGGATGGATGATCAACGCGTCAGCTTTAACTACCTCCCAGGCTTCCAAAACACTGACCGTAATGCCAGCAACAAACCAGACTCTGGAGCCACAAAGGTGAGGGCAGGTGGAAAGGAGTGGGGGTGAAATTCTAATACTTCAGAGTTTAGAGAAGTTACCTCTTTGGAACAGAACTTCCAGAAACTTGCAGCCAGATTCTGGGAGTTGTAGTCCAAAATCAAAGCTTTCTGAACTCTGGAATGATTGCCCAGTACAACAGGAGCCTGGCTGATAAGCCATACAACCAGGCTTTGGCCATTTCCGCACTAGGCTGTTATAGTGCTATTATTCCACTTTCAACATCCCATGGAATCCTGGGGTTTGCAGTTTAGGGAGGGGCCTAAGGCCCCAGGATTCCATGGGATGTCGAAAGTGGAATAATAGCACTATAACAGCCTAGTGCGGAAATGGCCTTAGTCACAGTGGTCGCAGTCTCCTCCCAAAACCCTCACGGGCTGGAAACAGACAACAGGATTTGAAATGCGTAGGCACCATAATACCCTCCCTTTGGTTTTATTTACTTTAAAATGTTTGCACTACTTTTCCAATATAAAGCCCTCAAGGAGGTTAACATAAATCAAAGACATATAAAATGCTTTTAAAATATTAAGGAAATATGAAAATTACACTCACATTTTTAAGATGGTTTTAAAAAAAGTTGCAAATAAATCCCACATATAAATATTCCCTACCTTTTCCTACCTCGCTAGCGGCACCAAGCTATTTTGCGAACATTAGGAAAACCGGCAAAGCTTCCTGTTCAGCGATAATATCAAGATATGCACGTATTTCAAAAGCTACGATGCTTTCAGTACCTTCAAAGACAGCGTTGCCTCCCGCCGAAAAACTTCGCCGGCGCAGCCGCCAGGGCTGCTGTCTAAAAAGAATTCCTCCGCCTGCCACCACCAGAGGGCAGTGTTGTTTCCGCTCTCTGCGAAGGGACCGCATGAGAAGCGCTGTCCTGGAGCGATAAATCGGGAAGATCCTTTTAGATCCCTGTCTGGAAGTTTTGGGGGTTGCGTCCCACTGAGCTATGAAGGACCACCTCGGTGGTTCGTTTTAGCGTTGCTGTTAGTCGTCTTATGATGTAAGTCACTGCTGTTCCCATTTTAAAAGAGGGCAGGTAGATCTAAATCCTAGCCTCCCAAAGCCAAACAGTACAATGATCGCTTTGACTTTTAATAAGGATAATTCTAGCTGTCAAGAGTTACATTTTAAAAGGTGACGGTAATGTTCGCTACAAGGTATGAAATCGGGTTCAGAGAACCCCATCCTCGTTAACTAAACTCCATGTCAAGATCCATGGCCTTCATGCTTTCTTTTCCTACAATAACACACCTTTTTCAAGTCAGCCCTGGTTGTCCAATCTAACAGGGTCACCAAATCTCCTTTCCATTTTACTGATGCTGACATCCTATTTTCCACCCTGTATTAAATGGGTTGTTTTCATACGGGGACTTAAATAATCTTTCTGACAATTAAGCTTCTGACATGAATGTAAGTGCTGCCTTCACTGGAGATGCACTTTTCTTCTGAATTGTCTCCCGCTTTGGTGGTATTCAGGCATGACACAAACAACTCAAGAGAGACACTCAAAAGTGCTTTATAATTTAGGGGTGAGGGGAATCTTCACACAGTATTGTAGCCTCTTGTCTCTTGGAGCCTGCTTGGTTCTATATGCCTGCAAGAATTATGTTAAAACCAACAACAACAACAAAATCTTGACCATTCATATTACAGCTGTGGAGTGTTCACATTCTTCAGATGTTTTAGATTATCTTCTCTGCTCTCTCCTTGACTATATTTTCCAATCCTCTCTGCTGAGATAATCAACAACTTCTTCCAGTGTGAAAGAAGGAACCAGGCTTTTCAATCATACACACACATTCCACAAAGCACGGCACGTCTGCCTTATAGACCCACATACATGAATACAATGTCTCATTTACTGTAGTTCCTTTATCCCCTTCCTCTTGATGAAAATTATTAATTTCACTTGTTAGTCTCTTTGACAGACTGTGTGACTAACTTTCCGCTGCTAGGGGTAGTCTTGTAATGTTCTCCTCATTATTCGATTAATTAACTTTTTGTTTCTGTTTCTTTTCTGTGTTTTCTGACTGGATCAGCCCAAGGCCTCGTTTGTGTTGTGATTCTGTCGAGTCCACAAGAGGCCTCTCCAGGCTGGGAGTTCACATGCATGGGTAACAGCGGAGGATCAGGCAGAGTGTGGGGTGTCTACATGAGGCTCTTAAAAATCCAGAAGCACTTTTTGGGGACAAAAAAAGATGAATGAAAGTGAGGGTTGAACATGCAGCAAAGAGGACAGAGAGTGGTAGGGCATTTCCAGCCATTTCCCACCTTTCTGTCTTGACATCCATCGGATGGAGGAGTTAGGCTGGGAGGTGACCTTATTGGTGTTGAAGGGTGGGCCTAGATTCTATAAAGGCTAAATACACATGTAACACTTCCACAAACCTATTTTTTTGCATGTTCCGCTTATCATTATGGCAGGAAACCTTTGACCTTTTTGATATTTTGGATATTCATGCCACAGTCCCTTATCTTATCCATGCTGAGTGGGGCTGAGAGGACTTGTTTGCCAAAATACCTGGAGGGCCCAAGGTTCCCTGCCCTGTGTGTTGGAGGCACTAGTGCCATATGAATTATGCACCACAGGGAGCATTCCAGGGCCAGATGAGCTGCTGTGGCACATGGAGGCTTCATGGATAGATTCAGCTCTCTCACACAGAAGACTTTCCTTGACTGCTCACTGGATTTGTGGAGGAGAATGTGCTTCCTTGCTACTTGCTTCATCCTCCAAACCTAATATCATTAATCTCATTTCTGATTTGCAGTTTAAGGAAGGGTCAGGAGTCTTTTATAATGTTCCTCTCCTAATCTCCCAGCCTCATAATTAGAGCTTCTCCAATAACAGTTCCTCAGTTGCTCCCTGTATCTCTGCTTGCTCACCTGGATAACAATGTCTGGTGCTAGGCTTGGAACCTAGTAGTTAAAAATCAGGAGGAGCTGAGCTAAAACCTTTGTCAAACAGTACCCTTTACTTTAACATATATAACAGAGAGTTACAAATAATGCATTAATGCATTATAGTTCTTTAGATTTTCCAGAAGTGAGTTGGGAAAGTGCACTTTTAACAAGAGCAAAAATATGCTGGTAAGTTCCTTTAAGAAAGCAACCCCCTACAAGTCCTGGGCTATAACAGATGGTCACAGTTCTCTGCAGTGGCAGTAAGTGTTCATAGGCGATACCGGAAATTTCAAAGTTGATATGACAGCAAAGGAGCCTGTGCCGCTACCCACATCTTGTAATCCTGACTTGAGTCTTGTTCACAGTGTTATGTCTATGTGTGTGTGTGTGCATGTGTCTCCATGTCTAGTACGGCAGCTCCGTGGAGAAGAAAACACTCCCGCCTTTGCTGCACTACCATCATCATTTGTGTGTTCTTCTTTGCAGAAATGAGTACCTCCCCACCCCTGTTCAGGGAAGGCAGCAGACAGACACGGTCCTGATGCCACCAAGCACAGCACTCCGCCACTTGCCTAATAGCATCCCCTCACTGCAGTAGCCTGCCCCATCCATTCCCTGTACATGCCCTACCAGTCTAATAAAGGCTCAGATATTTTCCTCCTTGTTGGTTTCCTTAGCAAATAACCCTTAACAGCAGACCGGGGACAGGTGTGGTACGCTACTGCTGCTACAAGGAATAGCTCTTGCTGGCAGCATGGTATCATATTACTCAGGGGGGAAAAGACTACCAAAGGCAAACACACACACCCAGAAGGATAAAGGGGCAGATAAAAACTGCACCTGCTAAGTCACACTCCGCACCTTACAGAGAGGTCAAGAACAATTCAGATTCTCTTGGAAATCTTAGCTTTAGTAAGCAGCAGTACTGTTGTACATTGCACATAAACGAATGGCATAGGTTGGGACCACAATTTCACAAGACCCCCTTTGGTCCATGCTCTCCTCAGTAATTGTAACACACATACAGCGCATACAGGACTTTCTTTCTGAATAAGAAATACACCAGTGACAAGGAATTGGCTTTGGGACCCAGCCACCTGAGGATGCAAAGAATGAAATGACACACTCATACACTATTGTAAAGTATTGCAAGGAAGTCAACCAGTGTAATAGTTGAATCTTACTTCAACAGGAGCAGTGGGACAGCAGCCACCACCATACAACAAAGGATGTCACACTGTCCTCCAACACCTCCCCCTATCCCAACAGTAATTCCCTGCTCCAGTATATATATGATCTAAACCAGGGGCATGGATTGTGTGGCCCTCTAGATGTTGGGTTGCAAGTTCCCATCAGTCCTATCATACCCAGCTCAGTCAATGTGAGTAATCATGCGAGTAAAAGTCCAACATTGGAGGGACACAAGATGCCCGCCCTCTACACAATCAAGATTTGCGTTCTCACACAAAATAAGTTTTTGCAGTGACGTCTGTCTCCTTGCTATAGACTTCCACAGAACTGTGGGGGAAACAGGAAGAAGGATGACATTACACAGAAGGAGGAAATTACTTGTTATGCGCACATGGAAGTATAAAAAGTGATTTTGGTCTGCTATAGTCGTGAGAAAGTCAACAAACACATTGTGGTTTTGGGGACTTACAACCTTCTCAGCTGGGACAGAGGATCACAGCTCAGACTGAGAGGTCAGAGGAACTCAAGACATAGTTTAAGACAAAGACAAGCCAAAAGGTATTCTGGCACCTGCACACTTCCCAGTTCATTATTACTTGAACTTTCATATGCCCAGTGTTACTTCAGTACCTCCGTGGAATAAAGTACAACAGCAGTAATCAAAGGACAACTACACTGGATGTGAACAAGGTTAAAGTGACACTGCATGATATAGGAGACTGGTTTTCATAGCTTCATGTGAACTGTTTTTATATACACTCATTGCAGCCAATACAGAAAAGCACACAATCAAATGACAAATTAAAACAAACTGTGGACAAAACAATATTGGGCTTGCAGGGCCAAACCAGGAATATAGCACAGACACCCACAGTCCAATTCTGAGTGGCCAGTTGAAATTAGCTTGTGAACTTTAACTGTCAAGCCACTACTATTTTCAGTTATCTGGCCCATACTTCCCCTGTTTCCTAAATTCCCTTTTGCCAGCAAACAAGCTCATCTTGTCACAAGGCCCCATGGGAGGCTTTTCCATGACCTTTGCACTGCACTCACTTTAGTTCCTTCTCTCTTCAATTTGTTCTTTTCAGCTTGCCAGACCATTACCTAACCTGCTCCCTTCTTTCATTTGCTTCTGAACGGGGGGGGGGATCCTCATCTTCTGAGGCTCCTGTCTGAGCTTTCACTTTTGTTACCTTTATATCCTATCATTCTCCAAGTGGTTTACAACAGCATCCTGCAAATTCAACAGCCTATGTGAGGTGCAAGAGTGTGCTTTCTCAAAAGATCAGGAAGCTTCACCGCTATGAGTGGATTTAAACTTGTCTTTGTAACAGCCAAGCTCAACATTCCTACCAAAGCCATTTCATTACATGCACATCTTCCAACCCTTCCTAGCTTTTATAGTCACATTGTCTTTCCACTTTCTTCTTCATAGAAATTGCACAAGATATTTATGAACATTCCATAACACTAATTGATGGCCAGAAGGGGCTCAGATCAATACATCAGCCAGTTACTATGTAGATACAATACCTATCCAAAGAAAAAAGCAAGGGCCTTTACTGATAATGATTACAGAGGATAAGCACATCCATGGCAGAAATGTATGTAAACATATTGAACAGAGGAAAAAACATTCTCCACACCAACATTAAAACAGCAAGTTTCCCTACAGAAAACAGCTTTCAAAAGGTGATCTGAAACTGAAAGTGTGATATGTGTATGTATTTACATACCTTTTCTCTGCCTGCTGCTTTTCCATTCCAGTTCACTCAAGCTTTTCCACCTGCCCCGTCCCAGGTTCTAAAACAGTGGTTCTCAACCTGTGGGTCCCCAGATGTTTGTGGACTTCAGCTCCCAGAAGCCCCAGCCACTATGGTCAATGCTCAGGGCTTCTGGGAGCTGAAGTCCAAAAACATCTGGGGACCCACAGGTTGAGAACCACTGTTCTAAAACATTAGTTTAAAGCCACAAATATGTTAGAATGGACTGGGAAGGGAAGAGAAGTATCAAGTAGGGAAGCACATAAGTCTCCCTCCCAGGAAACCACTGATCTTCTGTGGGAAACATTTGAGGTCACAAAAGCTGGTTCATATGCAGTGGCCACCATGCATGGCTGAAAACTGTGTCCATGAGGTTACAGCAAACTATTCCCATGCAGTGGGGCTTGCCAGGCAAAGTGTCACAACTGTTGCTTTATTTTTGTGCAAACAGCTGACAGGAACATTTCATGGAATCACAGAGAGATGCTGGTTAGCACTATCTGGCAATGATTCCTAATGTTGAGGAGTTACACTGCAGTATACATTTCAAGTCAGTTGAGAAATACCTGTGGGATACATTGCATCGGAACGCACTCAGGTTTCACAGGGGAAAAAATGCACAAGGATGTGAATTTATTCTGTACAATCCATATTTTGAATTGTAATGCTCTTCTCAACTATCTCTTTATGCTGGTGTTAGAAACGGCAGAATTAAATGCTGCAGGAATTCCATTCATACCGCAAAAGCCGTCCAAATGTTCACATATAAGTTCATGTAAAAGTGCCAGGAATCACCCTACTTGGGTAAGAGCAGGGGAAAACAACTTAACCATTCATACCAAGTAAAGAATATACAGTTGGCCCTCCACATTTGCAGGTTTGACTTTCATGGATTTGATTATTTGCAGGTTTCCCCAACCCTTGCCCCCCATCTCAGGTGTTTCTTTTCTGGGTAAACTTCCCTCTTAGTGGCTCTGATCAGACCATGAAGCCCTTTAAAAACCCACCTCTGGTCCTCCTCCAACTCCACCAGCTCCTGCCTGACCAGCTAAGGACTGCTCACAGCCCAATTTCTCAGCACCACATACCTTCTTCCAATATTCCCCACACACCCAAGGAAGTAGGTGGGCGAGAGAAAGGAAGTATAAGACCACCACGCCAACCCACCCTTTTTCCTCTCCTTTCCCTGACCTGTTATGGACCCTGGGTGCCCATTCTGCCCACCATGCCTCAACCCCAGTTGCCACAGACACACACACTTTGATATTTGCTGTTTTTTCACTTTTGCAGGGATCCTGCAACGCTAACCAAAGGTAGAGGGTAGAGGGCCAACTGTACTCTTGTGCACAAGTAATTGGACTTGTAAGCTTATAAAGACAACATGCTGCTGTGGCTGCCTCACAACATTTGAACAGAATACAGCACAGAAAAACTTAAAAGAAGAGCAATGGGCAACATTTGCCACAACAAAACAGTTGACTAGTATTTGGAAGGAACAGTGTCAAGATCAGAGTGTCAAGATCAGAATGTCAAGATCAACCGTCCATACAAAAGATAATACTGGGCAACTGATGAATTGTTTCAGGTTTTTTTTTTAAAAAAGACCATGTCATGCTCTAAAAAAAGTCAAAGACACACCCTGACATAGCAAACAGCAAAGGAGACAGGGATTCAAACACATATTTGGAATTCTTCTGTCTGCAGAAACTGTCTCCTCCATTTCATTGTAGATGGCAGTAGTAAATGCTCAAAGAGAACTATGCATAGAGTTATCTCCTAAGCAAGCTGAATATGCAAAATCTCTTAGTACTGCTCAGTCTGTATACGGGTTATGGGACAGACAGCAACATTCAGCCATGAGTGCATCAAAACTCATTATTTCAGTGTGTCATTTGTAGCCCAAAATGACCTGTCCCCTTTGCTCACTTAGACCAGAAAATAAGAAAAATTAGCTCTCCCACCATGGTAACCATCAATTTCATGTAGTCTGATAATACTTATTCCTTAATAAATGTGAGCATCATAAAGGTGCTGCAGCACTCTTATAAATTTTGAAAACACATATCTGGCAAATGTCACAGTCGTTCTCTAATGGCCAAATGAGGGAATATCAAAGGGACTAAATGCCATGATCAGTCATTATTGAAAATTAGGATGGCTTTTCATGAAAATAACATTTGATCGCCTGACAAAAGTAATACTTCTGCAGCCTAGGATCTGGAAGAATAGAATCACAGAGTTGGAAGAGACCACAAGGGCCATCCAGTTCAACCCTCCTCCCACCCTGCCATGCAGTAATACACACAGTACTCCCAACAGATGGCCACCCAGCCTCTGTTTAAAAACGTCCAAAGAAGGAGATTTCACCATACTCTGAGGCAGTGTATTCCACTGTCAAATTGCTGTTACCATCAGGAAGTTCTTCCTAATGTTTAGGTGGAAAATCTTTTCCTGCAGTTTTAATCCATTGCTCTGTGTCCTAGTCTCTGGAGCAACAGAAAACAAGCTTGCCCCATCCTCCATACGACATCCTTTCAAAGATAAGGGCCATATATGACCAGAGGAGTCCTATGCGCTATGTATTATTTGCAGTCAGCCACTGTACACTGTAGTGGGTGGGACTTACTCCTAAAGCCCCTGGGATGATAGGGATCAGAGCATTTTTTGTTCAGTAATATTATAAATCCAATTCTTTTGATCCTTTAACTTTCAAGCTGAGTCATGGCCTTCTACAGACTTTAGTCCAGCTATTCAGATAATCTACTGAAATACCTATCCAGTACCTTCTTGCTTTCCTCTCAAGCTGCTTGCTTGTTGCCCATGTGATGGGCAGTGAACGTCTATAATTTGTGTTCAACCACAAGAAGAGCCCAGGTGATATGGACAACGAACAAGCAATTAATAGTTTCCCTGCCTAGACTTTCACTGGAGCCAGGCAGCTTGCGTGGTTGCAGTGACTCACACACACATCCCAACTCCTGTGCTGGAGCCATTTGCCTCTCACATACAGGTCAGTAGGATCAGTAGGCCTCCCAGTTTGCATTACATGTAGATAGGACAGCAGAAGGAAAAGCAGTCTCCAAACATAGGACATTTTCCTCCTCTCTCCTACTCTCACATGTTCAAAAAAGTGCGGCACTCCATGAAGATACTTTATATACCAACAAAGGTAAACAGATCCATTAAACGTGCACTTGTATTAACCGCTCCTGGATGCTCATAGACACACAGCCTAAGTTCTTGGGATAAAAGTATGAGTCAAGAAGAAACAAGATGACGATGCCTACAGACATACCTCCCTCTCACACTTGAGCAGTGGTGCTGCTACTTTGGCTGATGGAAAGAGAGGAGGGAGGGGTCCAATTGGACTTCCCATCAAAGGGCCATCCACAGCCTGGGAGCAGCCACTGAGAAGGCTGTCTCCTGAATCCGCACCAAATGTGCACACAAAGGTGGGGGGTCTGAGAGAAGTCCACCCCTGCAGACCTTAAAGCTCATGCTGGCTGGTATAGAGACATATGGTCTCTCAGATAGGCTGAATTCAAGCCATGTAAAGCTTTAAAGGTCAAAAACAGCACTTTGAATTGAGCCTGGAAACAAGCTGGCAGCCAATGAAGTTGTTTCAACAGGGGAGGGTCACATGATCTCTGTAACCAGCCCCAGTCAACAGCCTGGCCACTGCATTTTGAACTTGCTGAAGTTTCCAAACAGTTTCCAAAGGCAGCCTCACACAGAGTGCATTACAGTAGTCCAAATAGGATGTAATCAAGGCAAGTGTTATCATAGCCTGATCTGACTTCTCAAGGAATGAATGCATCAGGCACACTTGTCTTAACTGCATGCACATTCCTGACCACAACCAAAACCTGGGAATTCATGCTCAGTTCTGAGTCCATGAGAATGACCAAGCTGCAGGCCTCAGATTTCGGAGGGCGTATAACCCTATGCAGCACAGGCTGAATCCCTGTTCCCTAGTCTGCCTTACAACTGACCAGAAGCATCTCTGCCTTGTCTAGATTAAGTTTCAATTTGTTCACCCTCATCCAGTCCATCACTGACAGCAGGCACTAGTTTAGCACAGAGACAGCTTCTTTGGAATCAGATTTAAAGGAGAAAAAGAGTTGGCTGTCATCAGCCTACTGGTGAAACTGAGCCCCAAAACTCTGGATGACCTTTCCCAGTGGTTTTATGTAAATATTAAACAGTGTGGGGGACAGACTTGAGCCCCAAGGGCCAATGGGCAGGGTGTCAAATAGGCATCCCCCAACACCACCATATATGTCCACCCCTCCAAGAAAGATTGGAACCATTGTAGATCAGTGCCCCAAAGTCCCATTCCCAAGAGGCAGCTCAGAAGAACACTGTGGTCAGTGGCATCGAAAGCTGCTGAAAAGTCCAGCAAAACCAACAGGAAGACACCCCCCTTGTCTAGTTCCCTACATATGTCATCCACCAAGGTGACCATAACCTATCTTGAAGCTGGATTGAAATAGATCTGGATCATCTGTTTCATCCAGACACCTCTGGAGCTGGGAGGCTACCACACACACTAGTACCTTTCCCCAAAAAGGGATATTGGAAACTGGCCAATAGTTCTCTAGTACAGTGGGGTGCAGGAAGGATTCTTTCAATAGCAGCTTCACCATAGCCTCTTTTATGCAAGATGGAAACCCGCCTTTATGTAATGAGGCAGTCACTACTCGTCTAATCCATTCAGCCAGATACACCCCAGGCTTCTTGTAGAAGCCAGGGATGACGTGGACCCAGGATGCATGCGGTGGGTCTCACTTTTCCAAGGATCCTCTCCACATCCTCAGGCTGTGCAAAATGAAAAGCATCCATCCACACTGAACAAGTGGGGGCCAAAGTTACATCCACCAGACTGGTGTCAACTACTGCGTCCAAGTCAGAGTGGACCTGAACAATGTTATTTGTAAAGTGCTGCGCGAATTTTTCACAGCAGGTTGCTGAGTAGATTACATACTGCTCATGTGGGGCAGTGTGTAAAGGGCCCCTGAAAATTTGAGACGGCCCTACCAGATGACATTGTGCAGATGCAATGGTGGCACTGAAGAAGGATTTTTTTGCCGCCAGCACTGCCACAGGATAGGCTTTCTAAAAAGCTCTAGCCCATGTTCAGTCAGTGTTGCTCTGAGTCTTCAGCAATTGTTGATCTAGTCTCCATCACACTCATTTCATTCCCACCAGCTCCCTAGTGAACCAGAGTTCTTCCTTGGCTCCACTCTATGGGAAGCGATGCGTAGGAGCAATCACGTCCATCTGATATCCATCTGGATCCATAACCCTCCTAGGGTGGTGGTGGTTGTGTGTCTTCAAGTTGTTTTGTACTTATGGCAACCCTAAGGCAACCTTATCACTGGGTTTTCTGGGGGCTGAGAGTGTGTGACACACACCCAAGGTCACCCAGTGGGTTTCCATGGACAAACAGGGAATCAAACCCTGGTCTCCAGGGTTGTAGTCCAGTGATCAAATCACTACACCATGCTCCTGGCGTGGACCATCTAAATCAGCCCCTCCCACCCCTGCAGAGGCTGTGAGTTCCAGTTAGTCTAAACCCCACCAGGTAGTAATCTGTCCATGGCAACAGAACTATAAAAAAAATTTCCAATTCAGATCATCATCATCCCACTCCACACAGAAAACTAGATCAAGAGTGTGTCCTGCAGCCTGGGCCGTATGAGATGCTATTTGGGACAGACCCAGGCTTGTCATGGAGGACATGAAGTCCTGGGCTAGTCCTGACAGAGTGATCTCTGTGCGGATGTTGAAGATTCTCTGCACAACTAGCTGAGGGGACTCCAACACCACCACCAAGACCAAGTCAATCAGCTCAGGAAGGGAAACTGTTGAGCAATGGATTGGGTTTTACACCAACAGAATCCCTATTCTGTCCAGGCCATCTAACTTTAAATACATACGCTCAGACCCAGTAGATTGTGGGAGCACCTGGTGAGGGAGGTGGAATCCCTATAGACCATGGCAACTCCCCCACCCCCATGCCTTGCCTGCTTCTCTGCAGAGAACCCAGGAGGACAAAGCTGGGAGAGGTTACACCACACACACACACACACACACACATAGCTTCATCCAGCCAGGTCTCTGTACTATAATCCAGGTCAGCATGCTCATCCAAGATCAGGTTCTGGATACATGGCATTTTTCCATTTCTCAAACTGGCATAAAGCATCAGCATTTTCAGTCCAGGGGCTTGTTGCCAAAGCTATCCAGACCAATTGATGTAGGGGACACTTCCAGTAAGTAACCAGCATTCTGTGGCTCTCTCTTCTCCCATGTTGATAGCTCTGCATCTCCCTCTACTTATTAACGTTGCAATAAATGCTCCCCATCCCAGGCTCTCTGAGTAATTCATATTTACTTTTTGTTGCCAGCAGGGCAGTTTTAAAAAAAAAAGTCCAGATAAGAGGATAGGGTCCTCTCCACTGCTAGACAGGGTTACTTGTCCTCACCCTTGAGGCAGCTCCCCAAAGGGGTGACCCCTTTAGTGTGGGTGTGCCACCCAGGCGGCCCCTTGTATTCCCATTCAGGCAGGATGAAGATGACTCTGGTTCCCCAGCAGCTGGCTCAGTATCTGGTAACCTGGAGCCTGCTCCTGCAGGTATGCAGAAGGTCTTCTCACCAGGCAGCAGGCGGGAAGGAGTTCACAGAGAAGGGAGGCCACAGCAAGCAGATAATGAGAACAGCTACAGACCTCTCCTCTTTGGGGTGGAGATGATGACAGTGAGCTTCCTCTCCCTGGTGCACTGACTTTACAGCACATATGATTTGCAATACGTATTATAAATGATCTGGTCCTGATAATTAACCATTTCCAAAACACTTATGGCAATTCTATTAACAGTAGGCAACCAAGATTAAAATGCTGCCCTAATTTTATTAAAACATACAATTATAAGCAATAAATTTAAACAGTATAAAATGTATTGGCAATTAAAAGTTTGAGCAAATGAGGGGGGAAGAGTCATAGCTTGTAACTTTATTTTTGGATTACACCTCCCCAAATTCCCCACCTAGCAAGGCCACCTAAAACTCATGAAAGTGGGTCATTGGAGAGTAGTCTTCCAATCCCTGTCACCTAAGTGCTGCTCGAAATAGTTTGAACACAGTTTCCCTGTTGAAATGTAACCATCTGGATTGAGCTTTGTAAGATCACAAAATCTTAGAGTTGGAAGGGCCACAAGGGCCATCCAGTCCAACACTTTGCTATGCAGGAATAGACACCTACAGCACTCCTGAAAGAAGCTCATCCAACCTCTGTTTAAAGACCTCCAAAGGAGGAGAGTCATCAGCAATCTATTCCGCTCTTGAAAAACCTCAAACAGTAAAGTTCTTCCTAACATTTCAATGGAATCTCTTTGTTTGTAATTTGAATCCATTGGTTTTTCCAAACTTGCTTCTGTCTTCCACACAACATCCCTTCAGATATTTAAAAATGGCTATCCTGTCACCTCTCAGTCTTCTACAGGCTAAATGTACTGTACCCAACTCCCTCAGCTAGTGGTTCTCGACCTTTTCTTTACCAGGGATCCCCTGGAAATATTAATTGTTCCCAAGGTTCCCCCAAGACTTAACTTGAGTTTTAAATATTTAAATTTAGATTTAAATATTTCAATATTCATTTAAATATTCAAACATTTATTTATTTATTTATTAAGGCTTCTAGACACTAGGAGACTTGGCAAGATTTGTTGCCTTTGCCTTTGCCTTTCTCAGAAACTGAGAGAATGTGACCCGCCTGAGGTTACCCAGTTGGGTTTCCATAGCTGAGTTGGGGTGCAAACTCTGGTCTCCAGTCATAACTTGGGTGCATGCACATGCCTGCTGCTGTCTCCCTTTTGTTAGGGGCATGGTAGTGGCGGGAGGTAGGAGTGTCAAAACTGCCATTTGCAAATGTGTCCCTTGGCATCCATACCCCCTGCTACCTCATCCCTGATGAAAGGGACACAGTGGCAGGTGCGTGAGCATGCCCAAACTGCTCTTTCGTTTGCAAACAAGGGAGCAGTTTTGTCAGCCACACCCTCCCTTCTGCCACATTCCTGTGGCTGCTGCTGTTGGTGGTGTCCAGTACCAGGGTCTGCAGACACCAGATTAAGAACCACTGTCCTAAGTAATTTCTCATAAGGCTTGGTTTCCAGACCTTTAATCATCTTGGTCACTCTTCTGTGGAAACTTTTCAGCTTGTCAATATCCTTCTTGACCTGTGGTGCCCAGCTTGAGTTTATTAAATGTGTTGGTTGCACTACCTTTTGCCATACTGTATCTGTGGTCATTTTGATCAGATTGGCTTGAAATGAGACACATTTAACCAGTTACATCATGCCTCCCCCCGCCCCCTGGTACTGTGAACTAAATCTATTGCTGGTGCTCAGCACTTTTTCTCTCTGTGTTAATCAGTACACTAAGAAACACAGAGAAAAGTGCTGAGCACCAATAATTGCTGGTTATTTTTGTGCTTTCAAAGAGGCTCTGGCAGGTTTAAGAAGGAAGTTCTCCAGGTTGGAAGGGAAAAAAAGAACCAAGTTGAGAGCCAGCACGGTAGAGTGGAATGTTAAATTAGGACTCCAGGAGATGAGGATTTGAATCCCTGCTCAGCCACAGAAATCCACTGGGTGACTTTCGGCAAGTCATATTCTCTCATCCTCAGAAGAAGGCAATGGTAAACCTCCACTGCATAAAGCTTGTGAAAAAAACCCAATGATAGGACCCCCTTAGGGTTGTCACAAGTCAGAAATGACTTGAAGACACACAACAACAAACTGTGGTCCTTTTTGTCACATTGGTTTGAAATGAGACACAATTAGCCAGTCAGATAATGGCCCTGACATTACAACTTTTTAGCTCAGCAGATGTCATTTTTCTCAGCAAGAGAATTTGGGAGCTCATAATGGTGGAACTTTTTTTTTTCTTCTTTCTCTCTCTTGATAAATCAACAATAAAACGGAAATACTGGGTTATAATCTTCCCCTCATGGTTGTTACCCAGAGGATTCTTTAACTGGATCCTCATAATCACTGCAGTATGAAATTATTATTTTTTATACTAGTTTTCCATTTATTGTTCATTTGTTACTACAGGATAAAATTAAACGTTTGCTTTTAAAAACAGAAAAGTAAGACATATAGAAGAATGCAGATGCAGACTGTAAAACTGGGTGGTCTTTGGCATGGCACTATTCTTAGACACTAAAACAAAAGCACATAGGTTGCCTCTCCTTTATTTTACAAGCATTTACTTCATAGTAACATACACAGTACAGCAGGTTTTATGACTTCCTTGCAGAAACAAGGCTATCTTCCATCTCCATTCAGCAACACAGCACAGATACATCTCTTAACAGAGATCAGAATGGGTCCCTTTGCTATTAAGAGATTCACCATATACTCTGTCGTTCTTCAATCTTACCCTCAGCAATGATATTTAAAATTAAGGCATTTACATGAATATTTGCCACAAGGCAGGTCATCTTGCACTGTGAAAAACAGTATCACAAATCAATCTAGCCACACTTGGAAGTGCTTACCTTTGCATTCTTGCAGAACAGGAATGACGTGATAACTACTGCCTGGAAAAGGCTCATTGCACCACTAGAGGCAGGAAATCTGAGGTCGGAATTAGGAGTTCCTTGTATAGCAGACTATCCGACTTCAGAAGAACAGAAGATAGCATTTGACAACAGTTATAGGAACCACAATGCTTCCGAGTTCTAGTAACTGCACCAAGATTAATCCTTGCAGTGTACAAGTACTCTACACCTCACTTCAATAGCATTCCTAAATTATGGAGAACTCCTTCAAGACGGCAAGAGTACACATGATTAAGCCTTTAAAGCAGTCTTGTTTCAGAACACCTTAGGGAATGCTCTAGCACAGTGGTTCTCAACCTGTGGGTCCCCAGATGTTTTTGGACTTCAGCTCCCAGAAGCCCTGAGCATTGACCATAGTGGCTGGGGCTTCTGGGAGCTGAAGTCTACAAACATCTGGGGACCCACAGGTTGAGAACCACTGCTCTAGCAAAACCCAAACCATCCCATGCCCTGAGAAGTGGAAAGAAGGAGAGATCTGGCCAGAGGCCCACTGAAACCTCAGCAGCAGCACAGTACCCATATTGCATAGCTCAACTACAGCTTAAGTATTTCAACTTCATTTAATAGCACACTGGATAGGTGCATTTGTGCTTTGTTTTGTTTTGTTTTGTTTTGTTGAGAGCCAGCATGGTGTAATGGTTCGAGCACTGGACTACAACTCTTGAATCCAAGGTTCAAATTCCCACTCAGCCATGGAAACCCAGTGGATGACCTTGGACAAGTCACACTCTCTCAGCCTCAGAGGAAGCAAAGGCAAACCTTGCCAAGAAAATCCAATAATAGGGGTTTGACTTGGAGAAACACGAGAACAACTGTTAGATTTAAAAGATGTTCATTAAAATCATAGTTTTGGAAATAAAAGAATATAATGTACATTTAGGGGAAAATATTCAGATGGGAACTGGTCACATCTTATGAGGCAGTAAGATTAACAGAAGAACACTTTTTACTCTCATCATACCTATAGCCAACATAGACTAAAAGCCTTTTATTTTACATATTTACAAATAGTTTCAGGTAAGTTAAATCTTCCTGTTAATATTTTGTTTACAGGCATGGTATACAGTTATTTCATCTCCTCCTAGTTGCATACCAGACTAGGGCAATCTGTTCCTGAGTATTATCACAGGCCTATGGCTAAGAAGGTACATGATATCTCCTTATTATTTAGCAACCAATGTTATTGCAGCAAAAGAATGGGTGCAGGGACTGAACATTAAATCTTGCACCTCAGTAATCAGGTACAATGCTAAAAAGCCTACTTTGAAAGTACAAGCCACATTCTTCCTGAGAAATAACCAATGTTGTCTTCATTCCTATCAAATCCTGAATCCCCAAACACCTTTCATTAAGAAAATCTTTTATTTTTATGACTGATACACCATTTCCAAACGGTTTTGATGCAACAGCAGCTCAAAGACTAGAGATGGTGCCATATGAAGCTTCACTATTCCATTATCAGTCCACTGTCAGGACCTATCTGTACATGAGTGTGGCCTGAAGGAATTCCAGCAAAAGGTGGGTGATGCTAGTGGTGCTTGTTACATCTGGAAACAAGAGGCTGTATACTGTATAGCACTGCTGGGACCAGGATGCTGACGTCTAAGGCAGCATAAGCTATATGTAATAGACCTATTGAGTACCAGCATAGTGTAGTGGTTTTAGCATTAGACTATGACTCTGGAGACCGAGGTTTGATTCGCTACTCAGCCATGAAACCTACTGGGCGGCCTTGGGCGTATCATACTCTGAGCTCTAAAAACCATGATAGGTTTGCCTTAGGGTCACCATAATTCAGAAACAACTTGAAGGCACACAACAGCAATGGACCTTTTAGGATATCAGGATGATCTGGCATTATATTAAATACCAAACAGTACAACTGACTTTTCTGTTTCCTTTAACAGGAGAGCACGGTCTTGGCTTTACCAGAAGCTGCTGCTTCAGATATTCCATCTGTCACCATCACACCAATGGATGATTATTTCTCTTTCATCAACCGCATCCATGAGAAGCATTTCGAAGTTGTTACAGGCCAGTTAAAAAGTCCAACCCCCAAACGCGCCAATACTCATGATCCTAGCACCTCTTCCTAAAGACCTAAATCTGCAAGATTTTCTCCACCATGTCCACCTTGCCTGGCTTAGCCTCACATTTTCTCCATCCCAGAGATAGGGACTAAATTTACAAATATCTTTTCTAACTAGGAACATCTCCTGAAATATATTTCGTTCCTTGCAATTCCATCTTCCTTATTTCATTAAAAGCAGAGCTGCAAAGTTATTTTGGACCCCAGCTCCCAGAATTCCCTGCCCAGCATGGTGTCTGGGGGAGTCTAGCAATTCTAACTCAAAATAAAGCAACAAAGAAATAACGGGCCATCCTCTAAGCCTCCTCAGAACTTGGAAATGTTATTTTTTGGACTATAACTCCCAGAATCTCTCACCAAACATGCTGCCTGATGGATTCCAGGAGTAAGCTGAAAAAGTAGCTTTTCCAAACTCTGATCAAAAATTATCATCACATGACTTCCCTTCAAGAAGTGCTGCTGTTGGACATAAGCATGCATCTTTTTTTCCAAATCCATCAAGCCCTAGTATTGCTTTCCCATGGAATATATGTAACTCCACTATAAGAGACCGTGTCTCCAAATACACATGTACATTTTAGCTCTGTGTTGCTTCCCCTACTAAGAACTCTCCCTTGGCAAATTCTGTTTCAATGTAATAAAAGAACCTTTCTCAAAACCATATGTATAATGAGTGGTTATTTATGTGGTAAGATCATATTTTAACAGAATCCCATGAAATAATCCCAAGTTTGGATTTTGAGAGCTGCAGTCTAGTTCAATGCACTCTGGTAGCCAGCCAGGAGTTTTGCCAGAATTATGAATTTCTCAATTTAGGCTGTAATTCTATGCATACCTATCGAAGAGTAAGTCTAGCTGAATAAATAGGGCTAACTTTTTAACAAGAATGCATAGAATCACACAGAAGACAAAAAAGGAAAAGATAGACGAAATGTAAAGAAAATATACCACAGCTAGTTCTTAATCTAAAGCATGGAACATCCTGACTTCATATTTATGACAGACTTTTAGTACTGCCTTTTTTTCATCCTCCCAGCAAATTGTCCACAATTTCAGTGTCTTTACAAAGTGCCACATGTTATTTACCGTATCCATTCATCTGCCTTTTTTAAAAGAAACACTCAGAGATGCAAATATGCTGCGTAGTAGATGATAGCAACTAGATTAACATCACAACATCAATCAAAGATTCTTCACAGGTGAATCTTCTGTACAGCAAATTAAATAGGCAAAGCTGTAATCCTAGCCCTGGATTTAGGAAGCATGAGACATTTGGGGATACCCAAGGAAACATTCCTTCTCTCACACTTCCCTGACATCAGGTTAATAACCACAAATGTAGTTCTAGGTGCCACCTGTCAACAAAAGAAATCTCACAGGCGTATTTTTTTCTAGCCCAATCTTCAGGCTAAAAGGGGCAAGTGAACATATGACTAGAACACAACAAACTTGTGTTGGAACAGGACAATGCATTCTGTTCAGAGATCAACCAGCTGTCCATGGAAAGCCCACAGAGGACAGTAACACCGCAGCACTTCCTGTCCATGCTTCCTAGCAACTGGTTTAGTGAAAAACACTGTTGCTGGTACCAGAGAAGATATGGCTCCATCATGACTGGAACCACTGATAGCCACAGCCTCCAACAATTTATCTCAACCCTTTTCAAAGGTGTTAAAAGCTGACAGCCATCAATACTTCGCAGCAGTGAATTCCACCATTTATGTTGTGTGAAGAACTCTGTCCTTTTATTTGTCCTGCACCTCCCATTATTTAGCTTCAACCAGTAGCCCTGGGTCCCACTAATATCCACTTCCTCTGCTTTAGCCATAATTTTATACACTTCTATGACTCCTCCTACTTGACATTTTTCTAAAGAGCCCAAAATATTGTATTTTCTCATAGTAGTTGCTTCAGTTGACTTTTCTTTTCTGCACTGCTTTCTAGTTCTATGGTATCCTTTTTCAGGTGTGATAACCAGAACTGCAGAGTACTCCAAATGTGGACGCAGATTCATACCAAGGCAGTATGCTACTGGTAGTTTTATTTTCAGTTCCCTTTATGATTATGATTGTGGATGAACACTGGATTAACTCTTTTTTTAAATAGCAACTGTGCAGTGGGCTGACACTTTCATCAAGCTATCTCCCACAACGCTGAGATCTTTTTCTCACTCAGTCACTGCAGTTCATATTCCATCAGTGTATATGGGAAGCTGAATTTTTCTGTACCACTATGCATCACTTTACATTTGCTTACTCTGAATCTCATTTGCTATTTTAATGTCTGTTCTCCAAGTTCAGAGATCTTTTCAGAACTAGTTGAAATCCATTTTTGCAGCAAACATCTCTAACAATGTTGTGTCATCATCAATCCTTGCCATGTCACTACTTACCCAAAATTCCAGATAATTTATGAACCATACTAAAAATCACCAATCTCAATACAGATCCTTGGGAGAGATTTTTTCCAAATATATTTCCATTCACTCCATTTCATCCAAGCCTGCTGCTACAATTACAAGGTACAACCCAGAGGGAAGACCAAGCTGCTGGTTGCTGTGTTGGCAATTGACTTGGCTGGAGTGGTGGAAATAGCAAAAGTTGTGGCTGTCATCCCACTAGTGGCTGCACTGCTGCTAAACTTATTGCATATCTAGTAATCCAGGTGCACCTCAGAAAACACTGCTTCAGTCTTCTTATATGGTGCTTTTATTCAAGGTCATTCAGATAAGATAACTGCCAAACTGAGGCAAGGATTCAACAGCTGTACATAACAGGAGGCAGAATAAGATGAATAGAAACAGCTAGCCATAATCCGTATCATCCCCCGTCTCTCCCAAAATTAGCCCAGAAGCACTCTGAGGCACTAATAGGCACATAAAGAATCATTACAAGGGGAATACAAGGTGGAACTGTACTGCGAGTCCCTTCATTCTGTCATCCACAGAGCCTTTAAAGAGTACAATCAGTTTAGTGATGGCAGCTTTCTTGAAAGTGCTTCAAAATGTAGACAGACTAGGCCACAACATTACTCCTTTGCCATCTGCAGTAGCCGCTCCTCCCGCTTCTTCCTCATCCGCTCTTTGAAGTCTTCTAGCTCTTTTTTCTGTCAAAGACAGAAGTGTCAATGCCACTAGAAATCTGTTATCTGAGACATACAATAACATTATTCACAGCCAGAGCATATTTACCCGGTAGTCATCTTCAGGTGGATAGATCTCCCTCTGTCGGAAAACGATCAAGAAGAAAATCATTTAAGCATAGAGAGCTTCAAGAGCCATGTTCTACATCCAACAAATTAATTCATACTATCCGCTCTAGATTATCTCTAATAGAGGAAGGGTAAGAAAGTCAAAATTCTAGGGGAACTGGACAGGTTTCCTCAATTTCCTTTCTGCCACTTTAAGCCCTATATAAGAAAGGCAGTACAAACCACAAATACAGTACATACGTGTAAAGTTCAACATGAGGAAAGAAGATACTTTAGTTAGATGAACTATTTCCTGAGACAGAACAGAGCCATTCTGACTCCCATGCTAAAACAATATTTTTGTCCCTTTAAGACCAAACTTAAGAGTGTGGTCAAAATGAGAGATTGCTCACGAGAAATAAGAAGGAAGTATCAGCATCAGGTTTGCATTAATGCAGTATGTCTCTTAAACAAGAACAAAAATCTCAGGAGGCAAAAGAAAGAACAAACAAAAACCAGCACAATGACAACTGAGCATTCTTGGTAGCCTCAGAATCTGAATGACATGCGGCAAATAAAAGGGAGAAGCAGAAGTTGAATATCCTGCCTGAACAGAATGGTTGTAATCCTGAAGAGGATAGCATTTGGGACACTACAACATTTTGTTGCAGTTCCCACTTCCTGTTGTTGCTTGACTTCCTGCTTATTCTAACAATGACTCCTGCTAACCAATTAAGCAAAAACAAGGCCAAAACTATCTCGTGGGCAATGCCACAGTTATCACATCTGCCTAGTCAGATCCAGCCTCCAAAAACAGGTTTCAAGGAAATTACAGTAAAAGAATGACAATTTTTTCCCCATTCCAATTGCAAAGATGATTTCAGTATTTTAGGATGGAAAAAGGGGGAAAAACAAAGTAGGAAGACTTGGAAATCTCTATTCTAGACCACACTGTTATCCTGTTTCTAACTGCAGAATACTGACCTTCCGTTTGATTACATATTTTTCGAAATACTCTGCCTGGTTTGAAATCCAGAACATAGCAACAGGGAATGACAGATACAGCATCATCTACAGAAGGACGAGATAAGTCAGATGCAGATATAGGTACACTGGTTACATCTGCCACAAAAGGACAATTTGCAGAATTTTATTAGACTAAATTCAACTTGCTCCATGATGGTAGAAGCCTTACCCATCTCTCCTAAAGGACTGGTTAATTAACACCCTATGGAAGAGTGTGCCATTGTTTTTGCAGTTGTAGCAAAAACAACAGTCCTATGGCATCCCTTTTAAATATTAATGCCTAAATCCAACCTCCAGTATCCCAACTATCACAGTCCCTCTTAATTAAGAGGATTTAAATAACTGTGGATTATCCTTTGGCAATTGATTCAATGGGACTGGTATCGTTAGGAACAGCCATTTTATTTAGGCCTAAGAAATTAATTTAGCATGACCTTTTGAGGAATGAAATCCAGTTTATATCAGGAAGAAGCAAAGCAGCAAGCAGCTAACAGCAACACAAAGGGCTGTGTGCTGCTGCCCAGGACAAAAACAGACTCCATCCTAGACACATCGACTCAGTAGCACCATCAGCATACTTTACTGCCGCCCCAGAAATACTGGCCCAAAAGCCCATTCAAGTGGGCTCCACTTCATGAAAACCTAAGCCAAACAGAACATGTTAGCCTTTAACATGACATAAGATTCTTTGTTTTTTACTGCCACAGACTACCGTGGCTATCATGCCCCCTCCCTTCAGAAACAAAGTAGTATTTATTTACTAAAAAAAATTGTTCATATATAGGAAATACACACACACACACACACACATATATATATAGGAAATGCAATTATTCATATATAGTAAATGCAGAGACTGGAGACGACATTTATTCCGTTGCTAAATCAGGTCAGCGTTAAGCGCCACTCTAGAAGTCTTGCGGCCATCCCTTTTAAAACATTACCCCTCAGCCAAAGCAAAGCGGGGGCAGAGGAGGCGTGTGTCCATCACAGGGGCCCTCTTTAAGCCTTCTCTCGGGCGAGGCGCCCGCAAACGGAGTACCAGGAATCGCGCGCAAAGGCGGCGAGGCTAGTGGCAACCTGACCCGAGATTAGATTGTACTCCCTCCCCTTCTCCCTCCTGAGCAGAAATCAGCCTCTCCCTCCCCGGGACCTTGGGCCACGGACCCGAAAAATCTCCAACTTCACCCCCATTGCGCCGCCGGAGCTTCACTGACCCACTCGGGGCCCGCCCCGCCATTAACTCCTCCCCCGAAACCTTCCGAAGATGGCGCCCGGGACTAACATGGCGCCCGGAGGCGGGGGGACGAAAGCGATAAGGGAAACGCCCCCGCTCTTGGGCGGCCAATCGGAGAAGTCGTAACGCGTCCGAGTGGCTCAACGGAAGCCGAGGGGCGGGGTTGAACGTTTACGGTGTCGCAGCGACGTCATTTTCGGGCGCCCTGCTTGGCCTGGGCAGGAAGGGACGGAGATGCCGGAGCTGGAAACGGTGTTGGGAAAGCGGGAGCTCTTCTTTGTGAGTAGGACTCTGTGGAGGCTCTTAGGGGGCGGCAGGCTTGGGCGGCCCCTTTCCGGGACGAGGTTCGTGTCCTCAGAGCGTATAATCCGGACTAACACTTTAATTGTGGCACTTTTCTCTGTGCCCAAATATCTGTGAACTGGAAGGAGAGGCTTCCTCTGAGCACGTGCAGAGTGCTGTCCTTTGTTCATTGAGCAGAGACAGTTGGACCACCCGAAGGAAAAACGGTGTCACTTTGGTGGGTCGGGTGGGTGGTGTTGTGGATATGCTCCTAGAACAGTGGTTCTCAACCTGTGGGTCCCCAGATGTTCATGGACTTCAGCTCCCAGAAGCCCTGAGCATTGACCATAGTGGCTGGGGTTTTTGGGAGCTGAAGTCCACGAACATCTGGGGACCCACAGGTTGAGAACCACTCTCCTAGAAGGTCGGGCTAGGGTCAGATTTTGTGGTCCTGCGATAGGCTGTGTTCGGTTTCATACGTGTCTTTGGTTGATAAGTAAATAGGAGGAGGTTGGTGAAGAACTTGTGGCTCTCTGAAGCTACTGTCTGTATTCTGTCCCTCGAGAAACACCACCTTCGAGAAGTGGATGCACGAGAAAGTATCCACGCCACAGTCTTTCTGCTAAACGGCAAGCGGCTGGGTGACAGAACCATAGAAAGACTATCACTTTTCCTTATCTATACACTTAGTGGGCAAGAATGCTTCTTATATGTTAGCCGTTATGTTATATGGGGAGGTCATAAAAGGTTATAAAAAGAGGTGGAACTCCTGCTCCTCTACAGTGACATGTAATATAAACAGCTGTAACATATAATATAAACAGTGAGTGATGTGTCAAAGACCTCTTGTTCCTGTCAGCCAGGGATTTGGAGAGATGGAATGTTGTCACTGTGTCACTGCAAATTATTTAACAGTAGTTTCAGGCCTCTTTTTAAAAATATAGTTTGATGTTCGGTAACACTAACAGTGTATCTCTGAACTGACGTAGTATTGTTATTCTATATTGTAGTTAGAGTTGTTGTAGCAGAGGGTGACCCAGAAAGGCTTGCTAATGTGTGTACCTAGTGAATTTGAGGTTGGGGTAAGGCTTGAACTGATTACTTTTCAGTGTGGGTTTAACATTCTTAACTATTTGCATGTTAAGTTGTGAATTCTTCCCTTTGTTAGCCTAAATATAGTGCTGTTGTTATATATGAAAGATTTGTCCTTCAGATCTAATGGTGTCTTCTCTCTCTAATCCTCCACTCCACACATGCAGGAAGAGGAAGACCTACAATATGAAGAGGAAATCTTGCGCAATCCTTTCTCTGTCAAATGCTGGATCCGCTACATTGAATTCAAACAGAATGCTCCCAAGCATATCCTGAACCTGATTTATGAAAGAGCTCTTAAAGAATTGCCAGGGAGGTAAGCAGTAGTGTCTTTAATTTAGAATGAGATGTGCGTACAGTATAAAGGGATGAAAAACCTCTACCTTCATCCAAATGCAGGCACTTGAGATTACAGTGATCATGGTCCAAGCATAAGGGGGAGGAACTCATCCAGTAGTGAGTATTTAAGCTTTAAATACCTTGCTAGCGGCCCAAGCATGCAGACATGGCGAGCTGTTCACTGCAGCTTCCCTCTGAGTAAATATGCATAGAATCAAGCTATGATGTTTATTTCAAAATCAGTCAGATCTGGTTAACTTGGGCCTCGTGAGACACAAAAAAGTTACCCAGCAATGTGGCTGGATAACATTTTTCTGTTTACTTTTTTGCAAGAAATTATTGTGAGAAGAAATACATAAATGAAAGGGATCATGCTAACTCCATCAGAGTTGTTTGGGGGGATTTAATCATGACCTAATTCTAATTTCTGCTGGGAGGTGATTGGCAATATCTTGGGTGGATGGAGCCCCTTTGCTGTCCCAGTCAATCTCTTCATAAGACCCATTTTTGCAGGAAGAAAGCAGAAACGTTCAAATCCAGCTTTTCTAGGAAAAAGTGCTGGAAATAACACATCAAAATCTTTTAGTCAGATTCTAAGAGGGGTCTTTCTTCCATTGTATTTTGTAGCTACAAGCTATGGTACAATTATCTTAAGCAGCGACGGAAACAGGTGAAGAGCAAGTGTGTAACAGACCCCAGCTATGAAGAGGTGAACAACTGTCATGAGCGTGCCCTTGTCTTCATGCACAAGGTACAGTGGTGTGTGTGGTAAACTTAGAGAGGTATCAAAGCTTTAGAGGAGCAACAAAGTCATGATGACCACTGTTTTGGCTTCTGGTTGTATCTGTATGAAAGTCTCACACTTTAATTCTAGCACTTTCCTTGGTGAAATTTACCATAAATTCGTGTAATTATTCAGAAAAATAGAGACTGTGTTCATATCATAGAGATTGGTCAAATGGTATATGCACACTCATTCTGCTGTTGTCTCCAGTAATCCTCTTTTGTTGTATGTCAGGTCTGAAAAACGTCTTAGACTGATGGTAACGGGGGCAAAGATAACTGTCTATATTTTGGTAGCAGTGATAATTTTGTTATATAACTTTTTCTTAAAAACAGCAAATCTGTCTTAAACCTATATCCGTCTACCAATAGAATACAATATGCTCTCCTCAAAAAGAATATGGCAAAGATACAGAAGGCAACTAAAAAAAACACTAAAGAGCATCTTTTAAAGCTTAGGAAGAAGTTGGATTTTCATAGGGCACAATTCAAAGAGTTCTTTATGGCCTGTAAAGCTCTATATGGCTTCGGTCCACACTATCTAAAAGATCACATCACCCTATACATACATACCAAAGCCTTAAGTTTCATCGGGGATTACTTTCTTTCAGTCCTGCTACCACCACAGGTAAGGAGTCAAGACTTCTCTGTGGTTGCTTCCAGCCCGTGGAGTTAATTCCCTTCCATGGGAGGCTAGGGTAGTACCATCCTACTTTCCCTTCACTGGCAGACAAAAACTTTTTTCATTTAAACAGGGTTTTAATGATTAGTTGGTTGCAGGGAACCTTTTCTGGTGTGTGTATGCACGCTATATTTTTAACTTTATAGTAATGTTTTTAAAAGATTCTATTTTTAAAATGAGGGGTTTTTTTTAAACAGGATTATCTTTTAATGGTGTTTTAACTTCATATTATCAAGTTTTTAGCTCATCTTTGTTTGTAGACAGCCAGCATGATGAAGTGGTCTGAGCATTGGACTATGACCCTAGAGACCAGGGTTTGATTTCCTGCTCAGCCGTGGAAACCCACTGGGTGACCTTGAGCATGTCACACACTCTCAACCCCCAGAAAGCTCTGTGGTAGGGTCACCGTAGGGTTACCAAAGGTCAGAAACAACTTGAAGGCATACAACAACAACAAGAAGCCACCCTGTGCCCCATGCTGGAGGAAAGGCAGCATATAAATTAAATAAGTTAGAGTGAGTTGAATGGTGTTGAAAATCATGACCTTTTGGAGATAATGAACAAATTACTATGTTTTAAAAAAGTGAGTCATCCGCTGAAGCCCATTGGCAGCAGAAGGTTTAGGATGAGCAACAGGAAATATTTAATGGAACATATAACTTACAGAATTTTTTGATGGGGGAAATACAATAGCAGTGAGTAACCTAACTGGATTTTTGGACTGAGCACTAGATAAATTAATGGAGGACAGACCTGTGAATGACCATTACACAAAATAGCTAAGAATGAATTTTGTGTATTCAGCAGCAGTTCCTACTTGATTACTTTGTTGTGAACATCGTTGTGAACATTATTATGAACATCTCAGAGGACAATATGCACTTTGCATCTGATGAAGCAAGAGTGTTGTTACATTCTGATTGTCCCTGTGCCCGTAGATGCCTCGGATATGGCTTGATTACTGCCAGTTTCTCATGGACCAGTGTCGGATCACTCGTACGCGTAGGACCTTTGACCGGGCACTCCGGGCCCTACCCATCACGCAACACCATCGGATCTGGCCACTCTATCTGAAATTTGTACGCCTGTATCCATTACCTGAGACAGCTGTACGAGTCTATCGCAGGTACTTGAAGGTATGGGACCATCTTTGTTTGAAGAAACTTGTCTTGTTTGGGAATTTCCACCCCTCTGTTATTTAGGTATACTTTCTCAGGAAGGCCTTGATGTGGTATTTGAGTGAACAGTCCAACGTTTCTATTCTGTTAGACTACATTCTTTTACTGACATTGATGGGAGTCAGGAAATTTATTCTGGTTTGTAGTGTGACTAACACTCTTACTGGAACATCATGTTTGACATGGATACGAAGAGATATTGAAAGATCTTCAGGTACTGAAGAGGATTTAGGAAAATCAGAAGGCTAAAAATTCTTATATCGAGACAGAACAGTTGACTCGCTTAGCTTCTGACAAAGGTAAAAAATAAAATGATGGGACTGCAAATCAGTCTCTTCTCACAGGAAAAGTGTTGGACAAAAATCTGTTTGATACCTCCCTAGTTCAGTTCAAGGAGTTTCTTTTGTACAATAATATACATTTCACATTTCTTCTATTTTTTAAAAAAGTTGACATTATGTCATCTTTTTATGCAAGTAGATTTGTCAGCCACCCCTCCCAATTTTATGTCATCTGCAAACTTGATAATGATTCCTTCTACCCTGTCTTTCTAAGTCATTGATAAAAATGTTGACGACTAACATCCCTAGGACAGGCCCTGAGACACTCCACTTAAGATCTCTTTCCCGTTTATAAGGGTTATCAAAAATGACCTGGAAATATTTAAAATTGATCAAATGACATAATATTTGCTTTTACTGAAATGAACACTGGATTTCAGTTGTAGATTGATAATCACAAATTAGACTTACTATTTCCAAATTGAATTGCACCAGTGGCATCCCAGTTTTCTGTTCTCTTTCTCTGTATGTATTTGCTTTAATTTAAGAAATCGGGGGGGTGAAATAAGAAGAAGAACAGAGTTCCTGAATTTTCAGTGGTTTAGCAGATGGGGTGATTCTTGCAGACGGGTAGCCTTTTGCATTCCTACACAAAGAGCTTTATCTTCCATAATTCCCTTTTATATACACATATTAAATATATAGAGTCCTTCAAAGTTGGGAATCATATGGCCCTCCAGATGTTGTTGACTGTAAAGCCATTTCTGCACTATGCTGTTATAGTGCTATTATTCCACTTTCAACATCCTGTGGAATTCTGGGGTTTGTAGTTTCCTGAGGCCAAAGAGCTCTCTGGCTGAGAATTCTAAATGCTCCTCCCTAAACTGCAAACCCCAGGATTCCATAGGATGTTGGAAGTGGAATAATAGCACTATAACAGTGTAGGGCAGAAATGGCCCCAGTCTCAGCAGCTCTATACAGTATAGCCAGTACTGATGAATACTGAGAGTTGCAGTCCAGTAACATCTAAATGATGCGTAATTCCTGCCCCTGTCTTAAAGAAAAGAGAAATGGAAATATAATTTTTTTCTCCCAGAGAATAGCTGTAGCCTGTTTGATCAGTCTGCTGCAAAAAAAGGGGTACAAAGTATTTCATGTGTTCCTAGAGTCAGCACTTCCAACAGTCCCGGCTTCAGTCCTCTCAGAGCTATTTCATTTGTATGCTAAACATTTTGACTCTTGTATGTATTTACATTGTAGCTGAGTCCAGAGAATGCGGAGGAGTATATTGAGTATCTCCGCTCCATTGACCGCCTGGATGAGGCTGCTGTCCGCCTTGCTGCCATTGTGAATGATGAACACTTTGTTTCAAAGGAGGGAAAATCCAATTATCAGGTGAGGGTCCTTATATTAGCAGTCCATTTTGCCCTCCAGAAGTGTATGGAGAATTTCTCCTTTTACTCCATCTAACGGTGTCTCTTGTGATTTCTGCTTTTCCTGCATCTCAGTAGCCTCATTTGGTCTCTGACACTTTGTGCTTTCCTTTGCAGCTATGGCATGAGCTCTGTGACCTTATCTCACAGAATCCAGATAAGGTGAAATCGCTCAATGTGGGGGCCATAATTCGGGGTGGTTTGACACGTTTCACTGACCAGCTGGGCAAGCTGTGGTGTTCCCTGGCAGACTACTATATCCGCAGTGGGCATTTTGAGAAGGTAGGCATCTGTATCGAGAAGTTTCCGTTTTGTTCCTGGTAGATGGTTGAAGGCAGAATTCACTGGGAAATTCATAAAGCCACTGATTATACTGTGCAGCTTTCAGACGTTTGAACAGTTTCTTTGAACTCCTGATCCATCTGATCTGACCAAGGTCTTTCTAGTGATTGGAACAGGAAATCATTTGGGGGATGGGCAAAATAGCTTACACAAAAAAGGAAATGGTAAAAATCTGGAAGGTTGACAAAAGGATTACGAAAAGAGAGAAATTAATTAACTATGAGAAGAGTCAAGAAAGAGGCTTAAACTCTGGCAGCAGTGTAAATTACTGCTTGGGAAAGAAGTTAGAAAACTCCAGCTGGGTGGATGTGGGATGATGTCAATTATAGGTTACTTTTTAAAATTAAATTATTTCTCTCTTGCCTTTTTATCTTCCAAATCCTAGACAGATCGCTGTGTTAGTCACTTGCAGCAAGTTCAGTAAAAGTCTTGTGGCTCTATGTTAAACTTAGGCTTAACACATTTATTATGTAATGTGGTTAATAAATGGTCTATCAGATACATTCAAGGAGGCTTACAGGACTTAAACAAGCAAAATGAACATCTGTTGTTGAAATCCTAATAAATTTCACTGCTTGCTGCCACTGAAGCACTTTACATGAAACTTTTCTTCTATATTCCACTCACAGTGAATGCTGTCTCAGGTTTCCTATCTGGTCTCTTTAAAAAATAGTCAAGAATCATGGTCTGCTTCAGAACTGTTTCAGAGGACAAGCAAAAAAAGATGAGGGAGAAGCTTGGGTTCCCTGTCAGCATCTGAGTCTCCTTTTGATAGCAAATAGTGCTTCAGTTGAGTATGTTTGCTTACCAGCAAAAGAGACTGTTACAGGATTAGAGGAACAGGTCATTTCCTTGTGTGAGGAAACCAAATGGATGTCCTCAGCCTGCTTATACTTTTTTTAGAACAAAATAGCAGACTGAACAAACTTTATCCAGTGTCTTGCTGTGCAGATTTTCACAAAGGCCTACTGTTCATAGGACTTTGTAGTCATTAGATTCCTGTAATGCAGCAGAGACTCAGTTTCTAGGCTCTCTGAGCTTTTCGGGGAAGAATCATAGTGCTTTATGTTGTGACTATGTGGGTAACACAATTTTCATTTCTCTATGGGATGCCCGAAGAAGTTTAAGAATATTCTGGGTATTTGCCTGATGTTGAGGTCATCAGAAGGGTGAGGGAAAACTGTAAGAGATGAGCAGAAAAAAGTGGCTGAGACTTGCTGTGCAGTAATGCATTCTGTACTTGATCTATGAACAAATCCTAACTGTTCCGCTTGAAACATCCATGTGATCCCGCAACTTATTTCTTCCCTAAATTTGACCCACAGATTCTATTTTAGTCAGTGGATGTTGATTTGATGCAAGACTTAGTGCATCATTTCCCCTGCTCTGAACTTTGCTTTTAAATGGTTGTTTGAGCTCTAAGCTGCTGTAAGGCAATTATCACTTTGGGCTGAGGTAATGGGCATCTGTTTAACAGCTGCTGTTTCTTAGCTCAGGCTGTTCTGCCAGTTCTAGAGAGAGATTACCTTTCAGTGTAGTTCACTCTCAGCCCAGAGGCGGTTTCCTTTTGGACCACTGGTTTCCTCCATTACAACAAGGGGTGGGTGTTTGGTTTCCTTAGATGGATGCCAATCCAAGCAGCTGGCTGTGCTTCCTGAAACCCAGTTCCTTTAAAAGATGTTGGAGAAATTAAAGCTGCTAGATGGTTGGTGTTGAGAACAGAGATACCCCACAAACATCCCTTTGTACCCTGGGCCAGTGGCAGTGACTACTTCATCCTATCTATCTTAGGCTCGTGATGTATATGAAGAAGCTATTCAGACAGTGATGACAGTTCGAGATTTCACTCAAGTTTTTGACAGCTATGCCCAGTTTGAGGAGAGTATGATTGCTGCAAAGATGGAGACCACATCAGAGATGGGGCGTGAGGAGGAAGGTAAGAGTGGATGAAAGCTGGTGCTGCTCCTTCTCTTTACTAGGAGAAGCAGGTGTCACCCGCACACTGCATGGAGGGGAGGGAGTGCCAGAGCTGGTGAGATACCTGACTATATGCCTCCCTAAAGTGTTTGGATTATGGTGGATGTTTCTCCTGATGGTGCCGTCGTTGGGAGAGCTTTATTCTTAAGAGAGATACTCTCTTTCAGTCCCAACAAATACTCTAATTCTTACTGTAACAATTTCTCATCCCCTCCTCCCTAGCTGGATGCATGGAACTTGGGATCACCAGAATACAGCAGTAAGAAAGTAGATGCCTTCCTGCCCCTTTTCATTCCCACTCCTTCTTTTATTTTATTTTATATTACATATTTTATATTTTACTTCATGGGAAAACAGATGATGTTGACCTGGAACTGCGCCTGGCACGCTTTGAGCAGCTCATCACACGTCGGCCTCTGCTTCTCAACAGCGTCCTTCTGCGCCAGAATCCTCACAATGTCCATGAATGGCACAAGCGAGTGAAGCTGTATGAAGGCAGACCCCGGGAGGTAGGAGAACTCTTAGCTGAGCAGGACCAGTGCTAAGATCCAGTGGGAAAACCAGTATATAATCCTGAGGACAATGAAGGTCAGGGTATACAGCCCTGTTAAGCACTAGGACTTATTACTGTATAGTACAGTTAAGTACAGGGGCTATGGCATGAAAGTGAAAGGTGAAGTTCAGTTTTTGATGTTGATCTGAGCTCCATCCCTGAGCTAGGAATGGTTGCCACCCAGCTATAGCCAGGCCAGTGGAGGTAGTTGCTTCAGCATTTGTATCTGTGGAAGTGGAAGAGAGAGAAAAATGGGAGACAGCTGTAATGGTGATCCTATTCCGAGTCCTGTAACCTTGGAGTGTCTCAAAGTTTCTATCTGCTTGTGGGAACTAAAATGCTGTTAATGTCAGCCCACTGTTCATGGAGGTATTCATAAATGAGTATCCATATTCATCCAAGGGACCTGTTAGCATGTAGGCTGACCAGCCATGCCATGATGACCTAGATATACGATGAACCTCTTTCCCTTGTATGCTGCTATTCTGTGATCCCTGACACTGGAGGGTGGGGGTGGTCTTCTTTGTCTACAAAGAAGCAGACTCATACCTGGGTGAAAGAATTGGTTGCACAAGGGGACAGCTCTTAATGTCAGCCTGCTGTGCTTCACAGCAAGGCCCATCCAGCAGTGCAGGAGGGAAGATAATGAAGCTTCTAGTGCCCATTCTTCTTTCCTGTTTCTGTCTTTTCCTTGCAGATCATCAACACATACACGGAAGCAGTGCAGACGGTTGACCCATTTAAAGCCACTGGAAAGACACACACACTGTGGGTTTCTTTTGCCAAGTTCTATGAGGTCAATGGACAGATAGAAGATGTGAGTGATACACTGTGGTGGCTGCCTTCCTCTCACCTCTTTCTTCAGTGTCTCAGCTGCTGCATCCATTCACAACAGAAAGGGTTGGATTCTGGGTTGTAAATGTCCCACAGGCTAATATCCACAACCCTTAACAGCACCATTGAGCTCTGAGAAGGGGAACAGTCCTTGGTGATGCAACATTGCTCCAGCAGCAAAGGGCATCATCTACCATGTCCAAATGAAAGAAAAGCTACTACAACAAATGGGGAGGGGACTTTTCTGGACCAGCTTTCTCTCTAACTTTGCCTGCCTCATTTATCCCAGGCCAGAACCATCTTTGAAAAGGCCACCAAGGTGAACTACAAGCAAGTGGATGAACTTGCCAGTGTGTGGTGTGAATATGGTGAGATGGAATTGCGACATGAGAACTACGACCAAGCACTGCGCATCCTACGGGTGAGAGAAACAGTGAATGATGGGAAGAGACCAAAGGGTCTGACAAAAAAACAGGAGAAGTTCTTTAAGTTCTTCATTGGGTTAGAGGGGTTTTCTAATTGACTGAAGAACAAATAGCTTTTTAAATCAATGAATGGAACTTCTGTTCTGTCCATATCTTCCTGGAGAGAGCAGGATCTAGTGACTGTGTCACAGGAATGGAGAAGATCCTCCCCACTGCTTCATGGGCAAAATGGCTTGTTGTAGTTACAAATAAGTGGAGACCAAGGTGCCTGAGGTTTTCTATTCGGAAAGATAAACAAAGCTACCTGGTCTCCTCTCTGTTGGCAGTCAAAGATGGCTGTCCACAAGGGGTGTGTGTTCTGGATGAGTCCAATTAATCATCACCATGTGCTACTAGGAATCATAGAACTGGGCTCTGTTGCTTGTACTTTGACCAGCATCAGTTGTCTCTTGTCTCTACAGAAAGCCACAGCTATCCCAGCTAAGAAAGCAGAGTACTTTGATTCCTCAGAACCTGTGCAGAACCGTGTATACAAATCCCTCAAAGTTTGGTCGATGTTGGCTGACTTGGAGGAAAGTCTGGGTACTTTCAAAGTAAGTATGATCTTTCTTGGTTTCCATTCTTCCTGCTGAGGCTACGGGAAGGTCAGTTCCAATATCCTTCTTGGTTGCATTTTGAGTGGTCCACCTTGCCCAGACAGTAAAAGTATTCATTTTTGGACCCTATCATTATCGCACTGTTCCTTGGCTGTTTAACTACTATACAATTACTATACTATTATTTAATTACTATTACTTTATACTTGTAAGTGTCTGGAAACCATGAGAGGAAGAATAAGGGTTAACATCTGGGAGTTAAACAAATTAGAAATTTGTCCTCAGTTTATCATGGAAAAAGATTAACTGTTGGGAGAAGCTGCCATCCAACGGAATGACTTTTGCTGCTTAAGGACTCTCCAAGACTGGAAAGAGTCTTTTAAGAGATGCTTTAGCTAGGCACAGACAAAGTGACTTTGAACTTAATATTGTTTCTGCTTGGTAGAGAGTCAAAGATTAGATGTTACATGGACCTCTTGATTGATACTAGACATGCAGCTATTCTGAATCATCCAGACTGTGAGACACTCTCATTTCCTTGCCCTCTTTAAGCCACTTTAGAGACATTGTCCTCCTCCCCTCCCTTTTGCAGGATTTTGGTTTTGAGATAATCCAATTGTGAGGCATTGGGCCACAGCAAGGCTACTGCAGTGAAACCATCTGCTTCTTTCACAGAGTGATTGAAGAAGGGTTGTGGGGCACAGGGAACTGGTTTCCATTTCTGCTTGTATACTTTACATGAAACCTACTCCTTTGGGTCATGTCTGCCTCTGCCCCTTGCCCCACTTGCATTCATTGCTTCTAAATACTCCCACAATCTAGCAGGGAACTGTTACAGGGCCCCCTTTGTCTGTGGTGCAGTCCTAGAGAGCAGCCTGCATTGGCCAGTGAGGGTTGGCAGTTATGACTGTAAGCTATGACTGAGAAGACATCCTCTGTTGGCAGCAGGGAAGTGTTTCCCACCTGCTTGTCTCTTCACCCTGTCTCTGGAGATGGGGACATGTCCAAGGGTCTTAGGTGATGCCTATAACTCTTGATATTGTTGAGACCCAGCCTAGTATTGAAACTTCTTTTGTCTTATCTTCCGTAGTCTACCAAGGCTGTATATGACCGCATTCTGGACCTCCGCATTGCCACCCCGCAAATCATCATCAATTATGGCCTCTTTCTGGAAGAGCACAACTACTTTGAGGAGAGCTTCAAGGTAAGCTGACTCTGTTGTCCCTGTGCTCTCCATGGCAGCTGGAATAATAGAATTTTGGCCAGTTTGGGATTGCTGGTGTTTCAGTGGAGAAGACTTTGGCCCTCAAGTGAGTTACTTGCTAGCTGAGGAGAACTATATGGAGCCTATAGAGCCTCTGGCATCTTTGGACAAATTAGCAAGAAAATTCCATTTCAGGCTACACACAAGAGCTGAGTTAAACAGCACTATAAAAAAAAATTACTTATGTCCTGCAATGTGTAACCAAAATACTAAACTGATTGTAGGAAAAGAGAGGTAAAGTGAGGAGAACAGAGTCCTATAGTTATCCCATGGAGCACACAATTTGTATGGAAGAGGTTTCTGACATCTCTGATTAAAATGCCTCTTGGTTAGCAAGGCTAGAGAAGGACCTCTGTTCTGGAGATCTTGGGTGGCTGCTGCTGTCAAAGCAGATGGTACAATAATTTTGATTCAGTGCGGCAGTTTTGTATGAGCATGTGAGAAATAGAAGGAGTTTCCTTGGACAAGCTTCAGATCCCAACATCCATTCTTTCTGGCAGGCATACGAGAGAGGTATTTCACTCTTCAAGTGGCCAAATGTATATGACATCTGGAATACCTACCTAACAAAATTCATCGACCGCTATGGGGGCAAGAAATTGGAGCGTGCTCGGGACCTCTTTGAACAGGCACTGGATGGCTGCCCCCAGAAGTACGCTAAAAGTATGTGATACTATGAACAGTGTAGAGAAGTTAATCTAGCCCGCTCAAGTGGGTGGGAGAGAGTTGGTGGGTGACCAAACAAACACAGTCCTGTGACAGTGCAGCCAGAATTACATCCTGAGCAGTTTTCTTTAGTAGTAGCTGGTCAGAGTAGACCTGTGTTTCTGTACAGTCTGCTTTGTGGCCTGATAAAATGTTCGTCCCTCCATCTCCATCTCATTTTCTCTCACTGCAGGAGAGCAGTGTGCTCAAAGTAACTATCCCTGGAAGCAGGGTTTGTTTATCTCTTTTTCTCTGATACAGCACACCTCAGTGATACTCCTTGTAACTCTGGATCTATAAGCCACAAAGCTCTGACCAAAGAGTCTCAATGTGGAGTAATTACCCAAAGATGGGAGGGAATGTAATTTGACTTGCATTTCTCCTCTCTTCACAGCTATCTATCTGCTATATGCCAAGCTGGAAGAAGAATATGGCTTGGCTCGCCATGCTATGGCAGTATACGAGCGAGCCACTCAGGCTGTGCAACCTTCAGAGCAGTATGACATGTACAATATCTACATCAAGAGAGCAGCTGAAATCTATGGCGTCACACACACCCGTAGCATCTATGAGAAGGCGATTGAGGTCAGTTTTTTTTCTCTCTCTCTCCAAATAGTGCTGATTGCTGGTCAAATTACCCACCCCAGTTTACAGGGAAAGTAATCTGTTCCATAGTGGTTGAATAGATGGGAAAAGGCAGGGGGTTTGGGGGCCAGTACGTACCTCTGCAACCCATTCTGGACTGCACTAGCTCAAATGAATGTGCTGAGAGTGGGGAAGAAACAGGAGTCCAGTATTTTTAAATCCCAGGCAAAACAAGCCATGGAAGTGGGGTTTGTTGGGGTTTTTTAACTCTTCAAGGTGGATTTCTGCACCTAGAAGCTTCCAGAAGTCGAAATTTTCACTTGGGGCAGTTCTTTCCCGGCTGAGTGTATGGATGGGTGGGAGTGTGGGAGATAACCAGGCACGCAAAAAATGGTACTTGGGGCCTTGCAGCATAAGAGAAGTGATATCCCTTGTGTGATTACCAGTAACTACTCTGGGGACATTGTACAGTGTATTCTTGTGCCTAATATAGTTCCAAGTGTTGTGTGCTATCTGATGAAGCCCTGTACAGGTTGAGGTTGCTTTCTGCTATGAGCACTTCCTTGGAGTCCTCCTCTGATGCTTCAGTCAGTGATGAGGCAGGTGGTGGTGTTCTGTTGGGGTGCTCCCCACCCCCTGCCCTTCTATCTGGGAGCTCACCTTGTTGCTCATTTCAGTTACTCAAGACCTTTCCAGTTTTGAAGGACTTCTTAACGTCATGTGCGCTAGTTTTGTTCTGCTAGTGGTATCTTGTTACTGCTTCTCTCTATGTCTGTTTTACCTGTTGCTGTGTTTAGCTGTTGGTTATTGGTTGTTAGCTGTTCTGGAAGTAGGAAAGGAATGGAGTACAAACTACTGCCAACTTCTGGCAGACACGGAAGGAATTTGAGATCTGACATGGGAATGAAGACACTATCCGGGAGATGCTGCACATCAAACGAAGTGTGCAGGCTACCTACAATACTCAAGTCAAATGACACATTCTCCTGCAGGTGCTGTCCGATGAACATGCCCGGGAGATGTGCCTGCGGTTTGCTGACATGGAGTGCAAGCTGGGTGAAATAGATCGGGCTCGGGCCATCTATTCCTACTGTTCACAGATGTGTGATCCCCGTGTAAGTGACCTATTCCTGGCATTAGAGAACTAGTTAGACACCTGTCTGTACAATTATTCTTTATTTCCAGGGGAAAAGGAAGAAATAGGCCTACTCCTTTGTGTAAGGCTAGGTTAAAAATGCTTCTTATTCGAGCTTCTTATTCACTTCAAGTACTGATTGGCAACAGTACTATCCTTGCGAATATATAAGGACTGATAATTTTATATATGTTTTGAGATGAAGGCTTAAAGAGGTGGATATTGCTACCTCAGTATTCTGTTGCTTAGTGACTGGCCAGACCTGATGCAGATAATATGTAGCGCAGTAGCCACTGGGTCTACATTTCTGCATTTAGCCTCACCTTTTCTGTATTGCCCTTTGTCATAAGAAAGCTGAAAGGAAAGGCAGCTGAAATGGAAAGGATAGGCTTTGCGGAAACAGTCACTGCTTCTTCCCCAATTGCTCCTGAAATATGAACTTTCTTCCTCTCTCCAGACTACTGCCAACTTCTGGCAGACATGGAAGGAATTTGAGATCCGACATGGGAATGAAGATACTATCCGGGAGATGCTGCGCATCAAACGAAGTGTGCAGGCTACCTACAATACTCAAGTCAACTTCATGGCCTCCCAAATGCTTAAAGTTTACAGCAATGCCACTGGCACAGGTAAGTCCCTGGCAGAAGGAAGTATCTGCTGTATCACCTGTTCTAACCTCTTCCTGCATCTTCTGTCCCTTCCGCCTGCTTCTCTTTTGCTTTCAGTGTCTGACTTGGCACCTGGACAGAGTGGCATGGATGACATGAAGCTCTTAGAGCAGCGGGCAGAGCAGCTGGCAGCAGAAGCAGAGAGAGATCAGCCTCGAACTAAAGAAAAAATCCTGTTTGTCAGGTAAGTCATGGTGTAGGCAAAAGACCTGACTCCTTTCCCCTTTCTGGGTCACTGCCCAGCATGGCATATCTTCAAGGGCTATCAGGCAAAAAACCAGACTTGGGCAGGGACAAAGCCAGTTTCTCAAAATTTGATGAGTTATAAGGAAGAAAAGCCCAAGAACTGCCATTTTGAGCAAACTGTAAGAGAAATCAGCAATAGGACAAAGCAGCTACGGCTGTTGCTGTGGAAAACCTGCTTTCCAGATGTACTTAATGTGAATTGTGTAAGTTTACCTGTGTTAAATGTATGTATTTCTGGCTATAGGGTTTAAGATGTTTTTTCTAGAATTTGAATAATATATGAAGAGGGCACTGAAGTACAGCTGGGGTCACAGCCTGGTTTTTTGTATGTTTAATGTACTCAGTGTGTCCTCTTACCAAAGTTGTTTTAGGGTTAGGGTGAAAAATTAGGTAATTTTTTTAAAAGGATGTTTGACCATCTTCTGTATCAAATTTGTTTAAGTGTGCACATGTGCCTTCAAGCTGGATAGATAGTGGGAATACCAGTGAAGAATGGGACTGGAATAATAACAGTAATTCTCAAGGCAGGATTCTTCTTATGTAACTGATGCTCAAGTAATGTCCATCCAGTGAGACTAAAGCAAGCATATAGTGTTACTCAGGATTCTTCTCCTCTCAGTGTTCTTAGCTAGGAGCTAGATGTAAGTGTATATCAGTGGCTAAGAGGTGGCCAGCATAGCATAGTGGTCTGAGCACTGAAGAGCAGGGTTCAATTCCTCACTCAGCTATGGAAACACACTGGATGACCTTGGGTGTGTCACACACTCTCAGCCCATGATAGGTTCACTTCAGGTCAGAAACAACTCAAAGGCACGCAGCAGAGAGGTGCCACATACGGGAAGGATCCAGGAATAAGGCTGTTACTTTCATTTCCCTAGAGCCCTAACTTGATTCCTATATTCTGTTAGCACAGAACACTTGGCACTGTTATCATAGTATCAATGATGGTCACTCAGATGGCTGTGCTTGTAGTGTTAATATTTAACTAATTATTCTATATGTGTCAATATTCACCATAGCTTAGAATCAGAGTAAGAACTTTGAGTTACATGAATCTGGAGTGATGGCTTGATCTCCCAAATAGTGAATGCCATGTGCGTGAATTTCTTTCTTTAAGAACAAATGTATACCTGGGGGACTATTAAAGTGCATCTGTTTCCTTTGTGAGACACTAGTTTCCTCTTCGTTATTTCTAGGAGTGATGCTTCCCGCAGTGAGCTGGCTGAACTCTCCAAGCAGGCCAACCCTGATGAGATAGACATTGACTTGGATGATGAAGATGAGAGTGAGGACAATGAGCCTGATGGTAAGAGAGGACAGCTACATTGCTGTTGTAATCCTTTTTTTCCCTTTGTCTTCCATACTAACTTTCTTATTCCTTCTCTTTTGCAGAGGTACAGTTGGAGCAGCAAAGTGTCCCCTCTGCTGTGTTTGGAGGTCTTAAGGATGACTAAACTGTCCTTAGTGAATGAACTTTCAGTGAGGCTAAAGACTATATCCTCTGAATAAACCTGGCCCTCATGTAAGCAACTCCTTTCTTGTGATTGCCTAAGCTACTGCTCTATTGTTAAATTTTTATTTATAAAATATTTTTTTCAAATGACTGTTGTAGTTTTTTATGGTGAAAGTTGGGAAGTAACATCATTTGCTGTGCTCTGCATAAGTAAGCTTAATTCGCTACCAGCAGTTCTGGTGTGTTTTTTGCTGCCTCTCAGAAAGAGGGTGTTAAATATAAAGGAACAGAAAGAGGCTAGATCTGTAGGTATTTCTAAGATGAGAAGATTGCTCTACTTGTGAGAAATTCAACTGTTAATAGAAATTCTTAAAAGCATTAAATATCCAGTAGCCTTTGTGAAATACCATGACCAAGCATATTTAACAATCAGTTTCACAGGTATAGAGGTAGTCATAAGACTACCGATCTTAAGACAGCCTTTGTCCCCCTTCTTTGCGGCCTATAACTCCCATCATCCACATTCAGCATGCCCATGTTTCTGGGACATGAAGGGAGTCATGTTGCAATATGGCTGATATTATATATTTGCATCAGCTTTTTTTTTTTATGTCATTGATGTTACATTGCAGCAGCAGCAGCTATTCTGTTCAGTGAGCAGCAGCTATTAAGGGTATGTTTGCCTTAACAGCACTATATGACGGTTAGCATTGGCTGTACCTTAAATGTTACCATACCTGCTAAAGCAAGTTATGCAAGACCTTTTTTCAGCAAATAGAAATTCCAGTTTTTTATGTAGAGGAGAGTTGGAAAACTACAGCTAGTGTTGTATTCCAGTTCCCATCATCCTCTGCACTTCTGGCTGAAAGCTGAGTACTTGGTCAGCATCAGTAGGGGACCCATCCAGTACAAGGCAAGATAGGTGCCCGCTTTCTTTTGCCAGACAGATTAAAATATAGATGATCACTGCTAGATGCACAAGTTCTGTCACAAGGGTAAGGTGGCAGCATCTAGTTCTCATCTACTAATGACATCCCTCCATTAATGGAGTAATAGGTGAAGAAAGAAAGAGGTAAATGGTTTCCGTATGCTGTGCACTTTTCTTAATAGTTCATAACATGGAGAAAGTTGGAAAGAAGACCTGCCACCTATGGCCAGTTTATAAAGTGAGACAAAGAGCTTTCAAAACAGGAGACAAAATACATAATGTATTGTAATGTAGGAGTATTTTTCACTTAATGTAATGACAAGTAATGACCAGCAACGAGCTCATTTAAGTTACTTTATTAAGCAGCCAGGGCAAAGTCCCCACCTGCTTTTTACACCAACCCAACCCTGCACTATACTGAACCCCCGAACAGCTACATGACATTCAGTCAGCAACAAGCAACCACAAGAGACCAGGAATAGAATCAAAGACAGAATCAGGCTGGGGAATCCAAGCTGAGTGACAGTGTCCCCACCACACACTCTGCCTTGAGAGCAAACAGAGGCTGGCTGATAGGGAAGAGAGAAGGGCCTAAGAAACAAGCGGGGGGCGGGGTGGAGATAGCAGCACTTTGGACCAAAATGTCCTCTGTCTTTTGAAAGGAGCTAAAGGAGCAACCTACATTCACTGCCTACTCAGCCTTAGAGCTACAGTTTCAAATCGGTGTCTAGCAGTTGGGGAAGGAGGAAGAATTGGGAGCTCACTTTTCCCTAGAGTGGTATGCTCCTACTTTTCTTTTAGCAGCTTGGTTCAGGATTCACAGAGGCCTGCTCCGTGACTGCAGCAATGACCAGCTTCCCAGCATTCAAAGGAGGGTGGCCAGCTAAAGCATGCTCTCTGCCTCACTAGAAAGACGGGCTCCCTGCTAGTTAACCTGCCATCCCAAAAATGCCTGCTAAAAAGTCACCCCATGTAAAACCCTTTCCCCTCCCTACACCAAATAGCCCTTGTGCACAAGGAGGAGTAGACTAAAAAAAAAGTCAAGAGGAAAAGACATTCAGTGAAAGACACTGAAGGAAGGAACATACATACACACACCCTGCTGTGCTACCCCCGCCATGCCAATCTCATATACAAATTCACCCGACCCCATTGTTCCAAATGCAATTTGTTCCATTTTATATACAAATAATTGAAAAATCATTAAATAGCTCCAATATATATATATGTATAGTATGTATAAATATAAACAAGGACAGCCAGGAAATGAGAAACCCAGCACAGAACCAGGGAGGGCCTGGGCACCACTCCCTGGGCAAGCAGGAATCAGAAAACGAGCCCCGTGGTTCCTCTGGCTGCGGACTGACATTCAGATGGTGGCTGGAGACAGACAGAGCACACACACCCCCAGGCCCTATATAGGGCAGTGTCACTATGGCAACTCTGAGCCTCTAGCTTATCATGGGATTTGGCAGTTTCCAGAGCATCTGTCCCCTCCTTGCTTCCCCTCCTCGCCCTACCCCACCCCACCCCCAGTAGTCAATAGCTGCCTCATCCTTAGAGCAGGCACCAGAACTATACAAAATCTTCCCAGGTGGTTCTGATCCTGCCAGACAGCACTGGTCCATGCCAAGATATGCACCCATGCTTGACAGCCCTGTCTACTCAAGCCACTTGTCATGGAAGGCCCCATGTATCTATGTTTGGCTGGCAACTTAACAGCAGCCCAAAGTACAGGCAGAGATAGAGAAGTGAGTAGACAAGCTCTGCAGGTCCTGGCTACTTTGGGGTACCAGGTTTCTTGGGGGTGCCTGGCTTCTTGGTCTGCCAGAGGTGGCCTTGGATGGTGAAGGCATCCACACTCATGGACATGGTCTTGCTGGGGATCTGAGTGAAGCGCTTGCGATCAGAGCTGTACTTGTAGATGCCCTCAATCATGGGCAAGGTGATGGTGCGTGGACCATAGCCTGCCAAGCGTGTCAGTTCATCTGTCTCCCCTGATAGTGTGTAGAGCGCTCGGAACTGGCAGCTTGAATCACGAAAGAGAATGAGGAAGTGATTGGCTTTGCTCTTCTCAACTTCCTAAAATTGGGGGAAAGAGAAAAGAGATATGTGGAATTTGGAGTTTTATAAGATTAAAATGAAGTATAAAGGCATACCTACAACATTTGCCGTTTATTTTTAGGCTGATACTCTGCCTTTCCTCCAATGAGCTCAAAGTAGTAAATGGAGCTCACCCACCTTTGTCCCACTTCATCCTCACAACAGCCTAAGAGAGTATGACTGTCCCAAGCTCACTCTGAGTTTCATGGCTCAGTGGGAGTTGAATGTGGGACTCCCACATCCTAGTTTCAAATGCCACTGCCCTTCCACCACACTGGCTCTCATCTGTTGAACAAGTAACTAGGAGGTACACTTTTAAGTTCTTATGAATAGTCACAAGGGCAAAACTAAAAGAGTAACAGATACAATTTTCTTCATAACCACAAATAGAAGGGAGACTAGTGTTGCTTTAAGCTATCATAGATCCGCCCTTACAAAAGTGGGCTCTCTTACCTTCTGGCAGAAGAGCTCTGCTACCTTTTACTTCCATCTTATATCATAGCTAAGGAAGGAGGATGAACTTCTGCACTTCATCCTCTGGCACTGCATCCCAGTGGGATAGGCAGTATGATGCTTTTAAGGGGAGGATGGAATATAAGTCTGCATATATTTATGAAGCATCAGGTCTTGCTAGTCTAAGCAAAAGGCAAATATCTACAAATCTAAACCTGTCAAGATCCATTTGGCCAACCAGCTGGGTCCTTGATGTTGGCGTATCTTGATCTACTGCAGCAAGTAAATCTGATCTGACGCTTTACATCCAGAAATAGTTCAAAAGTTGTTTTCTTTTTTTTAATGGATGACCAAGTACCAGAACTTAAGGGATGGTACTAATTATCTTGGCCAATTTCAAACAAAATTCTGACCTGATTGAAGAGTGCCTTGGTTGCCCTGAGGTTACCTTTGTTAGGAGACATGTGCTCAGGTGTGCACTTCTGTTAATTTCTCCTGAATCCTGCAGAGCTTTCTGTATGATCAACCAGAGTATTCTCTGGGGGAGTTTATCTGAATTGGGCATAGGAGCCACTATTCCTCTTTGGATAATGCTGAGGAACTCTTGTTCTGCTCAGTAAAAACTGTTTTACCATCCCTCTGAGCTCTCTGCTTTTTCACACCTATATGAAATTTCTGAGAGAAATCTGTCTAGAGGGATAGAATGATGTGTCAGCAGTATGCAGATGGTATCCAGCTTTCTCCTTTGCATTAAATGTAGTTGCTATCCTTTCCTAGTGATTCAGCTCTGTAATGGTCTGAACAAGGGCTAAATAAACTGAAGCTTAAGCCAGAGAAAATTGAATTTTTTGTTAGGTGGTTTGTCTGGCTGATTGAGTGGTGTTTAATCTGCCCTAACCAGTTATACTCCTGTGGAAGGAGCAGGTTTGTAACCAGGAGAGGCTCAGAGATCCAAATAGAATAAGTGGCAGAGATGGGGTTTTATCAACTTTAGATAATCTACCAGCTACCACTTAGACTGGAGTGCATACACTGGGGCCCCCCAGATGTGTTGGACTGCAACTCCCATCATCTCTCACCACTGAATGTAGCCTGGGAATTGTAGATCAACAACATCGGGAGGACAACAGTTTGTCCACCTGTGGCCTGGTCAGAGATAGCCTGGCTGCAGTTTTCCATGTGCAGGTAAACTCCCATCTGGATTACTGCAGTGAGGTGTATACAAGTTGCCTTTAAAGAAATATCTTCCAGAAGGTTCAGCATGTGGCAGGACAGAGCAGCAAGACTGTCCAACTGAGACTGGCCACATCAAACATATTGCTCCAGCGCCGTTTCAACTGCATCAGTTACCAATCAGTTCCTGGGCCCAATTCAAGTGCTGATGCTAATCTTTAAAGCTCTAAAAGGCTTAGAAATGATTTACTTTAAGGAGGGCCCTCTCCTCTCCCTTCTTGTTAAATTCATCCTTGGAGGCTATATGATAAGTGGTGATTTCCTTCACATCAGAGCAATACCCTCCCTTACAGAAATCTGCCTGACATCTCATTATATACAAATAGACACCAGGATAAGATTTTTCTCTTCTAGCAAGAGTTTCTATTCTTTGTTTCTTTTTCTATCAGTTCTTTCCTGGGCTTTTAAATATCTTCAAAGTTTTAATATTTCAATTGGCTGCAGTATTGATCTGGCTGGTATTTTACTGTCCTGGGTATTTCATTTCAAACCACGCAAAGGGCTTTAGCCAGCTTAGCAGTATATAAATTTAAATTAATGAAGTTGACCCAGACATAGGAGCTGAAGTAGTTTTCTTTTCCCAGATTCACATAGGCCAGTAGAAGCTGGACATCCACAGGAATAAGACTGCAGCTTTACAGAATCTGGGCAAAGTTAAGGCAAGAGTTAATGTATGAAAATGAAGGCGTAACAAAGCAGGGAACATCTAGAATAAGGTGTGAAAAGGAAGTACTATATAGTTCATTCATCCCCTAAGAATTGTTTGCTTTATGCACCTACTTAAGACAGAAAGCCTCATTTTTTTCTGAATAAGTTTAAGGACAACCACTTCCTATTAACATAAAGCCACACATTCCACACGTGGAGATGTACCCAAAACACTATCGCTGTGTCTCCTATTCTTTACAGCAGATCTTCCACTTGGCTCTTGAGTTATACAGACCTTAAGCCTGCCATGCCATGTGGACAGCGAAATCACCAAATGAGTGTCAAGGGACTGCTGCTTTCCATGAACTACACCCAATTTGTCACCTATCCACCATCCTAGTCACACTTCAGCTTACCTCCAGGATGCGGTTTTTCTGAGGCTCATTGACTTTGCCAGCAAGGCAGCAGTGAGACAGGGCATTGTGGATAATGTATTTATTGGACTTGGCACTGGGCTCCTTGTACAGCTTGGGCCCTGCGGAGAGAAGGAAGAGGTCAGCAGAGGAAGAAATCTGTATATTCCCTCTTCTCCAGAAGAAAAGATGTGGAGGTGTGCTCATAAATCCCTCAGACAACATGTGGCTTTTGGAGGTCCCTCAAAGCCCCTGTGCCCACAACAGCAGAGGCCAGATCAAGGCAGTAAGTTTTACCAGAGCACCTGGAAAAGGGAGATTTGGCCAAGCAGCATCAGTGACAAAGGAGGGAGACAGAAGTGGGGAATGCAGGATGGAACAAGCAAGACTTACCAGTGTACTCTGGAATGGAAGCAGGTGAGGAGGCAGTTGAAGCATTCTCCCAGTCCCGCTCCCGGCTCTGGTTTGGAAGCAACCGGCTGGGGGACATTGGCCCAGAAGGGGATGCAGCTCTGTAGAACAGGTAAGTATGCCACCTTTGAGCCACAACCTTGTGTAACCAAACCTATTTTCTAAGGCATTCAACCAGTCAAAAGGCCCCTCATCTCAAACCTAAATCTCATCCACCAGCCATCCAGACCACCAGAATGGCTGCTTTATTGCAGGCTTCTTGCATTAGAGCAACAATACCTGAAAAGGCTATGGAGGAGCAGTTCACACTCACCGAGACGATCTTTTGATGGAAAGTGAATTGCCAGGATCATTGGCTACTGTTGAAAGTGAAAGAGTTGACTGGGAGTACACCTTGCTCAGCTTGGACCCTAAGAAGAACATTAACAGACAGATGTTGACATACCACCTACTCACTGAAATAAAACTCCACTGACCATCATTCATCAGCCCAGTGGTAGAAACCAAGGCCAAAATGTGCCCAGCTTGATGGATGGAAGCAGACAGCAACTGAAATAGGTAGGAAATCACCAGGACAGCCACAAAATCATGAACCAGGTCTGCCCCAGGGGCCTCAGACCGAACATTAAAGACTCCCCTTCCCGCACCAATGCCCTGCAGGAGGGAGATGGTACACTATCCCCATTTGGTCTTATATGCGCATTGTCAATAATGGACGCACAGTTCCTGGTGACAGCTGAACAAGTGGCCCCTGTACAAGGGGAAGGAGTCATGACAGACCATGACAACCTCACCTCCTCTCCCCTTCAGCTTTGGTCCATCCTTTCTGCAAACCACCTCCAAAGCACCCTCTATTCTTATCCCTCAAGAAATACAGCTGCCTCTTTAAAATATAAAAATCCTATCTACAGGGTATTCTTGCCCCTCCTCTCTCTCTGTGCCTCTCCACCAAGCTAGCCACTACTCTTACCAAGGAGCCCTTTTACTGGGCTGCGGGAGAGAACAGAGTCATCACAGAAGACAGTCTTGGGCCTCCCCTTCTTCAGGGCACGCACTGTGGTGGGCTTCTGCCGCAGCACTTTGTCTAGGTCCTCCATCAACTTGAGCTGGTGACGCCGCAGGTATTCCTGGCGGGTGAAGTCACCACGCCTTGGCCCAACTTCCTCCTCCTGCCGTGAACGCTCTTCAGCCTGCAGCCTGAAGAAATGCAGACAAGTAAGTTTGATGCAGGCCGTGAATCTTGCTATTACCCTCCTGCCCCTCAAAAAAGAAAAACCATTGTTTTGAACAACAACTGTTGTCCGTAGTTTAAGAAAGTAGCTTTCAAACTGAAACAACAAGTGGTCCTGCAATAAATTGGTGCAAGATTTTACAAGAGATTTATGAGATTCTTCAGCAGTCTAGCTGATACACATTGGCCAAGAGCCTACATAGATGCATGTAGCATAAGAGCTCCACATGCATAATTCTCCTATATCTCCTTACTTACCGCCCACAAGACTCACCGTGTCACTGTGATAGCACCCTCTAAACCCACAAACATCATTCTCTGGCTGGTGAAGGCCAGAGGGAAGGACTGGAGATTCTTCTGACTCTGTCCCCATAGGCAGACACAGACTGAGGTATCTTCCCCCAAGATCTGCTGTGGTTCCTCAGAGGTGTCAGTAGATGATGTCCTCTGTCTGCATCAGGCTATGGGAACATAACCAGGCACCTTTCCAATCCCCCTGCTCTCCACCAACATCAAGAGGGGATATGCTTGCATATGGCATTAACAGGATGCCAGCCATTGTTTTCTCTGAACGTCTACAGTGTGAAAAACCTCTAGAAAGAAGTCTTTGTATGGTGCAAATCACTATATGATCACAATCCACTCAATACAATCTCAAGGCAAGCACCTAGGACAAGTATTGCTCCCCAAATGCTTCTGGATAGTAACTCCCAACATCCTTCAATATGCTGGCTGGGACAACTGGAAGTTGCAGTCTCAACACCTTAGTCACAGCCTAAGTTGCAAGTGGGAATTGTGGCCCTCCACATGTTGTTGAACTGCAACTTCACCAGTCCCACCCAGCACAGCCAACAGGGAAGGATGCTGGGAGTAGTTATCCAACATCTGGAGAACCACATGGTGCCTCCCTCAACTAAACCAAGAAATAGCAACGGTTAACATCAATGTCTCATTCACATCTGTATTCTAAAGACAGCAGGCACCACTAGATACCCCACAGTCTGGAGCCAGTGGTTCTCAACCTGTGGGTCCCCAGATGTTTGTGGACTTCAGCTCCCAGAAGCCCCAGCCACTATGGTCAATGCTCAGGGCTTCAGGGAGCTGAAGTCCAAAAATATCTGGGGACCCACAGGTTAAGAACCACTGGTTCTGGACTGATAAGCGTTATCCTTCTGATTGCCACTGCATCCTGACAAACAAAGTTTATAAACTTGTGACAGCCAGATAATCCAGTGAAACTGCAGTTCTTCCACGCTGCACATCTAACTCTGAGGAGCATGAGAGCAATCAATTTAGACAGGAGGGGAGTATATTGCCTCAGGACAGGACTGGTGGCTGCCCATAGCATAGCTGACCAGTGCCCACTGGCATTTGAGCCTGGCCTTCTGCCCATCCTTTCCCTTTGGTTTGCTTTTGACAAGGAATAGTAAAGTAAACAGCCTTACACAACTCAATGGCACAGAATTTTCTGTAGGGTAGGGAGGAACACCGACAACCAGGGATATGCCAAAAGGGAAGAAGGAAAAATGTTAATGCCTGACTAGGTCTGTTCTTGATTCACATGGAAAAGTTGTTTTTAACATTCCCCTTGGGATGGGATGGAAAGTTATCCACAGAAATCAGTGAGGAAATCAAATAAATGAATGTCAGTGAGGCATAAATGGCTACTCACCCACCAAATTAAGCCAAGGAGGACTGACTTTGCTCAGTCGGCATGGAATACTGACTGACTTTGGGGCAAGGGGACTCTGGCGGAGGGCATGGCTGTGACTCCAAAGAGAAGCATTTCACTCTACAAGAATTTATTGGAGGATGACTTGTATTAAGTTGACGGGCAGAGTCTAGCTCAAACTCTTTTTGCAGTGGTGGAGCAACTCCAACCAGCCTATCTACACACATGTGCAGAGGAGGCCATTTCTCCATGTTATGGCTATACACATCTATGCCAGGCATACAAACACCTGATTTGTTGGGGGCAATTAGCTAAAAATACATTGTAAACCGCTTAGATAACACTAGCTGATAGGCGGTATAGAAATAAATGCTATAGCTATTTGTGTAATGAAGGCCAACTACATGGATCTTTCCCAACCTGTTGTCACTCAGATAGGAGGAAGGGCAGTATCAGGGTGGAAAGCCCCAGGCAAAGTGACTCCATCTGCTTGGTTCCAATGCTCATAGCCTGGCTAGAACCGGACAGCATTACAACACAGCAAAGCATGCCATTTTGCTGGTACACTAAAGTGATGAAAAATGGAGAGGATACTGGCTTGGCCTCATCTCCTTTCACCTGGCTTCCTCTTTCTTCTGCTCTTTCTCCTCCTCCTGCCATTGCTTCCTACGCCGGGCCTCCTCAGTGCGCCGCTGCTGCCTCTCCAGTAAGGTAGCTCGCTTCTGTGCCATTTCCTCTTCAGCCTTCTCCTCATCCTGCATAAACAGAGCACATCAGTATGGAGCAAGAGGTCCTGACAGATGCAGTGCCGCCTTCAACTCTCCACCTGGGCAGGCACATTCCTTTTCCTGACCAGCATCAGGCTGGAACTAGTCACCACCCACCCTTCTATGCAAAGACCCTATATGCTGGTATCTTTCATGGGATCCTGGCACTCCACTCCAGCTATTCTGTAGGGTCCATATCATCCCTGCCTACGGGCCCCCACTGAATTTTTCACTTCACAGCATCAGCAGGTGGGACCAGCATTCCAAGGGTAGCTAAACATCTCATGTCACAGGATTCCAAAACCTTGAAACTGAATTAAATTAGCAGAAAGCTCAGGACTGACCACCTTCAATTCCTGCACCAACTCTCAAGCTGCTCTGGCAGTGATTGGCACACACAGGAACTGAACTCTGTGATGTATAAGGCTCAACACCACTAGTTCAAGAGATTTAAGTCACCACTAGAGGGCAGTAACAGCAGCAGGCTCTATTGATGAGATTCAAGCAGATGACAAGCACAGCAAACAAGCCTCTGAAATAGAACCTTTGCTTTCAAGAACCAAGGATTTTTAAAAAAAGGAGGGGGAGGTGTAATTATTAGTCAGACTCATGCAGATAATCTGCCAGGAGGCTTCTTAGTACCTGAGCCCCACTGCAAAGCTCTCCCCTACACCTAGGGCTACTGAGAGCTGGCATTTGACTTGGGGCAAGACATACGATCAACCCTCCTCGTTAAATCTTTACACAAACCAAATGTTACTACTTTTGTTCAACAAGTTTTGAAGTGACTCAGAATTTTGGCATAATTGTGGTCTATTCTGGAGTCTAGGATTTCTTGTCTCAGAGTGTTTGTTATGTTTTTGCACATCTAAATCATACTGATAAGTACTGGTGCATACAGAAGACTTGGATACGCTGAGATGTAGCAACAAACTGCTCTCTGGGCTGCTGAGACACTAAAATTTGTTTTGCCAATTAAAGTTTGTTTTTTCACTGTCCAGGCCTTCTGGAGATCTGTCACTCAGGAATTTTGTACATATATGCACCCTCCCTCCCCCTACAGCCCCATTCTCTTCACCTTCAGCTGAGACCTAAACCAGCCCTCCTGCCTGCAGTGAACCCCACTCCAGGTCAGGACTGGTTGGTTGCACAGGAAAAACTATTCCCAAGTCCCATTTCCAAGGCTGTTTCCTTACTCTGGGAGAAATTCTATCACAAGTGGAAAGCTCAGGTAACCAGCTAAGAGGTCATAGTAGCCAAAGGATTCTGTTCTCACCTTGAAGAAGAAGCCCACACCAGAAGGGGGCTCAGAACCCAGTGTCTCAGCAATGGATTCCTCCAGGGAGTCATCACCATCCACGTCATCTTCCTCCCCCTTCAAACTGGACAGGGGGATTTCAATCAGGCTACTACGTCGGTCACTGGGTGAAGAAACATCACTGGTGCCATCACCTGAAACACGGGCGTTGCCTCCCTGGGGAGGCACCGAGGCCACAGGCCGCACATTATTCTGAGCCTCTGCCTCTGGCGCAGGTAGCTCCTCATCCTCAGCAAAATGGATCGAGGAACGGGTCTGCACGTTCACTTGGCTGGGTGAGAACTTGCGGAGGTGTGGAAGGTTGTCCACATTGTGGGGAGGTGTCAAAACCCGCGTGAGGGGTGGTAACTTCAGCTCAACTGGCCGGGTATGCTTGGGGCTCTTGGGGGGAGCAGGAGCCGGAGACTTCTTGGGGGTGGGCTGAGGTGAACGAGATTTTCGGGAAGGGGATGGCGAAGGTGAAGGCGAGGAGAGCTCCAGGGAGGAGCGGGTTGGAGCCCCCTCACGGCTGGGCCTCGGGGCTGGGATCACCCAGGCTTGGGCACTGGGCTTCTTCTCCTGCATGAGGCGCTGCTGCTGCTCACTCAGGCGCTGCATGTCCATCTGCAGGGAGCTCAGAGCAGTGTTCAGTTTGGCCACTGCCCGGTTGTAGTCACCCAGGTTCTCATCAAGTGCTCCCTTTGTGATCTCAGGGGAGAAAGTCACCTGCTTGTTCTCCAGGCGGGTCCGGGGGCTTCCAGCATCATCCTCAGCCTCCAGCTGGGCGAGACGCTCCTCCAGGGTGAGCCGGCTGTCCTCTGACTGGGCCTGGGAGTCGGGCACTTTTTGGAGCTGCAGGAAGGCGCTCTTGCCCAAACGCTGGCGGTGCCGGGTGAAGATAGCTTCAATACGCTTCTTCTGAGCCTCGATGGCACGACGCTTTTCCTCCAGCCGGGCCCCCAACTGGCTCATCTCTGAGCTGAGGGCGGGGCTTTGGGCAGGGCTTTCATCAGCTGGCACAGGTCCTGCTTCCGAGCCCTCAGAGCTTATCCCGCTAGATTTGCTGTCGGTAGCTGCCAGCTTCTTCTTGCGCTCCGCAAAGCTGGTCATGCGCACACCTGAGGCAGACGACGCCGTGCTGTCAGGTTGAGAGCTCAGTGAACTCACACAGGAGGTGGAGTCATCTGGGCCACCTGGGGGCCGTGAGGCCTCCTCAACGTCAGAGTCCAGACTGCCATCCTGGGCCAGCTCTCCACCATTAGGTGGTCCATTGTGGCAGCGGTAGACCGTGGACATGGGTACCTTCTCTGGCACAGAGGCTTTAGGTGGCTCTGGCGAGTGCAAGTAGAAGCCATCAGGGGCTCCCTCAGGGAGCAGGCGTTCGCTGCTGTGGATGATCTGCAGGGCCTCCTCGATGGTGGGCAGGTCAGAGTACCCGTCAGTCAGACCATTCTCCAGGGCCGGCCCCTCTTGGCTCTTGTGTCCGCCAGCCCCATGAATGGACGGCGCCACTATCCCATTGGGGGCCTCAGCCACTTCGTTGGCCCGTGGGCGGGGAGAGCGAGGCAAAGAGGAGTAAAGGGCAGGGGCCAGGCTATCAGAACTGACAGAGCGAAGGATGCCCACAGGATTGCCCATCACAATGTCCACATCGCTGTCCAGACCAAAAGGGATGCTGAATGAGACTGCCTGGGACAATGGGTGGCTGAGCAAGGAGGGAAATGAGGAGAATATTAAGGGAGGGGGCAACTAGGATATCCCAGATCCACTTTCCACTCCTTGGCCTCACGTTACTTCCTACCTCCACAATTCTACATTCATGTCTTTTAATTCTGAAAAGATATGTGATGCCTGCTTCTTCTCTGACCCTATGTATTCTTCCCCTTGCATACTGAGAATCTCGGGTTATGTTTTAATTTTAAGAAGCAATACTAAGCATCTAATCCTCCAGAAAGACAGACTTTCCCACATGTTTTTTCCACCCTGGAAACTGCTGAATCACAGAGAACAAACACAATTCTCCTTCACATAAGGTATACATTTCTCACAGACTTAGTTTTGCACCCTACCCCAAAAAGATGTTCTATTTTTTTTTAAGGTGGAAGTGGACTTCAGTAGTCCAGCGCTTAAACCACCACACTACACTGGTTCAATTAATAACTACAGTTAATAACTTAACTGTAGATTATTGTTTTGTCTGACAGTTGTTGCCTACCCTGAATGTTACTTCAGAAAGCTGAAAGGCAGGATACAAATTATTCCAATAAATAAATAAATAAATAAATATTTTCTATTAATTTTGGGATGAGAGAGGATTCAAAGAATGCTTCCAGTAAGATATTTTCTTCCATCAACAAATACAGATCCTCCCCCCACACTGCACCCCTGAACCTTGCTCCAGAAGACAGGGAATTCCTCCAGAGCTGATTTGTACCTGGCCTAGAGGACTGCAGTGACATACTGGCTGCCCGTGGCAAGTACAGTGTTGGGTTTAGACCATTTTAAAAAAGAAAGTATCCATTTTGGATGAAAATGCATCTTGCATGAAACTTGCAAGAACTTGCATGAAAAGTTTTTAAGAAGAAAGACAGCAAGGCTATCACTGAAAATAACTAATTTTAAATGAGTTTTAGGCCATCTTTATAAATGAAGCCCTCCCAACAGCTTTCTCCAGTTGGAATCACAAGGTGATTAGGACTAGACTGTTTGGAGGGGATGGGCGGTTGTACACTCTGAAGTGTATAATGGGAAACTATAGTGCATTTTGCACACATTTCATATTTTTCATGCTCCCAATTCCTTTTCCTTATCAGACAAAACATATTAATGATTAGACTGGGCTTCCCCTTCCCAACATCTACTTTTGAATGTCCTTTAAACCGCCCATGTGCACAAACTGTAGCCAAAGCCCACAATCTGAACCAGCCAAGGGCTCTGTACTCCTGCCAAGGGCTTCTGAATCTTCCTTCTTGTCTTCCCATACCACCATCCCCATGATCCAACAAGCATTTCCTTACAACCCTCTCACCTGAGCTGCTTCTTGCTCCATGCTTTACCAAAGCCCTCCACATGGGACATGGACGTGGAATGATGCAGGGAGCCTATGGGCACAAAGAAACAAAAAGTCATGGAGGAGTACAGAACTAAGAAGGTGCCACAGGCGGCTACTGGAGAAATGGGAGCGACATTCAAGGCCTGCACGCAAGGAAAGGGTAGACATTTCACAAGGAACACTCGCATGTCATATAAAAAAGAGATGTATATACTTGGGGGGAAAAAAGAAAAAGTGAGACATACTCTACTTAAAAGTGCATTACTTTGACAGAACTGTTCTTAGTGAAGCATGCATTTGACAGAGAAACACAAAATTGGGAGCAAGGGGGTACCACATTTCTGCCAGCAAGCACGTAAAGCAATTGACACAAACTACCACTCTGTTTCATATTTCAGACTATATCAGAACCATCTTCTGAAGTTAGATTTTTATCAAAATCTAGTTCCTCAGGCTGATTTTATTTTCACCAGAGACCACTTGGTAGCTCTCTTATGCATATCTACTAAAAACTAATTCCCACTGAGTTCTTTGGCAGTTTCTTTCAGACAGATGAACATAGGATTGCAGCCCTCATTGCTTAGAACTACATCATAAAGTAGGAGTGGACAAAGTGCAGTTCCCAAGCTCGCCTCTCCAATGTTTTAAATTTTTTGGACAATTCTTAGCTCAGATGTGTCCCCAAACGTACCAAGCTTCCACAAAAAATGGCAGTTGGGATCCCCTTGCCCTCCCCATCTCCGGAAACCACAGGAAAAGGAAGAAAATTGGCCTTTCAGGGATGAAAACCAAAGCCAAAAGGTTTTGTGACATAACCAAAGCCAAAAGGAAGTGACATAACTACCATTATGTCACTTCCAGTCACGCCAGGAGACATGTTGCAGCCCACAAGAAGGTTGTGAGGGGAAATGATTTCCCTTTGCTACTGCCAACCCCTCTGATAAAATGATAGGAAACATGGGGTCCTCCAGGGACTGCAACTACCAGTATCCCTTTGCAGTCAAACAACATCTCAAGTGCACACAAACACAAAACACATTTGGAGGCAGACACCTATAAAATAGTACCTTTTAAAACTGGTTGACTGATACCTTTCCTACTACATGGGGAAAAAATGTGCAGCAGGAGGACAAATGAAGGTCTAGTCCACTGCCTCTCAGGCTCCTTGATATGGGAGACCAGTGTTCGGCTTTCCCACAAATGTGCCAGGAACCAGTATCATGTTTATGCCTATTAGATGCAACTGCTTCTTCCCTTCCTAGAAACTTGCCAGGGCCGAACAACTGATGGCTCATGGATGAGCATCAGTCCACAGACCACCAGTTTAGTCCTGTAGGACTTATTTTGCTGATAGGATTGAAATACCTCAAAGGGGATATATTTGCTTTGCCCAGCTGTGTTCTCTAACAGAATCCAAAAACTTCTGTTCTTCTGCCTCTTACATGGGGATTGTACTGGCAGTTGCTGGGTGGGCAGGGGGTAGCTGGGGAGAATAGAAGGTGGAGTGTCTCACCTAAAGAACCACAGAGTGGAGACTGCGCCTGCCCCCCAGGCAGCAGCGGGTGACGGAAGTTGAACACTGGGGAGCTGCCACTAGGAGACCAAGAGAGACAAGCAGAGATCAGATCAAGACAGGGACATTGTTACAAAACTTGTAAGCACATACAGGACGACTGCAGCTCAATGGTCAGGAGGTCAAAAACTAATGCCTGAACCCACAGGCACAAGCTTCCTCTAGGAAGATATAAAGAGCCTTCAACCACACAAAGGAAGCCTGCAAAGGACAAGCAAGTGCTCAAGCTAACCCTTACGAAAATGCCAGATTTGGAGGATGGGGGTATGAGTGAGATCCAGAGATGAATTCATATAACACTAGAATTACTGCATGACAAGTAAATGTGAGATGGGCATACACATACATTTGTGTGAAGAGGAACGAGTCAACCTATTTGTTCATTTGGCAAATAAAATGAACATGTGCTCACAGACTTGCATGAACTCGTTCCACTAATGTGCTGCCTAAAGGCATTCCCACAGCTTGCAAATGGAAAGAGATCTGTGCCAACTTTAAGATCAGAAGCCTTCCCTGTCCCCCCACAAAGAAACATGCTCTCTGCTGTCCCACTGCAATCTAAGACCAGCAGCTCTGGCCAAGAGAGCACTCCGATTTCCCTTCTGAGTGAAACTCAATCTAGATTCCTCAAGGAGTTTCCCCTGATCAACAGCTACAGCTGATCAGGAAAGGGAACACACAGCTCTCACACTAAGAAAGATGGGACTCGGTTTTCTCCCTGGAGCATAGGAAGGTCCCCACTAGCCTGAAACATAAGGAGGCACTAAGCTACCACAAAAATACAAGGAGCTCTCTCCACCCTGATAGCAGGAATAACTCCTTCCAGATCAGGTTTCGCCAAGCCATTGCTAATGTGCAGAGAGGCCCTTGGGCATGCAGAGAAGCAGCCACTACCATCAAGTAGAGTCTTGTAGCCAAGGAGAACTGCTGCAACCAAAGTGGAATGGTAGGACATCTAGCTTATTTAGGAGAGAGGAGATTATAACATCCAATAGCCCAGAAAGAATAAAGGACCCTAAGGGCTGTTTAACTCACCCACTACCATACAGGATTCCATGTAAATAAACCACTTCTCATTACCCTGCCAAAACGGGAAGGGTGGGGGAGAATATCTGCCCATTTGCTAACAGAGTCTAGATCTTTGAGAATGACTTAGAAAGGAACAATTAAGTCAGCAGCAGCTTAACCTAAAAAGTCTGGCAACTGCTTGTAGTTTTTAGTCAACATCACCACGACCAGCAGACTTGGCAGGTTGTGGTCTGGACACCATACTTGTATTCCCCAACAGATGCATTCCATGTATAAGGGACCCATATTCAATGCCTTGGCAGACACAGATGCTAGTGATTAGTATACATGAGGAAGTGCTGACCCAAGATATTTTGCTATCTGGAGTTAAGCACAAGATGATTTTTCCCCTCCCCACAAAAAAAAAGCTATCTAACTTGGCTCTTGAATCCTCCTTCAACACTTAGCAATAGAACAGCATCCTCTACTACACCGAAACTCAGTGAGCTTAAGGGGAAACAGGGCTGTCCATGCAGCACACCCAACTTTATCAATTTATGCCTTGTCCCCTCAGCATCCACCACCTGAAGTATCTGAATCATCACCTGAGGCCTCCCTCTACATAATAGTAGGTCTGGTCCTGCACAATGTAAGGCAATCTCCTGTGATGGGCAGGAACAGGAGTTGACATGGCAGATCCCAGGGGTTCCCCTTGATAAACATTAGGGTACTACAGTCCAGTGGAAGTAGCACCCTTTGTTCTCCATAGCTCTGCAAACTCATATTGGAGAGAAGTCCCAAAGGGGGAGGGTACCTCTTATAAAACCCTGTTTGCTGAAACAGAGAAATTGTCTCATTCCAAGCACAGGTGAAAAGGGGTAGACCCAGGGCTGGCTAGACATGGTGGTGAGGCTGCAAGAAGCTCACTCACCTGCTGTTCCCACTGTTTGGCATCAAAGAGTCATTCAACCCAGGGGAATCTGAAAGAGAACAACCGCTTTAGTGGACAAGCAAGGAGGGGAAAGAGCAGAAAACTCAGGCTGAGGATTAAGTGAGCAAAAGGTCAGGAGAGGGTGGAAATGCCAGCCACATGTACCAAGGTGGAGAGAAACCTGCTCCAATCTCCACTCACAGAGGAGGTCATTGTTCCAGGACTGGGACATGCCAGATCCCAGCAGCCTTTGCTGTTGCTCCATTTACTCAGTGAGGCACTGATTTGGGGGAAGGTGTGGCTGTGAAGAACTGCTTCAAATACAAAGCTCCATTATGGTGAGTGTGTGTACATGCACACACAAGCTGTACCTGGGGTGGCTGAATACACACTGTGTGCCTTTTCTTACAGTTGAAACATGAAAAAGGGGATGCATAAAGTGTCCTGCCAGACATGATAAGTTCTTTGAAAGAAATATGAGTGCAATACACCTCCACTGACAGAATCTACATAGAGCAGTGAAGGAAGCTACCGAAACACTTGGTCAATTCAGATTAAAATAGGTATTTTTGGTCCATTTGCTTCATGCCTGACATATTGTATTTGGTTTATGCAACACAACACTCCGCTCCCTACCTTCTTGTTAGTAAGAGTGGAGACTGAATTTCTCATCATCAGGCCCAGAAATCTGGACCGACTGGATATGTTGTCTTGTGCAAATCTGGCATTCTTTCCCCCTCAGGCGTGAGAAACTTAGATTTTTTAAAATTTATTTGTTTGCTTTTTTTAAGAGCAGGAGCTGGAACTTCCTGGTTGCCAAAAGTTTGGAAAACATACAGCTAGTAATGATGTCTCATACAGCAGACAACAAAATTTGGCTTCAGTTAAGATGGTTGCACACCTTCAATTATCTCCCTAGGGTGTCTGCCCTCTCTTCTCACACCACGTTTTCTCCTTTCCACATCACTTCAAAAGCTTCAAAAATCCAAATTCTCATTCAGAATCAGGTAAAAAAAAGAGAGAGACACACATTGGCTACATTGCATCAAATGATTAGTGCACTTATTGGGAATTAGTAGTGCACAATATACCTAAGGATTGCATTAACAATCTTTGCTGTGTTGCAAAGACAGTAAGAGCGTGACTGACTGATGTCATCCCTGGGAACAGGACACCCTTCCCCCATCCTGAGATATCTCCTCTTCAAACTAATCAGTACCCCAAGGAATCTGAGGGGTGCCATGCAGAGACAGCATGTGTCAGCTTACCTTGAAGTCTGGGCAGTTCCTTCGGGCGCACAAAGTCTGGTTTAAGTACCTCAAAGCACAGGAACAACTCCGCCAGGAACACCCCCACATTTATCTAGGGAAGCAGAACAGATTGTTAGGTCACTACTCCAGGGAAAGAAGAATCTCCCTTCCTCTGAGAGCACTGAGGCTCAAGTTCTGAAAATGCCCTTCCCTGGGCCAGAAGTGGCCCTCGTCTCCCACTGCTGTCTAGAGGGTCCTTCTCCATCACCCACATAACTCAGAATCAAGGCTCTCCCACACTGCAGCTAGTGCACAGGATAAGACCTCCTTCCTAATGCCTAAACCATTTCCCCCAACACCCCTCCCTGGCTTGCCAGTGTCACTCCACCACCCACCACAGAAGGATCTATTGTCTCAGGCTCTAATTAGTGTGGCTAGAGGAACCAGCCAAAGCTCATTAGGGCCAAGACAAGCTGGGCACTGGCACCAAGTGCTAATCTTCACTAGCTCCACGTGAGCAGCAGTGTGGGGCAGGGGGACAGACCTTCAGCAAGCCTTGAAATATCTTTGATTCCAGGTAGATGTTTTTGTGCTTTAATCCAGGCCATCTCCTTCTCTATGTTGCTCTCCAGTGGCAGAGCCTCTCTGGCCAACGCCAGTCTCTATTACTCTCCTTCCTCAGTTACAGAACTTACCCTCAGTGCAGGCGGCATATAGAGCAAGTCCTCCAAGGAGAGAAAACAGGCGCCACCCAAGTAGTCTGAAGAGAATCCTTGGATCAGCTGCAGGTTGTACAGGCTGTCTGCCACAGACATAGTCTCCTTCAGGCATACATCTGCCAGGCAGGAAGAAGGGAACAGTGGATGTTAGTGGGGACTAGATAGGAGGGAGGGAGGACCACTAGTAAAGACAGAAACCTCTAAATGGCCATTCTGTTTCCCGCCCCCCCAGCACATATACACACACACACACACTCATGCTCCAAATCCAAAGTTGACTCACCCTCAAGGCGTATGAGCTGGGGGCAATAGTAGTGGATGGTGGCAGCAATAGCACCCCCGCTGGCCAGGTCCTTCATTCCCGCAATGGCAGGGAAACAGGGAGTCTGTTTTGGCAGGGCCTTGTCTTTACGATAGCGGATCTGAGCAGAACAGAAGGGTAGGAAGCAATAAGTACAACAATGGCAGGAGCAAGCCACACACACAGGGGCCACCTTAAAAAATGGACCAGCCCTCACTCGTGGTTCTACAACCTAAGCTTCTCCACCCTTAACCGATTTCTTCCCAGTTGTACTATTCAGCAGCCCAATCTTCCTCAAAATGGATATGCAGTGGAGTCAAGGACCACCTGGGACTAGGACCCTCCCCAAACAAATAAGGAAACCAATGTGCCCACCCAATGTGGCCCCCTCTCCCTCCTTCCCCCACCCTGATACCAAGAGCAAAGTGCATGCTGGGAGGGGGACAAGGATATAAAGCAGGGAAGAAGGAGGCAAGCCAGTGCCTCAGCAGGAGCCTTTCAAGAAGCAGCCGGGAAGGAAAGCAGGAGGAAGGTTAAGGAAGCAGCCATGACAGAAATAGAAAAGGAGACACTCTCCCTTCTACAGTGCCCCTGGGTGACCCAAAAAGAGCAATACCCCTTCCCCACCACTATTCCAAGGGAGGTCCTGGCCCCACACTCAGTCCAAAAGGCCAGGGCACTAACAATGGCTATGCCAGGGAAGGAAGAGATGTTAAATGCGGGGTGGGGGGATCTGCCCTGGACAGGAGAGAGGACAAAGGTACTATCCATCACTTTCCCCCACCACTAGGCAATAACTACATGTTATCATTTCCCCTTCAGACATGCCTGTCCTCACCCCAGGTCACAGCAGACAAGACAGCAAAGGCAGCCCTCACACCAGAGAGACACACACAGAGCTGGGCAGGCCGTGCGTAGACAGTGTACAAGGAAGAGGAGGGAAGGGAGGACGTACATACAAACACACACACACACACACACACACACACACCAACAACCAGCAGGCCAGCAAAAAAAGAAGAAGAAGAGAAGACAAATGGGGCACCTCCATTCCTGCTGCAATGAGCTGGAGGGAGGATCAGAGGGGAAGTGTTGCACTTCTGTGCAGGGCACAAAAAAGTTTGCCATACACAGCCAAGCACTGGATATTCTGACCTTATTTACTCCACCCACTCCTTCTCCCCTGCCCCCCCCACTGTTGAGGTATCTGCTAACTGGGAAGGAAATGGGGGCAGCCCCCAAACAAAGAACAGAGAGCCACAGAGATCAAAAAGTGTCCACTGCCAACAAAGAAGAGCCTTTTGCATGGGAGCATGCATTAATCTAGGTCTGTCCTGGTGCCCACATCCACCTGTTCAGAGAGGGAAACATGGACAAAACTTAAATTTCTGAGAAGAGAAGCGGACAGAAGCCCAGACAAACACAGTCCTGAAAAACAGGGTGCCGAAAAGAAAAGGAAAATGCAACCTGAGATTTCTGGGGTGTCTGGGAAAGCAATGACTGACCAAATGAGTCCAGAGACCTTCAGGGTCATAGGAACTGTAATAGGCTAATTTTCCATAACTGTGCAACAGATTTGTCACATGGAAAATGGGAAAAGGCTGGGGAGGGGCAGAGAAAATGTCATGGGGGCAGGAGTTCCCAACTTGAAACCCCAAAAACCTTGACAGAGGGTGAGGAGGGGGCAGGCACATTGCAGCAGGAACAGCTGGAAGTTTTAGAACAGCAACCCAAGTAGATGGCAAAGTGGTGCAGGTGGGCAGGCGGGCGGGCAAGTGCGCGCGCCGACGGGATACATTACCACAGGAGGCTTATTCCCCGATTCCTTCAAACAAAAAGCGATGGCATGCTGGATGCAATAGCAAAGAAAAGAGAGAGCCTGATCAATGCACCCGCAAGGGGGGAGAAGGAGGGAGAGGGTGCTGCCTTGCAAGACTGGGGGGAAAGGGGACACAACAATGAAAGGGGTGCTAGGAGACCTTGCTTCGGCCTCACATCCTGACTAGGTAAATGCCTCCCAGCATGCACTTGGATTCTTGAGAGGCCCTATCACTTCTGGAGTAGCCCCACACTCCTAAGCACTGACATACTGGACCCCATCCAGACCTTCTGGGCAAAGTATCCTTTGGTCACATCCTTGACTGCACCAAGTACTGCAGGGCAGCAAGCAGAGGGGAAGGGGGCGGAAGGCAACACATAAGGGGGAAGGGGATAACGGCATGTCATGTAAACTAGCATGCTGTTCCTGTTTGACAGCTCCAGGCATGAGCTGCCCTGCTCTGGCTGTCTCTTAACCCCTCCACACAAATGACACGTGGGGCTTCCCACAGATCTCCCAAGGCAGCCTATCTATCCATCAGACCCCAAGGCAAATGTGTGACCCTCAAGGAGGCCCTTTTATCTGGCTGGGAGAAAGAGACACATTGACCCCCACCACCCCACACAACTAGTAACCTGCCCCTCAACTATTCCCATAAGAGGACTTGTGGAGCTAAGAGAGACCAAAGCAGGCACAAACTGTGGAGGGAAGGGAGATGAGAACAAAGGATGCTGGGATATACCAGCATCCCAGCAGCTGGTGTCTCATACAGGAACACTCCTACTCCCCAGGACAGGTGCTCCCTCTACCTTCACAGCCTCCCAGTTCATGGGTAGATATTCAGTGCCCATCCTCTAGGGAGCAGAAGAACTGTCACCCTCAAGAGGAGCCCCTCACTGCGCCATGCAGGCACCTCTGCTCCATGGTCCTAAACCCCCAGCATCCTTTGCTCTGGGTCCCCCTGGCATGCAGCACAGGAGCCGAGGCAGCAAGGAGATAATAAGTAAAGCCACCCACTTACAGGAACCAGTTTCCAGTACCACCTTGTGGGACACTGAAGCAGAGGAAGGAGAAAGGCCATGGGGAGAAGAGGAAAGAGATGCAGAAAAAGACAGCTCTGTCACATACCACACCTTGACTGCATAAGCACTCACAGCACAGGCAGCCAGAGAGGCAGCTTAGGCTGTGAAGAGGCCATCGTGCCCATCAGAAAAGGCAATGAGATGGCTTCTCAGGTAGCCACCCCACCCCCACCCACATCCCCAGTCATTCAACAGTTTCAGCCTAGCAGAGCCAGCCCCATGGAACAGCTTTGAGGACAAACAAATGTTCAATGGTTACCCAGGTAGACGGATTATCCCTAGAGCATGGCAGGGAGAGAGCAGACAAAGGCCACCTCACAAGAAGGTGATGGTGACACAGCAGTTATACAAGTGGTGGTGGTGGCAGTGGCGAACCCCCAGCCTTGAGACTGCAGGATTAGGAGAGAGGAAGCAACCTCTTCTAAGGCACAAGGGGAAGAAAAAGGACATGGCTCACACGCAGAACAAAGCCAGTGTGGAAAAAGCCACCCTTTTCTCATGGCCTCATTGCACTTTGACTAATGAGGCAAGGCCTATTAACACCTACAGCTCCAGCCCCACCCACGCCACAGCCCAGATACTGGTCTCACCAAACTCTGTCCACTGCACTCCCCCCCCCCCGATTTCACTCAGGAGGAAGCACTTGTGACAAAGCACACACACCTTGGGTCCACTACTGGAAGCCTGGCTCTGGCCGTCTGTACCAGGAGCAGATCGTTGAGAACATTCCCGTTCCGCACTTTGCTGTATCTTGTGGATGATCTGCAGGGAGGCAACCATGAGGTATGGGATAAACAGGCAATATCAACACTTCCCTGGTACCCACAAATCCCTGTAGAGCTGAAGCTTCCCCCCAACCTCCCCAATAGGTCACAGCACATATGTTATCTCCAAAAACCCAGCAGTCCTCTCATTCTCAACCCAAAACAGAATTTTAAAACTAGGCCCTACTTTATTTTTATTTAAAATATGTTTGTTACCTCATTATTGTGAGATCATACTCAAAGTGGCTAATGCAATTTTCATATTTGCATTCTGTAACTATTCTGATAACTCAGAGTAACTTACAGTACTTTTATGACTACCTGAAGGGCTCACAATCTATTTATCCCATCACAGCCCCTTGAACAGACTCACACTTTACATGTCAAAGGTGGCATGGAATTAGTTGAGCAGATTTAAAAATCCTGCTTAGCTACAAAGCTCCCTAGCTCCATTAGCTTTAAACTATGGGGTACAGGGAATTTGGGATACCTCCTTACATATGTCACATTCTGAATTCCTCGCAGGCAGAGCTCAAGATATGCAAGGAAAAGCAAATCAATACATTACCACATCTATCCAGTGCAGAAGTTTCTGGTCCCAGGAGAGGGCAGCTGGATCAGTTCCTGGCGCAACACTCACGGAGCTGGTGGCTTCCACTGCATAGGCTGTCATCAGTGAATCAATCAGTGCCAGGTGTGCACCCTAGAAGTGTGGCAGGGGAGAAAGAGATGGGATGGGGCAAGTTAAACAAACTGCAGTAGCCATGAGGATTTCCTTACTCGCCAGATGGAGTCACATGCACACGATACCATCCAGCAGGACAGGAAAGGACAAGACAAAGGAGATGTGCCTGCCTACTAATATTAGGCCAGGTGAAACACAGTTTAATCCTTCACTCATAAGAATTGCCAAGTTGAATTTGGCATTTCGTACTGCTCCTCTAAATTCACAGAAGCACAGCTACCCGTTGCTGTGTGATTAGTGTGTGTTACAGCTGGCCTCACTTTGGTATACCCTGTTTCCTCAGGCGAGGCAGAGCTCAAAAGCATAAGCTACATGGACTCTGTCCTGGGTGAGGGTGAATAACAGGAACGATTGATGCAGTTGCCACTGGATGCAGCTTTGGAAGAGAGAAAGATATGAAAATCTCAAGGACTGAAGCCCTATCAAGATACACTTGTGTTCACATCACAATCCTCCTTTGGCATGACCAAGCAAGCTCAGTCTCACCTTAACCCAGCCTTACACCACAGGAAAGCTGGATTAGTGGATTTAAGCTTTTAATGCTGTTAAGATGAACCTGGACGAGAGCATCAAAGGCAACTGGCTCTTGTTGCCAATATAGGACAATTTTTATTACCAGATTCACCATAATGTAGGCAGCCTGCCTTTCCCCTGCACCCTCTCAGTTCTGCATGAAAGCTTCCTTAGTGCCAGAGGCAAAATACTTAGACAGACCCCAAAACAACTCATCCAATAGCAAGAGCCTTTTCAGCTCCTGGGCAAACCTAATAGGATAACCTACAAACCAATTATATCTGGGAAGACCCTGCATAATAGCCTCTGCCAAGGACATACAAGTACCATAAAGTGGCAGGAGGGGACTTGGATAGAAGAGTATTTTCTTCTATTGATAACATAATTCTTAGACTCCATTTGTTGCCCATATTCTATCAGGAGATTCAAGGGCACCTATAATCTGGTCAAGCAAAGCTGAAACTATCTAATCCAGCCTCCTCCAAGCTGGTTTCCTCCAGAAGTCTCTGACTTAATTCTCATCAGCTCCAAACAACATGGACAATGCTTAGGACTTTCAAGATATCTGGAGAGCACCACGTTGAAGAAGGGATCTATACAGGCTTCTCCTCCAGTTAGCAGGCAACCTTTGTCAACTGAGGGAGCTGTCCCTAAAATCACAACCAACGCCAATAAATCAGGCAAAATAGCATCAAATGTTTAAAGCATTAAAGGCAAGCATTAACACTTACATAGTAAAATCAAAAATTAAAAATAAGATCAAGGCCTGAATGCCTGTAGGAAGGTGTAACCTGACATCTTAATGTTACTAGTAAGAACACAAAGTAAATTTCCCAAAGAGAACTGCAGGTTTTTTTTTCTCTCTCTACAGCGGCCATATTCACCTGAAGGGCCAATTCATTCAGAAGAATGAAACAGTAAATCTCACCCTGTTTAGACCTTACTGGATGAGAGTAGGGTGAAGAAAAAGAAACTAGGAGGAACTCCTCTTCTCCAAATCCTTGTTTTCCACATGCAGAACGTATCAGTGCACTAGTCAAGGAAATTATTTCATTCTGTTGGCTGTATAAATTAGTGCATCTTAGGAAATTTTGCTCAAATTCCTGGGCAATCTCTGGGAGGACAGTCCAAACTTGTAAAAACTAGGATAAAAACAACCCTTGACCTAAGTCCTAGAACTTACATTTTGTTATGACTTATGGCCTGAATCTATAAAATTTATAACCACCAAGGAGAACTTGAAAAACTAGCTAAAAACATAGTGGCACCATTTTATCCTCTCAGCTGTAATCTTATAAACTGAGGGTTAGGGGCAGGGAGAGATCAATATCCTTCTTCAAACAGTGCACAGCATCAATGCAGCAGGAAGCAGGAGACCAGGGCAAGTGGGATAAGTGATCACTGAAACAGAAACTGGCACTTGTAAGCAAGGCCAGAAAGGCCAGCAAGGAAGCCTGAGACAGGCCTCTAGGTACTTCTGAGCCACACCCAGGCTTTCCTGGCAGCCTGATCTTCCATATCATGGCAGAAGGAACTGCAGCAGCAAAAAAAGGTGTCAATTAGGCTGTGAACAGAGACTGAGAGGTTGTTAATGAGGAGTGTATATTTCTCTAAGAGGGGAATCAAGAGAATGCAGGGTCATGCCAAGCAATGAAGGAAAACCCTGAGACAACACACCTCAAGATGGAGGATGAAGAAGATACTGAGAGGCAAAACTCTCAAAGCTGCTTCTTCTCTGCTTCAACGGACAGGCCTACTCCCAACAGAAAACAGGCATAAAACCTCCTACCCCCCAGCCATCCCATGCACAACCAAACTGCACAGACATAAATAAAAGCTCTGCAGGATAAATACATACAGACTGTGTCAGATAAGGCCAGGGAAGTCGGATAATAGCCACTGCTCAGCTCTGACTGATGTCTGCCTTCCAATATTACTGCTGGCAGTGGGCCAACATGGCTGCCACCACCAGCTCCCTCCATGGAACAACTAATCCACAGCTTTGCTCTCCCATCCTTAGAAGTGGGGGTCAGTGGCTGCAATCCAGCTGCCCTCTCAGTCGAGAAAGTCTTCTGTGATCTCTAAGCATCCTGCCCCACAGACACACTTATGCCTTCCTGAGGCAGGGGTGCAGAGGAGGTTTCCTGAAATTAAGAGAGTCACCACCACCACTTCCCCCTTGCTCAAATTAGATCCTTCCTTTCCAACTTCCTCAATGGACAGTATCTCCCAACACAACAGGAAGCAAAGGAGAAAGGGCATCTCTCCTTTCAGTCAACCAGAGCTCCCAGCCTTCCTCTCAGTCCTGATGGAATCACCAAAGCAAAATTAATAGCAATCAGAGAAACTCACTCAAGGCAGATCAACCCCATCAGGCACCTGTTGGCAGAGCCGCTACAGCAGCTGGGATCCCTCCTTGCCTCCACCTCCTCTTACTATTCACACACACACACACACACACACACACAGCAGAAGAATTATAATTGTTGGGCCATTAGGAGCAGAAATCCACAGCCCCACCTCAGGATGAGGTGTATTAAGAATTCACTGGCTAGGAGAATCTCAGGAAAGCAGAAACAGTTTTGGTTAGTGTGGCACCCCTTGACCCAGCTAGACCCTGCCACTCACCACAGCAGGAAATTCAGGCCATCAGCAATGCTGCCAGCTTATTTTGGACTCTAACCTCAAAATGTTTAAAAACAAACCCTCATACACTGATAGCCAGAGTGCTGCAGTGGTTTGAGTATTGGACTATGACCCTGGAGACCGGAGTTCAACCCCCCACTTGGCCATGGAAACCCACTGAGTGACACGGGCTGCATCACACACTCTCAGCCCCAGAAACCCTGTGACACCTTAGTGTTGCCACAAGTTAGAAACAACTTGAAGAGACACAACATCATCAACAACAGCATCATTGAGAGAGCAAAGGATTTCCAACCTCAGCTTTCTTCTGCCCCTCCCACAACTTGTCAATCAAATAAACTGCTTTGTTTCTTTCCATTTACTTTCTTGGGACCCCCCTCTCAAAACCCATGTCAGTCTTTTCCATGCCATTCCACCTCCAGCAGTAGTGCTGCCTGCAATCTATACGGATGTGAGGGAATAACAGGCTTGAGTGAGAAAAGAAAACAGCCCTCTCTCTCCTAGTATTAAACACAGTGGTCCCACTAGAAATGATGACTGTGTCAGCCAGGTTAAAGGAACCCTGAATTTTGGAGTTTGGGGGGCATGGGGGTAGAAAAGGTCTCATACCTTTTCAAGAGTAGAGTTCTCTATTTTCTCAGACATTTACAAGAATTAGCACATTTCTGGTAACAGAGGCCACATAATCCACAGCACATCACCATCCTAGCTTCCCAGAACTCCTTCATGCTTCAACAGAGCCGCAGCAGGCTCCTTTCTCTCCCGACAAGTAACCTAAAGAAAGCCCTGGGAAAAGCTATTCTTGGGGTGATTTCAGCCACACCTCAGCCCTTCCCACCCACAGAGAGAGAGGGAGACAGAGAGAGAGAGAAAGAGAGATGAAGATGAGGGAAAGGGGTTCCCACGGGATGGCTGGGATCTTAAAGCTTGTAAAGGCCCAACCCTGAACCTGCGGCGCCACATGGGACACTCCTACTATTAAGAGTAAGCAAGAAACAAGCAAGAAGAGAGGTTTGGTACTTCTCTGTCACCCTCAGGGCCTCCACCAGTCCCCTCCTTGCCCAATACAGTCCTGAGAAATGTCATACCTACACAAAAGCCATGAAGAGGAACAGCTAGTTTTAGATTTGGCTTCTCCTCATCAACAATAGATCTCACAGAACTCCATAGGAGAAGTGGGGGCAAGAATCATTTTGTAATGAAATGCATTTCTCCTAATTCACTGAATCTAGAACAACCAACACTCTTCTGTTGACAGAAACTTCACCTGTTAATTGCAACCTGTGAAATATACCAACCAGAACCAGCTCTAACAACTCAAAGAGGAGAACTATATTTTCCTAATTTAAAAGTATGGATTTTGTAGGTGAGCTTTTAGAACAACATAAGCGGAGCTGATTATAACTGTGGGAAGAACAAATACACTGATCATAGCTCTTGAGAAGAGGCCAGTAAGCACAGCCTGTGGGCCATACATGAGCCCTCTGAGTTGTTCTGGCACCTGCCCAAGGGCCTTTATTTATTTATGCAAAAACAATATCTCCCCCACCAAAAAAAAATCCAATAGAGCCCCCAAAGCATCTGGAGGGCAATTTTGCTGGGGTGGGAGTTTTTTTCAAAACTGAAAGCAACTTTTCCTTCTTGACAGTTTCAAAAAAAAAAAAAAGCCACCAGACCTAAAACAGCATAGTGATCATAACAAAATTGCTTCCTCATTCCCCAGCAATCCTAGAGGAAATGAAAGGCCTTCCTGAGTTTTAAAAAACAAAGGGTGCTGGGGGTGGCTGGATGGTTGTAGCCCTTCAGTATCTAGTAGAGGAGCAAGTGTGACACACACCCCCAGCCTCTTAAAGTTGCTCACCCCTGCTCTAGAGAAGCCGGAATTATTGAAGAGGGAGAAGTCCTTCTACATAAATCATCCAAAGAGGGAGAACACATGGTGCCTTCAAGACTAAAACTCCCATAATCCTTAACCAGTGGCTGTACTGACTGATGTTTGTGGAGTTGTAATCCAAACTTCTGGAAGACTTTATGCATTGTTCTCCAACCACACTTGATACACTGCTTCCCACTGTACCATAATGATTTAGCAAAAAGATCCTACCAAGTAATTCTGAGAAGATACAATTGTGTTCCTCAGCTCTGTTACTACTCTCAATTGTTAATCTGGAAAATATTAGGATTGGTGTGACATATATACATGTAGTTTATTATGAAAGCTTTGTCTGTGAAATACACTACAGTCAGCCCTTTCACTTTTGCGGATTTGATTGTTCACGGATTATTTGCTGTCACCTCTGCTGCCTCCTTATGCCATTTTTAATAGGGACTGCACGCCTTGTGAGACTGAGAAACTGCGAATGAGGCTTGTAGGTTCCTATTAAAAAGGGTGTGGGTCAGCAGTGGAGGTGACCATAAGCCCCACCAGCCACCCATTTCTGCCTTGTGATAGAACCTGATGCCTCAAAGAAGTCCATGGTGGGTTGAATATGGTGATCATATTTTTTGTGTGAGCTAAATACGGTTTAGGAGAGCCTAGAGTTATTCACAGTTTTTCCACTTTCATGGGGGGTCCTGTGCCCCTAACTCTAGCAAATGTGGAGGGATGAATGTATTTTATGTTGTTGTCTTCTGCTACTGCTGGTACTGTTTGGATGCTTATTTTCTTCCTATTTAAAAACTGTGGGGAGGGAGTTGAGAAAACAACCTGTCCTTTCTCCTCCTGCATGGCAACTATTTTTCAGACAACTATTCTGGCTTCTCCACAGGAGCATCAGAACAAGATATCCACACCCATACACACAGCTCACCCAGAAAAAAGCCAGCTTGCAGGCTTAAAAAGGAGAAACTGGGGAGCATCCAAAGGAATTTACAGAAGAATCAAAAGACATGTCTCATGGAGCTTAAAAGATGGCTGCTTAATGTTTTCATTCGTCCAGCAAATTGTTCAAGAGTTCCTGGTTCAAAAATTTCTTAAGTTTGATTCTAAGTAGCCCCCTGAAGAAGACCTTAAGCGTACATATAGGCCCAAATACACAAGGCTTTTCTACCAATAAACAACGATCCTTTGAGCAACCTGAGACACATCTCCTCTTTCTTAGGCCCGCAGACTTACCAGCCTGATGGGTTTGTGGTGCAGGTCGGCTTCCTTTACTGGCTTCTCTTGGAAGGTGGGCACCAAGCCACGACAGGCCAGAAGTTGCAGCAAAGCAGCATTGTCCTTGGGAGACAGGTTGCCATCAGGACCTGAGGGTAAGCTCTGGCGCCAGGCACGACAATAGATATCAGATGAAAGCAAGAGGCGGATGAGGGGAGGCTTCATATGCTCCTGTTCATACTGGTCCGTATAGAAGGGTTCACGCAGCTCAGCTGGAACATGCTCTGTTAGAGGGAGAGAAAACAGTTATACTATTTGTTGTGGCCATTCAGCTTCTCAGACGTACCACATCTATTTAATCCAGGTTCTTTGTACAGGAAATCCCAGAGCTTCTTCCATTACTTTTCTGTCACTATCTCGGTCCCAAATTAGTGGTCAGACACTGGCTTGAATGCTAGAAGCAAACCCCCACTCAGCCTTTAAATTCAGTAGGCGGCCTGGGGTAAGTCACCAGTTCTTGGTCTAACCTCAAGCCATAAGAATGAGATGTCCCACATACAATCCACCTTGCTTTCTTGGAAGGAGAACTGGACACACTTGCAATGAAAAATAACCTATACCAGGAGACGCAATGGTACAAGTATATTGCTGTTTGGCCCAGCTAGTCTCCTTGTCACAGTACTGTAGCAAGTTGGCAGCAGCTGGGAAGCTGTTAGGAGAAGGGCTTCTAGGAATGGGTATTTGCAAGAGAGCATGGCAGGTGCATAAGGGTGCTCTGCTAGTCTGATTGCCATCCTCTTGCTTCAGACTAGTAGCAAGTCTGTCAGGAATACTACCCATAATTTTGGTTCTCTGTGTCCAAAGTATGGTCTCTTGGAACAGTGTGGAAAAATTAAACGGCAGGCAGATTCCCCAAAACAACCTCTGCTGCCATATAAACCCACAGCTGGACAGATACACAAGCAGGAGAAGCACTGGTATAATCAGGGAAAGCCACACTCCAGGCCCTTTTAGCCACACTCCAGGCCCTGGCATGCCTTTGTTAGCAGCCTCTGCTGGGTGTCCAAGGAGATACCCCAGGTACTAGGAATGCAACAGGATTTGTGTCTGCATGTGCCACTTGAAACTCCACTATGCATCTACCTATTTCAGCCTTCAGCCATTTTCAATATTCACAAACATGCTGTGAACAACTGACTTACTGTTACATCTGCTTTTCCCACATACCAACCAGAATGTTGTCTGAAGGTTCTTATATACTTAACCTCTTCCTGTGCCCAGACGGATATGCTGACTCAATCTGAATTAATATACTTTTCCTATTCTATTAGTTGCCCATCTAAAAGTCCAATCCTAGGCAGAGGGAAATCTCAGGAATCTGGAGTCCTTTCAATACTATTACAGTGCTGTGATTCCACTTGAACTGCCACAACAACATCTTACAGAATTCTGGAATTTGCAGTTTGGAATTCTCAGCCAGAGAGTTTTCCTGGCTCAATCAAACTACAAATCCCAGGATTGCATAGGATGCAGTCACGACAGTTAAAATGGTATCAAAGTGCTATAACTGTCTAGTGTAAAACGGTTCCTGAACAAGTACTCTTTTTCCAGAGCTCTTCCTGAAGAGAAGGACACGACTGGGCCAGAGTCAGGAACACAACCAATCTTGACTACCCAGAGTCGCTGCTAAAACATTACCAGTCAGGAACCTAGGGTAGATCAAGAGTGTGGCACACATGCAGCCTGCAGATTACATACTGCTCCTGGGATCCTATTTTGAGTTCCCTAGAACCTCCAAAGCTCCCAGGACCCTGAAAAACATTTTAAAATGTTTTGTTTGAGACCAAAAATATCAGAAACCACCCAAACTGCCATAAAAAATATGGCAGTTTGGGTCTTATTCTTTCCCCAATCCAAAAATTGACTGTATTTCAGTCAATTCCCAGAACCAGAAATAACATAATCTCTTCCAGTTGTGTCAGGAACAATGGCATAGTAGCCCTGCCCCCCTGACAGCTTCCTATCCTGGAATAGATAGAGACAGCCAAGGGACCATCCTTGATTGCCCTCTAGATGCAAGGCTTCTGGCCTCACAAGGATACAGAGGCACACACATTGGCACAGCGTACAGGATACACTGGGATTTGACAGCTCCAACAACCAAGAGATGAGGGGTTTCCCCTATTCCTTCATCTTCATCTCCACTTCAGGAGTCCTGCCTTACTTAGCACATTTATCCTCCAGCATTCAGGAAAGAGGAAGGCAAGTAGAGACATGGCTGGGAAGTTACTGAGGTTAACTACTTCCAGCTGCAGGACTGTATAGTGGGGCATTAGATTAGATTAGAATACTTGAAGAAGAGTTACAGATACATGAGGCAGAAGTCAAAGACAGAGCCCCACAGGGCACTCTCAACAACTCATTAAGGGGGGTGGTACTCCTACATAAAACACCCCCATGGTGCAAACAGGCAGACAGCTTAGGGGCACCTACTGCCCAAGTTGGCATCTAGCCACAAGAGAAAGAAATTAATTAACTACCCTGATAGCATGATTGATATGCCCCAGGCATGTTTACCCATTCCACATCAGAGCCTGGAAAAGATACTTCTTTGACTATGGCTCTCAGAATCCCCTAGCCAGCAGGGCAACTGACTATGTTGGCTGGGGGACTCTGGGAGTTGTCCAAAAGTAACTTTCCTCAGCTCTGCTTCAGGAAGAAATAGGTGTGATGTTCAGAATGTGATGTTCAGTCCCTCTAACGGAGGTGGAGGAAACAAGGTGGGAATCCTGTGTCCAGTCCCCTGGCTTGCAAAAGGAGAATGACTTTCAGTATGGGCTTCTGAATTTCACTGTTTGTTTTGAGGTGGGAGTGGGCTTTTCTGGGAGCTGGACCTCTCAAAGGTTTAGGAACAAACAGCTTCTTCTTCTTCTTTTGGGAACTGGGAACTTGGTTCCTCTCCCACCAGGTCTCTGACTCCCTGGGCTGCAAATGCAGACAGAGTAAAAGAGAGTCGAAGTCACCTCTCTCCCTGCTGCACAGTAAGGGCAGAACTCACATGCACACACTTTAGCAGCTCATTTCCTCAAGAGGCAAGGCCACGAGACTCAAGAGACTCGAGATCTACGTGTCAGCTCCTGCCAGTTAGTTGGCTGGGAGGGCCAGGACATTCCTGAGAGAGAGGGTAAAGAGGGAGGAGGGAAAGAGCCTCCGCAAGGGAAACAGGTGGAGCAGCTTCACCAGCTGATTCAGCATCACCTGATCACAGCCACAACTGCACGAGACCAGACTTGCGGCTACAGTCCTAGTTCCTTCCCGCCCCATGGCTCAAAGCCCAAACAAACTTGTCTGTCCATCCAGCCTGGCTGACAGCCCATCATACCCACCTTTGCAAGTCCACAGGGTGTTCAGTGTTGATGGTGGGGGGGGGTGGGGAGGACAGAGCAGCTCCCACATACAGTTTCAATTGGGTATAACTGAGAAATACAGGCAGAGCGGGCAGGAAATGACAGCAGCTACAGGCCTAGACTGAGATGAGGCTTCTCCTGACTTAAAGGACAGTTAAACTGACCCATGTTGAGGCAGGCATGCATCAAGAAGCACAGATTTTGTGCAGGAATGCCAATTCAAAGATGAACACCATACACTGAGCTTCTCTCCCTTCCCCCTTTTACTACCTGCACCAACAATTTCTCAGAACCAATATGGCTGCAGAAATATTCTTCTGGCCCTTTTGCTACAACCAAGATGGATGGAACACTGCTGTGCATAGAAACCAAGCCCAAGAAGGCAAACTAATAACACTGCCTCCAAGATTTCCAAAGTATTTTACCCTCTCTTTTAAAAAAGGGAAACATTCAGGGTAGGGCTGGAGCCATGGCAGACAGAGATTTCATCGTATTTAGAGGCCTTCTACACATCTCCCTTTGTTCTCTGCCCTCATACCAGCCCTTCTTCCCCTATATCCAATATAACAGAAGAAAGATGGCCCATGTAGGCTGGCTCAGGGCAAGGGTGGGCAGACGGTGAATTGAAATCTGCTGATGGTAGATCCCTGGGCAATTTACAAGAAACTGGCATGGTTTCGGACTTCCAATTGTTAAACAAGGTTATACATTTTTGATACTTAAAAAAAGAAAATCCTGGGCTGGACATATGCTCAACAGCAGCCTGTTCCTCATCTGTAAGCATAAGGGTATTCCTTTGCTCCACCCTGTTCTACCTGCTGGGCCTCAGGGTTTAAGTAAAAGAAGCCTGTTGATCTAGCAAGCCTGAAGTCCATCCACCCTGACTCAGGGAGCTAATCCTGCCATCAGTCCAATTTATTTAACTAGGCAGGCCAAACAGGAAAGGTCTTGGTGTGGTACTGCTGCCAAGACCTTGCCCTGAACCCAACCTCATTTGATTTTGTAATAATATATGTAGGCAGAAGTTAATCCTTTCCTGAGGTCCAAGAAAGTCCCATTCAGATTCATATCATGGGGCTGGAAGCACAGCTAACCTTGGTAGGACAGGCGTCCCAATAGATACTTGTGCCTTAGCTTGGACTCCACAGTCCTGAAGAAATGTTTGTTCACATCTACAGGTAGTTTCTATAAACCCAGGGTAAACAGCTTCCTTTCACTTCCTTCAGGATAGGTCCAGGTTTGCCATAAGAGGGGAATATTGCTATTGGCCATTCACATATGACTCAGAAGGCCCTGGTTCAAACAACAGGGCTCAGAATGATGAACTACTTTGAGATGGTTGAGTTCCAAACTGAGCTTTCCTTAGCTTAGTCTTCTTCTTCATAGTTACCTGTGCCAGATTAGTCATAATGGCAAATAAACTATAGTTTCAGGCCCCAGCTATTTGGAGGCCCTATTATGATGTGTCTATACAGACATATGTAGAGATGCTGCTATTACTGGATCTCTGATGACACCAAAAGTTGAGCAAGGAAGAAACAGTCACCTACAAAACAGGAAGGAATAGCCAGACTTCCAATTAGAAAGAGACTTTTAAAATTGTGGCAGCCTTCTCAATATGCAGAGCTAAATAATGTCCACTGTAGGAACTTTACGAGTGCAACAGCCCACTTGAGTGAAGATGGCAGAGGAGGGATACTGGGAAGAGAAGTGCTGAGCCCCAAAACAAGGCTCAGCACTAGAGAGACTAGCATTGTCTCTTACCAAGCCAAACATACAGCAAGCATAAAGGAGGAGGGCTTGAGAGTGCAAATTAGACAGAAGCTACCACTGATGATGAAACTTAAGCCAAGGAGATCTCATCAAACCTGAACCCAAAAGCTCACAGGAGCACTGCCATAAATCACACTTCAAAAGAGACAGAGGGGTTTGGTACTTGATGAGAAGCCTCATCAGCTATAGGGTGAAAGAAGACATGACTCTTATCCCATAGTTTTGACTTCACTGTCTAACTGGGAGCACTTCATGGGAAGAGCTTTACCTGTTTGCCCCCTTCCAAAAATCAATTGGAAATCCTCACACCGCCGTTTGATGACATGAGAAAAGCTCCAACTGGCACCAAAGGCTGGTTTCTTTCCACTAGTAAGAGGAGATAGTATTATCCAGTGGTTGGGAGTTTTGAACTGTGACTTGGGAGATCAAGTTCCTCATCCCCACTAATCCATGAAACTCACTGGGTGGCCTTGGCCAGTCTCATTCTCTCCCTGTCTGACTTATCTCACAGGATGGTTCTGAAGACAATTTTTAAAATGTAATTTATATCCTGCCTTTCTCCTGATAAGGAGCCAAGGAGCTTACAAAAATGGAGAAAATAATCTACATTGCCTGGAGTTCAGGAGGAAGGGGGAAATAATTGTAACCTAATTAGTAAATAAATATGGCAGATAACAGTGGTTGTTTACAAGCAAGATTGTGGCAGGGCAAAGAATTAGAAGTACCTCCTCTCTGCCATTGCCCCATTCTAGCTTGCCTTCCCCTGCCAAATGCTTTCTTTCTTTTAAGTCAGCCATTTAAGGTCAAACCACATCATGAATGTCATTTCTAGTCTGGCTTTCACACTCAGGTCTTCTAAGATGTTGTTCAGACTCCCCATTAAGGTGCTAGAAAGCAGTCAACCCAATTCCCTGTCATGGAACTACTGTACTACACAGGCCATTTTTAAAAGTCTAAATTAGAGAGGGCAGGTAGAACAAAGCAAGTTGTCCCAGAAGTAAAAAATCGCAACAATCATCTTCCCTTGCCCCCAACTAGCAAGCACGAAACTTAACACATTCAGTATGTAGCAAGATGATGCCATGCAGCTCCTTGTTATGATAAACCCATACGGTAGCCTTTTGGCTACTAACCATAAAGGACACAAAACAAAACAAAACAGTCTTTGAGGCAACATGACAGGCACAGGAATCCCACGATTACACACAGCTTTGGGCCCTGCAGGTTTTTGGGGAAATGCAGGTTGAAAATTTAATTAAAAAAGGAATCTTGCTGATCCCTTCAAACAAACATCACCACAGCAAGGCACACCATGTTGCAAAGAAAACGCCTTTTGAATGCCAACCTCAGCATGTTTTGGAGGGAAGTGGGAACTCCCAGGCCTGGGAAAAGAAGCTATCAGTTGTAGCTCTTAACATCAGCTCACCTGCAATAATCCTGCAGGCACTGCTGTCCTCCCCAAAATTGCAAGCTGAATTCAGAGAGAGATTTCAACAGGTGAGTTAAGGCTACTCAAAAGATGAGATTCATTTATACACAGGGTACCACATGGGAGGTTTTCCACTAACTCAGTGTTGGCTTCATTCTAATCTGCACTTGTGATCACGAGGAAAAAGCATGAACAAACATGAGATTCGTAAGAACAGAGAAACAGGTTTCATAAGAACTTAAACAAGTAACACAGTACAGTTGAGCTCATTCCCAAATTACCCACTATACAGCATGGAAATATATGTACGGATGGGTACTCTGACAGCTCTTTTGGAACAGGCAACTGGCAATGGGATGCAGAGAAACAATTAAGTGGGTACACCTAGCCTTTTCCCTGTCCAGCACTTTTCTTCTCCAAATTGTCTACCCTGTCTTGCAAACAAGTGTGTGTCTCCACAGGACCAAACTACGCCCATTGCCAATGGGGCCTTTCCTTCCCACACACTACCTTCTTCTGAAGTAGGATTTTCCTCAGGATCACAGGAAGGAAAGAAAGGGTTTCCTCCATCAGCTGACTGTATTTTTAAAAAACACACTTACTGAATACAGCACAACCACAGGTACACACATTCAAAATCCCACAGAAGGGGAAAATGTTAGGTGAAGAGCAGAGATTTAGAGCTGGAAAATAGCAACCAGGCAAAAGATTCTGGGCAGTTCTCCTCATCCTGCTATTTTTTGCTTTCAGCCACCTCCACTGGAAGGAATTGTTTCTGTTCCAAAAGGTTTGCCGGGCTACCATTATCCATTCTGAAGCCAGTACATCATTTGGGCCTAAGGTAGCAAAGACAATTGTGGTTGAAACACCTTGAGCACTTACTAATCCATGTTAAGTCATGACTTAAGCACGAAGATGTGCCCTGAAGTGCTGAATGGCAATTCTCAGGCAAGTGAACAGTTTGCTAGGACATCATTTGTTATGAGGCAACTGCAGTCAGAAGGAGCTGGTCAAGTGCCACACAGGCCTTGTTTTGTTCTTTTGCTATAGCAGGCTAAGATGATCAGAAAGGGGATGAGCCAAAGAGCATTCATCCATCTTCCTCACAAAACAGCTGCTTCTCCAACCCACTGCAGATCATCCTCAGGCCTTGGTAAGTCTATTCTGCTGCCAACACCTGAAACTACAGGGGCTTGGGCAAGACCACGTGACAAAAGCATCCAAGGAACTAAGCCAGAGGGGTGAAGGCAAAAACTTGTAACTTAGCATGGCACCACACTTCCCAGAGAAAACTGGTCTAAACATGTAATAGAGGCCCCAGGGTGTAAGTACTATGGCCTGAGATTACATTGGCTGTCTAATATAAAACATTCTCCCCATTATCACTCAAGCGTGATACTGGGGCACCATCCTTTCCACACAGATGGTTCTTCCTCTAAAGTAAGGGAATGGAAATGCTGGCTCCCCAGAACTTTTGGATTTCACATCCAAGAAGCCTTAGCCAACAGAAGCTTAACCAACAGGACCAAAAGGTAAAACAGATTCTAGGAGTTAGAGCCCCAAAACATCTTTGAGGAACATGAGCTGCCCATACCTTCTCTAAATCACTCATCCAGACAGCAGGATTACTGAAATCCTAACACTGACATATCTTATTCAATGGCAAATGTTGTACCTCAGGTAGGAGAGTTTTGACCAAGCAGAAACTCAGATAAGCAAAATACAGCATTTGGATGATCAGAAAGGAAAGAGGTGGAACCTGCTGCCATCAGGAAGTAGACAAATATGGATCAGTCCCCTTGTAAGCACGGTCACAGAAGAAGAAGGCAGGGTGAATAGTCTCCCTAGATCATGAGGTCCTGTGATCAATGGAAAGGGCTGCACGTAGACCAAACAGATCAACAGAAGGGATGGTAATATAAACTATCAGGACTCTGTCAGAGCAACAAAGGTAGGGTATTTAGTGCTGAAGTACTAAAATGGGTTGTACCCTTTAAGAATGCACATGGGAATGGCATCTTTGAATACCTTCTCAGTCCTGTAAGTAGAGTGGGAGCTAAAATCTTTCTCCCCTCTCCTGAGTATCCTAGGGTATTTTTAACACTTGTTATGTCTCTTCATTTACACTAAAAAGCCACATGCCTTTTTAATGCTTTTTTAAAAAAAAACATTCAGAAGCCTAAGGTTTCAAATGAGCATATGCCCTCTTGGAACTACACAAGATATTATGGCAACAGAAGATACCCCCTCTAATGCAAGTATCGCCTTATGAACCAGGATTTTCCTCAGGAAAACACAGTAAATTTCTCCCTTGAACACACACACACACACACACACACTTGTAGCTTGAAGCTGGCCTACTTTAGATTCACAGTTGACTGCCTATGGAGATACAGCCTGTATTTATTGAGGCCCAAAGAAGGGTCATATTTTTAAGAAAACTACTGCCATACCAAAGCAGAGTATGGGAATGCCAGGGCAGCATAGAAATATGTTAACTTTCAAAATACTACCAATATAACAAATAATCCCCCCGCATGAGGATTGGAATTACTCTTGTTGAGATTTGGCTGTGAACTCCACAACCAGTCATTATCATACATGGTGTCAAGTCTGGTTAGACACAAGTTAACATCAGAAGACACTGGGTATCCTAGAACATGCTACAAACCACAACAATCACCTTCCCTTGCCCCCAGCTAGCAAGCACGAAACTTAACACATTCAGTATGTAGCAAGACAGCCGTTCTCAACCTTCTTCCTTTGGACAAACCCTTGAAAGAATTTTCAGGTCTTAGGGAACCCCCAGCACTAAAAATTGTTAAATCTGATGCTCCAAAAAAAAGTGCCTTTTTTCCAATCACCATCTGTCACAGAACCCCTAGCTAACTCTTACGGAACCCTCCAGGAAACCCTCACTGAGAAATCCTAGGCTAAGAGGTTTGATTGAAGCCAGGAAACTGTTTGGAAAAATCACATGTGGGAGTCTTAGCCAAGCAGTCGGATTAGAGAGAAAAACAAGCAGGGCAGCAGGCACCTCCCTTGCCCCCCTCCCTCTTGGAACGCCAAGGTCACAGCTCAGTCTGTACAGCAGGGCCACATCCAAGCACACAATACAACAAGCCTCCTGTAAGGCAGGGGCAGGAATCCTGCAGCTTTCCCGTCGTCGTTGAACTGCAACTCCCAGCTGTCCTAACCAGCAGAGCCAAGAGCTAAAGAATGCTGGCAGCTGCAGTTCAATAACATCTGAAGCACCACACAATTCCCACCCCTGCTACAGGGGCAGCCTTATATAGCCCAAAGATTTGCCAGTTGTGAGACAATGCCAAAGTAAAAGAAGACCATGTACTCTAAGCTTCTTAAGAATTTAAGAAGACTCCTTACTAGATCAGGCCACAGGCCTGACTTCATCCAAAATCCTGTCTCCTACCACAGTCAATCAAGTGCCCAACAGAAGTCTACAGTAGGATATAACAGCAAAAGTCCTTTCCAATGTTGTCCTTCAGTAACTACTATTCAAAGACATGCAGGTGCCTACCCTCAAGATAGCATAAGAGGCCCCATAAGTGGTCTGGGATATCCTGATCTTCCATAAATTTCTCTAATCCCTTTTTAAAGCCTTCTAAGTTGGTGGAGATTCTCACATTCCACGACAGCAAATTCCACAGTTTAACTACGCATTTTGAGAATAAATGCTTCCTTTTATCCAACCTGAAGCTCCCACCATTCAGCTTTTAGTAGATGGCTCCAGTTTCTAGTATTATGAGAAAGGAAGATAAACCTTCTCCCCATCCACTTTCAAAACACAAAGCATAACTGTATACACTTGATAACACATCACACCTTACATGCCTTTTTCCCTAAATGAGGACATATCAAACACAGCCATCTTTTCCATAGAAGAGATGCTCGACCTCTCTGATCGTTTTGGTCACTCTCTTGTTTCCTTCACAGAATCCCACAGGAAAAGTCTATCCCATAAGATCTAAAGCTGCCATGGAGAACTACCAGCCCTCCAGAGGTTTTGGCTATAATTCCCACAGTCCATTCATATTGGGCAGTGCTGATGAGAGATGTAGACCAAAACATCTGAAGGGCCAAAGGATTGAAAAAGGGGAGGGGGGTGAGATAAGAAGGTAAAGGAAGAACATCTATGCCAGGAGTGGACAAAATGCAGTCTATGGGCCACATAAGCCTGCCAGGATCTTTTTTGTGCTCCTCGGGATTCTCTAGGGGTCAAAACTTTTTTTTTTAACATCTAGGGGTTGTGGAAGGCATTTCCACACTTGGAGTCACCATAGTCAGAGGCCCACTGGATCCCCCTGAGGTCAAATAAAATCTTGCAAAAAATTTTCCAAAAAAAAAAATCCTCAAAACATTTGAAACTAAAAACATTTCCAACACCATCAACATGTCGATTTTGCAATTCTTGGAACTGTAGCCCAAAAAACCTTGCCAACCTTTGTCTCAGTGTTAGTCAAGTACAAGGAAGAATTAGAGCATTAGTCCCCAACATTTATGGAGCATTCAGAAAGGCCTGGGAGATCTCATGAAAGTATTAACAAAAACTGACACATCCACTCCTGCCAATAACTACAATCACACTAATTCAGTCAGGTTACCCTAAGTAGCACCAACTGGGGATTCAACTCATGGCATCCTAGTCTGACAACAGTAAGGGATATCCCATCAAGAACGAGGTCAATTGTATCATTCAGGACTTTGTTTCCATGGATGAAGATATAACTTCATGGTTAAGGAGAAGAATCATGCAATACCACAAAGAACTAAGGCATGGGGTGGGGTCCCCAAATTTGTTCTCAAAGAAAAGCAAAACTGCTTAGTACTCACTTTGCCTCATTTTCTTTGCCAGCAACAGATAATGATTGCTGTTTAATTAGATCAAAGAAACACAAAGGAAATGCAGCCCTTAGGCTAAGAGAGGATCTGGTTAAAAACCTGTATCTATGACTTTACAAATAATACCTCCAAATGCTAGAGAAACTGGAAGTGGAAATCTCAAACCCACTACTATATTTGAGAAATCTCAAAAGGCAAGTAAGTTTCCAGTGGGCTAGTAAAAAGGAAGACATTATTTCTATATTTAACAGGAAAAATAGGAAGATGTAAGAATTATAGGCCTATAAGACATTACTGGGACAAATTCAGTTTCTTAAAAAATCCAGCAGGACCTAAACAAAAACAAGGAAATCACAAGCAATTCAAATGGATTTTCAGAGAGAAAAACAGTGCTATACTCTTTGGTATTTTTAGCTTCTATTAACAAATTCCATACTAGCCTTCCTCAATCTATTATTCCAACTACATGGCCAATGGGCTGGGGATGATGGGCCTTATAGTCAAACAGGGCACAAGGCTGAGGAAGGCTGTTCTATGCAGTCCTACAGGAAGCCAAACTGATAGATCAGAAGACAGTACCATGAAGTCAGTACCCCTTACTGCTCAAGTACTAAGCAAATGGAAAATAAGAAGCTGATCTGAGAGCCTTGAAAGTGGTAGAGTGTAATGTTTCTAAGAAGTCTTTCATAAGGGCAGTACAACTCAAGATTTTCATTAGTCACTGAAATTAAAAAATACAGACTATCTTCAGTTTGATGAGAAGATATGGGGAAACCATGGCCCTGCAAATGCTGACCCACTACAATTCCCATCAGCCTTATCCAGAATAGCTGGGGTGAGGAATGATGGGATTTGCAATACAATAACATCTGAAGGGATACATGTTATCCTACCCAGTTGTGGAGAATGCAAATGTTCAGACACCACAGAGACCAGAATTAAAATGAATGTCAATGAGAAATTGGAACACTGAAGTGTGAGCAATAAAACAACACTAGAGGCCATATTGATGTATGTCTTTTGATGGTGATCTGCATCCCCATGCAGTTGCATGCAACTGGAACTGGATCAGAAAATTATAGAACTACAAAAACAAAACAAAAAACCTATAAAGTAACTGGTTAGCTGCTTGCAGCATCAAAAAGAGCTTTAGATTATTTTGTCATCAGTGTAAGCTAAGAAAAAGCTGACAGTGTGAGGCTATTGTCAAAAAAGGCTTCACTAATGGAAGGAAGCCGCAAGTTAGAAGTAAAAGCACTCCATTTAGCACTGGGTAATTTTAGAGATTACCTTCTAGGAAATATAGCAAAAGCAAGATTAGAGGAATGTACTGCAGGGTTAGCAAAATGTAATATATACAACGGCTGATGGGGACAATAATACTCAATGTATAGAAAAGAAAGGAGGCAAGACAACATATTTCTTACATTTTTATATAGTCTTTTTTCTGTGCGCCCATGAAGTTCAAAAAGTGCACATGGGTAGTCCTCTTTTATCCTTACTGTCATTTTATCAGATTGGTTTGGTTAACAAATAGTGATTTCAAACAAGATCATCCCATGTTCAAAGATCTGAATCCAGAACTCCTCAATCTACATCCTTGCTCAAAAAGCCAGCTGGATCCACAAAAATCTGCCAACAAGGTTGGACAACAGCTCACCAGGATTAGGACAGGTAAACATCCAACAGGTTCCAGACACAGCACAATGGATTTTCACTGGGAGATCAGGAACTGCTTTCGATAAGGGAGAGCAAAACACTACCCAGGTTGATCACAATATCTACCCATAAGATTTCGAATAAAATCAACACCAGATTGGAATCCTGCTGTTGGACTGAGCAGAACTAAATGACCCCACTCTTGAGTAATCTTCTAGGGGAGTATAATGTACTCATAAATCCAGAATACTGGACTGTACCCACGTGTCCCATCCTACTGATTCAATACACTCTCCCCTGGCTGACACTGACTTTTCCACATCTCATTTATGACTAATCATTCTACATTCTGGGTAAAACACTTTTGCCCAAATGCACAAAGTATCCACTTGATGGAATATTCCAGGACAGTGGACAGTGGATCATAGTGAATCCCACCTAGGATTGATTTCATTTCTTGTATTCCAGTTGCCAGTTTGGCAAATTGAATATAGTCTGCATGCTGGTTCTGCAGGAAATAGCTTGACATAAGGAACAACAGGCTGCCTGTTCAGTTAAGATATTGCTTTACTCTTGGTATTTCTGGTGGATGAAAAACTTGACACTTGAGATAAGGTGCTATAACAGTTGATGACCAAATCAGCACGACCACTTAGCCCACAGAGCAGTGACACAGAAACAAAGAGAAGAGGCCAAAAAGCTTCGGTCCCAACAAAATAGATCACAGACCAAGTAACAGGCTTGGGCACTTATTTCAGACTGGGTGCTATTGGTCCAAGCCCTTCCTTACTTCCGGGCCCACCCTTTGACACCCACCCTCACGGGTAGGGACTGCCCCAACTTGTGAACCAAAACACAGTGGATCCAATTCACATGGAGGATTAACTTCAGGATGCTCTCATAATACACATAATTATTAGCAACTAACCATGGATGTACAACACACAAAGTCAGACAGAAACACTGTCAAAAGGTTAATAGTTTCCTGATCTCCTTACAAGGAAGACTGAACACATAGAACAAATGGGTCAACCCATATTGCATAGCACTGGTGTTCAAGCCTATAGCCACACACTGAGTTAACAGACTGGACAGATTTCCAGAGATGTTCCAGGCCCCTTTCTTTAATTTTTAGTTTTCAGGATGTGAAGGCATCTAGCGGGGAAGAAAAATGCAGGCAACAGTGAGCACCCAGTAAAGCAAAGTTGCACTCAGCTTTTAATATTTTAATCAGTGAATACAAGGCACTGGGATGACCAGCAAGTACAGCAGCTATGTTTTAAACTAATAAAAATGTGAAATTACTTAAATTATTTTAAACTTAGACTTTTTTTGGCCATTTCACATTTCTTTTCTATTGTTTCCATGCTGTACCTTTAGGTCAGCCTAACACCATAACATTCCTAGTTCAGGACCTGTTGATGACTCTTCTCCACCACATCACCAGTCATTTATTTTTGAAGCAGTAGCTAACAGAGGCAGGTGCACTTTTCTGGTATGGGGGCAGACATTTGTTGGCTCAGAAAGGCTTGACTTGCAGACAGAAAAGGGCATTCAAGCACCAATACAAAACTATGATGGACCTAAGCAGGCAAATTTCTTGCACTTCACTGGACTTTGAACCTAGCACTGACTCAACAGAGCTGCTCATTCTGGCCTCTGTCCAAGGCAAATGACAAGGCTCGTCCCTTCCGTCACAGAGTACTGTTTGTGTGTCATCAGTGTGACACAGAAGGGCAGGGACAAGGGAAACCTGTTCTTCTTTGGTATGACCAGATCACATATTTGCACTAACTCCCAACTAAAGAACTGGTCACCCAATTACACCCTTGGGTGTAAGGCACAGGGCACTTTCAGCATCCACGTTTACTCTTCTCTTTTCCTTCTGTTGCTTCACAGAGCAGCTGTTGCACTTCATGTCAGAGGCAGTCACATTTTATCAGTGACAGTAGGAAGAGGCAGCTTCTGGGCAGAAACGCACTGGAAAGAGGGTAGGAGGAAGAGTTGTTCATTGTCCCGTAACTTCATATTTGCCTGTTCCAAGCTCTCAGGCTGGCTTGCAGCCCAGCAGGCTTCAAACCCTATTATATTACTTCCAGGTCAGCAGTCTCAGAGGAATGCTCTGCACACAAACACACATATACAGAAGGAGGTCTGTCAACTTACCTGGTAATTCAGCCTCCCTTATACACGTAATCCCTCAAACTTTGAATGACACTAAGTGCTCTATAGTTGGCCCAGCCCTCCACTTCAACACAGAGAGGCAGGGGCATAATGGTACCCATACCTGGAATGAGCCCATCACCACTCTCCACATCCACACAAAGCTGTCAGTTTCAGAGCAACACTATGGGAAGTATAACTTAGAAGAATATGGAGCACACAGGTCTCATCATCCTTTTGGCAGGAGGACACAGCCAGGCAGGAGAAGCAAGATCTGGGTCAGCAGGGACATCAGGTAGGGAAGACAACACCCACTTTGACAAAGCAACAGCAAAAATGTCTGCTACCCCTTCTCTCCCCTGCCTTCATCATGCATGGAAGCAAAGGCAATCTACAAATCCTCACAGGACATTAATTCCAGGCCTGGCAGAGACAAAGAGAACAGTGGCTAAAGAGCAGGGTTGCCAAGATGCAGAGCACTCCTGGGCCTCGCACTGCGGGGCGGATGCTAAAGAGGACCAAGCTAAGGATGCAAAGTGGCCTTTCAGCCGTGCCTGTTTAGATACCCGGTGCCAAGGCAAGATCACAGGATCAAGTACTCACTTGGGCATCTTGGGCCAATACTAACTGCCTTCTATCTCAGTTTTCTCCAAGGCAGCCGGAAACAAGGGAAAGAAAGGAGCTTAACAGCTGGAGCCACGCTCATACAAAATAGCCCTGCTTTTCCTCAAGGAGTGTAACAACAGCAATGATGCCAGTGAACAAAGGTAAACACGTCAGTATTGGGATCCAGTTCCCAGCATCTGCCAAGGCCATCAACCAGGGTGGGGCAGTGATGACACCTTCAGGCATCCGGGACCCAAATGGACATCAAGGGAGCTCAGCAAAGAGCATACTATAAGCCTCTGATCTCACCTAACAGCATCCTAGTCATGCAGACGCTGACATTATAACAAAAGCCCACACAAAGCTAGGGAGAAATTGGAGTTACCGGAGCTGCAGCAGGGAGGGCAGCACGCACCCCTCCCAGGCTACCACGGAGGACCACCGCCATCTCCTCACACTCCATGTTGGCCAAACCACAAGGCAGCTTGTAGCCCTTCCCCTCTAATCCTAATTCTACCAGCCTGGAAAAACCAGGCACCTGCTCAGTTAAAGAGATGAGGACAGGCTCAGGAGAGGAGCAAAGGTGCAAACTGGACCCACCGGATGGCTCTGCCAGCCCCACCCGGGCTATCTGGCCAAGGAGGCGGGGACTGAGCCAAGCCCATTGTTAGCACTATAAGGGGGAGATGCAGGCAGGAGGGTTGCCAAGGCAGCCCACCCCCCTCCCCCTCCCCCTCCCCCTCCCCCTCCTCCATCCTTCACCGGGTACTAGCAGGTAGGGCATCCCTGGTAGGCTGGCATGTTATACTCGCCCTCCCCAGAGAGAACGAGCAAAGCCGGCGGGGGAGGCGTTCGGAAGGGAGAATGCGGCTCCCAAGCAAAACCCGGGAGCCTTTAAGCCGCCTGAGACGGAACGATCGGGTCTCAACAGCGCCCCAGAGGTGGGGGGAAACCACTGTCTCGCCTCGTTTCCTCACAGCCTCAGAGGCTCCCGCTCCTCCTCTAACAGAGATCAGGAAGGAAGGGAAATAAAAGGATCCGCTGCCAACACAATACCAGCTCTTTCCTTCCCCAGCTCCGAGCCGCCGCCGCCGCCCCCGCCCGCCCGCCCGCCCACCGCCCGGCTCCAGCCGTACCTGCACCCCCATAGCCCTTGGCGAGCACCCAGGCCAGGCTAGCAGCGCTGCGCGCCCGAGAGAAATCGTACTGATCCAAAGGCTTGATCTCGGGCACCAGGAAGCTCTTCCTCATGGCCGCGGCTGCAGCGGGAGCAGCGGCCACCATGGCCCTGCCGCCGGGCTCTGGAACTGGGCTCGGCCTACTCTGGCGGCGGCAGAAGCGGCGGCTCGCGAAAACAGGCTCGTGGCGGCGGCCCCAGCGGAGCGCATCCCCGTCCGGCTTCCCCTTCCCTCCAGCTCCAGGTGCGAGCGCCGCCCCGCCGCCCTCGGCTTCCAGCCCCCCAGCCCCACGTGATGCTAGCCGTCAATCAGCGCGGGGGTGGGACTTGAGGACAGGTAATTGCCCCGAGTCGGGGCGGAGAGAGGCGGCGGTCGCGGTGGAGTGCAAGAGGGGTGGGTGGGAGCGAGCGAGCGAGCCGCAGCCTGGGGTGGGTGGGGCGCGTGCGCGCCTTGCAACAATCCAGACAGCCACCAGGTTGGCGAGGGGGAGACGGGGGGGCCTTCCACAGCAGCACACGCGGCGGCGAGGGGCCGGGGGCAGGCTGGGATGTTCTCTCCTGCCGCCCCCCCCCCGGTCGCCTCTCTTGTGTTCCTCATTGTATAGTCTGGAAGCGAGCGCTCCGGCACGGTTTTCCGGAAGGAGAGAAAGGCAGGCAGGCAGGCAGGCAGGCAGGCAGGCAGGCAGGCACACAAAGGAGCCGCAGCTCGGGCTGGAGCCGCCGTGCGCACGCTCGGCCTTTCCCAGGCACACACCTCCACCATGTTGGGGGGATAAGGTGGCCCTCTTGCGTGACCCCCAGGACTGCCCACCTTGTCTTACTGTTCCCGCTTCCCCAGTACTGGGGTGCAAGCCCCGGCGTCTTTTCTGTCCTCTCCCCAGCTTTTGAAGTGGAAGCTTTTTGGCAACAAAGGCATAGTTGTGAGTGTCTCGCCAGCCTCCATGGGCGCGCACACACACCCCGGCAAGAGTATGGTGACGGTAGGAAGGGGGCCGTGGAAGTGCTCCGGGGTTTCCTCGTTATGAAGGAGAGGCTAAAGGCTTTTAACGGGGGGAAAGAGCAGGAAAGAAGTACAGCTTAAGGAGAACACAACTGAAAGGTCTATAGAATTAGTTGTTGACTGCCATCCAGTCGACTTCGACTTAATGGCGCCCCAAGGATGAGAGACCTCCAGGGGCCTTTCCACACTACACAGTTATAGTGCTATTATTCCACTGCCAACATTCTGTGGGATCCTGGGGTTTGCAGTTCAGTATCATCAACTACCCAGCTCAGGTCTTGCAGATTCAGGGACCTGTCTTCCTTGATTGCATCTGTAATGCAGTCTTCTCCTTCTCCTACTGCCTTCTACCGTACCCAGTGTTACTGTCTTTTCTAGTGAGTTACATCTTCTCATGATATGGCCAAAATGGGACAGCCTCAGTTAACTCATGGGGTGAAAAAAGTAATTTCTTCTCCCATAGCACTAGAAATGGGGTGCACTGAAGTGATTGATTGGCAGTAGATTCAGATCAGATAAAGCAGGAAGGATGTGTGGAAAGGTGGGTTGTGGGGAAAGTTGACAGGGAGGAAAAGAATCAAAGCAAATCAAGCGTAGACTCTCTCTAGAAGCCAAAATAATGCTGCCTTACTTTGGATATAACAGGAGACAACATGGCTAATTGGAAAAGACTATAATGTTCAGTAAAGTGGAAGGTAGTGAGCAGAGAGAAAGACCACAACACAATAAAAAAAGCCACAGCCCTGAGCTTGAAAGAGCTTAGCAGGACTTTTAATAACAACAGTGTCTTGGAAGTCTGTCACTGACTCACAGCATCACCATAACTCAAAGACAACTCGTTAGTAATTGACAACAAATGGCAAATAGGGGATTCAGCGCCCAGAGGTGTAGTGGTGACTGAGGCTTAGGTTGCAACTGGATAATGTGGTGTCAGAAGCCATTCTGAATCCTGCTGGTTTTTTACCCGGTTGAGTAGGATTGAAGATGCACTATGTAAAAAATGAGGAGCAGAGACTTCCATTCTGCTTCTCCTTTTCCTTCTGATTCTGCTACCCCCAGCCAGAAGATGCTTCATTTTTCTTCTCGTCTGCAGTTGTCTCATTTGCGGGGGGGGGGGTGTATATCCTTTTACTTTGTTCTACTCACACTTGTTGCATTTACTGTTGGCTAGCCCGTCCCATGTATTTTATAAGGATTTTGTGGCAAACACTTCTACATCAGCATTTGCCAGTGTCACATGTGGTTGGGCACTTACAGTGGCATAAAAAGGGAACTAGGCAAATTCATGGAGGAAGATAGCTCTCTCAACAGCTATGATAGTTCAGTGGAGCCTCCATGTTCAAAAACTATACATCTCTGAACATCAGTTGCCTTAGGGAAGCCAAAGAAGAAAAGAAAACTGTTACTTTACTTGACCCGCTCGAGGGCCTGCTGGAAGCTTTTGGCTACCCACTTTTGGAAGCATGTTTGGATGGCTGGACTCTTGTTCTTAACAGCCAAATAAACTGGGATTTACAAAATTATGCATATTGTGTTACCACCACAGAAGTGGACATTTTCTGTCCCAGTTTTTGGTCTTTGGGGAGGGAATACTAGGCAAGACACACAAGCAGTTCTTTAATGCAGTATATCCCTGCAAATGTTGACAGACTACAATTCCTGTCACCCTTCACCATCTGCTATGGTGGCTGAAAATAACGGGAACTCAGGGTCCAACAATACATGGGGTGCAACAGTTTCCCTGTTACTTGTTTATCAGGTTCCCTTCAACAAAAACTTTTTAACTGTAGGAATCAGAATAGGCACATGCCAAAAGCACTATAGGAACTGCCAATGCAATGGATGTTTTGCCCTTAACCAGTGTCCGAATTGATGAGGGTCTTCTTTATTTTGAAGAAGGTGTCTTTCTGCTTGGGTCCTTATGGTGGTTAATAAGCAGGTCCTTTTCCAGGGCAGCCCCAGTGGTTTGGAATGTCCTCCCATTAGACATTTGTATGGCACTCGCTGGCTTTCTTTTTGTTTTTGTTATTTGAAGGGAGTTTTTTTAAAAAGCCCTTGAGTTGGCTCTGATTTGTATTTTTGAATCTCTCTCTCTCTCTGGAAGTTTTTGTGGTCCAATAACTTTTAAATAATATACATGTTTACATGGTATTGCTGGGAGATCAGAAATAACAGCTGAATCAAGAAAAGACAACCACAATTACTTTTTGGAGTTCAGCTTGGCATTCAGGAGAGATGAAAGCATAAAGCTTTTTCAGCCTGCTCTTACATTTATTCAAAAGCCAATCCTACTGTATCCAACCATCATTCTCCCAAAAGAGAATGCTGAGATTATGGCCGAAATCTCACCCTATTGCCATAAGTGATTCATATTACTTTAAAAAGATATCAGAAGGCTGCTTTGCATACTGTATCATATGGTTCTATGTGGGAGATAACATGCGCATTGGACGTTATAGGCATGTTTTTGCCATGTACCTGAGATGTTTTAGTTCCCTACTAGTACATGCCAGTCTGGTCTGTGTGCAATAAAATGTACATGAATGGTCTACACACAGATTTCTCTTTATCCTCTGTACAAAAGATGCTTTCCATGTAGGTGCAACATACTACAAATTATAAAATAGCTCTTTAAAAAATCATAGGATAGAGGGCTTTGAATTTACCACATCTGTCATCAGTGCCAGTGCCCAAACCCTAGGTAGCAGTTTGTAACTTTAAGTCTGAGCAAAGTAGACCTTCCAACATTTTACAGATGAAAACTGGGGTACATGCAGCAGAGACACATCAGAGTAGAGTCTAAAAGATAAGGCCAGGCAAGCAGAAATCAAAAAATATTAATGAAGAACACACAAAACTGCAATTTTAAATAGAAAACGCCTAGAATTTATGTACTAAATTTGGAAACACAAAACTCCATCCTTTCTTCTCTTCTTCCTGCTGGGTTAGCTGTGTGCAGCAACTGAAGTAAGCCAAAGATGAAGGCTGAAAGTGGGAGGAAAGAGAAACCAGGACATTTTAAAAGCAGCTGAGAAAGTGGGACAGTAGATGATTAAACTGGATGGTAAGAAATAGCCACTCCTCATCTTAAGACATCTGAAACTAAGATGAAGGGATTGCAAGCAGATCTCTGTGTGGGGGTTAAACAGATCTCAACTGCTCAAAACATTGGTCAGTAGATGCCTTAAGGTATAGAGTGAAATTTCAAGTGTTGTTAAAACTTTTTAATAATGGGCAACTGCTCAGATTAGTAGAATGGGCAAAACCTTTTGCAACTAGCAAATGGCAGAAATTGCTGGTAAATGGCAGAAATTAGATGTTTGAGTCATATTTCTTTGAACGTTTCAGGGATGGCCTGCTTGTGTGTACATGTAGATGGATTTTATATATGTTTTTTAATTAATTATATTGCTCCACATCACACATCTATGTAAACACACACACACACCCATGTCACTCCTCCTTTCTCCCCATTGCCTTGCCTGGAGCTCTGTACGGCCTGGCAACATACCCTGCTCACCACAGGATAAAGATCCTTCTCAGCTGCTAAAAGATTAAAATGCTTTTTCAATGAGGAACATATTTTGAAACCTCCTGTATTTCCACCGGGTGGTATTTGCTTCTTGATTGCATCTGGGGGCGTGTTTGCCAGATACCTTCATTTTATAGGACATTCCAGATGTCAAAATCCTAAAGTGCCAAAGCACAATTCACTCAACACAGGGGTCCTAGGGAACAGAAAGTTCTGTTTATTAGCATGGAAATCACATCACATATAATCAACTCTGTGAAGATGCACAAAACAAACACCTAAAACCAGCTCCACAATGCCTTTTATCCTCCTCTGAATTTATCTAGTCCTCATCCTTGCTCCTGAACATATATACATAATCTTACCCTATAAATAAAATTAACCATGAAGAGATGACTGGAGTTTGGGAAACTCCTACAAGCAAGCTTTATTTTAAGTCATTGTGTATTAGAATTAAGGGCAATTGGTTCTTGCCATCTAACTAATTTATAATCTAGCCCTACACAGAATTACTTGGAAATAAGTCCCATTGATTGAGCTTAAGCAGTTGGCTGGTAGACCACATGGATAAACCTGTTGAACCAACAATTTTTAATTGTAATTAGTCAAACACATTTTGGGCTTATCCAGACTGAATGAAAAGTTCCAGATTTTGTTACTTTTTTAAAAAAAGTTTTATTGTTGTTACTGTTTGCCTTCAAATCATTTCCTAAGGGAACCCCTTCAACAAGGTTTCCTTGGCAAGAGAGGTTGCCTTTGCTTTCTTCTGACGCTGAGAAAATGTGACTTGCCCAAGGTCACCCAGTGGGTTTCCATGGCCCAGTGAGGGTTTGAATCCTGCTCTACAGAGTCATGGGAGCCAGTGTGGTATAGTGGTTGAGCTTTGGACTACATCCCTAGATACTAGGGTTCGATTCCTTGCTCAGCCACAGAAACCCACTGGGTGACCGTGGGTACATCATACACTCTCAGCTCCAGAAAACCCCTTGATAAGGTTGCCATAAGTTGAAGGCACACAACAACAACTGTAGAGTCATAGTCCAGTGTTCAAACTACTACATTGTGCTGGCTCCCTCTAATTTTATACTGGGTTGAAATAAACTGACTTAGTGAAGTGGTGTAAAAAAGTTTCTGATCATACTGAGTGCTGACAGACAATATTCTGGGATAAACCAAACATGCATGGGTCTGCAAAATAAAATTGGAAAGAACAGGAACAAAATCTGGGACTTTCTGATGTTTTTGAACCAGTGAGGCTGTGCCTATATGTTGTCTTTTTGTTCTTCAGTAGAACCCCAGTGCTGTAGACAATATTGTAATAGATAAAACAACAAGTCAACTATAAACCAATTAACATTAAAACAGAATGAATACAGATAACAAAAAAATATAGTAGTCATTTATCTATTGTGAGTACCTGACAAGTACCTGATTAATAAATTTAATAATGTCTGTCTTTGAAAAATGCATTTAAACAGGAGTCTGTGGGGAACCTTCACCCCTCCAGATGTTGATACGCTACGATTCATGCAATGCCTCTCTGTCGGCCAGGCTTGCTAGGGCTGATGAGAATTGAAGTTCCAATTGGAAACTGAAGGATTATGGGTTCCAAAACTTTTATGTAGAGATACAAGACTAATTGGGTCTCACGTTGGAAATAATTTTCTATCCTGATCATCCCTATCAAGATGCTTTTCATACTTAACCATTACACCTAAAATGGAGCCCCTAAAAAACCAAAATTTGCAAGGAAGTTCATAGAAGCAGAAGCAGTCTTTCAACTATACAGATCTCAAATCACCTAGCATTTAAAAATCATTACTAGCAGTACCTTCTGAACATAGATACAAAGTGGGAGCCAATTTAGGTTGTGCAGTACCAAGACTGATATTGATAGAAGTACAATCACAAAAACAGATTTGTGCCAGGAGTCAAGTTGCCAGTGGAGATTTCCAGACACTGTTCAAAAGCAGCCTAGATAGGGCATATTGCAGTTATGTCCAAGACATATAGAGTTGCAGAAAGATCTCCTTTCACAGATGTCCTCATATTCGAACAGGAGCATTCACTATGTGAGAACCTACTATTCAAGGGAAAGTGTGGTCTTTTCAAAACAGGCTGAATCCTTTTCCTGAATTAGCCATTTATCCAGTCAAAAGGTCCTTCAGCTTGTTGACCAGTCCCTCAGTGATCCCTGACAATGTTACCTGCTTTCTATGAAGAACAACTATCCTAAACATAAAAGGAGGTCATTGTTTGTTTTTTAAATTTAATTTCCCAAGCGCTTAAAATGCATGGGGAATCCTTTGGTCATGTTTTGGGATTCCGCTCCCCTCCCCCAAGAAGCATGGCCAATGGTAAGAGCTTATGGCACTTACAGGCCATTTCTGCACTACGCTGTTATAGTGCTGTTATTCCACTTTCAACATCCTGTGGAATTCTGGAGTTTGTAGTTTACTGAGGCCAAAGAACTCTCTGACTGAGAATTCTAAATGTCCCTCTCTAGACTGCAAACCCCAGGATTCCATAGGATGTTGAAAGTGGAATAATAGCACTATAACAGTCTAGTGCAGAAATAATCATAGTCTGAAACAGTTACAGGGCCAAATATTCACCAGCTCTGATCTAATATGAGCACTGCTAAAGGTTAAGGTCTAAGTCTAATTGTTAACTGCAGCTACCATATCAAGAAAAGTTGCAGGCTTGTTGACTTATCAGGTTTCTATTGATTCAGTGTGCCTACCCTGGTTAAAACTAAAGAGTGGATTGAGGCCTAATCTCAAATCTTCTGCACTGTCTCCTTACCCCACCTGTTTTCCATTCTCTTGTCATACCAGCACTAAGGGGTCTTTAGTTTGCCCTGTTGATTCTGTCTCCAGTCATTTCCACTGAGTAATTCCACGTTGTGATAATGTGAAAGAGGAGGAAAGTGGTATACTTATATCAGTTTGAAAAGTCTAATTCAGGCAAGATGCAGAAACACAGCCAGTGTGGATCAGTCAACTAACTTGCCTCAACTAGTTAGAATCTGTTGTGTTTTTTCAAGGACTAAGAGGATTGTGGTTTTCCTTTGTTCCTAGAGCCCCTGTGTAAATCTGAGTTCATCACCTTTTCAAGGCCTGAATCTGTACACTAACTTGAGCTTACTTCAGTGAATTCCGACACTACACTTGTTTTATTCTCCATCTTGAAGACATCTGCACTAAAGTCCTCTGTCCCCCTTGGCAACAGTTTCCATTTCCTCACTAGCTGAATCAGAGAAGCAGAGGATTTTTTTGTTTTCTTCATTTTTCAGGGCAAAGTCTGACATTGCTGCTGTGATGGAAGGCATTGCAAAGCTCCTGCCATTTAATCATTAATAGATATACAGTAAGCTAGCCAAAGCACACTCTGAAATACTCAGTGCTCTTCAGAGTAGCTGAAGTGGACCTCTGGAGTTCCTCTCACAGATGCAATTAGTGACACTTTACAACATGACACCAACCTTTGTGGAACAGAGGATATATTTCAAAAACGCTATTGTAGAGCTGAGGAAAGGTACAGAAGGAGGCAGCCAAAATTGTCAAGAGGGCTGGAGCAGTTCCTCGATGTGGAAAAGCTACGTATGGGGCTTGTTTAGCTCCCTTTGACTGAAAGAGGAGTAAAGGGGAGACATGATAGGGTTGGCATGCCACAGATAAAGCTAAAATTAGAACCCAGAGTCCAGTTTAGCTGAATGGTGGGAGATTTAGAATGGGTGAAAAAAGAGTACTTCTTCACAGCACATAGCTAACGTGAAATTGACTACTGTGAGATGTAGTGAAGGTCACCAAGTTAGACAGATTTAAAGAGGGTTTAGACAAATTGGATGGAGAATGAGGCTATTACAGGTGCCAGTCCTGATGGCTATAAAGTTGGCCCTCCGTAGTCACAGATTCTACATCCGCATATTCAACCAACCATAGCTTGAAAATATTAAAAAGAAAAATCCAAAAAGCAAACTTTGATTTTGCCATTTTGCTAGGCCATTTTACATAATGGGACTTGAGCATCCACAAATTTTGTATCCATGCAGGGTCTTAGAACCAAACCCTAGCGGATACCAAGGGCCCACCGTATATCACCTCTGGTACCAGAGACAGCATATGTCCAAATACAGTGCCTGTTGCTGAGTAGCAGGAGAGGGTGGGCCAGTATGATGTAGTAGTTGGACAACCAGACTACAACTCTGAGACCAGGGCTCGAATCCCTGTGCAGACATGGAAACCCACTGGGTGACCTTGGGCAGGTTACACTCTTTCAGTCTCGGAGGAAGGCAAAAACAAACTTCCACAGAATAAATCTTGCCAAGAAAACCCCATGATAGGGTTGCCATAAGTCAGAAATGACTTGATGGCACACAACAACAACAACAACAACAGGTGCAAAAAGATACTCTGACATTGATGTCCTACTTGTGGGCTTCTCACAGACATCTGGTTGGCCAAAGTGCTCTTCCAAAGGATCGTGATATCCTCTTGAATAATGTGAGACCAAATGAAGGAATCTGGTTATGTAGGTAGGACTAATTCAATCTTGTGTTGATCCAACAATTACAAACCTGGCCATGATAAAAGAACACTAGAAAAGAGTTAATTTGAGGTAGACAGCTCTGATTTTCTCACATAGGAGAGGTGCTGGGAGGATCAGTTTTGTAAATGAGAGAGGGAGAAGACTGCCCCCTATTGAGGGTGCTACCTTGCAGACTTCACACATTCCTCCTCCTCATTTATGCCAGCTCAGACATGAAGCTGTTTATCCCGAGATCTGCTATGAAACTGGCTTGTGGAAGACTGCCAACCATTTGCAGAGGCAAGTACAACATGCCAAGGTATGTCTGTGTCAAATTATCATGTTCTGCCATTTGTTATAGCTGAACATCCATACTGTTACACATTAAAGAAGGGAAAGAATGCTGTTTAGATTGGGGTTGATAAAACAGAGGAAGCAAGGGAAATATTTTTTCCAGTAATTACCAATCCTGTTCCAGACTTTTTTAATGACAGATGTATCTGCCCTATCAGTTTATCTTCATTTCAGTAGTTTAGGTACCACTAAAATTACTTTTGCCATGGTGTTATCCACATCAACCTTGTGATAGTTATTCCTCTAAGGGGTCTGCCCTGCATTAATGTGATCATTAATATTTTCCAGCACTAACTTTGTCTTGTATTAATTTCCCATTTTGCAGTGAGGGCAGCAGAAGGAACTAGTTTATAATGACATCCTATGGATGGTTGCTCAAAAAGAGGTCCCATTGTGTTAAATGGGGTGTATTCTCATATAAATGTGTGTTGGACTTTAGCCTTAACAACATTTTTGTTCTTCTAGGCACAGAGTAGAAGTTGTTTAGTGCCTTCTAACTTGTAAGAATGAAGGCACATTATAACAGCATACCCTTCAACTGTTACAACTTGGCAGAGACGAGTTAGTCCTCTGATCCGTGGGTCTTCACTTGTCATCCACATGCAGAGACAGTCAATTATTGGCTCAGCATGATAATGTCGTAATGGTGACAGTCCACTCTCAATTGGAAGGCAGTTCTAACAATTACAACTTCCAACTGTTCTGATTTCCCAGGAACAGTCCTGATTAATATTCTGCAGCCCCACCTTTCAAGCTGCTTTTAAAATAGCCCAGTTTCTGTCTCCTTCTCCCGCTTTCCCCTTTATCCTCAGCCTACTTCAGTTGTTGCAAACTGAGTTCAAAGCGCAAAAGTACTTTGCACTCAATTCATTCAGCAAGGGAGAGAGGAAGAAGAAGAGTCTTGCTCTCTCAGTTGACTCAGGCAAAGCAAACTGCTGCAACATCTCCTAGCTTGTCTGTTCTTCCTTATTCACTCTTGCCATCTTGACCACACTGATGTTGGTCAGCCACGTATGTTTTAATCTATGAAATATGGGAGGGTATGTCCTTGCACTGAAACACACAGGCAGCTTTGCCAGGCTGTCCTCAGACCACCAGCCCAAGTGGCACAGCTAGCAATGAATGTCATAAAGCCAGTCCCAGGTGTCTATACTCGGCAAGTAGTTTAGAGCTGCCACCATTTGGGACCATACATACAAAGGGTTGAGAATTCATTTCACAGAACACAGTTCCCTGGGTAGGATCCCTATAGAAGCCACACACAGCTGTCCTGGGTGAAGGGTTAAAGACCTGCCCAGTGAATGAAAGCCTTTTGTCTATCAGCTCAGAAGGAACATAACAAAAGGGGCTCAGGTGCAGAACAATGACAGCTATGCTGACTGGGGTGATGGGAACTGTAGTCTAATGTAGCCAAGGCTGTCATGGTGGAGAAGGCTACACATTTCCCACATTTTGTTTTACTTATTTAAATAGCAAATGGGAGACTTGAATATATTTTCACCACCTTGCAAAACTTCACTCTCAGCTAAGGGACCAGGGAGGAGCTTTAGCAATGAAACTGGCCAAAAGCACTTAGAGGAAGAGAGGCTTTGCGGGGTGAGGAGGTGTTCTTCAACTAGGAAGAGATCAAGAGACTGCCTGGGATTGAATTTTATATTTATCAACTTAGGTGTAGCACATCTAGAAATTGTGAGAGTTCAGAATCTCTGGAACAAATTAGTGAAATTTATATCTGTTTAATGCTGGACTGGATATGGATTGCCTAATTAGTTATCAATGTCTAATTAATGTAATGTAATTAATGTAAATCTTTGGTGTCCACATACAGGTAGGTCTGTCTCTAAGATCACTGGGTTATGGTTACCAATATCTAAATCTCTGACACTAATTACATTTCCTATCTGGATATCTTGTCTGCTCTAGACAGTTTCCCTAGGTAATCATCCTTCTCTTGTGTAAATGTGGATCTCCCACAAGCAACTGTAGCAGGAAGATGAGTAACCAGAAATATATCAAATATTTTGTCTCCCCTTCTGGGTGTGACCTAGGAGTTTGCTGATGGGTTATAAAAAAGTAGTAAAGAAGTACAGTTTATTTCAGTTTCATTTATATCTCACTACTCTTCCCACTGCAAACTGGGACTCAAGACAGCTTAATATTTAAAACAAATGCAGCATAGATGAAAATATACAAAAGACTGTCATTAAAATGTAATTCAGCTATGAGTAAAACCAAACGAATTAAGATGTCTGTTTAAAAGGCAAAAGAAAAATATTTTTAAAAACAGTATGGCACATTGTTAAAAGCTTGTTCTTTACCAACAGCCAGTTCCCAATAGCCTGTCAGAATAGAAAAGTTTTTTCGTGATAACGGAGGCAAAGCCAAGACTTGGCCTTTAGAAGAGCAGGCAGTTTAGCTTCCTACTATGATGACTTATTTTGGACTCTGTATTTTAAGATGTTGGACTCCTAACAAATGTCATTATAATACAGTTACTAATAACATTAGGTGTTGTTCCTTATTATGCTTCCTTTTTCATTCTGAGACCCATACATGAAGAGAGTGCTTTGCATAGGTGTCCTATCTCCGAATGCATATCTGAGCACTCCTCTGCCTGGGACCTTTGCCCCCAGGCATCAACATGCAACAGTGACCCATATTCCAATCACTGAGTGCCACGACAGAGTCCCCACTCCACTAGGCAAAGGAAGAGGACAACAGTTGCTGGTAAGTATAACTGCTGTAAGATTATCTCCCATGTCTACCCATCCTAGCTGCTTTTGCTATATGTGAATGCTGTGACTTGTCTGGGCTGTATTATTGCTCTTAACACTTTTCCCCAATAGCAGGTAGCAATGTCTCCTATGCACAGGAAAGCTCTCTGTCGGCAAATGCCTGATAATCCTCTCCAGCTTTTTATGTGCAGGATTCCACCCTGGAAGCAGGGAGCAGAACAACCTGTCAGCACAGAGGTGGAGTCCCACTGCCACCTCCTGTGTGCTCCAGCTGCTGGGCGTATTTCTTGTAACTTTCTCTCTATAGGCTCCATTTTCACCATACATACACTCTGCTCCAGGTAGGCCAGAAGTAGCACCCTTGAGGCTAATTGTAGCTTCTAAACCCACTATGAATCCGAAGCCTCTTCTTACCCAGCAAACATTTGTACTTCACTGTGATGGACATCACTGTCTCTTTTAAATAAAGCTTTGACTTAATGAAGTGTTGGCATTTGTAACTTGCTTATACCTCATTTAAACATATGATTTGGGCATATCCTGTTGTAGCTTATGAGATTGGCACTGATTGGCACAATCTTTGAAATTTGCAGATGTGCTTTTAAATTATTAACTCACTTCTTTGTAATTAACTAATGCTCAGCTGAAGCCCCTTGGTGGCTAAAAGGCATACCTCACAACAATGGAAGAGAAAAAGGCTCATCTCCTATTATTAAATGGATTCAAGGGTCTTACAGTTGTTTTAGTGTTTGAATATATGGCAAACACATGAATTTCACATGGATATCAATCTGGATATTTGGTCATCCTTCACTGCGGTGTATGCATTTTTTTTAAAAAAAGTTAGTTATTGGGGAAAGATAGAATATAAATAAAATATCATCATTATCATCAAGTTTCTCCCCTACTGAATTTCTTGTCATATTTTTTTCTTTTTCTTCTTCCCCATCTTTATTGATTCTTGTTTATATGATTTAGGACAGTAAAAATGAATGCAGAGAGAGAGAAAGAGAGAGAGAGAGAGAGATTAAGGCAGACTTAAGTTTAGATATCTAAACTCTTGTCCTGTCAATGAATTGGAAGTGTGATCCTATTACAGCTTGGATTTTGTAGAACAGACGTAAAAGTCGGAGTATGAAGGAGGCAGTAGCATGACATGAAGCTTTCTCAAAATGTATGAGATAGATGGTAGCCTTCCTGGGAGAGGTGTTCCTGTTCTCAAAGGCTGGATCCTCCAGTGATGTGAACTAGGGAGTGCCTCTGTAAGAACAACATTCCCATGGGAGCTGAAACTGTCTGGTCTCAAGGTAACCAGTGAAAAGGTCCTCACTCAGTTTCACCTTAGGTGCAAGTTCAGGCCAGGTTTAAAGATCAATGTGAAAGGTGGTGGTGGTGGGCAGCCATGGGAAACTCAGGGCAGGGCTTAGGAGGCAAAAGTCCAGGGTTCCACTCAGCAGAAAGAGCAAGAAGCCCCTGAAACAAAGCAAACCTGGGGCTTCTTCACACTTTCCCTAAATACTAGCATGTAGTAACTAATATTACACACAAACACATAGGCACAGGGTAAGAGTTCAGAGCACTTTGGAAACATTATCTCAATAATCCTTCCAAAGCCCTATAAAGCAGGCTGCTATTACTGCCCTGCTATTACAAGTGGCTTGCCAAGGCCACCTAAAGATTTGTGTCTGGGTTGAGATTTGAAAGGAGCCCACTTCAGCTCCCATAAACATCTCTCTTTCTGCACTGAGCCCTGATAATTTGATCACAGCATGGTACAGTATGGGAAGAAAATTAATATTTTCCTAGAATTGTGGTTTGCTTGCTGGGAAAATACTATACTGTATATGTTATCCTGCACCTTTGGCAGAACTTTCTTATTTAGGGAAGGGTAGATCCTCTACAACAAAAATGCAGTATCTGATATCTATGGATCTTCAAACTGATTAATGTGGGTGGCCTTACAGGGCAATTGTGTGTGTGTGTGTGTGTGTGTGTACACATGCCTTCAGGCAGCCTGTTGACTTACTGCAAGCCCATAGGATTTTCTTAGGCAAGGAGTATTCAGAAGTGGTTTTGCCAGTTCCGTCCTCTGAAACATAGCCTACAGCACCTGGTATTCGTTGGTGGTCTCCCATCCAACTACTAACCAGGACTGACTCTACTTAGCTTCCAAGACCTGACTAAGAAAGAATCTACTATTGTTGGTCAAGACAAGTAAACTCAAGCTAATACATTTATTCAAGTCTCCAGAGCTACCTGGGATTAAAGAGGTGGGGAGGGGAATCATAGTGGTATCATATTTCTGAATCAGACTAAAATTCTGTGCTTGTCTACCTGTTTATGCAACTTGCAAATACAGTTTACATAATACAGATGCTTGCTCTGTGGTTTATCTACTTTTAAGGCTTTAGATTAAGGACTTGTTTTGCTAGCTGAAGGAGTATGAGTGGCTAACTCAGGGATTTTCTGCACTACACTGTTATAGTGCTACTGTTCCACTTTCAACATCTTGTGGAATTCTGGGGTTTATAGTTTACTCTCTGGCTGAGAATTCTAAATGCTCCTCCTCTTCAACTTCCAATCCCAGAATTCCATAGGATGTTGAAAGTGGAATAATAGCACTATAACAGTGTAGTGCAGAAAGGCCCTCAGTTTGCAAATGAGCTGATACTTTAGACAAGACAAGATAGCTATTAGAACAAAAGTCAGGTCTCCTGTATAGATAGGATGGTGGTGATGACAGTGGCTGTATGGCAAATCAACCATCTATCTAGTTGGGCTTTCTGGTCTAGGCAGAGACAGATGGTGAATTGCAATCAGACACATTTTTTAGTCTGCATCCAGGAATGGTACAGAGGAAGCACTTTGCAAGCTGAGCCATTCCTAGCAGTCTTATAAAAAGGGAAGATCTAGTCCTCAAATAATGGTGGACAATATGAGACCTGTGGGGCACCTGCACCCCTAATCTTTATTGTAATCCCCTTTCTCACCACTGTTATTAACACAGTTGCCATAATTTTTTCATCAAGAATTGACAAAAAATACATTTTACTTAAGAAAGGTACATACGTAGAATTTGCTTGATTTAAGGCAGAATTGTTCTCCCAGAAGTATGATTTTAGTTTTTGAAAAGACACTCCCTGCATGGCAACTCCCAGAGGGGAGTTGTAGTACCCAATACCTGGGAAGTTTTTTAAACCTGCATTAGAACCATAGAATTGACATGTGCACAGAAATATATAACAGATTTAATTTGAATTTGAGAGTTGCCTTTTAAAATTTAACTCATTTTCCTCACTTCTACCTTCTATCAGACCAAAAATCAGTTTGAACCCTTCCCAATGAACTGTATGAAAAACAGAGCCAGAGCTGCACCTATTGTTTCCATTGTCTTTTTATTTCTACTTGGTCATGTAATGTGCTCTGCTGCTGATCATACAGCAGCCCCAGTCTTGGTTTATTTTCCTTTGACTTCTTGGATCTTGTAGAAGAGGTCTCTTGTTCATCCTTTTTGTTGTCATTTTCTGTTCCACAGCATTGATTAATATAGCAGTTCTCCTTGTTCTTGCACACAAGTCGTTGAAAAGTTGCATTCAAGGTTCTGACTCTATTTCCTTCACCTTCTACTTTGGCTTCTCCTCTGTCCTTAACTGCTTGAAGAGTTTCATCTGTCATCAACAGAGGCTTCTCTTTCTTTTTGGCTACAGGCAGTGTCATTTTGCATTCCTACCTGACAATGTCCCTGGCTTCAGACAAGAGTTCTTCTGGCTCCCCATCAATTAGGCTTAATAGTGCAAATCTATTTTTCACATTATCTTTAAATACTATGGAGATGTTCTTCAGTTTCAACATTTCCCAGATGAAAACTTGGATACATGTGGTCCAGAAATATCAGAGTGTGGTCAAGATGGCTGAAGTTATTAATAAAGAAGAACACACAAGAAGTGAGAGGCTGCTGAATTTGCATTTTGCCTGAGCTTTGTTGAAATGGTTCCTTCTCTGCCCTGCCTTCTCCTATCTGCGCTGAGTTAAGTGAGTGTGAACTACTTTTGCACTTCAAACTCTGTTTCAACAATCAAAATAAACTGAGGACAAAGAGGGAAAGCAGGAGGAGGAGAGAGAACCTGGGATATTTTTGAAACAGCTTTAAAAGTGGAATGACAATGGATTAATCAGGGCTAGCCCTGTCAAATCGGGACATTCAGAGAGTATGGAACCAGTTGAGGCTGTGTTTCTGATGCCTAGAAAGGGAGTGAATGGAAGGTCCACCAAGGTGAGAGCTTGGAAACTTTCCTGTAGATCAGTGGTTCTCAACCTGTGGGTCCCCAGATGTTTGTGGACTTCAGCTCCCAGAAGCCCTGAGCATTGATCATAGTAGCTGGGGCTTCTGGGAGCAGAAGTCCACGAACATCTGGGGACCCACAGGTTGGGAACCACTGCTGTAGATCCTAAAGTAAAGTGACTGTTGGCCTTGCGTCACTTCCTGATGCAAGAAAAGGCCTCTCATAGGCCTGAAATGGCTCAAGGGGAGCAAAAAATGGTAAAAAGTGTTTGGAAGCATTTGGGGACAAAAATTGATTTTTTTTTTTCATGTAGCTCTCCAAGGTCTCCTGGGGCTAATCTACCTCAACACAACAACAGTTGCCCACCCCTGCTTTAGGACTACTGTCCCCAGAGTTTCCAAGTCAGGCTAGCCGTGTCAGATTGAAGATTCTGGGATCTGTAGTTCAAACAAATTTAACTTTTTAAAGCTCTGTCCAAGAGACAGATCTCATCGTCATGGTCTCCCTTCAACTGAGGAATAGCAAGTGACTAATGCATTAATGCAGAATGTTAAAAAACAGCCCATGCTACATATTGAGAAACACACAAACACAGTCTAAAAAAAGCTTGTAAAATGGGAGGGGGTGTTAATGTACATAAATCAGTAGCAGTCATTCAAAGGAAAAACAACAGCATACTGAAAAGCAATTTTAAAACAGGCCATTTTATTCACAAAAAGTAAATTCAGCCTGTGTCCAGAATATTTCACAAACCACAACCTCACAAGCCAAACTTTCCACAAAAACTAAAGTGCAGTTATGGTTTCCAAAGTTTCACCAGAGCTCTCTGTTTCTTGTTTCATCGCACCCCCCACCCCACCCCACCCCACCCCTGCTTTCCCTACAAGTTAACACATCTGCCAGCCATAATACAACTCAGAATACATTAGACTCCTTCCAGAGAAACCTTATTCTGCATGTTACAACCATATGTATAGTTAATGTAACTATGTGTGCAATGCCCCTAACTTACATTTCTGTAGCTGCCTGTTTGCGTTGCACGGTTGTGGGATAGCAAACAGATGTGCTTATTGCAACTGCTTCAGTGGGGCAGCAGGAAGGAGAAAAAATGGGTGGCTGAGAAGTCTTTGGCTGTGCTTTTCACAGGCAATGTGGAAACCATAGCTGCATTTCTGATCTCCTTGTGGTCTGGACTTGGGGAGAGAGAGCTATAAATGTGCCTCCATTCATGTTTAAGGCAGAGTTTTGCACATGAACAAGATGGAGCAAATCAGCATTGAAGAGATCAAGGAGAAAAGGGGTGACGTGACTGTCAGGCTTGAAACATGGGAGCCTTTAAAAAGTCCATCTGCAAAGCATTTATCACATGTCAGTCATGCAATCCTTTTATGTTTCTCAAACATTTTATCAAATTCGCCATGTTTTCTATGGTCAGACAACTTTATGCATACCTTCCAACATGGCACATAGGAAAATTAGGGCATCGGTGGCCAAACAATATCAGAGCATGGTCAAGATGGCAAAAGTTATTAACGACAGAGAACACACAAGCCAGGAGGAGCTGCAGCAGTTTGCTTTGGCCTGTGTCAACTGGGAAGGCAAGATTCTTCTCTCTCCTTTGCTAAGTTAATTGAGTGCAAACTACTCTTGTACTTTGAAGTCGATTTGCAGCAATTGAAGAGTACTGAGTACAAAGGGTGAGAATGGGAGGACATTTTAAAAGTAACTGAAAAGGTGAGACACAGGGTTAATGGGGATTGTCTCTACCAAGTGAGGAGAGTTGGTTGTGGTTAACATCCCTTTTCACAGAGGGCAAAAGTCAACAGGGGGTATTCAGTTTTAAAGATATTTATCTCTCATACAGTTTCAAAAGATACATACAATAAAATAAACAATTTAATATACCTTGAATGATTAGACAAGCTAAAACAAATTTTAAAAGTTTAAAATCATGCATAGATGCATATTTTATAAATCCCAAAACTTGATAGACTCCCAACAGTGTTTTTTTTCCTTTTCTTTTTTTTTTTAGAAAGTTATGTTTTAAGTGCTGCCAGAATGAAGCCATTGTCAATACCAATTGCGCCTCTAAGGGGAGAGCATTCCACAATCGGGGTGCCACAGCCGATTAAGCCCTGTCCCGTGTCCTCCCACAGTGTATTGCCTGCAGTTATGTGGTGCAGCAGAGGGACCTCCAATAGATTTCAGTCCTCAGGTAGGTGTGTATGGGAAATGCCAGTCCTTCAAGCATGACAGTCCAAAACGTGCAAGTTTATTCCTTTTAATGTCACCACAAGCACTTGAATTCAGACCAGAGTTGTATTGATAGCCAATACAATCCCTTTAAAACAATTGCTGCACAGTTACTATGCAATGTTTTTGTCAGCAAACTGCTGCATTTTGCATAAACTGCAGCTTCCAAGTCATGTTCAGGGGCAGCCCCATGTACAGTACATTTTAGAAACTATCAGTGCGTTAAGAACCTATGCTAGGTTATCTCTTTCCAGGAATTGTTTCTGCTAGTGGACCTGTCAAAGCTGACCCCAGGCACTCCAAGTTAGTGTATCAGAGCTTCAGTTAACAAAGGTGGATCCCCCAAGGTACCATTACACCTGTTCCTTCAAGGAGAATGCAGCCTCATCAAGGCCTGGTAATACACCTAATTTCCAGACCTGAGAAACACCAGTCCACATAACCACCTTATCAGGATTCAGATTCAGCTCCCTGACCCTCATCCAACCCTTTCCAGTATCCTGGCACTGTTCCTGCACCTTCACAGCTCAAGCAGACTCCAGCAAGAAAATAGAGCCGAGTGTCATCAACATATTGATAGCTCCTCCCTGGTTTAAAAAAAAAACTCTTAACAGCTAGTTAGTGACTTATGCCCATGTAAGTCTCTTTCTGGATGGCTTGCAAAGGACAACTCTCTTGCCCTTGTGCTTCATCCACAAACCAGCAGACGGAGGGGACAATTCAGATGAGGAAGACACAACTCCTCTGAGCTCCTGGGGGAAGGAAAAAGTAAGTGCACTCCATTTGAGAGCACACCCTAATTTCTCCCACCACCATCCCAAGTGGATTGAGACCAGCTGCCCATCAGTCTCAGCTGTCTTTGAGAGAGTGTGCCTCTCTCAAACACAGTGCTCTATACAAATGAAAATAATTGGGATGCATACTGAACGCCCTCAGAGTGAATTTTGTGTATGCTGCATAGCTCTCTCAAACCTCCCCTCCAAATTAGATGAAATTCCTACCATTTACATATGTTGTAGGAACAGAAAACACATAGTTTTATGTATTGGGAAATCTTCCAAAAAAATTGTTTGGACTCAACTTGCCAACATCTTTCAAATCATGTGCCATATTACTCTGTACAACTAAAAATAACTGGGGTGGTCCCAGCCCCCTGAAGTGAGTTTCACATGCATTTTGTAGCCTATATTTTAAATTAAACATTTTATCATCTCAAACATGCCCTCAGAATTAGGTGCAAATCCATCCAGCCATTTTTACATCACACTTTGAGCACTGGAGTACAACCCTGGAAACCAGAGTTCGGTTCCCTGCTTGGCCACAGAAACGCACTGGGTAACCTTGGGCACGTCACACACACACATCCTCAGAAAACCCTGTGATAGGTTCACCTTAGGATCGCCTCAAGTTAGAAATGACCTGAAGGCACGACAAAAACAAAGGGTTAATTTTTTTCAACAGATGAAGGCAAATAGGCAGAGATAGTCCAAGCAAAATCATGGTACAGTAGGTGAAGAGATCTGCTGATCTTGGTGGAAGTCAGTCAGGATGAGGACCACCCTGAGAGACATTTGCAGGCCAGAATTTCTTATTGCTGCCAGTGGACCCACAAATAGTGTTGATGGCTGAGTGTGTTAGCTTAGCCTGAATCATCGGCTTAAAGCAGACCTTGCCACTGTCACGTACATTTTAGTTCCATCAACAATACACTAGATTAATGAGCAATACATAGGATTCAGAAGCCTCTGTTTACACAGAATGCAAGTAATCAGGACACAGTATTCCTCTTTTATGTCAGACAATCAGAACATATTAAACTGCTTTCATGTATCAGCTACATCAGTCCTCAGTCTTCCTGGGCCCAATTTACAGTGCTGATGTTTCCTTTTAAAGTCCTGGATGGTTTGTGAGGACCACCCACACCTTTATAAAATTGTCTGCTCACATGTCTGCCATCAAGACATGTTAAATCGGCAGGCACTAGAAAAATGGCCTTTTCAGGAGTGCCACAATGTCTATAAAACTCCCATCGCCCCTTTTGGGCAATCAGAAGGATCCCTGCACTAATATTTTTTAAAACAGATGTTGAAAAAAAAATCCAAACTGCTTTTAACTGATACTGTAATGCTTGATATTTACCTAATTTTTCTCACTTTCTATTTTTGACACTTGTTTTGATATTTAGACTGTGCAGTATGTGCTGAACACAATTTTTAGCTACTGCTACATTTATATCTTTAGATAGCTTGGTGTTTTTACATTGTGATTTTATGTTTTATAGTATGTTTATGAATGTTGTGTTTTGGTATATCATGAGCAGCTGCCTTAGAAAAGGAGTAACCTTGAAAATCAGTCTATAAATACAGAAAAGAAATAACGAATGTAGCAAATGTAGCTGTGGAAGAGTTCACTTACACCCCTGTAAGGACTGGGATGGAGCTCAGTGTAGACAGAGCCTCTTCTGCTAACCCAACAGGAGGTCAGTGGGGCTAGCTGACCTCCAATCATCCCTTCTTGGTACCTAATTGACAGATAACAAAATGGAGAGCCAGATATAGTGGACTATGACTCTGGAGACCAGGGTTTGAATCCCCACCTGGCCATGGAAACCCACTGGGTGACCATGGCCAAGTCAGATTCTCTTAGCCTCAGAGGAAGGCAAAGGCAAAGTCGCCTTGAACAAATCTTAGCAAGAAAACCCTGTGATAGGGTCACTCTAGAGCAGTGATGTAGACTCGAGTTGATAGACTTGGACTCAAGTCGGACTTAAGTCACTTCAGTGACTCGACTTGGATTCGACTCGGCCATAAATGATGCACTGACCCAACTCGACTTGAGACTTGTATATTTTTAATGACTGACTTGATGCCCTTGGTTCAGCTAACATAACACATTCATCCAGAAACCTTACGACTTTGAACAATGCCTCCATCTCTTTTTGCCTACTAGTCACATGACAATCTGTCTCAAGCCCAAAGGGTGGGTGCATTTCTCAGAGGGGAACAGCAAACAGGTTAGGCAATGGGTTTGCAGCAGGGTTGAGGTCTGCTCAGCAGCCTGTTCCTGCTGCATATCAGAGAACCCTTTTAAAACATTTCCTAAGAGCAAAAGACAAGACTTGCCCCCAGAGTGCAGGGCTTCCGGACTTGAGACTTGATTTGAAAGTATCTTCATGGACTTGAGACTTGACTTGAGACTTGGAGTAAAAGACTTAAATACATCACTGCTCTAGAGTTGCCATAAGTTGGAAATGGCTTGAAGGCACACAACAACAACAAGGTGGTTTCTGCCAGGTGCAATACTCAGCCGATGCTGAGAACGTTGACCACATGATGAGATGCATGTTAAATACAACGAAAGACCAAAGGACATCTGTGTCAATGCAGGGCATACACTTCAAAGGTAATGGATGCTCTTTGCCACTTCCAGATCTGGCCTACATTTTCAATGGGACAACCTCCCATCTTCACAGGCTGGTAAACAGCGCCCTGGTCGGCATTCCAGTTGCTTTTGAACATTGCAGGGGCCCTCAGTAAGGAAGCAATCTCTTCTCTGTGTATTCCCATAGAAGATCACTTCTGTTATATAGAAACCCACAGTGTCAGAAAGCACCAGGACAGATGGTGTCCGTGTGGTAACTCCAAATCAGCCACTGATGACTGCAGTGCGCACACATACTCTGGTGACTTCATTGCACATTCATTTTCCTTATTAAGAGCACACAATGGGCACTGTTTGTGAAAGAGGAAGCTTCTTTTTTTACTGTCACCAATTTGCAGGCAGCACTTGCCAACCATTCAAATTCAGCCCTGAAGAGAGTTACTTGTCTTCTCATTCTGTCTTGTTTTGTTTTTTATTACCAGTCATGGTATGTGTAATCCATCAGAGGGCAATTTGAACAAAAGTTGATCAAACCTTGGAACCTGTTTTAATATAAGACTAGGCCTGTAGCTGAGGTGTTGGGAAAGTCTATGGGCATTTGGCTCAGAGGTACAGACATACCTCAACAAAGTTAACAAAGAAACTCCTTTTTACGAAGTCTTTTCATACTTGCCCACTACTCTTTTCTTCTTCCTCCTCTGCCTAGCTGGAAGGGTTTTTTTTAGCAGCATTGACATTGGAAGGATGATGAAGTGAGTTGGACTTTCAGTGTGGTGTGCAAATATCTGAAACTGTTGCAGACAACAGTTAAGTAGTCTGCACTAAACAATTTGGTAAAGCTTGAGCTGGAGAAAGAATTTGATTCTACCCTAGCAAGTCCTGCAATCTAACAATTAGGTTGTCTGCAACAAACAATGCAGTAAAACTTGGGTTGGAGAAAGAATTTGATTCTACTGTAGCCTGCCTAGAACAAGGAAGGTAAACAGCAGCTGCTTCCAGATACCTTCACTGAATATGTGTGAACAACAACACACAGAGAAAAGAGAAAAGTAAATAAGCCTACCTCACCAGCTACTCCCAGCATGTTAAAAAAGAAAACCGAGAGATCTATAAATCTGGCCATCAAAATGAAATCATAAGAAAAATGAAGGCTTGTGAAAGTAAAAGCTATCCCTAGGTGCATTTTGGAAGAAGCCTTCAATGTTCACTAGAAAGTTCAAAAAGTTTATGTTTACTTATACAATGTTCACCTGATCTGATTGTTTCATTTCACTTTTGCATATTGTTAGTTTTGAATAAAGAATTTGATGAAACATAATGAACTCCTGTTCATTTTTGTGGTGCAGGAACATATCCCTATTCTTTCCATATTATTTCTACCTCTGGTATCAGTTTTTTGTTTTTTGTTAAAGAAGTAATGTCCAGGAACACATCACTTTCATTGACTGAGGTATACCTGTATACCTTTCTACTTCCTTTAATATGTATTTTTTTTAAAAGAAAGTCTCTGTCCTTTATATTCTCAGAGATATAGGGAAAAAGATGGTCCCAAAAATAGGTGAGCTACCTCCCAAACTCAAGCAGACAAGGAGGCAGTATTCTTCCCTATTGATCAATTCAGTACAAACCTGGTCCCAGTAACTGTATTAAAAATATATAGCAACTGTAAACATATCAGATTATTTCAGGAATTGGCAGAAGGTAAACCAGGATCTACTAGCAGATCTCCAGGTAGTTTGTGGTACTGAACCAAAAGTGTCTGATTCTGAATGCTTTAGCAATAGCGACAACTTTTGTCCCTCAGATGTTGATGAAGACAAGACAGAATGGAGATTGTGGTCAAAAGATCATCATGTGGAAGGACTGAGAGCTTGGTACCAATAGTGATAATAAATTCCTGGACTGAGACACATTCAACAGTGTCCTGCTCCTTATTTCTAATTGTGTTATGTGCCCCACTTCCTGAGATTCTGCTTTCCAAATGGCTTCTGTTTACAGATCTTGGACTTTAAGCAGGGTAGGAGAGCAAATCCTGTAACCTTGAAGTCCATCCACCATTGGATTATGTTTTTGATGTATATCATCCATATCATCCCTTTTCTCAAGGAGTTCAACGTGGTATACTTAGTTTTGTTTTGTTTTTTCTCCCTCTCCCAATATTTTCCTGGCAATAATCCTGTGAGGTAGGTTAGGTTGAAACATCATCACTGAAGCGTCACCCAGTAACCTTCAAGCTAAGCACCTCTCTTGCCGTCTTTGCATTAACTTGCAATACCTCTTTGTACACATTTTCCAAATCCAATTGATTCCAACCTAGAACATAAGTAAAATAATACAGTATTTATGTTTCTTGAAGCACATGCAGTATGTCGTCTTAGACTAATTACAGACAGGCCACAATTATTTGGGTAAGAAGCACTAGAGCTAAGGCTGGGACTTTCAAACAGACTAACGTGCTCATGTACTTCAGGGCTTGCATAAATATTACCACTAATTGGAAAGCTGTTCAGTTACCACACACTGACTACTTGTAATCTCACTGCAGGATAACTGAGGTCATGTGGATGAAATTGTTCTCTCTAGAGTCCAGTCATGGCATGAAGTTTGTTTAAGCCATGTTAAACTTATCTAGTGAGAAATGAGACACAATGATAAAACACTTTCCTCGTTTTGTCCAGGTGCAACCACTTTCACAAATGGTCGAAGTCATCTCTCAGTCATCAGCCACTTTCAGACAGATTGCTCTCTGGTGCCACCAATTAAAAGACTCTGCACAGCTATTCCATCTTTCCTTCTGTAATCAATTCTGTGTTAAGAAAAATAAAACAAGAAAGAAGTGATGGAAAAACAATGGAGGATTGCAGGTGGAAGCTGACGGAGTTGGATCCCCTCTGTGAAATTCTGGATTTCAGATAGGGCCAATCATACCAAAAATAGTACCTTTACCATTTGTTAGCAGTTCTACCTTTTTTAAGAAGAAGAAAAGCATTCAAAACAGTCCTGTATGGGGAGTCATTGAGCATCTTTGAGTGTAACTCCAACTACCCCTCCCCTCAGGACTACATCTGCTTGTGAAGTGGGATGTCTGTATCTTGCATGAACCATCCCATGTATGTGGATGCAGGACAGGGAGGAGAAGGTCAACCTCCCCACCATACTACAAAAACTATGCTGATGTCCCCCACCTGCCATTTCCTTCCCCCTCCAGCTCACCCCCTCCTCTGCCTACGGTCATGTCAAAGATTGGTCTTTCTGTTACCCTTTGAAGCTGCCACAGAGGATGAAGGAAGTAGGAAGCAGAGTAGATTTCACCGAGCCTCTCCCACCCAACATTCTAGTCATTTAAAGGCATTCTGTGAATCATATTATTTTCTAATCACAGAGGAACTAGAATCTGGCACAAATCCCCTCATACCATTTGCGATTTCTGTAAAGAGACCCTTCATATTCTCAGCTCTTCCACTGCCCATCTTGATGGTGGTGGTTGCTGCTGCTGCATGCTTTCAAGTTGTTTCTGACTTATGGTGACCCTAAGAAGAATCTACCATAAGGTTTTCTTGACAAGATTTGCTCAGAGGGGGTTTGCCATTGCCTTTCTCTGAGGTTGAGACAGTGTGATTTGGCCAGTAGCGATTCAATCCCTGGTGTCCCAGAGTAGGCTAACACTCAAACCATTACACCATACTGGCTTTCTGGCCAACTAAAGCAGAGTTTTGAAATATGGCCTAAAATTCCCATACAGATGTGGAAAAGGTGAAACCAGTCAGGTGCTGGTTGGCAAAGGATCCCTTTCACATTTGGCCAATGTGTGTGCCAGGAACTGCTTTTCCACAACCAATGCTCAATCTGGCTCTTTCTCACAGGCACCTGCAAGAGGAGAAGCTCTCCCATGCATACCCACATGCTGAGCTCTTTTCTGAGCCAGCATGGGGGTGTGGCTGGCAGCGCCACCATTTTCTGCCACTGCTGTCCTCCTATTCTGGAAGCTGAAGGGAATTTTCTGAAGAAATGTTCTCCTTGAAAGGAGGACACCTGGCAACACTACTGTGAGTTCAGGAATGTTTGTTGCCGTATGACACACTTGCCAACATGTGCTGCGGCCTGAGTCCCCACCCTGGCACACATACTGAGGCACATCCCCTCCCCAGGCTCTAGGCCTGCACAGGCCCTGGCAGGTCCCAGCCGCCAGCACTTCTCCCATCCCTGAAACACATGTTGGCACACCCTTGACTTGTTCTTGAAGTAATGGCCTGTTTTTCTTCCCAGCAGACAGGCTCTTGAGGTATGCTCCGGTGTGCCCTAATAGGATTCTGCCTTCAGGTCCGTTGCCTCATCTAAAGTCCTCAGTTGACCCCACAGAGAAGCAACACTCCTTTATGCCTGCTTAACCCCAAACAGGAACAGCAGCAGCAGCATTGTGGGATTGCATAGATATCATAGGCCTCGATTTGCCCCAGGTATTTATGCATCCATCACACTGAGCTCAGGCAGTCCTAGGAGGCTTAGGACTTTGTATGCCCCTTTCCTTTGGATTTGCATGGAGTTCCTCTAGGCATGCAATCTGGCTAGTTCAGACTGCTGGGGCCAATAAAGGTTAATCCCCTGGCATGGGGCTCACATTCCACAGAGACTCTGTACGAACCATGTGATGTACACACCTCGATCTTGAAAGTAAGAGGATTAAATGTCCAATTAAAGTGCTACAAACAGGGAAAGCACAATGAGAGAGAGGGTCTAGCAGTGGGTCGTAATCTGTTTCTCTACCCCTCCAAGCACTGCCTCTCCCCTCAATACACAGAGACAGAGGGGGAGAGAGGGAGCACAATAAAGAGATAGAGGGTGCTGTCCTATATCTATTCTCCAAAGTCTCCACAGCCACCTCAATAGGAAGAGTCTGTCATCAATAGGAAGAGACACATGGTGGCCAGGATCCTATATGGTTGAGTGCCACCACCAGGGCTCACCCTTGCACTTTGATAGCTCCCTCGCTGAATGGCCATTCCATTGCTGGTGGAGAGAAGCGGGAATCAATGAAGCAGCTGGCTATGTCCCCACTGCCAGATGCAAACTGAAGATGTTTTCTGCTGAGATCTCCTGGAGGTCCCAGCAGAAGATACCATCAGCAGAGGGAGGAAGAGAATGCCAATCTCTGCAACAATAAAAAAAGATGCAAGCAGGCATAAACCAGACATATGCCTATGTATGTCACTATAAAAGAACCACCATGGTGTAGTGGTTTGAGCATTGGGCTGACTCTGAAGACCAGGGTTTGGATTCTCACTTACCCATGGAAATCTATTCAATGACCTTGGGCAAGTCACACTTTCTCAAACTCAGAAGAAGGCAAAACTGGACAAAAAAAACCCTGTGATAGGTTCACTTTAGGGTTTCCTTAAGTTGGAAACAATTTGAAGGCATACAACTTTAAAATGTCACTAAAAGGATGACAACCACATATTCTCCCGTATGTTCCCCTCTTCTTCCTTTATAGCTACGGTTTTAAACCCCTTAAGATACTGTAACTTTTTTTCATTCTTGCCACAAAATCAGAAAGTTTAAATCTCTCTCTCAATCTCTCTCTCTCTCTTTCTCTCTTTCTGTAACTTGCTAACACATTTGGGGGGCTGGTTCAGACATTTGGTCTACAGCAAAGATCTGTGATATTTCTACTTCTTGTCTGAGGGCAAAAAATATCTGAGGAGTGAGGCTGTTGTCCCCATTCTTGAATTGCTTTGTTACCCTTTGTGGAGAGTCTGGCAAGGTATTTGAAATCAGATAAATGTATGGCCAGCAGCTTTTACATGACATCATTTGCCCAGGGGCTGATACATCGGTTCTTGAGACCTGGATCTAACCTCACCTAATGTAGGGGCTTACCATTGGGTGTCTTTTGAAGATCCACTGTGATAGGAAACTCAGTGTACCACAGCTGATGGGTTGCTGGTGCATAGATTGAAGAGAAAGAAGAGTAGAAAGACAGGATTTAAGAGGAAGGATATAAAAAATGGGCTACTAAATATTTCCTGGGATCCATATACAGTAGCTTCAGTGGGGCAATGTCTATATTTAGTACCCTAGACATTTAAATCATATCATAGAATCATAGATTCATGATTTAAATAGGAGATCTGTACTGCAGCAATGCGAAGAAAATACCTGGTGATGAAAACATTTGGACATAATAACTCACGCACTACAGTGAGAAAATCCAACTTGGATATTTAAGCACCCTCTGCCATAGGGGCCATAATATGTTTTGCAGCTGCCTCACTGCTGCATTTTTTGAACTCAAAAGTGAGTCCCATTAAGATCAATAGAGTTCACCCCCAAGTTACATGAGATAGGATTGCATTGTCCATAACCTCATTTTGACCAACCTGTATCCACCAGATTGATATATGCTCTCTTCTTGGGTTGGATCTTGGTTTTGTTCTGGTTTCTTTTGGCGTGGTTTGTTTTGGTTTTCAAGGAAACATCCTGGTGCTGAGCTGTACCAGGCATCTTTCTCCGTCATTCTCTTGGTGTATTTGTGTTACACCAAAACAGTACCTGCCAAGGAAATCTCCATAGTTCCCAGTGGATAGATTGTTTTCCAGCCTGATCATTCTCTACCCCATTTGCCCATATAAGCAAGAATATGTCGAAGTCTGGTGGAAGGAGCAATGACGGCTGCATCCAAAACAGTATGAAAGGGAAATGTATATTGGCTGCAACTCAGCATTACATGAAGAAACAAGGCAGAGTTGACCCCACTAAGACCGTGCAATTTTTTAAGTCAGCTAGAACTAGGCAGACACATTTACCACAAAAGACCACCCACTACATTTATACCATATACTGCTAGGTGTAAAATAACCATTGCATTTCAACAAAGAAGTGATGTGGAGACTGCCACTGGATTTCTATATTAATAGGAATTTAATTAATTTAAATTTAAATTAATTAATTTAATAGAAAATTAATTTCTACATTCTTTTTTTCTTATAGCTACCCCACTCCCACATCCTAATAAACTGCCTAGAAAAGAGAGGGGTGGCTGAAGCACTCTACCCTTTCTTGGCTCATTGCAGTTTGACGTGACCTGTGTGGTTAATTGGTTGGGACTGAGGGGAATTATCCAAGTTTCAGTGGGGAGGTGAAGGAGGGTCCATGTCCTCAAAGGTCCATGCCGTCTTTTAATTTTGTTAACATGCTTAACTGCAAAAGGTCTCAGTACTTAGAAACAGGCATATCTATTGTTCCCTGGGGAACTGATAAAAGCCTTAATGGGGGGAAATTGCTTGTGGCTTGAAGCAATATGGGCTCATCGTGCTCCTGTGCCAAGAGAAGCAGGTGGGACAAAGCTTGCTTGTGGCAGTTTAAGGACCAGCCTTAAATTGAACTGAAGAGCCTACCAGCTACAGTGCAGTATAACATAAGCAATGGAGGATTTATATGGCTGAGGTGGAAGATTTGCCCCAAGGATAGCTAGTCTCCTGGTAATTTACAGAGGTAATGGAAATGCCACTGTGCTGGGCTTGGCTGAACTGCTTAGGCAGGGCAGCCAGTGCCAGGTTTGAGGGGGGCTGTGGGCAACATACCCTTAGTCAGGCCACTCTCCCCATGGTCCTTGTCACTGCCAGCGTTGTTTGTTTGCTTGACTTATTTCTCTGAGCGCAGTGTACAGAACGACTCAGAGAAAGCTTGGCAAGACAGTGTGGGTGGGAGGCTGCTCCTTAGCCTCGTGCCTGTCTCTGCTGCCTGCTCATTCAGAGAGGGCTGATCAGACCTGGCCCTGCCATTAGGCAGAATGAGTTTAGGTGTCATGAAAGGGCAGCAAACTTCTTGTTGTTGTTGTTCAGATTAGTATAAACATTGCTATGAAGCACTTGCAGGATTTTTTAAATCTTGTATTTGGTTCCATGAGCCAAAATAATGTGCCTGACATTGGAGATACTGCACACCTCGATGTGGATGATGGGGTCATTTGCTGTCTGCCTCAGGTTGAAAAATGTTTTAGGTTAGCCCTGGTGCAAATGAATGTTATTGACAGGCAAGAGGTGAAGAAGTAGCAGTAGCAGCGAGGCTCCTGCTGGGATTTAGGCTTCAGGAGGCACCCAATGATGCCAGCTCCCGACAGCAGCTCACCAAGTGGAGGGACTTATGTCAACATGAGATGATACAGACACACACACACATACACACAGTGAAAATTGTCGAGTATGAAGAGGGTACCACTGCCAACCAACAGCTCACTATTCAACAAGAGCCGTCCTGTGCCAGTCAGGGTAACTCTTGTTAAATGAGAGCCAAAGGAAAGTAGTGGCTTGAGTGATGGGTTATGACTCTGTAAGATCAGTGTTTGAATCCCTGCTTGGCCATGAAAACCTACTGGGTGACCACAGACCTGACCTTGGGCAAGTTACACTCTCTCAGCCTCAGATGAAAGCAAAAGCAAAAACCCCTCTGAACAAATCCTGCCAAGAAAATCCCATGATAGGTTCAAGTGAGAGTTGCTGTAAATCAGAAATGACTTGAAGGCACACAACAACTTCTCTGTGAAGCAGTTTAAAGGAGCCACAAAATATAAATGGGCCTTACAGCTCAAATCTCAGCTGAACTGTGTTCAACTTTTATCTGGACACCTTGGTTCCTGCTGGAACATCCTCTTAGGTAGTCTGTTTTACATTTGACATACCTTTCAGTTATGTTTCACTACTAGAGGTTATGAGCTTTCATTTCTAAGACATAATTACATTCCAACCGTGTTAGGGAATTGCAGCAGTATACACATGCATATCATATTTTAAAACACCCAAGGGATTTGTGTTACTTTAAAAAAGATTTATTGGGACATACATTTTTGTAAGACCTATTTGAGTAGCCACAGGAAAAGAGATATATACACACACACACACACACACACACAATAAAAGCTTTGCTTTTGAAACATCTTCACATTTGATAAAATGGTTTTGGATTCACAAAAGTTTCTGCCACAATAAATTGAAGTTCCTTAAAGTGGCAAGAAATGTTACATTATTAAAGAGTACCACTCTTTGTGTTTTATTTATGTATATAATAAAGTAATTTTTAAAAATCCAGTTTCACAACTCTGACTTAGAGATTTTACTATCTCTGCTGCCACATAGTGGTAAGTAACTGCTGTAACAGGACTTGATAACTAACAGCAAAAGGAAGAAAGAAGAATGAAGTAGGGTAGAGGATGATTAACAGAGCTGGATTAATAAAGGGCAGAATATTGCAGACTTCCAGGTCTAATTAAGACATGGGGTATTTCTGGGCAGCTGTATCACCAACAATACCCCCAATAATGAATGGGGTTCCCAGATCTCAGGCCCTGGGCCCTCTTGTCCAGTTCTCAGGTCAAGAGTCCTACCATGAAAAGTGTGTACTTGTATTTATTCACAGTTGCTGTTTATTCCAGTGGCATATTCTGTGCAACTGTCATTAATGCTTAATGTATTTTGCTGAATGATAGCACTGGGGTTTCCTCTTGTAATAGGGCCCTTGTAGCATCACCAGGGCTCATCCTTTGGCCCTGAAATCTCAGGACCTGGAATGGTCTTGAACCTTAGCAATAGCAGATGTACTGCAAGGCCTTAAAATAAGACCCCCGAGAGTGATGCCTTGAAGATTTCTTAACAAGAACTGGGGTGACTTGTCCAACTGTTAAAAGAACCACTTGTCCAACATCTATGAAACAGCATGCATGACATTGTCCAAGAAAAGCCACCTTCACATGTGGCTATTAATTCCTGTAAATGCTCATCTTCCTTCCGAATGGAATTGCTTCTTCATAAACGTCCAGTAAAGATGGATGGATGGATGGGGAGAGTGACATGACACTTATGAACAGGCCAGCATTAAGGTTTTGTGAAGCACAATATTCTCAGCTCAATCTTCTAGTCAGAATAACACACTTTGGCCCGAATTTTATTGGTTATGCCAATTAGAATAGGCCTATTGAATCAATCAAATTTACATAAGTCTTGACTCACAATTTGATCAATTAAATCAATGTGTCTACTCTGGTTAGGGCTACCAATAAAACTTAGGCCTTTGGGTGTTTTTCAGATTATTTCCAAAATTGCCAAGAAGGGCATGGGAGTGAGGAGGGACTGGAAACACAATTCTACAAAATTAATTTGAAATTACTCTCGTTACAGTACAAGATTTTGTGATCTGCAGCTCTCAGACCTTGTATTGGGCTCTATATCCCAACTGTAGACTATTCTATAAAAAATTATAGGGGTGTTCCTCAAAAATTACCCATAACCTAGGGACCTGTTTCCAACACCATGCCTATGACAGTGAAAGGAGGGTCTGAGGTCACTTTAGAGGAATGAACAGCTAGTTTACACAGAATAACAGAGTTCTGATACAGCAATAGTTACAAAGCTGTTTTCCACCCAGCAATCAGAAGCTATCTTGGGAGCTGGAAACTGGATTTTTAAAAAAATCATGTATGTATGTACGTACGTATGTATGTGCACAAAAACCTACGCCTGTGCTTCATTTGAACTCCGATAATGTATTGCAGCTTAAAACAATAGCAGATTCTCCTAGCCATAATAAATCCTGGACAGATGCTCCTCAGGTCTTTTATTTAAAATTTCCAATGATGGAAGTTTTAGCATCTCAGAGAGAGAGCAACCTCCTGGAACAAGGTTGTGGTAGGCTGCTGCTGTGAACTTCCTTATTGACTCAGAATTCAAAGAGATCTTGATAACCTTCCATGCTTTTAATTTTCTACTCTTGTTGCTAATTTTAGCATACCTTGCAGGGCTGCTGTAAGGTCTGAGGAGAAAAGTCATGTGAACAATTCCAAAGTGCTATATAAATGCTTGATGCTAGTATTGCATCTCCTTATGTTCCCAGATTTTGGACACATGTTCTTTTTGTACAATACATAATTCCAAGCAATTTAAGCAGTTCATTTGGGTGATGGATACTGAGTAGAAACTTTGTTGATTACTTTAAAAGCGAGCAAACAAACAACTCTCATCCTGAGATACTTTTGCAAATCTGGTGGTTTACAGATTAGGCTTTTAATTGTTGCAATCAACCCTCCTCAATCACAGAACCATCACCTTTTAATTAGTAGGTACTCTGTTCCCTATAGCAGTTTCTTTTTTCTTACCAGAAAAATCAGGTAAGTAAGAAAAGGCAGAGCTGAACAATGCCTTTTGATTAAAAAAAGCTATGACACTTTTGTCTGGAAGTTCCTTGTGTCTTTGAAAAATCAGATTTGGCACCTTAACTACCAATTGGCGCATGAGAGCAAAATTAAAAATGGGGGAAAGAACCAGGTACAATGTCAGATTTGCGAAGTGCATGGATCATCTTGTGAAGGATAAAACCCAGCAAGCAATCAGGTGAGGACACAACACAATTGCCTCAAGCAAACCACAACAGTAGACGTAGTTAAAACAGATTTGTTTTATGCTATAAATTATGCCATATATGTTTTATACTATAAAACAATTGATGTATTCAAATTCTTTTTCAAACAGGTAATTTTTATTAGTGCAATGTCCTTAGTAGACTAGTCCTTAGTTCTCGACTGTGTTGCCACAAGTGTGGCTGTATCATATTAACAGAAATCAGGAATAATCTGTCTTAAGTGGCAGGCCATACAGGCTCCAATCTGGCATGTGTTAGGCTGATTTCTTCAGATGGAAAAGAAAAAGCAAGATCATTTACTGTTACTTTGGAAGTTGTGTTTAGAATGCTAGATTGGTTCAACGTTTTGTCAAAGTGACACACGTGCATAGCAAAAAGGAAAGCTCAGGATTCTGCCAAATAAATAGATGTTTGCTAAGGGAAATATGAGTTTAATACACTGTGTCCAATCTTATCATTTAATTTAAATTGAGAGAGCATTATCAGGGATTTCTCAGGGAGAAGATTCCTTGAATACAGCTTGTCCACCATAACTGTTGTTCTCCTGCAGGGGTCCATTTAGCATGACCTCAATCTAACTGGAGCAACAGTGAAGTCAAATGGGCTTGTGTCTCGCAGAAATCATGCACATAAGTCTGAGCACATTTCGTCTTTCTCCAAAAACTACTAAGATTCTCAGATAGAGGGCAGGATACAATTAAAAAAATCAATCATATCAGCACTGATCTCAGCATCCCTGTGTTGGAAAAGTGACTCTTGCAAGCCATCAGTCTGCTTTCAAATGTTTGTCCAACAGCTATGTTGGTGGCATAAAACAGGCAGCGGACAGGCTCATAATGGAAGAATGTTCTGTCAGCAACCACACTGATCTGGATAGGTGGATAAAAAATAAGACAGTATCTATAGAATTCTAATTGTTGGTAGTGGGGTACTTTTAATGTATTATTCTACAAGCTAAACTCAAAAGTATGAATAAGCAATAAAAAAAAGGAAGAAATGACACACAAAGGAAGCGGAGGCAGTTTCCTTATTAGCTATGTTTATTATGCCGCGGCTCAAGCCGCTCTGTACACAAAGCACCCAGCTGCTTTAAAGCTACTTGGTTTACACTGGATTTTTTTAAAAAAGTTTTAAAATGAGCTAGAAATGGTCCTTCTATGGCAGAGAGGAGACTGGCAAGGCCATTCTCCCACTACTCTACACAGCAGGGGAAGGGAGGGGGAGCAGAAAGCAGCAGTCACCACTGGACCAGGGGTCCTGCCGCTCCCTGCTCCCACCAGCAGTATTTACAGCCAGGAACAGCTGGAATGTACAGGGTGCAAGGAGATAGGGTGCAAAGAGGAAAGTAGGTAGCTGACTGCTGGGCCAAAAGTCTTCAGGAGAAACAAGACAAGTATTTTTATGTTATCTCAGTACCTTGTACGCCAAAGTGTCTGTGGCTGCCTCAAGATCCCACAGTACTGCAGGGGTAAGAGCCTTCCCATCAGGAAAATGTAGGCTGAAGGCAGCCTCAGACAAGGCAGTGGAGGGGATGTCAGTAAGGACCAGGCATAAAAAACACAGAGTGGCTCAGAATACTCTGGAGACTGGGAAATCCCCATGACCGTGGCTAGTGTTAGCCAAAACAACACAGGAATTTGATGGGGGGGGGGACGGGTTGAGGCAATGCTTCGGAATTTAAGATGAATAAATTAACCTGGAATGTGATGAAGTGCCAAGTTTAAGGGTGGGGCTGTATTGGGGCTTAACTCCCAGCATGACAGAGGCAGGATTGGGACTCAACCCTCTGCGTGGCACGGCCAATCCGGGCTAATGCTGCGTACCCAGTACACAAATACAGTGAGCAGAATCCCGCCCCAACATGGTGGGAAGGGAAGTGGGTGCTCAGCCCAACAAACAATGCCACGCAGAGCAGAGGGGGAGAAAGTTTCCTCTCCGTCCCTCACAACTGAAAGCCCACAGGAAGAAGAGTGGCACAACAGGGGCTGACAATGAATACACTCTAAAAATAAAAGCATTTAGAGTAAAATGCAGTGTTGATACAAAAAAGGGGTTAATTTTTTTAAAAAGCCCTCCCCAGAAATCAGATTGCCATGGCAACAAGAGGAGTAGTAGAGGGCCAGCCTGGACTCTGTGGCAGTGAGGGAATGAGGAGGCCGTACCTCTCCTCTCCCAGATCAGGCTTCTTTCTTAAAAAAACCAAAAAAAAACTTTTTTTACACTTGAGTTTTTTCTTATAAAAACACAATTAGGGGAAACAACAGGATCCCAGTGGCAAGCACAGGCCCCAATGGGGGCCACAGTGGGACACAGGCCTCTGGGATTTATTTTTTTTATTCTTTTTTACACAATTTAGCTCCTCACGCAAACACTTGCATTTTAGTGGAGGGCTCCGCTGAAGGAAGCTGAGTGTGGCTCGGGCCCAGTACAGTAGGACTGGGTGTGGATTCAGACCAATCCGACAAGGAGTGTGGCGAAGGGCTGCTCCACTGCTCTGGGGACTCCGGCGAGGGAGTCAGGTAGGGGTGCTCGCTCGGCGGGTGGAGGAAGTGCTTGGGTGTGGCATCCTGGCCCTGCGTGTAGCTGTGTTGAGAGGGCGGTGTTGGGTAATCCTCTACCCCTGCTGGCTTTAAGTACTGTGGGGGCCCTGCACGCGGTGCCCCTTGGCCCTGGCCCTCCTGGGGTGAGACAGGCTGGTTAGTACGTATGGTGGTTGCTGGCGGGGGCATGGGTTGGGCTGCCTCCTTGGTCTGTGCAGGAGCTGGATTGGGCAACCCCTGCGAGCTGTGCCCCATGGCCATGTGGTTAGGCAGAAGCAGCCCCGGTGGGAAAGTTTGGCCAGGCTGGTGTAGGTTAGGATGAGAGGCAGCAGGGTGCACAACTCCTATGATTGGCTGGCACTGGGAAGTAGGGACACGGGCGTGCCAATCAAAAGGCATGGCCACAGGGCTTACCATGCCCAGGCTGAGCCCCATGCGGCCAGGTGGCACTGAAAGGCGGTTCATAGAAAGAAGGGTGCCATCCCCTAGGTCGCTGAGGCGTGCCAAACTGACAGCAAAAGGGGCTTCCATCATGCCATGGACCATGGGAGTGGAGGGTACTGACAGTGAGGCATTGGCTGTGTGGAAAACCCCTGGCGAGGCAGGGTTGGGCACATACGGGGAGTCCAGTGAGTCAACAGGAGACAGGGTGACAGAACTTTCCAGGAGAGCACCTTGGCACTCCAGGTTGAGCTTCTTGGCACGAGCTTTGGCCTCTTTACTCTCCCGGGCCAGGCTGGCACTGCTGCCTGCTGTCACGTTCTTGGCACTAGGCCGTCGGCTCTTCTTGCCCTGTGGTGTGGGCTTGAGGCTGGGTAAGTAGCTATTGGGAGGGCACATGAGTGGGGAAAGGGAATGACCAGCAGGGAGGGCCCCTTGTGGGCTGCGCACAGTGTTGTAGTCATCCAAAAGCCGGACAATATCATGGTGCAGGCGCTCCTGAGCCACATCACGTGGCAGCCGATCCATATGGTCTGTGATCTCACGGTTAGCGAAGTGGTCCAGCAGGATTTTGGCTGCCTCATAACTGCCTTCCCGGGCTGCCAGAAACAGTGGTGTCTCCTCCTACCACAGAGAGGACAGATTGATGGGCATGTACTACAGCGCTTCTAGCACAGTCGCAGTGAATAGCTGTGTAGAGCTTCTACTTTCCCCAAAGCCTCCCCAGCATGCATAAAAAAGCAAAGAAGTCACCAGATCTACCTGGACTGCATCTACAGGGGTGAAAAGAACTCCCCCTGTTAGAAGGTGTCTACAGTAACAGTTATGATACTCCAAGAGAAGATACCATGTGTTTAGGAAGAAAAACCAACAGAACTTACCTTGCTGTCCTGCATGTCCTTGTTAGCCCCATTCTTCAGCAGCGCGATTGTAGCCTCTACATTGTTGACAGCTGCTGCCCAGTGCAGGGCTGATTTACCTGGGAGAGAGGACAATGTGCAGCTTAATACAATTGTTCCCCTATCAATGATCTTTCAAATCTACCAGAAACCTTCTGCTACACCAGCTCTCCCAATGTTCCTCAGACTTAAGATACCATCTTCTTCTCCATTACTGTTGTTGCTAATACCTCCCCCTCTAACACCTGACCTTCTGCAGGCAAGGGACTTTGGAAATGCCCTCAGAGGAAACTGCTTTGTTATGGAGATAAACACCCAAGTCAGATTCAAGGAACCATGAGCCCCCCAGATATTGTCCCTTCTTGCAAAGCCCCTGCTCAATTCCCAGAAAATGCAAGGCATTTTCTATTACTAGAGCCTTTTCCCTCTAGATATTCTGCTCCCCCATTGTTCTTCCAGGGCTCTGCAAAAACACTGCTCATGGCCATGTAAAGTCCTCAGTTTAGCAAGATACACCAAAGAAGTTTTGTGGGAGAGAAAGGAACAAAAGAGCCAAGTGAATTCCTGATGGCTGAGGCATATCCAGAGTAACCAGATTGGTGGTCCAGTTTAGAGGGCAAATGTGGGGGTAGGAGAGGAATGAGTCTCTCTCTGCATTTGTAAAATCAATCTGGCATACGTTTGCAAAACACAGATTGTAATCTGCAAATATAGCTATGAGGAGGCTTGCTGAAGGCCTGAAGTGAAAGCTCTTCCTGATAACTAGCCAGGTAATGGAACTGAATCCCAGAGCTGCCTACTTGCAGGTTAAGCTAGTTCACTCTGAGGGCTACATACCCATCTCATCCACAGCATTGACATCAGCATGACAGGCAATCAGTTCCTCCACCATGCCTTCCACAGCTAGCCTGGCTGCCAGAATCAGTGCAGTTGAACCATCACCCATTCGGGCATCCAAATCTGTAGATCGATTCCGGATCAGGATCTGTCAACAGAGCAGGACATCAAGTGGGAATGGAACAAAGTACACCATCCAAAGCAGTACAAAATACTGTACAGCTTTCATACTTTCTGTCAATGGGAACTATAGCAAGAGATAGCTTTCTGAAAGGACAAGACAGAAATGATTCCTAGGTGGTAACAATTCACTGGAAAGGAAGAACAAGTGTGCTGTTAATGTGGACAAGGCCCACATTATAATAGCCACATACATCTTGCAGGATTTTAAAAGGTCCACAAGTGCACTGAGAGCAAAGCATTACATCTTGAGGACAAGACTCACCTGGAAGACCCCCTGGGCATCAGCAGTCACAGCAGCATGAAGCGGTGTGCGCCCTGTATTGTCCTGTGCATTGGTGTCTGCACCAGCATCCAGCAAACGCTTGGCAGCATCTGCCCGTGCGTATCTGGCAGCCAAGTGCAATGCAGTCTCCCCAGTGCGGTCTGTCTGGGCACTCAGGTTGGCCCCCTGGCAGATGAGGTCTGAGATAATGTTGGCTGAAGAATCATCTGTTTCTTCTTCCTCAGCCAGATCAGTCTCCATGCCGCCACCACAGAAGGAGGCCAGCATAAGTGGTGTGAAACCATCTGAAAGGAGACATCAACAAAGGATTTTTTTTCCAAAAAAGAATTTGCTGTTTCTTCTCTCTCATTATACTACATGTCTCTCTTCAAACAAAGCTTGCTGGGGCACTACATGTGAAAAGACGTGACAGACCAATTCATTCTGCAGATGCAAAGACTCTGCACAGGGCTTTAGACGGTTCACCCAGTACCACCTTTACTAAATTACCTGGTCCACGGACATTGACATCCATACAGTCAGTGTCAAATTCACCCTGAGGTGGGGTAAGGGCCATAGAAGGGGGCATGCGGATGTCTGCTGCTACCAAGTGGTGCTGTGTCCATTGTCTGCAGTCCACAGGGTCTTCACAGTCTACAGCTGGCTCCTCCACCTGGCAGGGAAGAGCACAGGTCTGTAACTTAGGGGACATTTCCCCTATACATCTGCTGCATCCAACAACATAACTGCTGATTGCAATGTACTTTGCAGGGAAAGACCATGTAAACCAAGGCCACGGTAAGCTGGTCAAAAGAGACAAACAACAGTTTTAGGGCTTAAAGGACAGGAAAGGAGGCATAGTGGAGAGAGACAGAGAGGTAGCTCCAAAGACAAAGAGGCAAGTCCCAAAACGAGCAATCAATACCTTTAATCTCTTGGCCTCTGGGCATTCTGCCTCCAACCAATCTTCTGCACTGTCTGGTATAAGACTCTCCCCTTTGCCAATATTCCTGTAGGGAGAGCAAGATATGCAAATAAGCCAAAGAGCTGTACAAGGCAGACAGTAAGGCAAACTAGCTTTCGCTATCTTGCTTTCTTCCATCCACACCTATGTGCATACATAAGTAAAGGAAAAGTTCTCCATCATCTTTTGGAAGTACTGCTGGTAATGCTGTACAGTCTTGAACCTTGAACTGACTGTTCCATGTAGCAGCTAAAAACTGGGTACAGAGGCCTTATACATAAGAATTTGTCTGGCAGTCACAGTTGACAGTGAATTCCATGCAGGTGAGCAAGCAGGCTGGAAGAGAAAAAATAGATTCCTTCCCCGTTAGCTTGTTTGGCTTCCATGCTAGCTGTAAAGAAAGCCAATCACCTCCTCCTCTACCAGCACAGAAATAGAGCAGGAGGTGGGATGGTGTGATCCATCTACCTCCCATATCCTTGGGTAAAAACCGTTTCTTTTCTTTACTAGCCTGTGTTTCCACACTGGCTGAAGAGAAAGGGCTTTTCTTCTTCTGCAGCCAGCATGGAAATAAAAGCTACTGGCTTCTTAGCAAACTAATACACTTTTCAAAATTTTACTTTGACTAACAATTTCTGGCGGCTTATTTGCAAGGTTCTCTGTAGCAGGGACTGTGTGCTGTGTACTGATTCTGGGCAACAACTAGGTGAATGAGAGCCTCTTACTTCATGCCGAGGGCATCCTGGCCCACAGGCTCACGCCGGTTCTTGTTGCTGTTCTCTTTCTTCAAGCTGAAACCTTCAGGAAACCAGAGGGTGCTATGCTCTCTTTTGCGCCGTGCTACCAGCACACCCAACACCAGAATCACCAGGAGGATCAGGGCTGCTACTACCAGCAATGGCAGCAGCTTGAGTGGGTCTGACTCACCGTCCAACTTTATACCTGCAGAAGCAATGCCATAGCCTTAGTAAAATTGTCAGTAACTTGTAATACTTCACAAACAAGCAAAGGAAAAAAAAAAACAAATGCAGACAAATTCCACCTCCCCCAACCCCACAGGAAGACCCTTACCTTTTACAGCCTTGAGGGGGTATGGAAACTCTAGACGCTCTACAGCTGACAGAGCAGCAAGGTAGTCAGCTGCACTTTCTGCATCAGGGAAGCACTTGTCTGATGCTTGATAGCAGAGGCGGTTATCAATCTCAAGGGTAACCTCAGACCTGGAGAAAGATACAAGTATTATAAGGGCCTAGTGCAAATCAACCACCTCTACAAGAAATATCAGTGTGCAAGAAGGCCTAGCTTTTTACATTTGAATTTAGTATTGGTGTTTCTTAGTGCCCATTATGGATTAAACTACCCTTGCCTCCTGAGGAGTGAATATTATAAGAAATGTGTGAGTTTTCTTCCTTATCTGGCAACAGTTATCTCATTTGTTTGTAGTGATGCATGAGTGCATTTGCTTGACATTCACACAGGCCTCCAGTGATCCAGCACCATCTGACTTCTTTGTTTTGATTTTTAACAGTGGTATTAGCTACTTTCCAGTATTTTAGCTATTGGAGGCAACTGCACACATTCCTTGGTTAATACACTGGAATTCTTTGAGAATGCTTGCATAAATCCCCATTTAGTTATGGCAATTTATCACTGTATAACCCTACTATTTGGCTCTAACACCTCTTCTGTGGTCATGCAGATGTGGAACATTTCTGCAGAATTATCACACAGATAATTCACTTATGCACTTTCTCAGGTATCTTCTTTGGTGAAGATAGCTGGAAGTAGTTTCCCTGAACTGCTTCTCCTTCCCATGTAACTGTCCTTCTTCCTCCCACAATGTCCTTCAAACCCAAATTCCTGCCAAGTGCCACAGCAGCCCTATTAGCCATTCCCCAAATCCCTCTCTTTGCTTGGGTTCATCTGTATGTCTCACCCAATAATCTCTTGGCCCAGCTCCCTGCGACGTCGACCACCAGACCCATAATATGGCTTGATCATGTAATTGCCATTTTCATCAAGGCGGAAGCGCAACGAGGTTCGCAAAATGGCACTCAGTTTCTGGAGGAAGACGGTGCTTGTGCGGAGCAGTTCATCAGGGTGCAGCAGCACTGTAATGACCAGAACGCCATCTGCCAAGTGCTCAGGCACTTCCCGGGCACAATCAAGGCCGTCCCAGCCACACTCTTCAGTGTTACAACCCTGGTCACACTGCCCATCAGCAAAATGATCTGAGCAATATTTTTCATAAACAGGGCTGTGGAGAAAGAAGGAGTCAGAACTGTATCAAACCGGTCCAGAGAAACCCTGTGTTAACCCAGAAAACAGCACATCCATGCATGGCCAGTCATCACCTAAGGGAAGGACACACAGCGGTGTGGGTCTGGGGGAGGGATTCTTTCTACATACCTTCAGTACAAGTGTTGAGACTTGCGCACATGAAGGGAGGGATACAGGAAACAACAGAAATGCCCAGGTCTCTATGGCTGGGAAATAACTAGAGCCTTGAGGACTTGTGGGTAGCACCCCATTATCTCAGGTAAGAAGCTCTGCACTCTCATCTGGTTAATCTGGTGTGAAACCCAACCTTCCATACTTGGGGAATCTGCTATATGGTACACCACTAGAGGCCTCCCCCTCCTCAGCATTCAGTAGCAGGACTCACTTGCAGGTTCGATCTCGGTTTTTGCAGTCGAAGTTATCATAAAGGCACTCAACAGTGTTGCATAGCTCATCACACTGGCTGTTGTTGAAGTACTGCCAACACTGTGGGGTCTCACACTGCTTCCAGGGGTCATCCACCAACAGGGAACAGTCACCACCATCCCAGTGACAGGCTGGGCTGTTGCACATCTTGTCACAGTATGAATCTCCAGCCTTGGCTGCACACTCCTCCAGTGGGCAACGGACCTCTGGGGGCTGAGGGGGGTGCATGTGGCGTGGGGTCTGGCATCGTGGGCCTGAGAAGTCACCAAGACAAAGGCACTGAAAATAAGGGGGACTAGAAATCTCATGGCAGGCACCCCCGTTGTGACAGGGCAAGCTTGCACAGCTACTGTTGGCACGCAGGCGGCAGTCAGGTCCAGCCCATCCAGGTGGGCAGTAGCAGCGAGCACCCAGGACTGAGGTCCGGCAAGTGCCACCATTGAAGCAGAAGAGTTCCCGGCAAGAGAGGATGCTGCGTTCACAGTTAATGCCTGAGTAGCCCTGGAAAGTGACAATAAAGACTTAGTAGAGGAAAACTCATCAGATCCAGAATTCCAGTACTCACTGTGTTGAGAAAATCCTTCCCTCCAGAAAGATCTAGACTTAATATCCATACCCTGTCTTCAACTATCTTCTCATATCCCTTCCTCTTCAATGCAGTATTCCCTCCTGAAAACTCTGCCTCTTACTGGAACACTGTGCCAAACCACTCTTGCTGGAACTATCATCAGAAGATCCAATTCTGTGGTAAAGGCTTGTAGTAGAACTGCTCTTCACCATTCCCCAAATGGAAGCAGAACTCCTTCCTATAGCAAGCTTTCCACTACAGAAGACTACACTCTCTGCCCAAAAATCTAAATGACAAAACTCCTTTCTTAGCAGGTACTGATATCACTCATAGCATAGTTCCAAGTTATTCTTCTTACAGTTCTTCCACTTAACCCTTTCACTGTCATCCTCTCCTTAAATTTAGCCTCTTTTATTGTTTCTGTAGAGAGGAGCAGCACTCATCACTTCTTGGGCACAGTCCTACTGAGGGGCACTTACCCGGGGGCAGTGGCAGGTGTATCCTAGAGGCAGATTTACTGCCAGCTTACACTGTCCACCATTTTGGCAAGGCTGAGACTCACATGCATTCACAATATTCTTGCAGTGACGACCTGTGAAGAAAAAAAAAAAGAATGTCATCAGTGGAAATTTGTCCATAATACCACTCACACTCTCCAGCGTGGCCAAAAGCATCATCATCGTATCATATCTGGAATTGTGATTTAACTGCCAGTTCCTGTAGCTGGCATTCTCTTCTCGCATAAAAATGGTCAAAAAGAACTAGCTCATACATGTTAATCCTTCACCCATAGAAATAACTCACCAGTGGTGTTTAGTATAACTCCTATCTCTGCCTTTATGGCTTAAAAATACACACTTAGCATCACATGCACCATTTGTCCGCACTTGAGCCTCTATCACCATCCTCATCCTCATTACCACCAGCAACAGCACCACTCACCCCTTCCCCCAAGCCAGGCTGCTAATGACTATGGGAAAATAGTTGTATGTAGCACATTATTAAATTGCACTGGCCTCAATATGTAACAAGCGGATATAAAACTATTTGTAACCTCAGAAATATAACAAAGCTATATGAATGTAACATAGCACTGTGCAATTAGAAGATACTAAATGTACCAAGAGTCTAGATGGAAAGTGGTTCTGAGAATGTATGCACAAGCAGTTCAGAGTTTATATTACAGTAAAGTTAAAAATCCCCCACAGAACAAAGAATGCAACAGGTTGTCAAAGAAGTACAACAGGATGTCAAAGAACATTCTTTTTTTTTGCTAACCAGCATTTATGAGGAGGAATGGACCAAAATGAAAAACCAATCAACCACATGCTATTTGCAAGAGAACAAAAAAAACCCCTATGATTTACTATACAATATTGTGATGGCTTGCCACAAAGAACATGAATGGCCATATAACAGCTTGAGTAGTAGGGGGCCTCAGAAAAACCTAGCCAGCAAATATACAGTATATGCCTTTATTCCTCCGCTGCTGTCATGTTGAAATCAGAGGATTAGGTACAACACCCTTCTTTTGCTTTATTTAATGAAATCAGTGAATGTCATTGCTGGCGGTAGTTTCAGCCTGCTGCAGCAAGTAGCTCTAGAGAAACCAGAATCTACATTTATCATGCCTCCCTCAAGGGAAGACTCATGTGCTCATTTTGTAATTTCTGATGCTGGAGAGGCAATTTGGGAGATTCCAGGAAACCACAGGCTTAAAATCTGAAATGTTAGGGCTGCTTGGTAAACCAGTTCTGTTTCTTTAAGAAGTAAAGTAAAATAAATTATAATAGTTTTCACCCTCCTCATATAGTTCCTCACTGATTAACCGCACTTTGCCTACTCCTTCCTACCCATCATTCTTCATTTAAGTCTGGCTGCTCTACCCACTTCCACCATAGCTCAGTTCACACACTCTTCCCTACTTTCACACACATCACAACAATTCAGCATGCACTCCTACTCACCAGTGTAGCCAGGCTTGCAAATGCACTGGTAGTCACTGGCTTCCTGAACACAGTCAAGCGTGTTGCGTGGGTGGCAATGGTTGGACTGGCACTCATTTATGTCCCCCTCGCAACGCTCCCCTGTAAAGCCCGGTGGGCAGCTGCATCGGTAGCCACCCACTCTGTCTACACATGTCCCGTTATTGAGGCACTTGGGGACACGGCTGCCAGGATTCATGGCACAATCATCCTCGTTGATTTCACACAAGACACCTAGAGAAACAGCACAAAGTCATCACCCCACACATCCCAACACAGGGAAGCATAATCTTCTTCCCCACACCCTTTAAACTGTCTCCACGGGGAGGTAAGAACTCATCTTCTACCCTCTGTGGGCCTCTAGAGAGAGCTACTGCCTTTTTTTCCAATGCCTTAGGGCAGAAGCCATCCAGCAGGCTCCCCAGGCTGTTTTTGACTACAGTTGCTATCTCTCCAGCGGGGGCGACTATGGTCTGAAGTTCAACAAGATCTGGAGGATCAGACGTGGCCTATTCATGCTCCAGAAGGACCAATTCTGTGGCTGTCCTGCTTCAAAACTATCCTGAGAAATTTCAGAGCCTATATTCTCCACCTTGTGCCCTTAGGGAAAAAAATCCAGTGTCTCTCTTCACACTGTTCAAGCAGGAACTCAAAACTGCAAAAATCTAAAGCCATTTCCCTTTCATACTGTTCTTGCCTGCTACTGTAAAATTATACTCTTTACTTTGCAAAGATCTTGCTACCACAACAATCAGCACTTACCCAGAGTTCCTGGTGGACAGGAACAAATGTAACGACCCACAAGGTCAATGCAAGTTCCTCCATTCTGACAGGGATGTGACTGACACTCATCAGTATCATACTCACAGTTCTTCCCTTCAAAGCCCAGTGGACACTGGAGTGAGAGAGAAACAAACAAGGCAGAGCGATAAGCATGAACAACCAAGAGAACTGAAACTCAGACCCTTGAAAATGTTTCCAGTTCTTGATTCTGTTGGAAAACTATACTGTTCTCATTACTTAAAAGTAAGTAGAAATAAGATGATTTCATAAGTAGGGGAAAAATTCTTCAAGGACTATTAATTCCTGTTCTTTAGTAGTTTTGTTGCTATATGTTGCTTGTTTTTGCTGCTATATAAAAGTTATTAAACCTTAATGAGACATTACATAAACAGATTTTATCAAATTCTGAGATACAGACTGATACAGATCAACCCACCTTTACAAAGAAAGACTACTGCACAGCAGTTATAGCAAGCATTAAACATAAATCCCAATACAGAAGAATCATATTGATCAAATGTTTCTACTAGATATATGCTAAAATTCATTAAAAAGAGCTGATGCCTCAGCTCCAGCAAGGACTTTTAAAAAACATGCCTCTCTCTTACATGTGTATTTTTGTTAGTGGACAAGAATTTGTTATGACAGGAATACAAGACCAAGATGCTTTTACCTCCTACTTTCTCGTAGTAATAGAATTTTTAGCAAGACCATCAAGGTTATTTTTAATAAACTGATTTTGAACTGGAAAAACGATGATTTAAAGATGTTCTGTTACAAGTGAAATTAATTCATCTAGATCAATGGTTCTCAACCTGTGGGTCCCCAGATGTTTGTGGACTTCAGCTCCCAGAAGCCCCAGCCACTATGGTCAATGCTCAGAGCTTCTGGGAGCTGAAGTCCAAAAACATCTGGGGACCCACAGGTTGAGAACCATTGATCTAGATAAATAAAAGTAATGGCATGATTTCAGGCTATAAAGAGAGATCTATCAGGGTTGTTATTATTTTATTTTATTTTATTTTATTTTATTTTATTTTATTTATTTTTTTATTTTTTTATTTTTTATTTATTTATTTATTTATTTATTTATTTATTTATTTTTGTATGCCACCTTTCTCCCAAAGTGGGACAAAAGACAGCTCCCAAAGAAAACAGTTAAAAAACTTTGTTAGCTTTTTTTATACATATACAAGCCGTTTATAAAGTTACAAGACAGCAAGCACTTTTGGAGTATGTTAGAATTCTCATAAGTAACTAGGAGTTTCCACAGCAAAAATTAATTATCATTGTCTATATTTAGTTGTTGTTTTTTAAACTTCACTTGTTTACTTTCTTGTGTTCTTTTTTTAATAAAAACCCACAAGAAAGACTAACAAAAGATATATTCACAAATGCACTTGGGATAATAAATAACAATAAAAAGACCTAGAAAAAGCATTCTCTACAAAAGCAGCAAAACCAAGAGAAACTCTTGTTTCTTATATTGCAAGTCATCATGCCAATACGGTTTCACAGAAGACTTACACAGTAGTCCTTTCTTTCACCATAGACTGTTTTGAAAAAAAAATTCAAAAGAAATTAATTCTAACAAATAATACAGACATGGGACGTGCATTTTTGTCAAATATCATTATATTATTTAATTTGGACAGGACACAAATTTGAACAAAACACTAAGGGGAGAAAAATATGTTCAAATGTGAAATCTGAGACACCAGATAATGTTGGCAGTATGATAAGTCAGCAATCTCCATTTTGCCAATATTGATATTTAGCACACTATGTATGAGAGTAGTGCAGTGGTTTGAGTATTGGACTAGGATGAAAATCCCCACTCAGGCATGCAAACTCACTGGGCATCCTTGGGTAAGTCACATTCTCTCAGCCTCAGAGCAAGGCAAAGACAAGCCTCCTTTGAATAAATGCTGCCAAGAAAATCCCATCATAGATTTACCTTAGGGTCATCATAAGTGAGAACTCACTTGAAATTACTCCAGGAACAAAACTTTTTATATCACATAATATTTTGTTGTAGCATAATATGAAGAACAATTTGTTAGAGGACAAGATTTGGAGCTCACTTTTAGAAATCAAATACTGATACTTTTGCGTTAAATTAAAAGGGATGTTATCTAAATAACTAAGTGGATTTTGGTAGCCAGTTGCCACATGACATTGGAATAGCATGGGAAACTTTGTGGACTACAGTTTCCATCAACCTGAACAGTGGCCATTCTGGATAGACAGTGGAATCTGGAGTTTAACGACACAGGGGGAATACAGACATCACTCTAGGTTTTAATTTGTACTTTTTCAGATAATTTGGAGTTTCTGAGAAGGCTAGGTAGCAAACGTATTTTTTTTAATTCTCCGACTTTCTGTTGCATTGAATTTAAGATATAATGCAAAACTATAATGGTTGCTTAGTAAGCATCATTTCAGGTATTTTGGTTTGATTCAGTCTGCTGATGCAAGTCTAGAGAACTTATCAGTGCCAATGGAGTAGAAAGGCCCAGGCAAAGAGGGAAGGAGGAGGCACCTCACTGGTGCTATGGGCAGTGCCAGAATTCAACAGTGAGTCATGGGGGGAAAGGGAGTTATGCTGGGGTGACTGATTGACACACAACTGGGACATCAGCCAACAACACTGCACCACCTAACTGTCCTGCGACAGCCGGAAACTGCTTGCTCAGGGCAGCCTGGGGTGCCTCCTTGTGTGAGTGAGGAGAATGTGGAACCACTCGTGCAAGTGAGTGGTGGTGCAAGCTTTGTGTCACAATAGGATTCTGACCAAGATATTTTAATGATATGGAGCAGACACAGCTAAACATAAACATAAACGACACACATAGATTTTGTAACATGTTTTGGAAGTGTAAGCAATTAACCACCCACCCAATCATCAAGTGTTACTAGCACACCTAAGGGGAACAGCTGCAACGGAAAAAACAAACATTAATTCGTATTAGTGAAAGGATGCTATTGAACAGGACAAACTTTAGGGAAAGCTTATTTTTCTATTTAAATTAGTGGGAAAAATAACTTGCACATCATCATTGATTCCTTATTTTCTTTAAAAACTGTGGTAAAAAAACAAATAATGAAACAAGTCTCCTCCGCTAAACCACCACCATCCCCGCAACTTTTCCCAGAATTCTGAAGAGAAGCCAGGATCACTGGCTATTGCCGGCTATAGAACTCCCTCACCTCACAGATGTAGCCTCCCACAAAACTGCGACAAGTGCCCCCGTTTCGGCACAGGCTGTGCTGGCAGTGGTTGACTTCACTTTCACAGTAACTGCCAGTGTAGCTTTTCTTGCAAATACAGAAGTGAGTATTTCCAGCATCCACACAACGGCCACCATAATGACACACTTGTTCTTTCGTTACACCTAGCCCATCAGAAAGAAAATTGTACATCATCAGTCTTATTAGGTATCCTCCACATTCCCTTTCCAAAGGAGAGTTAAGGCAAAGTCACCAAGCACAGGGAAGGTCAAGAAAGCTGTACAAACAGTGAAAGCCAAAAACAGAACCCAAGACCTTGCTCCAAGCTTTTGTCTTACTGCACTAGAATATATCCCCAACCCACCCTTCATGACTCAAAATAAATTTTACTAGGAAGAGGCAAACTAAGCCCAAATGTTTTCAAAGTCAAGATTCTACTTTTCATTTCTCTTTGAAGAGCCTGTTCATAATTCTGATGAGCTTAATAAAAGAAAAGGAAAATGTATCTCAAGATGCTGAATGGTGGTCTTTATTAGCTAAAAAGTTCTCCAGCTTTTACTCACACATTTTCATTGTGCCAGTAAATAATTTTGGAGTTCCTTGTTGAATAACTTCTGCAGTTTGACTTTAACTGGATGTATACAGGTTATAAACAATATGCAAATACAACAGTGATTTTATATGTTATGGTGTCAAATGTGTTGCCCTTTCTAATTTTTTTACATAGCCCTCTGAAGAAAGCTTTAAGAGTATCAACAGGCTGTAATGCATCAGGCTTTTTAGCTAATAAAGACCTTTTGCCAGCATCTTGAGATATTTCTCCCCTTTCTCCTGTAGATTTCATTAGATGATTCCCAGTTTTTGCAATTTTAATTCTCACAAACACCACTAGATGGAAAGGGAGATAAATGTTAAAAAGTCAATACAATGTTTGTAGGAGATTGAATGTGTTACTACACTCTCAAACAGCATAGTAGGATTTGGGAATCCAGGCCACCTCCCCATTGCCTCAATCTGTTGACTGACAAGCTCTCATTCTGCTTAAGTCCTCTTTCACAGCACATCATTTTGAAATTAAACGATGAGTGAAATACAGCACTGTTGTTTCTGCTAACACTAAACTTAGTACAGGATCATCAACTTTTATTCTGCTGTAAGGAAACATGGAAAATCTGACTTCATAGGCTGCAAATATTTAGCTTATGGACGTCCCTGGAGATGGCAGTCAGAAGTATTTATTTCAGTACCAATGAACTTTAGAACATCACTGAAGGGAAGTGACACGTAGACTGAGGTCCTGTATTGTGTGGACAGAACAGTACACAGGTTCACATCCCTTCCTCCACTGCAAGGCAGCTTACATGGGCCAGAGCATGATGCCATAGGTATTTATTTCCTGGAGGGGGATGGGAGAAGAAAGCTAACGTCTACTACCTCTTGGATCTCCAGAAGGTGGCTTGAGATCTAAGATGCCAATGGCAGGTCTTTTCTTCAGGATGCAAAACTGCCGCTAGGTATTGCCTATGTGCTTTCTGCCATCCCTCCCAAGGCAGTAAATGGCAATGACAGCATGTCCTTGCACATGGAAACTGCTGAGAGTGTGGAAGATATGCATGGAGGTACTGAATACCTCCTTTACTATGTCCAAAAAGGATACACACACACACACACACACACACACACACACACACACACACACAGCCTGACTGTGCCAACTGTGAAAATCCTGCAACAGTTTTTGACAGTGAAAACAATAATTTTGGTGAGACTACATGAAAATCAGTAAACTTTCAAGCTTGATGCTCAGACACTTTCAGTGAGAATCAGGATAGAATGATTAATGAAAAAGGGCCAACTCCCTCTTAGAGTTGTAATTTCACTGGCCCTGGAGCAGGACATCCTTACCTCGGTTCCTGGCCACCACTTCACAGGAAACATTGGGGATGTCACAGTAACGACCAGTCCAGCCTCCAGGACAGTCACAAGATACAGTAGTCCCTGTCTGCACACAGCGGCCACCATTCTGACAGGGGGAGCGACTGCACAAATCCAGCAGAGTCTGAAAGGAGCAGAAAGAGGACAAGAGTGAGATTATTTTGAACCTGCCAATGCTGAAACCCAAGTGCCTTCCCACATTCCCACTGAATTCCTCAGTGCTGCAACTTCCCTTGCAGTCCCTATGAAAAATATCAGTGTTGCATTTAAACCTTTAGCTATTGTGATATGCTTCCTGCTGGCAAAACCATCCCTTGCCTAAGAAAGCACTATGAAATTCATGGGGTTGTCATAAGTCCACAGATGGCATGGAAGCCCATACACACACACATGCAAGCTAACCACATGGGTTCAGGCCTTGTTGCAGAATTTGATTCTGAAGTTCTAAACATTCTTCATCATTTTCCATTAAGGCTTGGAGTAAATTACCTGGCACTGCGAACCTGTGTAACCCTGAGGGCAGGTACAGTGATAGGACTGCACACCATCCTGGCACACACCACCGTTGAGGCAGGGCTGTGACTGGCACTCATCAATCTCATGCTGGCAGTGGGAGCCCGTAAAGCCAGCACGACAGTGACATGTATATGAATTGACACCATCCAAGCAGGTTCCACCATTGAAGCAAGAGCTGGGAGAACACAAGCAAGAGTGTCAAGGAGGAAGCTTAACAGACTTTACCAAGGACAGGTCTGTCCCTCTAAGCCAAGCATACTGGCTTGCCAATCTATTCAAAAATAATCACAGCAGTGTTTCCACTCTAGGTGAAAAGATACAACTGTGAAAAGATATCTCCCTCTCTCTTAATAAAACTACAGAGAGAGAAAAAGTTACAAGAAAGAAAGAGAGAGAAAGAACGAAAGAAAGCCTTTCCACAATACACTGTTAAAGTGCTATTATTCCACTTTCAACATCCTATGGAATTCTGGGGTTTGTAGTTTAGGGACGGGCATTTAAAATTCTCAGCCAGAGAGCTCTTTGACCTCAGTAAACTACAAACCCCAGAATTTCACAGGATGTTGAAAGTGGAATAATAGTAAGTGGAGTAATAAAAAGAGTGTAGTGCGGAAAGGCTCAAAAACACAGATGCAACAAAATAATTTCAAATAATATGTAGCAAAAATGTTGCAAGTCCTTCCAAAATTTGTTGGTTTAGTATGTCATGTCTTTCTAGAGACTGGCATGAAACTGAAATGCACAAGTGCCACACTGTATAAAAGTTGTTGCTTCATTCCTCAAGAAGTGAAGTTATGAGAAGAAACTCTCTCTACTTCCACTCAGAAACTGCAGATTCACCATTGATTAATCCTGCTTCTGCCTCAACATTTGGGTATTATTTCCAGTTGGATTAATTTTGGTTGGAAATGATACAATGGAAGCTGATATCTAGCCCTTAGTACTTCTTAACATCCAACACTCCAGGCTTCAACCATGTTCACAAGAAGAGCAAATTCACTGATTTTCACTAAAAGAGGGATTAAAAGAAAAGTGCAGGAGCAGATTCTTCTTCCCCTGAACCACTTCTCCATAGAAACTTGATTGGAATACTCAGAATTCTACAGTACTTCTATTGTCTATGATAAGAACTATTACTTTGGGTTCTTTTTAAAAAAAACCCTCTTAAGTATCTTCAGATGACTTCACTAAACAAAATACTGCACTCAAAGGGTAAAGCTGTGAATGCACTCCAGTATAAGTGGAGTGTGTGAACAGTACAAAAGTAAAGGCCACCAATTGTGCCACTTTGCTTTGTTCATAAGATTGTATCACTAGTGTCCATTCTGCACACTGTGCTTGCTAAGTAATCTGAATTACTTATTTAGATTGTAAATCAATCTGGGGCTTTTGGAAAATGAAAAAAGTATAAAAATGGCTTCAGTAATGAAATATATTCTGACACAAACACCTGGCAAAATATTGAGCAAGTCACACAAACGATCTTGCCCAGCTCACCTGTCAGTGCACTCCTGCACATTATGCTCACAGTGCAGACCAGCCCATCCTGGTGCACAAGAGCAAGTGTAGCTGTTGACGTAGTCTGTGCAGGTGGCCCCATTACGGCAGGGGTTGCTCAAGCACTCATTGGTCTCAGTTGCACAGCGTACACCTGTGAAGCCAGGCAGGCAGGTACATGTAAAAGAACTGATGCCATCCTGACAGGAGCCGCCATTCAAGCAAGGATCTGTTGATGTAAGGAGTGACACATGGATAATTAAGTTCACAGCTACTATGTGCATATGATATAATACAATACAGATCATAATTAAGCAAAAGATGCATATTTGCATAAAATGACACTGGTCACCATTATTTAACTTGTCCCAGAATATTTAATTTTATAAGCATAATGTAGATACAATATATTCATACTTCACCTTTTCTAGACACTATTTATTTATTCATTAATTCATTCATATCCCCCATCAAAAAAATGTTGAAGATAGCCAAAAGACAAGGTACAATCAATTGCAGTGATGTGAGTCTTGGTAAGCAAGTTTGAGAAGGTAAATGTTGTCCATCCTTACTGTCTTCTTCATTCCCTCCTTCCTGAGGCTTGTCCCCATGCAATGTGGCAGAATGCTCTTCCTGAAAGGTCCACCCTGGTCCCTTTACCATACTATCCCAAAGAAAACAGCCAACAGAGACTTAAACTACTAGCTCCTCTATGCCCTTTTCCTGTTGTCCTATGAGCTCAATGAACTCACTGGGTGTGCAATCATCAATATCCATCTCACAGTTGGTGCCAGTGTAGCCAGGACGGCAAGCACATCGGTAACTGCCAAGTGTGTTGGTGCAGGTACCCCTGTTTCGACATGGGTTTTGGTCACATTCATTAATGTCAATGTGGCATTGTTGTCCTATGGAGACAGGGGAAAAAAATCATTTCTTGATTGTTTCACTTATATTTTTTATTTTTTTGTACAACGCTTCCACCCAAAAACATTCTAGACTGTGAGCAGTAGAAATTCAAATTACATACAGAATAATAACTTATAGGTTAAAAAAAACTACCAAAATTATAAGAAATAATAACATTACATTTTACAACCAGGATACATAGTTTAATACTCCACAATATTCCGAAGCAGATGTGAGGAAAGGGATGGCTTGGTTTAAGTACCTTGCCAGCCTGGTGCACAGCCACAGGTAAACCCTTCATAGTCAGGTGTGTGGTCGCAGACACCATTGTTCTCACATGGATTGGAGGAGCAGGGGGCCAACACAGTCTCACAGTTCCGGCCTGCAAGCAGAAACCAATAAGCCTGTCATAGTACTTAGATTTCCACTTGCCCAACAGCCAGAATGTTCTGAGTTACAAATGTATTTCCTAAACTCAAAGTGGATATAAATGAAGCTACAAGAGCAAACACCTAGTCACAGAGTGATGATAACAGGAGTTCTGCTCTGTACACAAGGGTAATGTAATCAAGTTAATTCAAGAGTTTTCTTTGCCAGTCAGTTCATAGACCACCAAATGCTAAGTTGTTAATCATCTGTGGCTTGGATCCTGATTTCTTCCTTTAAGAAAGCATTCAGTTTATACCACAGCTTCAAGCATCAAAGTCATAATATATTGCTTGCTGGAAATTATTCCCTCCTTTCACAGCCAGCTGATGCTATTATAACTGAACTGAAACATAAAATGTAGTTGCACAAATGTCACATTGGGGAAGAGAACGCCAAGTCCAACCATTTTGTCATCTGAATGTGGTCAAAGATGGGATACACAAGAGGTACGCTGACTAAAGTTAAGGGTTGTCTGTTTCTCTTATTCATTCATGATCTGCACAGCTATCATATGAATACCTAAAATGAAGAATATGAATATGAGCTAAGACCCCCCCAGCTTCCAACACAACATGCAGCATAAACAAATTACTGCTTATCATTTCCTTTGTTCCCAACTGCAATTCTGAGAGAAGGCTAATTCCTAACCAATGCAGCTTTTGTAAAGCAGCTCTCTCTTTGATGGACTGGAGATGAGTTTTCCTAACAAGATTTTTTTTCCTGGTAGATTACAACCTATACACCCACCCAACAACACACCTCCCCACTAATAACTCTTTGCTCACCTGTGTAAGGCAAGTCACAGAGGCAATCATAGCTAGCAATCCCATCAATGCAGGTGCCCTTGTTGAGACAGGGGCTGGAGCCACAGTCATTTATGTTGGTCTGGCAGTAGGTCCCTGCCGGGGGGAAAAGGACAGAAAATCTTAAGACTGCCCATGAGCTGGAAGACCCAGGGAGAAGGATCTAATGCCACCACCCAATACTAGCCTTCATGTAAGATCAAACAGGATGAAAAGTTGCCATTCTGCAGATAGGCATAAAGTGCCCCACACCATTCCTAGATAATGGGTAGGTGCACAAGAAAGCAGAGCACAGCTGCTTATAGTACCCTATAAATCCAGACAGACCAAAAAGTAAGGGTTCATGTGGAGGTCTTAATTACAGACACCAATCAGAGTACTATCCATGAACGAAGGAAGGGTAAGTGAGACATTCTGGTACAGAGAAAGTCTAGATAGAGATCAGGTGTAGCATAAACTTTTAGGGCATAAAATGAGTGAAGAAAGCCCTTGGAAAGCATACCCTGGAAGCCTTCTTTGCACTTGCAGCGGTAGCCATTGACATAATCTGTGCAGGTGCCTCCATGCTGGCATGGGTTGGATTCACACTCATTGCGATTCACATCACAGTTGGTGCCAGCCCAGCCTGGCTCACATTCACACTGATACCTGCAAAGGGAAAATTGATGAATGAATGAACGAATGAATGAATGAAGTCAAGATTTCTTACCAAGCCCATTCAATCAGTCAGTAGAGACCAGCTTAATCCATTCCTGTCTTCATAACCACAGAACAGCAAACCCTGCCTGCTCCTTCCACCAAAAGTTTGTTCCAAGGTCATCCCACTATGCATGCTGGTGACTAGTTCTTACCCGTTGATATCATCACGGCATGTGCCATGCACACAGGGACTGCTGCTGCACTCATCCACTTGAGAATAGCAATGTGGATCATGGAAACCTTCAGGGCAAAGGCAAGAGAAACCATCTTCACCATCCACACAGGTGCCACCATTCTTGCAGGGGTTGGATGCACATTCATTGATCTCCACATTGCACAGAGGACCTAAGTGGGAAAAGGAGACCACTCAGGAATGGGATGGCTAAGGGCAGTTCTGGCAGCTTTTAAGCCAGCTGGATCAGTCCAGTTTATTCTGCTCTACCAGGTAAGCAAAACATCCTATAGCAATCCTGAATAGTAGGGCCTCAAGGAGTATCCACAGAACTGAACACTAGCCACTTACACACAAACTTAGCCATGGCATTACCTCTTAAGCCAAGACTGCAGCTCTTATACCAACCCTCTCTCCTTATCTCTTTGACACTCCCAAGCCATACCTGTAAAGCCAGGTTTGCAGATGCAGTCATAACGATTGATGCCATCATGGCAGATGCCATAATCACAGGGGTTGCTGGCACAGTCATCAAAGTTTATCTCACAATTGGCACCTGGGAGAAAAAGGACATTATCACAGGCATGGGATATCCCATATTAGCCCTGCCTCACAGGGCCCTATATGAGCTGGGGAAATCCTTCCTGCCTTGCCTGCATTATGTTTGCAGAGTGGGTATAAACGGCAGGAGCAGAATGAGATATAACAAAGGCAAAGTTGTCACAGCTCTTCAGGCATCATCTAAATGGTGGAGTGCTGCCTGCCCCAAAATGCTGCCAGTTGAGAGATGGATGAAATGGGTATAAGTGAGAAAGAGAAATTCTCTGTTCAGGAAAAAGAGGTGGCCTACCTGAGGTTCCTGGTTGACAATGGCACAGGTACTTATTGACCAGGTCAATGCACTTGCCACCATGCTGGCAGGGATTGCTATGGCACTCATTGATCTGGTTCTCACAACGGTACCCAGTATAACCAGCAACACATGTGCAAGTGAAGCTGGCAATGCCATCCACACAAGTGCCATGGTGGCAAGGATCTGGAAAACAGTCATCAATGTTCTTCTCACACAGAGTCCCCTCAAAACCTGGGAGGAAGAAGTGAAGGCAGCATCAGCATGGCTCATAGGATTTCATGCACACACAGCACACTGGCAAAAGCAGTCTCTCCCCACCCCTTCCCCTCTGAACAACCAAATCCGGTTGACCAAACCCTTAACCTTTCTTCCCATTTCTTCCAATTATTTCCTTTTATTTAAAAATTCTGTTTTCAACTTTCCAGATTGATGGCTCTTGGCTGTCATAGATATTACTATCAATATCACAAAATCTCTCCCTCCTGTATTAGTTTATTTGAGCAAACAAGTCAGGTTGAGCAATTCACCTACACCTTCCTCTTCACTGAATATGAACTATGCACTACTTCAACTTCCCTTTCTCTAGTCCTGAAAGCAGTTTTCTATCGGAGTTCTCTGTCTGCTCTTGAAATGCTCAGCCCTTACCTTTTTACTAACAGGAATATTAGTATGGGTTATGATATGATGATGCCATGCACTGTGTGCTATTTATGCTTTAAATCAGGGATGGGTGCCGCTGGTCCTTCAGATACTGCTGGTCTACAATGCCCATCAGTGCCAATTCTGGTCCTCACCACTGGCCATACTGGCTTGGGCTGATAGGAAATGGAGTTCAAGAATATCAGTACTTTAAATCCATTAAGTGCCCTTGACACTGGAAATCTGACAACCTAAAATTCTTAGTTTTGTTTCATCTTCAAATCAAAGTCATGTCTCAGATTCTAATAATCCTTGTGCTCTCGTCATCAACAGTCTCCTCCTGGCTATGGGAAAGCCCTTCCGGAGCACAGACACAGAGTAAACAGAGAAAATAAATCATTGCAGGAAGCTATACCTTCTGTACAGCGGCACTCATAAGCATTGGGCCGGTCCACACACTTGGCACCGTTCTGGCAGGGGGTGCTGGCACACTCATCAATGTCAATCTGACACATGGAGCCTGAGAAGCCTGAACCCAGAAAGAGAAAGGGGTCAAATAAGGCAGAAGGACCTTCTGGCAACATTTACATACACATCCCGTATCAAGCAGTACATGGAAGAACTTCCTGCCCCCCCCACACACACACACGCACATAGACATACACTGTTATCCACTCTGATGCATAGGAATTTGACAATAACATCAGTATTACTTGTACAAAGCATCTAGCAAATAGGAAAAGACCCCAAGCTGTATTAGGAAGAAAGGAAGTACTACCCAGATAGCTACTTCTGGTTCCTCAGTTGTATTCTCCATAAAGCTGAATGGGGAAAGGCCTCTGTACTAAGCAGCCTGCAGCTGTTAAGATGGAATGTAAAACTTTATAATATTGAGAAAGTCTGGAAAAAGCATCAAATAAGCTCACAAAAAGGTCAGCAAAGCCTTTGAGACTGGTGTGCAGTTAGATCAATCCAGTATAAATTGACAGTCTGAACTGGAAGATCTCAACAGAAGGAAGAGAAATAAGTCTGCATGGAAGGAAACATTATGTGGGACAAACTTCCTCATGCTCCAGCCTGCTTGTCCAGCCTAGCCCTACCACCAGAGGCCTATAGCAAGGACTCTTAATGTCCTTCCCCCTCCTCTCCACAGGAGGCTTTGCGGTGTCTGCCCCACATGTAAATTGGGTTCAGGGGCCTGTGCAACAGGCTGGGGAAACAAAGATGCCATTGTCTCAGCTCCCACACAGCAAGCTATAGGCCTGTCTGTCAATCAACTCTGGAAGCAACTGAATGGAATACAGGGCCCCCCACCCGCCTGATAGCAGAAAGGCTGGGCCAGTCTTGGAGAATGAGCTGAACACATCTTCCCTAGGGCTGCCATTGCATCCCAGATACTGACAAGAAACTCCCCAAAGCAGGCACCCAACTCAGCCAAGACACCTATAGAACTTTACTACAGTGCAAGTGATGGAAGGAAGCACCAGGGGCAGTGTGAGCTCATGAAAAACTGCAGTGAAAAACTCAGTACTTTGAGACTCACATTAGGTACACACAATTGAGTTCAACCAAGTGAGAGATGTTTTCTAACATCAGGAGAAGAAAGGCTAAAAACTAGGCCCACTGCACAAAGAGCAGATCTTCCCCAGTCTTCTGAGATTGAAGACCAGGCACATCTCAGGTACATACATGCATATAGAGGACTTTCAAATGATCAGGAAGAAAGCCCTGTGAAGAAATGGGTTCAAGTTCATTCACAGGATGCAAATGAAATCTGTAGTGCTTAGGAGTTGGGGGTAGGATGGAGGGAGGAGAAAGATATAGGGAAAGACATCCACCTTCCTTCCTCCCATTGCTAGAAAGGTAAGAGAGAATGCTTCTTTGGCAAAAGGACTGGACTTACCTGAGGGACAGGTACAGCTGAATCCATTGACAATATCCTTGCAGACACCACCATTGACACAGGGATTACTCTCACACTCATTGATGTTGATCTCACAGTAAGTGCCACTGAAACCTACAATCAAGGGAAACCATTTATATTACAGAGATTAGCCTCATCCTATTATTCACATATACCCAACTGGCACACAGCAACAAAAAACAAGGAACCCATCCCACTCAGGCAGGTTTATGCCTGAGAACATAAACTTGCTACATGAGCAAAAGGACATCATAAATTACAGCACTTCATCTCCAGTACAGACTACCTATAAAATACATTTTTAAAAAGCAGCTAAATGCACATTATAGTTACAAATATAACACTTAACATGCCCAAACTGCTAAGTTCACAATTTTAAAGTTAGAAGGTTCTGCAAGGTACACCAGATAGGCTGAAAGAGGAACTCCAGTCCCATTTTCCCCACTCTTATTTGTACTCCAGTCCTATTGCCTTCCCTCTAGTATTTCACCATGCTCCTATTTTATAATCATTGTAGACTGAAGCTAATGCAACTGTTTTACATATGTTGTTACTACTTCCACCAATAATTAATGGAAAATGAATCTTATATATCATATTTGATCATGAGTCAGATTAACTAATCCAAAACAGCATTCTCACATGCCTGGTAATGTGGTCCATCTTTACTTAGTTTGGCTTTCTAAGTTACAGGATTTTACTTATCATGAGAAGATGTAAATGTGTGCTTTGCTCATTCTCCTTTAACAATATTGGCACCATTGATCAGTGGCTGCATCCGCTTTGTATGAAGATTCCAGGTTCAACTCTGCCATCCCCAATTAAAAGAATCAGGAAGCAGGTGATGTAAACACTAATAAGAGTGCAGATAACATTGGGCTACTTGGAAAAATAGCATGACCTAGTTTAAGGCAGTTCTTTTATCATCCTAATGAGAAAGCTACAGGAACACAATCATAGAACAGAAGAAAACGCATGCTGGAACCAGTGAGGAAAAAGGAATCTATTGAACATGACAGTACAACTTAGAGTAGCATTGCACACATATACTTATATGTGTACATGGATTACACAAACATAAACACAAGCACACCAGACTCATCTACCTAGACTAATACTGTCTGTGTACCACCTAGCAGTAGCTTTCCATGTTTTTTAAAGCTGGCCCTATTAAGCCAGGTCTCCTTTTAACTGAACATTTACACAAAGCACACACTCTAACATCGAGCAGTAAGCTCCCCCACTTGCTGTGTAGATGGAAAAGGCACCTGTATACAGAAAGGGGAAGACATTGGCTGTGCATTACATTACTATGTGATAATGAAAGGGAGTCAAGATTATAAAAGACCAGCCATCCTGAATGCCCTGGGCTTCAAGGCCTCAAGCCAGTTGTGTTGTTAAATTGCCCAGTCACTTACTTATACCCGTTCAAGGGCCGCTCCAAAGTGACAGGAATGAACACAGGAAGTCCAGCTGCTATGACTAAACCTCCCAAATTTGTTCATCTCAGTCCTTCTCCAGTGAAATGAAAACATGAAGTCTGCTTCTCCTAAGAATAGTCTGCTGGCAAGCAGCACTGAGGAAATCATTTTGAGGCCCACTCATCCCCCTTACTTGGCTACCCATCAAGGATCTGAGCAGCTATGGACTCATAATATGCCTCTGCTTCTGGCTGAGGCACCATCTCCTCCACCATGCAAACTTCATTCCCTATGCATGACTGCCAAAGTGGGTGGATGGGACAAGATTTCCTTACTTGTAAGATAGCATTTAAAAGTCTTTGTGCAGACCACTTAAATGGGCAGGGTTTGCCCAAGGTCAAAAATGAAAGCCACAGAATTCTGCCCTCTATTGCAATACCCTCAGAGATTAAGCTTCAGGCCAATTCCCATGTCTTTCCAACTTGTAAATAATTTGTATACAAGTGAGGGAGTGCAGTGTGTGAAGTCAGTTTATAGTCCATCTTTACTTTGTTTCTCAAAGTCCTAGAGATTTTGGAGAAGAACTGAAAATAGCAATGATACAACATCATGCAGTTCCCTTTACCTATTACTAATGCAGATAATCTTTTTTAAAATTAATTTTATTTCCTAAAATGAATAATCTTATTGCCTCAAACATTATATAAAATATACCAACCCACCCTCCTTCTCTCTCTAGCTAAACTGAGAAAAGAGAATGGGAAAGAAAGAAAAGCCACTTGGCACTGGTGGGGGAAACAAGGAACAAAAATGCCTAGTTTTTCCAAAAGATAAAATAAATAAAAATGAGAACGGCATTCAGACATTGCAGTAACACAGCAAGATGGCAGAACATGAGTAACCAGGAGCAGGCACCCTACCTATTCCCTGGAGGAAACACAGAACTAGGTTTACATCAGGGAAAAAAAAGAACCAAGTTGAAGTCATATGAAGGAATTTGGTACAATCTGGTCACACACTTCTGGCATGGTACTTTGTCCCAATGAGTGGCCCTGGGATTTGAGGCTCCCAATAGGGAAATGGAGTTCCAAAGACTGTGAGGATCACAGCAATAGGGAATCAACACAACAGTAAAAGTTAAAGATGAGGCACCAACGCACACACTAATTGGGCTTCCAAGAATCACAGGTGCATGCAAAGAGGCAGCTTTCCAGACCCGTTTCCTAACCCATTTAAGGGAAGTGCAGCAAGAGAAAACCTAACGGCGCATGAAACACTCAAAAGGTTTTAAGCTTTCGTGCTTCTGCTGTGGGAAGAGGATTATGTAGGAAAGGAATGCTATTGCATTCTGGCTCCTAATTTCTAGAGCCCCTTGCCAAGGGATCTAAGCTAGAAACGCCAAACCTCTCACTACATCTTGATCTCAAGGGGAATGACTCCAGAAAGAAGAGATACTGCACTGGAACAGAATTGTAGTATGAAAACTAAACCTAGTCCAAAGCCATTCCCAGCTTGTAGGGCCCACCCCTCCCCCAAGTTTTTACAAAAAGCCAGCATTAACCAATGAGTAGCAAGCAAGGAGAATGTTCCTCCCTATATGGGGTAAAGGAAGCACAAAGCACAGCCAATTCACATCACCCGTCAGGCCGGCCCCACCATTAATATTCCAAGCACAATGCTGCACTCCCACTGTCTGTATGAACATTGTACTGATTTCCCCAGCACCCCAGTCCTATAGCACCGCCACAATGGGAGGAGGGACAGTCGTATAGCTGTCCCTCAATTTCCAAGGATTCCTCCATATGTATACACTTGCCTCAACCCTAGAGAAGCATCTCTACAGATCTCAGCTTCTGTCTTTTTGTGGGGGGTTTCTGCCCCAAGCCCACATAACTGCAGTGGCACACTGGGGTTGGGAGGCAGGCATGGCTGTACAGACATCCAAGGATCCCAGTGAATGCTCCTGTATAGTCAGTGTTAGTTTGTGCCAAAAACAGTCCTTCCTCAGCCCTTCTCCTAAGTCTGTACTGCTACTCTGATAGTAGTAATCAGTTATGCTCTTGCTATAAGAATACAGAATATAGAACCTCAAACCACACAAACCAACATGGAAGAGAGTGAGGGAAAGACTCACACTAGACTCCCATACACCCATACCAATTAAACCCTCCAGTTCATTTCTCTCTATATTGCTCACTTTGGAGAATACCGCCCACCCATGCTGAAAAATCCAGACTGAGGAAGAACAGCCAATGAAACATCCTCCTGATTATACACATAAAACACACACATAAGAAGAACAGGCAAAGCAAGCAAGACACAGAAGCACTAGAATCCAATAGACACTTTCCATTTCAGTGTCTGAAATATATAAGGACCCAATAAATAAATCTAAAAGCAATAAACCACTCTTTCAAATGATCATAAATACATTCTTGTTGTCTCAGTGTAGATCAGAGGGATATGCTAACATTAGGCTGATGGATGCCTGAACAGGAAGCAGCCAGCTAGCCCAAAAGCAAGGACTTCTCTCTCATTTACACAACAGTTTTAGCATATGTTTCACATTACAAAACGCACCCTTTTCCAATCTGGCACACCGCAGATGCATGGGATTACAATTTCTATCATCCCCAAACATAGCTGTAGGCCATCAATTAAGGGAGGACTGAAAGAATTTCACACATATTTTCAGACAGCTGAAAGCTTCACTGAACTGAACCAAGCTGAGACAACTCAATAGACCTACCTTTGGTAACTTGCCTACCAATTGCCTAACTTCTCTCTCTTTCTCAATACTCCTCACTTTGTAAAAATACAGCCTGGATTCTCTGTTCCCCCCGTTTGGCATCATCAGCTAAAGCCACAGAACTCACCTGACATGCAGATGCAGGTAAACTCGCCAATGCGGTCAAGGCAGGTAGCATCATTCTGGCAAGGCATGGAGAGGCACTCATTGATGTCTGTCTCACAGCGCGGGCCTGTGTAGCCACGTCCGCACTGGCACTGGAAAGAGCCTTGTGTGTTGACACATTTGCCAAAGTGCTCACATGGATTGGCTCCTGGAGATGGCAAAGGGACACAAATTGACCATGAGTGGCTTGTCCAATATTACACCCCCTCAATCTTCACCTCAAGGACTCATCCAGACAAGAAACAAGAAGGGCATTCCAGCTGAGGCCAGTCACTCTCAAAAGTAGTTTACATGCCAAGATCCAAATTCAAAAAACCATTTAAAGTCCATCTCAGACATTACCCTGACCTCTCCCCTCCCCCTCACTGGAGAGGAAAGTCCTCCTTCCTTCCCCTCTTAATTTTATGAGATAAAAAAAAGTGTAGTTCTTACCAATGGAACATTCATCTACATCCTGATCACAGGCCCCTCCAGTAAAGCCAGGAGGACAGGTACAAATGGCACGGCCATTCATTGGATTGGTGTCACAAATAGCATCCTCATGGCAAGGGTTACTGACACAGGCATCATCCAAGTGGCAGAGGAGTCCTAGGAGAGAAGGCCATGAAAGGCAAACGCATGACAGCAGCAACTGAAAATAAGTGCAATGCAGAGAATGAAGTGGAATTCACAGGACAGAAACCACTGGTTTCTGTATCTTGTTCATGCCAAGCAGTCACTTGCCATTTCAGTCAGGAACCCTATCCAGTGCCCTATAAAACTATTGCACTGCAGTGACCAAACCCTCCAAAAACTCTGCCCCAATCTAAAATAAAAACATGCAGCACAGGTAAGTCATGCAAGGTAAGTAACCAGCTACCTGTCTTTCCCATGGGACAGGCGCAGTAAAAGGAAGCCACACGATCATGACAGGTAGCACCATGGAAGCAGACAGCTGTTTGACAGTCATCAATGTTCTCACTGCAGCTCTCCCCAGTCCAGCCATTGACACAAACACATGTATGGCCTCCATTGGTATTGAAGCAAGTGCCCCCATTGTGGCAGGCATTGGGTTGCAGCTGGCATTCATCCACATCCTCAGTGCAGAACTGACCTAGGATATAAAAGGTGGGGTGGAGGAACTTTGGCTCACAGTTCTCTGAAACAGAGCTGGCCCAAAGGCTGCAGCACCAACCTCTCTCCTCAGCCATCACCTACCTCAGCCTAGTTTCCAGCCCTGAGTTGCTCTTGTTTTTCTTTGCTGAGCCAGATTAAAGCCAATGAACAAAGATCCCACCCTTCATACTCTATAACATAGACAGCCAATCTTCCTGACATGGAGCCATTATTCAGCCAGCCCCAACATATGAAAAAGAAACAAAAATGTCTCATCTCTGCTTGACAGCTTCCTACATTTCCCATTAAGCCTGCTACAATCTCAGGTTGTTCTAATCACATTCTGGTTCTTGGATTGATACCCCAGTACCTGTCCACTCGGGAGGGCATTGGCAATTGTAGGTGTTGACACCATCTACGCAAGTGCCTCCATTCATGCACATGTGCTCTGGACAGTCATCTATGTTAATCTCACAGTTGTGTCCCTCAAAGCCTGAAGGAAGAGAAGAAAAGAATTTAGTCTGGGTGGTAACTACAGAAAAGTTGACTCTTGGAAAGGAAAAACAACCAACCTACATCCCACTCCAATATAATCCTATACAGACTTTCCTGGGAGTAAATGCAGCAGAGCAGAGTATGGCTTACTTCAAAGGATATATGCACAGGATTAGCTGATTCGCCAGTTTCAATTTTGGGCAGGGACTGCAGCAACACTAACTACCACAATGCAAGACAGATCCCTTCTGCTACACAACGGAACACCCCTCCTCTATTCTAGGCCCCACTCTCATGTCATATCTCAGTCTCATACAAGAAAGAAGAATGAGCCGAACCTCCCACTATATTCTGGCTCAAACAATCGGAGCCACAGCTGCTGTCTGCCAACTCTGCCTGCCTCCCCCTTGATTGCTTCCTTCCTGCTCCACCAAGGCGTTCAACAGCTTCCCATGAGCTTCCTGACAGCAGAATAGTGAAACAAAGTACAATCTAGCCAAGGGAAAGAGGTAGGCCTGTACTCCAAATGCTATCCTACATCATCCAAGTGCCTAAATGAATATTCTGATTGTCAATCAACCTGGCCCAATGCTCTACCCCACTGTCATGCAAAAGAACCAGCAACAAATTTTTGCAAGCTGTTCACTCACCGGGTAGGCAAGCACACTCGTAGCTAAGTTCCCCTGTCTGGCGGCAAGTGCCTCCGTTGAGACACTGAGAAGGGGCACAAGGTGTGGAAATGCTCTCACAGAGCTGTCCTGTGTAGCCAGCTTGGCACTGGCAGCGGAAGGAGCCAGGTGTATTGAGACATGTACCCCCATGTTGGCAAAGACCAGGCACTCGACATTCATCCACATCACTCCGGCAGTTGCGACCCTGATAGCCTGATGGGCATGTACAGTTGTAGCGGCCATTCCAGTTGGTGCAGCGGCCGCCATTAAGACATGGCTTGCTGGCACAGGCATCAAACAGAGAGCAGTCTTGACCTGAACGGAAGATGGAATACCGAGTGACCCACACTTGGAAGGAAAGTAATTCTTCCTCCAGAAGATCCATTTCTGGACCCACTACCCAACAGAATGCCTGTTTGCACTCCCATTCCCATGGGGCAAATTTTCTAATAGGACAATATAAGCCTTCTAGAAGCTCTGCAGAAAGTCATCCTTCCCCAGAAATTTCCTCACCTCTGAAGCCTTTGAGACAGGTGCACTGGTAGTGCACAGTGCCATCACGCAGGGTGCTCTCACATGAGCCCCCATTGGCACAAGGTGATTGGTGGCAAGGATCTTGAAACTGGCAGTGTTCTCCAATCAACCCAGGCTCGCATCTGGCAGAGAAAAAGAATTTATTAGATGGCACTCATCCTATCTAATATTCTAATACACAAAGTTCCAAATCCAACAACTATTGGAAAGTACAAGAGATGTATGGGAACAGCAGTAACAAGGTGAGAAAGACTCCTAGGGACATCAGATATAGAAAAATGGGGAAGAGGAAACAGTAGTTAAGACTGGGAGACTCAGAGAAGCAACACAATTGGGAGGCAGTCTGACACTCAAGAGAATCTGCACTCATATTGCCCCCGCTGTAAATGGCTTACACTTCATTTCTCTAGGAGGTAGTAGTAAGCAAATTCCTTAATAACCATATACTTAGAGAATGCAGCTCCTTGCTGTAGCTACAGTCATCAATGCATCAATAATTCTAAAAGGAAATTACTGTAAGAAGCCCTGCGTACTCAGTTGTCCCGGAGGAGAAGGGTACACCTTTGTCTTACTAACTAGAACTCCTTGATACAGGGGACAGTGCAGTTGCCAACTGTCATGACTACATGATGAACTAATCTGATGTTAGCCTAACTTTCTATCTGGCCATGGACTGCTCTTTATTTATATCCCAAAGGTTGCCATAAGGCTCAAGGCAGAGTACACAGCACTATACTAAGGTCACCATGTGAATTTCATGGTTCACTAAGAACGTTAACCGGATCTCTCAAATCCCAGTCCAATACTCTAACTATTAATCACACTGGCTATTTTGTTGCTGTTTTGTTTTTGGAATCAGCAGCCCCACCCAAACAACTAAGAAGCCAACACAAGGGCTTACTGTAGACCTGACTTCTTCCTCCATTGAGCAATTAAAGAGAACTTCTAGCTTGCACTAACCTAGATAGTCCACCAGTGTGTGTCATCTGCAAATTCTGCTAACTGCTCACATTCACTCTTTGCCAAGCTGAAAATAGACATGTTAAATATTGGCCTTCTGTCAGGTTCCAGCCAACCATTTCCTCTTACCAACAAATTCCAGGCAGATCTAAGAAAAGAATTTTTTCCCACCCAGTGTAAGATTTTGTCAGCAGAACTCTGCAAAACATTGAGGGAAGTCAAGAACTGAATGTGGCTAAAGCATGGGCCAGATGTTTATACAGATGGCAAACTAGCTATGCCACTGAGCAACATTAATATGTTGAGAATAATACATATATAGCCTTGAGACAGGGCTGAGGCCTTGCTTAGAGAGAAAGATCATCACAGTGTCTGACATCCCCCAATATTTTTGGGAACTTTTTTTGTTGTGTACAGTACCATCCAGAGAAAGAACGCAAGGTAAGATCAAGGGACGAAGGGGTCCACACAGTTTTTATCAAACTAGACTAAACTTTGCAGCATGTCTAAAATATCAAATCTATCAGCTTTTGCAGAATCCAGTAATCTCAGCTTTCATGATACAAATAAGCAACCATCCCTATGCATCGCTGTTTTAGAGAAAAGTGCTCTAACTCAGAAAAAGTGAAGTTTGTAGTAGTTAAGAAAATGTGGCTTTAAATTCAGAAGAGTCCCTAGTAGCTCCTTATAGCCCTTTGATCATCGTCCTGTTCACTGTATCTACACACAACTCCCCCAAGGTCTCTTAAATCCGAGCTTGCTTTCCCAGCGCCAGACAAAAATATTTTGGACAAGCTCAGGAGCCCAGGCAGATAACGAAGAATTAACAAGGCCCATGAAAACGTAAGCGTCCTGCTGGGCCTACAAGCAAACTCTGTGGTGGCCTTAAAGCTGCCATTTGGTCAAGCTTGTCCTGTGCCAACTCCTTCAGATCAGAATGTTCTCAGCACCCCGACTGGAAGGTGGGGAGGACTCTACACCGACCCACACACAACGGGAACACGTTAAGTAACTACTGAGCCCAGAGGGAAGGACGGCCCAAGCTATAATGACTGGATTTTAGAAGAGACACCAGAAGGATCCAGGTTCCCTCTCTCTTCAACTCCCCTGTATTTCATAAATTCAAGTTCCCACTTGCAGGATCCTCACAGGATTACTATAAATAGGACCACACTGGGTCTCAAAGGCTTTCCTCCACCTTGGTTGCAAGGGGGCCAGGAAGTGATGGGTGGCACAAGCAGAGCCAGTACAAGAATTATACAACTCTCCTTTTTTAATCCCTGACTATATCCTGGAGTCTTTCGAAAGGGCTTCCCAATCACGTTAATTCAGTCTCCTTCTAACCCTCTCCCTCATCCCTCTGCCCACTGCCTGGAAATTGTCATGGCAACACAGAAAGCCTGTTTGTTCTTCTACCCAAGCTTGAACAGCAGGTCCCGGGCCCTGGCTAAGACAACACTCAGGGCCTTGCAGGCCCCAAAAAGATCAATCCAGGAAAGGCTGGGAATGTCAGAACAAACTACATGGCTCCACCTCGCTGTCATATGAAGGAGAAAGACAGCTTGCCAGGGGGAAAAGAAAATAGAAACACCCAGCTATACTTGTGGGATTTGTCAACTGATCAAAGTTTCTTCACCGGCCAAATCTAAAGCAAGTGTAGTGAATTTTGTGTGGTCAACTAAAACGGTGGCCAACTAAAAGTCAATCCAGGGTGAAAAGCAGACTTCTGACTAATTCTGGATGCCACGGGAACTAGAGAACTCAAGAGGGAGAAAATGGCAGCTAAAAACTGTGAACTGCAGAGAGATCTCCTTCAAAAGCTTTGAAGGTGCTATCTGAAAGCTGAGCCTGAAAATTGGGGAGGGGGCTCTGTTTGAGTGGAGGAAAACTTTAGGCCAAGATTCAACAGGTCTGCTGGCAGAACATTCCTCTCCACTAGCAAACACATACTACTGGTCAGAGGGTAAAGGGTGCTCTTCCTTCCCCAGATGTGCAGGGTCAGCAGAACAATGCCCAGGCATACAAACCCCTATGTCCTCAATCAGTAGCTGAGGGGGGTAGACCTGTGCCCAGCAGCTCTCCAGCTGCTTTTGTGCACCCAACACAGGGCAAAGAGGTACTGGATACCTCCTTGTACAATGGCAAAGAAAGTATTTAGCTGGTATCACTAGGAATTATTCCAGCTTAAGCCCCCAACAGGATTTTGGTTTGATGCCCTGAACACAGAAGAAAGGATACTGAGAAGGAGGCCCTGTAAATACACAGCGATCAGTTAGAGGTGAGGGCATCCCTCTGTGGAAGGTCTGGCACCTCTCCCAGGCGTTCTAAAAGGACTGGCATATGAGAGGAAGACTGTCAGCAATACTTGAGGCTCTTTACTAGGCTGTGTGTGAGCATTTATAGAAATATCCACAAATGGAGACAGACAGGCACACACAGATGTAAGCTGCAAAAAATTGGGAAATATCAAGACTGTGGTCTCTTCTGTCTGACTGGTAAATTTTATGTGTTTGTTAGGTAAATCAGAGATTTAGTCATGGCTGTAAAATGCAAATTGTTCTTGAGCAACCAAGTACCATACTAAGGCTTGCTCACCAAGGTCTCATTTCTTATTCCAAAATTAGACCTAAACTTAAACCTTTTCTTCTGTAAATATCCAGAAGTACTTCCTGTCCTGGTGAGCAGGAACATCCCAAGGAAATATTGGAAGTAAAATGCTACATGCATCATCAAACAAAAGATAAATTTTTCAAGCCTAGTCAGCTGTTCCACTCAACCTTGCTAAGCTACAACAGTAGTTACACCACCCAGATCAAATCCCCTCATATTCTCATATCAATATAGAATGGGGATGGGCAACTCTTGTGGGTATGGGTCCAATTTTCTGCTTCATAATCTTCCAGAAACTACACAAATTACCCAAAAGATTAAAAAATGGGCAAAAATGAAATGGTCAGAAGTCTAATTCTGGATTTGAAAAACAGGCATTTTTATGTTAAACTCTGTTTGGGGACTCAGCAATCTATTTATGTATTGCTGATCCTGGAGGCTTCCGAGAAGCAATTGATACTTTTTGCCAAGAAAAAAAAAGCAGCAGCAACCTAGTGGAACTGTGGGTTCCACGTGTCACCGTGGGTTCCACGTGTCACCAATGCCTCACTAGTCCCCAGGTCACATCCATAACTGCTTTGGCCCAGAAAACTAAGCATAGCCAGGTGAGGGCCCCTCCAAGTAGGTCAGGTCCCAAGGACACATCAACATCAAATCTAAATAAACTAAAACCATGAGCTTATCCTTCAAGCAACCTCTCTCTCCTTCCTTCTCTGCCTCCAACAACACTGACCACATCTGTACTTTTCATGCTTATTTGTGGTTGCATTCCCAAGTTTCAACGATTCTAGCAACAAAGTCCCAAGTTAGTGCCAAGGTACAAATGTGGCGAAGAAATCCACCATCATTCTATCTAGCTGTAGACTGACTGAACTCAGAAGAATCCACATGCATGGGAGCCAAAAAACCAACTAACTGGTTTGCTCACTGGCTGCAGCAAGCCTGACTTGTAGTATTCAGTGGAGGGAAGGATGTTTCTAGACTGATACTTGTACTGTATTTAAGTGATGAAAGAGGCCAGACCAAAGATAGCTGGCAAAATCTTTGTACTGCTGGTGGAGATGTAGTCATCCATAGCTATTTATTTATTTTGCAAGCTGCTCTGAGAATGCTAATTGACAAAACATAAATAATAGTGATGTATAATCTTTTAAAAACAATATATATAAACGTCTCTTCCTTTAACTTTAAACACAACAACTTTGGGGCATTTAAATCTTTCCACCTGGACTGAGGGCCAAGTGACAAGTACCTCTTGAAGTTTCTATTTTGTCCAGGAGGTAATATGCCATTGGCACCAATGGAAGGTTCGCTTCCATGTTGAATCACAACTTTAAAACAAATACCACAATACAAGGAGAAGGAGTTAAACCACATCCTCATAGTCCATGTTCTGATCCCACCTTTCACAGCTCTTATTTTTAACATAAAAACAAGGTACATTAGAATTTAACTATAATTTAAATTGAGGTACAATACATGAGTACATGCTTTTAACAGTTAAAAGCATACATATATTTAAAGTATTGTCTAGCTTGGCCTTTACTGGCACACCACTGCAGCTAAGACGAAGACTTAGCTGCAGATCCTCCCAAGATCTGCTGCCATAGATTCAGAAGGAGAACACTGGCTAACAGCAAAGCACAGCTCTGCACCAACATATAGGACCCTGTTAATCTACTGAGAACTCCTCCTTACCCCCAGGGCAGCATGGGGGCAATCTCAACTGCCAAACTGGGGCAACTAGATGGCCCAAAGAAGAAAGGCTCTTTTTTCTGCACTGGGAGCCAAGCCCTGGCACCATGTCCCTGCCTGTTCAGAGCCGGGGAGGAAAGCTTGGTTTCTATACCTCTCCCCTGGGGCTGTGAATCACCAACTGTGTCTGTGCATGTCGCTCAACACTCTGTGACTCAGCCTCGTTACCTCAGGGCTGTGCAGGCAGTACCAGTAGGCCTGCGGCCCTGTGCCAAAACCAAAATGAAGCCTGCTTGGGGCACTGTAGACAGAACCCATTTGATACTCCCAGACAAATAAGGAAAACAGCAGCTCTTCCTACCACATCTCTCTGAAAAGAATCTGGACAAGGTCAGCAGCACAAAAAGAACAGAGGGTGGAGCAGAAAGATACAAAACAGGAATTTTTCCAGCCTTCTCATATCTATGTCGGGCTCCTAGGTTTACTCTTAACTCCACTAAGGGTAAGCCAAGCTCCTATGTTCTTCTGCCAGGCTTCACCTGTACCCCATCTCTAACGCCTTGTTTTCTAATGGCTGGCACTCAAGACTTCTGAATTCTTCTGGCAAGCCAGAGACTAGAGACAATTAGTCATACCTTGCAAGCCAGACTGAAACCTGTAGCTGACATATAGCCCTGGTCCTTGATGAATAATCAGCTAGAACCAGGAATACAAGCACACTTAACCACAGTGCCATATGGGCAAGTGTCACAATGGCAATCCATCCCCCACAAAGCTAAAATGGATTGCAAATATTTAATTAAAACCAACTAGCAATCAGCACCAACTACATACTAACAGGAATAAAATGTTTTGTTCCTGCCCCAGTGCAAAAATAAACGAAGTCACAGAATGGAGAGATACTACTGGATCCTCATCTTCTGCTCCCTGATTCCAAAGCCAAGCAACTTGTAACAGACACCATTCCAGCAGTGGAAATGCTGTCTCTTTGTCTGAAATCACTTTGGACCTTAGGAGGAGGGAGAAGTGGAGTTCTAATTACTCTAGTTTGGCAGGGACAGATAGATGAAGAGCCACAGACTCCAAAATTAATATTTCTGGGGGCTAAAAGGCTTGTTGCTACTTATGACTGCCACAGTGCTTCTTTGAACCCTTTTCAAATACCCAGTTTGCCAAATAAGGGGACAAAAAAGTAAGGCAGATACAGCTTCATTCTATTTCATGGTAAGACTGGCTGATCAACTGAACACAGACCACAGATTGGCATACAAAACCTTAAAATGAAAACAACACAAACCAAACTTTTGGTACAATATAGAAAAGGAGGCAACTCCTGCATCTTCCTTCTGAGCTTTCTGCATTCATGTTTCAAGTGGGAGCTGTCTATCTTTCTTGCAGGGAGATGCGCAAGCTGTACATCTGTGTAGCTTGAGTTCCACATATGTGTGGAACCTGTGCATCTCCATGCAAAAAAATGCCGAAATTGCCCCTTTTTAATGTTGCACACCACTGGGGAGGTGAGTAATTCTTATTTTGCCCTGTTACACAGGAAGCACAAACAAGAGGAGGTGCAAGTGACACATTCATTTTCTAACAGTGCTTCCAGATAATAGCCAAAAGTTTCTCTCAGCCTCCAGTCACCATAGTCCCTCTTGAGACAGTGAGATCAAGACCAAGAGGAGCAAACTGTCTTCCTGTTTCTTCTGTGTTCTTCAACTGCTCTAGAATTAGTCACCTTATGCCACCAACAAGCCACATCGAATCAGAGAGCAAAAAAGTGCCACTGAGAAAACAGGTGTTCTGAGAGCAATACCATACCAATCACTGGCCTGGCATTCTAACCTAACACTAAAGGCAAAGCTAGAAATAACAGGAGCAACAAGCACATCTTTATTTTCCCATGGTTGCCCTCTCCATTTGTAAGTGAGGGGAAGACCAGAGCCACTTTTCTCCCTTCTTGCCTCACTCTCCGCACAGGAATTGAGGCTAAGAAAAAAGTGGCTGAAGCAAAAAACTGGAGCTAAATTATGAGACACTAAAGCTAGAGAGATAGGGCCTAAATACCCTTAAGGCACCAGATTCTATCTGATCTTGGAAGCTAAGCAGGGTCAATCCTTGTTAGTAGTTGGATGGGAGAGACTACCAATGAATACCAGGAGCTATAAGCTATATTTCAGAAAAAGGAATTGGCAAAATGAGTTCCAAGTGTTCTTTGCCAAAGAAAAACCTATGGAATTCATGGGGTTGCTGTAAGTTGACAGGTGACTTGAAGGCACATACACACCAGGTTGGGAAGAGGGGATAGAAACAAGATAGCAATGTCCCTCCTTATGCATTGCATTTCTTACTAGGCAAGTGCCCTCTTCCCCCATCTCCTGCTTAATATATGAATGTGATGGGCATGTGACACAGAAGGTCCTGAGAAATTAGCCATACAAACAGGGACTCCTGTGAAACCAAAACACAGCCATAAAACAATGGCAATGTAGACAGCCCAAGGGGGATCTCATCTGGATAGATACACTGGTAACCAACCCACTGAATGTCCAGTTCAAACAGTGACACTGTGTTTTCTCACAAAAAGGAATATATTCAGAAGCATGCCTTTTCCTAATTTTAAAGTTAAACAAACACCCTTTAATTTGGTTCTGGATGTGCAGGAATGGTATCTGGAATCCGTTCTTCCCCTCTCTGGCTGACAAACAAGATTTGAAAGACAAGAGGCACAAAGCACACTGACAACTCAAATGGTGCACCTGCTGCTGACATGCCCAATTAAAAGCAAGTTTAAGAAAGGTGTTTCTCCAAACAATTATGACTACTCATTGAAAGGGATGATGCGAAACTATCTGCTCCAGAAGATTACAGACACAGCATGGAAGCAAGTGAGTTCACTGGCATTGTGTCACGGAAGCTACCACTACAGAGTAAGGATGTGTGTGTGTATGTCTATGTGCCTTCTAGTCACCTGTTGACTAATGAAGACCCATGAATTTCATAGGGTCTTCTCAGGCAATGAATGCTCACAAGTGGTTTTGCCAGTTCTTTGCTCTGAAATATAGCCTACAGCACCTGGTATTCGTTGGTGGTCTCCCATCCAAGTACTAACCAGGACTGACCCTGCTTAGCTTTCAAGACCAGACAGGAACTGGTGCCTTTAAGGTATTTAGGCCACCACAAAGTAAGGAGACAGAAATTTAAACCACAGTTTTAGGATGTATTGGTGAGATACTGAGATTTTATAGTGTCTGTGAAGGTTGAGGAGTTCCTTTAAACTGAATAGGATTTATTCTCAATAAAATAGGCACAAAATTGTAAACTAAGAGAGCCAAGTCTACTCATGCTAGTTTGTCTGCTCTTGTACAGCAATAAAGGGCTACTGAGTTCCATACGGTGTGTATTTCAAGACCTATAGCAATTAAGAACCAAAACCCCAAGAAGCCTCAGTTCTGGAATTAGAATGAATATGCATATTTGCATGCCTCAGGCAGGCATGTTCATACAGGCTATAAGCAGAAAAATTATATCCTTTCTCTCTCATATTTAAATTGTCTCATTGTGACTGAACAGGTTAAGCAACAGATGTGAGATGGTGGGGGAACAAAGTACCAAGAACTGAGAGAAAGCTTCAGAGTACTTCTCAAAACTCATGCATTTTCAGGCTTGAAAAAAATATATATATATAAAAAAAAAATGAAAATCAAGAAGGCAAGATTCTGTGGCAACTACTAATCTTGGTATTTAAAACTGCAAGCTACATTGCATACCCATGTGCAATCTCCCATCCAGCTGCCCCACCTCTTATAACAGGCCATGTTCTGAGCCCATTTTCCATCCCAAGTCAGTCCCCCAATCGTCAGTTCCCAAACTATTTGGTTTTTCCTCTCCTCTGTACACCTTGCTAGGTATATACAATCCTTATTTCCCAAGCACATCTATTCACATTCATTTTGAAATGATTGTGACAGCTCTAATCCAGGCCCCACCCTCTTCTTCCAGGCACAATGTGGAGGATGGTGACGGGGAAGCCATGCTACCTGAGAACCACCCTTGGTCCGCCTCTTTCAAATTGACCCTTTTGCCTGACCCAAAAGGTTACTACCCCTTTAAGAGGCCTCTTTGCAGGTGCTTAGTGGAGGAGGCAAGGGGGAGAAAAGAGGAGAGGGAGAACAGCATTTTCCCTTCAGTGGCTGGGCACTCCCAAGCCTCCCCACCCAACCTGTCCGACAGGTTTCAGACCATGCTGCCAAGAGCTCTTTTTCCTTTTTCTTCCTCTTTCCTGAACCCCTAGCAAAAGGTATCTAGAGCTCCCCCAGAAATGTCTGCTACTTTTGCAAAGTACCACAGGGCTTGGCTAAGTGCCCATTCCACCGCCAGAGACATGGCAGCATTCTGTCCTGAGACTCCAGATCGGTGCTTACAGCTGGCTGCTAGTACTTTCTTGTCCCGTCCAATCCCATCCAGGGATCCAGGCCAGGCATTGTGCCTCCCAGTGATTCACCTGTTCTGGGCGTGGCACCTGCAGGCAGATCCACCTGTCCTGGATTCCAACACAGGCAGCACCAAGCCAAGCTCAGAATTCACTGCTCTTGTTCATACACCTGCCACTAGGTGAAGGAACTGAATTAAGCAGCAAGCAGCAGCAGGTTCAGGACAAACTACCTCCAGGTCTCTAGGTCTAGGCGGTTCTCAACCTGTGGGTCCCCAGATGTTTTTGGACTTCAGCTCCCAGAAGCCCCAGCCACTATGGTCAATGCTCAGGGCTTCTGGGAGCTGAAGTCCAAAAACATCTGGGGACCCACAGGTTGAGAACCACTCTGGACCATCAAATGCAATACAACCAGAAAGGCTAGGATGTGTGAGAGAGATTGAGACAGAGACATACAGACCGAGCACCCAGTGTCAGGTGACCTAGCTGGTCATCAGGATAACAAAAAGAAACCATGGGCACCAATGCATTCTGGCACTGGAATCACTGTAATTAAACCAACCGCACAAATCAGAAGATCTTCCTTCCTTCTGTTTCCAGATTTTCTCAGTACAGCATTGGGGCTCAGACATAGTGAGTATTACAAAGATAATACAAAATACAAATGAGGATATTTAGGGATACACAAAAAAATTGAATATTGGCAGGAAAATTGTAAAAGTATAAGCCATTCTTGGAGGATGTCACAACTTGATATGGTTCTTTATTGCCTATGAAACTTTAAGAGATGGCAGAAGTGGGGAAATCATAGAGATAAAGAAAAGAGTGACACACAAGCCAACTTTCCAGCTGCCACTGGTCCACAATTTTTTTTTTTTAAAAAAAGAGTCTTTCTCACACGCGTACGAACACACAGGCTTCTATTTGAGTTGCCATGACCTGTCCACACTAGGTTGCTTCTTGAGCCTTGCATACCCACACACTTCTCTCCCTCTTCAAGAGGAGAAAGCGCACCTGTGGAGACATCCAGTTCCAGCCTGAACCTGTCTGAGAGATGTATGCACAGCACCAGTCCATCATTCCTCCCCATGCCTTCAGCCAGAAGCAAAATGGATCCTGAGACTGCAAAGAGCATCTAGATGGGTAATAGGGCGTGATAGGATGGAGAGACCCACACAGGGTGATTAGCCTGACACCAAGCCTTTCCCTCTGTGGGTGAAAGGATGTCTTCTCAGAGTTCACAGAAGCTTTGTGATAGGGCATTTTTCCCTTCAGAGAAAGAAAGAACGTGGCAGGGTTTTTTAAAACAGTTTATAGAAATGGGCTCCAGGGGTATGCAAGTGAAAAACGTTAGGAAGCACTGCTGTACACTGTTGGCAGCATCACTTTGGATCAAGAGCACTCTTATCTTTTTGTCTTCCCAACAAGCAACATGTGCTATCTCAGCGATAGCCAAGGACCAAAACAGAAAAGGCACAGAAGACACAGAAGGTCCATAGTCCAGTCTCCTTAAGTTCTCATTTTACTTAAAAGCAGCTGCAGACTACTCTGAATTCAATTGGGGTGAAACCTTTTCCTGTTCCAAAAACCACTCTACCTGTACAACTGCTATAACCGGTATGTTTTCTACAGAGGGACTAATTAGCAATTCGAGGAGTGACTAAGATGAGCAAAGAAGGAAAAGATTAAACACTATGCGCATGCACACACACACACATCACAGACACTGATTTCCTGCATCTTAACTCTCACCATACCCATAAGAACATAAGAGCCAAGCTGAATCAAACCAGAGGCCTATCAAAACCAACCCTCTGTTCACATTGTAGTCAACCAGATGTGCCTGGAAAGCCCATGCTAGCAGGACATGAATACAATAACACCTTCCTATTTGTCTTTCCAGCAAGAGGCATTTAGAAGAGTATGGCACCTGATACTAGGTATAATATGTATCCATCACCAATAGCAGTTATATATAGCCTTATCCTCCATGAATGTCTCTAATCTGCCTTTAAAGACATCCAGTCATCGCCTTTTCTTTTGTCTCTCCTTAACTTCCCAGCATTCAGCACCCAGTGGATGACCACAAGTTCTAGTTATTATAGGAGAGGGGGAAAAATATGCACACACTGCCAGCTCAGATTCTACCAGTGTGAAGTTGCAATTACTGGTCCAAGGTGGATCACTTTTTACTGCCTTAAGTGGAATCACTTTTGACATTCTAACATCTTTCCCTCCAGTTTTGTGAAGTTCTTCCCATTCTATTTTTATTTCCACCACCCTAAAGAATTTGGTATTTTCAGCAGTTACCCATTTCACTACTTGCCTCAAACTCTAAACCATGGTGAATTAGTTAAAAAGTACCGGTCCTGGAGGATCAAAAGGAATACATCTTTCCACTGCAAGAACTAAACATATGTTTCTACTTTCTAGTTCTTGTGTTTTTAACCAGGACCACTTTTCTTATTAAACAGCCAGCATGATTTTTGGTTTGAGTCTTGGACTAGGACTCCTGTAGACCAGAGTTCAAATCCCCATTCAACCACTGAAACTCACTGGGTGACCTTGGGCAGTCTCTCTCATCTTCACAAGGCAGTAACAGCAAACCCCTCTGAATAAATCTTGCCAAGAAAACCACAATGATAGGTTTACACTAGGTCACAAATGACTTGAAAGCACACTATAACAAATCTTATTCTAAGATGTTAAACTCAGAAGAGTTTTTGATCATTCTTGTCAAAAGCCTTTGGGACATCCAAGCGAACAATGGCTAGCAGATCATCTTTTACTAGGTGTTTACTGACACTTTTAAAGAACTCTAAAAAGCAAAAGCCATTTTCAGAAAGATGTGCTTTTCTATGTGCTTAATAATTTCATCTTTAAAATGCTTTTCACCAATTTACCCAAGACAAATATTAAGCTAGATGGTCTATAATTTCCCAGATCCCAAGGAATAGATTGCATATTTTTGTTAAAAGAATACTGATTCCACATATAAATTTTTTAAAAAAAGAAACTGGTCCCAGTGATTTGAATATATCTAATGGGGTTCCAGTGATTTATTTGTCTAAATTTGTCAATAAAATATAGAATTTCATCTCTTGTTTCTGCTCTTTGCCTTACATCTGTTTTCAGGCATGGGCATGTGCCCTACATCTCCTACACTGAAGATAGAGGGGGGAAAATCATTTTGCACCCCTGCCATCTCTTTGCCCTCCTTTAGTATTTCTGTGCTGTCTTCTAACAGTCTGCCTGTCTCCCTAGTCAGTTTCCTGCTCCTTATGAATTTAAGAAATTCTTTCTGGATAAAGAGTGAATTATAATAATCCATATCAATATAATAATTAAAGCAATCAGAAAAAAATTTTTCACCCTTCTACAATTTTCTTGTTTATTGCATCTTTCCTCACATGAGTTCAATGCGGCTTATGTGAGGGCTAGCCGATTTTATCCTTGTAACAACTACCTGAGGCAGTTAAGGCAGATAAATCCAACTAATTCAAGGTATCGCTCCTCTACTTTGTCATTACTTTACAGCTGAGCAGGAATTCCAATTCAGGTTTCCATAGTGTACATCCAACACTGTATCACACTGGCTCTAATTTGATGTTGAGATCAAATTACTTAAATGCCCCACAGTAAACAGCCTAGTTGAAGAGCAGTCAGAAGTTTATAGTAGAAGCTAATGTGCACCTGTCAGCAGGAGCACCTCCCAGTTCCCACACACCTAACATGGAGCAATCAAGAAAGATGCTTTGGTCTTGTTCACATCAGTCCCTGACACAGCAAGCTGCCTATCAGAAGACTAGGGCAACACACAACCCTTTTGCAGTGCTCTTAAAATTCACCTCACTTTGTAGCTCATCAAATCTGCAGGACCCATAATTACCAAACTATAGCTTGAATCCCTTGAAGAAAACTCACGGCTTTGCCACCACAGTTTTCACAATGACAAATCTCCAGCTTCCATGTCACCTTACCAGGTCCCATGTTACATTACTGGTCTGTCCCTTGCAAGCAATAGCCCAGCTCTGTAAACTGGTTCAATGCATTAGCTGTTCTTGAGCCCCTGAAATGAGTTATGGGGTGGTAGCACTTACATGCAGGCAGCAAACCCGTTGGAGTAAACAACACAGCTCCCACCATTCTCACAGGGCTTGTCACCATCCAAGCACTGTACGCCTGCAGGAAAAGAGAAGAAGTTTGGTTAGAGCATGCATCTTACTGCAGCAAAGAAAGCAAAACACTTGAGCTAGGAATAACAAGCAAACAGATATGGATCAAATCACAGAGCTCAATGAAGTACCATGTATCTTCCACCCCACCCCACCCCACCCAGCCCAAACTCTGTTGTTCCTACAGGGGATGGCTATCACTGTCATTCTATGAACTTCCAGAGTCATGCCGGGTATAAAACATTAATTCAAATCAGCCTTGCCCAATCTGGATCCCCAGAAGTTGTTAGATCACATCCCCACAAAACCTGTCCATTGTCCATGCTGGTTAGAGCTGATCAGAGCTGTAGTACTGTACCTAAGGCAGTGATTCTTAACCATTTCTTTACTGGGAACCCCCTGTAAAAATAATTTGTTACCAGGATCCTCCAAGGCTTAACTCAAAATTTAAATATTTAAATATTCAAATATTTATTTATTAAAGGCTTCTGAAGATTCGGAGTCAAATTCCCACTCAGACACTGGGTGACCTAGGGCCAGTCCCTGTTGCTGCTGCAACTGCTGATATCCAGCAGCGGGGCTTTGTGGACTCCCTGTCAGGGCTCAGTGGACCCCAGGTTAAACCACTGATCTAAGGCCCTAAATTTATGAAAAGCTAGTAGATAAATGTCTCACAAGGCACTCCTTATGTTTTATATTCATGCCAAGCTCTTGTCTACTGCCTTTTCATTCCCAAAAGTTGCTTCATACTAACTGAGATAACCTCTCTTGCTAAATATTATTGCCACATCAACAGTCAGCAGCTCTCCAAGCTTCCAGACAGGATTAATCCCAGTGAGACATGGCAGGAACTGAACCTGGTATCTCTTACATACGAAGTACGTGTCATGCCACTAAGCTAAAGACCAGGCCCCTTCACTCTTTTTTTCCTCTCACAGCAAAATTTTATGCACTTAAACAAGATGACAATACTAACTGAGTGCAAACTCTACAATCACAACATATCATGAAGTTTTCTTGGCAAGATTTTTCAGAGGGCTTTGCCTTTACCTTCCTTTGAGGCTGAGAGAGTGTGACTTGCCCAAGGTCACTCAGTGGATATCCATGTCTGTGCAGGGATTCAAAGAGTTGTAGTCCAACACCCAAACCACTAGCCCACACTGACTCTCATTAGCCCATTATTCCTCACCTAAAACAAGAGGGTGGCTTAAGGCTCTGGACATTCTCTGCAAGCCTCACTGGGCTTAAAAATGAGAGAACACCCAGAAGCGCCTCCTGTCATCTCCTTTCATACAGTTGGGGGATTCCTCCCAGGTTGTTTAGTCTCAGGGGTGTGATCCTTCCCACATGTGTTACTTGGGAACATGATAAAGCCAATATTAAGTACACCTCCCCCAATTTCTGCCCTCGCTTGGATGGAGAATGTTTATCTTACAGTCAGAATAAACTAGACATTCAACCAGCCCTTACTACAGTGGTGGATGACTCTGAACCTCCAGAAGTTTTGGGCTAATTCCTAAAAGCCCTAGCCACAGCAGAAATGCATTCCCAGGAAAACTGGAAGGCCACAGTTACTGTCATACTAGAATAAATAACTCCACTCCCTCAGAGCAGAAGGCAGGCCTATTCAAAGCCTAAGCCATCTCAAGCCAAGAGAAAGAGGGGCCTGACATCACCTGTAACCAGGAAGGGACAGGCATGAATTTTGGGGAGCAGTGGCCACTCCAGGGCAATCAGGGATGCAACAACCAGGCAGAATACACTGTCATCACTCCATGCTTAAGATTCAGCAACCTAGGGGCATCAGGAGCCACTTGAATTATGAGGTGTCCTCAAGGGATTAAGGTCCTCATCAATAACAAATTGTTATTGAGAAGGCCAGTGAAAGCAGCCTTGACCTTCACAAATCTGGATGAACAGCCTTGTTCTCACAGAGGCTAATATTTTAAAACAGGCTGGAAACGGAGAGTCCTTTACCACCAGATCCCATCCCTCCTCCTATCTCTTTAAGGGGAAGGATGGAAGCCTAACAAAATCAGCAGAGAAAGAAGGGGAGTCTGCAGCTTGTGGTCCTTCTGCCCTCCAATGTGTTAGTTTGAATGGGGCAGAAGGAGGAGCCAATTAATAAATTATCCAAGCCAAGTAATGTGCATTTCCTGAGGGGCCCGGACTGGGGGAAAGAAATCACGGGCACACACCTCTGCCAGCCTGCCCTAGGAGCACAGTGCTTGAGGGCCCTGGGAAAGGTTCACATTTAGAGAAACAGCCACACACACACCCCTCAAAAATAGCCTTTTGGTTCAAAAGGAGATAGCACTGCTTTAGGCCTATTTAGTGAGAGAAATGCAGCTGCAGAGCAGGAGGATACAGGCTGGAAAACCCCTCCCCTCTGAGCACAGAGAGAAGATGGAAGGAGCTGGGGCCAGCCGCTTCACTCACTCTCAGCCATTTTCTAGAGACCCACTTGTAACAGAGTGCGTGCCCAGCACACAGATCAATCCCAGACAATGCCTCCCCCTCCCACTCCCCTGCCGCCCCTTACTCTCTCGGCAGGCAGAGCCAGAAACAGCTCTGCAGCAAAGCGCTCTCAGCAGCCCCTGCTATACAGGCTGTCTTTGAACATTATCCCGTCCCCAAAGGAACCTCAGGTGCTGCAGTTTTCACCATTCCCTTTAAGTTTGGCTAAATTTATAGGAGAGGTTGCATACAAATGGGTTATCTGATCATTTCTGAATGCAATGTGAATATGTTTCTGGAAGCTACAAAGATACACAGGACCACCACCCCACTCTCTCTCTCTCTCTCTCTCTCTCATACACACACACTGAATGAGGCTACTAAGCACACCAACAAAAAGTGTTCTCAAAACACACATGTATGTACTTGTGCACACAAACCTTACCAGGATCTGACCAAGACAGAGATCTCTATGCATTCCTAGAAAATTCCAGATGTTAGAAACACAGCCTTCACCTGTGTTCTCAAAGTCATACATAGCACTCACTGTCTGAATACACACACCATCTCACAGCACCCAGCACATGCAGCCAGTAAGGACCTCAGCAGTTTGCATTCCTGAGACAACGCAATCCTGCAATTTCCTACTGTTTCTTCCTTCCCAGAGTGCAAAGCCACATTTGAGCCCATGGAATGCACTCCCACGCCCCTTTACACTCACAAAGCATCCAGCTTATACCCTTGTACACAATCTCTGCAGCCAGCGTTCCAACACACATTGACTCCTCAATGTCCAGACAAGGGCAAAGGGCCTCATTTCTATAGCACGGGTGCTCAGCCTCTGCTGGGGTCTTATCTGCAAAGGTCGGAGGAAACTGAGATACAAGCAGGCTCCGCAAGGATTTCAGTACCAGACGAGTGCAGCAAACCACAAGAATAAGCTATCATGCCTCCTTTTCATATATATGTGGGGCAACACATAGGCCAGGAAATCAGCTCTTGAAGGCTCTGGCTTTGCATCAGCCCATCCTGAAACAAGCTGGAAGGCAAATAGGTTTCATGCTCTTTAAAGAACCACTGGGAATAAGAAGTGGCAGAGGTCAACCCATCAAGGCTCTGAAAAGCCACAGACTACAATCAAACAGTCCTGGCTCCCACTGCTTTGACCACTTAATCCCCATGGTCTTTGCAGGGCCAGGCTATATGTTAGAAATCTTGGCTTCTCACCCCTTCATCCCTCCTCCCCTCTGCATTGACAAGGAACACAGATCTACCCATGCAAGCAACATTTAACCCCTCTCCCCAAAGTGTGAAAGAAATCCTGAACACAGTCTGACCTCCTAAACAGTGATACCGGGGATTTTACTTCACGATGTTTTGGTTACCCAGAAAGAAAAGGCATCCCTATACTGCAAGTGAATATAACCACGTTGGTTCTGGTTGTTTTTAGCAATAAATCAGCATAAGCAAAATGGAGACATTAAGAATTCAGCCTCTCTGTGGAATTTCACATCTTTGGAATTTATTTTTTTTTAAGTAAAGCAGATTTCTTCTGGCTGTGAAGCAGATTCATAGGAAACAAAATGTCAGAAACCAAGGGCTGGGATAAAATGGACTTTGTACTAGTCATCAGGCAAGACTTCAGTACTTTGCATTTGTTACTTCCCCTATCCCATAATTAGCACAAAATCTGGGCAACATGAGCAAATGTAGGTATACTTGCTTGATTTTCATAAGACTTGTGAACAATATGACTATCTTGCCACAGGTTTAAAAAGGAAAGGAGAACACACAACTCTGCTCATGATACATCTTGGGAGGGACAACAGATCTGAGCAAAGGTGACAGATTCTGTCTTTAAGGCCTTGTTTCACTAGGTCCATGTGTTATATCTTGGTCTACACTGAAGTATATTTGGTTAGAGGGGTTTTCAGTCAGACATGTCTTGCTGTGAAAAAAAGAAACAAGAGAGAAGACATGTTGCAAAATGCATCGTTCCAGCTTAAAGCCCTTTAGATGCTTCATTCAGACTTTGAATCATTAAACACTTCTCTCTCTTGATCAGTGGTTCTCAACCTGTGGGTCCCCAGATGTTTGTGGACTTCAGCTCCCAGAAGCCCTGAGCATTGACCATAGTGGCTGGGGCTTCTGGGAGCTGAAGTCTACAAACATCTGGGGACCCACAGGTTGAGAACCACTGCTCTTGATCATTTCCCTTTCTCCCAAATCAGTATCATTCTTCTCCAAGTCTGAAGAGCCTCTTAGCTTGTTGTCCCAGTTTGTCTTCATGTATTCTACATTTCAATTGTTTCAAAACATACATACATACATATATATACATAGATATAGATATAGATATATATTTGTATTTTGCCAAAGTATCTTTTAAGGCTGTGGTCCTCTATTCAATCAGCAACAATATAGTTTCTTGTTAAATTCATTTTTATTCTGTGGTTCCCAGACTTGCTGATTAGCTAGTGCAATAGTGGGCAAAAGGCAGCTCTTCAGATGTTGCTGGACTGTAAGTCTCAGCAGCCCCAACCAGCATAGCCAATGGTTAGGACTGTTGGGTGTTTCAGTCCAGCAGCATCTAGGGGGCCACATGATTCCCACCTTAATATATCTATCCAGGCAACTGTAGCTCCAGAAACAAACAACAAGCAGGAGCTGATGTTTTCAGAGTGTTAGGTTAGCTCTTGAAGAGAGGATAAATGGGTCACTTCCAGTATTAATCACACAGTGATCATAGTGATTAAAGTCTACGAGCTAAATCCAATTGTTGGTCCCACTTACTGTAGACCCATTGACTCAGTAAGAACTTTCTTAGTTTGCATTTCTATAAATACCATTGATAACATCTGGAATTAACAATTAGATGTAGCTTGTTGGGGAAAGTTCTGTTACAACTGTGACATCAGAATACAGGAAAGCTGTTGCCTGGGCAGAAGAAGAGAGATGCTTTGCCTTTGGTAAGGAAGATAAATTCATGATAACTGCCATTCCAAAAAAAGAGAATATGAAGGAAGCAGAGGAAAAACAAGGCTCAATATTTATAAGCTATAGCTCTGAGCTCCAAATGTTTCCCAGGTAAGACATCTCCTTTTCCAGCTGCTACCACTGGAAGTTAAATATCAAACGTGCAGTTATACAAACTCAATTTTTTTTATTAAGAATTGAGCTGCTCAAGAGTATGAGTACTAAAGAAACAACAGAAAGGCAAGGAAAATGTGTAGTTTTCTGGTAGCATTAGGAACATCTTTGTGAGGCAAACAAAGAAAGTGATTCTTTCACCCACACTCATATCTTGTCTGTATTTGAATCCTGTTCATCCCTGAAACTCGTCTTCTCAATATGTTAACTCATATGAAATTAAGTCATAAACTGATTCATCTTCTCACTGTATTAACCAATGGATGTTTCACTGTATATACACTCAATAACCACAGCTATTTAATTCAGCGGCACATCTGCATACATCAGGTTGTATCAAGATTTAGTCATTCTTAAATTAGATCCAGTGAAATCAGTGGGTCTGAGGAGTGCTTTTGCTGTGTGCCTTCAAGTCATTTCTGACTTATGGGCATCTAAGGCAAACCTATCATGGAGTTTTCTTGGCAAGATCTGCTCAGAGGAAGCTTGTCTTTGCCCTTCTCTCAGAGTGAGAGAGTGTGACTTGTCCAAGGGCACCCAGTGGGTTTCCATAGCCAAGCAGAGATTCAAAGCCTGGACTCCAGAGTCCAGTGCTCAAACCACTACACCAAACTGGGTGTTAGGATATACATTAAGTAAAACTGATCACTGCACAATCCTCTTCCAGTAATATATATTATTTCCTTCCTTTTCTAAGGTTCATATAACTCTGAACATTATGTGGGCGGGATTGTGGGAGAAGCCAGCAAACCTACAATCTCTTAAGTATGCAGTTTGTGCAACAAAATAACCTTAGCATGAAGCCATTTCACAAGTACCCACGTCTTGCAAATGAACCACTGACCTACAGTTTACTAAATACCTTTGTCTCACTGTCACACAACTGCAAATTCTTTTTGGACAACTTCATGCTTTGTGGCACACACATTTTCTATTTTCACTGTGATGAACACAGTGACTACCACAATGTCTGAAGAACTGCATGACTTCGAAGACACTTGTGGAAAGACAGTCAGCTGTAAATCCCCAGGTTATGTCAATGAGTCCTGCATATGCTACAAGCAGGCATCTTTGTGTTCTCAGTATCATAAACCATAAGAAGAGCAGTGAACATTCACAAAACCCCTGCAGCATCAAGTGAAATATTATCCCAATGGAGTTGGAAACTTGTGCCACTTGCACAGTGGGTCTTGGCTTATAGGTGAGAACTTCTTAGCTTGCAAAGTTATCACAACAATCCTTTCTCTGTTCACAAAACAGGCAAGTGTGAAGTGATAAAGGTACACTACCACCACCAAGAAAGCACAAACACCAGCACTGTGCCCTTGATAAGATAAGTAGAACTAGTTTTTTAATGGGGCCATGGGAACTAGACAGATCACTTCCTCTGAAAACTGCCTTGCCCCCATGGCACATCACAGATTATGAAGCTTTGACCTTGACATCAAGCTTGCAATATGTTAAGGTACAGCAAATCCCTTCCTCCACAGGAAAGAATGTCCACCAAATGGCACAGAAATAAATCCTTCCACATCAACACAGACCTTCATGTCCACTCACAAATCTGCATTCAAAATGGAGGTGGGAGACATTTCTACCTAGCCCTTCTTCCAGTGGGGGCTGACATCTCAAATGTCAACTTTTCGAATGGAGGGTGGGACTACTTGGGCCTATTCTTTAGAAGCTCTCTGTCATCCAGATACCAGCATGGACTAAACTAATCTGACTCTTTACAGGTGGACAGACTATAATAAAGTTTGGAACAAGACAAACACAGGTATGGATTGGATCCCTTTAAATAATATGAGATATCGATGGGAAGAGAGGGTCTTGAAGAACAAGTGTTATGTCTGAAAAAGACAAACTGGCACTATGCTTTTTCAGCCATCTATTCAAAATCATGTAGGAGAAATGCACACGGAATTCCTTTCCTTCTTTGCCTTAAAACTGATACTATGAGCATGATCTGTAAGTATTCCTTGGTTAAGATTTCATATATTTTGAGGTACCAGCTAAAACTCCAACTAAAGCTCAATCTGATCTCCACTTGGTTACTCTTGTGAAAAAGTAATAACTCTGGAAACCAGAAGTCTTGGATTCTGTTCCTTTCTTCAGGCGCAGCTGAATCAGGAAAAGACTCTGACATATTCACTGTTCTGCTCACAAAAAGGCTAAACATCATAGATGACTACTTCTGAAACAAGAACAGCATACCCCTGACAAACTCTCATCTTGGAAGTCTGCTTGTAAATGAATACTTATAATTAAGAGATCTTCAACACTTTCCAGAGCCTTTGTAAAAAAAATGTTTCTCTTTCTCTATGAGGGACACAGAAAGTGAATTGAACTGGCCATTCAAAGTCATCCAAAGACTCCACTGCAGATTGATCACAGCAGTTTTCCTAGCAACTTTCAGATGCTGGGCTTTGATGGCCAATGGCCATGCTGACAGAGGATTATGGGAACTGAAGTCTAGAGCTGTCTGGAGGGCACCAGATTGGGGAAAGGTGCATTACTGAAAACAGGTGGTACAAAAACAGTACCCTCTGAAAATATCATCATATATTCCCAACTCATCTGCACACTTTTAAAAAATTCGATTAGCAGCTTCCCTTCTAAGAAACCTCAGTAATCTGCTCCCAGTATAGATATACCAGATGAGGATCTAAGCCCTCTTCTCTCATATCAATCACATCAAAGGGTTTCCTACAATGGTCTTACCCTGAACGTCTCATGGCTCTCCTTCCCTTCATGTCCACATGCTTCACTGGCATAGGCTTCCAAATGAGCTGGAACCCTCCTTGTATTCCAGTCACTCTCCATTCTAAGAGAAGCCAGCACTGATATAACATGGATGGCTAAACCAAAGATCATCATCCTGGGCCCATCTCATTGCTGACCTTGCTACAGTGTTTAAAAACAAAGCAGCATTCTGTGAAACTCTTGAGATTTCTCATTGAGAAGATACAAAATGACAGATTAGCTTCCCTTAAAACTGGGGTGGTCAACTTGTGGCCATCCAGATGTTTTTGATCTGCAACTCTAGCCATCCCTCACCACTGCCTGTTCCAGCTAGAACTGATGTAAGTTGCAGTGCAACAACATCTGGAGGGCCATCAGCTTCCTCACCCCACCTTTAAAAAGTCCCCTGGCCCACTACCACTAATCTAGCAGTCAACTGCTTACAGCAAAGGCATACAGAGTCTGCTGCACAATCAAAACAAGATGAAACTCTACAGGTTTACCAGCGGCCCCAAGTAATGAGTGCACATCCCAGAATCCTTTGAAGCAAGGGAGATTTCATAGCAGGCCTACTCAGCAGACACATAAATGTAAAAAGGATGTTCTGAAGGCAGAAAGTGAAAAAGTTAAAAAAAACCTGCCTTGCTGCAGCATGTAGTTAGCTCCTTAGCCCAACCAGCCTTTCCCAAAGATACCAAACCTTCCCAAAGAACACTTCTCAAAGTAATATCCTAAGAATGAAAGAAAGAGCCCCACAGAAAAAGTTTCTACAATGCCACATCTTCCTCCAACATTTGGACAGCACAGGACAGAGGTACCATCCACATATCTTGGTTACTACGTAGGGTGTGGTTGAGTGATTTCAGACCCTTTCTGGCAGGCCTTTATAAACAGGACTGTATACACTCATCACTTAAAAAAAAACACTAAAATTCTCTGCCAAGGTATACTATACTCTGAGCCAAGAAACACTGAAAAACTATGACTTGGATAAATTATGCAAAGTGAGCCAATTTGCATGCATTTACTATCTCGCATGATTTCTTCTTAGTCATGGGGTAGGAGCAACCTAACTCCAGTTCCTAGTCCTGACTAGAGTAGACCTGTGGAATCAATGAGAATTTGGTAATACTTATGAACATTCCATTGATTCATGGATCTGTGCTTGTTGGGACTAGCAGCTGGATTTAAACCAAAAGTCTGATTTCCTGACCACTGGAAGCCTTGTTCAGCCTCCCCTCTCTCTTTTTTTTTCTTCTCAAATGTCCTAAGGGCTAGAAAAGTGATTTAAAGAATAAAAACTAAAATTTACAACAAGCAGAATTTCAAACCTATATCAGATCTTGTGCCTTCATAAAATACAACAACATGCTTGCAAGGCATTTCAGGAACAACACTAGCAACTTCTAACACAGAATAGAAAAAAGGATGGATGGATTGGATTGATTGATTTCAAGGCTGGTGTGAGGAAAAAATGGCTGCACGCAGCCCCCAGACCCTAATTTCATGGCCCTCATGCCAGTCATCCTAAGCCCCCTATCAATTTTTTTAAAGGTCCATTTTTGACCTCAAAACCATACAGAAATGTGCAAAAATGTGCATTTTGAGAGGGAGTCTGGCAAGTGAGAGCTACTTTGCTGTGTTGTGGGGGGTTCCAGGGAGGAAAGTTAGGGGAGAAACTGGCCCCTTGCCCACCCCCATTTTAAAATATCTATACCCTGCCCTTCAACTGGAAAGACTCCCAAGTTACAGAACAATATAAGCAAGATAGTGCCTGTCAGTGGGCTTAGTGTTTAAAAAGACATGACACAAAAGAGGAAAGGAATGAAGAGAGAAAAGAAAACATTACAGTATTAAGAACTTCGCAGCCAGATATTGCTTGTCTTCTTCTCACTACCACCTGGAATAGTACAGAGTTTACCACTGTACACTTCAGGCTAGGAAAAGAAAATTATATGTGAAACAGGCCCTTAGTGTGATTGCGTCCAAATGGCAAGGCAGCAAGATGCCCCACTCCTAGCAATTTTATTCCTGTTCCTCAAAGGGGTCAGCCATCCTTCAGAGCTTCCAAGGCTCTGCAAGACAATGAAGGGTCAGCCCCGGCTTTTGGCCCAAGTCCCATGGCTTATATTTGCATACATTCTAAATCCACTGTGATTCTATTGGCCCAAACTGAACACACAGTCGATGATGCAACAGTCTGGGACTTCCAGACCAGGCACCAATCTTGTTTTCACCAGACTTGTGCTTTCAAGACATTCTTTGCAACCAAGAGCTCAGATACGTCACTTTTTTTTTATTACAGCTCCCAGAACCCCCGTGCCGGCTGGAGAATTCTAGGAGTGGTTGTTCAAAAAAGTAACATACTGAACTCTGGCTGCCATGGTATGGCAAACCAAGATCCACACACATAAAAGAAATCAGAGACTGCTTTCAACAGATGCATATGCAATCTCAAGCTGGAATCTTTTTTCCTTCTTTAATGAACTCAATCTGAGGCTACTTTAAAATCTGGATACAAGCTGGAAAAAACCAGTCCCCAAAGTGATTGCAATGCAGAGAACTTGTAGAAGGCCTTTCCAAGCTTCCTCTTGCCTTCTTCCTCTCTCTTTGCTTTCTCTTCAGCTGCCTTTGTTAACTGGTTAGCAATATGGGCAGAATAAAGGGGCAGGGAGTTGAATGGCCAGCTGGCCAGCTGTCCTACTATTACATCTGGAGGGGCTGCAGCAGGAAGGCAGCTGCTGGATCTCAATAACTCTCTGCTCTGAACCCAGGCAGCTCTCTCTGGAAGGGGAAAGTGAGGGAGGAGGGAGAGAATCTTCCTGACCAGCAGGATAAGACACATCCTTCTACTGCTCAGCCAGACCAAGGGTCAGGATCCACCTTCCCCAAAGGCACCTGAATAAGGAAGCCTGCCAGCAAAAGGGGTAAAACCAATCTCAAACCTCAGACAAGGGAGACCTTGGAGTATTTTCCTCAGTTTTAGAAGCACTAAAGTACCAAACTTTATACTAGGAAACCTATGGGGTAGTGGTGAAGCGATTTCCCTCCCTCCACCAACAAAATAAAGGGGAAAAAAACATGAAGTTTTCCTTCAGTCCCCAAATTTCCCACACTGCAGTGAGATATTGAAAATCCCTCATAGGTAGAATTGCTGTGTCCACATTCCCTTGGCCACTTTGCCCGCCCCTTTTCTTTCAGTGCCTAAACTGTTTTTCTAAATGCTCAAATGAAATTTTTCGTTACTGCCATGCTAGAAATTTGGAGACTGTAGGAAGATTTAACTAGGGGGCAGGATTCTTATTTGGAGAATGGTGCTCTCATTCCCCCCCCCCGCCACACACACACCAGCTTTACACACTTGGGCTACCCATCTACCTCTTCAAGAAATGAAAAACAAACAAACAAGGCAAGATGTTCTGGGCCAGCCCTGTTTTTAGGCAGAGTGAAGCTGGTTGACATTAATGAGCAGCAAATTCCTACTATTTACCACTATGGAGTAGGACAAATGCTTGAAGGATCTCTTGTCTCATGTGCTAAAATAAGATGGCTCTGCACCTTGGCTTGTGTGAGATGAAGGGGGATTATTTGCTATGCCTCAGGCAGCAAAATCTCTTGGGCAGGCCTGGAAGATTTCAAAGCAACCCAGAGTCTTGCGATGGCAAAGCTTTACAGACTAAACTGCACAAGGATAGAAGACTTCCTTCCAATTCCAAAGAAGAGATTTTAAAAAGGAAAGGAATCAGACTCAATTTGGACTGTACCAATTGACAAAATAATTTCAAATTATTTCACTAATCTCTTACTCAGTGCCACACTTGAAATTAATTGTATAGTGTTTTTCAAAAATGCCAGGACTTATTTAACTATTTATACGTGAGTCCCTGCTCCTTTCAAAACAAAAAGTGCTCTGATTGAAATGTGTTCAATTTTTGGATATGGATTTATAGTTCTTAATAGCAACAGATTTTGCCAATTTTGGAAAGAAAGGGCTGTGCTAAGGATACTTCACCAAACTTTCTACACTGAAGCAATTAGGACAAAATAATTATACTATGATTATTCTGATGTCCTGTCATGCAGTGTACATTGTTGGAGATCTAAGAGCAAAATCTAGTGGACAAGGGGGGGGAATTCCTGTGCCTTCAGATAAGGGCTCCATCAGCTGAGGCATTTTACTGCAAATCATCACATTGTTTATCAGTGCAGCCAAGCAGAAAAGAACCAACAGCTTTGGAAGAGACAAAACGTCTGGTTTGTAGTTAGTGATACAGTGAGGTCTGAGAGTGCCTGGCCCAGAGCTGCATCAGCGTGCTACAATTAAAAAAACCAGACAAACCTAGTTTATTTTCTCTCACACATGGGACCCTCAATACTAGACTTATTTCCAACCTGTGTATGACCCTCACTGGGTGCAACACAGCCTATCAGATGGGAGAGATAAGCGGGGGAAACAATCTCAAATTTGCTTGGTCAAACAGAGAAAACCTGGGCAGATTTGATTCCTCAGGCTGGATCACCCACTCCCTGAGTCTCTTTCCATGCTTTTCTGGGGTGGAGTGGGGTTTAAGGATAGGGTCCACATCTACTTTAGTGCAATTTCAAGTTCTCCAGAGTCATTAGAAATGTTCAAGTGTGGTTCAAAGCAGGCAGCTTCAAGCTCTCGTCTGGCACAAGACCGCCAGGACTTCAGCAGCACTGCGGTGGAATTGCTCAACCAAGAACAATGCCCTGTCTATGTCCAACCAAGCAGCAAGCTGGCGGGGAGGAGGGGATTCATATTCCCGGGCATCCACCATCCACCAGTTTCCCAGCCTCATGTGCAGGGACCAGACACACATTCCCACACACGGCCAACCCAGCTGGCTGAGAACAGTTGTAACAGCAGCAAGGCTCAGCTTCCCCAAACCAGTCAGGTGGCTTCATGGGAGAGTGAAACCCATGCTGAATAATAGCCTTACGTTCTATTTACCTTTCACAGCAATTATCTCATCCCTGGCATACTGCTGCACGTTTCATAGGGCAAAGCAAGTCGCTGCATGACACCCAATTAAATCATCTTATCTCCCGTTTGCATCACAAGTTTATTCCCAGCGCACAAATTGGAAAAAAAGCCGGCTATGTGTTGGGTGGCAGTGCGAGGGAGGGAGGGAAAAGTGGGTTTCATAGCAGACTAAGCCGCCCGACTCCCCAGAAGCATGGGAACTGGCTGGCTCAGCTGCTGAGCTGTGCACTCCTCGGGGCTGCCTCCAAGATGCTTTTCTGGTTCCACTGCCAGCCCTTCTGTGACTCCTAGGCCAGTCCGGTTCGCTTTGGGGTCTGAAGTGGCCATGCCTGGGCCTCAATGCTCAGTGCAAGAGCCTTCTGGCTGGGAAGGCACTTGGACAGTTACTTACTGAAGTTGCTTAGAGCAACAATAAAATTTTGTACATCCAGCAGAGGGTGAAGGAGGGGAGCTAGAGGAAGGGGGACGACAGCTGCTACCACATCTGCCCAAATCATCAACACCCCCTTCCTTCCCTATCCTGCTCACACAATGCACCGTAACAAAAGCATGATCAAATCCAATGTTGACTCAAGCGCTACCCTTCCACGGAGGCAACTATGGGACAACCCACAAAGAAAAAGAAAGGGAAGGAAGCCTGATGCCCCCTTATCCATAAGATCTCCCTTCACAAGCAAAAACAAAATAGCCACTCAACAAGAGTACACAAGCCTGTTAAATAAATATCGTGTCTGTCTATGCGTACCTCTTGTGTACTTCCAGATCCCAGTCAAGTAGTTCTATGTTCACACAGAGTGCCAATGTGCCTAGCATACCCAACAGTTTGTGTATCTGAGAAGGAAACAATTTCCCCCTTCCACTCCAGACAAATGCATGTGCACGAGTAGCATACACCACCATGTACATGAAGTTGCGAATATGCTCCGTTTGCCAAATAGTTCCTCTCTCATTGTTTGCACAGCAAACTCCTGCTTGCTCCCTCCCTCTTTCCCCCCCCCGTCTCTACACACATGGGACAGACCATTCCACAACTGAACCACACGCATAACTTCACACACTAAACGTCCAGTGCAAATACTACAGGAAGCTGCAAGCGCCTGCCTCCATCAGCGTGGCTGAGGAGGATTTCATTTGCGAGAAGCCAGATCCCAAATCCAGAAGCCAGGTTTTCCAGCTGCTCCGAGCGGGGGAGCTGGAACTGGCTGGCGAAGAAAGTTTGCTCCAAGTAAATAAAAAGTGTAAGACTGTTTCCCCTGGAGCTCAAATCAGTGCCGATGAATTATGTCCCCCCCCCGCCACCCAGTGCAGCCTAATCGCTACCTTCTCCCCCCACCTTCCCTCAATCTGGAATTAAACAATGCTCGCTTATTTTCTTTGTGGTCGGACTCCGGTTCAGTAACCCTTTTCTTTCTCCTCCTTCTCACGGGGTGGGGGGAGAAAAAGGGCAAGGAATTAGCCAGAGAACAAGGAGAGCAACCGCAGAGTCCCGCACTGCGGGGTGGGCTGCTTATGAGGCTCTCCGAGAGACGCCAAGGAGAGGACGCAGAAGCGCCCCGGCGAAGTTCTTTCTGCTCTCTCTTTCTCTCTCACAACTTTCAAAAGAGGAAACGACGAGGCCACGGCTGGCCGCAGGAAAGAGCCGCGGGGGGGGGATAGGCGCTCTCCCCGCGACGCCCCCGAGCCGCCCAGGAGCGGGAGAGGACGGTCCCAGCCCGCGCCGAGTCCAGGCGCCCCCTTACCTGCTCCCAGTGCCAGTCGCGCCAGGAGCGCGATGCCCAGGAAGCCGCAGCCCAGCCATGCCCGCCGCGGGCCCCCGGGCCGGGACGCCAAGCCCATGCCCCCCCGGTCCTCTTCCTCCTCCTGCTGCCGCCCTATAGATCCATGGAAAGGGCCCCGGCCCCGGCCCCGGCCCCGGCTCCGGCTCCCGCCAGACACGAAGACACAGCGAGCGAGCGAGCGAGCGAGCGCGGCTCTGGCGGCGGCCGCGGCGGCGCCTCCTCCTCCTCGTTCCCCGGACCCTGGGAAACTTCGCGGAGTGAGCGCGGGGCGGGGCGACCCCGCTGCCCGGGGGCGGGGTCCGCACCCAGCCCGCCTGGCCAGGCTCCGCTCGGCTCCCACGCTCCCTCCTCCCCTCCCTCGCCCTCTCCCGCCGTCCCTCCCTCCCTCCCTCGCCCTGCCGCCGCCGCGGCCCCCTTCCCTCCACGATCTGGGGGCTCGGGGGGAGTCGGGGGTGTGCTCACGTCCGGGGGCGCGGGCAGGGCGGCGTGGCAGGATCAGATTCCGCTCAGGCCCGCCCTCTCTTCCCCTGCCCACCGTTCCTTTTTTCCCTCAACAGACTTGGGCTGGAGGGTCTCCAGAGGACGCCCCCTCCTCCCTTGACATACAGCCACGCACATCTGGCTACCTATGAGGAAGCGCGGGCTGGCTTCGTGTGGGAGGCTCGTGGTTTGACTCTGAGCCGTGGAGGAGGCCGGTGTGGGACGTTACTGAGTGTGGGTTGAGACCGGAGAATTATTTTTAGGATTGGGGAGGGGAGGAGAGGGAAGAAGGGGCTGGAAGTGCAACGCTGGGAGTTGGGAGAGAAACGGGGGGGGGGCACTTGGCCGTAACTCGTCACCACCCGGCCGCCTTTCCATTTTCCCACACACGATCCAGCAAGTTCTCCAAACGTGACCAAGAAGTCGCCCCCCCCCTTTTTTTTAAGTGAGCGTTCAAATTCCCCAAGGAAAGGAAAAGTTTCCATCCTCTTCCACTACCCTGACAAAGGGCGGCGGCGGCGGCGGCGGCCGCTCTGAGCAACGTCCGCCTGTTTCCAGGGGCCCCAACCCCGGAGGAGCCCGGCCCGCGGAGGCGAGGGCGGCCGAGGGGAGGGGGCGCAAAGGAAACTCTAAACCCTCTCCAGAAAGTTCGGTTGTTCTGCATCTCCGAGACGTCGACCTAGCTAGATAGGCGTTGCGCCGCTCAGCCGCTGTGGTGAAATGCCTGGGCCAAAGTGATGCCTGCGAAACAGGCGGGCGCGGGGGGAGGAAGGAGAAGAGAGAAAACTGCAACATCCTGTTGGGTTCTGGATTTATTGTAAGATCCCAAATGACAGCATTCCAAACATGAATCCTTGCCCTGCTGCTGGCAACTTCCTGAGAACTTCAGTCAACTGTTGTTGCTGGTGTTTATGTATGGGAGGGTTGTGATGGGTGGTTAAGAACTTGGTATGAAATAGTGCAGTGGGGTGGGGGTCATTATGGTTAGCACATAATGAATATCTAGGCTTATTGTGTATCATTAAGACAGCAGTTTCAAAAAGGGAGCAGGGGGGGAGACCAGCAGCAAAACCTTAAGTGGACAACATTTTAGGAAGAGGCCCTGGAAACTCATTGCCACCAGAGCAACAGACCACTGTGAAGAGACAGTGGCCATTTCTGCACTGGACTGTTATAGTGCTATTGTTGCACCTTCGACATCCTATGGAATCCTGGGGTTGGCAGTTCGGGGAGGGGCCTTGAGAATTCTCACCCAGAGAGCTCTTTGGCCTCAGGAAGCTACAAACCCCAGGATTCCACAGGATGTTGAAAGTGGAACAATAGCACTATAACAGTCCAGTGTGGAAATGGCCAATGTCATAGGGTCTTTAAACTATGGGAGCGGGGATTGGGTGATCAGGGGTCAAGTCAGCATTAAGACTTTAAATGCACTGAATGGCCTTGGGCCAATTGTGATCTCCAACCTGACTTACTTGGCCGGGTTGTTGGGAGGAGAAAAGTATGGAGCAGAGTGGAGACACAAAACTACTTTGGGCTCATTGGAGGAAAGATATAGATGCAACTAAGAGATAGATAAGTAATGAAGGACTGGCTAAACCAACAGCTAGAGAGACAGCACACAGAATGTTTCCCCAAGATGCCTCTTTCAACACCGTCTCCACCTGCCCATGAAGGGAAAGTGGAGAAAGTCCAGTTGTTTCAGCTGCCAGGGCCAGTGGTACTATACCACACAGTGAAGTGCATGAACCGGGGGCCACGGAGGGGCAGAAAGTTGCTCGAGGATAGCACTCTTATGTGCACTGGACAGTCTTCCCTGCGCTCCCTTAAGTAGCCTGCTGCCCTCAAGTCAAGTAGAGGCAGGCAGGACCGAGGACAGAACCAACTGGAAATTTAGTTGGCTTCTGTTAGTGGAATGGGGAATGGGCCACCCCTTTCAACTCAGACAGCAGAATGTCTTGGGCCATCCCTGGCAATTAGACACACCTTTCAGTCCCTTCCAGACTGTTTTATAGGAAGTGCGATTGTGATAAATGATTCAGTTAGATTTTCAGTAGAAGATTTCTTGCTCTGCCACCCACTTACTCTGACCTCTGTTGAATTACTCAGCTTCTTTGGCCTGCCTTTTCTGTATTTTGGCCAAAGAAACAATATTCTTTTAGCCTTGCTTCACAGTAGCACGAGAAGTGCACATCCATACTGAGACATTTCAGTGCCAGGATGACAACGTTATGCAGCTGCAGAAAGGTAGCCTGGCACACACACATGGCTCTTATGGTTGCCATTCCAATGTACTGATTGTCTCCAGAAATTAAGGAACTTGAATCATCAGTCTGGTGCAGGGATCTATGGCCTGCTAGAGGTTGTTGGATCACAGCTCCCACCATCCTTCATCGTTGGCTATCCTGACTAGAGCAGATGGGGCTTGCAGTTCAAGAACAACTGCAAGGCCACACTTTCCTCACCTCTGATCTAATGCACTTCTGCCTTTAACTAGCTTGGTGCATTATCTCAATTAGTACGCAGACATACTATTTCATTGTAGTTTATTTTGTTCTAACTGCCCTACAGAAAAAGATCCACATAAGATTACAGCCTATATCAAGGAGATGGAGTGCAACTTTATGGAGTTTTGCAGCAGTTATGCATCACTCCCTCTTTAGTGAACGGCAACATTGTGCAAGTGAATGTGCGACTAAATGTGTATGTACAACATGCATCCATGTACAGATGCATTTTCAATGCACACACATGCACACAGACTGCAAGTGCAGCTCTGCAACCTTGAACTGAAGACAGCCCTCCCACATCAGACAAAAACACCTAATCACTTCTGTAGGCAAACGTACACACATGTAAATCACCCATAGGATTCTGGCCACACGCATATGCACGAATGGGAGTAGGACACCAAACAGGAACAAACAAAGCATCTGTAAGGCCTTTGCTAGTACCAATCAAGAGTCACAATATGTAGGGTAAGCTTTTGTATTTGACACAACTCTTCCTTTTTTGTTTAACATCCTACCAGAAGATTTTTTCCCCAATGTTATTTTCATGTTTTGATAATAACATACTGGATACAAAGAATTACCAAGAAATATGCAATTATGGACTTAAGATACAGATTGGCAAGTAACATTAGACATCAATATACATTATAGTATTTTCTGTTCTTTTCCTCCCTTTGCTCTGCTCCCTTCCCCATATCTTTGTTGCAGAAATAATCCTTAGGTGCAGTTTGCACAGCTCCAGTCAATGCTGTCTATGGTCCCATGTCTATCAACACGGAGATCTTCAGAACTTCAGCATTTGTTTGTTTGTTTGTTTAATTAATTAATTAATTAATTTATATCTGGCTTTTCTCTCATATGGAACCCAAAGTGGTTGTCTTTAGACAATGCCAGTATAAACTCAAATGACCTGACTAGGGTTGACAGATGAAGTAAAATAACAGAGCTCCTGTCCATTTGGTGGTTGCCTAGAAGAGGGAATTTCAGCAAGTGATGTTTGTCACGCAAGCAATACCTGCTGAAATTGCCAGTTTTGCACAACCATTAAAGGTAGAGGAGCCCTGCCCCTCATTTTACCTCACAACTCTGACCTGAGCTTGGGAGCAAACAGTTGCAATACAGAGGGGGTACAAAGGATGTAATTAAGTTGCTGTTTTTGTAAGTGGAAATTGTGCAGCACCTTCTCAGGTGTCATGGGCAATATTTTCTGGTTACTTTTAAAGGGTATGTTAATGAATTTTTTAAAACAATTTGAGCTGAGTTGTTCAGGTTTTATGCCACTTCATCAATGCTAAGATTTCTTCCTTCCCTTCTCTGGCAAAGGCGGGGGGAGCAAGTAACATACCAAGCCACCGTTTAGCCATCGTAAGAAGTAACAACAATAGTATTTTACAGCAACAAGAATGCCAAGTGGAGACAATTCCTTTCAAGAAACAACTTTCCAAACTCCACACGCAACGCGTTGTATTAACGTGTTCTTTCTGCAGACACAGCCTAAAAGTTTCCATCTTTCCTATCTGTCTTTCTTGTCTTGTCTGCAGAGAGAGATTTGCCTGTGCCAGTGGCCCAGTGATAATGGGAGTGAGCGAGGGCTTGGTGCTTCTGTCTGAGGAGTGGTGGAACCAGTCTGAGTCAGGCCCATTCCCTGCTACAGGCAAGGAACTCACCCACATCTGGCTGCCTGGCTGCCTTCCACAGAGGGAGAGAGTGCAAGCAAGCGAGCTGGGGCCAGGGACTTTCAAGAATGTTCAGGCTGCCACTCTGCACATAGGGTTCCCACTCATCCCTTGCCAAGGCTCCCTGGGGGAGAAGAGAAGCAGATCCCACACCCTTAGAGCTGGGACTGTTTCTTGACCTACAAGACCCTGCTGTAATTGGACCTTAGCCCTTCCCAAGCCCTCACTACAACACAGACCACCACTCCCCCTCCCTATCACATCCCTTAGAGAATTGCGGTACCTCTGCTTCTTATTGAATTGGTTTCAAAGACTAGGCACGATGCAGGTTGAATGGATATCTGCTTCTATCCTGTTGTTTTTGTTGTTGTTGTTGTTGTTGTTGTTGTTGTTGTTGTTGTTGTTGTGTGCCCTCAAGTCATTTCTGACTTATGGCAACCCTAAGGTGAAGCCTATCATGAGACTTTCTTCAGGTAAGATTTGTTCAGAGAGAGTTTGCTTTTCCTGTCCTCTGCTCTTGAGAGTGTATGATGTGCCCAAGGTCAACCAGTGGGTTGCCACCGCTGAGCAGAGAACTGAACTCTTGTCTCCAGGATTGTAGTTCAGTGCTCAAACCACTACACCATGCTGGCTCTCTCCTTCTGCTCTGTAGTGACCATTAAATGTGTACTTGTGAGTGGGAAGAAAACAGAGAGGGCCCCAGTTTGATCAGTGGTAGATTCAGAAGCCCTGTTCCTGCCACAGGTTAAGGATAAAATGGTGCTCCCTTCCATTCCATGTACATAAAGTTAAGGACATATAGGGCAGATAATCCCACAACCTTTTATCCTCATCTCCTGCTGTAAAAGAAAAGTATGATTAGAATAAATTACATAAGTAACCATCTCCTCCCTTTTCCAATACCTAAAATCTGGTGCTTGTGGCAGATGCCTCACTGTACCTTATGGTAGAGCCAGCCCTCACTCAGATGGACAAAGTGGTATGGGCAAAGCATCCTAACAATGAGGTTTTTTCAGTGTACAGGGGTGCCAAGAAGTTCTCCATAAACAGACAGTTCACAATCTGCATGGCCTCCCATTTACATCCATGCTAATTTGGGCTGAAGCTGTAAAAGCTGAGTGATGGCTTTACCACATCCTCAATTCCAGCTTCATCAGCTTGCATCCTGGCTTGAAAATTTCTTAATGTACTGTAAAATGTATATATTTGTTTACACTCTCTCTCCTCATCCTTTTCAGGAGACTAATGTTATTCTTTCTCTTTTTTCCCCTAAAATGTGAACATGGATTTTTTTTTTCTTACTGTAGTTTTGGGCACATGTAAAAGAGTGGCAGTGATCTCTCTGCATCATGATTGCATCAGACAGCTCTGTTTGCTCTTCTGGACCTTTAGGCAACCTTCTGTACTATGATAATGTGTCCTTTTGGGCCGCCTTGCCAGAATAGACTTGGGAACCACTGTTCTAAGATAGTCTCTGCCCTTCCTGGCATGGCGCTTGAGGATTCTGTTCCAATCAATGTCTGCTGACCTTTGAGGTACCTCAGGGTCTGTCTTCTGCCCTATGCTTTTAAATATCAACACCAGGCTGCTCCTGGATGTTATCCAGAGGACTGGACTAAAACACAGTCAGTATGTGGAAGACACACAGTTCTGTCTCTTCCCATCTACTAGAATTGGCTTTCCTATGAAGTGGGGGAGCTGGCGGGCTGTCAATGAGTGTCTTCCCCACCACTACCATTAGGAGAGCATGCTGCCACTTTGCTGCACTAAAGCAACATTTTAATTGGTAATTCAGGGAGTCCCACCAACTCTTGACAGCTACCCCCTCCCATGGAAAATCCTACAGCAGAACAGCCAGCAGGGCTCTCTAGATCAACAGCCTGCCCTCAGTCACATTGTCAAGACCCCCTGAGAGTGAAAAGAGCAGGGAGTGTAACAGAAAGGTGGTCAGGTCCAATTGGCCAGCTCTAGACAACCTACCCACTTCTAGAAAGCCCATGGCACCACTGTGACCTACTTATGCTACAGAGAATGTGGAACCTTAAAAGGCTGTTTGAAAGCAAACAAGCTGAGGCTGACAAGAAGGAAGTATTCTGTGTGGTGAAGCTGGATGGATGGCTATATACAACTGGATCTAGGTTGGGCTCTGATGCCTCAGAAAAACCATGTTGGCAGCTTGAAGGTCCACCTGGACCCAAAGCTATTAGCTGAAGTACAGATAACAGTGGTAACGAGGGCCTGAATCCAGTTGCTAGTGTGTCAGCTAAATAAATGGATTTACGTATATTGTTTGTTAGTTTACCATTCAGCAACAGAATCTGCTCCGGTAGACACCAGCAACTGTATTTACATTGTTGTCACTGCGTGCCTTCAAGTAGTTTCTGACTTATGGTGACCCTAAGGCTAACCTACCATGGGGTTTTCTTGATAGCATTTGTTCAAAGGGAGTTTACCCTTGCCTTCCTCTGAGGCTGAGAGAGTGTGACTTGCCTGAGGTCACCCAATGTGTTTCCATGGCAGAGCACAGAATCAAACCTAGTCTCCAGGATTGTAGTTCAGCACTCAAACTGCCACACCACACTGGCTTTCTTCAAAATTTCACAAACAAAAACTGGGATATGTGCAGCCAAATAGCATCAGACTTTTGTCAAGATGCCAAAAAGTTATCAATGAGGAAAAACATGCAAGTCAGGAAAGGCTGCAGCAGTTTGCTTTTGCCTAAGTGTATTGGAAAGGGCAAGATTCTTCCTCTCCTTTCCTCTCTTTCCTGCGGAATTAATGGAGCACAAACTACTTTTGCACTTTGAACTCAGTTTGCAGCAACTGAAATAAATGATAAAAGGCCATCGTGGGAAGGGGAAAGAAACGCAGCTGAAAAAGTGAGATGACAAAGGGTTAATTAAGACAGTCCAGTTCAGGACTGCTGGGCTTATGGATTTAGACTTAGGAATGCCTGTATTGGCTGGTATATCAACTGCAAATCTAACCAGAAGCGAAGATCCTCACCTCAGTTATTCACACTCTGGGTATGACCACATTAGACTGCTTTTAAAACCACATTCAGAGCTCTGGTCAGTACAAAATGGTGTGGCCTAGATGGTCGTAACAGCCAAGCATCTGGACTACATTCTGTTGATTCTGTATCAGCTGGCAGGTTACCAACTCATCTCTGGGCTCAGTGTAACATATGTGTGTTGGCCTAAATACCCTAAAGGCACCAGATCCTGTCTGATTTTGGAAGCGAAGTAGGGTTGGATCTGGATAATACTTGGATGGGAGACCACTAGATGCTGTAGGCTATATCTCAGAGAAAGAAACTGGCAACACCACCTCTGAATATTCCTTGCCTAAGAAAACGCTAAGAAATTCATTGACAGATAACTTGAAGGCACATACACACACATCTAGGACTTTTAAACTCCTAAATAGTTTAGGACTTGATTGCCTAAAGGACTGCCTTTGCTGATATGAATCAGCCTAAACTTTAAGATAAGTCACTGAGGTCCTATTCATAGGGCCATAATTTAAGATCAGTCAGAGTAGAAGGTACAGGGGAATGGAGACTTTTGTCACATCCTTCTCCACTATAAACACTTTTTTTACATTTGGCTGTATTGCTTTAAAACAGAGAATGTTTTAAAATACATAAAGGATAACACATTTGGGAAATACATAATTTATGTCTTATGACTTTATGGTTGCTGTTTTTTATTTCTGCATTTCTGGATTTGGGCCATGAAAATCCAAAGTGTCCTTCTTTTTATTCAAAGAATAAAACTGTGATGTATCTTGATAAAGCCATCCAAAAGTAGCATAAAAAGTGTTTGAGCTTTTGAGATCCTAAGTTTTCCTCATCAATTGCAAAAAAATGGGAGGAGGTCAGGAGAGGCAAAGGGTAAAAGAGGTAAGACACCAGAAAACTCATCCCTCTTCCCAAATTCCTAACAAGGAACCATATGAAAAGTGTATTTTCTGAGGAAAGGAGTGCCCTGTGTGATATTCCTGTAGCCATGCGTGTGAGCAAAGCAGCAAGATATCAGGGCTCCTGATTCTGCTTCACCTCCTGATTCACCTCCCACATTTCACAGATGAAAACTGGGACACATGTGGCCAGCCACATTAGAGTGTGGTCAAGATGGCCAAAGTAATTAAAAGAAGAAGTCACTAGTCAAAGCAGGAAGAAAACACAAGGATGAAGGAGGAAAGTGGGAGGAGGAAAGAGAAACCAAGACATTTTAAAAGCAGCTCAAAAACTGGGACAGCAGAGGATTTGTTCCTGCCAAATTAGGTCAGTTGGAGGGCATGCTATGAAGGTAACAGAAAGGAGATATGGGAGAAAAATGGAGTCTTGGCACCTTTAGAACTGATTTATTTTGCATGAGTTTCTACGGATTACAGTCCACTTCCTCAAATGCACCGATGTATCTAAGGCCATTTCCTCACTACACTCTTATAGCGTGATTATTCCACTTTCAACATCCTATGGAATCCTGCCCCTCCCTAAACTGCAAACTGCAAGATTCCATAGGATGTTGAAAGTGGGATAATCACGCTATAAGGGTGTAGTGCGGAAATGGCCTCTGTGCAAGTTCATCTCCCTACCACTCCCTGCCCGACAGTAAACCTGTATCGGTCAGGTGTACTGTAGCAGAACTGGAAAGTGTTTGAGTTGGATTAATTAGTACTTCTTGAAAGCCTTGAAAACAAGTAATATAGCCCAACCATGATTCATTGAAAATTTGCAGTGAAATTACCTAGAGTAAATTAAAACAACTGGAGTTATTAGAAACAAGGTGCTTTATACATGTGTGAAAAATAAGAGGAAACCAGATTGAAAATCAACAGAATTTTAGTTTGCTTTGTGGCTTTGTTTTGATTATGCTCATTTGTTTAACAAGCAGTGTGTTACCAGACTATGTGTAAAGCTAACAGTGACCCTGAAAAGAAGACAAAAGCTAAAGTGAAGAAATCTTTGGAATGTCTTGCACCCATCATGAGGCACAGTTTTAATTGGATGTCTGACAGCAATGGAAACAGGAATGTATTGGTGGAATTTGCTGATGCCATGAGGAGAAGAATATGAAATGTTGAGATCAATAACCCAGATGACGACTGGAAAACTTTACAAAATGAACTAAATGGCCTTAGCAGCTCTGAATAATAGAAAAGGGATGACATTAGAGTACACCCAGGCTGACATCAGGCTAATTTCATTTCCATCTTGTCTTTCATTATTTCTGTACTTATAAAGGACATAGTATGGATGGTATAGAATGGTACCACTCTATTCTGCATTGGTTAGACCTCATCTTGAATACTGTGTCCAGTTCTGGGCACCCCAATTCAAGAAGGATATGGATAAGCTGGAGCAGGTCCAGAGGAGGGCAACCAAAATGGTGAGGGGCCTGGAAGCCATGCCCTATGAGGACAGACTTAGAGAGCTGGGTATGTTTAGTCTGCAGAAGAGAAGGTTGAGAGGGGACATGATAGCCATGTTTAAATATTTGAAGGGATGTCACGTCGAGGAGGGAGTGGGCTTGTTTTCTCCTGCTCTTGAGACCAGGACAAGGAGCAATGGATGCAAGCTGCAGGAGGGGAGATTCCACCTGAACCTCAGGAGGAATTTCCTGACAGTCAGGGCTGTCCGGCAGTGGAATGTGCTGCCACGGAGTGTGGTGGAGTCTCCTTCTTTGGAGGTTTTTAAGCGGAGGCTGGATGGCCACTTGTCGGGAGTGCTTTGAGGGTTTTCCTGCATGGCAGGGGGTTGGACTGGATGGCCCTTGTGGTCTCTTCCAACTCTACATTTCTATGATTCTATGATTCTATAGTTCCCAAGTATGCTTTTTCTGTTCCCTACATTCCTGTCCTAGATCCCACCCTCAATAAACACTGAATTTATCTGTAGAGTCATCAGTTATTAACGCGAGGAAGAGGGAAGGCAGTGACATGATAGTAAATTCTGATAGTCAAACATTCATCTTCATAAGCCCCACAGCCATGAAAGAAGAAGAAGAAAAGAAAAAAAGAAGAGTCTAAAAACACAGGCAGTATGTTTGTTTGTTTGCTTACTTGTTTATTGTTTTATTGTTCGTTTATTTCATATCCCACCTTTCTCTCACTATGAGAGAACAAGGTTAGAACTAGAGACAGCTAAAACCTTTCAACAAGGTTAGAATTAGAGACAGCTAAAAACCTTTTGGTTAAAAGCCAAAAACAATGGAATAAACCACTATATCAACATACCACTTATTTTAAAAGGTATAAAATAATTTAAAGATACAAAGCTAGAAGTACAGCACATGCATATGAATCAAAAGATGCTTTTGTACAACCAGAAAATCACCAAATGCCTGCCTAGATGAAAAGTCTTTACCTACTCTAAGAAGGAGAGCTGAGAGGAGGCTAGCCTAGCCTTCTTCGGAACAGAATTCCAAAGCCTGGGAGCAGCCACCAAAAAAGACCCCTCTTATGTCCTCACCAGGCAGGCCTGTGACAAAAAGTATGCCTTCTCATGAAGATCTTAAGGTTCAGTCAGTCTTTTGGATAGTTTAGACCTAAGCCATACTGGGATTTATAGGTCATCAGCAGCATTTTGAACTGGGCTCAGAAATTAACTAGTAGTCGATTAAAATCTTTCAACAAGGAAGTTATATATTTCTTGTAAACAACAGCCAGCCCCAGTGAGCACTGGGAGGGATAGAGTTGGGTATTATCAATATACTGGTGAAATTGAACCCCAAAACTCCAGAGATCATCTCCCAGCAGCTTCATGTATTGGTTGAATAGCAAAGGGAGAAGAAATGAGCCATGAAGGACCTCACAGGTTGATGGCTAGAGTAATGAACAGGAATCCCCAATACCACTTTCTGAATTAATCTCTCCAAGAAAGACTGGACCCAATGTGGAACAATGCCCCTGAGCCCCAACCCAGGTAGTTCAGAAGGATAGCATTATCAATGGCATCGAGAAAAGGTATCCAGAGTTTGGGAGTTCAGTGTCGCCAATATCCTGATGACAGTCAACTCTGACTCTCTTTCCCATCAAATTCCAAAGAAGCTGTCTCAGTTCTGGACCAATGTCTGTTGTCAGTAATGGACTGGATGGGGGCAAATTGAAACTTAATCCAGACAAGACAGAGGTGCTGTAAGAGTTCTGCTCTATGGCTAAGTCCTTGCAGGATTCTGCCTGCAAGGATCCTGACCTGGACCCTGTTCTTTGCAGAATCCTGCCCAGTACCTCAGATCCAGTTGGCTGCTCAGATGCAGGACAGCTGGAGCAGCCAGCAGCCAGCTATATAAGGGCTGGGGTAGCTTGGCAGCCCTGCCACAGCAACATGGTTTCCAGTGCTATTTGTAGTGGTTCCTGACTCTCCAGTGGTCCTGACCCTGCTGATCCCTGGGCTTGGACCTCTGCCTGTTTTCTGGACCTGCCTCTGGCCCTGCTTACGCCTATTGCCTGGAAGGCCCCTGTTGCCTTGGACTCTTGTTGTGCTCTGACCTCCTGCCTGTCTCCTTGACCTGCTTTTTGCCTCTGACCCTGTGGACTCTGGCTATGTGGAGGACTGCTAGCTTGGACTCTTGTTGTTCCCTGAACCTTGGCTTCTTGATGTAGTGCCTGTCCCTAGGCCCAGCCCTGGCACCTGTACTGGTTGGCCCTTGCTGCCCATGCCTGGGACCCTGACAGGTGCTCATAGTCAACTGAAGGGCAGATCAGTAAACAGGAATTCCACCTGTGCTGGATGATGTTATATTCTCTCTGAAATCTCAGGCTTGCAGCTTGGGTGTTCTCCTCTACTCAGCCCTGAATCTGGATGCTGAGGTTTCAGCTGTGGCTAGGAGTGCATTTGTGCAGTTAAAACAAGTGTGCCAGATGCATCCATTCCTTGACAAGTCAGGTCTGGCTATGGTAACACAGGCCTTGATTACATCTGATTTTGATTACTGCAGTGCACTTTACATGAGCTGCCATTGGAAACGGTCTGGAAATTTCAGCAGATCCAAAATTCTGCAGCCAGAATGCTGATGAGGTCCCAGTCACAGAGAACACGTAACTCCCTTGTTGAAACATCTCCACTGACTATCACTGCATTTCTGGGCACAATTCAAAGTACTATCATGGCCTATAAAACCTTATACAGCTTAGGTCCAAACTATTTGAACGATTGCACATTCCCATATGAACCTGCCAGAGTCTTAAGATCCTGAGGGGAGGGCTTTCTCTTGGTCCCACCACCATCACAGATCCATTTGTTTTTTGTTCTTTTTTGAAGTATTTTTATTAAAGATTTAATTAAAAATAAAAAAAAACCTCCCCACTTCCAAGCCTGTTTTCCAGCTGAATCTGTGCCTATCCATTCCATTCATACATAATTGTTGCTTACTCAAGGGATTTGTTACATCTTACATTGTTAGACAATTGCTTTGTTACCTTACTACCTTGTTACATTGTTACTTTATTGTTTTACCTTGCTACATTATTACATTGCATTACTTACCATCTTTCTTTATTCTTATTTCCTTTCTTACATTATGTCTTTATCCAATCCAAAACTTCTCTCCATTCCCTTTCAAAGTTCTGGATAGGTTTATTTCTCAAAGAAAATGTTAACTTTTCTCTCTCTATCATATCCAGGACTTTTAATTTCCATTCTTCTATATCAACATATCTCCTTTCTTTCCAATATTGCGCATATATCAGCCTTGCAGCAGTTATCAGATATAACAGTGTCTTCTGATGACATCTTATTTCTCTTTGCTGCCCAAGCATATTTAACAGATAAAATTCTGGCTTCACTTCAAAATTTACATTATAAATTCTTTGAATTTCATCATGTATTTCCTTCCAGAATTTCCTTGCTATCTTACAAGACCACCACATGTGATAAAATGTCCCCACCTTTTCATCACATTTCCAACATCTTGCATTTCCATTTTTAGTTATTTTTGCAGTCTTTTTGGTGTCATATACCATCTATGTAACATCTTATAAAAGTTTTCTCTTAAATTTAAGCTTGATATAAATTTTAGATCTGTCTTCCATGCCCTCACCCATGTATCCAATTCAATTGAATGTCCAATGTTTTGTGCCCACCTAACCATTGTATCTTTAACAACCTCTGATTCCATTTCTCTTTGTAACAATAATTTATAAAATTTAGAAATTCTTTTCTTCTGCCCCCCCATCAATAAATCTAGTTCATTTTCTTTTCTCTCAAATCCATATAATTTTTGATCCATTTGAAATCTCTCTTTGAGTTGTCTCTTTGGGAACCAATTAAATTCATGTCCTACAGCTTTTAATTCTTCTGCTGTACACATTCTTGGTTTATCTCCTTCCCATTTCAATAACTCTTGATAGGTTAGTAAGTTTCCTTGTTTTGTTAAAGCAATTTTGTATGCTTCTTGAGTGACATCCACACTGGAAATCTTCTATAAAATTTACACTTTATTTGTAGCCAAACTTTCAATAGTGTCTTCCGAAAGCAATGATTATTAAATTCTTTATTCACTGTTATTTTGTCATAGCATAGATATCCATGCCATCCAAACCTATTATTTATTCCTTCCAGTTCTTCATTACAGATTCATTTGGTGAGGATATGCGAGAGAGCCCTCTCAGTGTTTGTTCCCACCCACTGGAATTTCCTACCATGAGAGGATGGGCTGGCCGCCTCCCTGCCCTCCTTTCAATGGCAGGCAAAGACATTTTTGTTCAAGCGAGCTTCTAATGAGTAATTGCTTGAGCCTTCTTATGGGAGTGGATACTCTGGTTTTATATTGTTTGATTTATTGTTTTTAAAATTGTAATCTTTTAATTGTGTCATTCTTATTTTTAGTTAATTTTGTTTAATTGTTTGTGACACACTTTGGGTACTCTGCAAGGAGAAAGATGGAACATAAATGCAAACACACAGTAAACAAACAAACAAATCAAACTCCTGAGAGGTCTAGTAGAACCTACTGGGATGCACACCCTGTCTAGTTCCTGGGAAAGGTCCAAGGTGATCGAAGCTCCTTCCCTTCCATAACCAGAGCAGAAGCCAGATTGAAACTGACCTTGAAATTGACCCAGATAATCCATTTTGTCCAGGATTCTCTGAAGCTGGGAGGCTATCACATGCTATAGAAACTTGCCCAAGAAAGAGATATTGGAGACTGGCTGGTTATTGTCAAGCACAGCAGGGTGCGTTTTCTTTTTTTGCAGTAACAGCCCCACCACAGACTCTTTTATATAGGATGGGAACCTGCCCTGCTCTAATAAGACATTAAGTACTCTCCTTACCCACTCAGCCTGCCTCTTTCTGGCTGCTTTCATAAGCCAGAAAGTATGTGTTGAACTTCACCTCTCCAAGGATCCCGTTCACATCCTCAAGCTCCACAAGTTGAAACGTATCCAAATAGCACAGGACAAGCAGAAGCCAAGATGCCATCCACTGGACCTGTATCAACTGCATTCAAGTCAGAGCAGATCCAATGAGTTTTGCCTGCAAAGCATCATGCAAAACAATCTGTTTTTCACAGCAACTTTTTTGCATAACCAACAGATCTTCACTGCACATTTAAGACCAAAAATACAGCAAAACTGGAAAGTGTCTACCAAAGAAATAAGAAAGAGAACAAGCTGAAGACTATGGGTTTGACATTTTTTTAAAGTTACCTTAATTTTTTTTAAAGCTATTGGTTATCTGTCTTGGTAACAGCTGAGAAATCATGGCAGACTTATTTATCACAAATGAGTGTACGTAAGTGCAAGGGCATAGTGGTTAAGAGGCTGTACATACAACTGTACATAGAGGTAGGTATGTTGGCTCAAGGGCAAAATGATAAAGTAGAACACACACATACACAAATGAAGACACCCAGATCTAGTTGAACTGAAACCACTGGGCTACATAATTGCATACGCACTTGACCACGCAAGAACAAGCCACCTTAAAATACTTAGCATAATAATGATAACTCATAAGAAACATATAGTTGCTGGGAAAATTCATTCCCCGGACCCACCCACAGCAACTGTTAAGTATTGCAACTAAGCTCACAGGAAACAGAAGGAAGATTGAAGAGGATGGTTCCTATTAATCAAAAGTCTTGACCAGGCAGTTCCTTTTCAACTATATTACTAGCTCTAGGATTGCGATGCAGCCAGGTTTTAACGTCCACCCAAATAAATTAACAATATGTTTGAGAGCCTGCTACTCATCTTCCATGTATCTCCCAGCTAAAACTTGTTTGAAGGGGGGACACATATGCACTGTGTTTATGGACTGTTTCCCTTTTACAGAGTTTAATGGAAAATGTGAGCTTGATGCAGAGAAAACTCATTTGCTACATATTATATGAAGTATGTTGAATGAGGTGAAAGGTGAAAATGCAGCACGGGTAGACAACGGCCCCAGCAATTAAGGAAGCATAATGGGGCAATGGCCAGACAGAAGAAACACGTTCAGTTCAGTTACTGAAGGGACTGGTCCTCTTTAATTGTAAAAAAGCTCCCACAAACCAAGAAGTGGTGCACACATATAGTGACAGATCATAGGATGCCCTTCAGAGGGAACCCATCTACATACACATACACACACATAAACATAAGTTAGTGTGAATAATCATAGTTTGTAGGCTACAAATGTATACACTCTCACATGATGACCGACTGAATGGCCATGCACTGGACTATACTGCAGCAGGGAAAAAGGGAAGGCCATGGCTACATATTGACTAAAAATAAATAGTTTGGTTATCTCTTGTCAGGAAGTTAGTTTGAAAGATTAAACCAGGAAAAGGATTAGCAAATAGTGATAGGATTGATGTAATCACAAATAAGCCAAATTCCATTTTGATGTTTTATTTCCAGTGTGAAACAAAAGCTGTTGGCATTAATTATTCAGTTATAGATTATTATTAATTTATTAAACTATAGCGCTCTCATCTAATTAATAACTAATGATTAATTTTGGTTATTCATTAATAACTAATATTATCATAATACTGTTAATAACTATTATTAAATATTAGTTAAGTGGTTGATTAAATGAGAGAAAGTGGCACAGTGCCAATAAAATTTAACTTGCCTAGTTGGTTCTTTATCTTTATCTAAATTCTCTTGGATTTTTTAAGAGCTACTCCTTACGTTTTCCTAGTTCCCCAAAGATAGGGAATTATGAGGTTTAGATGACAAGAGGCAAAACATAAGAGCAGGCTCACTGGGATGAATGGTGTCAACTGCTTTTGAGGTTATCAGTCTCCTTATATTATCCACACTCAGCTAATTTCTAAAAATAATAAAGGATCCATATTACTAATACTGGGCATTTCTTTAAAGCTATAAAATCTGGAGAGTTGTAGAAGCACTTGAAATCCATGTGAAGTGAAAACCAAACGAAAAAGAAAACAAATACTTGAACTGAATATTTTTAAACAACTTTCTCATCTTTTGAGGAGAAAGCAATCTGAAATTATTCAGTTCAAGTATTTGTTTCCTTTGAACTGTCTGAATTTTTTCAGTTCAAAGAAAACAAATACTTGAACTGAATAATTTCAGACAACACTCTCCTCTTTTGGAGAAAGATTACTTTTGGCTTCATTTCGTTCCAGCTAGAGTAGAACCAAGTAATCTGCTGGATGATAAGTCAGCACTTTTGTAAGTTCCACTGATTCAGTTCATCCACCCTATCTGGGACTAGCAATGAAACTGAGAGAAAGGTGAGAGTTGCACTGTTTTCCAGATATTACTGAACTGCTGAACTCAGAAGCCCTGGTCATAATGAAAAAAGCTGGGAGTTACCATGCAACAACATCTGGAGTATCCCATGATTCCAACCCCTGACTTAAGTCGTGGTTTCAGTGACACATCTATCCAAACAAGCTGATTCACTAAGTTCAGTTCTAGAAATACAAGAATGTGTTAGGTTTCACCAAAGTAGAGGAAAATATTAACTGAGATGTGTTTCTATGAACCTATTTGATGTCTAAGTGCAGACATTTTAACTTACACTTAAATACAATGTTTTACTATAACACTAATAGTTAAAAATCCCCTTTCTAGCATAAATGCAATTTAATTAGGCTTTCTTTTGTGATCAACTGAACACATTGTTCCTTTTCTGTTTATGTATCCTTCTTTGGTGATTGTTTTCCCAAGTAAAAATCGTAAGGATCCATGCCTGTCAATTGTGGTTTTGTGCCATAGTGGTGCTTACAAGCAACAAATCCTATTTTTTTAATTTGATTTTTTTTTTAACTGCACACTCTGTAGAGACCAGTTGCATAGGAACATGGGGGTGCAAGAGGCGATTTGTCCTGCGCAGCAATGTTTTTGGGGTGTCCCAGCCCATAGCCATGCCCCCGCATGCCCTGGCCACACACCCCCACAGTGGCCATGCACCTCATGCCGTAGCCCCACCCGCTCCCACCACCACCCTCCACACACCAAGCTTCACCACTGGTAGAGACTAATCTAGGCTTAATTTCATGGTGGTTGCAGAAGAGAGTCTCATGGAAAAATCATACACATTCTGCTATAGGGATTTTATTTACTAGATCCTGCTTTTACTTTCTTGATATTTTCTGACCCATCATGCATTCATCTGCAAGCTGTCATTTTATGACATCAGTGAAAACATTTTCCCAAAATTAAGAATGTACTCATGAGCCAAAAAGGGTTGGAAACCTCTGATGTAAGGCAATTACACTTAATACTGACTGTAAACAGTTACAGAAGAACCTCACAACATTAGAAAGGTAGTTGTTAGCTTAAGGGGGTGTGCCTTCCTAAAAGAAGTGTAGATTAGCAATGGGGAAAGTGTTACCAGGTGTCAGACTGTAGTTCTCATCATCCTGCACCACTGAGTATTTTGCAGGGGTGGGAGACATGTGAGCCTCCAGATATTGCTGGACTGTAGCTCCCATCATCCTTTAACCATTGTGTTTACTGGCTAGGGATGATGAAAGCTGCAGTCAAATAACATCTAGAAGGGTGCAAGTTACCTGCCCACTAAATTGGCTAGAGCTGATGGGATTTCCAGTCCAGCCATCCACATATTCTCCACCCTTGGTGCCTAGTGCTGCAGCCTAGTATAGAAAGCTGTCTCTTTCCTGATCATCTTGCAAACTAGGTTCACTGCCTTTTCTACTGTCCCTGTTTCTGCCCTTTCCACAGCAGCTGAACACAACAGAGATTGCATTGTACCTAGAAGCATAGAGTTATTCAACTTGCACTCGATGACAATTCCAAGATCCTTTTACATGTGCTCCTTTTTCAAAATATTGCAATCCTGCCTCCAACACATCTGCACTAGACTTCCCATCATTCAGCCTGACCTGACACAGCCTGTGCAATAAAGGATGTTGTGTATTAATTGCTGACACTGGGGATAATTGAAGCAACTCTCTATATTTTGCAAGATTGTTTTGTTTTTGTGTGGTTGCTTCACAAATCTTCCTCCCTGCATGCCCAGATGTAAGCCTATGAGCCACCCTTCTTGCTTTGATCTTTCTGCCCCAGGCCTAGGGCAAGAATGAACATTGTCAGCTGAACAGGCTGTTGTTTTGTTTTACACTTTGGGAACATTAGAACCTGCCTTCTACTGAGGCTGGTCCATATGGACCAATACTGTTGACACTGACTATCAGCAGCTCTCCAAGGGCTTGTGCAGAGGTCTTTCCAAGACTTATCCGGAGATGCCAGCTACGCAGGTTTGCAAAGGAAATCACATGCTCTTCCACTGAGCTACAGCTCCTCCCTCAGACACATGGTCCTAAATACCGTGGAAATTGAAAGAGTAGGAATTACCTCCACAACCTCATAAGTACCTTTAAGGAGTCCTGTAATTCTTTTCTTTCTTTCTTCAGAGAGAAAGGGGAGAAGGAGAGAAGTAGATACATAAATGCTCCCAGTCCTTGAAGGGTTACCTTTGGACAGTGTAAGATGTTTCTAAAAATGTATCTGCATTACACAGTTATAGCAGACTGATGCCACTTTAACTGCCATGGATCCACCCTACAGAATCCTGGAATTTATATTTGTGTGAGGAACTTACAGTTCTTTGCCGTAGTTCAGGGGAATTCATTACAACTTTCCACAGTGGAGAATTCTAAGTCCCTCATCAAACTACAGCTCCTAGGATTCCATAAGGCTGGAGCTGTGGCAGTTAAAGGGGTGTCAAACTATTGCAACAGCGTAGATGTAGATGTCTCAGGGCAGAGAGTAAACAAACGTTTTCCCACAGGATATTTGTTGTAGCAGCCATAACACTAGCCATAGTGGTTGCTATTTAACGTCCTCTAGGCACTCGACAAACCTGGGCTGGGGGTGTGGGGGACAAGATAGCCCCTGCTTGTATGCTTATAGTCTACTAGAACTGTTTGCTAGGGCTTTGTGCTAAAGCAGTAAAACTCAAATTGATTACGGTAAATCTACTAGAACAATACAAAAGGAACAGGGAATGGGGATGTGAAAAGAAAATAAGCACTGGTTCTTAACACTAGTCCAATAATTAGGTGAAAAAACAAACACCCTGACTCATAATAACAGGGAACATCCATTACGCACCCCTCCAAGGCTCCAGGTCCTGGTAGGTTCCACTTGTGCTTTAAATAGGCATGACTGAGTGCTCACTTGTTTTCCCCTAAGTGCCAGCAGTCTGACCCCAGGCACATTTATAGGGTTCATCTGCCCAAATACTTATTCCCTGAGTCTTACAGAAACATTAGGTACAGGGGAACTTTGTTCCCTCAACCAGAGGGCATAAACTGAGGGGGTAGCAAGAGGGCACGTAGAAGCTATGTCCCTAGCCTAACTGTAAACTAAAGGGATCAGATTCAAATACATTTCAAAGTGGAACAGAACACAGCAGCTTGAGCACTACGGCCATTTCTGCACTGGACTGTTATAGCGCTATTATCCCACTTTCAACATCCTATGGAATCCTGGAGTTTGCAGTTAACTGCAAACTCCAGAATTCCACAGGATGTTGAAAGTGGGATAATAGCGCTATAACAGACTACTGCGGAAATGGCCTAAGAGATAGCACTGGTAGAACCTGTTTGACGCCAGTTCTAAAGTGTCATGGCCTAAATAACCTAAAAGCACTAAAGCTTGTCTGATCTTGGAAGCTAAGCAGGGTCAGTCCTGGTTAGTGCTTAGATGGGAGAAATGGCCTTGGGTGGCAATCAAAGTTTGGAAAATAAACACAGAGTAATGTGTTTTGTGGCCAGACAGGCAAGACCTTCTCTCCCAAAGGCAAGTGAACCTGATATGCTACCTGAAAAGCAATTTTGAGTAGCAAAAGAGAAAGGCAGCTATCCTCCTCTAGACAAGCTGAAACTAAACAATCATTAACAATGGTTAATGATTCTCCCAAGCAACACTGAGTACTAGAGCTAGCTCATTGTAAAAATAAAGCTTCATATTCTGACCAAGTTCTATTCACTAAATCCAGATGTGTAACAAATACTTGTGGTTGCTGCATCCTATATCTCCTGTATAAATGGTAGTTCAGGGACATGTTTGAACATTAAATAAGATATCCATCATAATCATTTTATGATCCTGAGTGGAAAAAAAACCCCTCTTACCATATATGTATCCCTTCGGAAATTCAGTCATATCATTATAAAAGTGGAAGTGAAAGCTTTGCCTCTCCAGGTCTTTTAGACTACAACCCCCATAGCCCCTTTCCACTGGCAGTGTCGCTGGGGTTTGGGGGAGCTGACGTACAAAACAGCTGGAATATCAAAGGTCCTCTGCAGAAGGAAATGGACGAGGTAACCTTGAAATTCTTTCTAACCTAATCATTTTAAAGGTTTGGGTTGGGTTGAGTTTGTCACATAGCTTTGCTGGGAGATGCTTGCAGCCTAGATGGTATGGAGACGTGCATTGCAGAGCTTGCAAAAGTTCCTTTTCTCTGTAACTCTTGTAATCTCCAAGCCAGTATAGCCAGACTTCCTGGCTAGAGGATTCTGGAAGCTGTAGTCCAAAAAAAAAATAATGGTCCAGACTCTGATGTATCCAGGCATAAGAGATGAGTCTTGAACCAGGCTGTTTGCCAGAAAACTAGTCTGGAATTCACTGGAATGACCTAAGACCTTGGCTGTATGTAGTTTGTTTCCAAAAGTCCAAGTTCTGAGCCAAGGTATTTAAATTCTGTATTTATGATTTCTGCCTATCAAAAATAGGTTTGCATATTTGGTTTATGTGCATAACTGTTTATTTTGATTGCAACACTTAGGATGCTGCAGAATGTAGCTTTTATTTTCAGCATCTTGTGGAGGGGCAGTATGGGCACATGGCAGAGGAAGAAGTCCATGTAGGGCTTTACTGAAAGCTGCAACCATTTTGGAAATGCCAGAAGTCTCCTGTTTCAGAGCTTTCTTACAGGTATTTCTTCTCTTTCTCTTTCTCCTCCTCCTCCACTTTTCCTACCACCACCACACCTTAGAATGTCTCATAGCTTTTATTCACAATTATTAAGGCTAGAAACTTTTGTTTTTAGTTGAAAGGTGATTCTTTGGAATCCCATGCCTGCCCCAGAGCCAGATTCTAAATTCTAAGGCTTTGCAGAGGGCATACAAAGGCTCAGAAGAGCACACAAAGTAAATGTGCACAGCCTTGTGTTACTGCCCTTCATTATGCCAAGTGTTCCATAACTGGAAGCTGCGCCAGCCTTCCCCTGTGCCCACCTGCATGACCCCCCCCCCCATCTGTTATGCACGCCCCAGAGCAGGAGCAGAGCTTACAAAAGTTAGGTTTTGGACTCTAATGCCCAAAATCCTTAAACAGCATGGCCACTACCTCTGTCTTTGCTGGCTGAAGATTCTGAACGTTATAGTCCAAGTTCTGTGCTAAATGTACTGAGCAGGCACAGAAACACCTTTCCCTGTGGAATATCCAGCCATCCCTTTCTAAGTTGTCAAGACAAAGCTGGTCTGGGATACTTTGCTGCCTGAAGTGGCACAAAAATAGTGACACCCACCTGTCTTGTGCCAAAGTCAACATCTGGTCAAGTTGTTTTGTCTCCTGAAGGCAGAAAATCCCACAAGCAGATAACTCTTGCCTGCCATTAAAATCAGAAATAACAGTAAAGGTAGAATAATGAACAACATACTGCCCTTCGATGGCATTCTGCCTAATAGGAGAGTTAGTTCAGTCTCAAAGTTATATTCTCTTCTTCCTTAACTCTCTAGTGTCCTTAGTTCTGCCGAACCAACCAACAACAACAGTTCTGTAGTGGAAGTGATCATGAACAGGATAATTAGGGAGTAACAGTAACATGTAATGGAGTTTTCTGGCCAGATGTTCCATCCAAAATGATCCCTGAACTTAGACCACCAGCATAAAACTCTGGGAGATCCAGAAAAACATGCCATCTACTTGCATCACTGCCTTGTACCCTCTGCGTCCTTCTAGGCCAGTCGTCTGCCCTCTGTTCCTCCAGGCTTCTAGCCCAGATCTGCCTGTTTATTTTTCTTTGTCATTTGCACCAACAAGAGGGCCAGCTTCTCTGTAGGGGAAGGGAGCTAAAGTGAAAGCATCCTCTATTCTCAGAAATGGCATCAAAAAGAAAAAAAATGTGTGTGTCTGTGGCATCTTGAGGGCTCCCAATAAATACTGGGGGACCTTGGTCTCATGCAGTGGGCAGGATGCTACGGAGAAGACTGTCTGGTCATAGCAAGGACAAGCACAGGCAAGTGTTGGCATGGGTGGGGCAGGCTACCATGACTATGGGGCATGAAGGAGGAAGCAAACTGAGACCATGAACAGGTTCCTCCAAATGCTTCAAAGTGAGTCAGGCTGTGCTCAGTGTACACAAGAGAAAAGAGGGGAGTGACCCACTAGCAAACCTTGGATATGCGACTTTTTGGACTACAACTCCCAACATGCCCAGAAGCCAAAATTTTGTCCAAGAATTTGTCCACGTTTTGCCTCCGGGTTTAAAGTGGTTGGAAGGCTTAGCTCTCTGTAAAGAAATCTCTATCCTCTAAATTAGAAAGTATTGGGATGTAGTCTGTATAATGGGAGAAAGACACTTTGCCCATGGTTGAAAACACTTTGTTTGTTGTTGTTGCTTCCTATCATTTGAATCTGAGGCCCTCTGGCATGGTTCTGGGGCTAAGCTGTACTGAGCCTTCCTTTTAAGAAAGTCTCAGATGGTAAAGAGGGGGCTCTCAACCATCTACCAGGCATGGTGGAGCATGCTTTGCCAGGGGCCAGGGAGGTAGAACAGCCTGTGGCAGGAAAGCTTCAGAGGCTCCAGTCAAGGTCTCCTTGTGCCTGGTATTATGTCTAACACCCTTTCCCCACATGCTAGGCTCTGGCGCAGCAGGGCTTTGGCTGGAGCTACTGCAGCTGTTTTCCATTTAGACATGGATGAAAAAAGACTCAAGTTTTCAACTTTAAATGCACTCCCCTCCCCACCAGGCCTGGCTTCTGGCCCATCCAAAGCCCAAAACCTCCTCCCCTTCCCTCCTCCCACTTCCAACCTGCATACTTGTGAGGTCATTCAACACTCTCCAAATCAATAGCAGTATAGAGGTAAGATAACTCTCCTAAGACTGGCCGAAGTATATGGGGACAGATCTCTCTACACTCACGATCAGTCAAACATAGCAGGCGTTGTCAATCAAGACTCCGTTCTTGGAATTCTTTACTCCATCCAATTCACTATTAACCTTCCCATATTCTGGAATCAGAATGTAATTCTGTTTCCCCTCATCCTGGTGTCCTCCAGATGTATGGGACTACAACTTCATTCAGCAACAGCTATGCATGCTCTGTTGTGGTGCATGCTGGGGTCAATGAGAGTTTGTAGTCTGATACATGTGGATGACCCCAACAGAAGGCAATTGGAGGCAGAATGAGATGTCTTGGGAAATAGCAGCTCCCAACCCCATGTTTACCAAAAGGATGTGTAGATGAGGTGAGAGATCTGGAGAGAGTGGTTAGGTAGGAGAAGGAAACTCTATCCCTTCCAGATCCACCAATTATCCCCTGCAAATCTCTTGCCTAAAGGACTGAAACTGACTTTTGTTAAGATGCTTGCTGCCTATGAGAGAGAGGCAGAAAGAAAGAGGCAGAAAGACAGATGACAGTGGTGGGAGACAAAGAGAAGGAGAGGGAGAGAGAGAGAGAGAGAGAGAGAGAGAGAGAGAGCATAGCCTCTAATTATTTTGTAACTTTGAAGTTTTGGATGATATCATATTAATTTTTACTAGTGGGGTGGCTTACCAGGAGGCAGAAGAGGCAGTACAGGACTGCTGTCTTTCTTTTTAAAAAGTGGGAGAGAGGGGGGCCTTCCCTTTGGGCCATTCTGTTTCCAATGAGCAATGCCACCTGGCTGGAGCTCGTTCCAGTTGCGTGAAGTAGCAGCACTTCCCTCCTCACACCCCCACGCCCCACACTCCTGAAATGAGAGGCAACTGTATTTGCTGCTTCGTCTCTGTCATGTTGGGAGAGCCCTCCGTTCCCCTTTTACGACAATGTTACCCAAGACCAAACATCACAGAACCACAACTCTTCTTTTGTGGGATACATTTTCAGAAAGTATTAAGTCTATGCCAAAAACAAGTATTTTGGAAATTACACAGATCATACATTTCAGACTCTCAGGCAGTGCTATTTTTTTTAAAAAAAACCAAGATGTGTATTTTTCAGAATCTACAACAATGGCATTCTCTCTGCTGAGAACCAGAGTGCTGGAGAGGTTAGAGTGTCAAACTGGGACTTAAAGGTTACAGGTTCAAGAAGCCTCTTATGACCCATGAAACTCTGAAAGTGAATTTGGGATAGTTGGCCTCTAAACTCAATCTACCTTTGCAAGGTCACTGTGATGATAAAGTGGGGGAAAAGAATCATGTACACCACACTGGCTCACTGGAGGAAAGGATATACAGAAAATCAAACAAATAAATAATAAATAAAACAAAAATTCAGTTATTAGATACAGGCACCCTCTGTAACACTTCTAAGAAATGCTAATCAACTTTCCTAAGGTACTGACCCTTCTTCTGGTTCATCTTTACAGCCTTTTCCCTAAACTGAAATGGTAAATGAAACAGTTTTGATTGGCTCATGTTATCCCAAGAAGGCCAAAAACCGAAGCCCTCCCCCATTAAGAGGGGCTGTCTCAAGTTATCCTGTTACCTTTGTGCGTCCCTCTTACATACCTAGTGGAATCCAGTTGCCAGACTTTGTGGGGGAGTCTTGTTTTGCTCTCTAGGGAAGAAAAGTCTATAGTCAATCTTAGTCCTGTATCTTCTGCTAGGTGAGCACAGCTTATCTCACTGAGAAGCAAATTCTTCCACTCAAAAGCAGAGAGAGAGGGAGAAACATCAGTATCACTGTGAGCACAGCTGCAAGATGTTGTGTCTTTGGCCCTTCCATAGATCACGCATTATCAGAGTGGGAAAACCAAGGGACAGTCTGGATCAACAATTCTTTGCACTTCCTCTGTACTAGGTCTCCCTCGTGTGTGAGAGAAGATATAGGCACATAACAGACTCTAGATTCTTCCCTGAATGACCCTAACTAATATGAACCCAGGATTTTTAAGACAGTCCTTTCCTGCCAAGCTTAACAGGAAACAAAGCAGGACTTTCTATCACTCAAAAATCCCTCATGCCCTTTCCAGCAAGCATTTCCATTTGTGCCACAATTTTCCTGACACTCACAACTCACCCCTTGTGCTGGTACATAGCTGCTTCTCCTGCCCATTCTTCCTGGGCATCAAATTCCCATGCCCTTTGGAGGCCTCTGCCATAAACACCCCCAACTCCCACATGGAGAACAGAATAGAAGCACCAAGCCCTACAGCCCTGTACCCTGACATTGACTTTTCTACAGAACAGGCCTACCAAGGGACAACATATAGCCACCAGCTATCTGAGGTGGCAGAACCAGGGCATATAAAAAAGAGTAGGAGAGTGAATAATTCTGCTGTCCTTACAACATCTTTGAAAGGTACTGATGAGGCAACAGTGTGTACATGTGAGGTGAGGGTTGGTGGCGTGAGAGCAAGAGAAGGGGAGCAGGAACTCCAAAAGGCAGAAAAAGGACACAATGGGCATCAGTCTCCTAGGGCTTTAACACTGAGCAGAGCCATTCTGTCCAACTTGGGGACAACAGCTTAAGAAACCTCCAGGCGATATGCACCCTTGGAGCCGTATTAAAAGCACTTCTCCACTGCCAAAGGAAGCGGTGGTTTAAGGCCAGTAAAGAACAATAAAAAGCTAGTATCCCAAAATCCATATTCATGAGAGGTAACGTACATGTATTGCAATTTTAAAAAAACGTTATTTGGGGGCATAAATATTAATATCCTGAGTTGACCACACAGCCCAGAGAAAAGATCCTGAGAGAGTTAACTTGCTAGTAACTTTATTGAAATGTATTAGGAGCTTTGCTTTTTGTTCATTCTGTCATGTACTAGCATGAAGCTTCTCCCTTCTTGGTTTTCCTTTCCCTGTCTTCTGGTGCTGCCCCTCCTCCTTTTTTTGAAGGGTGGGGAGAGAAGGCCAATTGATGGGTGAGGAAGGGAGGAATAGGAGAGAAGAATAAAGATCTGGCTGTGCTCTGGAGGCAGTTGAAAAAAAAAAAAAGACAGCCATCCCTACCTCTGGGCCAGTCTTGGCTCTTAGACAGTTGACTAGAGGTGTTCCCCTCAGATCAGGTCAGACATGTAAACAGGGGAACCAGTGTGTCCTGAGCTGTCCGTGCATCCTCAGGGTCTGATCCTTCACAGCTAGACACACAAAAGGAAACTGACCAATGCTAGTGTAGCAACTATCCACCGGTCAAGGATATATGAATAATGCCTCTAGTGGAAACATGTGTTAATGAGGATATGACCTCAGACACTATTGGTTCATGCACACCACTGCCAGAGCACAATTTTTTAAAAATGAAAAACATTCCAGTGCTCTGTTCTTTAACCCTGAGAGCTGCAATGTTCTGAAGCAGAAGATACCAACTGTATAATATGTAAGACTGTATTTTAAAACTGTAGTGGATGAGCCTCTATTTGAACCATTGTTCCAAGATGCATGGAACATAGTATGCATGCTAAGAGCATCCTAGTTAAATTCACCAACTGTTAGTATTTTAAATAATTTAAATGTACGCATCTCTCTGTTTGAAGCCTATGGTAACATCTTCAGTCTTTAAGTGGCAGACTTCCCTCACCAGCACATAGCTTTGCAACTAATACCACCTGAGTCCAGAGAAGTGGTCTGAGAGCAATCCTCTCTCTACTGTTGTGGGACAATTCACTTATTAGCATGGAATAAGTAGTTTCCTTCTTCAGGGGCCTCTAGAGGCACATCACAGCAGTGGTCATGCCTAGGTTCTTACCATGTCTGTGGTTTTAGACAAAGTGGGCATTGTGTGACCAGCTGTAAGAATTACATAATTTACTTGAAAGTTTTGGTTTATCAAACTATGGGCTACCGCAACCCATTCAAAGCTGTGTACTTTCACCAATATAAAATATTGTAAAAATATAGTAACCTTGGGCTCCACTGATCTTTATTCATCTGCTGATGTTACTTTAAACATCTGCTGGATGTAAAGTATTGCTTTACATATAATGTTGACCTGCAACTCCAGCACCTCTTGTCATGGATGATGCTGGCTGAGCTGATGTGATTTCAATTCTGTCTGATATCTGAAGGGCCACAGTGTCCCATTCTTGTTGTAGGTGCTTCAAATATTTTGTCAACTCAATATCAATATCAGGAAACTTAATCATATATCTCTGCTGTGCTTTTTCTCTTTCATTTCTTGTTCTGAGCTGTATGGTTTAGGGCAGTAATGAACAGGAATTCCCAATGCACTCACATTGTAGTCTAAGAAGAATCACATCTCCACCTCACTCAATAACCACAGATATATATTCATGGTTTGGCCAGATGTACAAGGTGTACTAAAATCACACTGAATGAGCTGACCATTCTGAAGAACATTCCCCATACGGAAAACATGAGGTTCTGTGACTAAAGTCCATCTGCTTTGATGTAACACTAATTCAACATACTAAGAGGAATGATTACACTGAAATCAGTTAGCCTAGCTTGTTAAAAAGCTTTCTTCCAGATCAGACAGACTTATCTCAAATTTTAAAAGTATTTTTTTAATAGCTAAAAAGATAACTTGCCTGCAGGAAAAAAAATAACATTCCAGTAGCTCTGAGTACGTGACTCTTTTCCATAGCTTTGAAAAATTACTATGGCCAATGGGGGATTATAGGAATTATAATTTTTAAAAAAAACCTACACCTATTTCATGGGCCATGTAAAATATCTTGTTTTTAATTAAAAATAATAATAATTTTGTGTCTTGTTTATATTGTATGCTTTTTTACTGATGTATACAATAATATAGAATTGTTTCTTTGAGACATTCAGATGTAAGCGGTAAGTAAATATTCATAAAGAGAGATCAAGCTGGTTGAGGAAAACAATGAGAAAAAGAACAAATAATATCAGAGTGGCAAGCAACCAGTAGAGGTAAGAATTCCAACTAACAGCTGTTTGGCAAGCATGTTGTTGTTGATGTACTGAATTTAGTTTCTCTAGTCTACGGTTTTCTTGGGCGCCTCTGGATGAAGCTCTTATTGTGTAATTGCCTTACCTTCAACACAGAATTTTATAGCCAAGGTGATGTCCAAGTAATGCCATCTTCCATTTCCAGCCTTCCCACATTTTCCTCACTGCTTCTCCTGTCTTTTTCCTTGCTGCAGAAAATCCATTTGGGAGGAAAAGTCAGAAGAAGCACACAATGGCTTTTGTTTGCTCACACTCCCAGTCTGCTGACCTACAGAACTTCCATGTACAGAACCTACTTGAGTGTACAGCAAATGGTAGTAATAGTGGTGGCAACAGTAGTGCAGCTAAAAAACAGAGGACAGGAAATACAGAGACTATAGGGTTCTAATAAGCCTTTCATCAAATGTCTCAGGGATCAGTTCCTCCACCAGGTGTATCAATAAGCAGCTGCCAGTTCAGGCCCAAAGGCTGACCTTTGGGCTGAAGGTACTGTCTCATTTTGTCCTTGCAACTCTAGAGTTGCCAGGTGAAATCAGGGACAGGCCTCCTGTCCCTTTAATTATTGTGTAGAGGAGTCACACAAGGAGCACCTGCTGAAATCCCTTCTTCTACACAACCATCAAAGGCACAAGAGCCAAATTCCTTACTTCCCCTGGGAGCCCTATGCAACACCCTTGTGAGGTAAATTATTAGGGTTGCCAAATCTGAGGGTGCTGGCTGAAGTCTCAGAGAACTGTCATGTTACTCTGGGTCTCTTGAAAGGAAAGGAAATCTCACACTGAGTGGTAATGGAACTGGAGATAGTTTGATATATGTATGTGAAGTGGCTTCTAAGCTGGGACCTCCAACTCCACCCGCTCCCAGCAGGTGCTGGAGCTCTCTATCTCAGCCTGGAGTCGTTTAACTATGTGTTGTGCTTGTCCTATGTATGTGCAGCAAAAAGCCCAGAGTAAGGGGAGTGGACCAAGGTAAAAAGTTGTGGGTTCATGCATTAGGCCCCATTGGGCCTTACTAAGTAAGGCAGGGATGGAGTGACAACATCTTGACCTTTTTGTGTTCAAGCTCGGCCTGGCAACAGTGATGTGTTCCCAGGGGAAAAAACCCACATGCATCATGTACAGCTGGAGGTAAGGCACATGGGATGCAAGTCCTAGTGGGAAGGGCAACAACTGCTACACCTACTGGATGCCTGCCCAGTCACTCCAAAATGCTATGCTTTTCACCCCCTAGTTCTGGAGGGACATGGTACTTTACCCAAATTCTGTCCAAATTCTAGCACTGTTTACCCAGATGACCCTCATGCTGGTGTTTCTGATTCAGCAGTAATTCTCACCTGATTTTTAGCAGGTGTTTTTTTACCAGGTTTCATGATTAAAAACACCTACTGAAATGTAGTCTTCTATACAACCATTAAGGAGCCATCTCCAGTTTTAGCTCTAGCAGCCTCAGACTTGTATCCAGTCCTTACTTACCTTGTTTCACAATGACCCACTCCTTTGACATCACAAAAAAGCTTGTCCTTCTGACATCATTAGGACCCATCCCTTAGTCTCAGGTTTTTGTATTTACCTGATAATAGCATTAAAACCCTTTAAGGCTAGGCTCTGAAGGTTATGTGACTGACAAACTACTGTGTGTATACGTATGGGAGACTATTTTATTGGCTGTCATCTGTAAAACAGTTTTGGGGCCAAAGTATGGTGGCAAAGCAGCACACAAGACAGAAAGCTGCCTTATACTAAGTCAGACCATTGGTCCATGCAGATGAGTACTACCTACTACACTGACTGGCAGCAGCTGCCCAGGATTTCAGACAAGCATCTTTCCCAGTTCCACCTTTAGATTCCAGGGAGACAATCTAGTTCCCCTACCATGTAAAGTGTGTGCTTAATCACTGTGCTAGAGTCCAGGCTCATGCTGTGATAAATAAATGTCATATCAAATAACTGTAAACACTGTAATAAATAAATTAAATGTTGAAGAATGAATTAATGGCTAGCCCAGCACTCCCAATTAACTTAGTCTGAACAGGGATTTGAACCCAGTTCAGCTCCACAATAATAGGCCGCCAGCTTTCAATTTTACAGACGTGAACAGTTTCACTGGCTTCACAACCAGTACCTTAGTGCACCAGCAAGAAGCTACTGCTAAAGGATAGATAAGATTTCACAGAAAGAAGGACCAACTCAGAGCTTGGAAAAGTTAACTTTTCTGGACTACAGCTCCCACAAGCAGCCACTGGCCATGCTTGGAGTTGTTGTCCAAAAAGTAAAATTCCCAAGCTCTGAGCCTAACCGTACAGCAAGAAAATTCAGGCCTGGGATTCTAGAAAGGGGGAGGGCAGAGAAAGTGGCTCGCCAAATATGCTAAATGCTGCTATGTTGCCCACATGCTGCTGCCAATCATTTCCACACTGGAGGGTTCAGTGATCTGCCCCTTTATTTTTCTGATCCCTTCCATGTCGGGAAAGACAATACTGAGGCACACCTTTGCTGAGACGGGTCTCTTCTCCTCATCCCACCTCCCATCTGTGTAGAAAAGGCTGCTGCTTCATTCAAAGAGGTTGGAGAGAAACAGAGAGCGATTCAACCCCTACCCCAGGCCCCTGCATCAAGCCAAGGACCACTCCACACTCCCTTCTGGGCAACCAGCTGTTCCCATCAAGCTGCCAGCTGTGTCAGAATACTCAGAACAGCAGCCCATTGTAGTGTGGGACTGGAGCATTGCCAGCACATGGACAAGGAGCAGTGTGTGTGTGTGTGTATGTGAGAGAGAAGTGCTTTCTTCTAAGCCCCCTGACTTCTGCAGCTCAGTTCCCCATAGGGGGGTCCCTTCCTTCCCCCACACTCACTTTAAGCCTGCAGCATAGCTGTCTGTCTCTAAGCCCTTAGCTTACTTGTACTCATAGTAAATGTCTCCAGATGACGAGTCAAGAACCCCCTGTAAATCATGAGTAGTAGAGCAGATCTCTGACTGCTTTTATTAAACAAGCTCAGCTTTCTTCATAGTTTGTGTCTCATATAGATAATCCTGTTTTCCATCCTCTGAAAATGAGTGGGAGGGGGAAAGAGGAGAAAAATCTTAGTTAGGAGTGGAACTCTTTGGGAACCAGGTAAATCCTCTTCATTAAACTTGATTGTTCCCCAATACTTCTGGCTGAAAACAACATCTCCCTACTCTGGCCAAGCTGGCTACTTCCTGCTGGGACATAATGGCACACAGCATCTCATGTGTGTTCGTTCTACTTGTTTACTCCCAAAATTAGCTAAAACTTGTTGACAATTATCTTCACTTACTTAACTATACTTAACATTTGTACGATACTGTCACATGTTCCAAATAACTTTACACACATAATTTAGTTGTAATCTTTACAACAACGCTGTAGTATAAACCATGCTTAGCGTTGCCAGATGAAGTAAGAGCCAAAGCTCCTGTCTCTTTAATTATTGTTTAGAAAGGGAATTTCAGCAGGTGCTGCTTTGTCAAACAAGGAGTACCTACTAAAATCTCTTATTGGACACAACCTTCAAAGGGACAGTTCTGTCCCTTATTTAACCTAACCATGGTCCAAGTCAGGGCTTGAAATATTCCTTGGGAAAGTTACTGGCCATGCTGGCAAGGGGATTCTGGGAGATGTAGTCCAAAATCAGTAATTTTCCCATGCTCTGGTCCCAGCAAGGGCATCTCTTCATATTACAGATCGGGAGACTGATGCTGAGAAGTAGCAGTTTAGCCAAAGACACACACCCCCGGTGCAAAAAGGCACAACCACAATGATCAAGAGACTGAATAAAAAAGATAGTAAAAAAGATATAAAGGATATGGGAGAAAAGAAAGGACATGGGAGAAAAGAAGAGTCTTAAAGACATTGCTGTATTTCTTCTCCTTAACCGTTTTCTTTACTATTCTATTAACAGATTAACACGGCTGTTTCTTAGAAAATTGTTACATAGAACTGGAATAGCTTCTTCACAAGGAACAATAACAATGTCTGGGGCTGCTTAGCTTTAGATAAAAGTGAGTGAGGGGCAAGCATGAATCAGGGGAAACTAGACATAGTGAAACAAGAAAATGGAACATACAAACACTGCAATACTCGGGGTGGGCAAACTAAAGTGGACAGGAATGGGACATTCTGAGCCAGATAATTACACGTGTTGTATTCAGAAAATTAAAATCTAAGAAGAAATGGGGTGACATTTATAGCAAGGAGAGATATAGCAAAAGCAGTCAAAGGATATAATGCAATGTCTAACCTAATCAGGTCAATTAGACTTCAGGGAAAACCCACTGGTATAACTATAATCCAAGTTTATGCTTCAGCTACAGAGACAGAGGAAGAAGAAATTGAAAAATGCTATGCAGGAGTCCAGGAAGAAATTGATCATACACCAATACAGGACTTCTTGCTAATCATAGGCAATTGGAATGCAATAAAAGGGAAATAGAGCAGAATCAAAGATTGTAGGAAAATTTGACCTAAGATCAAGAAATGAAGTAGGAGACCAACTCACTTTAATTTGCAAGGCCAACAATTTGTTCATTGAAAACATGCGCACCAAGCAACCCAAGAAGTGACTGCATACACAAACATCACCTGATGGCCAATATAGAAATAAAAGAGACTACATAATCAGAGGCAGAAGTTTTTGCATTCTCTCTGCGAAGACAAAACCAAGAGCAGATTGCGGCACAGACCATGAATGACTTAATAGCAAAAGTTAGAGTAAACCTAAAGAAGAGCACTATGCCAAAATACAACCAGAAGACATTCCAACAGAATTTAAAGATAAATTACTATTAAGTCTAATTGATCAGGAGCCAGAAGAACTCTAGACTGAAGAGAGAGACATTATCAGGGAAGAATGCAAAAAGACACCATCTGTAGCCAAAACGAAAGAGAAGCCTCAATGAATGACAGGTGAAACTCTTCAAGCAGTTAAGGACAGATGAGAAACAGAAGTAAAAGGTAACAGAAGTAGAGTCAGAAACTTCAATGCAACTGTTTAATGGCTTATGGACAGAAACAAGGAGAATTACTATAATAATCAATGCAGAGAAATAGAAGATGATGACAACAACAACAGAAAGGAAGAACAAGAGATCTCTTCTCCAAGATCCAAGAATTTCAAAAGAAAATTTAAACCAAGAGGGGGGATGTTCTATGATCAGCAGGGGAACACTACAAGATCAAGCAGAAATAAAAAGATGATGGAAACAATACATGGAAGAACTATATAAAAGAGATGTAAGGTTGACAAATTCATTAAATGAAAATGAAGCTCCAATTTTAGGAAGCAAAGTGAAAGCTGTGTTCAAAGCAATTGGGAGAAGTAAATTACCCAGAACAGATAGTATAGCATTAGAGCTGCAACAGTCTACAGAGCCAGAATCTACTCTCGTTCTAAATAAAATCAGTCAACCAATATGAAGAACAAAGAATGGCTCACAGATTGGAAATGCTCAATATACATTCCAGTCCCCAAGAAGACACCACCGATCGTAGTAACCACAGGACCATTGCATTAATTTCCCATGTCAGCAAAGCCATGCTCAAAATTCTACAGCAGAGACCTCTACCATGTATGGAGTGAGAAATGCAAGATGTCCAAGCTAGGGTTCAGGAAATGAAGAGGCACTAGGGATCATATTACAAGCATATATTGGATAATGGAGTGCACCAAGGAATTTCAAAAGAAAATCAACCTGTGCTTCATAGATTATAGCAAAGCCTTTGATTGTGAAGATCATGTGAAACTATGGATTGGTCTTAAAGAAATGGCTGTGCCACAACATTTGATTCTCTTGATTCATAACCTGTACTCAGGAAAAGAGGTTACTGTCAGGAAAGAATATGGGAACCACAGTGATTTCCAATTGGCAAGGGGTTAGGCAAGTTTGCATTTTATCACTCTGTTTAACTTGTATTTTGAATATACATAAAGTAGAGTTAAACTCAGATGGAGGAGGTGTGAAAATTGGAAGAAGGAATATTGATAATTTAAGATACGCAGATGACACCATACTACTAGCAGAACAAAGCAAAGACTTGGAATGATTGCTGAAGAAAGTCAAGGTAGATTTACCGTTGAACATGAAAAAAGGCCACTGATGATTTATATAACCTTAAAGTGGACGATGAAGACATTGAAATAGTTCAAGGTTTTCCACACCTTGGCTCAGTCATTAATCAGAATGGAAACTGCAGTCAAGAAATCAGAAGAAGACTAGAACTTGGAAGATTAGCCATGAAGGAATGAGATAGGATCATAAAGTGTGAAAAGATATAATTCAATACTAAAGTTAGGATTGTCAGTGCTGCGGTATTTCTAATTTCTATATGTAGTTGTGAAAGCTGGATAGTGAAGAAAGCTGATAGGAAGAAAATCAGCTAATTTGAAGTGTGCTGGAGAAAAGTTGTGTGGATATCCTGGACTGCCAGAAAGACAAATGAACGTGTCCTAGAGCAAATCAAGCCTTAACTCTCCCTAGAAGCCAAGATGACTAAACTGAGGCTGTCATGCTTTGGCTATATCATGAGAAGACATGACTCACTGGAAGAGACAATAATGTAAGGTAGGAGGCAGTAGCAGACACTATTACAGATGGATAGACTCAATCAAAGAAGACATGTCCCTGAATCTGCAAGACTGAGCAAGGTGGGTTCCTGCATGGCAGGGGGTTGGACTCAATGGCCCCTGTGGTCTCTTCCATCTCTAGGATGCTATGATTCTATGACAAAGGTATTAAAATTATACATGATGTGAAAAAAGTAAATAGGGAGAAGTTTTTCTTCTTTTCTCAGAAAATCAGAATGTGGGGTCATCCACTGAAGCTGAATGGTGGGATATTCTAGAAAGAGGAAAGTCAGTACTTCTTCATGCTGCACATAGTCAAACAGGGGAACCCACTGCCACAAGACATAGTCATGGCAGCTAAATTGAATTAACGTTAAAAGAAACTGAATAATTTAATGGAAGATGGAACCATCAGTGGCTGTATGTCAACTGTAGGATGAATGAAAGCCTGTCTTGGGGTATCATTTGCGAGGGAATGCAGGACACAGGGTGGCGCTGTACTCATATCCTGTGGGCAACTGGTTTCCTGCTGTGTAAACACAGTCTTGGACTAGAAAAGCCTTTGGTCTGATGTAACATGGCTTTTGTTTTTATGGCCATTCCCACACTACACTGATAATAGTGCTATTATTCCACTCTCAACATGCTGTAGAATTCTGGGGTTTGTAGTTTCCTGAGGCCCAAGAGCTCTCTGGCTGAGAATTCTAAAGGCCCCCCCAAACTGCAAACCCCAGGATTCCATGGGATGTTGAAAGTGGAATAGCAGCACTATTATCAGTGGAGTGTGGAAATGGCCCATGTTTATGAAGCGTGAGGTGACATTTAAACCAAGGACTCTGATTTGCAAAGCCCTTCCGAAGCTGAGTCCCTGCGCCCTCCTTACAGTGCAAAACCAGCAGACCCCTTCAGTCTCAAGGGTTTTGCGGCGACGTCCGGCTCGACCACCGCTCTACCGAGGGCGTTGCGAAGAAGGGGCGCTGTCTCCCCCGGCAGCTGGGAAACCAGCTCAGCCAGAACTTCACCGTTGCGCCCCCTACTGTCCGCATCCCTCGCCGCTGATCGTGGCGGGAAAAGCGGCAGCAGTCTTCCTTCCCCTCCCGCTTTCTTCCCTTTTGTCCTTGCTGCCGCCTTCGCTGGGAAAAATCGAGGGTTGCCAAGGGGGGGCCGCATTCGCAGACTTACTCGACGTCTTCACCGTGCCAAAGGAGCGGTGGGGCACCCCGAGCCTGGATGGTGAGCTGCTGCTGCTGAAGTAAAATGGGAGGCGCCCCCGCCGCCTATGTCACTGTTTTGAACTTGCAGGCGGCCTTTCTTCCTCGGCGCCGAGACCAGCGCCTACTGTTTGCCCCCTTGCTCGTCTCTTCTCCCTCGCCCGCGGGTCCTGCGCCCTGTAGGGCACGAGGGCACGCTGCTGGCCTTTGCCCTCTCCTGTTTGGGGAGTTCAAACACATACAGGATGGCGACACGGCAACCCAGCCCCCTTCTCCTCTTCCTCCTCCTTCTTCAGGAGCGCTAAGAGTGTCGCCCCCCAACCCCACCCCACTCCCAGGAGTGCGGCTGCCCTCGGCAGCCACCTAGAGTCAGAGTAGAAGAAAGCACGCCTTTTTGTAAGGGTTTAATTCGTTACCAAAGTTGTTGTGTTGTGCCTTTAAGCCGTTTCCGACTTGAGGTGACCCTGAGGCGACCCTATTAAGGTTTCATTTTTGGCAAGATCTGTTCAGAAGGGGTTTGCCTTTGCCTGGGAGAGTGTGACTTTCCCAAGGTCACCCAGTGGGTTTCCATGAGTCATGGTCTAATGCTCAATAGGTAGCCATATTAAAAGGTTTCAGTTTTTTTAGGCAGGTAAAGGGGACTATCTTCCCCATTGTGCTTTCCTTTTCCTTTCCCCTCCTTGCTTTTAAAGCTTTGACCCGAAACTTGGTTGTTGTTGTGTGTCTTCAAGTTGTTTTGCACTTATGGCGACTCTAAGACAACCCTATCATGGGGTTTTCTGAGGCTGAGAATGTGTGACGCACTCAAGGCTGCCCAGTGCATTTCCATGGCCAAGTGGGGACTTGAATCTTGGTCTCCAGGGGCATAGTCCAGTGCTCAAACTACATCATGTTGGCCCAGTGCTTAGGAGGAAGTGATCTCAAACCCCTAAATGCAATCCCCAAAAGACATAGCTACTGCTATTTACGCTTTTTGGTTCTCTTTACTTTTTAATCTGGCCCAAAGTACCTCATGGCACAATATATAGGAACGAGGGAGCCAACTTCTATCCAGCATGGACTCCTGTTCTTGTAAGCAGAAATCCTTTTCGGAGCCTGAACATGGGGATAGGGAACTTTTTATATGCCAGACGTGTAGCCATTGAAAAACTGAGGGAGGCCTTAGTGAGGAGGAGAAGTGCTGATGGTAATAGTGGGAGGTAGCTCTTCTTCAAGACTAGGGAAGCTAGATCTCAGGGCCTGGCCCTAACTCTTCAGTTTTTGTGGGTCACTCCAGGTGGGAGACAAGGGTACAAACTGCAGAGTTTTGGTGGTCTCAGCTCTGGGCAAGAGGAAAAGGCTTATGTCCAGATCTCGAGCCCATCTAGTAGAATAGCAGCTTGTTAAAATTTTCAAAGCTTAACTGATTTGTTGCTGCAGCTTGCAAAGACCTGCTATGTACTGTATTTACTTATCTTCTTTCCTCCGGGTCACATTGTTGCACCAGAGCTCACCCTCCACTCTTATCCACCTAGAAGCAAGTTATTGTTGTGTGCCATCATAGAATCATAGAGTCAGAAGAGACCCCAGGGGCCATTGAGTCTAACCTCCTGCTATGCAGGAGCACCCATCAAAGTATTCCCAACAGATGGCCATCCAGCCTCTGCTTAAAAACCTCCAAAGAAGGAGACTCCACCACACTCCGAGGCTGCATATATTCCACTGCCGGACAGCTCTGATCGTCAGGAAGTTCTTCCTGAGGTTCAAGTGGAATCCCCTTTCCTGCAGCTTGAATCCATTGCTCCTTGTCCTAGTCTCTGGAGCAGCAGAGAACAAGCCCTCTCCCTCCTCAACATGACATCCCTTCAAATATTTAAGCATGGCTATCATGTCCCCTCTTAACCTTCTCCTCTGCAAACTAAACATACCCAGCTCCCTAAGGCGTTCCTCATAGGGCATGGCTTCCAGACCCTTCACCATTTTGGTCGCCCTCCTCTGGACACGTTCCAGCTTGTTGACATCCTTCTTGAATTGAGGTGCCCAGAACTGGACGCAGTATTCCAGGTGAGGTCTAACCAATGCAGAATAGAGTGGTAACATTACCTCCCTCAATCTAGACACCATACTCCTATTGATGTAACCAAGAATCACGTTGGCTTTCTTGGCTGCCGCATCACACTGCTGACTCATGTTCAGCCTGTGGTCTACCAAGACTCCTAGATCCCTTTCACATGTACTGTTATCCAGCCATGTGTCCCCCATCCTATATTTGTGCATTCAATTTTTTCTGCCTAAATGTAGGGCCTTACATTTCTCTCTGTTGAAATTCATTTTGTTAGCTTTGGCCCAGCTCTCCAATCTGTCAAGGTCTTTTTGAATTTTGATCCTGTCCTCTGGCGTATTAGCAGCCCCTCCCAATTTGGTGTCATCTGCAAATTAGATCAGCATGCTCTCTATTCCTTCATCCAAGTCATTGATGAAGACGTTGAATAGCACTGGGCCCAGGACAGAATCCTGTGGCAGCCCACTAGTCTCTTCTCTCCAGGATGAAAAACAGCCATTGGTGATAACCGTTGGATTTGGTCAGTCAACCAATTCAAGTCATTTCCAACTTATAGTGACCCTAAAGCAAACCTATCATGGGGTTTTGTGGGGCTGAGAGCGTGTGATATGTCCAAGGTCACCCAATGGGTTTCCGTGGCTGAGTGGAGAGTTGAACCCTGGTCTCCAGGGCTGTAGTTTAACACTCAAACCACTACACCACACTGGCTCTGTAAACAGGCTACATTAAATGTTCATTATTACATTTCCCTACGTAAGTGAGAAGTAATAATCTCTTCATTTCACCTTGATCTGGGAACAGCTCCTTTAGTTAAGATTTCTGTCTTAATTTCCAATCAGGCAATGTATGTGTTTGAACGATGAAGTGTGAGCAATTGTGGTCAATACTTAATGCATGACACTTAATGATGTCACCAGAGGCTATCTCTGGGTCTCATGTTTTGGCCTGGGAGCCTCTGGGACTGGGACAGTCCTGAACTGCAGCCTTATACAAGACAAGTTCCTTCAGCTAACTGCCTGACACTGCTAATGCTTAGGGAGGTTACCTGTCAGTGCAAGACACAGCCTGTTCCTGGAAGGCTGTTGATGGCTGCAGAGAGAGAGTGACGGTCCTCCTCGGGTTTATATATTTCTCCTTAGGCCCTGTGGCTGGAAGAGACAAGACTGAGTGGGTGCTTTTCCAGCACCACCTCAGCCTGACAGAAAAGATTATGAAACTTTTAAGGAGGTACAAAAAAATTCAAAGGGGATGTTCCAGAACTGGAGGAGTGGGAAAGAGAAACTGGGAAGAAGAGAGGTAAGAATTACAGAAAGATTTGGAGCCAGCGCTTGAATATCTCACACTGGAAAAATGAAATTAATTTTTAAATGCATTTCTTGTGCATAGAATATTATCCTCCTAACAATCAGAGATACTGGTGGGGCTGTAGCCTCATGAGAGCACATATGCTTGCCTGCAGAAGGTTCCAGGTTCGATCCCTGGTATTGCTAGTTAAAAAGAATTGGGTAGGAGATGATGGAAACGAACTCTGCTTGAGGCCTGGGAGAACCGACGTCAGTCAAAGTGGATGGATAAATTGTCTGACTGATACAAGGCAACTTCCTGCTAAAGGATGATTAGAAGCGGCCTGAAAAAAACACATTGGGCAACTGCCCTAAACAGCACCTTGGCAAGAGAGATGGCTTCTAGCACCTTCTATCCAACTGGAAACCCCTTCCATCCAGAGCTGAGGATAAATACAGGGTTCTGTGGTCCTGGTTCCCACTCTCCCTCCTCTCTCCATCCTCATGAGAGCCACCCAGTTGAAAGAAAGGATAATGTTAAAAATAAAGGAGAATGGAAGAAAAGGTCAAAAGAGAGCAATGCCCCAACTCGTGGGACACAAATAACTGAGAGGACCAGTAAGGGAACAACTCAGCCTGGTATAAATAGCCCTGAAATGCAGACTGTTCCCAGCATTTCATCCTTTTCCTGTACCCAGCTACTGGAGGCTTCTTGTTAAGCTCACACCAGTAAATACACCCCACAAGGCCAAATTCATGGCATAGCCCCAGTAACTACATTCCTTTAGCTTCTGGAAAGAGAGTCAGGTCCAGAGTTTAGAAGGTCTCTCTGTCAGGTCTTGCACTGTGGGAGGATGTAAACAAACCTTGGGGAGGAAACAGTACAAGTAATAAAGCTCCAACAAGTCTTGTTATGCTGTACCAAAATTTTGGATTGGGACCTTAGGACTGGATTTTGGTTTAGCAAAAGGTGATTCAATTGCATAAAAAAAATTCTGCATTGTTTGCATTCTCTCAGAAGTAGTGGATTTCTACAGAACTCTAGATTCATTGCTCCCAAGAAATGCACATACACTACTTTCTTATTGCTAATTGTTTAAACAGATTATTTAGAATTTCTTCCAGGGTGAAAATTCTCTCGTTTTGGTAGCCCCTGTTCTAGGTAAGAGAGGAAAGGACTTGTGTCCAAATTTCCAGCCCATCTAGTAGAACAGCAATTTGCTACAGTTTTTAAGACTTATCTGATTTGTCAATGCGCGTGGCCTTCTGTAGAAGATCAACAACTGGTTGTAGTATCCTGGTAGAAAAAAAAGTTTTCCAAAAATTTTTAGAGTGTATAACATTGAACAAAATAACACTATGTGAAGTCACAGGAACAATACCTCTACCTCTGCACAGTAAGAGAGTTTCCTCTGTGCCTGGCTCATGCCCAAAGATAGCAGGAGTGTGTCTGTTTGCAATCAGGAGCTGCTTGCGGTGTGTTTTACCCTCCGTTCTGCCTGGATGGTACCTGCTTGTTATTGGCAGTGGGAAGGAATTCATATACATGTCTACCATGCCTTGGGAAACATAGGAGAGGCATACATGGCATAACAATGGTGTTCATTGCATAGGGTCCAGGACACAGTGGCTTCTGGAAGGACAAGACAGATGTTCGGAATTTGCCAGCCACCAGTTATTCTATGGCTTCTGTGACTTTGACAGTTCCATGCCAGAGGAAGAAAGAACAGGTATGGAGTCTATGGCCAGAAACAGCATCATCTGCTACATGCTTATCAGCCCACTTCCCCTGGAGCTTAACAGGGCACAGGAGCCAGCCTGGTATGAGTGGTTAGCAACCTTGCAAAGAACAGTTGGTTGCGTGTTGAAAGAGAAGGAGTGGGCTTTCCTCATGGTCTGCATAAGGCTGGGTAGTTCAGTGCAGTGCCTATTAGGGAGTTGTCTGTGGATACCAAAAAGGGAGATACTTGGAGAGAGCAAGCAATGAACAAACACAATAGGCATGGATATGATCAAGGAGTGTATGTGTGTATGCTCTGTGTATATGAGAGAAAGGAGTCTGTGGTACCATAGTCAAGGTCCTTAGGTCCTACTTATGCCTCAGCTTCCCTGCTCCCTGTGGATACAGGGGGAAGGATGCAGTAGGTAGGCTGCAGTGAGGGTAAGTCTTTTCCTGTCATTAGTTGGAGAGAGATGGACAACCCGTAGCTTTATAGAGGTTGTTGGACTGCACTTGTCATCCCTCGCTTGTTTATTTGCCAGCTAAGGCAGAGAGGAGTCGTATCCAACAACCTCAGGAGAGCCACGTGCTCCCCAAACTTGCAGCAACAGGCAGTTTTCACATAAGGTAAAAGGATGGGTAGGAATGAGACATGAGAGAGAGGCAATAATAATAATAATAATAACAACAACAACAACAACAGCAACAATAAGAGGTAATAATAATAAGAGTAACCCATTAGACAGTTTGTGTTCTCTTTACTGGTGTCAGGGTATTCTTTCTTGGCATCTCTAACTTGTTGGACTGAAATGAGATTTAATGTTGGGTATTTGTATCTGTACTCCTAAGACAAGGCCTCTCTTAGGCTTCTCATCAACTACATGTTACCAATGTGAGCCATGCAACCTTGGGGAGTAGGTTGTGTGCTAAATGCCTGTTTTTCATAGATCAGCCTCATGGTCCAAAGAGAGTGATAGATCCATGTTTTATGCCCTATCATTGTAGCTTTAGTGACCCTGTGTAGAGTGGAAATGTGCTGGGATTGGATGTTGAATTATCCCATGTCTGATGTGGGTCAGATAGTTATTGTCAGAGGTATCACTGTTGTTTTTTTTTTAATTCAGTGGGAATCCATGGGGAGCAAAATTCTTGTGCTGAGGGGATCTCTCTCTGGCCATGAGCAAAGTACTGTGTTTTGCAGAGCTGTAAGATGCAGAGCAGGCATGCTGTCTTTCTGTGACACCCACAATCCACTGGCATATTATCTTTTCAACTTATTTTTTTAAATTGTTCAAAAAATGCAAGTACATTTACAAATACAAAAAAGAAGAGGAAGAAGGAGGAGACAGAATTTTATAACAAATAGAAAAAAGCAGAGGGAGGAATATAGTGATGTCATCATGGCCTAGGCATAAACTTTTAATATAATATAATAGAAACTGACCATACGTTCAGAAAGATATCTCATTGAAGTTGCTTCCTGTAAAATGCCCTTTCAGATGTAGACAAAGTTGTTCTTCAAACTGTTGAACAACTGATGGTGATCGTTTGTCTGTCCAACCTTTTAGCTGGGGCTAAACAAAGCTATAAGCAACACCCTAATCAAAATTCCATATTACTGTTTGGAAGGACCTGGGGTGAGTGCTCCCTCTCCTGGAATCCCATTGCCATTGTCCAGCCAGGAACTGTTGTGAGGAAATTTATAGGAGGAAAAAAAATAGTGGGCAGACTGCCATTAAACTAGGGAAACTGATATTACTGAAGAATGAGCATTCCTCTTACTCCAGCCAGATTACTGCCCCAAATCGAATGAAATACAGTAGTTTTCTAGCCAAGTTGACTTACACGATGTTCTTTACTTGATCTTGACTTGATCTTCACTTTCATAATTTTTTGCATTAATTGGGCAGGAATTTTTCTTAGCTCACTAGTTGTTCTGTTAATCCAGTCTTTCTCTTTTTTGGTGAACTTCTTTGCCAGTTCTTTCAGGCAGATACTGTAGTCTGTGTTTTTAGCCTGTGCTGCTGGAATGCACCAAGATAAGTATTAGCTGCTTAAATAAACTAGCTTAACAAGACAGTGGAAATACAGAATAAGTCACAGGTAGACAAACTATAGCCTGAGGCCCCATGTGGTCCGCTAAAGTTGTTTTTGTCCCCTTTGACTCCTCAGACTGCTCTTTTTTGCAGAAGGGAGAGGATGTGTTACCAATTCATAGTTTAAATCGATTGCAGACACACACACCCCAATGCTGTTATAACATTTAAAATCTTGTTTTACAGAAATAGAACTGGACTTCAGGACATGTTTTTTGGCAGTTTAAGCAGCCCCTGGAAGATTCTAGGACCAGAATATTGGCTTTTGGACCTGTTGGAGTAGACCAGCCTTCCAGTAGGCAAAAGGAGACTGCAGGACCACCTTAAATAGGAGGGAGTTGAATTAGGAACTGTATGAATAATAGCAATTAGTACTGTTAAGCTCAGAATCATAACCGTAGAAGATGGATGTTAGAGAACAGAAATGGAGAATCTTTCACTGTCCAGGTGTTTTGACTGAGAATTCCCGTGACCCACCTGTGCCATGGTCACTAGTAAAGGACTTGGAAGTTGTAGTCCGAAAATATCTGGAGGTGGTGGTGGTAGCTGTGTTGATCCATAGCAGCAGAGCCACCAAAAAGTCTAACAGCATTCTGAAGACTAACATGCTATATTTGGCATAAACTTCCATGGATTATATTCTGCTTTACCAGATACCTGAGCTGGAAGATTTCCATTTCAAAGTGCTTGTTACAACATTTAAATACCTACATGCCTTGGACCCAAACTATCTGAAAGACTATTATCTGACAATATTGGCCTGCACTAGTTTTAAGATCTTTAAGATCTTAACGGGTGGGCTTTCAGTCTCACCATCAAAGCAGACAGGAGACACAGAAGAGGCCCTTTCAGTGGATGATCCCAGGCTGTGTAACTCCTTCCCATACAAGATTTGGATCGCTCCTCTCTGCTGTCTTTCTTTTGGCAGGCAAAGGTTTTTTATTTAGGCAAGACTTTGGCTCTTAACTCACATGGCTAAAGGGCCTTGTAATGACATGTGTTGTGCTTTTATTTGTTTTACTATGTTATAAATGTGTTTTAAACTGTTCTAACTTTGTGCTTTTAATAAAACTAGTAAATGGTTTTTAAACTCTTGCTACCATTAGCTTTTAGCTGTATTTTGTTTTAATTTGTTGTAAGCTTCCTTTGGTTCCCAGCCAAAAGGTGGGATAGTGGATGGTTGGATGGTTACACACAGGGACAGATAGTTTGAAGGGTACAGACTGGGATGAAGAAAGGACTGAAATGCAGAAAGTACAAAGAGTGATCATTACCTTAATAGTGACTGTTAAAAATGGACATCCTTGCATTTCCCGTTGCATTGTTGTTAAAGTTCATTTGTCCAAGAATACCCACCTTGAAGAGACTCCAACAGGAAAAAGTGGGGAAAGAATTCATCAAGAGATTAAAATCTATCTTTTGTGGCTTAAATAGTGATATCTGTTGCTATCTATTTTAGCTATTTGGGTAGGGAAGACAACTGCCTTTCTTCTGAAGTATCTCAGTGCATCTTGAATGGCTCTTACTGTGGGATAGGCACAGGTATAGTTCTCTAGGGATTTAGAAGTACACTGGATAAGAAGCCTGGAAGAAGGTACTCGCTGGCAGTTCAGTGACTGTGATAATAATCCTGATGCTTATCTAAATGAAAAAGTGGGACACACAAGAAACTGCCACACATTGAGCCAGAGCATTGGTCCATCTAGCTGAGAGCTGTGTACCATGGCTAGTTGCAGCTTCCCAGGATCTGAGCCAAGGAACTTGCCAGACCTGGGTGGAAGAGTTGAGCCTGGGATCTTCTGCCTGCAGAGCATATAGTCTGCTATTATGCAGTTGCTCTTCTCAAGGGACCTGCACTGTCACTGCGGCTCATAGTATCCAGAGCTCATAAGAAGGTGTCTAAATAGGACTTCTGAAGGGCCTAGGGTTCCTGGGCATCTGGATTTTATAGAAAGGGATTTGAGGATGGACTCAGTGCTATCAAGACACTTAATGCTTGAAGCAAGGCCCCAGTGGCCAGTCCACTCCCTGCTAGGGCAAGGACTTTCAAAGTTTCACTGCACCATTCAAATCTCAGGTCTTGCTCTCATTTCTCTGCTTCTCATGGCCCCACCTGAGGTGGGCTGTTTCAGCCTCCTATAAGACAGGAATGGCCTCAGTTTAGACAAGGGATGAGCAACTGTGGAAGACTAGGGAGACACATTTTCCCTCCAGGAGACCTTGGAGGGCTGTACCTTCTCCTAAAAAAACGTTGCCCCCAAACACCCTCTATACGGGCATGTTCTGGGCCCTTCTTGGGCCCCTAGAAAGCATTTTGGAACATTTGGAAGAAAGAGGTTTTTTAAAGCATTTTGTAAATGTTTGTTTTGACCCCAGGGGGTGTCCAAACATGTGGAAGTACTCTCTCCTAGAGATAATTGTGGAGCCCTGAGGGCAGGGGGAGCTTTAAAGTAAAACAGCCTGCTTGGCCTATATTTGGGATTTGAGCACATCTTTTCTCCCTACCTTCCCTCTTGGGCTGGGGAAAGGCTGTTCCTGAGATCTCTCAAAATGGTAGTCCTCCTAACCTTCCCTTTGCTGTCATATTCCTCAAGCTTTTCTGTCTGAGGCAGTTCTAGATGCCTGGTATTCACTGGCCTGTAAGCCTGAAGGATTTATAGGGACTAATTCTGAGCACTCTGTCTGCCTCACTCTCCTTCCCCTCCTTGAATCTCCAGATTAATCCTGTGCTTTCCAGAATTTCTTCAGTGTCTGGGGCCTGTAGGCATAGGATCCCACCAGGCATTTCTGGGGAGAAAGGGTGGGAGGGAGTTTTCCAAGTGGCTTTTCCTTCTCAAGTGGGTGTGGGAGGAGGCCTCCCACGTAAGAGGTTGTCATGGGGATGACGCTTTTGAAGTTGAAATGGAGCGGGGAAGGGCTGTCTCCAAATTAGGCCCAGATTTTCCCTCTTGTCACTGTTGCTTTCCCCAGGAGCTCTGGCTGGGCTGACAACACTCCTCCCACCCCCACACACATACCACAGGGATGTAGCTCTGACAACTTCAGTGCTGCGCTCCCTCCTCTTTTCTTAACCAGATTTCCTTTTTGCTGACCACAATCAGGCTGATTAGAGTGAGGGGGGATCCCATTTCACTTAAGCTTAGAAAACAAGTAAGGCTGTTTTCCCCCTAAAGTACCACATTGCTCACACAAAGAGTTTGCTATCTCTGTACTTTTCAGCTGGGATAGGAATCTGAAACTGGTTTCTACTCATTTGTCATTACTGGTTCTTCATCAAGCATTCAAAGGAAGTGCAAATATTTGCGATTCGAGCACTTCTGCTGTCCCTGCTTCCCTACCCCCCTCCTTATCCGAGAATACGCACCCAACTTCCCCAAGCCAGGCTTCCCTCCCTCCAACAGACTGTGCGCTGTCAACCCAAAGCTTCATTCTGGTACAAAGTGCTCCCAAGTGAGCTGACCCCAGGAGTCCCGTCCATTTGCCGTGGAATTCCAGAGGTCAACCAGCTTGGGAGTGCTTTGTGAAAGTAGGAAGCCTTGGGCAGCTTTGTTAATACAGTACCTTATCCCCTGTAGGGGACATACACAGGGTGTTTTTTGTGGATTATATGCAGTGGTTGTTTCCAGCTGATGATGGCAGAACTGCTGCATGTGTGGTTGTGCATCAGTGTTCAGAGAGTAGTGTGCAAGCATGTATTAGCACATTGCCCTGTACATTGTGCTACATGATGGCAGTCATGTACATTGGATCCCAATGAACATTTATTGCTCTGCATCATTGTCTACTATAAAGGTTGTGTGATGGAAGCAGACCATTAATTCTAATGGCTGCTATTTGTGCTACATGGCACCAATGTAGGAACTTGGCCTCAGTTCCTGAGTTGAAGGGATACATTTTGGAATACATGCAGAGCCCAGTTCCTGATTTATAACTGGGACCTGTAACACAGTGTTGCAGGGTATCCACACCCTGTGGGAATTGCTTTTCATGACAGCATGAATCATCCTGGGGTAGAAGCCTTTTAGTAGTTCAGGAGCATATGCATGGGTGGTAGTGAATGGTTGCTGCCATAGTATGTGTTCCCACAGGCATGATATCCTCTCCAGGATCATTACTATAAGCTGTCTGGGATTTGAGTAGAACAATTCCTGCATGTTGTTTTCCTTTATCCCCCATGGCTCCCCAGATCTTATATTATCTGAACCATGGATTTTATTGATACACTCCTAGGACTGGATCCAAAGATAAATTAACAAGAGGAAGTTCATGGAAAGAAAGGTTCTCATGAAAACTGAGATTCTTGAGCAACGTGGGCTGGGGCACAGAGAACGGGGCAGAACAGCACCTTATTACACTTCTGTCAGGATGATCCCTAACCTTTCAAGACTGATGATTTACCTTTTAAATAAGTCACAACTCTCCCTGCCCATACAGTTTAACATAAAGCAGTACAAAATGTTCAAAACCAGAAGTGGACTTTTGTGAACTTCTGGGTTTTCTTGTTCGTTCGTTTGTTTGTAATTTTGGGAATGCCATGTGGCCTCTTGATGGTCCTAGAAGCAGAAATAGAGAGAGAGACTTAGAGAGTACTCCTGGCTCAGTGGTCAATGTTCTGCAAGTGTGGAGGTTCATAGGTTTCTGCCAGGCTGTTGAATCTCTTGAAAAATATTTTGTTCCAATTTATATTAAAATTACATATATTCTACTGTAGCAAAAAAAACAAACAAACAAACAACAACAACAAAAAACAAACCCAAAGCCTGATTTCTTTTGGTGAGGTACCGTGACATAACTGCCTGTCATGCCACTATATGTATTTTCAAAGTCATTGTCTAAGGAGGCATCCAGTACCTCCTTGCACAATGATGTCTCAATGTGCCACCCCAGCTGATGACAGCCAGGATCCATCTCCACAGCTAATCAGTGCTTGTGGGGAGGGAGACAATCTGGCTGTAGTTTTGCAGCTGGGAAAAGGAAGGTCCAGGAGAATGATTGACCTTCACTTTTCCCACCTGGAAAATCCACATATGCCCACAGATGAAGTGCCTTCCAGATGGGGTTGCACGTGGGAGCACAAAGGGCAGCCTGGTGGAAAAATGCTGGTGATGCCAGTAATCATACAGGATGGGAAAACTCTGTGGCACCTTAAAGATTAACACATTTATTATAGCTTGGGTGTTGGTAGATTATAGCCATCTTATCAGATGCATATGCTGCTGTCTCCATCAGGAGGCCCTCAAATACACTGAAATCTTTTTAGATACACCTGTCATTCTTCCAGATGTTTACATACTGAAAACCTGAGTTTAGTACTGGGAAAAAAATGACTTACTGAAGGGGTGTGCGCATGTGCCTTCAGATTATCTGTTGACTTATGACACCATGAATTTCATAGAGCTTTCTTAAGCATCGAATAATCAGAGGTGGTTTTGTCCCTTCCTCTGAAATAGAGCCTACAGCACCTGGTATTACTTGGTGGTCGGTGGTCTCCCATCCAAGACTAACCAGAGCTGACCCTACTTAGTTTCCAAGATCAGACAGGTTCTGGTGCCTTTAGGGTATTTAGCAAATGGCATTCCTGGGGACAGACTGCCTCAGCACCTCACATTAGAACAGTATTTTGGGCCAGATAGGGCAAGGCCTGCTGGAGTGGAAGATCTGAGGTAAGCTGAGGCTCATTCCAGGGTTCAGAGATTTTGCCTCTTCACAGTCTTTTGGCCATTTTTGAAGATCCAGGATTTATGTTTAGCTCTTCCATGTTTTAACTTTTTCCTGGGTACCTTTGTTTTATTTCTTCTTCACCCTGACTGCCACCCCCTCTGCCCTCATATTCACCTTGCTCCTTTCTTTTCCCCAGTCTCACTCTCTTAAAACACACATGCAAAAAACAAAGAGGATGATGGTAATGCCACTGATCCAGTGATCCTCTTAAGTCAAGGAAGGGAACTGGAGTTGTGAATAAATAACAGGGAAGGACCTTCAGCCTCAGAGGTTTCCTCAACATGGCCTCTGCAGGGTTGTTGTGGAATAAGTTTTACTCCCACGAATAGAGAGTAAGGAAAGGATTCTCTTTCTCTTTTAATTTTAGGAGTGAGAACAAACAAAAGAAAATGCCTAGGAAGGAAGGCTGTAGTGCAGCACAAAACCTAAAAAGTTGGAATCAGTTTGTACCAGTGCTTTGGAGTCCAGACTCTAATGCCAGAGGCAGATCACAGATGTAGAAAGTATATTCATAATAAAAGACCTGAGTGCCTCCGATTAAGGACTGAGTGATTAAGTATCCAGGATTCATGCCACGTGTTTGCGTATAAAAGAGTAAGATTTTCATGTCAGAGAAAGTGATTTATGGTGGAAATGAAACTAGTTACTGCCTTGTAACATATTCACAGTGCCCCATATGGGCCAATGAACATATAGAATATCCAACAAAAGTGTCACAAATTCAGAATTTCCCACAGGCTCCTCTGTGTCCATGGGAGTTCAGTGGTAGGTTAGGAGAGGTATCTGTGATGAAAATGCAAGCTATCAGTCTAAAGCAGAGGTGGGCAATTGTAATCCTTCCATTGTTGGAGTGCAGCTCCCATCATCCCCACTCATGGCAATTGTAAGCCTAAACAACTGGCTGGCTCACTCCAGTTTAACTGCCGCACCTGGAGCAGAAAACAGGGCATGCTAGATTTCATGACACAGACCTTGGCCAGGGACACACACATTCTCACCTTGAATAACCCATGGATTTAGTTTGGAATAACAATATCAGTGCCAGCCAGCTTCCTGCATGTTCCTTGGACAAGGGGGCAATTTGTATCCACCCCCCAATGAGACAGTGAGGCCTGGTTTATGGAAGAGGAGTCCACACTCCCATACTGCTTCCAGGGAGGCAGTGTGATGTGAGTAGCATGCAGGGCCTAAGCTGCAAATTCCCAAGGCTAAGCCCTCCCACCATGTGCAAACTATTAGGCAGAGTAAAGCATTTCTTGTGCCTGAGTAAGAATGTTCCCACAGCAGAATGGGGTGGAGGGGGAGGAAGCATGCTGGCCGAGAGCCAGATGTGTGGAGATAAGTCTCAGGCTGGCTCCGCTCCAGGCCTCACAGAGCCTCATTCATAGCAACCTCTGGCCTGGCTCCCTACCCTCCCTGGCCAGAGGGCACCATTTTCCTCAGGGCCAGAGGTTTTAATTTAGACACAGGGTCATAACTGCCCTGCTCTTTGCAGGAACAGCGCTCCAGCTCAGCAGCATGGAGCACAAATACGCCTGCAACTGCATGACAGGGTCCAAAGTTGTCTTGCAGTGATGAGTGGAAGATCTATAGGAAGCTCCAGTCTGAATGGTACTTATAGAAGCTCCACAAGATGGTTTATTTTTCTGCTCACTCTCTGTAATATCTCTGCAGCAAGCATAGGGCCAGGAAGAAATATACAGGAATACCTCCCCTTGCCAAATGCAAGGATCCTTGGGGAGAGGATTCAAGATCCTGAAGGGTAGTAGTGGTTGTTATTAATAACAACAAACCACCCCCCACTTTCAGCACCTTGTATTCCAAAACTACTTTAGCATGCACAGTGATGGTAGTTGTAGCACTCCTTTTGAAGACAGAATAGTTTCACATGGGATGTTCTTGCACCCTCCAGCTATCTCAATGTGGTACGAACAGTCCTGATTAATATTCTGTCCCACTTTTTAGTTGCTTTTAAAATGTCCCACTTTCCCTCTTCGTCCTCATCATTTTGATTGCTACAAACTGAGTTCAAAGTGCAGAAGTAGTTTGCACTCATTTAACCCAGCAAGGGAAGAGGATGGGGCAGAATCTCACCCTTCCCTGTTGACTTGGTCAAAAGCAAACTTCTGCAGCCTCTCTTAGGTTGTATGTTCTTCCTCATAAGTAACTTGTGCCATCTTTACCACACACTGATTTTGCTTGGCAATATATCTCCCAGTTTTCATCTGTGAAATGCTGGAGGGTATGCTCTCTCCAACCTCTCATCCAGGTAGATTGGTTAGTTCTGCCTTCCCAAGCTTCCCTTTCTTCCCTGAAGATAAAAAGCAAAAAGGTACTCCTCGCACCACAAAGAATTTGTCAGAAGCTTGAGTGCTTAGGAGATGCACCTTTTGCTCCCTTTGCTTGCAGAACGGTGAACCAGCTTCTTTTCCAAAAGTGAAAACTGCCAAAGCTACAGGGGCCATTGTGTATTACTTTGACAAAGACAGCAACTGATTCTTTTCCAGTAATATGAGGAATGATTATTTCAGGACTAGTCTTTATCTATCTGTTAGACACAGAATGAGCCTGGACCTTGCCCTTTCAGTGACAGCTAAAGAACCACTGTCCAGTCATATGGGTTGTGAAACATGTCAGAGAAACAAAAAAGAAAGACAACTTACAGAGGAAAAAAAAAGATTACAAAGTTGAGGGGATTGTACAGTAACCATTCTCCAGAACCCCATATAGATAAATGCTTTCCAATAAAGCAACAGCAATCTGTTAATCATCATCCTTGTGTGGCTTCTAGATATGTCTCATGTACATTCAGAAGAAAATATTTTCTGTGTCTTATACTCTAGGAAGGCAACTCCATGGAGATCATAGGATTGTAGGGATCCTTGCAGGCTATCTTGTCTTCAGGAAGTCTAAAACTAGAGGATTCCCAACAGATAGTTGACAGAACAAAGGAAGGTTAGATGTAAAAACCCCTTAACTTCCATTTCTGCAAGCATAAACACTCTTCTCTACAGTCTCCCCAATCTGCTCTGAATCATTCTGCAATTACGATATTCAAATTACATCTCCCAGCAGCCAAACATTTAATTTCTTCTGTTACTAAATACATTGCATTTTTGTGGGAAAGACTGACATGCAAGGGGTCCCTGAGAAAGTGCAAAAGCCAGTTTGGTACAGTAGTTGTATTGTTGGACTGACAAACAGGAGATCCGCATCTGAATCATGAAGTTCAGAAGGTGGCCTTGCACCAGTCAGTCACTCTCTCTCAGCCTGGCCTGCCTTACAGGGTTGCTGTGAGGATATAGCAGAGTGGGGGAGAGCCGTGTACACTATCTTGAGGACATTGGAAGAAAGACAGGATATACCTCAAACACAGTGACCAGGAAGGATGGGGTGAAGGAAGAGTGATGATGAAAGAGGGACTGAAAGCCAGCCCTGAATCAGACTCCCACATGCCATGATTTTTGCAGGTACAGATTCCTGCATCATATCCAACCTTTGGAATTGTCATTTGAGCAGGGACTGTGCCAAACAGAGGGAGATTTGACATAGCCAACTGCCTGTCAGGTGTTGAATCCAGCCTCCTTCATTGTTAACTTCCATGTTAATCACATTGCTCTCATTGTTACCCATCAGCAGCCTTCAGGCCTTTCTCTCTAGAGAAGAGCAGTGGAAGGCACAATTTCTTTTACCAGTTTTGCAGTGTCATTAAGCAAACGCCACCGAGCAGTTCTAGAGAGAGGAACATGATATGACCCAGATACACCTTGCTGAACTTCATAAATGGTGGTTTTGATGGTGTAACCAACTTTACTACCCTAAAAGGATGTATTTTAAATACACAAGTCATCTGTAACTGGAGATGCTGGGGACAAAGAGTACACTAGGTTAGCTCCGCCTCCCATTCCCTTTTCAAGTACAGGTGGATGGACAACAAACTACAAGTAAGCTGGACCAGCCAAGAGTGCCCCGAGAGAGTAGGACACTAAGGGAGAAAAGTGCCTACAGTCTTCATATAGGAAGATCTAAGCCCTAGATTCTAAGGTGTGAGTTTTTGAAGACTCTTACTGTCTTCTCTTTGGACTCAGGATGGAGTGAGTCTTAGATAAAGCAGAAGTGAGAAACCTGTGATCTTTCAGATGTGATAATACAAATCCTGTGCTGCTCCAACATCATCTGGATGATTTTGCCTGTTCTTTATCCCAATGCAAAAGCATATTTTTTCCTCCAAAAAGAGTTGAAGTGGAGGCCAGAAGAAACAATAAAACCAGAAGCCAAGTGGATACTTTGACTTGCACCGAGTATGGGCACACAACAGGAGTGGAGAGCTTCAGAAATGTTGTGCCCGTGTATGTCAGAGAGGTTGCCCTGGCTTGGAGTGATACTGTGGGCAGGTTTGGTGTTCTTTTTGTACAACCAGTCATTGTAAGTTTGTTGTTCTGTGCTTTCAAGTTGTTTCTGGTTTATGGGAACCCTAAGGCCAATCTATCCTGGGGCTTTCTTGCTCGAATTTGTTCAGAGGGGGCTTGCCAGTGCCTTCCCCAAGGCTGAGAGAATGTGACTCACCCACGGTCACGAAGTGGATTTCTGTGGCTGAGCAAGAATTAAAACTCTCATCTCCTAGTGTTCTGGCCCAGCACTCAAACCGCTGCATCATGCTGGCTCTTGCCATTGTTAAGTAGCATAATTAAATTTGTAAGACACTGTATTTGGTTTTGTGTTCCAGGTATTACATACTGCTTTGTATAGCCTGCATGTTGGATTTTGAAGAAAAGTTCATATCAACTAGGCTTTGCAACCTTTGCACAGCATCTTTCCCTTCCTCCCTTGATTTTTGGTAAGACTAGCCTTTTTTTAACAACTAGCATTTGATCATCCAGCACATGCTTCCATACATCTAATAACCCAGCCAGTAAATCTGCTGCAACACTGCCCTCTAGTGGTATTTCAAGAGCCAAAAAATCTGGCCGAAAAGTGAACGTGAAACCATAGCGTTTATTATTCAAAGTATTGAGAAAGAGCGTGTAAGCATTGTTTTTCTTCATTGAGACTACACTTGCCTTGTTGTTGAGTGCCTTCATGTCATTTCCAACTTACAGCAGCCCTAAGGCAACCTTCTCAGAGGATTTTCTTGGCAGGATTTAGCATTGCCTTCCACTGACGCTAATAAAGTATGATAGTGGAGGCAGGTTTAGTGTTCCTTTGTACAGCCAACCCTTGTAAATTTCTTGTTGTGTGCCTTGGAGTGATTTCTAACTCATGGCGACTGCAAGGCGAACCTACTGTGGGATTTTCTTGGCAGTATTTTTTCAGAGGGGGTTTACCCTTGCCTTCCTGAAAAAGTATGACTTGCCCAAGGTCTCTCTGTGGGCTTCCATAGCAGAGCAGAGATTTGCAGCCTGGTCTCTGGGAGTCCTGGTCTAACACTGAAAACACTACACCATGCTGGGTCAACATTTGAATTACAAAGAAGCAAAAAATGTATGCAATCATGCCACTGATGGATCAAACAAAATGCTAACATAACTGAGCTTTTGTTCTGGTGCCTGACCAGAACAGATCAAAAATAATTCATCTGCAAAGTGGACTCCTATTTCATTGCTCTCTCAGCTGTGATAAGATCTTTGTCTTGTTCTTGGCCATGCTTGTATACAGGTATACCTCAGTTAACAAAGTACAGTCAACCCTCCATCTTTGCAGGTTTCACTTCCATGGATTTGATTATTTGCAAGTATCTCCAGCCCCAAGTGCTTCTTTTTTGGGAGAGGGAACCTTCCCTCTTGGCAGCTCCGACCAGGCTGCAGAGCCCTTTAAAAGCCCTTTTCCTCTTCCACCAGCCATTGCCTGGCCAGTTAAAGATGGCTCACAGCCCAATTTCTCTGCACCACAAACCTTTTCCCAGTGCCCCCACCCCCGCATACCCAAGGACACATACTGCCCAAAGAGGGAGAAAGTATATGGCCACCATGCTGACCTGCCCCCTTTCCCTGACCTGGTTTGGATCTTGGGTGTCTACTCTCCCGACCATGCCTTGGCCCCCACTTCCTGGAGACACACATTTTGATATCTGATTTTCCTACTTTTTGTGGGGGGTGCCTCTAACCCTCAACAAATGTGGAGTGTCAACTGTAGCTGTGTTCCTGGGTATCACTTCTTCTTCTTCTAAACTGGTATCAGAGACAGAAATAACATGGAAAGAATAGGGATAGGTTCCTACACCACAAAAAAGAAGAGCAGTTCAGCATGTTTTTGCAAAATTGATTCAAAGCTAAACAATAGGCATGTGTGAAATGAAACAGTCAGGTTAGGTAAGCCTTGTATAATTAAAGAAAAACATGACCTTTTAAAAACCACTTAAAAGCTTTCTTCCAAAATGCTTTCAAGGATGACCATTTCTTTCACCAGCCTCCACTTTTCTTATGATTTCAGTTTTAATGGCCAAACTTGCAGAGATACACTTTTTTAACTTGCTGGGGTAAACTGGTGAAGGAGACTGATTTGCTTTCCTCCTTTTCTCTGTTTTGCTGTTCATGCATGTTCAATAGGAGATTCTGCAAGATGCTGCCGTTTACTTTCCCTGTTGTAGGCACGCACACACAGTTAAAGTAAGAGCAGCTAGAGTAAAAACCCCTTCTTTCCAGGCTCATGCTTCATTGTGTTTACTACTGATAGGCTGCTGCAGCCTGACACTAAAAGTTCTCCAGCCCTCCTTCACTACTTCCCCAGTGCTGATGTCAACAAAACAACCCTTCCAGTTAGACAGAGGAAAAGTGGGGCTGAACAGGCACAAAAACTTTTTTTAAAAAGGAATTTGTCAGCTTTGTTAGCTGAAACGTATCAGGAAACTATCTCTGAACATATTTTTAAGAGAAAGATGGTGGCAGAAGTTGAGGGAATAGCAATTGCATGGGACAAGTTAAAAAGAGAGGCATGGCCAGACCTCAGGTAAAATTGGTCCAGACAAGTTATGGCAGCTTTCTCGTAGTGCTGGGTGGAAAACAAACACACTGGGGAGAGGAGGACTAGTCAGGTTGGCAATGTGGAGGAAAGGCTCAAGCTCAGTTTTGCCCAGCAATCTTGGGAACGTTACTTTTTTGGACAGTAACTCTCCAGCTGGCACTGACACTTGTCATGGAAGGGGGGACACAGCATTGTCACCCAAAAGAGTAACAATTCCAGCCTCTGCAGTTGATTCAATATCTATTTAGAAAAGCTAAACTAGATTGTGAAGCTAAGATTTTGTTCTCATCTGAATTACTAAGATACTCGCTAAGGACCAATTTGAACATGACAAAATTCCTGTGTTTAAACAAGTGTGCTTAACTTGATCACTGTGATTATGGAAAGAAAACAGTTGCAGGGCCTCTCCTCAAAACATGCTCTAAACTGGGGCCCAAATCTTTTGTCTGTTGATGAGTATTCCTCCCTGGCTGCTTTTGACCTTGAAAGTACTGTTTCAGCCAAGTGCTAAAATCTAGTTCCCTACTCTACAAATCCATTCTTCCCACTCCAGAGCACTAGTCTGACTCCCAGCACAATCTCCCTGAGAAGGTCTTGTTCCAACTCTTATTGTATTTCTGGAGAATATTCTCCAAAGAGCAACACTGCATTCTCTGCCAACTTCAGAACTCAGCCACTGGAAAGATCAGATCTGACACATAGGTTTCAGTCACAATGAAAATTCCATTTTAACATGACCCAAACCATCAGGTTCTTCCCCCATGGACCTGTGGAGCACAGTCTGCAAAGGCAGCAGGTAGTCTCTGAAAAGGAATGTGAAGAATCCTTTTTGTTCAGGATTCGACTGTGTCAAGGCACATGAAACAGAAGTTGCTGAGAAGGAAAGACTTGCTCCTGCAAGAGTGTTAATGCCTCCCACCAAAGGGGACATGAGTCACAAGGCCTCTGGCAAGATACACCCTTCCATGGTTCCAAGTTGTAAAACCTGCCTCCCAAAAGGCTGGATGCAGGTCAGGTAGTCTTCACTGAAACACAAGAGAACATGGGCTTACACTCAGCAACATGGGAGGTCGGGTTCAAGAGGGAGCAGAAACACTCCGCAGAACATGGGAAGGGCCAGCATTCCACAGACAGGCTGAGTTGCTGCTGCTATGAGTTTCTTCATACCAAGTAGTAGGGATGTCCCCAGTATACTGATCAGCTACTCCTTTTCTTCATCAGCTCTTTTCTCCAGGAGGAAGGGCCATATCAGCTGATTGACTAATTCAGGTTGATCCTCAGCTAACCAATGACTGCCTTTAGGGATAATGTGCACTTGGACACTATTCCGTACATTCTGCTTCATCAGTTCAGCAAGTCCTGGTTCCAGGAATGCATCATTTCCTCCCCAGATCAGCAGGGTTGGCATCAGGATATCCTTGCATCTTGGAGGGCTCCAGCTGTATGGACAGACACGCATTTGCACATCTTACAACTTGACAGATGGGGATAAGTGGGTTGGAATCTGCAGGAATTTGGAAAGGAAGTATTCCCACCCTACCACTTGCATGCCACAAGCCAACACTTCTCAAAATGCCTTTTGGCTGGGTCATGGGATTTCTTCCATCCCCTTCCCTGCCACTTGCAAACATACTAAAGGAGGAAAGGTGGTCTGCTGTACTAGAGAAACTGAGTTAGTTAACCAACCATCTATATCCACCCTCTCCTGCCAAATAGTTCTTCCCTCACTGCAGGAAAGCCTTGAAAGTCGTACCACCCCAGGACAGAAAGACAGCCAACAGCACCCATAAACAGAGGAAAATAGAGAAGGTTGGTCTCTCACGTGTGCATGTTCCTGTAGTAATTCAGAGGTGGTGTTAAGCGACCAGGCTGTGAGAGACTATATAGATAAGCATCCATTTTAACTTCTGTCACATAGTGGACTGGATTCTGCATTCCCTTCTCTTTGCTGGTGAAAAGCTGCTTTATACACTGTAGAAACAAGACACAGCACCATGTGGATCCCCAATGGAGGCACACCCCATCCTGCAAATAGGCAGGGAACACAGGGCCCCTTCAGATGTTGAACTACAACTTCCATGTCTTCATTACTTGCACAGTTGGCTAGCGCAGATGTGAGTTGCAGTCTAACAAACATCTGGGGGATTGCTGTATCTGACTTCTCTGAGCCAGAGAGAGCTCATTCCATAGTGTTTGTTTTGTATGTATTTACCCTTTATGAAGCTGCCATAAAGTGCCTTAGTTGGACACAGAAGGGAACAGCATCACTTTCATTTTTTAAAATGGCCCTTTTCCTATGTCTTTACCTGATAAATCTCTGTATGTTAGGCAACAGCTAAAGCGTGCCTCAGGGCAGAGATAAAACTTCCCAGGCTACGCTGATGTGTGCTAGGCTCCCAAAGATCAGGGTAGCCGTGAGTCTGGAAGAACAGGAGGGGAACTGCAAGGCATAGCTCCATCAGGTCTCACTCAAAAGACACTTCTGGTTGCCACGGCTGTTCTTTCCTCATCTCCAGATCCTCATGCACAACAAGTTTAACAGCCTACCCTGCTCCTCGCAAAGGACCATCCTGTGAATATCCTTTGCCCTTTCCGGGTAAAATGAAAAATCCCAGGACAAAGAGCAAGGATGAAGGGAGATTTTGATGTTATAACACAAGGTGGTTTGCTTAGTTCATAATCCTATACCCTGATCAGAAAGGAGCCTGGCATCAAGATTTGGAGAAGACCGTGTGGCAACAAACATCCACCAAAGAAAAAATGTCCAGAACTTGGTCATGTTATTTTTTGGACTATAACGTCAGTGGCCATGCTGTCTGGCGAGAAGGGAGAGTTAAAAGTCCATGAAAGTAAAGTTTCCAAGCTCTAGAAATTTCCAGGCTTAACAAAGGACTCCTATTACGAATTGGGGATGGGGGGGCAGGTCTATGTAAACTTAAATACCCAATGTGGGAGGCCACGAACTGACAGCCCCACCACAACTGTTCTTTCCACTCACAGTGAAGTCATCCAATGACAGCATGAACTCTGGCAGTTTTGGGAGCTGGAACAGGAACATGTATGCAGATTTCAGCAGCTGGCTGGGATTCTGGAAAATATATTCTGCCACAATCAAAGGAAAACATGAGTTATGACAAGATGGTGTTACCATGTTGCATGTTATACACACCACAAGATCTAGAAGACTCAGTCCTGGATGACCATCACTCAAGCACCAGGCAGAACCACTTCTCCTTTTCCAGGCTTTTCAGAATCCTAGTACATTTAATGTTGTAGTTGTTGTGCACCTTTGTGTTGTTTACAACTTATGGCAACCCTAAGACAAACCTACCACAGGGTTTTCTGGGGACGGAGAGTGTGTTATGCATCCAAGGTGGCCCAGTGGGTTTCCCAGTGGGGAATTGGACTCCGGTCTCCAGGGCTGTAGACCCTGCTCAGACCACTAGACCATGTTGGCTCTCTGTTTAACTTGGAGGTGTTTAATATTTACTGTCTGTTTCAGAGGTGGGAAACCTGTGCTCTCCAGATACTGGTAGACTGAAGCTCCCATCAGTCCAGCCAGCAAAGCCAGTGGCAACGGATGATGGGAACTGCATCCAATTTTTGCAAGGCCTCATGCTAGCAATCCTTGCTCTGCTTAAGTGGATCATTGCTTTCTTAATTTGCTTCATCTATTTGAAGGTATATTACTGCTTTCTCAGAGGTGGGAAACCTGTTGCTCTCCAGATACTGGTAGACTGAAGCTCCCATCAGTCCTAGCCAGCAAAGCCAGTGGCAACGGATGATGGGAACTGCAGTCCAATTTTTGCAAGGCCTCATGCTAGCAATCCTTGCTCTGCTTAAGTGGATCATTGCTTTCTTAATTTGCTTCATCTATTTGAAGGTATCATTACTGCTTTCTTAATTTGTTATGTTGAACTGTTTTCCAACATTCTCATTTTTATTTAGTGTGGTGAGAGTGGACCATAAGTTGTCCAGCAGAAAGCCCCTCACAGAGTTAGGCTCCTCTGTCCTTTGCCCAATCCTAGCCTGAAACCAGGAGATACTAAAAACTGGACATGACTATTGTGAGCACCGAAATGCAGGATAGCAGTAACCTTACCTGTCAGAACCTGTAACTGAGAACCACTTATGACAACCAGCTTCTCCACCATGTTAGGGTATGTGGCAGCAAATTCAACAGCAATGCATCCACCCCAGTCATGCCCTATCAGGATGCACTTAGCAGTTGCTAAAGAATAAAAAACACAGAAAGCATCAGGACAAGCACTGATGTGTGGCATGCTACAAGCCTGTTAGAACACTTCCCAAACCTACACATCCACTTTTTCACTGCAAGCCAACTAACCGTCCATCCAGTGTTCAACCCACCCAAATGGAGTATTTATTCCCCTGCTACTGAGAACCACCAATTCTCTCTGTATGTGCCAGTATGCTAGCATCCTTCCCCCTTTTCTAATTAGAACTGCTTCCTTTCTCACCATCTTTCTCAGTGGATCCCAGGGCTTCCACAATGCTTCGTACATCTTCCAGCAAGACATCCCTCTGATAGTGTTCAGAACTAGCAGGTGCATCAGAAAAGCCATAGCCCTTACAATCGATGGCTACCACCTTGAATGCTTGCTTAAATTCCTTCAGTTGATGTTGCCATATAAACCTGAATTAATACATTCAAACCACACAGGGGTAAGTAAAGAGAAGGGCTTCTTGAGCTGCAAACTTCCAGGTCATCATTAGCTGCTTCATTCTTTTTCATTCTCCACAGTCTAGTATCAAGAACTGCTCTCCAAACATCTTAACATAACACCCTTCCTGCCACATTTGTCCTTCCGTGAGTGAAGCTATAATTTTATTGGGCTCGCTACCTTCTTGTTTTATACTCTGTTTTATGTCTTAGAGTTTACAGCCTGATTTGACTCAGAACCAATCTATCTGAAAGACTGTTTTCTCCCCTGTAAGCCTGCCTAGGCTTGAGATCTGCAAAATAGCTCCTTTTATTACCACATTCTGCAACATGTTTGGTGCAAATTCAAGAGGCAGCATTCAGGGCAGCCATGGCTGCCGGATGTCAAACTTTCTTCTGGGGGAGGTTAGATTAATTCTCTTCCTGTTATTCTCCCACCAGCAGGCAAAGACCTTTCTATTTCGGCACACTTTCAGCAAGTGACAGTGGATTATAGTCAGAGGCTTTAATTGCCTGGACTTTTATTGCTTATCTACTATTAATAGAGAGTAAGGGTGGGCAATTGTAAAAAACTAGAGGACCACATTGGAGACCCTGGAGGGCTGAGCTCCCCTCACAGCACCCACCTCCATGGGGAAAAAAATCCAAAAGGGTTTTTTGCCCCCAAATGCCCTCTGGGGGCATTTTTATCATGACTTGGGGCCTTCTAGGGCCATATTAGGGCCAAGATAGGCCTTTTAAAAAAAAGAAAAACAGGGAGCATGATTCACTTCCTGTTCACTTCTTGTTTTTTAAAAAAGACATCTCCAGGGCCAATATTGGTTGAGGGTATCCCCAAACTTGGAGGAAATGCCCTCTACCTATCTACAGGGAATTTGGGGCAAAACAGGGACGGCTGGGGGGAATTACTTTTTTTACCCTTGAGAGGCCCAAGGGACTACAAATGTGGTAGAAATGTCTTCGAGACACCCCAGAGTGCAGTTTGGAGGCGGGGGGATATAATTTCTTCTACAAAAAATTTATTTGACCCGAGTAGGGGCACTGGCAACCACAAAAATGGCCCACAGATCACACTTTGCCCACTTCAATACAGGTTGAGTGTCCCTTGTCCAAAATGCTCCGGACCAAAAATGTTTCTTATTTCAGATTTTGGATTACCCATGTTTGCATATACATAAAACACAGTACTGTACAGGCTATTTCCAGGAAACCCATGAACAAACAAGCAGGAGTCCTGCAGTTGCCCCTTCGCTCTGAGCACTATGCTTGGATTCCCGCCATTTCAGACAGCCTTGCTTCTTTCTTCAGCTTCATGCCTCATTCATTCACTACTTGTGTTGTGTATGAGATGTGAAGCTGGAGAGAGACTCAGGATCTGAGAGATGAATGAGCAAGAGCACCACAGCCAACACCTCAGAGGTGGAAGCAGGCAGCTGTTCACAAAAAAAAAATTTTTTTTGCAGGTATTCAGGTTTTGAATTTCCAAATAAGAGACAGTATACAGAGTTTTAAAATAGTTTTAATTATTATAATGGTTAGTTAGTTTAATTTGTATTTCAATATGTATAATTTATTTATTTTCATTAGAGTCTTTTTAAAATTATGTTGGAAGTCTCAGAGAAAGACAGAATACAAATCAAACAAACAAAATTAAACTCTTTGACATGTTTTTCCTGTGCTACAACCCTAATTCTGTTGACTGTCAACCATTTTGATTTTGCATTCCAGTGAGTGTACAATGATACTGAGTTAATGTTGTATAATTAGAGTTTGAGGATGAACTAATAACTCAGTATGGATCACGGGAGCTAGGTGACATGTAACTGACTCACAGAGGCACATCACCTGCCACTGCTTACATGAACAACATCTGATCAAACTGGTATCAGCTCCAAACAGTCTCTCTTTTCCCTGTGGCTGTATACTTGAATTCAACACTTACCAGTTTTGGGGAAATCCATGCAAAAAAAGCATCAGCTGTGCACCTTCCTGGCCAGCGATGACGTAGTGGAGACGCAGCCCTGAGTGCTTGATCCCCCCAAACAGAGAAATAGAACAGTTACACATAGGCTGTGCCCAAGACACCTTTCCTTCAGAAAGCGACCACAATTCAGTGATAAAATATATGTTTTGTATGCAACAGGGCTCAGTTTTAACCCCCAGCATCTTTAGTTAGAAGGATCAGGAAGCAGAGTAGTTGGGAAGAATTCCTGTCCTTGATCTAGAGCAGTGGTTCTCGAAATTTGGTCCTCCAGATGTTCAGGACTTCAGCTCCCAAAAGTCACAACCACTACTGCCAGTGTTCAGGAATTCTGGGAGCTGAAATCCAAAACACTGCATAACTAGAGTTTGAGAACCACTGCTCTGCAGAGTCGCTGACCATCCAAGCAGAGTAATCAATACTAGGCAAGATGGATTAATATTTTGACCTAAATTAGGTAGCTTCCTAAGCATTCCCTAACTTTTCAAATGTACCTGGATCACATGAAATACAATCCACCTTGTCTAACCTCCATTCAAGATCTTGCCTTCACTTCTTGTTTCAGATACAGCCCCTAAAGATAATGGCTCTCTTTGAGGAACTCCCCCATTCTATCTCATGTACTCACCTTGAGGGTCAGATAGCGGTGCTCCCCATATGTGGTGTCTGTGAGGCAGTTTGGTGGTGTCTCCCGCTTCTTCTTGTAAAACACCTGCCTGGGGCCCCTGGTCAGCAGCAGCCACAGCACCCAGGAAAGGTTGAAAGCTGCAACAAGGCAAGCACCACTGTAGACAGCCAGCCAGCTTACAACCTTTGTGGCCTTCAGCATCAGGCGAGTAGGAATCAACAAGGAGCGATAAAGAGACATCATGCTCTCCTGCTATCCCAGGGCTGCAAAGGAAGGATTCTGCTTTAGGGTACACAAGGTGGAATAATCCATGATTTATAAAAAAAAAAATGCTGTTATGCCATTTAATAAACCGTCCAACAAACTGCAAAGTATTCAGGGATCTTTCAAATAAAACAAGACTCCCATTTCCTTGTGGATGCTTGGCACTGGCTGCACAAGCAGACAACTGCTGGGCAGCACACACAAATCAGCATACTTCTAAGCACATGTAGAGGTTCAACAGTCTTCCTTCACAGCAGCAACCCTTTCCTTGGCTGGCTACAGTCACTTCTGTATTAAGGGAAGGAAATGTTGGGCTGTGCACAAGATCTGCAGCTACCATGACCGGCTGGCTGGTGGGCAAGGGGAGAGGCTTTGGTGTAAGGCCTCACCTGGCACGAAAGAGGAACAAATAGAAATTAATTCCTTAAACCTTCCCCTGCCCACTACAGATCCCTCTCAGCAGATGGGCCACTTGGACCCGTCCACGTGCCAAGTGGGAATTTTGCCAAAGGTGCAAAGATTAGTAGGTGTTTTCAGAAAAGTTCTACGCTCAAAGCCTCCAGTGTGTCCTGCACAAAGTTGCCGGGTCTTAGTCTAAATTCTCTACTGCCGCCTGAGTGAGCGAGCGAGCGAGCGTGTGTGTTTAAGGGGGGGGTACTCTTTAGTTGTTGGGATCTGCCAAATTAGCACTGGGAGGGCACTTCTGAAAGACAGCTGGTTCCTTCCGTTTTGCTCCGGGGCGATCCCAACCAATCAGTCTCCGGAGCCGGAGTCCGCGTTCTCCAATCACATCTGTAAACAATTAAAAAAGCCAGGCCGGGAAAAGTTACTTTTCTGGCCCCTTACTCCCAGAATCTTCCAGCCAGCGTGGCAGGTAGCCGTCGGGAGCGCCCACCCTTCGCCCCGCACCCATCCTCCGCCCTTACCTACTCCCTCGTCCTCCAACGCGCCGCGCCTCCCGCAGGCACCCCACCAGCCAACAACCCGCTTCGGCCGCCGCTCCGCTCCCTCGAAAGGGCGCAGGCGAAGCAACCGCTCGCCCCCTCGCCCGCCCTCCTGCCGCGCCTCTCCGGCTCCGCCCAGCGACGCCCGGTGCGGGCCGCCCTCAGCGCCTCCTCCCGCCCAGCAGCCCCCAGGGAACCTCTCAGGAAGGAAGCCGGGGGGCCCCCCGCCAGCCGGTCCGAGCCGAGAAACGGGCGGGCGGGCGGCCGGAGAGCCCTCCCGGGGACGGCGGGGAGGGCAAGGCGCCCGGCCGCCTGACTCCGGCGCAGGCAGGCGGCAGACCCCGCAGCCTCCTTCCGGGGCCGCTTCTCTCCGCGGGGCGGCCGGCGAGGGCGAGAGCGAGAGCGAGCACGAGAAGCCCGGGGCTCCCCGGGCGCGGGACTCCTACCTGGAGCGCCTCGGGACCGCGCGAGGAGAGCGGAAGGGTGGGAACAGGAAGTCGGAGGGTGGGTCCCTCCTTCCACGTGGAGGGAGAGGGGCGTTTGTTTGGGCTTGCGGGGGGGCCCGCCTGGAGCCCGGCGGACGAGGAAGGCGGCGCCCCGGGGGGCGGGCGGGTCTCCCTGCGCCTGGGCGTCCAGAGTCCTGCAGCAAAAGGTATTTGGTAGATGGCTGAAAACCCTGAAAGCAGACGTTACTAATATGTTTTGCATTAGAACTGTCGTCCGTAACATGTCTTCTCCGACATAACTCACGTAGATTAACTGGAATAATAATTTTTGTATTTTTTTGTATTCCTGTACGTATGAACCAAATTCGACGTGCAGTAAGGAGAAGCGCGTCCACACGAGGGAGTGGCCACCCAAGCGTTTCCTTGGCGGGCACGTTGGAGCCCTTCCTTTAGAAAACAGCTAATTTTGAACGAGTCGAGGCCACCAAACCAGAAATGTAGACTCTCGCCCTGAGGAAAGGAAAAGGAAAAGGAAACCTGTATGTGTCCAGTGGATGCTGATTTGCGCTTCTGACTGATTGGTGTGCCGTTCACCGATACACAGAGATCTAAAGAAGCTGTGTGTGATGTTTCTGATACTCTTTTGCAAAATTAATAATTTCAAGGATTTCAGTAGTTTTATAACAACCAACATAGCAAGTTTTCCTTAGGTGTTCCTGTCCTCCTACTGATCTTCAGGTAGGTCTGAATTAGCTGCAGGCGTGAAAATGTTCAGTCCTATCAGCACTTGGTTGGCTCCTGCACATAGTTTCTGGAGTTCACTAAAAAGCAGTTGGAGTTTTTCAAAAAGAGTAAGCGTTTGGTTTGCTGTGTCAGTTCTCACCTGTGTTCTGTGTTACATTACAATTGAAGAGGAAAAGTCAGAAAGTGACCGCAAGTCCAAAGTAAGGTAAAGCTATGCTGAAGGAAGAAGTCGACTTAGACATTTAAAAATGTTGTAAAGCAATTCAGTGCTGTCAAGTTAGGTCAAACATGTACAAAGCATTCTGAGCCAGATCAGACATCCTGAAACATTTTGATGTTAAAAGGTACCACCCAGAACACCAGCGCAGGATACAAGGAAGAGATAGAACATGTGCATGGTTTGGAAATAGCGCTTGCGCCGTACTAGCTTGAATGCTCAACTGCTGCCTCTATGTAGTTGGGTAAGAATTCTACATAAGCTTGGTATAACTCCCCGGTAGCCAATAAGTTTCTGAGCGTGCAGGTCAGAATCTGCTCAGTGTCTGTCTGTGTAAAGTACTCTGATCAGTCTACCAACAGATTCCATTAATGAATCATAAAGGATTAATTTTTCCCAACAGTTTAGTGTCAGGAGTGCAATCAGTGGAGCTTCCTGCCTCCACTCAAGGAGGCAAAGTGGTTCTTCCCTATGGACATTTTATTTTCAGACTCCTGTTTGGTAGATTATTCTGGATGAGATGGACTGGATGAGACCACAGAGATTTCCATCATTGCTGGTATCTCGGGGTTCTTTGAAAAACAAAAGAAGGACCTACTTAATCAGGGAGCCACATGGTCTCAAACTACCACTACAGTGAAGAACCTTCTTGAAAGGCATTCTCAGTGTCAAACTGTGCCCTCCAGAAATAAATCCAGCGTTGGTTTGGGAAGGTCACTCTGAAGTGTAGAGGTACTCTGCTTGCAAACCAATATTCATTACCAATTAATTGTTTCTTTTTTATTGAAAAACTTACTGAGTTTGAACATTTCTTTTTTAGAAAATAAATTTAAAAAAGAGGGTGTCATATTTACAAAAAGAAAAGAAAAGAACAGGTTCGTTTGGCAATGTGAACACTGCCGCAAAAATAAAAAAAATCTTACTTTACAAGGTAAAAAGCAAGAGTGCCACAAAATTCAGCAGGATGTGAATGAGGTTTAAAGCAGGGATAACTAAAATGTGATCCTCCAGATATTTTGGGACTACAGGCCCCAGCATTTCTCACCATGAACTATGCGGATAAAGGATGATTGGAGTTAGTCAAAAGAATATCTAGAGGGTTGCACTTTGCCCATGGCTGGTTTAAAGTCTTTTCTCGGATACACTGTAGATCAATTAACAGAACACAGTTGATTATGGCTACACACCCACACCAGAATGACCAGAGAGATGGCTGTTTATGATAAATAATCACAAGTGAACACTGGAGAGGGGGACCACCTCCTCTCATTTGAGACGTGGCACATATCTGAAAGACATAAAAACACAGGCCGCAGTCCTCTATGACAGTTATGAATGAGTAAACTGGGATTACACACTTGTCACTGTTACGTGTTCGTGGCCCCTATGTAGTCCCTCATTTAGGGGCTACTACAGTATTGTTGTGTGCCCTCAAGACATTTCCAGCTTTATGGTGACTGTAAGGTGAATGTGTGAGGGGGGTTTCTTGGCAAGATATGCTCACAAGGGTGTTGCCGTTGCCTTCCTCTGAGACAGTGTGACTTGCCTAGGGTCATCCAGTGGGTTTCCATGGCCAGGCAGTGACTCAAACCAGAGTCATTCCAGAGTTATAATCCAACAGTCAAACCACTGCACCACATTGGCTCTCAACATGAGGCTGCTAGAGTCCATTAAATTACCCCCAGTCCCCACTTATTGGGCAGCAGTCACTATGATGCACAGGGATCTGTTCCCTTGTTGACCAGGAAGCAGCTGACTGCCACTTCCACTCTGCCTCGAGTGAGCAATCACTGGCGTGAGGGAATTACGACAGGATCCTGCTTCTTCCTGTTGCAGCAGAAATCAGTCATGGGAGGGGGTGGAAACAGCAGCTAGATGCTTCTTGATTGACTGGGGAACCAGCCCCCCCCCGTTGATCACAACTGCTGCTGCCTCATAAATGGGGATTGTGGGGGATGAGGCTGGAATTTATTGTGTACCCCAAAGCTACAGCACTTAGGCATACATGTATCCCATACAGGATGCCAGCCATTCCTTTTCACAGCTTCAGTCCTATGAAGTCCTACTCAGAGGTAAGCTCTATTCTGTAGGAGCTTACTTATGTGAGCCTGGAATGCAAGCTAACTAACTGGCTCTGAACCAAGCAAATGTGAGCATCCCAATGTTGTTGTTGGACTACAAAGCCGACAAGCCCTTGCCGTTTTGGTATCATAGCTAGGGCTGATGGAAGGTGTAAGTCAGAAACATCTGGGGGGCCATAGGTGTCCTATCCCTGCTGTAAACGGAAGAGAAACCTGTTGCTGAAGGCACTGATGGCAAAGCTGTAGTGGAGCACCCAAATTATTAAGAAGCAGCAACCTCCTAAAGCAAGTCTTGTCAATCCAGCTTTTGAAGACAGCAGTGCCAGAGGTTGATTAGGAGAGCCAAATCTTGTCTGAAGTCCTTTATATTCAAAGTGATGTTCCAAAACAAACAGCTAGGGACTAAAATCATCAGGAAATGCTAGTCAAAATAATTAGGGTGCTCATCACCATACTTAGGATTCTTCAAGCTTTCCACTGTTGACCTGAGCAGGAGGAAATGGGAATCCATGTGCTTAGCTCTATTGCTGCCATGAGCACTTACCTACTTCGATTGGCACTGACTCATGGAGCAATGGCCCTTGAGACAGACTCCTGAAATGTGCTACATTTAGTACCAGACATCAAAGATACATACATATATATATATATGGGGCCATTATAAGCCAGAAATGAAGTGGTACAGCAACAGCAAATATTTCTCCAACTAAGACCATTTCCTCACTAGAATGTTATAGTGCTATTCTTCCACTTTCAACATCCTATGGAATACTGGGGTTTGCAGTTTAGGGAGGGGCAAATCTGCAAATCCCAGGATTCCATAGGATGTTGAAAGTGGAATAATAGCACTATAATGGTCTAGTGTGGAAATAGGCTAAGGAATTCAAAGTGAACTACAAAACAGTTAAATGTCTCCTACTTAAACACTGGTAATTGGTGTGCACGCTGAGCCCATAGCACATTGATAACTTCCTCGCTGCAGACAAAGACAAAACAAAATAACAATCCTCTCCCCAAGCATCTCTGAAGAGAGAGTGAAAAGTAAACTATGCTTTGGGGACTATCCTTGACTTTTTGTAGGCTTGTTGGGAGTCTTTTGTTTGTTTTTGGCAGGGTGCTCTCCCAGGAATCTGTTTGCAAGTATCTTAATGACAATGCAGTGATCAATGGGAGCCAGCCTGGATTTGTCAAGAACAAATTCTGTTAATTTATCCTAAAAAAAAAATCAGGTCACTAGTTTAGTATGTGGTGGGAATAATGTGGATGTCAATTTTCTGGATTTCAGGAAAGGATTTGATAAGTCCCTCATGATATTTTGATTAGCAAATTAACTAAATATGGACTAGATGAAAACACCAACAGATGGATCCATAATTAGTTAGAAAGCTGTGCTCAAAGATTTATCATCAGTGGCTGCACTTCAAATTGGAAGGATGTCTCAAGTGGTTCTGTCCTGGGGCTGATGCTTTTCCATATTTTTATGAATGGTTTATATGATGGGGTGAAGGGAATCCTCATCAGATTTGGGGATGATACAAAACTAGGAGAGATCGCTAACACATTGTAAGATAGGACCTGAATTCTGAAGGACCTTGATAAACTAGAAAACTGGGCTGAAATTACCATAATACAATGAAATTCAAAAGAGACAAATGGAAAATTCTACATTTAAGCTACAGAACTCACATGGACAGGTATGAGATGGGAGATATTTGACTCAGCAGTACTGCATGTGAAAAGGGCCTTGGGATTATTGTTAATTATAAGTTGAGCATGAGCCAGCATTGTGATACTGCAGCAAAGAAGGCAAATGCTATCTTAGCCTGCATTAATGGAGCCACAGTGTCCAAATTAAGGGGAATAATAGTTCCCCTATATTCTGCACTGGTCAGGCCTCATTTGAAGTACTATGTTCATTTCTGGACTCCTCATTTTAAGAAGTTGGACATAGACAAGTTGGAGTGAGTTCAGAGAAGAACAACAGGAATAAGAAGATTTATGAAAACTGAAATATATGAGGAGAGAGAGAAGGAGTTGAGAATGGTCAGCCTGCTAAAGAAAAGAGGAGTGACATGATCACACTCTTTAAATACCTCAAGGGCTGCCACAGAGGAGGGGGCAGGCTCGTTCTCTGCTGCCTCAGAGGGAATAGTATATAGGGTGTCGTTGCCCATGTAGATGAGGACTAGTTTTTGGCCAATAGGTATCTGTCTGCCTCTTTTGAAACCTGTGGTTGTGCTTGGTTGGTTGTGCATTTTATCATAAGTTTGTTCATACATTCAGTTATGTAACATTGCCACTCAAAACAACAGTCATGTAGCATAATCAACGCCTAACTCCACATGCACAGATTCATGCTGTGCAACTACATTGTAGTTCCTCCGCCCATACCTCAGTAAATAAAGCATTAGCTTTTCTTAATGTCTTTGTCCCAGGAATATATGATGCGCATCCACATAGTGGCACAGGTTTCTTTCTGGTATGCTTAGGATTAGAACAAAATGAAGGTAAGTTAATTTGTTGTGATAGATTTAGTTTGACACTGGTTTTGGACGAAAGGACAGTTCTAATCTTACCCCTTTATCTCAGCTGAAATATACCTGTTTGCTAATGGACAACACCAATGTTTTTGAAATGCTTTTTGTGGAAAAAGAATAAAAGGAAAAGAAGAGGAGGAAGAATCTTGAGGTACCTTTAAGACTGACTTGTTTTAGCGCGATAGTTTAGAACAATCACCCTTAGATGTACTGAAGAGAACTTTCCACGTTAGAAACTTCTGCTTAACAGGATGTCTCATCGGTGCTGACAGCATTATATGTAAATTCCATGATCAAAAACAATTAACTGTTAGAGGACACAAAAATGTCCTCTTTCTAAGAAACTTCTTAATAGGCTGATGTGTAGAAAAGGATTGTGACAGGCTCTTACTTCTCCCAGATTGGTTTGGTGGTTCCGAATCTGATAAGGTACACTGTCTTTCCACAGAGCTCTGCCCCCCCCGAACACCATCATTGTGTAAAAGGGCAAAGGTTTTCAATTTTTATTTAGACTCACTTAATAATTTTATGGTAATGTGTTTTCTGTGTTACTTATCACTGTAGACACCTCAAGCCGAGACAGTGTCTACACAATGTGTCAGAGTTCATATGCTGTTCGATGTTGATACATTTCTTCAGTGCACTTTTCAGACAATATTAACAATTAACTCCCTGCTCAGAAACAGTTCTATTATATCTTTAGATTTTCACAGAAGGCACAATTATCATGCAACACCACTTTGGCTAAACTCCCGCCAAAGGCTTAACACCCTCAATCTGGGTCACACTCTGTGACCAGATCCTACTAGGGCTTAATTGCTTTTCTGCCTGTCACTAAGCTTCCACTGAGAACTAAACCTCTCAATACTGCCACAGACTCTGACTAATTAAGGGGCCCTGCTCCCTAACTAAACTCTTACTGAAGGAATCCAAAACCCACAGGTACTTGGCTTTATATAAATTTTTCTCTCAGGCATAAGCCCCTCCTACACCCTACTGGAGTGAGTTTCTCTCCTGAGGCGCTATTCTGATTGCCTAGCAACCTGCTTCTAGGCTGCACTGGCACTTCAGATGGCCACACCCCCAGAATTTTGTCACACATGTCTCTCCTTTTATCTAAAGTACTGGTGACAGCTGCCACCTGTCTGTTTAGTTTTCACGGCCTTTACCCCAAATCCAGTCCTGCTTTAAAAATTTAAGTAAAAATGATAGACAACATAATGTCCCCAGAATTTGAATCGCAGCTGGTTAAATGCATGTCAAGCAATCTAATACATTCCTGTGATTGGTTGGTATTTGGGTCATATCAGAATATATCACATTTCCTCTGAGTACCCTAGTCTTTGAAGTGATTATCATTTAGTTTCCATGTTGGTAAGCATAGCTTTGCCAAGTTGTGGTGATAAACTGGCCCGTAACTAAGAAATTCTGTTGTTTGAAACAGATATCATGGAGGTGAGCATGCCTGCTACAATATCTCTGAAAACCATGGTCTGTGGCTCTTGTATGGAACTATTAAAACTACCTTCATCTTCTGCAATTACTGGAATTGGTTGAAGAGTTGTAACGGACCTTTTGGCCATGCTGTAGTTAAGGCATCATGCTTGGGTACCCCAATTTCTGATGTAGAAATGTGGAAGCCTGCAATTCATTCTGGATGCAAAATTTGACAAACTCAATCTTTCTGCTTTCCTAAACAGTGAAAGGGACTTTGATCTTCCTTTTTTTGTGAGACTTTGCTGTCCCATTGTCTGTCCTTAGCATGACATGATTATTCCATATAAAATGTGAAGTGAATTAGAACTAGCTGTTCTGCTTGAAGCCGTACCCAGCTGATAACTGTGTGTTTCCTGGATTTATCACTATCCTTGTACGGATTGACCCATGCAGTGTTCCCCTACCCCATGCTTGACATCTGTTGTCAATTCCATTTTTTTCTGGCTTCTTGAATGAAGTCCTTCTCTGACTGCTTTTGAAATGATCGTAAAACTTGCTCTATCAAATTAATTATCTAATGCCACTTCTGAACGATACCAGATTTGGAGGGGAAACTATTAGCTGACACCCCCTCATCTGTTTTCTTCTGTTTCTGTTTCTCTTGCTTCCAGTAAAATGCTCCCAGATTTTGCTGGAGAGAGCTATGGGTCAGTATTCTAGATCACCTACTTAGCTATGCCGTCAACCTTAGTTATGTAGCTAAGTAGCATCTCTTAGCCCAACTTTTTCCAAATCCCGACTTACCAGACAGCAGCCACTGTGAATGACATTGGTCTTTCATTCTGTCAGTCAGGGTGCAGCAGACTGGGTGCTGCTCCCCCACTCCTATGAGCAACCTCCAGTGCGAGGAAGATTTGTGACAGGGATCCTCCTTCTGGATGTTGCACTGGAGGAAGGGGGTGAGGATGTTAGTATCCTGCATCCTGAGCAACAGAAGAACAGAGCTCCACTGTTCACAGTGGCTGCTGCTATAATCCCAGTGTGTTCTCTACACTGTTGAATACAGTAGGATCAATTATAGATATATTCTATGTCGCACATTTGTAACTGTGAGAGTGAATTCCAGCCAACTTGCCTTGTGCTTCACCAAAAACCCGTAACTTGCTAGACAATACAAATTTTTTTAAAAAATCCTTTCAGGCCTTGTGAAGCAATTAAACTCTCAAAATGGTATTTTGGTCTAAATATGAGCGTAGGTGTATACCTTGCATCCTCAGATGTGCCACCAAAGCCACCAGAACTTTGGTGAACACCCTTGGAATATGCAAGAACAGAAGCTCATTCCTTAAGCAAAATGAATAAAATTTCTGCTAGTTGGAGCTACTGGGATATATAATATGTTGCCATCAATTCTGTTTATAGTGTTCTCTTGAACCAGTTCCTTGATTTTCCACATTGTTTCCACTTGAAAACTTTTATGCTTCAGGAAGGAATTTAGGAATTTTAAATCCAGCAGCAAGTGAAAACCTCTGGTCTCACTCCTGGAAAAGTACTGGCTCTGTAGCTCCAATCCACAACAAATGTCCTATTGCATTCCAAACTGTACATTGCTTGTTCTGTATCCATGACCTTGGGGAAGCCAGTAAACACTTTCATGGGTATTCCACAAACTTTGTTTTATAACTCACTGTTTTCAATATTTGTTGCCTCCTGTGGAGGTTTCCCAGGCATCTTGTCTCCCACTGGAATCTCCTTCTCAGTATTGCTGCTCCTCCCTTTTGGTGGAAGAGGATTGGGTCTGCACATTGGATTTGTAGGCTCATATGGAAATTTTGACCTATTCCAACTTGGTCTGAAATTTCTAAAAGCTCTTCCCCTTCCAGAATCCTTTCAAAGGTGCATGAAAGGGGGAGAATCTCTCCTCTTGAGTCTTAAATTCAACTTTTCTCTCAACAGCTACTGGCATCACCTGTTTCTTCTCCTTGGTTTCTGCCAAAATTTAGAATGACTCCTCCAAAATTTCACCACTTCTGAAAGATGCTGTGGATATGTTGTTCCTTGAGTGACTATCAGCTTGCCAAAGTTTGACTCATAATGACCTGTGAGCCACAGTTCCAGAAGCTACATTTCTTGCATAATGAGCAATGTTGATTTGCGGACATATTTAACCACATATTTGATGTACTGTAATCACATTGGCCTTTATATGAAGAGGTCTGTTGCACAATGGCAAGGAAATATATGAATGATAATGCCAGGTGACAGTAGGCACCAATAATTATTGTTTATGTGCTTGGCAGTAATCTGCTTTTATGCTTCTGGTTTTCAGCTCAGTTTAAACTGGCTGAGAACTTGATATTATCAGTGCACAAAGACGAACTCCTCTTAGCCTGATTTTGGTAATGTATGGAGACCATGAATTGTGATGGTGGTGTCTCTTAATATTAAAAGGCTGTCAAAGGGTCTTTCATAATTTGGAATAGGCAAATTTGATGTGCTTGAAAATCCTTTTAACATAAGGATTTTGTTGAAAGAACAAGAATGTCTGTACTTTGATGGTACTTTTAGGAAACTAAGTTTGTTTCTAGAAACTGAGAGATGTCTTGTTGATGTACTGGGGCTCATTATTCAATGCACCCTTGGCCCAGAGAGAAAGATTAAAGAAAAAAGTTAACTTCGTATATTCAGTACAAATGTTTATTTTTGCAATGAGAACTGCACAAAAAACCTTTAGTATATAAGTGAAAACTCTATGAATTCCCTTCTACAAATGTCTGAAGTGTTTAATACAAGTTTCAAATTCACTGACATAATTATTTGCCAAGCGTTCCGTGCATTAAGTACAGTGGGATTGTACGTTTCTCTTATTCATTTGTACAGGAACTGAAGAAGGGAGGAAAAAAATAACCAAGATACATCATTGAGGCTAGACTCCTACAGCTAGTATCTGTAATTGTTAAAATCATACAATGGGGGTGAGGGAAGAAGGGGAAATTAAATATGTCTGTCTGAATGACAACCAAATTATAAACACAAACATCTCATAAAAACAGAAAAATAAAACACAAGAATTGCAAAAAATACCTTTGGCAGGAAAAAAAAAAGAATCATGTCTCCAACTAAAGATACCACTCTATGTTCATCAATCAGAAATGTGTAAAAATAAAAGCCCAAGTACAGCTTAAAAAAATTAAAGTAGATAGGTGCAAGCCTGTAAACATTTCGAGAAGTTTGCAAAAGAGAAAAGTGAGCAGAAGGGGGTGTGAGCAAGAGGAACGAGACAGCTGAATAAGCCACCAATCTAAAAAATGCTACCACTACTTGGAACTCTCAACTACTGACAGGAAAGGTTTGGCAAATGTCAAATGCAAAAAGAGAGTTAAACATTAAAAAAGGACTAACCTCACTACTGACTGAATACAGAGGGTGTTGTTCTTTGCATACATATAAATTATATATTTTTAAAATTTTACAACCGAGGGTGCTCTCTTGGTAGAAGTTCCAGCATCTCCATTTTATGCCTTTTATTTTTGTCAGTATGGTGCGATTTTATTATGTACAATTGCAATGAGCTCACGTGTGATTAACTCTTACAGCGGATGTGCACGTAAAGTACCCCGAAAACCCTGAGCTTAAAATTAAAGGAGGGAGATGATCATCCAAAGTGCTTCGTAAAAAAGGTGGCAGGGTGGGGAGGGACAACGCAGGGACAAGGAATACTGCAAGAAAGGACTGGCAATGGAAACAAGAGGATCGGAACATGTTCCGAGAAGAAGCGGAAATTCCAACTTCCCTGTCAAGAGTTTGCACAAGAGCCAAGAAGAGAAGATTAAGGCCAGTTAATGAACCTGTGGTAAAGAGGATGCACTGGTGGTGCAGGAAAAAGAAGGGGATGTAAGGGGCTCTTTCTACTTAAGCATGAACTGTTGCTGTAGTTATAGGAGCCCCCTTTTCCTGACAGTTCCTGGGATACAATTTAAATTCAAGGACTTATCCATCAAGCTTTTGTAAAGAATCAGTGTGATCTGGAGAACCAACATTTAATCCATTCTGGTGATAATGCCCATGTTGGCAATTCCAAGATGGAAGCTATTTTTGTGAACAACCCAGCATGCTGTGACTACCTTCACGTTGGTCCAGAAAAGGAACTGCTACATGTTTCCAAGCATGCAGTGACTCCAGGCCTGAGTGCTGCTGTCAGGATCCCAGTGTCTTTCAGATCACACAGCTGCAGTTTAAAGCTAAGGGCAGTTATTGGCTGTGGGTCTAGGTTACTCCTGATACAAACTTGCTGGGCTTGGAGACAAAGTGCAAACATCCCCTGGCCTTCTCAAGAATGTAGCCTACCAGGAAGACGAAGGAGAGCACAGCAGTGATCTGACTTGCTTAAACAACCCATTGTAGTAGAAAGCTTAATCAACATCTACTCATATGCTTTCAGCAACATGACTCTAAATAGCCTTTGCAGAAGCTATCTTAGGAACTTTGCTCCTTCTGCCATCTTCCTTAAAAGTATCCAACCATCTAGTACTTTACATAGAAAAGTGCAGAGATCTTCTAATGACGTAGAATTAAAAGGCACCTTGAGGTAAAAGTTCAGCATGACGATTGACTGCTCACAACAAGAATGCCAAAGGAACACTGGCCCCTAAATTCAATTTGCCCTCTCAGTAGATGGCTAGTATACTGGATTACCAATACTGATATGCGACCATGTGTCTCTGCTGCTGAAGGGCAAAGAGATTCAACTGCACATTGAAAGACCAAGTTGAACTGAGAACGGGGAACGTATGGTCTACCACACCATCTGGCAGTGGCGGCCTGCAATCTTGGTGCAGTGCAGTGGTTCACATTGCACATCTGCTGCCAAAAGACCTGAGAATGAAGCTGGAAAGGACTATAAGATGCAGTAACAATGTTAATGATAGGCAAGTTCAGCGTCTTTAGATGTCCCATTCCACTTCTTCCGATACAGGAAGCATAACAGCATGAGGAGTCGTGCAGAAACTTTCTTCCGGATCTGGAGACCTGGAGGTAGCCCAGCCCACTGCTACTTAAATTTTAAGTCATTTTCAATCTTGCTCTCTTCATACTATGTGGCCTATGTAACACAAAGCTGAGTTTATCTTTAAATTAAGCCAGCTAATTGCCAGCTGGACAGAGTCTTTACTGGATTCAATATTCAAATATCATGTGTGTGAAGAGAAGAGATGATGGCAGGCTGTGAGCTGTCCTTTAGAATGAATGTCACAGAGCAAAACAGGGATACCTTTGGCTGAAGGTTCTGAAGTGACACTGGCAGCAATGTTTAGACAAGAGTGACAGCTTTCTCTACAACACTTACTCAGGGAGGGAGCTGACAAGAACAAGCACACTGAGTAACAGTGTTTAATTGACAGCCCAACCCCACAGACCCAGACTAAAGACAATTTAAAAGCCAGAATAATCATGTTTTATCAAGAGAAGTAGCAAGACAAAGACAGTTTGTAAGCTCTGAACTGTCGTATCTTGTAGCCAGCAGCTCTCATCAGAACGCTTGTATGGACCAAAGCAACAGAAAGGGGGAGGTGCTGCCTATTTTTCCCTTTGGGTTCACTTGATTCTTATGGGGTCAGCTTTAACCAATCCAAATGCCCCTAATCTTGTGTATCTCAGGGAGCCAAGCTCAAAAAGAAACCTTACTGATAATATGGGCCTTGTTCAAGGGCATGGAGGATTATTGCCCATAAGAATTAAGACAAATGGTCTCTCTCCCTCTCATTTAAATGGAAGTGGGGATTTTGTACTGCCAGAAGCTACATCGTGGTCTCTTTACCCACAGCAGGAACAAGAGTAACCGAGACCAATTTCTATGTGTTCTTCTCCTACATTTGGTTTAGTGCTACGGTGTGAAACCAACTGAGTCTATGCTGAGAAGGCACCAAACTGCTTGTCTTCTTCCATTTCAATGGAACTGTCCTGTTTTAGTACTGCTGCTCTCAGGGCAAGCCTTTGCTAGGTTGGTTACAAGATGGAAACTCTGCTAATTGTGGTTGGAGAGCATCTTTTCCTGCCAAAGCAAGACATCTGGGAGGAACATGCTGTTCTTTATAGCCTTACTTCCTTAAACCATTTCACCACAAGCAGGATTGAAAGAAAAATGTCAGTAGGACACCAACTTTAAAAAAAAAGAGATGAGTTTATTCCATGATCAGTACAGACCAAATGCATATTCACCGTATTAAAGTAAAACCAATTAATTACTCCAGAGACTGGCCAATACTGACACACCAGTATTGTACTGTATAGTGGGTATTTATGGCACATAAACTTGGAACAAGTCAAAGAGTAAAATGAAAATAACACGCTAAAGGTGCTGGGAAAATGGTGACTGCTAGAGTGAGAGAGGACTCAACTGAAGACAAAAGGAGCAGGTCTTCCTTCCTGCTGATTCAAATCTGCTCCCCACTTTCAAAACTGCTCCTTTGCTGTATAAAAACTAAATTTTTAACAGACTCCATGACATTTAAAAACCCAAAAATGTAGCTTTCTTGTATTACAGTTAAAAATATAGACTAAAAGTCTGGAACTGAGCAAAATATAAGCAGTGTCTTTACAGAGTTTGGTGAGCTCACCAGTAAAACTCAAACAAATATATGCCAACTATATTCACTATACAATACAGCCACAGTCAAAACACTATTGACAGGGTGGGAGCTTCCCCTGGTGCTAATGTTTTCCCCACTCCACTCCACTCTGTAATGAAGAGACAAGAATACCCACTCAAGAGCTGAGCAGTGGCAATTTGTCTGGAGGAAAATAAACAGATTGAAAGAAACTGACTTTGGTTGGTAGTCTAGCTCAGATTCCTGGACCTCCTCCACACAATGCTAAAACAAGAAACCTCACTCAAAAGGCCAGTTACACTTGACACCTCCACTAAATTATTCCCTTTTTCACAAGCGAACACTTACAGAGAATGGCTCCCAGCTAAAGGCTTGCGGGAAGTTTAGTTAAAGGCAAAGCCAGTGATGAAAGGACCCAAAACAGCTTGTGTGTCTTCCCTGCTGAAGCCCAGGCAGGTTCTTCCTGTACACAACCTCTCAATGCAGAGTGTCTTGTGCTACCAGCACAAAGCATTGGAGAGTCAAAGACATTCTGTAACCCAGAAAACTTTTGAATAGAAAAAGGGTGAACAGCATAAAGTCCTGGATATACTGCAAGTAAGTTTGGCATAGAGAATATCAAGTGATCAGGGCACCCTTCCCAGCAACTGCATGTCCACCGACTCAAACCTAGTAGAGAGTTGGCTTGTCTTGGTCTCTCTTTCTTCAGTGATGTGGGGTGGGTGGTGGGTGGGGAAGAAAGTCATATCGTAAGGCAGACTCTGCTGATCCATCCATCTGAGGCCGCAACTGTCACACATGCAGAAAGGCTGCAGGAATGCTTTCCTCCTAGCCGCCAACAACACTGTGGAGAGTCAAAGATTTGCCGGGAAATTAAGGAGTCAGGCGAAGAAAACCAGGCGCTATTAGAAAAGATTCTCTTCAAATATTGCCAACAAATCACTCTGGAAATTCATGTCAATAGTAGCTGCCATCTGGAAGAGAGGGAAAAAAAAGATGACAACAATTATCTGATTTTCTAAAAAAGGCTTCTATTAATAAAATGAACAGGTACATAAAGGATGTTACCATCATGTTTGGCTCTGTATTTTTTTTTAATTTTATTGAAGTACTAGCAAAATGACATTAGTGATACAACTAAATTTTTTTTGACAGAAAAAAAAATAAGGAACAAAAACATTTGCTAACAGGAAAAAAAAAGAAGTGTACCAGGCCTTGCATTTTATTTCTCAAAAAAATAAGATTTTTAATGCTTATCTGAAGCCTTGGTCTACAGATTCACAGCATGAGAAAATAATAGTAAATTAACAAATGAATAATAGCGCTTTACCATTCAATAAAAGCATCTCTCCACAGGGCCAGACCTAATCATATAGGAGGTGCAACTTCACCACTATCATTGATGAAATTATTAAAAGGAAACCAGATTGAAAAGAAGTTTAATTCTGGCAGGTTATTTGTACTATCTTGTATAGCAGATGCTAGCTTTTACGTAAGTGATATGTCCCAAATTCTTTTATGCCAGGCTTCAAACAGAAGATGCATCAAATGTGTCCACTTTTGAGCTATTAGCAGTCTTGTAGCTGCGCAAAAAATGTAGTCAGTTCTTTATGATTTAATGTCTCACAACTGTCACGAAAGATCAAAAGAAATCCTATGTTGGATGAGCTGAAACTGCTTGGTTTGTTATTTGACTATAGGAAATACTGGATTTCCAAAAAATCAGAACTACTGAAACACTCTCACACATGTGGAAATATGTATCTGACACACCGCAGTTCCTACTGCGTTTGTTGAACAAATGTTTGTCTATGTATTTCATCTTTACTGGGGTTACGTACCAATGACAAATTACTTTTAAAGCATGTTCTCTCATATGGGAAGATACAGATTTTATAGGAAGGTTTCTGCATAGTGTTTTCCATTTAACATTCCAGCCTGGCAATGTTAACACCAGAGGACAAGCATGAAGTAGTGTTCTTTTCTCCATTGCAAATTACCTCAGGGTCTTATTTAAAAAAACAGATGTTGTGGGCAAAATGATAAAAATGACAAGGAACATGTTATACCAATGGGGTGTGTATATGCAGGGGGAAAGAAGGCAAGGCAAATGAGGGATGTAGGAGTGAAAGGAAGCAATGTGAGATTAAATTTACGATATAAGCCCTCTGCCATGGGATGAGGAAGAGCTTTCTAGTATGTGAAAGAGGAAGTCTGGGGACAGAAGTGTTGATTTATGAAAGTCAGTATTTTTGGAGACAGTCCTAGTTAAACTGGAACAAGTATGTTGGAAAGTGAATGCAGGATTGCAGAATGCACACTACAGGCATTTTGCCCAAAACACAAATTCATTAAGACATTCATTAAGAAACGGGGAGAGAAAAAGGACGAAGAGATAGAAATTCAGATGTGGTGGGGCAAAGCAGAAAAAAGTAAAATCTTTTCAATAAACATGTCACTTTACATCTAGTTCTAGAAGAGGCCCCTCAGTACTATGTGACTTGTTTCACAGTTGTTTTTCTTCTGCTGGTTAAAGGAAATAAAATTCAATGCCTTCTCTCTTCTCCAATATTTTTAAAGGATCTGGATTTTACTTTAAACTGAGGAACATACTAATAATTTTATTGCTGATTTACTGCACAAACCTAGAGATATTCAAGAGTCTGACTGAGTTCAACGGGACATCCAATGTTAAGTACAGATTGACTTAGGCTCACCCTATAAAGCCTGAGATTCTCTGTGAACAAGAGGGGGAAAATTCAATGTTATAGTAAAAAAGCAAGTCCCCTGTTTAGCCGCCTCATCCAAATCGCAACAGTGCTCATCTCTCGCACTTACTGCCTCTCTGCGCCTTCGCTCCTGTTCTCGTTTTCTGAGCATCTCTCTCTGTTGGTCCAGCATGGACTGAGAAGCCTGGGGCTGAGAGCTCTGTGCTGGAGGAGCGGAGGCTGCAGCTGACACCTGCTGCTGGGGCTGCGGCTGCTGCTGCTGGGGCGGTGGCTGCTGATGCTGGGGCGGCGGCGGCTGCTGCTGCTGCTGCTGCTCCTGGCGCCGCCGGACTTCTTCATGAACTCGGCGAGCTTGCTCAAGTGCATCCTCCTCTTCACGACTCCTGTTCAAGATCAGAAGCACCATTAAAATCATGGACTGATCTCTGTATCCATCCCATAGCACCAAGGAAATCACTGATCACACTGAGGAACAGAATACTGGTTGGAAGGCACTGCTGGACATTATATCCAAGAGACACCTGATTAACATCTTATTAACTCAAAGGGAAAACTTATTAACTCAAAATACTTAATAACTTGAAGGGAAAAAAGAATAGCATTTCTGCTGTATCTTTATTAGAAAAAAATAAGCAAGCTGTCAAAACCTTCCTGGGCTAAACTGTCTTGTTATGCATCTTGTTGGCTCACTACTACCAGGCCAACTAGTCATGCGGTATTTGTGCGGGTACTAGACATCAGGGTGAGCATCCTAGCAAACAGAAAGTCTTGCATTCTTAAGCTGAACTACAGTTCCTTCACTTTTCAATTCCTGACCCCCATTATCCTTCTTGAAAGGTGCTGGGGATGAAGAGTTTGCCCAGACTAATGGCCAGGACAATTCAATAATGGAGGCATTATTCCAGTTGCAGTGGATGTGGCCCCTTGCCATCAGGCAATGGGTTCCTTATCAGCCACTGGCAAAATGCTGTCAGCTGTCTAGTGGCATAAGAAAGGTCATACTGGGCTCAGCAGGCTCTACTAGATAGTTTGTGCTTCAGTCTGGCAATTCAAGGATATAGAGGCAGCTGGGAAGCAACTAAACCTCTCTGTTGGCAACTTGCTTATACTATTCTCATACCTACTAGAATAGGAGATGGGTCATGCCTCCACAGTTCCATTTCCTGTGTTTGTTTCTATCCCATATAATCCTGCGGCAGACAACCTTTCAGTCAGGCTGAAAGTTGGGATGCACCCAATTATCCTGCCACAGGGATCTGGAGTTTGGAGTACTGGCCCTGGAACAGTCTGTGTAGAATGTATTACTTAGAAAACTAAATCAAATCAATCACTTGCTGTGAAAGGACAACGGAATCCATCAGCTAAATACAGTATTCACCAGAGTCTCATCTCCGGGGGGGAGTTGAGCGAAGTCCCACCCCACTCAGATCCCTCTCACCTCATTCGCTCCTGTTCCCGCCGCTGTCGCTCCTTCTCCTTCTCAGCTTGCTCTGCCTGAGCTTTCAAAGCCTTCTCACGTTCTTCTTTTTCCCGGGCTGCCCTCCTGAAGTGCTCAAAGCTATCACTGCTTGATTTCACTGTGGAGGATGGTGTGGTGGGATGCTTCTGCACTAAGCTTGCCCAGGAGCCCATATTCTTTATTTTCAGGTCCTGTGGGGGAAAAAGTGCAGCGTGAGCACAGAACCAGTGGCATGGCCAGCAGATGAAAAAGAAGTGCAAGCTAAGAACTCTTGAGTGACCTACTGCATACAGGTAACAAGGCTTAAACGGGGTTACCTAGAGAAAAATCTTTCTGTCTAGCCGAGGTCAGAATGAGCTTGCTGCTGCTATTATTATTATTACTACTGAAACAACAACAACAACAACTACTACTACTACTGAAAACCTGTTCCAAAACAGGAATAAAAGCTTCTGGTGCCTGTACTTTGCCCTCAAGCAGCTTAAGAGTGGAAGTTTCTCTTCTGCCTTAGGGTTTCCCTTCCAGAGAACACACAAACTATTTTCCGAGTACCAAGGTTGGGACAATATTATTTTGATAATGGAGAGCAAAAAGCACCTGCTCTAAGATTTCCCAAGGCTTCAAAACAGGAAGCTCAAGGAGGCATTAACCTTTCATTCTGGAAGAATACTAAGGTATTTAAAAGAAGAAGAACCAACTACAAGTCTACTGAAGGCAAATGCCAATTTGAAAGAAATCTATGCACAAGCTGACCTGCAATATTAAAAACATATCTGGGAATTAAGAATGGTAGGAGCTTCTTTTAGTGTGATCTTTCCTCTGGAAAAAAACCATGTTTTCCAATACATCTGTAAAGTTGCCAAATAGGTAGTATGGGTTTAATATAAAAAAAGCAAGAAAATGTGAACAAATTGTTGTATGTTGTTTATCTGTTTCCAGGCAACCCTGACACATTTGTGCACTATGGAAAAAAAACATACGCTCAAGTTCAGAAGAAGCTATGTACAGATTCTCAAAGGCAAATGAGAGTAGTGGAAAGTATGTCAGAAGCAAATGAACTGACCCTACAGTGCAGAAAAACTCTGGCTAAGGAGAACTCCACCTGCTCTTATTTTGACCACAATTGCATTCCAGATCCAATCCCATTATCTGGCTAAGAGCACAACCGCCAGCAAATGAATGAGAGATGATATAACAGCTAGTACTTAGTAAGAATAACAGCAATTTAATACTCATTACTAAAACTGTATTTTCCAGGATGAAGTCTGCTTTTCAGATGTGTTTTGGTTATAATGGACTGTCACCTTTTTAGGGGCAACTGGTGTTTTTGGTTCCTGCTTCTGTCTCTCTTTCTCCTGGACTCCTGGTGGTGCATTTTGCTCTGGTGGTCTTATAACAGGCCGCCCACTATCCACTGGCTTCATCTCTGTTCCTGTAACAACAAACATGTTTTCTGTAGGTCAGCAGTAGGAAAAAATACTGATCACAGACTAAGATGGAGTACTGGCTGCTCCAACGTTCTTGAAACGTATTTGTGATGAGAGAGAGAGAGAGAGAGAGAGAGAGGGCAAGTTTCTTGGCTGTCACTCACGTTGCTGGATATGCGCAGGTGGCTTGATGCTCTCTGGGTGCTTGGGAGGATCCTGCCGCAAGGCTGGGCTGAAAGTCTCATTTCGAATGACTGGGGACTGCATCTTTTCCTCTTTTACCATAGGCTGTGACTGAACTACAGATGCTGCTCTCAGTTCCTGCCAAAGTCAGACATCAAAGCCAAGTCAATCATCATTTCCTTAGAGAGTCTTCCCTGCATTAAGCCCATTGTTCTTCTCTATGTCCCAATTCCATACCTAGTGTATAACAAAGACCTGCTTTCTCAACATCGGAGAATACTGGAAAATATTTTCAAGCACGTGTGCAGCCTGGGAACTCTAGAGGGTGAAATCCCCTGACATCCACAATGTCCTCTTACCTGTTTTTTTGGCTGGACATTTGGTTGAGGTGGAGACTGGTGTGGCAGCCCCTGGAACTGTGGCATCTGTGGGGAATGCATCATGAGAGGGGAAGGCGCTTCTCTCAAGTGACCTGGAACAATTCAGCACCAGTCAGTCACCTTCTCATGACAGTTTATTGAGAGTCATTAACCAGAGACTTTGGGAGGATGGTCCTGTGATCTACAGCTGATGTTCTATCCAAAATATATGACAGTTGGGGGAAGGCTTCTTTATGTTACCAGCTTCCCACCAGATGTGTGCTCACTGACAGATGGCTCTGTATTCCACTATCCAGTGCACAAGCAACAAGTTGGGAGGAACAGAAGCTCAGTACGAGAGGATGGTCTCTTGTTCTCATCACTACTATATAGCTTGTATACAGTTTATGTGGCTGGAATAGCAAGGCATAATTTCTGGAAATATTCAAGATTTCTTCTTAGAAAAAAACAGGGGCAGGGGAAACTGAAATATATGCAGTATTTTCTTATCAAAGCTAGATATATTTTACTGCTTTTACAACTTAATTAGCACATGCAATTGTGTTATTTTGCACACTGGTTACATTTACAGAGCACTCTTATACAGGTTTACCCCAGATGTTTCAGCTATAATCTAGGTGTCATCTCCTTCCTTCTGTGGGTCTTGCCAACTGACAGAGGTCAATTATCATGTAGAATTTGCAATTTTTCCTCTTTGGTACCCACAATAGGTCTTTTAAAGTTTTGCCCCACCTCCTTCAGACACTGTTCTCCAGCAAGAGAGGGCAACAAACTGTGGGTAGCAGAGTGTCTGTGCCAGTCATCAGAGGGGGACAAGGAGAAAAGAGGGGGCATGTGAAAAGGACAATGGAAACAGGATGTTGGCTCCTAGCATGTTCAAATGGTGAGCCAGCATGGGGTAGTGGTTTCAGCGCTGGACAATGACTCTGGAGACCAGGGTTCCAACCCCTGCTCAGCCATGGAAACCCACTGGGCAAACCACATCGTCTCAGCCTCAGAGGAAGGCCCTTGAAAGCCCCTTTTGAATGAATCATTCCAAGAAAACTCCACGAAAGGTTCGCCTTGGGATTGCCATGAGATGGAAATGACTTGAAGGCACACAACAACAATGTTCAAAGTAGACCAAATACTAGCACTGAAAAAACAGGAATATGTTATTTTGGGAAAACTGGAAGAAAATGTTTTCTGAGGTTCTTGAAGGGGGAAGGGGGCTTCAAATCTAGTTTGGATACCAGTTGTGCTTTACAACAGTTTCAAAATGCTGGTTCTCCCATTTAAAGTTCTCCATTTCTGTCCTCAATGTCCTCACCTGACCCTTCTTTCCTCAATCACATGCAAACCAATAGGCTGTTATGATTTTAATAGCTTAGGTTTTGTCACGTGCCTTGAAGAGTGTCCACCTATCCACTCAGCTGACACCTTTGGCTACTTTTAAATTCTTCTTCCCTGTTATTTTAGTAAAGATTTCAAAAACTGCCCAGATTCAGCTTTTGTCTGCATTTCCATACAACTCTGTTCTCTCCTTTACCGATGAATTATGACCTCACGTCTGACTTCTCCTCTTTCCTGTTTTTGTTTTGTCTGTTCACCGAACACTATAAGGTCTTTGGGGAGGGTTAATGGCAGGTTCAGTATTGCTGCTAAAACAAACATTAACTATGAAGACAAACGGGGGTCCACAGAAAGGACTTAATCGTATAACATAATTTCTCATGGAATGAGAAATATGACAAGATGGTTATGATGGAACATTCTGGATTCTCCTGGCCTATGAAAACAGACACCAGCCAGCATGAACAAAGATTAAGTACAGGATTGAGGTGCATGGTTTGAGTACTGGACTCTGGAAGACCAGGGTTCAAATCACTACTCAGCCAATGGAAGCTCACTGGGTGACCTTGGATAAGTCACAGTCCCTCAGCCTCAGATGAAGGCAATGGCAAACTCCCTCTGAACACATCTTTCTGAGAAAAACTTAGGATAGGATTGCTTTTGAATTGCCTTAACAATGTGAAGGGACACACTCACAACAGCAAACTCTTTGGCTAATTACAAGTGAGACCCCTTTTAAACTGTGTGTAACTAGGCCAGAGATTATGAGAATATAAATGGCATACCACTCTGACAGCAGTTTGAGCTACCAGGTAAGGAAGTTTTTTGCTCGCCATGCATTATGAACTTGTCAGCAAGTGGTGGCCAATTAATTTACTCAGAGAACCACCAGAGTCATCATTACTTTGCCTTCTCTTTTTAATAGCTGTAGATTAACTTTTCTCACCTGGACCAATGAAGTAAGACATAGATGAATTGAGCCAAAAGTCAGAAAAAGGTTTAAAAAAAAAACAGCAGCCAGGAAATACAGTCCTCCTTCTACATTCACAGGCTTGAACTTTGCAAATTTGATTATTTGCGAGGTGTGTGCCTACCCCTCCCATTCTCCTCCCATTCCTTTGTGTTTGCCAGGATTAGAGAAAGAAGGCAAGCACGGCTGGACAAAAGGCAAGGGAATGGCAGGGGGAAGCACACGCGCACCTTCTTTCTCTCCTCTAGAACTCCCTCATCCCATTCCCTTGCCTTTGGCCCTAGTGTGGAGAATCATAGAATCATAGAAATGCAGAGTTGGAAGAGACTACACAGGCCATCCAGTCCAACCCCCTGCCATGCAGGAACATCCTCAAAGCATTCCCGACAGATGGCCATCTAGCCTCTGCTTAAAAACCTCCAAGGAAGGAGACTCCACTACACTCTGAGGCAGCATATTCCACTGCCGGACAGCCCTGGCTGTCAGGAAGTTCTTCCTGAGGTTCAGGTGGAATCTCCTTTCCTGCAGCTTGAATCCATTGCTCCTTGTCCTGGTCTCTGGAGCAGCAGAAAACAAGCCCTCTCCCTCCTCTACATGGCATCCCTTCAAATATTTAAACATGGCTATCATGTCCCCTCTTAACCTTCTCTTCTGCAGACTAAACATACCCAGCTCTCTAAGTCTATCCTCATAGGCCATGGCTTCCAGGCCTCTCACCATTTTGGTCGCCCTCCTCTGGACTTGCTCCAGCTTGACCATGTCCTTCTTGAATTGAGGTGCCCAGAACTGGACACAGTGTATTCAAGATGAGGTCTAACCAAAGCAGAGTAGAGTGGTACCAGTACCTCCCTCAATCTAGACACCATACTCCTATTGATGCAGCCGAGAATTGCAGTGACTTTCGTGGCTGCCACATCACACTGCTGACTCATGTTCAGCTTGTGGACTCCTAGATCCCTTTCACAAGTACTGCTATCCAGCCACGTGTCCCCCATCCTATATTTCTGTATTCCATTTTTTCTACCTAAGTGTAGGACCTTACACTTCTCTCTGTTGAATTTCATTTTGTTAGCCTTGGCCCAGCTCTCCAATCTATCCAGGTCATTTTGAATTTTGATCCTGTCCTCTGGCGTATTAGCAACCCCTCCCAATTTGGTGTCATCTGCAAATTTGATGAGCATGCCCTCTATTCCTTCATCCAAGTCGTTGATAAAAAATACTGAACAGCACTGGGCCCAGGACAGAACCCTGTGGCCCCCCCCTAGTCACTTCTCTCCAGGATGAAAAGCAGCCATTCATGATCACTCTTTGGGTTCGGTCGGTCAACCAATTACAAATCCAACTAACAATAGCCTTGCACCAGGACAAAAGGCAAGGGAATGGGAGGGGGGTCACAGGGGGAGTTAGTCACAGTTTTTCCACTTTCGTATGAGTTCTGCACTCCGAACCCTCATGAATGTGGAGGAGCCACAGTATAAGGAAGGCTTTTAAAAAAAATAAAGGAGAATCTTTTTGTGAAATATGAGAAATTAGAGAAGAAAATCAGAACTAAGGAACAAAAGCAGAAGAAGAGAGAGGGAGTTGCTTTAGCTCCATTCCGGCCAAAGGCAGGTGATAAAAAACTGCAAAGAAGAGGAAAGGAGTCATTTTAGAACCACTAAAATCATGTCTGTCTCACAGTGCAGTGGACATACTCTTTGCACCTTTCAGGGAACAGGCAGGTGGAATTTTTTTCTGTCAAAAAACGTTTTTGTGAATGGATACAATAAAAGAAAATAGAGCTGAACCTGTACAGGAGCACAGTAATTCCAGTAGGAAAAGCCTTTTTTCTCCTTTGAATTATCTTCAGTTAATTTCTTACAGAGATGAATGAAAAGACAACAAAAGTTTTTAACAAATCTTAAAGTAGTGGGATGGCCTCCAATGATTTGACATCATATATTGAACTTAATAAAGCAGGAAATATTTTGGAAGCAAGACAGTTCACCTCACCTGCTAGGTTTCTGCTTATGTCTAATTACTTACCAGCTGAATAGGGGTCTGGCTTGTGGTGTCTCGGCGACGGGTGGTGCTGGATGACTTGTTGGGGCTTTGACGGCTGTTGAGGTGGCGGCGGTGGCTGCTGAGGCTGCTGCTGGGGGGAGATGCTGCTGTGGAGGTGGCTGGGGCTGAGGCATGTGAGAAGCAAATGGCATGGGCTGCATATGTACTGGCCTCTGCTGTGGCTGGTGCTGTAACTGCTGCACAGGAGGATGAGGGGGAGGTTGCAAGGACGGCTGAGGCTGTGACTGGACCTTCACTGAAGGAAGGAGAGAAGTCTGTGGCTGCGCTTTCTGCAACTGCTGCAGGTACAGTTGCATCTGGCTGTTACTGAGCGGCAAGTTGTGGTGAGAAGCAGGAGGTTCTTCATCCTCCAGGAGCACTTGAGGAGGCTGGGGCAGCGGGGGCTGTGGAAGCATGGGTTGCTGGTTAAGAGCCGGTGAAACTGCTGGAGGCCGAGAAGGTTTAGGGGGGAGTGCTGCAGCTCGATTACTGGGCCTTGAGGGCTGCTGAGGCAGAGCGTTGTGCAAAGCTGGAAAAGAGAAAGTAGCAATATATAGTATCAAATACCATGCTACAGAAGCAGCATTATGCTGTTACTCCAAGATATTCTAAGGCCAACTCTGCTGAGGTAGCTGATAACAAGATGTTTGAGTTTGTGGTACAATGGAATGAACTACTGCTTCATGTTTCAGGTGGTGAGTCACAATTTAAAATCCCCTCCAATAAAATGCTTGAGAAGACTTTTAAAAATATTGTTTTAAAACTCTGAGAGAAAAATTCCAGCCCAGCCTGCTCCTTCTTGTGGTAGTTCTACTGACAGCACGCTTTTCACCACACGGGAAAAAGTTTTATTATGCACCTGAAGAGGTTAAATCCATTTACCACTTCAGAACTCTCCCTTACTCTTCTGTATGTGTGGTCCAAGCCTAAAAGATATGAAGCTGGGCAAGTAGTATCTTTCAATGTATCAACATTTCTGGGCAACGTCAGAGATGCATGCCTTTGAATTGAGAATCATTCTGATAAGGGAATTCTTTGAAATTTTCAAGACTGGAGTGCCTATTTGAGCAAAGCTTTGATTAACAGAAGATATTTATTTGCTCTTCTGTATCAAACGTAAAAATTGTAATGGCCCATTTCAGACATAACCACAGTTTAGCACTTTCTGTGCTTCTCTCTTCCAAATGCTTAGATACCTAGAAATACACTAGTTCACTGTTACATACAAAGCAGGGAATTGTGATGCAATGTCAGTTAATCAGCATTTAATCAGTGTTCAAACAGTGGATTAAGATTCAAACTCAATGAACAAATGCTCAAGCGGAGTTCCTTATTCTGGATACAACTGAGAACAGTTGCATAATCCAACCAGCATTCAGCTAGCTATGGTTTAGCAAGCTGACAACGCTGCATCCAAAATGCCTCTCTATCTCTCAAAATCAAACTAATAGATTTGTAGTACCTTGGGCCGTCCTGGTGCTCAAACACCTGAAAAGCCCTGTAAGAGGGATCTGATAGCTCATCAGACTGTGAGACATCCAAGTTACTCAGCAAGCACTCACCTGGAGGGGACACAACTGCATGTTGGTTCAAATGAGGAGGAGTGCTGTGCTCAGGCTGCTGAGGAAGATGGGGTGGCATCTCTGGCTGAGGAAGATGCATAATAGGTTGAGTGAAATGAGAGATAGCGTCAAACATGTTTCCTGGGAGCGGATGCTCCATAACCGGGATCTGCGCTTGGACGAAAGCTGGAGGAGAGGACTTGGTTGGAGGGGCTGTTTGCTGAGGGGCAGCCGTCGATGGAGGTGGTAGCTGCTGTGGTTGTAACTGCTGCTGCTGCTGCTGCTGCGGTGGTGGCTGTTGCTGTGCCTGCTGATGGTGATGATGGTGATGCTTCAGGAACAAAAAAAGATTCTTGGATCAATACAAGAAAACTTGGGAAGGGAACATTTGTGTTGCTGATTTGTTCCCTCCCCTCAGCTTTTTAAAAGTGAACGCTCAACTGAATCTTTGTGACAGAGCAGAGGTGGACAAATTGTGGCTCACAGGTCACATGCAGCCTCCCAGGGGTCAATTTTTTGCCCCCAAATACCCCCAACACTCTCTAGGGGGTTTGGGAAGTCTTTTCACTACTTTTTGCCCTCCTATCTAATTTGAAACAGGAAGTAAACCAGAGGTGATTTCCCCTCATTTCCTGTTGTTAGAAAAGGTTTCTCCTGAGCCTAAAAACATTGCAAAATGCCCTACATCTTCAGAGGGCATTTGGGAGGCACAAGGAGGGCATCAAAATGTTTTGATTTTTTTTTGTAACCCTCCACAATACTATTGTTCCCTAGCCTTCTATAGTTGTCCACCCTGTGAAAGAAAAAAATAGGTGAGGGAACAATATGGAATGTAATGGAAACATGCTAAACACTCCCAGGCAACTGTCTACACAAAAATGTCCTCTTCTGATTTTGTTTGCAAAAGGAGGCCACTGAAATTCCATTACACACCTTTTTATATAGTCTGCTCCTTAGGAGGAATATGTATCACAGACCAAAATGCAGGCTAAGGGAAAATATGCAACAAAGGTCTCCCTGCCCCTCAACTTTATTTTTGATTCAGCCCACCAGTCAGTGCTAATTTCAGCAATCAAGTCCAGCAGGTTTACAGACAGATTCTGCCAGGAAAGATAACCCACGTCAAAAGTCAGGGGACAATGTGCTACTTAACTTCTTGCCATGGAGCAGTCACTGTACAATTCATTAGCAAAAAATGTTTAAAGAACCTTCACCTTTCAGAAACAAAAACTGCAAAACTGTACAAATAACTCACCTTTTTCTGTTCTCGTCCAATATGTCCTTTTTTCTTAAGTTTTGGTGGGATTTCTGTAGGAAAAAAGCAACAAAAAAATTACTGAGTGACACTACATTTGAGCAGAAGTTGCTCTGGGATTATCTAGCATTCAATCAAAAGGCACAGCAGTAATAACTCTGGCATCTACTTGGTGTCCCAGCCCACCCCTTTTTCCTTTTGGAACCCAGGAATTTCCTAAGGGGAAAGGTATTTTTAGTGCTCAAAATGAGAAACCAACTAAAAATGTAAACACTCAAATGATTTATTCTATAAAAAAACCATTCCAATGACTGCAAATCAAGAAAGCAGGCATCTCCTGGACTTAGCATCTCCTGGTCTTCCATCAGTCCCCCCCCACAACAGCTTAGTTCAGGTGTGGACGATTCATGATCTTTCAGATGTTCTTCAACTGCAACTCAGACCATTTTCCACCACTGACTATTGGGGCTAGGACTGCTAGGAGCTGTAGTTCAATAGCATCTGGAGGGTCAGATGACTTCCATCCCTGGCTTAGTCGCTAGCATACATTTTATCACACCTTTTCTTCAAATCTGTTTCTAGTACTGAGCATAACAAAAACAGCAAGAACTTCTTTGTGCTGAATTAATAGTTCCTATCTTGGCTCACTAGCCCAGGAAACAATACAGCAAGTTTGCTCTGGAGGTTTTACTGTATCATTTGGTTTAGCTTTACATAGCAGAGTAAAATGCCCCAGAAATGCCCTTAAGTTCATGCCCTGATTTCTTGAGTAAAACTAGATTTCTGTACGAATTATTTTTAGGAGTAAAGTAACAAAAACCTGCTCTGTTTTCTACAAAAATGAAATTGCATGAGATTTTCACAAGCCAAAATAACATTTGGACAGGAAGGGATATCCTTGTTCATTCATACTGATAAGGAATGCACTCTGCCCTTCTGGCCACTGCATTTCAAACACTTCTTGGGTAACCACTTGGAGCTTATCCATAATCCTTCTTTGCTTGAACTTTTTTTAAAAATGCAAAGCACTCAATTGTATGAACCTGAATTCTCCAAATATGCAATTATAAGAAACCATTTAACTTCACTTATTTTAATTAATGGAAAATTTTTACCCTACAAAGAAAATTGTAAAAAGAGGGTAGTAAAAATCAGCATATATGGACTGGGAAACTTTCACATCTGAATTCTGCAAAGTTTTAACATAAGAACTTTCTATAGCTGAAGGTGCTGTAATTCAGACCTATTTCTGCTTCTCTACAACATTGGAAATATTTGGCCCAAACCTTTCAAATTACATTTACAGCTAGAATCTGATAAAACAATTTAGGCAATCCCCCTTACACTGCCTATAAGATACTTTTTCCTTCAAACTACAGCAAACCTACCACGTCTTTTATCAATATACTTTCAATATACAGTTTAGTTACCACTGGGATATTATTACATTAGAAAAATGTAACCAGTGTGACTCTTTCAGTTTGCCTAGTCAGCTGCAAGGATCCTAATAGTTTCTAAGGGTCAGATCATTTGCTACTGGAATACCTTTACTGTGCCAGTCAAAGGAAAACTGCACTTTGTAATTTAAAATTATGGAAGCATTTCAATATATTTAAACTGCAATGTGGGAAAAAAGCCTTTATTGGCCCAGTTATCTTTGAGAGAATTAAGATGCAAGTCAGCTGCTTTTTTCATTAGCAGAATGAAAAATAAGTAGGCCCCAGCAACAGAAGACATCAAAGTGGCATAAGTTCCAGAAGATCATGGGCCTTGTTAATATACTTTCTTAAAGAAACAGCAGTCAAAAGTATTTTGAGAGTAGTGTCCATTTTTCAGTTGGCAAGTAAAAACTCAGTCATCCAGCACTATCTGCTTATGTGAAAAAGCACACGTTACACAATTCTATAGAACAGATGAAATACACGAAATACACACCCACATGTAGACTGTTGGAAAATGAGTATCTTAGGTCTCTTTCAGCAGTATTATATACTTTTTGTCTTCCTGGGATAACAAATAATGCCATTCTATTTATATATGGGGAACTAAGATAACTAGAGGTAAAATACCTATGGCTCCAGCAGTAAGCCTCTGCAATTCTGTTCTGCAGGACCAGCTTCTGATTGGTTTGTAAGAATATGTCAAATAGCTTAACCTATCCTGTGTGTGTGAGCTGTAAAGGAAGTTACTGCTAGAAACCACAGTTGAGAAAGATTAGGTGCAAGGGTTTAAGCTTGCAACTATAGCCTATACCCAACTCAGTACACCTCAGCTTTTAATTTGAAGGCCTGGGCCTTCAGAATCCAGGTGAATAAATCAGTCAGCTCTGATGCTTCGGCCAACTTTTCTGTACTACAGAATGATAGCAATCCTCTTTTCCCACCAGGAATTGTTAAAGCATCACATATGCAATCTATGAACAAACGCACACATAGTATCATTGTTAGAATCACCAGGTACACAATATGGCCTAAAAGTTTTCTTCAGTATTAAAGTTTCTCATTCTCAAAAAGTTCTCAACTTAGGAGCCAATCACCTACGAGGACCTTCTCGCATCATTTTTGTACACCAAATGTAATGCGGTTATCTGCCTAGTAGTCACAATATTAGAAAAAGCAATACTGACCACAATCTTCCATACTCTACCCACCACTTTAAAGTTTTAAATAGCCATGAAGAAAGCAATGAGGGAATAAAATCAATTCTCACTTTTAAAAGACTTCGTTTCTGTAAAAGTCAGCTGACCTACCTTTTGATACATTTTTGCATTAGAAAGGTGCTTTCAAAATCTAGAATCCTCAGGTTGTAAGAAATAAGAAAATATCAGAAACAACTAAAGCTCTTGTTTTATGGGGTCAGGAAAAACAGGAAAAATCACAACATATGTTATAGAGCCTGGGAAAATGGTTTATTTGAACTAGAATTGGCCAGGTTGATTGAGGGTTCCTAGATATGCAGTCCCAAAAAGTAAAATTTGAAGTTCCAAGTTTAAAATTTAAGCCTCTATAGGTGAAAAAAAGAAAAAAGGAAGTATCATTTTCTGGTATGTCCAATGCCCTACTATAATATTATTTCATCAATCTGGTTGTTACTGAAGATCATTTTGCCCTAGTTGTTCCTTCATTGATTTGTATCTTCCTTTATGGTAAGAACTTACAGCAGTACTGATACAGGTGTTTACTAAGTGGAAATCCATTCCAGAAGATACTTGGCTGCAAACACGCTGGCTTGAGGTAGTGTTTGAAACGGAACTCAGAGTGGCATTAAAACATTTCAGACAGGATGCTTGGTTCTTTAGTTTAAAAGGATTAAAGGTCAGCTAGTGTAATTTCTATAAATGTGAGAGGGTTGACACAGAAAAGATTTAAATTTGACAACACAAGATTAAATAGAACTAAATAAACATGAGTCAGTGTGGTGTTGTGGTTTGAATGCTGGACTGGGACACAAGGAGTCCAGGGTTCAAATCCCTACTTGGTCATGGAAACCTACTGGCTGATCTTGGGCAAGTCACACTTTCTCAGCCTCAGAGGACAGCAATGGCAAAACCCCTTCTGAACAAATTCTGCTAAGAAAGCCCCAAGATAAGGTCTCCTTAAGTCAGACATGACTTGAAGGCACAAAACAACACAAGGTTACCAGCCATATATTCTTTGTACTTTAATTTCTTGGCTCCATGTTCTGTTAAGTATTACAGATTATTTTAGTTTGCAAATAATTAAAATAGCATTGTAAGAAAATGTTGAAAGCAGCAAACATTCATCTATAACAGGTTACTCAACCAGGGTTCCCTGGGATCCTGGGGCTCCAAAACAGGTCATGAGGGGTTATGCAAGAGATTGTGATTAGAAAAGAATAGCTTTTTCTTTTGAGTTGTCGATAAAATCATTTTTATGCAGGGGTTCCCTGAAATCTGAAAATTATTTAAAGGGAGCCTAATTGCTCCTCATTCCAGGGTGGAGAACTCACTGGAAAGGCTTTTCAGGGGGAACAAGAGGCTGCAACTAGGGTGTAAAAACAGTAAATCCTCTCCTCCATGTGTGTGTGAAAGTACCTTCTGCACACGTACAACAGCATTCCAATCTAAGCCTTTTTTCCCCTCTGCTTATTTTAGTCCTGCAGAATTAAAATATATATGAGTTCATTGAGAAGATTTCAGTTTTGTCATCAGAACCTAGAAAGAGCTTTCAGTAACAGAAGCCTGGTATGTTAATTTGCTGGCTGAGCAAATGACACTAGCAATGTAAGACACATCATGATGGCACAGTGCTTTCTGAACACTAGGACCAAACCAGTTTACATGTCTGTCCTTTACACTGTAAAATAACACAAAACACAGATTTTCTTAATAGTAGCAACTGTAAGTGGTGGCCATATAAAATGTGAGGGGATCCTGATTTTGTAATGTCAAGTTAAAAATTACAGTTTTAGTTATTATACGACAGGTACATTTTTGTAGCAAACCAAATTCTTTATTTTTTATTTTAGAACAAAAATAGAAACTATACAATCTCTTTTAAAAGTATTGTGATTACACCACTGTTAAATCATGAGCATGCAGATAAAATATAAGAACAGATTATATAAATTATTGGTAAATTATTGGCAAAAGTAAAATAACTGAACAGTTGAATAAAAATGAAGCAGACAGTCAATTCATTACTAAATGCATTTTGAATAGTTCACACTTATATATTAAGAGAAAGTAGAATTACAGCTTTGGTAAAAACATGCAGTTTATACATTCCAGCCCAGAAAAAAAAGGTCACAAGCTTAATCCCATCCCTTCACAAAAGTTATAAACATATAACAGCAACAAATGCAAAATGGCAAAAACATTTTAACAACACTAATAAAGTATGTTTTTAAAAGCTCTGAATATAGTATTTTTATTTAAAATTGTCACTTAGTAAGAAGAAGTCTCCATATGTACTCCTCATTTACACAATGGCTTCAAAACATCAACATCTGGGCTACTGAGTGGCTCATTTGTTAGGAAGCGCTGAACTGTAGTGTTCTCTTAATGCTGTAATAAAAACACTGGATCTAACTACTTCTAGTCTCATGGGTGGAGGTCATTATTTATTTACATATAAAGCCTACCCAATCCTAAAATGCTGGAGCAGATCAACTCAAAAAACACTTCCTGACCTTGACAATCATGTACCTTGAATTAATCTGCTGTAAGACATTACTCCAAATAAAACTGAAAATTCAGTTTTTAAGTTGTCTATAAAAGAAAGGAGTATCATTAAAAACTAACTCCTAAGATAACTTCTTATCTTTTAAGGAAGAAATTAAAATTCTGAGTTTGCAATGGGGAAAGAGTAAAATAAAACACTTAGGGAACATGACTTTAAACTGTTTATGCTAAAATGATCTTATAGCCAGCATAGCATATGATGATGGATGATGAAAACTTCAATCTACTGATACTTGGGGGAGGAGAGACCACAAATTGGCTCTCCTACCCCCACTGCAGATGATCCAGTATCTGCTTACCAACCAGAGCTCTTGTACAGATAGGTCCTCCAGTTACCAGACATATCCTTTTGGTGCTTTGCCTCAGTGTGTACAGAGCTGTATGGAAACCCTGTGTACGAAGTAAATGCCCACAGAGCTTTACACAAAGCTGGTTATGGAGCAAAACTGTAATTCATGTCTGTTTTTAAGATGAACTTCTGCCTGATGCAGAAGTTCCTCCAACTTCTTCCAAATGGTAAGGGGGAAGAGAAGGAAAAGTATGCTTAAATGGGGAAATACAGAAAGAAACCAGAGGATTTGTTTACATTGGACATCCTCTAGTAATTCCAATTCTTCAAAAGCTTTCAGGCCAAACCACTAAAATGCTTTTTAAATATGAAAGAGGCTTTAAAAAGTAATTTGAGTGGAAGGAGCTATAAGGAAACTCTGCTGCACACATATTCTAGCTCAAAACCATATTATTTAAGATTGTTTACTTTAAAAAAGGGGCCAATCTTGTAAAAACCAACTGTGTACAAACCAAAACATGTTAACATGGCCTCCAAAAACTGTTTGAAGGATACAGGTTGCTTTCCACATGCTAGGATCTAGCCAACCACAGGGCACGAGATTTGGGCATTTAGCTGGTTATAGTTATAGTTTCCTAGCTCAGCACATCTCACTGGAAATGTTCCCTACTTAATGCACTGTACTGGGCAGTATATAACTCCAGCTCATTTGAAAAAAGGCTGTTAGATAATTGCACTCAATTATTCAATACTAATTTGTTGATGGTGTTCTTATTTACTTGAAAAAAGAAAATATAACTAGTATTTAAGAAAGCTGAAATTCATTCAATTAAAAATCTGCTCTAATCAGAATGACACAGAACAGCCTGTAATTTTCTTTCTGCTTTTTGAGAGCTAAGCCCTATGATAAAAGTTTCCATGACAGTCCATATCATGCAAATCATGGAAACTTAACTCTTATTAATTTGAATGGATGTGGCAAAACAGTATAAATGTTATCTAACGGAGGAATTAAACTTTTTTAAAAAACCCAGCAACCTAAGTCATACCAGCAAAAAATTAAAGTGTCTGAATTCCACCATTCAACAGCTCTGCTTTGGTATTATCTCTCCTTGGCAGAATAATTTGCTTTGTAGAAGCAAACTGATGAATCAACAAACAATAAAACTGATTTACATTTTTAATGTATGTGTCTAAGTTATTTACAATTGCCATTCTGATGTAATATTGACACACCCCACTGTACCTATTTCACATTGCACGAACTATTTATTACACAAACATAATTAAATTCCCTAAAAGTTTAAATGGTAGTTAACTAGCATAACGTTATTATAAAATGAAAAGAACTGATGCCAAATCTTAGAAAACAGTAAGATTTCAATTACAAACCTTCTTTTAGTCAGTGCAAATCTGCTTCAGCAGCATAATAAATACTTGGCTAGCATACTGTTCAATGGTTACGTGATTACAAGGTTGGCTTATGATCTCCTAACTGCTGGAGTTGCAGTTGTTTGCAGTTGTTAACAACCAAACATGACCCACAAATCCTACCTTTTCATCTTGGTAGTGCTTCAACCAAAGGGTTTTCAAGGTACTGTAGATTAGGGTCCTGTGAAATGACAGGTGCAGTGCTTTCCTGGTTGTAGAGTGCATGGAGAATAGCAGCTGTGAGGGGGCCTGAGGGGGTCTCCCCAGATGCCTGTTCTTGATGCTCCCCACAACTGGGAGAGCACTGCCGACTTTACTTTTTTGCACCCCAACTTTGTAGTGCCTCAGAAATCCTCCTGCTGGAGCACTGCTATGCTGTTTTGTTTTGAGGGGGGTTAGCACTTGCAGAAATAACTACGACAACAAAGGTCTGTCACTGTAGGGACATCTGATAATACAGGATCTCAGCTATTTATGTATTACATTCTACTGCAGGCTGGATATACAATTATGTTCAGTGGAACTCCACTGGCATTGGAAGAGGATCTGATGGCAAATTCCTCTGATTGTGCAGTCTGCCTCCAGTACTACCTCAGAGGCCTCAGTGAGCCTCAGTAACAAAATGAGAGGTACCTCAGAGAACTGTAGGGGGAAGTGAAAATAATCACTGCTCTATCTTTTTCTTTTAGCAGGAAACCTCTGCCTGATCCTGACTCTGACTCTGTCCCCAAACAGAAGGAAGCCTTCTATTTTGGAGGGATAAAAACAGGTTGCCTACCTATAACTGTGGTTCTTCGAGCGGTCATCTGTGTCCTCATACATTAGGAGCTTTCGCACCTGCGCAGTAGCGTTCGGAAGATTCTAGAGCTCGATAGTTTGGCGGGAACCCCTCCCTCATGCCGGTACTGCGCATACTCAGCCTGCCAAGCAACGGTCACTCCACAGTTCTTGGTCCGCCAAGTAAAGTGGGACCTGAAAAAGAGGGGAAGGTTGGGCGGGCATGTATGAGGGCATAGATGACCATTCAAAGAACCACAGTTACAGGTAAGCAACCTGTTCTTCTTCTTCGTGGTCTCTGTGCCTCATACATTAGGAGACTGTGTAGCTTACCAGTAGGATGGTGGGTCAGGTCCTACAGAACAGAAGCCAGCACAGCACGTCCGAAACGAGCATCCTTCCGGGACCGGCAGTCCAGCCTGTAGTGGCACACGAAGGTCGATGGTTGGGACCAGGTCGCCACACAGCAGAGTTTCTGCAAATCGACTCCTCGCAGGAGGGCTGCAGATGTCGCCACTGCTCTGGTGGAATGAGCCCGAAGGAAGTCTGGCGGAGGCTTCTTAGCAAGCTCGTACGCCAGGTGGATAGTCTGAGCCACCCACTTGGAGAAGTGCTGGATGGACACCTTGTGGCCTCTTCAACGCCTGCCATAGCACACAAAAAGGTGCAGGGTCTGTCTATAAGAGGCAGTCCTGTCCATATAGAATGTCAAGGCCTGACGAACATCCAGGGAGTGAAGGGACCGCTCCAGAGGTGTAGTCCGGTCCGGGTAGAAAGTGGGCAGCATGATGTCCTGGCTGAGATGGAAATTGGACACCACCTTCGGCAAGAAAGAGGCCGAAGGACCACCCTGTCCCTGTGAAAGATCAGGTACGGTTCGTCACATCGTAGGGCTGTCAGCTCTCCCGCCCGCCTGGCAGAGGTGACAGCCACCAAGAAGGCAGTTTTCATGGCGAGCAGCCTGTCATCTGCAGTCGCCATTGGTTCAAAAGGAGGTCTTGTTAGCTGCGACAGCACCAACGATAATGACCACGGCGGTAGCAGCGGCGAGGAGGACCTTTGCCACGATGGCTGAGAGCCAAAGCTGTGGCGAGACTGGGCCGGCTGGTTGATGCCCATCTTCTTTGCCGTTAGATGGGCTTTGACAAGATGGTCCATGGCCTCGTCTGTCAACGTGTGGAAGAGTCCCTGGCCGTCGAATGGGAGGTCCTCAATTCTTCAGCAGCTGTCTTCCTGGAGCCCCAATGACCGCAACCAGGCATGCCGACGAATGGCCACCGCACCCATCATCACCCTCGAGGTAGCCTCCATGGCATGCCTCGAGGAAGTGATCTGTTGGTCGGCGACCGCAACAGCCTCACCAAAGAGGTGCATGGTGGTGCACGGGACTCCTCTGGCAGGTCAGCGAGGAGCGGGGCAAGCTGGTCCAGGATGTTACGATGGTAGGCAGCGAGGCACGCCATCGTGTTCAGGGTCCTGGCCACCAAGGAGGACGCTGAGTAGAAGCGTCTCCTGAAGGTGTCGAGCTTCCGGCCTTCACGATCCAGTGGGGTCGTATGAGCTTGATTTCCACCCTTCGTCTGGGCCGACTCGACCACAACTGAGTTCGGCACAGGATGGCTAAACAGGAACTCCACTTCCTCTCTCTGCGTCTTATAGAGGTGTTCAAGCCTGTGTGGTATAGGCTGCGCTGAAGCCGGCTTCGCCCACAGTTGCTTCATGGTGTTGAGCAACGTTGGTAGAAAGGGCAGTGGCGCAGTAGAGGTGGGCATGTCTCCAGATACTGAAAGACTGGATCCTGCGCCGCTGGAGCAAGTTCTGCAACCTTCAGGCCGAGGGCCATGGCCATGCGCAGGAGGATTGCCGAGAACTGCCGCACGTCCTCCGGTGCCGACTCTGGACCCAGTTCTCCAAATACTAGCGGAGGCGACTCGTGAGATGACAGAGTCGACTCCACGGAGTCCAAGTCCGACTCATATGACTCCGAGGATGAAGTCAGAGATCTCTCTGCTGCTCTCTCCTGGGATGGCTTGTGGGCAGGGAGAGCCAAGGTCACCATCAGAGCAGCGGGCTGCGCCAGTACTGAGGTCGACGCCATGGTCGGAATCGGTGTGACCTGGAGGGGCACCACTGAGGGCCAGGGATGGTGGGTGGCCTGTGTCATCGACGTCACCGGTCGTGTTGCTTGCACCACGGTGGGTTGTGGCATGGGCGCGTCGCAGTCACTGTTGTCCTTGGAGGAGGCGACACTGCCCTATAGTGGAGTGAAGGCTCCCGGGACCTCTGATGACATGGCGAAGCGGACCGACAAGGCGATCTGATGGGCAACCTCTCATAGCGGGAGCGATGGACTTCCCTGGAGGGTGAACGAGACCGGTGTCGCGGTGACCAGTACCGTACGTCGGGGTGGTACCGGTCACTATATGACAGGGAGTACAAATAGTACGACCCAAGGGCGCTCGTGCCAGAGGTGCTCCTGGCCGTACCTACCAAGGTAGGAGGCAGAGGTATAAACAGTGTCCCCAGAGTAGGGCCTCTCCAGGTGCATCTCCCGATGTCGCGGGGATGGAGGCCTGGCTCTCTGGTCAGGAGAGCGGGAGTCACCGTGTCTAGAGGCTGGCCTGTGGGTAAGCAAAGGCCGATGTCGGACCACAGCCTCCTCCCGGTGGTCGACCAACTGACGGTGATCCGGCGGGGTAATCGCAGCAGTTAGCTTGGGCGGTTCCAAGGGCGAGACCTCCATGGTCTGCTCCTTATCAGACACCTCAAGGACCTCTTGCTCCTCTGGGAACTCTTCCGGTTCCCCAGTGGGTGGAGGTGTTGGGAGACGAGTCTCCTTTTGAGGGGAGCGTCTCTTTTCCTTCCTCCTTCTCCTTCTCCTTCCTGGCGTCCTGGGTTGGAGGACGCTTCTTTTGAGTTGGGTGTAAGTGGCTTGGAGAAGGTGGAGGCCTGCAAGCCTGTAGGATCCTCCCCACCGTAGGAGCCGAGACCTTCGGAATCCTTGGGAGCTTCATGATCGGTACTGAGCCCGGTACCAACGAGGTGGAAGGTGCGGCAGCCGCCGCCGCTGCCAATGGAGAGGTCGTCAGACGAGAGGATTTCTCGGCAAATGACACCATGGGCCTCGGACTGTTGAACACGCAGGGACTCCTCCCAACAATGAGACTTCTGTCTTGCTGAGCGGTTGCGGAAGGTCTGGTGGGTAAACTGCTTGCAGACAGGGCAGGCCTGGATGTTATGACCCTCGCCCAAACAGAAGAGGCACTCACGATGCTTGTCCAAGAGAGCGACCTTCCTTCCACAGGAGACGCAACTCTTAAAGAGAGTCAACATAGAATATGTCCAGCAAATAGAAAAGAGAAGGGGGGAAGTTGACAGAAGCAGTCCAAGATCCAAAAAGCCAAGCCAAAACCGGGTCGGAACCAGAAGCCAGAACACCAAAGCCAAATCGTAATCCGAAATCCAAAAACCGAAAACCAAGCCAAAAAGCCAAGAATAAAGCCAAAAGAAGCGCAAGCTACCGAAGAACCTTCTGTTCGCAACAGCGAACAAGAAAGAACTGAGGAGTGACCGTTGCTTGGTGGGCTGAGCATGCGCAGTACCAGCATGGGGGAGGGATTCCCACCAAGTTATCGAGCTCTAGAATCTTCCGAACACTCCTAATGTATGAGGCACAGAGATCATGAAGAAGAAGTCTTGCTCCAACCCATAAGCTTCTGCAACAGAGGGTTCACTGAAATGCTGCTTAAAAGTTTTGAAAGGCTAGTAAAATTAATTTTAAAAAAACCCTCAAAATGATCTAGAGTTACCACTGATAAATTTGTTGTTCTGGCTAAATCTCTGAAATCTTTTTACTCATTTTATCAGAGCTTCAATGAGAAAATTCCAAATGAATTCAGCTGTATATTGCTTATTGCTAAACCATTAAAACCCTTATTTTATCTCTATAAAAGATGGCGGGTTGACTCTTCTAAATGAAAATTTTATTCATTTAAGCAAATAACCGTTCTAAATACCGTAAGCTTTCTGTACCTACGCTACCTTGGAAACACTGGGAAATAGCTAGATTCCAGAGACAAATATTCCCAAAAGGAAATAAAGTAACTGTAGACATAATTTAGACTTTGGTTCTTTGGTTCTGCTTGCACTACTACCCTGGCCAAGGAGGTGGACATATTTAAACAGCACAGCTATGGCAAACACAGCAAAGGAAAACTCCCATCGCATTCCGGTCTTTATCTCCACATGTCCAGACTTTATCAGTTAAGCTTCATGCTGAAGGAAGTACAGTGTGCCCTCTTCTGGTGCAACTTCTGCATATATGAATGTGAGATCATGCAAAGCATCGCTCCCTTTATAGTCAACTAGCATATATACTCGGCGCTGCCCAGGATTTTATTTTCTCACAGGTAATACTTGTTAGAAATACCTTAGGATTACCTTACTTTACCTTAGGAATTAGATGCAGTTGAAATACACGGATTTGAGCTCCTGTGTCTCTAATTCCGCAAACTGTCTTGTCCAGTACTATAGCTTTTCCCCATATTCCCCAATCCAATCTGTATTCTGAGTTATTAACATACAGAGGTTGGTTTCCTGAGGGAATACACTGGCCTACTCCTCACTACTAGGCATTGTATCCATAGCAACCAGCCAGGTCCAAGAGCTCTCTGGCTGAGAATTCTAAAGGCCCCTCCCTAACCTGCAAACCTCAGGATTCCATAGAATCTTCTCAGGCAGCCAATCATATGAGGTCTTCCCTGCCTGACACCGACAAACAGACAAACTTTTACTTTTCTATATTAGATGAATGGGGCAGAGGCACAGCCATACAGGTGCAGGCATGTGCATGTTGCATCCACTGACTACAATAGGCCATGACACTACACTCATGCTTTTTGCTTTACACAGGGGTCCCTGGAATGGAACTCCTACAGAGAGTGTACTGTAATCCAAACTCAAAAGCCAAGCTGTTTAAGAATATATATACAGGATATGCATCTAAATACTCTAAAGGCAATGTCTGATCTTGGAAGCTAACCAGGGTCAGCCATGGTTAGTACTTGAATGCGAGACTGCCAATGAATACCAAGGTGCTGTGGACTATATTTCAGAGGAAGGAACTGGCAAAACCACCTCTGAGTATTCCTTGCCTAAAACAATCCTATGAAATTCATGGGGTCACCATAAGTCAACAGACAACTTTAAGATACATACACACATAAATATGCAAGATATACTTTCAGCTTTATGAGGACAACATTTATAAACACTATATCCTCCCTGTTCCTAGTGCTCTGTTGGCTTGGGTTTCAAGGGAATCAGTATTTTCAGTGGCATAATTTTTATATTCAGTTTATGAGGTTTCAAGTATATCCAGACATGAACAGATAACATCTGCAAGTAAGTAACATATCTGAAAATTAAACTTACACCACTGAAGTAGGATTTTCTCACAAATAATATGCCACTCCTGAAATGCTTGGTCTTCCACCACAATATTTTCATGTGAAATTAATGCTAACTTGTTACAGTTATAGACTACTCTGAAAGGAATATAAGAGCATTTGGCCATATTTAGAACCACCACGAAAACAGTTACAGTTAAAAATGTGGGTGCAGCAAAACACACTAGAGACAGCTTATCATTGTTTATCACACACTACTCTTATTTCAAACCACAGCTCTGTTCTGTTACACACATCTCTTTATCTGGTAAGTACTAACTTTCTATTTAGCATCTTTGCACCCCCTTCTTCCACCAAGTCTTACTTGGTCACCTCATCAGGGCACTGGGGGGCGGGCAGGGGCCCCTGGGTTCTTGAAGGCTATGTTTGTAGAGTATAAACTCTTGGTGATCCTACCAGGCTGCCAAAGGTTTTCTGTATGGCCTCCAGGGATGAGCTGGCCACAGCAACTATGTATAGTCAGAACAACTAGGCATGGAGTAGCTGTGCTCAGCAATGGGAGAGACTAGTTTCCTCGATAAAATTACATATCTTCCAGCCATTTGTACCACACTTTTCACAACAGTCTTTTTACAAGTTACTTTGAAGCTGTTAGAGAAAATGATAAAAACAGTTTTTAAAAACAAATTATACAGACAAACCCACAAAAGCTTAAAATGAGCACTGTCTCTTTTACCAGTCAGGAACTTTTGTCACAGGACTGCTCAAGAACTAGGTATCATTTTCTAATATCAGCGTCCTCTTAATATCATTAATGGAATTTAAAACTACTGGCATACATTACAAAAGCAACAGAAATGTCTTTACCAAAGCCATGTTAATTAAACTACACATATATATGGGACACACATATATATATATATAGGCAGTACATATTTTTTTATACTGGTATTGTAGAAAACCTAAACTTACAGTGGCAATTTTAAAAGAAAGTGCTACTGAAATTCATGGTAGTCTGAGAAATGGAAGAAGGAGGAAAGAAGTAAGGGAACAAACACAGACGACCACATATATCAGAAATTAATTTGAAATCTGAAGGAAATTTTGAGGACTATCTGTACTGCCAGGTATCTATTACCCCAGCTCATTCCAGGATTTAAACATTCCAGGAAAAAAGACCAAGATTGTTGTGTTTTTTTTAAGTCCACCTTTCTTAATTTCTCTCTTACACAAGGAAAACTGTTTCCCCTCCAAAAACCCAGGGGCTTTTTCAAACAGCTATGAGCATATCAAGAACAGGATCCTTTCACTGTGGATCCTGTTTCTGTCATGCCGGAAAGTATCTGCCACAGTATGAGTGGGGAAAGTGAAAGCTCCACTAGTATAAGATCCTCTCACCCAATCTCGGGTGATTTCCCTCTTCCAATACATACAGATATAACATAGCCCACATATGCAATCCCAAATGAGGAGTCCCCAACTTTCAAGGGCTGCCTAAGACTCTAGAACTGAGGGAAGAAGAGGAGAGAAAAGGGAAAAAGCAGTCTTCATGCACCCAGTGGCTACAACACAACTGTTGTTGTTGTTGTTGTTGTTTAAATCAGTTCCCAATATACTAAATTACAAATCTATTTCGAAGTACTGTTTGAATGAATGAAATTAAAACTCATCTAGTTTCTAAATGTTACATAGTTCACAACCTACGCTAGACTACCTAGACTGCAACGGCAATAGAACTGCCTACAGAATATTTTTGACTTGGACTTGAAAAACATCACATATACAAATGTAAGCTGCAGTGATATTTTACCAAAGTATACTGTACAAACCTTTTGAATTATCTGAAACCTGTAAAAGCTCTCAAAATTGATAGAAAAGATGTTTTGAGAACATTTCTGTTTTAAGCACAGCCTATTTTTTTCACAAATGACATTCTCTCAATGCCTTTTTTCTAATACACACTATTTCTACCTACTGCCAAACCAGCTATGTGTTTCTGGATGAAGGAGTACTTTTTTGTATCAGTGAAATAAGAGGTTACTTTAGAAAACATCCTCTTTCTTACATGGATCTAAATCATCAGACTGATTAAATATTTTACCACAAATTAAAGGGAGGCGCCACCATCAGATGCAAAACTGCCATTATACTGTTGGCTCCCAAATGGGCAAGCTCCACATACAGAAACCATACATACTACTTTAATATTAATACAAAACAAATAAAAAGGAAAAAATAAAAAAAATAAGAAGACGAAGCCAGTACTAAAAACATATTTATTTATACAGGAAACAGGTATAGGACTGAGTCTTTAAATAATCTGCATCTAACCTGTTTCTGAATCTTCACTGTCGGAGGAGCTGGACTCACTGGTGCTCTCAGACTCTGAGGAGGAGAACCCCTTCATTTTAGAGGAACCAGCAATTACATCCACTTTCTCTGCTGCAACAAGATAATAGCACAATATTGTCATTGGATGAGAATATACTCCAGAACCCATTCTTGTGCTATACACTACTATTAAACACTATGGTCAGCTTTTTTTCCCCCACATGGTTCTGCATACTGATGCACTTGAACTTTCAGAAGGCAGAGAAAATGTGCTGCCCTGCTCTTATTATTTTCCCCCTTGGCTTCAAAAAGCCACACAGGAAAGAGCCGGTCTTATTATATAAACCTTCAGGAAATAATGCAAGATGAAAGGGAATTTATCACTACCAAACATCCAAACTTATAGTTTTCAAAACAGTTTAGGAATTATGTGCCCTGTCCTTCTGGAGGCAATGACCATGAAATCTTTGTTTCTGTGCCTCTCTTTCGGAAAGTTGTTGCATCTTCTGACTAATGTATATAAGGAAGGACTAAATTATTACTGTATAAATCTTTAATATTTCAACTATTCTAAAATATAAAGCAATAATATTAATTGTTTTACAAGGTACCATCATAGACTGGTTTGGAACTCTTCTTGCACCTCAAGAAGTCTGTGTGTCTACTTAAGATGAAGTTTCACAGTAAACAGAAAATATATCAATTTTGCAAAGCAGACTACAACAGGATGTAAGACTCAAAACAGAAATGTGGCATGCTTTCACAGCTGTTTGAAGAAAATACTTGTAGTGGAACATTATGATCCAATGGCCAGTACCAGAGACCATCAAGATGAAGTCCAGTGAGACCATCTAACACATCTGCTCCTTTGTTATTATGCTGGAAGTCCAGATAAGAGACTCTTTTTCCTTGCATGAGTTTATAGTGCCTGCATACTAACACATTTCCCCATCTCTACACAGAGGTAAGTAACTTAGTAAACATCGCTGGAATGTGAAGCAACTGCCCTGAGCTTGAAAGGTACCTTGGGGTTTCCTCTTTTTCCGTAAACAAGACGTTACATATCTCTCCAGCTCTCGCAACGTGGATGCCTTTAATGTCTCAAAGTCAATTTCAATCTCATCAGGATTGGAGTTTTTGAGTGAAGGTTCTCTTGACTGGATAATATGGACAACCCGGCCTAGCTTTTCACCAGGGAGTTTGTTAATGTCCAGGCTCAACTGTCTTTTTTCCTCGTAAGACATTGGCTTACATTTCTCCTCCTCCTCAGACTCATAAACAGGAGGTGGCTTGGTGTTCTTCACAGTCACAGGCTCCTTCTTACTACTTTAAAGAACAATTACAATACATTACTGTTAAGAAACATAATAATTCCAGATTTTAAACAGGCAACATCATGTTTCATGAATTACATTTTAAAGTTTGTTAGCACTGTTCTACTGCATTCTGTGATTTGACACAAACAATAATCTGAGCACTTGAGAATTCTAGAATTAAAAAACTTATCTCAGTCATAAACTTACTAAATGACCTTAGACAAACTTAAACTATGACTTGAGAATAACAGCACAGGCATATTTTACAAAGCTGTGGTAAGACTTACCAAGATAATGTGCGCGAAATGCACTGAATATTCAAAGATATATTACTCAGCAAGTTAAAAGCATAGCCAAACTGACAAAAGAAAAGAGCTGTCTGCTATCACTGAGAAAGAGAACTGCTAAATGAATATAATATATTGAATGGCTTGCAACAAATTGTTTCTAGGCTTAAGGTTCTCCCAAGGAAACTCTACTGATTTAAATAGATTATTTTAAATAGAATTAATTTTATGATTGCATTTACCTTACGTTACTGCAAAGAATAAAACAAAGCATAACTGAGTAAAATCAGTATGCAAAAACAAAGAGACAGTGACACAACGAAGCATAATGCCCCATGATACTTGTACAACTAAGTGTATCTATCTTAATCATTTGTTTTATGAGGCTGTTTCCAATCACAACACTCATTTTTAATTTCTCTCTTCAAGAACTTAAATACCATTTCACAGCTATGGAGTACAGGCACCCTGTAGGGAGTATAACTGAAAAACAATCTGCCACCATGGTAATTCTTGTTTAAAGACAGCTTCTAAGATTTATTAACAACAAGTGGATTTTTACTTATTAGGACTTGTCTTAGATAAAACAAGGCCAATAAATTTATAATTGGAGTGTATGCATTCCTCTGGCTGTAACCTGTTTAACAGCAACGATCTTCCCTAAGCTTATTATACCATAATTGTTTAGCAAACTGAGATTCTGACATCTTGCATTTTTTGCATATTTCATGACCTCTCTCTGTGAGGTTAAGATTCAAGTTCAGCTTAAGCAGTTAAATAAAAACATGGTCCTTTTCTTTATCGTGTACATCTGGGCTGTATTCTATTTTAGGATAGACAGCAAACCCTTGGCTTCAGTATTTATTTTGAAACTTTGTAAGATAAATTCCATTAAGTCAGCATCTAGTTCAGGGAGGCTGAGTTGTTCGCAGCTGATACCAAGCTAAATCAGACAAACTAACGTTTCACTTCAGACAATGGAAATTAGGCCTCCACTGATTTTAAGAGAGCAAATACAGGCCTACGAGTGCTGTATTTGCTGGCGAATAAGATGCACCTGTGTATAAGACGCACTTCGTTTAAACACTGGCAAATACTATTTGCCAGCATATAAGACACACCCAATTTTCAAAGAGTATTTTTCTGGAAAAAAAGTGAGTCAGCAAATACAGTAATACACAAGGCAGAGAATATGCATGAGTAGCAGTATTCTTGAAGTTTTTAAACAGTATTCTTTCTGTACTATATCATATTCACAAAACACACAAATTTGGGGAAGTTTAAGAAAGCAGCTTGTGAGAGTGATTCCGGAGTACACAAGTAAAGCAACAATTTACCTTTGGGACTCTGCATTACCCCCACCACAACTATACTGTTAAAAAAGCCACATGAACAAGTATGACCAATGAAAGAGTTACTTGAGTCAGATTTTAAATCATCAGTGCTATCTTCTATAATAACTAGTAAGTAAACATTATTGGGGAAGCAGCTTGTACAGTGCCAATTTAATATTGTCAGCTGATGTCAGCAGTTGTTCCTCCGACAGCTGGCAAAATCCACGTAACACATGAGGCCCCTTCAGTTTCCTTATCTGTAAGAAGTGAGCTTCCCCACTGAGAGCCACTCACTGTCCAACCTGAGAAGCCCTAGGCTGACTGGGAACAAGCTGTATGCTTCCCACAGAGGAAAGGAGTGACCCAACAAATGTAACAGCCCCATTCAACATGTTTCCTCAGCAGGAAGCACTTTCTTCAGTGACACTTGCTTCCTGGGAAGACTGCAATCCTGAATGAATTTCTCAGGGAGGAAGGCAACAAAGCTCAGCATATTTACTTGGAAGCAGGAACTACTGAACACTACAATGGGCACTACTTCTAAGCAAGCACACATATAACATGCCAGAAGCAGCCCATGACTACTAGGTTAAATTTACGTGAGTCTATGATCTGAAGATCTTCATCCTGTGCATCTAACAACTGCTGAACATACAAAGCTGTCTCAAGCAACTGCTTTTAGCTGTCATTTGAAGGCAGCAACCTATTACTTATTTCATTAATTTGTACTGCAATTTTGGAAAGTGGGTAGAGGCAATAAGGTACTTTCACTCAAGCTTAAATGGCTTGACTAACTTGGGTACCATACACCAAAAGGCACAAGGGGCACACTGAAAGAGGACAGTGGTGGTGGAGTGCTATTTGCTACACTGCCTTAGACAGCAAAATGTCTTAGACTTGCCCTGCCTCTTGAAAATGGCCTGGAAAGGTTGAGGACATTCACAGTAAGCATGTCTATCCAAGTTGTAGGAAAAAAATGATAGAGAGTGGAAATGAAATGGAACAGATTTTTTTCTATCTGTTTCAGTTTGTAATACAGATTTCATGATCTTCTCACTGACTGCTTCTGTATGAAGAGAATGCAAAGGGAAGAGACTCTATGGACATTGTATGTCCAATAATCAAATCCCCAACTTGCTTTTTATTTCTTGTGCTCCTAGCTCCAGAGTACAGAAGAAAAAACTGATGACGTGATACCAGCCATCATCAGTCAGACGGAGCCAGATGAAACAAAAAAGGAAGGAGCTTGTATGGCTGAGAAATAAGCAAGGTCCTCAAGCTAATCTTCTGAAAAGAACCCATTCACTTGGTTATTTGAGGGAATGGCACATCCTGAAAATGGTGTCCTGTGGGAATATGGTCTTTATTCCATCCTTTCTATAGGGCTTTCACCATAACCAGAGGAGATGGGGTTGTCAGGACTAGATAGCTTGGAGATCTCTGCTTAGACAACCTGATATATCACTATAGCAATGTCGCAGAATGTACTATTTGGAACATTTTTTTTCTTTAGCTTCTGGGAGACTATCAACATAGGCAAGTGAGCCAGAAGTGTTTCGCTGGTATCTACAGTGCTTACGAGATGGCTTCAGAGACTTCTTTGCAGCAGAGCCCTTGTAAGGAGATTGTACTAAGGATAAAGGCAGAAGTCTGAGATATCAACAGAGCAGCAGAGTATCTGTTAGAAATCACTGGGAAAATATAAGTTCTAAACTAAGAGTGTTCTCTCATGCTCCATAAGACAATCAGAGATGGTGGCCATCAGGTTTTCTCCCATGATGTTCTAACAGCAATGTCTCTGCTTTGTAAATTTCAAACTGTAAAGTACAGTAAGATTCTTCTTTGTGCTTCTCATCAACTATAAACTTGCAAAATCCCACCATTTTTTTAAAAAAGCAGGAAACACCAATTACAGTTAGAAAGCTAGGAAAACTTCTTATTTGAACACTATTTTTCACTAGAGGAAGAGAATACCGAAGAAAGTACTGCTAATATAGAGAGCACTGCTGTTTCTGATGCTGTCCCTTGAAACATAAGCAGAGTAACAAAAACACACACTCCTCTCTTGAAAAGAAAGGTACATCCCTAGAGGCAGTTAGTTCTGTATCGGTGTAGAACCCTATGTGAGGACAGAGTCTACAAAGAATTCCTCAAGGAACAAAATATCTGCCATACATACTGTATTTGCTGGCGTATTAGATGCACCCTATTTTCAGATTGCATTCTTTAGGAAAAAAATTTTTTAAGTACTCTGTCCCAACATGTTTCTGCCTCCATGGGGAGACCTCTAATTTCATTTTCAAAGCAGCAATGAGTTAGTTCAGAAATTTTTAGTACTTACTCTGTGCTAATTTCACACTCTATGGAATCTTAAAAAGCATCTTCTCCACAGAAAATGGCAACCAGGCGCAGAGGACCGGGGGTGGGTGGGGAGCAGATGTGGGGGATGGTGAGTGAGTGCAGAGAGGTCGGGGGTTGCAAGTGAGTGCGGAGAGGTGGGGAATTGTGAGTGATTGCGGAGAGGCATGCGGGGGTGGCGATTGAATGTGGAGAGGTGGGGAGGTTGCAAGTGAGTGCGGAGAAGTGCACAGAGGATCGTGAATGTGTGTGGAGAGGTGTGAGTGGAGTTGCGAGTAAGTGCGAAGAAGTGTGTGGGGGATTGCAAGAGTGTGGAGGGGTGCAGGGAGTGGCAAGTGAGTGCAGAGAAGCGCGCAGGGGGTGGCGAGTGAGTGCAAGGAGGTGTGTGTGTGGAAGTGTGTGGGGGATTGCAAGTAAGCACAGAGAGGCGCATGGGGGTGGTGAGCTCCTTCTTCCCCTGAATGGTAAGTGAACGTGCAAATCCTCTGTAGGATTAATCCCACAAAATGCCATGACACAAGGGCAGAGGCAAAAAGGAACAGGAAGTTGCCTCTTCTTTTCTTTTTGCCTCAGCAGGCAGGAGTTACTGTATGTGCCAGCATATAAGATGCATCTCATTTTCAGAAGGCATTTTTTGGGGGGGGGAAGTGCATCTTGTACGCTGGTAAATACAGTATTTATCACCTATACTTATGTTGCTCCTTGCCAAAGCTTTCTGCAACACCACAAAGAAATCATTTTGGTTAAAAAGTTATATTTTGTTTCAAATCATGCAATGTGTTATATGTTCTGTTTTGCAAATAAAAGTGAAAAAATCCACCTTCCTTGTTTCTGGTATCTTAAAATATTATTTTTGGTATTATTGACATTATTTTAACACAATTGTGTATCTATGTCACAATGAGTACACAATTTTGATAAAATTCTAGAAGTCAATTTAGATAAGTCTATGTTTTTGTATGAGCAACTCTCCTTGTGTCCTATTCTCTGTGTTCTGAGACAGTGTATTTAAAGTTGGATGAATAAAAGAATGACCACAGTTGGAACAAACAAACTAAACAAATTCCTGAAATACAACTGCCCAACATAAGCGGTCTATTCAAGGCCACAGAGATGCTGAAAAACAATCCAAGAAGAGGTTGGATGTCCATTTCTGGTTTGCAAAACAATGCAAAGAGGACTATAATCTTTCCAGGAGAGACAATATCACCCTTTTTTTGCTAAGAAAAAGAGGTCCAGAGGAGTTAGGAGAAAGAGCAACATGCTGGGCCAGGGATGCACTTTGCTGACCCATGTTTTAGACAGCTGAACTAAGGGAGGATGTGCCACCCTGCAATCCACACAAATCAAAGAAATATGAAAAATTGGCATACACACACACATATAGATACTAAAGATGGCTGACCTTGAGTTACTGTTGCTGCCATTATTCTTCTTCACCTTTTTAGGCGGTGGATCCTTGGTTTTATTTTTCTTATTCTCTTCTACGTCTTCCTTCTTTTTGTGCTTTTCTTTTTTCTTTTCCTTTTTGTCTTTCTCTTTTTTCTTTGGTTTGTTCTGCTGCGGTTGGGACAGAGCAGCCAACTGCTCATGCACTGCTTTAAGCTAAGGAGCAGACACACAGGTCAATACAAATTTGTTCTGATCTCCTTTGCTCATAGTCTTGGTTTTACTTCCATCTCTCCACAGTGTTTACATGATTGACACACTTGCTTTGATGCACATCTACTTGTTCTCACCAAAGAATTATGCTTACAAGAGGAAGTCTATCAGGATCATCAATAACTTATTAGCAAAGACGTTTATAGTCGTTCCCCCCATACTATAAAATTCATATTCACTCTCAAGAATATAGATGCTGTGGGGAACACAGACCAGCAAATCAGAAAAGGGTCCAGATTTTGTCCTGCATCTCTTCAGTCAGCAACCAACACACCTCTAACTCATGAAGAGGAGGGGAAGCCTGGGGATCCCCTTTTTGTGGGGAATACCTTTTGCATAGAGTACCTTGCCAAAATTGGGTTTGCTTGAATTCCCATTGGCTCTTCTTGTATCAGAGGAAGAAAGGCCACTGTGGGCGGTGAGGGAGGCGGATGCGGCTATCTGAAGGCCCTCCCCTGCCAGGCAAAACCTGGCTTGCAACTAGTTTTCAGCTTGGCTGTTGCACACCAGAGGATGCTGTGTAAAAGTAAACCCTATCTGACTCTCTCTAAGTAAAATGCTGACAACACAAAGAATAAGAAACTCAATGGTATACAGAATCATACAGTTGGTAGGGCCTCATGAACCACCAAATTCAGGTCCCTGCTCAAGATTACCAGTTAGGGTATAAAATATGTATGCTTTCTTTCCTTTGAGAAGCAATAAGAGAATGTTTGGCCTGTGGTGGTTTCTCCTTTTTTGTGTCCCTGCCGCCGACAGAAAGCAAAATATTTAAAAATGCAACAGTCAACTAGGAGATCTTGGCTAATATACATGGTGGGTCAAAAGATCCAGAGTTAAGCCAGAGTTAAGAAAATAACTAGACAAAAGAAGATATAATTTGAAGCCCATGCATAAGGAACCCCCCATTTCTTACCTGTTCCTGGAGCTCTGCTAGCCGCTGAGCTCGCTCTTCTTCAGAATCATCTGAAGAACTGTCACTGTCAGAGGAACTGTCACTGCTGCTATCACTGGATGAAGGTGGGGGCACTTTGGGTGGGGGCTGCACCACTACTGGAGACGAAGCGGGAATCACAGGTTCTTCAGGTTCATCTGGCATTTTAGCAAAACGCATTTCAAATACATCCTGGAGGAAAAATGCAAAATATCAGTATCTGTCATATATTCCCCCAGTACCACCTTTAGAAGCCCACACAAAAGCCCTAGAGATGCAAAATTTCCAGAAATTTTGAAGCCATAGGGTCTTCATTTTTTCCCTTAGCAAGAACTATATAATTTTGGAAAAAATTGGAAAAATTCAATATTACCATCCTCTACACTTTCAAAAGCACTGTGTTAGATAAAGAACATAAAATGTATTATACATATTTGGTTTGGCACAAAGTTACCAGTTTTGGTATATTACAATTACAGTTTATACAGGCAGTAGGTACAAGTTAAACTTTCTTTTTAAAATGTTTACTTTTTGTTACAAATGGAATTACAAGGCCCAAAATCGTAACATATCTCTTTGGCTTTGCCTGTTTATTAAGATCTAACAGAAAACAACAAAAACAGAGGAAACCATCAATTCATTAGTAAAACAAAAGAGCACTGTTTCATCTTCTTTAGTCCTTCACAGTATCAAGCAGACATAAAGTGCTCATTTGTATAAAGAGAACTACGAAAAAGAAACTGGGACTATGAACTGCAATGATTTGATCCTGTACATAGCTTTACATTAAAGCCTTCCACTTCACAGTTTTAAGCAATATTTTGGGGGATTAAATATATGCACATATTGTCTTAAACATTTTATTCTTCCAGAAGAACACTATAGAAGAAAATATTCCGTAATTCATTTTTTAATTTCAATTTCTCAATTTTTTTTGATACAAACAAAGAAATTCTTTAAAAAAAAAATAAGAAAAATCCACCCCCTCCTGAGTCATCTCTAACTTTCTCTAATCCACAACTGCTAGGAAAAAAACAAGCCCACCCATAGTTTCTCCATCTGCAAATTCAGAAAGCAGTCGAGCAAGGTACCACAGTTAATGGGTAAAGTGCTCAACACAAACAATAGTGTCATATTCCCCATCTCTCCCTCTATAGGTTGTCACTAAGCCAACTGCCTAAAATCAAGCCTGAATTTTAAAGATGAAATTCTTGTCTCTATCAATGGAACTGGGCCCCCTAATCTGCAGCCCTCTACATTTGTGGGTTTAGTTTTCATAGATTTGATTATCTGGGAATTTTTCCAACTCCTGGTCCGGCTCACCTCAAAATGCTTCTTTTCCAGGGGATCCTTTCCTCTCAGTGGCTATGATCAGGCTCTGCAGCCTTTTAAAACCTGCCTCTGGTTCTCCTTCTCCCTTTGCCAGGTGCTGCCAGGCCAGCTAAGGATCCCAATTTCTCAGCATCATAAACCCTGTCTCGATGCCCTCTGAGGGAGAAGAAGTATAGGGCCACCATGCCACCCCTTTTCCTCTCCTTCCCCTGACCTGGTGTGGACCCTAAGTTCCTGCTCTCCCCATCATGCCTCAGCCCCCTTCACCCAGTCTCAGATACACACACACACACACACACACGCTGATATCTGCAGTTTTTCACACTTTTGCGGAGGTCCTGTGCCCCTAACCCTTGCAAATGTGGAGGGCTGACTGCATAAAATGTTTTAAGTTAGGTTAATTAATTAATCAATAATTTATTTTCACAATTACCCATTTAAAAAAACCTTTTATGAAATATGAATATAAAGCAGAAAAAGACAGCTTTTATTTACCTGCAATTTTCGAGCCATAGCAACCACCTCATGATCAGGAGGATTATACTTGTAACAATTGGAAAACATCAATCGGACATCAGCTGCAAATTCCTGAGCATCTCTGTAATCCCGATTCTCTAGTTTGGACTGGAAACATTTAAAAAGAGAAGAAAGAATTCTGTCATTAACAGTGCACACACAATAAATAAGAATTAAACCTGATGTTCTACTGTATCTAACAACTGAACCTGAAGTTCTATTGCATTAGTTTGTTTCTCTTTACTTTAGAGTAAATTGAAGTAAATTGCTCTAAGGGAGTATTTCTCAATCTAGTATCTTTCAAATGTTTTGGACTTCAACATGTCCTTACCACTGGTCATTTTTAGGGGGCTAACAGACGCAAAATATCTAGAGGGTGTCAAGCTGAAAAAGGCTACTCTAGAGAGAACAGAGAATAGGGAACATGTGGCCCTTTGGCACTTGTGGAAATGCAATTCCCACAAGCTGTAACCATAAACAATGGTGAGAAAGGATGGGAGTTGCAGTCCCTCAACATGGAGGGCTATACCCCATGTCTAGAGTTTTTAATTTTATTATAGATAATTTTCCACAGCACTTTAATATGTTTGTGCAAGTAATTGATTGTAGGGTACACAGTAATCCTTCAGTAATCACTTAGCAGCTACTGGCAATTTGGTGCACGATGATATTCCTGATGTCTTGCAGATTGGAAAGAAACTCATCCTCACTTCTTTTGCTAGACAAAAGAGAGTTCTGTGCCACAATGTATAAATGCAATGGCCAGACCACTGTCTTCTTTCCTATTCTGTTGGGGAATAGGCCACATCATGCCACCACCACAGGCAAGAAGTGGAGAGAATCCTGCAATGGTGAACACAAGCAGCATAAATAATGCTGCCTAGAATTTAAACAGGCAACTATCATGCATATGTATGTCTGTACTGCCGTTAGGAAGCAGGGCAGAAACACTGCTGCTCGATGCAAGAATGAAAGGCTATCTTTTCCTAAGAGTAAGGAAGAACATCTATAACAGGAATCACATAAGGATTATAAAAAAAAATCAGGTCTTATATTTCCTCTCCTATAGCAGCCGTTCACTATAGTACTACATGTATTATACAACTGCACTGTGTACATTACCTCAGTATTAAAATATAACTATTGTACTGGAAAGTCAACATATCTACTTTGTTGTTGTTTTTTGCCCTTTTCTGACTTATGATGACCCTAAGACTTTCCTTGGCAAAATCTGTTCAGAAATTTTGGGGTTTTGCCTTCTTCTGAGTCTGAGACAGCATGACTTGCCCAAGGTCATCCAGTGCGTTTTCAAGGGCAGGGATCTGAACCCTGGTGTCTCAGTGCCCTAGTCCAATCCTCAGACTACTATGCCACAATGATTATTTATTGCTACCTTATGGAACTGAAAATATACAACTCAACCATGAAGCTCACTGGATGACCTGTGAGAGTCACTCTCTCTCAGTCTGATTTATCTTAGCCAATGCAATTCTTGGCTGCATCAATAGGAGTATGGTGTCTAGATCAAGGGAGGTACTGCTACCACTCTACTCTGCTCAGGTTAGACGTCATCTTGAATACTGTGTCCACTTCTGGGCACCCCAATTCAAGAAGGACATGGTCAAACTGGAAGAAGTCCAGAGGAGGGCGACCAAAATGGTGAGAGGCCTGGAAGCCATGCCCTATGAGGATAGATTTAGAGAGCTGGGTATGTTTAATCTGCAGAAGAGAAGAGAGGGGACATGATAGCCATGTTTAAATATTTGAAGGGATGCCATGTAGAGGAAGGAGAGGGCTTGTTTTCTGCTGCTCCAGAGACCAGGACAAGGAGCAATAGATTCAAGCTGCAGGAAAGGAGATTCCACCTGAACCTCAGGAAGAACTTTTGGACGGTCAGGGCTGTCTGGCAGTGGAATATGCTGCCTCAGAGTGTAGTGGAGTCTCCTTCCTTGGAGGTTTTTAAGCAGAGGCTGGATGGCCATCTGTCGGGAGTGCTTTGAGGGTGTTCCTGCATGGCAGGGGGTTGGACTGGATGGCCCCTGGGGTCTCTTCCAACTCTACATTTCTATGATTCTATGATTCTATAAAGGGAGAAGGAGAAGAGTTATGTATATAGCCTTAAGCACAATGAAGGAAAGATAAATATAAATGCAAGAATAAATAAATAAATATTAATAAATACACACTGTTTACAACACATGATAGAGCTTAAATGCCCTAGAGGTTCCAGATTCTAACTTATCTCAGAAGTTAAGCAGAGTCAGGCTTGGTTAGTGCTTGGATAGGGAACTGTCAACGAATATCAGAGAATATCAGGAAGGTAGTCGCAAACCACCTCTGAGCATTCCATGCCTGAGAAAATGCTATGAAATTCATGGGGTCACCATAAGTCAAAACACAAGTTAAAGGCACACAAACACACATGCACTGCACATGAATTCCTGTGGAAATTTAAGAGACCCTTCCTCCTAAATACTGGATGGCATATTAGTCAAGAGGTCTCAGCAGCAGTGCACTCTTGACCATACTGCTTCCCAACAGGCCTTTTGTATATGAACTAATTTGTTAATATTCCTACTTCCTTTCTTCCCTTGCCAGCTTCTGTAATTAAGATAGTCCTCTTTCACTCAGTCCCCCACTTTCAAACTCAAAATGATCAAACGCTTCATTCCATATACTCTTCCTCTCTACATTCACACCACAAGAATATTCATTTTTAATCATTAGCTCTACATGAGAAATGCATCTCAGACAACAATCGTGGCATGCATAAACTAAGATGTCAGTTTGCCTGGAATTCATCATCACTGCCCCACGGCAAAGCTAACGTGACCAGCTAGGAACTCTATAGCAATATGCATACTGCAACACAGAAGAGATGGGTAGACTTTTCCCTGTGTTCGTATCACATATACAGCCCGTCCAATGAAATCCAATGGAGTGGTCACAGAAAAATGAGCACACAAGGAAAGGGACACATTCTTACAACAGAAAGGGCTTGTCTTCAGCTTGCTGCACTGCAATGATAATGGGGCAGAATGGCAGAATGCAGCTGGTCAGCTCATGCAAATTACATGAGAAGCAACATCTGTGAAAGTTGTGCTGCTATGTAACTATACAAGGTGCAAGAGCCCTGCCCTTTTCTTCATGTAGTCATCCCATTATCAGTAAGGTGAACATTATTTAATTGGCTACAAATGGAGAGAAGTATAACCCAAAAAAGAAATGATCATATGGCTGGTGAATCTTTGACTGACGTTTAAAAACATCCTTTGCTTATGTTTGTAGAATAGACATGAATTATTTGGAAATCCCTTCCTGAAAATAAACATTATGAATATTTCAAAATATGCAGTCACCGTTCATTTTGACTTGGAATTCTCTATGGGTTAGAAACAATTTTTTAAGCTTGGGAAGCTTACAGAGTAAACAAGGTGCTATGGCCTTTTTCTAGCTTCTAAACTATCTTTTGTTGATCGGAGGCCTCTGACTGCTGATTTTCTGTTGCTCCATGTGATGCACTCATATTATATTCAGCAGAGTTTCAAAAGAATGCCTGTATCCTCTCCCTCCTTTGCTTTTGCAATTTCTGGTCTTGGAAACGTCTGTGCTGACAGCACATTATTTAGTTCCTTTGCAAAGACTAAAAATCTGAGAAACTGTTTTACAAGAGAGATGAAATTGTTGTTAATTGCCATTAAGTTGACTTTGACTTATGGCAACCCTATGAATCAGACCTCCAAGACAGCTTGTTATGAACAGCCCTACAAAGATAATGCAAGCTCAGTGCCATGGTTTCTTTGAATCCATCTGTAATATGGTCGTCTTCTTTTTCTACCACCTTCCCCCTTGCCTAGCATTATCTTTTTCTAATGAGTTATACCATCTCGATATGTCCAAAGAGTCTCAATTTGGTCATTCTAGCTTCTAGTGAGAGTTCAGGCTTAATTTCTTTTCAGATTCATTTAGTGTACTGGTCTTTCTGGCAGGCCATGGTATCTGTAGAACACTCCTTCAGGACCACGTTTCAAATGAGTTGATCTTCCTTCTGTTAGCTTTCTTTATTGTCCAGCTCTGTTGAGGATTTTTTTTAAACCATTAGTTTCATTTGTTCTATGCAGAACACCTTTTTTTCCTTTGCATTTTCTGAATACAGAATCTCCAGACTTGTGCAATATTTCTATTTAACGGCATCCACTTAATCCCTCTGATCAGTACGAACAAATTTTTACATCCAACCACCAATATAGTTTCCCCTCTGGTAAAAATCAAGCTGAATATAACAACACATATGAACAATCTGGCATAATTGTCTATAACATCAGAACATCCATAACAGACATCTAATGTGGCAGATATATACAGCTTCCCAATATCCAAACAATACTATAAATGAAGGAAATGTCCTCATATTCCATGAAGGAAGATAAAAGATAACAGTTTTCACGCAAAATTTTCGAGAAGAATCTCATTCACCGAAACAAATAAATACTACTGTGGGCCACTGCCGCAGAACTGCATGTTTGGTATTCTATTGGCCACGCAATTCTCTCTCTCTCTCCGCATTCATTCTTCATAATAGTGTGGTCTGGACACTTAATATATGCTCACATGTAAATCACCATATAAAATTGCACTTACTTTAATTGTGCTCAGATCCATGGGATGTTTAATGATATCACGATAATCATGAAGTCCAAGTGCTTCCACATCCACAGGTTTGTAGAAGGGCCACGCATATGCTGCATGCTTCTTTGCAAACATCTCTTTTATGATACCACTACAATACTTTAATTGCTCTGATACTTTGTTACTGCTACTTTTCTCTACCACGTGCTGCTGAGAGTCCGGAACATCCTTTTTTGGAGGTTTCACAGGTCGGCTTTCCCTTCGTGGGCCTGTCTTGGCAGGCTTGGGTTCTGCAGGCAGCGATGAGGATTCATGGACCGGGTCTATTGTTGTTGGGGTAGTAGTGTCTGCTTTCCTCTTCACACCTTTTTTTGTCTGCAAAAGAAAAGATACCCTCTATGTAGCTTTCTGCTCTTTTACTGGCCATACTAGCCCTGTGGAATTCTTATAACTAAGCAAACACTCCATACAAGAAGAAAAAAAATCATAAAGAATACATATACATATCATCGTATCAAGGTATAGCAGAGGCTGGACTCAATGCCTCCTGGAGTCTCTTCCAACTCTATGATTTCCTGTAAGCAAAACTAATACTCTCTTTTCTGACAAAGCAGTGGAAAGGATCATCAAGTAAATGTCTTTGAAAGATACTAGATATGCTAAATCATTACTACTACTACTACCACTACAACACTGGATCCAGAGCTGAAGGACTCCCTCCACTGGTGAGGAAACAAGAGTTTTGAGGGGACATCTCCTTGCACTGATGAAAGGGAGGGGGTGGTGATTCTTCCTCCTTCCTGCAGAATCTTTTATAACCCTACACATTATTCTGGAAGGTCCATCAATATAACAGAGGAGATTTTCAGTGACTTGGGGAGTTACAAGGGGAGTGTTATATGGTGAAAAACACTGTTACTCTCTTCCAACCAACAGACTGAACAAGTTCTCTCCAAACCAATTATTGATCCATGCTGTAGACAGGAAGGGAACATTTCTATTGTTTTCCGTTACCGTAACATGTCAGTAACATGTGATAGTCTCAGTCACTGAATATGTACATATGAATATGTACTTTTGAGTCACACCCAAAATGAAAAATTTGACCCCACTGACATAAACCGAGAAAAAACTAGAGAAACTCATAACTAAAGATAAATGAAAACAAATGCACATGTAAGACAAATGAACTAATGTTAATAAGCAAAATTAATTAGTAAATAAAAATGCAATTGTGTTGTAAACAGGTAGTATACAGAAAATGACAAAAGTACATATACACAGATGCTGATCAACCTGTTGAGAGCACTGGTAGTAAGTATGTAGTTAAGTACCAACCAAACCAAATTCTCGAAACTTGATAAAAATGTGAAAAAAGAGACTACTGGTAGAAGGAAGAATACTTTTCCTCTTTGAGGAATAGTCTGTTGCTCACAAGTAAAGTGTCTCCATTCTTGGATATAAACTGAACTACAACCTATTACAGGAATTACCATAGCTCTTACGGAGAATTCTCTACACTCCAGATGAAGACTGGATTATTTATAATACTTGCAGATGGGTTAATCTATCATTTGAAAGCAACATCTAAGTAGAATTCTCCAGAAAAGAAACACAAGAGCATTCACTTATCACCAGGAATCTATTTTTAACAAGTTTGGAGAATCTGGTTTATCAGGACTTTACTACATAGTTATTACCAGTGCTCTCACAGGTTGATCAGCATCTGTGTATATATACTTTGGTCATTTTCTGTATACTATTTATTTATAACACAACTGCATTTGTATTTACTAACTAATTTTGTTTATTAACATTACTTCATTTGTCTTATCATATGTGTGCATTTGTTTTCATTTATCTGTAGTTACAGGTTTTTCTATTTTGTTTTTTTGCCTTGGGCCAGTTTGCTGTTTAGTGGTTTTATTGTATAAACTGAGAATACTTTGTTGTCTAAAACCATATGACATACACTTGCCATTATGAAAATGATGAAAATATGTCTACACACAATTAAATGTTAACTGTTTTTAACTAGGCCTATTCATCAGTAAATATGCTTTACACTGCAGATTTTTTTCTTTTTAAATAAAATACTGTCACTTATAAGTGACTAATTAAAGATCTGGCTTTCATTGGAGAGCTCCATTTATGGAACAGTGATTTTTTTTTAAAGTTGTTTCAACCAGAGTACTGAACTGATCAACAATAAACTATTAATACAGAGAACATACACAGCTCAACTGTTGCATTTATAATATAAATATCTAGGAATCTATGTGAATACAGGAGAAATCTGAACTGCCAAAACTAAACACTCTCTTTGTTAATATATGTTTTGCAATGTTTCTGTGGATTACTTTTGTTGTTGTGTGCACATGCTGTCCTTTGTTTCGATTTTTTTTTATGTTGTGAGCTTCTCTGTGACGACTAGCATCTTGAAACATGTAACAAAAGTATCCAAAGAGACATAAATAAATGAATAAATATTCTTCCTAAAATTACTTCTGATAGTACAAAAATAAGCATGAACTAGGAGCCTGTAATAATCTTCAGCACTGACTGTTAAATTTAGCCACAAAATTCATCATAATATCAAGCATACTAATCCATTCCTGTACAAAACTTATTTTATCTTTTGCTGCTCTTACACTTTGTATGGCATAAACCTGGACTTGCATACCCACATGAATACATATTTCCATCTCATGCACAGCAGCTGTAATGCACAACTGCACATTTCTCTTGAAAGATTTTTTTAAAAATGATCTAGGAGGGAAGAAACCAAGAAAACTGCACCCACTCTGTTTTCAAGGCAAAGGAAGGCAAACTCTAAATAGTCAAATGTTACTTTACTCACCTTCATGGGCTGTGCAGTTGTTGGGATAATTGGTGTGTGAGTCTGAATAGGCTGGGGGGCAGAAACTGAAGGAGGGGGAGGCGGTGGGGCAGAAGGCTGGGGAGGCACCACAGTCATTACTGGCGTCTGGACAATAAGATCAGGGGTCATGGAAGAAAAGGAATGAGTTGTTTGTGCGGGCTGAGGATTCTGTTGTGGGGCTGGAGTCTGCGCTGGGGATGATGTTTGAGTTGTATTCTGTACCGCTGATGCTCCTGCCTTGGATGTAACTGACAGAACAAAGACAATGTCATATTCTGTACATGAAAACTGTGAGTATACAAAAATATATTTCACAGAGCAACATTCTAGAAACTAGATTTAAACTATCTAAACTATACAGATCTTCTTTCTCGGATTAATGTTACTGGTAAGAAAACGTTTAACACCAGCATTATTCCCAAACAATCTATCTTGCACTGACAGAATCAAATTTTATTCCAGTATCTAACAAACATACACCATCAAACTGAAAACAAATCTATTTTTACTTCTGTTTTGCGTTTCTTTGTAATTATAAACAGTTTTGTCTATTCAAAATAAAAGTGAAGACATGATCTGCACTTGTCAATTAATCTAGTCTCGTAATAGGTATTTGCCAATTCTCTATCCTCTTGATAACTCCAAGAGGTAACATATTCAGGAAGCAACTGATTAATTAAAAATGTAAACAAAAGTTACTATACAAGACATTTTTATCCTGCAGGTCTTCAAAAGGGCTCATTTCAGGAAACATCTATTCTGGGAAGCAGTGGAGGTGCAGACCTGTCATCCATGTGTCTGACTTTTTATAACTAGAAAAACAGGTTCCCTTTATTTTTTGGTCATCTCTTCTGACCCTTCAAAGTTGCTGGGTGCTGAATCTGCATATGCGACCCCAAAATCTGTATTACCTCCAAAAGCTTAGCATAGGCTGAGAAGAAAACTTTTAAATATTTCTTCTTCTTCGTGGTCCCTCTGCCTCATACATTAGGAGCTTTCACGCCTGCGCGGTACCATTCAGAAGATTCTAGAGCTCAGTAGCTTGGCGGGAACCCCTCCCCCATGCCGGTACTGCGCATGCTCAGCCCGCCGAGCAACGGTCACTCCTCAGTTCTTTCTTGTCCACCGTTGCGAACAGGAGGTTCTTTCAGTAGCTTGCGCTTTCTTGGCTTTTTTGTTGGCTTTTCGATTTAGTTTTCGGCTTTTAGACTACAGTTTTCGGATTGCGAATTGGCTTTGGTGTTTTGGCTTCTGGTTTCGACCCGGTTTTTGGCTTGACAAATGGTTTTTTGGATCTTGGACAGGTTCTTTCGATTTCGAACCCCCATTCTTCCCCCACTCTTCTCTGTTTACTGGATTTAGTCTATGTCAGCGCTGTTCAAAAGTTGCGTCTCCTGTGGACGGAAGGTCGCGCTTTCCGATAAACACTGTGAGTGCCTCTTCTGTCTGGGCAAAGGCTATAACGTCCAGGCCTGTCCTGTGTGTAGGCAATTCACCCACCAGACCCTCCGTAACCGCTCAGCGAGACTTAAGTCTCACTGTTGGGAGGAGTCCCTGCGTGCACGAGAACAGACTGAGGCCCGTGGTACCATGGCTGAAAAATCGCCTCGTCCGGCGACCTCTTCATCGACAGCGGCGGCTGCAGTACCATCTACCTCCTTGGTACCGGGTTCGGTACCGACCCTAAAGCTCACAAGGATCCCAAAGATATCGGCTCCACCGGCTCGTGAGGATCCTGCAGGCTTGCAATCCTTGACCTCCCCCAAGCCCTTAACAGCGGCACAAAAGAAGCACCCTCCTATCCATGACACCGGTAAGGAGAAGGAAAAGAAGAAGAGGAGGAAGGAAAAGAGGCACTCCCCTCAGAAGAAGACTCGCCTCCCGACACCTCCACCTCCACCTCCCCAGCTCACTGGGGAGCCAGAAGAGCATCCGGACGATCAGGAGGTCCTTGTGGTGTCCGATGAGGAGCAGACCGTGGAGGTCCTGCCCTCGGAACCGCCCGAGTTGACGGCTGCAGTTACCCCACCGAGTCACCGTCCATCAGTCAACCGCCGGGAGGAGGCTGCGGTCTGACATCAGCCTTTGCCTACTCACAGGCCAGCCTCTAGACGTAGTGAGTCCCGTTCTCCTGACCAGAGAGCCAGGCCGCCATCCCTGCGACATCGGGAGATGTTCCTGGAGAGACCCTACTCTGGGGTCTCCGTCTACACCTCCACCTCCTACCTCGGTAGGTACGGCCAGGAGCACCTCTGGCGTGAGCACCCAGGGTCATATTATTCATACTCCCCATTGTACAGGGACCAGTACTACCCGGACGTACGGTACTGGTCACCACGACATTGGTCCTGCTCGCCCTCCAGGGAAGCCCATCGCTCCCATTACGAGAGGCTGCCAAGCTGATCGCCTCGCCACGTCACTGGAGGTCTAGGGAGCCCTCATCTCGCTACGGGGCAGTGTCCCCTCCCCCGAGGACAACGTCGACCGCGACGCGTGCTGTGCCTCAAGCCACCTTGGTACAAGCGACGCGAGCGACATAGACGACACAGGCTGTTCACCGCCCTCGGCACTCGGTGGTGCCCCTGCAAGTTACATCGATCCCGACCACGTCATCGTCCTCGGTACCAGTGCAGTCTACTGCTCCGACAATGACCCTGGCTCTCCCCGCCCACAAGTCATCTCTGGAGAGGACAACGGAAAAATCTCCGACTCCGTCTTCGGAGTCGTATGAGTCGGACTCTGATTCCGACTCCGCAGACTCGACTCCATCGCCATGAGTCACCTCCGCTGGTGTTTGGAGAACCAGGACCAGAGTCAGCACTGGAGAACGTGCAGCAGTTCTCCACGATCCTCCTCCATATGGCTACGGCCCTTGGCTTGAAGGTTGCGGAACCGGCCCCAGGGGCGCACGATCCGGTCTTCCAATACCTGGAGACGTGCCCGCCATCCACTGCACTGCTGCCTTTCCTGCCGACGTTGCTGGACACCATCAAGCAACCTTGGGCAAAGTCGGCTTCAGCTCAGCCGATACCACACAGGCTTGAGCACCTGTACAAGGCCCAGCGGGAGAACGTGGAGTTCCTCTTTAGTCATCTGGTCCTGAACTCCATTGTGGTCGAGTCGGTGCAGACCAAGGGTGGAAACAGAGCTCACATGACTCTGCCGGACCGTGAAGGTTGTAAACTCGATACCTTCAGCAGGCGGTTCTACTCTGCATCCTCCTTGGTGGCCAGGATCCTAAACACGATGGCTTGCCTTGCGGCATACCATCGGAACCTCCTGGACTGGCTCGCCCTGCTCCTTGCTGATCTGCCAGAGGACTCCCATGCTACCGCCATGCAGCTCTTCAGCAAGGCCACTGCGGTCACTAACCAGCAGATCGCCTCCTCAAGGCACACCGTAGAGGCTACCTTGAGGGTGATGGTGGGCGCGATGGCCCTTCGACGACATGCTTGGTTGTGTTAGTCGGGGCTCCAGGAGGACAGCCGCAGGAAGATCGAACACCTCCCATTTGACGGCCAGGGGCTCTTCCGTACATCGACGGATGAGGCCATGGACCATCTTGTCAAGGCCCGACTAACGGCCAAGAAGATGGGCATCAATGAACCGTCCCAGTCTCGCCGCAGCTTCGGCTCCAGACCATCGTGGAGTAGGTCCTCCTCCTCCTCCACATACCAGCCGCAGTCACCGTGATGGACTGCGTCCCAGCCGTCCACTTCATCTGCCGCATGGAGACCTCTTCGAAGATGCCCATCTTCTTCTTCCAAGAAGTCTTCGTCCAGGATGAAGTATCGGTTTTGATGTGCTGCGCTGATCACCACCGACACCAATCTTCACCCTCCCAGCAAACCTTTGAGATCAACTGAGCTTGGCCAGACACCTCACCAAGTGGCGGAAAATCACCACAGACTCTTGGGTAATTACCATCATCTGCCTGGGCTACGCCATAGAGTTCCACAATATTCCACCGCGAAGCGTCTACTACTCCACCCTGGTCAGCTCAGTATTGCTGGACGAGATCCAGTCCCTTCTACAAAAGGGAGCGATCGAAGAACTTCCATCCTCAGCCAAGACCACCAGCTTCTTCTCGAGGTACTTCACCGTACTGAAGACGGACGGAACCCTGTGACCTATCCTAGACCTCAGAGAGGACTACATCTGCCCCAAGAGGTTCAAGATGGTCACGCTACCCTCAATCCTGCCCTTCCTTCGACGAGGGGACTGGTTCACCTCCATCGATCTTTGGGACGCCTACTTCCACATCCCCATTCGCCCGCAGCACAGACGGAACCTGCGGTTCGCGGTCGACGGTACTTACTACCAGCACCGGGTTCTGCCATTCGGCCTCTCGACCGCTCCATGGGTCTTCACCAAATGCATGGACCCTGTGGTGTCGTTTCTGTGGACAAAAGGCGTCTCGATCTACCCCTACCTGGACGATTGGGTCTTGGTGCCGTCCTGCAAACAAAAACTTTAGAGGGACATACACCAGACTCTGACTCTTCTCACCCGGCTCGGACTCTGGGTCAACCCGAAGAAGTCCCACCTTGAACCCACAAAGGTTCTCGACTTTATCGGGGCGACCCTGGATGCGGTATCGGCAAGGGCGTACTTGCCACTAGACAGGGCCCGGACGCTTCATCGGGCGGCATCTACCATCTTCCATGCTTCGACGGTGACAGCCAGGAGAATCCAACAGCTCCAGGCTTTGTGCACGACAGCTTCAGTACTGGTTCGTCTGAGTCTTCGATCCATTCTTGCACGACCAGATGCACAGCTACCAGCTTCCTCAACAGGTGCGCCACTCCCTGCTGTGGTGGCAATCTTACAACCACCTCCTGTCGGGCATGCCATTCCAGGAACAAAATCCAAAGGTCACGGTGACGACAGATGCTTCCCTCTTCGGCTGCGGAGCACACTGCGACGACCCCAGAGTCCACGGCCAGTGGACTGGTCACGAGACTGCCCTCCATATCAACGCCCTTGAGCTACTTGCCATCTACAAAGCTCTGCGGGAGTTTTGTCACCTCGTTGCAGGCCGCACGGTGTTGATCCTCACAGACAACACGACGGCAGTCTGCTACGTCAACAGGCAAGGAGGGACCCACTCGACCACTCTTCTCAACATTGCCCTCAACCTCTGGGACTGGTGCGTGTCACTTCAGATCCATCTGGTGACGGTTCACCTGGCTGGGCACGAGAAGATCACAGCGGATGCCCTCAGCAGGGACACCTCATGCCACCACGAGTGGTCCCTATCCAGCGAGGCCTTCCAGATGATCCGAGATCGATGAGGTGAGCCAACGATCGACCTCTTCGCCACCAGCCAGAATGCGAAGTGTCGTCGGTACTGCTCGAGGGCTGGCCACGATCACCACTCCATTGGCGATGCCTTCCAGTTTCGGTGGAACGAGGGACTTCTCTACGCATTTCCTCCATTCCCTCTGCTCGGCCGGGTGATATTGAAGATCCTCGCGGACCAAGCAGACATCGTTCGCGTGGCACCGTACTGGCTGAGGCAGCACTGGTTCAGGCCCCCGTTTGAGGCCAGCCAAGGACGGATTGTCCGGTTTCCGACAGCACCAGACCTCCTCTCCCACTCCAACGGTCTTGTGCTTCATCTGGACCTGCCGTTCCTGGCCCTCCATGCCTGGAAGATATTGCGTTAGATGACCCTGTCATCGGCAATGTCCTGACCGCAGCTAGGAAGGAACTGACATGCCACAATTACCATTACAAGTGGCGGCATTTCGTTGCCTTCGCTGAAAAACGACGGGAGCCGGTATCGCCTGTCAACCTGCCTACCATGTTCCACTTCCTCCTACACCTTCAGTAGCAAGGCTTGGCCTTCCAGTCGCTAAAGGTTTACCTTGCCGCTATCGTGGCATGCCAACCGCCATGATCCCCATCGGCGACACTCTTCTGTCACGGTACCGTGAAGCAGTTTCTGAAGGGCCTGCAGCAAATCTACCCGCCGGTATCGCCGCCGCTACTGCCATGGTCATTATCGTTGGTACTGTCGCAGCTGACAAGACCGCCCTTTGAACCAATGGCGACTGCAGATGACAGGCTGCTCGCCATGGTAACTGCCTTCTTGGTGGCTGTCACATCTTCCAGGTGGGCGGGAGAGCTGACAGCCCTACGTTCTGACGAGCCATATCTCGTCTTTCACAGAGACAAGGTGGTCCTTCGGCCTGACATCACTTTCCCGCCGAAGGTGGTGTCCAACTTCCACCTGAGCCAGAACATCATCCTGCCCACCTTCTACCCGGACCCGACTACACCTTTGGAGCTGTCCCTTCACTCCCTAGATGTTCATCGGGTCTTGGCATTCTACAAAGACAGGACTGCCTCTTATATACAGACCCCGCACCTCTTTGTGTGCTATGGCAGGCGTTGAAGAGGCCACAAGGTGTCCACCCAGCACTTCTCCAAGTGGGTGGCCCAGACTATTCACCTGGCGTATGGGCTTGCCAAGAAACCTCCGCCAGAGTTTCTTCGGGCTCATTCCACCAGACCTGTGGCTATATCTGCAGCCCTCCTGCGGGGAGTCGACCGGCATGAACTCTGCCATGTGGCGACCTTGTCCCAGCCACTGACCTTCGTGCACCACTACAGGCTACATGCCGGTCCCGTCGAGATGCTCGATTTGGATGTGCTGTGCTGGCTTCTGTTCTGTAGGACCTGACCCACCATCCTACCGGTAAGCTACACAGTCTCCTAATGTATGAGGCACAGAGACCACGAAGAAGAAGAACAGGTTGCTTACTTGTAAATGTAGTTCTTCGAGTGGTCATTTGTGCCCTCATACATTCCTGCCCATCCATCCCCTCTTTTTCAGGTCCCTTTTCTCGGCGGACCAAGAACTCGGCGGGCTGAGCATGTGCAGTACCGGCATGGGGGAGGGGTTCCCACCAAGCTACTGAGCTCTAGAATCTTCTGAACGCTACCGCGCAGGCACGAAAGCTCCTAATGTATGAGGACACAGATGACCACTCGAAGAACTACAGTTACAGGTAAGCAACCTGTTCTTTTATTTAACATCCCCTTCCACTTTCCCATATACAAGAATTGCTTCTCCTGCCCCCAAACCCCCCACTTAATTCAATATGAACCTAACATTTTGAAGTGAGGGAATATTTCTTCCTGAACCAGCCTACGATCCTTGGAATTACTATAACTACTTTCATCTAAAGGGAGGTAAGAGGAAAGCAAGCTGCCTTCGCCCATCTCCCAGGCACATTAACTGACACTGAACTCCACGCTCCTTCCATGGTCCATGATGTTAGAAATCTATCAATCACACAGAAGCATGCACAACTGGTCCACTTCACAAAGCAGCTGTGGCAGTCATCACACCAGTATTTTGCAATACAGAATATTTTACAGGATAATTATGACCATAAGATATTCATCCTGAATTATTACACAACACATTATAACCATATAGATGATTTAGCCCATAACACGACTGACTTCACAGAAGGGCATGGGCAAGTTTAGCCCTCACCCTCACGATGCTCGCTATACTTTCCCTCTAAAAGTGAACAGCCACCATTCACTGCTATAGGGAAAAGCAGTGAAATGTTTTCAGGAATATTACTGGGGTGGGACCAAAGTTTGTCCTTTATCTCTGACACTTGATAGTTTCCCTTCAAAAACAAGGAGATATATATACAGAGTAGATACACTGCCTCAGAGAAGTCGCTCCAAATACAAGTTCATCCTCCCTACACCTACCAACATATAATGGCTATGAGTATTTTTCTGCTTCAAAATAAAAGTACAAAACCCGCAAACACAAACAGCAGACCTAGTATCCATACCTGCTTCCTTCCTACCCCGTCCTCTTCCTTTTGTCTGGACTATAACTATTTCAGTTTCTTCCTGGGTCATTTCAGAGATTTTCTGCAGGAAAAGTTTTTCTAGAGCTTCTGCCATTAGAACAATATCATCCCCTGGCTGAATAAACAAGAAATTCAAAAAGTTACACATGTTTGGAGACATCAGCACAATTTGTATGACACTGCAGAAATACACTGTAACAACTGACAGTTAATCTGGCAGATTTCTATCTAAGACATCTCCACTTGATTTTTATAAATGTGTGAAATAATGTGATCATGGTGTGATATGTTTATTGTTTACTTCAAACATCTCTTGATGAGGCCTTTGAAAGAATTTATAACTAAAAGCGTGCTTTTGTTAACACCAAATTTTGCTCTTTGCTGCATTCTGTCCTGCCTCTTTACCCAATGGAGTTACTTTCAGAAAAGACTTTAGTTTGACAAAATCTGTTTTGGTCATTACCTGCTGTATGTACAAAACCAATCCTGCTATTAGCTACAAACAAGACCAATGCAGCATACAACCTTTTGTGTATTCACCATATTCCACAATGGTTTTACTAAAGTAATTAATGACAACAAACATCTTCTTTAAAGATCCACTGCTAACAGAAGTGTGGGAGGAAAGTGATCATGCTACTTCAGCTTTCCTGATGCTCCCTCGCAATCAGTGGTCCCTTGGATGGAACAATGGATAAACATGCGCCCAGCACGATCCGGTTTGCATTGTGGAGCCTAGAGGAAAGCACTGCATGCGACACTGAATATCTCCTTGTACAACATCCCAAAGGTGCCTACACCTCCCTGTTGCATTAGTGTAAGTCATTAAGAGGATTCTGGTCTCCCATAACTGCTTCTGGAATGGGTCTATTATTATTTCTTTTTGAGTCTTACAGTCTACTCACTTACTTTATATATATATATATATGTATGTATGTATGTATACATAGCGCAGAGCAGACCACTTCCCTCAAGGTATTCTGAGAATTTTTTTCACTAGTAATTTTAGGGCCCATGATATTTGCCTGGGAAATTATTTTCTGAAACCTAAAGATGATAACATACCGAAGACGCTATAACTCAGAAGTGGCAGGGTGATGCTTAGGTTACTTTACAAATTCAGTTTTTGCCCTAGATGGATTTCTTTAGAAGGAAAAGATTTCAAATTTGTACACATTCTTATCCTAGGAATTTCTTTTTCAAGGATTTTATTTCCCTAGTAGAAAAATGCCATGCGCAAAGCAACTCTAAAAAACTTAATAAAGTTCTACATACGTTCTAACCCACTTTTTCTTTTAATTGGAATCTTGATGGATTAATTTTACCTCTGTGTTTTCTTTCCTCAGTCATATATTCTGCTGTCCTTAATATCATTATTTAATACTATTAATGAAAACTTATAGCTTTCCAGATGTTGCTGGACGACAACTCCTCTATCCTTGACCATTAATCTCACTGGCTGGAAGTGATCAGAGTTCAACAAGATAGGAAAACCAGTAGGTAATCCGAAGTGCAATACTGCCTCAAGAAAACTGCACTTTGAACATCGCACACTACAAGAACAAGGCCATTCCACAGAACTAAAGCACTTAAGCACCTTCATTCAGCTCTTGAACCTTGAAAACATACATTACTATCTGGTTTTAAGCTCAAAACATTGACATAACAAACAATATAAAATCAAAATTTTCATCTATGGGATGCATTTGTATTTTTTAATGCAAAGATCAGCACTGCCTGAATTAAAAAAGCTGATTTAATGACTTCACTTCATCACTCTTTGAGAAGCAATCTAATCATAAAATTTGGAAAATATGGCTAGTACCATAAAATTTTCAGTTCATGCAAAGTGCGCTCCAAAAATATAGAGAAAAAATATAGAAATCAAGTTTGTTCGGAAGATATGCGCTAGCTGACAGATTGAATCTGAAATCTTAGCTGCATGCTTTGTTTTTCTCTCAGTAGATAACACACCAAATCTAGTGAGTCTGTGATCAAGCACATGGATTTGTACAGCATAACAGAGAAACATGTTAAACTATTGTACAGGTGTACACAAGGCATGTACCAAGAAAAACTGCTATTTCTCACCTGCGTTTGTAACAGTAACCTACATGTAAGTGCAAAAGGGAAAGGACACTTTTGAGACTAACTAATTTATATCAGAATAAGCTTTCATGAGCTAAAACCCATTTGTGCAGATGTATGGGGTATAGAGAAGACAGTAAAAATCCTTTTCTAAATTAATGTTGAAAAGTGAAAAATTATTTCATCGTGCCTAAAGCGTCTGCATTTTAAACCAAAGATTGTTTAAGTCAATGAAGTGTTTTACAAAAAAACATGAAAACATCATGATCATATAAGGTAAATTCTGATCTAAGGACAGGTATATAACTTACAAGCTTTAACCTATCACAAAGAATACCTTATTATAGATGTAACAATTTGTAAACATTGTATTGAAGTCCTGGATACATTCTTGAGCATTCCAGTAGTAGTTATTCTCCAAGCGTTTCTTTATTGTTCCCATGTCCATAGGAGTTTTAATAATTTTATAATAATCCTGGGGAAAAGGAGATAATTAAGTAGGACAAGAAAATACTCCATCTAGTCTGCTACATAATTTTTTTCAAGTACCACAGCACACCTCTAATTCTTTCTATCATGCAAACATCATGCACTACTGTCTACATTTATTACTTCCCTCAAAACAATCTTAGCTGACTCTCACGCTTTATCAAATCCTGCCCCCAGTCTCCTGAGCACCTCTGATAGAAATCTGAGGTTTGTTCTCCATTATAATTTCATTACAGCCTTACAAGGCAGCATTTCTATTCTCTTGTTAACCCTCTAGCCATAAATCATACACACTCCATTCTAGAATTGCCTTGCTCCTCATGCCCTCCCATCTTCTCCAATTGTTCCACTCCCTGCTCTCTGATACCACCAAAGATCCACTGCACTGTTGTTCATTTTTTTCTCAGTTTATACTTACAGGGAGGTTTAGTTTGACAGCATCCACAGGCTGCTGGAAAGGCCATGAAAACTGGTGTTTCCATAGCGTCTTGAGCACCACTTTGAGCAGATACTGTAGTTGGTTGGTCATGCGCTTGGGCTTGTTAGGATTTGAGGTCTCTGGAGGTGGTGGATTAGCAGGTACAGTATTGCCTTGTTGGGGTTGGGCCTGTGCCTGTGTCGTAGACATTTGTGTGGCTTCTAGTCCATCCCCCATTACTGGTAAATTTCTCAGTCTTGTCCCAGGGCCGCTCTCGGTAGACATGCTATTGATCCCATTGCATTCTTCACCAGGCACTCTAAAGAACAAATGCGATCATATTAAATATGGTTCAGATATGGTTATCCATTTGTATACAGCATGAAAAGGCAATTTCTACATGCTTTAATTTCCCTAGAATGAAAGATGTACCTAGAGAGCATCTAGTTTTGTTCACACTCTTGCTTTTTAATATATATTAACCAAAAGACTGACTTGTTTTATCATAAAGATACAAATCGGGTGTTGAATGTCTTAGTCTAGTAGTTTTTTTTTTCCTTCGCAAGGTTTGCAAAATATTTTTCTTGCCTCTTTCATAATGTACTTATTTAAAGCATTTCCCTCTGCTCTTCATCCAGAGAGCCTCCAGAAGAAACTTTATAATACAAGTCTCTGCCCACGGATTTAAATTCAAAATACATTACAGAGGAGAAATAAAGGACAGGAAGGTAGAGGGAAATAGGAGAACTCAAGGATCAAATCTTAAAAGTTACATAGTACATCTTAATGACCTGCTAAAATGAATACAATTCAAGGAGAGAAGAGACTAAATTCATCTGGCTTCTTGGAAGAAGCCACAGGATGCCCTTCCTTCCCAGCTCTTTCTGTGCAGTAGATTGATGGAAAGGGTAGGCTAAGGGAAAGTTAAAGAAAAGAGAGGCTTGACAGAGTTGGTACTCTGGCAGAACTGAAGAAATGGTCCTGCTTCCCATCTTATCCACTTGCTGCCATCATTTATAATTGGAAAGGTTATTTCTAAAGTTACTCCAGGTGATGTTTCCTAGAACAACAGGGTTTCCCTCTCTCTGCTGTCTGATCCCCATCTTCTCAAACAGATTTGGTGGTCAGGGAGCTGCAGGGGAGGGGGCACCTATTCTACCAATGGTGTCTACTATATATGCCAACAGATGTGCTAGATGCAATAAACCTCACTTACTAGATATTTATTTATATTTTTACCTGAGTATGTGTTAAAATGTTATAATAACTTTGATAATAGTTAAAAAAACAAATATACCATAACCTAATTAAAGGCGAGGACGTAGGGAGGAAAGGATGTTGGCCAGGAGTACAATTAACAATAAAAGCAAACTTACACATAGGTCATCGTTCTATCAAGTAAAGTCCATATAAGACTGTAAAGCTTACAAGACTGACTACAGATTTATAATAGACAACAGCAGCTTGGCTGTTAATATTATGCTGAACTGGAATTGCCAACAAATTTTCTGGTAGCACTTCTGTGCCTTGGAAATAAAGGAATGCAACTTGCATTTTGCATGGGGTGCTTGTTGCACACAACTCCCAACAGCTGTAACGTTTCATTCGTACATTGCTTCAGGATAAGTTAGAGGCCATGCAGAGCCTCAAAAAGAATCCTTTTAAAAGGAACAGGGGTAGGAAGACAAAGACAAAGAGACAGCAGAGTACTCTGAGAGTGGGGGTTGGAGATCCACAGTCAAAAAGCCAACAGCTGTTCGAACAAATCAAAACAAAAACATCAACTAAAGAAGTACATTTCAAGCAAAACTTCACAAAAAAACCTCTTCCAGAAAGGACAATTAGTTAGATGAGTTTTTTTAGCTGATAAAATTTTTGTGTGGCAAAAATATTGGATATATTGGATATACAAAGGTTAAAAAAACAGGCAACTGCATTTTTTACTGACAAATTCTTTTTTTACATAAATCATGTTTCCATCTAAATACTGTATATACTCATGTATAAGAAGTTTAGTCAAAAAATTGACCCGCAAAACCTGGGTCGCCTTATCCACAGGTCAATGTTAAAGACTGTGCCTTTATTCAAAAAAGGAACTATCCCCTTCTCTGAGTAGAGTGGCAAAAGGAGAGAGATCAGTCTGTCCCAGGAAAACCTAAAGGAAGCATCAAGCCCCTCTAGTCTCTCCAATACAGCTCTACTTCTGGCCTTTTTGAATGCCTGGATAGGAAAATAGCAGTGGCAGCTCTTGATGCTTCTCCTCAAAGGAGTGTCGAGAGAGTAGAGGGAGTTGGTGCTTCTTTTAAGTTCTCCTGGGATGGGCTAAGCTCTCACCTCTTGCCATTCTGCTCAAAGAAGATGGTTACTTTTTTTTAATAAGACATAATATTGTACTTTAACGTATATATGTGTGTGTAAATATATCTCCTTCTCTCAGTAGAGTGGTGAAAGGCTTTGCTGAATGTCTGGGATGGAAAATGGCCATGGTCAGGGATGGCTGGCCCCAAGGTGGTGCTGACACTTTACTCTCCCTGTGGAGTGGCCCTCAAATTATCCATGAGTCACACCAAAATCCATAATTTTGGCCCCCAAACCTGCCTTCAATTTATAAACAAGGTTGACTTATATAAGCATATATACAGTAACTATGCTTCAGGAGATTTTAAAAAGACTTTAAATATCTGAAGTGTTTTCAAGCTTTTTCCACATTAAATTATTTATTAGTATTAGCAGCAGCATGTGAATTTATGTTTGGACACATATGGATAGATGTTACCATGTCTGTCCAGAAATATGCATTTTGTGCATATGTGAAAGAGTCTTTGGACCTTCACATCATTTAAACTTGAAGATTAAAACCAACTCAATGCATCCTCTCAGATTTTGACAGGATATCTAACAGAGAAAGATCCTATATGCAAGACAGACAAATTTTCTTCTCCCTCAACTTCACATACTATTTGCACACAGAAAAAGGGTATGGAGAGGCTTTCTCTTTCCATAGACTCACAACCCATTTTTGCCTTTATCCCTGACCAACAAACACGTACTTGAAACTTCTGATACCTAAACCTGGTAGGAATCATACTCACTACCTACCACTCTATATCCTTATTTGATGTTGACATTAAAATACTGACAGCTATTTTAGCTAATAGATTTGTTGTTGTTGTTGTTGTGTGCCTTCAAGTCCCTTCTGACTTATGGTGACCCTAAAGTGAAACTATCACGGGATTTTCTTAGCGAGATTTGTTCAGAGGGGTTTGCATTTGCCTTCCTAAGTAAGACGATATTGCACAAGGTTTAGAGGGACAGCTGGGCTTAAAGATGAGTTGGTGGGGTAAGGTAAACATGATTAAAATGAATGTTATACCTAGAACTGTTTATGTTATTCATGGAATTCCTCTACTTATGTCTTGCAAATATTTTCAAAAACTAAATGCACTGTTCAGGAGAGAGGGGACTCATCTCCTCCTAGAATTTCAATAAAAAGGGTACAAATTCCCATCAAAGGCGGTGATGTTGGGAGTCAGCCTTCCAGATCTTCCTATATACCACTGAGCATGTCTGTTATCTTGTATTAACTACTGGACATATTCACTTAAGGTAAGTAATCTATCAAAGTCAGCTTTGCAGTCTGTATTTCTGGTACCTCTGTTCAAATGGGCAGTATTTGGTTCTCATTTTATAAAGAAAGGCAATGTTTTGTCAATAATTTGAGCAGTGAAAACTGTGTGGCAAGTATTGTTTAATCAACTCACTTTGGCCCATATGTTCATGCCAAATTGACTTTATGGAGGAATCCAGATTGGAAAATTGTTAAGGAACCATTTTTATGGAAGGTATGGGCCAATAATGGGAGTGTTACCTTAAATCAGATACTTAGTGTTGATGATGGGTTTTTGCCTTTTTCAATTTTACCGGTGCAGTTTAAACTACCTTTATCAGCTAAATGGTGATATTTACAACTGAAACATTTGTTACAATCCAGGTTTGGCCGGGCAGCTTTAAGTGCATCTGAAGTTCCCTTTATTAGAGACATTAATTGAGGCCAGCCAACTATCGAAACTCACAATTTACATACACAAATTTCCATTATCCATAAATAAACCTGACATAGAAGGTTTACAGCAAGAATGGAATAGAGAACTGAAATATCCAGTTCTGACTAATAAATGGCCATCAGTTTTAATATTTAGAATTAATACGGCTATAGATCTCAGACTACGACTTATATAGAAGAAATTGCTGTTTCAAATATACTGGTCATCACAGCATCTATTCAAGAAAGGGTTTGCTAAATCAGCAAATTGTTGGAGATGTAATACTACTAATGCCTCCTGAATGCATGTGTTTTGGAGTTGTCCCATAGTAGCTACATTTTGGGAGGAAGTAATCACACAAGTAAACTTAGTTTTGGAAAGTTCCTTGATGCTCTGGGATGTGTATGTTCATTTGAATTATTTACCTGTTTCTTGGAAATTAACAAATGGTCAATGGAAGTGCATTTTTCATGCCATTTTGACAGCTAAAAGATTAACAGTTCATTACTGGAAAGATAATCTTCTCTACCTGTGATCAATGGACAAAAGATCTAACAACACCTGCAACATCTGAAAGAATGATGCACAGATGAAATTTACAAATAGACTTATATTTGGACATTTGGTCAGTTTTTATAGAAATTTACAAACAATGTGGCTATTATTTTTCCTTTTGTGAATTTACTTTGCTGCTTTTGTTATACTGGAATTATACTGCATGTAACCGAGATCCCTTTTCAATTTAAATAAGTAAATAAATTTCTAGACACAGAGACCAAGAAAGGGACTGAGAAAGACCAGTTGCACAGCTTTTTGTTGAGAAAAAACAGTCATCAGTTGTGACTGGTAAGCTGAGCATAACTGTAAAAAAAGCAGGTTTCCAACTTTCTTCTGTAACTGACTCTGAACCACACTAATCAGAGCAGTTTATTCCTAAAACAAGGCACCCAATATGGATGGAACAGTTACTGGTTTGACAGGAAAGGGGAAGCCTTTGCTTTTAACAGTCAGACCCTGTGGATGAAGAAAAAGCACCAATGGTGTGCATAACTTACTTGACTTCTGTTCACACAGTACAAATGTTTCATGTTTTCTTCTCCCTTTGACTTATTCCCTTAACAGAGAAATGTGTGTTATTGTAAGCCTAAAATAGCTAAAATAAATCCTTACAAAGCCTTGCATCTTTTGAATGGAGCATAAAAATATAAGAAAAATGTACAGCTCAGGAAACAGTGCACTACCATACAAGTAACAGGCTGGACAGCAAAACTTCAGGTCTTTTGTAGAACCATTGTACTAAGTATACAATCAGATTTCTGAACCTATTTAAATACAATGTTTGCTCACAATATCTCAGATCTAGATGAGGTCCAATTAAAAAACTGCTCTGAATCCAAGAAATTTATTGGGAAGCAGTACACTGTCACAGAATTATGAACTTAGAAGTAATTATCAGATTAGTTGTATGATTTCTGGGTAATTATGTTTCATCTTTCACCTGGTGAAAAGTGTAGTGAAAGCCAGAGTTGGTGCAGGAAAACATGCTCTCTTTATGGATAATGTGCTTTGAAGATTTAAACTGGTAAATTTGTTGTCAACTGTGACAGTGTTATGATATGGTGACAATCATGTCTTTACTATTACACTTTTTATTGTTAATTGAATTTATTGTTTACTGACTTCTTGAAAGCAATAAAGTTTCAGAGCACTGTTATCTTAGTAACGCTGTTTTTCCTTTTTTTCAACCAATAGTCCTTCCCACTTGATCTTCTCTCCGATTTTACACCTAAACTGCTATTAATGAAATCACATTCAAGTGACTAACTGAAACGGCTATGCAGATTTGAAAAATGGATCCTCTTGTCTGAAGAAGTGTGCGTTTTCCCACTTTAATGTAAACGTTAAGGCCTTTAAGCAAAAATAGCTACATACTGTTAGTCAAAACTGATTACAATGGAAAGTCACAGCTTTACAGATCAAAAGCTGCACATCTCGTTTTGAAAAGCAACACATTCATTCCCTAACTACATCTCTGCCACCTTCCTTTCCAAACTACAAGCATGGTTTGAACTACAAACAGACAGAGGCATGAAAAAGGCAGGCAACAGCATATTATTAGAGCTATAGAAAAAGCGACTATGAGTGTAACCATTAAAAAAAGAGAGATTCTCACTGCAGATATTGTTTGGGCCACTGAACATAGCCACCACAATACTTTAAAGAAGAAATTACAGTCTTTAAAAGACTATCCATCTTTTGGAGGTTGTCAACTTTACCTTGATCTTCATTCTGAATCTACAAGCTCCTCACTGAACTCGCTTTTCAAAAAATAAATGCAACCCACACATATGAGACATTTCTCTCTCTGATTTCCCTTTCCATAAGGAATTCTTCTTACCAGTTATCCACCAAAATACAGTATTCCAATTTGGAGACACTGAAAAAAGTGTTTTAGGTGGCAACTGGAGTGGGAGGTCAGAAAAAATAAATTTTGTGCTGGGTAGAGATCAGATGTACCTAAACATCTATAGATTTCAGTTAAAGCTTGGATTTAGATTTCTGTTTGCAGTAATTACTGTGAAGTCACCAGCTCATGCCTGGTAATGGAGGTCGCAACACCATTTGCCCTCCCCATTCCTTAAATAATATTATCAGAAAACTAAAGTCATCTTCTACCTTACCTTCATCAATTACTGCTGATGGCTTTTTATAATTCATGTCCTAAATAATTTCCATGGTTCTTAGCTGTAATAACCTGTAGGTTTCCTCAACTAATTTGACACTGTATCAATAGTTATGCAGGATTATTTTTTAGTGTGTTTTCTCTGACTTAGGAACCATACTTCTCTCCTGTTGTTTTGCTGCTATGTAACTTTTCTAACTTACAAATGGTCAAAACTAAGAAATAAGATCTTGTATTTGAACACAATATACTGTTCAAAGTGCTTCACGTTCATAATCACACATATATTCACAAAACACTATGTAATACAGATAAGCACTATTATTTATCTCATAGTGACAATTCAGATGATGACTGACTGCTCATGCTGAACTGTATTTTAACAGTATTTCAAAGGCCAAGTGAATTCACAAACTGATGTTAACTGAGTTCATGAATTGGGAACTTCAGTGAACTTCACGAATTACTCCTCAGTTAGTAAACTGCTAATCCAAAAATATTAAGCATGGGGAGGAGACCACACAGTACTGAAGTTTTGATTTATTTTCATTTATTTTAATACTGAAAATAACAACTCTTGAATAAATAACAAAGGAAATTGCTCAGACTGTCATCTCCTTTTAAGAATTTGGCTTCGTTTTCTATATTCCACAGCAGATAACATTACCTGAGGGGCCTAAATACAATAAAGGTACCAGATCTTGCCTGACCTTGGAAACTACGAAGGGTCAGCCTTGGTTGGTACTTGGATGAAAGACTGCCAAAGAATATGAGCTTCTGTAACCTATCTTTACACGGAAGGAATTAGGAAAACCTCTTGAGTATTCCCTGTCTAAGAAAACCCTATGAAATTCATGAGATCATTGTAAGTACACAGGCAACTTGGAGGCACTCAATCTTACTTGAGTTTCAAGCGTTTGCTATTAGAAGAAATTTGTTCATAAAAAGCCACACAAAAAGAGGTGATCCAGTTTGCAGAAGAGACTAAACTAACTATTTTTTCAAGGTGGGTATTGGACAGAAAATAGCAAACGAAATTCTATGTAAGCAACTATAAAATAATGAATATTGGAGGAAAAAATCACTACTTCAAACACACACTCAGAGCACCTGAGTGGCAGCAACTGACCAAAAAGGGATTTCAGGGTTGTGGTCACAGCTTAATGAAAATGCTCACACACAGTGCTGCAGACATATAACATGAATTCCATGTTGGGCATACTTAGAAACAATATACCAATATACTGCATTTAAACAAATCCATGGTATGACAGAATCTGTAATATTTGATATAGTTTTGGATATCACAGCTGAAAAAGAATATAGCAAAGCTGGAAAAGGTGCAGAAAAGGGCAACGAGGGTGAATACGTTGGAAGTTATGACTGGGTAGCTCTATGGATGCAGTTTGGCCATCAATCATAATGCTGGCTGGAGCTGGGAGCAGACCAGACCATGTCAGATTAACAGCCATTAAGGCACTGGAGAAAATGTAAAAACAAGCAAACAAAACAGAATTTATATCAGGAAAGTTATGGGTGAAAATAACAAAAATAATAAAACAAATCTCATAATTATGAATCTAGAAGAGATCTAATTTACAAAATGCCTCAATAATAGTAAATAATACTTTTGGAGGCATTATACATTCTTTTTCTAGAAACCAGTAAACTACACAAGACGAACCCAGAAGAACAGAAGTTCATAGGAAGAGGCTGGAAAACTGGGCACTTGGAACATACAATAAGAACATCCTACTGGGAAACAGAATTCAATAAATAGTCCGATTTTATGATACTGTATGAAAATTTTGTTCATTCTTTCTTTTAACTTGTTTTCTGAGATATGCATGCCTGAGTATGTATGCACACACTGCTCCATTTTTATAAAAAAATTAAATGTACTTTAAATGTGTTGCTATGCGAAACAATCAAGTTTTGTAAAAGATTTTATGCTACAGTTTTAAAAATTGATAATATTAGAAATTTACCTTTTGTATTTTCCCATAATTTTAGCAAATAAGGGAAGTCTGTCATCTCGGTATTACTCTTTTTATGGTGTGGGAACCTATCCCTATTCTTTCATGTTATTCTGCCTCTGGTACCAAATTTTCTGTTAAAGAACTAGTGCTCAATAACACATCCAATTCATCAACTGACATATATCTGTACTGAAAGCTTCAGAGAAGTCTAGAATAACCTGCAAGAATAAAAACATACGAAGAAGTATGATGGATCACGTCAAAGGACTATCTAGTGCAGGACTGTATTTCAGTAGTAGCTAAACAGATGTCAGTGCACACCTGCCAGTAGGACATGAATTAAACAGCAGCTTCCTGCTCATATTCCTCAGCAACTAATATAGAGAGGTATATTATTTCTGATACTGGAGATCATGAACAATCATCCTAATTACTGTCCTTTGGTAACTTTATCTGTCATGAATTTGCTTAATTTTCTTTAAAGTTGTCCAAGTTGGTGGCCATCTTGTAGTAATGAAATGCAAAATTCAACTATGCATCTGTCCTAAACTTAATTCTGTCATTCAGTTTCAGTCAATGATTCTAGGCTCTAGTATAAAGATTAAAAAGAAAAAGTCTCTCTAACTTTACAGAGAGCCAGAACACTCAGCAACTAATAACTACATCTGAGCCTATGGTTCAGTTAAAGCCTGGAGTCTCAGAAGAGACAAAGGAAGGCCCAGCCTCCGGAAAGAAGGGAGCTTCACGTGAGAGGCAAGGGCAGAATGATCCCCCATGTTTGGTGTTTAAAGGGGCTGACCAGAACTCTCATAGTCAGATGAAGTATATGGTTGCAGCAAAGAATTCCTCATACATAGAGGTTTCCTCATTAAGAGAACTTCTTTTAGACTCTTCTGATGCACTACAGCTGAAAAATATCCAGAGATAGCTGTGTTGGCTGTCTGCAGGGATGGCATTGGGAATGCAGCATTCCAGGATTGGAAGGCAGCCCACTACTCTTGTATTTGTCATCCCTTGCTGAGGTTTGCTATGGTAAGATGCTTCTTTTCTATAAAATAACTCTGATAAAATAATCTGTGTATCCCTTATGCATATTACTTGGTGCTGAGTAATTTTCCACATTTGAAGTTGCTATTTCCCTTTCTTGTTGCAGTATGGTACATGATGTGTATATTGCAACTTTGTGGAAGATTCCCATAATCATGTGTTCATCATTGTCACATGTATACATGCATCTTTGCACAAAGGTTAACAAGGACACATAACAACATGATCAGACTGAGCTTAACCAGCCAGAAAGTCAGGCACCTGCTGCTAATATACTGCACTCTACAATGTCATCAGTGGTGTGAAAATAGTGATGGCGGTATTCCAACTCCTGCACTGTCTAAGTACCTTGCTGGTGCTGCCTAGCATTGGAGAGGAGTGATCATAACTAAAGATGTCAAGGCCTGGTAACTCCACCCCCCATTTTTCCAAATCCCCTTTTCCAGAAAAACGGGAAAAAATGGGTTACAGAATATTCTTTTTTTAGAATGAATGAACTGTTAAAGAGAATGTTCTCATAGTTTTATTGTCCCAAAATCATTTCTAAAAGCTATATAAGAGGAAGATTTCTACACAAGACTATGTATAGTATCAGATGAATTACACTTCCTGGTTTCTTGGTTTCTTTTTCTCAATTATTTTTACGGAAATGAGTGTTATGTTTGCTTGATGCTATGCAGAACTAGTGAAGACAAAATCATCTTCTCTGTTCTGCTAATGTCAGTTTTTTTCCTGATTGGTTCTTTTTTCTGCCTGTTCCTCAGACTGGCAAAACCAAAGCAGCTCTTTATGATTCAGGTGCTCCCTATATAGTTCAGGACCTTCATTTGTAGAAAAAAAAATTCTTCCAAAATGGTTCAATTTGTAATTCTGAATAAATTGTACTTTTAAAATATCAAACAAGATAATTTTAGGCCAAAGTTTATGTACAAAACGTAAACTCTGCCGGGGGGAGGGGGACTGTATTCTATAAAAGGGGGATTAATGTTGCATTTTCCATCCCCCTCCCGAATTCCATTTTGCTCGAGAAACAAATGAGTTTTTATAGTTCTAATCATAACCATAAGTTCAATAAAAGACTGGCCAGAAAACCAATTACACGCCAGGACCATACAATTATCAATTAATATCAACTTATTAATATACACCACAGGCTTTTTTTTTTTTTTTGAGATAATGCTCAATGCATTAGTTCTGGTGTACAGAAACTATCACTGCTATCTGCTTTTTTTTAAATTTGATTTTATCATTAATATTTGTGTAGGCCACTCTGGTGAGAGAGTTTGAGTACTGGACTACAGCCCTGGAGACCAGGGTTTGATTCCCCACTCAGTCATGGGAATCTATGGGGTGACCTTGAGCACACCACACACTCTCAGCCCCAGAAAATCTAGTGATATGATCATCTTGGGGTTGGCTTAAGTCAGAAACAACTTGAAGGCAAACAACAAAACGGCCACTGTGATCACATATGTAAAAAGCAGGATACAAATCTCAGAAAGAGAAATGAACAGAAATTTTAAAACATCACTGTGACTCCCTTATCAGAAAGCAATTTAAAATAAAAAAAAATCCACAGAGCACATTTCAATCTAAAGAAAGGCTCAAAAATGCAATCCTATTACTGGATCATATTAGAAATTGCACTGAAGGGACTACTTCCAGAAATCTGTAATACACAAGGACAGTCAGGAGAGGGTGCTAAAAGACTGGAACACACCATAAAGAATATTCTAACTAGTACTACAAAACTCTTTTGCTGCTACATGACCTATATATGCAAGCTGTAAAAAGTGCAGATGTAGAGCAATGTACCTGACTTTTGCTGGATTGTCAGGGCCACAGCTGTCTTACCAAAGCACCCTACTTCTAACAACTAACCAATCAAAACTGGGGCAAAAATAGATGAGTACTGATCAGTGTGAAGAAAGATAGGTAGCAACACAGGGAGGCATTAAGCCAACGTTCAACAGATTCTTGGCCTCCTTCAATGAGCACAATAAAAAAATGTAACAAAGCTAATTTTTGCTGATCAGGATTGGATCATTTCTACCTTTTGTTTCACCAAAATTGCCCCATTAAACAATTTAAACTATCACAGGCATCAGTTCCTTTCCTTCTAAATATGCAGCTAGGACTGTGAATAAGAGAGCACTAGGAGGTGAACAACCATACATGTTTGCTTAGAAGAAGTATCCAATACTTTCCACAGGCCCTACTCCCGTTAAATGTATACAGAATTTTAGCCTTAGAGTACTGAATGGTATTAGAAGAGATGGATATCCCAAAGCAACCCCCAAAAAGGGTAGACTTATGAATCAACAGTAACATGGTAAATCAACACTCATTCAATGGGTTTACCATGAATAGGAATAAGAATAGGCTTCAGGCCACTATATCTAAGCAAGGAATGTTCTCTTACCATGTTGGATCAGAGTGAAGGCCTATTAAATCCAGCACTGTGTTCACAGTGGCAAACCAATTTCTCATGAGAATCCCATGGCATGGATGCCTTATTCCCCATTAACTGCTGTGACAGAGGTATAATATCTCTAACAGACGAGAAGAGGCAGACAACTATCCTCACTATTAAGGATCCTCATTTCCATGAATATATGTATTTCCCCTTCAAAGCTGTCAAAGTCAGTCATCACAACATTATGTGGCAGTAAGTCCAAATTTAATTTTGCTCTGAGTCAAGGATCACTTAGGGCCTAAATATCCTAAAGGTAACAGATTCTGTCTGATCTCAAAAGCTAAGGTCAGCCCTGGTTAGGAGTTGGACCAGAGACCACCAAGGCATACCAGATGCTGTTGGCTATATTTCACAGGAAGGAACTGGCAAAATCATCTCTGAGTATTCGTTGCCTAAGAGCGGTCATGTCAACCACTAAAGTCATTTCTCTATTTGAAACAGCAATTAGCAAAAATATGTATATCAGGATTGTATTATGAAACTGAGGATGAATTGGTTAAAAGTTATATGTTAAAATAGGCAAGGAATGTCAGTTACTCTATTCAACTAGAACAGTGGGAGAGAGTCTGGAGGACAGTTTTAAAATTCACGTTATCACTATAAAGAATTTTTCAAAAAATGATGTACAGATGGTACATGACCCTGGTTAAACTTTACAAAAAATTTATAAAAATATGAATAATGAAAGCTAGAAATGCAATATACAGTAGAGTTCTTTCTATCATTTATGGTGGACTTGTAAGAAAGCTAGAAGATTCATGAATTAGTGTGGAAATACAAAAAATTTTGAAAACGAAAATCTTATTTAGGCCAGAACTATTTTGGGAAGGCAATGTATCAGCAGAATCTTTACTCTATCCAATACAAGGTACAAGGATTCCAAAGTTATACTCACTTGGACCAGGGTTTTGAAGAGAGAACTCACGAGTGACTATACCCACTCTACACTGATGCTGCACTACGCAACGCAAGTACAGATGAGACTGGACTCCTCCCAATTTGATAGCTACATATGCCTGGAAAGAGAGCTAAAATGCAACACAGGTTTTCCAAGAATAAGTATCAAGTTAAATGATGGATCTGGGGCAAGTGTGGACAATCTGTGACCCTCCAAATGCCGCTGGACTACAATTCCCAAAAGCGCTAAACAGCACAGCCAATGGTGAAAGATGATGAGAACAGCAGTCCAGTGGCATCTAAAACCACAAGTCAGCCACTGTAATTTCAGGAGAAGAAACAGAGTGAAAAGAACACTGACACTCATTTGAAAGTCCATTAGTAGGAAACATTTTAATCTCTAGGTCAGAGGTAGGCACAGTGTGGCCTGTTGGCCATACGCAGTCCCCAGGGCTGTATTTTTAGCCCCCTTGACATTTTTTTTTAAAAAGTTTATCAAAAATGTTTTCCCCCCTTCAAAACGGGCCTTTTGGGGTTTTGGAAAACATTCCCCAGAGGTAATTTTTCCCCAAAATTGTTCGAAACAACTGTTTGCCTGCAAATGCTCTCTGAGGGTATGGCAGGTATTTCCATCATAGCTGGACGAGTATGCAGGCCAATTTAGACACAGGGAGTAACCTACTCTCATAAAAAAAGAAGGTTTAATATTTTACCATTTCCTGTTGCCAAAAAAAAAAAAAAAAGCCTGAAAACATGGTGAAAATGTCCACATGCCGCCAAGAAGGCACAGAGGGCATAAAATTGTATATTTTACAGTTTTATTTTATTTTTGCAGGTAGTACAGCCCTCCAAGGTCTCCCGGGGGCCACTGCAGCTCCCTTACCTCAACAATGGCCCACTGTGTTTTAGATGTTTTGGACTACACCTCCCGTAACTCCTTACTACTGCCAGGCTTATGGGAGGTGAAAGTGGAACCCTACATTCTTGCAGTCGGTGGGAAACCACTGCAGTTAAACTAACGTGGCCGACTGTGAAAGGCAGGCCATACGGTTCAATCAGGAGCACTGAGCGCATAGACTCTGTGATGGACTAAAGAGCATGAACTCAAAAGCTGCATCTGAAATGCTGACTCCATCAGGACTGGGACTGGGGATCCTCACTACTGCTAGTGTTATCAAAATGGCTCCATTAGGCATTTTAAAAAATAGGCTAATACAAAAAGGTATGTCAAGACTTCATTTAGCACCTACTAAAATCTGATTCTGGTAAACTGAGCAGTAAATTAGCACTAATCCATGTTTAACTGGTTACAAACTAGGAGAAAGATTAATTATAAATGTGAATACACTTCAAGGAGCTTCACTCAACCCAACTTTGAGAGAGAACAACTGATCCAGTTTTATAACAGCATAGAGAAACAGATAGCATTTTCTCATGCTAAAAACTGACAGTCTAGAAAAGATTAATGCAAGTAGGTTTATAACCTAGGAGTGGCATGATAAAACAAAACAAAACGGCACTGCAATACATGGTAATGACTAGCTAATTGACACACCACTAAAAAGATTATACACATTCACAGAGGGTAAGCCTATTAATGAATAAGACCTGGAGTGGTAAAAATAAAAACAGTGAGAAAACCGCTATTTCAAGACTTCCTGAGTACCAGACAACGGAAATAATAATAGTAAACAGCCATCACAATCATATCTTCCCCTATAAGCCTGCTAGAATCATCTAGATGGTCACTGTTATAAAATGGTGGGCTAAACAGATCTTTGGCCTAGTACAATAAAGCAAACAATCAATAAGTAAAAGATGATGAGCATGTCTTCTAAAAAGTGGAACAACACTTGCTGTGGCTGTACCTGAACTCTTTTCATTGAAAAAAAAAATGAACACAGGAGGCACTAATCCACTAGCAACAGAACACCCAACATTTGAGAGTATGGTTACATATAGGAATATGCATATTACAGTATTCTATCTAGTGTTGTGTTTGGCACTAATATTTCCTATCTGGTTAACTACTGTCAAGCAGGTTACAAGGCAGAATTGAGTGGAAATAAGAAGATTGGTAAAAATCTCTTTCACCTTTTAATGCATCGAGGCCAATGGTTCTCTTAAGTTTTATACCCTTGATTTCTTCCTGAAGAAATTAATTTGTAAGCTGAAGGAACCATTTATACCAAGCAAGGAACCCTCAGATGTTAACACAGAACTTGATGATATGCTAAGTGCATGTTTCCCATTTGTACAACATACCACCAGTATAGTCAAATTCAGATATTTCTCAGAACAAACTTCAGTATGTACCCCACAACATGCCAGCCCCTGAGGCACAACACTACAGAGTAGCCCATGGGCTGCATGTGGCCCACCAAAGGATTTTGTACAGCCCCCATCTCCACCTCTCCTGCACCTGTTTGCCTGTCAAGCCCCATCAATGGGGGCAGCCACTCTGAACTCAGCTCCCTGGCCCTGTCTCTTGGCTCTGGATTAGTGAAACTGGTGACATGGTAGGACAGTACCCAGGTGCGGCCCAGCCTCTTCCATACACACATGCAAACACACTCTCACATATGGTCCCCTCCACCCAGGCGATGCAGACAGGGTAAAGAAGGGACTCCTATGGGCTTGGTGATACCCAAACTGGCTTGGCTGGCTTCTTCAGTCACTGAGGGGCAAGGAAGGCTGAAAGGAGAAAGGAAGCTCTCCTCACCACCAAAGCCATGCCACAAACATATATACACACACTATTCTCCCAGTACTGAAAGAGAGAGAATGGAATGGCGTGTGAGGAGAATAAAAAGGTCAGGAGAGTGTGAAGCAAAGGAGGAGGCACCACAGGGGAAGCAGGGGTGTGTGGGGAGGGCTGGCCCATTTGTTCGCTAAATAGAGTGCCACCAGAGTGGGCAGGAAGAGAACCGGTGGGAAAGGGATGAGGAAGAAGATGGCGAGTTGCCTTTGGTTGGCGGTGCTGAGGGAGGGCCCATCCACGTCTATGTCCCCATCCCTTTTTTGGGCTGTGGTGGTAGGCATGCCATGGTGCTGCTGCGAGCCTGCACACTGTATGACTTCAAGTTGGAGAAGCCAGGTAAGAACTCCCTGTGGGAACACGAGGTGCAGAGTATCTGCAGTGACCAGGAGATGAAGGGCTGGTTCAAGGGCATCAACAGCTGAGGCGACCATGGCCTCTTCCCAAACTGTTTCTCCATTTTCATGAAATCAGGTGGTGAGGGCTTTGTGTTGGGTGAGGCGTTGGGTTTCGTAAAGGATGGGGACAAGCTGTGCGTGGTGCTGGGCACCTATGGGTTCGAGTGGCAGGAGAACCCGTACCCTTTCCAGTGCTCCACTGAAGACGCCACCAAGCAGACCAAATTCAATGGCATGAAGAGCTACGCTGCCTACAAGCTGGTGCCCAGCCACACTGGGCAGCAGGTGCACTGGTGCTACAAGCATTTTGACTGGCTCTGTGGGCGCCTAGTGGGAAAGTTTCCTGTCATCTCAGTGCCCTATTTGCCAGAGAAGCAGGCCACTGGGCACTTTGAGGAGGACTTCATTTCCAAGTGCCGCAAAGGCCTGGCCCAGCAGATGGGCCATATGTGTAGCCATCCAGTGTTGGACCAGTGTGATGCCTTCTAGCATCTCCTTACTTGCCCCAGCACTGATGAGAAGGCATGGAAGTATATTATAAAAACATATTTTTATAATATGGTTTATTTTATTTGCAAAATAGTGTAACCATTAATTATAGTATAGTAATTATAGTATAGTTAATGATTAAACTATTTTGCAAATAAAAAACATTATTATACAAATATTATAACCTTACTTGGAAACTGAGGTGCTAAAAACCTATCTGCGGCCCAAAGAAGTTTAGCCTATTTAATTTTGGCCCTTGCCTATTGCCAAGTTGTGCAGGTCTGCTATAGAGATAAATCAGTATTGCCTGAGAATCTGTCTTTTGGCAGTTTGTCTACCATTATGAAACTTCTCATCAAATATATCGTAAAATACTTCTATGCAACTATAGGACTTTTAGAAATAGAGAATTAATGATTTGAGATCTTCCTGCACAGACATAGCATTACCTTTCCATGGTGGGACTGTGTGTTCCTGAGAGGCAAGCAGCAGTGCTGATGGCAGCAGTGCTGCATGTAGGGTCTCCTATGTCAGACAGGCTTTTGTTGAGAAGCCAGACTAAGCCGGCCAAATAGCAAATGGGTAACAGCAGTAATGAGGGAGGTGACAGTGGCGGAGGATCTCTCAGAGATAACAGCAGAAGCACCATCGCTAATGCTTGACAGTACAGGCTGAGCCTCCCTTATCAGGAAATCCAAAAACCTCCAAACTCTAAAACTTTTTGCTGCCACCCGCCCACTTCTACCTTCAAGGTGGAAGCTATGGCACTCCTGTTCATTCATCTCTCAGATTTGAGAAGTGCTGCAGCTGCCATCTCAAAGGTGGAAGCGGGCGGCTGGCAGCAAAAAGAGACTGAGGATCTGTGAGACATGGATTCATGCTGAGCACTATGCTTGGATTCCTGCCATTTCACAGATCCTCTGTCTCTATCCAGCCTCACATATCATTCAGGTAGAGAATGAACAAGATGCCAGGATATTTCAAAAAGGTATCTATTATAAAATCTGAATTAGAGAACACTTCCGGTTCCAAGCATTTCGGTTAAGGGAAAGGAAGGTGCAGTAAGCCTCCTTTTGAATATCTTTTACCACAAAAACCTTATGATTAGACAATCCAAAATGAAACAAGAGTTAGTTCCAGAAGAAGAAAATTCCAGGCTGGACAGTACTTAGTGAGCTCCTGGGGTACACCAGCGGACAACTATGAGTAGTGTTGTGGCTAATGGCACAACTGGATCACCCTCAAAGAAAGGGGTGTAACACATTTGATTGTCCTGATGTGTAACCTATCCTCAGGATAAGAGGCTACAGTAAGGACAGAATATGGAGAAATGGAACGGTTTCCAATTGGCAAGGGGATCAGGCAAAGCTGTGTTTTATGAGCCTATCTGTTTAACTTGTACACTGAACATATGATGCATAAAGTAGATCAGACTTGGAGGAAGTAGGCGTGAAAACTGGAGGAAGGAAAGTCAGCAGTTTAAGATATGTAGGTGATACCATACTACCAGCAGAAACTAGCAAAGACTCAGAACAACTAAGAAAGTCAAGGAAGACAGTGCAAAGGCACGTTTGCAGTTGAACCTTAAGAAAACAGAAATAATGACCACTGATGATTTACATAACTTTAGAGTAGAAATGAAGAGACTGAAATAGTTCAAGATTTTCCATACCTTGACTCAGTTGTTAATCAAAATGGAGACTGCAGCCAAGAAATCATAAGATGAGTATGATGTGGAAAGTCAGCCATGAAGAAACTAGACAAGATCCTCAACTGTAAAGATCTATCACTGAAGACTAAAGTTACGATTGTCCACGATACAACATTTCTAGTTTCTAGGTATGGTTGTGAAAGCTGGACAGTGAAGAAAGCTGATAGGAAGAAAATCAACTCATCTGATCATTACTCAGAGAAGATGTTACTTGCTAGAAAAGGCAATAATTCCTGATAAGGTGGAAGGCAGTAGGAAAAGAGGAGGACTCCACTGCACATTGGCAGACTTGAACCAGGGAAGACACGCCTCTCGGTCTACAAGGCCTGAGCAGGGCTGCTGACAACAGGGTGACTTGAAGGCCTCTCATTCATGGCACTGCCACAGGTCGAAGTTGACCTTACTGTAATTAATAACAAACAGTAACAGAGACATGAAAGTGAAGCAAAAACCTGGACCCAAATCTTCCAAACTTCTGGTCAAAACGGAAGCACCAGGCCCCAATCTGGCCAACAGCCACCGAAAGTTATTCATTCACTTAAACCAATATTCAAAACAAATCTCAGGCACCCAAACACTTGTGCAGCCTGTGTGCTATGAACAGGAAACTGGAACTGTGAAGCCTTTTAGTTGTTGGGCTGCAATGACCATTTGTCTCTATCAACTTTGGCCGGTGAGACTTGCAGTCCTGCAATAATGGGATGGTTGCATAATTCCAACCCCTGGTGTAGACAGACTGGAAGGTTTGGACCACCCACATTACTACAGGATCTCAATGAGCAAATAAGCATCCAAACATTATTTTGCTTCAATTCTCCTGGTCATGCATCCAGCAAATTTGTTAAGTATGAAGCCAGTAAGGAAACATGAGATGACAGCATCGCATTGTGAAAAGTAATCATAACAAACTACCTTTCAAAAGTGCTTTCAAACGCCCCTCCCAACTAGACAGAAAACTCTGCAGAGTATCTGCCTTACAGAGGGTAATATTTCCCAAGATGTTATGTCTCTTAAATGGCAAAGATTATACTACAACAGGGAGGAAATTGAAGACTGCTATAGAATACTATCACAGACAATGTACACAGACACATACATATGTATATACGTGTGTGTGTGTGTACATAACTGATAGCAGTTATTATAATTTGTTACTATAATTTGATAACAGTTATTTACCTTTACAGTGTAGATAGAAGAGATGAGAAAGTAGCAAGATCTTCTCAATTCCCACCTTGAAAACATCTGAATTCAACTGTTTTTCACACATATGCTCCAAACTGTACAGTTACACTACAGCTTTTTGAGACACTGTAACCTCTAATAATATTATGCAAAGTGTCCAGCAAGTAATTCTTCTGGTGTTTGAAGAAAACTGCAATAAGAGCTGGAAAGTTCCATCTCTTACTCCCTACAGATACTGAATAATTATGTGTCAATTACAATGTATATTCGGAAATGGAGATGAGGGCAAGGGTGCCAAAGCAAGGGAACACTAAAGCCAATGTTGAAAGAAATCCAAGTAATTGTTAATTTTGAATAATTTAAAACAAAAAAAAGCTACTATAAATATTTCACAGCACATTTTTATTTGTTTTTTTTAATGTAAAATACAAGTTTAGGTATTACTTGTTACATTATATCCCAGTTTTTCTCCAGTCAACTCAAAGTGGCATATATTATATTCCTCCTCACTTCATCCTCACAACAACCCTGTGAGGTAGGTTAGGCTGAGAGAGTGACTGACTGAAAGTCAGTTTCATCTTTGTGTTTTATACATAAAAGTCAGAATTATAAACAAAGCAGGCCATGTTTTCAACCAGAACAAAATCCAATAATGTTAAGAACAGATGAAGATATTAAATTTGATTCCTAATAAAAATAAAACCCTTAAATATAAGATAAACTTCTAGTTTTTTCCTTGTACTTGACAGATTTTTTTCTCACCATTTATCATTCAGTAAATTTCAAATATGCTTCATGGAAACTGAAATGCTGTCTAAACATTTGCATAACTCAGGGTAAACAAAGAAGTCTGAAAACATGATTGAGTCATGCCATTCAATTCAACAGAAACATCAAATAGCAAATTCAAAGTTTATCAGGAACACTTACAACTGAGTTTTAGTTAGATATTGTCGGTTTTTTAAAGCTGTGATGAAAATACTACAAAAACTGCACGAATCAGATGGTCCATGAGACCTAACAGACAATCTTTTCTTTACTCAGCACAAATATTCTTGCAAGCCCCCAATTCACTCTTATCATTGTTCTGTGAATCTTTTTCTTTCTTAGATTATCAAGCGAGTCAGCAATTTTTTCTCTTGACTCAATTCAGACATTATCAGAGCATGGATAAAGAAGTTGAATTGGGGGTGACCTCTGTGCTGAAAAACCACAATTGTCAAACAACTATTTTTGATAATAAATCATAACCATATATCAGATTCTTGTTTGGTATAATGTTTGAAATATAGTCTATAGTTCCAGATATTCTGCAACAAGTCCCTTGTTCATGAAACAAATGATACAATTAAGCAAATCCATTCAGTTTTACATAATTATAATCTGATTACAGAGTTCTGGACTATGTTTTTAGAACCATGATGAATTTACAGGATTTCCAGAGAACAGTTCCATACATGACGTATAAGACAGGACAATCTTATTTAATGCTACATAACACTAAAAAGATGTTCTTGAAAGACTTAACTCGCATTTTCTAGATAAGTGGATCAATTCTACAAGATTTTATGCCCATAAATATTTAGGTCCTTATTACCTTTGACCTTACAACACAAACAACCAGCTTCTGAAATATCAGAGCCACTGTAGTCCAGGATCTGAAGTAATCTTTTGCCCCACAAACCAAGCCTCTTACGATCATCAGGCTATATGATAAAGAGAACAACATGCAGTAGAAAGGACTTTAAAGATATGAAGCACATACATTTGAGTTATCAGCTGCAAAAATTCCAAATCCTAGTAGTAATAGATTTATTTTCCTTACTAATAACATTGAGAAAAACCTCAACGAAAAATTTGCTACAACTCCCCCAGAGCAGATAAAGACCACATTCGCATACAATACAATGCCAGGGTTTCTCAGAATCTTCCTTTTTTGTTTGTTCACAAACAACTGGGACATGCTACCCGTTCATCCCTACTTTGTTCTACCTTCAAGTAAGGAGAAGTTAAACTAACTGGGATCTTGCAAAAGAAAGTTGCCAATATTTACTGGCTTGTGCTCTTTTGGCAGGCCTTATTCAAACAGCCAGTTCTGATCCCTGGCTTCAAATACTGGTTTATTAGAAATGTGAAAGACCAGGAAACTTGGTATAAATGTAGTAACAAGCTTTTCTACCCTTACAACTTCCTGATTAGTTTAGCCTCTCCCACCTGTAGGAGAATCCAAGTGGGATCAACCATGCAGAAGGCACTAACATACTGGCATGTGAATGATAAGCTAGGATTATGAACAATTCTGGTTTAGAATCCAGTGTGAATGCTGCCTATACTATTTAGAGTACTTTATGAAAACCTGTGGACTGCAAATTAGTCATGACTGCTTCATATTTTTTTAGATTGATCACAACTGTACAAATATCCCCTCAAAAACAGAAAAACAAATGGTAACAAAGAGTAATTTGTAATTCTTAAATTCTGAAATGACTGCATATGATTTTATCAATGTATGACAAAATTGCTCAGTTTTTTATTTATTCTACATGAACTGAGCCAAACACTAGTATGTATGCAAAAGATGAAGCTGTTGATTAAGCATGCATTGCTGGAGACCATCAATTTCGTCCACTGGGCCTTCCAGTATTCTGTAGAAGAAAATCAATTTGGATGTCGTAGATGAGTCACATTTTGTTTTGCACAGATATAGCCAAAGTACAAATACACTTTACCCCAAGCTGCACTGAGGCATACCACCACCTCCTCCTAGTAATATTTTAAGAGTCTACCACTGCATTACAGAAAAGATTTAAGCTCCAGAGAAAATTAAAACATTTGGCAGGAATAATATGGCTTTTCATTTTGGTTATCAAATCATGTCATGACGTGCTTTAAGTGCAGTTTATCAGATTTTTCTGGAATATTTTAGAAGAGCTGGTCAACTATTTTTTTAAGTAGAGCAACATGTAAGTGCCAAATTATAGTATTTTTTCTTGCCTCCAGTTTTATGACAAGACTTATACAAAATATATAAGCACAAAATTTGCATAAGTCATTCCCCCTTGTTATAGAATTTGGATGTCATTTTTGTACAAAAATGTATCCAGTCCTAGCAAATGCACATTAATGTAAAAGACAATGGTCATGACAACAGATTAAGATGACAAATTAGCAGTCAAGCCAAGTGAAGAGAAGCAATGAGTCATCCTCTGGAAGGGAGAAGGAACAAAACAGAAACTGTTTGGAGGATATGGAGCAATTACTGGAAGGCAGATGAAGAATGCAGCTATCACAATAAAGAGCAGCAGTGATTTGGAATTAACAATTAAGAAAATAACAGAATGAAATGCATTGTGAGGAGCTCAGAAGAAAGCATAGTTTTGGAAAAGCTCTGTTCCCATGCCAAGGAATTATAGTTCACTAAACAGCCTTTATGATACCAGCAGAAAAAAATCAGGGAGCAGTAACAGTACACTAATGAAAACCACAGCCAAAATACTCATTAAACAGGATCATAAAAAGGCATATCATATTATAGTCCAGATGACCAAACAGGCTGGGTTCTAGGTTCTGTGGGACTCAGGGTAATCTGACCCTTCATGTTTCCCTCCAAACCAGGCAGGCAGCCCCTATGCTTGTCTGGGCTGCCAGGAAGAACTTCAGACCTGCACAGTAACTTTCTAGCAGTATGAAGTTAAGAAGAAGGAGGACAAAACCTATGAGTACAGATGCATGGTTAGTCATTTCTAGGCAAACCCCCAATCCCTGGTGGCCATCACTATGTTAATTATACAAAACCCACCAGTGACAGCTGCACATTGAGCATGGTGACATACAATTAACATGTTGTTACTGGTAAGTTAAAAGACATCACTGAAGCACAATTATCTTCTGCAACCCCACCACAAATGCAGAGAATTCGTATCATATGTGACACTACTGACAGCTCTGCCCAAATACTACAGACACTATAGTTCTATAGATACGGACATAATGCACAGTAATACACACATAGCTTAGAGCTACATACAGAATATGAAAGTACTATTTACAAGTGGTACACTCACAGCGCCCTGAAGTGCTGTACTGTATGTAGGTAACTTCGAATACATTTTTATCTAAAGTAAGAAGTGCCACAGAAATCAAAGATGAAAGCTATTCCACTGTATGTGTTCGTGATCAAGGGTCAGCAAATGAGGCTATTAAAGTGGATCTACTAATTTCATTTATTCCTTTTCCCAAAGGAAATCATTCATTAACACCAGCAGATTTTAGAAGATCGTTCCCAGGAAACACACATTTTTAGTCTTCTAGCCCTAATGTCAAAATTTAAAATCTAGAGCCTACAGAAACAACCCTATTGTGCAATTTATATTCAGGCCCCTGGTCCTACAAAGAAATTTTAGATCTGTTCTTGACTCAAACTAAAATGAGATTTCATCCAGTAAACAGATTCTTCTATTCACAAACATTTTAACTAAGCCTTTGGACAGATTCAAGCTACAAGCTCAGCATGTTGTTACAAAAATTCTAAAATCCAGTGAAGATATTGGCATGAAAAAAAAGGTATGTCTGTATGTAGAAGTGCAGTTGGATATGCCTCCATCTGGTTAAAAACCACAGGGCACTCCCAACATTTAGGGTAGGTTTTGCTTCAATTCATGCTGCTATGTTTTAAAAAATGTCAAAATCAGAATCTTACATTGTCTAACAAATAGCTTTGATCCAGAGTTGCCACAATCAGAAGTCCTCACAGGGTGCTGCCCATGAGGTGAAGGAAAGTGGCATTTCCCAATTCTACTTTCCCCGTTGCCCACCCCCATAACCTGAAAAAAAAATGCTGCCCAGATTATTTGGGAGACTTCAGAATGGTGGGGAAGGTGATGGGGATCCCCTTCCATTATTCCCTATGGCGGATCTCAGTCCCTTCTGCAAAAGGAAGGAACTCTTCTATTTATAGATGGGAAACTCTGGATCTAACCCACAGTATTTGACATAAAAATTAGCAAAAGACATATTTATTACAGCACTGATTATAAACATTTATTTCCAACATTAAACTAGTAACCGTTTAAACTTCTCAACTACCTAAAACTATAATAAACTGAAGCCCCGCACATGAAAAACAAGATGGACCCAGAAAACTTAAAAGTCAAATCTTTATATGGCAGAAGGCATACAGCTGAACAGGAACAAAAAGTTACCTTGATACAGAGTTTATTCTTGTCTAGTCTCCTCCAGTTATTACTTTCTAATCTCCATTTTTGACACTTAGCAGCAAAGTGCAGTTCTGTAAGAAAATAGTGATAATTAATACCAAACTCAGAAAGTCTATTCAGTTCAGTAATACAGTTCCAAACATTCATACCTCAGTTTCTAAAATTATGTACCCGTTTAGGCTTCAGCTTTCAGGTGAAGGATATTTTACCCTTGAACATAAGTAATCTGTTTTCACAAATAACTTTTAGATCATACTTATGTAAAAAAACAAGCTAACTCAGCACTTGTTCAACACAGCTAACAGCAATACATGATGTCTATACAGATGCGCCTTAGGACAAAAGTAATTCAACTAACGTTCTATATTGCATAAAATAATGGTACCTTTCCTTGCATTATATGCTACAGCTACAGAAACTGTTAAAGATCCATGCAAACACAATACAGCCACGGGTTCAAGTTAACACTTATCAACACCAGTGATAATTTTAAAATTCTGCTGAACAATGATCTCTAGTGAGCAGCACCAACATAAGCTTTAATCATGACTGATCTAAACAAAAGGAATCTGTTTAATAAAAAGCAAAGTGGAATGAGGGAAAGTTTAGTGTTAAGCAAGGTTAGGAGATGAGCAATCAGTCTAAAGATTGATTTAAAGCAAACCTGATCACAAATTCCCTCTTGGCTTTGGAAACCCGCTAGGTAACCTTGGGCAAGCCACATTCTCTCAGCCTCAGAAGAAAGCTGTGGCAAACCCACTCTGAACAAATTTTGCCAAGAATTCTTGCCCATGATAGGTTCATCTTAGGGTTGCTTTAAGCTGGAAACAACATGAAGGCAGACAACATACATTAACAACCACTTTTTTTGTTTCCCCCACTTTGCAACTCAATTCCTTGAAAGCAAATCCAAAGTGACTTCCACATCTGCAAATCAACTGTTTGGAACAAACATTTTTTAGAAATATGAATAGATTCTATGTTTATGTGGCATTCAAAATTCTTCTCTTTATGGTTATGGATAACATTTTTATAACTTGAAGTTCAATCAATACGCATATGAAGATTTACCTAGCTTCATCTTTTCACAGAACTGCTGATTTTGATCAAAAGTTCTAATCTATGATTTCCAAATTAATTTTCCTAAAATAAACTTCTACATATGTTACTTTCTGCAGTATGAGGGATATTGATTTGAACTGTAGCATGGGTCAGTTCAATTTAGCAGATATAAGCGAATTTTCTAGTTAAGATTGGTATAATCTGAACCCTGGCCTCCACATTCATAGTCCAATGCTCAAACCACTACACTACCACTGACTACCTGGACTAAGTGATATGGAGGCTGTATATACGTTCAATGCAACTGTTATTCACTTGCCAGATAACAATAAGAAATCCATGATCTGTTGCAATATGTATTATAGTTTTTATAAATCTAGAGAACTAGCATAGAAAAATGTTATAAAAGAATTTACTTAAAATTACTGCTAGAAAACCCAAAATACACACCAAAAAAATGCAAGCCAAGTCCAGTATTTTCTGATTTTTCAGCACCCAAAGAGTTTTGATAAATTTAGGATTATTTCACTGCTAACTACAAACTGAGTACTTGTTAATCAAAATTCCCTACTTTAGCTTCATTGCTTAGCTATGGAAAACAAACAGTATCAATTCATTTGACACAGACCTTTTGTTTATTTTTCTCTATTCCTTAGTTCCAAGCCACCTTATATTGGTCATCTCACTGATGGTTAGCAAATTCCAGTCTTCCAAGAAACAACACAATGAACATCATGGAAATATTACCACTCTCACGCACACAGACCTTGCCAGCAATTGTTACCAACAAACTTAACAAGCTTCTGTTACCCAAAGACAACAAATAAACATGTTACTAAGTAAAATTCAGTTAATTTTGCCAACATAAGATTAGTATAAAGACAAGGACAGGAGAGCTAGATTATCATGGGAAGCTGATTTAAACACTCAAATGACTGAAAAAGACAGGGAAACCACATGGTCTGGGTTAGTTTTAGGGTTTAAATCTAAATCAGCATAGCAGAACATACATGAGACAACTTACAGATTGCATCAAACACCTGTAAAATTGTATTAAATTCCTCCCCTTGTATTGGCGACAACATAACCAAAAGGCATACTGTTATATTTATAGCTCAGAATAACAGACTTCTGGCTCCAAATACTAAACCACGTTAGTCAGATTATTCAACAGCAAATAATACATGACAATAGACTTTTGATATTTCTCCTGAGATAAACAGTAAGGACCTTAAACATAAAAAAGGTTCTTTCTCTGTGGCTGTCCGTAGAAGACTATGGTAGCTGAACACTGAAAGCCTGAAGAAATAATACATAAGCTCATGTGGTGGAGGGAAATATGGGATTTGGGTTTGAATGAAAAGCTGACTAAAAGTAACAAGGCATTAAAAGGACAAAAAGAGGACACGTTTATTGAAACATGGATACCATGAAATCTTAGAGGTGCAGGCCCTTATGGAGTACTGGCAGTTCTGGAGGGGACTGAAAGACACAACTTGAACGTTGAGGGAAGGGCAGTGGATACCATTATTTGGATTCTTAAGCACTTAAGAAATAGCCATAGCAGTTAGTTACATTTCTACACCACTTATCAGTGCTAAGCAATCCCTAAACAGTTTACAATGTGCTTACCTAATTGCCCCTCAACAAGATGGGTAACGATTTTACGGATCTACAAAGAAGGATGAAAGGCTGAGTCAACCTGGAGCCCTGCAGGATCAAACTCACAACGTTGTGGCTGTAGCACCAGCATTTAAGCACTGCGCCCCCAGGGCAAAACACATGCAAGCAAAACAAATCTCTACTACTGACAAATTAAAAATACTGATCAATACAGCATGGCTTACGTATCACATTGATACGATTTATGTGCTTATGGATTTCTGTACCTATTCTGTCCAAAGTCTAATCAAAATATCGGTTCTGTCTATTAGTCAGTTTATATGAAATGTCAAACTACATTTTGGCTTAAAACTACCACCCTGGCTCCAAACACCACATGACTAGAACAGAACCAATGAAACCAATGGGACATTATTTCAAAGTAGACAGATGAAGGCATGGCTGGGGAAAAACAAAAACAGAAAAATTTGAAGAAAACGCTTTTTCTCATTTTCCATCCAAGTGGTAAAATGTGAGATTCTGAGAAACACAGAAAAGAAGCTCACAAGAAATGTCTGCTTTGGGAACAAGTTAAACGCTCTTCACGCGAAAAAGTTTTATTCACTCACAATGCCAGGAACTGTGTAGCATGAAGATTTTTATGTAACAGTCTAGAGCAGTGGTTCTCAACCTGTGGGTCCCCAGATGTTTGTGGACTTCAGCTCCCAGAAGCCCTGAGCATTGACCATAGTGGCTGGGGCTTCTGGGAGCTGAAGTCCATGAACATCTGGGGACCCACAGGTTGAGAACCACTGGTCTAGAGAATTAAAGAAAGACAATTCCTGTGCATACCATATCATAGATATACACAGGAATCCACTGCTTCATCGACAGGATAGAGACCAGGCCACTGTCAAAAAGTGGAAATTGTCAAAATGCGGAACCTGTACTGCTGTGTTCCCTAACCTGTCAGTAAGTGGGTGACACCTTATTCGATCATACCCAAAAGTGTTTGGGAAAGTCTGGAAGTGGCTTTAAAGGAGCAAGTGGAGTGTCCTGGGTTGCTTTGCTGAGGAACATGCAGGAGAGAAAGAAAAAAGAAGAAGAAAAGCAGGGTGGGGTAAAAAGTGAGGTGCAGAGGTCACCTCTTCAACCTTGCTCTCCACCCACAGTTGAGCTGTTGCCAAGTCACCAAGGCCTCCCAGCCATCTATATCGCAGCTTGGGGTGCGAGCAGGGGAGAAAGGGTGGTGGTGGTGAAGGAGGCAGCAACAAGGGGCAGGTACTTCATCCCACAATCAATCCTTTCCTCTCACCTCAATTTTCCCCTGCCTTCCAGAGCCACAGGGAACAAATATGTCCACATACAGTGCCTTCTCCGCATCCCATTTTCTCTCTCGCTCCACTTTTCTTCTTTTTTTCTCCCCTTCCCCAGGATCTTCAGCAGAGCAAGCAGGGACGCTCAGCTTCCTCCTTGAAAGTTGCCTTCAAGCCTTCCTGAGAGTTTCCAACTGTGACCAAATACCAACCGCCTTCCATGGCAATGGAGGAAAACAAGGAGACAACTGTAAGGTTCATTCAGACTGAATGAAAGATGAAGCCAAGTTGGAAAAAAGTGCACGTGGTTGCAACAGTGTTGTGCAAAACACTATCTTTTCATTCAGTCTGAGTACGTACATTACTGTAGTGGCTATAGTCGCAAAACTGCTCTTTTGAACCTTTTAAATTATACATAACTGGAACCCCTTAACTCAGTGTGTGGTCAAAAGAATGGACCATGCATCAAATATATGGGACTGAGTAGTAATTTAGAACAGTCAAAAAGTGAGGCATTGAAAGATAGGGCTGGGAGTTGCCTGGTTCTGGTATCTGGTTGCATCAATGGCAAACACAATCTAGCAAGCTCCACTAGATTGTGGACCCCCAAAGTACTGTGCCTGACTGGGGGAGGGGGTGCTCTCCCTGTCAAGTTGGTGGACTCCACGGGAAGTCTGAAGACTCCATTCAAACCAGGATTGGGACCTGCTAAGTGTTCGCTTAGGAGGGGAGCAGCCACAGCTGGTCCTGACGCTTCAGGAGAATCACGTGCTTCAGTGGAGCCAGTGGTATGTGAGGGTATCATCCCCCATATGGACACTATATTACTAGTGTCTGGACCTCTTGTAATGCATATCATTTGTTCTTATTTCCTTTTGCTTATAGAAGATAAGGAGTCCGTCTGCAGCAGCTGAAATTTAGAGCCTTCTTGCACTACATTTAAAGAGACAGCACCTCCTTTTCTGATTGCCATTGGGAGTATACATGAATAGAGTTTAAGTATTTAATTCCTCTGTCTTTCCTCATACTTTGTTCTGCGATCTAATTTTCTTTCTTTATTTTTTACATGCTTGGATTTCAATTTGTATCATTAACTTTTTTGGAACATTTAAAGGACTGGTTATATTTCTTCTGAGGTTTGACTTTGTGTTATTTGGCTATCAATGGCACTTATTTTGCCTCATACCTATATATGATTATATGGTTATATTAATAACTGAACAAGATTATCTTTTTACTACTAAGACAATCAGGCTTGATATTATGGGATTTGTAAGGGTACATGCCAGCTTGTCTGCTATGTAGCATAGTGCTAATTTTAACATCTCTGGGAAAGCTTACATGAGATCTCATGTTATATAATGTTTTGGAAATTCAATCTTTTCGTTTAAGAATACAGGAAATACTGGATGGAATTTATCATGGTTCTGATTGTGGATTGTGACATTCAAATGAAAAATGACCTAGGAAAGTCTGACAATGTACCTGAATATTTTCTGATGTTTTTGGTTGAATTTAGACTAGTGAAAGCATCTACTTAGAAAAAGTTTGATATACTTATAGAACAACTGTCACAACAGCTTAAAAGCTGGGCCAGACACAGATGAGGATATTAAAATACAGTAAGAGGCTGAAATGACATATTGGAAAGCAGAGAAGAAAGAAGACACAACACAACCCTTGCAAGAGTTGATTCAAGACTTGGAAATCATGTACATACAAGATGAGATAAACACTCAGCAAGAGATGAAGAAGAGTCAGTACAGTTGATATTAGAAAGATGAAAGGCTTAAGAGATGTTACAACTCAACCTCCGACTGTAAAGTTGAATGGCCAAAACTTTGAACAGACATTACTCTGGAGAATGCATGGCACTGGTCTGTGATCTCATTAGAAGTTTTCTTTGGGAAGAAGAAGAATAACGCTTTACTGATGGACTTCCTGATAAACAGACCTCCTGGGGAAAAACTATTCCTTTCGGATGGAATTGACCTGACGAATTGATTTTTATATACAAGGATGAAAGACACAGACTAAGCATCACTGAGTTGATAAGCAGCCTTTTAGGAAAACTTAAATATGATCCAATTCTTGGAAAAAACAGAACTTAGAAAGAAATAGAACAAGAAAGCATCTGATGAAGATGTATGATGAAGAAAGCAGCTTATGATTATGAGGAGAAAAATAATGAAAGGACTGAATGCATTTGATGAGGAGGAATTAACATTTTAATTCTAAATTTGCTATTTTTACTACTATAAGAAGAGTAATTAGACTTAATAGCTTTGTTTCTTTCAAAAGTTACCTACTACACAGAGAATTCTTATTTTAAAAATTACTAATTTCAAGATAGAATAGAATGAGAATAAGTTAGGGATGACTTACAAGTTAAGAAAGACTTATTTGTTGTTAAGTTAGTATCTTAGGAGTTACGTTTATGAATATTGTTACTGAATGTTATCTTCTAAGTGACATAATTACTAAGTGGTCAAAACCAACTTTCAACAATTAAGACAGAATTATTATTACTATTAATATTTTTTCTTCCCTCTGATGAATTATTGTATACTAACACCAAACATAGAATGAGTTGGGATTTAATGGTATTTTCCATATTCTACTGTATTAACTAACTAATCCTGCAGGTCTATATTTACTGTGAAAATAAAGAACAGGTAATAAATATTAACCTTAATCTAATTTAAGAACTTAATGCTAGTTGTTACTGTTTGATTATTATTTGCTGCAACAAGAACAGGAACCAATTTTTAGTTATTTGTAGTTTTGTAGTTGTTTCGTAGTTTAGTTTAGTATTTGTAACCATGTTTTTTGTTCGGTAATGTATTGTTGTGTAGTTTATTTCTTGTATTATTCTGTACTGTTGTAGTATTGTTGTGTTTTTCTTTTTTTTTTACTTAATAAATAAAGAAAAAATTCAGTGGAACAGAGGTTTGATAGTGCATGAGCAAAAACTGAGGACAGTATATGGGATGAAGGTTAATCCTGATGTTATCAGCATTCAGGAAGTATGCCTTGTGTGAGCTGCCTTTGAAATTACCAGGTTGTGCTGCATGTAAAGAAGAGGGGAGTTATGTATTTTATCAACTTGTATTAAGGTCAGGACTCAGGTTACCACATTTGCATGGGCTTGTCATTTTATAAAATGCTATATAGAATTTTGAGAGTTGATCGTTCCATCTTTTTGTAGATATTGAGATGCTGGATTCTCTATGATGTGAAAACAGAATGAATGAAACAATAAAGAATTAAAATACGGGGGGAGGAGAGGGAGTTGCTTTAAAAAGAATCACATCAAAGACGTTTTTTCTGGACCTTGTGAGTGCTGCCATTTCCACAACAGGAGCATACTGTGGACCCTTCATTGTGATAATATAAAACTGAAGAGTTCAATACACCAAACAGTACAATTTAATATATTAAGTTACAAATGAAATATTTCATGTTACTGAAGCTCTGAATGGGGATGGTAAGAAATTAAGTTTTGCTTATATTCCAATTTTACCCAAGATGAAACAAGGCAAAAAGATGTGTTTTTATTATAAATATGTTATTATTATATTATTTTATTTATTTTGGAAATTTTATATGATTGGCATATCCTAATGATTTCAATTCATCTGTTCTAAGCATGATTATGTCTGAATCCAACCCAACTTCTGAGGTTACATGCTGCCTTGCTTCCTTCCTTTCAGTTTCTCCCCTTGCTCAGTTACTTCCTGGCTTGAGGGAAACCAGTCTGTCAATACCACTTAACTCACAAATTATAGATTATGCCTGCCCTGCAAATCACGTTTATAAAAGAAAACTTTCACCTTGGTCATACACAAACACATACCACAGTTTTCTGGTTCATTTATAATGGTAAACTGATTTTTGGTAAACCAGGAAGCAATTCATCCATTAAGTAGACTACTCAAGGAAAGAGGAATCAGCTATGCAACAGCAATCTACAGCCCGGCATTACATATGACCTGGTCCTGTATGTTTGAACTGCTATTTCATAAGTCTCATTCATTTTAGTATTTTTAACTTCCCCAAAGTTTCAATATACTACTCTAATCTTAAAAACGTACCATTCCTCTAAAAAAAGATAGGCTGCTTACTAATAATTGATGGCAGCATGCTTTTTCCCTCTTCCCACTCCCAGGTGGGGAAAAGAAAACCAGCACACTTTCCTCTTCTCACCACTCAAAATTCCATGCCAAAACTCCAGTCTCACTCACTCCAAACAGCCTCATCTGTACCACACAGCCTCACCGCCAAACAGCTCTCATTCTTTCACCTCCTTGTCCTTGCTCTCCCCCTCACTCAGCACCACAGGAGCACAAGGAGAGCTATGCCTTATGGCTGAAATTTTCATTTCTTTCTTTCTGGAGAAATGTTTTAAATTTAAAATATTGTAATAGCTGCAACATAGATAGAGACTTGCCCATACTGTTTTAAAATATGGAGGGTTAGGACCAAAGATCTGACCTGCACAACTCTGGAAGAGTTACTCCACTCACACATATGGAAGGAACACCCACGGCACTAGAAGAATTGCTTCAATACTATCAAGAAGAGGAGTGTCCCCAGTTTGGAAGCTATTATGGCCCTGACTAACCATTCTGCCAGGATCTGTAGAAATAAATGCTAGGCCCACAAACAGTCTGAGTTAGTCAGAAAGGACCAAGATGAGTGGTTCAGAAAGCAAAAGCAAAAGCAAAATTCTTGGGGAAAAAACGAGAATTAGATGGAAGTACCTAAAGGAGACTAAAGAAAAAGGAAGGATGGGACTACCAGATATTAAACTTTATTATGAGGCACTGTGCCTCACGTAGTTAATGGACTGGATAAAAATATCAAATGAAAGACCATTTAGAGGGTTTCAACTTATACTACAGCTGGTATGCGTACCTTTGGTACAAGAAAAATAGGACAAATAAAGGAGTTCTAAGACCTCTACATTAGAAAATCACTACTTCGAATTTGGTTGAAATGGAGAGATAAATTTTATCATAACCTCCCTGCTCTGGGTCTCCCCACATGAAGTCTTTTATAGGTTGGAAAAGCTAAACACAAACGAATGGGTAACCTATAGAGACATTCTAAAAGTAGAAAATAATATTTATTTGAAGACTACGGAAGAATTAAAACTACAAGGGTACTCAACACATAGACAACTGACAGAGAAATATAAGATAGACAAGAAGATGAAAGGCATACTATCAGAGAACTCTGAATCTGACAAATAATAAAATCAGGAGAGGAATATCAATTAAGTAAAATTTACAAACTACTCCTACACAGAGAGATGAAGCAGGAAATTATAAAAGACAACATGTTAAAGCGGGTACAAGAAATAGGCCATACAATAGAATTGAAACACTGGGAAAAGACATGGGAGGAGAATCAAAAATTTACAAGGAGCTTTAACTTAAAAGAAAATTTTTTAAAAATGTACTATAGGTGGTATTTCACTCTAGTTCAATTATCTAAACTGTCCAAAAATAATAAGAACTCCAAATGTTGGAAGTGTCAGGAAAGAGGATCTTTTTTCCATGTCTCGTGGAAGTGTAAAGAAGTAAAGAAATTCTAGACACAACTCCATAAAAATATTATGAAAACATTAAAAGTTGAATTTCAAATGTGGCCAGAGGTTTACTTGCTGAATATGTTGGACAGTTTAGATTTGGGGTTAATGAAGAAATACTACAGAATTATATATTATATGATATACACAGCAAGAATAGTACTTGCAAAAAAATGGAAAAACACACAAATGCTATCAATAGAAGACTGGCTACTAAAACTTCTCAATCTAGCTGAAATGGATAAATGAACATTAATATATGATAACAAATCTAATAAACAATTTAAACAGGAATGGAAGATTATAACCCCCCTCTGGGAATCCAGACAGGGTAAAATGGCAATAATTGGTTTCCAAATATAACAGCTGTGTCGATTAACCTTGATTTCAGTTAAGATTTGGTAGATCTGGTTATATATGATCACAACATTTTGGAATGTAAAAATCTACTTATTTGACTTGATGATCAGAATTTATGGTAAACAACAAGGAAAATAAATAAAGAGTTGTGTAGATATAACAGGAACCAAAAAATATTAATAATCACTCCAACAAAAAAAAAGGCCTTGGAAGTTAAACAGAGTGTGTGTATGTATGGATATTACAACAGGTAGAACTATCCCACTTCATATTAGAGGTAATTATCAGTATGTTATGTTTCACTCAACTATTAAACAAGTAGAAGCAGATAAATCTTTTAAGTGCGAAACTATACATGTATGTACGTATGTATGTATGTTTTTTATATGTTTATACATGTTTTGTATGTGTTTTTGTAAGGTGTAAATGTGGTTTTTTTAAATTGACTTACAAATTTTCAATGAATACCATTAAAAAAAAAGAAAGAAAGCAAAATCCTACTGTACATCTTAAGAAGACAGCAATGTTCCAGGGGGCAGATAGAAAGAAGGCAGGCAAGATTATCTTTTGAAATACATGAAATTTTAGAAAGTTTTTTGGCAAGAGGGCTATCAAGTCAAAATAATATGTTTTTCTTACACTCCCTTAAAATAAGGATAGTCCACTCTCAATTTCCACACCTGACAAGCAGTAGAAACAGTAAGAAGAAAGGTAACTGTTGCAGAGAGGCATTCAAAAGATACAGCAACTAATGGGTCAAATATAGGGTTAGTCGACTGTAACAGCATAGCTGAAAAGCACTATGGTGATGGAAGACCCAAAATGTTGACATAAACTCAGCATACTCCACAGGACACATTTCACTTCTAGCACCGAAAAGAGAACTGGAGACCCAATGGGGTAACGAAAAACACAATGGCTGCTAACCTATGTAGTCTGAACACCCTTATCCATCAAGAAGAATAGAAATGAGAAAACTTTACAGAACCGCAAAAAAAAAAAAAAAAAAAAAAAAAATCAAAACCTTGTTTCTCTGTATATTTATACCATGCAGTCCATTTAAACTCATGGGAGCTTACAGTCGGGAAGCTTCTTTAATGCCATAAGAAAGAGTTCTAACAATAACATATTGTCTACTGGTCAAAGCATCTCAACACAGTGCAGAACCATCCTTCTACTGGATAACAGAACTCTACAAGAAGAGCCTGCAGCATTTGCCCTAACAAATAAGGCTTTTAGAGTAATCTAGGCATTCTTCATACGCAATCTGCTCTATCTCATCAGATCTATGAGAGGAAGAAGGGACATAAAGAAATTACAGTCAGCCCTCCACATTTGCAGGTTTGCCTTTCACAGATTTAATTACTTGTAAGTTTCTTCAACTTCTGCCCCCCCCCACTTCAGCTGCTTCTTTTCTGGGAGAACCTGACTTCTCAGAGGCTCTGATCAGACCCTGCAGCCCTTTAAAAACCTGCCTCTGGTCCTCCAGAGCACCACAAACCCCCTCCCAATGCCCCTTCCACATCCAAGGAAGGAAATGGGCAAGAGAGAGGAAGTACAGGGCCACTATGCTGACCTACCCTCTTTCTCTCTCCTTTCCCTGATCTGGTTTGGGCTTTGTTCCTGACTTTGACAAGAAATCACAATCACTGTGAATAGCATTAAAAAAAAACAAACTTCAATTCAACAAGGAGACACCTGATTGTTCACAGGTTTCTCCAAGGAGGTCTTATAACACTTCACTAAAAAAACACTGACTAGAATAAAGCTAGCAGTACAGTACTGGATGAATATCTATAGAGACAAGATCATCTGCTTGTTGTAATTCTTGCTTGTATTTGATCTGGAAGCATTCAACCATCCTGATAAGAGGCTGAAGTGGCTATGGTTATCATACAGTGATGGAAGTGTCAGTCCTTCCAGAAGTGAATCTGGAGTGACACACTTTCAGCATCAAAACGTAAAAAGGAATCCACAGAGGTTTCACTTCATGCACCAGACAAAGCAGAGTCTACAAAAGCTTATACTACAGATTTTTTTCGGTTTCAAAAATGCTACATATAACCTTGTATCTGCATTCAAATGGTACTACTCACCTCCATCTGCCAATGTAAAAATCTGAGCCTCCTAAAATAACAAGGGAATAATCTGTGACTAAGAAGCAATGCTGAAATCAAATATACTATAATCCAACATTTATTACTCAATTTGCTGTCACTCATATATAATAAAACATTCAAAACATAAATGTTCGTGATTTTCAAACACATTATTTACAAGGTCATTTCCTGTACTATAGAAGACTCACCATAAAGGAAATTTTTGTGCTCTCTGTACCGTCAAAGTCTCATAAGGTGGTACTGGAAACACTGCAGGTTGTAAAAAATTCCTGGCATTCACTGTCTATGGTTACAAAAGCCTTGCCATTTTAGTAAGGACTAGAAATGTTACTGTAACATGTTCTACAATGATACAGCAGGCACAGAGATTTGACTCTTTGCAAATTCATGTTTGTATTCCTCATCAGTCCTCAAGCTGCCCAGCAAATTAAATGTTCTGTTACTTGCTTGCTCGGCTCCTACTATTGCTGCTTATTTCATCATCTCCTCAATACTAGTCCTTCAGTACAATGCTTAACAGTATGGGGACAACTAAGAATCCCAAAGGTTGTTTATTTCTAGAACTTCGTTGTCTATTTCATTAGCAGAAGAAATGCACAAGTGCTTTGTCCATGGTAGAATCCTGACAGGCTGCAGCACAGCCCCACTTCCTCTCTCAGCCCACCTGTATTCCAACACAGACATAGGCATCCCCTGCTCATTCAAGAGGTTAGGGACCAGGGCACTGTCAAAAAGCAGAAATCACCAAAATGTGGAAGCAAATCACCTTGGTGCCATCTTTTTATTTGGTCTCTATGCAGAGTCTGTTCCCCTCTTTGTTCAAACACTGGCTGAAAGGGAATAAATGATAGGAAAATCTCCTTTGTAAAGACCCAGTTGGATTTTTCTTTCAAAACAACTACAACACCAGATACCACCTCCGAATTCTTCCTAAACAAAGGAACCTACATCCCCAAACCTCCGCACCAAAACTTCCTGTTCACACATGAAAAATCCCTGTTGCTCCTCACATGACATACTTTTGCCATTACCCCTGCCCTTCCACTTCCAAGTGCCAGTGATACCAAGATTCACCTGCCCAAGAGGCAGTCAATTCATGCCATGGCAGCCCAACTTCTTATCTGTCCTCAGAAAGAGACACAAAGGCACCTAACCTGTCACTGTGAACTCACTCTAGATCTTGAAATACCATTCTGTCCTGCAAATGAGACAGCACCTTCTCATTGGTAGACTGAAATGACTCTTGCAGCCTATAACCATCTGCTGAGAACGGTCACTTTGCCCCCAAACAAAGAGCAATTGTGAGAATCAAGAACATTGTGAGAACTGTAGCTTGCAGGTTTTCTCTCCCTTTCACAACAGAAAAGAAACCATAGAGATAACAACAGTTCTCATGGTTCATCAAGTGTTCTTAAAAAAGAAAGAAACAGACTGACAATCTACTCTTTCAACCAGTTATCTACTCTTTCAATCAGTTATCACTGTTTCGTAATATAGTTTGAAGTATTCAGTGTAGTAAATGGAGGAAGTGAAGGAGCTAGGTTTAGAATTTACAAGTATGACACACATTTCTTCTCCAATGTTGACAAATGAAGCAGGGCCCAACTGCCTCCCAGTATCACACTGGAGTGAAAGGAAGTTTTGGGAAGGAACACAGGGAACCTGTCAAGACTTTGCTCAGGTTCCTTTCTACTTAAAAGAATCAGGACACTAGTTAAGACCTATTCCCCTAAGCGTTCTCCTATGAAATTCCATGTTATTTTTCTCTCTTCCCTTTGTTCCAAGCTGCTCAGGATGACAAGTATATTCTTCTCCCACAACACATACCAGTCCTCTGGGGTTGGTTATGCTAAAACTAAGATTCACACATCGCTGCCTTATGCCTTAATCGCTGCATGGAGATCTGAACTGGATTACCCTGGCAAGGCCTATACTTTATCCACTACACCATACTGCCTCCTTTATAATTTTTATAGCCATGTCAGATGCCTGAAATGTTTTAATATGCGAGCTGTCAAGAGGTTTAGAAATCATCGGTGGAAAAAATTATAATGCCTCTGTAAAACTGGCATTATTCTAGCACAGGGGTACACACATACAACAAGCAACAAGCAAACATATCCTGGTAGCCTGGGCAGCACTGGCAGTTCCTCACACTCACTTCCCCACTGATCTTCCTTGGCACTCAGCATAAACCTGCTATGCCCCCACAGTGAAAGCCTCCCTTCCTAGCCATCATGCTCCCAGTTTAATTCTGACTGCAGAAAGAAAAAAGCCAGCTGTGTAGTACCACCTTTTTTAAAAAAACAAAAAAACCTCACAGAATTATTTAAAGTTGTGCAGGCCTGATTGAATGTGTAGTCAGCAACTTCTGAGTAAAGTGACAGATTATATCAACCATCCAAACATACCTGAACTAAGCAAATTCTTCAATCCACGTATTCATGGTCGGAGAATAATTTTAGTACTCCTATAAATAAATAATGAGTATTTCCCTACTAGTTCCTTGGGAATTCTTGACAGTTACTGATGCAGGTCACAATCAGTGATGTAAAATGGAAAATTAAAAATACTCATTTTGAGAGTTTCTTTCATGAAATCAATTATTAATGAATGAATGCAAGAAGGCAACTGGAACAGATACAACACTAATCAAACCTAAAATCAAACACTGTAATTAACTCACCTTAAAAGTCAGTCAGACAGCAATGGTGTGAAGAGTTATGACTGGACCCCATTGGAGCAACTGTTGCCCCACTGCTTATTGGCAGGAGGGGCTGGTCATACCATCCTGCATCACCCCACTTGCCAGCATCAAAGAACTTCAGCACCTAGGATGGCAGATTGGCTCTTAAGGAGGGATTCAGGGACATTTATGAATGTTGCAATGGTAACATGACCTTAAATGTGAACAGGAAACAGTTATGCAATTGTAAGTCATAACTGACTAACAAGATGCCAGTGAGACATGAATCTTTCTCCATTCTACACAAAATAATCATATAAAATTAACATGAAACAAGGCCTCAATCAGCAGATCTTACTGCACAGCACTAAGCAGCCAATGCAACCAGAGCTGCTTCACTACCATGGGTTCTATGATCATTCCCCAATGAGATGAGAGACTACAATTCAATCATCTGCACAAAGGTTGCCTATTGTACAAGGGTCTTATCATCTTGAGGGAACTTTATGATTTTCACTGAAGACTCCAAAACACCTGTCCCAGCTTTGTATGGCTGAGGTGCACAAACAAGGGAAGACACTGGTCTGTACAACAGACCAAATAACCCAACCACAAATAATCAATAACTCAACCACAAACTTACATTTTACAGATTAAAGCCAACTAATTATACTAACACAACTGCAGCAAAGCAGACATTATATTATACATATAACTTTGGCTTCTCTTAACTATAGCATCAAAGCCAGACCAAATCTGAGCGACTGCCAGCAAATACACCGCAGCAAGTGCAGGGGACTATTTTCTCTGTGGGCAGGCAAGCTTAAAACTGTGATTGCCCATCCCCCAACTGGAACAACTCCACTAAGGAAATTTAGCTGATGTTATTCACTATCTCTACCTCCTGACTGGCCTACATTAGGTGTGGCAAATTTGTGACACACACTCCCACAGACACTGTCAGACTATAGCCCCTATGAAGGGCCAGTGCCTTCTGTTACTTTATAGTGATATAAAGGGTGGTAATAATGCAATATGTTATTCTGTATTAATATATGGGATTATATGGGATTAAAGTTCAGTAGCTTGGTTACATTTCTTCAGAAACACAAGGGATCTGTAGAGAATACAGAGTGAAAACAAAATTGTGAATATAAATGAGCCAAACCTATAAATTGCTTAGATGAAGTGGGAGCTGGAAAAAAGCTGGAAGTAGAAGTTGAACTGTAACAGTGAAAAGAGCTGAAGAAATTATGTAAAAACTGACTGTGAAGCAGAAGAGGGGAGAAAAAACAGACCTGATGGACCTCATAAGGGCCTGTAAGAAGGAACCAAATAAAATAGCTAGAGTGTGAAGCCTAATCTGGGGGACACTTTGACCACTCCAGTCTATGTACATATATACAGTGCGCTCTGCCTGATTTGAGTTTTCCAACATTTAAATTCAAGCCTTTTAACTGCTCCATGGTTTGGGAAGGCAAGGACGGACAGTGAAGGTAAGGACAGAGCCTAAGCGGAGTACTACTGGCCAATTCCTTCAGCCAACTTATTTCACCTAGACAAGCACCAGACAAACATATTTATGTAATGTGTATTGTTCCTTAATTAACACTTACCAGTTCCCCAACATTCAGATTAACTGTTTATGGTACAATTGTAATATACTCCAGATGTAGTTACAGATAATTACACCCTTATCTTGATATAGAGCAGCTACCAAAATAAGGGGAAATAACTAATTTCTCAATTTTTTCCAGACAATGTTGACAGTGATATAGCTTAAAAGACATTTATAAGGCAAATAAGGATTTCCTACTGCAGGGAGATCTAATGTTCATCCAAATGTCTTAACAAACTCTATTCAGACCTTAACACAAAATGTGCTGAAGACTTTAGAGGAACTTGCACGCCCACAAGAGTTAAGACTTGCACTCCTTCAAGCAGCAATCATTTGGAGGGGGTGGCAGTGGAGTGCATTAAGGAGCTGGCTACATCAGTACTTAAGATATTAAGATTATATGCATTTGTACATGCGGTAGCATAAGCTCTCAAATACCATGCTAATATCTTATTGTTAACTCTTCATTACCTCAATTTCTAACAGAAGTGATTTTCCCAGTCATTTAGTTGGACATGATACTGAAAACATGGAACAGTACAGGTAAATTAACCAACTAGTTTTTACAGATCTAAAGAAGAAAAAATAATTATGGCAATATGGCTTCTTTCTGAAGATCAGTTCATATTCAAAAAGTGTGGATAAGAGGGAAATGAGCCAATTACAGAGTATGATAATACTGTTCCACTATCTATAATTCAGTCAAGTAGGGATTTCGAGTCAAAAAACAAGGCTAAGGAACAGGAAGGTGGAACTAGGTTCTCTTTAAGTCTGCAGTCTCTTTGTAGTCAATTTCATTTTTTCAGAGTAGATGTTTGAAGAGCACCTCTCCAGAAATAGGAGAATATAAATGTTTTTAAACAAATAAGGTATCAAAACCTTAATGAATAACTGATTTTCTGAAAAAGACAACAATTAAACAAGACAGACAACTTTTAGGTTGCTAAGAATCTCAGAAACGTAATTAGAAGGGCTTTAAACTGAGCCATGAAGAGGAGGGAGACATTATTTTTGAGGGCAGAAGGTCATCAAGTGCTGAAGATAATAGTCCAAATCTTATAAGAAGAATGGGCCACACAGTACAGGAACCCAACAGTGGGAGGGAAAGAAACTTAAATAAACAGCTAGGGGGAGAGATCAATAGTCTCAAGATGCTTCTACACTAATGCACAGAGCATGGGAAATAAACAAGATGAACTTGAACTTGCAGCACAGCAAAGTAAATATGATATAATAGGCATCACTGAAACCTGGTGCTATTAGTCTCATGATTGGAATGTAGCAATAGAGCGGTATAACCTATTTCAGAGAAATAGACCAAGCAGGAAAGGAGGAGTAGCAGCACTATATATCAGGGATATTTACACCTGTGAAGAGATCCATGACTTAAATCCCGGAAGCCAGGTTAAAAACAGCTGGGTAAAAGTTAAAGGGAAGAGAAGCAACAGTGATGTCACTGGAAGTCTACTACAGACCTCCAAGCCAGACTGAAGACTTTGATGTTGCCTTTGTGGAACAGATGACAAAACATTCAGGAAAGAGAGATTATACTTGAAATGGGAGAGTTCAATTACCTTGGTATTTGCTGGAAGTCAAACTCTGTCAGAAGCATCAGGTCCAACAAATTCCTCACTTGCCTTGGAGACAATTTCATAGTCCAGAAGGCAGAAGAGGGAACAAGAGGGACAGATATTTCAGATCTCATCCTAACCAACAACGATGATCTTGTTAATGGGGTGGACATGGTGGCATCCTTAAGTGGAAGCGACCAGGTTCTCCTGGAGTCTACTATACAGCGGAAAGGGCGAGCCAGGCATAGTCAGGCACACATTCTAGACTTTAAGAAAACTGATTTCAATAAACTTTGGGAAATACTAGGACTGAATCTATGGTCAGGGATACTTAAAGAGAAGGGAGTTCATGATGGATGGGAGTTTCTTAAAAGTGAGATACTGAAGGCACCATTTCTAACAATTCCATTTAGGAAGAAAAATAGGAGGTGTCTAAAGAATCCAGGATAGATGTCTAAAGAAATTTCAGTGGACGTAAGACTTAGAAGTGACATGTACAAGAAACGGAAAAAGGGGGAATCACCAAAGAGGAATTCAAGCAAATAGCCAGCAAATGAAAGGAGAAGTCAGAAAAACTAAAGCACAGAATGAGCTTAGGCTTGCCAAAAAGGTTAAAAACAGTAAGAAACATTTTTTGTTTTTGTTACGTCCATAGCAAAAAAAAAAAAAGAACAAGACAATGGTGAATCCTCTGTGCAGAAAGGATAATGAAATGCTAGCAGGGAACAGAGAAAAGGCAGAATTATTTAACACCTTCTTTGCCTCGGTCGTCTCCCAAAACAAAAACAACACTCTGCCTGGGGAAAATGGAGCAGATGATGCAGTAAGGGAAATGCAGCACAGCAAAGGCACAGGAATACCTGGCTACTCTAAATGAATTCAAGTCTCCAGGATCAGATGAACTACACTGAAGGGTATTAAAAATACTGGCAGAAGTAGTATCAGAACCACTGGCAATAATCTTTTGAAAATTCATAGAGAATGGAAGAAGTCCCAACAGACTAGAGAAGGACAAATATTGTCCCTATATTCAAAAGGGGAAATAAAGAGGACCCAAACAATTACTGCCCAATCAGTCTGACATCAATACTTGGAAAGATTCTAGACCAGATCACTAAACAGACAGTGTGTATGCACTAAGAAAGGAATGCCACAATCACTAAAAGTCAATATGGGTTTTTCTAAAACAAGTCATACCAGACTGATCTTACCTCTCTTTTTTTTAACAGAGTTATTACCTTGGTAGATGAAGGGAATGTTGTGGATATAGTATATCTTGACTTCAGTAAAGCTTTTGATAAGCTCTCTCATGATGTTCTTGTGAACAAGCTGGTAAAAAGTGGGCTAGACAATGCTACTATTAGATTTGTAACTGTTTTACTGACCAAACCCAAAGAGTGCTCAGTAACAGCTCCTCTTCATCCTGGAGACAAGTGACTATTAGAGTGCCCCAGGGTTCTGTCCTTGGCCCTGTGCTATTCAACATGTTTATCAACCATCTGGATGAGGACCTAGAGAACATTCTCATCAAAACTGCTGACACCAAATTAGGAGGGGTAGCTAACACCGCAGAGGACAGGATCAGAATACAAAATGATCTTAACAGATAGAGAGCTGGGCCAGAACTAACAAAACAAATTTCAGCAGGGAAAAGTGTAAGATACTACACCTGGCTGTTAAAAATGAAATGCAGATGTAAGATGGGTAACACCTGGCTTGGCCACAGTACATGTGAAAAGGATCTAAGAGGCTTAGCAGACCACAAGCTGAACATGAGTCAGCAGTGTGATGTGGCAGTTAAGAAAGCCAATGCGATTCTGGGCTGCATCAACAGAGTAAAGCCTCTAGGTCAAGGGAAGTGACAGTACCACTCTATTCTGCTTTGGTCAGACCCTACCTGTAACACTGTGTCTAGTTCTGGGCACCACAGTTCAGGAAGGATGTTGACAAGCTGGAATAAATCTAGAAGAGAGCAACCAAAATTGTAGAAGGCCTGGAAACCATGCCATATGAGCAAAGGCTTAGGGAGCCAGATATGTTTAGCCTGCAGAAGAGAAGGTTCTGCTGCTCCAGGGACTAGGACATGGAGCAATGGCTTCAAACTTCAAGAAAAGAAATTCTATCTAAACATTAGGAAGAACTTCCTGACAGTAAGGCCAGTTTGGCAGCGGAATGTGCTGCCTTGGAGTGTGCTGGAGTCTCCTTCTTTGGAGGTTTTTAAATAGAAACTGGATGGTCATTTGTGGAGAATGCTTTGATGGTGTATTCCTGCACGGCAGGGGGTTCAACAATGGTCCTTGTGGTCTCTTCCAGCTCTATGATTCTAAGACTGAAAAGAGAATGGAGATTTTCTCTTTATTCTCTCCTTCTCTTTTGTCTTGACATGTTGTCCTAAGTATACAGTTGTAGACATATACTACCAAATTCTTCACCTCTCTCTTGATGTAATTTTGAAGTCAAAAAAGCAATCTTGCATTCTGCTCGTACAGGAAATGGGAGGGGGTCTTGTAGGGAAGACTTCAGAATCATTTTGCACACGGAGCTTAAAATATGTTTACAAATATTTAAAGATATTAAAGAACCAACCATATAATTTTATTCTAATCTATACTATTTCTTTCAGTTATTTTTCCTCTTAACTAAATGTGTGCATTATCACTTATCAAATATTGGAAGCACAATGGACAATAACTCAGCAGACTTTCTGAATTGCAGCAAATCATAGGACGTGGAAAACAGCCCACACCAGTAGATACTTGTCTAAAATTTAAGTTTAGTGCAGAACTGAAGAAAATAACGACGAGCACAAATTCACATTTTATCAGAGAATTATACTCCAGTTGTTCAGTGTTTCATTACAGCAAAACTGGTTCAGCAAACGCTGCTTCTCAGTTTATATGTACACTACATCTCCTGTAAAAAGGCACACAGCCAAATTGGTAACACTTATGTCTTAGACATCCATGGCAAAGATCAATGAAGACCGTCAGACATGGATCAGTGCCATCAATTTAAACACAAAATCAATAAATAGTATCAGCATCACAAAATAATAGTAATTCTTAATTTTATTAGTAATAATTTTGAATAACACAAAATTGTTTACATCTGGAGTAGACAGAATCTTTGTCACCCTAAAGGCTGACCTCTTCTGGGAGACTGACAAGGGAAGCGTGCCTCTGTTCGTTCTCCTTTGACATCTTGGTAGCTTTCAATATCAACCACAGTATCATTTGGGAAAAGCTGTTTGAACTGAGAGCTGGAGATCTTACAGTTTTACAGAAGCTGGCTCCTTTTTCGATGTTCAGTCAGATATAGAACTAAATCTTCTCAATGGAAACTGTTTTGGTGTCAATAAGGCTCTATTTTTCTCTCTCTCTTGTGCTTTTTAACACCTATACATAATGACTGGGGGAAGTTGGCCAGTCAGGTAAAGCTTCACCAGTATTCGGAGTTGTGAATGCCTTACTAAAGCAAGACGGGTTTCCATCTTGCCAAAAAGAGGCCATGGAGAGGCTTTTAATTTTTCCCCAACTTTTCCAGAATCCCACCATCTGGGAAAATTATCAGTCTTTCTTAAGCAAGGTTCTAGAATGTGTGATCCAAAACACTACAGACAGACTGCTGACCAGTTAATATGATTTCCCTATTGGGACCATATGACTCCCCTATTAAAACAGCTTCACTGACTACCAATCTGCTTCTGGTTACAACTAAAAATGATGGTTATGACCTCTAAAGCCCACACAGTTTGGGTCCAGACTATCTAAAAGACCTTAACTCCCCTCAACAAGACTTTTAAGATTTTGGGGGGGGGAGTTTCTCTAGCTCTCAACATCACAGGCATGTTTGGTGAGGACATAGGAGACCACCTTTTAAGCGGCTGCTCCCACACTGTAGAACTCCCTTCCCAGGGAGGCCCAGGTGACCCACTCTGATCTCTTCTCACAGGCAAAGATCTTTTTATTTAGGCAGGCCTCAATCCTCAATCATGAAACAAAAGGTGTTCTGAAAGTGGTGTGCGGTGTTTCACATTTTTAATTATGTTTTAAAGATGTGTAAAATGTTTTAACCTTATGCTTTTCTTAAGCAGAATGCTTTAACTTTTTTTTAACTTTTGTGAAATAAGATTTTAGCTGAACTTTGTTTTAAATTATTTTAAGCTGATTTGGGGCCTGTGCCAGGAAAAAGGTGGAGTATAAATGAAGGTTAGTGAATCCCAATGAGAGCAGATCTATTGAGTCTATTGTTGAATAGTGAGTCAACATTTAGCTAAATCCCACTTATTCTATGGTCTGCTCTAGCCAGGACTAACAGGATTTAGGCCTATATAAGTAAAATAATAAATAAAAGTTGATGCAGAACAGTACAGCAAGGGTACTCACTGGGGTTGGCCATTTCAAACACCTGTTCCAGTCAGCTTCCAAGTTTTATGGCTACCAGTCACTTTTGGGGACCCACTTACTAGAAGGGAAATATATTTTCCCAATATATTCTTAGGTGATTTTTCTCACAGACTTTCACCGTGTGCCATGGCCCACAAAATTACAATAAGCAGCCACTCAGGAGTAATTCTTTCTAATCTAGGGAAGTGCACTACTAGAAAAATGCTGTCCTTAAAGAGAGCCAGCTACAGTTCTTACCACCATATTTGCCAGCATATAAGACGCACCCCATTTATACACTGGCAAATACTATTTGCCCACATGTAAGACACACCAGCGTATAAAACGCACTCCATTTTCAAACAGTATTTTTCAGGAAAAAAGTGAGTTTTATATGTCAGCAAATACAGTATACAGATTTAGAAGCCAGGCTAAGATATACCACATCTGTCAGACATTTAATTTTTAATTTACAGCTTTTGTTATCAGTACTATTCCTGGGTTTTTAACCAATGAAGTAGTTTCCAGAAAAAGCATTCTCAATAATGTTATCTGATTTAGCATATTTGGTTTAAATATCATATTCAAACACATACCAAGGTTTGAGGAAATCATTTTATTGGAACATCTCTAAGAATGTTAAAGAATAGCAGATGCTGTCCTTTCACTAAGCAAAAAAAAAAAAAGAAAAGAAAGAAAAAGAAAGAAAGAAAAAAAAAGAATACCCCAAAAGAACCTTCTTAAGGTCATATACCTAAAGAGGTATATACTTAAAAAGAGCAGTACTTAATCAAGAGTTTAACTTTCTTTTGCTGAGGTATAACTGAAGTATCTTCAGTTTTACTGACTCACTCTCTGCACTACTTATCAGTTCCATTTCAATCTGAGAAAAAAACTCCTGTAGTACAACTAGATGAACATTTTATTTCACTAAAGCAAGGTTGGGCAACTGCATGGAGATTGGGACCAATTCTCACCCACCCCCAACCTCCCCATGGATTTCACTCCCACAAAAAAAACCAAGTACTTTAATTTTCCTCTGTAGGCTTTCTCAAAATGGTGATATATTGCTCTGAGCAGTAGGTTTTTTAATGTTTGTCTCCTTAGAAAAATAATGAGAACTTTATATCCTATATGCTGCCTATCTAACATGAAGGACTGCAGTGCAACAGTCCAGGCAAGTAAGGATAAACACAGATATACAAGGTACAGATTTTTTTCTCTCACAAAAATACCATACTGGAAAATTTTCCATATAAAATTTTCTACCCCGCATCTGTTTTGAATATCTTGTTATTTTAACATTAACAGTGCTTCTTATCTGTTTCTATGACTGTAAATGGCCATAAACCTATTTACCAGTTGAGTGGTATATAAATATAGTTCAGTAACAAATACTAAGAAAGCCAGCTTGGTGTAATGGTTTGTACATGGGAATACAATCCTTGAGACCACATTCTGATTTCTTGCTCAGGCAAGGAAGCCCACTGGGTGATCTTAGATGAATCACACAGTCTCAGCCTCAGAAACCCCTGTGATAGGTTCATCTTAGGATTGCCATAAGCTGGAAAAAAACTTGAAGGCACATGTCAACAACAAATACATACTAAAAATGGCCAGTGTAGTGTAGTTTTTTGAATGCTGGACAAGACTCTAGAAATCAGGGTTCAATCTCAGCTCAGCCACAGAAATCCACCAGGTAACCTCCAGCAAGTCACACTCTCTCAGCCTCAGAGGAAGGCAATGACAAACCCCCTCTGAACAAATCCTGCCAAGAAAACCCCATAACTGGGTTGCCTTAGGGTCACCATAAATTGGAAAACAACTTAAAGGCACAAAACAAAAACCAACGCTAAAGAATACACACTGTACTATATACTATGCACGCTCCACACTGTATGTTATCTCCAAATGCTTACCACCTTCAAATTTAATACTTGCTATACCACCAGCAAAAGTGCAAATGCTTGTACATTTCACTCAGTAAGAACCAGTTGCTTCTAAAACCACATTGGTACAAAGTGCTATTTAACAAATTCCTTTGAAATAGATTAAACCAATTTAATTAATCTGCCATGTATAGTTAGACTCAAAAGTATTCTCCTAAATACAAACATTCTGAAATAATTATATTCATTTAGAAAGAATTCCTCTGATTCCATACCAAGGCATTCTGAACAGAGGTATAAGATAAGCAACTCCTGTAGACTAAATACAGATTAAGCCAACACAAATACAACCTCCTTCAGTGTCAAACTGATCGGTTATCTCTCTCTACAAATAAAGACAAATATTATATGAGACAGAAGAGACATCTGTGGCCTCACCAGCTGCACTTTATACAGCAACTTAATGGTCCATCAGGTTCAGTGGCAGTTCACAACCATATGTTATACCCTCTGCCTTTGGGGAGTACTTAGAAAAGATCCTAAGTAAAGGCCCCTGAGGAAACTTATTTTGACTAAGTGATACACCTTGAACAGCACATGAACAGCTAATGAAGCAATACGTGAAATCCTGTGGCCTTAGCTGTTAACGAATAAAAACACACCAGAAACTTAATCTTTGCCATACTGAATGCATAGGAGGTCTCTGAACAACATTTGGTTGGTTAGTAAAACAGAGTATGCTGCAATTATTACCCCCTTAGTAAAAGAGAATGTTTTCCACCAAACCAGACGGAACATCACTCAATTGTGACCATAAGACAAATTCTTCCTCTTCAAGAGGTTTTTACTTTACGCAACGATTGCTAAAACAAAGACTAGTTCTGCACTACACTGTAATAGTGCTATTATTCCACCTTCAACATCTTACAGAATCCTGGGGTTTGCGGTTTAGGGAGGGGTATTTAGAATTCTCACCTAGAGAGTTCTTTGGCCTCAGTAAACTACAAACCCCAGAATTCTACAGGATGTTGAAAGTGGAATAACAGCACTATAACGGTGTAGTGAGGAAATGGCCTAAGAATGGAAGGTCTAAGCGAAAATATCAACTACAACATCTGAAGAACTGTGTTCTGCTAATAAAGAAGCAAAGCATTTTCTTACAATATACCTGGTAAGTGACTTGAGAGAAAACTGTCATGGCTGCAGTTAGGGATATACAAAGTGATTATATTAATGAATTTTAAAAACTGCTCATGGGAGTGATTTACTCACTTGAGTCACAAAGTCAAAATAACAGCTCTCTTTCCATGAAAAAGGAAACAGCAACTGAATGCTTGCAAAAGTTTGCAATTCTCACATTAGACAGCTGACATAACAAGGGGGAAAAGCACAAGTTGGCCCAATGTATGTTTGGAACTGATTTAGCGGATTCTAGGGGCAAACACCTGCATTTTCCAGCTTTTGGTACTGGGATTTAGGGTATGTAGGGACAGCTATTTTCCCCCAACTAGCAAAAGAACAATAGCACTGAATACTCACAGGGAAAGGATAAACATAGAAAAATGAAAATATCTAGTGCTGGGAAGTCCCAAGCTAACTGCTTCTGGTGACACTTTAAGGCAGGGGTGGGAATTCTAGGGCACTCCCCAAATGTTGCACTGCAACCTTCAGCACTCCTCAATATTGGCCAAGACAGCCATACAGCTTTGGGAATTACGGTCCAATATCTCATGGCTGCATGGTTCCCACGCCTGCTTTAATGTTTGCTTTATTCATAAAATAGGTATGGAAAACACCCAAGTTCTTTTCTCATTCAGCCTAGATATTCAAACATTTGAAATACTGTAAATTGTAAAAAGAATGTACAAATCTGAAAAGAGAAAGAACTTGCAATGGGAAGGGGTAGAGTACGACGAAGGGAGAAAAGACAAATAAAGATAGAGTACACAGCAGAACTACACTCTGAATAACCCTCTGACCTCCCGGATACATATGGACAAGCCATAGCTACTCTCCATGTAGCTTGCCAGAACTCTAAGGAGCCCTAGCCACTTCCCCACAGAGATTAGCTATCAGAGAGGAGTCAGGGAAAGGAACGTTGTTCTAGTGCTGAAATTACCAGTACCAGGAAAACTTATTTCGATTAGGATTGCTGAAATAAAGGGAATAGGACTTTAATCTCAACTCACTCTGTGATTACCATGCAGTCAAGATTATTGCTTCCCTACTGCTAAGAACCGCAAGGAAATAAACATGTGAATCAGGATTGTTGGAAACAAGAACTTTTACCTAAATTTGTCTCTCATCATCTCATGATTTCAAGCAAGCAGGGATCAGAAAGTATAATCTTCATACCTATATGCAAGATGTAGGAGGATGGAGAGAAATGTGAGTACACACAAAAATGCAGTTTCCAACCGGCTACAACATGCACCCCTTGTAAGGCTAAAAAAATGGCTATTTGCCCATGCATCCTGAGAAAAAAGCTGAGATGATGGAAAGCAATGAAGTAAGTATAAAACTGTGGCGAACTCAAACACAATAAAGCAAAACTTCACATTCCTGAAGTCAACATTAAGTTCTCAGACAAACTGTTCCTACAAAAAATGCAGAGTTTTTCATAGCTATTTTTTTCTACCAGTAAAAAGGATGATGGTAGATCTACTCTGTTTGATTGCTAGATTCAGCAAAATGTCCTTCTTGTAGCAGGAAGAGTACCATTTGTTAGTATCTGCTTCTGACCAACAAAAGTTCTACAAGCGCTATGCAAGAAACAGTCCTGTGCAATTTAGCAGACAACTCTGAATTCCTTCTAGTATTTGTTTATCCTGGAAATAGTGATGAGGCCGATGAACAAGGAAGTGCTGATTTAACAGATACAGAAGCTACATTAACCCAATGAAATCACTTCTAGCCCTTTGTACCAGAACAACCTAATGAAGAGTAACTTTGAATATATATAAATAGACAACAGTAAGTAGTGGTAATATTACAGTGACTAAATTTCTGGTAGAAACACAGTGGCTAAAAATATTTGTAATGTGAACCATATTATGCACCTGATGGATAGAATACCTCCAACTAAACACAGCCTAAATGAAAGTACAGTTGGCCTTCTGCATCTGCTGGGTTTATGGGTACAGGAACCCTGCAAAACTGGAAAAACTGCAAATATCAAAATGTGTGTGTTTATGGAAAGGGAGCCAAGGGATGGTGAGGAGAGCAGACACCCAAGGTTCAAATCAGGTTAGGGAGGGGAGAGAGAAAGGGAGTGGGTGGGCATGGGGGCATATGCTTTTTTTCTCTTGCCCATCTACTTCCTTTGCTGTGGAGGGCACTAGGAAAGGATTTGTAGTGCTGAAAAATCAGGCTGTGAGTCTTCCTTTGTTGGTCAGGCAGCAGCTGGTAGAGGAGCAAGAGGATCAGAGGCGAGTTTCTAAAGCGCTATGATGCCAAGAGGGAAGGTTGCCCTGGAAAGAAGCACTTGAGGCAGGAGGTGCAGAGGCTGGAGAAATTTGCAGACAATCAAATCCATGAAAGTAAAATCCACAAATGTGGAGGGCTGACTGCACAAACTAACCAGCTATCCTGCAATGTGTGAAAGTAATATGTTACTTTTCATGTATTTGAAAACATACAAAATATCCCAAGTTCAAAACATATACATAAAGTAAAACACACACACAAAATAGCATTCACGTCCTTTGTACGCTTTTGTAGGAAACGCTGTGTACGAAGGAGTCTTTAGCTGAACAACAGTATTAAGGCAAGTACTATCTTCTTTTGGGTTAAAATCTACAGCTGGAACAACACCACAGTGAAAATGGAAATTTCCAAGTATGAAAACCCCCCAGTAACTTTAATAGGGCTACACTGATGTGAACCTTTGTGTTCCTTGCTACGCAAAGTCTAGATAACAACTTTAATGTCTCACAACCACAAAGATGATTGGTCGTGTTCTGGAACAAAGTTTTTAATATAAGCAGACAATTCCCTTTTGCATCTCAAATTACATGCATGGCAGCAGTGATTTCTCTTTCAGCAGTTCACATAGTAACCTTCAACCCCTGGTCTTCCAACACCCACATAGGATTTAGCAGACTCTGACAATCCCATCTACTCTCATTCACTTCTTTTGCTACCATAATTTCTCAGAGGAAGAAAGAGAAACAGAAAGCACTGCACATCAGCCAGGCAGTCCTGCTAAAAGACTAGCTGCCTGATTCAAAAGCATGTCAGAACCCAACCTCCTTCAAGCTGTTTGTGGCAACTGTGCCACTAAGGAATATTCATTAAGTGGTATATCACAGATTACTTTCTTTTATTTCTCGCTTTTCTAAAGTGGTGCCTTTTGAAAATGAAATTCTCTATTAAAAATTGAGAGTGCAAAAAAATTTATTACTATCTTAGCAGATAGCCAGCTCTGCAACACAGAAATAACTGAAGATCAGGTTGCTGCAACCCAATACCTATAACACTAAAATCTGTTTGCCTAGTTCACTATAGTATGTTATACTCTGTGTCCATACTGATTTAGGTACTAAACCAACAGACCACACATTATTTGCAAGTCTAATCCACATACAACTAATGAAATTGTATGATTTTCAAGCCGAGGCATTGTTTCGACCCTGAAGCAATATATAATGTTTGTACTAGAAGATCTACTTTTTATTACAAATACTTAGGACAAGCAACTTTGAACGTGATTTTCTATTTCAAGGTATTATATACTTTATTGGACATATGACAAGCCCTCAGGTTAAGCAAAAGACTAAAAGTTGATCACCAGCTGTTTTCACACTTCATAAACCATTATCACCTGGTTTATAGTATGCTTAATACACATTTATACAACTAGGAGGTGCTTTTGTACTGACTAAATAAAATAGGATGATCTGCCAAGCTTTGTGACTCCTGCAGCAAATGACAAAAAAGACTACCACGTTTTGACAATAGTATGCCACTACCTCAGCTTCTATTCAACTAAAGCTCGCTAAAATAACTCCCTATAAACTGTAAAATACACCAAACGCCCAGTGTTTAAATGAGGAGTTTTTATGGGACCTTATTCTAAAAAAGAAATTATGAATTCTAATCTGTGTTTACAATCAGACGCCACTGAATTAGAGGAAACTGCTTTGAGGCTAAGTGATATTGTGAACTGCAGGAGTAAAGGAAAGGACAGAAAAAGCAATTATATGAGGTGGACGCTCAAGAGTAAAAGAGCCGAAAATGATCAACTGCGAATGGACGGGGTTTAAAAAGGACACTTAAGGCGCCCACTCCGGGCAACACTCCGAGTCTGGCCACAAGCAAAAGGTAACGCTGCCTTTCTACACGGTCGCTGACTGCGGCCTTCCTAGGCGGGGCCACGTTTGCCGCGCATCCTTCGGCCTTCCTTACCAGGTTTATAAAATATGAGAAATCCAGGAAGCCAAAAATGGGTACCAGATTGAGCAAAGAAATGAGGCAAGACCTCCACTCCGGAGGAGTCCCTGGAAGCCAAGGCAAAGCCCTGACCCGGCCATGAAAGACCAAGCCAAACTGGCGGTGGGGCAGGACCAGCAGTCGGGCCTGGCCTACGGGAACCGCAACCTCCGCCAGGCTGACTGGCAGGGCTGGCGGGCGGAGCCGCTTGATCTGCGCTACACCGAAGGAGAAAAGGAGGACCCGGCCGGCCAGCCCTCCCTACCCACAAAGCGCGGCTGGGAGACTGCCCGACAGCCGCCCTCCGGGCCAGAGCCACTGCCGCTATCCCCGCCGCTTCCCCTCCTGCTCGATGACAAAATGGCGGCGGCAGGAAGTACCATCAGCACCCGCCCCGCCCAGGCCCGTTCACTGCGCCACCCGCACGCCGGACCCGGGCGCTTCTGGACGACGGAACGGCTCTCTCCGCTGCGCTCCCGCACTCGGGCGCACGTCCCCTCCCCGGAGCCGGCGCGAGGGCACAGGGAGCGCGCGAGGCGCCGGCTCCGTAACGGTACGCGCCGAGGACACAGACCGACTTACGGCAATCACGTACCCTACAGAGAGCAACGAAGACGCGCTTACGCAAATTTCGCAGCCACCCTCAGCCTTCCACACCACCCTCCGCAACCCGCGTAACCGCGTAAAATAATGAGCCATCCCCTGCGCCATAACCCGGCGGAGGACTTATCCGGCCACCGCGAAGTGTGCGTAAACACCAAAGGAGAAAAATGCTCCCTTTACCAGCACGGGGCACTAGGGAAATTCCCATCAGCGTAGGTTGAAAAGATTCGGCTAAGACCTTTGCGCAATAGGCCTCGGCGCAAAAAACGTAATCCGCCTGACGCAGCGGTCACATTACGCAATGCGGGTTACGCTGGCAAGACAACGTAACTGATCAAGGAGAATACCAACCCCCGCAGCCTCTCCCGGCCCGGCCCAACTCTTACCTGATGCCAAACGAAGAGCCAGAACAGGCCGCGTTGTCACCACTGTCTTACTAAACCAAATCCTGCAAAGCCCTGGGCGAAGAGAAAGCGTCGCACTCCCCGGGAGGGAGGGTCAGCCACCACAGCTAGCCGAGCGGGGCAGACAGAGCGACGGGCAGCGGGACCAGCAACGGCGCTGCACTGACCTCACCGCGCAACGTGCTACGTCACTACGCAACAAAGCCACGCCCCGCGTAGGACGCAAGACTCAGGAGGCGAGGTTCCCTCGCCCCGCGGCCACGCCTCCTCCCTGGGGAAGGCGGGGAGGCTCGACAGCGGCGTTTTCCCCCAACGCCCGTGCAGGAGAGAGGCGGTCGGAGAGCTATCGTGTAGCAGTGAGTTCTGCTCGGGAAGAGGCGAATTCTCCGCTTCCCGAATGGTGCACGCCAAACACCCGGAGAGTGTGTGGGGGGACCCTTGACACAGCGCACGACTAGCTGGCATTCGTTGTCAGAGTACGCTATCCCTGCGTGGCCCGCTTCTGACCTCGCCTCCGCCCGAGAGCCACCAGTAACCGGATTCATCGCCGCCCTTCTGTCCGAAAGGGCCTGAGGCGACGCGGGGGGTACCTGCCCTCCCGACTCCGGGACCGGGCGTCCCTTGTGACCTTCGAACGAACGAGGGCGGACTCCGAACGCCGCGTAACTGAAGGACGCACACACGTTCCTTCCGCGCGCCCCGGCGTAGGCCTGTGTGTCCACGCGCCGCTCGGCGGGGGGGGGTGCGCGCTTCACTCTCCTCAGCAGCGCGGCCGGGTGTGTGTCGCTCACGCACCAAATAATGCTGGTACGAGACGCGGGGGCGGGGGCGGCGGAGCATGCCTGGAGTCCAACTCCAGCCGCTAAAGGGTGGCGGTCACATTGGCAGGGTGCCTGTGAGAATTTTTTTTAAAAACTAAGTGGAGTGGAAAGGCTGTTTCCTATTCCCGCGGCTTTTCGCCCCAGGGATCGTCACTCGTGCGAGCAGCGGCGCCCTTTTCTCCCAGCTGAGTCCGGCGGAACGGAGCGGGAAGGAAGATTCAGGCCGTTTCCGCACTAGCCTGTTATAGCGCTATGATTCCGCTTTCAACATCCTATGGAATCCTGGGGTTTGAAGCCCCTCCCTCGACTGCAAACCCCAGGATGTTGAAAGCGGAATCATGGCGCTAGAACAGGCTAGTGCGGAAATGGCCCGAGAGCGGGGCCCTTGGTTGGCTTTTCGGTCCTGGGCGAGGACTTCGGCCGAAGCCGCCCGCGGCGCGGTTAATCCTGCCACGTGGAGGCCGAGGGGAAGGTCTCCGGTGCGGGTCCAGTGGCAGCTACGGGGGGAGTTGTGTGACTGATCGTCTCCGCAGCCTTAAGCAGGGTTCATTTCGCTCCATCCCACCGGGGGCAAGCGAGATGCTTCTTCCAGTAACGTTGTATGTGGAGGAAGGAGAGAGCGGGGTTGAGCCCGATTTTATTGGCGGAGGCAGCAGGAGAGCAGGGCGCTGCCTCGCAACTCAGGGCGTTTCTGCACTACCCTGCTACAGTGCCTTTATCCCACTTCCAACCTCCCGCGGAATCCTGGGGTTTGCCGTTTAGGGAGGGGCATTTAGTATTCTCAGCCAGAGTGCTCTTGGGGCTCAGGAAACTGCAAGCCCCGGCATTCCACGGGAGGTTGGAAGTCGGGTAACAGCACCGTAACGTCGAAGGGCGGAAAGGCCCCTCGTTAGGGACGCCGTTAGCTGGCGGTTTGGAATTGTGGTGTCAAACTCTGTCAGTCGTTCAGGAAAGGTGGCATTTGGGCCACTTTATAAATAATCATAGCAGCTCTATCTTATACAAAAGTTAGTGATAGGCACGCAAATCAGTTAATGGCACTTTTTAAATTTTTTTTAAATATTTTTATTGAAATTTTACACGGAAAAATAATCCCCCCCCGCTTCCGAGCATTTTTTTTCGAGTTGAACTCGTGTTTACATCCCATTTATACATTATTTCTATTTAAGAGTTAATCACACTATTACTTTTGACATTCTTACATTCAACTTTTTTTATAACATCCTTAATTTTCATTACCAACATTTCCAACACTCTTTCTTTTTTTTCTTCTTTTCCTCATTCCTTTATCGAATTCAAAACTTCTTTCCATTCTCTTTCAAAGTTCTGGATTGGTTTATTTTTAAGTGAAAAAGTTAACTTTTCTATCTCTACCATATCCAGCAGTTACTACTTAATAGTGTTTTCTGATAAGGTCTTATTTCTCTTTGTTGCCCTAACATGTTCAACAAATAAAATTCTGGCTTCATTTCAAAGTTTAAGCTATACCTTCTTTGAATTTCATCATGTATTTCTTTCCAGAATTTCCTTGCTACCTTACAAGTCCATCGCATGTGAAAAAACGACCCTTCTTTTTCATCACATTTCCAACATTTTCCATTCCCATTTTTTGTTATTCTTTTCAACCTTACAAATGTCATGTACCATCTGTATAACATTTTATAAAAAATTTCCCTTAAATTTAAACTTGGTGTAAATTTTATATCTGTTTTCCATGCCCTCACCCCTGTATCCAACTCAATTGGGTGTCCAATATTTTGAGCCCATCTAACCATATTATCTTTTATGATCTCTGGTTCCATTTCTCTTTGCAACAATATTTTGTAAAATCTAGAGATTCCCTTTTTCTGGTCCCCTTTCATCAACACATCTAATTCATTATCATTTTTTTCAAACCCATACAATTTTTGATCCATCTTGAATCTCTCTCTTAATTGTCTCCATGGGAACCAATGGCATATTTTAAATTATAAAAATAACGCTATTTTTTTTTTGGTAGAGTAATTTCATTTCCAAACATGTGAGAGGATGGATGCAAGGCCAAGGCCAAAGGACAGCAACAGAAGAATGTTGTCCATATCCAACACGTGTTCACAAGTTTCAGTGAACAATTTCATGCCCATTTATACAAAGTTAATGATTTTGCCTAAATATTTTTCATTTACATAATTCTTACTGCAAATAAAAATCCTACATCACAGTACTTACAGCAACCATGTTCTGCATATTGCGTATTTTGGAAAAGTAATTTTTTATCAATTGAATAATTCAGGAAATGGATCATTGTTACCATTCCAGCTGTTTAATGTGACATAGATCATTTGGGTTGAGTTCCAGTGTGTATTTTCGGTATCAGTTCTGTCTTCAAATGTAAACAAATCATTGAACATGAGAAACTTTCCTTCAATCTTGAATGAGACCCAGTAAATGTAAGATGAGACCAAAGAGCATGGCATCCAGGCAACTTTGAGCCCAAGAAATTGAAAACAATCTTTGTATTCATTAATTTAAAAAAATTGTTAGGTTCAATTAATATATCTTGCTTTAATTCATGTTCTGACCTGCTGTCAGTCTCATTCAGGACAAAACTGACATATAAATTAAATAAATAAGCTGCATACCATAGAGAATGTATTGTATTTGCTATATTCCATTTAATTTATGGCTCATCTGCAGAAGTCATTATAATCCTAATGTGTCAACTACTAGAGATAGAATACTTGCATGTTTGTATATGCACAGGAAGCGTATTTTGCACATGAACCATAACGCCCTATTTTACCTAACAGAAAATGTGCCCTTATGCAAGGTGACTCACCTTTCTTACAATAGACCCTCCCTACTTACCTAGCGTTTAACTCTTATTTGACAAACACTCCTCTAAGTGTCCCTAATCAGTATTGTGAAAAAGCACTGTGTTGTGGTTTTTCAGCAACATATAACTAGGAAATGTGTGTCTGTGGTGGCACTTAAGAGGAGAATTGGTAACTTATCAGATATGGCTTATGTTATGCAACTACGTAAAAAACTATAAAAGTTTGCGGATCACAGCAGAATCAGGTCTGGAGTTGTGTGAAATATTTATGATTGCATGAATCAAAATATTGTGTGGTTCACATACAATATTGCTGTGAAAGCAGTAGAAACTGTTTTCTTGCTCTTTTCCTAGCATCTCTAGCTAAACAGAGCTTTGTAGTGCTTTATGAATTTTTGCAGGCTGGTGCTAAATGCATACCCATCGACCTAAGGAAAAGCAAGGTGGAAATCAGAGTGTACATTTGCAAGACTCAGGATGATGCGTGTGTGCGTAACAATGTCTTGTCACAAAGTAGTAAAGATACAGTTTTTATGTTCTCAAGTGAAGCAGTTCTTCCAATTTTACATCAGTAGCAGAACCTCTTAGAAAGCAATTTTAAAGTATTAATCCACAATCCAGAGATGCTCAAAAAAGTTCTATTCTCTGAGAAATATACAAGCGGCTGATTGTACTGTATATTGAGACAGCATTGTTAGTGGGGGAGAAGCTCACTTCAAGAAGATGCAAGAAGTAATTTCTCTAAAACAATAAGAGAACTACAAAGAAAACACCTCATACTTTTCAAAAGTATTATAAAAAGAACAGGTTGCTTCTTCGAGTGGTCATCTGTGCCCTCACATACTAGGAGCTTTCGCGCACGCAGGTAGCGTTTGGAAGATTCTAGAGCTTAGCAGCTTGGTGGGAACCCCTCCCCCATGCCTGTACTGAGCATGCTCAGCCCGCCAAGCCACCGGGTTCTCCTCAGTTCTAGAGTCTGCCAATAAGGGACCTGAAGAGAGGGGACGGCTGGGCGGGTGTGTGTGAGGGCACAGATGACCACTCGAAGAACCACAGTTACAGCTAAGCAACCTGTTCTTCTTCTTCGTGGTTTCTGTGCCTCACACACTAGGAGATTTTGTAGCTTACCAGTTGGACGGTGGGTCAGGTCCTAGAGAACAGAAGACAACACCGCACGTCCAAAACGGGCATCTCTCTGGGACCAGCAGTCCAGCCTGTAGTGGCGCACAAAGGTCAATGGTTGAAACCAGGTCGCCACATGGAAGAGTTCTTGGAAGTCCACTCCTCGCAGGAGAGCTGCAGAAGATGCCACAGCTCTGGGAATGAGCCCGGAACAAGGCTGGCAGAGGCTTTTTAGCCAGTTCATACACCAGCAAAATAGTCTGGGCCACCCACTTAGAGAACCTCTGGGTGGACACCTTATGCCCTATTTGACACCTGCCGTAGCACACGAACAGGTGTGGAGTCTGGCAAAAAGACGCAGTCCGGTTTGTATAGAAGGCCAAGGCCCGATGAACATCAAAGGAGTGAAGGGATCGCTCCAGAGGTGTAGTCGGGTCTGGATAAAAGGTCGGCAGGATGATGTCTTGACTGAGGTGGAAGTGTGATACCACCTTGGGCAGGAAAGAGATGTAAGGGTGAAGGACTACCCTGTCTCTGGAAGACGAGAAAAGGCTCATCACGTCGCAACACTGTCAGCTCACTCGCCCGCCTGGCTGAGGTGACAGCTACCAAGAAAACAGTCTTGATGGTCAGGAGCCTGTTATCCGCAGTCGCCATGGGCTCAAAGGGCGGTCGCGTCAACTGCAACAGTACCAAGGACAGTGACCAAGGCGGTAGCGGAGGCGACACCGGTGGATAGAAGTGTTGCAGGCCCTTCATAAACTGCTTCATGGTAGCATCCCGGAAGAGAGCTGCCGATGGGGACTCCCAGGGCTGATAGGCCACGATAGCAGCGAGGTACACCTTCAGGGATGGAAACGCCCCTGCTGCCGAAGGTTGAGGAGAAAATGGAGTACGGTAGGCAGATTGACAGGCGATACTGGCTCATGTCATGCCTCAGCGAAGGTGATGAACTTCTTCCACTTGTAGTGGAGTTGCGGCCGCCTTCCTGGCTGCCGTCAGGACATCCTGGATGGTTGGATCATCTAAGGCATCATCCGCCAGGTGTGGAGGACCAGGAGAGGTAGGTCCAGATGGAGAACGAGACCGTCGGAGTGCGACAGGAGATCTGACGCTGCCGGGAACCTGAGGAGTCGACCGCGAGTGGCCTCGAACAGGGGCCCGAACCAGTCCTGCCTCAGCCAATACGGGGCTATGAGGACATTGGCTCAGTCCGCGATGATCTTGGATACCACTTGGTCCAGGAGCGGAAACGGCGGGAACGCATAGAGGAACCCGTCGGTCCACTCGAACTGGAAGGCATTGCTGAGAGAGCCGTGACCCTGGCTGGCTCTCGAGCAGTACCGGTGACACTTCCTGTTCTGGTTGGTGGCAAAGAGGTCGATCGTCGGCTCGCCCCAGCGGTCTCATATCATCTGGAATGCTGCACTCGAATGGGACCACTCATGATCGCAGGAGGTGTCCCTGCTAAGAGTGTCCGCTGTGGTGTTTTCCTGGCCGGCCAGGTGCACCGCGACCAGATGGACTTGAAGTGACATGCACCAGTCCCAAAGCTGAAGAGCGATGGTGAGGAGAGTGGTCGAATGAGTTACCCCTTCTCTGTTGATATAACAGACGGCTGTCGTGTTGTCTGTCAGGATCAACACTGTGCGGCCAGCAACTAGGTTGCGAAATGCCCATAGAGCTTTCCAGATGGCAAGCAGCTCGAGGACGTTGATATGGAGGTCGATCTCATCGTCGATACACCGTCCCTGGACTCTGAGATTGCCGCAGTGCACTCCCCACCCGAACAGGGAGGTGTCTGTCGTTACCGTGAGCTGAGGGCATCCCTGACAATAGGTGATGGTAGGACAGCCATCATAACAGGGAGTGATGCACCTGTCGAGGAATCTGCAGGAGGCGCCTCTAGTCATTTAGGAGAGGGTCGAGGACTCTGACGAACCAGTGCTGAAGCGGACGTGCAAGGAGCCGAGACAGGTAGGTGACCAACGTGGTGGAGGCCATGTACCCAAGAAGTTGCTGGATCCTTCTCGCTGATATCGTTGGGGCATCGAGAACAGCGGATGTGGCCTGACGGAGGGTACGTGCACACTCCATAGGCAGGGACGCCCTGGCAGACACCAAGTCTAGGGTCGCTCCAATGAAGTCAAGGACCCTCGCCAGCTCGAGGTGTGATGTCTTCGGATTGACCCGGAGGCCAAGGCGGGTCAGAAGTGAAAGAGTCTGGTGGATGTCCCTGGAGAGATTTTGCCTGCAGGACACCACCAACAGCCAATCGTTGAGATAAAGGTAGATCAAGACGCCCTTCGTCCGCAGGTGTGATACCACAGGGGCCGTGCATTTGGTAAAGACCCTGGGAGTGGTGGAGAGTCCGAACGGTAGCACCCTGTATTGTTAACAGGTACCGTTGACCGTGAGCCATAGGTACTGTCTGTGCTGCAGGCGAATGGTGATGTGGAAGTAAGCATCCCGAAGATCGATGGAAGCGAACCAATCCCCTCGCCAAAGGAAGGGCAAGATCGAAGATAGAGTGACCACGTTGAACCTCTTGGGTTGGATGTACTCGTTCACCTCTCTGAGGTCCAGGATTGGTCATAGGGTACCGTCCGATTTCAGTACTGTGAAGTACCGGGAGAAGAAGCCAGTGGTACTGGCCGAGGACGGCAGTTCTTCGATCGCTCCTTTTTGCAGCAAGGACTGGATCTCTTCCAGCAGAGCCGAGCTGGCAAGGGTGGAATAGTAGACGCCTCACGGAGGTATACTTCCAAACTCAATGGCATAAGCAGGATGGACGATGGAGAGAACCCAAGAGTCCGTGGTGATATGGTGAGATGTCGGGCCAGACTCGGTTGGTCTTCAAAGACTGCTGGCAGGCGGAAGAATGGCTGAGATGGCGACCCGCGAAGGCGGTCAAAACCGGGACTTTGTCCCAGATGAAGACTTCTTTGAAGTAGAGGATGGACGTCTCCGAAGAGGTCTACGTGCCGAGGGCAAGGTCGACAGATGGGATGGTGCTGAACGAGGCGAGCGAGGTTGATAGGTCGAAGACGACGACCTGCGCCAAGATGACCGGGAACAAAGCTATGGCGAGGCTGAGGGGACTGATGTATGCCCATCTTCTTTGCTGTCAGGCGTGCCTTAACAAGATGGTCCATCGCCTCATCGGTCATGGCGTTGAACAACTCCTGGCCATCGAAAGGAAGATCTTCAATCCTTCTCCTGCTGTCTTCTTGCACGCCAGACGATTGTAGCCACACGTAACGTCTGAAGGCAACGGAGCCCACCATCACCCATGCCACTACCCCTACTGAGTGCCTCAATGAGATGATCTGTTGATTGGTGAGTGCTATCTCCTCGCTAAAGAACTGCATAGCACTTGCCCGGTTCTACTCACAGAGTTGGACAGAAGAGGATAGGCCGTGAGGCAAGCATGAGTGTTGGGCACCCTGGCAATTAGAGATGAAGCAGAATAAAATCTCCTGCCAGAGGCGTCCAGCCTGCGGCCTTCTCGATCCGGCGGGGTGGTATGTGCCCTTGGTCTGAGCAGATTCCACCACAATGGAATGGTGCATCGGATGCGTGAAGAGAAATTCGACTTCCTCCTTCTGGGTCTGGTACAAGTGTTCCAACCAGTGGGGGATTGACTGGGGGGATGCCGGCTTGGCCCATGGATGTTTAAGAGCCTCCATCAAGACCGGCAGGAACGGTAGTGGAGCTGTGAACAGTGGACGGGTATGAACAGGTTGCTTACCTGTAACTCTGGTTCTTTGAGTGGTCATCTGTGCCCTCACGCACTAGAAGCTTTCGCGCATGCGCGGTCCCGTTTGGAAAATTCTAGAGCTTAGTAGCTTGGCGGGAATCCGTCCCCCACGCATGCACTGAGCATGCTCAGCCCGCCGAGCAACGGTCGCTCCTCAGTTCTAAAGTCCACCGAAAAAAAAGGGACCTGAGAAAGAGGGGACGGCTGGGCAGGTGTGTGTGAGGGCACAGAGGACCACTTGAAGAACCACAGTTACAGGTAAGCAACCTGTTCTTCTTCTTCGTGGTCTCTGTGCCTCACACACTAGGAGACTTTGTAGCTTACCAGAAGGACGGTGGGTCAGGTCCTAGAGTACGGAGGCCAGCACCGCTCGTCCAAACCGGGCATCCCTCCTGGACCGGCAGTCCAGTCGATAGTGGCAGATGAAGGTCGATGGCCTGGACCAGGTCGCCACTCGACGAAGTTCTTGCAGGTCCACACCCCTCAGAAAGGCTGCCGAGGATGCCACAGCTCTGGTGGAGTGCGGCCGAAGCAAGTCCGGTGAAGGCTGCTTGGCCATCTCATAAGCAAGCAGGATTGTCTGGGCCACCCACTTGGAAAATCTCTGGGTGGACACCTTGCGGCCCCTGCAGCGCTGACCGTGGCAGACAAACAGGTGTGGGGGTCTGTCTGTAGGTCGCAGTTCGCTGGGTGTAGAAGGTGAGGGCCCTTCAAACGTCCAGAGAGTGTAGGGGCTCTCAAGAGGTGTCGTAGGATTAGGGTGAAAGGTCGGTAAGATGATGTCCTGGTTAAGGTGGAAGTGGGAGACCACCTTAGGCAGGAAGGAAATGTCCGGGCGAAGGACTACCTTGTCCCGATGAAAAACCAGGAAAGGCTCGTCGACTCGTAGAGCTGTCAGCTCGCTGGCACACCTGGAGGAGGTGACAGCCACCAGGAAAGCAGTCTTCAGAGTCAGGAGCCTGTCATCTGCAGTGGCCATGGGCTAAAATGGAGGTTGCATGAGCTGGGATAGCACCAAGGATAGCAACCATGGCGGCAGCGGTGACAATACCGGCAGGTAGAAATGTTGAAGATCCTTCATGAATTGCTTCATGGTGGCATCCCGGAAGAGCGCTGCCGATGGGGAGCCACGGGGTTGGTAGGCCACGATGGCGGAGACGTAGACCTTCAGAGAAGGAAATGACAGTCCCTGTTGTTTGAGGTGGAGCAGGAAGCGGAGCAGAGTATCGAGGCCGATGGGCGATACCGTCTCGCCTCGCTCCTCCGCAAAGGTCACAAACCACCGCCATTTGTAGGAATAGTTGTGGTGGGTCAATTCTTCCTGGCCGCAGTGAGGACGTTCTGGATGGCGGATCGTCTAGGGCGCTATCCTCCACGCGTGCAGGGCCAGGAGCAGCAGGTCGGGGTGGAGAATGCGACCGCCGGAGTGGGACAGCAGGTCGGGTGCTGTTGGGAGCCTGAGAAGTCGACCCCGAGCGGCCTCGAGCAGGGGCGCGAACCAGTTCTGCCTCGGCAAGTATGGGGCGACCAGGATGATGTCGTCTCGGTCCGCCAGGATCTTGGCGACCACTCGGCCCAGGAGAAGAAATGACGGGAAGACATAGAGGAGCCCCTCTGTCCACCGGCACTGAAAGGCGTCACCAAGAGAGTTCGGTCCCCAGCCGGCTCTCGGAACAGTACCGGCGACACTTGGCGTTCGACATGGTGGGGAAAAGATCGATGTCGGGCTCGCCCCAACGGGACCACTCGTGGTGGGTCGAGGTGTCCCTGCTCAGGGTGTCCGCTGTAGTGTTCTCCTGACCTGCCAGGTGGACGGCAGTAGGGTGGACCCGGAGAGACAAGCACCACTCCCAGAGCTGGAGGGCGATGGTGAGAAGGGTGGTGAGTGGGTCCCTCCCTGTCTGTTGACATAACAAACAGCCGTGGTGTTGTCGGTCAGGATGAGTACCATCTGTCCCGCAACCAGGTTGCAGAACGCTCTCAGAGCTTTCCCGATGGCAAGGAGCTCGAGAGCGTTGATATGGAGATAGGTCTCGTCAGCTGCCCAGCGTCCCCGCACTCTGAGGTTTTCTCAGTGCGCTCCCCACCCGAAGAGGGAGGCGTCGGTCGTGACCGTGAGCCGAGGAGTCGGTTGCCTGAAAGGCATCCCGGATAGGAGGTGGCGGCACGAGAGCCACCACAACAGAGAGTGGCGTACCTGTGTCAGCAGTCGAAGTCACAGCCCCTGGTCGTCTCGGAGCGGGTTGAAGGCTCTGACGAACCAATGTTGGAGGGGGCGTGACCGAAGTCTCGACAGGTACTTGATGGCTGCGGCGGAAGCCATGTAGCCCAGGAACCATTGTATCCTCCTCGCTGATATGGTCGGGGTGTCGAAGGCGGCTGCAGCGGCCCGGCAGAGGGTGTGAGCCCGCTCCAGAGGCAGGTAGGCTCTGGCCGAGACTGAGTCCAGGGTGGCTCCAATGAAGTCCAGCACTCTCGCCGGCTCGAGGTGGGACTTCTTCGGATTGACCTGGAGACCCAGGCGGGTCAGAAGCGACAGGGTCTGATGAATGTCCGAGTAGAGTTTGCTCCTGCAGGACACTACCAACAGCCAATTGTCCAGGTACGGGAAGACGGTGATGTCCTTCGTCCGCAGGTAGGAGACCACAGGGGTCATGCACTTCGTGAAGACCCTCGGTGCGGTGGAGAGGCCGAATGGCAGCACCCGATACTGGTAGAAGGTGCCGTCGATCGCGAACCGAAGATATCTTCTGTGCTGCGGACGTATGGAGATGTGAAAATAGGCATCCCGTAGGTCGATGGATGTGAACCAGTTTCCCCGACGAAGGAAGGGGAGGATCATGGACAACGTAACCATCTTGAACCTCCTAGGATGGATGTATTCGTTCACCCCATGGAGATCCAGAATGGGTCGCAGGGTCCCGTCCGACTTCGGTACGGTAAAGTACCGGGAGTAGAAGCCGGTGGTAGTGGCTGAAGGCGGGACCTCTTCAATCGCTCCCTTCTGGAGGAGGGACTGGATCTCTTCCAGCAGCGCCAGGCTGGACTGGATGGAATAGAAAACGCCTCGTGGTGGAATACTTGAGAACTCGATGGCGTAACCAAGACGGACGATGGCGAGAACCCAAGAATCTGTGGTGATTCGGGGCCATTCAGCGAGGTGTTTGGCCAGGCTGGGACGATCTTTTAGCGCTGCTGGTAGGTGGAATGTAGGCTGTGGAGGCGTCCTGCGCATCACATCAAAATCGGGACTCGGTTCCTGATGATGATTTCTTTGACGAAGTCTGGCAGCTTCGCTGGGGCCGACATGAAGAGGACACGGTGGAAGGCCTCGACAGTGCCAAGCGAGGCGAGCGCAGCCGGAAGCTAGACGAAGATGATCGTCACCAAGCAGGTCTTGAGGCAAAGCCACGATGGGACTGTTGAGGCCCACGGATCCCCATCTCCTTGGCCGTTAGCCGGGCCTTGATGATGTGGTCCATGGCCTCATCAGTCGATGCCTTGAAGAGTCCCTTGCCATCAAAGGGAAGGTCCTCAATGTGCTTCCGGGTGTCCTCTTGCAGGCCCGAGGAATGTAGGCAAGCGTAGCGGCAGAGAGCTACAGAGCCAACCATGACTCGGGCGGCAACCTCAACAGAGTGCCAGGATCTGCTGGTTCGCGAGTGCCACCGCCGCGTTGTAGAATTGGTTGGCGCTCGCTCTGCTCTCCTCAGGGACGGTGGACAGTAATGGGGCGAACTTGTCCAGCAGGTTGTGAAGATATGCCGCCATGCAAGCCTGCGTGTTCGACACCCTCGCTACCAGGGAGGAGGCAGAGTAGAACCTCCTCCCGAAGGTGTCGAGACGGTGTCCCTCTCTGTCCGGCAGGGTCGTATGGGGCCTGGTCCCACCCTTCGTCTGTGCAGACTCCACAACCACCGAGTTGGGCTGAGGTGATTGAACAGGAACTCAGCATCCTCCTTCTGGGTCTTGTATAGATGTTCCAGCCTGTGTGGAATTGGCTGGGCGGAAACCGGCTGGGCCCACGGGTCTTTGAGGGCCTCCATCAGAGCAGGCAGGAACGGTAGTGGCGCCGTCGTGGGCGGACGGGTGTCCACATAGTGAAAGACCGGATCCTGCACCGCCGGGGCTGGTTCCGTCATCTTAAGACCCAAGACCGTTGACATCCGAAGAAGGATGTCTGAGAACTGCTGCACATCCTCAGGCGCCGACTTAGGTGCTGGGTCCCCAAATGCCAAGGGTGGTGACTCATGGGACTCAGGCGTCGACTCCTTGGAGTCAGACTCATAGTCCTGCGATGACGCTGTGGAGGACCGCTCCGGTGATCGAGGCAACGACCTCTCGCGAGACAGTACCACCAAGGTGACTGTTGCAGTAGAAGCGGTGGCTGGCTGACATTCTGCAACAGTCAGTCGCGGTGCAGCTGTCTTTGCTGGAGAGATTACTGCAGATATAGGATGTGGGATCGCCTGAGTGACCTTCGGCGCCATGGTAGCAACTGGCACAGGGGTAGTCTCGGACATTGGGCAGGATACCGTGGAGGTGACCCGCGGAGGCAGCGAGACTGCCCAGTAGTGAGGAGTAGGCTCTCGGGATCGACAGTGTCGAGGTGATCGTCTAGGTGAGCGCGAGGGAGTGTATTTACGCCGAGAGCAGTAGTCCCTTCCTCTCGAAGGCGATTTGGAACGGCGGTAAGGAGACCACTGCCTTACATCGGGATGATAGCGGTCCCGATAAGAGGGCAAGTAGGACCTGTAGTAGTCCGGGAACTCCTTCCAAGTATGTTCGCGGCCATACTGCAGTGCGTAGGATGCAGACAAGTAAGGTGAGTCTCAAGGAGGCACTGACAATCTCGGATAGGCTTCCCAATGGCGAAGGGAAGGTTGCCTGTGCTCCGGGTGGTCTCCTCGTTCATCACGTTCTCGCTGCTCAGGGTAGGGCTCCCGATAACGTGGGGAGGTCTGCCTAATCCTGCGTTCCGGGTATTCGCTGGATTTGCTACATTCCCATTTTTCAGGGTAGGGTTCCCGGTAGCGTGGGGAAGCATGTCGAACTCGTCTCTCCAGAACGGGCGAGGCGCTTCTACCAACAGACCCTCGAGATGATAGCGAGGTCTGGGGAGCTGTCGGAATGTCCTCCATGTGGGCCGCCATTTCAGGGTGTCCAGATGGGGATACTGCTACATCCAGCACCAGCAGTTCAAGCAGTGCCGCAGAGCCTGCGGTGTCGTTGGCGTCAGAAACCTCCAGCAGTTCTTGGCGTTCCGAGTCATCCTCCAGGTCGACTGTGAGTTGAGTCAAGGTCGAAGGTGGAGTTGAGAGAGGCGGTCTAGCCGGAGACCCGTGCTTCTCCTTCCTCTTCTTCTCTCTCTCTTTCTCAGGGTCTGAGGTTGCTGGGCACTTGCGTTGCGCCGCCGTAAGCGTTTTAACAGGCTTGGCACCCTGCGAGCCCGCAGGGGCCACTCCCAGAGTTGTAGACAAGGAAGCTGCAGAGATCTTCGGGATCCTTGGTAATTTATGCGACGGTACCGAGCCCGGTACCGCCGGCACAGCGGGATCGGTAGCCACCGGAGCTGCTGCGAGTGTGGTCGCAGGTCGGCTCTTGGACATCTTGGCTGGGCTCTTTGCCGGTGTCAGGTCTTGAGGCGACAGAGACGGCTCCCAGCAGAACAACTTGAGGCGTGCCAGCCGGTTCCTCAAGGTCTGTGAGGTGAACTCCCTACAAATTGGGCAGGCCTTGATGTTATGAGCCTCACCCAAACAGAGGCTCCCTCCGAAGAAGCGACCTTACGACCACACTTCTTACAAGGTCTGAAGAGAGTAGACATAGAAGTTGAAAGGGAGAAGAAGATGGGTAGTTAGAAGATGAGACGACGACGACGACGAAGAAAGAGGGGAGGGGTTTGCAAGTCGGGGTTTTAGAGGGTTAGAAGTCCCAAAGAAAGGGACAGAAAATCACCAAATCGACAAAAACCAGTCCGTAATCTGAAAGGGAAGTCCAAATACCAAATCCGAATCGAAAGAAACTGAAAAGACTTGCACAAGAAGACCAAGGAAACGCTCTAAGCTCAGAACCTCCATACGCAACGGCGGACAAGAAAGAACTGAGGAGCGACCGTTGTTCGGCGGGCTGAGCATACTCAGTGAATGCGTGGGGGAGGGGTTCCTGCCAAGCTACTAAGCTCCATTATTTTCCGAACGGTACCGCGCATGCGTGAAAGCTCCTAGTGCGTGAGGCACAGAGACTACGAAGAAGAACCAAGTATTGGAATATCGGGTCCTGCATGGCTGGAGCCAGATCTGTGACCTTCAATCCCAGCACCGTTGCCATCCGAAGGTGGATGTCGGAGAACTACTTCATGTCCTCCGGTGCCGATTCTGGTGTGGGTTCTCCGAAGATCAAGGGTGGAGACACGTGGGACGCAGGCATGGACTTGTCAGACTCCGAGTCAGTCTCGTAGGACTGCGAAGACTGAGACGGGGATCTGACTGGAGATCTCTCTCTCGATGACCGTTGGGGCAGTAGCGCCTAGGTCACCATCGGCGCAGTCAGCGTCATCGGTACCGATGGAGTAACCGTCAGCTGGGGTGCCAGAGTTGTGATGGGCACCACAGCAGGCCGTGGGCGCTGGATTGCCTGGGTGACGGTAGCAGTGGAGGCTGTAGTCTCCGCTGGAACAGGCTCCAAGACCGGGTGAGACACGGTCGCGGTGACCGTCAGTGGAGAGACTGTCCGATAATTGGGCGAACACTCTCGGGACCTCTCATAGCGCAGAGACCTCAAGAACAAGCAAGATGGAGATCGCCGATACCTCGGTGGTACCTCCCGCGAGATGGTGAATGTGACCGATAGTAGGGCGACCAGAGCCTCATATCCGGGTGGTACTGGTTTCTATAAGAGGGCGAATAAGACTGGTACGAGCCTGGATGCTCCCACCAGGCATGTTCTCGACTGTACCTTGCAATATTCAATGTGGAGGAGTACGGCAAGTCAGCCGAGGGCCGGGATGAGGCCCACTCCGGGTAGGCCTCCCGCCGGTGCGGCGATCGACATCTCACCCTGCATTCTGGGGAGCGCGACTCACTCTTGCCATACACTGCCTGATGACTGGGCGAGGACCGAGATGAGGCCGGAACATCCTCCGGGCAGTCCATCCCTTCTGGGTGATCGGATACCGCGGCAGTGAGCACCAGCGGGCCCAAGGGCTCAGCCGAGCCAGCAGTCTGCTCATCAGACCCTTCCGGGATCTCTTGTGGTTCCGACTCTTCATCTAGGTCCCCAGGTTGCTGGGTCAGAGGAGCTGTCGGAAGGCCTCTTGGAGGGCGAACTCCGCTTCTATTTCTTTTTCTTTCTTCTTCTTCTTTTCCTTTTCCATGGAGGCCTCTTGAGGGGCAGGTTGCTTATGCTGGGCAGCAGTAAGCGGCCTAGTTGACTTAGCTGCCTGCGAGCCCACAAGAGCCTCCTTAGAAGTCGACGCAGCCGATGGCAATCTCGGGATCCGTGGTAAGACCGATATCGGGGGCCAACATGATGGTACCAAGTCTGGTACCGTCGATGTAGTTGGTACGGCAGCCGCTGATACCAACAAGGGGGTGGCTGCAGGTCAGCTTGATGTCGATGGTTTGGACATGACGGACCCAACAGCAGGCTGATCCCTGGCCCGAAGAGACTCCTCCCAGCAGTGGGATTTTAAGTGAGACGAACGGTTCTGCAGAGTTTGGGCAGTAAATTCACGGCAGATGGAGCAAGCCTTGACGTTGTGAGTCTCTCCCAAGCAAAATGTCCGTCTGACAGTGCAACCTTGCGACCAGAAGAGACGCAAGCCTTGGGCAAGGCAGACATAGAAGGTAGACGAGGATCAAAAGAAAGTCCAAGAGGGGGAACTCACAAGGATGGCGGCGAAGACGGTAGGGTGAAGAAGAAGAGGGCCGAAGAAGAAAGTCGAAGGAGGGGATTGAAAGATCCAACAAGTATCAAAATCCAAGTCCGAATACCAAATCCAATCCGAATATCTGAAGTCCGAAGTCAAAATCACCAGAAAGAACAATCCAAAGAACAGCCAAGAGCGCTACTAAGCAAAGAACCTTCCATTTGCAATGGCGGAGAAAGAACTGAGGAGAGACCATTGGCTTGGCAGGCTGAGCATACTCAGTACGGGCATGGGGGTGGGGTTCCCGCCAAGCTGCTAAGCTCTAGAATCTTCTGAATGCTGCCGCACATGCGCGAAAACTCCTAGTGTGTGAGGTACAGAGACCACGAAGAAGCCTGAATTAGACACCTTAAAATGCAGGCTGCATTGGCAGACAGTTGTTTCGTGTCTGCACACACTTAGCACTGCATTTAATAAGCAATAGAAAGCCAGCATGGTATAGTGATTTGGGTGCTGAATTAGGACTCTGGGAAGTCAGGGTTGAAATCCTTGTTCAGCCATGGAAACCCACAGGTGACCCTTGTGTATGTCATACCTTCTCAGTCTTAGGACAAGAGATTGGCATACCTCCTCTGAATGAAGCATGCACTTTGCCACTGAAGGTCAATGCAAGATTCATTTGAAATGCAAACAGGAATCATGCCAGTCTCAAGCTGATGAGTGGTACATTCTGTTGTATCATCACCATAGGGACAACAAACATACGTATAACAGAAACTGCTCCAATGATTTTTGTCATCTCTACAACTTACCATGTATTCAAAGACAGGTGGCAGTCAAAGAGTCTACTTTGCAAATTGCTGTGGACCTTAAGATACCAGTGTACGCTATACGCATCTTTCCCTGAAGTATGTGTGTGTGTGTGTGTGTTTGAGTCACCTGTCAACTTAAGGTGACCCCATGACTTTCATGGAAATCCTCAAAAGTGGCTTTGCTAGCTCCTCCTCTGAAATATAACCTATTGGTGGTCTCTCATGCAAATACTAACCAGTGTGTTTCTCCAGCTAAAAGAACCTAACAGTCATGTTGTAAGGAAGTATCATGGCCTTTAAGCTATTTCATTATCAGGCACTTTGTATATCTTTTTGATCATATGGCCTAACCCCTTGCTTTGCAAAGGAAAGCAGAAGGGAGTTCCAGAGGATGGGAGCAGCCACTGAGAAGGCCTGCTCTCATGTCCTCGCCAACAGAACCTGTGATGATGGCAGGGCTGAGCGAAAGCCTTCCCCTGTAGATCTACAAACTCTAGGAGGTTCATATGTGGAGATAACAGTTTTTAGATAGTCTTTATCTAAGGAATGATGTGAAAGCTTTAGGAATGATAGGAAACCATTTAAAATCAGATACTGATTTTTCAATTTCAGAAGTTTATTTAAATGGTACATACCACAAAGAACTTTATAATGACTGAAAATAAGAAACAGCATTCATTCCGCTTTAAAACATTATGCTACAAGTAATCACTCAGTCATAACACTAACAAATCCACCCTCATGTTCATGGCCCTAGTACTACTTCAATGCTTCCAAGGCTGTATTTGGCAATCTAATCTGTGCATTATACTCCTCTGATTCTGATTATAAAGGAAGGGAGGTTTCAGTGTTGGCATAACTTTTCATCTTCAAGCTATGTTTTTCTAGCCACCTAAGATGTACAAGCTGCAGCTTATTTACAAAAAATTTGGAATCGTGCACAGTATAAATGGAACCCAGCTGTGATGCACAATCAACTTGATGTTTCAAATTATAGTTACAATTGCTATTTTTCATGCAATACTAGAAACCAGATAAGTGAAATTAACAGTCCCATGGCAGGCAGACCATCTATTCTGTAGAAATTTAATTGAGCAAACATTTTCACAGGAAAGAATAAAACATCTAAGTAGTCTATTTCCTTCTTAACAAGAGGAACAATATTGTTTTCAAATGAATCCAGCCTCCATCAGTACCAAAAACTGATGAGCTGATAGGAGCTTAATGATTAATATTTGTTTTTCAAGCAGAGTTATTCATTCTAAATGCAAGAAGGTATCAATGTACAGTTTTCTGAACTCTACTTGAAAAGTGAAATAGACTTGCTGATTTCCGTTTTCTACAAAACAATAAAGTGCAACACTGTTTCCACAGAGAAGAGTTGGATGTCTTCTCTCAAAATGAGAAGAAAACAGACAGCACTCTGGGCAATGCACAGACATGTACTCAATTGATGTAAGACTGGGTACAGGTGGGGTGGGGAGATAATACACCTATGCAAAACAGCTTGCCTTCACAAAGCATTCATGTGATCATGCTTGTTGCAAATCTGTACTTGTTACTACCACTGGCACCTTAGTATCTTTGCTTTCAGTGATTCTCATTTCAGAGTTGTCCTCTCCTGTCTCCACAGGCTGCTGCTGCTCCACTTGGACTTCTGCTGGTCCCTCTTCCAAAACTCCTTGAGGTGAGGATGACAGCTCTTCGGCTGTTCCTACAGCTTCTGTTCTCTCTTCTGCCTGCTCCTGGTTCTCTACAGGTTCACCTTTAGAAAAATCTGCAGTAGGGAAGGCTCTCTCAGCCCCTGCTGGTTTACTGGTTTCACCAACCTCACTGGCTTTGACTTCATTCCCAGTATTCTTTTTTTCCTCTGTAGTAGTACTTTCAGTAGCCCTTTCACCGTCTGCCCCTCTACTGCTTCAGATTCGTCAACATCTTGGTCAATGTTCTCATCTGTAAATGGGTCATCACCCTAACAAAGGGAGGTAGCAGATTATTAATTCTGCAGAATCATTAGCAATTATAATTATCATCTAAGTTCTCTTAGGGAACCTCAGGCCTAAAATGCAGAAATTTGCAATTGAGCGATTGAAAACTAAATACCCTTGTTTCAAAGCAGAACAGCACAAATTCCTGCTCTGTCCAAAACTACTCAAGTGACCAGACTACATTTTTACTAAATTTCTTTACTTAAGCTTACCACTACATTCAGTTTATGAAGGTGGCACTATCTGAAATCTGACAAAGTTTCTGCCTCAAAAGAATAGGAATGGGATGTAATTGCTGAAATACTTTTATTGTAGCATCAGAGGGGGACAATACTGTAACAGGAAAAGGAACCACATCAAAATGCAGTACCTGTGGCCTTGGAAGTCTGCTCATTTCTCAACTTATTTTTTGAGCACCTGGCACAAAATGCCATGTTTACTAAATGCCAAGTTATTCAGCAGCTAAGAGTTATTCAACTCTTTCATCATTCTATTCAGCATTATCAAAGTCCAGGTCTTGACATATGGCTGTAAACCAATGATGGCTACTCACACATTGTGGTCACTTTGTTAAGCAGAACACTCTCTATGTCTGATAAAAGTACTTGAGAACAATACTGGAAATTCCTCATACAGAAGTCATGCTAATCTTACTCAGACCGAAGTCAAAGCTTATAAGTGCCCAGCGTGGGGGTAGTGCTCTGCTCTGGTCTGGCTTGGCTTTATCTTCTTAGTAAAGAAAACATTGTATGGCAACAGTAAGCATACATTAATGTTCTACTGGATCTCAAAACCACTGCATAGCCAATACTACCATAACATGCTTAAAAACATTTTCTCCCTTCTTGCAGATCACTCATATGTGACTAACCTGAAACAGGTGTAGAAAGGAAGAAGGCAGCATTCCAGGGCAGAAATCTAGCCCATAATCTGAACAAACACAATTACAATTTCTGAACTCATATACACACGAGCTACAAGAGTTCAAGTGCCCTGCTTTTTCAGCTATGTCCATGGAGCCCCACCCATAAAAACTGGGCTTGACAGCTCAGTTAAGGATTTCTGCACCCAACAACTAAGTATTTCTGTTTTATGACCCAGATGGATCAAATGCAGACCAGAATGTCTTCATAAAAGAAGAACCATGCAAGTGAAAGACAAGTAGTGTCATCTTCTCTGGCTGAAAATGAACCAATCAGCCTGATTTACTGAAGTTCTGGAGTTTCACAGAGCACTAGGCTCTACCTTGCGATTTGGATTTGTCCATCAATCGCTAGAAAAAAAAGTTGGGAATTCAGAGTCCCGAACTGGTTGAGACTGTCACAGGCTTCCTCAGGAAGGGCAAAAAGCCAGCATCCTTTAAGGGAGGAAGCATTATGTCAGTGTTCAAGAATTATCTCTTGATGCTAACAGTCTCACCCTGCCTTCAGCCTTCCTTTCATGGGGAAGGTGATGAGAAGATTTTTGATGGGGCAGCTCTGGCATTACCTGGAATCCTCAGATTTCCTTCACCCCTTTCAGCTTGGTTTTGCACCTGGGTATGGTACGGAGACTGTGCTGGGTGGGTCGAAGATCTCCTCCTGCTGATGGACAAAGGCCAGGTGTCCATGCTGATTCTGTTAGACCTGTCGGCAGCCTTTGATACTGTTGATCATGAGGTGTTGCTGAGGCACCTGCGGACCCTAGCAGGGGTAGACGGAGTTGCGCTTGAGTGGTTCCATTTTTTCCTCCGAGAGATCCCAGAGGGTGGCACTGGGCAACTGCTCATCTGCCCCAAGGGCTCTCTCATATGAGCAACCGCAGGGTTTATTCTGTCACCCCTCTTGTTCAACGTGTATGAGAGGCCACTAAGGGAAGACAGCCTCAGTATATAGGCCATCAGCACCAACAACAAGCTGATGTTCTCAGCTCAAAGTCTCTATCGTTGGGCCCAGAGAGTGAAGTCTCGCTTTTTACTAGTGTCTGCCTGGCAGAGACTAGTTCATTGGTAGGTGGGCATTCTGCCAAAAAAATGGGGTGCGGGACACTGCAGATGCAAGATCTACTTCCCCATGACTTAGGCTTGTCATAAGAGGGTCCTGTTGAATCTTGAGTTGCTCCTGGATTTCCAGGGCACAGTAGCAGCCATACTTGTGTCTTTTCATCTTCACCTGGTCAGATGATTGCAATCTTTCCTTTAAGAAATGGAACTCACCCATGACCACATATACTATATGAGCAAACCCTTGATGGTCAGGCAGAGTGTCCAAGTGACCTTAAATGCCCATTTAAACAGGCACTGCTCCCATTACAGGTTTATCAAACTGCTATTTTACTGACTGCGCTCTATTTTCAGTTCTCAGAAGTGTAAAATGCTAGTTTAATCTACAGAGCCATAATTAAGTACTTTAGAGGCCCCTTGTCATCTCCTGCACTATCTCTGACAGTTGATATCAGATCAATTGATGTCAACAGCCTCCTATAAATGATCTCTGGGGAGAACACAGGAACTAAAAATAAATGTTCTGACTTTGCAATGTTGTTTCCAGATAGAACTGCTAGCCTGCTAGGGAAATCAAAGCAGAATCTCCTTTTTCACTCAAGAAAAAGCCTGTCGCCCCACCCACCTGTCCCAATCCTATAAACAAGGAACACAATGCTTTATTTCCAAAACAGGTGATACATCAAGCACTGATTAAGTTGCACTGGTTCACAATGAACTATTTTACACTTATCTTTACCAGAGGACAACAGCATTTCTTTTGTTAACAAATTTGTTGTATTTTAATTGCAGTGCCTTTACCACAATGTTTAAGCAGGTAAGTATTTCTTATACAAATGAGTGCTTACCACAAATGTGAGCATCCAACACACATGGAAAAATGAAGTTCTTCTTCGTGGTCTCTGTGCCTCACACACTAGGAGCTTTCGCGCATGCGCGGTACCGTTCGGAAAATTCTAGAGCTTAGTAGTTTGGCGGGAACCCCTTCCCCATGCCCCTACTGAGCATTCTCAGCCTGCCAGTAACAGTCTCCCTTCAGTTCTTTCTCGTTCACCGTTGCGACTCGAGGTTCTGAGCTTAGCTGCTGCCTTTGGCATTCGTTTGCAAGTCTTTTCTGGTTTTTTGACTACGGATTGGTATTTGGATTTTGTCTTCGGCTTTTGAACTGGTTTTGATGTCTTGGTGATTTGTTCCCATTTCTCTTGGGACTCCTAATCCCCGACTTGCCAACCCCCCCCTCGTCTTCATGTCTCCACCCTGACTTGTCGCTTCTTCTCTTCCCGTCTTCTGACTTCTATGTCGGCTCTTTTCAAGCCTTCTGAGAAGTGTGGTCGTAAGGTTGCGCTATCTGACGGGTACAGGCAGTGTCTCCTGTGCCTGGGCGAGACCCACAACACTAAGGCCTGCCCAATCTGCAGAGAATTCACTTCGCAGACCTTGAGGAACCGTCTGGCCCGCCTCAAGTCACACTGCTGGGAACAATCTCTGTCACCACAGGAGTCGATCCCGTCCGCCTTGAGGATGTCCAAACCCACCTCGAGCTGACCTGAAACCACTCATCCGTCGGAATCGGCGGCTGCCGACCCGACCACGCCGATGGTACCAGGCTTGGTACCGTCGCATAGGGCTCCGTATCAGCCCTGCCGACGATTCCCAAGATCTCTTCGGCTTCAGCTGCGAGGGAGGCCCCTGCGGGCTTGCAGGGTGCCAAACAAACCGAGGCGCTGACCGCGGCTCAGCGCAAGCGGCCTGCCCCCTCGGAGCCAACCCAGGAGAAGAAAGAGAAGAAAAGAGGAAGGAGAAGCGCGGCTCTCGGCTAGACCGGCTCCTCCCACTCCTTCTCCGACTCAACTCCATGAAGACCCTGAGGAGGAATCAGAACCTCAGGAGGTCCCAGAGGTTTCCAACACGGAAGAGACAGCTGGCTTGGCGGTACTCTGACCCACCTGTCCTCACAGCCGCGGTACCTCCGCCCGGACGCTCTCAAATGGCGGCCCACCCAGAGGCTGTTCTGGTAGCTCCCCAGGCCTCGCATCGTTACCGAGGTTCCAAGGGTAGAAGCGCCTCTCCGATACCGGAACGGAGGGTCAGACAGCCCTCTCCACAACACCGGAAAGCCTATCCGGAAAAGGAGACCTACCCAGAACGGGGGGTCAGACAGCCTCCCCCACGCCATCAGAAAACCTATCGGGTATGGTCTATACCCTCACGAGACTCGCCCTATTCCTCTGCCTCTCATGCCATGAGGTACAGGCAGGAGCAGATCTGGAGAGAGTACCCGGCCTCGTACCGGTCCTACTCGCCTTCATACAGGGACCAGTACCATCCAGATGTGAGGCAGTGGTCACCATACCGTCGCTCCCGCTTGCAATCGTGCAGAGCTTACCACCCATGGCATGAGCAGTCACCCTCGCACTCACCGCAAGGATCGCCGTGCCACCGTCGATCCCGTGAGCGCATGCCTCACTACCAGTCGGTCTCTCCGCTTCCAAGGGTCACTTCTACAGTGTCCCGCCTGACCTTGGAGGCTGTTCCTGCACAGACCACTACTGCTGTCGCTACGGTCACCCAGGTGATTCAGCACCCTGTGCTGATGGTGATCCCTCTGACAAGGACCGCTCCACCTCGGGCGACCGACATAACACCTCCACCAACCAGGCCTGCTACTACTGCTGCCCCGACGGTCACCCTGTCTGTACCGTCTCGCCGTCCATCAGCTGAGAGATCACAGGGCAGATCACCAGAAGGTCTTCCACGGCATCCTCCCAGGACTACGAGTGTGACTCGGATTCCAAGGAGTCGACACCAGAATCGCACGAATCCCTGCCCTTGGCTTTTGGAGATCCAGCACCAGAGTCGGCACCGGAGGATGTCAAGCAGTTCTTGGCCATCCTCCTTTGGATGTCTGCAGTCCTGCGTTTGAAGGTCGCAGAACCGGCCCCGGCGGTGCAGGACCCGGTTTTCCACTACGTGGGCACCCATCCACCTTCGATGGCTCCACTTCCGTTCCTGCCCACCCTATGGAGGCCCTAAAACATCCATGGGCCCAGCTGGCCTCACCCCAGCCGATATCACACTGGCTCAAACATCTATACCGGGCCCAGAGGGGTGATGCCGAGTTCCTGTTTAACCATCCTCTGCCAAACTCTGTGGTCATTGAATCGGCCCAGACCAAGGGAGGGACCAGGGTACACATAACTCCGCCCGATAGAGAAGGACGCCGGCTCAACACCTTTGGGAGGAGATTCTACTCAGCCTCCTCCCTTATAGCCAGGGTGTCTAATACCCAGGCCTGCCTGGCGGCCTATCTCCGGAGCCTGCTGGACAAGTCTCACCCTCTCTTGTCCACCGAGGAGCATCAGGCGAGTGCCAACCAGTTTTACACTGAGGTGGCTGCATTCACCAATCAGCAAATCATCTCCTCCAGGCACTCTGTCGAGGTGGCCGCCCGCGTCATGATGGGCTCTGTAGCCTTGCATCGGTATGCATGGCTACGTTCATCGGGCCTCCAAGAGGACACCAGTAAGTGAATTGAAGACTTCCCCTTTGATGGCAAGGGGCTCTTCAATGCGACGACTGACGAGGCCATGGACCACATCGTCAAGGCTAACTAACAGCCAAGAAGATGGGGATCCGCCAGCCTCAACAGTCCCGCCGTGCCTTTAGCTCTCGACCCACCTGGCGCAGGTCCTCGACATCTAGCTTCCAGCCGCGCTCACCTCAGTCGGCACCGTCACGGACCTCGACTGCGTCCTCCTCACGACCTCCTCGAAGCCGTCAGACCTCTTCAAAGAAGTCATTGTCTGGGACCAAGTCCCACTTTTGATGCGTTCCGCAGGACACCTCCACAGCCAACCTTCCATCTGCCAGCAGCCCTCACAGATCGTCCCAGCCTGGCCAAACACCTTGCCGAATGGCAATCAGTCACCACAGACTCTTGGGTTCTCACCATCGTCCGTCTTGGTTACGCCATCAAGTTCTCAAGTATTCCACCGTAAGGCGTTTTCTATTACACCGCAAGGTGTTTTCTGGCCAGTCCACCGTTGCTAGAGGAGATCCCGTCCCTCCTACAGAAGGGAGCGATCGAAGAGGTCCTGCCCTCGGCCACTACCACCGGCTTCTTCTCCCACTACTTCACCATACCGAAGTCGGACGGGACCTTGCGACCCATTCTGGACCTCAGAGGGGTGAACGAATCATCCGCCCCAAGAGGTTCAAGATGGTCACGCTGTCGTCGATCCTTTCCTTCGTCGAGGGGACTGGTTCGCATCCATCGACCTGAGGGATGCTTACTTCCACATCTCCATCCGTCCGCAGCACAGAAGATATCTTCGGTTTGCAATCGATGACACCTGCTATCAGTACAGGGTGCTGCCACTCAGCCTGTCCACCGCGCCGAGGGTCTTCACGAAGTGCCATAGCCCCAGAGGTTTCCCATCTGCGGATGAAGGGCATCTCCGTCTTCCCCTACCTGGACGATTGGCTATTGGTCACGTCCTGCGAACGCGAACTATACATGGACATTCACAGGACTCTGTCCTTCCTGACCCGTCTGGGTCTCTCGGGTCAACCCAAAGAAGTCCCACCTCGAGCCGGCGAGAGTGCTCGACTTCATCAGAGCAACCCTGGACTCGGTCTCTGCAGTGGCTTTCCTGCCCCTGGAGCAAGCTCGTACCCTTCGCCGGGCCGCGCTGCCATCTTCGACGCCCCAACGACATTGGCGAGGAGGATCCAGCAGCTCCTTGGGTACATGGCTTCTACCACAACTGTCACTTACCTCTCACGACTTCGAGCGCACCCACTCCAACACTGGTTCGTCTGAGCTTCCAACCCGCTCCGAGACAACCAGGGGCTGAGACTCCAACTTACACCACGGGTATGCCACTCCCTACTATGGTGCATTTCCTACCACCACCTCCTGTCGGGGATGCCGTTCTGACAACCAACTCCTTGACTCACGATCACGACGGATGCCTCCTCTTCGGGTGGGGAGCGCATTGCGATGACCTCAGAGTTCGGGGAGGCTGGACCGGCGACGAGACCGAGCTACACATCAATGCCCTCGAGCTTCTTGCCATCTGGAAAGCTCTGAGGACATTTCGCAACCTGGTCGCTGGACAGACAGTCCTCATTCTGACAGACAACATGATGGCCCTCTGTTATGTCAACAGACAGGGAGGGACCCACTCCACCACGCTTCTCACCATCGCCCTTCAACTCTGGGAATGGTGTGTGTCGCTTCGGGTCCACCCGATTGCTGTCCACCTGGCTGGCCAGGAGAACACCACAGCAGACGCCCTCAGCAGGGACATCTCCTCCCACCACGAGTGGTCCCTCTCAGACAAGGCGTTCTGGAGGATATGGGAACGCTGGGGTGAGCCCATGATCGACCTCTTCACCACCGCATCGAACGCGAAGTCCCGCCAGTACTGCTTGAGAGCTGACAGGGGACGGGGCTCTCTCGGCGACGCTTTCCAATTCAAATGGACCGAGGAGCTCCTCTATGCCTTCCCACCGTTTCCTCTCCTGGGCCGAGTGGTCGCCAAGATCTTGGCGGACCGAGCTGATGTTGTCCTCGTAGCCCCATACTGGCTGAGGAAGCACTGGTTCAGGCCCCTATTTGAAGCCGCTCAGGGTCGACTTCTCAGGCTACCGACAGCGCCCGATCTGCTGCCTCGCTCCGGCAGTCGCGTTCTCCATCCCAACCTGCCGTTCCTGGCCCTCCATGCGTGGAGGATAATGCCCTAGACGACCCTACCATACAAGACGTCCTGACCGCGGCCAGGAAGGAGTCGACCCGCTGCAGCTATGGCTATAAGTGGCGGTGGTTTGTAGCCTTTGCTGAGGTGCGAGGCGAGCCGGTATCGCCTGTCGGTCTTGGTACCGTGCTCTGGTTCCTACTTCACTTTCAACAGCAGGGACTCGTGTTCCCCTCTTTGAAGCCGCCATCGTGGCCTACCAACCTTGAGACTCTCCATCGGCAGCTATGTTTCAGGATGCCACCATGAAGCAATTCATGAAAGGCCTATAGCATCTATACCCGCCAGTATCATCACTGCTGCCGCCCTGATCGTTGTCCCTGGTCCTCTCCCAGCTCACGCGACCACCCTTCAAACCCATGGCCACCGCCGATGACAGGCTCCTGACCATGAAGACGGCCTTCCTGGTAGCTGTCACCTCTGCCAGACAGGCCAGTGAGCTGACAGCGCTGCGAGCTAATGAGCCTTTCCTGGTGTTCCATCGGGACAAGGTAGTCCTTCTCCCGGAGATTTCTTTCCTGCCTAAGGTGGTGTCACACTTCCACCTTAACCAGGACATCATTCTACCTACTTTTCGCCCCAACCCAACAACACCTCTGGAGCGGTCCCTACGTCTTTGGACGTCCGTCGGGCCTTGGCCTTTTACACCCAACGGACTGCGACCTTCAGGCAGACTTCACACCTGTTTGTCTGCTATGGTCAGCGTCGCAGAGGCCACAAAGTGTCCACCCAGAGATTCTCTAAGTGGGTGGTCCAGACAATCCTACTGGCATATGAGATGGCCAAGCAGCCTCCACCGGCCCTGCTTTGGCCTCACTCCACCAGAGCTGTGGCATCCTCAGCAGCCCTCCTGCGAGGTGTGGACCTGCAAGAACTTCGTCGAGTGGCGACCTGGTCCAAACCATCGACCTTCATGTGCCACTATCGACTGGACTGCCGGTCCAGGAGAGATGCCCGGTTTGGACGAGCGGTGCTGGCCTCCGTACTCTAGGACCTGACCCACCGTCCTTCTGGTAAGCTACAATATCTCCTAGTGTGTGAGGCACAGAGACCACGAAGAAGAACAGGTTGTTTACCTGTAACTGTGATTTTTCAAGTGGTCATCTGTGCCCTCACTCACACCCGCCCAGCCGTCCCCTTTTTCTCAGGTCCCTTGTCAGCGGACTTTAGAACTGAAGGGAGACTGTTGCTTGGCGAACTGAGCATGCTCAGTAGGGGCATGGGGGAGGGGTTCCTGCCAAGCTAAGCAGCTCTAGAATTTTCCGAACGGTACCGCGTATGCGTGAAAGCTCCTAGTGTGTGAGGGCACAGATGACCACTCGAAGAACCAAAGTTACAAGTAAGCAACCTGTTCTTATTTTACATTTGGACTATATATAAGGTAGCAAAGCAAAGACCTTTCTTTCCTCCATCTTATGTGAAAGTCACATGCAACACTGCAACACTAGGGCAATGCACAGTCAAGACTAAAATGGAGCCCCTGCTCCCTTGCTCTGAGAGGGAGCAGGACTGAGCAATTCATATCCTGCTTACTTACCTTAAGGTACTTTTTTAGCATTTTCACTATGTGTTTGCTATTTAGGACACTCTTAGCTACATGGAAACTGGCCTTCTTGAAATGTTCGGCTGCCATCTGGAAGTAACAGGGATATGAGTTACTACATCGATGAAGCATACAATAATCAAAATTCCTGGTTCTCTCTCTTTTTATTTCACAGCATCAGCCTGGTAGTCGCAGGTACTCATGAATCTTACAACATATAAATATCTAAAAGTAAAGATGACCTCTCTTAAATGACATGCCAAAGGTATTGGAATGCGCTACAAAACATACACGAAAAAGCCTCTTACCAAGGACATCTTGGTGAGGTTTTTGTGTGATCATTCACAAATTACATGATGTATGATCAAGGGTTTCAGTGATTACTCCTAAGATATTCCTGCTGCATGAAGGGGGTGCAGGAAAGAAATTTCTGATCCTTCCTCTCTGCAGTCCCACATCTCCCAAAATCTGATGGAGGGAACCCTCCAGAACAGTATGAGAGGCTTCTCAGGAGGCAGTTGAGAAAATCAATAAAAACAGCTCCTCCACTGAAGGAAGGTCAACAAAGCCACAATCATCAAAGATGGCTAAAGTGATTATAAACGTATGAGTGGAAACGAATATATGCTTAAATGGCTGTCAGGTTTTTAGGTCTCTGTACTGAGAAAATGAGCAAATGTCACTATGAGAGGAAACAAAACTGATAGGGTTTCAACTACTGTTACTTCATTATTTGATTTTTTTTAAAAAAACTTGGTTATATTTAACAGTTTTCTTTCCTGATTACCTTATGAGCTAACTACATAGTTGGCCTTCCATATCCGTGAATTCTGTATCCACAGGTTCAGCCAACCACAGCTTGAAAAAAAAAATTCTAAAAAGTAAACTTTGATTTTGTCATTTTATATAAGGGATGCCATTTTACTACACCACTGTATATAATGGGACTTGAACATCCATGAATTTTGGTATCCACAAGGGGTTCTGGAACCAACCCTAGCAGATATCAAGGACTCACTGTATGAGAATAATCACCAATCCCCACTGCATAAGTACAGGAATAGTTTGCATGTCCCTTTCATTCTGTCTGCATTGAAGAAACACCAGATCTATTTTTAACTCCCTTCAAGATCAGAACCCTTTTGTCCACATTTTGACTACAATGATAGAAAAAATTACACATGTATCACTGAGACATGAAAGAAGCAGGTAATAAAGCACCCATATGCTCTAAGCAGTCATCTTCTCTACAGATCACTTAAGGAAAACTTCTTCTAGCCCAGTGGTTCTCAACCTGTGGGTCCCCAGATGTTTTTGGACTTCAGCTCCCAGAAGCCCTGAGCATTGACCATAGTGGCTGGGGCTTCTGGGAGCTGAAGTCCACAAACATCTGGGGACCCACAGGTTGAGAACCACTGTTCTAGCCCTATCAATGCCAGGTTAGCACGAACTCTCTAAACTCTCTATTGTCAAGTTAGTGCAGAAACGTAATTCATACTCCACAGAAAACTCTCCACTTTGTGTAGCATTGCAAAGTCTGTAGGCCTCATATTATGGTTCCTGTAACGTGGAATCCCCATACACATTCTTTATACTAATTAGATGTTCAGCAAACACAAAAAAACTGCTAACCTGTACTTGCCTTAAAAGGTTCTGAAAAGCCCTTTTTGACATCTTTTCAATTTTTGGAAGAAGACAGAGAAGGCATTCCTGCCACTTGAGATAACTGCTTTCTGGGTGAAGGGTGCCTAACAAATCACAAATATATTGTTCTTCCTCACTATAGTGAAGTAACTCTCAGACTGAGTAAACTACACTGCCTCAAGCAGAGAAATATAAGCATTCAAAAACTATTAAACCTCAGACTGGTATGTAAGGGTCAGGTACCGATGATGTTATCTAAGAATTAATGAACAAAATTGAAAACCTAAACAACTCACTAAGAAGTAAGCCCAAATCAATTTAGCAGGAATTACTTCTGTAATTCAGTAATACAGGACTGCACTGTAAGACCTCTCTAGAATGCTTACCCTGCGATTCCTGTTGTGATCAACAGAGTGCAAGTGTCTCTGAAGAAGATGCTGCTGTGCAGGAATTAGCATGTCACAAGCCATGCAGTGAGCTGCTTCTATCTTTTTAAAAAAGTGTTCCTGGCCAATTCCTGAAAAAATACAAACATGAAATATATATTGTTCACAACAACTGATTATAAACAGTTCTAACTCCATTCCCACCAGTGGCCTACATTAATCAATTTTTAAGCAGAGAAATTAAGAAATGTCTGGGCTTGCCATTAAAAAAAAATCAGTTACCAGAACATCAAAAATACTTCAATAGCACCAGTTTACTTCACAATATACTGGGAAAACCTGACCCAAATATACTGAAAGTTAACACAGTGGCAATCTGAATAATGTGAATTTCTTGTCCAGATGTCTATGTCTCAGGTACAAGGCTCCCTTCGTTCCTACAAGTCTTAATGCACTATCATAAAGAAGATTGCCTTGTGGCATTATTAAGTAATGCATGAGCTCAGCTAGTTTTCAAAAGCAACATCTCCTAGCAGCCATACGTGAGCATATTTCAAAGACTATCACAACACATCCCTACTTTTTACAGGACATCTGACTTTTGCATTAAGAGTTCAGAATTGTGAAGGAAGCATTAACGAACACCAACCACAGTATCACTGAAGGTCAAAATATCAGAGCTTATTTGGGAGTGGGGAGAATATTACACCAACAAGCTTCTGGGCTTCACGATGAAGAAAACAAACCCAATCAACTACTGCCATTTCCTTCTGTCCCTCTGCAGCTATCATATCACTCTACCAAATAGCAAACTTAGCTACTGAACAGCACATGATAAAAGTAAAAACAGCACCACTGAGGGCGATATCCACATGCTGGGTGAAGCTTGCGATCTGCAATAGTCTAAAACAGTGGTTCTCAACCTGTGGGTCCCCAGATGTTTGTGGACTTCAGCTCCCAGAAGCCCCAGCCACTATGGTCAATGCTCAGGGCTTCTGGGAGCTGAAGTCCATGAACATCTGGGGACCCACAGGTTGAGAACCACTGGTCTAAAACATATGTAAGAAAAACCAGAGAGGTGCTGAGTATCTTTAGGGGCATGGAGAGAAAGGTGAGAAAATGACTGACTGGAACATTCATTAAGAGTAGCCTACACTACAACATTTTGATGCAGACTCCAGTTGTTAGTCTGCTGACTTCATACAGTTCTGACTCCCCTGCATCTGTATCTCAAAAAATGTTGTTGCTTTCACTATGCTGCTTGGAGATTCTTGGAGATTCTTGGAAATATCAGATAACTCACTGCTAGAAATAAGATACTAGCATAGGTAGAACCTTAACCTAATGATTTAGGACTTTATTTTATGTAGAATTGAAGGAAATCCAGCCTATCACAATCAAGTAGAATAAAGGGATCTTGCAATGTTTTCAAAGGAAGTTTTTAAAGCATTTTTTCAATGATATCTTTCAAGGTCCTTTACACCTATCATATTATCAAAACCAGTCCTAAGTTCCTAGAATAGGAAAAAAAGTGAAGTTGTACTCCATCCTGGTCTCTTGTATAACCAAAAGGCCAATTTCCAAAGCTCTAATTTCTCCTTAAATTTTAAAAAGCTAATACAGCTATAAAAATGGGATTAAAGTATCAAAAGCATTATCTCAAGAAACTAACCTAACCTCCAAACATAAAAATGAGATAAGTTCATGTATGACACACTTGATTCAATGAAGGAAAATCAAGATACAAGAGTGAAACAAACAAAGCAACTTAGAACTAAGGAGGGTTAAGCCTTTATCTTTTTTTCCCCTTTCTGCCTAGTCTCTGCTAGTCCTCCTGCACAGTAATTCACTCACCTCACTTACTCTATGCTGCCTCAGTCTAGACCCTGCAAAATCTCTCAAGTGCATTTCCTTTTCTTATCACAGGCTGCCCTAGCATTAGCCCAGTATTATCCCCAACGAAGGATTGAAGAATACTGCACCCATGCACATTCTTTCTAGATGGTAGGTAAAGGATTAATGATAGATGTCCCCGTTTAATCATGTTCCACTTACCTTTGAAAGGGTCTGGTTTTGGTTTGATGCCCTCTTTCTCTGTCAGCTCTTGTCGACGCTTACCAATTTTCTTATTTCTATTCACAATATATTTCTGGCAATTGGGATATATATATACACATATCAATCCCCCAAACATGAAAGAATAAAATAAATTGATTGTACATAACACACTAATCATTCATGTTAATAATCTCTAGTCATTTTTGTTCTTTTCTGGAGGATCTGAACAGAATAATTGGCAATCTTTCTTTAATACTTTCTAACAATATCTTCTAACAAAATCCCTTTTCTACTAAACAAAGGGTGCTACAGATATAACTTCAAACAAATCATTCTCTCACTGAGCAAGTGCTATACAGCGGCCATTCTCAACTGTTTTTTTGGCCATAGCCCCTTAGGAGCTCTTCTCAAACTCCAGACCCCATGCCCCTCGTCAAACAGGGATACGACACAAACAGATAGACAGTAAATCATTACTGAACACCAAGAAAACATGAACGCTCCAAAATACAGGACAAAAATTTCAAAGAAGACTATATGAAATTAAACATCTATCAGGCCTAATGTGATCCTTGAGCTTGGTGCTTTTCTGCAAGTTTCATGGTATGAGGCCCAATCTGGCCAATGACAGTTGGAGTTACATCTTGTCACAGTATCAACTCTGTTCCTGGATTTTGTCAAAGAAACTAACTTGCTGAATTCACACTCAACTCAATTATAAATGGGAGGGAAACTATTGACTCCAATTCAGGCTTCTGCTTGGGTATTTCTTCAGTTTAGTTATCAGGGCTCTCCTTCTCATAGTTTTCAGCCTGTGATCCCATTTGAATGTGCCAGGACCCCTTGGGGGCCATATTGTCCTGGTTGAGAATGGCTGCTATTACAGAACCATGGAACATGCAACAAGTAGCGTAACAGTAGCCTAGCAAACCCAGTTTTACATGAAACTGCAATAACCTACTTTCAGCAACTCTTTGGGCAACAACAATCTTAACTACTCTCTAGATTCTGGAAGATACTATCATGCAAAGTTAACTGTTGCCTAATAATTATAGTACCTTCCAAAAGTTAAGAGTTTTAAGATGACATACCTGCAGGAATTCTACAGTCTTGTCAGGTAGTTTGGTCCCAATGTATTGTAAGACATCTTTGTGAAATTTGCTCTGTAAGTGCTTCTCCATTTCTTCTTCCTCAAGACTTCGAAATTTGCATACAGAGCAAGCAAACTGGATTCTGAAGGAAACCATTTAAACACTGATTTAAAGTCATAACTTCGTTTTACAAAAGAAATTAATCTTTTCACACAAAAAAGAACTCTACCATCTTGACAGAAGCTACTAAATTATGACTCACAAATTCCTATACCATTTCATTCTAGTAGACTGTGCCATAATAAAATGCACATAGTTTTGCTGCATTTCAAAACTACAAGTGCATAGTATTTTCATCCAAAGCTTGTTAACACTTCAAGCTCTCTTGCTGCTATTCTAGAAAAGCAGAGATACCATAAGACTTACTGACATGGTATATTTTCACAGCACAGCACCAGAGTGTAGCTGTTTTTAGATTCTCTGAAAAGACATTTAGCTATACCAACAAAAAACAATCTCCTGCTGTATTACATTTGTTTTACAAAGCAGATCTAATCTAAAATACACCTGAGCTTTCACCAAAATTCCTGCCTATGTAACACATCCATCATTCTTTTTAATCCCACTCTAAATAGAGAAAGAGAGAAAACAGGCAAAACCATAAAAATCTGAAGCACCTACTCCCTTTTAAAAAAAAAAAAAAAAGGCCTGAATCCTATTGTTAATCTACTGAATCTCAAACTTACAAAGGTTTTAAGTGATTTTTTAATGTAACAGGTCTACTGCAATTTTTCAAATTGAAGTTCCTTCCTTAGGAATACAGGTATGTATGGAAATCCTGACAGCCAGTGTGGTTGAAGTGGTCTGAATCTGACTATGATTCTGGAGACCAGGACCTGAATGCTTGCTCAGCCAGGGAAACACATTGAGTGAACTCTGGCAATTCACATTCTCTCAGTCACAGAAAACGACCATGGGAAAACTGCTCTGAACAAATCCTGGCAAGAAAACACCACGACAGTCGTCTAAGAGTTGCCATAAGTCACAAAGACTTGAGGATGCATAGCAACAGCAACATGGAAATCCTGAAATGCTATTTGCAATTGGCCAATCAAGCTAATAAATACTCTCAGAAGACAATACATTACAGCTCAGGAAGTAGAACTGGCCAGTCCAGAAGCAGTGCGCACCAAGTGACACTACTTACCAGAGTGGCCTCAATCCCATCAGAAAATGAACGGAAGCCCCCAAAGCCTCCGCAATGAAGCAGAAGCATCTGAGGTGACCTCTTGTTTTTTGATGGAAAAGCACCTCATGTGTCCATCCCTTCATTTCAAATATACATGTTTATATTTTTCTAGAAATATAATGAAATAAAATAATGAAAGGGAAAGAAAAAAGACCATCTTTAGAAAAACAGAGGGAATACAAAAAGTGTAACAATGCATGAGGAGATTAACCAAAATAATAAAAGTCCAGAAAAGTAGACAAACCATTGTCATGATTACGGAGCAGCTGTGAAGTTAAAAGGATAAACTATCTAACCAGAATGATCATGAGGTTCCGCCATATGCTGACAGGTTGAATGTGTGCTGAGAAATGGTGTGAATAATTTTGAATGAAACTGAATTGAACTGAATTCAGGAACACACATAAATAGAACAGTGCATAAACACTATTTATTAGGAGCGTGATACATCATGCAGGACTCCGGTGAGTGAACTGGAAGCAATTAGCAAAACACAAAACATAAAAGACAAAGAGGACACCTTTCCACTGGCAAGAGACCTTGAAGTCTTGGTGCAGCCTGGCTGTGCTTATCAGTACATTCCTAGTTTTTTATTTAACTACTTAACTCCTACGACATATCCCATTACTAAAATATGGAGGGCTACTCAACATCTCTTGTTGTGTTTTTGTCCAGTAAATACATGAATTTGCACACTAAAATTTGTTTCCAGTTTCCTTTGACATCTTCCAATGGAAAGGTATACCTAAACTTACAGCTAGCTTGGCAAAGTTTACAAACCAGTTTCAATCAGTTCTGCTGCTCAAGCTCATCTTCTGAGTTTATTGGTCTTTTCAATGATTGTAAACTGCTTGAAGTGCCCATTTGGGATGCAAGATACTTTATCTAAATATGTCAGGTCTTAAGGGGGCAGTGAGAAGTTGCTAGATGACATAACAGGCAGAGCAAGATTTACAGGTCAGTTCACTACCACTGAATTCATTTTAAACTTTGTTTAACCTATATCTTACTTTCACACATGTAGATGCAAACAATTTACAGTGGCACCTCCACTTTCACAAGAGTTTGGGGTGTAGAACCCTTGTGAAAGTAGAAAAACTGCAGATAACTCCACTCCCTTGCTTCCCCTCCCTTGCCTTTTGCTTGTACATACCTGCCTTCCTTCCCCACGCCCAAGCAAAAGGCAAGGCAATGGGGAGGAACACCATGAGTGGATAAGGAAGGCTCATGCGTGCTTTCCCCTCTTCCCTTGCCTTTTGCCTTGGCATGAGTTCTGCACATCCAGGCAAAAGGCAAGGGAATGGAGAGGAAATGCACACACATCTCCTGCCCACTCCTTTGCCTTTTTCCCATGTGCGCCTGCCTTTCTTCTCCATGCCCAGGCAAAAGGCAAAGGAATGGGAGGGGGAGCACCATGTGCATGCCTTCTCGCCCCACTCCCTTGCCTTTTGCCCAGTCATGAGCAGGAAGGCACATGTGTCCAGGCAAGAGAACGAGAGGGAAGCATGTGCACGCCCTGTGAATAATCAAATTCGTGAAGGTCAAATCAGCAAATGTGGAGGGAGGACTGTTCACTAGCTATCATGTAAGTTACTATCATGTAGGTTACTAGCTATCATGTAAGTCAAGCCCCCATTCCTTAGCATTCCTGATGGCATATTTTCCGGCAACACAGAAATAAAACCACTTTGCTATCTCAACTTCGACACACTATTCCTCTGTATACTCTGTTTCCATGAATTGTGTAATATCTCGTTTTATTCATACTTTTTTTATGAATATTCGAAGAGTAATATAAAACTTGTAAGTACTCCAAAGAAAGACTAATTTGTTCTTCTTGAGCTGGAAAGCAGGTCCCTAAATTGTTAAAACTGTTTATGTTCAACACTAGGTACAATGTGTCACCCAATATTATTTTAAAAACAGGAATTCCAATTGAAAAAAAAATCTTTTCATACCAATATTTTTTGTAGATACAAAGAGGTTTTAATTCATTTAGTTACCTGTCCATGGCACGGTCACGCATTCGATCCCTTTGCCTCTGTTTCTCTTTTCTTTGTTTTGACTCTTCATCATCAACAGTTGCTACAGAAAGTCATTTAAGCCAGACGTTTATTAATAGTTTTGTCCTATTCTTATACAAACAAAACAAGAGGCAGAGAACACGAAGGGGTAAATGGAAGGGTTACAAAGATGTCGGGGAGAGGAGACAGACGTTATCTGTTGTGAAACGAACAGAATGACATAAAGCAAAGCTAAAAAGATAATTCTTTGACAACATTGTTTTAGGATTTCCTGAGATGGAAATACTTTACTTTTTAACCCACATCTCCCTTCTCCTTGATCTGCATTATTCAGGACCAACTGTAGATTTCACATGACCACTAAAAAGGACTTACCTTGTCAGTGCTCCATATGGCAAAGATAACTTTAAAAGATATTTAGTATTTGTCAACTCATATATCTGCAACATCTCAACACAAGCATTGCCACATAACCATTAACAATATTTGCACAAATGATTACATGAAGGGAAAGGATACTACTTGTGCCATGCAAAACGCAACACCGTAGAAGGACTTTTTAACTGCCTCTGTAAGGAGGTTGTCATCCTACAGTCAGCACTCAAAACAGGATTTAGCTACAGCAGTATAACAATGTTGAATCTAGAGGCATGGGGAGTGAGGAACTCAAACACATATCCACACTAAGCTATAAAGTTCATTGAGTGGCCTTAGGAAAGTTAGCTTCTTCCACAGGATGACTGCGGGCTATAATTTCTCTTGAGCAATTTAGGCAATACATGGTGTACATGTAGACTTCCGGTCTGATAGCAGAGCATATGTGTAATAAATTACTTCTAACAAAAGAGAATGGTTTAATCTCAAAAATATCCACAAAGGAGTTGTACCAAATTGCATGCTTCAACCAGGAGAATGGACACTGCTGGTGGATTAAAACTGCCCTTCCCCTGCAGACTTCTGTGTCTGCCTCAACAAGTGTTAGTGAAGCCTGTGCAGTGGTTCTGGAGGATGTATGGAGAGCACAGGAGGAGAGAAGAAGTGAATCCTCTATTGCCTGAATGGACCACTTGCATAACATTGAACTGACTACAAATGTTAACAATACAGGCAAACAGGATAAATATGTTAGGATAGGCCAACATATTTCCTAGATGAGGAATGGGCAAACTGAAAGCCTCTAAATGTTGTTAGAAAGCAACTCCCTCAGTCCTAGACTGCATAGCCAATGATGAAGAATGCTGGGGATTGCAGTCCACCATCATTTGAAGGCTGCACTTTGTCCTACCTCAGTGTAGATATTTAATTCAACCTCTTCTCTTCTGATTTTCCATGAAGATCATCCCAGGAAATACAACTTGCTTAATAGACAATCAACTGAGAGCAGAACAGATATCTGATTTGAATGCAATGTGAGGCAGAAAGATTTTTTCACCCTTAGACCCTGCTTGTGGGCTTCCAGAGATGTCAGGGCAGTCACTTTTAGTATCCTAGATTAAAATGGGCATAATCGTGATCAGATGCAGGAAGGCAGTTCCCTAAGTAGTTTTCTAGTGACCTACACCACAACCAGCTGTTCAACTCAGCAATAAACACCTATTGCTTACATTAAGAACAGGCATTTTAAGTGAGAAACTACATGAATTCTACAATGAATTAGTAGAGATACTGTGGGCCCATTGTATCTGCAGGGGATTGATTCCAAGGTGCCCCACAGATACCAAAAAACACACACGTTCAAGTCAGTCTTATGAAGCTTGCAGAGGAACTGCGAAGGCTAGGCAAGGCTTATAAGCCCCTACTAAAAATGGCATAGGGCAGTAGCAGAGGTGGCAACAAGCCCACCTGCCAGATGCAATGCATTCTTTAGGCCTCCCTGCATCCAAGGACCAAGTTAGCTTGGCTCCCCAGAGTGGAGGAGCCTGAAGAATGTGGGGCGCCTGGTGGCTGGGGTTTGCTGCTGCTTCATACCATTTTTTAATAAGCCTCATCTCACATTCACAGTCTCTCTGTAAGGTTTGCAGAGAGACTGCACAGCCTCGTGAGGCTTATAAACTCCTATTAAAAATGGTGTAGGGCAGCTGCGGAGGTGGTGGCAAACCTTGCCAGCTGCATGCTTCTGCCTTGCAAAGGAGTCCTGCCACCAGAAAGACAGAAGCAAGCAGCTAGCATGCTCCCCATCACAGATTCAGATGTACAGTATTGTGTACATTTGAATCCATGGTGAGTTGAATTCATGAAACGTGAGCCAACAGATACTAACGGCCTGCTGCATTATAAAATTTTAGTCTGAACTTCATTTTAGATTAAGGAAGGAAATATAGGTCTGATAAATCAACTTTATCCTACCTTTCCCTTTGAGTGCTTCATTGCTTCCTCTGTGCTCCTTTAAAAGGAAAAAAAAGGGGGAAGGGATCACACAAGGCATTGCAATTACAATAATTCATTGCAACTACAATAATAAATTCATATAAACTGGTTGCTTTTGGAAATCTAGACCTAAAGAAGAAAATAGTACCACTATTTCTAAGGAACAGTTTTCATAAGTGCAGTGAATTATATAGATTCTAATCTAAACCAGATTTATAAGAAATCTATTTAATATGGCCACCAGATCACTTATAGCTGTCCAAAATGTAACTTCTCCTGTCTGATTGGCAGTAGATTTCTTCCACCAGGTATTTGAGTGTTGTTACAAGTCAAAGATGAAATATGCAGCCAAATTTCACGAAGCCTGGGCCAAAATTAGATCCAAAAGAGTAAAAAGCCCTGCTGACCAACTTATTCAGGATTGGAGATATAGAGGGAGGACGCAAACAACAGATGCAACAGTGACATATCACGTAGCTTCAATATCTAGCTAAGAGCTTCCTGCTGTACTTTGTGGGCTAAATACTGGTTGTCTGGGTACAATGGTCATCTTCTCTCCATTAAGAAACAACTCTCTCACAAAACAAGTCATGTCAGACATGCTCTGATAGTGGATTGGGTTTTGGAGGCGTGACCATGCTGTCCTACTTGAATATGAGAATGCAGCAACATTTCTTATTCTTTGTTCTTTTAAGACAAACATTTTTCTTGTTCTTTTCTGGCAAACATTTCTTGTTGGTTTTCATTGATTTAGAATCCTCGGGCATTAACTGCCTTGGAAACAATCCCAGAGAAATGTCCAGATCGGGCATTTTGCTGTAGTTTAAGGAAAACAGTTTTAAAACTTTAAGCCCCAGATTGAGAAAACAGAAAGGAAAAACTTACAATATGATCTACTGTCATTTTCAGATGAAGCTAATATAAATTCAGTTAATAAGAAATTAACAGACATACTGGAAAAGATATGTTAAGTCAAAGGATTTGGGTAAAATTACTTACACCTTTTTCTCCTTCATCTCCTGATTTGTCTTCTCCTTCTCCATCATCTGCCAAATACACAAGACACCACTTAACAATTACTAGAAAACTATTTCACTTTGGTACTGTGAACAGAGCTACTGTTCAGGAAGAAGCTACATTTAAATTGGAAGCCTGCTTCTCAGCCACTGTGAGGATGACTTTCTAGAGTATATTTTCCCAAATTTTCTTCATCCCACTAAAGGGATTCAGGGTACCAATTTCTTTGGTAAACTGACGGTACAGTATTTCACAACAATACTTAAATGAATCCAGGATTTTACAAAGACATTTAAAAGGCAGTGGTAAGACAAATGTGTTGGCCTTATCCCAGGGGACAGCAATGTGGTCCTCCAAATGTTGTTGGACTGCAACTCCTAACAGCCCAAGTAAGCATAGCCACGGTGAACAATGATAATTGCCATCTGGCAACATCTGGCCATTGGCTGCCTACTTATCTTACAGCAAAGAATGAGAAGCTGGCCAATCCTTTCTAAACTCTCAGAGTAGAATAAAAGCTTTACCATTGTCTGAGTCATCTCTTTCACTTTCATTCTTTGCCCGTTTGTTGTCCGGTTCATCTCCACTTTGGGACTGTTTCCGCTTACGCAATCCACTTTCATTATCTGAACGCCCACCCAGACGGCCACGGAAAACTCTCCTCTTGGGCTAGAAACACAAATTGAAAGAAACATGTACGGTATACTCCTATATCGGCAGCATCAAGAAACCGCAAAATGTTTCAGAACTATAAGGCTGGAATACTGCTGAGAGCTGGCAGAACAGAAGACTTTGCAGCCACAACTCTACACAATGGTCAGAACCAGCTCAGATGGGGTGGGGTGTGTGCACAGACCTGTGCTCAAGCATCTGACCAGATGTGCTATAGACTGACGCACTGTCAGGGAACTGACTGTGTAAGCAGATCCTTTTCCAGAAGCCCACTAGAAGTACATATGCCAACACAGCTATCAATAGCACAGAGACCCTAAAGTGGTGGTCCATGAACTGCTGCCATCCCCTGAGCCACTGGCTGTCAGCCCCTTGTGAATTTCCAGGAAAGATCAAATAACTGTAGCCAATGACTACATATATGGTACCAGCCCCTGGAACATTATGGAAAAAGTAACTGCTGGTCTGTCATATCAGACAGCCTGGGAAGCACTGCCCTAAAGCAGTGCTACTCAAAGTGGTCGTTCCTGGACCAGTGGCACTCCCTGACCCACTGACATTGTGAAGATCTTTTCCTGCACATTACAAGGAAAAAAATTAGCATTTTTCTGTTAACAGCTGAAGCAATCTGGTTTATAAATAATAACTTGTGAAACAGGTTTAAACATAATAGATCTTAATATTATATTAAACTTACTCTGCCACGTGATCTGCTGAAGCCATAGGGCACGTTCCTGGGAAACCTTCCCATTCCTGGTGTTCCTGGCATGCCATAATCATAATCCCCATAGTTGCCAAGGTCCCCATAGTCACCACAGTCTCCATAACTACCATAATCTTTATATTCAGGAATGAGGTCTTGGGCAAAGAAAGATGGGGGTCTGTTAGATCCAGATCCTCCCACATTCCTTCCACCCATGTAATTCATCTCATTCCATCGTGTAGAGAAACGTTCTGTACTTGATGGCATGAAGCGATCACGACTGAAAGTGCTGAGACGTCCTCGGTTCTGGACTCTCCCTCTAACAAAGCCATAGCTGTTTCCCCTATTGCGTGGCTGGTCTTGTAGGTTACCAGCAGCATCGTAGTCGCTTCCAAAAGAATCATTCCGATCTGATCCAACTTCATTATAGTCATAGCTGATTCTGTATAAGTCACAGTTAGGCATCGAGGCTCTGGAGTCATAGGACTCAAAAGACTCAAATCTGAAAGAGCTGTATCATAAGTGAGAAATCCAATCAGATATTATATAGGGTTTGGTTGGTAAACTTGACATACTACAGATTCCCATGTTTGAAACTTATTAACTCTCTATAAAAAACCATAATTAAATGATAGAGTACATGTTTGCATGCAGAAGTTCCTAATCTCTGGCATCTCCCACTACAAAGGTCTTAGGAAGAAAGCCTGGCAACGACCTTTCCTTGTGAGTCTGAGAAGTCACTACCAGTTAAAATAGACAATACTCGTTTAAAAAGAGACCGCTGTGTGGCTTCAAGTGATTTCTGACTTATGGCAATGCTAAGGCAAACCTACCATGGGTTTTCTGGGGCTGAATGTGTGTGATCCACCCAAGGTCATGCAGTGAGTTTCCATAGCCAATGCTTAAACCACTACATCACACTAGCTCATGTTTTGAACCATTACATAAACTCAAAAGAATATAGTCCTACAATTTCTTGAACTTTAAGAATTTAAGTTCATTCAAAAACTAAACATATTTTTTTAAGAGCTAAAAAAACCTTTTCTCACCATCCCTGATCTTCCAAGCCTTCTCCAGTACCACCACTGTTTTCCTTTGACAGCATATCCAGACGCTGGTTTATTTTTGCTATAATGGAGTCGTTGTTTTCTGTGCCCACTGCCCCAGTATTGTAATTTACAACTGGCATGCCAGTGCCCATGTCAGTATTCATTGTCATATTGGTAGTTTTAGAAGTGTCCCATGCAGTTGTGGCAACAGCAGCAGCATCATAGTTGTATGGGGCAGCTGTAGCAGAGCTGCTGGTGTGGGCACTGTAATAATCATAGCCTTCATATCCTGACAAAAATGGAAAGCAGGATGAACAGTGAACAAAAACTGAAAGAACAATTTGATTTCTCAAACTTCCACCTAATTCTATGGAAGCTATAAGCAAATTAAACACATACACACCTGCAAAAACAGTTGTCAGACATAAATATTTATTAGATTACCAGCATCCACTGCTATAAAACAGTAAAGAGTTATTGCTTTAATGATGTGCCCAGTCTGGTTACACCAATACAAGTAGTGGAGAAATCATGTTGTTTAATTATTATTCAGTTTTCCTCTATAAAAGCACATTTAACCCATCCTGAGCTCCCTGAAAAGAGGGAAGACCAAAATTATAAATAAGCATTACAACATCTACACCACACATTATACTGTGTATTATAAATGAGGCCAGTATCAAAATGTTTCTGCCTATATCTGATTCACATGTCTCACCCCTGGCTGTGGGTGAGTGCACTGTAAATGTTTGGTGGAGGCAGGGACACAAGATTCAGGCTACTGTTTTGGTTTGTTCAAGAAAACCCAATGGGCTATCTTTCTCCACATTTCATCTGCTCCTCAATTCAGCCTTTCCCCTTCCCTTGACCTCTGCTCCTGCAAACTTTATTTTCCCCCACCCACTCCATGCAATTTTCCACCAATTGTTCATCCAGTGTTACTTTATCTGTATCCTTCTTCATTAAAGTCTTGGATTCCTCCACTGATTTCTACAGACATTTCTCACTTCCATCCCCAGGAACACTTAAAAGAAGGCGTTCTCTTTCACCCAAGAAATTATTTATCCACATCATGAGATGGTATTCTCTACCATTTTTCTATCTCTATGCTTTTCTGTCTTTTACTGCATCTCTCTCCTCTTTTCTCCACCTCCTGGTGGAGAAGAGAAGAAGGAAAGGGAAAGTCAGGAATTGAGCAAAGAAGAACAAATGAAGAGGTTCATAAACATAGCCACTCACCATCCACTCTCCACATGCCCTGTCTGAACCTCTTACCTTATTCCATCTAGCCTCTCCTGCATAACTGCCAACAGACTAAGAGTAGTTTGAAGCATTCTAGGCTTCCACAGCCATACCTCATTTCCCCCAACTACTTCTATTTCAGCTTCCTATGATTTTCTTTGCCAACTGACTATGTTCTGCGGCTTCTGAGCATACAAAGTCCTTATTAGGCCTTTGGCGAGTGCTCTGCCTTACCTTTGTTTGTTTGTTTTTTAACTATCTGTACTTCTGCAATCTCTGAATACCACTGATCAAGATTATATTTCCTCTCTTTTTGCTCAGTGGCCTATAAACTGTAAGCACACTAGGAGAAAGTCCAGCATTAGACTGAATGATATAAAAATATTAGATACACAGGAAGCTGCCTTATACTGGGCCAGACCTTAGGTTTATCTAGCTCTAACCAAATGAACAGCAGCTCTCCAAGGTGTCAGGAAGGATTCTTTCCTTCCTTGATATTCCCAGGTGGCCTCCCACTGAAGTATTAAGCAAGACAGCCCTACTTTGCTTCCGAATTCAGATAAGATAGGGGGTGTTCAAGATGACAGAGGTATCAATTGCTCTGTCAATTCATTTTTTCCAGTTACAAACATACCAGAAAAACACTTAGCGGAGTACTACAGAAAAAAAACAACACTTCAAAAGAGGGAAAGCACAGTGAAAAGACATACCTTGCCAACTTGCTGGGTTTGCAGCATATGCACCTTAACAGGACACAGAGAGATAAATGTTTGTTACTACATTAAAAACATCAGTCAAACTAATGTAATTATGCAATATAAGGCTGAGGTTATTCCTACTCCTATACCCTAATTTTAGGGTATTTAGGGCAAGAAATTAAATACCAAGCTCTAACTGCAACCATATGTCCCAATGGGTAGGTCCACCGAATAAATTACTGGGTAGTAACTCAACACAGTCCCATTGCTTGTAGGTCTAGCTGTGACTAGTGATTAGGTTTAGGCCCAAGTGTCCAAAAGGAAAATTAATCTCAGCTATTGTTCAAAAAGAGTGAACTTTTGTTCAGCACATTTCTGAAAAAAACGTTATCTGTGATTTAGGTTTAACATTGGCACTTTTACAGTCAACACTCTTACTTCATTTTTCTTATTTTACCTACAAAGGACCATGACATACCTTGAGTATTGGAGGTATCAGTACCCCAGGTGCCATAACCTATAAGAAAAATATTCAATGGGTCATTAGCTCAAGTAAAAATTCCACTGCTCATTTTGCTTTGGATTTCTATATCACCTCTCCCAATACCTTCTTTTTATCCCTCTTCCCTATACAAAATAGATGGGGTTTTTTCAAATTGCAGCTGTAACTACATCTGTAGCATACAGTATCTTAAGCCATTTAGAGCAAGGGTAGAGAACCTCTTCTCTCACAACTCTCAACAGTCCAATCCAACATGGCCAAAGACAATGCACTGTGGAGTTCCAGTCAAAGTTTTGAAGAGCCAAGGAATAAACAAGACTCATAACTGCAAAGAAATCTATGTTAAAAAAAACAACAACTAGTTGACCTCTGTTATCAGGGCAATTTTTTGGAGGAAGAAGTCACTTTTGCAGATTTATTAGCTCTTCCAGATGCATTCACTCATCTACTGACTCTTATAAACATATCTGATTTAGCACGTCTTTTATATGAATGTTAAGATTGCATTCTTTTAAATAACTCTCTTCAACAAATAAGTGACTGACCAGTAGAACCCTAAGGATCTTACTTGGAAGCAAGCCCATTATATTCAGTGGGGTTTACTTTTAGGTAAGGGTACATGTTTACAATACTAATTTTACAACTGGTTCTCCAAAACCTCTGAGTTCTCCAGCTACCAGAGCCCTTTGAGTTTTCCTCTGCAGGTTCTGCTGGCAAAGGTAGGGAACATGTGGCCCCCCCAATAATATTGAACTTCAGTTCTCAGCAGCTCTAGCCAGCACAGCCAATGGGGAGGAATGCCGGACTGTAACTCCCAACATTTATAGGGCTGCAATATTACCACCTCTGATGTGAGACATTAACTTTTGTCTGATTAAAGATGGTTGTAATAACTGAGATCTAACTATGTACAGTGTGAGAGCCAGCATGGCCAGCATCATGTAGAGGTTTGAGAACTAGACCACAACCCTGGAGACCAGGGTTTGATTACCTGCTTGGCCATGGAAACCCACTGGGTAACCTTGGGCGCGTCGCACACTCTCAGTACCAGAAAACCCCATGACAGATTCGGCAAACTTGGAAACGACTTGAAGGCACACAACAACTATGTACAGTATATTTTCCATGAGAGTCCAAAACACAGTTGAGTGAGGTCAGTGTAAATAAACAAGTAAACAGACAATCATTCTGTGAGTATTGACTCATAAAATAATTCAGAATGATTTTTTAAAAAAATCCACTGGAAAACAATTTTAGAACTTCAAAAAACTTTGCATCAAGAGATGTAAAACTGCAAACTGAACTCTAGTGAGTGAATAACAAATGGACCAATTTCAATTAACTGCATCCATTTATCAGTTTGTAACAGCCCCAGAACAGAACCATGAGCTGGGTCCCTCCAGCTGGACATTATCAAGTGGCACAGCCCAAAGGGGCTATTCTTCCTCTATAAACCAGTGGGAGATCTGGTAAATCTGATAATGGAATATATAATATAATAACACCTGATAAAGAAATTAGCTTATGTTACGGAATGTATGAAATTTGATGTAGTGAATGGACGTACAAATAAAGTATGAATGTCTATTTGTTGATCTTTTGTGTTTTAATATATTTAAAATAAAAAAAGGGAAAAAAAATAAACCAGTGCCACAACATGATGTGGGAGGACATCGGAGAGGAGCTTCTCTGTTGTTGCACTTTAACTGTGGAATGACCTCCTCTTTGAGATCCAACTGGTATCAACACTGATTTCTTTAGGGGTCTAAGTTACTTTTAAATGTACATGAACATGATTTTAAAGTGTTATTAGCTATTTTAACTTGTTGATTGCTTTAATGAATTTTCTCTTGCTTAAATAATTTTATAGTTTTAATCCAGAATTTTTTAAAACAGTTTCTATGGTGTTATCTGTAGGCTACCCTGAAATCTCACAGTATATAAATACCTTAAACAACAGAAGTTATGCATCCCCAACATGACACAGAAACAAGTCCAAGAGCAAATGTACTCATAAGAACAGGTTGCTTACCTGTAACTGTGGTTCTTCGAGTGGTCATCTGTGCCCTCACACACTGGGATTTTCGCCCATGTTCAGAAGATTCTAGAGCTTAGCAGCTTCGGGGGAACCCCTCCCCCATGCCCGTACTGAGCATGCTCAGCCCGCCAAGTCACCGGGTTCTCCTCAGCTCTGCAGTCTGCCAATTAGCGACCTGAAAGAGGGGATGGCTGGGCAGGTGTGTGTGAGGCCACAGATGACCACTCAAAAAACCACAGTTACAGGTAAACAACCTGTTCTTCTTCTTCGTGGTCTGCCTCACACATTGGGAAATTTTGTAGCTTACCAGCTGGACAGTGAGTCAGGTCCTAGAGAACAGAAGACAACACCGCACGTCCAAAACGGGCATCTCTCCGGAACTGGCAGTCCAGTCTGTAGTGGCACGTGAAGGTCGAGGGTTGAGACCAGGTCGCCACATGGCAGAGTTCTTGCAGGTCCACTCATCAAAGGAGAGCAGCTGAAGAAGCCATGGCTCTGGTGGAATGAGCATGCAACAAAGCTGGCGGAGGCTGCTTGGCCAGTTCGCAGAATAGTCTGGGCCACCCATTTGGAAAACCTCTGGGTGGATACCTTGTGGCCTTTTCGATACCCACCATAGCACACAAACAGGTGGGGTGTCTGATGGAAGGGCGCAGTCCGGTGCATGTAGAAATCCAAGGCCCAATGAACATCAAGGGAGTGGAGGGAGCGCTCAAGAGGTGTAGTCGGTCGGGTAAAAAGCAGGTAAGATGATATCCTGGCTAAGGTGGAAGTGTGATACCACCCTGGACAAGAAGGAAATGTCAGGGTGAAGGACTACCTTGTCTTAGTGGAAGACAAGGAAGGGTTCATCCGATCACAGTGCTGTCAGCTCACTCGCCCACCTGGCTGAGGTGACAGCTACCAGGAAAGCAGTCTTGATGGTCAGGAGCCTGTCATCAGCAGTCGCCATGGGCTCAAAGGGCAGTTGCATCAACTGTGATAGCACCAAGGATAGTGACCAAGGTGGTAGCAGTGGCAACACCGGTGGATAAAGTATTGCAGGCCCTTACTAAACTGCTTGAGGGTAACGTCCCTGAAGAGAGCTGCAAGGGGGACCTTTGTGGATGACAGGCCACAATCACAGCGAAGTAGACTTTCAGCAGTGGAAAGGCGAGCCCTTGCTGCCAAAGGTGGAGAAGAAAATGGAGCACAGTGGGCAGGTTAACAGGCGATACCAGCTCACGACGCGCCTCTGAGAAAGCGACAAATTTTTGCCACTTACAGTGGTAGTTGCGGTGTGTCAACTCCTTCCTGGCCACGGTGAGGACACCCTGGATGGTCGGACCCTCTAAGGCATTATCCTCCACACATGGAGGGCCAGAAGCAGCAGGTCCAGATGGACAGCGAGACCGTCAGAGTGCGACAGGAGATCTGATGCTGTTGGAAACTTGAGGAGTCGATTGCAAGCAGGGGCCCAAACCAGTGCTGCCTCGGCCAATATGGGGCTATAAGAACAATGCCAGCTCGGTCTGCAAGGATCTTGGCGACCACTCAACCCAGGAGAGGGAACGGCGGGAACGCGTAGAGGAGCCCATCAATCCATTCTAACTGGAAGGCATCGCCGAGACAGCCCCGGCCGAGGCTGGCTCTCGAGCAGTACAGGCGATACTTCCTGTTTTGGTTGCTGGCGAAGAGATCGATCGTTGGCTCGCCCCCTCGGTCTCGTATCATCCAGAATGCCGCATCCGAGGAAGACTACTCGTGGTGGCACGAGGTATCCCTGCTGAGGGCATCTACCTTGGTGTTTTCTTGGCCCACCACGTGCACCATGACTGGGTGAACTCGGAGCAACACGCACCAGTCCCAAAGATGAAGAGCTATGGTGAGGAGGGTGGTTGAATGAGTCCCTCCTTGCCTGTTGACATAGCAGACGGCTGTCGTGTTGTCCGACAGCATCCGCACCGTGCCGACAACGACTAAGTTGCGGAAAGCCCTCAAAGATTTCCAGATGGTGAGGAGCTCGAGGGAGCTGATGTGTAGGCTGGTCTCCTCATCAATCCAGAGTCCCTGAACCCTGAGATCGCCGCAGTGTGCTCCCCATCCGAAGAGGGAGGCGTCCGTCGTTACCGTGAGCCGAGGAGTCGGTTCTCTGAATGGCATCCCTGACAGCAGATGATGATAAGATAGCCACCATAGCAGGGAGTGACGCACCTGTTGAGGAATCTGCAGAAGGTGCCTCTGGTCATCCAGGAACGGGTTGAAAACCCTGACGAACCAGTGCTGGAGAGGGCGTGCACGGAGGCGAGAGAGGTACGTGACCGACATGGTCGAGGTCATGTACTCAAGAAGCTGTTGAATCCTTCTCGCCGATATCACCGGGGCATCGAGAGCGGTGGATGCGGCCCGATGGAGAACGCACGCCCGCTCCATAGGCAGGTATGTTTGGCAGATATCAAGTCCAAGGTCGCTCCGATGAAGTCAAGAACCTTCACCGGCTCAAGGTGCGACTTCTTCAGGTTGACCCTGAGGCCCAGGCGGGACAGAAGAGTGAGAGTCCGATGAATGTTTCTGTATAGGTTTTGCCTGCAGGACGCCACCAACAGCCAGTTGTCCAAATAAGGGTAGATCATGACGCCCTTCGTCCGCAGGTACAATACCATAGGGGCCACGCATTTGGTGAAGACTCTGGGAGCGGTGAAGAGACCAAACGGTAGCACCCTGTATTGGTAACAGGTACCGTCAACCACGAACTGTAGGTACCATCTGTGCTGCGGACAAATGGCGATGTGGAAATAGGCGTCTTGTAGATGGATAGAGACGAACCAGTCCCATCGTCGCAGGAACGGCAGGATCGAAGACAGGGTCACCATCTTGAACCTCTTGGGGCGGATGTAGGAGTTCACCCCTCTGAGGTCCAGGATTGGCCGCAGGGTACCATCCGGTTTCGGTACCGTGAAGTACCGGGAGAAGAAGCCAGTGGCACTGGCCGAGGGTGGCAGTTCTTTGATGGCCCGTTTGTGCAGTAGGGACTGGATCTCCTCTAGCAGAGCCGAGCTGGCCAGGGTGGAGTAGTAGACGCCTCGCGGTGGTATATCTTGAAATTCGATGGCGTAACCAAGACGGACGATGGAAAGAACCCATGAGACCGTAGTGATTGATGCCATTCGACAGATTGATCTATGAATGCGGCAGGCAGGCTGAAGAGAGGCTGTGGTGGCGACACGCGAAGGCAGTCAAAACCGGGACTTCGTCCTGGATGAAGACTTCTTCGAAGAGGAAGGTTGGCGTCTCCGAAGAGATCTCCGAGCTGAGGACGACGTCGACGGGGGAGATGGAACCGAACGAGGCGAGCGGGGCTGGTAGGTTGATGAAGATGACCGGCGCCAGGACGAACGAAAGCCAAAACTACGGCGGGGCTGAGACGGCTGATGGATGCCCATCTTTTTTGCTGTCAGGCGGGCTTTCACCAGGTGATCCATCGCCTCATCAGTCGTGGCGTTGAACAACCCCTGACCATCAAAAGGGAGGTCTTCTATCTGCTTCCGGGTGTCTTCCTGTAGGCCCGCCGATTGCAGCCAGGCAAAGCGTCTCAGGGCAACAGAGCCGACCATCACCCGAGCCGCAACCTCCACTGAGTGTCTAGATGACAGAATTTGTTGGTTGGCGACTGCTACGGATTCATTAAAGAATTGCATAGCACTCGCCTGATGATCCTCAGGGAGGTGTGCCAGGAGAGGAAATAATCTGTCCAGCAGGTTCCTTTGGTAGGCCGCGAGACAGGCTTGGGTGTTGGATACCCTGGCAATGAGAGATGAGGCGGAATAGAATCTCCTGCCGAAGGTATCCAGACGGCGGCCTTCTCGGTCCAGCGGGGTGGTGTGTGCCCTCCTGCCACCCTTCGTCTGGGAGGACTCGACCACAATGGAATTGGGCACCGGATGCGTAAACAGAAATTCGGCCTCCTCCTTCTGTGTCCGGTAAAGGTGTTCCAACCGGTGCGGGATTGGCTGAGCTGACGCCGGCTGGGCCCAAGGATGTTTAAGGGCTTCCATTAAAGTCGGCAAGAACGGTAGCGATGCTGTAGACGGAGGACGGGTGTCCACATATTGGAAAACCGGGTCTTGCACGACTGGAGCCGGGTCCGCAACCTTCAATCCAAGTGCCGTCGCCATCCGGAGGAGGATATCGGAAAACTGTTTGACGTCTTCTGGTGCCGACTCCGGTGCGGGGTCCCCAAAGGCCAAGGGTGGGGATTCATGTAATGCAGGTGTTGACTCGTCAGACTCTGAGTCCGTCTCGTAAGTCTGAGACGACTTGGATGGAGACCTCTCTGTCGACGGTCGCTGCAGTGGCAACGCCAAAGTGACCGTCGGTGCAGTTGTTGTTGTCGGAACCATGGTCGGTACCGGTGTGGTCGTGGCAATCGGCACAACCGTGGGCAGTGGGCGCTGAATCGCCTGGGTAGCAGTCACAGTGGAGGTCGAGGTCTGCGCTGGGAGAGGCTCCAGGACCGGACGAGACATGGTCGCAGTGACCCTAGGAGGCGGAGACACAGCCCGGTATCGTGGCGAGCGCTCTCGGGGCCTCTCGTAATGCGGGGATCTAGAGAGCGAGCAAGATGGTGAGCGCCGATATCGCGGGTGGTACCTGCTGCAAGACGGGGAGCGCGACCGTCGGTAGGGTGACCAATATCTCACATTAGGGTGGTACCGGTCTCTATATGCAGGAGAATAGGACCGGTATGAGCCTGGTTGCTCCCGCCAGATGTGTTCCCAATCGTATCTCGCTCTGTGTGAGGCAGACAAGTACGGCGAGTCAAACTGGGGCCGAGACAAGGCCCGCTCCTGGTAGGCCTCCCGCCAGCGCGGGGATCGATGTCTCACTCGGCGTTCTGAGGAGTGCGACTCACTCCTCCCAGAAGCTGCCCGATGACGGGGCGAGGCACGAGGTGAGGTCGGGATATTCTCTGGGCAGTCCATTCCTCCGAATAACAAAAGCCAAAGTCAAAAACTGAATTCCAAAGTCAAATACCAATAAAAAACAGTCCGAAGATAGTGTGTGAGGCACAGAGACCACGAAGAAGAACTGGGAGCTGCAACCTATAACAGTTCCTTCCAAAATAGTGACATAGGGTGAAGACGTTTCCAGAATTAGTTTGGCTGCTATGTTTGTCACAGAAAAAAAAATCAGTTTCTAAACTTAATTAATCAGCAACATAACAGAACAACATAATAGCACTAAACTGGGCAGTTTCAAAGTTGTAATTAACTTTTTAAAGGTATGATGACTGACCTTCCTATGTTCTATCAAGACAGACTGCAACTCTTGCCCCCATCTCAACTGTGAACTTGCTGTCCTTGACTTCTATATGCTCATTTAGCAGCAGGTGAAAGTGTATTCATGGAAATCCTGGCATGACCATCTCTGATGTTGCTTGGCCACAGATGTCCTGATTTCACCTGTGAAAGGTTGGAGGGTATGAACTTGCTGAAAAACAGCTGGTATGTGCCCCCCAAAATTTTTAGAGTTGCATGAGCACACATTAACATCTGTGCAAATGCCCTCTCACTGCTCTCATCTGAATGGCGGGAGAGGACCTTCATTTGCTACAGGGATGCGTGAGCGTGCTTTCAAGTTGCCCGTCGACCTACGGCGATCCCACGAGTTCCACAAAGTTTTGCTAGGCAAGGAACACTCACAGGTGGTTTTGTCAGTTTCTTCTTCTGAAATATAGCCTACAGTTCCTGGTATTCGTTGGCTGTCTCCCATCCAAGTACTAACCAGAGCTGACCATGCTTAGATTAGACAGCATCTGGTGACTTTAGAGCACTTAGCCCGGATGCATGTCACAAAGCCGCTGTAAAAGGCAGGAGCAAAAAGGACGCGGGCAACCCTATAGACAACGATTCTCTCTATAACCAAGAGTTGAGCGAGAAATGGACGAAGGATGCAGAGGCAGACCATGGCGCTGCTTGGCTCTAAGCGTCAGCCCTCGAGGAAAGGCGCAACCCGCACGAAAAAACAGCGCAGCGGAGGGGCGAGAATAAACCCTCCGACGAAGGAGGAAACTGCCTCGACGCCATTTTGTGTCGTCTTCGGCAACAGATCCTAAGCCCCGCCTTCCTCGCAGAGAGATTAAGTACTCGGTCCCGCGCGCCTACCAGCTCTCCACTCACTACGCGAAACTCGTTGAGGAACAACCCTGGTGTCCAATCACCGTTGCTCGACGCATCACGGCCAACGACTAACACTGCAGGGCCCAGGCTCGGCGAACGACTATGCGAAATACTCCAACGAAGCGGCAGCTCTTTGTGAGACCAAACCTGTCCCTCGCTTCCCCCTACATTCACAACGACTACTTACCATAACTCTGATCCATGGCTTCCCCCGCCACCAACTTGCCACCACGTAGTTAACCTATACCCTGACGGCGCGAGCGTCAGAGGCCGACGTGGATTGGCTACTGCAGGCAATCTGACATTACGGCCAATAGAAACTCACAAAGTCCCGCCCATTCACGTTCCCAGGAATGATTGCTCCTTCCGCTAAGCCGGGCGAAGCCCGCTCTGGCGGTTGCGGCCGTTTCACCGATGCGTCGTAGGCTCCGCGCGTCAACAGAGGGGCGTCCAGCTAGACGAGGGTGTTGTTTTTTTATAGTCAGTCAACGTTAGAGGAACGCCTAGTCCCATTTGAGTTGGTACAATCCTTCGTGTGGGAAACGAGTGTGGCCGAAAAGGCCTGGGCGTTGGAGCAGACATCAAATAGCAGCCAGATAGGAGGTCCCAGAACGCCCGGGAGGACTTCTGTGCTTTTAAATGGCATCAAAAAATTCAACAAATGGAATACACCGAATGTCTGTGCCAGGCGGTGGTGAAATCTAAAGCGAATCATTTACCCAGGAATGAGCAGCCTTCCTACTTGCAGAATTTACTTGCAAAGAAAACAAAAAACTTCAAACCGACAAACCAGAGCCTGGCAAAAAAAACATGCCCGGAGAATTATATTAGCCCCAAAACAGATTATGAGAACCAAAGTAAATTGCTGGTTTTCTCCCAGTTTTTCTTCATTTCGCCAGTGGTGTCGGAGAAGAGGACACAGAAGGCCAGCTACTTTTGTTTTTTCTGTTTTAAGCAACTGGGAGTTAGTAACCTTAAAATATCCCCCGCCCCCTGTTTCACAGCAACCCTTTTCACAACTTTGAAAACGTCTATCACATACAAAATGAGGTGCAATAACCTATGTACATTTACACATATTGGGATGGGAGGGTACAGAATTTGTACAATATTAGATAAAATTCAACTGGTCTCAACTGACCACAGAGATACAATAGTGGGCACTTTCTGGATTTCTGCATGATATGCACTGTTTTAATAGTGCAAGAACTTCTGCCAGTTGTAACCCATCTGGAAGTTTATTCTGTGCGTACGTGCTTTCAAGTTGCCTGTTGACTTATAGCGACCCCATAAATTTCATAGTTTTCTTAGGCAAGGAATTCTCAGACGGTGTTGGCAAGAACTCTAATATGCACTTGCACTAAAATGTTTGCATGTGTAATGCACAGTAAGCTAAGCTTTCCTCCATCTACCACTGAGAAGGAAGTTACTAACATCATACCTGGTAACATCTGAGAGCCAGTAAACTGGAACTGAGTACCAGTATCATCATAAAGTAATATCATAAATGTTAGGTAGCAGTGGTTCCAAATGTGTTAGAAAAAACTTGGGGGAGTTTTTTTAATGGCAATAATTGTTGTATCCAAAAGATCAAAGAGAGCTACTAGCCAAGATCCCTAAGAAGCGGCACCGTTCTCACTTGTAAGACATACATTTGATTTCTGCCTCTTCACCATTCATAACCATAACATCATGAAAACTTGTGCACTAATTGTCAAGTCAGCCCCACCTCCTGGTGAAATAACTCGGTAATTAAGATGCTTAATTGCTCTATTTCCCCACCTCCTGATTTTCCTGTATTTAAAGAATGTTATACCCCACGAAAGTGCTTTTGAATGTATGCTGCAGGGTGCTCATTTAGGCCTCCAATCCTGTGAAACTATATACCATCCACTGACATAGGAAACTCAGGGAAATTAGAAACTTTTGGACAGGCGCTTTAGAATATAAATCCAATAAAAATAAAATAAGTACCGGTAATTGCTTTCTTGTGCTAAAACAATGAAACCATCAATCAAAGGACAGTTTCACACAGACGTACATCCACAGTCTATCGCACTGTGCTCATTAGTCACTCTTATAATTGTCTAATTTGCACCTATGACCTGGCCTTGAAAGGTGTCACATCTTACACCTTTAAAAGTTTGAGGCCAAGGGCTCTTTCATCATGAAGGATACTGAACCTGCTGCATCTCTTCCCACAGTATAGTTATTAGCAGCATTCAGAATTCTCTGCATATCTGCCCAATATACCATCCTAGAAATAAGTCTAGTTTCCTAACCCAAAGCCTTTTTTTTTCTTACAGTTTATACAGGCACTGACTATTATTTCAACAATATGCTGGCTGACTCTGACCTACACCTGCCGGACTATAATTCATGTCTGAACCATGGTACTGGTCTTGACCCCATCTAGGAATGAATCATTAAAGATGTGTTCTAACCAGCAGAACTATGCTGAAAATCATATCTAGATAAGCAGGGTCAAACTTCCCTCACTACACATCAAAAAGGCATCAGAAGCCATGATGACATCTCTGCTCACAAAATTTAGCACTGGAGGGCCTCCTCATTTGTGTTCTTTCTGCAATCTTCACATTCTTTATCTATGAGATCTGTATGCTCAGGAAAGAAACTGGCATCCATTTATTCACTTTATTTAACTGCTCAAGATTTAAAAGGGTTATTTGCACTATTCAGCTTGCAATGTCATTCTGCAGTATCATTTTGTTGCAGAATTATATAGCAATGATTCAACAGACGAACAGTACCACAAATCCTGTAATGTATTATATGAACAAAGATGATATCAGAACCACACTGTCAAAGAAATAGCTACACGATTGCAGCAGCTCATCACTCTGGTGTCCATCTTCTTGAACTCCAATTCATACATGTAAGCACATGATTACATAACCCATGATCAGGAGTGGACACCTGCAGTTGAGACAGGGACAGATTTTCTGCCCTAAGGAGTGTATGAACTGCTCAAAACATCAACAAGCAAACACCCAGTCACCCAGATTTTGACAGATATACTCTGACACTTCTAGTTTGGAAAACTAAAAAAAAAAGTGCTTTATAGTTAAACATTGTAGAGAGGCTCTGTAACCTGTTTCAAAGGTGAACTGCTGCTCTTGGAGGGTTCCAAAAGAGGCAGTTTATCATGTTTTTGTCCAGAAAAAGGGTGGTCTGATGAATAAGGGGAGCTGAAGGCCCCCCCAAAAACCCCTTAGGAGCTACATGCAGCCCATGGTTCAGTCTACCTACCCATGTCCATGATGGTTAGTTGTGTTTGCATATAAAATGTATTGTCCGCCCACAAAAAGATAAGACAGAGATAACATAAGGCAGGGATAGAGGCTGCATAGGTAGGCAGTTTAGACCGCTGGTATACACAAAGAGTTTAAAGCCATAGTTTAAAGAGAATGAGGGAGGGGGGCTAAACTAAATTATGAGTATGAAGAAGCTGGCTGCACCCAAACTGAAGTATTTATACACAAGGTTTGCTCCCTGCCTGCCAAAGGTCAGCACTCTATTATGTGGTCTAGAGAGAAAACATTGTCGCCCTATACACTGTATTTACTGGCATATAAGGCTCTCTTTTTCCTCCAAAAATACTGTTTGAAAATGGGGTGCATCTTATACGGCAGTGTGTCTTATATGTCGGCAAATAGTATTTGCCACTGTATAAATGGGGTGCGTCTTATATACTGGTGAATCTTATACACCGGCAAATACGGTATTTGAAAATAAGTCCAGATGTTATTAGAGCCTACTTCCTATTAGGTGTGCTTATAGTCAATTTGTCCAAAAAGATAACAAAAATATAGTCCAGTTTTTGTGCAATTTATGAAGCAATGAACTCACACTGAACACTGAAGTTCAGTTAAATCAATTACTGTTTTTCAAACAAATGGAAAATGTATAAAATCTGAGACACACAGATACTGCAACTATAACAAATGCTCTGAATTTTTTTATGAATCACTGGCAGACAATCACATCTTGATTCAGACTCATTTTATATAGACAGAGCACTAACTCATGACAAAGTATAATGAATTTAAAAGTCATGTACAAAATCAACATTCTGATACGGCCATACAGTTAATGACATTCAAGCAGAATACTAATTTGTACAATATCTGAAGCATAAGAACAGAGGCATGTATGTTATCAACTTATCATGAACAACACTGAAGAGAAGAAATTGAAAAAGGGTGCCAGACCCAAACTCAAAGGCACTGCCTGTATTTTAAGAATTTCATGGAAAGGAAAACTTTACCAGGCAGTTTTTTAGTTGCTCCAGTGATAGAAAACAACACATAGTGAGATCTTCCCTGCTATTAAATTCTTACAGTATCAGAAATATTTTCTATGCTGTAGATGAACAGAGGCTAATGCTTCAGGCAGGGAAATAGCACTTATCTCCTACAGACAGATATGATATGCCACAGATCTCAATACCATCGACCTTAGTCTAGTTGCTCCTAGAATTAAGTTCTCAGCCTGCATCCTAAAGGGACAATTCTACCTTCCTCCATTTCTCTAGCAACAATGAATGCTAGAATCAGCATGTGATGACTGTGTTGTATAAAAATGAGCGTTATCTACATAGGGTGTCATAATCTTTAATAAAATGTCAACCAGAGCTAGTTATATAGACTTTGTCTCAGTTCTTCTGTTCCAGGAAAACCTCCAGATAAATGATTGTAGTTCTAGGACTACTGCTATACTTATTCCCTCCTGCACCCCCACAGAGATATCTTCTCTCTTATGCTCATGCATCCGTACCCACAAAATCTGAACAGGAGAAGTATTTCCATTATCCCGGACCTCTTGTCAAATCAGATTTCTTACTATAGCTTATTCAATCTCCTGTTTAGCAGCCTTAAAATAATAGCACAAGACTCCCTAATTTAAAGATGTGATCAGAAACCCATGATTAGAATCTCCATCTGCTTTTGATTAATAAAATGATTTTTATTAACAACTGTTTTAAATACTGGTGAAGTGGTACTTTGGAATAAAATGTTATTCCTCCCCAGTTGCAGTTACTTCCACAGGGAAAATGTCATCCAACAAGCAAGTACTTTTGAAGTCCCCAGTTGAAAAATTCAACTCTAAACTAGGAGTTCTTAGGGAGAAGCTAGTAGCCTGATCCTGTGCATGTTTACTCAGAAACTTAACGAATTATCTGTTACTCAAAAACATCAATAAGATTGTAGCTCAATATTGCAATCCATTGCCTGTATTACTCTAATTAATCACAGCAGCAAGTAAACTTATTTAATAGCATGCTTTTTAAAAGGTCACAGCAGAAATGTGTTATTCAAGTAAAAACAGATTCCCAAACTTGTTTGCACCATGGTAATTGTAACTGTGATACAATCAGCCTTTTATCTGAGAATAATTCCTTTACCAATAAGTTCTTCCCTGGAGCTATTTTCCTCCTAATTGCACTTTATTTGGGAAAGGGGAGAAAAGATGAGAATCAATCTATGAGAAGAACTGTAAAAGAAAAAAACAGTAGATAAGAATAAAGCATCCCATACCTCTGCCAACTGTCCCCCAGGAAAATGCTCAGCAAAATGCTCCCGTTACTGCTTTAGTTACAGGACACATAGGTTTGGGAGCCCCATATATACCACAGTGTGCATAATTTACCAGGAGGCTTCAGTTTTACACAGATATACACACAAATAAATCCCATAAAATCCACTGAAGCTCATTTCCAAATAAATATATCTGGGGCTGGAGTGTTAAAGAATAACAAAGGGGGAATGCATACCAAGCTGCTGAATGGGTTTTTGTTTTTTGTTTTTTTGGAGCCCATGAAAATGTTGCAATATATAACACTCTTCAATATTAACCAGTGGTCTTGTACACACTTCAAAGACTGATACAGGGGGCTGTGCCACTGACATGGAACTGTACGCCTACATTACCAATATGTACTTGACCCTTTCCAGACAGACTGGACACTTGTGGCCTTACAGGTGCTGGTGAATCATAATTCCTACCAACCCGTAGCCAGCAAAGCCAAGGGGCACAGATCATGGGAGTTGCAGGCCAGCAGCATGTGGAGACTAGAAGTTGCGTTCCCTGACTTAAATACTAGCAACCTCTGACACTGTTAGTAACTGCAGTAGAACTTTCAAAATTATCCCAGATCCTACCAAATGTTCTCATCTCTCAAACAGGTAGCACCTTTCAAGATGCTAGCTCAATACCAGTTTGTTATTGGTAATTTAGTAAATGCAGCAGTCATAAACTTATTATCAAAAACATCTAAAATTACAGGACAAATCAGGACTACATAGGTATCTAAGAAAAAGCTTTACTCTGAAATGCACTTCAGTATTTCTACTCCTGTTGATTCAGTACACTGAATCTTAGATTTTACTCACAATATTTTCTTCCATATGAATTTCATCAGAGGATAGGTGCTCTGGAGTTTAAGACAGCAAGAGCACTTTGTGGCAGCAAGACCTTCACCCCACTATGCAACACTTCCTTCACTCACCACTGTCTTGTCTGATGTAGCAGTCAGTCAGAAAAACATGTCCATGAAATTCATCCAGTTGATTTCCACTGCAGGATGAATGCACGTACACACACAAAAAAAGCACAGGATAATAAATGGAGCATGAATGGAGCAGTGATAGCTGTACCACCATTCCTTTGTTTTACAGATGTTGATGAAACTAGAAGAAATCTATGGCGTTATTGCCTGTCCCCACTCCCCATAGCACAGTGAAGCAGTATTGCATTGTTCAGGAATGCACTGTGGGAGGTTTTACAATGAGACAACTGTGAAGCACTGCATTGAAGAGAATATTTAATGTTTCTTTAACACTCTTCATTGATAGGTTTCATATGGCCTACTGTAGCCTTCCTTTACAGAATAGCAATCTAAGTCAAGTAGGGTCAATGATGTCCCCTAAACAGTGTCAGGACAAAACTCAAAAGAAGCAATACCAAATTGCCTTTTAGGAAGGTGCCAGGACATGTTTTCCCCTCTCTCACACTTCCTGAACATCTATTACATGCTGCTTCTTTCAGAAATCCACACATATAGGTAGTGCTAATATAGTGCTTTATCTCCACTCCTTGGAAGCATTCACCTTAAATAAAAGCACTGCAAAACTATTGTGCTGATCTCCAGAGTATTACAGTTGTATATTAAAGAAAAAAGACAAAAGAATGCTACAGTTCCATGGAAGTTACTTGAATCTTGAGAAATTTAAAACTCAGAACTCTGCTACTGACATTTCCAGACAAGGCTACCTAGGAAACAAAACCATTTTCAACTATATACAGAATTAAAGGAGAAGATCAGAGGATATTTATCTTTCCAGGTTGTAGTATGATACAAGCCAATTAACAAAATTTGGTTTTGATTATTTACTTTAAAAAAAAAGTATTTTTCCTAGTACAAAGCCACTTAAAAATCGTACTGCACAAAATCTAGCTAATACAATGAAGATTTGGTTAAAAAAGCTATCTCCAAAAACACTTTACAGATAAAGGCTTTCAAGTGCTGTAACTAGGTGAAAATGTAGTTAATGAGAACCAAAAGCTGCGTGCCATGAAGTGTCACAAATACAGTTATGGTTTTAAAAGTTTTAATGCAGTCTCAAAATGCTTTTATCTTCTTCACAAGTTCACTCATCAGGTGGTTCCATCTCCTCTGATGGTATCATTCCTCTTCCTTCTTCTTCTTCTTCTTCCTCTTCTTCATCATGTTCTTGCTCCTGCTCATCTGCGAGGGCTTCCTGGGATGTATTCAAGTTCCACTCTTCCATTTCTCCTGGTGGTTCCTCTTCTCCTTCATTATTTTTGATTTCTGTGTTACCTTCTTCTCCTGTATTTTCCTCAGTCAGACTGTCACCACCTTTAGCATCCTCTTCTGTCTTGCTTCCTTCACCTTCACCTGCTCCTTCTTCCATGCTTCCACTTGTTCCTGCCTCACCTTCCTCATGCTCCTCTTTCTCTTCAGGGTCATCTGTAAAAGGATTCTCACCCTGCCAAAACAAAAAACAAAAAGCCACATGGAACTGTTAGATTTATTTTATTTGTTTTTCTCTAATGTGAAAAGTACACTGCACTGGAAAGAACTGTACACTAATACTAATAGAAAGCTGGGGGGGAGGATGAATTGGTGGAATGGAACAAGCACATGAAAATAATTATGCAACAGTGTGGATAACTTTGGAAGGTCCAAGGAGCCATTTTTCACCACCAGCACAAACATATTACAAGCAACAGAAACTCCCTCTCTGTTCAAAAACAGAAAGAGCTGAAAGTCTACTTCCGTTTAAAAAAAAACTTATTTAAAACTTTTTTGAACGCAAAGTGTAGAATTTTAAGCTAGAATTGTGCTTCCTGGAATGTGATTATCCAATTTTATTTTTCCCTCATTGGGAAGCTCTATATGCTGCAAAAATGTGAGGAAGCGGCACATTAGTCATGTCTGTAATAAGTGCAGTAGACTGCACTCAGATAAGATTCTTGCTTGCTTTAAGGCAGAAATAGGGAACCTGAAGCCCTACAAGTGTTTTGTTGAATTTCAGTTTCTATAACCCTTGACCAAAGGCCATACTGACAAGGCCTTCTGGAACCTCCAAACATCTGAAGGACCACAGATTCTCAACCAACACACTAAGATACAGACTGTGAAGAAAAAAAAATAAATACAAAGCACAAGCAGAGGGCAAATTCCATTTCTGTTCTTTCAACCACAGCAGTAATAATGCCTCAGATACTAATGAAAGCAGTAGTTTTTAAGAACTATGAAATTCCAGCCAGTCTTGACTTCGAGAATGAATACACGTGTTGTCAATTTACAAGAACTACATATCTTGCTTTTTAGCACCAACATGTTACATAGATTTTTAAAAAGCACATCCCATTTATTGGAACATGCATGTAACTACTGACTTCTAAAACCATACTGTAACTTAAACAACTATCATTATTCATTCCAGAGCTAAGAGTATAGTGAGATAACTAAAAACAGAGAAACCAGTTAGACAGTCAATTCCCCCTCTGTCCAAATAACTGTATAGGCTTTCAACTGAAGAAGTGGTGAAAAGCCGATTTGTAAATGCTTATACATAGTCAGGTGAAAAACTACTTCAACTGCTGTTGTAAACTCTCTGCCAAATATGGCATATGTTTACTCAAAGCAAGACCTGTGAGTTATTGTGTTATCTTCCCATTCATTTACTGCCCCCTCTTGAAAAAATTCTAGATAACCAAGTGTTTGTGACCTTTTCCAATATCTTTGTACAGACTTCTAAGATTTGCTGACACCTTTCAACATGGCATGGAAAGGAGAGAATAGCTGCATTACTATGCTTGCATTGCTCCTCTACTCCCTTGATTCAAAAGTGTACGGTGTCCTGGTATGAGAAGTTGAAGCAAGGTATTAATGGCATTGAAAGGAAGGCACAAAATGAGCAAATACACATACAGATGGGGGAAAGGAAATAGACAGAGAAATGAGGCAGACTAAAGCATTTTGTGATGCAGAGAAAACTGTAAGGTAAAATAAAGATGACGCAGCTAAGAGATGAAGATGAAGAACAACCAGTAGTAGGCCAGAGCAGGAAAACAGACACTTGAGAAATGGAAGTACAGAGAGTTCAGAAAGAAAAGAGGGTGCAAAGTAACGGACAAAACAAGTGAATAAGAAATTGAGGCCGCAAAGAGAAAAGTGAGGGGACCACCAGAGAGAAATCCAAAAACAGTGACCTCTAATAGTCTGTAGAAAGAAAAATGGGATCAATGTAAAATTCATTTTTACAAGTTTAAATTAAAGCAAAAAGTAATTTCCATGCTTAACAAAGCTAATAACATATGTTAGTCACAGAGATGGAAAGAACATTCAAATATTTGAGGGAGAAAGAAAGGAGCTTTCCAACAAGAAGAATCCTCCTCAAGCTCCTATCTCATTTCCCACCCCCAGCTCTTCGAACATATGTTCCACGAGGTAGGCAAGAGGAAGACATCCAAGCATATAGAAGATTATCTTTGCCCAGATCCACAGCTCTCTTCCCGCCAGGTGATGAGGAAAGGCAGCTGCGGATCTGGAAGTTACAGCACACCAGATCCTTGGCTGTCTCCCCAATATCATGTGGGGCAGGTGGGGGGAGATCATCCCTCTTACTGCCTGAGACTTTCTCCCCAGTTAAGACTTATGTGACAACTGCAAAATTTTTGAAGACATCTAGTAGTAGGGCGAAAACTAATTGCATTTTGTTCTCCTTTGCAGGAATAAATAATTTAACACAAAACATTCCTGGTTAGTGAAATGTAAAAATGGCCTTCAGAGGGATTGATACTGCACATTCCTGGAAAATATATTGTTACCCCAGAATATATGTTTACCTTCAGATATCGCTCCAGTTTCTTGCTGATAAGTTTATTGTTAAGAATACTTTTTGCAACTACTAATGACGATTTCTTAGACTGTTCCATCATAGCCTAGAAGATAAAATAGAAGAAGATAAATCACAGGCTGTACGAAATTAATATTTCATGACAGAAAGACAGCAAATTTGGGCCACTGAGTTTCTGAGGAAAAGTCAGTGTAGTGGAGAGGAATCCTTTTAAGTAGTATTTCTGAGTTGTACCAAGATACAACCCAAAAAACTAGCTTTCTGACCACTGGAATCATCTCTTAGTACACTGTGACATTAACATCCTACCAAATAAGCATCTAAAGGAAAGTTCATATATGACAAAGTAAATTGATCTGTGGCATGTACACAACACATACCCCAGTAAATACCAGAAATACAGTACAGGATTAGGCTACATTTGTCACCAAAGAAATGTTAAAAATTATAGAATGCCATTAGCATTAGTTACTACCCTAGAAGTAGTTATACTAAAGTAATTACACTGACAATAAGTATACTGAAGGATGCAACATACATCTTTTAAATAAATCAATACTACTGCTTCTCATGAACATTTTTACATTATGGGAAAAAACCCACCAAAGCATACAAATGCAAATAATCCAATTTCTTTAGGATATATCTCCTTTTGCCTGTCCAATCCTGCCAGTGTGCTGCTTGGTCAAACAGTCAGTTTAATAGATATACTCACTCTGCGATTGTGATTATGATCAATGGACTTAAGATGTTTCTGGATAAGTCCGTACTGCATTGGGATGAAGAGGTCACAAGCAACACAGTGAGCCGCCTCCACCTTTTTTACAAAATGCTCCATACCTATGTCTGAGGGAAAGTAAGAAAGGTACATATAATATTCTGTAGTAGAATATGCACTACCTCATAACCATCAAGATTTCCCAAGACTTGATCGTCTAAGGAGACTGGAATCACTGTAGCTTTCCTGAGCTTCTTGCAATACCACTAAAGTGGTTACAAGTATATTGATGGAACAGAAGAGAAAGAAAAGACAGAAAGCTGCTGCTCCACCACAAGGAGAATGAATTAATAGAAGTTAAGCTTCCATCTCTTAGCCAAACAGAAAGGTTGGCACTTACTGTGAGATGGTCTTTCTATGTAACAGGCAAAGTACATCTTGGACTGGGTTCATCCTCCTACTCCCTCCAGCAGGCAGACTCTCCACCAATCAGTTTGAAGCTCTGACCCCCACTTAGTGGGAGGGTAAATTCCCCTTGTGTGCCCAGTCATGAGTCAGCTGGAGAGTCCTCCCTCCCTTGTTGGAACTCTGAAAAGAAAGCGGCTGTGGAGCTCCCTTATGAAAAAGGAAACATGGGCACAAGAGCTGAGAGAGTAACAATAAGACATGGAGAGAGGAAAGCCATCATACATAGTGATCCTCCTCTTGCGGGATCTCCTCTGGTGGCAAAAACGCAGAGGATGGACAGAAACAGCCCTTCCCTTCAAGCAAAACTGAACAGCAGCCAGGAGGCTCAGGATGTTCTTTGCACATTATGCAGAATAACAGTCTCACAGTAAGTGCCAATGATTATTTCTCATGTAGTGCACAGATTGTATCTTGGACTGGGATATCCCCAAACTAACCTAGTAATAATGCACAGGGGACTGCTGGAGAGAAAACCTCAGATAGTGCCAGGAAGCCATATGGGGTTGAGCTTTTAACTGATAACATGCTGTAGCCTGCCAAAGGACACTTCAGCCAGGGCAAACTTAATCGATCCAGTAGTGTTTAACAAAGGTACATGAGGATTTCCATGACGCTGCCATGAACATATTGACAAGAAGGCAAAGAAGGCTGAAGAAGTAGTCACACTTCTTCTCTCCTAACACATAAAATTGAGAGGATTATTTTTAAAAATTAGCATTTACCACACAATGTGAAGGGTTGCAAATCCCCTCCCATTGCAGCCTATCAGCACACACTGAACTTCAGAGAACTTTTAGTTCATTCTGATTTTTTACAACAAATGCCTAAGAAAGCTGGAGAAGTTAAGGATCATTATCCTTGTGGACACTGTGAGCACTGTAAGTCTTCACTGTAAAACCAGTTTCATCCACTCACAATCAGCAGAGCTATTTCCTCCCCAGTCTTTTTCAACTTGTAATACAAAAAATTTAATCTATACCTTAATTTGTCCATGCCAGAAACTATATGCATGTAAAATTTCCAGATCATTAAAATTTTGACTGACAGAACCTAAGGGTCATTTAAAAGCAGGTGCCACAGACTCCTCCCTTCACGAACATTTTGTTGTTGCTGGGCATCATTACGAATCTTTCAAGTTCGTTGTCACTGAGACCATTAAAACTAGAGCACATAAAGATGTTGCATTAATACTACTCAAGTGCAACACTTTTCAGACTTTTAAACTTAACACTGTAGTTCCCTTCAGTCTAAACAATAATTAGATTTTTCTCGTTTTTATAGTTCAGCAAACTAGTTTCTCTGCACAGCTTCTTTAACTGTAATTATACCCTCAGCAGGCTGATTTATCTCTTAAATTGTTTCTGCTGGCACCTCTGTTTATACAGGTGTTAACAAGCTTTATCATAATATTTAAGACAAAGTTAGTTAACAGTTTACATTTCATTCTGTCTGCTAGAATTGCAGAGTGGAGAATTACAGACACTGCAACAAAATAGTGGAATTGTGAGTATATATGTTCATTATTAAGTTTCAAGTTTATGTTTATATGTTATACTTATATCTTTTTTCATGTTTATTGTTTAACTATCTATTGCTTGAGCCTTACAAAACGGTGGAATTCCGTCTACTACCTGAATTGCACAGCAACAAGCCCATGCAATATAATAATACAATGGAATTTTATTTGTTCAACTGAAGAAGCCTAATCTAGTAAAATGGGATGCTTAACACGCGGGATCTTCTGTACTGTTGTTTGTTTGGCTATTCCTCTGAAAACATTTTGGCTGCCTATACTTATGTGGAAGAGAGTTTATTGCTATGTGGTTTTACAATAACTGCTTGTGAAGTTTCCCATTGAGAGTCAAGTTATACTGCTATATTTCTTTTAAATGGACTTTCAGAATGGAATATATACTCCCCGATTACATTATCATGGGCTCTTTGTGACCTATTTTAAAGAATTATGTGTCTGTAAACTGTTGACTGTATCCTTATGAGATACAGTTTGCACAAATTTATTTCTATATCCGTTTTTATGTGGTAGTTCATAAAGCTGGAATTGGGCCACATCCAGGTGCCACACTGCTCCTTGGGTCAGTCCGCTGAGATTCAGGTGAAGTGGGAAACAGAGGATTACTATGTTGATTAACTCAGAGAACCATGTTTCCTGGGCCAGACTGGAGTGATTACTATGACTTTGGCTCTTTCTTCTCTTAGCTTTTTCAAGGAACTGCCCCAGGAGGGCTGTGGAAGGGAGAAGGCATAGAGAAATCCCCTTGGCCAGGGAAAAGTCAGTGCATCTACTCTCTTTTCTTTGCCAATTACACACCTGGAGAAGAACCTAAGGATCTTCTTGTTGATGAGGAAGGCAAACAGGTCCAGAATTTGAAGCTTCAGATGCTCCACCACCAAGTGGAAGACCCTGCAAGAGGCTCCACTCCACCTGGTCCAAGTCTGCCTTGCTGAGCCAATCTGCCCTGAAGTTCAGGAAACCCTTCAGGTATTCCTCTTTTAGAGAAAGATAGTTTTTCTCCTCCCAAGTTAGTAAAATGTCCACCTCACACACCAGGAAGCATGATTCAGGCCCTCCATGCCTGTTTATGTGAGCTTTGGCTATTATGTTGCTGGCTCTTAGGAGAACCATTCTCCCTCAGACCTGCTGGGAAAGGACCTGGAGGCTCAGACAGGCCACCTTCAACTCCAGTTGATTCTGTGAGTGGCCTCCTCCTCCTGCTACAGGTGTCACCCCAGCCCAAGAAGCTCAGACTCTTGTGTGGTGTAGAAAGAGTCTCTTGATCCTCAGGGCATCAGAGATCCAACAGGAGAAAGACCCTTGTGCCTTGGAGGAAAGACAAATGGTCAAGAATATTTGCAAGGCCATTTCTTTTTGCAAAGGGTAGATTACATTGTAGGGGTCTGGAATGGAACTTGGCCCTGAAACAGTATCTATAGAGATTATGGAGCTCTGCAGGTGGGCTAGCAGATTTACTGCTTTGCACTTGAGCGCATCCCAAACTATAAAGTAGAGCTTTTTTCCCTATTGTCTTGAAGGGGGAGAGCTGGCTTTTCTCTTGATTCACTAAGAAACCATGATCAACCAGGCAGGTCAGGGTGGTTAGGATGTCCTCCCTCTCCTCTCTCCCTGCAGGGTGACTGGTGAAGGAAATTGTCTAGGTAGGGATAAACATGGACATGTTAGCAGAGGAAATGAGCCACCATGGCTACCATCACCTTGGCAAATACGCTGGAAGCAGAGGTGAGTCTGAAGAGCAGGGTTTTATACTGGAAGTGGGTTGCCTAAATAAGCAAACTTGGGGAACTGCCTGGAACTGGCATGGATCAAGATGTGTAAGTAACTTCTTGGAAATCCACAGAGGCCATGAAGTCCCCCTCTTCCAGGACTGTCCAAACAATCTCTATGCTGAACATTCTCTTGGAGAGAAAGCAGTTTCCTCTGATGAGAACCACAAAAGCTCTCCATTGGTTGTTTTTCTTTGGAGCTATGAAAAATATGGAGTAGCAACCGGAGAACCTTTCTTTGGAAAGAAGTGGTTCTTCTGCTCCAATTTGTTTAAATATTTGAAGGGATGTCATGCCGAGGAGGGAGCGCGCTTGTTTTCTGCTGCTCCAGAGACTAGGAGAAGGAGCAATGGATTCAAGCTCCAGGAAAGGAGATTCCACCTGAACCTCAGGAAGAACTTCCTGATGGTCAGAGCTGTCCGACAGTGGAATATGCTGCTTCGGAGTGTGGTAGCGTCTACTTCTTTTGAAGTACTTAAGCAGAGGATGGATGGCCATCTGTTGGGAAGGCTTTGATATGTGTTCCTGCACAGCAGGGGGTTAGACTGGATGGCCCCTGGGTCTCTTCCAACTCTATGTTTCTATGATTTCCCTGAGGTAGTATATGGCTTGGTTCATCAATCAGCATCTTTCTGGCTTTCAAGAGGCAGAAAAGGTAATGATGACAGAGAGGGGAGATGAACTCTATACTGTTACCATTCTGACAGTGGTGAGAATCTACCAGTCTGACCGGGACAGGCCCACTTTTACGGAAATCGTGAAGTCTCACACTATAAAGGGTGGCCTGGCTTCAAGCTGGCTGGCCTTTGTTTTGTTGGATGCTTGGGAAGGGAGTTTAGAACTGCCCTGCCTGAGGAAGCTTTGGGTTTGTTCTTCCTTATTTTGCAAACATCTGTCTGGTGAGGGCTTTCTGGGGCCTCTGGTGTCCTTATACTTACAGCATGACCAAAAGGAACTAAAGGAGGAAGAGCCTGGCTGAGAGTGCTTCCTGTCCTCCTTCTTGGAAGCCAAGGCCAAGATTCTTTTCTTACCTTTCATCTCTATTAAGACCAGCTCTAGCAAGTTCCCAAACAGCTTGCCCCGACAACGGGGGAGTGCGTTAGATTGTTCTTGGTCCTAGAGTCAGTTTGCCAGGTATTGAGCCAAGTTTGGTATCTGACCAGGACAGTGACTGTTGGGCTCTGGCACAGAACTGAATAGCATTCAGGCTGGTATCAGTTAAAAAGGCCATTGCTTTCAGTAGCTTACTGATGCCTTGGTGCACCTTACCACCGTGGGGGAGAGGAAAGATAAGATATCCCTTAGCCAAAAGATGAAAGCCGTAGCCATAATGGATGAAGCTTTGGAGGGCTAGATTGCTAGGAAGGCTTCCTCATATGCCTTAAAGGGCTGCCCCCACCCTCTTATCCTCTCTGACTTTTAGGGTGTTCTCTTGATCATTTACATAAACCTAGGAGGAGACTAGAGCCGAGACTGAAGCATCTACCTGCAGTTTTGGCATAATTTTCTTTGGGAGATTGTAAAGATTCTTAGTTTAACAGCTAGAGGCTTCAGAAGCAGCTGGTTTGGCTCACTCTTGGCTTATGACATTCATAAAATTGCTGGGGAAGGGAAACACAATGTTGTATGGCTGCCCTGCCACCACCAAAGACATCCTCAGCCATCTGTAGAAGATCTGGGTCTGCTGGATGTGCTGGGAAGCCAGAGATGTTTGGAGTCAGAACGCTGATGGCCTTGTTCAGAAGGACTTGAAGATTCTCCTGCTTAAAGAGTGTGAGTGAGAATGCTCTGGCTAATCTAGCCCCTCCTTATCTAAGCCAGAGAGAGATCTAGAAGAATCACCACCATCCTCAGTCAAGGAGTGGGTCAAGTATGAAGGCCTCATGGGTTCCTGATCTAGGCCACAATGACATTCTCTCTCACACACACACACACACACACACGCGCGCGCGCGCGCAGAACTCTTTTGGGATCTCTTTAGAAGGGAGGATGGAAGCAGCTGGCATGGTAACAGTGTTTTAAGACAGCAGCTTTCCCGCCATGCAAGGGCTTCCTCAAGGTACAGAAAAGATAGCAACTGCATCACTGGCAATGCAAGCTCAATCACTCCTCCTCCACCACACTGAAGAAGCTGGAGGCTGAATGCTGGGACAACAGAATGCTGGTGTCTTCCTTCCACTTCTCATGCCTGGATTGCAGTCTAGATGAAGTGTGCATTCTGCCAGTGTTATCTCCAAAGGTTGACAGCAATCCCTGCTATTCAAGGCAATGAGACTCTTCAGCAAGTTTAGGAGTTTGGAGATATGGGTGAATCCAAACAAGATGGAGGTGCTGCTGGTCAGTCAAAAGGTAGCTTAGGGAACAGGGATTCAGCCAGTGTTAGATGGGGTTACACTCCCCCTGAACAGCCTGGGGGTGCTCATGGATTCAACTACAAGTCTGTAAGTCCATGTTCCAGTGGTAGCCAGGAATGCATTTGCATGGTTAAGGCCTGTGCCTCACCTCCACCTGTTCTATGAGATGTTAGATCTGACCATGGTGACACATGCCTTGGTTACATCCCAGTTGGATTACTGCAATATGCTTTATGTGGGGCTGCCTTTGAAGAGTGTTTGAATTAGTCTAAAGAAGCACAACCAGGTTGTTAACTGGGATCACACAACCTCCCTGCTGCAACAGCTCCACTAGCTGCTGGTCTGTTTCCAGGCACAAGTCAAAGTGCTGGTAATCTTTACAGTTCTACATGGCTCAGGTCCAGGTTATTTGAAGGACTGTATTCTCCCTCAAGAACCAGCTCAGGTTTTGAAAGCTGCTGGGGAGGCCCTTCTCTCCGTTCCACCACTCCCACATGTACACTTGGTGGAAACACAGGAGTGGGCCTTCTCAGTGGCTGCTTCCAGGCTCTGGAACTCTCTTCCTGAGAAGTCAGACTGGCACCCTTCCTACTTTCTTTCCACAGTCAAGTAAAGACATTTTTATTCTGACAGGTGTTCGATGTGTGATTATATGTGGCCTGTTCAATAGAATGTGCTGGATATTATGTTGCTGATGAGTGCACGAGTTTTCTTTATGTATTTTAACATTGTTTTAATTTTTATTCTTTAATCATGTTTTAACTTTTATATTCTGTGAGTTTTAAGTACGTCTTTTTAATTGTTATAAGCCACTTTGAGTTCCAACCTGGGAAAAAGGGAGGATATAAACAAAGATGATGATGATGATGATATAATGGGTTGCCTGGCTCAGGTATGTGGATGAGAGAAGATATCACCCAAAGCCTCCAAACCACTCACTCCAACTAACAACAAGGAAGTCTTTCCCCTTACAAAGGCTCCTGTGGATCTCCTGGGGACCTTGTCCATCACAGTGAATGTGAAAGCGGACAAGTGCTGACTGTCAAGAAGAAAGAACTACACTGGGGTATCTTTGCCAGCCACGGGTCCAGGCTGGATTCCTCCCCCAGCATGACTCACAAGTCATTAGAGAGAAGAAAAGGAGGGGGAGCAGGGAGAGAGGTAAGAAGGAAGACAGAAGGTAGGAGAAACAGAAGAGGGTTTTTTGTTGTTGTTGTTTTTGTAAAGGGAGGGAACAGAGAATGAAGAGGCTAAATGAAGAGAAGGAAAAGAGAGCAGGAAAACAGGCCAAAAGGTGAATGAGAGAAGAAAGGGAAATGCAGAGCTCTCTTTCCAATGTCCAAACAAAGAGAAGTCAAGCACTAGACTGGGCACACAAGGGGAGTTCATCCCTCCAGCAAGCAAGGGCCAGAGCTTCAAGCTGACTGGTGGACAGGCGGTCTACTGGAAAGAGGGGGAGGACAAAACCAATCCAGAATGTCCTCTACATACTATAGACGAATGTAAAATTCTTACCCGTACCTAAAAAAATACTATCTGAAAATATGTGTCCATTGTATAGTTTAACCTATGATTGTTTCTACACACATACACAAGAAGCAATATAGTATAATGTGCATTCAATATTGATAAGTGCTAATGGGACAGAGAATTCAGGAATGTTTTCCTCTCCCATAAAAACAGTATGGCATTTTGTTTACCATTTTGTATTGTATCTTCCTGTAAAAGCACCAAAGCCTTTTCGACGAAAATAAGATCATGTATCATGTCATAGCTGAATTTTAAGATATATTCAACTCTGCACTGATCAGGAGCTTAATACATACCCTGCGTAAGATCTTGGTCTTTATAAATCTGTTGTATAACTGCATTAATATCTTCAATTGCTTTACGGCGTTCTTCTGTTTTTTTTGTTTTGTTAGCAACATATTCCTACATTGTAGAAAAGTTTATGAATACCCAGTAATACTAATGAAGGGCAAAATATCATATAGACAAATTGCAGAATGTGCTACAATTGCACAAAATCAAAACCCTGCCTTTTCCCTTCCCTCCCAAGTGATGTATTTATGGATTTCACCCGGTTTGTTATTTCAAAAACAGAAAACAAGGCAGGTAGTATGGATCTGCGCCATGTCAAAGAAAATGCAAGCAAGGTCAGCGTAGAACTGTGTTTACTAGATGCTGCTCTAATGTTTTTTACCAGTATTCTTCCCAGAAAAAGACTTCTTTTGCAGGCCCACTTCAGAACCAACTCACCCAGAGGTATGTAAATAGCATTAGTTAGTGTTTTATGTTAGCTTTCTAGGAAAATCAGAAAACTTCTAAAGAAAACAACAAGCCCACCTGAAGAAAATCAGCTGTCTGTTGGGGTAGCTTGGTTCCAACAAAAGTAAAGTGCTCCTTGTGAAATTTGCTCTCCAAATGATTGGTCATCTCATCCTCATAGAAAGTACGATATTTGCACAATGAGCATACAAACTGAATCCTGTTAAGGAACATCAGATGGAGAAAACACTTGAATATAGATTTATTATCTTTGGGAGACAAAGCTGTCATCAAGAATTTCCACATTACTTTACGTAGCCAAGCTGATACAGCCATACAATGCACAGCAGAATATATTCCATGTATTTCATCAGGCAACGCTAAAATTTTCTTTTCAGTTTATTTTTTTAGACAAACCACAAATAGTCATGGTTTGTGAACCACTGGGATCAGCAGCCTTCCAACCTGGCCCAGCCCTGCAAGTAATCTCCTAAACTGTACACAACAATTCTACAAAGAAGCTGGAAGGGCACTAGTTTATTTTCTTTTTAAAGAACAGTTCAATCTTTAACCATAATGCTTGCAATAATTTCTTGAAAGTGCAACATAAAAATTCAACCTCCATCCACGTGTCAAGAATTGACTTTTTTTAATGTATGAAAACATAATGAAGCATCTGTACATGAAACAAAAAAGGCACCATATTAACCTCAAGCCCAGTGTCTAGTTACTATCATGCCTCCCAATCTTCTAGACAAGAAGCTTACCTTTCTACCATCCGATCACGGTATCTCTTTTTTTGCCTCTCCTGAGTTTTCTTTCCAGCTTGCAATTTGCGCTTGATCTGACTGATCTCTTCTTGAATTGTAAGAGCTCCTATATGTAATAAAATCACTCTGTTTTTAACAAACACTTACAGATCCCACATAAGTAGACCCTACGCTCCGAGTCTCGCTACCCTAGACCTCACATACAGTGGTACAGTCTCCTGATGTCTAATCAGAGTTGAAACACAACTGCACTTGAGAAATTTTCAAAGGCTTGGAAGTAAACATACAGGTAGAGGAATACCTATGGGCTACTCCAAAAAAATTATTTGTAGGGAAAAAGTAGTTCCGTATCAAATAAAATTCTATCCTTATGATTATGAGTAAGGGGCAAAGTCCAAGTTGCAGTTTGGACTCATTTCAAATCCCAATCACACTATATGAGCTTATCAGAGCCTGGTATCATCAGTGGTGTGCATCTTCCAGAACAGGCAGAACGGCAATATTTTCCAGTGGTCTAAATAATGTTATTGGATTTAGCACATATGGTTTAAATCCTGGAAACACAGATTGTTGCATTTGCGACTAGAAACAGGTAACTCAATGGGGTTAGGGCCCACCTCTACCAAGGGACAATAAATGTAGTCTAAAGAACTCACAACTCCACTACTTCATACCTAAAGGATATTGCATGGTAACTTTAATTAACAGAATATTCAAAATACATGTCTTTTAAAGAAATATTTGTTAGCTCAGGTCCTCACCAGCATGTAAATGCTAGAGACATGGTGTTTATTACGGACTTTTAAATGGCTCCAGTAACCAAAACCTTCTATAATAATATACAGATATCCATGAAAAAGGTGAAGCTCCTTGCTACAAGCACAGAACACATGAACATTTAAACTTACCTTTTTCAGAGTCTCCCTTTCTTTCTTCATCTTCACCACCTTCTCCGTCTCCCTCCTTTAACATAATTAAAGACACTGAAGCATAAAGCTATATATGTTCACAGTCAAGGTCACAACACTTCTGAAAGAAAGCTTTAGATTAAATCATTACAGTAAAAAAAATAAAAAATATCAGAAATCTGGCATAACTCCAACTATTCTTACATTTAGATGCATTTTAAAAACATGGTTATTAATGCAAGCCTTTTGTGTTCAGTCTAACTGAACATCTATTTCATCAGTCACATAAAGATTATGTTAATTTGTGTATTGTGTATAATTTTACATTTTATCAACATCTATGTGTTTAAAATGTTTGATTTTAAGCATTATTTACATTTATTAATAAATAGACTTACATTTATTAATAAATAGATAAAGCCAGATATTGTTGCTGTCTACACAATGATTTGGGGTTTTGATCAAAAACAGCAACAATTCAACACAGCAATGCCAAATTACTATTAGATGCAACAGTACATTAGAGTGTGATGACATATTGTCATTAAGAGTTTCTGCGTGTACCAACAAGGACAAAATTTTGCAGTATTAATCATGAATATTCAGACTGTATTCAATAAATAAACGGTAAGATTAATAGATCTTAAGTATTACAAAGGAATACTTAAAATCTATTAATCTCATCTTTTATTTATAGGATACAGTCTGAATATTCATGATTAATACTACAAAATCAGAGGAAGAGATTGCATGAAGATTTATATACACAGACATACTGTATGGACCTTGTTCTCATAAAGCATCCAATGCATACAAGTCAGAGCAGCATCTGATTGTTCAGACCTAATTATCTGCAATGCACAGGTGTTAATACAATCTAAACAGGGTATGACTGAGCTTGTCACTCTGAGTACTAACCCACATGGCTAATGTTTTTCTTTTCTGCCCCATATCTTATTGGGCCACTGACACTGACTCTCCCTCTTGTCTCATCGACACTACTTTTGCTTTGCTTTTTTTGTGAAAACAAACACTGTCTACATTAAAAAAAATATTGCCAGTGCTGTTTCGAGCTTCTGATGCCAGCTTGGACATGACCACAGCAAAAGTGTGTGGTAACTAATGTTCTACACCACTGCGATAGCTCAATCAGTTATGCTACCCGATATTCCAACAAGACAGTAACACTGCAATTATTTACTATATTCTTACTCTCTCATTGCTCAAAGTCAGTCTTCCAGTTTAGGAGCTGTTGTATTATTAGCAAAACCTTGAGCGCCACATTTCAAAACCTACAATCATTAAAGCCTGTGATTCAGCCAAGCCAAACCAGAACTTCTCCTTTATAAAATTTTTATTGTCAAGAATGCCAACTACTGGTCTTTCAAAAAACAGTACCTATTAATAGGCTATGTTAAGATAATAATTGCTTGGAAGGTTTTACATTTTGTACTGCATGTATTCTTTGAATTGTTCAATCAAATTGAAAAAATATTATCATTGTTACATCAGTTATATTCTCTTGTACGCCTGCTAGTGCATCCAAGACATCCAGGGTATCATGAAAGACTGTAAGGCAGCCATTAAAGGGCAACAACGTACTTAGAATTTCAGTTATGATACTTCATAATACAGTGAGGACGGAGAATGTGACCCTGTTCAAAGTATCTTAAGCCAGTTTTAAATATTTCATATTTCATATTAACTATTGTCTTTTAAATACTAATCCATAGCTGGTCACACACTAGCTGTGCATATGGACACACTCTACAATGGGCTATCTAACAGAGCTTTCTTTCCAGTCCTTGTTCCTATCGTACATGAACCATGGGAATGGAAATCTGTATAGCATTATTAAATCGAAACTTACATTTTTAGAACCTTTGTCAGCAGCTTCTCCTTCAGGACCCTCTTCTGAAAAGAACAATCTATCAGGTAACAATGCATAACACAACAGAACTGAAATATCTGATCAACACTGTTGTTTTAATACTGACAAATGAAAGATACTGTACATGGAAGACAACAGTCTCTTTCAAGAATCTCTACATAAGCTTAAGTAGAATGTTCTCACCATTATCAGAGTCTGAGTTATCAGAGCCATCCGTTTTGGCCGCCTTGCTGTCAGGTTCATCAGAACTATTGCCCTGTTTTCGCTTATTAGCTGTTGGCTCATTCTTTATTCTTTTTTTCTATGGAGAGACAGACAAGGATATTTTCAACCAAAAACATCATATATCACCAAACAGTGTACATTAAGTTACATTCTAAGTTTTCTACACTCAAATCTTCTTTATCAGAACCAGTCATGATCTCCTGATCTACTTCATACGAATGTTCCCCAGATAATACAAGATCACATTTCCTAGATATGACTAAGATCCTGCAATTAATCTTTATGATACTAAGGCAACATACTACCTATGAGCTCTTCCTAGAACAACTTAAAAACAAAGTGCCAGACAAATGTCAGAAACTGCAGAGAAAAAAAAAGTTTCCTGTAATAAAGCAATTAAAATTACAAAACAGATTCCTTTGCAATAGGTTCTGGACAGTGTCTTTTGCTCATCATCGCCCTTTAAAATGGGGCAGAAAACAGATCAGGGAAGATTGCATAGGGGTACTTACTTTAAAATCCGCGTCCCACATTTTCCAGTTTCTCCTCATTCGTTGTTTCATGCCGCCTCCTCCAAAGCGCATGTTGCCAGAGAAACCTCGCATTCCCTGGAACATGTTGTATTCAGGGAATAGTTTGTGGGAGAAAAGGGATGGGGGCCTATTGGGGCCATGGCCCCGTCCTCCCATTGGCACTGGCGGTTCATTCCACTGTCCGCCCATGCGCCCAGAATATGCAGATGCCATGGGTCTGTTATTTCGCCCGTCTCTGGCCCAGTTCTGACCCCGGTGGCCAAAGTTGTCACGTGCTCTGTTGTGGTACTGGTCCCTGCGGTTCCCATAGGAGTTGTCATAGTGGCCTTCATAGGCATTGTCGGTGTCATGTTCAGCCTCACTGTAATCGTAGCCGGATCTGTACAGATCACGGTCGTTCAGTGAAGACCTTGAGTCGTAGGACTCATATGTATCATACCTGCAAAAGTTGCACAGCAAGCAAGGAATCTAGTCAGTAGCAAATAGAGCACTGTGTTAAAGAGTCTGCCAAAAAATGGCAGTAGAAACAGCTTACATTTAAAAAAAAAACACACACCCCAGAACAGTTCTAGATCCACTTAGATTAAAACAAAGCTCAGCTGAGGTTTTAACTCAGTATGAGTTTTCCTTTGTGCAATACAGCAGTGGGTAAGGGCACAGAGAGGATCGTCGATAAGGGCAGCAGAGAACAGGACTTCTGTTTAGCCTCAGTCAATCAAAGAAAAAGCACAGCACTCTGATCAGACCGAACAACACCTTCCATTTGGAAAATTTACAAACATTCTTAAGTTTTGTCTATTACTGCTTTATATACCAACCCCTTCTGTTATTCAGCTAAGTAAAACAGAAGAAGTTCCCAAGTGCAACTTTACAAAATCAGCTCCCCACAATGATTCCAAGAGGGAAAAATATTTTTAAAAGAAAAATAAGAGAGATCATTTTATCTGCTGTTATTATTTCAGTGCAAGAAAACATACAAACAATTATAACTGTCTATGTTCCATGCTCACTATAATGAACAGCTTAAACAATTTATTTTAAATCTATCCTGATACAAAAGACAGCTTTGGACAAACACAATTTTATAAGCATGTTCCAAAGCTGAAAGAAACTTTAGGTTTAAGGTATACGCATTGTCCTAGAAGTGTGCCCCATGTTAATCGGCACATAGGCTCTGACACAGAGAGGACACACTTTATGGCCAAGTCCACAATATTCCTGACAGCACATTGCTTTGACTGCTGTGACAGACCAAAACAAAATCATGCTGCATTTAATAAAAAAAAAAGCACTGGACAAAAGTGCACTAATCAAGAGTCATGCTTTGATTCAAAGATCTGAAAGCAAGGACATGAAAAAGAAACAATGGCTGAGGAGGAGACTTCAAAAAACTAACAGATAACAGAAAATGTCACTCTGAACATCATCATGGAGAGCTTGATTATCCTATCTAAAAATCCCACAATCCTCACACCAATTTATAAAACAACACTAGGCTCATTTTAGTAGCTGTGCTTCCCAATATTCTGAAACAGAAATCCATTCTGCATTCTGCTTTTTAGCTACTGCTACTCACTGAAACAAAAGTAAACAAGTGCTGAGCTAATACCACACAGTATGACAAAACCGAAGCCTGAAAAGCACATCTTGATTCAGAAATAAATTTCACTGACTTCAGGGTTACAGCTTTACCATGGTTGATAACTTGGGTTAGCATCTGTCATCTGAAGGAGATTAAAATTTATATTTAAATACTCTTCCAGCAGATGAGAACTGAATCCTAAAACAGAAATATCCTTTTCGTTCAACTGTAACAAAACGCTCCGTAACAATTCCTTTTTTCCCAAGCAAAATATGCTATCTGAATGAGTACAAAGCAAAAGTTCACTACAAAAACATGTTTGACAGATTTGTTGTCTCCTTTAGCTTTTATTTTTATAACAGTGACAAAAGCTAACAAATGACACAGTGCACACAGACAACTACTGAGTAGCACTTTAAAAATAATATTAAGATACTCAAGAGTACTACAAACGCCTTTCAGAAACTAGGGCGTGAATGGTGTCAGTATAACAGGAAAGCTGCACATAATATTATGTCTAATTTAGCTACTTCAGTTAGAAATACTATGCCTTCAGTCAAAAAAACTATATGAAATTAAGCAAAACAAGTATAAGTTAATTCTCCTTAAATTAAGGTTGTATACAGAATATGGTCTTCCTGGTAGACTCATAAACAAGCATAAATATCTCAAAGCATAAATGATACATACGTCCTAATGATACTTAGCTAATTCTTTACCTGGCCTCTAGACACAGACCTAAAAAACCATTTTATGGTTGCCTTAGTAGCCACTAAAAATAGCTATTCCAAAAAGTTAAATATGAGAATTGTCCAAAGAACAAATATTTTTAAAAAGTTTAAATTCAAGCAATTTGAAGCAATTATTCTTCTTTTCTAAAAAAAATCTTTACTATACCATAAATCCATTCTGACAGCTAAAAAAGATCTAACTACTTCAAAAATCTAAATGTGTACTTCCTTATTTGCAGATCATAGGTTGAAGTTCTCACTAATTATTTTGGGAGGTGGTAGATACACTAAGAAAACATTCTATGGAATGTCACATTTATTCATTTTCTGTTTCAGTTGGCTGGAGCAAAATCCAGAGAATGTAAGTTACAGTGGCCAGTGAAGCACATGTCCCATGAATTTCAGTGGGATTCTGAAACACAGTCTTTGGGTTGTTATTATTATCTGGTCGTTCCTTTCACAGGCTTTATGAAGTTGCTAAAATTCTTATTTCAGAACATAACTATTCACAAATCACTATTACCCAAGTTTCCTTACTCAAAGACACCTGTGAGCACCTCATTTTCAAAGCCTAAGCAGAAACAATACAACTTTGCTCCGTTCTAGTCTCTGCTACAACAGACCTCTGTGGACAAGATACATAACAAGAAGCAGTTCTTATTACGCAGAGAACAAAGGTAGCAGCTCCTTGGCAACAGCACAATATTTGCTCAACAATCCTTTCAGAAAAAGAGATCAGTCTGGCCTATGACTATTACTGAACTTGTTCACCTTTGCGTCTACATTCACCCGTCTCCACCTGAGCCATAATGTCCTCCTTGCATCGTGTCAGTTTCTAAATGAGATACGATATCTAAGCATGGGTTAATTTTTCCTATTACACCATCAGCACTGATGCCAGCAGATGCATTATAGTCTGTATCTGAATCAGGTATTTCCCAAGAGTTTGAAGTGGTAATACCATACCCATAATTGCCAGAGTTGTCCTGACCGTATCCATATCCGTAATTGTAGTCCTCGTAACCTGAAATAAAAAGCAGTCACTGAACTTTCATTAGGCAGAGATTGCTATACATGACCATCTAATAATACAAGACCATCTCTACAATCATTTTCTGTCTTCATCATGATCATTCTCTGTTAAAAGGTACAACAGCTGTGGCTAACAGTAAAATATTTCAGATCAACAGCTTCTGTATCTCCTGACAATGTAAAATTTCAGAATGAATCCCCTTTACATATTTTGCACATATATATGTAGTTTCAGCACTGGACTACGACCCTGGAGAGCAGGGTTCAACTCCGCACTTAGCCAAGGAAACCCACTGGGTGACTTTGAGTGCATCACACACTCTCAGCTCCAGAAAAAACTATGATAGGGTTGCCATAAGTCAGAAACAACATGAAGACACACTACAACACAATAACAATATACAGTAGGACCCCGTATCTGCGGGGAATTGGTTCCGGGCTCCCTGAAATCTGCAGATACAAGCGAACACCCTGTCCCCCACCTGCCCTGGGCCGACTGCGATCGGGCCGGGGCCAACCGCAGGGGGTGGCAGGGAGCGCTCTTTTCCTGCCACCGCAGCAGGAAGAGAGCGGGGGGCACAGAATTGTGCTCTTCTCCCACCCACCGCCGTCAGGCCCAGGGCGAGGGGCAGGAGGCGGCAAGGAGTGCAATCCCACACTCCTTGCTCCTCTTCTGCCCACTGCCACAGCGATCGCGGCAGGGAGCCAACCATGGATAACTGAATCCGTGGATAATGAATCCACGGGTATGTGGGTCCTAATGTATGTTGCAAGAGTATCTACAATATTTCCTGCTGATGTTAAACCTCATTTTTACCCCGCATAGAACATAGCACCACTGTTACCTGTAATTATTATAACAATCTCAGTCTTACTCCTTATCCATGGCCAGTCTTAGGACATGGCCAAAGGATACAAAAGCAGAAAAAGCACCATTATCATCTATCCAGATTATTAGGAATCCTAAGAAAGTAGCCCGCATGTCCAGTACATATTACTTTGGATAATGACATTATCAGGTGTTGAGGGGAAGCCGGGGCTGAAAAGTACTTTCCAAGTAATTTATGCAAGCAATCAGCTGAACTGGCACATGCTCAAGAAAGCACTTCCTAGTTACCTTTACCTACTCTGACTAGTGACACACGAGTGTACATCAGGAAAAAAAATAATGCAAGACACAATTTTCCATCTTAATAACACTATAACCAAGTATATATAATAAGACATAAAACAGAGAAGCAAAGAAAGGCAGATGTATCACAGCCATTATTAAGAGCTCATAAAGGAGCCAAAAGACCATTTTTTCATTTTTTCCCCAGTATCATACAATTTTGGTCATTTAGACAAGGAACTACAAAATATTCTGTATTATTTCTGAAATTTTATTTTGAAAACTATTCACAGATATCCAAACATAGAGCTGGATCACCAGCATGTCTGAAGTGTGATTTATATATGCCTTTGGTCCCATTTTGGTCTCACTCCAGGAGAAAAGTAGCCTACAGATATGATAAATAAAATGTGCTGTCTTTGTCTCTTTTACTTCCAAATAGGAACAGCAGGGATAAGCAAAGTGAAGCCCCCGCCCCCCGGTCTGGCTGTTTTCTGTTCTCCACAGGTCAAGAATTTTTTTTGCAATTTTTGCTCCAAAATGAAGTCTAGGGGTGTGGAGAGCATTTCCATCACATTTGGAGGCTCCCTGGTTCTCTCCAGGATAAATAAAAATTAAATTTAAGAAACTACCCCAAAATGCCCTCAAGAGGGTGTGGGCAACATCTCCACCATGGTTTGAGCCCCCACAAAACAATTTATACCCAAAAGGGGCCTCTTTTGAAATAAGTAAACAGCAAGTAACTTCTGTTCACTTCCACTGGTCATAAAAGGCCCAGGAAGGCTCAGAAACATGGTGAGAATGTCCTCCATGTTCTTTAGAAGGAATTTGGTGGCAATTTTCAAAACTTTTTTTAGAGGAGACAGTTCAGTGGCAGGTACAGCCCTCCAAAGTCTCCGGGGGTGTGTATGGAATGTGGTCCTCCCAATTTCTCACAATTGTCCAACCTGATATACAGGAACAAATGGCTCTTGTCGTTTCTTCTAACTCTGTGACATGATAAGAAATATATGTTACAGTCAGTCCGCCACTTTTGCAGGGGTTTAGGGGTGAAAGTCCCCCCAAAAAAGGGAAAAATCTATAAATAAAAATAAAAATAAAAATCACCTATGCATTTTTTTAAATCTAAGAACACTTCTCTAGGAATCTCTAGATCCTCCAATATGATTCCACGGTCAACTTCTGGTGAAAATGGGCCACAGAGTCATGCTGGAGCACCTAGCAATGCCCAGAGAAGTGTTCTCTCTAAGAACCTCTAGGTCAGTGGTTCTCAACCTGTGGGTCCCCAGATGCTTTTGGACTTCAGCTCCCAGAAGCCCTGAGCATTGACCATAGTGGCTGGGGCTTCTGGGAGCTGAAGTCCACAAACATCTGGGGACCCACAGGTTGGGAACCACTGCTCTAGGTCCTCCAGCATGACTCTACGGTCCACTTCCAGCAGGGGCAAATACAATAAGAATTCTTAAATAAATAAATAAAATCATTCGCAAATTATCAAACCTGTGAATCCTAAACCTTTGAAGTGGAAGGCCGTCTCTATTACTATTCATATTTCAAACTCACAATTCAGTGCATGCTTGCCTGGAAGCATGAAGCTTCTTGCCATGTAGGTACAGAATTTCAACATAAAAGTGAATTCCCAGGACACAAACATTCACAGAGTCCATGGTGCTTGGTTCATCTTTATACATTTGGAGAAGAATTAGTCAAGCAACCATAATTTGGATGCAATCCTATGCACACTTTATTCTAAGTCCCACTGAAGTGATCAGGACACTTGTCAGAAACACAGACGACTGAACTGTTAGTATTACTAAACTTTGCTGCACTTGACACATAACCCTTTTACATTGTTATTAAAACAGTAAAATATTTTTTTTAAAAAAATTGCTCTAGCAATCTCTCCGACAACAAATAGGGAATGGAAAGAGATAAAATCTTCAAATTGACTCCTATTATCAAAGATCAGTCACAAGTAAGCATGAAAGAAAGACACAGGTATTGCATAAAAAGACTGAACTTAATAAAGCAGGGAACAGGCATGTGAAGAGCAAAGAAAAACATGAGGAGCCAAAGATACGAAGAACCTGTGAAAAATGTGATAACTTAACGCACACAAATGTAGGTTAGTTGTATCCATCTAAACAATTCATTAAGATTTTATGGTACTTGCCTCTATTTGTACCAGAGTTCCAGTTTCCATAGCCTAAAAAGAAAATACAAACAAGTATCAAAACTTCTGTTAGTTACAAGCATGTTCTAGAAACAGAGCAGAGCTTATCCAAGAATTTAGTGAATGGTAACCAAATCATGATATAAGAAGTGAACAAAAAGGTATTTAACACAACAAAATTGCATCCAATAAAAGAATGTTATGGTTTTTTTACTCCTAAAAGATAACATTCAGTGTTTTGGTCTGAAAACCATCAGAATGGAGAATGGAGAACTGGACTTACCAGGAAGGGTTAAGTCCTCCTTTTGAAAGCCAAGCCCCCAAAAAGACATCAAACCTTATCCCACATCCATAAAAGGAGGAACCCCTTAGTGACAGGACTTGAGTTCAGCATTAATTAAAAGTAAATACCTGATCAAACAGAGAAAACAGTGAAGATAACTGGAGAAGAAACAGAGAGCACCCAGGAAGCAGTTCAAAGAGCCCCTAACTAACAAGATGAGGCAGTGCAATATGCTGATAGTAAAATTAAAACTAGTGACAAGAACTATTTGCTACACTATCAAGAAAAATAATTCACAAGAAGTCAAATATTTCATTCTCAATCAGGGAGGACTGAAGCACAAACACAAGCTGTTGTCCAATCTTGACAGAAGCTAAATTCTTACAGAATTTAGTGAAATACCCCAATCAAATATGGCTTCAACCAAGGCAGATTTGTCAACTTTATAATGATAAATCAGAGTGGGACAGCTTCCCCCATGTGGGCTGCACTTGCCAAACCCTCATTTTTTCAATAATAAAAAAGCACACACACCCCAGAGTAATCCAGGTCAGCTCCCTGGCACCAACAGTGCACAGGGAATTTTTTATTTTTTTTTTGGTAAATAAAAAAGGGGCACCCTAGAGCCCCCAGTGGGCTGCATGAGGGCCATACTATCCCCATGCCTATACAATAAATAATAAAGAAAGATCTGGAAGGTGCTCTATATTTGTATTTCAATGGAACATTAGCATGTGAGACCACCAAAGGGATTGTACCTTTAACAGAATTACTACAATGTGTTCTATGCGGGGCTGCCTTTGGAAACTGTTCAGAAACTTCAGCTGGTTCAAAATGCAGCAGCCAGAACACTGACTGGGGCCAGTAACGGAGCATATGGCTCCCTTGTTAAAACAGCTCCACCGGCTACCTGTTCATTTCCAGGCACAATTCAAAGAACTGTTAATGACCTATAAAGCCCTATACTGCTTAAGTCCAGGCTATCTGAAAGACCATATCTCCCTATATAAACCAGCGAAAGTCCTAAGAGCTGCTGAAGAAGGCTTTCTCTTGGTCCCACCACCATCCCAGGCTCACCTGACAAGGACGTGGGAGGCAGCCTTCTCAGTGGCTGCCCCCATCCTCTGGAACACTCTTCCACAGGAGGCTAGGCGATCATCTAGGCTACATGCTGATACACTGCCTTACCCAACGACTGGTATTATTCTAGAGACATTTTACCTTGCGCCTTTGGCTTACAAAAGACAAAATGACTATCAGAATATCTTTTCTTAGCCTTTTTGGTGAAAGTTCCGAGGTCCCGACAAACATCAAATTTGTGTTGCCATTCTGCCCTGGGATGTATCACCTTAGGACAGAAATCAAGTAGTACAATCTGGGCTTGAAGGAAACAAAAATTTGCTTTAAGAACAGAGGCCAGGACTCTGCAGAGGCCTATGCTATCAGGGTGAATACAGAACACGTACTGATGTACAGACAGAGCTGCAATTTCACAAACCTTTCTGGCCAAACTAAATGTTACGAGGAAGGCCGCCTTCTATATACTATCTTCAAGGAAAATGATCCAGAGAAGTTCTACCACACACATACTCATCATATTGACTGAGAACCAGAGAGAAGCTCTGGGTGAGAAACTGATGAGCCAGTACGGAGAAGTGTTTGATCCAAGGACACTCTGACAAAGGCAAATAGCATCTACTCCTCAGACACTACTGAAGGTAACTATCTTGTAGCGGAGTGTGCTGGGAGCTAACACTTGCTTAAAGCCAAACTGAAGAAACTTCAAGAGGTAAGGATATTTGAACACTTCAGGAACTCTTTGTTTGCTCTTCCATGAGTAGTGCAAGATATTGCTGCGTTGTCATCTTTATGCTAGACTGATTCAAGTGACCCTGTCCAGATTCTAAACAGATTCCAACAGTGACTTTAACCTCCAAACTGTGAGTTAGAGACACCCTACTTTGGACAGGACAGCTCTTGAGTCAAGAGATAATGTCACACTGGAATCCTACACAGAGAACTAGTACTGAGATTCACTATGGCAAAAACAAAACAAGGACTGTTAGGGCACAAAGGGAGTAATCAGAAGAAAACGCATCCAAACTACCCTAATTCTCTGCAGTGTCCTTGACAGGACAGCCAACAGAGAAAAGGTGTAAGACATTTTCTAATCACAGGACTGACAAAATATTGATTTCTTTCAATCCTCAGCAGTGGAATCAGTAGAAACATCTAGAGACCTTTTTGCTTTCATTTGCAAAGAGGTCAACTACTGAGATACCTCATCTGCTGAAGTAACCACTACCCTTGGTGTAACATAGGTTCAGACAAACTGTGTAGACATTTTGGGAGCCTTTCAGATACTCTGTAGACAGAAAGATGAGATATTTCTTGGCCCTCTGTTACATTGCTACCAACTTTATTTGCCCCATCTTTCCCCAAAAAAAGTGGGATTCAAGATGGCTTACAAATTAAAATGAATAGAATATAATTAAAACATGACAAGAGCAAGGTGGTTTCTTCCAATTGAGGACCTGGGGTAAATACCTCCGTGGCAACTCATACTCTAACCACCATCACTGGATACAAGCTTCGCCTTCTATCTAGAGACAGAAAATGAAATATTACTCCCTGGCAGATAGCTGGCACTGCACTAACATTATCTATGATCGCCTACAGAGAGAGAACACTTTTTGTTCCTGTTTGCCACAAAGCTACAATCCTTCAGACATAAAACTGCCATGGCCACATCCACTGATGCCCTCACAAAGGAAAGACTGAATCAGCTTTTGCTCCCTAGGAGCAAATGTTAGCAACAAATCATGGAAAGACATTGGTGAAAACTTGTGGTATAAAATAAAGGTCAAGGGGAAGGGCACAGTGCTGAAGCTTCTTCCACAAGCATGAGGCCAGGTCTCTCCTATGAGCTCAAAGGAAAATGATATGAAATAATGCTTCATTTAAGTCTGTTGACAACAGGAAGTCCTTGGGACTAAAGTTTTTCCATTTAGAATCGCACTATCATAGAAAACAGTTCAGGAATATTAGATCCAGAATGACCTGACAATCCCTATTTTTCTTTGGTAGTGTAAAATGGTGCTTTATAAGCTATCTGATTTAGATGGTCAGCATTTTCCCCTCAATCTGCGAAATTTACACAAATCCCTGGAAACCTGGTGTAGATCAGCCACTGATGGCTCATGGATCATCAGCTGCTCCACTTTTGAGAAGCACTGATGTTAAAGCATGCAGAGAGAGAGAACACAGAGACAGAGAGAAGATGCTCACCAATCATTTAGTAGTTATGCGGAAGTGGCTCTGGTACCAATATCACGAAAGTAATAAACAGCTGGGAGGATTCAGGAGTGTTCCTTTTAATTCTGTGAGAAAGTTGGGATAGGGGAGAGAACTCAGGTCCTGAGAGCTCATCTATCCAAGGAGTGATGTTCCCAGATCCTATTGCCACTGTCACTCCACTGCTGTATAGTTCCTGATAATAAATTTTTGGAGCTCGATAGCTTGGCGGGAACCCCTCCCCCATGCCAGTACTGTGCATGCTCAGCCCGCTGAACAACGGTCACTCCTCAGTTCTGGTCCGCCGAGTAGAATGAGACCTGAAAAAGAGGGGAAGGTTGGGCGGGCATGTATGAGGGCACAGATGACCACTCAAAGAACCACAATTACAGGTAAACAACCTGTTCTTCTTCTCGTGGTCTCTGTGCCTCATACATTAGGAGACTGTGTAGCTTACCAGTAGGATGGTGGGTCAGGTCCCAGGTCCTATAAAACAGAAGCCAGCACAGCACGTCCGAATCGAGCATCCCTTTGGGACCGGCAGTCCAGCCTGCAGTGGCGCACAAAGGTCGATGGCTGAGACCAGCTCTCCACACGGCAAAGTTCCTGCAGGTCGACTCCTCACAGGAGGGCTGCAGATATTGCCACAGCTCAGGTGGAATGAGCCCGAAGAAGGTCTGGCGGAGGCTTCTTGGCAAGCTCATACGCCAGGTGGATAGTCTGGGCCACCCACTTGGAAAAGCGCTGGGTGGACCCCTTGTGGCCTCTTCAGCGCCTGCCATAGCACACAAAAAGGTGCGGGGTTTGTCTATAAGAGGCAGTCCTGTCTTTATAGAATGCCGGGACCCGACGAACACCCAGGGAGTGAAGGGACCGCTCCAGAGGTGTAGTCAGGTCCGGGTAGAAGGTGGGCAGGATGATGTCCTGGCTCAGGTGGAAATTGGACACCACCTTCGGCAAGAAAGAGATGTCAGGCCGAAAGACCACTTTGTCTCTGTGGAAGACAAGGTATGGTTCGTCAGACTGAAGTGCTATCAGCTCTCCCACCCGCCTGGAAGAGGTGACAGCATCAGGAAAGCAGTCTTCATGGCAAGCAGCCTGTCATCTGCTGTCGCCATCGACTCAAAGGGTGGCCTCGTCAGCTGCGACAGCACCAGCAATAGTGACCACGGCAGTAGCGGAGGCAATACCGGCAGGTAGAGGTGCTGCAGGCCCCTCAGGAATTGCTTGACGGTACCGTCCCTGAAGAGGGCTGCCGATGGGGATCGTGGCGGTTGGTATGCCACGATAGTGGTGAGGTACACCTTCAACGACGGGAAGGCCAGGCCCTGCTGTTGGAGGTGCAGGAGGAACTGGAGCACGGTAGGCAGGTCGACGGGCGATACCGGTTCTTGACATTCCTCGGCGAAGGCAACAAAACGCTGCCACTTGTAGTGGTAGTTGCGGTGAGTAGATTCCTTCCTAGCCGCGGTCAAGACGTTTCCGATGACAGGGTCGTCTATGGCGATATCCTCCAGGCATGGAGGGCCAAGAGCGGCAGGTCCGGGTACAGCACGAGACCGTTGCAGTGGGAGAGGAGGTCCAGTACCATCAGGAACCAGAGGATCCGTCCCTGGGAGGCCTCAAACAAGGGCCTGAACCAGTGCTGCCTCGGACAGTATGGTGCCACGAGAACCAAGTCCGCTTGGTCCGCGAGGATCTTTGCTATCACGCGGCCCAGAAGGGTGAATGGAGGGAAGGTGTAGAGAAGTCCCTCATCCCATCGAAACTGGAATGCGTCGCCGATGGAGTGGCGATCACGGCTGGCCCTCAAACAGTACCGATGACACTTTGCGTTCCGGCTGGAGGCAAAGAGATCGATGGTCGGCTCGCCCCATCGGTCCTGAACCATCTGAAAGGCCTCGCTGGAGAGGGACCACTTGTGGTGGGATGAGGTGTCCCTGCTGAGAGCATCCGCCGTGGTGTTCTCCTGTCCGGCCAGGTGAACTGCCACCGGATGGATCCGTAGCGAGACGCACCAGTCCCAAAGATCGAGAGCGATGTTGAGGAGACTAGTGGAGAGTCCCTCCTTGCCTGTTCACATAGCAGACTGCCGTCATGTTGTCGGTGAGGATCAACACCGTGCGGCCTGCGACAAGGTGACGAAACGCCCACAGAGCTTTCAAGATGGCCAGCAGCTCGAGAGCGTTGATGTGGAGGGCAGTCTCATGTCCGATCCACTGACCGCGGACTCTGAAGTCTCCGGAGTGCACTCCCCAACTGAAGAGCAAGGCATCCGTGGTCACCGTGAGCGTGGGGTGGTGCTCCTGGAACGGCATGCCCGACAGAAGGTGGCTGTAGGACTGCCACCACAGCAGGGACCGGCGCACCTGTTGAGGCAGCTGGTAGCGTCGAGACTGGTCGTCGCAGAGCGGATTGAAGGCCCTGATGAACCAGTGCTGAAGCGGTCGTGCACGCAGTCTGGAGAGGTAGGTTACAGCAGTCGTCGAGGCCACGTAGCCGAGGAGCTGCTGGATCATCCTGGCTGATACTGTCGGAGCGTGGAAGGCGGTGGACACTGCCCAACGAAGCATCCGCGCCCTGTCCAGTGGTAAGTAGGCCCTCGCCGATGCTGCATCCAGGGTCGCCCCGATGAAGTTGAGAACCCTTGTGGGTTCGAATGGGACTTCTTCAGATTGACTCCAAGTCCAAGCCAAGTGAGAAGAGTCAGAGTCTGGTGAATGTCCTCGTATAGTTTCCGTTGGCAGGACACCACCAAGAGCCAATTGTCCAGGTAGGGGTAGATGGAGACATCTTTCGTCCGCAAGAACAACACAATGGGGGCCATGCACTTGGTGAAGACCCGCGGTGCGGTCGAGAGGCTGAACAGCAGCACCCGGTATTGGTAACAAGTGTCGTCGACCGCGAACCGCAGGTACTGTCTGTGTTGCAAGTGGATGGAGATGTGGAAGTAGGCGTCCTTGAGACAGATGGAGGCAAACCCGTACCCTCGTCAAAGGAAGGGCAGGATCGAGGGTAGCGTGACCATCTTGAACCTCTTGGGGCAGATGTAGCCGTTCACCCCTCTGAGGTCTAGGATGGGTCGCAGGGTTCCGTCCGCCTTCAGTACCGTGAAGTACCTCGAGAAGAAGCCAGTGATCTTGGCTGAGGACAGAAGTGCCTCAATCGCTCCCTTTTGTAGAAAGGACTGGATCTCTTCCAGCAGTACCAAGCTGAACGGGGTGGAGTAGTAGACCCCTCACGGCGGAATATCCTGGAACTCTATGGTGTACCCCAGGCGGATAAGTACCCAGGAGTCCGCAGTAATTTTCCGCCACTGGGCGAGGTGTCTGGCCAGGCTCGGTTGGTGTCAAAGGTCTGCTGGGAGGGTGAAGATTGGCATCGGTGGTGTCCTGCGGAAACCCTCAAAATCGAGACTTTGTCCCGGATGAAGACTTCTTTGAGAACGAGGATGAGCATCTTCACGGAAGCCTCCGTAGGGCGGATGAGATAGACGGCTGGGACACAGTTGACCCGTGGAGACCACGGTTGGTATGCGGAGGAGGAGGAAGACCTTCTCCACAACGACTTAGGCCCGAAGCCGCGGTGGGACTGGGCCAGCTGGCTTATGCCCATTTTCTTCGCCGTCAAATGGGCCTTTACGAGGTGGTCCATGGCCTCGTCTGTGGAAGTGTGGAAGAGTCCCTGACCGTCGAAGGGGAGGTCCTCAATCCATCGACGGCTGTCCTCCTGGAGCCCGGATGATCAAAGCCAGGCACGTCATCGGAGGGCCACCGAACCCACCATCTCCCTCGGGGTAGCCTCCACAGCGTGCCTCGAGGAGGCAATCTGCTGGTTGGCAACCACGACGGCCTCATCGAAGAGTTGCATGGCGGCAGTGCAGGACTCCTCCGGCAGTTCAGGGAGGAGCGGGGCGAGTTGGTCTAGGATGTTACAATGGTAAGCCGCAAAGCAAGCCATCATGTTCAGGGTCCTGGCCACCAGGGAAGACGCCAAGTAGAAGCGCCTCCCAAAGGTGTTGAGCTTCCAGCCTTCACGGTCTGGTGGGGTGGTATGAGCTCGATTGCCTCCCTTCTTTTGGGCCGACTCGACCACTATGGAGTTCGGTACAGGATGGCTAAAGAGGAACTCTGCGTTCTCTCTCTGCGTCCCGTACAGGTGCTCCAGCCTGTGTGGTATAGGCTGCGCTGACGCTGGCTTTGCCCATGGCTGCTTCATCGCCTCGACCAGCATTGGTAAGAAGGGCAGCGGTGCAGTCGATGGCGGGCGTGTTTCAAGGTACTGAAACACCGAATCCTGCACCGCTGGAGCCGGTTCCGCCACCTTTAGTCCTAGGACCGTGGCCACGCGGAGGAGGATTGCGTAGAACTGTTTCATTTCTTCCGGTGCTGACTCCGGACCCGGTTCTCCAAACGCTAGTGGAGGCGACTCGTGTGATGAAGGAGTCGACTCCGCGGAGTCTGAGTCCGACTCGTAGGACTCCGAGGAAGGAGTTGGAGACTTCTCCTCTGCTCTCTCCTGCGATGGTTTGTGGGCAGGGGGAGCCAGGGTCACCATCAGAGCTGCAGGCTGCGTCGGTACCAAGGTCGATGCTGTGGTTGGTATCGGCGTCACCTGCAGGGGCACCACCGAGGGCCGGGGGTGGCCTGCGTTGTCGACGTCACCGGTCGCATCGGTTGGGCCGCGGTGATCTGAGGTGTTGGACGAGTCGCAGTCGTCCTCGGAGGCGGCGAGGCTGCCCTGTAGCGGGGTGAGGGCTCCCGGGACCTCCGATGACGCGGCGAGCCGGACCAACGTGGTGATCGGCTCGGCATCCTGTCGTAGCAGGAGCGATGGGCCTCTCTAGAAGACGAACAAGACTGGTGTCGCGGTGACCAGTACTGTACATCGGGATGGTACTGGTCCCTATACGACGGGGAGTATGAATAATACGATCCCGCCGGCTCGTGCCAAGGGTGCTCCTGGCCATACCTACTGAGGTAGGAGGCAGAGGTGTATGCGGTGTCCCCAGAGTAGGGCCTCTCCAGGCACATCTCCGATGTCGCAGGGATGGAGGCCTGGCTCTCTGGTCAGGAGAGCGAGACTCAACATGTCTAGAGGCTGTCCCATGGATAGGCGAGCGTCGGTGTCTGACCACAGCCTCCTCCCGGCGGTTGGCCGGCAAGCGGCAATCTGGCAGGGTAACCGCAGCCGTAAGCTCGGGTGGTTCCAAGGACAGGGCCTCCACGGACTGCTCCTCGTCGGACATCTCGAGGACCTCTTGCTCCTCCGGGAGCTCCTCAGGTTCCTCAGCAGGCTGGGTGGGCGGAGGTGTCAAAAGACGAGTCTCCTTTTGGGGAGAGCGTCTCTTCTCCTCTTCTTCTTTTCTTTCTCCTTCCCAGTGCCCTGAATGGGAGGACGCTTCTTTGAAACGGTCTCAGTGGCTTGGAAAAGGAGGAAGAGGCCTGCAAGTCCACAGGATCCTCCCACGATGGAGGAGCCGAGATCCTCGGCAGCTTCATGGTCAGTACCGAGCCCGGTACTGACGAGGTGGAAGGTGCGGCAGCTGCCGCCGCTGCCAATGAAGAGGTGGGGAGGCGAGATGCTTTCTCGGCCATGGTACCGTGGGCCTCGGACTTCTGGGTACGCAATGACTCCTCCCAACAATGAGACTTTAGTCTCACGGAGTGGTTGCGGAGGGTCTGGTGAGTAAACTGCTTACAGACCAGGCAGGCCTGAACATTGTGCCCCTCGCCCAAACAAAAAAGACACTCACGGTGTTTGTCCGAGAGGGCGACCTTCTTTCCACAGGAGGCACAACTCTTGAACAGCGCCGACATACTACAAACAGTGGGAAGAAGAGAGGAAGTGGGGAGTCCGAAGTCGTCAAAACTAGTCCAAAATCCAAAAGCCATAGTCAAGCCAGAAACGGGTCAGAACCAGAGCCGAAAAACACCAAAGCCAAATTGAAATCCAAGAAGCGAAGTCAAAATCCGAAAACTATAGTCAAAAAGCCAAGAATCAAGCAGAAAAGCACAAGCTAACGAGAGAACCTTCTGTTCGCAATGGCGGACAAGAAAGAACTGAGGAGTGACCATTGCTCGGCGGGCTGAGCATGCGTGGTACCAGCATGGGGGAGGGGTTCCCGCCAGGCTATCGAGCTCTAGAATCTTCCAAACGCTACCGTGCAGGCGCGAAGCTCCTAATGTATGAGGCACAGAGACCACGAAGAAAAGAAACTAATATCTAACCTAATACTAAATTAAACTAGACTACAACAAAACTAAACTAAAAAGAGGCCAAAAATAGATATAAATGACTTCTAACTCACCAGTTTCTGGTTCTAACAAAATCTATGAAATATACTTTGAGTGTGTCTATTATTATCATATTACTACCTACTATTTAATAACTATAAGCTTAACCTTCAATAATTGACTCTCCCCATGGCCTCTTAGACATATGATCATTTTACTCCAATCATTTTTAAATTTAATCTGAGATCCTTCCTTAATTGAAATAATTAATCTATCTATTTCTATCAAATTCAGCATCTTCAACAGCCTGTCTTCATAAGAAATAGCTACTTTTTTCCATTTCTGTGCATACAGCACTCTTCCCACTGTCAACATGAAGGGAAAGATTCTTTCCAGCTTATCAGTCCGTTCATCAGTCAGACTCAACAACAACAAAAAAAGTTCAGGTGTCAGTTGAATCTTTAAATTTAAATGGATCTCTTTTCCTGAAGTTTAAACCCAATGCTTCATGTCCTAGCCTATAGAGCAGCAGAAAACAGGCTTGCTCCATCCTCCATATGACATCTCTTCAATATTTAAACATGGCTACCAGATCACCTCTTAAGCCTCTCTTCTCCAGGCTAAACATACCTAGCTCCCTAAACCACTCGTGATATGGCATGGTTTCCAGGCCTTCTAGTATTTTGGTTGCCCTCCTCTGGACATGTTTCAGCTTGTCAATATCCCTTCTTGATAAGAATAAGGAACAGATGGGGGAGGGGGTCAAAACCCTATTGAGGTCCTTCCACTCATACTTGAGGATGGTGAAAAATCTGGAGAAAGGTACCACAGAGTCTGATGGAGAAATCTGTCATAAAAACCATGCTGTTCTTCCTCTGCCATAGAGGCTTGAATGGAAACTAATACAAAACATAACTACAAGATCTTAAGGGCTTTGTTCCAAGTGACATAGCTTGGCCAAACAACATTGGGAAGGAGAAAGCAAGACATCAGCCCCTTTAGAAACCCCTTCATCATCTCCTTTGAGCCCTTGGCAATCCTGAAGTCTGCTCTTAAAGGGTCTCCTTTACCCTCCCCCACGGCCAGTATGAAACTAAGGCTCATCAAGAAAAGGCAGAGGGATTGGTCTAGCAGCACTGGGCCATTTTTGCCCATCTGATTCCGTGAGGCCACAAACACGTATACAGAGTAATTTTAGGACCTCCCTATGAAGCACTGGGGGTAAGCACACATTTGTTTTCAGCATTTCTTGCAATATTTGCCCAAAAATCAGGTAAAAAAGCTGAAAGAGGAGCCATCCAAAGAGGAGCCAAAGGAAGATTTTCTGTTTAATTCAGAGGAGGCCCTTCCCTCCTATATTCAAACATGTCTGCACAAAACTGAGCAAAACAAACTCCTGTAAACTCCATTATCAGCATCTTCAAAAGGCCCAGCAGCCCTTGCCTGAGCTTTGAGATGGGGGCAGAGACGTTGATGGAGTTGTTAGAGATACAAGATTGCTGGTTACAGCATCCAACTGAAACTCGAATTGCATTCAATGGTACCTCATTTTTTCACTTCCCTTCCTCTCCAGAGTGGAGATCTCTTTAGTTCTCCTATAATGGGGCTACCATTGTCACAGATATTCCACTGTCTGTTGCGGGGCATAATATGGGCATGAGAGAGATATTTTGGGAAGCTGTATCCTTCTCTAGCAGCAGTTGATTAAGAAGGCTAGAAATTGAATTTTGTTAGGTTTCCCAACATCCAAAGAGAGGAGGGAGTTGCAGCTACACCAGTGTCCCTGAGATGATGGCAAAAAAAGACACTAGGAACATCAGCTCTACACACATTCAATAACATATTTTCCCTGCCTATTCAATAATGGTGGGTATAAAGGTTCCAGATAAGAAAATTTAATCCTCCTCTTCTTTCTTTCTGCTTCCAAGCAGGACTTGGGAGCACATACAGAATCATGCTCTTCCAAGAACACAAAGCCGAAAGACTGAGGGGTTTCTCCCCTCACCAAGCAAGCAAAGTTGGACATACTTTCGGCCCTGCCTTCTAAGGAGCGAACTATACGAGAAATACATAGACTCTCTTCTCACTTGAACATCCCCAAACAGTTCATATAGACATAAACAGGCTGAGTGATACCTGCATGTGTCCATCTGCAGTCAAACAGCAAAAGGACTACAACTATTACTAGCAGACAATTGTCTCTGCTTCACAGCTTTTTGGTAAAAACATAAAAAGGAAATACCACACACTTTCATGGACACAATTGTAAATCTACATTAGCTTTCAATAAAAGGCTTTTTAAGCTAGTTAACAAAGGTTATTTTAAAATGAAATATTAGGAACTGGACAATAATTTGCTGGCTAGTATATACATAATGTACAGCTATAGTTTAAGAGATCAGAAGCAGGCCACAGGACACCATGCTCCCTGTTCCTCTCCATTCATGCAGGAATTTCTCCACTTCATCATTTTAATCTATCTTCATTCAGAATGATGACATTCTCCTAGTTAAGGAGATCCCAAACACTGTTTCACCGGAGAACCTAAATGTATGCTTCCTTCCACTAAAACCAATGCCATCTTAATGGAAGCATATAGTTTATAACATAGCAAATAAGGTTGTATTATTTAGATATTTAAAAAACACAGAAAATAAGTCTACGCATGTTTATTCAAAAGAAAGCACAGTTTAGCACAGATTACTCTAAGACAAGCGCACACAGCACTCCAGTCTGAGTAGCACACATACCACTGTCTTATGCAATCAAAATTATACCCAACCCTAGACAATGAGTAAGTGGCAAACTGTTACACTCTATGCTACCTAAGTATACTATTTTTTTTAAACTTTCTAAGACAGGGGTGGGCAAAGTGCTGCCCAAAGACCACATTTTGCCCCTCAGGGATCAAAAAATGATCTCTAGGAGGTATGAAGGGCATTTCCACCATATCTGGAGCCCCACTGGACCTCACCCAACACACACAGATGAAATTAAATTTTTGAAATTTTTTTCAGAAGTTTTTTTTACCTCAAAATGCAAGAAAATGTCTTCTAGAGACCCAGGAAGGCTCAAAAATATGTTCCTATGTTCCTGATAATGTAGAGGGGGAGCAAAAAGTTTGATTTTTTTTTTTAAGGAACAGGTATGGTGGGGATAGTGGCCCCCAAAAGTTTCTGGAGCTAATGTGCCCCTCCAGGCTTCTACAGTTGCCTACCCTTGATCTAAAACTAGGTTAAGCAACTACCAGTAGTGTGGAGGGGCCATTGGCCCCTGCAAGACCTCGGAAGACCATACTTTCCCATCACACCCACTTTGTGTCGGGGAGCAAATTTACCATGTTTTATGACTGGAGAGGTCTTTATCTAGCCAGGAAGTAAACTGGAAGTTCTAGTTTACATTCTAGTTAAATAAAGGCCTCTTTTGGTCTAAAACAGTTGGCAGGCACATGGCAAAACTGATCTCTACACTCTTTTCTTTTAGAACAAAAACTTTTGAATTCTTTTTCAGATTTCTTTTCCAATGGGAGCAGGGGTGGGGGCTGGGAACCTCAAAAATTATCCTAGGTGGGCACTGAGCCCAGGGACTGCACTTTCTCCATTTTAAACTAAAAAATATTTCAAAAATAATTATTTGGAGAGAAACAGCCTCATGTAGACACAGTATTAATGCACTTTAAATTTCAATGCTGTCAAATGGCCTTTCCACGCTACACTGTTATAGCGCTACTATTTCACTTTCAACATCCTATGGAATCCTGGGGTTTGCAGTTTAGGGAGGAGTGTTTAGTATTCTCAGCCAGAAAGCTCTTGGGCCTCAGTAGACTGCAAACCAGAACTCCATAGAATGTTGAAAGTGAAATAATAGCACTAGAACAGTGTAGTATGGAAAGGCTGCAAGTCTATAGCTCAATACAGTACAAATGCAGAGTGCTATATATATGCATTTAGCTGGAGACTGTAACGACTGTACCCTTACATATATATCAGGACAGGAATTTGGGGACAATTGGCTACAGTATATACAAGATTTATTATTTTGTAGACTGTCTTACAAAAAGTCTTAGTATTACTGTATGCATCTTTACTGAGTAAAACTTTGTCTAAACATTTCACAGATTCCAAAACAGAAATTATTTTTTACAAGGTGTTTCCCCACCTCATCGAATTCCCCATTTTCGTTGGGAGAAAATTGGGGCAGAGGTCACTAGTGAGTTATCAAACCCTTTATTTTCACCCTATCCCTAACTTCCACATCTGTACCAATACTTAAACACTGGCTCCCTGCTGTTTAAGAGTCTGACACCCTGACCTCTGAAAATGAAATATTAAAGTCTTTGTTCTTATTGTGTGCCTTCAAATCATTTCCAACTTATGCGAACCCTAAAGTGAAGCTATCATAGGTTCTTCTGGGGTTGAAGGTCTGTGACGTGCTCAGGGTAACTCAGCGGTTGAGCAGGGAATCAAACCCTGGTCTCTCCAAGGGTCATACTCCAGTGCTCAAACCACTACAACACGCTGGCTTGAATTAGCGAATCTCTTATCTAGCATCCACCTAACCTGTAGGTATAAGAAACAAAGAGTTACATTCACCAGCTGTATGCTATCTATCATCTGCAATATGCTGCAAAGAAAAATACAGATTTATTATTAAAAAACAATGGTCCTTTGAAGTCTAAGACATTTCTTTGCTACTAGAGGTGAGAAAAATGAATTCTCAGAAATCTGATAGTTATGGTCTACAATTTCTTTTTTACAGGATGGTGCAGACCCTGGATGGAGTTGCAGATAGCCCGAATAAAACACAGCTAACACTGTTTCACCAGAGAAGATCTCACAGGTGCTGCAAAAGATGAGAATCATATGACTCAAATTAAAGTTTAATGCCCTTTAAGATAAAATCAAACCCAGAATAAGTAAACTGCTATGATTACGGAATCATGGAGTTGGAAGAGACCACAAGGACCATCAAGTCCAAACCCCTGCTATGCAGGAATACACAAAGCTCTCCTGAAAGATGGCCATCCAGCTTCTGTTTGAAAACCTCCAAAGGAGATGCCACCACATTCTGAGGCAGTGGCAACATATTCCTCTGTCAAACTGCTCTTATCACAAGGAGGGTCTGCCTAATGTCTTTTCCTATAGTTTGAATTCACTGCTGTATCCTAGTCTATGCAGTAGCAGAAAACATCTTCCATCTTCCATTCTTATCAAAATTAACTTTACCTTATCAATTAAGACGCATCAGGACTCAAACTAACATACAGTTTGAACTATTTGACTGCACTCTGCTCCCAGATGTGCAAAGACAGCCAATGTTACTAAACAGGATTTCTTTCATGCTTAAGGACACAATTTTATTTGCACTTCTGATCTTAACAGCCTAGCAAATTTTGGTTCAAAGTAATCACCACATCTCATAAGACAGCAATCAAGTAATTTGCCATCCAAATTTTCTAGTGCATTTGTAAAAAGTCATCTCCTTCAGCAACCTGTGAAATTACAGATATACCGTAAAGAAAAAGCTCTTTACTTCAGAACAAAAATAATGGGCCAACCCTGTACAAAGCTATCATTGTCATCAAGGATGGACACACTTGTTTTACTTTGCAGAACTTTCACATTTTTTAAATACATGCTTCTCTTTTCCCATTTCAGTATCAGTTAATTTTTTTCAAAAAGTCCACACAGAAAATACTGAATATAGCCTTGTAGCAACTATGCAAAGTGAATGGCACAAAAACCTGCTACAATAAGTAAACTGTTTTCCTTTTGAGTGGACTTAAACCATTCAAGACCCTGAGTAAACTTCTTTTTTTGAAGTTTGTAAATACAGACTGAGCATTCAGTCACACTTCCATTCAACGTATATTATGCTTTGAGGCATAGACGATAGATTCTTAAGATTCTATTCTATTTCAACATCTGTTCTCTAGCAACAACACTGATAACAAAGGAGGATGGACATACGAATAACCAGAAAGTTAGAGAAGAACTAAGTCTAGGGCAGTGGTTCTCAACCTGTGGGTCCCCAGATGTTTTTGGACTTCAGCTCCCAGAAGCCCTGAGCATTGACCATAGTGGCTGGGGCTTCTGGGAGCTGAAGTCCAAAAACATCTGGGGACACACAGGTTGAGAACCACTGGTCTAGGGGCATGGAGATGCAACTTAAGAAGAGTCAAAAAAATCTAGGTACTTTCAAAGGAATTTGCCTACCATCCACAATAGGCTGGATCCAGTCAAAGACACTGGTGCAGGCAGATCTGTTGAAATCAACAGCCTTTACTCATTATTTCAATTCTATTCATTTAAATAGGTCTACTCGTCCGTACCCGAACCACTTTAAATACACAGGCACGTCTGGGAGAGAAAGGGTCTTCACCCCGAGTGATACACTTTCTAAATCTCCAGAGGTCCCACTGGGTCCCTGTCACCACAGGCTACAACACAGTGCCGGTTACGTCTAAACGAACCCAACGCCGATCCGACATCGGACGACTTTTCCTGCGCCACCTTCCCACACCCACTCCCATTATAAGCGCTCGGCAACCAAAAGAGGGTGGAGGGTCGCGCCTGCAGAGATGAAAGACATGCCAAGCTGCAGCCCCTTCCCGCTCAGGCGGGGAAGGCAGAAGGGCAACTCCGACACACTGGTCCCTCATTTTCTTTCTCGCAACGACGGGAGAGGGCAGCTCCGCGGACGGCGCGCAGAAAGGCGCAGCACGCACGCAGCGCCCGAGCACTGGCCCCTCTTCGTTTGGCGGGCGCGACGAAGCAAAGGAGGCTGGGGGGAGCGGAGCCCTGAGCCACGGGCAGAAGCGGCGCGGGGGAGACATCACCCCCCGAAAAAACGAAGGCGGGCAACGCCACAGCCCCCACCTCATGTTGACATGGGCTGGGCCTGGGCCTCCCTCCGGATCAACCTCTCACGGGGAGGGGGGAGAACCGCGGCCATTCCCCGCGCTCCACAAATGGCCTCAACGCCCTTTCGGGGGGTCCCCCAAGTCGCTCACCTGAATAGCTCATAATGGCGGCGGCGGCGGCTTCCCAGACACCCCCAAAGCCCGCTCCTCACACACCCGCTCCCTCCTGCGCCAGACGGCAACGGTAGATCGCTAACCCCGCCTCCCGACCCTGTTGGCCACGCTCTCTCACCCAGTCTCTCGACCATTGGTAACCCTGGCCGCTAAGCCCGCCCTGATTGCGAGCGATTGTCCTGGAGGCTTTAAATGCTCACGTCTCATTCGACAATGGGAATATCTATCAGAACCCCTCCGATTAGTCTATAGGCAAGAGTGGATGCCAATCGAATACCAGCAGCAAATAACAGTGCCACTTAGAGATTCTCTAGGAGATCATTGGGTCTAAATATCTGTCACTCAGAGGGGGGCGGTGAGTACCAGCTTTTACGTGGGCTTTCCACGATTGCGACAATACCGCTTTCTCAAGTGAGTCTTTCAGTGGGCGGGATCAACCGGTTTGTTACATTGGTCAGGAACACTGAGGCTGAGCCCGCCTTCTTCAAGGGCGGCAAATCGAGGGAGGGGGAGGGACTCACTATGCTCCGAAAGCGACGAGCTACGGCAGCTGAACGGGGACAAGCGCTGGCCTCCGCGGTCCGCCGCCTCTTTCCTTGCTAGAGCGCCTCGTTTCTCCTCTGCCAGCTGTCTCTGCGCCGCCGCCGCCGCCCGCTTGCCCCCTTCTGCCTCAGCGTTGCAAGACTCCTGAAGACGCTAGCTAACAATACCAGCTGCGGGTGTTCAGAGCAGGAGGGCGATACGTGTTAAAGGGGTTGGGAGAGTAAGCCGTCGAGCTCCGTCCTGAGCTAGGAGGGAGCCCGCCGTCAGCCAAAACCATCAGGACATTTTTTTTTAAATGTATTTATTACATTCCGGCGTTTGTCACCCAGTGGATCCAAATGGACGCATACAGATTAAGCGATGAACGAAGAACACGGATTCCTATTGGAAGCTCCGCTCCCTGCTTAAAACCCATTGTTCTGACTACAGTAGATGCATCGAATCAATTGGATTTACTGTGTGTTGAATCACCAACAATTGATTCAATGGGACTGAGAGGTACTTATTTGTATCTCTATATAATACTCCTTGGTTGTTGTTTTTTTAACCATTTTCTCCTTAGTCAAGAGCGTCAAGGTTGTATGTAGCAGACAAGCTTCCATTCGTGAACCATTTGAATGAGAAGATGGGAGCCCCCTAGGAATTTCTTTAAAAATGCCTTGAAAATTGTTTATATCCATTTATCTACAGGAGGGCATAATGCTCTAGAGATTATAAAGTGCAGACCAGAGATGAGGCTCTTGACTGCCGGTTTCCATAATTTCAGGGTACAAAGGTCACACTCTCTCAGTCTCAGAGGGTGGCAAAGGCAAACTCCACTCTGAAAAAATGTCAGTAAAGCCGAATGATAGGCTCGCCTTAAGGTCGCTAAAAGAAATGACTTGAGGGCACACAACAAGTTTTCAACTAAGCTGTAGAAGGATTTGACATAGAAGGGTTTCCTCTGTAGAGGAAAAAATGGCACAAGTGAGGTTTCTTTTGTTCTCATGTTGTCACACTTAGAAAAAAATGATTTGACAGTCTGCACTACAACAGCGCATGGGGATTAGACCGACTCAGATACAACTTGCAAGGATCACATCTGCCAGCAGGCCCCCTTGTTCTCCATTTCATCTCAAGATTCCCACCCCACAGGCATGATAAGTTCAGCAACAGCTTTGACTGAGTAGTCATGTTAGTGTGCTGCAGAAAATCTTGTGGCACTAGTTTGCTCACCAGATTTGTTTCAACATCCAGTCAGCCTTTCCCACTCCAGCCTTCTCATTTTAACTGTTTACCTGATGCAGAGAATGGATATCTCAAAAGCTCGCTCATTTGGTGACCTTTGTGTTGGCCTAATTCCAGCTGACAAGACAATCTTAATATAGATCTACCCCAGCCTACCAAGGAACTGGAAAAATCACCTCTGAGTATTCTTTGCCTAAGAAAATTAATGGGGACATCCTAAGTTGACAGCCAGCCTAAAAGCATGTACACACATTGAATGGAAAGGCCAGCTTTTAAACTTTCACTATTATGAGTGTTGAACTTTCAACCTATATAGTTGCTTTGAACTCAGAAGGCCCTGGCTCCTTCCAAGAAGTGTTAACATGCCAACCACAAGGTCTATAAACAGAGCCGTGGCAGTTTCCAACAGAGAAAACAGCCCTCAGGTGTGAGGTAAAGGCAGTCCGACATCTTTTCAGTAGGCAGTGTTTGCCGTATAAGGGGCTGCAGTGCATATCATCAAGTGAAATAATCAGAAAAGAGAAAGTGAGCTACATCTTGTTAAATCTGACTCAAAACTTAGAAAAGATGGCAACAAGGTGGTAAGCTCTGAACTCCAAGATCCTCATGGTTTTCTCATCATGAACCCTTTTTCCACTGCAGCCGTACAATTGCAATATGGGAATATTAGCTGTTACTCAGTATAGTTACTGTACTATTAAAAATAATGGACTTTTTTAAATAATAGCACCTTAAATAATTGGGTATAGATACAGCTCTATATAAATGTGATACGTAATTGTTATGGGTTTGAAAGTGTATCAACCAGTTTTGGATGGGGTTACACTCCCACTGAAAGACTGTTTGAAGTTTGGGAATGTTTCTGAATCCACCATTCCAAATCACAGCCCAGATAGATGTGACAGTCAGGAGCATCTATTATCAACTTCAGCTGTTACACCAGCTACACCCATTCCTAAAACTGGAAAATCTAAAGATGGTAGTGCACATTCTGGTAACCTCAAGGCTGGATTTCTGCAATTCACTGCGCATCAGACTACCCCTGTATCAAGTTCAGAAACTTCAATTACTGCAAAACATGGTACCTAGATTCATTACTGGTGCATCAAGGAGTGATCATATTACACCAATATTAAAATCACTCTACTGACTGTCAGCTAGTTTCTGGGAAAGGTACAAAATATGGCTCTTACCTCTAAAGCCCTACATGGTTTGGGACCAGGTTAACTATGGAATCACCTTCTCCCATATAACCCAACCCTGTCCACCCAGGCCTTCCGGGGGACAATGCTGGCAAGTGTCACCCAGAGGACTTTTTGTTGAATGATGTGGCAGAAGAGATTTTACAGTTGAATATGCTGTCTGAATTTAAAACAACACTTTAAGAGCTGTCTCCTCTAACAGGCTTAGCTAGATGATTTTTAAATTACAAATGTTAAATATAGTTTGTTTTAATACATACTGGTTTCATACTATATGTTCTTTTAACTGAATCAATACATTTTTAACTAGTTTGTATGTTTTTAACTGATATGGTATCATGTATTGTTCTCCAACTCGATCCATAGGGGGAAGTGGGTAAGAAATAATAATAATAATAATAATAATAATAATATTACTATTATTATTACTATTATTATTCCTGAATAACAAGAACTGAAGCAATACCTCATCTTGGACACCCACCCTACATAAGAGACTCCATGCTGTGTTTCATTTTTTAGAGAAACATGAGCTGTAGAGAATTGCGGATTCCAACAAGGCAACAACAATGCAATGGACTAACAGCTGGTAGTTCTTCAACCGCTTACACATTTCTGGTGCTGAAATGTTATGTGGAATAAATATGACTGAGTTCTGTATAAACTACATCTGCATAAACATGCATATGAACAGGATAAACAGGAGGGTTTCTTTGCCACATTTGAGAGTTGTATCTTTGTAAACAGTCAGTGGATTAACTTGTCTTGAAATGGATTCTAGGATCCAAACTGCAGCAGTAGTTTTCTCTTTACAAGTTCAAGAACTAGGTCTCATGTTTCAGTAAAAACCCTGACACGATTATCAACACAATGGATAATTGTTTGGTGGTACCATGGTCATTGTTACTGTTCTCAAATCCAAAAGAAATGTTCTGTTCTGCTGTCATCAATCTCATACATTCTTATTCCTGATAAACAGGGATCAATTACCACCAAAACTAACGATAATTTGTTTTTACCAATGTAAGTTAGCCTGTGTACATGTTACAGCAGAGGAAAGAGAAGGAATCAACACATATCACATCGCACTAATAAGAAGATTGAGGGCATTCTTGAAGAACCTTGTAAGCAGCCTAACCTAAACAATTCATTAATTAAGTAGATGTTTCCAAGGCATTACTGCTTTAAAAAAAAATGGTGCCAGAAGTAGAAATAATATGGAAAGAACAGAGATAGATTCCATAACACAAGAAGAGCAGTTCAACATGTTTCAGTGAACTTTTAATCTAGCAATAACAACACGCCCATATGAAATGAATAAAACCAGGTCAGGAAATCCTTGTATACATAAACAACGTTTTGAACATTGTAGAGATCACTGGAAGGCTTCTTACAAAAAGTATCTAGGGATGACTTTTTATTTCACTAGTGTCCACCCTTGTTATGAGTTCCATTTTGGTGGCCATACTTAAACATGATTTTGTTTTGTTTTTTCATATGCTGGGGGTAGTTACTGAGACAGACTTACTTTCTTTTCCCCTTTGCTGTTTTACTGTTGATACATACTGATTAAAGGCTTCTGGGAGTGGCTGCTGTTTACCTTGCTTCTTGTAGCCAGACCCACAGAGCTATAGTAGGACCAGCTAGAGTAAAAATCCATTCTTTCCCAACTCAAACTTTATTGCACTCTTTACTGCATTTACTGCTGCAAGTCAACATTGCCCTCCTTCACCATCCACTTAGTGCTTTCACTGCTCAAAACAAAAAAAAAACTTCCAGTCAGATAGAGTAAAAGAAGAAGGAGGGTCTGGTTGGGCAGAGAGAGATTTTGTAAAAAAAGAGTTTTTTTGTCAGAGGCTTTGTTAACGAAGGTATGCCTGTAATTACATTTTCTTTATCTTCTGAAGCTAAAAGTATTACACATGATTCCTCCTGCTCCACACACATTTTTTATACTAAGAACAATCCTGTGAAGTAGGTTAGGCTGAGAAGCGATGACTGACCCAAGGTGACCACACGAGTGTTACATTATAGGGAAGCTGAGAATTGACCTAACCTTCAATGTCTATTGGACAGAAAAGGTTGATATGCATACCGTTTATATAGTGGATGTGGGTAAAAAGCTGTAACTCTGAGCATGTCTGATAAAGGCATTTTAATTTTAGAATAATATATCATATACTATTATACTTATTATTAATCATGCTGTACATATGCATGCACATACAGAATATTGTATTTACTGATCTGTGTTTTTTTTTCTAAGTTTTTCTAAACTCAGTACATAAATTCCATCGTTTCTTTGTTTAGAATGGTATTTTGGTATGTTCTTCCTCATTAATAATAAGAAGCAGTAATTAATAACTATTGCTATCTTGTCACCTGCTTGCAACATTTTGACCATGCACTGTTATTGTCTGGTCACTCATGTCCCCATTTCATCTGTGAAATACAGGATTGGGAGGATAGTGCTGCACTCACCACAGAGCCTCTTCAGACGTGGTTCTGTTCTGTATTTTCCTATTACTACCACCACCCACTATGTGTGTGTATATATGTCTTCAAATCACATGTTGAGTTACAGCAATGCCATGAACTTTCATAGCGTTTTCTGAGGTAAGGAATGACTCAAAAGGTGGATTTTGCCAGTTCCTTCCTCTGAAATACAGCCAACGTCAGTTGGTACACACTATCTAATGCTGTATACTGCAACTCATTTTTGAGGTTCACCCTTTTTAAGACAAGATATTCAAAAGTTTTTTCTCTTCAGGACATATTTTGATAATAGACTGAATGCAAGGCTTTGGGAAAACAAAGAGCAGTCTGCTATAATAATTACAAAATAAATAAATATAAATCAAACACATTATTTCCCCAGTGCAACACTGTGTTCTCCCTTCTGCAAGGAACAAGTAGCTGGCTCAGAGTCAAAAATGAAATGTCAGAAGTATTTGCAAGAAGGATTCCTCTGACCTTAATTCCAATGAAGACAAGATGGGAAAGTTAATTCCATAAAGTAACTAAATCTACAAGACAGTATAAGCAGGGCATACAGGAAAAAGCATTCCTGATTTTTTTTAAAAAAGCATATCTTAATATATAATGTAAACACAAATACCATAGCAACTGTTTGAGAAGAGGAATTCTGCCTGTGTGTAATGAGAAGGGAGAACACCTCTTAAGATGGTGCCTGCCATCAGTATATTTTTTTCTTTAACTATTGATGAAAATAATTTTTTCTGTAATTTGCTGCAAGTGAAAACTCTTCCTCTTTCTCCTGCTTTTCTTCCTACATTAATTCTTGCGAGTCAAGCTGATTCAGGCTGAGAATTTTGCAGTCTTCCAAACGTCTTTTGGGCTGCAGCTCCCAGCACTTCTCACCACTGGCTATGCTGGCTAGGGCTGCTGGGAGTTGCTGTTCAACATATGGAGGGCTGTGTAATTCCCACCTCTCTGCTAGTATGACGTTGAGTGCAAAGTTATGGTGCTCCTGCTGATCCTTAATTTAAAGTGGTGGCAGGAGTAATTCCTCCTCCTACTGTACCCCTCAGCCAGTAATTCTGGGAGGACTGCTTTTAGCACAGAAGGATAAGAGGGGATGTGGCAACTACCCTTTGATGCAGGGTTTGGAACTATATTGCCACATTTAATCTACTGGAATCCAATCCACAGAAAATCAGAATTTTTCTCACCAGAGGATAATTCTCTGCTTTGCAAATTTCCACATACCTTTAGTTGGTTATCTGAATTGAAACCATAGACTTGAGCCCTGCTTCAGTTTATGATAAACCTGGTAAAACACAAGCTGATAGGATTATGTCTCTTTATGCAGGGGCTTTCTTCTGTGTTGTGGGTGCAAAAGGCTTAATGTGGTATTCCTTGATTTCATAATATGCTGGCTCTCAAAGGATATGGTACATTAAAATTGAGAATTATTTGGAACATCAATTACAGAGGAGGAAATCAAGCATGGAGAAACATGTGACCCCCCCCTCCAATGATCGTCAGCCTTTCTCAGTGAGTGAAGTCATCAAACGTTTTAACTCTTTTCATGGATTCAGTCCAGAATTTATCATTTGATGAAATGGAAGAAATACTCCCACCTCTGGGAAGGTGAAAGCAACTTTTCAAAACACGTACTTTTCACACGCTCACTTAGTAAGCCAGGCTTAAAGGGCAAGCTATGATGCTCATTTCAGTGTAGAGTGGGTGCTAAAAAGGTTTATTTTATTTTTACAGGAAACCGCTCCAAAGGCTTTTGGATTTTCCTCTACAGAAACCACAGTGCATTCTCCTTCTCCCCAAGTTCATGAAGATGATCAGAAACCACAGACTCAGGAATCTCCATATTGTTTCCAGAACAGAAGTTTAATCTAATATACATATTCCTAGGTACAGTAATAACCAGAATATGCCCACTGAAAAAGTTAAAAGGTAATTTCCCTCCAGGCTTTGCTCCACCTGGGTTCCAAATAAAAACAAATGCTTTGTTATTTCTACACAAAACTAGAGTTTAAAAAGTTGAGGTTCTATGAAGAGAGAGAGAGAAAGAGAGAGAGAGGGAGAGAGAGAGAGAGAGAGAGGACAGCAACAGTAACCAAAAACAGGAAAGCAGAAATTCCAACAAGGTCTACTGTTGCTGATCTGGGAACTGCACCAAGGACCTGATAGAAAGGAGAATCATAGAGTCCAAGAAGTCCCCAAGGCTGCTGTCCTCTCAGCCTTTCATGTACTCTTGAAAAGGACTTGCTTTCTTTAGAGTTGGCTAAAAGGACATCTTACCAGTGATTTCAGGCAGAGGTCATCTACGGGCTCATGACCCATTCTTCATTTCAGGGCTAAAGATAAGAAATGCAACCGACTCCTCTGCCAAAATCTGACTGCCACAATAATGGCAGAGCTGGATTTTCTAACCGAAGGGTCCCGCACGAAATAGACGGGGATAACCAAGTGGTATCAGGAACGGAGGAAAGGGGGAAATGTATCTGGTCAAGGAATTAATGACTTCTTCTGCTTTACTGTTGACGGGACCAACCCCCAGCACACAAAGTTGGGGGACATGAACATGCACAACAGGACCCAACATCTACAGAAACTAAAGACTTGTCAGCTAAGGAGTCAAACATACATTAACTCTAGGGTCACGTACAGAATCAACAACTTTCCCCACAGAGCGAAACAGCCCTGCATCCACCCTCCCATCTTGCCTACGCTTGGCCTCAAACAGATCCTCAGGTTCACAACTTTCACTGGAACCTCATAGTCATGACTCTCGCTGTCACATCTCTCACAGCCTGAACTGCAACAGAGCAAGTGCGTGCTTCCTCCCTGTAATGAGAGAGTGTCTTTGGAGAAACCTGCATTCACTGGAAGGACAAGGAAATTCCCATTTTACTTTGCCCCACACCCTCAGCTCTGTGCAGAAAGAAAGCACAAGAGCAAACTCCATTCTGGATTCCCACTGCTGTCAATAAAGAGCATCACTGATAGGGACAGCACGGTTCACTTAGTGCTTAAGCACTGGGACTCTTCTCCCAACCTCCTAAAGTTCAAGTCAGCCTACAGACACCTGGCCTCTCTGACATGAAGTTGTGGAACCCAGAAGGTCAAATACTGCTTTCAGCCCTGTTTATCAACCATTAATCTTGTTCATCTGGAAGGGTAAGGGAGAAACCCTGGAATGTTTGTGCTTCCTAAGAGCTTTGCTACTGAGCCTCAGCTACAGGTGGTGCCGCAGGCACATCGGTCCCACTTCGCAAGCCATCCGCCTTGGAGAAGTTAGTCTCCAAGATGTGGCGCTGGAGGTGCCGCACCCACTCCTCTTGGATGGAGAGGGGCCCCTGGAACTCCACTTCGCAAAACCTGCATAAAGAGAACACAATACCTACTAGAGTCAAGGTGAAAAACAAGTCATCCCAAATGATATAGCAAAACTTTCTGGAATAGACTTAAGTCAACTTGGTGCCCTTCAGATGTTTTAGACTGCAGCTCCCATCAGCACAGCCAATGGTGAACAATCCTGAGATGAAGCCCAAAACATCAATGGGGTGGCAAGTTTAGGAAAACTGCTTTAAAATTCCATGGGGGAAGGAAGAGGCTTCTTATCCATTTCTTGGCTTACCTCTGCAAGTCCTAGGACAAGAGGGACTGTCTTCTGTCATATGTCTGAGATCACAGCACACAGAATAGTTACAGATAGTACCATCTATTCAAAGTTCACACCAGACACGAATGGCACAAACCTGCACTTCAGTGTGTAGATGTTGCCCACAAACTTAACCAATGATGTCTGTGGTGGCCTAGGAACCAAGGACGGCACTGGTCTCACTCTAGGGGGTGGCTGGCGGGCTTCTTCAGCCTTCTGCTGCACATCACTGGTCTCCTCTTCCCGAGGTGGAAGAGCCTCAACAGGCTTGGCCTGCCTCCGCTCAAACTCTAATGGAACAGAAGAAATGTTCATTTCAGAAGGTATGGGTGGACACAGCAAACAGCACTGGCTGTGATAGAAAGGAGTTGAAAAAGAACTCTTTGGAATTTACTGTGATTTGCAAAATGAAGGCTGGGGAAGAGGGAATCCTAGAAGCAGAAAGTCTAAAAGCCATGCAGGATTTTTCTGAATAAATCTGCTTTTCCCAGAGAAGAGAAATGACAAGGAGCTTGTACACTTTTGTGGCCTTTCAGTTGACACTGCAAAGATTTTACATTAATAGGTGCTTGGGACTTTCTCTTATGGCCAATACAGACACTCCTTTCATTCCTTAAATTCAGCAGTGAAGGATTTGGGAACAATGGGAAATAAGTTTTGCCCCTGCATCCCTATCCAGTCCCTACCCCCAAGGAAGCTAGTGTCGTCTCTACCAAGTAAGCTTCTCCTGACTGTCCAGCAGGCCTTGTGATGGGCCCTGTGCTGGTCGTTTGGGAGCAATGACTCACTGTTGATGTTATGCTGCTGATGCTCCTCCACCTTTACCAGAGACAGAGGTGATGTGACTGCAGGCCGCTCGCCACCGCCATCCACAGCTTTGCTGGGCTCGCTGGGAACCATCTCCCCTCCTAGGCTTCTGCTTGCCAGTGGAGGGCTGCCTGCCTGCAGGCTCAGGGGAGCCCTCTTCCCAGAGATGTCATTGTCACGCACGTGAGAGGCGTTGCGGAACTTCTTGGTGAAAGGCCGCCCACCTTGGATGTAGCTGCGATAGGCTCCAGCTTTCTGAGGACGATGCTTGATCCACTCACTCAGAGTCTCGATCGGGGAGCCGTTCACACACCATTCAGTCACTCCAAATTGTCTGAGATGCGCACGAGCATGGCTGGCCAGTGCCTTGCGGTTCTCAAAGTAGAGGCCACACAGTTCGCAGCAGGCTTCGCTGGCTGGGAGCAGAAACGGCAGGAGCTAGACTGAGCAAAATCCTCAGTAAAGGATGCAAGCAGAAATTCAAGAGTGGAGCACTAGATCTTACTTGCTCTATGTCACTATTCTCGTTTCCCCATAAAAGACTCAAAAACTGGAATGCCCCCTGTGAAATTCCTAAAGCATCACTTTCCAGGGCCTCTCACCTCCAACCCACAAGCCAAGCAAATCTGACTCGCAACCCTTCATGCATAAACCAGCAAACTGCATGCCTCAGGCTACTATGGGGGTTTCAGCCTATGTTGAAGGCACAAGAGTTTGCTCCATTTGTTGACTTATCAGATAGCTAACTCTCCAAATAGAGTGAAATAACCCATTCTTACAGCTGGAAGCTGTGCAAATGCCAGGAAACTTATATCAAGTAAAAAGGCAAGGCAATGTGTTACCTTCCTGCTGACGTTATGTTTGGAAAGCACCCATCGACCAGGATGTTTGCTTGCATCTCTAAGAATGCAGTGAACTGCTTATTATTGGAAGTCCCTAGCTATACAATGCACCCCTTGCTTTACACCCAACTGCAGCAGCCAGAAAGTAGTTCCATCAAGCAAGGAAAGGCTCTGCAACAGAAACCAAGCTCTCTCTAGATCCCGGTCATACTCAATTCCCCATACTGAGGTGGCACTTACATGTGTGAGTGGGCTTTTCATGCACATGCTTGGCTTTGAATGGCAATTCGGTCTGGATGTAGGTTTTCTGCTTCACTTCACCATGGCCACTCAGCCGCTCATCTGACAATGGACGCTTAGTGGAGAGTGGTGCTAAGAATCCCTCCTGTGACTTGAGTGGTGAGAGAGAGACCTCTCGACCAAGGTTTGGTTTTCCAGTTCTCCCGCCCAGCGGGGACAAGGCCATGGGCTGCAGCATTTTCCCAGGGGATTTAGGATCAGGTCCCTCATCTCCCATGGGCTTCGGAAGCTCAATGCTCACTGTGTTTGGCTCCTTCTTTATCAAGCACGGCTTGTTCTTTTTCTTTATAATTTCTCGTAGGGTGTCAATGGGAGAGCCATTGACTGACCATTCAGTTACGCCCATCTGGCGCAAGTGAGATCTGGCATGGCTGGAAAGTCCCTTTCGGTTCTCAAAAAACTCCCCACAAAATTCACACCGAATATCCCGTACAGGGTCAGCACGAGAAGCTGCAAGAGATAGGGAAGGAAAGAATGAGTGCTTAACATCCCAGACCAAGGGATAGGCAGCTAAACATGCGATCCTCTCCCAATGCTCTTTGCTATTTGTGTAGTACTTTTCAATATAACAAAAGCAAGGAATATTAATTGCTTTTATATCTGATACCCTGACTACTTTAAAGCCATCCATCAAGGTTTAGGGCTACATTAATTCTAACCCTGGTTGTCCATGCCTGTACACTCAATGCTTCACTAGCTCCAAGGTGGTTGGGCATTTGGAGTTAAGTGTATCTAAATATTTTACCATCTATATTTTGCCAACTACAGGAATTAACACTGCACAAAGGTATCAGATGCTTGAAATTTCAACCTCTTATCATTTCACATGCAGCCCATTCAACACAGCTGCCAGTCACCTAAATCTGTAGTGCACAAAAAAATGTAAACATGTGGGAACATGCACGGGGTTGTTGCAAAGGCACCCCAGGATCCTCTGCCTTTCCTTCATAGAGAAAAAACAAGCCTGCACCCTGAATCCCAGTTCCACATCCCACTTCTGACATGTATCCTTATCTATCCCCAGAGAAGCATGCCCTGACCTTATTACCAACACTTACAAAGATTGAGGGGGGACATATCCTCTCGTGGTGACCAAGCTCTGTCAGACAGATGTGAATCATTATGAAGTCCTCCAGACATCATTTCCCGCTTGATTTCCATGCGCAATTGGTCTTGTTTCAGCTTCTTGTGCAGAGATGAAGGAGAAGGAAGCCCTGGGAATATTTTTCTAGCTGTTGGAGGAGGAGAAGAGGTAGGTGAATGCCCCATGGGGCTCCCTGGCTGTTGCGCCTTCTTAGGGATTGCAGGTGCGTGACCTTCCCCTGGGCTGCGTGGCTCCAGAGAACTTCCAAGAACAGAAGGGGCAACTGATTTCTGACCCTGTCCTGGAGAGCTGGAGGTACTGGTTCGAGGCTGAGACCGCCGTTTCAGAATTTCTCGGAGTGTGTCTATTGGGGAGCCATTCACATACCACTCAGTCACTCCCATTTGTCGCAGATGTGACCTGGCATGGCTGGAGAGCCCTTTCCGGTTCTCAAAATATTCACCGCAGAACTCACACCTTATGTCCCGCACAGGTTCTGCTCCAGAGCCTAAGAGGAAATACAGGAGAGAGGAGACAATCAATTATAGTGGATGGAGGGGGAGGGGAAGGATCAGTCAAAGAGCAGACATGTTGGCACCATCTAAACTTCCCCTACAAAGCAGTATGAAGCAGGCACATAGCACAAGGGTTTTACACAAGGCAAAGCTGATACCTCAACAAGCATGGCCAGAGGAAGTAAATTAAATTATCAACAATTCCTGTGAAGCATGAAATTTTGGGGAGGATATGGTCAAAGCAGGAGACATTGGAGACAAGGATAAGACATGGCGGAGAGCAGGCACTGCCAACTTTTTTTAAAAAATGCAGAACATGGTTGATCTTACGATATTGTCTCTCTAGTGATGAGGCAGAACAGAAGCTGTGCACTTTCCCTACCACACAGTTCCACCCAAGTTTTGAAGAAAGAAATCCTAGTGTACACCAAGGAATCTGACAGGAAGGTTAGATCTCCCCCATGACAGATATCCTACAGTCTCTTTCAAAATATAGGTCCACCCAGCTGGATCAAGAACATTGGACAAGCTGGACAATCTATTCCTGTACAGCTGGACAAGTTGATCCACAATGGAAAATGCTAAGCATCCTCTCTCTCCCATATTTCGATACCTGTTTAATTCTCCCTGTCTGTGTATGTTTGGGGGAAAACCACCAAATGATCTGTATTTCCTGCCATACTCCTGAGCCATGCAGCTTCTTTTGGGAAAACAAAACAGTCAGTGCAAAGGGGTGAAACACGCCATTCAATATGGGGTACCCATGGCTACCAAAGGGTTTTAAACCAGCAGTATGTAGGTAACTCTTTGACTTGTTTCTACTTCTTCCTGCACTCAGGAAAGGAAGCAGCTGATGCAAATTTCTCCCCAATCCCTGGAATGGGGATGTAGAATCAGTTTAAATCGCTGCTGAACTTCTAAACAGCAAAATAAGAACACATTTTTTCCCTATGATTGCTAAGGCATTCAGTGCCAAAGAATTGCCACAAAAGGACTCGGGCTCTATAAGATGGTATACTCCTCCCTTCCAATCTACAGTAAATCACTCTTTCATCTGCAGCAAATCTTTTGAATCATACTTGAGGTTCTCCTAACTGCATAGCAAACAAGCATACACCCTTCTCCCAGCTTAGTTAAGGAGATGCCATCCATCTGGAGTAAAGTGTAACCATGGAGTAACTGTGCAGAAAGGGAAGATGGAACTTCAGTGCATAGGCCAGCTGGCAAAGTTGCATTATAGAATGCAGGTGGGGGAAAAGCTTTTTAGGAAAAGTGGAGTGGAGAGTATATGGGCAAAAGAACCTGCTTCCCCACCCCTTCAGTGCTTATCAGACACAGGGCAGAAAATGGCAAGGGCCTGGGTATCTAGGTGTACAGCTCCGTGTCACATAAACAAGACTGGGAAAGGAGAAAGGAGGAAGAGGAGGAGGGGATTAGAGCCAGTGCTGATAGAACCTACAGAGATTGAGCGGAGCCATCTCAGCATCTGATGCCCAGTACGCACTGGAAGAAAGACCCTGTTTCCTTTGAAGATCAGCCACAGCTGACAGCCTGTCACCATTTGGCTTCAGTTTCTTGGGTGGTGGAAAGGACTGAGGTGAGAGTACAGATGGCTGTTTGCCCAAAGGCCTTGGTGAGTGGGCTTGTTTCATGCCTGTGGCAGATGCTGCTGTAGCTGTGCTCTTTGGGCTGCGTCCATCAGAGCTCTCAATCTCCCCTAATGATTCTCTCTCACTAGGGAGGAGAGAAGAAAGATGGCCTTTGAAGTCTTCGTTTTTGATGAGATCATATAAAACATCAATAGGAGATCCTTTAGCATCTGGATCGCTCACTCCCAGGTGTCTCAGGTGGGCTCTAGCGTGACTCGACAGCCCCTTTCTGGTTTCAAACCAGGCACCACATAACTGGCAGTCAATTTCTCTGCCCGAGTCACTATCTACAGCTGCAGGGGAAAAAAAACACATTGATCACAATAGATACGATCACACAGAGAATGTGTCTCAAGCACCTGTTAACAAGCTGAAAAGGATCTTGCTCTAAAGGCTCAGTTTGTTACTCCAGAAACTGTATGATGAAGTGATTTCCCAAAAGTTTTAAGAAGCAGCCCCAAAGGAAAGGCGTGTTATTCACCCAGTACCACTGCTGCTGGCTTAACAGTTCACCAAACATTCTCACAGAAGACTTGCATTTAATCAGATTCCCTAAGTCAAGTTTTCAAACGGACAAGCATTCTCCTTCCAGAAATCTTTTCCTTCTCATCAAGAACCATCAGGCATTTCAGACATCTGTAACTTTGAGAACAGCAAGATCAAAAGCTAGCTGCAGTGTCAGATGGCATCAGTCCCAGATTTAGCAAAGCTACCCACAAGGAACCAGGCCAATAGCAAAAAAGCAAGATGACAAAGTGAACAATAAGTAAAATTCACACAAGCACTCTCACACCAACTTTCAATTTACAAGATCCAAAGCATTTGTATTTTCACCTAGCATTCCATTCCATCAGACTGAACTACCCCCGCCCATAGCAAACCGAAACAAAACAGAAGACTTTCCAATATGTATTCATTTCCTATAACTCTGAAGTTTCTACAAATACCTTTGATTCAGTTTAACCTCTAGATTTGATTTCCAAATAAAGATGGGCTTTGACTCTTTCACAACCACACCCTCTATAGTCCACAGTATGTAATATAACTTGTTGGCAAGAACTTGGTTGACACCAGGACTGAAATCTGTGGTGACTCAACGACTGTGGAACTGCCACTTCAGGAGTTTATTTTAGTTTATATAGACTTATGCCAAGTTCTGTCATATGTACAATCAAACTCCTATTAATTTTCTGAGAAGCCATGTAAACTATGTGGAAACAGTTAAGTTATGGCTTATAAATCTCCAAATAGGTATATAACTGTCTAGACAAAACACAGTTCAAGATCTCATCAAGCAATGTGTTGCCAACCAACAAAGAACAATAAAAGGAAAGGTGTTATAATGATTTCTAGAATATGAAACATATGACAAATAATAAAGCCTGGGAAGGGGTGCATTTTATAGGTGGATTGTATTTCAAAATTGTTAAAATGATGTTTAGCTTCTTAGCAGTCTTTCTCAATTGTATAATTGAGGCAAAATTACAATATACCTAAGGCCACCAATATTCAATTTAAACTAAGATACTGTCTTACAACAAAAGTTGGTTGTCCCAATAGTACACTTCGATGGTAGCCAAGAGGACTTAGGAATGGGGCTTTTGAACAGTAAGATAGCCAGATGAAAGAGGTATGCAATTCAGTCACAGGGAGGATAGGTCAGGGTTTCACAGGAAACTTCCATGTAACCGAGGCTGTGGATTTGGTTGCTGTCAGGACAGTGATGAGATCATAAATACAAGGGTGCATTTCAGAGCTTCAATAAAATCTATCAGAAAATTTCCCTCTCTTCATGATCCTACTTACCTCCACCTCTAGGCAGACTGAGTGAGAATTCACTATTCTCTCATCAGCACCAATTGCAGAGAAACTTAAAAGGAATGAATCACTGCAGAGGTATTGATTTCCTGTGATTTCCCTCCCGTGCAAGGGAACATAGTGCAAGATTAAAATGGAGGTGCTGGGTGGCTTAAATCCTTTCTACCACTTTTCAGCGAGCACTGCTGAATAGCATTGCAGAACAGACCTAACTCGGAATATGAGAGCTCAAAAGCACTGTTGCAATTCCAACATTAGTTGCAAGTCCACAGCTACTGATGGCCCTAACAAGGAAGGTACACAGATAGCATGCACATTTGCAATGCAGAAAAAGCAAAGACTCATAAGCAGTAGAAATTGCCTTTCGCTGGGAAACCTGAAGTAGCAACAGCACTGTATCTCTCACCTTTGATTCTGAGATACCGTACAGAAATGTGCTTTCAAGCAACTAAATATCCTCAGAAACCTAGACGGTGTCTTAGCTTTTTATTCGGATACAGATTAGCTCCAGTCAGGATTTTTCTGAGGAAACCGAAGGCATTTATGGCTGCTGTCACTTAAATGAAAAAATATCCCTGCTTTTCAACAGTTACTGAATGCAGACTCTGAGCACACATCAGAAAGACATATGCAGAGAGTCTCTATGGACTCTCCAAGGAGTAATAAAAATATAACTGACTCTTCCAGTGAAAGGTTGGGAAAGGAATGCATGGAGTTGGATGAAACTGCCTCTTTGAGGGAAAGAGGTCTCTCAGATGAGTATCTAAGAATTTTTAAGTAAGCAAATCCTACTTATATGGTTTTGAAAAGAAACAAATTCCTTCTCATCAAAACCAAAGAGCCACACTGGTAAACTCAGCAATTCTTCCAGGAGGAAAAATTGGACCCTTACGCTGTAGATCAGACATATCCAATTTGTTTCTTATGCCCTTCCTCTACTGTGATGTACACAAGATGGAATGTGTGTGAAAGAAGCAGCCTGTCCAGAACCAACAGGTATAAAATATATCTTGTTGGTATGCAACCCTGAACTGGTTCATTCTACACGATAAAGCAAAACACAAGAGCTCCCTGCAGCAGCAAACTGCAAGCCAGCTCTCTTGCTTGAAAGCAGCATCAGCATCAAACAGACTCACTTAGATTTAAGGGGCCTTCTTCCTCCGGCGGCCACTGTGCTTTAGGAGAACTCTGCAGAGGGCTCAGCGGTAGCTTGGGGCTCTGGTCTTCAGGGTTCTTTGGCAGAGGAGAACCAGGCAGAGCAGGTGCCACTTTCTTGAGTATGGGAGATCCTGGCTGGGCAACATTCTTGGGGGTGAAACCTGGAGGGGATTTGATTGCTTTGTTTACAGGTGGCTCCTGGGGCCGTTCTGGAGCTTTGCTGAGAGGCAGTAGTGTTGGCCGTGTGGACCCTGCAGTCCCTTCTTTGGGAGAAGCAGATTTTTTGCTAAGACTTGGAGAGATGGGGCCGCTGTCCATTTTGCCCTTCTGCTTCATCAGTTCATACAGTAAGTCGATGGGAGCTCCACTGCTCTCAGACTCAGCCACACCAAGCTGACGTAAGTGAGAACGGGCATGGCTGGACAGGCCCTTGCGCGTCTCGAAGCAGGCGCCACAGACCTCACATGTCGTGAGGTTTGGTGCTGGAAAGAGGAGAGTGACTTATTGAGACAAGGTTAAGCTGAACCCACATTGTCTTTGTTACCAGTCAGTAGACCAGTGATGCACACCATGTTATCTTGATTTGGGCCCCTCTGTTGGTATTAACCAACCAGGTATCATAAATGCAGTCTTGGACTTGTCACGCACACATACATTCTTCCGGTCTATTTAGCAAGGGATGAATTCACTGTTAAGGTAGGTTTTAAAGGGTACTTGGTAACCAAATTCCTTGATGAAAAAAACAACAACATCAAGCCTTAACTATTAGTCCACCGTGCAACTACCACTCTGAAACATGTTCACACATGATATTACCCATACTGGCTAAGCTATTGAAATCCACAGGATAACACCATCCCCATTTGCCTTCTTCTTAACACAACACTATAATTCTAATTTTCAAGCATGTTTCAAATATAACCACCCATCACTGCTATCTAAATGTAAACAAGAAGCAGTAACTCTATTCCACCAAGGGTGGGATGGGAAGGAGGGCCACTTCAAATCGATCTTCCTTTGCCTGAACTGTTCCCATTCTGTTTGGTCATAAATAATAACTATTGTCTAACTTTAAGAACTGTTACCTGAGTTCACTTGTTTTCCACCCCCTCCTCACCCTTTTTTCCTTTTATGTTGTGTCTTTGAGGTCTGTGGGCAGAAATTGTCTTGTTTTAATGATAAAATCAGTATTTGTACACTGATCTTGGAGCCTGCGAGTGAAAAGGAATGGTTTAAATAAACAAACACTACCACCACTAACTGACTATCTGTGATGATCGCAAAAGATGAAATCTGAAAGAAGTAATCTTTTCATAGTTTCAGGAGCAAATACAATTTAAAATCTAAAATTCGTGTTTCCTTTAAAATTGCCATTAAGTACAACAAGTCCATGTGCCTAAACAACATAACAAACAACAGCAAAAAGCCCCCCACTTTCACTCACAAAAAGATCCATAATGCTGCTAGCAGAACATATTTGCACAAGAGCCCATTCACTACCTGTGTAGTTATTTGACTGCTGTTTTTCACCAATGTCATTTTTACACAAAACTTCTGAATGATTTTTAAAGCAGCACGGAAAACATTGTAGTATTTTATTGTTACACAGCATACACAACATACTGACAAGAAACATTTTCCATTAGACAAAAGGTGGGCAACATGCAGCCCACACATAGCTTCTCACACAGTTTTATAGTTCCTCCTCCAAAACTAACACTAACTACATATGGTACACCAGTAGGAAAAAAAAAACTTTTAAAGTGCATTTCTGCTTTAAGAGGTGATGGGCAAGGACAAGATCTTGTTTTAAAGCAAGTTCATGCTCCCAGCAGTTCAAAACTGTTTTAAAAAAAGGGGACTGCTCCCCATGTACTTTTATGTAGAATAGAAATACACTTATTTAAAAAGAAGTCTTTGCCATCACACCATCCAAAAACCTACATGAGTTGCCTACTCCTATATTAGAACTTTGCTGTTTAACCAAGGTAAACATTTCACACAGAATATTGTGAACTTTTTAATGTGAACAATTTTTTTGCTAGCCATGCAAGCTTGCAAATTCTTTCACTGGCAGGCAGAGGAAAATCAAAAGGAATGACACCACCTTTCCTTTATAAAGTCAGTTGAGAGATAAGACCTGCATTGTAAAACAATTAAGAAAGCTTTCCAAAGACTTTCACAAACACAGATACCGGGCACATACATACTACTCGGTAAGCAACCCAAACATAAGATACTCACTTTTGGAATCTTGAGAATCTGTCTTGTTACTGGAAAGTTCAGGAGACAGTGAACCCCCTATTCTATTCGGAATTTGGTCTAATGACCCAGCCAGAGAAGTCTTCTTCTGGAGGGGTGGTGACCCCATCTCCGCAGTAACCATCTCTTCTTCCTCTTCAGAAGCCATAACTATCAAAAGACAAAAGGGAATATGTGGTTTCAGCCAGAAATCAAAAATTTACAATGCAAAGAGGCTCAGTGCACTGCAAATTATTTAGTGGCCTCACAATCCACTTTATAAAAACAAAATACTACCCTCATCAGGACAAGTCAAAGTAAACTAACAGTGCAATCCAGTGTGTACCTACTCAGAGATAAGTCCCAATTAGTTCAAACAACCTTACTTTCAGGTAAATAGGTACAAGATTGTAGCCTGAATAACTTACCCAAAAAACCCTAGGATAAACTGAATACTTAATATGATATTCATGCTAAGCCTTTGCTTTTTGTTAAGTGTAGAAATATGCAGTGGAGAAGCACTGAACAAGAAAGAAAATTCCCACTGAAAGGGATTTTTAAAATCCTGAACAAGAACTAAAGATTAAATCAACAACAGGAAAGTAATCAAACCATGTTACTTCTCTGGGGTTGAAGCAAACAACAAAGTCTGTAGGGAGGTACTAACTGAAGGTATGGACAAAAATGACCACAGAAGTAATGAATCTGGATTTTAATTAAAAAAATACCCTACATGAAGTCAATCTATGTTTTTGGATAACGGACCCATTAGATGAACTAAACAGATCCTTACTGAAAGACAATCAAAATGACTGAATCAGTTATACCCCAACCATTAGTTACTTTCCAGTTAGATTGACTTTTCTCAGCTTTTTTATCCTAGTTTTCAGGATAAGTTTTCAGATCTTAGGGAATCCTTGCATAAAAATTACTATATTTACAGCTCTAAAGAAATGCTTGTCTTTTTTAGCATGATCTCTCACAGAACTCCTACAGAGCTCTTGTGGAATCCTAGGGTTCCAGGGACCCCTGGTTAGGAAACCCCGAGTTAGATGCTATGCTTTCAGTCTTTAAGTTCAGCTGGCCATTTTTTATTTGTAGCAAAAAGCACCACAATGTGTGATATTTAGAGTACTATTAGGTATGTAAGAACTCAGCACAAATGTACGGAGAGCTCTGTGCTGATGATTCTCCTAGAGCAAATGTTTTGCAAAGCTGTTTATACTAAGCATACAAGCAAAGGCTGTATGTTAAAATTCAAGATGCAACAAGGTTTTTAAAAAGGCATTTAGCCAAAAAGTGGTAAGAAGTATCTACAAGAGCACAGTCCTAAGCATCCTTACCTGGGAGAGTGCCAGCATAGTGTAGTGATGTTATGCTAAAATCGCAGATACCCAGGTTCAAATCTCCACTGAGCAATGAAGCTCAGTATGTGACTGTGGACTGATTACTGCCTTTCAGCTTAACCTACTTCATAGCAATTTGAGAAAAGAACATAGGAGGCAGAAGAGTGTTATGTATGCCACTCTGAGCAGTTCTAAAAAAAGGCAAAATTTAACTGCTATAAACATGTGCATATGTATACATTATTTACAGGAAGTTCTTTCCATACCAACATACATAGGCTCAACCTACAAAGCACATCAGGACAGAGAAGAGATGGAATAGAGAGTCCTTTCCTAAATAATTCCAATTCCAACTCTTGTTTATTGGCCTAACTTGTTTTAACTCACAGATAGTTATATTAGCTATATAAAGGTCACAGAATCACAAAATAGAAACAATGTAACAATCTGAAAAATAAAAATAAAAAAGAGTGCGCTCTTTTGCACACCACGTTCATGAGTTTTAAAGAATGAGGTTAACCACTTCAACCTATGGCATAAGTAAATAAAAAAGCATCTTCTGTTTAAGCTTAAAACCACTAATCTGTTGTTGCTGTGTGCCTTCATGTCATTTCCAGCTTATGGAGACCTGAAGGTGAACCTATCATGGGGCTTTCCTGGCAGATTTGTTCAGAGTTTGCCTTCTCTGAGGCTGAGAGAGTGTGATTTGCCCAAGGTCATCCAGTGAGTTTCCATGCCTAAGCAGGGATTAATCCCTGCTCTCCAGAGTAACTGTCTAATTTGATACTAATGTGTGTGTATATGCCTTCAAGTGGTCTGTCAGGTTATGGTGATCCTATGAACTTCATAGGGTTTTCTTAGGCAAGTAATACACAGAGAGAGTTTAGCCAATTCGTTCCTCTGAAAAATAGTCCAAATATCCTTTGTTTCAGTTTGGCTTTAGACTACATCCTGATCAGAAGCAAGCACGGTGTTTGCTTTTGAACAAATTCTGCAATCCACATTAGATATGGTACTTTTTAAGAGAGAAGATTATCAGTCTTAAAGTAGCATAAGAAAATTAAAGAAAGTGACACTGAAGCTATTCTCAAAGCACTTGGGAGAAATAAATCATCAGCAACAAATGGCATACCCATACAGCTGTTCCAAGTTATAAAGACAGAATCTATCTGAATTATAAAAATCTGCTAATAATATGCAAAAACAAAACAATGGCTTACAGACTAGAATGCTAAATGTTTATTCCAATCCTGCCCCCAGAAGGGGACACCAGTTATGCAGTAACTTTCAGAGCATTACGTTAGTCACTCAGGCAAGCAAAGTGATTCTCAAGGTATTACTGCAAACCCTTTTTACCATATATGATGCATGAAATGCATAAAATGTCCAAATGTTAAGGAAGAGGCACCAGAGATCATATTGCAAACATTCATAAAGAAGCACACCAAAGAATTTCAGAGGAAAATCAGCCTGTGCTCCATAGATTACAGTAAAGCTTTGTCTGTGTAGATCATGAAAAACTATGGATCACTGTAAAAGAAGTGGGAGTGCCACAACATCTGATTGTGTTAATGCATATACTCTGGTCAAGAGGCTGCTGTCAGAAAGAGTAGTTTTCAATTGTCGGGGGGGGTCAAGCCAAAAGTGCATTTTATCATCCCCATCTCTTTAATTCATACGCAGAGCATATCACATAGAAAGTGGAACTAGACTCAAGAGGATGGAGGCATGAAAACTGGAGGAAGAAACATCAACAATTGAAGATATGCAGATTATACCATATTATAGCAAAAAAAAAAAAGCACTGACTTGGTACCCAACTACCAAGGAAAATTACAAAAAAAGTACACAAACAGGGTCAAAACTGAAACATTAGAAAACCAAAATAATGACAACAGAAAATAGACATAGACCAAAACTGTTAAAAGATTTTTTTTTTATAATTTGCTGAGTCATCCCTCAAAATGGAAACTATGCTCACAAAATGAGAAGACTTAAAAGACAGCTATGAAGAATATAAATGAGATTTTCAGGTGTAAGATTACATCATTAGATATCAAAATCAGAATTACCCATTGCACAGTATTTTCAATTTCTTTGTATGAGTGTGAAAGCTAGACAGTGAAGAAAATCTGCTCATTTGAAATGTGGTACTGGAAAAGAGTTCTATGGCTACCACAGACTGTTAAAAAAACAAATGAATGGGTCCTAAAGGGAATCCGGCCTGAACTCTCCCTAGAAACCAAGATAACTTAGCTGACACTGTTGTCCTTTGGATACACGAAACAACATGACTCACTGCAACAGATGACAACGCTCAGTAAAGCAGAAGGCAGCAGGAAAAAAGGAAGACCACATTACATAAAGGTGAGTTGATGCAATCAAGAAATGCATGACCCTGAGATTGCAAGACCTGTGCAGAGCAACTGACTATTGGAGATGTTGGAAGTCTCTCCTTCACAGGGTTGATATAATAGCAAACAACAGCAGACAACAATGTGAAAACAGGACAGTGAAGAAAACTGACAGGAAGAAAACAAAACAATCTGGAATACAGTGCTGGAGGAGAATTCTACAGATACCACGCACTGCCAAAAAGACAAATAGGTCTGACAGCAGACTCGGCCTGAACTCTCATTAGATGCCAAAATGACTAAACTGATGCCTCAATGACTAAACTACGGTTGAAGCCAAAATTATTAAACCGTCGTACTTCCGATAGATCGAGAGGTTACATGATTCACTGGAAAAAAGCGTAAAATTCTGTAGAGCTGAAAGCAATTGAAAGGAAGCCACCACAGGCAGCCTGGCGTCGTTAAGGAAGCTGTGGCCTTGCCTTTGCAAGACCTGGACAGAACGCGTCTCCTTCACGGGGGCGCTGAAAGGAGAAGTCGGCTTGACAGTAGCAACAAGCAAACAAAAATCAAGAACCTAATACGCACCCACCCCATTTCGTCTTCTAGAGAACAAAGATAGCCTACTAGCGCAAGCGGCTGTTCCGTCAGCGACTCCCAGGGACAGTGACGAGGCACGGAAGGCGCTGGCCAAAGGCTTCGGGTGCTGCCGGCGAAATCGGAGGCGGCGGAAAGGAAGTTGGCCGCTGCTGGGATTTGTTCAGAACTGGGGAACCGGCTCAACGACCCCGGGCGAGTGGGAGCAAACGAAGGGGGACGGTTTTAAAAAGAAAAAGCTCTATCAGGCCTTGACAGGAAAGGGCTCACGGGCTCGGATCCGGTGGACAGAAAGAACCGGGGCGCCCTTCCGCTACCCGACCAGATCCGCAATGCTTTCCGTGGAGCACGGGCGCCGCCGCGCTCCCTCCAGCGCTGCCCCGAAGGCGGGACGCGGTGACGGGGAGGAATCAAGGACAGGAAAACGGCATTCTAGGCTGACACTCCTAGCTCGGCCACCCGGCCCGCCCGCCCGAACATTGCCTTCCGCCCTTCAAGGTCTTACCGGCATCGGGAGGCGGCCCGGCGCCGGCTTCCTCATCTTGGGGCCGCAGCGCCGCCGCCGCCGCTTTTGTCGCTTTGAGCTGCGAGGGGGTGGAGGCCGCCATCTTGGGTCCAGCACATGCGGGGCGGCAGCCAGGCGGGACGGTGGAGCGCCGAAACTCCAGCTGAGCCTAATCAGGTGACGCAATCGAGCACCGAGTCAACCCTGGCAGCCGCCGCCGGCAGAACCAGGAGAGATCCAGAGACCCAGAGCGATTTCGGAGAACAGGGGACAGACAAGGCAAGGGCTCAGGCAGAACAACTCCACCACCTAACTACCGATAGCTGGCGCGCCTCTCAGGCTGGAACCTTTGGGAGCAATCCTCCGGCAGACAAGACCAGTAGAGCGCCTACCTCTGCTGGACGTAGGGTGAAGGTTGTGCAAGATAAAACCACTCAGGCGGGACCTGGATAAAGGGTGCTTAGGAGGCAGAGAGGGTAAAGCAGGCCAGTTTGGCTAAAGGGGAGATGGAAAAAGTCTTGAGATTTTCAGGCATCATCTAGAATATAATGTTCAGAAAACAGCTGCTTCTTGTTGGTCCATTTGTGAACAACTGTTAAGTCTAACCACAGTCTTTATGGAATGAGCAGTTATCCAGGACTAGAACTTAATACCTTTAGCAACAATCGCATCCTAAGACTAGAATACCTTGAGTACAATACTTTTGTAAGAGCCTTCCAGAAGACTAAACAACCACAAGTACAAATTCCACATTTCTTTTTAAATTTCTATTTAGCTCCCTGCCACGCCATTTCAGCATCCACCAAACAAGTTAGTTAACAAAAGACCCAATTGCAGAATGACTCCACTACACTGTAATGAAACCATACTTCCCATAGTTGCCACTTAAATCTATACATGACTTGAATCTCTTGTCCTGATCCAATGCTATTACTCCGGACACACATTTGAGACACACTGCAGATGTTACAGAGGAAGGAACACGCGAAAGTACCTCTGAGTATTCCTTACCTTAAAAAACCCTATGCAGTTCATGGGGCTGATGTAGGTCAACAGGCTACGTGAGGGCACATAGACACAAATGTCAACTGTTCTCTTACAAAAACTTCCATTACGGCTGAAACAACTATTTGAAGCAGATTAAGCTCTCTCAAATGCCAGTCGGATTTGGCACCTTGGACACACATGATAATCTATCACAGCAGTTGAATTGATGGGTTCCCCCCCCAGTTGAAGACAGATTTTAATGACAAGTATCCAAGGTTTTTTCTTTAATTAAAAAGAGAATCTAACCATCTCTTGATTCTTAATCCTCTGCTTCAGTTATGTCTCCTTTAATAAAGTGGAGTTTTGTTTGCCTTCTAATTTGAAAACTGAGAAGCATAAGGAAATTCAACAGCAAATATGTACTCAAGTTCACCCAAAATACAATCACCTTTTCATTCACTCAGAGTGAACAAAACTGACTTGTAGAGCTTGGAGCTCAAAGCCAAGTTTTTTGTTTTTGTTTTTAACTGAATTAAAAGTGAGCATTTGTTTTAATCAGTGCAAAAGTACTTCCTCTTTGATTTGCATCTTTTAATATTTCATACCTCCACAATTTTCCTCTCTTCTCAATCTGTCTAGTCTTCATAATTTGTTTCCCACTCTAACACATATACATCCTTTATCCTGGGTGTCAAATTCAAGTATATTATGAGCACCACTCCTACAAACCCAGCACAAGAGCCCCCCCACCTCAGTCATCTTCTCTTCTCCAAAATAGCAGTAGGTTTATACAGCAGCAGATTAGATAGAAGATCTTTCTCAGGAGAGACTCAGTACATAAGAGTGTATATACTTGAAAAACCCTTGCGGTGTTAACTTTCTAGTTTTCCTGCTTCTCCCATTCAAGGTGTTCAACACTGCATTTCAACCAAAAACATTAATATGAAAAATATGAAAGCAGTGTTGCCTTTTCTTGAAGTATTTCTCTTCCCAAGCTTTAGCTGCCTTGGATCCCATTTGAGAGAAAGGTGGGGTATAAATTTAATACATAAATAAATAATAAAATACAGTCTTCCCAGAAATTGCAGTTGATTTAGTCCATTTGAATTGAGCACTTATAATAATCTAATGATTGTGGTGAACATATAGTCTCATTGTAAGAATGGAACTTTTTAAAAAGGTAAAAGGTTTCTGTCTTTTTATTTCTCGTCACTCTCTCTCCATGCCAGACAGACCAGAAGTTAAGGCCCTATCTGTGACTGGAAAGCTGAAGTTCAGGTTCCCCTTGGTGAACACGAAAAGCTAGAAGATAAAATGGAAAATGGCCAAGGTCTTTGTGTCCCACATCTTCCAAACAGAACCCATATTAGAATCTTCAGGCTTCACACTAGTTTGAAAAGCCAGTCATCTATATGTGCAGCATCTGCAGCATATCTGAATCTGCAGAACATCTGAATCTATCTGTGAAGGGATGGAAGCTCCCAGTAGAGGAGTAAGAAAACATGGTAAAGAAGTTCCATCTTCCATGGCCTTCTCTACAGGCATGGAAAAAAATTACAGAAAGAGATAGGAACAGAGCAAAACTATATCATTTCCACATTTCTATCACACTGGTGAAATAGAGCAAAGAGAAAATTGTTGAAACCAGCAGAGAACAAAGGAGACTTCATTATTTAAAAATGAATTTGAACTTGCTAAAATTTTAAATTTAATTCTGTTGCTCATGAATAATCTCACCAAAACAAAATTTAAAAAAAAAAGTTTTGGTGTGTACATGCATGGGTTGTTGTACAGCTGCAAACATTAATTAATGAACTAATTAGCAGAAGCTCAGATTTAATAACAGGTGCTTTGGAGGCAATTTTAATAAATGAGAGTAATTTTAAAATTTGTAGTGGTTGTGAGGGGACATCAGAATATGAGTTAAGGGGAATGTCACTGCTGGCCTCCTCCAGCTTTGACTGCAGCTTGTTATCTTGGCTGTCCTCTTTCCTTTCATCATCTGAGAAAGCCACTTCCAGGCAGGGCATGACACTGCCTCTTGTAATAAAAGCTGTCGTTTGGTTATAGCATTGTTTGGTAAATATGGTAAAACGTATACATTTAATTGCTGAAAAAATAGATAGGGTAAAGACTGATGGAGCCCCAGACATACAAGAATATCTTACAATTAATGGTGTTTGGTGAACGGTGAATGCATCAATACAAAGAACAAATTGTAAATTATTTACCATATTTTACTAACTGTATCCAAGCACTGTCTTCAAAGAAACATGATTCCCATTTTGTCAACTGTCACAGCTCCAGAAGAAAGACATTACAATACTGCATTTTGAATAAGACAAAATGACAGGATATTTACTGACTTTGGTTCTTTCAACAGTTATATGTGCATTCACACATATAAGTTTTGCTGTTGTACAAGACCTTGTTTGGCAGCTTTTCCCAGCTCAGCATTCTAGCTGGAACACCCACACAATAGTGCTCCTAGGCTGTGTTTTTTGTCAGAACTATGCGACAACAAAATCCCTTGAATCAGACACCAGTTAGCCATTGGCAAAGCACAGCGCTGAAGCACAAACAGAGAGTTGGTTGCATAGTTATAAAGATGACCAGTCAAAGAACCACAGTTGCTATAAGTAACCTGTTCTTCTCTGTCACAGTCATCATACAACACATATGCACCTAGCAAGTTCATGTATGGGTGATGGGTGGGTGTCTAATCAAGAAAAGAAGACAGAACTGCACAACTGAATGACACACTGTTTCTGGCGCAAACTTCACATATACCAACCTGAACATGAGTGAGGAAGGTTGAGAGACAGCACAAGTCAAAAAGTAAGATATCTTTAGCAAAGGCAGTTGATATGAATGGTGAATGAGTGGAATGGACTTTGGGACCATCAGGAACTTTGATCTAATAACAAATCTGTATAAATTGAACTAGCCACTTTGGGAAAAGTTACACAGAGACTAGCATTTCTAGTCCTGGATCACAAGCACACAGAAAGTCTAGAAAACAAAAGTGCAGAAATGAAGAATATCTATCTATAAACTTACTTTTTTTCCTTATATGAGTTTTTCATGATAAAAATCAATTTAAAAAGACTCTAGAAGACAATAAAACCTTGGCTCTGTGCTTGGAGAATGCTAGTGCTTTACTAACATCAAGGCAGAGGAGTGAACACACCAAAGGTGAAGGCTGTGTGTGAAAGGAAGCAGGCAAATTAAGGTTCTGACTGATGTAAAAATTGAAGACCACCTTAAGCAAAAACAATGGATCTGATAAGAATGACCTTAGCCCTCTGAAAGCCCAAATGCAGACAGCCTGCTGTAGAGTCTATCACACTAACAAGACACCTTAAGGGGCAATCTTGAGATTAGTTCATAAAGTATACATGTGGTTTTTTGTGCACAAAAAATAAAATATCAACTTTCTCAGGGCTAAGGGTAAATCCCACAGTGGATATTGATAATGCAAGGAGGAAAGCATTTAGTAGCTCCTTCAGGATTTTCCTTAACTTATCTGTTGGTGAACAAGTGAATCAACTGGAATATGGTGGGCATGCTCTTATTGATAAAAACAAAAGTCCTGCTTCAGTGAGGAAGAAGCATAATTGTGAACAGTTGAAATTGGCAGAGTCCATTCCTAGCCCTCCAATGTACTGAACAAAGCAACCCATGTAGAGTAATAAACTATCTTCGTATATGGTTTAAGCAGTATGTAGTAACTAATGCAAAAAGACCCAGTTTCTACTAATCTACTAATGGGTGCTTCATGTTATGAGACAAAGCATCTCCAGATCAGGATGGCATAGCAGTCTGTGATGTATCACAAAGACATTCTGGCCATTGAGTGAGTTCAAGGTTAACCAGTCTGGATAGTAGCAAAGGGAATGTGAATTATGCATGGCTTCGCCACTAAGGTGTTACTTGATTTCTGCCAGAATTCCAGTAATGAGAAAGAATGGTAGAAACAGAGAAAAACAGCTCAGTACACTAAAAGACCAACACATCACTTATGAATCCTCTATCCTAGTCTGCCTGGCTGCAGAAAGAGATGCACTGGCATTTGTAGCAGGGCACAAATAACTGAGCTCAGTTACACACTCTACCACAAGTGATACATTCATTTGGAATAAACCTGAAAATGCTTTGCCCTATATTCACATGAGTGTGGGATTAAGGAAGGCAGAAGGGTGATTAAGTGTGGAGAGGAAGCCAGGGGGTGGAAATAATATAAAAGGGTGCTGCTTCTCCAAGGAGGGAGAATAAAAGCAGGCCTGGTCTGTTACGGCTCCTAGCTGGTTCAGATCTCCACATGCCATCAATATTTTATTGAACATGTGCAATGCCTTCTGAATGGATAGGAGCTCCAAGATGTCAGTGTGAAGGTCTGCTTCTATTGGAGACTACAATCCTTCAATTTAGAAATCTTTGCAGTAGGCTCCCATTTCATTATGGTCTTCATCTTCATGGTCTCTTTAACAAATCCTTTTGCTACTTTATTTTGTTCTTCAGGAAGGTGCTTCACAAATGTTTCTACAATCTCCCAGAGGCTTCATAGTTTAGCTTCTACGAGTGGATTAACAGGCAAGTGGAATATATTTGTAATATATTTTGCAGCCCAATACGTTCAACATACGCTCTTTTTGGTCTATTAGGCTTGTCAGTGACTTCGATCAAGATCCAACCTGGGACATACACATGGCTATCCAGTTCTATGTAGAGTGTTTGAATTGAAAATCTGCCTTCCTCTTGAACTTGTTTCCTAACATTTCTTACGTTGGTGACACCGATGAGGGCTTTAACAGTGGATGTTTTGCTGGCTATATCAAGGCTAGTAACCTCAGAACTACAACAGGAGAAGAAATGTCAAATTGTACCAGATGATATACCAAATAATCAACAGACATAAGACCTGGAAAACAGAGACCCATGCATCTGCCTGTGGTTACAGTGATCATATGTCCATGGGTTGTCACAATATGACCTGTGGTGTGGTGTATGCTAATGTTATAGAGGTTGTCAATTCTGAGATCAATAAGGGAAGTGAGACTGATGATGGAGCATCTCTTCAAGATGGGTCTCAGCTCTTACAGCCAGAGTATGTGTGTTCCAGACATCAAGAATCAGAGAGTCCCAGCGTATCTTTAGTGACCTTCAGGGAACATAGCAAGCTGGCAATCATTCCCAGGTGCTAGATGTTCTCTGTAGCACAACTACCTACACTTCTCTCAAATGTTGCTGTTTGATCTAGACCCATTCTCCAATACCATTTTCAGAACTGTGGGTCCACGGCTTGATCAACTTTCTAGAACGGGGATCAAGAACTGGGGAGGGGCAATGACACTGGATTGGCAAGTGTACCAATGAAGCTAAATAAGTGGAAGAAAAGATTCTGATCTATGCTTTGACTATTTGCTTTTCATCTGGCACCTCTGTCTACTTCTTTCCTAACTATCATTTGTTCATGCATTCCAGAGTGTTAGGTGGGTTTAGTGTCATGACTTCAGCTGACTACAGTGACAACATACATATTGAAACTGCTGCTGATGTCACAGGGAACTGAATGAATGGCACAGCCAAAAAACATAGCAGGGACAGTCTGTTTAATGAGATCTGTAAGGAGTCTGAATCAGTACCTTTCAGTTGTCCACCATGTCTATAATACTAGAAGAATAAACTGAAGAAGTACAAGCTGATTTGGTCTTTGCCAAGTCAGCTTTTACCTTTCTTTGCCTTTGAGTCCTTTCTCAAGTGCCTTCTCACAGAAGAGCCCGAGGAAAAAATTATGCCTAGCTTACGCATTTCTGATTTGCGACCTGGTCTATGACCAACAGGCAAAGGGAAAGCCCATGTGAAGCCAGTAGCTTACTGCCACAGAGAGTTCATTTGCAGAATGACTATCAACTCATAAGCCCTGTGAGAGAAAAATGTGATGAAAATGAAACTGCAAGTCAGAAGAGACATAAAGGAAAGGAAAATGAGTAAAATAAAGCAATAAAGTGAAGATTTCCCCTTTAGACAAAAGCAAAGATGTTTCCCAGTACGATTACCAGCACACTGCTCTAACAGGAACTTTACGTAAATGGTGGAACATACCCTAGAAGTACCCCCATTATGCTGTAAGTCAGAGCTTTCCAAACTTTTCATGTTAGTGACACACTTTTTGGACATGCATCATTTTGCAACTCAGTAATTCAGTTTTACTAGCAAACCAGAGGTTAAAGAGCAGGAAAGGCAGCCCCCCTAGTTGATCTTGGCTCGCGGCCATTACCCTCACTGAGGAAGGACTCCAGCAAGGGTGGCAGCAGCAGGAAAGAAAGCTCCCCCACCCAATTCTGACTCACTGCCATTGCCTACCTGATCCTGGCTCGCTGCTGTTGTTCCCACTGAGGAAAGACCCCAGTGAGGGCGGCAGCAGCAGGAAAGGCAGCCTCCTACCTGATTCTGGCCTGCTGCTGTTGCCTTTACTGAGGAAAGACTTCAGTGAGAACATTGGCAACAGAAAAGGCAGCCTCTCTTCCTGATCCTGGCTTGCTGCCATCGCCCTTGCCAAGGAAAGACCCCAAGGAAAGACCCAGGCAAGGGCAGCAGCAGCAGGAAACGCAGCCCCCCATCTGATCCTGGCTCACTTCTGTTGCCCTCACCAAGGAAAGACCCTAGTGAGGGTGGCAGCAGTGGGACGGGCAGTCCTCCTATCTGATCCTGGCCCATTACTGCGGCAGCGGCAGCGGCCAGAAAGGCTTGAGGGGGTCTTTCTCAGCTTGGGGAGGCGACACACCTGCACACTTCAGGTGACATACTAATGTATTGCGACACACCGTTTGGAAAGCTCTGCTGTAAATCCTGCTCATCTTGAATAGAGCAGACCCACTGAATCAATGGAATTTACTTATGTGTTGGCTAACCATTCAATAATTGATTGAATAGTTGGGCTACCTAGCAGGATGCCAGCCTGCAGTGCAGAGGAGAAGTTCCCACCTGATTAGTTAGGTTTGAAGATTCTCAAATGATGTTTTGTGCAGGTGACAACTCTAAAGGTGTGATGCACACAAAGCACAATGGAGAACATCTGAAAGATGCTTTGTTTACAGTGATTAGATACATCATTATCTTTTCCTTTCTACCAATACTGGTGTCCCATTTTATTTAACTCCACATTTTCCAGAAAAAGGGAGTGTCTTCACTTTCTGAAAATACTGCCCATCTCATCCTGTTCAGGGTGGTCCTACTTAGAGGGTTTGCAAAAGATCAACAGAGCTATTATTTTCTTGGGTTGTCCTGCCTGACACTGTTTACATTCTTAGGGAATCAACTTTTACACCTATCTATAGCATGGAAACAGAAGCACTGTGGCAATACTTCGTCAGATGACCAAATCCTGAATGCCTGCTTTCGATAATATTTAGTGTCCTCTTTTACTTCCTGCGCCTAGATCAAAGTTTATACAGGTAGAGAGGATAGAAACTTAGATCTGAGATTCTCTGGGCTATGCCCCTGTGACAGAGTAACGGGGGAGTGGTATCCTATGTGATAGAAAAGCCACCAAGCAACAGGTTGCTAGGCAACTAGCAATGGCCACTCCAGATGAAAGCCCAACCCCTTTTACTGGGAAGGAGGGGTGGAGGCCTGGATGGGAATCTATTTATAGCAGACACACTGGTATCGCTAGGAGAACTGTCCAACTCTCCAGAACAGTCCAACCGTCAGGTTCAAGGCAAAGGAGCTGGAGGAGTTTTCATTCAAGTGAGGATAGTTAAACGGGAGGGGTATTTTCTCAGAGAAAGCCTAGAAAGGGGCAGAAGAGAAACCCCACTGTTAAACCTGGTCAGAGAGAGTGGCCTAGATTTGGGAACACAGCCTTTGGCAGAGAAGGAAGCCAGAGGGCTCTGTGTGTGTTTGTGTGAGTGTGAGTGAGAGAGAGAGAGAGAGAGAGACTTTAGGATGTTATAAAGAGACAAGAAACCGTTTAAAAGTATCCTAAAGATCTCTTTGAACTTGGACATATTTATAAAATCAATACTTTATTCTGTTTGTTGTTTTAGTAAAGATTATATCATATTTTCTTACAAAGCTGGTCTTAACTGAATGATTCTCAGTGGTTATAACCATCCAGATTATAATCATCCAAATATAACCATAATTAAAGGAGTTTTGATTAATAACGGAAAGGCTTTGCCCTGATTATACAAGGGCTTTTTTGTTTTAAATGCCAGAGCTGTGTGTGGAGTGGCAACGCATGTTGACAGATTGGGGAGAAAGCTGCCATTTCAGTCTGAGCAAAAAAAAAAAAGCAAGGCCAGGCCTTTTTTGTGGTCTCCAAAGCACCTCTTCACCAGGGTAACCAAACATTTTCTGAGATCCATACTTAAACTTTTAAGAATTCCTGCCAAGACTACGAATTGCCAATCACTTTCTAATCAAAACCAGTAACATTTCCATTTATATTTCAGGTCTGATAATGCATAAACACCATAAGCTAGCTAAATTCATGTTCCATCATTGTCATTGTCTTCTTCTTCTTATCATTATTATAAGAAGAAGAAAAAGAAAGGGATTAAGTAAGAGTTCTATAGACCTTGGATATTTGTCCTCATTCCTTTATGCTGTCACTCTGGAATCCAGTTCTATTTATCCTCAATACATGGACAACATGGCTTCCTTGTGCTACAATGAGTAAGGCTTCATTTTCAATGAACTGGCTGCTTTTCAACAACTCATGACTTTAGTCATTGGTGCAATATGCATGCCATAAGGCAGCAGCATCTAGGACTTGAATCCATACTATAAGTAATAATTTTACACAGACACTGCACATATACTACATTCAGTACCCAACCATAGACAGAACTGTGCTTATACTTGCTACTGGTTTACTATTCTGATGCGTATGCAGTACAGTCCCAACCCCAAACTGTTTATAAATACAAGGCAGTAAAATTGGTCTCTACAGAGATCCTCTATCCATTGTTGTAATCCTATATTCCTCTGAATGAATTACGTCCCGCACTGGGAGAAGAGGGAGTACATACACATACAGTGAAAGATAAAACAGACATTACAAGCAATCTATTCAACAATACATGTGAGCCTAAGAGAACTGACTGTAAGAAACACATCAGACACACCTAAAGATTTTTTTCTCCAAGTTATGTTCAAGACCCTTCTGGAGACTTCATATTTTTCAAAAGTTTTCATGTTTGGCAATGAGACCGGGAAGCGTAATTGAAAGGCACCATTTGTAGCACGACAGGCATTATAATGAAAATGTATCATTATAATTCATTTGTAGAACTTAATTCCACACAATTGTTGCTAAAGAACAGATTGCCAGGTCCTAGGTTCTTGAACAGTAACAACTTGAGCAGGCTAAGAAAAAAAGATGTGGACTTTCTGATGCTGTTTTCTGTATATATCAATCAAGTAGCATTAAAATTGTCTGTTGCTTCTTATCATGCAGCTGTGTAGTCAGAATGAATTATTCTTTAATCAATCAAGAACTAATAATTCCATGTTTTACTTCCATCCATGGAGAACAGTAAAAATTGCAACTGCTGGTGGTTCTACTTTTCTATACCATGGTGAAGCTGGCAATGTCTGAATGCTGCAATGCTTTTTCTCCATTTAAGAAAAGACTGTGTAGGCTTCTAATAATATTCTGCCACACTTCCTGCCTAGTTGTTCACTACATATGTCTCTTGCTAAATCTGAATACACTATGATAGTTTTGTGGCTACATTTATTTTCTGAATCAACCTACAATGTTAGCACAGCAAACATTTTGTTCATTTTGCTGTTGACTTACATGCATTTGACTTTAACAACAGAAATCCATAACAGTTTGGTTTCCCATGATTCATCATGAAACATATAGACATCTTTCCATTCGAGTTACCTTCTTACTTTCCCCTAGGGAATTTTAAAGAAGTGTATACATTTATCCTTCTGTAATGGTAAGTTCTTTAAAACAGTTCCTTCTCATCAACTGACAGACACTGACAGACAAATATTAATAAAGATCTCAGGAAATGAAAATCTAAGAAGAAATGGGGTGGCATTTATAGAGAGGAGAGGTGTACCAAAAGCAGACAAAGGATAATGACAAGTCTGAACAAATCATATCAATAAGACTTCAGGGAAAACCCATCAATATAACCATAGTCCATTTTTACGCTCCAACTACAGAGGTAGAAGAAATTGAAAAGTTTTGTGCTGGAGTCCAAGAAGAAACTCAGCACACACTAAAACAAGATTTGTTGTTAATCATAACCAATTAGAATGCAAAAGTAGGAAACAGAGCAGAAACAAAGATTGTAGGAAAATTTGGCTTAGGATCAAGAAATGAAGCAGGAGAACAACTGACTGAATTTTGCAAGGCCAACAATTTGTTCATCGCAAACACATTCTTCAAGGAAGCAAAGATGTAACTGTATAGACAGGCATCACCTGGTAGCCAATACAGAAATCAAATAGACTACATAATTAGAAGCAGAAGATGGAGAAGCTCCATTCTCTCTGGAAAAACAAGACCAGCAGCAGACTGTGGCACAAGCTGTGAACGGCTAATACCAAAAATCAGAGTAAAGCTAAAAAAATAATACTAAACCAACTACCATGCCAAAATACAATCTAAAAAACATCCCTGCAGAATTCAGCAAATGTAAAAAACAGGTTTGCAATATTAAGCCTAATTGACCAGGAACCAGAAGAACTCTGGACTGAAGCTGGGGACATTGTCAGGGAGGAATGCAAAAAGATATTACCTGCAACCAAAAAGAAAGAGAAGCCTCAGTAGATGATAGATGAAACTCTTCATGCAGTTAAGGACAGATGAGAAGCAAACGTAAAAGGGGACAGAAATAGCACCAGAACCTTGAAAGTTCAACAACTTGTGTGCAGGGACAAGGAGAACTACTATAATAAGCAATGGAGAGAAACAGAAGATGACAAAAAAGAACAAGAAACTTCTTCCACAAGATTCAAGAAATCAAAGGGGAATGTAAACCAAGAATGGGAATGCTCTATGACCATCAGGGGAACACACATGACCAAGTAGAAATAAAAAGACAATGGAAACAATACCCTGAAGAACTATATTGCAGAGATGAAAGAATAACAGATTCATTCAAGGAAGAATCATTTGAAGATGAATCTACAAGTTCAGAAAGTGAAGTGGAAGCTGCACACAGGTCCCTAGGAACAGATGGCATTCCAATAGAGTTGCTTCAAGCTATAGAGACAAAATCTACTCTTGTTCTAACTAAAATATGTCACCCAATATGGAATACAAAAAAATGGCCCACAGATTGGAAACACTCAATTTAAATTCCAATTTCCAAGAAAAGGGATTGCAACAACTACAGGATCATTGCCTTAATTTCCTACACAAGCAATTTTGATGCTCAAAATTCTTCAAAGACTTTTACCATGTGTGGAGCAAGAAATGCTGGGTTCAGGAAAGGAAGAGGCACTAGGAGTCATATGCAAACATACTTTGGATAATAGCATGCACTAGAAAATTTCAGAAGAAAATCAGCCTGTGTTCACAGATTATAGCAAAGCCTTTGGTTGTATAGATCATGTAAAACTATGGCTCACCCTTACAAAAATGGATGTGCTACAACATTTGATTGTCCTGATGCATAACCTGTACTCAACACAAGAGGGTTCTGTCAGGACAGAATATGGAGAACGGGAATGGCTTCCAATTAGCAAAGGAGTTAGACAAGGGGTCAGGATGCATTTTATCACCCTACCTGCTTACATTTTCTGCTGGATATATCACATACAAAACAGGACTATACTTGGAGGAAGAAGGCATGAAAACTGGAAGAAAGAACACCAACACCTTAAAATATGCAGATGACATCACATTACTAGCAGAAAATAGCAAAAACTTGGAACAATTACTGAGGAAAATCAAAGAAGAAAGTACAAAAGCAGGTTTACACCTGAACCTTAAGAAAACAAAAATAACAAGCACAGATGATTCACATAACTTCAAAGTAGTTTAAGGCACTGAAATAGTTCAAGATTTGGCTCAGTCATTAATCAGAATGGAGACTACAGTCAAGAAATCAGAAGAAGACTAGGACTTGGAAGGGCAGCTATGAAAGAACTAGACAAGATCTTGAAGTGTAAAGATCCATCACTGAATACTAAAGCTAGGCGTGTCCTTGCCATGCTATTTCCAGTTTCAACATAAGGTTGGGAAAGGTAGACGATGAAGAAAATCAACTCATTTGAAGAGTGGTGCTGGAGAAGGGTTATACAGATAGAGTGGACCGGTAAAAAGACAAATATATAGGTCCTAGAACAAATTGAACCTAAGCTCTCTCTAGAAGCCAAGATGACTAAACTGAGGCTGTGGTACTTTGGCCATATCATGGGGAGGCATGACTCACCAGAAGAGACAATAATGCTTGGCAAGGTAGAAAGCAGGAGGAAAAGAGGAAGACCACATTGCAGATGGATGGACTCAGTCAAGAAAGACATGTCCCTGAATCTGCAAGGCTAGAGCAGGGCAGCTGAGGACAGGATGACTTGGAGGCCTCTCGTTCATAGGGACATCATAAGTCAAAGCTGATCTGGCAGCTGTTAACAAGAACAATACTGAGTATTCCACATATTTAGGCTTTGGGCAGTTATTGGACTCCAGCTGTCTATCTGGGATCTCCATTGTTCAGAACCACCTACAGATTCCATAGTTTGTACACAAACCTTTTGTCAGATTTAAAAAAAAGTGCACACCATCCTTTAAGTTCCCTTTTTGTCAGTAATTCCCATTTCATCACAGAATTGTCTTCCTGATCAGCATATACAGAATTACTCATATATTTCTTCATGGTCAGTTTGTGTATACATATGTTGCTTACGTACAGTTGCCAAGAGGCATCTCATTCATGCATCTTACAAAGCCAGAAAAGTTTAATTTTAGAAGTGAAGATCCATTAAGAGCTGTTCTCTGAGGCAGTCCTGCAATGCTACTGTATTTCACAGTGCAGCAATGCTTGCAAAATTCATTTGAATTTGCCATTTGCCATTTAGCATTCTTTCCAGTTGTTACAGGGTCTTGCATGGACAGATCTTGCACAGACAAAAATACTGTAAATAAGTTCATGTGAACTTAAGCACCAGGGCACTTGGTACAAATTCACATTTAAATCTTCCAGTGTAGGCTTCTGAAAGTTGTATATAGAGTATGAGTGGCAGCATCAATAGAAGGTACTCTATTGCCAGAGTACGTTTATAAGCCATCCAGGAGGACATCTGGCTGCTTGTGCCTGTATCTGTTTAATATGCCATTATAAAGGGAATCATAATGCCATAGTGGGTCACCTACAGTCAGTTCCCCAGTGGCCTCAGAAACAATGGCTTTTAATGTTGAACAAATAAACCTTGCCAAGTAAAGTCAGTAGAATGTGATGCTCATAGGAATAGGATCAAGTATACCCTGAAGCTACTAAAGTCGCCTTTTAGCAAAATGCTGAAATGTCTCACATACAAAGTATCAAAAGGGACTAACCCACAGATTAGATTATTTTCTCTTGTTCTTACTTCACTGCATGTAATATACATGTCAAAATCATATTTGAAGCCATTAGCATTAGCTGTACAATTGTATAATAACTGCTCACAGGAAAGGGATGGGGAGCACGCATGGACACCAAGCAGGTGAAAAGATCGCAGCCCTTCTTCTGCCATGCCCAAATCCACAAGATAAGAATGGTTGCTAAATTCTGTTAGACTTACAGGTGAGAGATGTGTCCCTTTCTAAGGAGTATGTCTAATGGTACCCCATGATTCCTCCAACTGACTAGCAAGGTTCAGACTGCTGGCTGCAAATAACTTAACATTGCTAATACAGAAACAAACTTGCTTTCTAAATATGTTCTAAATGTACCTGTACAAAATAAAATTATGGTGGTACTGGAAATGGTACGATGATTGAAAATACCTATCTGTTTATTCCATGTACAGCTGTGTACACATATTGACTCATGCTTAGTGATGTCTGTTATTTCTCCTGACTGTAGTCCAAACCTGTCACATGAAAGCTTTGTCAATGTGAAAATCTCAAAAACATATCAGGGCAGGCAAGCTCTATAGAAAAAAAAATCTAATGTTAAGACTGTTCTGAACAAAACAACCTAAGTCAGAATATGCTAGCCTGAAACATTATCAGATTTAGAACATAGCATCATGGTATTTTTCTTTTCTTCTAAAATAGGTATAAATTTTAAGGCATGCTCTGATGTAACGACTGGAAGAAACACTTCATGTTATATACATAATAGATAATCTGTAAACTACAGGGAGAATAATTGCCCCTTTCTTTTTGGGCACCAGAGTGCCACTGGTCCCTTAAAAACCCGGGCCCAGTGACCTGCTGACAAGGACAAGAAGCAGGCTCCCGCCCCTCCTAGCTGCATTATATTCTGTAGGACCCAATCCTCACTACCACCTTCCACAGAAGCCCGCCTTTTCCAAAAGTCTTCTCTTCTGGAAATCTGTCTCACTTGATGTGCTTTATATTTTTCCATACTGCCCCCATTTCTCTCTTTTAGTCAGCTTGTAACATCCGGAAAGACTTCTAACCGCCTCGCCCTTAGACATGAATTAGGGGAGGTTGGGGGAGTGACGGAAATAAGCAATCAGGACACGCATCCTCCCACTAGCACGTTAACATCTCTGTCTTGGGAGGCTCCTAGGAAAGGTAAGAATTCCATATTTTCTCCCAAAGGGAGAAAAGGCACTTTGGTTTGTAATGACAACAAACACCATCATTTCATTCATGTTATTTTGTGAAGAGTATCATTGGGGAGAGCAAAGGATGCAGAATGCTTGCTTTTTATTAGCACTGTTTCCAAGATGCACGTAAAGTTTAAAAACTGCTTACCATCTCTGAAGGACTGCATGGGCTCATCTCCCCAGGAAGGAGGAAATGGGGAGAAAGGTGATTGTGAAATGCTGCATTCGGATATGGGGGTTGTGCTTTTGTAGGGCCTAAAGCCAAGCATCTCTCTGTCGTGATTTGGAGATGAAGGATCTGTTCCTAGTGCAGACTGAAGCATAGAGTGTTCTGAAGAATTGGCCAATAGCTCCTTCAGGATGTTAATTGGTGAGATGGTAAGCTCCCAGTTGGTGATACCAAAATCCCTCAAGTGGGCCCTGGCATGGCTGGACAAGCCTGCGCGCGTGTCAAAGCCTGCCCCACAGAATTCACATCTCATTAAACTGAAAGTACCTGGATCAAAGTTTGCAACTGTGAAAGAAAGAATAACAATCAGTTTCATGATAAATTACAAAGTATATGCAACAAATGCATCCCAAGACCACCCCACTACATTATGTGATTAAACACACAACACCATGACAGCCATCACCAGGAACCTGTAATATTTGCTTGTGACAGAGAATATGGGGAACATACATACCCATCTTCAAAGGAATGAAAAATATTTTTAAAATTGCAAAAGTTATAAACTGAATACATACTACCTTTTTTCTTCTTCTTTTGGAAGGAAAATTTTTGCTCAATAGCTTTCACTTCTTCTGCAGAGATGAAGTGACGGACATTGTAGCTCACACCCACCCTGTTCAGGTGGCCCCGCACGTGATTGGCTAGGCCAATCCCATTGTGGAACCTGTCAGGACAGTATGGGCATTTCCTCTCCTCATTCTTCAACATCGGCGAATCTGCATCCAGAAGGTCATCAAGTTCTAGAGATCCTTCTAGAGAGGAATCTAATAGGAAGACACCTAAGGGAAGGGACTCATCCATTCCAAACTCTCGGGAGGAAGGCAACACCTTTTTCTTGAGAGTTTTCATTTTGGGTCGTTTCACCTTTCTGCGATAAAGATTAATCTCCTCAACAATAACAATAGGAATCATCTGACGTAACTGGTGCTGCTGTCCTGCTGATGCTATTGAAAAATCTATTGCCTTCAAAGTGCCCCTGAAAGTCCTTTTGAGGTCCAAGGCAGACTGAGGAATAGCAAAGGGCCTGAAGTATCTATTCTCTGCTAACTGTATTTCTGTTGCTAAGGGAAATTCTTCTTCCATATTCCTAATATCATTTATGGGTAACCACTTGTGCTGGAGTTCTTCTAACACACCTGGATGGCTTTTGGCGTTCTCTCTCTCAGAATCAAGTGGCAGCACTGTGCTTTTATTCCTCATTTCTTTCAGGGCACGTGGAGAGTAAGTGTTTGGTGAGGTAAGAGAAGACATCTCCAAAATCTTCTGTGAAGAGCTATAGAGAGCTCGTTTCCTAGCCCGAAAGCCAGGCTTTGGGATTTCTTTTTTATTAGTGCCATTGCTTTTATTAAGTCTTTGATGGCCCCCTTGAAAGATAGAGGGAGAGTCATAGTGAGAAATGATCTCACAGTGGGACTGGGGAAAGAGTCTGTCTGCTTTGTTCAAATAATCACTTTCTGAAAATCGACTGGACCTTTTAGGGCTGTAGCTATCCCTACTAGTTCCAGGCTGGTTCATATCTGGTTCAAAGTCTCTGTGTTCCAGGGCAAGTGTGAATGAGTGTATTTCATGTGTTCTTTCAAAATATTATCATTCGGCGCAGGAAAGCTGCAAAGCGTGCAAGTGCTGTGACCTTTGTTGCTACTGTGCACATGTGCCATTTGAGGTTCGCACTCGTTTGGCCTGAAGTGTCTGTATATGTTGTGCATGGAGCTATCTCTTGGTTCACTACCATCAGAACCGCCAAACAAGTTCATATGCTTCAAACCTTGGTCCTTCCTCTCCTTGACATGCATTTTTGCATGCTGGACAAACACCTTAGAGGAGTTAGTTCCAAATACACATTTTGGGCACTGTAGCCTGGCTTCACGGCCTTCATCTGGAAATTCATTGAGCTTCTGAATTTCCTCAATGATTTTTTCTCGCGACTCCTGATGGAGTCTCCTGTGCTGGTCTAGAGAATCAATGTCCCCAAAAGCCCATCCACACTCATTACAGGTCAACTGACATTGACCTCCAGCACCCTCTTGGCCTTGATCAAGACCTAGTCCTCTGTTATGCTGAAGCATGTGATCCATCAAATGTTCCTTCATCTTAAAATAGATGCTGCACTCAATGCATGTGTATACAGTGGGGTTCTCCTCCTGGCCTACATCATCTTTCCCCTGTTCCTCCAGCAGGAGATTACACATATAGGGCCTTGTTTCATCATCATAGGTACTGCGGGAAGGAGATTCTGCAGACCTCAGGGGAACATGTTCCACAGTATCTCTGCCCCTAATGCTCCAAGCATGTTTACGGACAGCCAAGTCTTTTGCAGTTTGAACCCCTGATGTGTGCAACGCCCACTCAGCTGTGTTGACAGAACTTATATCACCTAAATCAGAGTCCATTGCTTGCCCCTTCCTGGGGGAGGGTGCACTCTCAGCAGTCTTTGCTTTACCTAGGTGAGGATTTAGCATTTTTCTAAATACTGGCAGAGCCAACAAAGAAGCTTCTCGTGCTGACTGCCCCCTGACAGACAGGTTTGTTGCTACATCTGCTGGTTTATCTGTGTTTTTGTAGGGAGGACCAAGCCCTTCATTGTGCTCAGAAAGCCAGTCAAACTGCTGAAAGCCCTTCTTTTCCAACTCTTGCCTTCTGTCTAAGTGCTCTTTACTGAAGGATTCTAGCTGCTTTGGTTCATTGCTGTGATATCTCTCATCCCCGCTAACAATCTGTGCACCAGCAAGTGGCGGTGAAGCTTCCCCAGCTGCCATGCCAGGTTCTAAGTGCTCAAGCTCCCCTTCTGGATCATCAGTATTCATTTGTGCAGTTTTCATAATGTTAGATTCCACTGCAGAAGTGGGTTCCTCTGAGTAAGAAGGATTTTGCCATGCAATTTCCTTAGTGCTCTCTGAATCCTTCAAACCAGGAAGTCTTTCTAAAGTGCTTTCTTCTTTGGAGACACTACCCACTGTCTCCTGTGTAGAGCAATCCCACAAAACAGTCATGCTTCCTTGATCTGCTGATCTTCTTGAATCTGCTTTGTAACAGCCTTTCCTGAATTTTAAACGGTGTTCTATCTTGCTGCTGAAACGAGAACCATCAATACATATTAGCTAACAATTATATACTTAACTTCAGCTTTAAAAAGATACACAATAATGTCTTCATAATCATGAATAAGATAAGAGAGTATCACGCATCTGTCTTAACAGCTATATGGAAAACCAATGTGTTTGCATATTTCAAATGTCTGCTCACATGATGAAACACCAAACCCCACTCCACTGGCTCAGCCAACTGAGAACAATTACTTTTTGGGTCATCATTTCCCAGAAATGTCTCCTTAGTGCCCACTTTCCTTTTTCATGATGTAACTGGAATGTTTTGTTATTTGTTCTCTGCTTTACCCCTCTTCATTGCTCAATAATGCATTTCCTTTTTTACACTTCCATTGCCCCTTGACAGATTCCATAACCAATCCATTTCTAACTTTGCCCAATTGCCCCCAAATGACATTCTCTCTTGGTACCATGTCAGCACACCTCTAGTAGCGACCAGAGCCTTAATTTTGCAAGCAACTTGGGGGGGCTTTCTGTTAGGTCATGATCATATTCAAGCAAGAGCTAGCAAGAACCACTAAAAGTAAACAGAAAATAGAACTTTTTGTGTCTTTACTACAGGAATCACAGAAAGTGGCGTCATAATCTTAATTTCATTATCTGTTATCTGTTTGCCTGCTGCTGCCTAGTGTTCTTGCACAAGTGTCTCAGATCAAACTGCACAGTTTATTAAACACACTTAGCACTGGCTTTCTTTTGAAAAACAACAGCTTGATCTGGCCTCTATAAGAATCACGACTGTAGCATGCTGGGAAGAAGTTTAATTACTTGTTCAACAAATTTTCCCCCCAGCTATTATTTGTCCCCAAGTTGCAGTAAACAAAATCTTTGGGGAAAATAGTAGTAAGAGGATTTTAGGTAAGAAAGCAGTACCAGAAGGAAAGAATTAAACCCCTTCCTCATGTACCATAGCACTGATCTAGAATGAGACCTCATGCAATTGATTTTTTCTCAAAAAGAAAGAAAGAGAGAAAGAGAGAGAGAAACCAGTAATAATCTTGCTTTCTTAAAAAATACATGGCTAATATCTAATGTGGCTGTCATGTTCTTCTGCCCTCTAGCTATTGTCCCATCCCTCCATCACTGAAATAATTTTTAACAGTAGGTCTTCACCACTACATTTGTGCACCTATTTCCCACACTTTACAGATAATTTCACACAGAAAGGAGAAAGGAGAGGATACCTGAATCATGGAGAGCAGCTACAGAATCTCCACTGAACCCATAAGACAGTGAAGACTGGAAATCCAATAAACAATTAAAGAACAGTGTAACTTAAAAGCCTTATATACACTTATATGTATAGTGAGTGGGCAACTTGATGTCCTCTAGATGTAATGGACTAGAATTCCCATGCATTCCAACAGCACAGGCAATGATCAGGAATTATGGGAGCCTTAGCTAACAACATCTGGAGGACAATGGGTTGCCTGCTTCTGCTCTTTACCTTTCTTTTGCAGCAAATCTCACTGTTACTCACAGAGGTTATTTCTAGACAACGATGCCTAGGATCAGTGATCAGGCAGTAGGAATACGTTATTTCAAATTGATCCAATGACCTGAAGAGCAAACATAACTGACTTGAGTATGACCCACTTCAAAGGGAGGCTAGGGAAATTTTCCAGGAAGGATTAAACGAGCGAAGGCACACATGTTACACTGAATGGTATTATACTAAGCTTGATGTTCCAGTACAAATGAAAGACCTTGGGAACTGGCCCATAGAGATTAAAAATGCCAAACACAATAATACTTCCTCCAGAAATGTCAGTACTTACCAGGATTCCTTCCTGCGACCTGTTATGGTGACAACACCAAGAGGAGAAGGACTGGGCTCATCTGCAGGGGAGAAAAAGTAACATCACAGGCCTGACTGTGCAGACTATTGGGGTTTCCAGTGTAATTTACAATCCTGTAATTTTAAAGCTATAAAGCTTTCCAAGCAGATAAACCCACCCAGCCTGTGAGCCTTCCTAGGGGCGGTTTTGGATTATCATGGGATTTCTAACCCACATCATTTAATCCTCAGAACCAACATTTTGATATATAATCATTCTTGCAGTTAAGCAGTTTAAAATAAAAAAGAGAGAAATTTGAAATGAAGCATGCCCAAGAATCTTTTGTATAAGAAGTTGAATTATTTGCGCATACTAGGTTTTTTTTCCAAGACATCTCACCAAAATGCAGTCTTGCATCCTATATAAAGTGAGAGGGAGCTCTTACACAACATTCTGGCCAGGTGACTATTATAATTATATTTACCTGCCTTGTCTGTCTTCTCAGAGGTAGATGCACCTAGCATTCTAGATTTTTAGAAGTTTGCATAATACTTTAATAAAGACATGTAGCTCAGCATGCACAAATACACATACACATTCAGAGCCATTTAGTTATGATTATATACTTAATTGTATTCACTTTCCAGAGATATTAGAAAGACTAAAATTCCCAGAGTCTAATAACTGGAGGACAGGAAAGCAAATAATTCCAGAACTGTACATTTCAAGGAGGCAAAACTGAAACATCATTCTTTAAACTGAGTTTTCATCAAATCTTAGCAATGAGGAGACACAATTTCTAAGGTACGCTCACTCTGACTCATATCTATCAAAATTTAGTGGGCTTTATAACATTTTCCATTATTATCCAAACATTCTGTATCAAATTACTTGAATTATTCCTCTTGGAGGCAGAACTGCATGTAAGATATACAGAAACTGCTTGAGATCACCTCAGTGTTCCAGAGTTTTTTGTGACCATTTATTCCAGCTTTCCTTGATGAAAAAACAGGAAGTGGGTACACAGAGTACACACAGTTAAGTTTATGTCAGATACCTTAAGAACCCTATGCTGAAACAAAAAATTATGTGCATCTCTTGGCTTGATAAGCATTCCAGTGAATGCTTCAACATGCCTACTGTCTGGGACATCCAGTTGCTGCACAGAACTGCTATTATTTTGGCACAACTAGTCAGCAACTAGCATCTGGCTCTACCCTTTCCTGAGACAAAATCCATGCAGAATACTGCAGCCTGGTTCTGCACTGAAGCGCATTCTACTTTCCCTGCATTTTGCAACATTCCAAGCAAGATTGCATGCAGTAGCAAATCGCATTCCTGAAGCAAGAGAATTTCCTTTGCCAGAACCTGACTACTTGAACAATGGCTTAAAGAAAAGCACTACAAAAGTTGCCTATAATTATATTTAACCCTCCTTTAATTAAAGAGACCAAATTAGCATGTTATTTGATTTTCATGCTGTCCCAAATGGCAGATGCTTCAAAGGCCTCTGTACTCAAATGGAAACAATGAGATTTTGGAAAGACCACAGAACCCTACTCCAGGTGTGGTGTGGAACTCTTTTCTGGATAATCTGTGTAGTCCTATGCAGCTCAGGTTCAGGCTGTCTGAAGAACTATGTCCTTCCTTTATGAGCTGGCCCAAGCTCTAAAATCTTCAGGGGAGGCCTTTCTTTTGGTCCCCCACCTTCACAAGCACATCTGATGGGAACATGAGAGAAGGCGTCCTTGGTGATTCAGGTCAGGCTTTGGAACTCCCTCCTCCAGGAGGCTAGCTTGGCTCCTTCTTTTGCTCTCCTTCTACCATCAAGTGAAAAACTTGCTATTCTTACAGGCTTTTAGAAATTAACTGCAAAGTTTTTAATACTATATTTTGCTAGCATATGCCTTCTAATTGATTCATTTTCAATGGTTTTAATTCTATGAATAATTTGGTTTCATATCTTTTTACTCAGGTCTTTGTAACTGCCTTTAACTGTATTTGCTTTGACTTTTGTAAGCCTTCCCAAGTATCCGTATTGGGGAATGGTAGTCTACAAATGAATAAATAATAATGAAGGAAAAGAACACCATGCCTGGAAGCAAAAAGGGCTGCACAGTACAAGCAGTGTGGTGTGATACAGTGGTCACAGTACTGGATTGAAGCGTAGGAGTTCCAGGTTCAGATCCATATTCTGCCATGAAGCTTGGGGAGTGACTTTGGGCCAGTCACTATCTCTCAACCTAGCCAACCTAACAGGGCTACCACAAAGACACAAACAACAGAGTGTCTTCTATGCCACCATGAGCTTCTCAGAGGAAGGATGGAGTATGAATATAATCAAATAGAAATATTGTGATGTAGAATACATATTTACATTTGATATGCTGATTTTTAAATATGCAGACAGCACAATTTAAGAGAGTGATAATGATCAGGATTGTGGCAGAGGTACAAGAGAGCACCTAAACCAGAGGTGAGCAACTTTGGAAGCCCAGGGGGCATATTAGCCCCCTAGGAGACCTTGGAGGGCTGCTCCTGCCAAAAAAAAAGAAATACCCTCCCCCTTAAACACCTCTAGTGGGTATTAGGGGCATTTTCATCATGTTTTAGGCTTCAAAAAAAGGTCTCTCCTAGGCATAACATGGATCAGGGGCATCCAAATGCCCTTCACATTCCCTTAGAGTACACTGGGGGCACTGTGGAGCAAAAAATGCATTGTTGACCCCTCCGGGCCTCCAGGACAAGGGCAGCACTTTGCCCACCTCAACCTAAATCTTTCTACTCCACTATCGTTCCAAGAAAGAATTCTCATCTGAAGCTGAAACTATAGTACAGGACTTGCAGGAAGGGCCCGGGGACTTAAGTGTCTCTACACTAATGCATGGAGTACGGGAAACAAGCAAGATGAACTTGAACTCCTAGTACAACAAAATAAATACGATTTGATAGGTATCACTGAGACCTGGTGGGATGAGTCTCATGATTGGAATGTAGGAATAGAGGGGTATAGCCTATTTTGTAAAAACAACCCTAACAAGAAAGGAAGAGGAGTAGCCTTGTATGTCAAGGATGTTTTCACCTGTGAAGAGATCTGTGACTTAAACCCAGAAAGCCAGGTCGAGAGCATTTGGGTAAGAATTAAGGCAGCAAGAAACAATAGGGATATTCTGGTGGGGGTTTACTACAGACCTCCAACCCAGGCTGAGGACTTTGATGACGCCTTCCTCAACCAAACGACTGCACATTCAAGGAGGAGAGATACAGTAATAATAGGAGATTTCAATTACCCAGATATATGCTAGCAGTCAAACTCCGCCAAGACAGCAAGGCCCAGCAAGGTTCTTGCTTGTCTTGCAGACAACTTCATGGTCCAGAAGGTGGAAGAGGCCACAAGGGGATCAAATATTCTAGATCTGATCCTGACCAACAGGGATGACCTTGTTAATGAGGTAGAAGTGGTTGGATCTTTAGGGGGGAGTGACCATGCCCTATTGGAATTTGGCATTCAGTGGGAAGGAGATGATAAGGGTAGCCAAACACTCATCTTAGATTTTAAAAAAGCGGACTTCTGTAAACTTAGGGAGCTGCTGGCTGGAATTCCGTGGTCAAGAATAGTGAAAGGGAAAGGAGTTCAGGAGGCATGGGAGTTCCTTAAAAAGGAGATACTGAAGGCACAGTCTAAAACTGTGCCAATAGGGAGGAAAAATGGAAGGCATCTGAAGAAACCAGAATGGTTGACTAAAGAACTCTCAGCTGAGCTAAGTGTTAAGAGAAACATGTATAGGAAATGGAAAAAGGGGGAAACCACCAAAGCAGAATTTAGGCAGGTAGCCCGGAGATGTAGGGAGGAGGTCAGAAAGGCTAAAGCACAGAACGAACTCAGGCTGGCCAGAGACATTAAAAACAATAAAAAGGGCTTTTTTAAATATGTCCGCAGCAAAAGGAAAAACAAGGAGACGATAGGGTCACTGCGCAGAGAAGATGGCGAATTACTAACAGGGAGAAGAGAAAAGGCAGAACTACTTAACACCTTCTTTGCCTCAGTTTTTTCCCAGAAGGATACAAGCACTCAACCTGGCGGTTGGGGAACAGGGGAGGAAGCAGGGGAAATGAGGCACATAATAGGTAGAGAGGTGGCACAGGAATACCGGCCACACTGGATGAATTCAAGTCTCCAGGGCCAGATGAATTGCATCCTAGGATATTAGAAGAACTGGTAGAGGTCATTTCAGAACCACTTGCTATAATTTTTAAGAAATCTTGGAGGACAGGAGAAGTTCCAGCAGACTGGAAGAGGGCAAATGTTGTCCCCATCTTCAAGAAGGGAAAAAAGGGGACCCAAATAATTATCGCCCAGTCAGCCTGACATCAGTACCTGGAAAGATCCTGGAGCAGATCATTAAGCAGTTAGTTTCTAATCACTTAGAAAGCAATGCAGTAATCACGAGAAGTCAACATGGATTTCTCAAAAATAAGTCATGCCAGACTATTCTTATCTCTTTTTATGATAGAGTTACTAGTTTGATAGATGAAGGGAATGCTGTGGATGTACTATATCTCAATTTCAGTAAGGCCTTTGACAAAGTTCCACATGACATCCTTGCAAAGAAGCCAGTAAAATGCGGGCTGGGCAGGGCTACTGTTAGTTGGATTTGTGATTGGTTAACCGACTGAACCCAAAGGGTGATCACAAATGGCTGCTTTTCATCCTGGAGAGAAGTGACTAGTGGGGTGCCACAGGGTTCTGTCCTGGGCCCAGTGCTGTTCAATATCTTTATCAATGACTTGGATGAAGGAATAAAGGGCATGCTCATCAAATTTGCAGATGACACCAAATTGGGAGGGGTTGCTAATACGCCAGAGGACAGGATCAAAATTCAAAATGACCTGGACAGATTGGAGAGCTGGGCCACGGCTAACAAAATGAAATTCAACAGAGAGAAGTGTAAGGTCCTACACTTAGGTAGAAAAAATGGAATACAGAAATATAGGATGTAGGACACGTGGCTGGATAGCAGTACGTGCGAAAGGGATCTAGGAGTCTTAATAGATCACAAGCTGAACATGAGTCAGCAGTGTGATGCAGCAGCCAAGAAAGCCAATGCAATTCTCGGCTGCATCAATAGGAGTATGGTGTCTAGATCGAGGGTGGTACTGGTACCACTCTACTCTGCTTTGGTTAGACCTCATCTTGAATACTGTGTCCAGTTCTGGGCACCCCGATTCAAGAAGGACATGGTCAAGCTGGAGCAAGTCCAGAGGAGGGTGACCAAAATGGTGAGGGGCCTGGAAGCCATGCCCTATGAGGACAGACTTAGAGAGCTGGGTATGTTTAGTCTGCAGAAGAGAAGGTTAAGAGGGGACATGATAGCCATGTTGAAATATCTGAAGGGATGCCATATAGAGGAGGAAGATGGCTTGTTTACCGCTGCTCCAGAGACCAGGACAAGGAGCAATGGATTCAAGCTGTAGGAAAGGAGATTCCACCTGAACCTCAGGAAGAACTTCCTGACAGTCAGGGCTGTCTGGCAGTGGAATATGCTGCCTCAGAGTGTGGTGGAATCTTCTTCTTTGGAAGTTTTTAAGCAGAGGCTGGATGGCCATCTGTTGGGAGTGCTTTGAGGCTGAATGGCCATCTGTTGGGAGTTCCTGCATGGCAGGGGATTGGACTGGATGGCCCGTGTGGTCTCTTCCAACTCTACATTTCTATGATTCTATGATTCTATGAAATTTAAATTTGAGGAAAGAATTCCACTGGTATCAATCTCTAACATAATCCAGTCCTAATTCAACAGAGGAAGAGAAGTTCCATCTGCAGCCACAATGGTATAGACAGGAGGAACAATGCTATCTTGCTGGCATGCATTTCTGCAGAACAAACATATTAATATATGGCTCTAAATGGAGGGAAAGAAAGAGAGTACAACAAGATGATGCCAGGACTAAGAGGGGAGATGGCAAATGCTGCTGGAGAATATAGGACAGGTATTATCAGGTCTCAGGCAAATGACAGCTTGAAAGTGCACAATTCATTTTTGCAAATGTTGCATTTGTACCTTCTTGTATCTCAATACCTTTACAAAATAGGAGATGTAGTGCCAGAAAGTGCAGAACATCCCTAGTTACGTGAAGCATCGATTACATATGTAATACAATAAATACCAAGTAGAAGAAAAGGATAATCAAGATTTATATTTTCTGCTAGTAGCTGCAGGCAAAAATTACAATTCAATACAATTTTCACACACACACTATAAATCAGAGAAAGTAATAGCTGCACATGTCATCTCAGGAGAAAGACAGATTTAACATTTTAATGATGTCAGCCTGCCTTTTAGTCCCATTTCACACTGTTGAGGCTTCAGCTCTCAATAATGTTGATAGTTGAAGCTTTCATGCTGCTACTAAAACATACTGTACCTACAAGTCAGATGATTGTTTAGTCAACATTGTCCATTCCCTCATACTTTACATGGTCTAGCTGGTTTTTAAAGAAACTGTACATACTCAAATGTTTGTTGCTATTAGCCTTCAAGTCATTTCTGACTTATAGTGACTCTGGGTGAACCAATCATGGGGACTTCTGGGGCTGAGAGTGTGTCACCTAGTGAGTTTTTATGACTAAGTGGGGAATTGAACCCTGGTCTTTGGGGTCATAGTCCAGAGCTCAGACCACTAGACCACACTGGCTCCTGTTCATATGTTTACCCCTCTCTTCACAAAACAAAACAGAAATATGGTAGCCCCTCCGCATTCATAAGTTTGACCTTCATGAATTTGATTATTTGCAAGGCATGTGCTTGCCTCCCCTCGCCAATTTTCTTCCTCACATCCTTTGCATTGCTCACCCCAGGCTTGCAGGGTGTCATGCCCTGCTTCCAGAGAATAGACTCTGACTCACAGTCTGAAGCAGAGGGCATGCCAGAGACCGAAGCAGGGGGCATGCCAGGACCTGCTATACAGAGAGAGGTTACAGTGCCAGAAACAGAACAAAGGGCAGTGCCAGCTCCAACAGAGAATTCTGCCTCTTCCGATACAGACGAACACTTATCTAGGCCCAGCTTCACACAGCACAGGCAGCAAAGAGAGGCCCAGCATCACTCTCTCAGAATTTATAACCGGCAACAATCAATCAAGGCACAACTGCGCTAGGCTTTCGGTCTATTTAGCTGGTGTCCTTCCCCTCCAGGAGCTGTCAGAGCTTATCTGACGTGCTACCTTGCTAGATGCCTTGACAAATGCTTGGACATTCCCTTGCTGTGAAACCCTGCTGGACTTTGTTTATGTTGGACTTTATTTATGACTCCTTGCTTACTGCCTGGAAGTAAATAACAAGCTGGGAGATATTCAATTTTGTTTGATTTATCAGCGGGGAATGGGAGAGGGAAGCTCTGAAGGGAAATGAGAGTGGAATTGTGGGGTGGCAGTTATTCATGTTTTTTTCCACTTTCATGAGGGTTCTGTGCCCCTAACCCTTGTGAATGTGGAGAGGCTACTATATTACAAAACATAGAACTGCGAAGTTGTTTTGGACACTGGGAGGGAGTGGGGTTACCTGTGTTAGGTGCCACATTTCAGAGGAAAGCAATGGCAATGACAAACCACATCTGAGTATTCCTTGCCTAGGAAAATCCTATGGAATTCATAGGGTGTGTGTTATAACTGAAACCCCTGTCAGAGCTGCTGATGACGAGCAGCAGCTGTTGGTCCTTGTTGCTCAGGGTGGAGATGATGAGCAACAGCTGTTGGTCCCTGTGGCTCTGGCTGGAGATGAGTCCTGCAGCTCAAGAGCTCCCCCTGCTGCCACGGACCAAGCAGGCTCAGACGTCCCTTTGCCTGCTCCTTTAGGGCAACAGGGATCCGATTCTGAAGATGGTTTGGAGCCTGTGCCAATCAGCCCACAAACAAGGCAGAGACTCAAGAGGGCTGAGCAAAGGGAGGCTTCCTTGATTAAGTTCAAGAAGCGGTGACTGGCCTCACCTGTGCCTGGGGCTATATAACTGCCTGCCTGGAAGCTTTCCTTTGCTTGTGGCAAACTTCTTTCAAGCCCTCCTCTTGCCTGTTCCTTGCTCCCAGCACTGGTTCCTGATACCTTGAATTGATCTCTGGATTCTTGACCCTTGGCTTTGGAACTCTGACTATGGCTTTTGCTTGACGCTCTGGTAAATGAACTCCCTTGTGAAAAGTGCTTGCTAGTCTCCTCCCGGGTGGACTTTGCTGGTTCTCACACTCCCTTCTCTGGGCTGGCTCGCAGCCCAGGTCTCTGACCTTGACAGGGTGGCCATAAGTCAACAGGTGACTTGAAGGCAAATTAATACCCATGTAGACAAACAATGACATCCAGAACTGAAATTTCCACACTGAAATGAAAACATTTTGAAGGAAAAACGTGCCATTCTTTTTTTCAGAGCCCACCCAAGAGAGAAAAAACCAAGAGATATTTGGATGTACACCTTCAGTCCTCTTCAAGTAATTCCCACTACTGTAGAAACAATGATATACCAACCTTAATTTCACACTTTTATTCAAGACATAGCCATGCTACAATTTGAATGCTAGCTTCCCACAAACAAGTATATCTCCCCCTCCCCGCCCCCCCGCCCCAAAATCCTCTGCTACAGGATGTCAATAATTCACTACTCATGGACAAACCTAATTTTAATTATGCATCAATTTCAAACCAAGACATGGAGTGACTTCAGATTTCTGTGATAAGACTGATGAAAACCCTGGCTGAAGAGATAACATCTCTAAAATTTTAGAGAATGACCTATCTTGAAAGCTCTTCACATTTTTTTAAACGAAGCATTTTACAAGACTTTAACAAAAATTGAAATTGATCTCTTAGTGAACAAACAACCAGGTCTTATGCGTTCAGGGAAACTAGATACTGTCAGGTGGCTTCAATAGCAAGGAAGGAAGATACTGGAGAATGTCCATCTTTATGAAAGGAGAAAGAAAGCTAAATTTTAAAACCATGCAGCTGTTCAGAGAAAACAGCAGAAGTAGAGATAAAGAGAGAAGGACAATGGCAGAGGTGGATCCTAGGAATTCTTTTGTTCCAGGGAGCTCCAGCATGCTCTATTTTTAGAAACCATCTCCTTTAGAGGAAAAACAGAGCAATTTATCTTCCTTCTGATGAGCACAACTGTACTCTGTGCTGCAAGATCTCATTTCTTGGAAGCAGTATGGGATAAATTTAATGTCTTGATCTTAGCAGGCTAACATTTTACCCTCTATGGTAATCCAAAATAAACTTTGCTTCTGAATGTTAAAAATGGGAGACATGGACTTTTGAGAAAAATAAAAAAATGCATTCAGCACCGCTAGGCTCCTGCCTCAGCCGCAGGTTCAAACATGCATTACATTTTGTTGGCGAAATATTCCCAGTAATCTAAGTAACACAACTTGGTGTTCAGACAAGGTACAAGTTATGCAATCTAATTTAAAATGGCACAGTAGTACAACTTATCCATCAGTCAAATAACACACTATGATGGTTACGTTCTGTTAGTACTTGTGAGCAAAGTAACTGTCACCTGCAGCTACAGTCCTCTAGTCTATTATATATTTTAGTGCTGAACAAACTTGCTAACTTTCCCAGTATCTCCCAACATACTGTCATACCCACATCAAGGTTCATTGTCTAGTCTTGAGTTTTTCATAACCTTGATCTGATGTACAGCTGTGCCACTCAAAAGTAATTAGTAGAATTCCCACAGCATTTCCAAAAGACTTTCAGGCACCAAAAATAATCCAATTCCAGGTATAATTTTCTCAAAACAAGAATTAAATAACTGCCTCAGTTGTTTTGGATTTCATCCATCCATCTCACACTGCATCAGCTTTTGCATTTCATCTGCTTCCAAGTGCTCAGAGAAAAACAGTTAGTCTCTATTTTCAGTATGCATTGAGAAGTCATCAAAACCTTACAAACTCTAAGATTACTAAATCAGTTCGAGACAGCTCAGCACTGCGATCAAAAACTTACTCTCAAAGAGTGGTAACTGCTTTGGATCCATCTAAATTGTACTTAGTTTAGTTTAGGCAGACATCACTGCCACTGAGTTGCATTTTTTCACAATGCCCATTTTATTTATATCTATATTATGAGTTACTAGAACAGTATACTGTTTTATTCCATGATTCCCCCTTTTAAGTCCAGTTAGTTTAACATACATTTCAGATTTTTCACAGAAGCCTCTCATTCTGCAAACACAAGATGCTTCTTTTCCCCCCACCTTGCTATATAGAGAAGTCTAGTTTGTACAGTTCCCTTGCTCTTTTCATTCTGACAAACAGAATAGAAAACAAATGCAAGCAATGGAGGGAAGACATCTTTCTGCCTTACACACTAGTGTTAGACATAGTACATTTGAAAATAAAATTAGCAAAATCAGCATTCATACTAATACATTAAGGATTAGAATAAAAATCTAACCATTATAGAAAACCAATCAGCAAACACAAATTACAGTCCTCTTGCCACATTCACAGGTTTGACCTTTGCGAATTTGATTATTTGCAAGGCATGTGCTTGCCTCCCCCACCCATTTTCCTCCTCCCATCCCTTGTATTCCTCTCCCAGGCTTGGGAGGCTTATTTTAAAATGACTGTTTTTTCCTTTTGGGTGAGCAAAGCCCCGCTCCCACTGCTGGAGGTATGTCCTCTCTGCCATGTAGCTGCACATTCTGTTGTGTAATGGCTGCTGACTGGTCAGGGGCTCTCTTTGCTCCTATGCCTCCCTTTCTAAGATGCCGCCAGAAGTAACTAGAACTGGACAACTCTGCTTTTCTCTCTCTGACGGGAAAGTACTGGTAAGCGAAGGAATGGGGGAACTCTGGAGGGGAATTGCAGGGGGGATTATTCACGATTTTCCACTTTTGCAAGGGTTCTGTGCCCCCAACCCTCACAAATGTGCAGGGGCTACCGTATTATACTTCCTCTTAACCTGACATACAACCAAAGATGCTACTCAAAGACCACTGAACAGTATTATTTAAAAACTGCCTACTGGCTAGGTGCTCAAATGGTTTGTCATATAATCTGATTATCATCCATATATGGTTTGGCATATAATCTGATTATCATCAAAATGACAAAGAAAAGATCTCATCCATACCTAAGAAAGCCTACCTGTATGGCCAAATTATATGACAAGAGCAGTTTTGTGTGAGTAAAATGAAAAATATATTCAATAACATGGAAATGGATGGATGGAGATTTGATTTGAAAAGCAAAATGGGATGTATGGATTAACAGTGCAGAACCTTCACAGACTCTCTTGAAGTTTAGCCTGCCCAAACCTTTTCTTTCTGTGTAGTTTTGATCAGCAGAAGTTCCACTTCCAGATATCAACTTTGATAGGTGTTTTTGCAGGACTGTGGAGCTGAGTTTGTTTGCTTATTTCTCTGTGTTGTTTTTTTTGTTTGTTTGTTTTGTTTTGTTTTTGCTTTTTTTGCTTGCGCTGGCCGTGTGCTCTCCCTGAGCTCACAGCCTATTGTCAGCTAATTGTTTGTTAGTTAGTCAGTTAACTGTCAATCAAACTAGGGAGAGTTAATCAAGCTAGGGGGAGGAGCCAGCTAGGGGAAGGAGGCTTTATTAGGAACTCCCAGCGGCGCGCACCATAGGCGCGCGCAATTTCATCCATCTACTTCAATCCTTCAAGTTCAACCACTCAAGTTTAGGAACAACCGATCCTTATAGCGACTGATCAAATTTAGGAAGAGTTCAACTGAGCTTGGTAGTTAGCTGAGCAGACATAGCTTATACAGCTCAAATTAAGAAAGGAGGCCCAGTTTTTGTTTTTGTTTTCTTTTTCTATTCTCTGTATTATCAAGTATGGAAGGTGAGGGAGCTGCTGCTGTCACCCGTAGCACTTGTGGCATGTTCCTTTTCTTGCCACAAGATGTGGTCGGGTACACCTGCAGCAAGTGCAAGCTGGTCACCTTCTTAGAGGTCAAGGTGCGGCAGCTGGAGGCACAGGTTTCTAATCTTCATCTTATTAGGGAAGGTGAGGACTTCTTAGATAGGGCAGAGAGGACCTTCCTGAAGACCGGATATGCGGAGGAGCTGCCTGATGAGGAAATCAGTTCCGTGAGCCAGGAAAGCGATGCTTGGAGGAATGTCACACGGAGAAGTAGAAGGGCCAGGAAGGAAACAGAGACTCTCAAACTACAGAATCGCTTCAACGTTCTTGGTGCTATGAATGATGAAGAACACCAGAAGGAGGGAACAGAACATCAGCAAGAAGGAATCCAACTTCGGCAACTGGAACTTCAACACCAACAGGACAGCATCCAACATCGGGAAGTCCAGCACTCCCGGTCTCAACACAATGCCCAGGCAATCCTGGAAGAATCTGCTTGTCGAAGAACCCCGGACAGGCCTCAGAGGAGGCGAGTTCTGGTGGTTGGGGACTCCTTGCTCAGAGGAACCGAACCGGCAGTTTGCAAACCGGACAAGCTCAATTGAGAGGTCTGCTGTCTTCCTGGGGCCAGGATAAACCACGTAACAGAGAGGCTAGCCAGGCTGGTCAAGCCCACTGACCGTAAGCCCCTCGTTTTGGTTCACGTTGGAACCAATGACACGGTGAAGCGCAGCTTTCACCACATCACAAAGGACTACGAGCTTATGGGGAGAAAGCTTAAGGACCTTGGTGCGCAGGTGGTCGTTTCATCAATCCTCCCTGTTCAAGGATATGGTGCACGAAGGGAAAGGACAATAGTAGAGGTCAACAGCTGGCTCTGCACATTTTGCCGCCGCCAACAGTTTGGCTTTTTGGATCATGGCTTGAAATTCCAGGAACATGGGCTTCTGGCAAGGGATGGGCTGCACCTCACGAAACTTGGCAGGAACCTTTTTGCAAACAGTCTCACAAGGAGGATTAGGAGGGCTTTAAACTAAGCACAACTGGGGAGGGAGACAAGATTATTCAGGACAAGGACTCGGCAAGTGCAGGGGAAAAAGGCCCAAACGATATTGGCCAAGTAGGAATAGCATCCAATCGTGGGAGGGGTGGTAACAATGCTATGGGACTTGCAGGAAGGGCACGGGGACTTAAGTGTCTCTACACTAATGCACGGAGTATGGGAAACAAACAAGATGAATTTGAACTCCTAGTACAGCAAAATAAATATGATTTGATAGGCATCACTGAGACCTGGTGGGATGAGTCTCACGATTGGAATATAGGAATAGAGGGGTATAGCCTATTTTGTAGAAATAGACCAAATAAGAAAGGAGGAGGAGTAGCCTTATATGTCAAGGATGTTTTGACCTGTGAAGAGATCCATGACTTGAACACCGGAAGCCAGGTCGAGAGCATCTGGGTAAGAATTAAGGGAGCGAGAAACAATAGGGATATTATAGTGGGGGTTTACTACAGACCTCCAAGCCAGACTGAGGACCTCGATGGCGCTTTCATAGACCAAATGACTGCACATTCAAAAAGGAGAGATACAGTAATAATGGGAGATTTCAACTACCCGGATATATGTTGGCAGTCAAACTCTGCAAAGGCGGCAAGGTCCAGCAAGTTTCTTGCTTGTCTTGCAGACAATTTCACGGTCCAGAAGGTGGAAGAGGCGACAAGGGGATCAAATATTCTGGATCTGATCCTGACCAACAGGGAAGACCTTGTTAATGACGTAGAACTGGTTGGATCTTTAGGAGAGAGTGACCATGCCCTATTAGAATTTGGCATTCAGTGGGGAAGAGAAGGCAAGTGTAGCCAGGCATTCGTCTTAGATTTTAAAAAAGCAGACTTCTGTAAACTGAAGGAGCTGCTGGCTGAAATCCCGTGGTCAAGAATAGTCAATGAGAAAGGAGTTCAGGATGCATGGGAGTTCTTTAAAAGGGAGGTACTGAAGGCACAGGCTAAAACTGTGCCATTAAGGAGGAAAAATGGAAGGCATCTGAACAAACCGGAATGGTTGACTAAAGAGCTCTCAGCTGAGCTAAGTATTAAGAAAAACATGTACAGGAAATGGAAGAAGGGGGAAATCACCAAAGAAGATTATAAGCAAGTAGCCAGGAGATGTAGGGAGAAGGTCAGAAAGGCTAAAGCACAGATCGAACTTAGGCTGGCCAGAGACATTAAAAACAATAAAAAGGGCTTTTTTAAATACGTCCGCAGCAAAAGGAAAAAGAAGGAGACGATAGGGTCACTGCGCAAGGAAGATGGTGAATTAATAACAGGAGGAAGAAAAAAGGCAGAACTCCTCAACATCTTCTTCGCCTCAGTTTTTTCCCAAAAGGATAAAAACACTCAACCTGGCGGTTGGGGAGCAGGTGAGGAAGTGGGGGAAATGCAGCACAGAATAGATAGAGAGGTAGTACAAGAATACCTGGTCACACTGGATGAATTCAAGTCTCCAGGGCCAGATGAATTGCATCCTAGGATTTTAAAAGAACTAGCAGAGGTCATTGCAGAACCTCTTGCTATAATCTTTGAAAACTCTTGGTGGACCGGAGAAGTTCCAGCAGACTGGAGGAGGGCAAATGTTGTCCCCATCTTCAAGAAGGGAAAAAAGAGGACCCAAATAATTATCGCCCAGTCAGCCTGACATCAGTACCTGGAAAGATCCTGGAGCGGAGCATCAAACAGTCAGTTTCTAATTACTTAGAAAACAATGCCTTAATTACGAAAAGTCAACATGGATTTCTCAAAAATAGGTCATGCCAGACTAATCTTATCTCTTTTTATGATAGAGTTACTTGCTTGATAGATGAAGGGAATGCCGTGGACATAGTATATCTTGATTTCAGTAAGGCCTTTGACAAAGTTCCCCATGATATTCTTGCAAAGAAGCTAGTAAGATGTGGACTGGACAGGGCTACTGTCAGGTGGATTTGTAACTGGTTGACTACCGTACCCAAAGGGTGGTCACCAATGGCAGATTCTCATCCTGGAGAGAAGTGACTAGCGGGGTGCCACAGGGTTCTGTCCTGGGCCCGGTGCTGTTCAATATCTTCATTAATGACTTGGATGAAGGAATAGAGGGCACGCTGATCAAATTTGCAGATGACACCAAATTGGGAGGGGTTGCTAATACGCTTGATGACAGGATCAAAATTCAAAGGACCTGGACAGATTGGAGAGCTGGGCCAAGGCTAACAAAATGAATTTCAACAGAGAGAAATGTAAGGTCCTACACTTAGGCAGAAAAAATGGTATGCAGAAATATAGGATGGGGGACACGTGGCTGGCTAACAGTACGTGTGAAAGGGATTTAGGAGTCTTCATAGACCATAAGCTGAACATGAGTCAGCAGTGTGATGCAGCAGCCAAGAAGGCCAACACAATTCTTGGTTGCATCAATAGGAGTATGGTGTCTAGATCGAGGGAGGTATTGGTACCACTTTATTCTGCATTGGTTAGACCTCATCTTGAATACTGTGTCCAGTTCTGGGCACCCCAATTCAAGAAGGATATGGATAAGCTGGAGCAGGTCCAGAGGAGGGCAACCAAAATGGTGAGGGGCCTGGAAGCCACGCCCTATGAGGACAGACTTAGAGAGCTGGGTATGTTTAGTCTGCAGAAGAGAAGGTTGAGAGGGGACATGATAGCCATGTTTAAATATTTGAAGGGGTGTCATGTCGAGGAGGGAGTGGGCTTGTTTTCTCCTGCTCTTGAGACCAGGACAAGGAGCAATGGATGCAAGCTGCAGGAGGGGAGATTCCGCCTGAACCTCAGGAGGAATTTCCTGACAGTCAGGGCTGTCTGACAGTGGAATGTGCTGCCACAGAGTGTGGTGGAATCTCCTTCTTTGGAGGTTTTTAAGAGGAGGCTGGATGGCCACTTGTTGGGAGTGCTTTGAGGGTTTTCCTGCATGGCAGGGGGTTGGACTGGATGGCCCTTGTGGTCTCTTCCAACTCTACATTTCTATGATTCTATGATTCTATATCACTTCTCCTAAAAAGAAAAGTGTCCAGCAAACAGGGCTGCTGGGAAGCCGCCCTGAGTTGGAAATTATGAAGAAGGGCGAGGGAGAGAAGGCACTACAGGGAAGAAGATTCAGCTCTGTCAACCAGCTCACACCTTCACCTTTGAAAATTAAGATTCCCTACCACACTGTTCTTGAGTAAATGGGACTGCATGTTTAAAGGCACAGAATTGCCATGCCTAGTTTAGACAAATGTATTTTTCGCTGGACCAGTATCATGATCCTCTCAGGGAAATTCTTTTGCAACATTTGATATTAGTAATAAAACACTTATGGCAGTCTATGCTTACTTCTTTATATATTTCTCTAAGATATGAGATTGATGAATTGTTTGGCATCTGCTCTTCCTTCCAGGCTTTCATGTGCAAGTGCTTTTTGTAATGCTATTCTTCCGTAATCAAGCGTGTCTGTCAATATACCATCCAATGCAACATATTTAGTTTTATCATAATTCTTGTTGTTTTTGTTAAATCATGAAAAAATGTTATAATGCCAAGCAAAACAGAGCTTAAGTTAGTTTATTAGTATCAAAGAAAAAATGTGCTATGATTTAGAATGTAAAAAATATTATTTATATAGCTCATAATAGCAGAAATTACAGAACAGCTAGAACAGTGCTAGAGAAATGGGATACATTTTAAAAATAAATAAGTTAGCAACACACAAACAGAAGTCAATCTTGAGTAAGCAGCCTGCTGTTGAAAGGAAGAATGAATAGCCAAGCTGTGTGCAGTACACATCACTTACTTGATTTTTGCTGACTTGTAATGTGAACTGAGCCCACTAAAAAACTCTGAGATGACAGGAAAACAGTGGTGTTTTACCTGCGATGGGGTCACAGGACTTAAAGCTGCACTGAGCAACAAATAGGAAGATTTATAGGTTGTTGTGAGTTTTCCGGGCTTTGAGGCTGTGTTCTGTTAGTATTTTCTCCTGACATTTCACCTGCATCTGTGGGTGGCGTCTTCAGAGGATCCTCTGAAGACGCCAGCCACACATGCAGGCAAAACATCGGGAGCAAATACTAGTAGAACACGGCCTCAAAGCCCGGAAAACCCACAACAACCTATGGATTCCGGCCGTGAAAGCCTTCAACTTTACATCAAATAGGAAGATTGATACCATCCTGAACACATTGATCTTGTCCAGTTTCAGAAGCTACACAAGGAGTTGGCCTGGTGAATGCTTGAACAGGAAACCACCAAGGAATACCAGAATCTTCAAAGAGGGCTTTGAAAGAATTCTGTCTGAAATGTTGGAGAACTGACCACGCTCTGACTCAGCATAAGGCAGCTTCTTTGTTCTTCTGTGCTCCTGTGTAAGCTGAAGCACCAGGTGGTTTACCATGATATTAACACTTCATCCAGATGCAGCGTCTAAGCATACCTTCAACCACGTTAGCCTGGGATACACAATTGAACAAACCCAAAATCAAAGACAACGGTATCAGCTCTAGTATATATGTAGCATAGGAGACATCACTGCTGGCCAAATAATAAAATGGAGTTCTCTCTTTTATAATTTCCATCCTATCCCACTGTAGAATTTTGCTGATCAATTATAAATAGTAAACATTTAAAATATAAACACAAAAACTAAAAATAGCTATACAAACTAAAATGAAACTAATATTAAAAAATACTATTAACAAATAAGCACTAATTCTCTAAAATAACAAATTATTAAAATTTCTATAGCAGGAGAAAATTAAAGAGCCTGGGCAAATAAAACCAATTTTAGCCAGAACCTCAAATTCCTAAAACCAAGTGCCAACTTTAGGACTTGGTGGGGATGTCTGAAAGAAACAATATCACCTCTAATTCCTGTTTAAATCCTGGCCTCCGGAGGCAAGGTAGTTGCAAGAGAGCCTTCCAGATCATAGAACCATAAGCTCATACAACCCTCTGAGAATCCCTTTGATCAAAGAACCATAGAGCTGGAAGGATCCAGCCTCCTATTAATGCAGGAAATCCACAGGTAAAACATCCCTGACTGATGGCAATTCCATCTCTGTTTAAAAATCTCCAACAAAGGAGAGTCCACCACATTCTGTGCTTGTCCAGCCCATTGTCAAATACCTCTTACCTGAAGTAGGCTCTTCCTAGTTAAAACTAGTTAATCTGGAGGCAGATTTGTATATCAGTGCGGTAGCCAACTTTCTAAATACTTATATGAGAAATCTGACAGTACAGCGCTGATCCCTGCTTCGCACATACACCTCTCACCATTTCCTAGGCACCACTCAGAAATAAGGCAAGGGTCCTCAGCTCCATGACTAATATTCTAAGGCACCACCATCTTATTATGTGTATGGATGTGCCTTCAAGTCACTGTCAACTTATGGCAACACCATGAATTTCATAGGGTTTTCTTAGGCAAGGAATACTCAAGAGATGGGTTTGCCAGCTCCTTCCTGTGAAATATAGCCTATAGCACTGAGTATGCATTGGTGGTTTCCTATCCACATACTAACAAAGGCTAACCCTGTTTACTTTCCAAGATCGGATGGGATCTAGGTGTTTAGGCCCCTCATCTTATCATACCTGGAGGTTTCTTTTGTGAGATTGTACAGTCAATTTGAAGGAATGAGATGGAGAGAGGAACTACTAGTACAGGAGAAAGAAGAAGCAGTACTTGAGGTAGTGCTAGATGGAGGTAATATGTGATCACTTTTGACTACCTGTCACATGAGAAGTTGGTAGGTGCCTTTGGGAGAACAGTCAAAGTTCCTACACCTTTAAGACCAATTAGATGTTACACAGAGGCGTATTTTAACAGTCTTGTGAACCTATAGCAGGTTCTCCTCCTGTAAAGGCTATTATGAGAAGCTGCTAATTTGAGCAGACACGCACTCCTTAATCTTTTCCCATCTATCCATAAATGCCTCACTTCAGTCTTTTTTACAATAGAACAGGGAAAGGAAGTACCCATATATTTCCTCACAGTTGGAAAAGAAGGGGTGGTAAGCAGTTCTGTGCAGATGAATGGCTGTGGAAGAACACGGTCAACAACCTCATCATGTTAAAACCCGCAGCTTCCCATGGCTGCTCTGCTCTTAAAAAAATGTCAAACAACTGTTACACATGTCTTCCAGGTAGAACAAAAGGTTATATCAACAATGTCCTAATTTCTCCCAAAATTCCTTGTCAAGATGAGTTCTAATTCTAATTGAAAGCACTTTGGTGGAAGTTTGTGAACAAGAAAAAAAGAATATACACCAGATCAGAATGGTCAAGAAATTTATCAGGAAATTAACAAACTGTTGGAATATGTCCACTCAACATTTCCACAAGATCTAGGAAAACAGTAGGTCTTTTGCAGGTATTCACAAATCTGTATCTTCTCACACCTTTGTAAAAAAAAATGTGGATTGGCACACAGTTAGAAGCAGAATGAAGAGGCAAGGGCTCTAAATTGATGCAGTGATTAGGAGGATAAAAATACTGAGCAATGTTCTTGCACACAAAAGCATCAATAAACAATTTACTTAAAATGTGGAACCCATGAAGGGAAGCAGAAAGGATTAAGTAACGAGAACTGCACATAAGAATTATGAGGTCTCACCATTGTGAGCAATAAATACCCCCCCTCCACCATCACCACAAGCACAGGCTATGTTTGGTGCTAAGCATTCTGTCAGCAATTTTCTCTAATCCAGGCTATCTGCTCAGGCAACATATTTTTCTTTGCCTAAGGGAAAGTGCAGAAAGGAAGGCCACAGGCAGAATGCACAACAGCACTGATAAGGCACAAGCTGAAAGCATATTATCACAGAAGTGACTGGGAGACTGCAGACTACCAAGAAAATCCACACCACAGAATATTGCTATTGCTAATGGTAATAGGAGGGAAGCCAGTTTATTTCTGGCCCAATAAATATATTTAATATTTGCACAGATACTCCTCTAAGTATCTCCAGGCACGTCAAGACGAGACTTTACGTTAATAAAGCCAAAGGCAGGAGCAGGAGTGATGTGGTGCTTTTCCAGGCAATTAATCAAAATGTGTTCCAGTATGTTTTACTGTTTGTGAGATGGTCATTTATAGACTAGGCTTACTTCAGGAGAGAGAGTGGGGGTGCAACAGCCTTGCTGAGAGACAAACAACACACTTGGAAGTAATGACTCACAAGCTACCTGTAGCTAATTACTTTGAAGGAATTAACACAGGGAAAATAAAATCATACTTCAAAAGCAATGTAACAACTAAGAGTGAAATCACTTCATTGGTATGAGAAGTAACAGTTTCTAACAATTGCCCGGAGTTACTTCTTAGGAGTATTTTAAAAGCCCTTTGACAGAAATTTTTCAAGTTTGATGCCACTACCTTATTCTAATATTTCACCCCATCAAAACAAAAACAAAACAAAACAGCAAAGTAAAGGCAAAAGAACAAGAAGTAATATAAGTAGCATAATAAGTTATTTTTGAATAGTGTGATAACTGTATCAGTATCAGAGCTGCAAAAAATACTAGACCAATTTCAAGAACATACTGGATTTAATATCAGCTTTTCTGAGTCCCATCTAATATGTACAAACATTTCACTTGATGTTCATTCCAACCTCCAAAAGCTCTTAAGCCCTTGTGTTTCAAATATTTAAGCATTAGATGATAATCAATTAATGAAAGGAATTTTATACACCAGTGATATAATAGATGAAATACAGGGTTTGGTTCCAGGATTTCCCATGGATACCAAAAATCTGTGGATGCTCAAGTCCCATTATATACAATAGTGTAGTAAAATGGGTCCCTTATATAAAATAGTGGACAACTCAAAGGTTTGCTTTCTTGATTTTTTTTTTAATATTTTCAAATTGTACTTGGTTGAATCCATGGATACAGAATTCATGGATATGGAGGGCTGCCTGTATAGGTTCTCAGATTTCAATGTTGGCAGAGTAGCAGTGATTAAAATGATGACCTTGTTCAAATTTTTATATTTATTTTCAAACATTCCATTATCACCAAATACAAAGTTAAAAAGAATGGCAAAAAGCATCAGAGACTTTTATAACTAATCAGTAAATAAACAAGTACAATTTCAATTTCTTTAAAAAAAGGGGGACTAGCAATTCCTAATTTATATCTATACTTTATAGCTTCCTACCTGAAACCAATGTCAAGCATTATCAGGAACAATAACACTGTGCCATGGGTGCTATCAGAATTAAATTCCAACCCAGTGTGTCCCCAGTACTCTTTTTTCCTTAATCGAACAATAAGACATTAAATAAATTTACTAACCTTTACTTTAAAATCACCTCAAAATTATACAAAATTATACAAAATGTGGTCTACAATCCTGGGCCATATCCCTCCCCAGTCTGCTCCTTTACAGAACACTTATTTTTACCATAGGGATAAACCAATTCAGTTGAAGAACTGAGCACTTTTACAAAATTCAGGACTTTTTTCACAGAGGACACCCACTACCTCTGATTGACCTAAATGCAAGAATACAACATATTAACATAAACTGGTTTCAAAAACATCAAGTACATCAACTTGCCTTGACAATAAACAGAAAGGAGAATCCCCCTAGATCATTAATGAAATATGAGGAATTGTGCATTGCCAGGGAAAGTAATCCAAAAAGTACGATCTCCAATTATATTTAAATAGTTAATTGAACAGAAATATAAACCACATCTAGGAATAAAATTATCATGCAAATTAGAACTGGGAATAACCATCCCAGATAAGAAATGGAACAAATTGTTGATCACACCATCATATAAATATGTATCAGCATTGATACAAGAAAATGCAATGAAAACTATATATAAATGGTACCTCACTCTAGTGACAGCCCCAGATAAATGGTAACCTAAGGGCCTAAACGCTTAAGGCACCAAATCCCTTCTGATCTTGGAAGCTTAACAGAGTCAGTCCTGGTTAGTATTTGGATGGGTGACCATCAATGAATACCTGGTACTGTAGGCTATATTTCAGAGGAAAACCACCTCTGAGTATTCCTTGCCTAAGAAAACCCTATGAAATTCATGGGGTTGCCACAAGCCAACACTGACTTGTAAGTGTGCACATGTGTGCACGCACATGCACACATTTGCACCATGATGGAGAAGTTGTAAAGAGAAAGGCACTATGCTGCATCTGTGGGTCACTTGCCCCAGTGTTAAAGCATTTTGGATGCAATTTTTTATTTTCATCACCAAAATGACTAACCAAAATATTACCCCATGTGGTTCACTCTTATTATTATCTATGCTTTCTGGTGGTAACACATGTGTAAAAAAAGAAGAGAAACTTACACAACTGCTGTATAACAGCTGCACACGCACAGCATTAGAGTCTGTTATCTGGACTACCTTTCGAATCAGGGGTTTGGAGTATAGCCTTATGCCAAAAATCGATATATAAAATGAGACAGCAGGAAAGGAAGGATGAGGATGATTTTTATGAAAACATGGTATTCATTCACTATATTTGCCAACAAAGAATCTTCTGAAAGTAGTTTTCCTAAGACACAAAAAGAAACTCTGGGCAAGTTCCTTTTGGCATGAAACTACTACTGAACTCACAAGGAGCACCTCTTCTTTTTCCATTAGACTAGACACTAGCAACAAAATACAGGCATACCTCAATTAACAAACTTTCTGACAAAAAAGCTCACTTTTACAACACCTTTTTTACATCCACTCAGACATGAAAAAATGCAAGTCCATGTGTGCGCGCGTGTCTGTGTGCGCGCGGAAGTTCGCATGTGCACATGTGTGTGCACACACCGCTGAGGACTGACTAGTCCTTGCAAAAGAGCAACGCAAAGCATCTTCCCCTCATTACGCCTTCCTCCAATCTCAGACATAGGAAAAATTGTCTTCTCTTCCCCCCACCACCCCACTCAGCTTCCTCAAATGATCCATCATTGGTGCATCGGGGCACATGCCCCTTACAAATCACAAGATGACAAGCAGGGAGGCTCAACACTCAGTGGAGGGGCATAACATCCATACGTAGATGTAAAGGAGGTCACAGGGTAAAAAAGTTTGAGAACCACTGCTCCAGAGGGTTCAAATTATTTTTGTTTACTTGTGTATGGCTTTCATGACCGGGCTGTTTCCTTTCATTTGCCCATATTGTTAATTTTGAACAAAGTTTGCCAAAACATGTTAAGCTGCTCTTCTTCTTTGTGGTGCAGGAACTTATCCCTATTCTTTCCATATTATTTCTGCCTTTGGTACCAAATTTTCTGTTAAAGAAGTGATGCCCAGAGGTACACATTTACTTTGTTAATTGAAGTATAACTGTAATTAATTATATTACATTAATTACCGGTATATGAATTAATTATAATTTCCTAAATCATGCCTATTTGTGAAGAGTTGTTTGTTATGATTTGTAAAACTGTTTTTGCGTGAATATATACATTCATATGTATATCCATCCATCCATATGGAACTATATAATATTTTAACAAAATAAAAAAATAGTGCAACAACTATCTGTGATACTTTTCACAGTCTGATACATTGTAAAAAATAACAGGAATTAATTATTTTTTAAAAGTAATATTTTGAACTCTGGCAAATGCCTTGCCAAGCTATAGTGGTGATAGATCTGTATGCTTAAACTTTAGACTGCGCACTTCAGCAGAAGAGGGGGAAGCACACACACCTAAAATAACAATGTTTGAAGACAAACGTACTCTAGGAGATAGGCATTGTTTCTGATGAACAGCAAACACTCGTTTTAAACACCAGTAGACTATGCAAAGACTCTTGCAAAGCAAAGTCCAGTTTACAACATACCAATCCAGTCAATTTTAAAATATGAATTTTAAACTGGTATATTTTATGTGTTTTCAGTTCTATTTTAATCTACGTTGTACCTTACTTCGAGCCTTGGGAAAATGTGGGTAAGAAATAAAATTTATCATCATCATCATCATCTAAACTTAGGGAGTTACTTGCTGAAATCCCATGGACAAGAATACTAAAAGAGAAAGGAGTTCATGACGGACGGGAGTTTCTTAAAAGTGAGATACTGAAGGCGCAATTGAAAACTGTGCCAATAAGGAGGAAAAATGATAGGTGTCTAAAGAAACCAGAATGGTTGGCTGAAGAACTCTCAGCTGAGCTAAGTGTTAAAAGAAACATGTACAGGAAGTGGAAGAATGGTGAAACCACCAAAGGGGAATTCAAGCAAATTAATAACGGGGGGGGGGAGTGAGAAGGCAAAAATACTTAATACCTTCTTTGCCTCAATTTTCTCCCAAAAAGATAGAAGTACCCAACCTGGGGCATGGGGAGCAGGTGAGGAAGTGAGGGAAATGCAGCACAGAATACGTAGAGAAGTAGTATAGGAATATCTGGCTAAACTAGATGAATTCAAGTCCCCACGGCCAGATGAATTAAATCCAAGGATATTAAAAGAACTCGCAGAAGTCATTTCTGAACCACTTGCAATGATCTTTCAGAACTCTTGGAGAACAGGAGAAGTACCAGCAGACTGGAAGAGGGCAAATGTCATCCCCATCTTCAAGAAGGGAAAAAGGGGACCCTAATAATTATCGCCCGGTAAGCCTGACATCAAATCCAGGAAAGATCCAGGAAATCATTAAACAGTCAGTTTGTAATTACTTAGAAAGCAATGCCGTAATCACTAAAAGCCAGCATGGATTTCTCAGAAATAAGTCATGCCAGACTAATCTTATCTCTTTTTATGATAGGGTTACAAGCTTGATAGACGAAGGGAATGCTGTAGATGTAGCATATGTTGAGCTCAGTAAGGCCTTTGACAAAGTTCCACATGACATTCTTGCAAAGAGGCTAGTAAAATGCAGGCTGGACAGGGCTACTGTTAGTTGGATTTGTAATCGGTTATCGATCGCACCCAAAGAGTGCTCACCAATGGCTGCTTTTCATCCTGGAGAGAAGTGACTAGCGGGGTGCCACAGGGTTCTGTCCTGGGCCCAGTGCTATTCAACATCTTCATCAATGACTTGCATGAAGGAGTGGACGGCATGTCAATCAAATTTGCAGATGATGCCAAACTGGGAGGGGTTGCTAACACACCAGAGGATAGGATCAAATTTCAATACAATCTTGACAGATTGGAGAGCTGGGCCAAAGCTAACAAAATGAATTTCAACAGAGAGAAATGTAAGGTCCTGCATGAAAGTCACAAGTATAGGATGGGGGACATGTGGCTGGATAGCAGTACATGTGAAAAGGATCTAGGAGTCTTGGTAGATCACAAGCTGAACATGAGTCAGCAGTGTGATGCAGCAGCCAAGAAAGCCAAAGCGATTCATGGTTGCATCAATAGGAGTATGGTGTCTAGATCGAGGGAGGTAATGGTACCACTCTATTCTGCATTGGTTAGGCCTCATTTGGAATACTGTGTCCAGTTCTGGGCACCTCAATTCAAGAAGGATGTCGACAAGCTGGAACCTGTCCAGAGGAGGGCGACCAAAATGGTGAAGGGTCTGGAAGCCATGCCCTATGAAGAACACCTTAGGGAGCTGGGGATGTTTAGTCTGCAGAAGAGAAGGTTAAGAGGGGACATGATAGCCATGTTGAAATATTTGAAGGGATGTCATGTTGAGGAGGGAGCAGGCTTGTTCTCTGCTGCTCCAGAGACTAGGACAAGGAGCAATGGATTCAAGCTGTAGGAAAGGAGATTCCACCTGAACCTCAGGAAGAACTTCCTGACAGTCAGAGCTATCCGGCAGTGGAATATGCTGCCTCAGAGTGCAGTGGAGTCTCCTTCTTTGGAGGTTTTTAAGCAGAGGCTGGATGGCCATCTGTTGGGAATGCTTTGATGGGTGTTCCTTCATAGCAGCGATTGGACTCGATGGCCCCTGGAGTCTCTTCCAACTCTATGATTCTATGATCATCGTCGGCACAAAACAGTGAAGGGGCAATAGGGAATCCGTGCTTCTTTGATGTATAAAGTCAAAATCCCAACTCGGTAGTCTTTCACATACTTGTGCAATGACCATGTTATACCACACTGTGTATTATAAAGAAAGGATTAGATGACCAGAGGCATGACACTGTATTTTCCTTTCATGACATTTTTCTGTGAAAAAGCAATTCCCCTCACAAAAGTGCTCTTTGAGAGAGAACATCTTGCTCCCATACAACTACTAACAAAAGAAACCATTTTACATTAATATTTCCAGTTCAAGATTAAGCCCTCAATCCCACATTAGTGGGATAGTAGCTATCCACAGGCATTATAGAACTTTTTTCCTCTCTCCTCCTTCTGGCAGGCTTCCACAGAGCCCAAAAACCTCTTCCAAACTGTTTCCCAATCCTCCAGAACAGATTTTGAGGTTGCAGGGGGAAGCAACTATGGAGTCAACAGGAGATTCTCCCTTTCTATTTTTACTAAGAAAAGTGGAATCATGGTCTGAATGGTTATAGCCAAATCTCTGGAACCTACCTGTTGCCCTGGAATTATGGCAGAAGCCTGTCTCCTGAATGTGCTGGCCTTAAAAAGAACTATTATGAGTGATCTGGCATTCCTATTAGCCTACCAACTGACTCTGTGAACACAGCTGAACTTTGGGCAAGGTAATTATCTTGCTGTCACAAACCAACTCCTCAGCAACCAACAAGCTATTAGCAGGAGGTTATCCAGTTTCCGTTTCATCAGCATCTTTTAGGAGGATCCCAGATACACATCCTAATAATTGGTAATAAAGTTATACCAAAAATTAATTCCTAATAAAGTTATACCAAAAACAGTAAGACATTTCCAGGATCTTGTGTACTACAATTATCAAACATTGCTGCAACCCCAATGGAAGCGGTATGATATTCTGTAACTGTAAATAATTAGTAATATCACTTCTGTTCATGAAGTTAGTCCATAGCAGGATGTGTTTTTTTGGTTTTGTGTTGTTGTTCGGCCTAATGGCTTTCAGAAATGGATCTGACAGTGTAGCAAGACATTAGGAAGCAACTCTGTCACACTCTGAACCCATGATATCCCTTCCCAAAATATTCAGGCCTTTCTGTATTATGCTGCTGTAGCGCTACTATTCCTTTTTCTTTCTTTCTTTTTAAGGAATTTTTTATTAATTTTCCAAAAATACATAAAAGCATATATAAACACAAATATATATGTCATTATTATAATCCTTCCGTCCCCCCCCACCACTTCTATATATCAAAAATTTTCCAGCTGAATTCTTCTTCTCCCTTATACAGTGCTATTATTCCCCTTTAAACATCCTGTGGAATTTTGAGGTCTGTAGTTTACTGAGGTCAAAGAAGTTCTCTGGCCGAGAATTCTTAATACCCTTCCCTAAACTGCAAACCCCAGGATTCCACAGAATGTTGAAAGTGGAATAATCTTGCCGCAAGAGTGCTTCTCGCAAATTACTGGAAAAGAGTGGCAATCCTGACAATCGAGGAATGGCTGGATAAACTGCAGGAATATGTTGGGCTAGAAGATTTGACAGCTAGAATGAAACACGAGAGGAAAGAAAAGGGAAGGAAAAATTTGAATATAATTAAGGAATACATTGAGCAATATTATTCAAATTGATGTTCATAGATAACTTAATAAGAATAGCTAAACATAACAGTAATAACAGACTTATTTATTTAGTAGGTATTTCTGTTAGAAGAGACCAGGCTACAAGGAGATTTGGGAACTATGGAAACTACATAGTAAATAGACGGTGTAAATAGATCAAACCAGGGTAGAGGGGAAGTGATTTTGGGAATGAAGTAATTATGTTTGTAACATCTCTAATTTTTTTTATTAATACTGTTGTAAAAAAAAATGATTATGTCAATGCGAAGAATGATCTGAAATATACGGCTTTTAATGAAAAGTATAGAAGAAAAAAAAAGAAAGTGGAATAATAGCACTATAATAGCATAATGAGGAAAGGCCCTTCATAGCTCACCAACACTGGATGTACATTTGAGGGGGAGGCTTGCATCCAGGGCATTCTATTCTTGCTCCTCCATGATCACAAAATACATCCTTTTTCCGACTTTAAACGTAAATATTGCTAACTTAGAAACATAATTGCAAGTTCCTCTCAGAAGGAGGCTACAGAGACAGCTGCTAAGAAGAAAGAGCTGTGAGTTTATGAAAGAGATCCTTGTGAGCTGACAGTCCGAGTCTTTAAGATGCTGGTAGATCAGAAGCAGACTCAGTGTGACATCAGATAAAAGCAAGCAAGTTCTTTCAGTCAGCAGAACACATATTATGAGATCACTCTTCTCATTTTCAGCTGGTGAACCTGAACACCTCCCTCTCCATCAGACCACTACTGGGGCTTTTCCACCCCTTCCCACTACTACCAAGAATATCTTTCGGAAAAGAAGGTTTGCCACCACTTCCTACGAGCCACTTCCTATGTTATTCTGCTTAGAGTCCACCACAGGATAATTATTGTTCACATCTGTCTCAACTTGGTAACCAATGCGTTAAATGACTCCCATGGCTCTTATGAAATGAATCTGGAGCTCCATCTCAGTGCTACCTGTCCTTTACAGGTACCTGTTTGAAGCAAAGAGGAGCAAAAGTGGCCACTCCCTGCATAAGAGAAACAAAGGTCATCCTACGAGTTAATCAAAAGTGGAAGTGAGCCAAAATAGAGGTTACACAGTTTTTACACTCTTCTGCAGATATTCAGAAGTTATCTAACTGTGCGCAGAATAGATAACAAATGTCACAATTAGAAGGTAACAGGTAAATTTAAAAAATAGGAACATATAAGTTATTTTAATAACATGATTTGGGGATGTATACATTAAGGTAAACAGTAGGGCTACACACAAGGAGGGCAATTTATTTTTCTCTTTTATTCAGATATTTGTAGCCCACTTTTCAAGGCAAAAAGCCTTCACAAAGCAGATTAGAATATAAGCGGCTTATAAGTGAATATAGAATTGGGGGCAACAGATATGAAATGGTATGAGTTCATATTAAAGGCAATCAGAAAGGTTTGGAACTGCAGCCCAAACCTTCTTCTAGTTACAGCATGTCTACAGCAGTGGCTGCTTACAAATATTCAAACTACAGGACTCAAAAAAGAGGAGTAGTTACCTAAGAGCATGATAAAACCAGCTGGTTGCAAATAAGAAAATCTCTACCATGTAACAGAACTCTCTAGAAAACCTAAATTAACATACAAGTACATCTTCTAGCACTACAAAGTTGGGTTATCAATCATCCTATTGATTTTGTTCCTCATAAACAGTAGCAATGGCTAATAAATTCTCTTTCTCCAAAACTACAAAAGGGTATACGCAAGTACAAAAGAAATGTGTTTCTTTAACAGCACTCCAAAGCATCATCACTGCCTAAAAGATGCTCAGTGGAGTAGCACTGCCATAACTGGAAGAACACATTTATTGCTAGTCCTTGTACTCCTTTCTTTAAAAAGATCTTGTTCATCAAAACTTCTTTGACACATTATGAATTCAAAAATGTTAAACAGACAATGGCTAAGACACTGGTAATTAAGTCAACATTACTAATACTGTAGGACAAAGATTACATGACTTAAAATTATTTGCATGTAACCAAGGTCTTTCAGGTTTTTGAGCTGGGAGGAAACAAGATTACCAAACAGACCAGAAGTTGTGTCCGACCTCTGCAAGAACGCCCAAAGAAGCTGGTCTATCCTGATGAAAATATTTGCAGATCTCCTATCTAGTATGTCTGGTAGCATACTGCACACTTGCTTCCTGGTAAGACTTGGCATTCGACAACCATTAGCAGCAGCAAAGAATAGTAGTTTACGGACAGGCATTTCAAGAGATTCTGCTCAAGCATGTACTCGTGGCTGCATGGCAAGATAAAACTGACGCTTCTGCTGCTGCCAACCATCTCGAATTATTACTTGTCTCTGGCTATCAACAGCAGTAAGTTGACAACACAGCAGCAACATGGGAGCAAATGCTCTATCTCTCAGACAATACCTTACCAAACAGCTACTACAGTTGTGTTGAATGAGTTTGCATTTAACAAGTTTAGTACCCACAAGATGTCTACTTCTGTCTGGAACCATCTGGGCAATTCCCTGCCAGGGCTTTGCAACATGTACAGACTAAGCAGCTTCAGCCTTGAATGTTTCCTGTGCAAACTATTCAACTGCCCAGTTTTAATACAAGGGGCTAGAGAAATCTGCGTGTGACTCTTCAAATTAAGATTCACAAGTACTGCCTTTGTGAATCTGAAGGTACAGCCCCTGCATGTCTTCCTTGCTACCAAGTGAACACACCTAAAAATAAACTGTAAGAAAACAACTCTTTGCGCCTCCCCAAACAAAATGAACATTCAACAAAAAAGGATGCATGCAGAGCTGTGTTCAGTTTTGCAACCAACCTAGAGATCAACGTGAAAGAATCTGAACGTGTGTATGTGTGTGCATGCGAGCATGCATGTGTATGTGCCAGAACAGCAAGAAGCCTGTGGAAAGTGTTAACTAGTTCTTCCAGTGTTCAAAATTAATTCTTCAGGAATGGGATGCATAGTGTTCTGTTTTACACAGGAGTAGTAATACAATTTGTACTCTGCCTTCTATTCAACAGGAAATATTGACTTGAATATTAGTAGTCTCAACTAAATTAATTGCTATATTGCAAGTCAACATTCATGTAAAGCCTGTTGATTTAATGAGTCTTTTCTAGTTAGAAGCCCCAATGGGATATAGCCTACTGTCTGGGATAGTATTAGGAACTTGCAAAGAGGAACCCTTGAACCTGTGTCCTTCTGCAAATTGTACATGCAAAGCCTGGCTTAGCAGATCACTGTCAGTCTGTCACATGCCTTTTGGGACAAGATGCGCCAACAACTCTTCACTTTACTGTTACTTACTCAGTGTATATTAGAAAATGAGCCACTGGTGACTTTTGCTCATATGCATCTTGCCATTCCCATACCCTTTTCTTATGTTACAGTCTCTTACTGCTAAATCTTAGTTGTGCCTAGCAGCCCCATTTATTTGCTGCCTTATTCTTGGCAGAAGAACTGCTCCCAAAGAGAACCCAATATATACTCTACTGCCTGGCACACCCCACCTCACCCAATTCAAAAGGCAAATAGCACCCAAAGGCAGCCAAGTTATTTTGAAATGCAAGACTGAGCATCCTATAAATCTCATCTCTGGCAGTAAAAATTCAACAACAACAAAATAAATAAATAACAATTTGCTACCCTTTTCTGATAGTCAGGATGTACCCTTTAAAAGAAGTGCTTCATTCTTCTAAACAGAAGAGCTAGTCCTGCTTGCCACTGTTTATTTATGTTCATTTTCTGCTCCTTCAGAAGGTCCACTCAGATGTAACCTTTGCCCATCTAATAGATAACAGAAGCTTGTCCACATACTCAGCTTACAGCATGTGCACATACCCCTCTGGAGTCCCGTCCTGTCACAAAGTGTTGATTCTCACTGGAACATTACATGGGCAAAAGGCTTAGGCAAGCATTTTAGTGAGGGCTCATCTTTAGTTTACTTCAGTATAATGTATAAATTATGGCTGAGATTCAAAGGGATCATTCTCGTCTCAGAAAAGCACTGACCTGTCAATTTTCCTGAAAAATCATCTCCAGTGCCATAGAGAAAATCCCTTCTGAAGCAAACTAGCCTTTCAAAAGCAGGTTGTGATTTGACATGGAGGTCTGTGGTGGCCCAGCCCCTGTCACTGCATGGATATGGACATTGGGTAGTGAGGAGGCTCTTGCTTAATAACAGATGACTTGGATGAAGGAACAGAGGGCACGCTGATCAAATTTGCAGATGACACCAAATTGGGAGGGGTTGCTAATACACCTGATGATAGGATCAAAATTCAAAAGGACCTGGACAGATTGGAGAGCTGGGCCAAGGCTAACAAAATGAATTTCAACAGAGAGAAATGTAAGGTCCTACACTTAGGCAGAAAAAATGGTATGCAGAAATATAGGATGGGGGACACGTGGCTGGCTAACAGTACGTGTGAAAGGGATCTAGGAGTCTTCATAGACCACAAGCTGAACATGAGTCAGCAGTGTGATGCGGCAGCCAAGAAGGCCAACACAATTCTTGGTTGCATCAATAGGAGTATGGTGTCTAGATCGAGGGAGGTATTGGTACCACTTTATTCTGCATTGGTTAGACCTCATCTTGAATACTGTGTCCAGTTCTGGGCACCCCAATTCAAGAAGGATATGGATAAGCTGGAGCAGGTCCAGAGGAGGGCAACCAAAATGGTGAGGGGCCTGGAAGCCAGGCCCTATGAGGACAGACTTAGAGAGCTGGGTATGTTTAGTCTGCAGAAGAGAAGGTTGAGAGGGGACATGATAGCCATGTTTAAATATTTGAAGAGATGTCATGTCGAGGAGGGAGTGGGCTTGTTTTCTCCTGTTCTTGAGACCAGGACAAGGAGCAATGGATGCAAGCTGCAGGAGGGGAGATTCCGCCTGAACCTCAGGAGGAATTTCCTGACAGTCAGGGCTGTCCGGCAGTGGAATATGCTGCCACGGAGTGTGGTGGAGTCTCCTTCTTTGGAGGTTTTTAAGCGGAGGCTGGATGGCCACTTGTTGGGAGTGCTTTGAGGGTTTTCCTGCATGGCAGGGGGTTGGACTGGATGGCCCTTGCGGTCTCTTCCAACTCTACATTTCTATGATTCTATGATTCTATGATGGATGACCAGTCTGAAAAACTGGTATTTGGAGATGTGAAATAGCATGAAGGCGGGGAGCTGCAACCTTTTTTAAAGATGAATTCCTACTCTTGCAACATTCTAGGACTGTCAATTCACTTTTTTTTTAACAGAAAAATGGGCCCTCTAGGGAATCTGGAGAGGCTGAGGGCTTCAAAAAAAAGCCTTGGGAGTAACATGCAGCTCCTGGTCTGCACTTGCTCTTACCTAATCTATACAGATATCTTCAAAGTGCTGCTCTGTAGAGACATCAGTTCTATTTGTATGTGGCTGCACAGTTGACCACAAAGAAGAACAAAGGAATTTCAGCCACAGAGAAATATTAAACACTTTTAGCAGACAGATGACAGAAAGAGACCAGGCTTGGCAATGGGGAAAAACAAAAAATAAAAAAAATAAAGACCCAGTAAGTTGTAATTTTTACTACATCAAGTCCACTTTCATACAGTACCTTATTTTAAAACAATTTTTAAGCAATCCAAAATGTAACATCATTACCTTCACATATAGTTTTCTTGTACATGCAGCAATGTCAATGCATCACACTCAACACATTTCCAAATTTTTATAAGCCATTTCCCACTTTCACTTTCTAAAAATACTCTGTCATGAACAGATAAAAGCTCCAATAAAAACAAAAAACAAAACCATCTAATCTTTGACATTTCAAAGGTCTGGCTTCAAGCTATGATTTTATGACATTATCGTAATATCTCAAGATTTTATTATATTATCGTAATATCTCAAAGTTGTGTCATTTACATTTAGCTCTACACATTTTTGACAAGTTATATACTTAATCTATGTAGACTCAAGAAAAGGGGGTATAGAACAGTCATGATAACTAACACTTTGTAGAGGAGGTTAAGTGTTAAACCTGCCATTCTGTACAGTCCCATGCAATGTCTCTATTTACAACATATTCCAGGGTTACTTTTGGTGACTTTTAAAATGGGGACAACTACACAAGAAGATTTTCATTTTTACTGCTCCCAAACACACATGATATTTTCGTCAACCACAGCCTTCCATTATTTCTGCCTCCACTTTCCTATATTTTGCAGACCCACTGTATAATGTCTTCCATATTTGCTTATTTAGTGCCTTACTGCAGTGTTCTAATGACTTCACTGTGGGTAATCACTGCAACCAAGGAGTCCGTCTTACATTTGCTGATAGCTGTCAATCAGACCAGGTATTCAACCACTAAAAAGTCTAGTATGATAGTGTTCAATGTGCACCTATACAACTGTGCCGCCCGGAATAAATGCTGAATGTTGCTTCAGTTTTTAACAAAGCAGTTCATCTGCACAGCTGCATACAACTGCTCTAATGTCTGTGAGGTTGATTTGATGTGGCAAATCAAATAAGAGGTAGCTTTTCTTCCTCAAGTCTAATTCCTCCTTCAGGGAACAAAGTGGTTTAGAGCAATTGTTGCCATCGAGATTATTTTTTTCCCCTACAACTCTTATCAGACCTGGCCAGTATAAGCCAATGATGGACTGCAGGAAGTATAGCCCAATATCTGGATGCCCACAGTTATTCAAGCATGATTTAGTGTCTGTTCGTCCTCTGAGCTACCTATATCTCTTTTACTTTCTAGTCTTCCTACAATAAACTAGGAAGCGGCCAATGCAATTGATTCAAATTCAATTCAAAAAAATCTCTTTCAGCAGGCCTACCCAGTCTATTTTTAATTATGCTTCACTAGTACTTTTAATTGTAGCTGTACTTTTGATCGTATTTTAATTATGATATATTTTCATTCTGAGATATCTGTATTTTAAATGGTTTTGTCATTTAATGTATTTCGGTTATAATTTGTTTTTAATTGTATCTGTGTACTCCACCTTGAGCCTTGGGGAGAGGTAGATAACAAATAAAAATATTGTTATTATTGTTATTGTTATTATTACTACTACTATTACTATTATTATTATTACTATATAATGCAGTTGATTAAAAAAAGTAAGCCCCATTAAATTAAAGGGTGGTGATTCACAGGAAAGTAGAATGAAGGACTCAGAAGAAAGGAAGTGGAAATAGAGACAGCTGTGGCATTACAGCAGAGGGAGATATGGGCTTTTCCTACCAGCTTGAAGGTTACAGAATAAATTTTGGTGGGAGAAAAGGGTAACTAAAAAAAAAAATCTTTATGCACAATACCAAAAATAGCTTCTGGCACTATATCAATATATCAGTGAAAAATTCAAGACCAAGTACTTCTATAATATCCCCCTCACTGAGAGTATAGAAAGCGCTAGTGAAAGCCAGTATGATGCTGCAGAAGTACTTAATCTGGACACAACTGTAATAAAGGATATTGAAAGTATGGAAGGAGGTAACTAAAACAAGTACTAAATCAGGAAAAGTAAAAGAAAATATCAACAAAGCTAAGATGGATATACTGAACTACTCTTTAATAATTAACTCTCTCTAATTAGCCAACCAACCAACCACAGTCTGTGCATGTATGTTACCTGCGAGAGATGTTGTGTCTTCTCTCACTACAAAGGCCTAGCACAGGAATGAGGATCATGCAGATCCACAGTCATTAATTGACTGCAGCTCCCGCCATCACTCACAGTTGGCTATACCAGTTAAGGCAGCTGGGACACAGAGCTAAAAAACTGAAGTATGCACAATTCTCATCCCTAGTCAAGCAGTATCTTTAAAGCCCCTCTACCAGGTAGACAGAACACAGCAATAATGATTTAAGAACAATGAAATACGTCTGCTTCCTGCAAGCTGTCTTCCTCTCTACAGGAAAGAATTTCAAGCTGCTTTATTTTTGCCAATGAAGATCCCTTTCCCAAATAGTTCTACTAAAGGGCCCATCTCATACTTGCTCTTCTGGATGCAGAACTGGTTTGTCCTTTAGTTTTCAAAATGCCAATTCATTATATATGACTCTATGTCATACTGACATTAATTCTGAGCTGTCCTAATTAGAAAATATACCATACAGATTTCCCAAGAAAGCCAATAGTAGCTGGTGTCAGAACTTGGACAGACTTGGACTTCCAACATGTTGCTGTGTGCCTTCAAGACCTTTCTGACTTATGGCAACCCTAAGACAAACCTATCATGGGATTTTCTTGGCAAGATTTGTTCAGAAGGGGTTCATCTTTGCCATGCTCTGAGGCTGAAAGTGTGTGAGTTGCCCAAGGTCACCCAGCAGGTTTCCACGGTCTAGTGGGGATTCAAACTGGTCTCCCAGTGTCCTAGTCCAACATTCAAACCACTATCGCTGGCTCCTATCCTAAAATATGTACCTCCAGAAATAAGAGCACAGGTATGAGGTGATGCAATCTCCTTCAAGGAATATCAGTGGTATAACACTGCATGCTGCTTAGACGACAGTGGTCATTCAGGAGCAGAAAATAAATTAAAGCTCTTGTACAGCAGAAGATGATGGCAGGGTTATGAAGTGGAAAGGAAAGAAGGGAGGGAGGGAGGGAAGGAATCTTGTGAGAATAATTTAAGCTGCAGTCCTAAATAAATTTACTAGAGAATAAGTCCCACTGAGTATAGTGGGACTTACATCTCACTGGGTGCATTTGGGATTACATTATCACAGTTCTTACCTCATCAGTCTGTACAACAACCTTGCATGTTTAGTCAAGGATTCTCAAGTTTCCATAAGTCAATAAAGCAACTATTCAGGCACTGGACTAAACAGATAGAAATAACTTGCACAGCAGCACTGTCTGACAAGTTCACAGTCTGGGAAAATTAATCCAAGGGCTTTGTTTATATGGTCACATAAAGTGTCCTGGAAACCACTATATGATCCATTGCTGTTTGTTTCACTATTGCTATGTCCCATCTACAACCAAAACAGATAGAGACAATATCTTTGCTGGCTGCCTTTTATCATTTTTGAGATTCTTTTGGATTTTGTAGTACCTTTTTGGAATGGCCTCACGTCTCATTCACCCGCTACTTGTGTTGTGTGTGAGATGTGAGGCTGGAGAGAGACTGAAGATCTGTGAAATGGTGGGAATCCAAAAGCTCAACCCAATTCCATGCTTCCCACAGAACCTCAGGCTCTCCCTTTTTGCCACCACCCACCCACTTCCGCCTTTAAGGTGGCAGCTGTGGCACTTTTCAGATCTGAGAGATGAATGAACTAGAATACCACAGCCACCAGCCTGAAGAAGGAAACAGGCAGCTGGCAGCAAAAGAGAGAAACTGAGGATCTGAGAGATGAACAAGCAACCCCCAGCTCAAAGGCAGAAGCAAGCAGCTGGCAGCAAAAAGTTTTTTGGATTTCCAGACAAGGGAGACTCAACCTGTAATATGTTTTGGAATTCCAGACACCAGGAAGTATGTTGCTTCCACGCTTTGTATATTACTTTGCCGTTCTACATAACTGGCAGAAAAACAGCAAACCAGGCAAAAGTTGTTGATGCGCATATCATGAAAGGTCTGAGGAGGATTTTGATTTAGTTTCAACAAACTATATACAAATAGGTATCCCAACTCCATCAAGCTGAATGACAGCAGGCTGTTCACTATTACAAGCATTCAGTTAGTGCTTTCGATACATTTCACACAGCAGTCCAAATAGTAATGGATGGCACTACCACACCACTCCTCCACCAGTCTTTTGTACCTGTATTTTCTCAAGTACAAAATACTGCAATTTGAGACATCAGAAAACAAAATATCCTCACAACAGAATTGCCAACTGAGGGAAAACACATGGAAGCAACTTTCACAGCAACACTGGAAAATTTACTGATGAATATGTCTATCCTGCTTTTCTCTCTCAGACCACTAATGCTACTCACGGCAGCTAACAACAAAATCCAATAAAGCAAGTATAGTTAATAAGGTAAAGCAGATTAATTGAAACCTAAGATGACTTAAACGCATTTAAAAACACAAATAAGTGGGCTGAGGAACCCCAGCACACACCTGAATGTAAAGCCCCCTTTACCCTAACCTACTTTAAGTGCTGGAAATGGAACAATGAAAGCGAACTTGAAAAGCCAGAGTCCTCCAACTCTTAGAACTCTGACAGAACTACAAACATTTGGTGCCTTTCTTTAGAGCCATATATATATTTACCCTACATTTGCTTCCTGCAAGTGTCTGTGCTTAATGTTTCTAAATTCTTCAAAACGAAAACTCTGTAGCAAGAATAAGCTTCCCTGGAGAACTGCTATTCAAGAGACAAACACTAGATGCATTGTATTTAAAGTCATTTCAATGTACTCTTATTTTATTCACATTTCTCAGACAAACAATAGGAGCAGAAGAAATTGGCAAATCCCATGAGGAGCAGAAAGCATGGCATCCCTAGCAGCTGTCATATAAAATCTCTATTAATCGTATTGGTTTAAGCATGATTTTTATTGCGTACGTGATGCCTTTCTTTGAAAAGGTTCTGCTGCATAGTTTCTTTTCTTGGATTGCTTAACACCACTATAGACATTTACTATAGGTGGCAGCAGCAGCATAGACATAACAGCAATTCTCATTTGCACAGTTGGCGATGCTTTTGAAGGCAAAGGGTGCTATTGGCATCCCAACTGTGACAAGCTTGTCCCACCACCACTCTAAAGCAAAAGTGGTGAACCTGTAGCTCTCCAGATCTTTTTGAGTTATAGCTTCCATCAGTCCTGACTACTGGCTCTGCTGATAAGAGGTGATGCAAGCTGGACCCCAGAACACCCAGAGGACCCTACTTTCCACTTCTCACAAGATAGCTACCCTGCTGCTGAACTCAAAGATGCTTTATGGTCCCACGTACATGTTTCCTAAACAAACATGCAGTACACAAGCTTCCCACTTGAGTCCTGTTAGCTGAACCAAAAGAACTGTGTCAAATGTCTCTGGGATGACAACTGATGTGCTACACAAAACTTTCCCTTTTGTTTCATACTGCCTTGTCTCAAATATTTAGAAAGAAATAAACCTTTCAAAAAAGCATCTGTCATTACAAAGCACAGGACTTACCTGTCACTGCACAAGCTTCCAAAGCATCATCTGGCTCTTGATGAGAGAATGATAACAAAAAGCTGGGATCCTCTTTAGGGCTACCCATCTCATCAGTCACTTTCCCCTCTCTATTCATTGCTTCTTGTTTCTCTGATACACTGGGAACTGCCTCCTTGAGACCAATCTCCCCTTCCTTCGACGGCCCCAACAGAGCCACACTCTTTGGAGGTGTTTTTGCATCTTTCAAAAAGGCAGATATTCTCTCCTCAGCTTGGGAACCCTCAAGAGCAGCAAAATCCTCTTTGTTTGACACCAGGGTCATCAGCGCAGCTTTTTCTTCACCATCTTTGAGCTCCCTCTCTTGTTCTGATAAAGCAGTTGAAACAACTGTCTCCATTCCTTGTGAATCCTGCTGACTTGATTTCGTAAACCAAATATCAAGGCTTTGGTGGATTAGGAACAATTACTGCAAGACAACCTGCAATTTAAAAAAAATGTCAAAATAGCTCACATTTAGAACACTGAATTTTACAATATGGCTTTTTCAGAAGTATTGTTTAACATGTAATGCACTTAACAATTTCTTAAAAATACTAATAAAACAAATTCAGAACTAATGCTTGCTACCTAGAGACAGTACTTTACACTCTAGACTGAAGGATAGCAAATATTTTTTAATAGACAACTGTAAGAAAATGAAATTAAAAATATAATAAAAATTATATTTTATGTGTCAATGGCAAGTTTTCCATAGATGTGATAATTCCATAGGTGGCTAATTAACAGCCTGGGTATCACAGGTATTACAGGCAGAAGAGTGTTTGCTTTTAGTTTGCTCAGTGTTGGTCCAGGAGTGCTGTCACACATGCATCTTTCCAACACGCCCAGCCTGCTTCCTGACTCAGCACATTTCACACAAAAACATCCCAAAGTGCAGTGGAGAAAGGACCTTAATGTACTTGTACGCACTTCTGTCATACTTTCTCACATTTTGGAACTGACATGCAGCATGCTTGCTATAAACATTGTGCACACTGATTTAACTTATTTCAGTTTTATTATAACTATTCAGTTTCATTATAAAGAACAGTGGGATGATCTCTAAAATGCATGCACCTGAACTGCATTACAGTAATTTCAGGATAATTTGTCACATTCCTATTCAAAAATAGTAGCGCACTATAAAATCTATGTAACAGACACCTGAGATTCTAAATTTTTAAAAACGGTTCACAGAATGATAGGACATACCTAACATAATGACTACGAATAGCTTCACTGACAGTCATCAGTTTTGTTCCTCTAATGATTTACAAGAGCCCTCTCAATCTAGGATCATATTATTTGGGGAACTTCCAACCTCAAGCCATTAAAAATGATGACCAACCTTTTCTAAAGTGGCAAAATAGCAACAGAGTGGGGAGGAAGAGTCACTCAACATGAATTTCATCAACATTTTATTCACCATTGCAAGTTCAGGACCTCATGCCATTGGTAGCACACTAGCATCAAAACACACCACCACTATTAACACACAATACCACAAATCAACTCACTTCCTAAGAGGATAAAATTTGCACAGAAACCCACAGACAAGACAAAGCAACTATATAGCATTTCAAAAATCCATAGGGATCCCCTATCTCTCTTGCAAGATAGCTGTCCATATCCTTAGCTCAGCCACTATTACAAAGCATACCATAGAGATATGCACAAGAAATATCTTCTGCGCAAATGCCCTAGTTCAGTTCTTAATTTTACATGAAGAGTGGCTAGAGAAAACATATGTAATAAATGTACAACTTTTCATATATATATATATATATATATATATATATATAATGGCTTCGCATTCCAGATTACCTATTTCCTTCAGCAAATAATAGGCATTTTAAATTGTTTTCCACATACAGTGTATGTACAAAGTCCAAGACTTCCTCCTAAATCAGAGGCACATAATGGACAAGACAACAGGAGATTAATCACAGTATTGTGAAATTTACCTGTGTAACCATCCAATCCTATATAATAATTGGCCCATTGGTTGGGATTCCATGTGTCCATTTCTTGAATGGACAGGCTCCTTCCATTCACAGCAGCCATTCATCCAGCTGCTGGTGCGGAAGGTGATCTTTGCCAGTTCCCCCCTCTCCCCATGGCTCACCACTTCTGTGTGTTCCCCAGATTTCTGGAGCATATTGGGAGGATGCAAGAGGCTTCAGAAGAATTGGAAAATCACTGAAATGTGGCCCACTTCCACTGGAAGACTGCCCAGTGAGCAGAGCTAAGGGTCCTCACCAGTGGTTTAACAGGACAAACTTTCAAGTAATTGTACATAGCATTACTGCCTAAAATTTTGAATATGCAACCTTCTGCTTCCAGAAACTGTAACATCTAGAGCCTTCTTCAAATTACACCTGCTAAAACTACCCTCCACAAAAAAACCCCCACTAAATTAAAATTCAGATCTAAGACTTGACCATGGAAAGCAAGTAGAATGTCTTCTATATCTCCAATGATTTAAACAAAAATAAAATCAAAACAGAAATAATAGAGAACATCACAAATGTATTAGTCCCAGGCTTATCTGTTTGCCTACCTCCTGATTTTTTTAGTAAACTTGATTGAATAAATCTTTAAGACTAACATTACAGCTACAGGAAAACCTAGGAATACATTATTTCCTGGTCTGCAGGAAATAATAGCCGGTTCTGCCAAATTGAGACGGGTCTCTGAAGCGATACTATTCAGAATGCCAAAATGACGCTCAGAAAAATCCTGCTACAAGACAGGAATAAGCATGGAGCAGTGCTGTGCACAGGTCAGTGCCAACAAAGCAACAAATGCAAATACCACTAGGAGGAGACAGATGCCCAAAAGTGATGCTAAGTGAACCTATGGCTGTCTGAGAAAGCACACAAGGCTGACGAACGAGGACTGCAAGAAGAAATATGCAAGACAGCAGCTTGGGAAGCTTACCCGACTGCCCACCCCCCCAGGATGATACACTTGTTGCACTTTCTTCCATACAAGCTGTTCCTGGATGACACATTCACCAAACAACCACAACAGCATCTCTGAAATGCTTCTTCCCCATCTGTTATGCTGTGGCGCATACCAGCACTGACCTTGCGAATACCATTTACATTCACAAGGATGATGCACAAGAAGAGCAGCAAAGTCTGTTCAACCATTGCAATGATGATAAGAAATGTTTTGTCCTCAAACCCTCTGCTCTCCCAAAGTCTTTTTCCCCATGGGCCCTGGGTTGAAGAATCAGACAGCACATGCCATAAGAGGCTTCCTCTGATGAGTGTCACTACACAGAAAGCACTGGCCATACTGAACTGATACCCGGCCGGGTCTCCCTTTGCTTCATCCTTTTACTAGAAGAAAACAGACTAAATTGTTCAAGGAGGAAATTATTCTGGCTACTGTGTGGCAACTATTCTTTCTTAGATGTTAGCTGTTAGAAGGTAAATGTAGGCATACAAACTGCATCCTTCTGCATCACTCGAACAGCGCTCTTTTAAGAGAAGTAATGAACCTTTATCATTTGCAAGAGATGCCACAAGAAAACACACAAACAAACCAGAATGGCATTACCTTTAAAAATCAACACAATTTAATAAATTAATAATATTATAGTCTGGACCCATTCCTCTGGCAGTATCATCAAATGATCCAGGAAAAGATGCTGTAACAGAATTACAGTTAGAGCTGCTTAACTCAGAAGAGCACAATCCTGTACATCTTCCTGCTGAAGTGAGTCCCACTATATTACTCTCAGAAAAGTGTTCACAACACTGCAGCCTAAGGCATTTCTTCTTCCGCTAACGTCATAATTAGCAGAATTAGCAAATGTCAGGCATTATAAGGGACTTGGTTTGTGTACCAAAGCTTTGCCACTGCAAAAAGAAAATAAATCTGAAGAGCTTGACAAAATGATATGACACCATCCATGCAGAGCAATATTAGACTAAAGACTGCTCCCAGTCACAATGAGTTTAAAATCTGAAGCACACTGAAGGAAGAGACAAGAATGACTAACCAAAGTGATGACCAGAACAGCTGAAGATATCTTCCCCATTGTAACTAATACAGATAATTGGAAGGTCTAGGATAGTGTCCCAAGGATTTTGTCAGAAGCCCTGGCTTTTTGCCCTCTTGATTGATTGGCCATAACTTCCAAATAGAAAAGATTTCGCACAACCATCCTCCCTTACAGTTTCCCTTCCTTTGGAAACAGAAGTAGAGCCATGAGTACACAAACACTTCCACATACTAAAAATGCTAGTTTCCTGAAGATGCTAAATAACTTGCTTACATTTGTTATTGTTGTGTGCCTTAAAGTAATTTCTGACTTATGGCAACTCTATCACAGAGCTTTCTTGGCAAGATTTGTTCAGAGGGAGTTTACCTTTGCCTTCCTCTGAGGTGAAGAAAGCGTGACTTGCCCAAGGTCACACAGTGAGTTTCCACAGTCAAGCAGGGATCAAAACCAGAGTTGTAGTCTAACACTCAGACTACTATACCACACTGGTTTACATTGCCACCATGAATGAAATACTGCACTTGGACTCCTGTATTCACCTTCATCAATGGATGGAGTTATTGCAAAGATTAATTTAAGATTTCAAAGCACATTAACAATTCTATAATGAAAAGGTCTTCATCCATTTTTTTTTTATACTTACAGGCCTTTTAACATGCTATTAACATTTAATCAGTCTGTCTGAATATGCAAACAACCTGAAACAGCTCTTCTAAATTCAACAAAACACACTTTTGGACAAAGTCAGGGTTAAATTAACTTGCATTAGATCACCAGAATGTCACAAACAGTAAGCTTTTATTTTCAGAACTTTTCTTGAAGCTTATATGGTACGAGAAGAAGTTAGTTCCTGGGGTCACAGATGTACTTATCACCTTCACACTATTGTTTAGAAAAAAAACCCCATTATTCATTTCTTGTGCAATGACAGAGAAACTGACCAACCAACAGTTATGTGGCCAAAGCATGTTAGATGGCACATGACGAATGAAGTCTTCCATCCAGACACCTACTCTGTCACTCACTGAAGCAAGTAGCAAGGGCCTATGGGTTAGAACTCAAAGAGCAAACCATATTTCTGCCTGTCTGCATTGTTTTGTTTGTTTACAATATTTCTATACCACTGTCCAACTTAAAAGAATAATAGGGCAGCTTACAACAATCAAAAGTATCATATAAAACCAGGTATTAAGGCAGCATGGAAGCCACCTAGCAGGAACTAGATTTAAAAAAAAAATTAATTATAAAGTAAAAAAACAAACAAAACATAACACCACATGATTACCATAACAGTGAAAAAGAAAACATTACAATGAAATAGCTTACATTCTTATTTCTTTCCAGATCCTTCATCAAGGAACTAAAGTAGATTTAAGGCAGATTACTTGCGAAGAAAGAGGATGGGGGCACAACCAAGCAGGCCCTCTCTCAGTTACCACCCTCCTTGCATCAGACAGTGACCATGCTGGAGAAAGTATGTAAGACTGATTTTAACAGATGTGCAAGTTGATGTAGGAGAAGACATTCAACTCAATCACTTGAATCTCAAGCTGTGGAACAGCTGTTTTCCTCTCACAACCCAAAGCCTTCTAGCCCTCTTCTTGTCCTCCTGCCTCCCGCACTGTTGGAAATATGGCAGCTAGGGGCAAAGAGATAGGGTACTTTGGTCAACACTACATGCCACAGGTGGGGGTTTTAATTTCTTACGAGACCTAAAGTTATAATTAGAAAAATGGCAAAGAATACATTCTTGAGACATAGGAAGTTAAGATCTCGCGAGCTATACTATTGCCAAATTAGCAAATTGTTACCTTTGTGATGCTCTGTCAAGACCTGGGAGACAGATAGTTTCTATTCCTTTAGCACTAAGGAATTCCTTATATTGTGCAAGCTCAATCTAGTGGATAGATACTATATAAATGCATGCTGGATTTATTAATTGGATAATAAAATTAATCGATTAATGCTGTCTAATACAACTCTGTGTGTTTGCTAGCAGTCCAGGAGGCCAGGATTTGAATACCTTGCTCAGCCATGCAAACCCACTTAGCAAAGTCACGCTCTCTGTTAGTGTAAGAAGAAAGCAATGGCAAATCCCCTCTGAACCAATCTTGCCAATAAAACCCTATAATACATTCACTTTAAGGTAACCATAAATTGGAAACAACTTGAAGGAAACAATTTAAGGACAGCAACAAGACAATACTATTTAAAGATATTATTTAAGATCAGATGAAGTACACTTTAGTCCACAAACATAATTGCTTAGTCTTCAAGTTTTGCTTTTGTACAATAAACTAAAATAATACGTTTCAAACTTTCAGCTGGTCAGTCACTTTTGACAGTGTCTGGTGTAATGACAGTACAGCAATAATCTAAGGTTATATATTTTAGGGTACTAGCCATTTCTCCTTTGGGCCTTTTATTTTGTGACTTGTCCCAGAAAGTTCAGTAAAGGAATCCTCTGAAACATTCCATCAGGCTGAGAAAGACAGAGAGAGAGAGAGAAGCCACGCCGGTGTACTAACATCAGCTCTCCATTCAGCACCCATTTCACCAGGCTGAGACTGAGAACCCAGTCCTCCTAAGAGGCCAGTTCCGTTGGGCTTTGTTTGTAGCCATTTCTATTAAGAAAAAAATGTGTGCTGCCTTCAAACTGATTAATACCAAAGAAAAGGGGTGCTGATCTTGCTTGCAGTTGATTGGGCATTGTGAAACAAACCATACAATAAAATTCAAGATAGGAAGAGTACTTTCATCTTAGACTAAGAGAGCAATGGCTGATCAACCCTCATCTCAAGAGGATTTTGGTAGGAGCTATTGTCTGTGCCTGCTGTAATTACACCTTGGAAAAATAACCTGGGAGGCAAAAAGCGTTACTTCAGTAGTCTTGCTTCCATATGGATGCCATATATTTTACATTCCAGTAACAGTTTTCAATCTGATTTTAGCTCAAGAATCTTTGTAAGTCACACTGAGAAGTGTTAGAGGTATAAAGCACTATATATGTATTCTGACTAAATACACAGCCAAAACTATAGAAGTCTCATATCACTGCAGCTAACTAAGTTAAGAAAATAAAGAAATAGCTCTGAAATACACCATGGTCTTCTTCCAGATCTAAACATCACTAGTGCTTAAAATTATCAGTACTGCTCCTTTCCTTTCATGCTCACAAACCAACTTAATTTTACAGTTCTATTATGTCTACCATCAGATATACCTTTAACCCTCATTGCACAGTAGTTAAGCTCCATCTGAGCACTCTCAGCAGTTTTGACACTACTTGTACTATTTTGCCATTAATATTCTTTCCAGCGAACAACATCATCTCAGGATCAAAAAACTCTAGTTGGCAAAACTGTGACTTATCTCCACTCAACAGAGACAGCAACTGGGGTATTATGAAGATAAATGCCATATAAGAGTTTGAACAGAAAATACTTTCCTACAGCTTTAATTTGGAAACATTCCCAAAGTTGTCAAAAATTCTAGTGTAACACACCTGTGTTATTGCTTCAAGATTCAAATTTCATAACCTATTCCTACCAATGTTTACTAGCAAGATGCCACATTAGGTTCAAATATCCTAAAGGCACCAGATCCTATCTGATCCTGAAAACTAAACAGGGTCAGGCCTAGTTAGTACTTGGACAGCAGACCACCAAGGAATACCAGGGACTGTAAGCTAAATACTTTAGAGGAAGGCAACGGCAAATCATCTCTGAGTATTACTTGCCTACGAAAACCCTATGAAATGTATGGGGTCGCCATAAGTCAACAGGTGAGTTGAAGGCGCACACACACACAGAGGTTCAAATGGCCTTTTCTTCCCAAGTCAATAGAGATGGGAGTATAGCCTTAAGCGCTGTCCTGCCTGACTCTCTCTGCTAGCCGTAACAGCATGTCACTGTCAAATTGCCAGAACTAAGGCTCCTGCAAAATGACCTGCAGGGAGGAATAATGCAATATTTGCAGTACAATCTTCTCAGTACTAGTAAGAAATAAGTACTGGATGAGCTTACTCACTGGCACTTATTCTCAGGAACGGAAGGATAAGACTGTAACCTTAAAGGTGAGGGAGAGTTTCACAAAGCAGACTGATCTAAGACCAAGCACGTCCAGGGATACTTATACAGAATGGTGGATCAGCTCAAAAGCCTGGACTTGTTGAGACTGAATGGCTTATCACATGAATAACCTCATAAATGAGTATACAGATATTAAAGAGGAGGACTCCGTATAAAAAACGAAAGGCAGACGGTGCACTCAGCCTGATGTTCCTTGGGGACAGAAAATACCTACTCCATGTCCTACTGTAGAGTCTCCAGAGCAACCCCTACCTACCCTTGCCTTAGGCGCTTCCAGCTTTCCACGCGCACACACCCCAGCCCTTCCTAAGCACCCAGCTCCGTCTTACTGCCAAATGCCATACCCGGGTGCCCATCACTCCAGGCACACCTTTGCCCCGGCTGCTGCCTTGGAAGCTCCCTCCCCGGCCACTATTCGCCTTGCACGGCACCCGCCCCTCTTCCCAGCCCCTCGCCGGCTCTTTCAGGCGCCCCTCCAGACCCTCCACGAGACCTGCCACCTGCCTTCTTGGGGCGCCCCGCCAGCGCCCCCCTTCCGCTGCCTGACGGGCAGAGGGGGCCGCCCCCGCCCGCCATGGCCTACCTGTCACTTCGCTCCCTGACAGCAGCAGGGCTGGCTCCGCGGCCGGGCGCCTTCCGTCCGTCCCTCCCGCCTGCCACTCGCCCTCCACCGCCGCCCTCGCCCCCTCCGCCGGCACCACCTCCCTCGCCCCCTCCCGGCCGGCTCCATCCCCTCCGGCCAGGTCCCTCTCCCCGACTCCGCTCCGCTCCGCTCCGCTCCGCCTCACTGGGGGCGCACTCACCATCCCGAGCTCAGTGCCTCCGCCCCGCCTGAGCGCTCCTCAGGGCTGGGTTGGCTCGCTCGCTTCCTCTCCCTCGGCACCGCCGTCCCCGCTGCGCCTTCCTCTTCTGTCCCCCATCCGGCTCCGGCCTCTTCAGCAGCAGCAGCCGAGGCCGCCGCGCGGGGGACATGGCTCCTTTAAACGTCCCCCGCTCCGTCCCACCAACTCCCCCCCACTCCCCCTCCTCCCTTCTCCTCCCCGGCAAGCCCAGCTGCCTGCGCCGACCCCACCGCTCCCCCTCCCCGCCTCGCTTGGCGTCGCGAACACGGAGCGTCTCTAGCAACGCGACGTCCACCGCGGAGGCGCCATGTTGGGAGAGGCAAAGGGAACACGCCCCGCCCAACCGGCGGGTGACGTCATGGGCCCTGCCCTCAGGCATCGTATTGAGAGACGCCTTGTGGCCGTTGGCTCGGAGTTGATAAGCCGGAGCAGAAGGGGTGGGTAAGTGAGCGGTGACTGGCCCAAGTGGCTCGTCCCAGGCCGAAACAGGTGGTGGCAAGGCGGCTCCTCTGTGAAATTGCTACCTGTCGAGGAAAAGAACATTGGAGCCGGGCGGAGCACTATTTTGTGCCAAAGTGGATGCCAACTGCGAAAGGGAGGGCGTAGCGGGCCTGGCAGGTGGCTTGGCGCCTCTTCTCAGGAGGCCCGGTCAGGCACCCGTGAAGTGAGGGGCACCCGAAGCCCAGTTTCCCCGTCACTCGCTCCCGCCACGACGGATCGCTGACCCGCAGTCGCTTGGACGGGCGCTGCTCTGAGAGCGCCCCCTACGGGAGAGTGCTGGTGCGGGCCCGGGCCTCTCAAAGGTCGTAAAGAGACGCTCCCGAAAAGAGCCCGCGGAAGTTTCGCCAAACTGTCTTGTTACTTGAGTAGAATTCGGAATGTGCCGGGCAGCCAGTCCAAACGAGCTTAGGTATCTCTGGGGGGAAAGCGATCTATCCACGCGAGTTCGTGTACGTGTCGAATCGAGGGTTTAAAGAGGCCGCGGCAGACTTTGTTCGCCATGTACTAATCTACAAACGGGCAGGATTGCTCAGACAAAATCCAACATCACTATCTTTTTCAGGACCAAAAGAACTTAAAACATTCTTTGTTCTCTAAAGCTGGGAGCTACCCCTCCCATTGCTTGGGTACGTTTTTTTTTTTTTTGTAGATTTCATGCACTTGTAGGGCATAAGACATGAAGTAGCATAACAACAAACAGGTTTGTACACACTCATTCTATCCATGTTTATTCAGAGCTAAATCTTGGCAGCTGCAAGGAAGATCTATTTGTAGGTAACTAGTTTTAAGTCACTGCTCTGACTTTCAGCAGTCTATACTGCTGACATCCCTGTCTCAATGCCAAAGAAAAATACTAGGGGCTTGGGCTGTGCTTACATGTGCTATTTACACTTTGTTACATAGAATATTTTGTAATGAACTTATAAGAAATATTTCATTTTGCCTTTTTAATAGCAATACAGTCAGAGAGGAACAGCTTGTAGCCCTGCAGATGTTGGACTTTGATCTCCTATGCTCCTTCCTCAGCTATGCTGGCTGGCAGTTGGAAGCTGCAATCTAACAAGACCTGGAGGGCTGTGTTTGGCCTCCTATTCGAAAAAGACAAATCCTAAAACTAATTCTAGGAACCTGCACTGAGAAAACAGTACAATTTAGAGACACTGTGAGTCACCAAAACTATTCAGAAACAATGGCATATTGTTATTGAGCAAAGCAGTTTATTTTCACGGGATTAAAGGAAATCAGTGATGCATGTTTGATTGGCAGAGGATAAATATTCACAACTTGACAACTGTACAGATTGTTGCTTAATTTGTATAGAAAAGCAGTCAGGCACAGATCCACTTAGTCATGACAAGTGAGCTCAATTTAAAGCAATGGAATTAAAATTAATCATAATAAAATTGATTACTAGTTTCAAAGAAACTTATATCACAATTACATCAGGTAGAAGGGAATGGGTTCAGTTTTATGAATTTTAACTTTAGGCTTAACATGCTTGTACTTAGACTTTATTTTAACCAAGATATTTTAAACAAAACAGTAGTATTTAATTATTATCTTCTCTAGCATCACATTTCAGATGAGTTGATTTTCTTTGGGTCAGCGTTGTTCACTGTCCAGCTTTCACAGCCACACATAGAAATCAGAAATACTATGGCATGGAGAATTCGGCTTTGATATGCAATGATATCTCTTTACACTTGAGGATCTTCTCTAATAATCCCTTTCTTGCCTTTCCAAGTCTTAGGCTTCTTCTGATTACTTGACTATAGTCTCCATTGTGGTTAGTGACTGAAACCAAAGTCTATTTCAGTGTCCTCATTACCCACTTTAAAGTTAGGTAAATCATGTATGGTCATTAATTTTGTCTTCATAATACTCAACTGTTACATTGCCCTTACACTTTTTTCCTTAATTTTCATCAGGAGTAATTCCAAGTCTTTGGTATTTTTTTCTAGTAATATGGTAACATCTGCATATCTTAAATTGCTGATGTTCCTTCCCCTAAGCTTCACACTTGCTTCCTCAGAGTTTAATCATATATTCTGTCTATGTCTGTACATAAATTACAGAGATAGAATGATAAAATGAAGGATAAAATTGTCTGCCTCCCCACTTGCCAATGGAAAACTATTCTGCGCTTCTCAAACATCATCACAACTATTTAAATAGTTCTTCTGATAAACCACCTGAAAACTATGATTTGTGGCACCCTGAGGACTAACAAATCTGTCATAACATACAATTTTATAAAGAATGGGACTCCAGTATGTGCCATAATAAATTTGTTATCTTTAATTTATTTTTATATTATTATTAAATGTAGTAGTGTTCTGTTTTAATCAGTGTTGTGCTGTCTTGGCTGCTGTGTTGAGAGGAAGACGGGATATAAATAAAATAATATAAAACAAGCTATCACAAGATCCTTTCTTGCTTTTGCTACAACAGACTAAGAATTAAATTCTTTGCACAGCTGCCTGTAGCTATGTCACATTGAACCCAAAGGATTTTACTTTTGAGTAGACACGCATAAGGTTAATTTATTAATTTCTATCCTATCTTTCTCCCAAGTAAAATGCCTACTGCTCTGAAAACTGCCTGAAAAACAGGGGTTCAAGTGTATGCATCTCCACTACCTTTGTCAGAGAAGACTGATGCAGAGTCCTAGAGGTGTATTCATTTATGCAGAAAAACAGTTCAAGTCTGCACCTTTACTATATTTTCTGGCATAATTGGTATTTACCTGCCCCCAAGACAATTGACTTTCCTTCAAGACACAAACAGAGTTACACTACTAGCTAGCCTGATTAAAATGGATTGAAGCTGACTTTAGGAATAAAGCCTAACATTGTTCTTATGATTGTTTGTAAGCAAGACTCTTGAAAGATGATACCCTTAGCTACACATTAAATGAGCCATTTTATAAAATGAAGGACCAAAAATATTGTCCCTGCAACCCAATACTAGTTTTCTAGTATTTTAAAATGTATACTTGTATGCCTGTCACACTACACAGGCCAACAGTGCAGCAAGCAAGTGCAGTAGTACAGTTGTCTCTCTACATTCAAGGAGGTTAGGGGCATAGGACCCCTGCAAAAGTGGAAGAAATTGTGAATATCTATAGCCCCCCCACCAAACTATATCTAACACACAGAAAAAGGGACTGGAGAGTGGATTCAACACACCATGGATTCAAACGTACCGTACACAATACATTTGAATCTATGGTGGGGAGCATGCCAGTCACCCAGTTCTTCCTTCAAGATAGTGGGGTTCCTTTATAAGGCAGAAGCGGGCAGCTGGTGAGGCTTGCCGCCACCTCTGCTGCTGCCCTGTGCCATTTTTGTCAGGGACTTATCAGCCTTTGCCATGCTCTTATAGCCTTGCGAGGCCTGCAGAGAGACTGCAAACATGAGGCCGTACTTATAGGTCCTTATTAAAAATGGTGTAGTCAACAGCAGCAGCAATGGCAAATAACCCATGAATTAATCAAACCCATGAAAGTTAGACCTCCAGATGTGAGGAGCCGACTGTGCGTACAAGTAAACTCCTCCACCCCACTGAAACCCATATGCACAGACCACAAAGGAAGTGGGACAATGAAAAGTGGGGGGGGGCTGTTAAATTAATGCTTCACCACCATAGTCTGCAGAATGTTGAACAGCCTGAGGCTGCTGATTTTCAAAGAAGCAAATGCAAATACAACAACAGCCTTTTGTAGACGCTTAGAAAAAAGATCAGCCTATACAGTAATGCTGCCATCAAGTGGTTACTTGAGGACAGTGGTACTGAAATGAGAATATGCTTGTGTAGCTTACCTTTTCCAAACCTATTATGCACCCCTCCAGATGTTGTTGGACTGCAGCTCCCAGCAGGCCTCACCAACAGCTATGCTGGCTACAGCTACTGGGGGCTTGGTTCAGCAGTATTTGGAGGGCTGCAGAATTCCCACTGCTACCCTAAACATACTTGCCAGTGTTGCTGTCATGAGAAGAAGAAAGGATAGAGCCTGAGACTGGTTTCATGGCCATGACATGTATTGATTTAACTGCTCTTTAACATATTCCAGATGTCTTTATACAACTACGGAACAAATCCACAGACAAAAATGAGTCAAAGGTAAACAAGTCAAACAAGTCAAAACAGACTTTCTTTCCTCATTTGCATGGTCATTTCAGAGTTACTGGCTTATATACAGGCTTACATTGGAGATTCCATGTTGAGTATCAGTGTTTCTGATCCATGATGGTCACATGTACATAAAGCCAGGTAGAGAAAACTATGGAAGAACATAAAGTGACTGTAAAGGTACTACAGATTGGAAAAAGCTGCAGAGGAACAATTACTTTTGCTGCAAAGGTAAAGCATATATAAACAATGCAAGTATATGCAATGCCAGACATAGCTGGTGTAGGTATGTGTCCAGTATGTGAGGGTTGGGAACAGTGAGAGTCAGGGCTGGGAGTGGCTATATTTATATATTCCTAATCCCATTGCAAGGCAGACTGAGAATTTTATTCTCCATTCATTATCCATTGTGTAAAAAATCATACAAGAAAGAAACAACAAAAGGGGAGAGGAAGCAACAGCCACCAGGCATACTTCAGTTCTGTAAGATACAATATTTTGCAAATATTGCTGGGAGCATTTACAAGAGCAGAACTGTTCCCAGGGCCATCTACAGAATATAGATGGACTCCAGTAGTCCAGTCAACATGCTTGCTGGCCATACTGGTGGTTGTGGGGAACTATGACAGCTATCATTCAAAATGAAAGTAAGGGTGGTCATGTTAGTAAAGTCCTTATTGTAGAAAGATGCTTATTGGGCCCCAACATTACTAATTTTCCTCTATCAAGCAAGCCTAGCAGGCATTTCCGGTGAAGCCTAATACCTGATAAATTCCCATTCAAAAGTCTGTACATCCTAGCTCACTATTACATCTTAAGACGTATTTGTGTATGAACTCATTCCTCTTACTGCATGTGTCTATTTGATTTATAGAATATCTTGTCTGATGTGATCTGGAGGCTTCAAAAGCTTGGATTTTGGCACTTTTTTAATAAAGGTATTACCACAGTATGGATTTCAGAAGTAGCCCCCCCTCATTGATTATTCCCGAGTTCTGTATTCTCTGTATTCTAATTTCTTGGCTGAGTAGCTTGGGACAGGGTAATCCACAATATAACAAAGTATACCCACACAGTTTTGAGATTATGATGGTATAAGTCTACAGTGCTACATCTGAGTATTGAACAAGATAGTCGAAACATAGTCCTGTCACCAAAAGCCAGTTTCCTGATTTAAATTGCTCTTGCTAAGTTGCTATTGGCTCCAGTTAAGAAACTGGCATGATTTTGTCCCCTGCCATCAAGGCAAACAGCAAGTGGGAGGTTAGGTGTGTTCCTACAGCGCGGTCCTCCATCCAATGCCTGAGTACCACTGCTTTCAGAAAAATCAGAACCCATGGCAGCTGCTTTAAAATAGGAATAGAAATACCGGGATCTCACTGCAGACCTCCCAAGTCACATGTGGTTTTACCAGGATGCTGTGATATATGACTAGTAACCTGTATTCTCATCCCTACCTTCCCTCAAGGAGTTTACAGTAGCCTTTTGCTTAACTGCAGCCCAGTGAGATAAGTTAATCTGAGAGCTGGTGACTTACCCAAGGCAACTCAGAAAGGTCCACACATAAAGAGGATACTTGTACTTTAAAATTTAAACTCAGATATATTTTAGTTTGAAAATATACTCCTAGATTAGAGTTGCCATATTCCAGCACCTCAAATCTGGTCTGCTAATTTGCATTTTATGTAAATTATTATAATAATGCGTGCTATTAGTTCATATTCTAATTATGCAAATAGAACAAATTACTAATTGTATTTTTCCTACCACTACCTTTGTACCATTTTTATAACTACTCCTCAGAGATAACTAATAAAGTAATGTTTATAGTACTGGACAGAGACTCAAATTCAAATCCCTACTTAATTATGGAATATAACATGTGACCTTCAGCTATTGTTACCTCAAATCTAACTTTCAGCGATGTTGTGCGGATTAATGGCAAGACAGGAATCATGTTAAGTGATCCTGTAAATTCCTGATGTGGTAAATAATTATCATCTTCATTATCATCCTGTACCAGACAGAATATCTGTATTTGAGAAAATGGCCCAGAAAGCCAACTTTTCAGGAAGCCATGTCCACCACACTCACCAGATGCCCAAGACTAGATGGGGAAGATGCTACAAATCACAGGAAATGTCACCAAAAAAAAAACTATACACTGAACTTCTGAGAAAGAACCCAGAACACCAACTTTCCAAATAGCCACACCCACCCATTTTATCACTTTCATCAGCCTAGATGGGAGTGATGCAATGAGCCATCATTACCACTGCTGCAGCTGCTATGACTATTACTCTTCACAACAACTGCTACTTCTATAAATATAGACTCTGAAGCAGTGGTAGTACAAAACCTTGGTGAGTAACAGATGGTACACTGTGAGGACAAGATGATTAACAATAATTATGACAACAACATCTGTATTCCAAGAAATAGTCCAGAAGGCCAGCTATCCAGATAGCCGTGCTCATCAAATTCATCAGCAAGACCACACAACTAAATGAGAGAAATGCCACAAGAAGTCACAAAAAAATTGTCAGGAACTACCTTCTTCTACCCATTCCAGGCAAAGCAGCTCTTTCCCAGAAAATGGAATAAATACTTGTCAGGGAGCCTTGTTCAACTAATTCATCAGATGGAATTGATGTAACAAGTCATAAAAATTACACAAGAACCACCTTATTGTAACCACTTCAGGGAAAACTTCTGTATGTACAAATATAAAACTCATATTTACTTTGATCTAAGAACCACTGAACTTAGTAGGTTATATGTTTGATTAAAGCTTTCAGAAGGATTATATTATATACCTAAGGCAAAGAAATGTGGACATAGCCCTTCCAAAAGAACTTCAATTTACTTATTATTTGAAACTACTTACTAAATATCTAAGCTCCACAACAAGCATCTACAATACTTTACCTCAGTGAGCTTCTATCTGTCTGTCACCTATCTATGCATCTGTCTATTTTCTATCAGGTTTTCTTTCATCTCCTTTCCACCTGAGTACACTCAATTCACCTCTCAAGACACCTGGGGAAAATAAATGTAATGTGAATTTTTCTAGAAACCGAGGAAAGATTGCCATCTCTTTGCATTGTGTGCTGGCATTTTCATAGCTGTGTAAGGAAACACATCTGCTCTTTGCAAAGAGCTAGGTTCCTCAGCTTTTATTGAGGAATGACATCGTGATAACCCATGCATTAGCTAAAGCAGCAGCAGGCTAATTCTAATTTCTCTCAAGACTATGGGGCTCTCCTTTTCTGCAGTCTGTCTTTCTATCTGCAAGGACTAGTTTTTTACTTTTTAAAAAAATGAAAGCTTAGAATCTTAGCCAGCTAAAGGCCAAAATGGCTACCATGTAGAATCTCTAGAATCCAGATAAAACCCAGTTAATATGGTCATATGGCAAAGCTATCCTAGACAGCATCGTCAAATGGAATAGGTAGGCCTATGTTTAAATTATTTTAGTTTGTTGTTGCTGTGTGCCTTCAAGTTGTTTCAGATGTGGAGATTTGAACCCTGGTCTCACAGAGTCCTATTCTAAAATCCAAATCACTACAGCATGTTGGATCTCAGTTATCTTAGCACCACATACTAAACACACAATAACAGTGTAATCCTGTACATGCTTATCCAGAAATAAGTCCCATTAAGTTTAGTGATATTTTTTGGGCCTCACTTCCATTATGTAGGTAGACAATTCCAACTGTTTAAGTACATGTGGACCACTCACACAACAATGCTGCAATATGTATTTTGCCATTTCGTTTATTCTAATATAGCAGTGCCTAGCACTACCCAATTGCTGCTGTTCTGAAATTACAGTCCATCTAAACCAGCGGTCGCCAACCTTTTGGACTTCACGGACCACTAAACTCACAATTTTGAATCCCGCGGACCACTAACGTTAATTTTTTTTAAAAAAGGTACAAACATCTATAAAATAATGATCATAAAAGTTCCATTTTATTAATATGAAATGCACTTATTTAATAATAGGACAAGGAGCAATGGATTCAAGCTGCAGGAAAGGAGATTCCACCTGAACCTCAGGAAGAACTTCCTGACGGTCAGGGCTGTCCGGCAGTGGAATATGCTGCTGCCTCAGAGTGTAGTGGAGTCTCCTTCTTTGGAAGTTTTTAAGCAGAGGCTGGATGGCCATCTGTCGGGAGTGCTTGGAGGGTGTTCCTGCAAGTCAGGGGATTGGACTGGATGGCCCCCGGGGTCTCTTCCAACTCTATGATTGATTCTATAATTATCACAAAACTATTAAATCTTGTTTAATTATAAGAAAATCATACCCCAGAGGACAGGATCAACATTCAAAATGACCTTGACAGATTGGAGAGCTGGGCCAAACCTAACAAAATGAGTCTCAAAAGAGAGAAATGTCTTACACCTAGGCAGAAAAAATGAAATGTACAAATATAGGACAGGAGACATCTGGCTGGACAACAGTATGTATGAAAGGGAAAATATGTGAAAGGTGTGCAGTTCTGGGCTGCATCAACAGGAGTATAGTGTTGAGATCAAGGGAAGTAAAAATACCACTTTGTTCTGCTTTGGTTAGACCTCACCTGGAATCCTGTGTCCAGCATGGCATAGTTGTATGGATGTGGAGAGGCCAGTTCACCTGAGTATGCATAAAAAAAATTAAATTGATCCAAACTACTTTTCAAATTCAACACTATTGAAATATCACTGATGTTTTCCAATGTTTTTAGAAGCAGAAGAAAGTAAAGTAAAATGATTTGAAAGGAAACTGATAAAAATCACATTGACCAGCACAACAGAATTTCACAACTTGTCTGTATAGTGTGCTACAAATGCAGCTAAAATGTCAACTGGAAAGGTGACAATGAACATGTGCCAAATTGGTTGGCAATTGACTCATGCATCTGATATGTGTCAGAAAAAGCTGAGGCTCATACTAGGGCACTCTGGCTCCATGTGCAGCTGCCCTCTCTGGGAAGCCACCCTGTCCACCAAGACTGCCCTTTCCCTACCTGACGCTCTGCAGACACCTTGGACTGTCATCATTCACAGCCAGCACAAATGTGCAGTCCAGGGATGATACGGTTTATGGTCCAATGCATCTGGAAGCCACCACATTCATAAATAATTAATACCGTTCTCCCTCCACCTTCATGGGTTTGACAGTCGTGAATATGATTATTCGCAAGCACACGTGCCTCCCTCCCCATTCTCCTCCTCTCATTCCCATGCATTTTGCTCTGGTGCAAAGAACTCATGCTGAGGCAAATGGAAGGGAATGGGCGGGGGAAGCTTGTGCAAGCCTTCCTTTCCTCCCTCCGGAGCTCCTCCTGACACTCCTATGCATTTTGCCCTGGCACAGAGAATTCATGCTGAGGCAAAATGGAAAGGAATGGCGGGGGAGGGAAGGCTTGCATGAGTTTTCCACACCGAGGCAACATACATAGGAATGGCAGGGGGAGCTCCCAGAGAGGGAAAGGAAGGCTGGTGTGAGGCATCCCCCACCTCCTATTCCATTCCTTTTTGCATGAGAATGGGAAGGGGGGAGCCCTGGAAGGGAGTGGGAGTGAGGGGGAGTTATTTGCGGTTTTGCCACCTTCACAAGGGTTCTGAACCCTGAACCCCACCAAAAGTGGAGGGACAATTGTAATCTAAAGCTTTTGGACTTGCAGACAATTTCACGGTCCAGAAGGCGGAAGAGGCAACAACGGGATAGGCTACTTTAGATCTGATCTTGACCAACAGGGATGACCTTGTTGATGAGGTGAAGGTGATGGGATCCTTAGGCGGGAGTGACCATGTTCTTTTGGAGTTTGTCATTCAGTGGGAAAGAGAAGCCAAGTGTAGCCAGACACGCATCTTAAACTGTAAGAAAGCTGATTTCTGTAAACTTAGGGAGTTACTTGCTGAAATCTCATTGTCAATAATACCAAAGGAGAAAGGACTTAATGACGGATGGGAATTTCTTAAAAGTGAGATACTGAAGGCACAATTGAAAACTGTGCCAATAGGGAGGAAAAATGGCAGGTGTCTAAAGAAACCAGAATGGTTGACTAAAGAACTCTCAGCTGAACTAAGTGTTAAAAGAAACATGTACAGGAAATGGAAGAATGGTGAAACCACCAAAGAAGAATCCAAGCAAATAGCCAGGAGATGTAGGGAGAAGGTCAGGAAAGCTAAAGCACAGAAGGAACTCAGGCTTGCCAGAGATATCAAAAACAATAAAAAGGGCTTTTTTAGATATGTCCGCAGCAAAAGGAAAAACAAGGAAATGATAGGGTTGCTGTGTGGAGAAGATGGCCAGTCACTAACAGGGGAAAGAGAGAAGGCAGAACTACCCAACTCCTTCTTTGCCTCAGTTTTCTCTCAAAAGGATAGAAGTACTCAATCTGGGGGGTGGGGAGCAGGTGAGGAAGTGGGGGAAATACAGCACAGAATACGTAGAGAAGTAGCACAGGAATATCTGGCTAAACTAGATGAATTCAAGTCTCCAAGGCCAGGTGAATTACATCCAAGGATATTAAAAGAACTGGCAGAAGACATTTCTGAACCACTTGCAATGACCTTTCAGAACTCTTGGGGAGCAGGAGAAGTACCAGCAGACTGGAGGAGGGCAAATGTCATCCCCATCTTCAAGAAGGTGAAAAAAGAGGACCCAAATAATTATCACCCAGTCAGCCTGACATCAATACTAGGAAAGATCCTAGAGCAGATAATTAAACAGTCAGTTTGTAATTATTTAGAAAGCAATGCCGTAATCACTAAAAGCCAGCATGGATTTCTCAGAAATAAGTCATGCCAGACTAATCTTATCTCTTTTTATGATAGGGTTACAAGCTTGATAGATGAAAGGAATGCTGTAGACGTAGCATATCTTGGTTTCAGTAAGAACTTGGACGAAGTTCCCCATGACATTCTTGCAAAGAAGCTAGTAAAATGCAGGCTGGACAGGGCTACTGTTAGTTGGATTTGGAATTGTTTGATCGACCGCACCCAAAGAGTGCTCACCAATGGCTGCTTTTCATCCTGGAGAGAAGAGACTAGTGGGGTGCCACAGGGTTCTGTCCTGGGCCCAGTGCTATTCAACGTCTTCATCAGTGAAGGAATAGAGAGCATGCTGATCAAATTTGCAGATGACACCAAATTAGGAGGGGCTGCTAATACCCCAGAGGACAGGATCAAATTTCAAAATTACTTTGACAGGTTGGAGAGTTGGGCCAAAGCTAACAAAATGAATTTCAACAGAAAGAAAGGTAAGGTCCTACATGCAGGCATAAAAAATGGAATGCACAAATATAGGACGGGCGACATGTGGCTGGATAACAGTACATGTGAAAGGGATATAGGAATTTTGGTAGATCACAGGCTGAACATTAGGCAGCAGTGTGATGAGGCAGCCAAGAAAGCCATCGCGATTCTCTGCTGCATCAATAGCAGTATGGTGTCTAGATCGAGGGAGGTAATGGTATCACTATATTCTGCATTGGTTAGGCTTCATTTGGAATACTGTGTCCAGTTCTGGTCACCTCAGTTCAAGAAGGATATTGACAAGGTTGAACATGTCCAGAGGAAGGCGACCAAACTGGCGAAGGGTCTGGAAGCCATGCCCTGTGAGAAGTAGCTTAGGGAGCTGGGTATGTTTAATCTGCAGAACAGAAAGTTAAGAGGGGACATGATAGCCATGTTTAAATATTTGAAGGGATGTCATGTCGAGGAGGGAGCAGGCTTGTTTTCTGCTGCTCCAGAGACGAGGACAAGGAGCAATGGATTCAAGCTGCAGGAAAGGAGATTCCACCTGAACCTCAGGAAGAACTTCCTGACGGTCAGAGCTGTCCGGCTGTGGAATATGCTGCCTCGGAGTGTGATAGAGTCTCCTTCTTTGGAAGTTTTTAAGCAGAGGCTGGATGGCCATCTGTTGGGAATGCTTTGATGGGTGTTCCTGCATGGTAGGGGGTTGGACTGGATGGCCCCTGGGGTCTCTTCCAACTCTATGATTCTATGACTTTCCTAGCCTACCAGAGCTGGTTGTTGACTTTCCTGAATAAGTGAGCTTCCTGATTCTGTTCCATCTTGTCTGAGCAATAAGCCTTTTCTCAGCTCTGTAGCCCTTACTTGTTCTATCCTGCTTTATTTTTCAGTCCAAATGATGTTACGTTTTGACTCCTGGCTTTTTCCCATGGCTCTGGTTTTGCATGCTGCTTGACTGCCTGATGCAATTCCTAGTAACCAGTTCATCTCAAGAGTGCTGCCCATGGTACTGCACAAGTCAAAAGCATGTCATCATGGGTACTAAGGCGCAATGGGAACTAAGACTTAGGAAAAAAATTTTTGGAAATGCAGTGGAATAAAACGCGGTCCTCCCTTCCTTATATTTCATCATCAAGATCTACTAGACAAATTGCTTTAAAGGTTGTTTATGCAGTGGTGGAGCTTGGAGTATGTGGAGAGGCGGTGTGAGGGGCATGGCTGTGGTGCGTGGGGGTGTGGCTGCAGTGTGCAAGGGCATGGCCAGGGCACACAGGGGCATGGCTGTGGGCCGGGACGCCCAAAAAACATTGCAGCCCAGGGCAAATTGCTCCCTCGCCCCCCCCATCGCTACGCGACTGTGTTTATGGATGGTACCTTACTGCATCTAGATTTTCCCATCTCTCTAGCAATATGTCACCAATGCGTAGGAGAGGGTGTATGGCTCAAGGCACAGTTTTACATACACAGTCTAGAAGTGCCAAGGAGGCCCAGTTTGGAAACTAGTATTAGAAATTTTAGCTGACATGACAAATCAGCATATAGAACACTGTGAGGAACTTATGTTATTATCAATTTTCTTAGGCCCCAATGCTAACCTAAACTGTAAACGGTTGATCTCAATTATGTTGGCTGCCACTCAATTTGAAACTGCACAGTACTGGAGAACTTAAAAAAAAAGTCTTTCCTTTGGATCCTAGTTGGACAGTTTGGGGCACCGTCCTTTCAGAGAAGTTAATATATCAGAGAAAGTAGGCTAAAGAAATGACTAGACATGACACTTTTGAAGAATTGGTACCCTTTTATTGCTTATTCAAATTATACCAGATCCCCATAGGGCCCTCCCCAGGAAGTTTTTAAATGTATTATCGTACATTTTTAAATGTATTATCATAACAGGAAACTGGTTCAGTCATTTTGGAGTTTTTTTCTGCTTTAGGACATGTTCTGCTGATTTTAATGGTACCCATGTATTTATTCGTTATCTACCTGATTTAAAATGTTTGCTTTTGTGTTGTTTATTGCTGATTCCTGTGTTTTTCCCTGCTTAGTATGTAAAAAAATTAAATAAATATTATTATTTTTAAAGCATGTCATCTAGCAAAGGCATAAGCATAGTACTAAAACCATCTAATGGCACTATTCTTATGTCCTCCTATGGTCTGAAAAAAGTGGGAAGAACCACAGTGATAACACAAGAACAGTGAATGAAAACCACCGTAAATGTTTGCTGTAGAAATAACCAAAAATCTCAGACCAAGCATGTATGAAATTTTCTCTTATATTTTCAGTGATTGCTCTCAGACATACCTATTGTTTTATGACTGCAGTCTTATACACACTTACTGGTGCTAAATCCCTTTGCACTGTGGAAAAACTTTGTAATTTCTTTTATTCTGAGTAACAAGTTATGTTCTATAAAATCCCGTTTTTTCCTATTTTTCAAGTAATAGTGGTGATTGGACATGGTTAATTTAAAATAATTGCTATTTTTTGTAAGATAATTCATGAATGCCATGATTACGTCCAGGCTCATTGCTGGACTGATTTTAAAGCAGAACACAGCTGCCCAGTTGCTTGTAGGGACTCAGAGAATATAAACCCCGTTCTGTACCAACTACACTGTGGTTTAAAATGCTAATAGTTATTTTTAAAGCACTAAATGTTCTGGGAGCCTAAGCTCAACCACAGAGTTCCTGTTCATGTGCATGTCGCATAAGATCTGTCAGGCTGACAGACAACATGTCTTATCCCAAGGTCCTATTCTTATGGAATGTTTGTCTTTAGGAGGTATGCCTGATTCTCTTTCATCACTGACCATTTTAAATAGGCCTTAAATATTTGGATGCTTCAGTCAGCTTTTAATTGGTGCTGGTCTGTATTTTATATTCTACACTCTATATTTTTAACAATAGCTGATATTTTTATTTTATTACAATTGCATTTTAATTCCCCCATTGCATTAGAGCTGCATGTGTGCAGGTATGCATGTATGTGTGTATACATATGTGTGTGTGTATGCGCAGCTATGTTATATTTATACACCAGAGCTTTCCAAAGGTGACACATTTTCTAGACATGCATAATTTCACGACATGGTAATTCAGTTTTACTAGCAAATCGGAGGTTAAACTAACCCTTTATAAGAGAGACAGTGACATACATAAATTGTAATAATAAAATGTATGAGGATGCAACATATCTCATTAAAACTTTTCATTTATATTTTTTAAAATATATGATTTATATATAATAACATATATTTCCAAGGCTCAGGTGAGGGGCTTGTTCTCAGTCCAGAGAGGTGACACGCCTACACCCTTCAGGTGACACATTAACATGTTATGACACACCATTTGGAAATCCCTGGTATACACATACACATATACTGTTCTGTCTTGGGTTTTTCTGCAATCTGACTTTAGAAGTTAAAATAAGTCTTTAAAGTCTGTGAGCATGTGTATATACATGCACTATACATGCATGCATGTTTCTATACACACATTGTTATTCTTTGCCTCTGAAGCCTTTCCTAACCCCCAAATAGCCTAATTTAACCTCTGAACGAGCCCTCTATGGAATGACATTGATGGAACTGCCCTTTTGCTCCAGGCAGAATGTGTGTGTGTGTGTGTGTGTGTTATAACAACACCAATATAAATGACATTGTTCTTTTTCAGTGGCCATTCTTTACACATATCTTGGAATCAAAGAGCTCCTCATACCGGCACTTAAAAGGCAGCAGCACTACGTACCTATTCAGTCATTTTTTTTCCTTAGCAGTTAAGGGAAAAGATGTAAGAAAAAACTGAAAAAAAAAAAAGAGAGGAGGTCATCTGAAGCCCTTGTACAAGAGGAGGAGGTCATCTGAAGCCCTTGTAAAATTAAATGAATAAGGCAGAGCAAAGGGGAAGACTCTTTTAAATCTTAGACAATCAGTATGAGGCACACACATTTTATTTAATTGATGTTTGAACAACTGAGCAGATATAGCAACTGCCACATTAATAATGCAGGAGACATAACATACAGGGCAATTTCAACAATTATTTTTAAATCACTAAAACTTCAATTTGAGACTGTTCTTCATCCTGCCCTTGGCTCAGTTGTACCACTGAGTATTTCTTGCCTTTGAAGCCCTTACAAACTCGGAAACGGCCCAATTTAACCTCTGGACGATCCCCCACAGAACTGGACTGATGGGACTGCCCTGTGCCCTCGGGGGGGGGAGGACCAATTGTTCCGCCCGCCCCACCCCACCCCACCCCACCCCACCCCCGGCGCCCTGTTCTGTATTTACAAACACGCATTCTCCCTGCCTAGGTCATTGCCCAGGCGCCGAGGGAGATGATGTCATCTGAAAAGCACATGTCTTGCTGCAGCATGGAGCATGGAGGCTTGCACATTCCTCCCAAGGGGCGGCTGGCTAAGGAGCAGACGGATCAGGAAACCACTAATGTGGAGCTCCCCTAATACCAGGATCGTTTTGCATACACTGTTCAGGACACCACAGACAGAAAATTTAATCAGAGATTATCGCTCTGCACGTTGCAACCTCCATAAGCAGCTTGATGCCCGGAGCATTATGGGTAGTATGGTTTGTAAACCAAATGCAGACATGTGTGCTGGACGCAATAACAGGCAAGGATTTTTTCAGGCTACTGGACTGGAATGTGTTCAGTTGTAATAGTTGTGAAACTAGTATCTTTACACAGATCTGTAGATAATAATATTATTATCTGTAATATATTTTACAATTTAAATGCCTGTATTTTTTGTGTGTGTTAATCCTAGACTTTCCTAATAAATGCAGTCAAAATGGACACACACTATCTTGATATAGATAGGGGACCTTCAGCCAGTGGTAGAGTACGCACGTTGCATGCAGAAAGCTGAACTCAAGTCATTGGCATCTCCAGTTAAAAGGATCAAGTAGCAGGAGATGGGAATGTCTTTGCCTAAGGCTCTGAAAGCTACTGCCCGTATGAGACAACAGCAATTGGGCTAGATGGATTAATAATTCCAAGCAGTAAAATGCAACTTCCAATGCTCTGTTACCCTCACCACATTTTGAACCCCTTTATCAATGTACAGGGACTTTCTTTGGTAGAAGGTTTCTGTGTTATAACTTATTTGGAACTAATCCCTTTCACACAGTAGTGCTTTTCAGCTATGATTATTTCAAGAAAGAAAGCCAGTGTTGTTAGATGCCTTCAAGTTGTTTCTGACTTTTGGCAACCCTAAGATGAATCTACCATGAGGTTTTCTGGGGATAAGAATGTATGACATGCCAAAGTAAGGAACACATACTACATAATAATTTATCAGGCTTCCTTGTTATGGTCTGTACAATATTACTATTACTATCATATATATTTCAGTAAGCCATACTGGAGCAAATAATACTGCTTTTCCCTTCCAAACACACTTTACTACACAAGTCACAAAAAGTATTTTCTCTTAATGCAAGATATTTTGACCAAGATTGCAAAAGAACTTTGAGTCTTTTTTGTCAATACACCATTTAAAAATGCAAATACATGCTAAATGTGGCTCATTCACAAACTATTAGAAAAGGTATAGGATTACTTAAATGTGTGAGACTACAATTCTCTTAGTCACCAGTGCATTCAGTTCATTGCCATTTAGACTGTTTTGTACTGGAGGCAATAAGCCATCTGATTTGTAGTGTTGTCACATATTTTTGACTGGTAACGCACAACTGGTAAGAAAAGTTCCCCCAGTGGCTTTGTTTTCATCACAGAATTTAATTGTGAATGCTGGACCATTTTTAGTAAGAGCCTTTCTATATTATTTTAAAATGTGTGTTTTACAAGCACCACACCTCTGCTATTCCCAGTTCAGGTCTAGTAGTGCAACATTCCCTCCAAAAATAATGTTTGATAGCCTTGCTACAGGGGATTGAGTTTAGCTTCCTTTTGAAAACAAAGGAATACCATGTCCTGTAGAGGAGATGCCTGTAATCACATTCGACTTGCATCCCAACTATCACATTGCATGGCTGGGAATACATTTTTCCAGTGGGAAAACACTGGTAAAATGCAGTATCCTAGCAATCTTTGCAACCTGAACTCTCCAATAGAAAAACTTTGGTCTCATGCAATAAATAAAAATAGTGCAATGCCTGCGCAAAAAAATAATATCATTATTTTATGAAGCTTAAGAAGTTTGGTACATTAGCATTTTCTAGAACAGTGCTTTTCTGGCCATCTGACGTGAGAGACCAGCAATTATTTCCCCCACAAAGTGCTGAATACAGGCGCCATATTTGTGCCCATTGGGTACCACTGTTTTTTTCCTGGAAATTTGCCAGGGACCAGTAGGTCAGGGACCAGCACTGGTCCCGAAATCACCACTTTGAGTACCACCAATTTAGCCTATTTTATATTTGCCCCTGGATTGAACAAGGACATTTAATGAGTTTGTTTCCGTTCACAGAAAGCATGTGGTACTTCAGGGATCTCATTAAATATATCTGGCTGTCTTATGCTGTTCTTTCTCATAAACTTTTATTAGCGAAAGCTTCTCTCCAGATTCTCAATTGCAACCTACCTTAACAACAGATAGGAATCTTGAGATTCATACTGGTATGTGGCATTCATTAAATATCTATACTACTTAAAGTGTAACATATGAGTGTGTGTGTGTCTGTGGCCTTTTCCACACTAGACTGTTATAACGCTATTATTCCACTTTCAACATTCTACGGAATCCTAAAAGGCCCCTCCCTCAAGTGCAAACCCCAGGATTCCATAGGATTTTGAAAGTGGAATAATAGCGTTATAACAGTCTAGTGTGGAAAAGGCCTGTTTGTCTCCAGAACAGTGCAAACCTATAAAACTGAATCACTCTAAATTTGGCACTGATACTAAGGAAAATCCAGGGGCATGCACTGACGATTTCTTCTTCACAGGGCTCCTAACCAGTACTGCTCAAAGGCTGTGGACTGGTGAAGTTTGTAACTACTGGCTGACAGTCTGCAGCAAGTTTCCAGGATCTAAAGAAACAACAGTGGACAATGGGCACAAATGGTGCTGGTCCCTGGTGCACTGGCGCGAAAATTGCCAATCTAGAAGCACTGCTCTAGGCAATTCCACATACTTCTTTCCTTTCTAGAATCCAGAGCTCTTCAAACAGCCCAAAAAGACCAAGAAGGAAAAAAAGCGAGGGGGGGCAGGGACAAAAAACAAGAATCAGAGATTGGAGGGAGAGAAAAAGTGTGAAAGAAGAGGAAGAAATGCCTTTTTTTTTTAATTTTTAAAAGTATACAATTGAATGCTAAAAGCCACTGGCCTCTAGTACAAAGCACCCTCCCATCCAAGATCGTTGTTCCCTGAATATCCACAGCTAGCAGGGGACAACAATTTGAGGCACAGAACGAACCAGCATTTCAACTCTATGTTATTCCTCTTCTACCCCATTTAGTGACCCACTGTCTGTAACTATAAAGGCAATTTAAAATGTTTCCATTACACTGAAAAAGAAGTTAGCCTTCCTTTAAGTGACAATTGCAATGTAATTACATCTTTGTTAATAGGAAAATTAATAGGAAAAAAGCTCTCAAATTTAAATGAATGCAAAATATACTTTATTAGTTTTAAACAGATCCTAATATAGGGAGAGGGACATAAGAATTATTATATTATAAGAATTACTATAATTATTTCACAATTTTAGTAATTTTATGGTCAAATGTCTAGCAATCCATTTTGCCATCATATTTGCACAATCTACCTATGTTCATAAGCTACTGTCAGAAAATTAATTGTGGTTTCTTCTCTAATGGAAGTATGGCATTATCTGAGTGGAGAGATATTTACGTATTAGGATACATCAATAATTGTATATTAACCATGTGTAAGTGACATGAATTTTAGGAAATATATTTTATACTGTGAGCTAAGTTCACAAATTGATGTCTTAGTGTTAACTATGTTCTACCAACACATAGGAGGGGGACAATCAACAGACCTAGTCAAGTCTGAAATCTCTTAATGTCACAACTGCTGAGATTTGTCTACCCAAGTGTTATTATTTTATATATTTAAAAATAATCAGTAAAATGTTTAAATATATTTAAAACATTGAAATTCAACATTAATAATGTATATGAATAGAATTTTAAATATACTACATATTCAGAAACTAGGTTACTGACTGGGAATCCATGTTTTGAAAAAGTTGCATCCAGTTCAGCTCCAGTATGTTAAAACCTTGACGTCATAATTCTACACACATGTACCTGGGAGTAGACAGAATTCTATAGGACTTATTTCTGAGTAAACATGCATACGATTGCTCCACAACTGTCATAAATCTGTGCACATATACTTATGAGTAGATAGAACTCCACAGGACTCACTGCTGGGCAGTTATGCATGGCAGTTTCCCCTAAATAGCTTCAGGACTAGACCACCTACCACCCTTGCATAAATCTATCTTGTGTTAACACCTACCTCAAAGCTCTTTTTGTAGATTCCTCCACTGTCTTTGGCTAGGTGAGCCTTGACTAATGGAAGAATCTTCTTCACTGTGACTTGCCTTGAAACACGCACCGTAAGAGCCTGTAACCTTTTTGACTTTTCTCTTTTTACCTAGGCTTCAGGTAAGCAGCTCTGGTGGTCCTCCAGATGTTTTGGACCACTGCTTAAAGGAGTCCTAGTCAGCATAATCAACACTGAATGGTCATAGGAGCTGCAGTTCAGGAACATCTGGAAGGCCACAGTTGCTCACCTTAAAAGTACTGATTTTTAGTACATGTTAGTGTTGGACTTATAATTTTCTCTTTTCTTGTTGCTAGTCTTTCCTGTTACTGATTGAAACTGAAATTTATCCTTAATATTTCTGTACATCACGTTGGGATTCCGCTGGGAAGTGGTACAGAGAAGTGTTAAGCATTTTGAAATAAATAATAGATATTTGGTACTTTTTAAAAGTAAATTCTGTTTGGCAGATGACACTCCAAAGATACAATTTGCTGCAGAGGTTCTCTTCTTTCAGGAAGTTATCTTCCTCAGACAATACAGAGATGTTTGCACCTGAAACTATTTCATATGCAAAATATATGCTTCATTATAGAACTATAGTATTTTGCCCTACACCGTTATAGTGCTATTATTCCACTTTCAACGTCCTGTAGAATCCTGAGCTTTGCAGTTTAGGGAGGGGCCTTTAGAATTCCCAGCCAGAGGGGTCTTTGGCCTCAGGAAACGACAGACCCCAGAATTCCACAGGATGTTGGAAGTGGAATAATAGCACTATAAGGGTGTAGTGCGGCAGTGGGGAAACTAGAGTGGCAATATTGTAGTAATCTTTGTAGACTCAAGTCACAAATAATCCTTAATTATTTTTGCTGGTTATCTCTGTAAGCAAACAGAATAAAGACACTGCTGAGAGTTTGACGTCGTAAGTTTTCCCATGGGCAAAACAATATCCCTTTCCATAGTGAGGTGAACCAGTACGAACAGGACACAAGGACAGTGCGTGTGCATACTCTATTAACGTAGGTCATTCGCTTTTGCTCTCATTAGTTGCACTTATATTTCACGTTTCCCCCGCTGAACTCAAGGTGTCTGCAGTTTTCTTCCTCTTGACTTACAGCCATACAACAAACCTGCGAGGTAGGCCAGAGGGAGGAAGTGGTCCAAGGTCACCCACTAATTTTTATGGCTTGGTGGCGGCTACTTCTTCACGGTCGGTGTCCAGCACTGAAACCGCTACAGCACGGGGTACCTGACGCATGAGGGTTTGCTTGTCATCCCGGCCAGAGTCTTACGCTTTACCACTCAAAACAGATGGATGGTTGCCCCTGAAAAAGACCAAACAGAGTTGCCCCCCCTTACCTATGCAGGCATCAGGATCAGCTGGAGCCAGGGTGGTGTTGCGGTTTGAGCGCCGGACTATGACCCTGGAGACCAGGGTTCGATTTCCCCGTGGAAATACACACGGGGTGACCCTGAGCGCCTCACACACTCTCAGCCCCAGAAAACCCCGCGCTAGCTTCCCCTTAGGGTCGCCATAAGAGGAAAACGACTTGAAGGTACTCAGCAAAACAACGCCGCCCACAAGGATGGTGTATGTCTATGCGAGCACGCACAGAGCTGTCCCCGCCTCGTATGTTTTCCACTCTTTCTGGGGGCCGGTTCTTGCAACACCAAGTTGTGCTCCTAGCTAGCAGCACTAGCTTCCCCACAACCCGATCCAAATTATTTCAATACTCCAGTCCGCATTTTTGGCACCGTCTGGCGGCCCGTCTGTCCCTCGCGCGGCGCAATCTACCTTGCTGCCTCGCGCTGGTCCCGGTGTCGCTTGTGATTGGTGAACTCGGAGCGGCTCCATGGGCGTGCTACGCTCTCGTTGGCCGAGCCAGCCGCCCGTCTAGCGGACGTGGGGGGAGCAGCGTGAGTGTGCGTTGCACGGCGGCGCTCTGCTGCTGCCGCGGCCGCTGCTGCTGTGTCTGTCGGTGTCTGGGGCCGGCCCGGCGGGCGGTGTGTGTCGGGAGGCGGGGGGCGCGCACGCGCGCGGGTTTGGGGGGCGCGTTCGGTCCCGCGCCCTGTCTCGGCCAAGATGGCGGCGGGGGCGGCAGCGGCGGCCGTGGCCCGGCTGGAGGGCCGCGAGTTCGAATACCTCATGAAGAAGCGCTCGGTGACCATCGGCCGCAACTCCTCGCAGGGCTCGGTGGACGTGAGCATGGGCCACTCCAGCTTCATCTCCCGCCGGCACCTCGAGATCTTCACTGCCCCGCCCGCCCAGGCCCCGGCCGTTGCCAACAACAGCACTGGCCCCGCCTCAGCCGCCGGCGACGGGACCGGGCCCCAGTCCCAGTCCCCTGCCACTGCCGCCACCACCACCACCACCACCACCACCACCACCGGCGCAGCCGCCACCGCTTCCTCCGGCGGCGACTTCTACCTGCGTTGCCTCGGCAAGAACGGCGTCTTCGTAGACGGAGTATTCCAGCGCCGGGGGGCGCCGCCGCTGCAGCTTCCCCGAGTGTGAGTAGGAGGGAGGGCTGAGTCGGCGGGGGGAGTCCGTGTCGGGGAAAGAAATAAGAGGTCCGCCTCCGACCTCCCTCCTCCCCGGCGGCCCCGTTTTCTCGGCATGTGCCATCCGGGGGGGGCGTGCGAGGGGGCGCGGGCGCTCCAGGCCTCTTCGGGGGCTTCCGAGGGGGGCGGGCCGGCGGGGAGGGCACCACGCCTTGAGGCCCTTCTCCGTACAGCCGTATCCGCGCAAGGAGTACGAAGGGTGGCTGCAGCAGCCAGGTGGCCGCTGACGAGCCCGGCTGCCTGGGCCAGACTGGCCTAGACGTTATGCGAGGTCGTTCCTCGCTGCTCTTCTCCCTCAGACACACACACACACACACACACACACACACACACACACCCCGGAGCTATTTGCGTCCCAGGCCCTCAGTGAGTTGAAGGGACAGTCTGTTTGGTCGGAAGCCTAGTTGCACATAAAAGGTACGCCGAACACCAAGGTGGATCCAGGCGAAAGGTTTCTTTTCAGGCTACTCGCACAATGTGACAGACTCGTCGATTTGTATGTGTGACTTAAGGATTCAAATTTTTTGCTGGTGCAAGAAGCACCGGTGTCTTCTTCAGGAGAATGAAATGCTACAGACCTCCATTCTCTGTTCCGAGCGCAGGAATGTTTTAAGTACAGGCGCCTCAGGTGTGGAGTGACTTACGGCTTAAATGTCACTGTGTTTTTAACGCTTGAGGTGGTTTTAGGAGGGGGCTTCTTGGAGGTATTGTGTCGGTGAGGAAACACGAGTGGGCAATATAAAAACAACACTTATTTTCATAGGCATTTAGAAAAAAACCAACCAATCATGTGTTGCTAACCTTTAGAAGAAAGTGTCAGTACTTTCTAGGCACCTTAATGCCTGTTAACATTGCTTAGCAATGTGTGGTGTTTATAATGCTATATTGTCAGGTTAGTTGAATGACTTGTTTGACCTCTAACAGCTGTAACTTCCATTCATGCTGTTGGCAACGATGTAGTTATTATAAAAAGAGGAAGAACAAGTAGTCTGTTTTGTCTCATTGACTTATTTTTTTGAAACTGAAAGTAATTTGTTAGGGAGGCAATTTTTTTCCCTAACAACAAATGTGCTTTTAGCTTATGTGCTTCCCATACTGTAATGTAAAATCAAAATGAAGGTACTGAATGACATCAGAGACTGTATCTTATTTTAAAACTTGAAAGGCTATATTTATCTGTTCCTTACCTACTTTTGTTGATTGTCATAGTGAATTTCAATGTTCAGTGTGAGACAAGTTTTCCCAGATTTCTGGTAATCTGGACTCATGTTTTATTGTACTGGTTTTGATAGATGGCTTGCTTAATTTTGTTTCCTTATGGTTGAGGAGAGGGTTTTTGCAAGTGTACTAGGACTGTAAGAAAAGTCAAGTAAAATGTGTTATGAAATAGACTCCTATTAATGTATCTTTATTTATATAAAGTTAGCCTTTCACTTAAATAATATAGGTTGAAATAGTGGAGCCTTTCTCTCCAAAACATACTATAAATATGCTTCAGTTATTAAATGTCCTTACCTTCAAGGAAAAAAAAGCATTTTAATGGTTTTGCAGTTGAATTGACTGCAGAATGGAAGTACTGTATGTCATTCAGTGCATTAACTAATGGGATTGAGAATGGTAAAAAAAGTGCATCAGCTATTCTGAGATTATTTTTTTTTTGCAAAATGGGTTTTAAGATAATGCTGCTCATCTTAACCATTATAAATTACCGGCATATTGTGATGTACGTATGCTTAGTGAAAGATAAAGATATTGGCTCACAGTGTGTAACTTTTGAAATTAATCAGACATTCAAACATGTCAACTTGAAGCAACTGAAATGTGAAATATATTTATTTAGAAGAAAATCCTGGCTTCAAAGTAATTTACAACCAATACCTGCTACTGCTAAAGGGATATATACTTAGTTACATCCTTTATAAAGAGTTCAGCCTTTTCAGAGTTTACTGTGGTGCTATTGCCTTCTTCCTTTTTTTTTGCTGAAGATGACCAGCAAATAGTCAACATAACTTCAGATAAACCATGTGTAATACTGAACTGTATCTTGGAATATTGTGAATAAGGCATTTTAATCTTGCTTGTTTAATTTTGGAATGAGTGCTTAGATAAGCTTGAGATCTGCTTACCTAGGGACCTAGAGTGAAATTCCACCCTACTGAAGTCAGTTAAGAACTTTGCCAGGGTTTCATCAGTAGTGTTTACTTAGTCTTTGGAAATATCTTAACTGTCAACAGTTTGTCTCCCTTTCATTTGGACAACTGTTAATGGCTTTGATATCTTCATTCTGATAGTTATTGTATAAATAATAGTGTTATTGACTGTTCAAAGTCTTTTTCCCATTTTCAGTGGAAAGGTAGAGTGGACGCTTCTACTTTTAGAGGCTAATCTTTATAATAGTTGGAAGGACCACAGAGAAAATAAATACTGACTTTTCTTGCCTAGTATAAGGTTTAAATTTTACTTATATTCATAGTAGTGTTGAGTGCAGTCATATATGTATATTGACCTTGTGTAAATCTAATAGCTTGCTTTAAATGTATGGAAAATGATGCTGAAACAGATTAGTCAAAGAAGAGTTTTGCAAAATGCTTTGTAGCTTGATTGTTGTATTTACTTGGAAGTAACTTCTGTGATTTTCTTCCTGTCCTGAAGCCTTTTTTTTCATTTTCTCTATATTGCAAAGTAATGTTTTACGACAGTCTAGGACATACCTGTAATCATTCTATAGACTGTTATTGTCTGCCTTCAAGTTGTCTCCAATTTCGTGGCAAACCTCAGGCAAATCCTTCATGGGTTTTCTTGTCAAAATTTGTTCAGAGGGATTTGTCAAACAGTGTGCAGCTTGCTCAAAGTCACCCAGTGAGTTTCACTTGCTGAGCGAGGATTTGAACCCTGCTATCCAAAGTCATAGTCCATTGTGGTGCGGTGGCTTGAGTGTTGGACTATGATTCTGGAGATGAAGGTCAGCCATAGAAACCCACTAGGTGACCTTGGGCAAATCACATTCTCTCAGTCATAGAGAAAGGTAAAAGCAATTTGCACCAAACAGATCTTGCAAGAAAACCCTGTGATAGGGTCATCATAGGTCATAAATGACAGATTTTTCAGATTCTAGTACACTTTGTAGATACTAAAGGTTAAAAGAGTATTGCTAAATTCAGCTCCCCTTTTAGAGAGCAGGAAGCATTTGTCTTCAGTGCATGTATATGTGCCTTCAAGTCGTCTGTTGACTTATGGCAGTGGTTCTCAACCTGTGGGTCCCCAGATGTTTTTGGACTTCAGCTCCCAGAAGCCCTGAGCATTGACCATAGTGGCTGGGGCTTCTGGGAGCTGAAGTCCACAAACATCTGGGGACCCACAGGTTGAGAACCACTGACTTATGGCAACCCTGTGAATTTCATACAGTTTTCTTAGGTAGGGAATACACAGAAGTGATTGTGACAGTTCCTTCCTCTGAAATACATCACACTTGCTATTTGTTGGTAGTCTCCTATCCAAGTGTTAACCAGGGCTGACCCTGCTGAACTTCTAAGATCACAGAATCTGGTGCCTTTAGTATATTGAGGCCCCCAGTCTTTAGTGTAAGGCATCAGATTAGAATTTTATTGAGAGACAGGGAGCTGTAATTCTCTGAGAGAACTGTAATTTATGTAATTCTCATAGATTAAATTTACACTGGCATTTTACATAACTTCCCATGATCAGTATTTTGTACTTCAGGTAAGATCCTTCTGCATTTCTTCTCATTTTTGCAGTTTGTAGTCTGTCAGTCTGAAATATGAAGTACAGTCAGCCCTCCACATTTGCAGGTTTCACTTTTGCAGATTGGATTATTCATGGAGTATTTGCTGTCACCTCTGCTGCCTCTTTATGCCATTTTTAATAGGGACTGCAAGCCTCATTAGACTGAGAAATTGCGAATGAGGCTTGTAAGTCCCTATTAAAAATGGTGTAGGGCTGCAGTGGAGGTGGCAGTAAGCCCCACTAGCCCCCCACTTCTGCCTTGTGAAGGAACCTGGATGCCTCAGAGAAATCCATGGTGGGTTGAATATGGTGATCATTCTTTTTGTGTGTGTATGAAGATATGGTTTTGGAGGGCCTAGAGTTATTCACAGTTTTTCCATTTCCACAGGGGTCCTGTGCCCCTAACCCTAGCGAATGTGGAGGGATGACTGGAAGTAGTGCAGTGAGTCTTATATTTTTTTTTAACTAGGGACCCCCATAAATATAATTTGTTGCTGGAGTCCCCTCAAGACTTAACTCAAGATTTAAATACTCTAATTTAGATTGAAATACTAAAATATTTAATTAAATGTTTGCTTATTTATTTATTAAAGACTTCAGGAGACTAGGATTCAAGTCCTTTCTCAGACACAGGGTGACCTTGGGCAAGTCACATTCTTTCAGCTTTAGAGGAAGGGAAAAGCAAACCTCCTCTGAACAAATCTTGTCAAAACCCTGTGATAGGCTCACCTTAGTTGCCATAACTCAGAAGTGACCTGAAGGCACATGACAGCAAAGTGCTGCTGACAGGGTTAGGTTCTTTCTAGCCATCATGTATCTCTCCTTGGAAAACTGACTTATGGCGATTCTAAAGCAAACCTGTCATGGGGGTTTTCTTGGCAAGATTTGTTGCATTTGCCTCTCTCTGAGGCTGAGAGGATGTGACTTGCATGAGGTCACCCAGTGGGTTTCCATTGCCCAGTGGGGATTCAAACCCTGGTCTCCAGAGTCATAGTTTGGGCACATGCCTCTGTGTCTCTTTTGTCAGAGACATGGCAGTAGGGGATGTGGGTTCTGAGGGACATGGTGGCAGGTGCATGCTTGTGCCCATTTGCAAACAAGGGAGAGGTTTGGAGGCACGTGCATGCTTGCCACTGTGTTCCTTGGTGTCCATATGCCGTGCTGCCATGTCCCTGCTGAAAGGGATGCAGCAGTAGGCCTGTGCATGAGCCCAAACTACTCCCTCTGAGGGAGCAGTTTCAGCACCCACACCTCCCCTTCTGCCACATCACTGTTGTGCAGCTGCTGTGAATAACTCTAGGCAGCAGGGCTTTGTGGACCCCAGGTTAAGAACCACTGTAGTAGTGCTGTCTGCCAGTATACAAGTAGAATTCTGTGTGCTTTAGGTAACATGTTGTATAAATTGAGGACTTTCTCTTACATTGCAACTGTACTTGCTTCATATGCAAACTCTCTCTCTCTCTCTCTCTCTTTTTTTTTGTCTTCCATGATATTTCATCTTGAGGAAGAAGTTGGACTTGGTGACAAAAATCCCTAATCACAAAAGGCAGTATATATGAAGCCTATTCAGTTAACTAGCCAAGACAGTGAATATTGGCAACTGGAAATAATTTCTGAGAACTGTCCAGAAAAATGAGGTTCACAAACTAATGTTATGGCCATAGAATTGCAAAATTTGATCATATTAGCAACTGCATTGGGATTGCTTTTATTCATTTTTCAACTGCTATATATTTGTTAACTGCCGTCAAATCAACTTCAAATTATAATGATCCTACAAATGAGAAACCTCTAATTACCCTGTTATTGACAACCTTGCTCAGTTTCTGCAAACTCATGGCTGTGGTTTCCTTGGTTGAATCTATCTGTCTGTAATGCAGTCTTCCTCTTTTCCTACTACCTTCTACCTGCTCATCATTATTTTCTAATTGCATACCATTGTATATACGTTAGTCTTTTAAATTGACAGAAATATCAACAGGTGCTATGATATGTAAATACTAGGGAACAGGTTGCATAGTAATGCCCTCATAGAGGTCTTATAGCTTGCAGATAAAATAATTTTTCTTTATAAAAAACAGTAAATTACTTTGCACTTTTTCTGGCACCTATGGCATGAAGAGTTGCTTTGCAAGGCTGGTTATCTGATGGATCCCCCTACACACAGTGAATCTTTTCTGGGACTCTAGATATATTTGGAATGTGAGGAACTATTGTGGGCAGCAACACACAATGTGATCAGGTATTCACTCAGGGCAGCCAGAGGCCAAGTAGTTGCTCGAAGAATTGAGTATAGGGCACTAGTTGTGCTTGAGCCCTCAACACCAAGCCACTCACTTGGCCTTTACACTAAGCTATAATTATTTTACAGAAGGAAAACTGATACGGCTTAAAGGCAGGTTACTTGCCCATGAAACTAATAATAAGATAAAATTTGGTCAGAGTCCCAAAGCTAAATCACATTTGTTTACGTGAAATACTATCAAATATCCATGTCACAGAAGGGAGATGAATGATGCACAAAGAAACATCCATTCTAAACTCACACACACACTAGCCAGTATACCTAATCCCAGCTCTCAGTACACACATAAGGCAAATCAAACATGGAGCTCTCTGACCAAACCCTGACGTTTATCAGATAGCATCAGGATTAGAGATGTGAAGTTAAAAAAAGTCAAGAGAAAAATTTGGAGGAAAAAGCCCATTTTTTTCTTTTTATGATTAAGAAAGTGTATAAGATGATGTTTTCTGTATTTATCCAACCCTCAGTAATTTCTGAAAAGTATGTAGGAGGTAGACTATTACGTAAGGCTGTGTGCAGCATTGCAGCTCAAAGTGGTCGTTATGAGCCATTGGCTGCCAATCTGTGGCAGATTTGCAGAGAAGAAAGAAGTGGGCACAAATATGGTACTGGTCCCTGGCTTGTTGGGGAAAAGGTCAGTTCTCACATATCAGAGAACCCAAGAAGCACTGGTGTAGAGTATCAGATCATTGTAATTTCTAGTTTTGGTTTCCTTTTCTCAGTTCTTTTTATGAGACTGAGTACTTTATGTCTGCTTGACACTATGGAGGACCACAGGAGACAAAATAATTTTCTCTGTTTTACTAATGCTGATGGTTTCTTGTGTTCTTACTTTTGTTTGATTCTTATAAATTGAAGTTCCCTACAATGCAGGTTCTCCTTGCACTTCTGAAAAAACAAACAAACCACTCTTCATAAATAAGTTTGTGATTATTTTCTGTATAAACTGAATTTTAATGTACCAAACAGAGCAGTTTTATGCCAAACCAAGTTATGTGCAACACATTTTATTTTCCTAAAGTGACACACTTTCATTCTGTAATGAGTGTTGTTATTGTATTTTTCAATTTTTCTGAATTTCCAGCTCCTCCCAATAATTTTTCCATGGCTTCAAAATTTCCAGAAATTTTACATCTCTAAATCAGACCTGCTGGGTGACCTTAGGCACACCAAATATTCTCAGCCCCCAAAAACTGGTGATAGGTTCACCTTAGGGTTGCTATTAAGTTGGAAGTGATTGAAGGCACACAGTAACTGCTACCACCACCAGAATTTTTTTTTTTAACATTTCTCCTCGTTTGTTGGGTATACTTGAAATCAAGGCACAGGACTCTTTTCCATCCTTCCCTCTTCAGAGAATGCCTTGGAGTCCTATATAAGTCTGAGTGGCTTTTCAGCTACTCAAGACTAGTTTTTCAAAGTGTACATTTAAAAAATAGGAAGGGGAATTCAGTGAACCTATAGGGAGTTATGTGGGACACTGTGTGACCCGCAAGTGCTATGTGGCCAATCCAGTGTAACATCTGCAACATCCTACCTGCCTTTTCTGAGCAACATTTGCTCAGTTGTCTGGCAGCAAAGCCACAAGGACGGTGTATAATTGCTGCATTTTCTTTTATCCTATGGACTGGATTTGTGACACACTTAATTTTTTAAAAATGAACACTTTGTTACATTATAGAAGATAGGGTGCAAGTACTAGTAAATCAATTGAATGATTCAATTTACTGCACCCATGTTTTAAAGTTTTTTTTTCTTCATGTCATTTCTAAATTATGGTGGCCTGAAGGAGACTCTGATATGGGGTTTTCTTGGCAAGTTTTGTTTAGAGGGGGCTTACCATTGCCCACCTTTGAGGCTGAGGGAGTGTGACTTGCCCAAGGACTTGTTCACTAGGTTTCTGTGGCTGAGCAGAGATTTGAACTCTGGTTTCCAGAGCTGTAGTCCAGCGCTTAAACCACTACCCCAGTTCTCAAGATTTTGTTTTGGTTGAGTATAAATAATCTGAATGGTATCTTCTAAGCTTATCTGATCTAGTGAGCAGTAGAATGTATAAGAGGAATGTGATGCCCCAGTGATCTTTTTCAGAATATTGTTGAATATGTTATGTGTACGGTATAATGTGCAGTTGGACTCTTAAGATACCAGTAGGATTCCAAAAGTATAGTGCAGCAACATGTTACCAGTGGAGCAGAATAGAAATTTTTCTGATGCTTAGAATTAAAATGCATGATGACAGTATCCTTTTCTTGAACATTTGTCAGATATGGAAGACGGGAGATCTACTCTCAGTATAGTAGTGAGTCCTCTATTTAAATAATTACTGTCAGTGTTTTAAAGAAGATGCATTCAGAACACTGATGGTTTTCTTTAAGTGCTGTAATAATCACTTTTTTTTTAAAAAAATGTCATTTTCTAAGATAGCCAGGGATGAAACTGTTGCTATGCGTCAATTAAAGAGTGAAAACAGAGACATTCCTTCCAGTTACAGGGAGATGTGTTCTGGGCAGTAGGTACTTCATGTGGTCCTTTTTATTCTGGGGCAATAGCAGTGTTTTTCTACCTGCCTGTGTGGCTTTCGTGCTCAATGTGAAGAGTAGATGGATAATTTCAATATAAATAATAAAATAATCAGTTGATTAGGGTGCAGTGCAGTTCACATCGAAAGATCCTTCATCAGAACTGGTGGAACCAATTTATTTTGAACCGTTCCTGATGAGAAATTGCTTGACTGAGATAAATCAGGCCCTGAATATTCTGTTCTTGGGTGTATATTCTTTTGGTTCTCTATATAGACATATTCTGTTAACAAAGCTTCTGACAAAGAAGCTCTTTTTATTTTCATGAAGTCTTTTACATCCACCCAGTTTTCCTTCTCATCTTCTGCCTGGCTGAAAGGGCTTTTTTTAGAGCACTGGGAGAATGATGAAGGACAGCTGAAGAAACGTAAAGTATTTGGTGCTCAGTTATAGCAGTGTGTCTGCACTAAATGCGATTAAAAAAAATTCTTGAGCTGGAAAAGAGCAGGTTTCTGCTCTAGCCAATCATACTGTAGCCATGTATGCCCGCCTACAGTAGGCAATGGAAAAAGCAGCTGGCTCCAGAATCTCTAACTAAGCATGCATGAATGGCAAAAGAGAGAAAAGAAAGAGCAGATAAGCCTGCCTCCCCACCTACTCCAGTTCATTAAAAAAAAGCATAAATCTATATGTTTGGCCACCACAATGGAAATTGTAAGAAAAGTGATAGCTGTTGAAGGAAAAATTCAGTTCTTAGTTCATTTTGAAAGAAGGCTTGATCCTGTTACCTAGAAGATCTAAATGATTTTGTTTACTTATGCAGAGCTTATCTGGCCTAGTTGTTTCATTTCATGTGTGTATATTGTTAGTTTTGAATAAAAGGTTTTCTGGAACATGTTGAACTGCTCTTCTTTTTTGTGATGTGGGGAACCTATCCCTATTCTTTCCATGTTATTTCTGTTTCTGATGCCAAAGTTTCTGTTAAAGAAATAATGCCCTGGGATACATCTGCTTTGTTAACGGAGGTATACCTGTACTAGTTTTTTCCTCTCTTCCTCCTTTCAGTTTTGTTTCTTTTTTATCCACAGCTTGTCTCATCTGGCACTTGTGGTTAATTGTGGTCCTTTTGGCTTCTTGGTTTTGAAAATTTGTTTTAGCATGTTTTAGATCTCGGATAAGACTGTTCCTAGTTCTTGTTTCTATTTTATACTGTCTTACCTTGTTTGAGTTGGATTTTTATATTTCGCAGTTCTACATTTTCTGTTTATGCCGTTTGGAGAACTTATTTTGAATGGTTGAATAACTAACTTAGATCACTTTAATGTACTTCACAAGCTAATATTTATGACCTGCTTTACTTCATATAGACTTTGTTATGGATTTAAACAAAGGTTGGAGGACATAAGAACCATCCTTATATTTTGTGAAAGTTCTAACAGCCACTGCCAGCATTATAGCTAGAGTAAATGAGACTTTAGAAAGCATATATAGATAAAGATTAGTGTATTTTTAGCTTTGTGCTTATAAAGAAAAAAACAGTAAATTGCTTGTTTTAATGGAACATGAGATTATGTTTAACACATTTTGAACTAACAAATAGCACAGAACTTTTTCACATTTACAACATTTCTGTAAATTTATAAATAATTGTGCTTGCTTATGTAACTGAGGCAACTAAAGTGGGATCAGTACTATGAAATAAGCAGAACTGGAATAACAAAAGCCAGCAGCAAGAAGTTGTTGCAAGCAGGATATTGGATTTTGTGGATGCATAAAGGCAAAGTAAAATAACAGAGTTTACATGTTGCAGCTGTAGCTACAATGATGCCTGCTGTACTCTACCACATAGTATAGTGAGAAAGGCACCAGATCCTGTCTGATCTTGAAAGCTCAGTAGGGTCACCTCAGTTAGTCAAACCAAGTGCTGTGATAGGCTACATTTCAAAGGAAGGAACTAGTAAAACCACCTCTGAGTATTCCTTGCCTGAGAAAACTCTATGAAATTCATAGGGTCTCCAGAAGTCAACAGGTGGCTTGAAATTGCACATGCACACAGATAATCCCATATGGTTTTGTAGAAACTGGCATGCATATGTATTTGTTGTTTGTTGTGAGCAGAGCTTGTAAGGATGTGGAATTTCCTACTGCCACTCTGTTTCCATCAAATGATGGTGTTATAGCTGTTGGCTTTAGTTCCTGTTATGCTTGTCTTCCATTCTGTGAGCAACTGACATTATATTTTAGGAGAGGTGTAAGCATGGGCCTTTGGTGAAAGATCAAAATATGCAGCGTAAACTATAAATGATTATCAAGTTATTATGGTGTTTTTTCTCAAAAAGAAACAAGTGATAGTAGTTCCACATTGTAATCTGAAAGTGAAATCTGAGAAGGAGGAGAAAAAAACACTCAATCTTTACTCTTTTATCTTTGTTAAGACGTATTGGATTTTTATTTATAGAGACTATGATATTTTTTAAAATAGGTATTTGTTACCTGCCATCATTTCTGAAAATGCAGTGATGCAAAAGTTTGACTTAAAATAGAATGTCTTTCAGAACTGTGTGCTTCTTTGCATCTTGCCATGTTACGTTGTGTGAAAACAACCAAATTCACATAATGATCCCATAGTGCACTTGCAGATACAAAGAGCACTTCGCTTTAGAACGTTGTCTTTTAAAGTCAAGGGATATGTGGCCCTGCAAACGTTGAACTACAGTTCTCATCCCTCCGTATTTGCTGTGCTGGCTAAGGCTGATGAGACTTGGCATCCAAAAAGATCTGAAAAGACTCACTTTTTCCACTCATGGTTTAAGGAACTCCAGGAAACCAACTCGCGCTGGGTATTTACCAAGTGAAGCTTACTATTAGTTGAGTAAAGATTGTGGTTAAATAAGATAGTAGTGCACATGGATGACAGTGTCTTTGGTTGCTAGCATTGCAGCTCCCCCTCCTTTAAACAGCATCTCTGTAAAGATCCTGGCAAATGTTGGGATGAGTTACGCTCTTAAGAGATTCTTCGGAAGATAAATTTGTTGTATAAAATGACTTCTCTCATACTATTAATGTTCATTCAGACTTCTACATATTGCTAATCCTAAACTGCTGTAAACTTGTACACTACAATTACGCTGTCAGTTGAAATAAAATAAAAATACTTGTCATATGTGTTAGCAAAACACGTATTAGGTAAAACCACAAGAGAAGTCAGATGTGACTGTGGGTATTTCTGTTGGAGTATTTCTGCTGGAATAGATTTCATTTTACTTTTTAGTGAGTTTCCAAATTTTAGAACACATCCACAGGGCACACTGAGTGATGAAGCAGGTGAAGAGACTGCAGTTGACTAAAAACCTTTAGAGTTTTCAAAGGTTTTCAACTTTGGTGATGGTGTTTAAGGAGTAATTTTTCCCTGAGACCATGTACTTGCAGTGCTGTCCAGCAGAGTTTTCCCATGTGATTTTGGTATTTATTTGATTGTGGCCAGCAGGAGATCTTAAGTAATCTTCAGAGATGTTCTTTTGACTTGTTTGCTAAGTAGTTTGAAGATTAGAATTCCTCATGTTGGTCATGAGTAGCACATTGAAGTTGGGAACAAGCGCATTATATGAGCTGGTTAGTTAGCGGATGGATTTTAGTTGTTGAAGCTTGAGTGTGTGGAAACAGTTCTTGGATAAGTGTGGACAATCACTTTTATTCTTTCCTGTTGCTCTTTCTGGCTGAGAACATTGAGCAGGGATTGACTAGCTGTCACCAGGAAGTGCTGAATGTTTCACTTGGGAAGAGAATGGTCCCAGCTCTTGAAAGATGAAGCTGTGTAGCCACTTCTGAAGAAGTTACCTCTGAATATGGTAACAAATGTATAACAGTAAACTGTAGGTCACTAATATTCCCTTCAGGGCCCAAGTGACTGATTACATCTCAGCTCCAGGAGTCTTGCAGGAGATTTACTATCTTGGTCATCCTGACACCAAAAGCACGAAAGGAATACAGTCTTAATTGTCTCAGACATGGCCTCTGATTCCATTGACCAAGATATCCTTCTGGGTAATCTGATCTTCATGGAAATAGGGGTACCACATTACAGTGGTTCTGTTCTTATCACGATGGACAATTCCAGAAAGTAATATTGGGCAAGTACTGCTAACATTCATGGCATTTACACTATGTGTCTCTGCAGAGTTGTATCTTATTCTCTGTCTCTTTGACATTTACTTGAAAGTACTAATTAAAATGCCATGAGTAGGAGTATGACGTTCCACTGTATTTCACTTTCTCACTGGATTCGAGGGAGTTTTTGGAAACACTGGAGACACTAAATCAATGTCAGTGTTCAGTAAAGGACTGGAGAACAGCCAATAAACTGAATCTCATGCCAGAGAAGATGGAGCTCTTGTTGGTAGAGGGGTCATCTGCTCTGTTGTTGCTGTAGCTGTTGTTGTTGTTGTTTTTGTTCATTTATATCCCAGCGTTCCCCCAATAATGGGACTCAAGGTGACTAAGAACATGTTTCAGAAGAGTACAAATTAAAGCTATAGAAAGTCATTTATAAAAGTGTAAATACAAGAGTTATTTAAAAAGCAATTAAACAGTTTACAAAGTTAAATCAGTAAACATTAAAAGTATTAAAATTCGTTAGAAGACTACATGCAAACATTAAACACAGCAGCTCACAACATTAAAAACTTAACCCAGTCAGTTTGTAAAAGCCAGATGGTATACAAAAAGTTTTGAATTGCTGACAGAAGGAGTGCAAGGATGGGACCATCCTGGCCTTTCTGGGGAGTTGTGAAGTTTGAGAGCAGCCACCAAGAAGGTCCTCTTCCGTGTTCCCGCTAAACAAGCCTGAGAAGGCAATGGGACAGAGAGAAGGGCCTCTCCAGATTATCATAGAGCAATAATGGGTTCATAGAAGGAGATACAGTCCTTCCAGTAGCCTGGACCCAAGCCTTTTAGTATCAGTCAGACTCTTCTGAATGTAGAGTTGTTCTGGGTCCAGCTTTGTCAGCGGAGGTGAGAGCAGACTGCATGGTATGGGTTGTCTTAGTGCTGGTTTTTATTCTTCCGGCACAGAACTGTTGTAGCTCAGTTAGCCGTACCCTCACAATCCTAATTGAACTAACTATAATGTTTTAAACTTTGTTACAGTTGTAAATGGATTACTCACCCCTACTCACAATATCATCTTCAGTTGTCCTTTTCAGTTGCTACCACTTTCTCAGAGAGACAATTGATATTGGGTAGGTAGAAACTAGAGAAAAGCTCTTCTCTGTTCTTTTGTCCCAATTATGGAAAATGCTATCTAGAGAGGCCTGCCCAGTGCTTATTTTCATGTCATTCTGGTGCCAAACAAATGCCTTTTCAATTTCCCTAGCATTTTAATAGCACTTTCAGTGTATATGTTTGCCTCTAGTCTCTGGATTATTATGCTGGCCTTATGGTGAGATGTGTATTTTTGATATATGTGATGTACTGCTGGTTGTGTTTTGATATATTTAATTTATATTAATTATTAATTTATTTGCCATGGCATGGGGTCAAAAGTGGCTTACAACATAGATTAAAATAAAATACCACTAAAACCTAGTGGATTTGATGGGCTGCTGTTCTTCACTTGATAGCTGCTAGACTGGCCTCACTGTGGCAATCAGTTATCTAGCATCTGGGCTCAAAAAACATCAACATTGCCGGTATGGCAGGCAGAGGGCTGGCCCAGGAAAGAAGAAAAGCTGTTTACAGGAAGTTAAAGAAAACTGGCTAAAAGAGAAGCAAGGTGAAAAAAAGGGGGCTCTTCAGATCACCTTTTTCCAGCTATCCTGTGTGTCAGAAGACACCTATCTTAGTAGGCCATAAAATTGGGCTTATTCTCCCAGCAATGGCTGAGACAAATTGAGGAACCATAGGGCTTCAGCATCTTACCTGAAAGCTTGTGTCTTTGGACCCTCTGCCTCTCCGATGTGGCCAACAAGAAGACAAAGTAGTCAAGATAGGCTCTTGCTTATGGGACACCTCACTAAGGCAAATTACGTGCTTGAAGTACAGTAAGTACTGAATATGACTACATGCTTAAGCAGTCTGATTGTGTATTTGCTTGCAGCTGCAGCAGGTCTGATCCAAAGGATAAACTGGGAATCTAGATTCAGGGTGGTGGTAGGGAACAGGTAGGAGGCATGACAATTATTCATTCATTTATTCATTCATTTAAAACATTTGTACCCCACTATTTAGCTAAAAGGTCCCATTTACATTTAAACGGAAAATCATGTCCCCCAGAGGGTTTTGAGGTTCAACTTGCCATTTTGGGGGCAGTTTTTTCCCCCAGAAATAGAAATAGATAGATAAGGCTGGGGTTGTGGTGCATGGAACCCATGAGCCACATTTTGCTCACCCATGCCTTAGAGCAGTGTTACTCGAAGTGTTGGTCCTTGGATCAGTGCTGTTCCCTGAGCTGTATGCTGCTGGTTATGATGTGATATGTTTAGGAACATCCCTAGGTAGCCTTACCTTTCAAAACAATCAAGATCTTTCATTTTATTTTAAATGCAGTAATCAAGCAGTTTCTTAACATTGTTTTGATAAAGTAGTATTTGCTGATTGCACCCTGCCTAATCTCAGCTTGCATCATTGCTAGAGGTTCATTGTCATGAACAGCCAGCAGTGTGGTAACTACTTCAGCTTGGTGTGATTCCATGTGGCAAGGGCATGAATATAGTGCAGCCATAAAGATGAGAATGATTGCATAGATCTTCATAAAGAAGAGGGAAAGAACTATATGGCAGACTCCAGCTACATGGTCATATTGCATGTGTGCTCTTGCACTATGGGATTGCATCATGCTGAAATGACTCACATTGTTAGGCATGTATGTGAAGGACACCACAGTGATCAGATTGCAAGGAATAGTGATGAGTAGCTTACAGTTTTGCAGGCTTTTTCCATCTCCCTCTGAAGTGTCTGAAATAGTGAGACATGGTTTTTCCCTGTGCAGGTGCTGATCCTAATGAAATGAAACATCACCAAAGAGACTTCTTATTTTGTAATGGATGAGGGTTACCAGATTCTTCATACTGTTGTAGGCTAAGTGAATTATTTTGACATCATGAAATCCTGACCTCAAGCAATCTAGTATCTCAGGTTGTTGGAAGAAGTGCCTGGCTCTGGCTTATAAACGGTTAGTGTCCAGGCTTCTCGCCTCTACTACCTATACCTTCCTTTGGTATTGATGTTCTTTGAATATGTGTGTGCTCATCCCACCCCCAGTGAACTAGAGAACCCATTAGAAACAATTTGTTTATTTCTCTGATTTACACTTACCATTTTGGATCAAACTGGGGCTCAGTTGAAGAACCAGTCATCCAGGACAGCATGGTAGTTCATGGCTCACCCAAGCCTACTGTTAACTGCATTCAAACAAGAACCCAGGTTGCAAATTTTCAGAATTTTCTAGGTTGCTATTCAAACATGGTTTTTGGCTCCATACTCAGCTTAAAAGTCTTGCAACTGCACTGCTATTTTAGATTAGTTAGAACTTTTTTGGGGGCACAGGGTCTACAAGTTCTTATAGGCTAGTTTTGCTAAATGAACTACAAACGTGACTTAAAATGGCATTGCCTAATCCTGTTTAACAGCTAGTCAAGCACGGTTACGTGCTCCCTAGCCAGGAAACATAGTAGGATTCTGACTGGCTGTGCCTTCCCTCCCTCTGGCAGAATAACAAGAGTTTTCAGTCCCATAGTGAGGGCTAGGTGGAGGAGGCTGGTTTAAATCAATGTGATTTAAATTAGCAAAAGGAAGGGTTGAATTAAATGATTTAAATCAGATTTCCCATTCATAGTTGTTAATAGATTTGTTGAACAATAATAAATATTATTGTTGTGTGCCTTCAAGTAGTTTCCCGCTTCCTGTCAGAGAAGGTTGGACCAAACCTCTAGAAAACACTTTGTGATGTGAATGTCTTGGTACTCTGTTATGCCATATTTTTATGTCATGTCTTTATTTTTCCCCTTGTTCTCAGGACAATCGAGACAATGTTCACCAAGAATTGTGTAGACTAGGGTTTCACAGGAGTGTGGTAGATGCTTGTGTTTATACCGGGGGCACTGGGAAAGAGTGTCTAATACTTGTAATCTATGTAGATGACCTGTGCTTGGTAAAGAGGGACACAGGAATGATGTTTTGGAGGGGAGTTGTGGAGAAGGTTGGACCAAACCTCTAGAAAACACTTTGTGATGTGAATGTCTTGTTACTCTGTTATGTCATATTGCTTTAATTGTTAAGTGCACCTGTGGAAAGGAATGTGGCTCGAGCTAGTTAATGCTGAGTCATGCTGGTGCAGACAATGCAAGGGTTGGCCAAGATTGGCTAGGTGTCTGTATAAGGGTAGTACACTCCCAGCCAACAACTGCATATGTTGCCTGATGCATGTCAACGGAGGTTCTGCCAGAAAGAGCAAGCTAGATATGCTGGATCGCCATCTGGACTTTGTATATATTGTATATATTTTGTAACAAAGAATAAAGAGTCTCTATATTGGAAGATTACAAACTGGGTGAGTGTTACTGGCTTAGTGCATTTGCTGCTAAAGGTGTTCTCTGCAGCTTGGCACGCTTTGACAGCTGTGTGGAGCTATCTCAGCTTATCTATATAGAGCAGTGGTTCTCAACCTTCCTAGTGCCGCGACCCTTTAATGCAGTTCCTCATGTTGTGGTGACCCCCAACCATAAAATTATTTTCGTTGCTACTTCATAACTGTAATTTTGCTACTGTTATGAATCGTAATGTAAATATCTGATATTTAGTCCACCATAAATGATATAAAGTTTGAAGATTTGGTTTCACTGCATTCAGACTGAATTAAATCCAAAAATAAATCTGGCATGGAAATAACACTAGATTTTGTAGGCTTATTCCTTACAATTGATGCAACATTCTTATTTTTATCAATATCTGAAGTGGCACTATCCAGACTGTCCAGTCCCAGAGTTACCAACACCTTTTTCAGCAAATTTTTAAAAGAACCTGAGGAAAATAATCTCACTTTTTTATCATCTTCTGCATCGTCCTCCTCGGAAATAGAACCGTCTGATTTAGAGTCATTATCCCCATGAGTATCTGCCAAATCTGGTTCCTCATCACTTTCAGATTCAGTGTTGATTTGTTCAGAGTGTGACAAAGCAGATTTCCTCAGCTCTAGTCACTTTGGACCTATACCTAGACTTTTTTGGTAAATACACACCAGCATCATTTGATTCAGCTTGAAAAACTTTTGTATCATCAGAAAAATCACGTGAAAATGAAGGATTCATTGAAGTAGTTTGTTGACTGCTTAATAATGACATTACATTCAAATTCAATGAATTGTCCAACTTGCAATACATTTTTTAAACTTGTTATGTATTTTGTGAAATCATTTCACTAATATTGTTTGCCTACCACTTCCCTGCTACACTCAGACACATTCCCCTGGGAAGATATTGAGGACATAGGAGGTTCTAATCTTACTTACAGCTGACTGAGAGGCGGCCATTTCTCCTGGCAGAGGCTGCTCGCATGCTTGAGTGTGATTGGTTGCATTGGTGGCGAGCTTAGATTGGTCAGGAGAGCTCCTTCCTCTCATAGCCCCCTCCCTTGCTTTCTGAACACCTCTTTTCAACATGGCCACCGGAAGTTAAAGGAGCAGTTGGGAGCCCTTCCTCCCTCTTAACAGACTTAACTGCATTACCAGGTAATTTTCCTTTCACCTTCTTTTTATTTTGTAATATGTATTTTCCGATGGTCTTAGGCGACCCCTGTGAAAGGGTCGTTTGACCCCCAAAGGGGTCGCGACCCACAGGTTGAGAACCACTGATACAGAGTTTTTCTTGGCCGGCTTTTCTTTATTTTTCCCCTTGTTCTTGGAACATGGTGGGCCTAAGGTAAACCTGTCATGGAGTTTTCTGGGGCTGAGAGTGTATGATACAAGCAAGGGCATCCAGTGGCTAAGCAGGAAGTTGAACCCAGGTCTCCAGGATCATAGTCCAATGCTCAAACCACTATACTCCGCTGGCCCTCAAAGTCTACTGATTTATAAGTAAGGAGGTTATTTTTGCACTGTCTCATTATTATAGCCAGGCTTTCCAACTCTTTGTTTCACAGCTTGCATGTTTTCCTTTTATGTTTATAGAGGGAATGCCTTTAAAGTGTTCAGGTTGAGAATCTTTCTTATGATTAGCAGCCATGGCTGTTTGAGGTTAACAGAATACTCCTGTGTTCTGTTCAGAAATAAGTTCCTTTTGAGTTCTGTTGAATTTACTCCCGGGCAGGTGGGTATAGCATTGCAAACCTAACTGTGAAAAAAATGGGTAAATGCGTCCTGGACTTTTTAAAATTCCGTTTTCCTTTCCATTGTTGCTGCTTTGTGATTCATTACGTCTTGGTTCAGCCTTGCAAAAACAAAAATGAAATGCCCAGGGCTACATTGAAGCATGTTTTCATAATTAAGTGGCCAAACTAAAGAGTCTGTTTTTATCAGATGAAAATTAAATAACTGTTTGGTAAGTACGGTGTAAATATTCATGTTTGAGAAATGTATGGATTGCTGCTTATATCAATGTACAGGTTGAGCCTCTCTTTTCCAAAATCCTTGGGACCAGAAGTGTTCCATGTTTTAAAAAATTTTTTGTTTGCTTTTTTTGTTTTTGATTTTGGAATACAGTACCTTTTTGGAATAGCCTTGTGTCCCTTTTGTTTGCTGCTTGTGTTGTGTATGACACACAAGGCTGGAGAAAGGCTGATGATCTGTGAAATAGTGAATCGAGACTTCCCATCATTTCACAGACTCTCGGTCTGTTTTTGCTGCCAGCTGCCCACTTCTGCCTTTGAGACAGTAGTTGCAGCACACCTGCTCATTCGTCTCTTAGATCCTTAGTCACTCTCTTTTGCAACCAGCTACCCACTTCTGCCTTTGAGGCAGCAGCTGTGGTGCTTCTCAGATCTGAAAAATGAATGAGCAGGAGCACCACGGACACTGCCTCCAAGGCAGAAGTGAGTGGCTGGTAGCAAAAGCCCCTCCCCCCAAAAAAGTCTGAGGATGTGAGAGACAAACGAGCAGAAGCAGTGCAACAGCCTCCTTGAATGTAGAAGCAGGCAACAGTTTTTGGAGGTTTTTTGATTTCTAGATAAGGAAGGCTCAACATGTATATACCTAGTTCATGTTGATATCCTGCTTCCCTTTCCTTCTTTTCTCTCATTTCTTTCTATTTATATTTTAAATGTACAATTAAAAACAACTTCAGTGTATATGATAGAGGAATTAACTCAGTTTAGTGCATAGTTACACAACTAACATGCTTATCTATGCTGTTCAGTACAAAATAGTAATACTATTTGCATAACAACTGATGAGTCAAGCTAATCACCGGTTCTTCTTCGTGGTCTCTGTGCCTCACACACTAGGAGCTTTCGCGCATGCGCGGTACCGTTCGGAAAATTCTAGAACTTAGTAGCTTGGTGGGAACCCCTCCCCCACGCATGTACTGAGCATACTCAGCCCGCCGAGCAACGGTCGCTCCTCAGTTGTTTCTCGTCCGCCATCACATATGGAGGTTCTGAGCTTAGAGCATTTCCTTGGTCTTTTTTGTGCAAGTCTTTTTGGTTTCCTTTGATTTGGATTTGGTATTTGGACTTCCTTCTCAGATTATGAACTGGTTCTTTGTTGATTTGGTGATTTTCTGTCCCCTTCCTTGAGACTTCTAACCCTCTAAAACCCCGACTTGCAAATCCCCCCCTTCCTCGTCTTCCTCGTCGTCATCTTTGTCTCATCTTTGAACTACTCATCATCTTCTCCTTTCGGACTTCTATGTCTACTCTCTTCAAACCTTGGAAAAAGTGTGGTCGTAAGGTCGCTTGTTCGGACGGGCATAGCGAGTGTCTCCTGTGTTTGGGTGAGGCTCATAACATCAGAGCCTGCCCAATTTGTAGGGAGTTCACCTCGCAGACCTTGAGGAACCGGCCGGCATGCCTCAAGTCGTTCTGTTGGGAGCAGTCTCTGTCGCCTCAAGACCCGAACCTGGCGAAGAACCCAGCGAAGATGTCCAAGAGCCGATCTGCGACCACACTCCCAGCAGCTCCGGTGGCTGCCGATTCCACTGTGCCGATGGTACTGGGCCCGGTACTGTCGCATAAATTATCGAGGATCCCGAAGATCTCTGCAACCTCCTCATCTGTGACTCCGGGAACGGCCCCTGCGGGCTCATAGGGTGCCAAGTCAACTAAACCGCTTACGGCAGCGCAACGTGAGTGCCGAGCAACCTCGGACCCTGACAGAGAGAGGAGAAGAAGAAGAAGAGGAAGGAGAAGCGCGGGTCTCCGGCTAGACGCCTCTCCCTACTCCAACTTCGACTTCAACCCAAGTCATAGTCGACCCAGAGAATGACTTGGAACCCCAAGAACTCTTGGAGGTTTCCGACGCCGATGACACCATAGGCTCTGTGCCACTGCTTGAACCACCGGTGCTTGATGTAGCAGTATCCCCATCCGGACGCCCTGAAATGGCGGCCTGCACGGAGGACATTCCAACAGCTCCCCAGACCTCGCTATCATCTCGAGAGTCTGTTGGTAGAAGCGCTTCGCCCGTCCTGGAGAGACGAGTTCGGCAGGCTTCCCCACGCTACCGGGAGCCCTATCCTGAACAACGGGAACCTGGCGAATACCTGGAACACAGGGTTAGGCAGACCTCCCCACGTTATCGGGAGCCTGACCTTGAGTGGCGAGAACGTGATGAGCGAGGAGACTACCCGGAGCACAGACAACCTTCCCCTCGCCATCGGGAAGCCTACCCGAGATTATCAGTGCCTCCTCGAGACTCACCTTACTCGTCTGCATCCGACATGCTGTGGTACGGCCGCGACATACCTGGAAGGAGTTCCCGGGCTCCTACAGGTCCTACTTACCCTCTTATCGGGACCACTACCATCCCGATGTGAGGCAGTGTTCTCCTTACCGCCGCTCCAGATTGCCTTCGAGAGGAAGGGATTACCGCTGTCGGTGTGCACGCACTCCATCGCGCTCACCTAGATGGTTGCCTCAACACCGTCCGTCCCGAGAGCCTACTCCTCACTACCGGGCGGTCTCACGGCCTCCGCGGTTCACCTCCATGGTGTCCCGCCCAGTGTACGAGGCTACCCCTGTGCCCGTTGCGACCATGGCGCTGAAGGTCACTCAGGCAATCCCACATCCTATTTATCTGCGGTGATCCCTCCAGCAAAGACAGCTGCACCACGACCGACTGTTGCAGAACGTCAGCCGGCCACTGCTTCTACCGCAACAGTCACCTTAGCGGCACTGTCTCGCCAACCATCGCGCAAGCGATTGTTGGCTCAATCACCGGACCGGTCCTCCACAGCGCCATCGCAGGACTATGAGTCTGAGACTGACTCCAAGGAGTTGATGCCTGAGTCCCACCAGTCACCACCCTTGACGTTTGGGGACCCGGCGCCTGAGTCGGCGCCTGAGGATGTGCAGCAGTAATCAGACATCCTTCTTCGGATGTCAACGGCCCTGGGTCTTAAGATGGGGAGCCGGCCCCAGCAGTGCAGGATCCGGTTTTTCACTACGTGGATACCTGTCCACCCTCGACGGCGCCACTACCGTTTCTGCCCGCTCTGATGGAGGCCCTCAAACACCCCTTGGCCCAGCTGGCTTCAGCCGAGCCAATTCCACACAGGCTGGAACATGTATACAGGACCCAGAAAGAGGATGCTGAGTTCCTGTTCAATCACCCTCAGCCCAACTCAGTGGTTGTGGAGTCTGCCCAGACGAAGGGTAGAACCAGGTCTCATCGACCCCGCCGGACAGAGAGCGACGCCGTCTCGACACCTTTGGCAGAAGGTTTTACTCTGCCTCCTCCCTGGTAGCGAGGCTGTCGAACACGCAGGCTTGCATGGCAGCATATCTCCGCAATCTGCTGGACAAGTTCGCCCCAATATGTCCCAATCCCTGAGGAGAGCAGAGCGAGCACCAACCAATTCTACAACAAAGCGGTGGCGCTCGCGAACCAGCAAATCCTCTCTTCCATGCACTCTGTAGAGGTTGCTGCCCGGGTCGTGGTCGGTTCCATAGTCTTGCGCCAGTATGCTTGGCTACGGTCCTTGGGCCTCCAGGAGGACACATGGAAGCGCATTGAGGACCTCCCATTCGACGGCAAGGGGCTCTTCAGTGCGTCACCGATGAGGCAATGGACCACATCGTCAAGGCCCGACTAATGGCCAAGAAGATGGGGATCCATCAGCCTCAACAGTCCCGCCGCGGTTTCGGCTCTCGACCCTCGTGGCGCCGTACCTCTTCTGGGAGCTTCCAGCAATGCTCGCCCCGGTCGGTACCATCCAGGACTTCCGCCACGTCCTCTTCGAGATGACCCCCGCGGAGCCGCCAGACGACTTCTTAGAAATCGTCGTCGGGATCCAAGTCCCATTTTTGATGGGACTTGCAGGATTCTACCACAGCCCACCTTCCACCTACCATCAGCCTTGACGGACCACCCCACTCTGGCCAGACACCTTGCCTCATGGCGTTCAATCACTTCGGACTCTTGGGTCCTCACCATCGTCCGGCTTGGTTAAGCCATCGAGTTCACAAGTATTCCACCGTCAGGCGTTTTCTATTCCACCCAGGCCAGCCCTGCACTGCTGGAGGAGATCCAGTCCCTCCTGCAGAAGGGAGCGATCAAAGAAGTCCCGCCCTCAGCCACTACCACCGGCTTCTACTCCCAGTACTTCACTGTGCCAATGTCAGACGGGACCCTGCGACCCATTCTGGATCTCCCGGGGGTGAACGAACACATCCGCCCCAGGAGGTCCAAGATGGTCACGCTGTCGACGATCCTACCCTTCCTTCGCCGGGAGACTGGTTTGCATCCATCAACCTGCAGGATGCCTATTTCCACATCTCCATACGTCTGCAGCACAGAAGATACCTTCGGTTTGCGATCGACAGCACCTCCTACCAGTACCGGGTACTGCTGTTCGGCCTCTCCACCGCACCGAGGGTCTTCACGAAGTGCATGACCCCTGTGGTCTCCTACTTGCAGACGAAGGGCGTCACCGTTTTCCCGTACCTGGACGATTGGCTGTTGGTACTGTCCTGCAAGAGCAAACTCTACTCGGACATTCATCGGACCCTGTCACTTCTGACCCGCCTGGGTCTCTGGGTCAATCTGAAGAAGTCCCACCTCGAGCTGGCGAGAGTGCTGGACTTCATTGGAGCCACCCTGGACTCAGTCTCAGCCAGAGCCTACCTACCTCTAGAGCGAGCCCACACCCTCTGCCAGGCCGCCGCAGCCACCTTCGACGCCCCGACCATATCGGCGAGGAGAATACAACAGCTCCTGGGCTACATGGCCTCCACCACAGCCGTCACATACCTGTCGAGACTTCGGTCGAACCCCTACAACATTGGTTCGTCAGAGCTTTCAACCCGCTCCGAGACGACCAGGGCCTGCGACTCCAACTGCTGTCACAAGTACGTCACTCCCTGCTGTGGTGGCTCTCGTGCCGCCACCTTTCAGGCAACCGACTCCTCGGTTCACGGTCACGACCGACACCTCCCTCTTCAGGTGGGGAGCACACTCCAAAGACCTCAGAATCCGGGGACGCTGGATAGGCGACGAGACCTATCTCCATATCAACGCTCTCGAGCTCCTTGCCATCGGGAAAGCTCTGAGGGCGTTCGCAACCTGGTCACGGGAAGACGGTACTCATCCTAACCGACAACACCGCAGCTGTCTGTTATGTCAACAAACAGGGAGGGACCCGCTCCACCACGCTTCTCACCATCGCCCTCCAGCTCTGGGGATGGTGCGTGTCTCTCCGGGTCCATCTGATCGCCGTCCACCTGGCAGGCCAGGAGAATATCACGGCGGACGCCCTGAGCAGGGACACCTCGACCCACCACGAGTAGCCCCTCTCGGACAAGGTGTTCCGCCTGATACGATACCATTGGGGAGAGCCCGACATCGATCTTTTCGCCACTGTGTTGAACACGAAGTGTCGCCAGTACTGTTCGAGAGCTGGCCAGACCGAACTCTCTCGGCGACGCTTTCCAGTTCTGGTGGACAGAGGGGCTCCTCTGCGTCTTCCCGCCGTTTCCTCTCCTGGGCCAAGTGATTGCCAAGATCCTGGCGGACCGAGCCGACGTCATCCTGGTCGCCCTGTACTGGCTGAGGTAGCACTGGTTCGCGCCCCTGCTCAAGGCCGCTCGGGGTCGACTTCTCAGGCTCCCGACAGCACCCAGCCTGCTGTCCCACTCCGGCGGTCGCGTTCTCCACCCCGACCTGCCACCTAGCCCTGCACACGTGGAGGATAGCACCCTGATCCCGCCATCCAGAACATCCTCACCACGGCCAGGAAGGAATCAACCTGCCGCAACTATGCCTACAGGTGGCGGCGGTTCGTGACCTTTGCGGAGGAGCGAGGCGAGCCGGTATCGCCGGTCGCCCTCAGTACTGTCCTCCGCTTCCTCCTCCACCTCAAACAACAAGGATTGTCCTTCCCTTCTCTACCTCTCCGCCATCGTGGCCTACCAATCCGGGGCTCCCCATCGCCAGCGCTCTTCCAGGATGCCACCATGAAGCAATTCATGAAGGGCCTTCACATCTCTACCCGCCGGTATCGCCGCCGTGCCGCCATGGTCACTATCCCTGGTGCTATCCTAGCTCATGCGACCTCCTTTTGAGCCCATGGCCACTGCCGATGACAGGCTCCTGACTCTGAAGACTGCTTTCCTGGTGGCTGTCACCTCCGCCAGGCGTGCCAGCGAGCTGACAGCACTACGAGTCGACGAGCCTTTCCTGGTTTTTCATCGGGACAAGGTAGTCCTTCGCCCGGACATTTCCTTCCTGCCTGAGGTGGTCTCCCACTTCCACCTTAAACCAGGACATCATCTTACCGATTTTTCATCCTGAATCCCACGACACCTCTTGAGAGGTCTCTACGCTCTCTAGACATTCGAAGGGCCCTTGCCTTCTACACCCAGTGGACTGCGACCTACAGACAGACCCCACACCTGTTTGTCTGCCACGGTCAGCGTCGAGGGGCCACAAGGTGTCCACCCAGAGATTTTCCAAGTGGGTGACCCAGGCAATCCTGCTTGCTTATGAGATGGCCAAGCAGCCTCCACCAGACCTGCTTCGGCTGCACTCCCCAAGAGCAGTGGCATCCTCAGCAGCCCTTCTGAAGGGTGTGGACCTGCAAGAACTTTGTCGAGTGGCGACCTGATCCAGGCCATCGACCTTCGTCTGCCACTATCGACTGGACTGCCGGTCCAGGAGGGATCCCGGTTTGGACGAGCAGTGCTGGCCTCCGTACTCTAAGGACCTGACCCACCATCCTTCCAGTAAGCTACAAAGTCTCCTAGTGTGTGAGGGCACAGATGACCACTCGAAGAACCACAGTTACAGGTAAGCAACCTGTTCTTTTCATCCATGTATCTGTGTTTTTTCTCTGTCTTAACTAAATAATCTGCGTTTGGCTGAGTTTTATAACCATGTAAGCCCAGAACAGTAAACTCTATCCAGACACATATGACTTTAGTTGGAGAAACAGAAACTGAAAGCCCAGAACTCTCAAGAAGCAAAAGCTTTTAATAAGTTGAATAGAGCTGTTTTTATATGGAGTTAAAACTGAAATGAATGAATGTTTGGTAGATAACTCAGTGTATGTGACTTCAACAGAGCCATTGATTAATTTTTATGAAATTACAAGCACAGGCTTAGCATACATACAATGAAATTAAGTTATATATGTTATATTTTGAATAGGAGGGAAATTTAGCATTTCATTGACTTTTTAAAACAATCTGAATTTTAAATCTGATTCTTTAATTTAAAAAGATTGATTTTAATCAATAAAAAGAGATAGTTTTGGAAGGGAGGGTGAGTCCTTCTGGTAGAGGATTTTCCATTATTCATATTAGATACTGGAGAGGAGAGGCTGACCCCACTTACCCTCACTATCCTGCTCTAGCCTAGTGTGGGATGAGAGGCTGTTTCCCCCCCCCAGTGGGGCTTGATTGTATTCAGTTTTAGAAGGGATCAAAGAGGTTTCTTTGTTTTTTCTTCTTAATGCAAGTACTGCCTAAGGCCCCACTACAAAGACCTTTGCATTCAGCGGGAACCGACATGCACATGATGATACCCAAGGATTTCGGCACACTCTGCTGTGCCACAGATGATTGGTATTGGATTTGTGGTGTGAGCTTGAATAAAGCTAAAAAGTTGGTAGAGGCTCAGTGTTTGTGAGAGGCTGCTGACAGCTTGTGGTAACTCTGCTCCTTCTATCAGGTATTAATTAGACTTCACTGGGAGTTCTAAGAAGCTAATCTGTAGAGCAGAGCTTTCCAAACTTTTCTTGTTGGTGACACATTTTTTAGACATGCATCATTTTGTAACACAGTAATTTGGTTTTACACAAACTGGAGGTTAAACTAATCCCTTATAAGAGATATGGGGACATACATAAACTGTAATAACAAAATGTATGGGGACACAACATGTCCCATGAAAATCTTTCATTTATATTTTTAAAAATATATGATTTATAAATAATAACATACATTTCCAAGGTTCAGGTGGGGAGGTCGTTCTCAGCCCAGGGAGGTGACACACCTACACACTTTAGGGGATACACTAATGTGTCATGACACACCATTTGGAAAGCCCTACTGTAGAGACGCAGCCCAACACAGTCTGTAGAAATATGTCAGGGTGATGTGCTTAGCAAATCATTGAACAGTAGGTGTTTTTAACAGTTCATCAAGCTCCTCCTTATGGTTAATGTGAAGAATGTTTTAGGTGCGTTGCTTCATGGGTCACTAGTTTTAAGTGATGTGTTGATCTTGTCAGGCTGCATAATAACTGGACTTGTCTAGGAAAGTGTGCAACTAAGAAGTTACAGATTAACTAGTCTTTAAATGGTTGTGTAGTCCTGTAAACAAGACTGCTTTCTTGCTGGAGTGGCCTCTGCAGCAGTTTGCATCACTCCTGTTTCTCCTTCCAGTGTCAAGAGTGAGAGTTCATAAGAAGAATCATTCCATTAATTGATTTGTATTTTCAAAAACATAACTGCTTTGATTATTCTCTACAGAACATATGTTAAACATTGTGTTTAAATGAAATATTGGGGCTAGTTGGAGGGTTGTATGAAACAGACCCTGTGAAACAGATTCTCAGAAATGAAGTAATGCAAACAAGCATAGCTGTGTTCAGATTGCTAAGCAGTGTTAGCAAGGAAGGAACGCAATTTACTTTGGAGTGTAAACCACAGCTGTTTATTCCTCAGGTGCAATTATATGTAAGCTTACATGAGAGTAAGTCCTTCTGGATACAGTGGGGCTTATTTCAGAACAGACTTTGATTGTATTGTTAGTGACTTTGATTAGTAGACAAGTAAATTAATTTTATTAAATGATGGAGCTATCTAGTTATTATCAAATAGGCATTGTTGTGATTTCAGTTGTGAGGTCACAAAGGCAAACTTTTTTTCTATCTATCTAGCTATCTAATAGTTTAGCTTTGTCTTAGTATGTATCTGACTAAGTCAGAATTCAGAAATAACTTATTACATATAACATTGTTTTCATAGCAAGTTACTTTTCCAAGGCAGCAGCAGGGAACATTGTTCCTTCTGTGATGGGCAGAATGGTGTTCCTTTCAAGTGTTAAATCAGTAATTTTATTTTATCATTGCTCATTGAGAGCCAGGGCATTCTTATTGGCACTTGCTTTGAGGGGGCATTCTTACTGTGAAACTTGTTCCAAGGGCTAGTTTACTCTGATTCACTGAGTCCTAAAAGGAGTACTGTGCTGCTCTCATCCTTGGTTTAAGGAAAATAGACAGGAAAAAACTGGCAGCTACCTCTTATATTGCAGGTAAATGCTCATAGTAAGACTCTTTCCTGTCTCAAACAGTGGAAAACACCATTGTAGTGGCAATGAAAAAGGTTACTCTGGGGCTGTCTTGTAAATGGGAATGTGTGGCTTGGTGGGTGCAGAGTGAGAGCTGAGTAATATTCTTAGCTGTCATGTTACTGCAGATTAATTTTTTGTTATACATAAAACCGTTGCTCTTAATTATAATTATATTTTCCTGTGCTCATGTGAATAAAGCAAAAACAGCACCACCAAGACATGAGAGATGCATCTGTGGTTGAAATCAATGGGACAGCTTGATCATAAACTATGCAAATGTTTCCATAATTAGCAATTAATCTGAAGACATATCCTTTTGCTGAAAAATTGGTGCTACTACTCTACTATGATAATATAATAGCAATGAGGTGGAGAAAGTTTGTCCCTCAACCATTTTGGTAGCTCAAAGTGGACCATTTTTTGCCCCCATATGCCTCCACTGCTCTCTCAAAGATGTGAGTAGCAATTTATCCACGTTTTGAGTCCTCTGCCTGTCTGCCTTCCTTCCTTCCTTCCGTCTGTCCTTCCATCCGTCCATCCTTCCTTCCTTCCTTCCTTCCTTCCTTCCTTCCTCTCTCTCTCTCTCTCTCTCTCTCTCATTCTCCCCCCCCCCCGTATTTGTGGATTTGATTATTTGGGTTATTTTGATTTATTTATTTGTTTGTTTGTTTATTTTTAAAGAATTCTTATTGTATTTGCCTCAGCACAGAAAAAAATATCTCTCAAGGAATCTCTAGGTCTTCCAGTGTGATACTATGGTCCACTTCTACCGGAAGTGGGCCGTAGAGTCTTACTGGAGGACCTAGAGATTAAAAAAAGTGTTCATAATTTTTTTTATTTGCAGTTTTTTCACTTTCGTGGTGATCTTGTGCCCCTAACTCTCATTAAAGTGGAGGACTGACTGTATGCTAAAACCTGTTTTGCTACAAAATAGACCCTTTTTCCAATAGGAAGCAACCTGGAAGTTGGTTTACAAATCACCTGCTGTTGGAAAAGGACATTTCCTGCCCCTAAAATGGTCCAGTGAGAGCCAAAAACATGGATAAATTGCCTCACATATCCCCCTAGGGGGTCATTCAGGGGCAGACCAGGGGTATACAGCAGGGGGGATGCAGCCCTCCAAGATCCGCTGGGGAGCAATCATCCCTTCTGACATTTGCCCACTCCTGTGGTATTAAATTCTGCTGGAGACTGCAATCACAAACTTTTTAGTTTCAGACCAGTACTGTGGTCATTTTTGTTACTCGAACTGTGTGCAGAAAGTACCAGAGTCATGCTAACTAGTGTCTACTATACTTTCCAAGTTAATTTACAAATTCATTTGCTCCTTTTGTATGTCTGAAAACATTTAACTAGCTGTCTTCTTTCTATTAATGTGACCTGTTTGTTGAGAGAGAAGAGGTTTTAATGAGACTCTATTTCAGTGACTGGCACAGTATGGCTTAAGTACTGCTGCACCAAAGAAGCTTGTATCTGTCTACCTGTACGGAAAAGAAGAAAAGTTGCTCAGATGTCACAGTTTTTTTTATTGTTGAGCTAGTCAGTTGGAAAGACAGAAGCTTACGGCTTTTGGAGAAGGACCTCACCACTACACCTATCCTGTTCAAACTATGAGCTAATTTAATAGCAAGAAATAATCATAATGTTAAAATGTTTGGGAGAAACATTTTTATTTTACTGAAGTGATGTAAGTTGTTTAAGATGCTGAAACAGCCATTTGTAAATCTGAAGCAAAGCAGGCATTTAGTCTTCTTCCAGACAAATTAAATTTATTCATGTTTTCAGGGTCGAGAGTGAAATTTAAAGACCACACAACCAGCCTGTGCTTAGCCTTTGTGTTGTAAGATGCCAACTACTTAAAAGTGCAGTGTTTCCATAAGCAGAGTTTCTTTTGTGCTCTCAGACGGTGGAGTCTCAAATTCCAGAAGCATTACATGGGTAGTTTTAATGAATTAGTGTCTGGTTTTCCTGCAGCTGATGTGACAAGCAGCTTTATAAGCTGCTTCCCATGGATCCCTGCTTTCCAGCTCTTTTGTGTCTTCTGCTTGGAGAAAAATGATGAAGAGCTTGGTTTCTACAGTAACTGCTGCCTGCAGGCAGATTTCTTTCAATGTTCCTTTTAGTCTGCAAGAATGCTGTGTGTTTGGTTTCTTTAGGGCTCCTTTCTGTGTTAGACTCGGAGGTTTAAATTTTATATGGTTTATTGCTACAGAAGATGGTGGGATTTGTACTTGTGGGTGATGTATGTTTCCCAAAAGGAGCTGAAGCTAGTCTTAATTGCTTTTGACCTGAGAGTCTTTGTATTGCTTGGTAGAGAAACTGATGTAATTTGGGGTTAGCGTACTTGCAAAATGTGCATCTTGTACCAAAACTGAGTACAGGTAAAGCATGTGCTGTTTAAGGAGAGACTGGTATCTACCTTGTTTTCAATCTACAGAGCTACTCTGCTGACCCAGCTCTGACCACAGATCTGTCTAGTCTAGTCCAGTGTTTCTGACAGCAGTTATTTAGATGCCTTTGGGAAGCTCACAAACAGTGCAACAGAAGCTTTTTTCCCTTGTTTGTTGTCTGTCATCGTTATCATCAATGTATAATGTTATCGTTATCTGAAATCTCTGAAGATTCCATCTAGCTATCGTGGATAGTAATTGTTGATATACTTACATACTGTGACTTAGTCTGATATATATTTCAAACCACTTAAGGTAGTGGCAATAGCTATATCTTGTGGCATTGAATTCCACAGGTGTCTTATGCATTATGTGAAAGATCTCAAAATCAGCCTAGAAAGCACTTCAGTTTCATTGAATCCAAAGTTCTAATGTTATAAAGAAAGAATGTATTTTCTATATATACATGGGTTGTAAACCCCTTAAGACATCTATCTTAGCTATAAAGTCTAAATACCTTAGCCTTTCCTCATAGATGATAGGGAGAGTGTTCCTGATCCCTGCATTGTGTTGAGTTTTTTCCCCCTGTAGCTTTTTAAAGTTCTACAATGAATCTTGGAGATAGCCTTTTGGAGTGATTCAGATAAATGGGAAGGTATAGATTTGTGAAAGATTTGGTATACATTTGTGAAACAGAGGCTTTCAGAAGACATGAGAAATAAAGAAGATAGTTCTTCTGTATGTATGTTCTCTTTTGTTGTTCTTGGACGTTCATCTCTCAGATTCGCTCGTTGCCTTTATTTATTACGTCTTTATAGCTACAGAGACAACCGTTCCATGTTAGACATAGTGAAAGTAGCTGGATCTGAAGAAGTTGTTTGTATTGTGACCATATTTTGGAACATTCTCCAGAAATGGGAAGTATTTTGAAAATGAAAGTTGGAGTTCTTCAGATTGCAACATCGATCTTTGTTAAGATACTCTTTAGATATGTGTAAGGTTGATGTTTCTAAGTGGGTCTCACTGATTCCATATGCCCATTGTGATTATTTGTCAAATTTTGGTCTTTATTTCTTTGTTCAGAACAATGTGTTAACAATTATTATTTTTTACTACAAATAGCAGGAACATTTTGTATTCTGGTGACAACTTATTGTCTTAAATTTTAATTTTTCCTCATGTTAGGGTAAAATACCGTGATTAAATTATTGTTTATACCCTCCTTGTTAATAAATGGATTTTGCTTTTACTTTGCAGGTGTACATTCAGGTTTCCCAGCACAAACATCAAGATAACATTTACAGCTTTATCCAATGAGAAGAGAGAAAAGCAGGAGTCCCCGCAGTCCCCAGTGAAACCTGTACAACCTCAGATATCTCCCCTAACAATAAACATTCCAGACAACATGGCTCATCTTATCAGCCCTCTGCCTTCTCCCACAGGAACCATCAGGTATTTAGCTTTTCTGATACTGCATAAATGATTAATACAGGACTTTGGGGTTTAATATGGAATCATACAGTGGCTGAAATTTTCACTTGTAAAGCTTGACGCTTACTTTAGTAGCATTCCTTGATAGCCACCTAACCATACTGGATTTCCTTCGACTTTGCAGTCACCTAGTCATACTGGTCTGACTTTAAAGTTAAACACCAGCAGTTACTCAAGGCCAGCCTAGTGGTTATAATGGCAGGCCTCTCTCTCCAGTGTGGATTCACTCCAGTTTTATTACTTACTTGCTTACTTCTGGCATTGGAACACAGCTGGGAAGAAAGTCAAATATGAGGCAGCAGGGTAGTAATTTGTGAGTGAGGGATATTTACTGATTTATTGAATTTTTTCCTCTCATTTTCTTAAGGTGAGGATGGAAAATTTATCCCCATATAATTAAATAGTTTCAAATACAGATACACTATAAATACTAAAATACAAATTAAGTTAGTTATGCTATTCAAAAAACTCCAGCTAAAACAATTTTAAGGACAGTGGCTGCAATTTTGTGTGGGAATTCAGTCCCATCTTCATAAATACGTCTTCATAAGCAGATTTATGTATGTAAGCAGGAATTAGAGTTGGGCTGTTTAATAAAGTCCATATCCAGTACAGGACTGCTGTTACCGTACTACATAGCGGAGCCAACAAAATAATGGATTTACAGCAGGATCCAAAGCACAACAGAATTTGATACATGTCAGGATGCTGGCTATATAGTGCTGATGTGCATCAAACTCTGCAGGTGTGCATTGGGGCACTTCCACTGGTGTCTCATTACACATCTTTGTAACTCACAAACAGGGTTTCTTAGCACCTCTGCTATTTAATTTAAGCATACATAAAGTAATATAAACCATGATATAGGATGCAGGCTAATAACTGATAATAACAGCTGTACTGTAGTGTGCCTTCAGTTTTTTTGACATATGGCAACCCTAAGGTAAACCTATCATGAGATTTTCTTGGCAAGATTTGTTCAGAGGATATTTGCATCTTCCTTGCTCTGAGACTGAGAAAGGTCCATGGTCGGCAGCTCTCTAATAAAAAGGCAGTAAAATAGTCACTTCAATTTTTAAACCTCTGTAAGAGAGAGCCTGAAGGTTCATATGAATAAAAATGTCTTTGCCAGTGGAGTGAAAACATGGAGGGGATTACCCCAAATGTCAGTTTCATAACTTGAGGAGCTGCCACCAATAAAGACCTCTTTATTGTCTGCACCAGATACACCTTTGGAGGTGGTCATACTGAGACAAGGGCCTGGACTGGATTCTTGCAGATTTAAAAGCCCAAGCAGATGTACATAGGGAAATTGGGTCTTTCAGCAAGCCTAGATGCAAGTTGTATAGGACTTTATTAGTCATAACCACCACTTTAAATTGTGCTTGGAAACAAATTAGTATTTATTGAATCTCTTGTGACAGAAGACTTAATACGTTTCCTGTAACTATCCCCATTAATTGTTGAGCCGTGGCATTTTTCAGAGGTAGGTTCACACAGAACCTGTTGCAGTGATCAAACAAGATGTTACTGAGGCATATGTTGCCATAGCCAGATTAGGTGTGTCCAGGAACGGGTACAGCTGGTAGCTTTAATAGTTCAGGTGCCCTCTTGGTATTGAAATCTGGCAATCCAGTTGAATCCAAGAGTACCCAAACAGTGCAAAACTGTAGTACCCAAACTGCATACCCCACCCATCACAGGTTGAATTCCTGTTACCTGTTTTACATTTCAGAAAACCCAGCGGCTCCTCTGTTTTGCCTGGATTAAGGTTCTGTGTGCTCACCTTTGTCTGGTCGGTTACCAAGCATCTTCCAACTACACACTGCTTTGTTATTCATGTGTTGGACTTACTTAAAGAAAAAATGTGCTATACAGTTCTTAAGGGCTAATGACAACATTCCATTTAGTCTACATAAAATTAGTTGATTACATTAAGTAGTTCAGTAAATTGAAATGATCAAATACAAATCTTGATTTTTTTTAAAAGCAGAATCTAAAATTTTATTTGCCCTCAAAGGGTGATCATGCGCATTTCCCACTAATCAGGAATGGTTAGTCAGGATCTGAAAATTGCTGAGATAATAAAATCAACATTATGCATGTGAAAGGAGAAAAACAAAGTTCTGAACAATACTGATTGATTAGTATAATGTTATAAATGGATTTTGATGCTTTTGTATTAATTTCCCACTAATACAGTGCATTTTGCACAGGAGTGGGAAACATGCAGTCAGTGCTCCACGATGTCCCTCTAGACCTTGGACTTCAAATTCTCCTTTGGCCTTTCCTGGGCCCAAAACAAATGAAGGTGTGGGAGACATGGTGAAATTGCCCTCTGCACCATGTATATATGGCACAGGGATACATTTTGGATAAAAAAAAATTAGAGGATAAAGGCTTAATGTTTTGTTGTGTGCCTTCAAGTTGTTTCAGGTTTATGCTAACCCATCACATAGTTTTCTTGGCAAGACTTGATCAGAGGGGTCCTTGCCTTCCTCTGAGGCTGGAAGCATGTGACTTCTTCAAGGTCATCCAGTGAGATTCAAACCCTGGTCTCCAGAGTCACTGTCCAACACTTAGACCACTACACCATGCTTTTTGGTTGGAAACATGGGACTTGGGCAAGAGTTGGAAGGCAGCATCAAGAAATGGTGTTAAAGAGAGTCCCAATTTGCCTATTGTTAGCAGGCTAGAATCATGACTGATCATGCTCTGTCTTCTCCCAAATAATCAAATGAGTGTTCAGCACTTTGGAGTACTACCACCTGATTATTTGTTACATACAAATAATCAGATAGTGGTGTTCCAAAATACCAAATATATCTTCCCGCTGTGTATCTTCACTCATTTTCTTCAGATAATTCTCATTTGACAATAATAATTGACATCTAATTAAGTTTTCTCCCAGTGGAGAGTGGGATGTGCACCCACCCCTAATGTGAATTGGCTGTGTCCAATAGATCTTTTTCACATAAAGAGCTGATACAGCATTTTGCAAATAATTTAGGAAGAGGATGGCCAGAGTAGTCCTGCTGAATTCCTGCTTCTAACCTAGCTTAAATTCAATTAAATAAATTCAGCGATTGACCTGAGACTTTGTTTAGCATCTTGATTTGTGTATGGCAGTACGGTTTGGTGAAATATGTGTGATAATATTTAATTGTGTGGTTCTGAGGACATGTTTGTACTGCAGATTGCAGCAGACTTGACTAGCCTAGTCAGTGGTTAGGAATGCTAGAAGCTGCTGTCCAACAGTGGCTTGAGGGCTGTGTGATTCTGACTGTTGGTTTAAATCCATTCATTGCAATTCCTACATAACAAATAAAGAGGCAACATATTTTAGTAATTCTATTATTATTTGTTTGTTTGTTTTGCCTTGAGTATAACAGCTCCTTTGCAATGCTTTTCTGTTCTGAGGCATAAAAACTAGTAAAAATGGTTTGATTGATAACAATTTGAGAATGGAGATGAGGCTGGAACTTTCTGTGCAAATACTGGGACTTTGTAGGTTCCTTACCTCATCCCCTTACTAATGCAGTCCCTCTTACTTCATGCATACATTCTTAAAGTTTAAAGATTCTTCTCCCACCCTCACTTATATTTACCTTTATTTATTGAGAAAGATAAATACATTTTTTAAAAATATAATGCAAACTTCACATCGATGCTCCTTGGGCTTCAAAACATTCTTCCATGCAGCGTCTAAAAATATCCTTTCTTACGTGAACAAAACATAAACAACAAATCTCAAGAGATGTAATTCTGACCATATACATCTTTCTCATGGGGCAGTGACTGTACATGTTTTTTGTGAATGCACATAGGAACAAGGTGAAGGAGGACTTAAAGAGTTCCAATTCTTTTGTTTATTAACTTATAACTTTATAAGTTAACGTCTTCTATCAGTTTTTGGGTACAGTGTTGTATTTTCATAATTTTTTCATTTAAGACTGTTGAGAATAGTCTGGATGCACAAGCCACCTTAAGAGAATCAAAAAAAAGAAAAAAGAAAATCCTTCATTATAAATCCCAGAATCTCCAGCCCAGCATGGCCACCAGCTATGCCAGCTCAGATGTTCTGGTAGTTGTAGTCCAAAAAAGAAACTTCTCCAAACTCTGATGTGTGCACACCACTGTAGACTCTGTTAATTGAAATGCATCCCATTAATTTCGTATTCCATTACTTTCTGTAGGTTTACTCTAGCTAGGACTAAAATTACCCCAATTCAGACTAAAAAAAAAAGAGAGAGAGAGAGAGAATAGTCTGGATGCAAAATTCTTCCTAGTTGAAACCCACTTATTCTGCAAAATAAATTGATTTATGTATCTTTGCCCATTTTTTTTCAAACAGATAATTCTCATTTGACAATAATAATGGATATCTTATTAAGCCATGGAAGATTCCTTTCAAATTAGAAATAAAATGTGCTCTCAGATCTTGATTCAGTCTGTATACTAATGGAAGCTAAAGCTGCATATTATAGCTGGGGGGAAAGTGGCATACATGGTTAAACCAGCAAAATAACCAGTGGAAGGATTATTTCTCTGGCTTCTTCAAAAACAATACTTGTTGATACACTTGATTGTTACAGTAATCACACCATGGATAGGGAGGTCCATGGTTTGTTCAGCTGTTCCTAGTGCAAATGGAAGCAGTCAGGTTTCGTGCAGCAGCACATTGGCTTGACCACAACAAACTTAATTCTTATTGCTTCCTGCTTTGAATGAAGCTTCTTATTTCACCACGTTAAGTGAGATAGTTTTTTACTGCTCCTTGTATAGTTCTCCATTTGGAGTAGAACGATATGTATATTGAATAACTTTAAAATCATAAAATAGTTGCCAACTTTATCTTTTGATGTCCTACCCCTTCAGGTACTCAAAGCATATGATGCTGAGTTGCTGTGGTTGTTTTAGTAAAGGGCTACAGTAGAAATAACGGCAGACTTTTTTAATTGCATGATTACTGTGTGTATCAGGATTATTTGATATACAGTATTGTGGTGAATTACTCTTTAATGGTATAGCTGACTCCTCTCTTCGTTCCACAGTGCTGCAAATTCCTGCCCATCTAGTCCTCGTGGTGCAGGTTCTTCAGGGTACAAAATGGGTCGTGTAATATCATCTGATCTACATCTAATGGCTGACAATTCACAGTCAGAAAATGACAAAGAAGCATCTGGTGGAGATAGCCCAAAGGTAATTTTTGGTTAGAGTTCATACAGTAAAACTGATACTTGAGTCTTCTCTTCACACTAATGGAAATAGATTGGTTGGAAAAAGCAAAAGTAGCAATAATACCTAAATATGGTTTAGTAATTCAGACTGAAAAACAACCTGGAGTTCAAAGCATCCATATAGACTTGCTCATCATACCGTATTTATTTTATTTGTAAAGGTTTGAAGACCATGAATGCAAAACAAACAAACAAACAAAACCCAAAAAAAACCCTTCTAAAAGAAAACCTTACACATTTTGCGTATCATATTAATTAAAAGTGTGATCACCCTGACCAGGCCTTTTGCTTTACCACTTAGCATCTTTGTACATGCTGAAAATGAGGAATACCCTAATTACTAATTAAAAAGTTGTCCAAACATTGCAAGAATAAACTGTAACATCGGATGATGTTGTGAGTATTTTTAACAGAAAAAATGTAGATATAAGTGCACCCAAAAAGTATATATAACATACAGTGGCCCCTCCACGTTTGTGGGGGTGGGGGTGCAGGACCCTCATGAACGTCAAAAACACACAAATATCTTGCCCCTCCTGGCCAAGTGAGCAAGCAAGGGAATACGTATGTATACCTTCCCTCTCCACGCTCCCTCTCTTGTTCCCTGGTCTTTTGCCCAGGCACAGCGAGGGATCACATACACACTCCTCTTGAATAATCAGATTCACATAGGTCAAACCTGCAAATATGGAGGGAGGACTGTAATTTACATTTTCTGTGTTAACCAAGAAAACCACGCCATGATGATGTCCCTGATAACTGCCACCTCGACTGCCCCAGCTGAAATCCTCACATAATCTTCCTCAGGTATTGCTGCCACCAGGACCCCTCCTGGATCAGCCTCTTTCTGTATGAGGTTTTGCTTTCTTTTAGAATGAAATGCTGCTATAACACTGGTACAGTGGCCCAGCCAGTACATGTGGTTATCATGCACAATAAGTATAATTTTGTTAAATACGATTGAAGAACACAGATGGATATTGCTTCACTTTTCCAGCAAATAAACAATCACAGTTTCTTTTATTCTGATACATTTCTAACAAACCAGTATTACCATACAAGACATAATTTCCCTCACGCAGTCTCTTTCTTCTCACCCCAAACCCTCCCTGTAACTGCCTTCATCCAACCACTCCTCCTGTCTGTCTGTCTCCTCCTCCTCTTTGCATCTTTCTAACAGAACCTGTCTCTCTCAATCTCTGTCCAACAATCACTGTCTGTATGCAAATATGCTTCATGTGTCTGCAGCTGCCACTCAAATCATCAAAGACTAGCCATACTTGCCAGCTCACATTGCACTACAGTGACACAAACCGTTTTTGTATGTAATGTCATAAAGACCCTTCATGTGAATTATTAGATCTGTCTCTATTTACTGCCTACCTATTCATACTGTTTATATTATAATAAAGCAACAGATTATAGTGCTTTTAGCATAACTTTAGCTTCTATAATGGAAATGTTTTATGTTGTTTTGTTTTGTAGGATGACTCAAAGCCACCTTATTCCTATGCACAACTAATAGTACAAGCAATTACCATGGCACCTGATAAGCAGCTTACACTAAATGGAATTTATACGCACATAACTAAAAACTATCCTTACTACAGGACAGCAGACAAAGGCTGGCAGGTAAATCTAACTAGTTTGGTTTCAAATAAAATAAAATAATGCTTGGATGAGTGTCTAGTGGTCTGCCTGGTTTATTTAATTTTATAACATAAACTTAAGAGCTTTCAAAAACAAAATCACTAGCTGTTTCAGTTTTCTAAAATGGTGCAGTGTGGTTCTCTCTTTCTGTCTACAAAATGACCATTTCTTTTAAGTTTTCTCACCGAAACACCTTGCACTTCAGTTTCATTTAATTCTTAGCCACAAAGAATGTCATGACTTTAGGAAGAGCAGGGTTTTAAAAAAGTGAAATCCAGAACTAAATGGCTAGGACAGTAGTAGGTTAAAAATCAAATGGCTGCAGGAGCTGTAGGTGCTATGTAGGCAGGAATCAAGTGTTCTGTGTTGTCTTCTCCGAGTTCTACTAACATAAGCACACTAACTGAATAAAGTCTATTCTGATTTGAATGTTTCTGTTTAGAGGTACCTCCAATATTGCATGAGCAGGCTTCTGCTTGCACAAGAGAACTTGCACATCCTCATATCCTATGTCCCATATCTGTGTGCTACCAAAATCTTGCCTGGAGAGCCTTCAACCCTCTGGAGCACACTTTGTGAGGACATGGGGATCAGAGCTGGGAGGATAATTTTCTCTGCTGATGGATACCATTCCATTGTGAGGTGGCTTTGTTTGGATGTTGCCCTTGCACTTGGCAAGATAGTCTGTTGATAGCTGTTGGAATGGAATTGCATCTGGGATTTTCTTGTGCAAATTAGACTGATTTGAGTGGTAGAGAAGAGGTGAAGCAGAGACTGAAAAAAATATATTGCAGAGCCATAAATGAATGAAGAAAATCTGTGGGGAATGTCTTAGTACAAAAATCTCTGGCCTTCCTTATGTTTTTGCTCACAATGATGCTGTCAGAGGTTGCCTGCATTTTTTTCATGCTTTTTTAATTAAGAGAAGCTCATACTTCTCCAATTCTGAATAAACTTGAAGATGTTGCTGTATTCGTCTCATGAATTTAATACACTGTGAGACTTTCAAAGATAACATCCAGGGCAAGACCATAAAGATTTCAGAAGCATGGATTGGTATAGTATGTTGGTGAAGAGGAAAGAGAAATAGTGGACAAATTTGAGGAGAACGATAGGATGATGTGAAAACACTGAGCAAGGTGAATGATTTGATCAAATGAATTTTAAACCTAGATAGTTCTAAGTGCAATTCGAAGTAGGAATCAAATTGAAAGAAGAGAAGAGGCATGAGTCTTACTGTCTTTTTGAAGTACTTATATGTCACTTGATGTAATAAAATCTGTAAGTGGTTTACTTTAAGTAACACTTCTATTAATACATAAATTAATGGTTAATAGAGGAAAAGACCTGGGAATGTAGTTTATTTGTGGACATATGCTCTCAGACTTTATGTAAATAGTTCCCCCCAAAAAAAAATTACAGTGAAAGACAGAGTTACCTGTAAAAGGCAAAAAGACTTATATGATCTGAAGAGAAACCAGAGATGCCTGATAAGTATGTAATGGCTGAGGACTGTTTTCCTTAGGAGTAGAGACCTTTGCATTAGGCCACATTCCAGCTTGATACTGAAGAGATAGGTGATTTCTGTATATTTTTTATATCCCATAGAATTCAATACGTCACAATCTTTCTCTGAACCGTTATTTCATCAAAGTACCACGTTCCCAGGAAGAACCAGGCAAAGGCTCCTTCTGGAGGATAGATCCTGCTTCTGAAAGCAAATTGATAGAGCAGGCATTTAGAAAAAGGCGGCCGAGGGGAGTACCTTGCTTTAGAACCCCACTGGGACCTCTCTCTTCTAGGTAAGGCATCAAAGGTGGGGGTTTAAAAATATGCTTTTCCGGAGGCATCACCTTAAGTATAAACCAGGTTTTTTTCTTGGGGTAGGATAATGACAGTTCTTTTTTTTAAGTGAAAGCAAGTGTTGCGAAGACTAAGGTTTGTAACAGTTCTCTTCCCAAATGAAGAAGGGACATTCTGTATGACTGGTTTTCACTGAGAAGCCATTAAAATTTCTTCTTCATGTTTGAGGAATTTTACATCATGCTTGGGATCTTGCGGCTTTGGCTGTTGAGCAATATAAATGTTTACTAAATAAATAAGCCTTATTTGAGACATTATATTTTCCTTAGAATCTGATATTGGCTAGTAATGTTGCTTTTTCCAGTTGTCCTTTTGGAAGTGTAACACCATGCTTTCTCAGCTGCCTCCAAGCAGTGCTGGTGGCGGCTATCTGAAATATGTTTGGTTCACACAGCGCAACTACTCCATTGTCAATAACGTTGGGTTGCATTACTGGTGTAACAATTGCCTAGATTTCTTGTCCAGTATGTTCAGTAATTTACATGTCCTTGGTTCACCTCAGCTGATCACTGCAGGTATATCTCAGTTAACAAAGTAGATGTGTTGCTGGCCATTGCTTCTTTAGCACCAACCAAAACAAAAAAACAAATGGTACCAGAAGTAGAAATAACATGGAAAGAATAGGGATGGTCTCTTATACCTTTAAAAAAATAATGACCAAAACTAACAATAAGCACATCTAAAATGAAACAACCAGGTCTTATAAATCTTGCATAAATAAAAAAACATTTTTAACTTTGTAAAGATCACCCGAGAGCCTCTTCCAAAATGCATCCAGAGTTTTTCACCAGCCTCTACTATTTTTAATGATTTCTGTTTTGATGGCCAGACTTACAGATCTATCCTTCCTTAACATGATAGGGGTAGCTGGTGAGGCATACTTATCTGTTTTCTCCTTTCTTCTTTGTTTACTGTTCACACATGCCCAGTAAAAGCCTCTGAAGACAGCTGCTATTTACCTTGCCTGTTGTAGGCAGGCACACACAGTTACAGTAGGATTGGCTAGAGCAGAATCCCATTTTTCCCAGGGCAGGTTTTTTTTGTACTTTTTACTATAGACAGACAACTGCAACCTGTCACCAAACATCAATTTTTCTTCATCCCAACTTCTCCGTCCTTGCAGTGCTGATACTCCCCAAACAAACAAACCTACGAATTAGACAAAGTATGAAGAGGAAAAGAGAGTATGGGTAGATGTAAAAAGGAACTTGGTAAAGCAAAGTTTCTTTGCCAAAGGCTTTGTTAATTGAACTATGCCTGTATTTGGTAGCAGAAAAGCATAAACTCAGAATGGCCTTCAACTGAAAATTAATACTTTTGGCTTGCCACATATTTTGAGCCACATTTTCTCCATACGTCTTTTGAACCTTACTCACAATGTCTAATGGCCTTTATTTTTCTTTTCTAACCAGGAAGAAATGCTTGGGAGTGGAGAAAATGCAAAGCAGGGAGTAGGTTTCCTCTGGGTTGGTGTTTCTGTGCTCCAAGTTTCCTCTTCCAGTTAGTTTTGTCACTTGCGCAGTAGGAAATGCTTGCATCCCCTACACATATTTGAAAGGACAGAATTAAAAATCTCCATTGTAAGGGAAAATGGTTTGATTTGCAACAGAGATCAGCTGGGCTGAACATCCATTCCCCATTGCCATTTGCCTATTCAGAAGCTGTTTTTTCCTATTAAAAGACACTTGGCTTCAGTGCTATATATCCTGTATAAGGTATATTTGAGCCATAGAAGAAGAAATGGTTAGTTGTGTTTCTGTTTCTGGTACAGTATGATTTGAAAGACAATCAGAAGGAGTTAAATGTTGGAGTGATACAGCCTTAAGTTAAAGGTTTGGACTTGGTGCCCTTCAGATGTAGTCCTCCCTTTGTCCTGGGAATAAGATTAGCTGTCAGCTTGAGTTGTATTTTATAACCAGATACTGAGTTGGATCCAGATTTCATCATGCTTCAAGGAGAGCATTGAAATCAGTTAGGAGTCATCGGTAGCTTCTTCTGTTGAATTCAGTAAGGTCTTCTTTAAGCATGATTAAGGCTGAATTCAATTTTATATATTTAAAAGGAGGAAAAGTACTTGTTTCTACCAGGTGGCACTCACAGATAACCTCTGATTGTTTTGGGGATGGCTTTTTCAAACAAATGTTTTGAAAAAGGGTTTCATGAATAATTTCATCTGTTCTAGCAGTTGACTAGATTTCATCGTATCTAGGTTCTGCTTTAGGACAGTATAGTTAATGAAAAATTATTAATTCTGTCAAACAGAGAACACTTCTCAGTTCATGTCTTTCTATACAGGGATTTGTCTGAAAGAAAGTGGCATTCTGACAATGCTTAAATTAAGATAATTCAAATTTGTAATTATCTGTATTGTATTTTGTAAGTATTGTCTCAGAAGTCAAATCTGATTAAAGAAAAATGTGAACCACTTTCTGCATTTTAGAGAATGATGGTAGGAAGGCCAAGGAGAATATACAAGACAAAAGCCAAGACAGAGATACCTGATTTAGGAAAATTGTGTATCTGATGATCCAACAGTGAGATGGTTCTGTTACTTTAAGAATTCACTCATTTTCATTTTCTTCTGTCCTGTCTTCTCCTGTCTTCTGCTCTTCAACAGCAGTCATTTAGTTAGAGTTTACTTTGCAAAACTCTATACACAGTATGGAATGTGTACTTCCATTTAACCTGCAATCATAAAGCTCCCCTTCCTGAAAAGTGTATTTATAACATGACTAGGGGTAGGAGGTGAGGTAGATAATTAATGCTAACCATTATTAAATCTAAAAGTGGTTCATTCTTGTATTTTAAAAAAATCTATTTACAGAAGTGCCCCAGCTTCCCCTAATCATTCTGGAGTGTTATCTGCCCACTCAAGTGGTGTGCAGACCCCAGAGAGCCTGTCGAGAGAAGGGTCTCCTGTCCCAATGGAGCCTGAGCCGAGCACTATCCAGCCAAAACTAGCAGTAATACAAGAAGCACGGTTTGCACAGAGTGCCCCAGGTGAGATTTTTATATAATTTGTGTATTCAGTTATTATAATGTGACAGCATATTAACACTATGCAGACAGACCAATTTTGTTTGGAGAAAGAAATTGAAAATAAAATGTGTAAATGTGCTGTATTTTGTGAAGGGCTGATAGAACTCCTTACTTTTAGAAGACTGAGAGTAAATCATAGGTATATAGGCAGGGGTTGAAACACACATCGGGGTCTATGATGGTGTTCTTCAGGTGGCGTGGAGGGTGCTATAGCATGGTATCTTTGCATATTTTGATCGTGCTGGATGTTCAAGACTGTATCAAGAGAGGAGTTCATCCAGTGGCTCCTTCCAATACCAGCAGTGGTCCAAGCTTTAGGAGGGACAGTACTGTTGATATGAGTGGTCTTTATAATTATCATGAACATCTATTTAGATAGCTGCACGTGAAAGGCATGATGGCGTGCTGTGTTAAAATCTTTGAACATGGAAACTGCCACTTGTTTCTCTCCCAAGTAAGATTTTCAGGTGACACACTCACATAAACATGGATAAGTATTTCATATATGAATTGGCTCCAAAATTAGTGTCTAAACAGAGGAAGATGCCCTGTTTAGACACCTGTCTTTCAATAATTTATTCATGGTGCAGAAATCATATGCATGGGTAGGATGCAAATTTTAATTAAAAAAATACCCTGTAGAGCAGTGGTTCTCAACCTGTGGGTCCCCAGATGCTTTTGGACTTCAGCTCCCAGAAGCCCTGAGCATTGACCGTAGTGGCTGGGGCTTCTGGGAGCTGAAGTCCACAAACATCTGGGGACCCACAGGTTGAGAACCACTGCTGTAGAGCATAGATGGGAGGTTTCACTCCTTTTTTTACAGATTACTCTGCTTTGTACAGTTTGCTGTGTTTACTAGAATTTCATAGTCCACCAGTGTAAACTGATCACAAAATAGCAGCTCAAGTAGCCATAAGTGAGTTATTTTAAAAGACTGTAAATTATAGAATCATAGAGTTGGAAGGAATTGGCCCCTGCTAAAGAACTCCCAAAAGATGGTCTTTAAAGTCTATTACAGTGTCAAACAACTCTTAACAGTCAAGAAATTCTTCTTAATGTTTAGGTGGCATCTTTTTTCTTGCAATTTGAATTGATTGTTTTGTGTCCCTGTCTCTGCAGCAGCAGAAAACAAGCTTGCTCCATCTTCTACATAACTTCCATTCAGATATTTAAAGAAGGCTCCCACATGTATTGTCCTGGCCAGTGGGCAATTACCATAGAATCATGGAAATAGCGTAGTTTTTGAGCATATGTGTATGTGTACCTTAACTTCAGCACTACTTCTGGTCACCCTGTGTGACTTTGCCACTGCCTTTTTTCTCCAAATACAGGAAACTGCTAGATGGTAGTTGTGATTGGCTGGCAGGCTAGTTGACAAGCAGGCAGCTAGCAGTCAGTTGAATTGTCAAGCAAACAGACAACAAACAATTCAGCATAGAATATTTTGTTGATCTAGTTCCTTATGGTGGCCTGAAGGATGTTGGAAGCTGCTGGTGGTAGTGTCTACTGTAGCATAGGCTACCCTAGTATTCTGAATCCTAGGCTGTAGAGCTGAATGGCAGTTTTCCATGCCAAAGGGGAAAGTGGGTGAGGTATGGGGTTGAAGCTAGTGGGCTAGATGAGAACTTACAGTAGTACTCCAGAGTCTCAGGTAGGACTGTTTCACTGCTGCACTAAAAAAGCTGGGGATTGGATCTGGGAGCTTCTGCATGCAGAATATATGCTTTTCCATATATGCTGTTCTTGCCCTTCAGTGCTTAAATTTGGGTTCTGTGCTCTGAGAAAGCCAAAATATAAGTTAAATTAAATGAAAATTGAAAGTAAATCAAATTTTTGAATCCCTGCTTGTTACATCAAGATATTTTTACCTGATGTGACACTCTGCTGCAGAGAGACGAAGTATAGTTTATGACTCTTCATTATTGACACTTCTTATAGCTGTAGAAGTGACTAGAGAGAGGAAAAGGAGAATTCACCCCCTCTTTAACTCAGTGAAGAAGTTGTTCATAATTGTATGGCAGAAGACATAACCACTGTTTCTGTGCTTTTTTCTTTGGTAGGATCACCCTTATCTAGCCAGCCTGTTTTAATTACTGTACAGAGGCAGCTACCACAAACGATGAAACCTGTTACATATACTGTTGCTACTCCTGTGACAACATCAACATCCCAGCAGCCTGTAGTACAGACAGTCCACGTTGTGCATCAGATCCCAGCTGTGTCTGTCACAAATGTGACTGGATTAGCACCAGCAAATACTTACACTGTAGCTGGACAAGCAGTGGTCACACAAGCAGCGGTGGTGGCTCAGCCTAAGGGGGAACCTCAAGAGAATGGAGACCACAATGAAATGAAAGGTGAGAATTTGACTCTCTTCAGCCTAGGTCTAATGGAGTCCAAACATTTTTCTCTTCAGTGATTATAATAAAAAAAACAACTAGTTTTTAATTTCATACAGATTTTTAAAAGGTGTGCTGAGTTTGGCACTTTACCTGGTTCTGTATTTTATCTTGATCTGTGATCTTAATATACCTTTATTTTCCCCCTCCCCAGTTAAAGTGGAGCCTATACCTGCAGTTAGCCATACAACTATAGGAGCTGCTAGTCGGATCATCCAGACATCACAGACTACACCCTTACAGACGGTTACTCTAGTGCAACAAACACCTCTAGGTCAACACCAGCTACCAATAAAAACTGTAACTCAGAATGGAACACACATAGTACCCATCACCACAGCAATTCAAGGCCAAGCCAACACTGGTAAGGCTTTGGAATTATGTCTTGGAGTACTGGAAATTTTCTTTAGCGAAATGATGTCCAGAATATGTGGATTGTGATATCTCTAATATATAAAAGTAAAAGTTTGTTTGGTTGTGTCAGGTGAAGACCTCATATGATTGGCTGCCTGAAAAGATTCTGGGGTTTGCAGTTTAGGGAGGGAACTTTAGAATTCTTAGCCAGAGAGCTCTTGGGCCTCAGTCAACTGTGTCTGTCTGGAATAGGCTGGTTGTTATGGAGATGAGAACTAGCACCAGGGAGGACGGCAGTGTATTCCCTCAACCCAACATCTGTATGTTAATAACTCTGAATACAGATTGGATTTATAGGGAAAAATTACAGGTACTGGATAAGACAGTTTGGGGAATTAGAGACACAAGATCTCAAATCTTTCTAACAAATATTACCAATGAGAAAATAAAATCCCAGGCAACGCCGGGTATTGTCTTGCTGTTCTTTTAATAGTTGATTGATTGTTGTGTGTTTTAGGGGGTTGGTTTTCGGTGGATTGGTGGTGGGGGATTGGGCATGTTTTTTAATGTTTTTAATGTATTAATGTATTTAATGTTGTTCGCTACCTCGATCCATGTGGAGAGGCAGGATAGAAATAAATTATTATTATTATTATTATTATTATTATTATTATTATTATTATTATTATATGCTAGTATTGTTATAAATTAATTCTTAATAATTTGGCTTACTTAGAGATAACTGCTGTCTTGGTATTCTGAGTTTTCGGTTACATGCTCTCCCTTTCTTGGTCAGTTTATGAGTTTCTTGATCATTAACAAGTTAAGACTGAGAGGTGTAGAAGTATGTTACTATTTTTGCTTATCTGGAAAGGCTTTGCTTTTGTATTTGAGGGCAAAGAACTCCCCATGCTGCATGGCCAGCTGTTTTTGAAATCAGAGTGGGGAGAATCCAAAAACCAACTGGTCATACTCACATCTTTGGGAGTGTGTAAGATACTCTTTTAGTACTGTGGGTTCCGTTACTGGTCTCAGCTGTGGAAAACTAGAATCTGGTTTTATTTGTACAAGGGCAAACTTAGGCAGAGCTGTAAAAACGTGTTAGGAAGCTGAAAGGCTGTTTTTTATGAAACCTGCATAGTCATGCACATGACATTGTACTGACACAGTCCATAGGTAGGACTTTCTTAAAGGTCCTGGAAAGTCATGAGCACTTTGCTTCCATGTGCAAGGAGAGGCCTACACACTTTATCTTCTAGACATTCTAAAAGATTCCACCTGTGGATATATCTTCCTCTGTATGTGGCTGCAAATAATACTACTTTGGAAGTGTTTGTTGCAGATAAACAACTCTGTTTAACTCTGCAAGGGTATCTCTGACCTTCCTGGTGGTTTTGTAATACTTACTTTGTTTGTAGAAATGGTCAGTTCCTACAGCTGTTTCTCATGAAAGTTAGGATGGTTCCTAAATATGTGACAGTTGGAGGTTTTCATGATACCCAAAGTGCCGGTCCTGAACTCAAGCTTGCTTTTATTCTCAACCTACTGTGAACGCTGCCTAACTTACTGTGTCTTCCCTCCCCTCTTATTTTTAAGCTGCTGCAAGTCCTTTACACATGTTAGCTACCCATGCGTCTGCATCGGCTTCACTTCCAACGAAACGTCAGAACGGAGACCAGTCTGAACAGCAAGAATTGAAACGTATCAAAACGGAGGATGGAGAGAGCATAGTTATAGCTGTGAATGTTGAAACCCCACCAGTGGCAGTGAGTGAACAAGGCAGCCAGAACTAGGAGAAATTTTTCTTTTTAAAATAATGCTCCATGGTGCCAAAAGGAGACATTTTAACACCCATAATATTGAACATCTACTCTTGCGGTGGGGATGGGGCCCTGTGACTTCAACTTTCAGCACTGAGAAACACAGGTGGCCTTAGGACTCCTTAATTTAAAAACAAACACACACAAAAGTGTGAAACACCCTGTTCCAGAGGCTGTGACCCCCTCTCCCCTCCCCACTCCTTGCCAGTCTGAAGTGACTCTTTCGACGTTGAGAGATACAAAGTTGGGGGAGACTGCAACTTTAAAAACCTCTGTTGGATTATCTTAAGGACTGAGTTCCTGAATACATCACAGCATGATAAGAGCTTTGTGTGACTGGATTTCAGACGATTGTATATTCCTCAAAGGGAACAGAGGGCAAGGAGCCATTTCCTACATCTTGGCAGCTAGCCTTTCATAACAACCTACCCAATGCAGTTGTTGGTAGATATGCAGTATTTTGTTGTTCACATGTGGAATTAGAAATTTTTGACGTGTACTTTCTTTTTGTTTTTCAAAATAATGGGGTCTTTGACATTTCAGATCACTCCATTTCTACTCCAGAAACTTTGGAATCACACAATACTTTTCATGTGAAATTTTGTTTGGTAAAACTGAATGTAGGGTTTTTTAACCAATGGAATGATTTAATTTTTTTGTCCTGTTAAAGTTCAGACAAAGCTAATTTGTTACATCTGCAAATTTTCATATTTTAGCAGTTGCCTGATAAATTTAATCAAATTTTATTACCTTGTGTAGTGATCAAATGCTTCTTTGGGCTTGCATGTAACTGATTAGAAATACAGTGTAAATGAGCCGTTAACTGACGTAAAGAACTGCTATGAATTTGACCAGAGCTGCACTTACCTGTTTCTCTTTCTTGCTACCTTTTGCTGTTTGTTACTTTGTGTTGACTTTGACTGTCCCTGGCATATTTTTCCAGTCTAAAGTAAAACAAGAGTCTCGCTTAATATTGTGTATGTTTAAAATAGCAGACTGTTCTTCATTTAGAAAAAAAGAGAAGGTTCTTTATCACAAGTCCTTTTAAAAAGAAAAAGAAAAAAATATCTTGTCAGAGATATATTCAATATTTTTAAGCATAAGCACCCACCAGTAGAGATTAATCTGATGAGTTTATCCTTAACTTTTGATGTCCTACAGAGGCCTTTTGAGGTCTTCTTTAAGAGTAGCTATTGTGGTTTCTAACAGTGGCTACTGTACTATAATAAATGTGTTTTTTAATGTGTGTTCAGAAGTTGAACATTTTAAAGGTGACTTCTCAAAGTTGTGATGGTAGAATCCACCTTCTGTTTCGAAACTGAACTGAAGTAAAAGCTAAGACAGTTTGTTTGTCTTTAATTCATATTCTGTCTTGTCCCTTCACATACTAAGGTGAGTTAAATGTGAAGACTGGGCTCTAAGTTTTGATTTGTCCTTTTGTTGGCTATACCATTATTTATGTTTTTTTTCTTCCCATTTCAAGAAGAATCTGTATTTTCATGATGGACTGAAATGGCTTGGAATGGCTTATATTTAGTCAGTTTTTGGAAACTGTTTTATCTGAAGACCAAATATGAGAAATCTGTACCAAGTATCATGTTAACCCCCACAGTAGAGCTGTCACAATGTCAATGCAGATAATACATATTAAAAAGATTATGAAAAATGGATGTACACTAGCCGAATTTCTAACAGCCACTATAAGCTGGGTGAAACAAAACCATTTCTGTATCTGCAGCATTCTACTTTCTGTGCTGTGGTATTTTATTTAGAAGTAACTATATTGAATTATTGGCAAAAATGATTATAAAATTACTATTTCATGAGTATTAGGCAAACTGCTGCAAGTTTTTGAATAAAAAAAATAAAATTTACTGAAATCCTTTTAATTCATTCAAAATTATTCATACCCAGAGTTCTCCAATATACTCAATGTAGTTTACAAGCTAGGTAGAGAGGATGTAAACTCTTGATATTGCTGGGAGTGTTGGCAAGATTTCAACATCCAGTAGTCATTTTTCATAACCATGAATACTTTGTATGCAGGAAGCCCTAACAGTGCAATGTATCTCAAATATTTTTAATAATACAGTTGTTTTAAGCAAGTTGAACAAGCTAGTTGTGCAGACCAGTGCTTCTGAAATGGCCTGATGTGGTGGACCACCTGTCTTTTTCCCTTTGCTATGCCAGAGTGTGGTATTTAATTGTGTCATATTTTGTTATATTCCCATAGTTGCTTGCATATTCACTGTGAACCAACAGCCTGTGGCTCACAGACCAGCACTTGTCCATGGACCAGCACTTCAAATAGCACTAGCATAAGCAAAGACACATAAGGTACATGCAACCTCTGAATATAGGATTAGAATTGCTGTTAACAACTCCTCACTGTCAGTGATGGGAAACTCTGAAAGATTAAAATTAGCTAATGCAGTATCATGGCTTTTAGGCTGACCATAAAATAAAGAAAAAGTATACAGTCTCAGTGCTGGTGCACTAAAAGATACTGAGTTTGCCCTTGTGTGTGTAATTCTTAAAGCCTTTACAAAAATGAACTGAAAAGCCAAATAGCCAAAATAAGCAGGTATAAATACTGGCTACTTAACTGAAATTACTTATGGTTTTTGAGCTTGCAGTCACCTTGTTACAGTCAAAGCATCATAAAATCACAGAACCATTATGGTTGGAACGCGCCTCATAGGCCACTGGGTGCAACTCCCAGCTCAGTGCAGGAACTCTAGCTAGAGCATACTGAGCAGTGACAGTACACCTTTGTTTGGAAGGCATCAAGAAAGAGGCCCCACTGCTTCTATATTTAATTGGGTCAAAAGCTACCCATTTAATCTGATCCTACACTCTAGAGCAGCAGAGACCAAACCTACACCCTCTTCTTTGTGAAAGCCCTTTGGATATTTAAAGAGGGAAATCATGTCACCTCTTTGTTTTCACCAATTGTTGAACATGCCCAGCTCTTTCAACCTTTCTTCATATATTTTGTTCTCCATACTTCCTGTAATCTTTGTTGCCCTTCTCTGAGCCAGCTGCAACTTGTCCTTAAATGAGGTGCCCAAAAGTCCAGATGAGGCCTGATTTGTGCAGAGTATTTTATCATGCTTGCCACCTGCTTCTAGATGCCCACTACGTGACAGGGGATCTAGCTTTGTTCCACTCTGATAGAAGGCAAATGTATCAACTTTAGGACTCCCTCAGATACTTGGACAAAGTGAGTCTAAGACTGCAGTTCCAGAGATGAAATACTTTTATCTTGTACATATACAATATCCTAACCAGTTGGATCCATGTGAGCAAACTGCTGCTAAGCAACCGACTGTAATGGCTACAGCTATTTACAACATCCATCCAGCTTTTTCTGAGAGGCAGTTCTGTGTAAATTCTGAACAGCAGGCCTGTAAGAAGTTATGTATGGAAAAATATGAAACACGACTTCTAATCAATTCTGGTTTTAGTGTTGTATGTGTCTTTGTGATTGTATTTTGTGCTCTCAAGAGAGTTTTGATTTAGAATCATCCCTGGGGGCTTCCTAACTGGATTATGTTCCGACCAAGGGCTTGCTAACTATTAATAGCTGGTCATGAAGGACTTGCGGAGGCTCCCTTGGGACCCACCACATGCACTGATTGTAAATCTCTCAGCTGGCTTGGCACTTGCCCATCACTGCAGAGGTCGCTTTGCAAGCAGCATATGCCTAGTCCTAAGCAAGCCCCTGTTGGCGGGAAGAATGTTGGAAGTCCACCGTTCTGATGCTTAGAACACTAGCAAATTCCATTAGTTCATCCAGGGGATCTGTTCTTTCTATAGGCTGTGCTCGCATACTGTTCCAAGCAAGCCTCCGTAAGCAAGAACTCACCAAAGAGCAGCCCCCACATCGAATTAATAGAACTTGTCCTTGATTTGGGAGCGACAAAAAAGTGAGCCCTCTGTAACAAGGCATCAAAAGGTAGGGGCTTCCTGTAAATCAAAGTATTTACCTTAGAAGCGTTCTATGTCATAATCCTTCCTGAATTAGTCTGCCTGTCCTAAGTAGACACGCACGCAGAGAGAGAAAGATTCAAAGGGAAATCAATACAGATACTTAAACAATTGTTAGTGCATGTCTGTAAAATAATTCCAAGGTCTTTCAAAATCAGTGCTGAATACTGATAGCCATACAAGAGTGTTCAGGTCAGCAGCTGTAGCAATATGAAAAACTGATAGGAATGTGTGGGACATCTGTTCAGTTAATATTTCTATATGAACTGATCAAATGTTCACTTCTGTAATCTAAACAAAATAGAACACAGCTTGTCATAGCCAACTGTCTTATTTCTGAAGTTCGTGGTTCAATTTGCAAAAAATAGTTTATTCATCAAAATTGTTTCAAAAAGGTAAACACATGCACAAATAGCATGCAAGACATTTTAAAATATGCAGTTTTCCAGTAGACTGAAAAATACTTCCACTCTGATGTGGAAGTGAGGCAAAATGGCCTTGATGTTGGCAGAATGAGCCCCAAGTGAAGTGAAAGATGACAGGCCTGCTTACTTAGAGTTGAGGCTTGAACACTAGACTTGTTTGTTTCCCACATAACAAGACTAACCTCTGGACACTTGCTCCTTGGAGAAATGCAAAGATCTACACAACTTGTTTCTCATTAAAGAGATGACACAGGAACACTGAACAGACTGTTCCTGAAAAGGCTGACTGTAGTATCTGGAAATAAGATACCACAAGTGTCAAAAGGAATGAACGACAGATTCCCAGGCTGTGTGATAGCAAGGAAACATGTACAGGATTTATAAGATAACAAATTAGTATGGTAAGGTGAGTTCAATCACAACAGCATACTTCACAGTGACAGTTTCTATCGCCAGTTACAGTGCTAGTGGTAAGACACAGCCTCCATCAATTTTGGGGATTCCCCAATTGGCTAAAGCAGTTGCTCTTAATCTGAGGTCTAGGAACCCCTGGAGGTCCGTCCACAGAGCCCTGCTGCTGGACATCACCAGGAGCGACAGGGATATGGCAGCAGGTACCAAAACTGCTCTGCTTGCAAATGAACGAGCAATTTCAGTGGTCGCTCCTCCCTGCTGCCACTTCCCTGACAAAAGGGGCACAGTGGCAGGAGCATGCACACCTCTAAACTGCTCTTACCATTTGGAAACAATGGGGCAGTTTGGGCATACAGACACATCCTGATGCTGCACACACCTTGCTCCCACATTTCTGATGAAATGGATGCAGCAGCAGCAGGCTTGTGTGTGTGTCCAAACTATTGGGAGACCAGGGCCTGAATCTTCACTGGATGACCTCAAACGAGTCAAATCCTCTCAGCCTCAGAGAAAGACAAAGGTGAAAAAATTTTGCCAAGAAAACTTCCATGCCAGGGTTGCCATAAGTCAGTTTTCAAAGGGATGAGAAATGATAGCTAGAAAGAACCTCCCCATCAGTGGCACTTTTGTTGTGTGCCTTCAAGTCACTTTGAACTTACGGCAACCCTAAGGCAAACCTATCATGGGGTTTGGGGGCAAGATTTATTCAGAGGGAGTTGCCTTTGCTTTCCTCTGAAGCTGAAAGAATGTGAGTTGCCCAAGGTTACCCAGTGTCTGAGCAGGGATTTGAATCCTAGCCTCCAGAAGCCTTTAAGAAATATTTGAACATTTAACAACTTGAATATTTGAATCTTGGGTTAAGTCTTGAGGATCCCTGGAAACAAATTATATTTACACAGGGTCCCCAATAAAGAACAGGTTAAAGAACCTCTGTGCTAAAGTACTACACAGCCCATTCCACTCTGTTGCAGGAGGTGCCTTCTTGCCCCTTGAATTTTTGGAGAGAGCATTAGAAAGCCACAGTGCATGAGAAGCTTCTATTCATGTACCTTTGGCTTCAGTCTGTTAACACTGACAACATAGTTTTGTTAGCTGTGGTAAGATGAGGGAGAAGCATGCTTCACAGAGCTTACAGGTAAGCTTACCCCTTCTGTTATACTTGCCCTTACCAATGCCAATTGTAACAACTGTCTGAGAAGTGTGACCTTCATAAGCTCCAGGAACAAGTAGGGCTTTGAATTCTGCTTTCCTTTTTCCAACCTTACAGTAGTCTGATCATTGCCTGTTTTATAGCTTGGAACATTACCTATTACATGTTCAGGTATGCAGATGGTATAAGTAAATGCAGAACTTAAAGCAGTGCCCATATTGTTACCATAACATTCATACAGTAAATTAGTCACTTTTAATTAAAGAATATTACAAAAGATGTGCAAAACAATTTCCATGATTAAATATACACTGAAAAGCAACATGCAAATTGACATTTGAATATATGTTTTACTTAAATGACAAATTCCAATACCTTACAACTTGATGAACTAAGACTTCTGTTAATTGTGAAGCATGTGTAAAATCAAGAAAACAGATAACAGAAGTTGTTCTTTAAGGGGAGATGGTGGTGATTTCAAATTAAGTGTCTACATATGTCCTTCCAAAACACTTGAAATATAACTGTGTCCTGGCTTTCAGTTCAACTCTAATAGGCACCAACTTAAGTTGTTCTGAACATATGGTAAGGTGGTTGTGATACTGTAAAGGATAATGTAGAGCTATAGAAATAATTTGCTGCCTATCAGATTGCTGTCAACAACCTCTCCTTTCACAACATTAGGTGTCAACATTAATGGAGTAAGATTTCAGCTGGATGGAGGGTTATTTCCAACAGCACTGTCAGCTTCACGACCCTTCAGCTTTGTTCTGTGCCATTTACTTCTTGCCCTACAGAACAGTTATTAGGGCCAGCAATACTTAATATTGTTCTGGGATACTACTTTGGCACCTCTAACAAATGACATTAACAAGTTAATACCTATTCATAATAGTACAGAAAACAAGGGCTTGAGCATTGTACCTATTCTGAACAAGTATAACTCAAACTTGCTGATTCCTTGCTAAGTATTTAGGAGGAAACAAGACACGTGTAAACGGCAGAAGCTGCTGGTATAAATGTTCCAACTTGTCTGACATGCCACTCTCACCATGTCAAACCATGGTACTAGAACTTCAATTTTCACTTCTTTTTAAGTAATCCTTACTGGTGTAGCAGGAACTAAGCATCATACGTTAACTACAGAAAAAAATCCAGTAGGCACCGGCTACAGAAACTTTAGGAAAACTGAAGTAACAGCAGCAGCCAAAACTAACATGTAAAACCAGTTGTTGACAGTTAACATATTAGTCCTCTGGCTTGTGGCTTACTCCATATCATGCTGGCTTGGGCTTCTTGGTAATATCGGTCCCATCTTGAGCAGCACTCTCAAGTGCTATGGTAGTCACAGGCTGTCTCTTCAGAAGGAGAATAATTGTGAGGGGAATCCAGCTATCTTTTCCCTGCTACAAATACCTGTAAGTTCAGTCACAGTTTGTCATCAGTCATTTCTAGGAACTGAGCGTAGACGTCCCTGGAGCATTCCCCTTTTTGATTGAATAAAAATTTGTAGTAGCTGCCATCTGCACAGATTGCTACATGAGAGAAACAGAGAATAAGAGAGAATGAGTATATTTTTTTGGCTGGACACTTTTTTTAAAAACATTGATAATTTCTGCTATGCAACTGAAAGCATCAGTAGACACAGCACTCGAAGCCAATGAACAGATAGGTTTTTCTACATGGTAGCTGTGATGCTAAGAAGTGTAGAAAGCTAAATTCTTTAGATTGTTTAAAGTTAGCTCAATTCTATGATAACCCCACGTTACTGATACATCATTTAGCTGCCTTTTCATGCTGAGATCTCAAGCAGCAGTCTGCAGTCTGAACACACTTGGTATCCCCATCAACTCCGCCACACTTAGATGTAATCATACGCATATTGAGGAATGAAAGCCCACCAAACTAAATAGAACCACTTCATAAAAATGTAGAATGCTGCTACAAAAAGCTTGTTTCTGTGAAACAGAGTCACCTGAATTTGATTTTTTTGGTATGCACATCTTACCTAGGACAGAATTTGGCTCTGTTCCAAAGGCACAGATGCAAGGAGAGCCTGAAGGAACTTGAAATTTGGAAAAACTCCATTTGGAACTGAAGTACTTAGGCAGGAAGCTGGCTGATGCTAAGCTGAAAGAGAAAGAAAGTTCCTTCAGTACCATCAGAAGTCAAGACCTTAAGCACCATAGCCAAATGGCTCCTAGCAAAAACTATGAAGATGCACATCCATTTACATTATTGTTAACATTTGTACATTTTTATTTTACCATAGGTTGTGTTAAAACTGGCTAACAAAATACAATGTAATACGAAGTGATAATTTGAAACCTAACAGCAAATCCCTTACGCAAAATTAACAAACAGCATCCAACAAGTAAAACCAACTTTCAGCGTAATAGCCAAAAGCTTGTCTGAATAGAAATAGCTTTATTTGCTAGAAAAGGCCATGGAGAAGGCTTGTTCCTACTTAAAAGGCCACTGAAGGAGGCAGGAAAGAGAAAAGCACCCCTTTCAGGATCCAAGACCTAGGGCTGGCTTATGTGGGAGAAAGCAGTCTTTCAAGCAACCTAGCTCCAAGTTGTAGAGAGCTTTACAGATGATGCTAGCTATCCAAATGCTGCCCAGAAATTGACTGGTACCCAACAAAGCTATTATGGAGTCACAGGGTCCGTGAAAACAGCTGCAATCAATAGTCTGGCTGCAGCAGTCTGGTCAAGCTGAGGTTTCTGAATGTATGTTGCAGCCATCTCCTTACAGAATATGCTACAGAAGCTGAAAATGGCAAGTGTCATTGTGATCAAATCTGGCATCTTTAAGAACAGATATAATTGGTGCACTAACCTTTGTTGTACAGATGCTCTACAGGCCATTACAAGAGGATAGACCTCTGGGCTTAGTGCCAGACCCAGGTGTATGAACATGTACCATAAAATACAAATAAATGCTATTGTTGGAGGCGATTAATAACATCACTTGATGACAAATTTTATACTAACCAAAGGTATTGTCCTAAATTTGTCCATGAAAACCTGGAGTTCGTTTTCTAGAATCCTTGTTTTTATTCACATGACAAAATAAACCAAGTTTCCATGAAATTGTCCATGTCTGTTTCATTTCTTAAGTTTCAAACTGTAAAATTTTTCAGATAGGGCTATGTCCTATATCTTTGCATACCATGTAGATGTATCTAGTGAGCTGCCAGTTTTTCACTGGCGTGCTATAACCTGTCTAGCTGCAAACAGAAAGAAATGAATTCTTTATGGTGTAAGTGGAGCCTTCATATATGTGACTTCCAGATCTGCAAATCTGAGTGATCACAGAGCACTGAGCCCAATGCGTAAAATGGTGGTGAAGTGAATGAAGCTGTGCTGAAGCATCCACGCACACTTTCACTCCCATTTAATAATACAAGATGCAATCATTCACACTATTTGCTATTCTCAGGGAGTCATGAAACTGAACCCCTGCAGATATGGAGGGTCCACTGTATATGGATGTTCGGGCCAGAGAAAATGTTCAGCGTTGCAAGATCTGGACACAGTTGCATATTTTGATTTGCTATCTCACATATTTCTCGAGATATCTTTCTCCAAAATGCTGAAACCACTGAGCAAGTCCACCACATATGGAAATAAGGTCCATTTAAGTCACCTGCTTTCCAACACTTAGGAGAGATTTTTAGAGATGTATGATAATTTTGGTAGGCTTAAATACCATCAGTATAGCAGTTTTGCTTAACTGTGCTGAGATGGATCTTAAGGGCTTGATTTCCATACCTGGTTCCAATCATTTTCTTCTATCAGGTGACCCAAAACCTGTTCCTACATTTGTTTTAAAACTTTTATTTTAGAATTATCAATAGAATTCAGCAGTTAGTAGATACTAGATGCAAGATCTTTGGACTGAGTATTGTAAAATTTTATCAGCAGTTCTAGTGAGGTAAGTGTAGATGTAACTTGATTAATTATTTATTTCTTAAAAAATGCAAGATTCGAAGAATTCTTTATCATACTGCTACACTGTTTGGGATTCCCTCTTGGACTTGTTGCCCTGTCAGACTTCTGTTACATGGAAAAAATGCTGTCAGTCTATGTAGGCCAACCTCTTCCCAGCCCCTAAACTGATTATTTTTATCATAACTTCACAGGATCTCCTGTGAACATTAAAATTAGGTATCTGAGTATTGTTTGAAGGACCCAACATACTTTTCCAAAATCGTTCTCTGAAATACTTTGATTAGGACGGAGCTCTTCAAACCATTCTGTTATAAAGGCTACTTGCATTTTCTGTACCTTTGGATTCTGGGAGCTCACAGACCCTAAAAGTTTCAACTGTTGCGGCAATCCTCCAACTTTAATTGCATTTCTTTTGTGGGTTTTGATGGATCATTCAGAATATTTTCAAGTTTAACTCACCTCCACCCACCCCTTTCAAAAGCTTCATTTGCAGTTTTAGCAATATTAGAGATCCTCTCTGTCAGGTTTGGGACTGACATTTCTGAGGGTTTTTAATAGATAATGGACCACTCTGTAGCTAGAGATTGGTGATGTTTTTGCAACTGAATTGACAGTTCCAGATTAGACAGCCATGATTTAGGGTTCCTGCCTTTACCATTCTGGCCTTGTTTTGCCACCATTATAGGATTCTCTTATTTATCAGACTCTGCTGAGCTGCTCTGCTTTTCTTTGGTCCCAAAATATTAAGTCCCAGTCTTTAGATCTCCCTTAGCTGACAATGTAACGTACCTGAGACAATGAGTTTTACATAAATTTGCTTTAACAAGTTGCAGTTTAAGAAGTGCAGAGCTCTCAGATTAGATGACTATTTCCTCTAGGAGATAACACCCTATTCCCTAAACTGAATAGTTAAGTCTTCAAAGGGATGTGATTCCTATCCCAAACAGTCTGAATCCCTATTCCCTGATGGAATTTCTGGCTGCCCAAGAGCACTTCTGCCTTTTCTGGAATAAATGTCTAATTAGTTTGCTTTCATTCAGTCTCTTATTAACATTAGATACTAATATAGAATTTAACAACTTTTTTGGATTCTATTGGGAAACAAGGACTGGAACAGCACCTTCAAGTTTGATCCCAGGTAAGCCTTTCGGGAATGATACCACGGTTAAGGGTATTGAGAGCCACTGAAATCATCCAGCAGAATTAATGAAGACATATTCCTGCAGTCCCTTTCCCAGCACAGATTGCTCACCAAGACAATCAAAATAATCTTCATTTTATGACCAGTTCTGATCCACTTTGATCTCATCTGATGATGAGATGCTACCACAAGCTCAAATAACTTGCTGAAGAATGGAATGTCGGAGATGGGCTGGTGGGGTTCGGGGAGGATCTCTTTTTTTTAACACATCAGTCATTACTTCTTTTTGAAGGCATGATGACATCACATCCTGTGCATTCACCACCACTGCCCCTTCATCCTCTTAGCAACTCACTTCCTCAGACACTTTTTATGCCAAAAAAGGATGGAGCATACATACCCCACCTTTACAGTTCCTCTCCACATCCTCAGACAATATAAACTGAAAACCTATAACTGGATAAGCAGGGACCTGCACCAACTATAGCATCTAACAGATGCAAGTGATTTTATACGTGTAAATCAGTCAAAATGGAATACCGTAGTGAGTGATTTATTTAACATCTTGATAGTCAGAATGTTATGGCCTTTGACCATATAAAAATCTTCAGTCAGGCAACTACACAGTCAGAATAGTGGAAGCAAGGAATATTTCTGTGTTAGGCTGGAACCTCTTTGAAAGCCTGTTCATTCAGACCTGCATTTTCTGGCAGCAGTCATTCCAACCACTGATCAGTTGTTTCATCACTCCTAGCTCCCTGTTGCACTCTCACTGCAAAAGGATGTTTAAGAACAATTATTTCAATTCTCCAGATCACTTCCCAATTCCAGAGGTCAGTCAGAATTTGACAGAATCACCTGTGAAGGTGACACAAAAATTGCTGACAAGAAATGACTGAGTCTCAGCAAGGGGAGGGAATTCTACAACCATCCAGGCTGACCCACAAAGGGAAACTGTAGCGCAAGAGGTACAAAAGCAGAATCCTTATTCCGTCCTGCACTTCCTCTTTCAGTTACACCCATTCAAAACTGGAAGACTAAAAGATGGGATACCCAATCATGGGTATAAAACAGGAGCAGGCCGTAATTACTTTACCATTCCTGGTTCTTACTCACTGCTATGTAGATACCCCAAGAGGGCAAAAGTGGAAGGGGCAGAGCTCCCTCCCACTTCCAGCTCAATGTAAGTAAGCAAATTCATTCAAGATCAAGTCCTGCATGGCTGTTTCCCACCACCGATCTGGTGTTCGGCAACAATCATTTTAACCAAGGCACAATCACCAAGACACACAAGCCTTGTGAATGGGAAGAATTCACACTCTATTGTGCTCCTTCCCCAAGGTCTGTTCTCCAAGTATGACTATACTGTACTGATTTGTCTCTTAGACAGCTTTGCTATCATAGCTTTGCTTTCTGTTGTACATTTCCTTCTTATTCATGCAATATTCTGGACTTTCCATAAATCTCCAGTTATTGAGACAGCACTATAGCCATGAAGTGGCATTCAAATTAAAAGCAAGTTTCTAAACACTCCTGAATAGGAACATCTCCATCATACCACCAAGCAACCAACTGGAGAGAAGGCCATAGCAGAACTAGTACTTAAACCAATCCTTGGTGTCTCCAGTTCAAAAAAGGTTACCAAGTGACAGGAAAAAACCTCTCTCTGCCTGAGACTGCTGTCAGATGAACTAGCAGTGCTGTCAGCTGGCCTAGTGGTAGAATTATATCCCTTTAGTATATCCATTAGGGCTAGATGGATAGTCTCTTCTTGTATAATGCAGCTGTCTGCATGCAGATTCCATTCATATGGCATTTTCTGCACCACACAGAAAATGAAGAGTTAGGGCTTACTGTGAAGAATCATTCTGTGTAGGAGCAGAAGAGCAATCCACCTCTGTCCACTGTGATGACTACAAATTAGTATCATTTCTCTACTCGGTGAGATAGCATACTAGCCTTTCAAACCTCATTAACCAGTTTCTATAACTGGTCAATACAAGACCGTGCACTCAAACTAAAGGAAGAAGAAAAAAGTCAACAAGACTATACCTAAGGGCGTAAGGATTCACCTGTACATATGCAGTTTGCTTCATGGTAAGTATTAACTCATTATCACAGAAAATCATCATTAATATACCAGTTGGCTGCAAATCTAATTCCCCTTACCTTGACTGCTTGTTCCTTTTAGGATCCTCCGCAGCAAATATGTGCACCGTGGCATGGTCACTGGACACACAGATGAGAGAAGCATCTTGGTTGAAGTTAATGCTAAAGGAGGTCAGAAGCAAACCTATTTAGCATTGCTTTTGTCATGAAATAATGTCAGCTTTCAACGTCATTGAAATAGCATTTTTAAAACTTTGTACACTGTGTCCAGTGTCTCAAAATACTTATTAAAGAAAACACATCAGCTAATTCCAGGAAACAGCACCATTTGGCCAGCTACTCTTTGTTAAAGAGCTTTTCTTCAAAGAAGAAATACTCCCTATGTAAGAAGCTTAGATACTCTCAAACTGCAGCATCTTGGTAAGTTATTTTAAGCAGTATCACCAGCAGAAGAATGGTCATGACTAAATCAACATCTGTCCAAAAAAATCTGAAGTGAGTTAACTTTTACTATCAGCAACTGAAGCAGTCTAAAGTGAAAAAAACAGGCACCTTAATAGTAGATGACAGGGACAGGGGAAAGCATATTTGCATCCTTAAAAAAAGTCATAGTACCTACAGTTGAAAAACAGGAACACTGAGATTGATTTATTAGGTACTTATCTAATTCTGGACTGGTAGAAAGCAGGTTTTTATATGAAGTGGGTTATGCCTTTTACTGCCCAGAGAGACAACAGAAGCAAGTGATTGCAAACTGACTTATCATCTCAATGCTCTCTGCTTCTCCTGTCAGTTCATATCCTAGCCAAGCCTACAAGAGGACAGAAAATGCTGCAGAAAGACACAGGAAGGCAGAGGGCTCTTCCTGATTGACCCAAAGGAACTTGAGATTACATGCTATAGCTCCTGGGGGTTTCCCATGTTCTGTCCACTGTTGTCAGTAGTTTGTCCACTAATTCCATCTTTCTGGAGGACTGTTTGATTTCTTGGAGCTGCATTAGGACTCTTCTAAAAAAAAATTTTAAACAGGAGCTGTGATTTGTTCAGGTTGTCCTAGGGTCTGAGGGGCAAATTTTCTCCTCTCTGAATTTATTTTATAGCATCATAGTTACAGTAGAAAAGTACTAAAAAAAGGGAAAAGATTAGGGAACCTATCATTCTGATATGTCTCAGATGGAAAAAGAAATCCATGCAAGCAGAAACAAACATTGCAACTGGTCTCAGGAATTGCCGGAAAATAGTCTGGGACAACTGATATATCATTTGGATATTTAAAAACAAACATCAAAACTACAGCAACAAAAACCACAACATCCCAATACATTTGCCCTATCTGGAGGAGCCCAGAGAGAATCAAGTAGGGAAAAAAAGCATTCCTTCCATCATAACACTAGACTGTACTTCATGGACAGACATCCATCAGTCCAGAATGAACTTTCACAGGAAGAATTCTGTGGGCCATTCTCAGGATTGCTAAGAGAGGAATCCAAAATGGGTTATACATTAGCCTTTGCATGGTCACAGTGGCTGTTCCATTGCATGCTCACTTCCTGGAGCACCATCTGCTGAAAGCATCTCACCAGATCTGAATTTATCAATTCTGTACTGACTGGTAAAAATAGTAGGGGCGCTCCAGGACTCCTGAAAATCTTCAAAAACAAAGCACTGGGGGGAAAAGTGACAGATGTAGCCAGAGCCCTGGTGGAATGAGCTTCAGACACATCCACCATATGTCCAGGCCCAGTGGCAAGGTGACAGGCCACACAGATAACGCCTCTTTCCAGCTAGCTACAGTGGATCTGGAAACTTGGCACCCAAAGGACACTGGAGACAAGAAGACAAAAGGAGTCCAATTGTCTGAACGCAGTATAAACTTTCAAAGTATGCCTTACATTAAGATTGTGCCAAAGCCAGTCTGATGGATGAGATGGCTTTGGACAGAACAAGGGAAAAAAAACACACTTGAGAGACAAGAAAGGAAGAAAGAAGTTTTGGGGGAAAGGCTACAATGAGACAAATTCCAGCTGGAAGCTGTAGAAGTACTCTCTTAGAGACTGCAGAAAATTCAGATGTCATCTTGCCAAAGTCACTACTGCTAAGGCTATCTGGAGAAAAGAAATCTCTTTAATGGCTCAGATGACGAGTCTTCAACATCAGTGGCAATTTCCATATAGCACAATGATGTGATGTAGGCACAACTCAGAAAATGAAGATGAGAAACCCAGGAGATGAGAAGATGGGATGTTGATATGGCTTGGGAAGCACTGAGAGCTGCCAGCCAATATATAAGTGTGTTTGGCCACTGCCCGAAATCCAGTCCTGCTTGGGGGAACAAAAAGGGGCTTAAGACAACAAAATTCTTTGGTGTTTGCCAAATCAGCCAAAATAGATCAGTACCTCACCATCTGGTAAACATTCACCATGTGGGTGACATAAATCCTGGTTGTGGAATGGGGGTGGCAGAACAGCAGTGTGTTCACAACTTTCTCTGAATAGCCCTAGTCTGCTAGAACGTTGCCACTCATCCTCCAGTTGGCTACCAGGAACCAGAATCCTCCTTAACAGACATCTGTACTGATTATTTCTGATGCTTTCACCTCTGCAACCCTCTGGATCAAATAATCCATATTCAGTTGGGGGCAGTGGTTACATGGCCCCACAAAAACAGTTAACTGCATAATGGATCATGCTGAGACACTGAGGGTGTGGTTACTGTCACAATGGTGGAAACAGGGACCAGAGAACACTCACTGGCTTCCATCATGCTGCTCTAACACCAGCAAGGGCAACAAAGCACAGTACTAGCTATACGGGCTTTCGCCTCTTACCCTGCCATTGCCATTTGCTGAGTGGGGTAGGTTTAGGGTAGGGCATGAAACAATTTGGTCAAATTAGAAGTAGAAGCATGGTCTGATGATGGTCATGATTCTGAAGTAACCTTTTTTTAATAAATGCATCTAACCCTTTGCCTAAAAGAACAGAAGCCAGAAAGATCAAAGAACTGATTTTTTTTAATAAAAAATGTGCTAAGAGTGAAACACAGATAGAAACTATAATATTTATAGCTGATAAAGTAGTGAATCATAAAAGCAGTAAAAGGACTTTGAAGGAGAAGCCCAGAAAAAAAATAATCAAACCAGAAACGAGCTGAAAAGGAAGCTCTTCGCTGGCTAAGGCAGCAAAGAGAATTTAAAACAGGAGCTGAAATTACCAAGATGATCAGTCAGTTCGAGATTCACATTCCCTTCCTACCTTTCTCTGGGTGGTGACTAGTGTAGCCCACTTTGTGCAAATTCATCCTCTTACCAACCCAGAGAATATGGAGTTCAAATTTTTCAGTTTACTATCTTACACCCAGTCATTACCAACCAAGCTGCAGGAACAGGCACATGGACAATACATTTATTTATGCATCTTTTAATCATTCCAAGTTTTTTTTTAAAAAAGAGTACAACCTTCTCTCCACATTCACAGGCTTGACTTTTGTGAATCTGATTGTTCACAATATGTACATTTGCCTCCTCTGCCATTCTCCTCCTCCCCTTCCCCTGCGTTTTTGCTGGGTAAGGAGAAGAAAGGCAAACACCTGGACAAAACACAGGAAATGCAAGGGGAAGGTGGCTTATGCAAGCCTCCCTTCTAGAGCTCCCCCACATTCCCTTGCTTCTGGCCCTGGTGCACAAGAAACAAGGAAATGGGAGGGGGATTGTGGGGGGAATTATTCATGGTTTTTCCACTTTCAAGAGCCCAGGACCCTCACAAAAGTAGAGGCACCACTGTACTAGCACAGATACTATTCATTTGCAGCAAAAGTATACTGGTTTGACTGATTTTATGTCAAGAACCACAGTGAAAAGTACCCTTGTTTAAAGATGTTTTTATTTTATTTCTCTAGAACGTATAAAAGCACACACTAAAGAGTCAATTGTCAGCTTAAAAACACAGCTAAACACTTCTTAAAGTGTACTGCTCTTGACCTCTGGGATGTCACACTTTTATTCCAGACAAAACAGTTACTGGAACTCCAGAAATTCTCTCCTTTAAGTATCAGACTAACATCTCATATGTTAGAAACACTAACCCTGAACTGGCTGTAGCATATCATCTGGTTTAGCCAATTTCTCATGCCAAAGATGAAGGAAGGATATTCACACAGAAGTCCCTTTCTCTTAACAACAAAAAACCCCAAGGCTAATTTTAAAGCACAAATTTCCATTTGTGCAAGGAAAGCCACACAACTTTCTGACGCCCCAAGGTAAAATAAGTCACAGGAGACACTCTCAGTTCCTCAGCAAGGCAAAGCTTACCAGTAAATATTAGCAGCCTGAGATCCTCTGCGTAGCTCCTGGATTAAATGCCCAGATGAAGTATCAAATATTCTTATAAGGGTCCCCTAGAAACGAACAAATATTCAAATGGATATGAAGACCAGCACTAAATCTCCCATCTCACACAAGGATGTAGGTGCAAATGATACTTTAATTCTTTTAGCACACATTCACAGCTGCACATCCTTTTCCTTCTCACACAGAAAGCTTGCCTTAATCACCTCCTATCTCTACAGCAGTGATTCTCAGTCTTTGGTTCATCCATAGGTTCTGAACTCTGGCACCCAGAATCTTTTGCCCACTAGCCATGCTGGCCAGAAACTGAAGCCCAAGACATATGAAGGAACAGAATTTGAGAACCACTGGTCTACAGTTTTATCAAAAAGGATCAAAAACATTTTGTAACAAATACTAACCTATCAATATGTTGAGAATTCTAAGATTTGTCTGCATGAATACATCCAAGTTCAGTGCCAAATAAATTACTATTTCAAATGGGGAAAAACAAAGTTTACAAAACAGAATTTATCTACTCTGTTTATTTCAAGACAAGAGAGAGCACATGAGAGCTTGCACGGGTCAGGGAGAGCAATGACTTGGAATAAACAGTTGAGCAGTCCATCAGAAGCCTTACAAGAGATCAAAGTTGTGTATGAAGCCTGTCTTTTGACTAGCGTTTATAAAAACAGGATGCACAATTCTACAGTACCCTGATGTTTCTTAGGACGCTACAATTTTCATGAATTTAAATCCAGTATTGGTTGACATAAACCTCCCAGAAGCATTATCAGTAGGCTCTCTAGATTAACGGAAGGAACACGCTTACAGCTTCTCTTTTATCCCCCCAGCAACTGGAGCCAGAATCAAAATAATATCTCTAGGGGTAGAGCTATTATTTATCTCATCTCCTCAACCACTCACTGAACTATCATAATAACAACTAATACTACAAACCAATGACATCCATAGCTGGCTGCTCCATTTGGAGACCTTGTGCCAACCTACTGCAAACCACTCAGAGATCTACCAGTAGATCCCAATTTAACTTTTGTTTATCTCCACTCAAGGTTACCAAGCGAATTAATAACAATGTCACACAGATGCTCAAGAAGACACTACCAAAGACAGTAATTAAATCACCAATGATTGCTGGGTTGTTTTCCAACCAGCCGTGTAGCACAACTGTTTGCTTACTTTTTCTGAAGCTGTGGCAATCCTTGTTCCCTGCAAGTTTAGAGCTATGCAACTCAGGACTCCTTCATGAGCAGGAATATCTACTGGAGGTTTTTCTGTGTTTGCCAGGTCCACTATCTGCACATGTCCAGTATGTGTTCCAGGGAATGCAAGCAGGGAGTTATTACTGTTTGGGCACAGAACACAGAGACCTAAAATACAATTGAGAGTGTTGAAACACAACAGCAAAATCTAATGCACCATTAAAAGCAGATCCTTTCCCAAGCCATCTTGCCCCAAAGCTGCTTTGGGCACTTCTGGGAGACTCACCCATTTTGTGAAGCAGACAATAGTGGAAGCTTAGGAATCAGGGAAAATATATTTGCACAAGCAGTAAGGTAGGCAGATATTTGTTACTATTAATGGCTATTTAAGCAAAATGCCTTATTATAGCTGCATTTTCATTCAAGGTGCTTTTCAGATCTCATGTGCTGAACTCTAGGAAAATAAAAGACAAATAACTTCCTAAACCTTGCTACTGCACTTCATGGCGATAGCACATGAAGCACAGACCAGCAACACAGCACGTGCCTCTGGCATTTAGAAGGATCTAATCTGTGCCTGAAACAGCAAGATCACATGATGTGTGAAATGGAGAGCACCTATAAACATAGCCACAAGCAAAGCAACAACCAAGATTCTTTGTCATCCCTCTTATGGCTTTTGTAAAAGAGACAGCTAACCTTTAGGGTTGTAGCAAGTTTCGAAGACATGCAACTGATGAGGATTGTGCGTGAATGTGAAAACTTTAATCATCGAGTCCAAAACTACCACAATTCTGAAACAGAAAAAGCATCAACAAATATGTTTGTGTTACCAGTGAGTATTACACACTGCTAAATGTAATTCTGAACTAGAAATATTTTTCAGTCTTTGATCTAGGACCTGTAGCAATGGCAGACCTCTCAGAACTATTTCCACATGGTATCTGAAGTAGTCTAAACTGCAGAGACTCTCACTATTCTCCTCAAAGTATGGTCCAGATGTCACAAGATACTTTCATCCTGACACACATTCACTTCTAAAGTGTGATTAAAACTGCAAATTTAAGATAGGTTTATCGCACGGCAATTTAGAGGGAGCACAGGAAGCATACTTTTTGACCTCTGAGCTTCTCAAAACTTATCCAAATCTCTTTTTGGACACTTCTTCCAACACAGTAAAAAAGCACAAGTTACTCCTATGGTGAAAGCATACACATTTCCCTGCTCAAGACTGATTTCAAATGAGACTGGTATGTGGGAAACAAAAAACATGTCAACTATCTAAACCATCTTTCATTTCATCAGGGCCAAAACAGTTTTTAAAAAAATGTTCAAAGTGCTAGTGTCTTATAACCCCCCCGCTTTTGCCTCCTGCAATAGATAGATAGATAGAAGTGAGGCCACAGAACAGTCTGGGTACAAATAAAAGAACTCTCCTGTGCCATGAACTGCAGCCAGACTCACCTGTCTCTTCGCAGCTTTACTGCTTTGACTTCTGTGGAAAATTCTATCTCAATGACAGTCTTCTTTTTCAGATCATCCCAGATCATCACTGCAGTAGTAGAATTGCCTTCATTAGTCTTAAAACAAAAAATGTGACTACGGTGCAGCATATCTACTGATGCCATTTTGGAAGTCTAGTTCTATGAAGAACAGTAACATCCTGGAATGTACAGTTTGGGCTGATTCATTTAGAGAAGTACAAGGAAAGCAGCATTCTGAAAGTATGGATCTACAAATTTACATGTTTTAGATGCAGGAATGGAGAGCCACTAAATGTTATTCAAATTCCATCAGCACCCTTCATGTGACCAGTGGTGAGAGACAATGCATTCTGTACTCAAATAACATCTGGACGGCAACCATCACCTCTCTTCTCCTCTTAACTTTGCCTGCCCAACCTATACATATCAGTCATATCCAAATACATTTGAAATGTGTTCTGAGGCTTGTTTCATTCTTTGCTCCCCAGCCCCAGACTCCTAACCAGATCTGTCCTTTAATATTTTGATCCTATTTGGGTCAAAGAGCCCTGGTGGTGCAGTGGTTAAATGCCAGTACCGCAGCCACAAGGTTCGATCCTACCAGGCTCCAGGTCGACTCAGCCTTCCATCCTTCTGTGGGTCAGTAAAATAAGTACCCAGCTTGTTGGGGGCAATTAGCTAACACATTGTAAACTGCTTAGAAAGCACTTAGATGATAAGCAGTATAGAAATACACATGCTGTTGCTATTTGGGCACAATATCATTCCTGCTTATTTAAAAATGTGTTTATCCTAGAAAGACAAACTATCCTGAACAAAAGAGGATGGAGGGCAACAGCTATGTCCATATTTGTTCAGACTGTAGCCCATTCAAGCAGTCTCAGAGAGAAGGCACTTGAACACTTGCTCAATTAAAAAAAACTTGGAAATGTTTAAATGCTTAACAAAACCCCACTCATATTATTCTACTTACTACTCAATACTGTACCTTTATTAGGTGGATATTTAGGCTTCTTTCCTCCACCAACCAAGGCTAAATAATTGCAGCGAAACAGCATTTCAACATGGCCAACACCTCCTTCAAGGAATTCTAGAGAGTAAAAGAGCATTGGAATCAAGTAGTCAATGTGGAGACTTACTACTGCCTGGACAATAAAAACTCTTGTGGCACTTTAAAAACTACTTTTTTTAATTTGGCATAAACTTTTGTGGATTATAGCCTACTTTATCAGATACACTCTGTTTATCTGATTAAGTGGGCTATAGTCCAAACAACCTACAGCATCTGTAAATTCTACATAGAGGACCTAAATCCTCTAAAAACACCAGATCTCAGAAGCTAAGCAGGGTCAGTGCTGGTTAGTACCTGGATGGGAGATGGCCAACAAATACCAGGTACTGTAGGTTATAGTTCAGAGGAATTAATTGGCAAAACCACTTCTGAGTATTCCTTGCCTAAGAAAAACCTTAGAAATTCATGGGGTCACCGTAAGTGGACAGCCAACTTTGAAGGCACATACACAAAAGTTCCACATGACTTTTTTCTTCTTCCCACAGATTGACAAGACGACCTCTACAAAATGCTGAAATATATTGGTCCAACCGGAATCTTCCTTAAGTCTCACATTAAAATGAAACTGAAGACAGACCCTTTTCACTTTGTACATTTATCTGCGTTATTTCAATATTGGGCTTCATCTTCTGGTCATGAAATAAATATTCAAACACAATAGATCAGGAAACAGTACCACCAAAAGACAATGGGAATACACCAGGGCATTTAAAAAAAATAGCATTCAAATTCAGGTAAGTCAAATAGGCTGTGAGACTACACACAATTGCTTAAGCATAAATATCACTGAACTCAGTAGGAGTTATCTCCAAGTAAAAATGCACAAGACCACATTGCAGATGGATTATTTACAATGCAAATGCAGCAAACAAAGCAACTACAGCTACTTGAGAGCCAACTCACCTTGTTTCTCCTTCTCTTTGAGTGGATCTGCATTAAACACTCTAAAGCCATTTTCCATCCCGCATGCAAAACACCCTAAAAACGAGAAGACTGGGTTACTACTTCAGGGCATACAGGCTTCATATCAGTGGTGGAAGGATCACAGCTCAGTAGGAGAGCACGTCCTCTGTGCACAGAGGGTCCTTGGTTCAATCACTGGCATCTCTTGTAATAATGAGTCAAGCAGTTGATGATAGGAAATAACCCTGCCTGAACTATTAGCTTGTTGCTGTCAGTCAGACTAAGTAACACAGGACTACACAGACAAGTAGCAAAACCTGGTGTAAGACAGCATCCTAAAGCAATTTCCTATATTCCAGTCAAACATATACTATGCAGATTCCAGTCAGACATAGATCTTGCAGAGGGCAGCATTCTGTAATTTGGCAGATTGAAATGGAAACAACAGTAACTCCCAGGAGCCCTGAACACTTGCCCACATTATTCTCAAAACAACCCTGAGAGGACAAAGTGCTTTTTTCAAGGCTACCTGATTATTTTCATGGTGAGTGGGAACTTCAGGTCCAACTCCATCCACTCACCCTAATTTTTTTTTTAAAAAAATAAACTTTTGTAATAGTTTCCACTTATAAAGGTGTTTTTTCAAGTTTTATAGCATTGGTAGGTCACGATTCTTCAATCTTAAACAGAGGTGGGGAAACAAGGAAAATAGGAAATGCCTACATGGTTGAACAGAAATTTAAACATACACACAAATCTCAAACATCCTATCAGTTCATGTGCCTTCAGTCTAGAAGACAGAAAAAATGTCTGTGAAATAGTTGTAGCCTGAAATGTTTTCTTGGACTGATTAAAACCTATAGATAGACTTTCTAAGGATACAAGAGTGATCCCTGTGCCAGATGTAATTGGATTTTTAGGCTCCCGTATAACATGCTTGTTTTGAGAGTTCTGTCAATCATATAGTTCCTGTTTGTTTTAGTCAGTGGTAGTTATTGGGAAAAATATGCCTTCTTTTCCCTTTTACTTTTCTAATCCGGTACTTACACTGAAAACACACTTATATTTCCATTTCTTTATTTTCCATAAAGCAAAGTCCTAGTCTATAGCAAAGATTCTGAGCCAGCACAAGTTTTTCCTAACTCACTATAATAATTTATAGGTGAGTCATTTGATAGATGCTAAGGGCTATTCCAGATTTTCCTAGTGTTGCACATTCAAACACTTCTGTAGAAGAACAGTATTTTTTAAAAAAAGGAAAGATGGGACCCCCCCCAAAGATTTTAAGGCATTTACAAGCTGTGGGCTATATCCATTTAACATGAACAACCTTATACTCACATAAATTGACTTCCCCTTCCCCCCTGCAACCCATCCCACCTTCCCTTTGAGGAGAGAGAGAGAGAGAGAGAGGACAGAAAGCTGTGAGAATCTCTTTCATCAACTGACCCTTCTATTTCAGACAGACACCGCTGACTTTTACCTTGAAAAACAGTATTCTAAGCTACTGATTTCAGCCACTTCCTTAAATCTGTGTTTTTGTTTTTTTTCCCCATGGAGTAGGCCCCAAACCAATAGGTTCAAGTTACAGGACAGGGAAATTCCCTGATGAGCCATTATACAGCTGGATATACAGAAGGTGGTGGACTCCCCTTTGGTAGGAGATGCCACCTATCACATATGCTACAGCAGCAGATTTCTTAGGAAACTTTAAGTTCCTTCTCCATTCTCGGATTCTACCATCGGCTCCACCCTTCTGATCCAACAGTGTGGGCTTGCAATAAACTGTGTGGAGTGTGTGGCTAAAGGAGTGTTCCCTATAAATAGCCACAATCTGATTCCACCCAAAGTTTGCTACAGTTAACACGTCTGGAAAGGTTAGTTTCAGACACACACTGAAAAACCTGTGCAGTTTCATAAATTAAGGATAGAAACTAAGGGGACAGTGAGGGTTAGCAGTAGAGTTCAGATGCCATTGGTCTCTCCTATTTTAACTTGCTACCAGTAAATATCCGCAGGTCACAGTATTTGCAGACAACAAGATTTTCTGGAACAAAAGTTACCAAGAAGATAATACATGCATCATAATTTCTATTACTGTGGTGATTCATAATTCATTGTTAGTACAAAACAAAAAGATGTCAACAACTAAGACAACTACTTGGCTCATCAGACAATTAGGGTTATCTCACAAATTTACTGTTTAAATGGACACATAAAAATACGTGAATGTGACAAAAATGTGTATCACAGAAATTTGTAGAGAAATCATCACGAGAAGTTCCTCTGCTATTTACAGTTACATTTTTTAAAAAAATGTTCTTACAAGAACCATTCTAAATGAACAAGCATTAACAAGGTGAAAGAAAAACTCTCTGCAACTTGCACATACTTTTGATCTAGTTTCCCAACAAATTAAAAATTAATTTATTTAAAATGACAACTGCTTATCACCTGCCACTGACTGAGATATTCTAGACATTGCCATTCAGTACTGAAGAGTTTGCTAGTGCCTCATCCTCTCTTTAAAAGCAACACAGTTGTTCAGGATATCTGTCTGCAAGTTCATGCATCTAAGGCAGCAGAGGCCTCTGATAATCATTTTGAAGAGAAACGGAGGAAAGAGTCAGAGGGACACAACGACTCGGGGCACAGGAGGGCAAAGGCTAATGTAATCCCTCAGCCTACCAGCCCTCCCAGTCTGGGAGTTGCGCTGGGGCGAGTGCAGCTGTAGGCCCAGCCTTGTTGCCCACTTGAAAGCAAGTTACACTCTGCAACTGCTGCCGAGGTCATGCCAGCGAACGTAACAGCAGGCATGACTTGCACCAAAACGCTCAGTGATATTCGGATTCTTAAAGAGAGAGGCTAGAGGAGACCCTGGAAGTATTTTACACAACTAAGTCCAGAAGGGAAAAACCCCCAGCCCCTCGGGCTAGGACGAGCCTTCCCACGGAGGGGCATTTTAAGGGAGAAGGCGGCGGCAGGGCAACGCCGTCCGGGCAGGCTGCTCCGGTACGCCCCCGCCTTGCCCCGCCCCGCCCCGCCCCGCCCCGCCGGCCCCCTTCCGCGGACTGAGCGCCCGCCAGCCCCCCGCGGCAGGGACCGTCCCCTCCGTGCTCTGTACGACGCCACGCACCGCTGGCGGCGCTGTAGCAGCAGGTCGGGGCGCTCGGACGCAGGCGCCGAAAGCAGGGAGGGAGCCGGGGCGCGCCCGTGATCCGCAGCGGCAGGGCAGCAGCGGGAAAGAGGCGCGGGCGGGCTCCCTCTCTCCGCCCACCACCCGCGCTCCCGCTGCCCGGCCGGACCCTGGCGGGGACGGGAGAGGGAACTGGGGCACCGCCGGTTTCAGCCTCCCCACATTCTCCCCGCTCCGCTCCGCAGCCCGCCCGGCGGAAAGCGGGAGACGAGGGAAAGGGAGAGAAGGAAAAGCGAGGAAGGGCGAGACCGGGCCGGCCGGCCGGCCCTCCCTCCGCCTCTCGCCCCAACCGCACAGGCGAAGCCGAGCCGCCGCCGCCGCCGCCGCCGCCGCTATCCCGCTCCCCCTCGAGCCAGCTCCTTACCGTGGTCCTGGTTGAAGCCGGCGAAGAGCAGCCCGTTCCCGTGCGGGTTGGCCGGGAGGAGGTTCATGGCGCCGGGCGCCGGAGAAGGCCCGGAGGCGGGGAGGGAGGGGGAGGGAGGGAGCGCGCGAGCGAGCGAGCGAGCGGGGGCTTCTGCCTTCACACCATCGAGGGAGGGTCAGTGGCCGGAGGGGGCGGCAGCGCCACGAGTCCTTCCGGACTAGGCAGGCAGCACCCCGAGCGCAGAATGCATCGAGCAGCCTGCCCTTGGAGCGCCGAGCTGCCGAGCAAAAGCCGCCCCCCCCGTCGCCGCCTCGGTTGCTCTGATAGGGCCTACCCCTTCCCGACCGCAGAGCGCATCGGTCCAGGCAAGGCCGCCCGACTGAGCGCCGAGCTAATCGATCATCCGGTTCTCGTCCGGCTTGAGGTAGCTCTTCGGGAAGGTTTCCGGTGGACGGGATGAAAGCTGACACCCTGCACCCTTGGGAGCCAGGCCCATTTGACTCAATGGGGCTTACTTTGGAGTCGACGGTAGGGGGTTGCCCTTGGACGAACCGACGTCTGCTCATAGGATCTGCACTGTGTGTCCCTCTTGCCTTTTTACAAACGAGGTAAGGTGGTGACTGACGATCGCTTACGAAGGGAGTAAGACCGGCTCCTCTCAGCGGGAGTAAACCGCCATTTCCGCGCGCAAGTGCAAACCCCAGGATTCCATAGGATGTTGAAAGTGGAATAATAGCGCTGTAACAGTCTGTGCGGAAATGGCCAGTGCTGAGAGGCAGCTGGTTGAGGAAATGCACGAGCATTCAGGCTACACGAAACGATTCACAGAACAGTCACGGGCTTTTTGTGCTTTAAATACGCCTGTTCTCCTCTCAGTAGCGTGTGTGGCAGGGGCATAAAAGTGGTGTTTAATTTGTGAGCAACAGTTAAGGGGATTTGACTGGTTGGCATCTGTCCTGTGCACTCTCGGCTATGAGTTCGCCCTCCTGGAGGGAAGGGCTTGCAAATGAAGATTGAGAGAATAGCACGCGTGGAGGGCGGGAGAGAAGGGTTTATATAAAAGAGGTTGATGGGCAAAAGGCACAAAGTCGGCATGTCGGCCACTGACAGCATCTGCAATACGCAGCAGCAGCAGCAGCAGCAGCAAAGAACCTTGTTGATAACAAGGAAAAGTTGACATACAATTATTTTTATTCCGATATTTCATTTCTGACTTGCTACAGTTAAGAAAGTATTTATATTTTTAGCCAACCAGTAATGAATGTTTGCTGGTAATGATTTCTTCCCCTTCCTCTTCATCAAAGATCATCAAAATTAAGAACATGAGAGGGACTAGCTTAGAGTTACACTCCGTTGGTTTTGTGAATGTTTCATTCTCATCTAGCCAGGAGATATTGCCCACCAGCACCTCAGACCAATTCATAACCTTAAAAAAGATGGGCATCTATTTTTGCAGCTTGTTTGTATGCTTCAGTTGACTAACAATCTGATTTTATGACGATTGGCTGAGACACACCTAGTGCTTCCCTGGACCAGGAAATAAAGCTGTTCAAATGGCAAGAGCTGTTTTTTAGGTTTACCAGCTTATCAACCCTGCTTTATCTTTAAAAGCTCCAAAGCAGTGGGTATATGTACATGTGTAATGCTATTATTTCTGTTCTGCCCTTTTTACATCATTAAATCGTGTAGATAGTTCTCAGGAAGTCCACCATCCAGGGACAGACCAAATCTGGACCTGCTTAGCTTCAACAAAGTTGTTGCATCATGCTCAGACCATGCTCTACTGTGCGTCCACCATTATGCTTTCCCCCATTATGCTTTGCCAACTGCCTAAAGAAGTGGAAGACATATTGTCACCTGAGGCAAAGGCCAAGATGGTCCTCTTCCTATTTCAGATGGTGACCAGATTGGCAGTTGAATCTTATTTCTCCATTGGAGCTAAGACAGCACTCATCACCCCCTGAAAACAACAGGCAAAGCAGGAGTTTAGGGAACACTGAATGCTGCACACAGTTCTGTCTTCCCAACAACTTGCCACTGCTTCTCCTCCAGGAGTATCTGCTGCTACCAAAGGCAGCTGTCTCACTTTACTTACTTCTAGGGCTGGCTCTGTGACGTCTTCCATGCATGCCATCCACCACCTGCTCTTGGGCAAAATTTAGGCTCTACTTATCAAGTATGTATGAATAGGGAATAATAAGGCTCAATAGCAGCTTAATAGAACAGAAACTGATCAAGCTTTGGGTTCTATTTTGTTTTTTATAAGAACTCAAAAATCCATCGACCAGAGCTTGGAGCCAAGGACACACATTTTAATTATAAACCAATGGGTGCTTCCAGGCGGAGGGGGTTCCTAACATTAGTAATCATTAGGCATTGTACACAACCTATTCTGTTTTCCTCCTTTTAAAGAGTCAGGTGGCAGGAGACATTAAGGCTCTCAGCCTGGAGAACTGCTGCCTGACAGAATGGACAATACTAGAAATAGAATGACCTGGTATCAGGTATCTTGTTTTGTACCTCAAACATATGTGCCTTTGTATATTTCAAAAACACTGGCACGCCCCCCTAAAACAGCGGCAAAGTCTGTGTAATGATGGGCAACATGTGCATATCCTTAAGAATATCTGCTGCTGGCATAGGTGGTGTCCACTAGGCAGATCATGAGAATATGGGACATGTTGTTGTTGTTGTTGTGTGCCTTCAAGTACTTTCTGATTTCTGGAGACCCTAAGATGAAATTATCATGGGCTTTTCATGGCAAGATTTTCTTGGCAAAAGGGGTGTGCCTTTGCCTTCCTCTGAGGCTGAGGGAGTGTGACTTCGTCAAGGTCACCCAGTAGGTTTCCATGGCTGAGCAGGGATTCTAACCCTGGTCTCCAGACTCATAGTCCAGTGCTCAAACCGATATATCACACTGGATCTATGGGACATATACGTCCATGGAAATAGTATGAGCCAACTTTTCACTGAGACTATGTTTGCTACAGATCCATCAAATCACACATCAATGAAGGAATCTCAATGTGTGAGTTAAGGCAGCTTCACACTGTATAGAACAAACCTAATTGCTGGATTGTTTTAATCATCATCCTAACTTTACAGACAAGTTTTGATGAAAGCCATTTACTCAGACAAGTTAGAAGTAATTAAAGGAAATAGTCAAAGCTGAAAAATGAAATGAAGACAAATAATTAACTGGAAACACACATACACATTGCAGGTTTTATTTTTATTTTTTAAATAATAATATCCTTTCCTGGTAGAACAGCTTTGAAATCACACTCTTCTTGATGTGGCAAATTACATCTTGACATCTTTGGCTTTTGCTCTCTCAGTAACTGATCACTGTAATATTCAATACAAAAATGTAGATTTACCAGAAAAATAAACATATTACACACAGATTAATCCCTAAACAACATAGCAAAAACTTTATCAAATATTTTATACTTGGATGGAACAAAATTCTGTGCATATTGCATATACACATTAATAGCTCAAGGTAGTACTTAAAATCACTGTGGAAGCTGTACAAAACCAGAATCAGATGTTCTACTGCAACATTACTAGAATTATTTCACTACCTGTATTTCTTACAATGTATACAATACATTGTGGTTAAAAAGTCTGCCTGAATCTACAGACTGACACTTATTTCTATCTAATTAGGAATAAACCAAACTGATTGAACAATATTTAGTTTAGCAATTAAAGTGAGTGACATCTGAGATATAGTGTCAGTATCATGATAAAGTATTCCCTTTATAAAACACACAAAATCTTCATGCACATCAAAAATCGATATATAAAAACAGCAAAATTTCATCTCTCCTCATTTACGAAGAATGCATTATGCACTTGGAAGCAGCATTATTCAAAAGAAGTGACTCTAAAATAACATTTTCCTTTGTTCTCTTTCTGTAATGCAGTACATACAACAGTCTTGGCTATTCAGTTAGTCCTTGTGTTTCAAAGTCTCTGACCAGAGCTTCCCCATGATAAGTTTAAGAGATTTTACAACTATTTCTGGTGTAGTGTTTTGGAGGGCTCTCGACTGGACAGATGAATCTAACTTTCTTCAGGCTGTTCCTTTTCTTGTTGTTGCTGGCAGTAAGGGAGTAGGAACGACCGTGCATCATTCTAGCATTAAGCCCATTCGCCATAGAGAATGATTTGAGGTGGCTTCTTAAGGCAACCGGAAGTGGAAGTTTGTCAACAAGGTGCACAGGGGTGCATGAAACTATGGCACGGCAACAAAGATCTTGCAAACTCAGGACTGAAATAAATAAGGTTTAGATTAGACTTACTAGCAACAAGATTTTGAATAGCCACATGAGGGCAGTGAATACAGGTGAGATTTAACAGCATTTAATAGCAACTCTATGATCCTATGATTTTTAAAGCTCTCTATCCATTCATTTTAATTGTTCTGAAGTCCTTTAAGTTTTACTGAACAGTGACTACTAGAAATGTCTAAAATGGGAAATTTGACAGAAACAACCTCTCATCAAGATCCACAAACAGTACATCTGAATGTTCTCATTAAGATGAGACACCATTAATTTCAGCAGATACTAGAAGATGATCACATTTCAGAAAACTGTTCACTGTTATTCCTACTTTTATTTGTAATACTACATAGAGGTGCATTAGAGTCTTCTTAATTTTCTACGCTTACAATGTCAGGGTTAGGAATCATCAGTGGTTCTACATGTGGGGTCCATGAAGCTCTCACAGGGGTCCGCAAAGCACTGTTGCTGGATACCAACAGTGGCAGCAGCAGTCACAAGGATGTGGCAGCAGAGAGGGGTTTTGGTGCCAAAGGAGAGAGCAGTTTGGGTGTGTGTGCACACCTGTTGCTGTGCCTTTTTGTCAAGAACACAGCAGCAAGGGGCACTGAAAGACATGGCAGCAGATGTGTGTATGTGCACAAACTGCTCCCTCATTTGCAAGCAAGAGAGCAGCTTTGGCAGCCGCACCCTCCCCATACCACATCCCTGAAGAAAGGGACACAACAGCAGGCTGGTGCATGGACTCAAATTATGACTCTGGAGACCAGGGTTTGAATCCTCACTCAGCTATGGAAACCCACTAGGTGACCTCAGGTAAGTCACATTCGCTTAGCCTCAGAGAAAGGCAAAGGCAACAAAACTTGCCAAGAAAACCCCCACGATAGGTTCACCTTAGGGTAGCTATGTCAGGTTTCAAAGGGGAGAGACATGACGGCTAGAAAGAACCATCCTCTGTTAATGGCACTGTGTTGTGTGCCTTCAAGTCACTTCTGACTAAGGTGAACCTATCACAGGTTTTTGTTTTTATAAGCTTTGTTCAGATGGGGCTTGCCTTTGTTTTACTCCAAGGCTGAGAGAATATGATTTGTAAAGATCACCCAGTATCCCAGCAAGGATTTGAATCCTAGTTTCCAGAAGCCTTTAATAGATAAATAAATAAATATGAATATTTAAACAAATGTTCGAATATTTAAATCTAAATTTAAATATTTAAATCTTGAGTAAAGTTTTGGGGGTCCCTGGCAACAAACTGTATCTACAGGGGTCCCCGATAAAGAAAAGATTAAGAACCACTACCCTCTTCACTCCCCTTTTCTCTCTCCTCCAGGTTCTTGTACGTAGCCTGCAGGAACATGATAAGAACAGGTTGCTTACCTGTAACTGTGGTTCTTCGAGTGGTCATCTGTGCCCTCATACATTAGGAGCTTTCGTGCCTGCGCGGTAGCGTTCAGAAGATTCTAGAGCTCGTTAGCTTTGGCGGGAACCCCTCCCCCACGCCGGTGCTGCGCATGCTCCTCCCCCGACTAACAGTCTCTCCTCAGTTCTGGTCCGCCGAAGCAGATGGGACCTGAAAAGAGGGGAAGGCAGGGCGGGGATGATGAGGGCACAGATGACCACTCGAAGAAACACAGTTACAGGTAAGCAACCTGTTCTTCTTCTTCGTGGTCTCTGTGCCTCATACATTAGTAGACTATGTAGCTTACCAGTAGGATGGTGGGTCAGGTCCCAGATCCTAGAGCACAGAAGACAGCACAGTACGTCCAAACTGGGCATCTCTCCTGGACCGGCAATCGAGCCTGTAGTGGTGCACGAAGGTCGACGGCTGGGACCAGGTCGCCACACGGCAGAGTTCCGACAGGTCGACGCCTCGCAGGAGGGCAGCAGATGTCGCCATGGCCCTGGTGGAGTGGGCCCGAAGCAGGTCTGGCGGAGGCTTCCTGGCAAGCTCGTACGCTAGTTGAATAGTCTGTACCACCCACTTAGAGAAGCGCTGGGTGGATACCTTGTGGCCTCTCCGGCGCCTGCAATAACAGACAAACAGGTGGGGTGTCTGTCTGCAGACTGCAGTCTTGTCTTTGTAAAAGGCCAGTGCCCGACGCACGTGCAGGGAGTGGAGGGACCGCTCCAGAGGTGTCGTCGGGTCCGGGTAGAAGGCCGGCAGGATGATGTCCTGGCTGAAATGGAAGCTGGACACCACCTTCGGCAGGAAGGAGATGTCAGGCCGGAGGACCACCTTGTCCCAATGAAAGACCAAGTATGGTTCATCGCACCGTAGCGCCGTCAACTCTCCCGCCCGCCTGGCAGAGGTGACGGCCACTAGGAACGCGGTCTTCATCGCGAGCAGCCTGTCGTCCGTCGTGGCCATGGGCTCGAAGGGCGGCCTCGTCAGCTGGGACAGCACCAATGACAGCAACCACGGCGGTAGCGGCGGCGATACCGGCGGGTAGAGGTGCTGCAGGCCCTTCAGGAACTGCTTGATGGTACCGTCCCTGAAGAGAGCAGCCGACGGGGATCGTGGCGGTTGGTACGCCACAATCGCGGCGAGGTAGACCTTGAGCGACGGAAAGGCCAGGCCCTGCTGCCGGAGATGGAGGAGGAAGTGGAGCATGGTACGCAGGGTGACAGGCGATACCGGCTCTCGACGTTCCTCGGCGAAGGCCACGAAGCGCTGCCACTTGTAGTGGTAGTTCCTTCGCGTGGACTCCTTCCTGGCCGCGGTCAAGACGTTCCCGATGGCTGGGTCGTCTAGGGCGATATCCTCCAGGCATGGAGGGCCAACACCGCCAGGTCCGGGTGCAACACCAATCCGTCGGAGTGGGACAGCAGGTCTGGTACCGTGGGAAACCTGAGAGTCCTGCCCTGGGTGGCCTCGATCAGGGGTCCGAACCAGTGCTGCCTCGGCCAGTACGGTGCCACGAGGATCGCGTCCGCCCGGTCCGCGATGATCGTCGCGATCACGCGGCCCAGGAGCAGGAACGGAGGGAAGGCGTAGATCAGCCCTTCGTCCCACGGAAACTGGAACGCGTCGCCGATGGAGCGGCGATCGTGGCCGGCCCTCGAGCAGAACAGGCGGCACTTCGCGTTCTGGCTGGTCGCGAAGAGGTCGATAGTCGGCTCGCCCCATCAGTCCCGAAGCATCCGGAAGGCCTCGTCGGACAGGCACCACTCGTGGTGGGAAGTGGTGTCCCTGCTGAGCGCGTCTGCTGTGGTGTTCTCCTGCCCCGCCAGGTGAACCGCCACAGGGTGTATCCGGAGCGGGACGCACCAGTTCCAAAGTTCGAGGGTGATGCCCAGCAGCGTGGTGGAGTGCGTCCCTCCTTCCCTGTTCACGTAGCAGACCGCCGTCGTGTTGTCGGTGAGGATCAACACCGTGCGGCCCGTGACCAGGTGTCGGAACGCTCTCAGGGCCTTGTGGATCGCCAACAGTTCGAGAGAGTTGATGTGGAGGAACAGCTCGTCGTCCATCCACCGGCCTCGGACGTGGAGATCCCTGGTGTGCGCTCCCCAGCCGAAGAGCAAGGCATCCATCGTTATCGTGACCGACGGCCTGGGTTCGCGGAACGGCATGCCTGACAGGAGGTTCCTGTACGACTGCCACCACAGGAGCGATCGGCGTACCTATTGGGGCAGGCGGTATCGGCGGCACTGATCATCCCTGAGTGGATCGAAGGCCCTGACAAACCAGTGCTGGAGCGGCCGAGCGCATAACCTGGAGAGGTAGGTTACGGCGGTGGTCAAGGCTATGTAGCCGAGGAGTTGTTGGATCCTCCTCGCTGACACCGTCGAGGCCTCGAAGGCAGCGGACACCGCCTGACGAAGCGTCCGTGCCCTCTCGTCTGGGAGGAAGGCCCTCGCCGATACCGAGTCGAAGGTTGCCCCAATGAAGTCGAGAACCCGAGTGGGCTCGAGATGGGACTTCTTGGGGTTGACCCTGAGTCTGAGCCAAGTGAGAAGGGACAAAGTCCGATGAATGTCCCTGTACAGTTTCTGTCTGCAGGACGCCACCAATAGCCGATCGTCCAGGTAAGGGTAGACGGAGACGCCCTTCGTCCGCAGGAAGGACACGACCGGAGCCATGCACTTGGTGAACACCCGCGGTGCGGTGGAAAGTCCGAACGGCAGCACCTGGTACTGGTAGCTGGTGCCATCGATCGCGAACCGACGGTATCTCCTGTGCTGCGGGCGGATCGAGATGTGGAAATAGGCGTCTTTGAGGTCTATGGACGCAAACCAGTCCCCTCGGCGAAGGAAGGAGAGGATCGACGGCAGCATGACCATCTTGAACCTCTTGGGGCAGATGTATTCGTTCACCCCTCGGAGGTCTAGGATGGGCCGCAGGGATCCGTCCGCCTTCAGCACCGTGAAGTACCTCGAGTAGAAGCCGGTGGTCTTGGCTGAAGGCGGGAGCCTCTCGATCGCTCCCTTCTCGAGGAGGGACTGGACCTCTTCTAGTAGAGCCGAGCTGGCCGGGGTGGAGTAGTAGACACCCCGTGGCGGAATATTCTGGAACTCGATGGCGTACCCCAGGCGGACGATGGTAAGTACCCAGGAGTCCGCAGTGATCTCCCGCCAGTAGTCGAGGTGCCTGGCCAGGCTCGGGTGGTGGAACAGTTCTACCGGAAGGGCGAAGGATGGCGCGGGTGGAGTCCTGTGAAGGCCGTCAAAACCGGGACTTCGCTCCGGAGGATGACTTCTTGGACGATGAAGATGGGCGTCGTCTGGGAAGCCTCCTCGAAGCCGAAGACGTCGACGGCCTCGACGCGGTTGACCACGGGGACCGCGGCTGGTATGCCGATGAAGAGGAGGACCTTCTCCACGTAGGCCTCGGCTGGAAAGAGCGGCGAGACTGGGCAGGCTGGTTGATGCCCATCTTCTTCGCTGTCAGCCGGGCCTTGACGAGGTGATCCATAGCCTCGTTGGTGGAGGTGTGGAAGAGTCCTTCGCCGTCGAACGGTAGATCTTCAATCCGCCGACGGCTGTCCTCCTGAAGCCCAGAGGACCGGAGCCACGTGTGGCGTCGGAGAGCTACGGCACCGACCATCACCCTCGAGGTAGCCTCCACGGCGTGCCTCGAGGTGGCGATCTGCTGTGTAGCCACCGCAATGGCCTCGCCAAAGATCTGTGTGGCTGAGGCGCGTGACTCCTCCAGCAAGTCAGCAAGGAGTGGAGCGAGTCGGTCAAAGAGGTTCCGATGGTAGGCCACAAGGCATGCCATCGTGTTCACCGTCCTAGCCACCAGGGACAATGCCGAATAGAACCTTCGGCCAAAGGCATCGAGCTTCCGTCCTTCATGGTCTGGAGGGGTGGTATGCGCTCGGTTACCCCCTTTCGTTTGAGCCGACTCGACCACAATAGAGTTCGGTACAGGATGATTGAAGAGGAACTCCGCGTTCTCCTTCTGGGTCCTGTAGAGATCTCTAGCCTATGTGGGATAGGCTGTGCTGACGCCGGCTTCGCCCACGGCTGCTTCATCGCTTCCACCAGGGTTGGCAGGAATGGCAGCGGTGCGGTCGATGGTGGGCAGGCTTCCAAGTACTGGAAGACCAGGTCCTGGGCTTGAGGAGCAGGTTCGGTCACCTTCAGGCCAAGGGCTGTGGCCATCTGGAGGAGGATCGCCGAAAACTGGCGGACGTCCTCCGGTGCAGACTCCGGGCCTGGCTCTCCGAACCCCAGCGGGGGGGATTCGTGAGAAGAAGGGGTGGACTCAGCAGAGTCAGAGTCCGAATCGTAAGAGTCACCGGATGGTGATGGCGACCTCTCCTCCTCCTTCTCCTCGGCTGGCCTACGGGCCGGAGGTGCCAGGGTGACAGCTGGAGCTGCAGGCTGCGTCGGTACCGACGCGGTCAATGTCACGACCGGTATCGGAGTCACCTGCAGGGGCACGACTGTGGGCCTAGGACGGTGTGCCGCCTGCGTGGTAGAAGTCGCAGCTACCGCCGGCTGGGCCACGGTGGGCTGTGGCGTCGGGCAGGTAGCTATGGCCGTCGTCCACGGCAGTGGAGAAACAGCCCTGTAGCGGGGTGAGGGCTCTGGGGACCAACGGCGACTCGGTGAACGACGCAGCGGTGACCTCTCATAGCGGGGGTAGTGAGCCTCCCGTGGTGGCGAGCGAGACCGGCGACGAGGTGACCAGTACCTTGGATCTGGGTGGTACCGGTCCCTGTAAGACGGCGAATACGAATAGTATGAGCCGGCTGGCTCGTGCCACACCTGCTCCTGGGCGTACCTCCCTAGGTAGGCAGGAGAGTAGGCGCTCTCACCCGAGCGACGCCTCTCCAGGCACATCTCCCGATATCGCGGGGATGGAGGCCTGGCCCGCTGCTCCGGCGAGCGGGACTGGTCGCGTCGAGAGGCTGGACGCTGCCTGACCACAGCCTCCTTTCGGCATTCTGCCAAGGGTGGACGGCGACTCGGCAGAGTGATCTCCGCGATCAGCTCGGGCAGTTGAGGAGGCGAGGCCTGCACGGCCTGTTCCTCGTCCGACACCTCGAGGACTTCCTCTTCCTCCGGAGGCTCCTCGTCCTCAGGGAGCTCCATCAGTTGAGGTTCCTCGGCAGGCTGGGTGGGTGGTGGAGTCGGGGGTCGCACCACCGTCGGTGAAGAGTGCCGCTTCTCCTTTCTCTTCTTCTTCTTCTTCTCCCCCAGGCCCTCGGTGGCGGGGCGCTTCTTCTGGGCCGCGGTCAACGGCCTGGAGGAGGAGGTTGAGGCCTGCGAGCCTGCAGGGTCCTCACGTGCCCGAGTTGCCGAGATCTTCGGTATCCTCGGCAACTTCATTATCGGTACCGAGCCCAGTACCGATACCGACGAGGTCGAGGGCACGGCAGCCGCCGCCGCCGCCGAAGAAGAAGAGAGGACGGCCGTTTCTCGGCCATCGTCTCGGGTCTCTGGACACAAAGAGACTCCTCCCAACAGTGGGATTTAAGCCTTGCCGCCCTGTTGCAGAGAGTCTGATGCGTAAACTCTCTGCAAATGGGGCAGGCCTGAACGTTGTGCCCCTCACCCAAACAAATCAGGCACTTAGAGTGTCGGTCAGAGAGAGCGACCTTCCTTCCACAGGAGGCGCAGTGTTTGAAGAGAGCCGACATAAACCGGGCGCAAGGCAAGAAACAGGAAACAAGAGTCCGAGAACGCCAAACACAGTCCGAGATCCGAAATCGTAGTCAAAGCCAGTAAAAGGTCAAAACCGATCGAGAAAGTACCAAGCCAAGTCCGAAATCCTTGAGGGGTAGTCAAAAGCCAAATCCGAAGTCGAAAACACCAAAAAACCGAATCGAAAAGCAAGCCAACAAGCAGAACCTTCTGTACGCTGAGGCGGACAAGAAAGAACTGAGGAGAGACCGTTAGTCGGCGGGAGGAGCATGCGCAGCAAAGGCGTGGGGGAGGGGTTCCCGCCAAAGGTAACGAGCTCTAGAATCTTCCGAACGCTACCGCGCAGGCGCGAAAGCTCCTAATGTATGAGGCACAGAGACCACGAAGAAAAACATTTGTTAGATGTGGTACTTCTTGTTGTTTCCCACTGTACCATCTCAGCAATGAAGATATACAGCCACGAACTTTGACTAAGTACCATTAAAAGGCACAGAGAGATATTAACACTGCTTGTCTGCAAAACAGCCTTTGCACGGCAAGAGTCAGCTTTGGAGTGAGCTTCTTTCTCCTTAAGAGTTTCCAATTTCAGTGGACTGAAATAAGCATTTTAAGTAGGTCTGCAAATGGTGGTTAGGAAAGAGCATGATTAGAGTTAACCATAGTAAGTGCTAGTGGAGATATAATGCTAAATCATGATTAGAACAAACAAGGAAAGGAGGAAGTATGTTATCAAGTTGGGCTACCAGTTTCTATATTGTTTACAAGTAGGCCTCAGAAAATCAAAGGCACTTATTAAACTATTAGTTGTTAAAAAAATTGTTTTGAACCATTTTAAGTTTGTTATATAGAAGTAAACCTGAAATGTCACATTACTTACCTTTGTTTGGTCTCCACAGCCGGTCCATTCCGTGTCTCATTAATACTATCCTTGCAAGTTCTGTAAAGGACTCAGTGATATTGAAATTGCAGAGTGGGCTTACTTCAAAGAAGGTCATGCCTAATCTTTCAGCATAGGCCTGTGCTTGCTCAGTAGATACTTGACGTTTGAAGGCTAGATGCAGGCGATTGCCAACCAGGATTTTCGGCACACCAGGAGCATGCTGAGTTAAGAGAAACAGCAATATGTCACCTCTCAAGTCCACAGACCTCTTCTTCAACAAAAAATCATGGGCAAAGCAATCCAGCAGAAGGAGAGAAAGAAACCATGGCAGAGAAATTATCGCTTCCTATGCTGCAACAGACTCCTGCTGGCAAGGCAGAAGGTGAGTGGGCTGGCTGCATGCTTCATTTTCTGCTTACGGAAAACAAAAGGTTCCTTCCCATTGCTTCTAGCCTGATGTAGTTTCACCCTTTCATAAAATTAGTTGGGAGAAAAGGAAGACTTTTGTTCATCTTTGAAGAGCGAGATAAAAGTGTTGAAATCAATCAATCATTCCTCCTCTGATTCATCCATGATACAGCTTAGGAGTACCTCTTTTTCATTTTTGCTCTCAAAGGAATTTTGTCAGGAGAAGATGAAAATGAGACATTCCTGGGAAAGGTCATGGATGGTTGGGAAAGGATTTGGACAGGAACACAAGACTTTCTCTTCTCCCACTTTGTTGCCAGAAAAGGTGAAACTTTGACATCATCACATGTTTATTCTTTGTCCATAGGTTACTATATCTAGCTTACTCCCATTGTCAAAATCAAATTCAAGAAAGTATAAACACTTACATATACAAGATAATAATAGAGAGAAAGAATGGGGCAAAGAAAGATGCAGTCAAAAATGTGCTGCATAATATTAGAATATGAGTACTGGTCTATAAAATCTCCCTGAAATAAATAGCTTTGCACTTTTTCTTGGAAAGAACAAGCTGAGGCTCAGACACATCTTCCTAAATCCATAGCATAGCACTGAATATATCACCATCCTTCCCCTGACTCAGTATTAATATCAACCAGGAACTCTATCAAGAAGTAAGTGGGTTCCTATGAATAAGTGTCCTATCAATTGGGCTTCGCCTTGTTCATTTAGGAAAAACAAAGTGAAAAACAGCACCTACATTTTGGCCCCAAATCTAATAAAAATCCAAACTTGACAAATATGCTCCCTCCATGGATCAAGTGTATCAAGGACTGACCCTATACAGAGAGCGCTTTAATGGAAGAGTCAATGCTGGAGAATACAAAAGGCATAGATAATGACTTCCAGATACTTTTGCTTGAAGAAAGGCAACAGCTTTTGAAAAATGTATGATAGAAAGAAAGTACTCTTGGTTACAAATAACAAGTATGCAAGTTGAATACTGAATGCAAGACCACATGAGACCATCAATTATTCAGATTCTATCCGAGAATCTAGAAGTCAGTGTGAAGTACCGCCAGATAATGTGGAATGTTCCAAGTGGTGCTGATCTTGTAACTGTGCTACTGTGATCCTATCCATGGTGATTTCATTCAAGTGTTTTGTCAGTCCATTTTTAATTGCTCCCAGGATACCTATCACTGCTGAAACCACAGTTGTTTTCTATCATCATCATCCTCATCATCATCACCATCACCACCAGCACTGCTATTCATATCACATCCTTTCCCCAAAACTAGGACTCAAGGGAGCTTACAAAAATTAAATCCAATACCAATAAATACACATAAAAGACATAAGTAAAAACATGCAAAATTGTTATTAAAATGGATCATGCTATCTATTAAATTAAAACTATTTAAAACAAATTCATGAAAAAACAAGAATATCTGCAAAATTATTAAATGCTTGTTAATACTGCACAGAAAAAGGCAATTGTATACCACCTATTCTACCTTGAAAACCCTATGATGAGACAGTCCAAAATGAAACAAAAGATAGTGCTAGAAGATGAGACTCGCAGGTTGAAAGGGACCCAACGAGCTACTGGGGATCAGCAGAGGATGAAGATGAGTAGTGCTCTGGCTAATGATGCAACTGGACTCAAGCCAAAAGGGCATTCAGGTGTTGATGTGCTCAGAGATGAAAGGAAAGTCCAAAGTTGCACAACATATAGGAACATGGAATGTGAGAAGCATGAATCAGCAAAAGCTAGACGTTGTAAAGCAAGAAACAGAGCACATAAACATTGCAATACTTGGACTGAGTGAACTAAAGTGGACAGGAATGGGAAGTTTTCAGTCAGATAACTACACAGTATTTTACTCAGGATATGAACATCTAAGAAGAAATGGGGTGACTTTAATGGTGAGAGATGTAGCAAAATAACTCAAAGGATACAATGCAAAGTCTGACTGAATAATATCAGTAAGACTTCAATAAGACTCTATAATTCAAATTTCTGCTCTTACCACAGAGGTAAAAGAAGAAGAAATTGAAACATTCTGCACTGGAATCCAAGAAGAAATTGATCACACACCAAAACAAGACATGTTGGCAATCACAGGTGACTGGAATGCAAAACCAATGCAGAACCAAACACTGTAGGAGAATTTGACTTTGGATCAAGAAATAAAGCAGAACAACAACATTGGATATTGTAATGCCAAAGTTTATTGTAAACACATTCTTCAGGCAACTAAAGATACAACTGTATAGACAGAGATGACCAATACAGAAATCAGATAGACTACATAACTGGAAGCAGAAGATGGAGAAGCTCCATTTCCTCTGCAAAAACAAGGCCAGGAGCAGACTGTCATAATTCAACCTCTGGTGTCAGAAGATTTAGACACATAGTCAGAGTGCCAGGAATGCCAGGAATTTACAATTCCTGCTGGTGGTTGTTTCTCAGAAGTGCTGGGGGCTGAGGCAGAGGGAAGCCTTACTCCCTTGCAGGAGGCTGAAGATGTGGTGCAGCCATTTGCCGAGTGTAGGAGGGATAAGGAGAAGTTACGTCAGAATAAGTGAGAGACGCTGACTAATCAAGCAGTTGGTACCTTGATACATCTGGCTATAAATATTCCAGGAGTTCAATAGCAGCTTTGTTACTTACACCTGTCTATCTTGGTGACTTGCAGTATGCTTTGGCATTTTGTGTTCTCTGGACCTTGGACTAACTACTATTTGTGACTCTGTTTTACTCCTTACTGGCTTTGATTATTTGGACCACTGACTTGCTGTGTGACTTTTGGAATGGCTGATGACCACCCTCTTACTTTCCTTTTCATCCTGCTGAATAAGCTGTGACTGACCGGGACTGGCTTAACTATCCAACAGCTCTTGCATTCCATTCACTTGCTTCCAGGGATGTAGAATAAGAAACCTCTTCCTTAAGATGCAAGAAATCAAAGGGAAATCAACGGGAAATTTAAAGCAAGAGTGGGGATGCTGTATTATCAGGGGAACACACTGCATAACCAAGAAGAAATAAAAGCTGAAGAACTATATCAAAATGATGAAAGAATGACAGATTTATTCAAGGAAGAATCATATGAAGATGAACCCACAAGCTTAGGTAGGGAAGTGGAAGCTGCACTCAATGCACTTGGGGGGAGAAATTACCAGGAACAAGTGACAGACCATGAGTGCTATTTCAACTAACAGAGCCAGAATCCAGTCAAATTCTAACTAAAATCTGTCAACATATTCTGAGTACAAAAGAATGGCCCACAGATTGGAAACTCTCAATATACATTCCAATCTCCAACAAAGGGGACATTAGGGTTTAAAGTAACCATAGGACCATTGCGTTAATCTACCATACAAGCAAAGTGATGCCCAAAATTCTACACTGCAGACTTTTAACATATATAGAGTGAGAAATGGCAGACATCCAAGATGGATTCAGAACAGGAAGAGGCACAAGGGATCATATCACAAACACATGTTGGATAATGGACTGCACCAGAGAATTTCAGAAGAAAATCACCCTATGCTATATAAATTATAGCTAATTTGTGTCAATCATGAAAAACTGTAGCTTACTCTTAAAAGATATGAGTGTACCACAACATTTGAATATCTTAATGTATATATAATCTGTACTTGGGACAACAGGCCACTGTTAGGACAGGATATAAAGAAACAGAATGGTTTCCAATGGGCAAAGGCATCAGGCAAGGCTGCATTTTATCACCCTATTTATTTAACTGGTGTGAAGATCGTATACACAAAACTGGATTAGATACTGAGGAAGAAGGTGTGAAATTTGGAGGAAGAAACATCAACAATATAAGATATGCAGATGACACTAAACTACTAGCAGAAAACAGCAAAGACTGAAGAAAATCAAGGAAGAAAGTACAATTGAATATTAAGAAAACAACTGAATATTACAATTCAATTGAATATTAAGAAAACAAAAATAATGACCACAGATGACTCCATAACTTTAAAGTCAACAATTAAGACTTTGAGATAGTGAAAGATTTCCTATACCCTGGATCTGTCATTAATAAAAATGGAGACTGCAGTCAAGAAATCAGAATATGACTAGGAAGGGCAGCAATGAAGGAACCACACAAGATCCTGAAATGTCAAGATATAGCATTGAATACCAAGGTCAAGCTTGCCCATGCCATTGTATTTCCAACTTCTATGTATGGTTGTGAAAGCTGGACAGAGAAGAAGGCTGACAGGAAGAAAATGAACTCATTTGAAATTTGGTGCTGGAGGAGAGTTCTGCAGATACCTTAGACAGCCAGAAAGACAAATAAATAGGTCCCAGATCAAATCAAGCATAAGCTCTGTCTAGAATCCAACATGACTAAACTGAGGCTCTTGTACTATGGTAGAAGGAAGTAGGGAAAAAAGAAAAACCACATTACAGGTGGATAAGCTCAGTCAAAGAAGTCACAGCTGCCCTGAGTCTGCAAGACCTGAGCAGGGCGATTGAGAACAGGGTGACCTGGAAGGTGCCACCTTCACACAGTTGCCATGAGTCAAAGTTGACTTGATGGCAGGTAACAACAACAACAAATTCAAAGTACTTGCAATCAGAAACAGAGAAGTTTTGACTTAACACTGGAAGGCCGTCAATGAAGGAGCCATCCCACCCTCCGAGGGAGGAAATTTCAAAGCCTGGAAGGTGCCACCAAGAAGACCTTCACTCACATTTCTACCAGATACGCAGGTGAAGGTGGTGGCACTGAGAGAAAGATTACCACTGAATCTGAGAGCCAGGGCAGGCTCATACAGGCATCTGGACAAATACAAGAACAAAAAACAGGTACAGAAGTAAAACTGCTACACCTGGAGAGTTAATTTAAAAAGGCAGAGCAACAAATTATTCATCCCCCAGATACTACAATCCAAACCACCAGGTGATCCCTCCTGGTGACTTTGCATAAATGTGAAACTGAACAGGAGACAGGGACCTCTCTTGTAATTCTCTGCCAGAAAACAAGGCAGTTTCTTGCATTCCCTACTTTTTCTTTGTTTGTTCTTGTTCTTGTTCTTACCAAGATCTGAGAAATAAGGGAGTGCGTGTAGTATAGAGATACCCCAACCACCTACCAGTGAAAATCATCCATCAAGCATGGATCCTGGAATGGGATGGGTGAGTGAGATGATCTGGCAAAACTGGACTACCAAGATACCTATGTAAGTGAACGTCCTCGGGCATTATCCATAAGAAGTTTATTCAGTGGTCAAGCACTAAGCAATTAAGATACTGTTGTTGTTTTTCAGACCACCCAGGAATAATTCCTGCCTGCAGTCTATCCTATGCACACTTACTTGAGAGTAAACTACACTGAATACACAGAGGGCACTTCTAAGCACACTGTGCTTTTAAGGATGTTTCGGTGACAAGGGATGGGAAAAGTAATTTTACCTCCTCTCTGCAAGAACCTTCAAATAAGCCAAATTAGTAACAACCTGCCTGCAAATGCTGAGCCTCCCCACTTTCAAAACAATTCTTCCAACTCTGCCATCACGGTTGATTATTGGTCAAAACACGATGTGTCATCTAAGAATCTCTGCAACTGTTGTAAAGGAACAAATTCCACCCTAACGCCTCTTTCACACAACACAATTATAGCACTATGATTCCACTGTGATTTTAGTGGCTATGTTCTGAATTATTATCCTAAATTATGTCTTTCAAATTTATAAATAAATCTGCAAATTGCAGTAGGTTGTTAACAAAAAAAAAAATGTACCAAACAAATTCTCAGCCATCAACACTGGCAAAAAATGCACAAGTGCAACTATTCGTAGCATGGAATATATTTTATTTGTTTGCCATATAATTGTTAAAGATGGGCAGTCTGACAGAAAAAAAGAGGTTGCAACCCTAGTTCAGCAGCACAACTACGTCTGAACACACAAGGCTTCAAAACCAGACGTTTAACAGTTAAGCACTCTAAGTCCTCTTACTGGATGGGCAAATATGCCAGTGTTATTTTCTCCCATACTTGACTTTTTAAAGTCTAAGTTCTCTTCATCAAATTTATGGAAAAAATTTGCATATTTGAAAGTCCTTATAAAAATCCAGTTCAAGATTATCATCATCCCTAATTATTGATCATGAAGGTCAATAAATTTCTTTAGTACTACATGGAACATTCAGAGATGTGCCTTACCTCATCTATCTCCTTTATCCATCGATCAATCCCATCAAATGACCAGCGATTTGTTATATCATATACCAGTATCACACCCTGGGTGAAGACAGAGTATTAGATTAGCTTGACATATGGGTGAGGCACAAAGTGACTGTACAGTCCTGTATCATCTTTTTTTTACAATCACAAGAAAAGGAGACCAAAATGTCCATAAAATTTAATATTTCTTTGAAGATATTTATTTCTGGTTGCTTGAAGGATGCTCAATCCCTGGAACAAACTTTTTTGCAAGTAGCATATTCAATAATGTTTTTGCCCTTACCAGATCTCCTTCCATCTGAGTTCTAGATAAGTTCATTCTGCCACAATGATGTATTTCAGAGATGGTTAACACTGTGCTTACCTGGGCTCCTCTGGAATAGGAACGAAAGATGGTGCAGAATCTGCCTTGCCCAGATGTGTCCCTGAAAAAAGATACATTAAACTATTAAAAATGCATTGTCCTTCTCTTCTCAAGACTGAGATGCCTATAAACGTACGCAAGTGCAAAACAGCCAGTACACATCAGTATGTACTAATAAACTGCCAAGAGAAAATTGCTATTAAACAAAGAAGAGTTCATGTTTTTATCTGCCTTGCTGTTTATATGTTGGTTTGGCCTCATTAAATAAAAGAGATGCTACATTTTGCCAGGAGAGAAAACAAAAAAAGTATACTTGAAATGCTAAAATTCAATGCATACATTATATTAAACTCAGACAACTGGCTGACTTACGTTAAGTTAAATTTAACACTGTTCAATGCTTTATAACTAAACTGAAGGGAGACAAGAGTGTTCAGTTTAACTGAAAAGAAGCATTAGACTCCTGCCTAGGAATGCTGGTGTGACGGAAACCCATGGGTTAATGGATTGCTCTTCTACACCCACCAGAGAATGCATAGTACAAATACTAACCAAAGTTGCAGCTTTATTCGGCGGCCATCCAAAAGTATTGTTGTTGTCTTGTAGTCAATACCTTAGGAGAGGGCAAGGAGGCAGAATGTTAAATTAGTAAAAAGCAAATCTATTCCCCATTGCAAAATGTCTGAAAGAAGAAAATAAATTAATATTCAGCAATAATAATAAGCAGGGTTATAATACTGGTGGGTTTTGAAAGATCTCAATCCTAGGTAACAAATGAGGAGCATCACATAAATTCCAAAAAATACCTAGCCTTTCAGAACTCATTTGAATCAGTTCCAAGTGTAAATGTACTATGTTTTGTCTTTATATTGTACCTTTTTTTGATAGTGCTATAAATCCCAATTCTATCTTACCTACTGTATTCAAAAGGTCAGATGGCAATATCCATGTCACACATAATGGATGCAGGAGTCTTTACTGCCGAAGTCACACCAACAACCCTGCCCCAGAACCCTTGCTTTAGAAGACAGATCATGTACCTGCAAGAAGGAAAGCTCCCCTGTACACTGGGGTTCACTCTTTGGTTCACATTTTTAAAGCAATGGGGGGAAGGGAAACCATGCCACTACTGCCTACAGTATATCTGTACCTGTTTTGGTTCCACTAGAATCTTAGTCAGACTTGGTTTGCAGGCTCCAAAATGTATGTAGGAAAACCTGACAGAAACAGATAAAGGGTGATTGTACTTACGTATATACAGCTGTTTAGCATTTGTAGGGGTTATTTGTCACCCTTCTCAAAAGAATTGTCAAAAGTGATGTATATTTACAGCGCTTCTTGGCTTATACCAACAGCATCTCTAAAGCCAAGTAGCACACTTCCTCTTCCCAATCCTGGCTCAGTTCTGCAGCTAGGTGAGAGATACATATATGATTCTTTTCTGAGTTTTTGAGTGTATGTGCCTTCAAGCTGCCTGTTGATTTAAGGCAATCCTACGAATTCCATATGGTTTTCCTAAACAAGGAATATTCAAGAGATGATTTGTGTACAGTACCTGGTATTCCTTGGCAGCCCTTTACTCAAGTACTAACCAGACCTCACCCTGCTTAGCTTCCAAGATGAGAAAGGATCTGGTACTTTCAGGGTCGTTTTATAGAGAATTTTAAAAGAAAACAAAGCTAACATCACCATCATCCTAGAAACAAAATGTCTTCCCCTTTCAAGATCACTTTCTTTGTAGAAAGAGTTTTTACTGTGTATTTCCTCCACCATTAGGAAGGGCTCGTATATCTCCTAGGTTTCTAAACTTTTATTTTAAGGAATAATAATAAAAAAGATTTTCTTCCCTGCAGCAGGGTTATTCCTCTCTTCAGCTTGATCCTGAGCAAGATTACACCTCTCTTTCAAGATTGTATGGTTGTGGTTACTTAGCTGCAGGGCCAGTAAGTTTGGAGGCAGAGATTTTTTTTTTCATCCTGGCATCTGTACCAAATTGGATTGCATAGTCAGGAATATTCCAGCCCCTAAGATCTTGGAATAGTTTGTAGTGATGTCATTGTTTATATTTATATCTAGCCTTGGCTCTAATGAGTTCAGTGTGGTATTCATGATTCTCCTCTTCCCTAATTTATGCTCACAACCAATCCTGTGAGGTCTGTTGGGCAGAGACAGAATGACTGGCGTAAAGTCACCCAGGAACTGAGCGAAGATCTCCTAAGCCTTGATCCAACATTCTAATCATTATACACAACTTAAAAATTTTACTTCTCTGTTTCAATGGGAAACTTACACAAATTCAAATTGTTTGGAAAATAATCTGTGGACAAAAATGCAAGGGACAAACCCTCAACTCACAACTTTTGGTTATTTTGAGCATTACTATATGAAAAATTTAAATACTGACTTGTTACTGTAAACCAAGAGAGGTTATGCCTCCATGTTTAAACCTGCGTTATTCCTTGAATAATAAATTATCCTCAGAAATGACAACAGTGTATTCCGTCACATGGGTACTTTCAAAACTGGCTTGAATAGAGACAGAAATTCTGTACTTCCCAATGAGGATCAACACAAACTTAGAACTTCTGCTTTCAAAAACTAGAGAAAACTGATCACTCCCTGCCTACCCTCCTTATATTTGACTTATTATGTTTATATCCTTCCTTCTACTGTAATCTCAAGGCAGCCTACCTGGCTCTACTCCACCCCATTTTATCCTCACAACCACCTTCTAATCTAGGTGAGGTTGGGAGAATGATTGGCGGAGGGTCATCCAGAAAGCTTCATGGCTCAGCCACAAATCTGTATATCCCAAGTATCAGTGCAACACTCTAACCACTATCCCATATTGGCTCTCCAGTTTACCTTATTACCTTCTAATGTTGTCTTGTTAAGGCAAAACCAACAAAAGAGTTGGACCTGAATCTCTCTGTCCAACACTCCAACCAGTCGCACGCTAGCCCTTGTTTTTAATCCCTCTCCCCTGCCACTTTCTCTCCTAAGTTTGTATGTTTCCCACTGCCAGACATGCAAGAAAGAAAAAACATTTCAGACTAAACAGTCTCTTAAACCCATACAACTGCTCTCAGTGCGTTATTGTTATGGTGTTTGCCAAAAGTGAAGAGGTCTAATACAGGATCTGACTGTGTAGTCATACCCATCCCCCCCTTCTCCCCAGCCTCATTTTTATCTTGTTGCAGTGCCAGTCTTGTCCAGGCAAGGAGTCCAAACAAGAAGAGAGGGTTGGCCCCAGGCAATGGCAATAGAGGGCTAGAAGCAGAACAGTAAAATCAGCTATCATTCATTCCAGGACTGTGCACTAAGGAGGGAAAAAGGTAGTGGTGGCAACCGCAGTGGGGGCAGCAGCAAGAAAGTCCAGAGGGCTCTGCTCAGCATCAGGTGCTTTGCATTTGGCTGGGCGCGGGGACTGGGCAAGGAGAGGAAGTGGGGAGGGAGAAGAAGACAAGCGTGCAAACACAGCCTAGTCCACCTGCTGGACTCTGCAGGCCAAGAGCCTCACGGAAGAGGAAGGGAAGGAAACACTGCTCCAGGAGACCCTCCGGTGGCCACACAGCAGTCAGCCTTTGGAGCAATCCGGTCTGTAGGCTGCAGCACACACACTTGTAAGGGGTCGTTTAAAAAAATAGACAACTCCATCTTTACCATCTTTGAGACTTTAGTTGGACTTGCTGTTGACAAAGTGCTTCTCAAAGAGATTAGCCATTCATCTATTGTGACTTTGTTCAGATCCAGCTTCATCTGCCACAGCTTTGTACTGGAGTTCCCAAGCCTTTGGACCTTATCTGAAGTCTGATTTTGATACCCTGCTCCCAGTTTTCAGCTGAGCTGCCAAAACTCCAAGCAGTGGTAAGGCTGTAGTTAATAACAATAAGAAGAAGTGGCACAATACTACAGTAACAAGAGGCAGCAGTATCGACAAGAGGAGGATCCAGTAGGAAAAGTAAATTTCTCCACCTTGAGACTAATCAGATTAAATTCTCAGTCCCCAAACCTTCTTTGTAAGCTAAGTTTTGGAATTATACAGAAGGAGCAATTGCATTATGGATATCAGTAGCACCACTACGTGGGGAAAACACCTGTATTTCCAAGCAACCAATATTCTCAATCATTCATGAAGACCCCAAAGAGCACAGGTAAATAACTCCAGACTTGTATACCACTTATCCCTGTGGTTAATTAGTACAACGTAAAGGTTTTTGGGGATTTGCAGTGTTAGTCTAGTGCAACATAAACAACAAAGACCCTTGTGACACTTTTAGGACTAATGACTTTATTTGGCATAAGCTTCTTTGGAATGAAGTCCACCTCATAAATGCACCTGATTTAAATAATTAATCTGCACCAGACATTTTTCTCATAACATACTGTATTAGTTTATGTGTTTGGCATTCTACAGCACATTCTGAAATTTTGTGTGAAAAACCTCAGTACTTTTTTCTCATGTTATGAAAAGTGTATTGCTCTCCAAAGAGACAAAAATCCTTTGCAAAAGATATCTATGGTACTGGGTTAGATAGTCTTTAAAAGCAGTTGAAAGTATGTTTGTTCATTTAAATTTAACCTTGCTCCAGATAGGTTGCATTTAATTAAAGTTCTTAATATGGATTAGCAGTGCCTACACATGGAGCTAATCTGCATTAACCAATCTACATTAAATTAACACACTGCACAGAACTACCATGTTTTCTGATTACAACTGGAACTTGAGAACCCCGGGCATTGTGTGGGAGGAAAGCTGATGGTGATTGTCTTCAAGATGGAGAATAGTTCCAAATCCACAGCTTTTATTTTGGCATACAGTGCATTTAGCGGGGGGCGCGCTAAAATGCACTGTAGTAGTTTTTTCCATATTATGTCATCAATGTAGTTCTTCTCCATTCCAGATTTTGGTGGGGTGTTTCAGACTGTGTTTAAAAAGCTAAAGTAATATCTAGATTTTATTTCAACATTAAAGGCAACAAGTTTACAAATGTTCTTCCATCTCTTGTTTTGTATTAACCCCCCCCAAAAAACTAATGTTTTTGAAGGTAGTAGGCAAACAGGTTAGCTACTAATTGAAATGATTTAGCACATACTCTGAGACAAAAAAACAGCTGTATGGAAATTTACGTTACGTGAATGTCATTAGAAATCATGAAATGAAATGCTATTGTTTTGGCAAGCTTATTTTAGCCTATAAAAATGCCTGCCAACCATTTGTTCACTTCTAGAAAGCAAAGAGAATGACATCAATTTTTGATCTGATGCTTTTGTTACAGTTATGTCCATTTGCCAAACCTTTCTAACTGCAGAATGCTTCAATTACTGAGCTTGCATCAGGCAAATGAGACAACTGGAATGACATTCATTTGCAGTATTACAATCTGAAATTAGTAGAGCCAGTTAGTCCAGTCCTTTGAGTTGACTAGCATAGACCTTCCAGCATTACTCTGTATGGAGGAAGGAATGGAAGAGAGGCAAACAGACAAAGCTTGTTTAATAATATGTCCTCTATCTCTCTCCTGACTTTAGTTTTTCTTTGCAGCAACAACAACAAAGTGACCAAAGGAGTAAGTTCAGCATAGTGCCAAATTCTTCCTCTGTCTGCTTCCCTGGCTCACACCCCTCAGCCTCCTTGGATCTCCATAAACATTTATGTTAGCACAAGGGGGTGGGACCTCTGAGTCATACGAGCTCCAAGCAAATCCAAGAATTCCAGGATCTCCTCCAATGCAACAGGAGATAAATGATTTTCACTACCCAAGTACACATATACACACCCTGATTAGATTAATCCAACTCAACCATACTCAGAGGAGTGAGCTGTCCTACACTGGATAAAGGAACCCAACGGGTCAACGGAAAGCAGCAAGCCAACACCAATCTGAGCTAGCAGAGTATTACTATAAACACCTTGAAAATATTTATATCCCCCCTCCAACATCATGAGGTCAGCTAGGATACAAGTAAAATCAATTTAAGCAAATTAAAATCACTGAAAACAATACAAATAATATAAACAGATTCAATGCATATTAAACAATTCAGCAAATTTAAATTAGGGTTAAAAAGTTTAAACAATTTAAACCACATACACCGACATTTTGTAGTAAATCAGTTAGGCCCCAAAGTTAGAGCCAAATAAAAATAAAAAAATTAAATTAAAAATAGTCTTTATTTAGCACTTCAGACGAAGCCAGTGTTGGTGCTAGCTGAGCCTCGAAAGGAAAGGCATTCCACAACCGAGGCCCCACAGCTAAGAAGGCCCTCTCCCACATCCTCACACTCGAGTGTATTAACCCCAGTGGTGGGACACTGAGGAGAGCCCCTCCTGCAAACCTCAGTCCATGTGCAGGCATGTACAGCAGAGGTGCTCCTTGAAGTACTGACATCCCAAGCCATTTGGGCCCTTAAATGTCATCATCAGCACTTCAGAAGTATATTAGCAACAAGTACAATTCCTTCAAGACTAGTATGACCCAGTGTCTGTACGGAGCTTATAGAACTCCCTAACCAATGTCTCCTCATTTTGCCCCTTTCTCATACATGTTTCCTCTCTGAAGTCTCATGGTGATTCTTTTTCTTTTCTGTTTCCTCTCCTACTCAAACTCCTGTTTTATGCCTTCTCTTAATTCTTTAAAGTCTCCTTTGTTATAAGTCTCCTTGTTGGTTTCCTGGATTATTTTATTAACACTTTTCTCTTTGCCCTTCCATCCAACTACTCTTTCATTTTGTCTCCTGTCTCAGATTTTGAATCTCAGGACCTTTAAAAAAAAACTGTATTAAATTTATCTTTTAATAAATGATGAAGTATGTTTACTTCTAATCATAATTTTTGAAGTGAGATTTTTAAGCTATTAGAGAAGGGAGCATGAAGTACACTTTTAAGAGTTTCATACATACATTTTCAATTTGGATTTGGATGGTTAGTAAGACATAAAATTACTGCAACCTCAGAAATTTTTAGTGGCATAATTGGCACCGTTTAAAATATACTTACTTAAAACAGATTCATCTTTTGGACAGAGCTTCCCATAAATACTCTGTATAGATCTTATGAACTAAATTATTTTGTTTTATTCTTTTATCTGTACTCCTACGTAATTAGTCATTTTCCCATTTTAGGCATGATTCATTGCTTCTGTTCCAAAATTCTGGTACATATGGCATTTATGCCTAGCATGAGACAATTTGCATCTGTAATAGTTTGCAACACCCAACATAACACAACAAAGGAGAAGCAAGTAGGTGTTTGATTCGTGCTGTAACTCACAAAATAATTTTTCATTCAATACAAAACTCCCATGCCTGTATCCTGATGCCAGAAGCTCAACTTTTTGCTGTGACAGTAATCCATCAACTGTCAGCTTCCATACTTTTTACACAAGGGGAACATGCGTTTCTAGATTTAAATCTGATATAGATTTCCATTACTCTACCCCCAAACCCTGTTCAGAATTTGCAGGTAATCTACAGTGGCCAGTATTCTTTGATCCAAAATTACTACCTTTACACAGAACTAGGTAGTTTCCATTATATACATAGCTTACATATACCATAATCATAATAAGGTATTTAGAATAGGTACCTACCATCTGTACAGGATGCCTCTCTGTGGTAAAATATAGCTCCATACTAATGTGTGCTTGGAAATAACTTTTACTATATTCAATAGAGTCTACTGTCCAGTAAGTTTGTTTAGAACTGTAGCCTAAGGGGATTAATGAGATTATTCCCTGCAACAACACATCATTATTACCCCATGAAAGGTTATAGGATTATAGGCAGTTCCTTTCACACATTATCTCAAACAATACAAAAACATTTTTTAAAAAAACAGTAATGGGGAATAATTATAATGTCTCTCTATATTTAGTTGATGCTGCCAAACTGAAAATAGTGTACAGTACTGGTCATCACCTGTGTGCAGTATAAAAACAGAACTGAAGAAAGCACAGATGTGACCTAAAATTTTGGGAATTAGAGCACTGTCCATATAACTTTATAACATTAGATCACTATGGCCTAAAGTGACTGGTTATTTATATTCATCTTAATGAACTGAAAAATAAGAATACATAACAACTTTTCACATAATACCACAATCAGAAAGCACCCAATCTATTTAGCACATTGCAGTTTTAAAATATAAAAAGAAAATATTTCTTCATAACTGTTCCATTGACCAATAAAGATCTCTGCCCTTGCAATTAGGGATGGCCCATAGTATCTATAAAAGATTCAAAAGATTCATAAAAATAGGCATATTGGCATTTATGACACAGAAGGGGAAGGCAGTCCTCCTACGGCTGCCATCCTATCCCTGTTTACTTCGAAGTTTGTCCCACCTGGACTTATTTTTAAGCACACTTGTGAAGGCTTGGAGGAAAAAAAACTCAAACAAGGGGGAGGGGGAAATTCTGACTTAATGGGATGGGGTGAATAGAGACTAAATTTCCTCCAGGCTTTAATATCCCTATTTTTAAGCAATAGATGCTATAGCTCTGACTGTACCTATATGTCTCTACTGAAGAATGGGAGTGGACAGATGCGGCTACAGCAAATCACATGTGGTCCTTGTTTTGTTTTTTTAAGTACTGCAATATGTTTTCTGTATACCTAGAAAGTATGAAGAGACTCAACCATATTTGTAGGTGAACTTGTTTCACTGTGCTGCCAGCTAGTGATAAGAACACAACCCTCATTACTAGAAGGAGTAACATATCAATGATTATAATGCATTTTGAAAATAAATTATTCAAATCTTTCTACTATTTTCATTCACTACCAGGCTACTAAAGAGACAAAAGTTGTTTTGAATAGCTATGGAATGTTCCAATATCAGTACAATGTTCTGTAGCCTTAGTCCTTTCTGTATGCTTAGAGAAAGAGGCATGACTTCAGGAGCCAGCTGTTCCTAACTCCAGGATCTTCTAGATTGGAAGATAACATCAGACTCATTAACTGTGGAAGACGTTCTTTACCACCATTACACAGTAGCAACCAACGGCTACAGAACTGTACAATAGCCCTCAAACTACACAAACAGCCCCTGAGCATAAATGGGACTAGACGCAGGACTACACAAACAAGCCTTAGTAAGGTCTCAGAAGATCTTTCTACTCTGCTGGAGCAACTGCTCTCCTTATATATGCAAGCATTCTCCAGCCAGCACCTTTCAGTGTTTTCTGTCCAGGGTCCTGATAGACCCTGCCTAGCTAGATAAGATGTTAACCCAGAGCTTTCCAAACTTTTCATGTTGGTGACACATTTTTTAGACATGCATCATTTTGTGACACAGTAATTTCAGTTTTACTAGCAAACCGGAGGTTAAACTAACCCCTTACAAAACATACAGACACATACATAAATTGTAATAACAAAATTTATGGGGACACAACCTATCTCACGAAAACCTTTCATATATTTTAAAAATATATGATTTATAAATAATAACATAGATTTCCAAGATTGTAGGTGACACACCTACACACTTCAGGCGACACATAACGTGTCACGGCACATTGTTTGGAAAGCCCTGCCTTAACCTCTTAGTAACGGTATCTATTGCAGTCAACTTCCCCAGCCTTGACAAAACAGGATAAGCCGGATTTGTCTATGCATGTTCTTATACCTGTATGCTTGACACATTACACAAAGACTCTCCTCCCACTTGTGTAGAAAGATATTTATATTTGGGTAATATAAGAATAGATGCAGAAGTGTGTGATGAGGCAAAAAAGCAGAAGGCAGCATACTTTTATAGGTGTGTATATAGGGCCAAGTGAGAGTCAGTGTAGTGGTTTGTTAGAGTAGGACATTTGGGAGACAGGGTTCAAATCTCAACTCAGTTGCGGAAACCTACTGGGTGACCTTGAGCAAGACACACACTCTCAGCCTCAGAGGAAGGAAAAGGCTAACCCCCTCTGAACAAATCTTGCCAAGAAAACCCTATGCAAGGTTCATTTTAGGGTCAGCATAAGTCAGAAATGACATGAAGGCACACAACAACATATGAGCCAAATAAAATATCCTGGCAGTGTATTCCCACATTACAAAAAATAACAAGTATCTTCATACAGCAGTGCAAATCTGCTCTTAAATTCAAGTAAGTAGTTTTTGGATACATGAATGCTACTTTACAGATAACTCCCATTTGTACCTTAAAAAGTCATCCCAGGCTTACATTATTAAAAATCCCTCTGTACTGAAAAGGAATGTGGCTTCAATCCTATACTGGGAGTAAACCCCACTGAATACAGTGGGACTACTTTGAGTAAACTTACATGCCGAATTCCTATGCAAATTGCTTTTGAAAATGTTGTAGTGTCACAACCACCAGAGAATCACTCCAGAGAATATCTCTGACACAACTGCAGAATCAGTCTAAAATAAACCCAAAAGCAAACATGAAACTCACATGTTATTTTAGTTACATAAAATATAAAACTCAGGTATTTATTTGCATAGTCTCCTGTTATAACAAGACTCTCATATATCTTTGGACTGAATGCATAAAAAGATAACAGCACAGCTCTAGGGCTGTCTACTTAAAAGCAATTATCTACTGAGATCAAAGACATTTGCCCTGAGGGATATATGCATAGTACTACATCTCTAATAGCTCCTAAGATAATGTACTACAGAACAAAGATACTGGCAGCCTCAATTTCATTCTTTGCCTTCTTCATAGAAGGCAGTGAGGGGTCACCATGCAACAAGTCTCTTTAGGTACTCACAGGTCCCAACTCAGGCAGTTCCTTGCAATATAGCAAGCACGTTGCACTGAACAGGGTCTCAGCCTTGGACCACTCTGACTTAGATTGAAATCCTGACCAGTCTTGAAGCTTCCAGAGTGATCCTGGTCAGTTAATCTCTTTGCCTAACCTATCCTCACAGGTGATTTCCAGACCTAAAATAGCATACCCCCTATATATGCCACGCTCAGCTCTTAACGTGAATACTAATGTGATGAATAAATACATCTCAAACGCCTTCAGAAATTCCTCAGGTTCAAAACTGGAAAGTGACAGCTAGGGGAGTGTGTGCATGTATCTTTACCTTCATACTTAAGTGCATACACTCAACCTACACAGAGAAAAAAAACATTAAGGCTGCAATCTTGTTCCTCTTCATCTGGAAGAAAACCCCATGGTGCAATGAACTCCAGATTATTACAACACATGTGGGACAGTTTTGAAATGTTTTCTGGAAACTTCACCTGATATAAAATTTGGCTGTCAAAATTGTGTGCAGAGCCATGTTTTCAGTGCATAACAGCAATGGCTGACATCTTGTTGAGCAGTAACAAACCATTCAGTATTCATGGTTATGATTCATAAAAGAGCAATACCTTTATTGGCCAACCAAAATGCATACATCATGCAAGCTTTTGAACTAATTTGTCCCACTAACACGTTTACCAGGTTAAAGATGTTAACAAATCATACAGGAGAAGAAAAGTGATGATGTTAGAGTCCCAGGCCTTTTGTATCAGATGTTGCTTCTGTTGTAGTTCAGTTGTTCTGGAAGGATCTCAATGCAAGCAGAAATCACTCCCGTTCTTGGCCATGTGGGGGTCAGGGAAAAAGGGCAATAAAAGACAGGTAATAAAATTTCAACTCCATTAGCAACAGAAAAGTAACTTCCCTTGAGGTCCAGGTTGCCCCTGTCCAGTGTGAAGCAAACTGCTCCTTTCTAAGGCAGAGAACTCTTAATTTCTCAGTAAGTCCCTTACTTCTAGTTACATCTAGAGCAGTGGTTCTCAACTTGTGGGTCCCCAGATGTTTGTGGACTTCGGCTCCCAGAAGCCCCAGCCACTATGGTCAATGTTCAGGGCTTCTGGGAGCTGAAGTCCAAAAACATCTGGGGACCCACAGGTTGAGAACCACTGACCTAGAGAAACTTTTAGGCACTGTACAGGTAAAACTTGCCAACTGTAGTGCAAATGAAAGAGTTTACCTTCACTGAAGGTAAAAACCTCAGAGTTAAGTCCCAGTCCATTGGCCAAACAAAATACATAAAATACATCATGCAAGCTTTCAGGCTATCCAATAATTATATCACTCTTTTCTGGATTTATTACCTGTCTTCATTTTGAACCAATTCAAAATGCTGGTTATTGCCAAGAAATACTCAAGCAGCTTGGATCAGGATATTAGAAAGACAGCTTCTCCACCACACCCCACATGTTATCAAAGGTTCTTATTCTGAAATTAGCTTTTCTAGTTGAAGTGCCCAGGTTGTGTTGATTCTGGGAGGCCTCTTGGCATTTTGACATGCTGCAAATCCCTTCTTGTTTTGCCATGCTTTTCCTTTGGTTCTGTTCCCCATTCTGTGATTTTAACAAAGAGCTTTTGGTTTTTAATTTAGTTTTTGTTCAACTCTTATTTTATTACTAGTATATTCTTTTAAATCAGTGCTTAGTCATTCCATCTGGGGCCACAAAACAGAATATAAACAATTTAATGAATAAACTCAATGGAACTTATTTATGAGTAGACATGTAGAGGATTGCATCATCAGTCTGTGGGAGATCATTTCACATAAAGGGAGGAACATGCTTTTTATGAGGAGTGGATCTCTCATCTTAACTTTCCCAGCTATTACTGAAGAGTTAAACCTGAATAACTTGCTAATGCGGTCTAACATTTGATGACAATGCACTGTGTGTGCCACTCCTGATAACGGTCGAAGATTATCACATAACTTACGCAAGTTCAAAAGCAAGTCAACCACAAAAAGGCAACAGTATTTAGGTGACAAGGGACTTTTGATCAGTAAATGTTGAAAGGCTGTAGGCCTACGTGATATCTGACCATTTTTGTTTTGTTTTGCTTTTACTCACAAACAAAGGGCTTTTCTGATGCATGCCTCACCCACACTTCAGCGTTTGCATGATGCTTCCACAGATTCTTTCCCAGTGCCTGTAGCACATATAACAAGATGATAGCTGTTTCCCATTCTACATAAACAAACGTGTATTTGAAGTGGGTTTGCAAACTAGTTTGGAGGCAATTCTCATTAGCCTTAGCCATAGTCATAGCAAACTCGACTTAAGCAAACTGCAAAGAAGAAATTAGCATAGGAGAAGAGAGGGAAAACATATGATCCTAATAGCATGCTCTTGACCTTCCAAATCGTGCCTAACATGACATCTGAACTGAGCCACTGCGAACTGGATCCTATCTTGATTCCTATAATATGTTGCTTACAACAGAGATAACCAAGATGAACTTTTCCACTAGACTGTATATGTTCGCAGAACGTAAGTGCATTTCTTGAATGCCATTTTCCAAAGCTTCTCCACCCTGACTTTACTATCACCACATACCCTCAACATCACTAGCATACAAGGTGCAGCAGATACATTACAGAAAATAATTGTCAGCTTTGCCTTTAATAGGCAGCTATAATTTGTTTCAATATTTTATAGCAAACAGATGGCATTTTTCCTCAGCCATAAAGCAAATTAAAATTTCTCTTTCAAAAAAAGATTGGAATTACCAGTAAACGATGGGTGTGCTTTCAGCAATGTTTTTTTCCCTGGGATATCAGAGCATGTGAGGAGCTGTGCTGGATTAGTCATATCTAATCCAGCATTCTTTTCTCACATATCCCTTTTATAAGAAGTCCACAAGCAAGTCATGAGTATGATATTACCCATCTGCTCATTTTCCCTAGCACCTGGTGTTCAGAGACATCCTGCTCTAATATCTGAGGTACTCTATAGTAGCCATCAACAGGCTTATCCTCCACAAATTGTCTAAAACCCTTTAAAGCTCTTTAAATTTGCAACCATCATTATTGTCCTGAGAACTAACAGTGCAATTTGTATACTTTTTGAGCAGAATCATTTCCTGTTGCTCACTTCTTCATGATGTCTCTCAGCAGACATAATACGGAACACTAGATAGGCTCCTCAAAATGTCTTACACACTGCCATACTCCATTTTAGCTGTCAGCAGACTAGGGTGCTGCTCCCAAGAGGTCGTCTGGATGGGAGAAACTCCGTTCTAAATGTGAGGCTGCATCAACTCTCACAAAATTTATTCTGCTCCTTGGAGGCCCATAACCGAGATACGCATAGTATAGCATGACAAACAACATTCTGGGAGGCACAACAAAATAGGAGAGCCTTCTGTCTCTTGAGGAGAAGGCCACATGTCACGATGCTGTCATTCTAAGAGTATCTTTGAGGACATTTGTTTCATGTTTTACGACTGAGTAAATCTGCTTATAGCTGGACTGCAAGTGTGCAGTCATTACTGAATTCAGTGATAAGCCTCCAGCTGACTTTGATAGTGCAGCCACAGACAATAGCAAACAAGAGGTTTTTTTTAAAGTCTGAAAATAGAATCATATTCCAAGAGAGGGTTTTTCTTCTTCTCAGAATCGTGTTTAAGGTTTGCAAATGTTTCAGATGCATCTGTCCTGTTTGAGTCTCTCATTCCTTAACAGGTTAAATGTAGGAACAAACTAAAAATAAATGTTCCAGTGTTAATGCCCAAAATACTCATCCTATCTGTATCAGTTCTTCAGAAACACTTGGTAGTGCTATCACAGATTAGTGCTGTACTAACTTTTCCATGCTCTTTTTCTAAAAAATCACACAGACTATTATCCACCTTTATGGCTTTTCTAGGGATGCACATTATACTACTGAACACTGCATTATTCATTGTAAGCTAAAAAGAAGCAATTTTTAAATAGTATATGTGTTGAATGCCTCACTTTCTCTTTCTTAGGGCAATGTAACTCGGAGCTTAAGTTGAGCCCCCAATATTATGTTTGCAGCTGCAAAAAAGTAATGTCTACATATATTTTTATTTTGAATATCAGGATAGGTAATGTGCGCCTCTCCCTATACTGCTGGACTCTAACAGTCATCATACCTAATCATAGGCTATGCTGTTAGGGAGCCGCAGTCCAATAACACTGAAAGGCCACAAATTCTTCAGTCCTGTTGCGTATGATCATAGGCTTCACACTTTAAAAAAGTGTGGCACAGCCAAGGAGTCAGAAAGTATTCAGAATTGTGTTCCCTTGTAGAAAACCTCCATGAGAAATCATTTCCTATGGTCAGTCTAAGTAAACTGACAGAAGCATAGATTTGTACAGCTAGACCTTCCTTTTCTTGGTCACTATTTAATAAGACTCTTCTTTACAATTTCCCAAAGCCGTTCTACAGCAGTGATTTGTGGCCTAAAACTCAAAATAGAGGATTATTCTGTTCCTTTTCTTCAAGGAGATATGCAAAACAGAATATCGCATCTCTTCCCTTTTGAGCACATCCTTTCTATTCTAGTGTGAATGTGAACATCATTGGCAAAATTCCAAGAAAGCCAAGTGGGGTCAGGGACTCATTTTCGCATTATTAGGTTTACATCATTTTACCAGCTAAGTTTAATTTTAGCTGTAGCATGCAGTGTTCTCTATCTCCCATTCAGACAGAATTCCAGAAGTGCCTTTCAGACACCCAAAAAGAATGGTGTGGCATTGCCTCTGAGATTATTCTTGTTCTCTTTGCATTCTAGTCTCTTGTAGTTCTGCTGTGCTAGAGCAGATGGGCTGGAGGTAAATTGGGAGCTACCAATAACCAGCATGGGGGGGGTTGCAGCAGATGAACAAGGGTTTCTGACTCCCAGTGGTTTAAAAATAGCAATAATAAAAAGCCTCCTCTCTCCTAAATTAAGGAAGGCATCTTGTGGGTAAACAATATATGTGTGAAACCATTTATGTGACAGCTCCAGTTGAAAAATAAATTCCAGGGCTGAGCATGTGCCAAGGGACAGTTAATTTCACAATTCTATTTCTGCCTTAAGTGACTGTATTGCAGCAGACTTCAGCTAGTGGAGCTCAGGTTCTAATTAAAAACAAAGCAGCCCAGCAAGCCTCATGTCTCTCCACTTCTGATATCCAGAACACCTTCTCATCCAATTAGTCCACAGTGTTCATTATTACATCCACCTGACCATGTAAGTTTTCTGAACTAGAAAGACATTTTATAGTGCCATAGGAGATGCACCTATGGCAATGGTGTTGACAGAAATTAACCTTCTGCTAAGAAGCTAACCTTTCACGCATGGAGGTTTGTGAAAGCTGACTCTATGTCACAAGGTAAAGGGATGAAAGATCAGTAGTGAAGCATTAACAAAACAAATAGCATGACAGCCAGGAGCAGCTGAAATAGCTTCTTCACCACTGCTTTTGTTTCTAAAGAGAGATGCCAGCACCCAAGGCAGCAAGGGAGACAGGTTCCCTCTGTGGAAGCTCTACCCTGTACTTATTTATTCACGCCAACGTGTAGGAGATGGCTGTGGTGACTCAGTGATCAAAGAAGGCTGTCCTAAGCAAGACCTGCCGCCTTCTGCATGCAATGTGTGTGCGAAGGGAAAAGGATCCTGTCCAAAACGCAGACTCCAAAACGGCTCCCCTGCTTCCAGCTGTCTCCCAGAGATGTTGTTCTGCAGTTCCCAGTGACCATGCGGGCTGAGGAGGACGGCATCTGATGTCCAACCTGCCTGGAGGACTGTTCCCGCGACGGGCATCTGTACAGCCCTTGGCCTACGTTGCGACTTACCCATGTTGTACCCGTAGGGCGACTCCGTGGCTCCATCCTCCAGGCTAGCGAGGATCTCCCCCTTGCCCACGTCGCTGTCCCCCACCAGCAGGAATTTCAGCAAGAAGTCGTAGGCTTTCACCGGGCTGCCCACGTGGGTCATCCTCTTCCTCCGCCGCCGCCGCCTTTCTTCCTCGGCTTCACACAAGTCTCCGCGGGGAATCAGCTCCCGGCGCCCACGAGGGGCACAGCGAGAGCAGAGCGGGCACCGCGGGCAGGGGAGGGTGACCGAGAGCCGCGGCGGCACAGGCGCAAAGGCATGTTCAAGGCCTCCCCGCCGGGCAGGTCACGAGGGGCAGCCGCTCCCACGGCGGTCGCACTCGGGCTGGCGCCGGCGGCGGCCGCAGCGGCGGGAGGAGGGCAAGGCCGGGGAGAAGCAGCCTCACGGCGCCCGCGGGCGAGGGCGAGGGGGCGCTGCGCGGCTCCCCCGCGGCCCCTGCGAGCACGGAGGCGTCGTCAAGCGCGCCATCCGCGGCCACTGGCGCTGGGGGGCGGCATACGCGGGGGACGGGCTCAACCTACGCAGCCACCGACCAGCGAGGACCGAGGCGGCGCGCCGGACTCACCGCGAGGGAGAGGGAACGAAGGAAGGGCGAGAAGAGGCGCCTCTCAGGACGCCGCGGGCGGGCGGGCGGGCGGGCGGCTGGCTGGCTGGGGAAGAAAAGCGGGAGACAGGCTCTGCCCACGGCGCCGCCGACGGGGCGTTTCCTCTGAGGGGGCAGCGGAGGACTCCCCGTCTCCGACCGCCACAGCCCGCTGCCGCGCCGGCTGCCTCCGCAACCTCCGTCGCCGCCTTCGCCCGACCGCAGCGAGCCCACCTCACGCGCAACACTCTGTCACATCGCCCCGCCCACCCCTCACCCACCGGGCTTCCCATTGGGACACGGCTCCGAGGGCACACCCGCTCCCCCGGCCATTGGAAAAGAGGCGGCTTCTCTTTCTCATTGGTTACAGCACACCACCGTCTCGCAGGTATTGGCGGCGCGAACCCGCCCCCTCGAGACTCATCTGTTCAGTTGCTGGGGCTCCCCGTCCTCCTTATTGGCGGGCATGCCTGCCCATCGCAGTGACGCAGGGGAGGGGAGGGGCCGGGCAGGGCGGTTGTGTTTACACAGCGGAGGGCGAGGCACGTGCTGCGCCGAGTGACGCGCGAGCGCCGCTGAGGTCGGTGGCGCGGGCTCGACGGCTGCCTCGGGGTCCCGCGCGTGTACCCTGGCAGGTCACAAGCAGCAGGATATACTTTTCCCTAAGAAGAGTTGCTTGGAAAGTTGGTTTGTTCCACGCAAGGCTGATACGTCGCAGTGGCGTCGTATTGCCGCTTTTACATCTGCACGTTGAACTGGTTTGACGTTCTGTCCTCCCTGGTTCTGCGGGCGTCGGGAGCGCGTTTAACATTGACGTCACACCAGTACGTCCCCAAAACAGAAAAACGCCCATGTAAACCACCCAAACCGTTTCTTCTGCTGGGTTATTTCTACACGCGGGGGCATTACGTCGATTCACACCACTTGCGCTGAAATGTAGCAACGGTTTCTACAATATTTTTTTTTTAATTGACCGATCAGCGGCAGCCGGGTGGAGCGAGGGAGCAGAACAGGACTTCCACAAGGATTGAGGATGCGGATGCTAGCAACTATTTTCTCCACGTTACTTGGATAGAAACCGGAGGTCGTGCAGATAGGAATTGGGAGAAATCGGGGTGAAAAACACCGCTCATGACACACCGCGAAATGCTCCTCCACTTCAGTGCGGAAATGGCCTCAGCTGGAAACTGAACAGTGGGTTAAGGGAGCTTTGCCTGATGGAATGAGGCGATTCTTTTTTTCTTTTTAATTAATGATGATCTAGAGTGATTTGACACCAAAACTGTGTAATCTGCTTTGACAACATAAGCCTTACCAATATCTGGTGTAATTCCTAAACTTTCTTTTAAAAAATGAACTTGAATGGGATTGTTGAACATGTTATTACTGCATTAAAGTGAGCATCATAGCATCACAAAGAGTCTTTTGAAGACCTGCAGCTTTTCTCAGAATATTATTTTTCTGACATCAGTGTAAGAAAGGGACATATGTGTGCACTAAGAAGAAAATGCACAATAAAATGGGTTCCAGGGCAAAATGCATGACTTCCACTGCAGCTAGGCTCAGGTCCCATACCAAGCAAATAAATACACATATTTACTGCAGTGCAATAAGAAGAGAATTGTCTTTTTACCTATTAAATATTTTACAAGTGTAGAAACAATTGTTCAGTGGAAGAAATTGTGCTAGGGAATAGCAACATTTCTTTCTTTGGGCGTTTTTAATAAACATCAATTGAGAATAGCTTAGGTCTAAGGCTGTGATGGGGAATCTATGTCTCCATATATTTTTGGGCTTCAGCTCCCGTCAGCCTGAATCAACATAGCCCATGGTCAGAGATGGTGAGAATCTAAATCCATCAGTTGCTGGAGGGCCACAGATTCCCTGCAGGTACCTTAAACCATTTCTAGCAGAGGTCCAAGTCTTTCCCAGTCTTAGTTGCTAGAAGAATTGAATTCTCTCATAAGACGCTTCACGTGGCCCCGGTACACTATAACCTTGCATTAATTGCAAACATTAAATAAGCTTTCAAAAACATTTTGAATATTTTTCACATTGTCATAAGCTACACGTGCATTATATTATTGCATTTTAACAACAAAGAGTAAGGAAAGTCTAGATAGCCTGGTATATAACAGTTAATAGTCATAATGTACATTTGTTACCCTGTAAACTGGGGTCCCGGGAGGGGCCCAAGTAACCAAACAACAACAAACAAGATGGGGAAATTAGCTGGAGCACTCTCTTGGCTAACGAGAGGCAGGGCAAAGCAGCGAGATCTTTTATCCTATGTATACTGGCTCAGGTCAGTGAGGAGTCGTACAGTTTAAAATATTAACAGTTTTTATTAAGCAGAATAATAAAACACAAGCACACCTAACTAGAAAGGAAAGAAAGAAAGTTTGGAAAAATAAGCAATACGCCACCTGTCTGAAGTCCTGGAGACACCAATTAACGGGAGGAAAGAAACCCGGCGTGGAAACTGGGGGGAATCTGTTGAACCAAGCGGCAGCGAGGCGAGGAAGAAGATCCAAATGGAGCTTCTAGTGATTTCAGCTAGGTCCGACAAGAGTTCCAGTGATTCAGCAAGAGGTTAAGTGATTTCGGCAAGGTCCAGCGAGAGTTCCAAAGAGCTCTCAGAACGGGGCATCTTTTATAGAGAATGAACGACCGCAGGCTAGTCTGGTCTTTACAGGAGAACAATATGTTTTAGGCTGGAGACAAAGGCTCCGAAAGGTCAGAATTTACATGATTGAATTATGAGCCGGATTGACAATAGTATAGCCGGTATGTAGATGCGGCTAGCTCGGCCGTTAAGTGCCTGGCTTGCCAGGGTGTTTTCACAGGCAGAGAGTTCTTTTGTCTTGCAATCAAGGTGTTTGTGTCGGGTGGCTACCTCCTGAAGCGGAGCTGGCTATATCTGGTAGAGTACAACTATCACCCATGCCTAGCGTCGCGCTTGTTTGGCGGAGCCTCACACACACTTAGCTAATGGCGGGAAAAAGGGCCAAATTATGATATCAAAATGATATCTTTAGTTCACCAAAGACCAGATCAGATTGCCATGGTAACACATTGGTATCAGTGGCATGCGGAAATGCAGTTGGGAGGTCCTGAAAGACAAATTAAATTGCTAATTGGGAATTTGAAAGCCAATGGCTAGAATCTTGGTGGCTTGCCCTAACTAGAATAGACCCTTTCAATTATTTGTTGTATAATTAGCAACGTACAAGTAATTTAAATTGACTGACTAGGGTCATTTCCACAATACACTGCTATAGTGCTATCATTCCACTTTCAACATCCTGTGAAATTCTGGGCTTTGTAGTTTACTGAGGCCAAAGAGCTCTCTGGCTGAGAAATCTAAATGCCCCTCCTTAAACTGCAAACCCCAGGACTCCATAGGATATTGAAAGTAGAATAATAGCATTATAACAATGTACTGCGAAAATGGCCCAGGTCTACACTAGTTGGTAACTAACGATAGGGTTTAAACCAATAACTCCGCTGTAGCTTTTCCTGGAGTGCTGATACACCCACAAGGCCAACTAGGAAAGCAAAGCTGAGGAGTCTCAGGCCCTTTCCACATGACATCGTCATCCTGCCACAGTAATGGGTTGCTCCTGGTTCAGAAGTCATTCTACTGCATGAAATGGTTGCTATCCACCTGCTATCCCAGTCCCGAGCATTGCAAATCAGCTCTATTTCATTTCCAGAAAAAATCCGCTAAGAGACTCCTTTAGTGCTACAATCTCGTCAGCTGGGTCAGTGGGTTTTGATAGTGCTTCCTCTTGTCACAGATCCAGGAGTGGGAGGGATATGGGCATGCCCAGCTTGTCCTTCCCTCGGCGACTCCCATGGTGTGGCAAGTTTGGAATCTATCACTTCTCCATGTTTATTTTAAATGTCTCCTTTGAGTTAATTTTTTAAAAAATTTAAATACATTTTTTTAGCATTATAGTGCACAAATGCAATAGTGTACTGGTGTGTCATGATGTTACACAATGGCTACGTTAGTATGGCTTCCAAAAAACCCCCCACAAACAAACAAACCAAAAAAAACCTCACCAATCAGGAGCAGTGGGCAGAGTGAAGATGGAGAAAGGGAGTGGACAATGACGCTGTAGTACAGAAGGAACACCAGTGCAATATGCAATAACACTACTCATCCACTTAAGGTGAAAGGGTGTGGAAGAGAGTGTTCCTAACCTGTCATGGATATGGCAATGCTGGGATTGTAATGGAACAAAGCGCTACTGAGGTATGGTGTGGAAAGGGCATCAATTAGTGAATAAGATGGTGGAATAAAGAGGAAGAGTTTAGAATATAAACCTTAGCTATCCTAGGCACTGAGAAGTTTTTTGGGGACAAGGTGGGCTGTACAAAAATAATGGTTTCAGTTGAACCACAGTGTGTGCAATCTGCTGCTGCTTAACATGAAAAGAGTAGCAATCTAGATTTGATGTTGAACCCATGATGAAAATAACAGGAGCTAGAAGCATCCGGTTTAGCTGGAATTATCTCTAGGAGATGGAGCAAAAATATTTCTGCTTGCCCAGATGGGGACAAGGTAGAAAGAAGCCAAGCATGTATAGTAACGCACAATATCCAAACAAAGAGTGCTAAAAATCTATGCAGAAAACGCACTTGAGACCTCTAAAGAGGGTCTAACTGTTCCTATGCTAATACCAGAAATCCCTGAGATAAAATGAGAGAGCTAGAATACTTGAGTTTAAAGGATAAAGGTTAAATAACTGAGTTAATAAATACCTAGTTAATAAATACAATCCAAAAATAATTTTCAATCCAAATTGCTTGTTGTTCTGTATCTGAGGAAACTAATCAGTCATATCATCATTAACGAAGTGAAAAAACAAAGCTGTGGCCATTTCCGCACTAGCCTGTTACAGCGCTATTTTATTCCACTTTCAACATCCTTGTTGAAACATGCTGAAAGTGGAATCATAGCGCTGTAACAGTCCAGTGCGGAAATGGCCTGTGTTCTTGGAAGACCAAGATGGCTAATTCTGGATGAAATGCAGCATTTATTAGGCAATCTGAAGAATTTATGTTGGATACCATTTTTATTTTGTTAGCACTAATCCAGAATTTTTAATCTGTAGTGGTTCTTGTGATTAAGCCTTATGACAATTGAGACCATGCAGTAAACTTGCAGTAAGGTGAGATATCTCTGGTACTTCACTAGTTCTTATAATGCCAGCAAAATAAAGCTCTCCATTTGACAGGGATCTGGACATTATAAACATATTTTTCTTCTATGATCTTACTTAAAATGGTGCAATTACACAAAGAGTAATCCCTCCGTATAGGAGTAGACATGTTTTCTAGTTTAGAAATTAATTTCTGAGTCATAATCTAATCCCACTGTAATGGAATTAAGTAAGCAGAAAAAGGTCAGTTGTATGCACATTTACCTGGAAGTAAGTCTCACTGAATTTAATGAGGCTATACTGTGTAAATTTTACACAAAAGGAGGCATTCATTTATTAAGGCACCAATATTGTAGATGGTGCCTTAAAAAATTACATAGTCAACATGGACAAATGTCTACTTCCAAAGTATTTACAATTTCAAACACAAAGTAGGTCAGTAACACAGAGAGGAAGTGACAAGAGGTATGATAGAAAGAGGTGGGCAAATGTTGCACATGTTAAAGCTTGGTAATATTTGGAAATATATGTATTAAAAGGATACATCAAAGGGCAAATGGATTTGAAGGAAAGGAAATGGTGTCATGACTGTATTCAGACTATGTGTATGAGCAGCAAAGGAGAATGAACATAGCCATTTATGGAGAATTTACTGTCCAAGAGTGGCAGAGTTGGGGCAGAAGTCACAGGAGGAGATATAATAAGAAAGAAGGGTCAAGAGCTATAAAGGTGGCAAGACTGTGACTAGATCTGAGAGCAAAAACAGGGAGGATGTAATAAATATGTGTGAGAAGTAATTTGGAGAGTGGTTTCAGAAAAATGGAAATAAATAATTTTGGCAGTGGGATTTTGTATGGAACTGGGGACTGAAATACGAAAGAGGAAGGCCAGAGAATAAATTGTAGTGCTTAAGCATTAGATGGACCACAGTTTTAGCCGAGGAGATGAACAAGAATGTTTGCATTTGAAATACTTGAAAGCAGGAGTGGTGGACTCCTGCCTTCTAGATGTTTTGGACACAATTCCTGTGACTCCTTGGCATGCTGATGAGAGTGAGTGGAGCTTGTAGGCCAAAATATTGGCCAGGGCTGGGTGGGGAAATTCTTTATGCCTGCTATGTAAAAAAAGAAGAAGAAGAAGAAGAAGAAGAAGAAGAAGAAGAAAAAACGACTTGTTAACAGAATAAATATAGGGAGCCAAAGAGAAGAGAAAAAGATTAAACCAAGGCTATGTCTCATTTCATCAGTATGAATAGTGATGTGCTCAGATATGCAGATGAGAGGAAGACAGGTAACTTTAGTAGGATTTGGCATTTCGGTGATTGGGACAGGAATGAGACATTTGTATGGATAGGACAGATAAAAAGGCAAATTTTGTGACCCTTATCTTCTGATTATCATGATTTTGTTGCATAGGCTATTCTTAAAAAAACAGCTCTCACTGATCGTCATCTTATAATTTGCCACTATCTGAAAAGTGATTATCTGTATGTAATTGTAGATAATGGTATAGCACTCCTGAGACTCGTACCTCTTAGAACAGAGTTAGGGGATTCCGTGGCAGAATGGTCTTCCATTTAAAATGTGCTCTGGGTAGACATATCATCAACATTTCAGGAACATGACTTGTGAAAATACTTGTCCTTCCTAGATCAGCCTTCTTCAGCCTACCTGAAGACACTGAAGAAAATAATACTCAAAATACTCTGACCTGCACTTTCACTGAGGCTTCCAGTCTAAAAAATTAAGTGATGTTTTGCATTTAAGAATCTAAATCTAGCAAATAAAAGGCAGCACATACCAATTACCTTCTCTTTTCTGACAGTTACTGTCAGCCAGTATGCAGCTGCTGTCCTTTTTTAATTTGGTATGTGTATTAACTGATGACTCACCCAATAATTCTAGCCTAAGAAGCCAGCTGCTCTACAGAAATAAACCTTAATTAAACAGAAAGCTGACCCCAAAGGGTGTCCCTGGAATTTTAGTATGTGGTAGAAAATATATCCCCTTTAGGGTGGAGCGAAGGTGGTGTTAGAATATATTCCAAGTATTGGTCTGAAGTACTCAGTAGAGCAGCAAATGTGGTGTATTTTGTGTCCATGTTGTATGTAAGGTTTGTGCATGGGGAGAATCTTCAGCCTCTTTTTGAACTGGAACAAAACATCTGAGAAATGTGGCTGTTTTTCCCTTAAGGCTCATGTTCTTGTTCCCATGGTTCATGTTCCTGTACTTGTTTTGTACAGACCAGTTTTGCTCAGGTGTTGCTTTATTCTTTGGATGTGTGTGGAGCAATTGCAGCAAAATCAAACATACTGAATCAAGTGCTGAGGGGTTTGAAGGAAGTACATGTGCTGCTCACTGCAACAGATTGTTGTTATCTGCCTTCAAGTTGATTCTAACTTATGGCAAGCTTATCATAGGGTTTTCTTGACATGAAATCTTCAGAGAAGATTTGCCATTCCCTTTCTCTTAGCCTGTGAGAGTATCAATTGACCAAAGTTACCTGGTGTATTTCCACAGCTGAACAGAGATTGGAATTTTGGCCTCCCAGAATCCTAGTCCAACATGTAAACCACTTTACTGGCTAGAGATGCCAGACTGAAAACTGGGAGGGCTCCTGTAGTTTAAAGGCTATGCAGAAGAGGGAAGAGGGCAGTTATTGCTTGTCATGCAACCAGTTAACAAGCAACACCTACTTAATTTCTCTCTCCTACACAACCATGAAAGGTACAGGAGCCCTCTCCAGTTTCCAGCCTGGTATTCCTACCACACCGGTTCTCACTAGTCATATCCAATAGCAGAGTCAAGTGCTGCCAAAATTTATGGGTTACCTCCATAACAGACACGACTGAATATGAACGGTTATCAATTAATGAAGCCCCTGTGTCATACACAATACCCTTTTTGCTGGCGTATAAGACTCACTTTCCCCCCGAGAAATACAGTTTGAAAACGGCATGTGTCAGGAACTGAATTCACACACACAAATATAACAGTGCATAAACACTATTTATTAGGAGCATGATACATCATACAGGACTTCAGTGTGTGAACTGGGGGCAATTAGCAAGATTCAAAACATAAAAGGCAAAGAATACATCATCCCACCCGCAAGAGACCTTGAAGTGTCTGGTGTAGCCTGGCTGCACTTATCACTACATTCCTAGCTTTGTTTACCTAACGGTCTCTGGTTCTCATACCTTGTTACAAGCAAGCTGCTACTTAACTCCTACTACATATCCCATAACTAAAAAAAGGAGGGCTACCTGACATCCTGCCCATCCCGGAAAAAAAATGAATTACACACAGTACAGCAATTGATGAAGAGGGGAAAAGGGGAAGGATGTGGGATGTGGAAGAAAAAGGGGGAAGAGGGGAGACAATAGTTCAAATGCAAATATGGAAGATAGTAGTAAACAGGGAGTGTGGAGACTGGCGATGCAGGAAAAGACGTTTGAGTAGATGGGCTAATGTCTGAAGAAGAATTCAAAGGAGCTAGTTTCAGTAAGATGTAATGAAAAACAGGGTGAACAAGTTTGTAAGTGTCAGGCAAAGAAAGTTCAAAAGTGACATTATTAATGGCCTGTTTGACTGGGAAAAGACCAAGGAATTTGGGGGAGAGTTTTTTGGAGGGGCCATCAGTGGCAATATTCTTGGAGGAGAGGTAGACAAGATCTCCAGGCTAATAAGTAGGATTGGGGTGTTGTTTTTGGTCTGCAAAGTGTTTGTGAGAAGCTTTTGAAGCTTCAAGAGCGGAACTCACAGAAGCCCAAGTAGAGGAGATTTTGTAATCCAAGAGGTGAGAGAGGTAGGTTGTGTTGTAGAGAGGGTGGTGGGAAGTGCAGGAAAGGGCTTTGGGTTGATGCTGAAGACAACTTCAAAAGGAGTTTTGCTAGTGGAGGAGTGGAGAGCAGAGTTGTAAGCAAATTCGGCAAAAAGGAGAAGGAGCGCCCAGTTGTTTTGGTTGGAAGTAATGAAGCAGCACAAGTATTGTTCTAGGGTTTGATTTGTGCGTTCGGTTTGTCCATCAGTTTGGGAATGATGGGCGCTGCTAGTTTTTGAGAGGTGCCGAGAGATTTAAGGAGTGAAGTCCAGAATTTGGAAGTAAAGATGGGTTCTCTGTCAGAAATGATTGTGGAAGGCAGTCCATGGAGTTTCCAGATGTTATTGATGAAGAGGTCGGCCAGTTTTTCAGCAGTTGGCACTTTCTTTAGTGGAATAAAATGAGATTGTTTGGAGAAATATTGGTGACAACCCAAATGGTATGGAATCCTGGAGTTGGGCAGACCAACAATGAAGTCCCATGAAATAGTGTCCCAGGACAAGGAGGGAACAGGAAGCAGTTGGAGAAGTTCATGCGGTTTAGATGTAGAGGATTTGCAGGTGTTGCAAATGGGGCAGTTTTTTATATATTCTTGGACTTGTTTTGTGAGACCTGGCCAGTGGAAAAGTTTCCTGATGGAATGTAGAGTTTTAAGGAAGCCAAAGTATCCAGCAGATTTGGAATCGTGGTATCTTTTCAAAATTTTGATTCGGCCAGCTGGTGGTATGTAGATCTTAGCTCCAATTAAAGTTAAGTCTTTAAGCCAGGTGATTGAGTGTTTGTGTGTTTGTAGCCAGGTGTCTGTCTGGTAGGCAGATTTCAAAAAGTGTTGGAAAGCAGAATCAAGTAGTGTTGAAGCTGATTCCCAGGCCTGCTGTTGCACTTGGGTAACTTGTAAGCTGAAATTGCTCAGAGAGAAGAGATGTTTATCCTTGATAGGAGAAGAGAAGGAGGGTGGTTTGTGGCAAGGCAGTCTCAAGAGCAGATCTGCCAAAGTGTTAGATTTTCCAGGTTTGAAAACAATTGTGAATCTAAATTGCTGGAAAAATTCAGCCCAGCATGCTTGTTTAGGGGTTAGTTTTTTGGTGTTTTTTAGAGTTTCTAGATTATGATGGTCAGTCCAGACTTGAAAAGGCCTTCAAGGAAGTGTCTCCATGAGATGAGTGAAAAATGGATGGCCCAAATTGGCCAGTTGCGCTGTGGTGTGGAGAATTTTTTGGAGATGAAAGCACATGGTTTAAGGTGGTCATCTGTGTCTTGTTGAAGAAGAACAGTGCCCATGGCGAAGTCAGAGGCATCAGTTTGAATTGTGATTTCTTTGTTAGTATCAGGGAATAAGAACAGTGATTTGGATGTAAATTTTTTCTTGAGGGTTTCAAATGCTGTTTGGCATTTTTCAGTCCAGAGGATGAGGTTGCATCGGTTAGTTTTGTCATTGTGTGCTTTTTCAAGAGGTCAGTGAGAGGGAGAGCAATTGTGGCAAATCCTTCTATGAAGTTATGATAGAAATTGACAAAGCCAAGGAATTGTTGCAGTTGCTTTTTAGTTCTGGGGAAAGGCCAGTTTAAAATGATGTCAGTTTTGGAGGGGTCCGTATTTAGGGTGTTATTGCAAACTCAGTACCCTAAGCAGTCAAAAGTCTGCGTGTGAAATTCACATTTTGAAAGTTTAACAACAAGTTCATTGTCTTTGCAACACAGTACACATGAGTTTGGTGTGTTGCTCAAGAGTTTTTGAGTAGATCAAAATGTCATCTAAGTAAACAACAACACCTTCGTAGAGGAGGTCTTGTAACACAGAATTGAGAAACATTTGGAATGCTGCGGGACCAGCTTGTAATCCAAAAGGGAGAACAGTCCACTGGTAGTTACCTAGGGGGGGTTGAGAAAGTAGTCAACCACTCGCTTTCAGGATCCATGGTATTCTGTGGAAAGCTTCCTTGAGGTCCAATTTGGTGAAGAATTTGCCTTTAACCAATTGATTTAGGATATCTTTAGTTAAAGGAATTGGATACGCATTAGGCAATACTGCCTGCTTAATTAAATTATAGTTCATGATGAGCCTCTGTTCTCCTCCATCTTTTTTCTTGTGGAAAAATATGGGACTGACTGTGGGGGCAGATGAGGGTCTAATGAATCCGCGCTTTTGGTTTTTGTTCAGGAATCTTTTTAGGGCCTCTAGTTCTTGGTTGTTCATAGGGTATATCTTGGGTTTGGGATTTTAGCCCCATCTACCAATCTGAGTTTGCAATCAAAGTCTCTGTGTGGGGGCAGTTTGTCTGCTTTGTGGTCTTCAAAAGCTTTCTGCAGGTCTCGGTATTCTAGTGGGATTTTCTGCAGTTCCTCAGGACTCAAAGTAAGTGCTGAGTCAGGGAAATTTGATTGGGACACTAGATTTACATCATGTTTATGCTTGAGTAAACCTTGGTCCCAGTCAATTTGGGGATTGTTTTTTTAACCAGTCATACCCAAGAAGTACTTGAAACCCGATTTTGGAGGGCACTAGGAAATGTAATTGCCCCTGCAAGTTCCCCACTTGAACAGGGATGGGTTTGGTCCTTTCCCATACAAGGCCCCTACCGTGGGTTGAGATAAATTGACATCCTTTTTTAGGGGTTCAAACTTTACTGCAAGTTCTTTGACCACAGTAGGATTCAATAAACTAGTGGTGTAGCCTGAGTCAATTAAGGCCCTGTGTATTCGTAATTTCCTATCATTTCCTTGTAAGGTAACTGTGACATATACATGATGAGTTTTGGTTGTACTTACATTCACGGACTGGTCGGGATCCCATCATCACTGTCCGAGTCGGACATGGTCAGTGGGCTATCCTTGCCATCGCAAGTTCCAGCAGTGGTTCCACCAGCGGGACGTTTTGTTGGCAGCTTCAGAGTGTCAGCTTTGCAGGATGCAGGCCAGGTGGTGGGAGTGCTTGACTTTTCTTCAGCAGGTTTCTTCAATCCCTGGCATTCACTGGCGATGTGGCCTTTTTCCCCACATTGGAAGTGGGTGCCTTCTTTGAGTCGTTTCTTCTTCTCCTCACTGCTCAGGAAAGTGGTTTTTCAGGGTGCTGGGGTTCGGTGACTGCTTTCTTGTGCTTGTCTTTGCTGGGCAAGCTGGACACTCTCCATTATGCTTTCCACTTCTCCGGCTAGTTTCATCCATCCCAGGAGACTGGCAGGTTCTCCTTGGGTCAGGCAGCGGTCTAGGATGGTGGGGTTTAATCTGTCTCAGAAAAATTGCTTGAGGATGTCATCTTTCCATTCCGGTACTTTAGTACTTTATGAATTCTCGGGTGTATTCAACGATGGTTCCTTTTCCTTGGTGCAGTTTTCTTAGTTGGTTATCTGGCTTGTTCTTGGAAGAAAGGATCCTTGAACCTTTCTCTAAAACGATGCATGTATAGCTGCAGATCGGCTGTCTCTTCAGCTTGTGAGTTGAACAGGCTGGCGACCCACTCCATTGCTTCTCCTTTGAGGTGCTGGCTCAGGTATCTGACTCGGGTGGCATTGTCTGGGAAACCGTTCCTATAGTTGACCATATAATTAGAGGCCATGTTGAGAAAGTATGTCAGGGTGGCTCCATTGCCATCGTATGTGGTTTTCAACTCCTGAAAAGGTCGGGGACCCACTTGCAGTGCTGGTATCCTGGGAGGTGCAGGTGCCACAGCCGCCAGAGCAGTTGCTGCCGCTGGAACCTGGGGTGGTGCATGCTGTCAAGGGTCAGAGACGTGGGCGGCAAGCCAGCCTGGAAAAGAGAGTGGGAGGAGATAAGCAAGCACTTACTCAAGGAAGTTCATCTACCAGAGTGCCAAGTGAAGCCGTAGTCAGAGTTCTAAAGCCAAGGGTCAAGAGTCCAGAGATCAATTCAAGATATCAGGAACTGGGTTCTGGGACCAAGGTACAGGCAAGAGGAGGGCTCGTAAGAAGTTTGCCACAAGCAAAGGGAAGCTTCCAGGCAGGCAGTTATATAGCCCCAGGCACAGGTGTGTTCGGTCACCTTTTCTTAAACTTAGCCAAGGAAGCCTCCCTTTGCACAGCCCTCTTGAGTCTCCGCCTTGATTGGGGGCTTATTGAACCAGGCTCCAGAACCTCTTCAGAATCGGATCCCTGTTGCTCCAAAGGAGAAGGCACAGAATCGGATCCCTGTTGCCCTAAAGGAGCAGGCAGAGGGACGTCCGCGCCTGCTTGGTTCATGGCAGCAGGGGGAGCTCCTGAGCTGCAGGACTCATCTCCAGTCAGAGCCACAGGGACCAACAGCTGCTGCTCGTCATCAGCAGCTCTGACAGGGGCTTCAGTTATCACACACGCCCAACCCGAGGCACCAGAAGTCTCCAGTCGTGTAGCTGAGCTCTCAGTTTGGAAATTTCTTCTTGTCATTTTTCCACTTCTTCTTCTCTGGCTAAAAGTTGTTCCATCAAGCTGGTCTTGACAATTTATGTGTCCCATCTTGCAGCCTGGCAGCGTTGGTGCAGAGCAGTTTCTGGTCTCTTTCCCCAGGCCCAGGTTTGGCCTCTGGTCGGGGTGGTTGGAGGAATCGAGGGCTGTGTCTTGGGTCTTGCATCAGGAGGCTGGCTGGTGGCTGTCTCATCTCTTTCAGCAATTCCGTTGCCTGGAGCTTCGACGACACTGCTGGATGCTCCCTCTTCTTGCAGCTCTTCTTCAGTTTTTTGATACATATTGTTATATTTTTACAGGAGTTCACTCACTCTGTCAGGAACTGAATTCACACACACAAATATAACAGTGCATAAACACTGTTTATTAAGAGCGTGATACATTGTACAGGACTTCAGTGAGTGAACTGGGGGCAATTAGCAAGATTCAAAACATAAAAGGCAAAGAATACATCATCCCACCCGCAAGAGACCTTGAAGTGTCTGGTGTAGCCTGGCTGCACTTATCACTACATTCCTAGCTTTGTTTACCTAACGGTCTCTGGTTCTCATACCTTATTACAAGCAAGCTGCTACTTAACTTCTACTACATATCCCATAACTAAAAAAAGGAGGGCTACTTGACATCATGTGTCTTATACGCCAGTGCATCTTATATGCTGGCAAATATTATTTGCCAGTGGATAAATGGCGCGTCTTATACTCTGGTGCATCTTATATACCAGAAAATTGGTAGTTGATCAGAGCCTTAAACGGATAGGTCTTTCTCCCACAATGAAAGTGTGGATTTTATTCCATAAGAAAATTTAGCTGTTTCAGAAGAGTCTTTTAAAGGGGTATGCTGTTTTAATTAATGTTTTAATTTGGTTGTTTACTTGTTTTTTCAGCTTTTCATGTTACAATTTTTTTTTGTTCTTATATGCCTTCAGGATGGCTTTGACATATGGCAATCCCATCTTAGAGGTTTCTTGGCAAGATTTATTCAGAGCGGAGTTGCTATTGTCTTCCTCTAAGGCTGAGAAAGTGTGACTTGCCCAAGGCCAACCAATAGGCTTCCATGGCTGATCAGGGGTCTGAATTCTGGCTTCACTTAGTCATACACTGTTTAATCTCCATTGTTTTGATCTGTACTCAATCCTGCCTTGGGTCTCACATTGGGAGAAAAGTGAGATAAGTAAGGCTATTTCAGGCATTGTCCCTGAAGTTTCAGCTTTCGTTAGAGAGATGAAACTCTAGCTCTATTGCCCAGGCTGTGAATTCTGGTTAATGTTTCCAAAATGGCACCACCTACACACAACAGAAAGTTAATAACAGGCTTAGGAAACCCCAACATTTGCAGGAGGTCAACAATCAGAGGAAAAATCCTAGAGAGTGAGGAGAGGAGACCACAAAATAGCCTGATGTTGGCCATGCATGCAACAGTCATGGGACAACTTCATTATATGTGTGAAATTCCAAAATGGCCTGTGGAGAAATGAGCATGCTCAGTGGTCAAGGAATGTGTTTCTGATTGTTGGGAGGAAAAGGGACTCTACATGGCTGGAATCCTGAGCAATGGACGGTGTCATTCCACACTACAGCCCTTTATTCTAGGCCACATTAACTCCACTCACATTTGCTCCTGCTTTCTCGTGTTCTGGCTAAAGAATGCAAAGCTGATTGACTACGAGTGGATCCATTATATTTTAAATATTTAATTAAATCATTAATGTTTTATGCAACCAGAATGGTTGGTGATTTGAATACTGGAAGAAGGAACACCAACAGTTCAAGGTATGTAGATAAGAAGACATGACTCACTAGAAAAAAAAATGGTTGGTAAGTTAGGAGGCAGTAAACCTAATTACTGATGTATAGACTCAACCAAGGAAGCTGCAGCCTTGAATCTACAGGAACTGAGGAGAAAGACTTTGGGTTCTCTTATCCATAAAGTCGCCATAACTGTTAGTTGACCTGATGGTAGTTAAGACAATACCATGCTATTAGTAGAAAATAGCAAAGACTGAAGAAAGTCAAGGAAGAAAGTACAAACATAGGTTTCTAGCTGAACTTTAAGAGAACAAAAAATTATAACCGTAGATGATTTACATGACTTTCAAGTAGATTATGAAGACATTGGAATAGTTCCAGATTTTCTGTACGTTGGCTCAGACATTAATCAAAATGAGGACTGCAGTCAAAAAGTCAAAAAATGACTAGGACTTGGAAGGGTAGCTGTGAGGGAACTAGGTAAGATCCTGAGCTGTAAAAATGTATCATTGAACACTAAAGTTAGGATTGTCCATACCATTGCATTTCCGGTTTCTAAGTATGATTGTGAAAGCTGGACAGAGATAAAACCTGATAGGAAAAAGATAATCTCATGTAGTGGTGCTGGAAAAGAGTCCTGCTAGTTCTGGTAAAAAGACTAACAAAGGGGTTGTAGAACAAATCAAGCCTGAACTTTCCCTAGAAGCCAAAATGACTGAACTGTCATACTTTGGACATGCCATATGAGAAGATGTGATTCAGTAGAAAAGACAATAATGCTTGGTAAGGTAGAAGACAGTAGGAAAAGGGGAAGACTGCATTGCAGATGGACAGACTCAAAGAAACCACCACCCTGTATCTGTAAGACTTGAGCAGGATAGGCTGACTTATTGGTCTCTCAGTCGCAGGGTCACCATAAGTTTAAGTTGACTAGAAAGCAGTTAAAACAACAGAGGCGTCTCCACTGCAAAATTTCTGGCAACGAGTCAGTGAAATTGTGGGTCTTTCCTAGGGTTTGCAATCTTTACTTAGGAATCTAAAGTAAAAGTGTGTTTTGTATTAACCATTCCAGAGAAACAATGTTTCTTGCAAGCTCTTTAGCTTTCAATGGATTTATTGTAGCATGAAAATGTATGCCATGCATTTTCTCAAATGCATGGCATACACTAATTCCAAAGAGAGTACAAGAGTGACTGTGTGTTATCTGAGTCCCTGGTAGGAATGTCCCTTATTATATGGGATTATAAAGGCTCCCAGGGATGTCCCTGTGAGGGATGACCCCCATTTGAGGGTCGCAAACTGTGTCCCTTATCATAAGGAATGTCCACTATTTGAGGGTTGGAAAGCTTCCCTTTTATATGGATTAAGATGCCAAAAATCCTATATTTTACAGTTTGGGCCCTTCTTAAAGCCAGAAATGTGTGCATCATGTAATTTTTGAATGTGGACAGTACATTAACTTTGTAGAGAACTGACTAGTTTAACCGCAATCAGTACTTTTCTTGGTATTTGTGTGGAACACAAACTTGTTAACAGCTGCTTTTGAACTGTCAACCCTACATGTCATGAATTTAACGTGTCCCTTATTGCTGTTCTGAAAACGTGACAACCATGATCTCTGCCCCATAGAAGAAGTATTTTATTTTGAGGTTCAATTCAGTTCACTGGAAGAAGGTGCACTACCTGCCCCAAATCAAACTAGAGCCATTTCTGCCCTACACCGTTATAGTGCAATTATTCTACTTCAACCTCCTGTGGAATTCTGGGGTTTGTAGTTTACTGAGGCCAAAGAATTTAGTATTCTGGCTGAGGATTCTAAAGGCCCTCCCTAAACTGCAAACCCCAGCATTCCATATGAGGCTGAAAGTGGAGGAATGCCACTCTGATAGTGTGGCGCGGAAATGGCCCAAAGGGAAGGCTGAGACCTAGGATCCATTCACGTTTACAAAATTAGAACGCTGTGATTCCACTTTAACTACCACGGTTCTAGTCTATGGAATCCTGGGGTTTGTAGCTTGGTGAGGCACCAGAGCCCTCCGGCTGAGAGTTCCGGCTGCCCCATTGCAGTGTCAATCCCAGGATTCCACAGGATGGAACCACGGCAGTTAAAGTGGAGTCGCCGGAAGAGGCACGCGGACAGCGCGAGGTCCGCCGTCCACGCGCGCCCTCTTCCCAGCAGGCGCGCTTCCCCCGCTCGGAAACGCCCTTACATCTCAATTGGCCGGGGCGGGGGCGGGGGCGGGGGCGGGGGCGGGGCCTCCCCGGATGTGGCGCGAGGGCGGGAGGGCGCGAGGGCGCTGCAGCCCCGGCAAAGAGCCGCCCGGCTGGTGGCGGAGGCGTTTGGCGGCGGCCCGCCCTCGCTCCCGGCAAGATGGAAGCGGTTCTGCGGCGGGAGTTGGGCACCTCGGTGCTGCGGCCCGCGGGCCACTCCGGCGGAGGCTGCATCAGCCACGGCGAAAGCTTCCACACCGACCACGGGCGCGTCTACGTGAAGAGCAACTCGCGCTCCGAGGTGGGGCGGGGCGGGGAAGGGGGAAAAATGGGGCGCGGAGGGGCAGGGCGAGCTGGGAGCGGCTCCGTGGAAGTGCCGGGCCCTTGCCTTGAGCCTTGTGCAGCCGGGGAAGGGGAGGGAAGGGTTCAGCTCGGTGTTTTGTTTTCATTTTATTCTATTTCTTGTTCTAACGAGGCTAGGCTTTCCCGCTTGTGGCGATGCATTGAAAGCCTTTAAAGTTTTGCTTGTCGTAGCTGGAAGAAAGGGCCGATCCCACGTCCCTGACTTTGCGGATAAGCAGACCTGTGGTATCCTAAGGGTGTGTTTGCGCACAGGCTGCCAGAGTGCGGGGATGGGTGGCGTCTTGCGCTGCCCGCGGGTGTTGCCGCTGCGGCAGCCGGAGGTTCCTGGCGGTGGGCAAATGGCTTCAAAGACATCTTGCCAAGGTTTAATTTGAGCCAGGGTCTCAATTAATTAAGACGAGGTTTTAGGATCCGTTTAAAATCATCCGGTTTTTCTTCAGTGAGACCGTGACCTAGGCCATTTCCACACTAGCCTGCTGTAGCGCGATGATCCCACTTTCAACATCCTCTGGAATCCTGGGCTGGCCCCTCCCGAAACAGCAACCCCCAGGATTCCAGAGGATGTTGAAAGTGGGATCATCCCGCTACAGCAGGCTAGTGTGGAAATGGCCCTAGTTAATCAGACTGCTTTGGATCACATGTAGGATTTCCACCACTGAAAAATTACAACCAGCTTGTCCAAGATGTGGCATTTGTAAGACGGCTTCCCTGATCAGAAAATTTAGTTGCCCGACTCTCTTGAATCTCTGCTCTTCTAAAATGGCCACTTGCTGGAGAGAGGGGGAAAAAACCAGTTGGAAGAGGACCATTAGCTGACAGAACAAATAAAATCATCAGGCACGGTCCAGTAGTTTGCTGAACAGTCACTGCCACGTTCTGTACTCTTCCACGGCTGTTCTGATTTAGTGCTGAGAAGGCAGATTTATGCACAGAGATGCAAATGGTCACATATAGGCATAAGACCTTTGGTTCTATGTTTCATAGTTTCTGAGGTTCTTTCTCATTGTCACTGTTACTTTGATTTATTCATTTCATTGTAAAAGAGAATCAGATTCCAACAGAACACTGAACAGAACTTGAAGTAAAGACACACAGTTTCAGGATGTATAAAAAGGTTTTACTTCCTCCCCTATAGCCCAGTGCATTTTGCCTGAAAAATGTTACCCTGGCCTTCTTCAGAGGCTGTTAAGGACAGAGGGGGAAACGGCTAAACATGAATACAAAACAGGATAAAAAGTAAGGTTAATGTTTTGTGGTACTGTTTATGCATTACTCCATTTCCTTTAAGAATCCATAGAGAAGGTCATAAAAATATATAAAATAAATAAATAAAAATATGTCATTATTGCAACAGCCTAAAACAAATCCTAAGTGTCAAAATAGAAATCAATAGCATTTTGCAGGCAAGAAGACTAAGGTTTGCTTTTGTAGTTTCTGGTGCTTATCTAGTTCAGTACTGGTAAGTTAGGGGTGTGTGTGTGTGTGTGTGTGTTATGTGCCTTCAAGTCATTTCTGACTTATAGTGACCTTAAGACGAACCTGTCTTGGGGTTTTCTTGGCAAGATTTATTCAGAGGGGGCTTGCCTTTGCCTTTCTCTGAGGCTGAGAGTGTGTGACTTGCCCAAGGCTACCCAGTGAATTTCCATAGCTTAGTGGGAATTTGAGCCCTGGTCTCCAGAGTCATAATCCTGTACTCAAGCCACTACACTGGATCTTTCTAACAGTTAAGGTTACTGTATTGTTTTTGGTTGTTTTAGTGTGTACCGGTCTGGAAATGTAGCATGAGAGAGGAGGACACATGTCTTGAAATTTTAGAGGGGAATTGTTGATTGGCCGTGGTTCGTTGGCACATGTTTACATTAGAATTGTAGAGTTGTAAGACACCCTGGGGCCATCCAGTCCAACCCCCTGCCATGCAGGAACACACATCAAAGCACTCCCAACAGATGGCTGTCCAGCCACTGCTTAAAAACCTCCTCCTTGAGGTTCAGGTGGAATCTCTTTTTCTGCAGCTTGAATCCGTTGCTCCTTGTCCTAGTCTCTGGAGCAGCGGAAAACAAGTCCTCTTCCTCCTCCACAGGAAAAAACCCTGTGTGTGTATTCTTGTAGTCTAAGTGTGTTTAAAATAGCCCTTGGACTGATGAGTTCAAAGTCTTGCTTTGCCAGAAACTAACAAAAAAATTTGCACAGCTTTTATTACAGTTGTTGTTCAAAAAGTTTTCCAGTTTATACATGAAGTGGAGAGGTGTCCTGGTGGTCTGATTTTCACATCCAAAGGGATGTGCAGCTGAAGAGAGTGGGGAGTTGAATCTTCCCGCTGCCCTGTTTCGCTAGCTCTGTTATTTAAGGTGCTGTCCCACCATTCTTGTTCTGATACTGAAAATGTGGGAGAGAGATACCTGCAACAATGAGGATATTGGAAGGGGAGGGTTAGAGTTCAGTTTGTTTTTTCTCGCAGCACCATTTAAGTGTTTAGATGAGACTCTCTATCCTCTGCCAGGTACATAAACACAAATAAACAAATACGGCTGCCCTTGCCTTAACTCTCAGTGGACAACCTTGAACAGTGACCGGCTTTTGAAAGGAAATTGGGAAAAATGGCTCAGTTCTCCCACCAACACAAACAGCTGATTGGCTTAGTATGTATATTCCTACTCAGAAGGTTGTGTATACCTGTGGGTCTTTGATCCAGAAGGGGAACCATGTGCACAGACTTTTTTTTTTGGCATATGTGGGCTATAAAAGGATTTTTTTTTTTTGAGATGGCATTATCTTTGCTGAATGCAGCAGTCCAGAACAGTGTAGCTCATTGTTGGTTTAAAACCATGGAAAAGTAGGCAAGATTTTAATGATGCTGTAAAAATTACCAGTAATTTTAAGGATTTATAATGCTTTGAGAAATAGTACAATTTCTGTCAGTCCTGTGGGCTAGACCTCCTTGAAAACCAATTGCAGTGCTGTTCTCATAAGTTTTTGAGTAATTAGCCACCATGCTAATGGGTGTTAAAGGGAGCTGCAAATTGCAGTTGCTTCACCTTTGGACTACTATGCCTATTGCAGGTCAACATGAGTACCAGCTCAAAGTATAAAAATGGGCAGGTGGCTCGTGGGTGTGCCATTGACCATCATATATTTATTTATTGCTTGGAAATATGTAAAACTTGTGGTGTGTCAGCAGTTTGTTAAGAAAACATATACTTGTTTAATTTCTCATGCAGGTATCAATAGGCTGTATTAATGGAGGAAGGAGCAAGTCTTACATTTTAGAGTACTTACAAGAGTTTTTTTTCTTTTTCTCTGGCAGGCTCGAAGAATGTTTGATGGCGAAATGGCAAGTTTAACTGCCATTTTGCAAACACACACAGTGAAAGTTCCTAAACCTATGAAAGTTATTGATCTGCCAGAAGGTGGTGCTCTGTTTGTGATGGAGCATTTGGATATGAGAGGTTTGAACAGGTGAGTTTAACTTCTTACTGTGATTTAGTTGCCTACTTGAGGACAAATATCAGTAATACGTATTCTGTATCCTAAAAAACAAGTTAATACTAAGCAATTCACTCAGTTGTGTAAACCAGAGTTGAGTGATATCTTAACCCGCTAAGTGTTTTTCTGTAGCCTTCCAAATACAATACAGATGATTCTGCTTTTTATTTTCAAAGTTACATTTGTTGTCCTTGTGTCTCAACCTGAACTGAAACCTCCATGTCACCATGTACTCTAAAGAAGCAATAGTATGTTGGTCTGTAGTAAACTAGTAAACTTCCCTAATTTTATTTGCATTCGGTGTTTAATATATTTGCTTTAATGAGACACCTTGCACCTCAGGAAGAAAGGATATGAATGAGAAAAATAAATATTTTTGTAGAAGAAAAATGCCTATAGGTCATTTATTTCTAAGAGAAAAATATTTGTAGATAATTTCCATATGAGCCAGTTTGTGCGTAGTGGTTTGAGTGTTTCTCTGGGACACCAGGAGATCAGCATTCAGATCCCCACTCAGCCATAGGAGACCATTGGGTGACCTTGGGCAAGTCACACTCTCTCAGCCTCAGAGGAAGGCAAAGGCAAAGGCAAATCTTCTCTGAATAAATTCTGCCAAAACCGCCCCCCCCGTGATAGCCTTAGGATTGCCATAAGTCAGAAGTGACTTGAAGGCACACTAGAACAATCTCCATATACAATGAATTCCTTGTTTGAGCTCCTAACAATTAATTCAGTGTTAGAATATTTTTATCTAAATATTTTGGACACACCTACTATAATGCATTAGTAAAATATTTGAGTATTTAGAACAAGGAAGGGCAGGAGAGTGCAAAGGAGTCCTAAATCATAGAAAGATACAAACCCACAGAATATGCCAGCAAGCATAAAATCAGGAGAAGAAGACGAATACATCAGTCAATTTAACATAAAACAAATGTTTGGTGAAATAGCAAAGTGTTGATTGCTTGTGACTAAAGGTAACATATTTTGGCTTCTTAGGCATTCAGAAAAACTTGGATTACAGTTGGCTGATCTTCATCTTCATAATCAGAAACTTGGGGAGAAATTAAAAAAGGATGCAAACACTATTGGTAAAGTACTATGTCTTTAGCTGTCTGTGACTTGCTAAACTTCATTAATTTAAGACTGAAGTTGTAAAACCGCATTTTCTATGCTTCTGAATCTTGTTTTTAGTTCAATAACAAAATCACCAGAACATATCCATTACATATATAGTAAAGTAATGCAAATATCAACAAGATTTTCCTCTGCCTAGACTGTTGCATTAGGAAGAATATATGTGTTAAAAACATTTCATTTCTTTGGTGCACATGGATCATGGAAACTAGGGAGTTGTATTCACATTGGCCTTGGCCTACCACAACAGCTTTCTCTGATGCTGTCTGAATGTTTTGAATTTGGATTGCTGGGCTTGTTAGTTATCATTGATGGATCTGTGGTCCAAAACGTTGCCCACGCCAGCTTAGGGGAGGCTGTGTTACAACATATTCAGAGTGAATTAAGCTGCATAATTGCCATTCTTAAATAGGTTCTGCTCACTTGGCAAATATTTACAGGCCTCCCTCCCACATTCGCGGGTTTCACTTTCACGAATTTGATTATTCACAAGGTGCCTGCTTGCCTCCCCCCAATTCTCCCCCTCCCATTCCTTGCCCTTTTGCCCAGGCATGGGGAGGAGGAAAGATCTTCACTCCCTTGCACTATCCTGCCCATTGTCTGTGCCAGCAGCGGCTGGCAGGAGGGTGCAGGGAGGGAGATCATCCTTTCCCTGCACTCCCTTGCTCACCACCTGCGTGGGTGTGCCAGCAGTGGCTGGCAGGAAGATGCAGGGAGGGAGATTGTCCCTTCCCTGCACTTCCCCACCTGTCGCCTGAGCGGGCATGCTGGTAGTGGCTGGCAGGCGGGTGCAAGGAGGAAGATCTGATTCTCCAGGAGAGTTACTTGCTATTTTTTGACATTTGTGAGGGTTCTGTGCCCCTAACCCTCACGAATATGGAGAGCCTACTGTGTTTAACAGAGATCTGTAATGTGGAGTATACCTTTCCAACATGGTATCATCTGGAACTTTTGGCTAGCAGTCTGGTCGTGTCAAAGATGTCCAGAGAGCACTAGGCTGGGGAAGATTGGCAGAGAATGTGAATGAAGGTTGGTAGCCTTTTCTCATAGCCTTCGCCGTGTTTATAAAAGAAAAGAGTATAATTTGTAATGCTTCTTTTCTCACACTGTGGAAGAGTGTTCATAAGAGTCATACAGAGTTGCTGGCTGGATCATTTCAAAGATCCACTTGGTTCATCATTCTGTCGTCAGCAGTAGCAACTTCATACTCCTGAGAATCTTTGTTGCAGACAATTACTGAGAACACAGAAGTCTTGTATAAAATCATGCATTTTGAACATTTAGTGGAGCAGTCTGTACTATACTTGTTTCTATACTTTCTATACTTTTCTAAACCTGGTAGCAGCTGAACAACTGTAGTTAAGACTGAGGTTTTACTATGAACATTTATATAACAGTTGTTTTTTAGTGTACTCTTTTGTTTGCAACAATCACTCCTCTCTCTTTTTCTTTCTTTTCTTAATTTAAGGTAAGGGTGAAGAACATACAGATGTCCAGTTTGTGGAAAAGTTTGGGTTCCACACAGTCACTTGTTGTGGTTATCTTCCACAGGTAGTGTCCACACGTTTGTTTCCCTGAAATACAGACTTTTTATGTTCAGGAAGATATGAAGAATAAATATATTAATTTTGCTACACTAACGTTTTCCTGATGCTTGAGATTAAGAATATTGGAACACGTCTGATATAGGGAGCGTGTTACCTTTTCATCTATATAGGTGTAGCTGGTTTGAAGAGTCCAGGGCTAGTATTACACTTTTTGGGACTGGTATTTTATCCTTTCCCTGCTGTGAAAATAATTGTGCCCTGTGGGATGGTGCTAGGAATAGCTGATTAAGATAAATTAGAACCCAGCATTCATTGCCATTCTGCTATGATATTCTGTAAAATGAGTACCCTTATTAAATGTTGCTGAACTGACCATTTCAGAACAGCCTGTCAAGCTTTGGGTGCTGTTTTAGATACAGCAATTTAATCCTTTGGCATTACTGAAGTAAGAAGTGAATCAAATTCAGTTTATAAAGCAGCTGTTAATGGAGGTCTGAGCCTGTCAAGGGGTGTGTGTGTGCGTGTGCGTGCGTGCACAATTTTAGTTATTTAAATTGAATCTGCTCAGTTTCAGCACTCCTGTTGAACCTGCTGTGAGTTAGAAAAGAGCTGCATCTTTGTGTTCTGTACTCATTTAGAATGCAAGGATTTAAAAAGACCTTTCCTATAAAGCTCTTCTATAAAAATTGTAGGTGACAATTTCACTGTAGTGATTACACTGATAACCATCACCTGTGATTATTTGATCTCAGATCCCTGCAGTCTTCTTAGGGTACTAGATTCCCACTGGATCCACTTCCTCTGTGTTCTCTATAAGGCTGCTGTTTTTCCTCTGAGGTCCCAGCACTAGGTATAGTGACCAGGCAGTAGGTGTGGTTGTGTGTAATGAATCTCCATTTTGGGGAAAAGGGAAGATATAAATAATAATGATAACAATAATGAATGCAGTTTAAGATGAGATATGGATATTGTTTAACTCTTTACTTGCCAGCACATAAATACTTGCAGTCGGAGGTATCTTTTCTTTAAGTGCTATTAATAAACTAGTGTTAACACACAACAGTCCTCTCTCACAGTTTCTCTTTTCCCATCTTCAGAACTCAGACCCTCTCCTTCTCTGATTAACTTTATCCGAACTTTAATTCCATTTGTCACTCTCACCATATCATAGTTTGTCTCCCCACTAATCACTATCCATATGCAAATAACATACTACCCAACATTTCTGCTCTATCATTCAGTCTTCATACATTCTCTTAACCATATTCACTGTATAATATCACAATACCAATGTATAATATAAGAAAAAAAGTTAAAACTTACATCACATTACATTTACCCTTTGTATGTGGTAGCCTTCACAACCCACTTCTGCTATCACAGAAGCCAGGAGGACTAGATGAACTTAAGTGCAAATGGTGTGACTTAACCATTCCTTAACCTTTGGTTGCTCATTTTGCAGGTGAATGAGTGGCAACAAGACTGGGTGACTTTCTATGCAAGGCAGCGAATTCAGCCTCAAATGGACATGATTGAGAAGAATTCAGGAGACCGGGAGGCAAGGGAGCTTTGGGCGCAGCTCCAGGTCTGTCATATCCTTTGATGGCATCCTCATGCTTGTAAAATTGATGATTATTTTCAAACAAGTGCAGAATTCCCACTCTGCTCTTGCTTCCCCACCTTCCTTAAGCTGGTAAATACCAAGCCCTTATGTTTTAATTTTAAGCAAAGAAATTACTTGGCGAGTAGTTAGTTTTGAGGTGTAATTTATTAAGCCTGGTGAGAATCAGGAAGTCAGATTAATAAGAACTGACTTGCCTGTTTGGGCATACCTATGTGAGCAAATATTAAGCTAGTTCAGTCATTCCCACTCCTTGGAGACTCCAGGGGACAGAAGTCTTGTGTGGAAATATTGATAAGAGTGCTTCACTACAGTCTGTTGTTGTGTGCCTTCAAGTAATTTCCAACTTATGATGACCCTAAGGTGAACCTATCATGGGGTTTTCTGGTGCTGAGAGTGTGTGATGTGCTGAAGATTACCCAATGAGTTTCCATGGCCAAGCAGGGAATGGAACCCTAGTCTCCAAGGTTATAGTCCAATGTTCAAATCACACAGTACCGCAGTATAATTCCAAGGCTTCTTGGAAGAAAATAATGCTTCATTTGGGAAGAAAAGTACATTTAGACCAGTTCTATGTTAGAGGCAAGGCAGTTGTGCAAGAAAAACATCTTCCTGCAATATCCAGAAAATTTTGTATATTTGCCAAAATGCTAAAAGAGGAGTGAAACCTCTCTGTAGATGTATTAGCATTATTCTTCTCTTTGAAGAGGTGTGGTTTTGATGTGAGCAAAGATGGATCAAGCAGGCGATCCTGTAACAGGCCTAGCATACAACTGTGGTGGGTGCTATTTTATCAGCTCGTTAATGTGCCTTTAAACTGCTGTTTAACACTTTTAACACAACACTTGTCTGGTGATTTTTAAAAATTCTGTTCAAATATGCCTCATAAATGGGAATGTTTTATTTAGCTATTTATTAAGATTTAACTGATTATTTTTAATTAACTACCTTTCAATAGTAGTTAAATAAAATAAAACAGTGCATAGATAGATAGATAGATAGATAGATAGATAGATAGATAGATAGATAGATAGTTGATAGATAGATAGATAGAAGTTCACAGGTACCCACTCTTGGGGCTTTATCACATGGGATGGGTGGGTGACTTCCTTTCTAAAAGGAATACTTTCCAAATGGTTTCCTACCTGGAGAGTAACATAAGAGGAATGATGTCATGTGTTAAGTTGCAACCAAAGATGCTGTTATCCTGCTTTAATTACAATTTAGCTGCCTCATGTAATGATGTCCTTGATTTAAATGCAAAAAGGCTCTAGCCAATTTTATTTCTTGTAAAACAATGTGCCTGCTATTCTCAGTTTGGCTTCTCCCTTGATCCTAAGCAATTATATGTGCCTGATATGTACCTTCAAGTCACCAGTTGGCTTTTGGCAACCCCTTGAATTTTATAGGGTTTTCCGATGCAAGAAGTACTCAGAGATGGTTTTGCTGGTTCCTTCCTCTGAAATGTAGCCTATGGCACCTAGTATTCATTGCTGGTCTCCCTTTCAAGTACTAACCAGGGCTGACCCTGATTAGCTTCCAAGATCAGCTAGGATCTGGTACATTTAGATCTGTTGAAATCATAGCTCAGCCTGTGTCAGTGCAAGATTGGGCTATTAGTTGGCATCCACTACTTAAAGTTGTGATTTAGAATCCTTTCCTTTGCTTCTCAGTTATCATTGACAACTCTTTCTTTCTTCCTCAGCTCAAGATCCCCAGTTTGTTTGGTGATATGGAGATAATTCCTGCTCTTCTACATGGAGATCTGTGGGGGGGAAATGTAGCTGAAGATGACTCTGGGCCAGTTATCTTTGACCCTGCATCCTTCTATGGTCACTCTGAGTATGAATTAGCAATTGCTGGGATGTTTGGTGGGTTCAGTGGTTCATTTTATTCTGCTTACCACAGTAAAATCCCCAAAGCTCCAGGGTTTGATAAACGACTCAAGCTGTACCAACTATTCCACTATATGAACCATTGGAATCACTTTGGAGGAGGTTACAGAGGTTCCTCTATTAATATAATGAGGAATCTGGTAAAATGACTCCCCATCTCAAGGTTTTACATCCCTGTTTGGAAATATAGGTGTGTATTCCACCTGTGTATATGTTCTAATAGTTCCTGACCTTGCAACCTCTTTCCACAGCGGAAGGACAAACTTTGCTGTGTCCCAGGTTTGGCTTCTAATTATTGTAATTTCATCAAAGAGCTGTCTAAGGAGGCGCCGAATCCTAGATTTGCACAAAAAGACTTTTGCTCTTTAGATGTTGTCCTGGATCTATTTTGGTAGATGGAACTATAGAAAATTCTTTGGGAGAGAGTAGTTCAGAATGAATCAATAAAGGGGAAAAACCCAGATAAGGCCTTGGATTATGTTACATATTGCTGATCTATTATGTTCATAAGGATATATTCAAAGGTTAATTGACAAGTGTTAGTTAATATAAGGATTCTTTTCCTTCATAATGCAACACCTGGACATATTGGGATTTTTCTTGTCCTTTTAACTAGATTACTTCCACCCTTGTATTTCAGTGCTGAACACCAAAGAAGCGAGGCAGCTTCATTACAGCCATATTTAGTTGTTTTTTCCACAGAGTTCTGTAGCTTCACTTCAAAGTAAGAGGAGGTGGTGATTCTTGTGCTGAGATTTCTCAAAATGGCTTTAGTGGCTAGAGTTTGTACTTCCAGCAGTTGGAATCTTGGTAGACCGTTCATACATACCGCATTTTGTGGTAACCTGATTCCAGTTTAGACTTTTTTCTTTCTACAGCTCTCCAGCCAGAGGCCATTCCTAGTTAGTACAGTCCTGACTTCCAAATAAACTGCTTCCTTGTAAGGTGGTATTTTGTCACTAATAGGCTTGTTGTATCTATTATGTATATCTAGCCCTTTCAGACTACATTTCTTATGGCAGTTTGCTGGAATCATTCCTTGCATTCATTCTTAGAGCTTTCTATATTATGCACTGAACTTTTCAGAACACGGGTAAAATGAAACAGAATACTTGCTGGCAAAATAGTAATCAGGAAAAATAAGGAAGATGCCATAAAATTCAGAAATATGTTTCTTTTTGGGAAAAACCTTACTTGTCCTGCCTGTTACACAGCAGAACCCAACAAGAAAAAACTGCCAACATTATTTCTAACTAGATTCACCTGCAAAGTAGTCCTTGGGAAGAATTCTCCCTAGGACTATTTTTCGCCAATCATGCTATTCCTGACTGATATTAAAAGTTTATTATCAACACTAATTGTGTGTCCAGATGGCAGCCCCTTCCATACTGTTGTATGATGGACTGCTAAATTGGTAGCTGGGAAAGAAATTCCCTTTTGTTGTTAGTTATTGATTTTGATTCTACCACATTCATTGATCTGGTAGTTTGTTTTGACTGTTAAAAGTTCACTGCAGTTGTTGTCACAGCCCTTTTCTGGCTTGCAGGGAGCAGGCATATTGGTTTCAAAACTCTTCTGGAAATCCTCCAGCATGGAATCTGGAAAATGGTTCCAACTTTTGGTGGCCTGCTCACCTAAATCAGTTAGCACATCTCCCTTACGCGTAACTATTTGCTCTTCATGTTACAACACCCTAAAGGGTTTGTAGACACAAGAGCTGCACTAACAGCACTAAATGGATCCAGAGCCCTGTGGAGGTGTCAGCATAAAGTAATAATGAGATCTGTGAAGAATCTCACATATGAAAGATGGCTAATGTCTACTGTTTTCTTTAACTTTATGGAGAAGATGTCTTTGAGACAGTCAATTAGAACAACACTTTTTCTGTTTCAGACATTGGGTTTTGGTGATTCTTCTTTCTAAAATCACTAGTTATTTGAAAGGCATGACTCCCAAGAATGCTTGTTCATTTGAAACTAAGAATGTTTTTGTTGGCTTTGTTTTAACATTCCATTGCTGCATTTCTTCAAGTTCTGATTGTTTGGTTTTACACTAAAAACAGTAGAAGTTATAAGCTAACTTAGTAATTTTAATAGACTGTATTCTGATTTCAGTAGTAATGTAGTTGGCTGGCTGTTAACTGTGAATTAGGAAAAAAGCATTGGTCATGAGTACAGTATAGTTTATATTTTTTCCTGCTATTTAAATAAAACATCTTCCATACTGATTCATTTGTCTTTATCTAGTTGGAAAATGTAAAGGATAAAAATTGATTATTATCTGGATGGGATATCCTTATTGTGGTAAGTTTGCAAACATTTTGAGGGGAAAAAAAGTAAGTATCTAACACATACTGTATTGTACCATACTCAAGGAGAACACAGAACTTCAGGCTCATGGGATCTTTTCCTTTTTTTTCTTGAACTCACGATGGTCCACCAGCTAGAGCCAGTGTCGTGCCCCAGTCCCAGGACCTAACTGTAAACACAGATAGGATCCTCTCCAACAGCCAACACACACAAAAATGAACAGGACAATAGTTATTGCAACCCAGCATAGACAAGAAAGGAAGAACTCAGGAGGCTCAGGAAACTTATATAGGGAAGTCTCATAAATCAGGCAAACAGCTGGGGGAGGCTGCTGGCCAATAAATACCAAAGGCAGCGTAGGGAGAAGTCTGTTGCAGACAACTGACAATTCTGATAAAAGCAACGCCTTCTTTTGGCTTGTGTTCCTAAGAGACTTTGACTCTTGCTTTGTATATTGACTATGCTGCTGGATACTCCCTTGAACTGACTGTGAATTTACTGCTGACCTGGACTGCTGAAACAAGAATGGTAATTGATTGCTAGGTTTCTATAAACCTTGACTGTGACTACTACTATGGACTTTATTTAAGGCCTGTGAACTGTGGCTGGCTGTCCAAACATGACAAAGAGATAGAAAATGGTAGTGTGTGGTACCTACTGCACTTAAGGAGCTGCTCACTGGGATGACTTCACACATAAATCTACACCTCAGTTATTACAGGTTGAGAATTACAACAGTGTAATTTAGATGTAAAAATGGGCATTGTTAAAGCATTAGAGAGTTGAAGACCCATACCAATCCACAACAAATCACCAAGAGATGTAGTAGATCCTGATCAACCTTCTCCCCACTCATTGCATTCAGTGCAGTTAAGCCAAGTTCCCTTGACCTGCATGCTGAGCTACTTAAGACAGTAGTGGACAGCTATGGAAGGCTATGTCCCCCCAGGAGAATGTGAAGGGCCAAACTTGCCAAATCAAAATTCTGACCCCATCGTGGCATGGGGGCATGTTCATCATGTTTCTGAGTCTTCCTGGGCTCAGAAAGCGCTTTGAGGTAAAAATATTTTTTGTGTATGTGAAAATTGTTTTGACTCCTGGGGGGCAGATCCAACATGGTAGAAATACTTTCCACATTCCCTAGGATCATATTGAGGCATTTTGAAGCAATTTTTTTCCAGAAAAAAAAGTGTTGACCTCTGGGGGATTTGGGGGCCAGGAAACAGCATGGGGGTGGCTATATGTGGGCTGCACTTTGCCCACCCCAACATAAAATAATAGTATATTTATATTTTTGCCTATTTCTATTATGGCCTTATGAGACCTGGGTTTGCTTCCCTGTGTGAGAGAGTTAAAAAGTCAAACTCCCAGTGTCTCTTTTCTTTCAATCTGTTTCTCAAACCTTAGCACTTCTCCTTAAGTCTTCTCAGGGTTCTAACCTTCAACCATGTAGATGGTGCTTTTAAAACAACACTGTCTTTGTTTTCTTCAAGAGCTTTCAGTAAGCCAAGTTAACTGGGCACTTAGGGAAGGGAAACCTCTTATCTCCACCAATATTGCATCCATAATGTTGGCCTTGAAAGCTTTTAAGAGCGTCATGTAAATTAAGATCCCCAGAAGCTGGATGATATTTAGATATTTTCAGATTGTGCAACCTGAAGGTATGCACAAGATTCATGGATTAGTGAGGTCAACTGTGTGTGTACCTGTTTTGGCTTGTAGACTACAAGCAGATGTGTTGTACATGGGTGGTCAATTCACGTTTATGTGAGGATTGTATTCCATCATGGCAAGTTGTGACCCCTGTTAAATACTTTTTTCTAAATTACCTTGGCCACTATCAAAATTCAATTGTTCTGAGTTACTAAGATGTTTGAATACTTGGTGGTAACCAAGCATTCCTGGATAAATACCTACTTCAATCAGGTTGCATGGAAGTGGAAACAACTTTGGTTGCCTGAGATGTTCATGGCTAGGAAACAGATAGGTTGTCTGCCCTGGCTAGTTCTGCTGGACCTTTCAATAGCTTTTGTTTTGATAACAATCAGCCATGGGCTAACCTTAAGGAAAGGTGTTGATGTTGTGAGGAGACTGGTTTATAGAGACTCCTAGTGTCTTCTTGTAGGTTCAGAAAGTGGTGGTAGGGCACTTGTGTTCAGTTCTTTGGCTGATTGGGTCAGAGAGTTCATTTTTCTCTGTGCTTTTCAACATCTGCATGAAGCTGCTGGGAGGATCACATGAGGATATGGAATGGAGCTTCATCGTACTGGAGACACTGAACTTTTTATCTGCTTACTGACATACTCTGCCAAAGCTATAAACTGGAGTTTGAAATCAGAGAAATTCACATAAGACAGAGGCAGTATTAGGCAGCTTATTGATGTAGATAGAAGATGGCAGCCTATTCCAGATAGGTGTGCACTTCCTTAATAGTTTGTGATTTCTGGTGATCAGGAGTCAAATGTGACCACACGCGCTAGTGTCCTTCTGGCATTCTGGTTGTATCTGTTACTGGAACCTGACTTTGATCCTAATTCCATTAGTTGCATCTCTATTGGCTTACTATAATATGTTCCTGGTTTTGGGGGAGGTGTGGCTTCCTTGAAAGTCCGCTTATAACTTATGCCACAAAATGCTGCAGTTAAATTTTTGACAGAAACAAAAGTGCTAGGGACACATGACCCCTCTTGGGATGCCAGTTTGTTTTACATGTAATTCAAGATGCTGGCTTTTAAAAGTGTGAGATAGTCATTCAAGCAAGTTCTAAGCTATTTTTTCCTATGTGAAACCAAATGTCCTTTAAAATCAGCCTCTGCACCCCTTTTGTATGTGCTGCTGTCTTCCTAGGTAGATAGCACTCTGAATATGGAAATTGCCCCCAGAGGTTAAGTGATCTTCCTCTCTGTCAAATAATTTGCTAGGGCAAAGATATTTCTGGACAGCCCCAATTTTTCATATGAATGTGACAATCTTGGGAAATGGCTGCTTATGATACCTGAACAAAAAGGAAACTGGGGTGCGCCCAAGAAATTTAGCAGCACCTTTAAAAACTATCGGATTACGTTCTAAATTTAAAAAATAGCTTTAGGGGTTCATCACTTCAAAGTAATACATTTTTTCCACTATTATGGAAAACAAGGGGCCAAACTTATTTGTATAAATAATTATGAAAAGTAGACTGACATAATAATGGTGAAGGGTCTGGAAGCCATGCCCTATGAAGAATGCCTTAGGGAGCTGGGGATGTTTAGTCTGCAGAAGAGAAGGTTAAGAGGGGACATGAGCGCCATGTTTAAATATCTGAAGGGATGTCATGATGATGAGGGAGCAGGCTTGTTTCCTGCTGCTCTGGAAACTAGGACAAAGAGCAATAGATTCAAGCTGCAGGAAAGGAGATTCCACCTGAACCTCAGGAAGAACTTCCTGACGGTCAGAGCTGTCCAGCAGTGGAATATATGCAGCCTCGGAGTGTGGTGGAATCTCCTTCTTTGGAGGCTCATAAGCAGAGGCTGGATGGCCCTCTGCCGGGAGTGCTTTGATATGTGTTCCTGCATAGCAGGGGGTTGGACTGGATGGCCCCCGGGGTCTCCTCCAACTCTATGATTCTATGAGCTCTGATGAATCTCGGGTTTTAATTTAAAACTACTCAGTGCCATGAAACGACAAGCTTGAACAACCAGAAACTGCTGTCTCTATAAGCTCCAAATCCCAGGATTCTGTAGGATGTAGCCAGGGTAGTTACAACGTCATCAAAATGCTATTGTTGCGTAATCCGAAAGAGGTCCAAGGTTACGGCTGCTTGAAGTTCAGGCCTCCCGGCCGCGGTTTGCAACTCTCGACTCTGTGGTCGCAGCTGCCTGGATCATAGAGTTGGCAGGAAGAAAGAAACGGGGCCGTCATGCTCACCAGTATCATAACAGCCGTCTCGCATGAAAAGGTAGCCAGTTGCTATTCGCTAGAGCGTACCACATGACAATGAATTTCTTTCTGCCTATTGGCCTTCCGTACTTAGAACGACCCACCCTTGCAGTTGGAGAGACAGGATTGGTCCAGGGGAGGTTGTGTGGGTGTGGCCCTGGGGGCCGCCGGCCGGTTTTGCCAGCCTTCGGGCGGAAGCGAGCAGTTCGCGTGGGTCCGAAGCGGACGGCGGCTGGATGTGGAGGCGGCTGCTGGGGGTGACGGCCAGAGCCATGTCGGGCGGGGAGCGCCCCGCCGCCAGCGCCCGCCCAAGGACCCGCTGCGGCACCTGCGCTCGCGGGAGAAGCGCCTCGGGGCCCCAGGGGCCTCCGCGCGTGGGGGCGCCAGCACCGTCTTCGTGCAGGTGGCGGCGGCGGGGACGCGGGATGTGGGAGCCGCCGTCTACGTCTTCTCGGAGTACAACCGGTCAGTGCGCTCAAGGGCCGGCGTCCCCTCATTTCTGGCGGGCCCTGCGACCCCTCTCGCTCGGCTCGGTATATTTGTTAAGTGAGGGCGACAGCCTCGGCTCGTGCTCTGCTACGGCGGCGCTTCCTCCCCTCCCCTGCAGCTTGGCTAAGGCGCTTCCCGGCGCTCGCGGTGATTGTTGAGACGAGCCGGTTTTGGATTTCCTGCCCTAGGATTGCCGCAGGAGCGCACGCCCAATTCAGCCCGTGTGTGCCCAGGCTCCTTACGGCCCCTTCCGGAGAAGCTCCCTCTTGCTGGGCCTCCACTCATACTTTCTGCAGTTATCTGTTGCACTCCGAACTTAACCTCAGATAATTTCTAGGCTTCAAGGGAAGAAAAAATTGTCCCAGTTGGAGGTCTAATGGTATTTCTCGTTTTGCTGTGAATGAGCAGTTGGGAGCACTGATGTAAAATGACCACAAACATTAGACATTGCTCATATGTTTTATATTCCAGATATCTTTTTAACTGTGGTGAAGGGGTACAGCGCCTTATGCAAGAGCACAAGTAAGTATAAATATTGAGGTTGGGGTTGTAGAAGTTATATAAGGTAATAAGGCTTAAATTTAATTGCGGTACTTAATGGCTGTTGTTTTCACCATAGGTTAAAAGTGTCTCGCTTAGACAATATCTTCCTCACCAGAATGAACTGGGCAAATGTTGGTGGACTTTCTGGTGAGTTTGGTTAGTGAATATATTCTGTGTTTTAACTGGATTATTGCGAGTTCCCCATACTGGCAGACCAGGGTTCTAAGCACCACAATGTGATGACCAACTCCCCCCTGCCCATCCTCGGCCACTGGTAGTTCTGAAATACAGATGGTAATGCATAACTAGACTGGTCTGACATCGGATTAAGTTTTAAATAAGTAGAAGCTCTTTTCTGAGAAGTACACTGTTCCTCACTTGAATTCAGACTGTTTGAAGCACCAAATTCTCCTGTATGAGTCTATCTGGGTTTAGAGATTTTTCAGAGAGGTCCCTTCTCTTGTTTTGCTACCCTCAAAGGTAGGTTAGGTGGGAATACAAGAGAGGCTTTCTTAGTGGCTGCTCCCAAATGCTTGAACTCCTTAGAGAAAGGAGTTTAGCTTGCCCCTTTCTGAGAATACTGTAATTTTAGTTTAATAAGTACTAATTTTTGGAACTTGTTGTTAACTGCATTCAAGTAGACTTTGACTTATAGTGACTTTATGAATGAGAGGGTACAGGTCAGTCTGTTATCAACAGCCCTGTTTAGGTCTTGCAGACTCAGAACTGTGACTTCCTTACAGAGTTTATCATCTGTAATGGGGTCTTCCTCTTTTCCTAGTGCCTCCTACCTTAGTAAGCATCATTGCCTCTTATACTGAGTTACGTCTTCTCAGGATATGGCTAAAGTATGACAGTCTCAGTTTAGTCATCTTGGCTTCAAGGGAGGGTTCAGGTTTGATTTGCTCTGAGATCCATTTATTTGTCTTTCTGGCAATCCATGGTATTGGTAGCAATTTCCTCCAGCACCCAAGTTGTTTCTTTTCCTGTCAGTTGATTCTTTTCCTGTCAGCTTTTCTTTTTTTTTTTCTTTAAATTTTACTGACGAGCATCTCTGCACTTTCAGATTGATGGCACTTTTCAATGTCAAGCTTCTGCTCTTTTCCAGGAATGATTCTTACTTTAAAAGAAACAGGGGTTCCAAAGTGTGTGCTTTCTGGACCTCCACAGCTGGTGAGTGGCACTTTTCTGCAGTGATTAATTGTGCGTGTTCTTCATTCAAGACTAATTACTTGGTAGTAACTGATGAGCAGTACTAAGGAGTGCTGATGCTGCCGTTCCTTGGTAGTTCCAAGATTAGGTTCATGTGGTCGTTATCCTACTTATGAGTTGTTCACATCCAGTGTTCTATCTAAAGTTGTCAATTTTATGCATTTCTGTTACACTGCATATCGTCTATGTACCATAACAGGAGACAGCACAATTGTGGGAGTTTTGCAGATGGCTAACCCTCTGTAAGACTGTGTCTGTTCGGAGAGGATAGCAGACTCAAGGATGTAAAGCTTATTCTTTAACTTCAACTATAGCTTGACCTATGATGGCATGCTGAATTATGTTACGTGTTCCATCTCCATTTATAAGCTGCTCACTGGTGTGCTCTCCTTGTGGTTGTAGGTGGTATGTTTTCACTGTGGGATACGTGATATAGGATGTGTGATCAGTTTGTGTCAGAAAGGGCAGCACAGTGTCTTACAAACTGATTTGTGAATCAGGACATGGTTTGAATCTCATCCCTGCAAATGAGTTCATTAGGAGGCTTTAGGCCAGCCACTCTCCATCTCTGCACCTGAATCCTTTGACTGCAGTATGTGGGAAAATAATACCACACAAGCTTGTTGTAAGGATTACAGTTGGGCAGGGCATGTGAAGTTACTTTGAATGCTTAAAATTATTATACAAACATTAAGCATTATTATTATATATTCTATTCAGCTACAGTGAAAGAGAGTAACGCATGCTGCTATTTTGCTCAAAAATACCTGAAATGTTGCCGTTCTTGACTTTTTCTTTATTATATCCATTTCAGCAAAACTACCTAGAGGCAATCAAAGTATTTTCTGGCCCATTAAAAGGAATTGACTTAGGTAGGTACTGCAGTTCTGCACATTCTTCAAATCTGTCATCCCTGCAGTCTGTTGCTGCAGTTTCATTGATTTAATCACTGGCTTATTTATCTAGACCAGAGGGTAGCTCCACATTTTTGCTGTCATCTTTGATGCTGTGACAGCTTATTTTGTGATTGGCAATTACAATATTTACTTCAGAAGCATCTAGCAAAACAATAAGGCTTGCATCATGAGAATTTGATTTTTGTTCTATATTTTTTGATTTGATCCAAACACATAATGTTCTTTAACTATTCTGTTTGTAGAAATGTCTATGTTAATGAAACCACATTAATGTCTAGTAGTTGATCTGCTTTGTTGTAGCTGTGCGACCTATTCTGACCCAGAATATCAAGATGAAACAATGACTGTCTATCAGGTTCCCTTGGTGGGTGAGTAAAGGCACCTTGATTTTAACAACAAGTAAGAGGTACATGGAATTTATTGAATTAATTTTTATAGAATTTAAGCACAATGGTGGATCTCTTCTGACCATGGATGATGGTGGGAGGAACGTTAATGAAGAACATAATTATGAGAAGATTTTGGGGGCAGTAGTGCTGTTTCCTATAAATTCCATAACTTTCTGTTCCTTGGTGGCTTTTATGATGGTATTTACTGTACTTATTATGCTTATCCTTACTACATCCTTGTAAGAATGGGCTAGTATGCCATTTTAGCCAGAATCCTCTTTTACGGTGGGCCCTCCCTATCCACTAGGCTTTGGTTCCAGGACTCCCTATGGGTACCAAAATTTGTGGATGCTCAAGTCCCATTATGAACAGTGGTGAACTAAAATGGTATCCATTATATAAAATGACAGGTCAGAGTTTGCTTTTTGGAATTATTAAAAAATATTTTCAAGCAGTGACTGGTTGAATCCCTGGATACAGAATCCACAGATATGGAGAGCTGATTGTAGTGATGTATGCTGGCAGAATGGGGCAGTGATGAGAGATGGGTTATGTCAACATAAGTACTTTTTTTAATATTACACAAGAAGTTATTTAATGCTGTGTTCTACAGTGGCAGCCAGACAGTGCCCAGACGCAGCTCTGCCTCAGACTCAACTGGCTACTGTGGTGTGGTGAGAGAGCAGTCTTGCCCCCTTCACCTGAGTTGCTGCCGTTGCCATCTCGGGCATAAGTATATTGGCAGAGCTTTATGCTTCATCAGTGTTAAACAGGAGCTTGTTCTTGGTGAGCATTTTTGGCAGAACAGATTTTGAAGCCAGGACTCAAATTGAACATTCTTTATATTGTACCACATTCCTGATAATAAAGACTGAACCCTTGTGAATGCCTGTAAGAAAGGAATTTTCTGTCCTGTGCAGGTTCTGCACTGTATACCTATTGCTTTTCTGTAATTTCAGTGTCAAAATTGGTAACTATGATGGTGTGGTGGTGATTGGGATTCCAGATACTTTGAAATTACTCATAAGATTATTGCTGGATGCTAGTAATGAGATTTAGTTGATAATGCTTAGCGAGTAGCTTCTTGGCTCTTGCTAAGTATTACACTCCATTGTAAAGTTGCTGTTGAAGTGGTACTGAAACAGTTACAGCAGAAGTGCTGTTATTTGTGGTTTAAACACAGTCTCCAGAGCAGAAGAGCATTTATTTGTGTTCTGTTTGTAGTCCCCTCTCTTCCTTTTTTCTCCAAAATAGGCAAAAAGCTGGCAGATCAGCAAAGGCTGCATCTGAACTCCCAAACACTAGGAGGTGATGTAGAACAAAAACATATCATGAAACCAGGATCTCCTTCTGTGGAACGTCAGTACCTAAAGGGTGACAGGAGTAAGGAATCCCCTGAGAAAATGGGTGAGGGAGCTGTGTTGCTTGTTAATTTGAGAAGGATTTACTGATGAACTTTACAATTCAAACTAGCAGGCTGGCAACTAATTATATCCAGACTATCCCAGAGCCAACTCTGTGGCTGGATAACGGGTCCCTGTGATAATGTGACTTCCCATTATCTAGACTTGGCTGAAGGGGGATACTTCCCTCTTCAGGTAAACCAAGGGTTAATGAGATCTTGGGGATTAGGTTACATTTTTACTGTGGGTCAGCCTCACAGGTCGCAGGGGGAGAATTGCCCAATCAAAAGGAAAAGAGGTGAGCATCTTGGAGATGCTTCCAGATGCTTCTAGGGAATGATTATAAAACTCCTTGAGAGGCCATGTGGGAGAGAGTTGACAAACGAACACCTAGAGATGGGATCTGTGCCAGTAGTAGGCTGCAGGCCCCCATGCCTCGCCTCCTGGCCACATTCCTCTCTTAGACCATCTAAGCCTGTGAACCTAACTGAGTAACTAGAATAAGATAGTCATGTTAGGTCTGTTTATTATTTTGGAGCTGGATGATCTAAAGAATGTATCTGTTTTTGTAACTACTTGTAACTTAAGCGTACTTGGGAGGGGGGAGCCTCTCATGTGTATTATTGTCTTGTTTATTTGCATGCCTTGAATAAATACTTTTCTGTAAACCTCTGTTTCTTCTCCATTTCCACGCCATCCTTCGGCACACGCTAGATAGGACTTCTCTCACTCAGAAGCGGGGAGGTGAGAGGGAAGGAAAGGTCCTTAGCATAGAGATTGGTAATCCACTGAGCAGGATCCCACTGTACTGTTCAGTTAATTCAGAATTCAGTGGGTGGTGGCAGCAAGAATTAGTAAACGCTGGGGGAATTTCCAGTTCTTTTTCAAGGGTGGAAGTCAGGCTTGAGGGGGACTGGAAATAAACTCCAGTATGACAGTCCCTAGGTAGGGATGTGCTATTGCTGCAGAGTAGGGATTTTATATTTATATAAAATGGATCATTTTATAGGACAAAGAAGTTAAACTGTGCAGGTGTGATCCCTCTCCCATCTTATTAATGTGACAGCAGTCCAAGCAAGTCACTAACAGGGAGTTTATTCTCCCGGTGTAGCTGCATGTATTTCTTTGACTTGCTAGACTAAAGCAAACTTAACTAGCGGGGCCTACTGAGCATAAAATAGACAGTGGCTAATAATGTTTGGCCCTGATGCTGATGAGGTTTCCAGGATTCATCTGACAGAAGTCTGGTGGAAATTCCTTGTGAAATATTTTAAGGATTTCTGGTCTGTGTCTGTGCCTCTGCAGTTGGATACCACTCCATCTTTTAATCCATAAGGATTTCCAAGGCTGCTTTCATATAACACACTACAAAAACACTAAGCCTGACTCAGAAGACCTCATCATTGAGGCGGGTGGGGGGTAGCATATTATCCCACCCAGGATTGGCAAGTCCTTTGTGAAAGGGAAACAAAGGAGTTGGGGTGCTAATAAGCCTCAGATGTGATTCATATGGCTAGGTTTACAGTATTCAGGGACTGCATCAACTAAATACTGTTGGGTCCATCTTTGTTGTGATTGTTCAGCATGATAGCCTGCTGATTTTGGCAGAGGATGAATGTTTGAAATGAACCTTTGCAAGCTGCTTGATGTTTAAATACAGGGTATCCTGTGTTCTCTTTTTAAAGATGGTAGGTGGCAGGTTGGTCAGAGGGATCCATCTCTTGTTGTTGCATATATTTGTAAGGTAAGATACCTTGAAAAATGTATCTGTTAGCTTTAAATATATCACTTTTTAAATTTTTTTGCTATGGTTTTTATACTGAAGAATAAAAATTCTGAATTGGTGTTGCTCAAAGGTGGGAAGCTCTGGTTCAAACCACTAGACCTCTGGCTGCAGCATCTTTCCTCTGAGCCAGGGTTGTCCTCAGGTTAGGAAAATAGAATGCTGGTGATTAAAACACATGCAGAAGAATTCATTGCATATTTACTTGGAAATAGGACACACTGTATTCACTGGGGCTTACAGTCCTCCCTCCTCATTTGTGGGTTTGACCTTCATGAATTTGATTGTTCGCAAGGTGTGCACGTGCCTTACCCCGCTTTCTTCTTGTCCCACTTCCTTGTATTTTGCTGGATGTGGAGAACGAAGGGAAGTGCCAGAACAAAAGGCAAGGAAATGGGGGGGCATGCGTGCCTTTCTTCTCCCCTTCGGAGCTCTCACTTCCCATTCCATTGTGCCTGGCCCCAGTGTGGAGAAGGAAGGCTCTCATGCCCCTGTGTGGAGAAGGAAGGTTCTCAAAAGGTAAAGGAATGGGAGGGGGATCATGGAGGGGTAGTTATCTGCATTTTTTACATTTCTGTGGGGGTTCTGTTTCCTGAACCCTTGTGAAAGTGGAGGGGCCACTGTACTCTGCAATAAAGTCTGTAGGAATAAGAAGCTTCCTAAATTTTAGTTAGATCTTATTTTATGTTCTGGGTGCCTATTCTTTATTCCTGTAGCAACTTTTCATCTCTTTGTTTCTTGTTTGGAGACTGCTAGATATCCTTGTGTGGTATTCTGAACATTATCTTTCTTATCCTTGTGTGGTATTCTGAATATTAAGTTCAGATTATATACAGGGATTTTAAGGAATAGTTTGTTTTAATATCAAACTTTTTACCATGTAAAGCAATTGAAAGTATTTCGAAGACAGGATGACTAAAAGATCTTTGTTTAATTGCAGCTTCATCCAAAGAAAGGGAACTTTTTGGTGCTTAAAGCAAAAGAGCTTGGCTTGCCTGTGTAAGTATAAAAGGGTCTTCACAAAATGTTTATAGACAGGGACTTCTCACAAACTAATCCTCTGAGGTTGGGTAACTTCTTTGCCTTATTTTTCTAGTGGCACTGCGGCAATTGCTCCCATAATAGCAGCTGTGAAAGATGGAAAGAGCATCACATTTGAAGGCAGAGAGGTATGGCTTTTGGAGTAATATTTTTTCACTTAGGTCTGTCTGGTTGTCTTTGTAGTTGAGAATCACTGTCATGTAGATGTAACCAAATAGAACTTCCACTTGTTTCTACATTTATTGGGTCTTCATCTTATGACAGTGGGAGTGTCTGAATGGGTTAGTCTACACTTCTTTTGTTACTGATACTGATTTGTTCTTATAACTTGGAAAAAGACATGAAAGGGCCACACCAATTCTAAAGAAGATTTGAAATTGGATTTCCTCACCATTCACTCAGGACTGACTTTCTGAGCCAAAGACTTCCTGTGAAGTACTTGTACAGATGGCAAAATTGTTCCTGCCAGATGATCCCTACCTCTTTAAAGGCAGAATTTCATTTGTTAACATAGAAAGCCTACAGTGCAATCTTATTTGAATGCATACAGACAAGAATATTTTTATTTCCAATGGAGATTACTGCCAAGAGAAGTGGGGAAGTAGTATGATGTGGCAAGCCAAATGCTCTACTGTTCCTTTGGGGGCCAAATGATGTCAGGGTGTAGCCGCCTGTGTCACTGTCAGATGAAGGTTTTCCAGATGGCTCTTTGACCCAGAAGATGACTTCATTCCCCCCACACCAATCCCTGCACAGAGAAGGCAAAGGAAGATGGAAATTGAGAATACTTAGAAATATGAGAGCTAGCCAAGTTCTTGTTGTGGGTTTCATCTGCATTTTGGAAGCAAGAACTGCACTTTGCTCCTGCCTTCACCTTATGGGAAAAGATGAAGAGAAAAAGAAGCTGGGCAGTTCTATGTGTGTCCCTCTGCTGCACTTTCCCAATCAGGAGAGTGAACGGGGTCCATGGGGAATCCTGTATTATCTCCTATTAAAGATAGCATCAGGATTCATAGAATCATAGAACTGGAAGAGACCGCAGGGACCATTGAGTCCTCCTCTCTGTCATGTAGGAATACACCATCAAAGCAGTCTTGATGAACCCTGATGGGTCCTGACAAAGCACACAAGCAAGCCTGCCTCAGGTCACACAAACACTCAGCTTTACCACAACATACAGAATCTCACCAAAACACAATAGGATTCCTAGCACTTTGCATCTTCACAGTTGGAGGGATAGGTTTTACAGGAGTAGGAAGGGTTTAAGGGAAAGGAGGGTCCTCTCTTGGACACTTCATGGACTAGATTCAGACTCTTAGTGGACTAGAGATTCCCTTCTGGTGTATATGATTGCGGCCTAAATGTATTCTTTTTGAGCATAGCGTGTGTCAGTAAAAGTTAATAACTCACCCTCCTGTTAGAAGATTCTGGTAGAAAATGTGTGTTGGCAGTGTATAGTCACATTTGTGCCTTGTTGCAGATCCTTGCTGAAGAAATCTGTACTCCCACAGACCCTGGTGCAGTCTTCATCATAGTGGAATGTCCTCATGAAGGTTTTGTGGATGCTGTCTGTGAAAATGACACATTAAAAGGGTAAGATTAAGAGTAGTCTGATCTGCCTCTCCATTTGGAGAGGAGCTTCCTTCTTCTGTGTGTGGCAGCTATTGTCATGTGTGCACTGGATGCTTAACTCTTACCTTTGATATTGTTTAGGTTACAGGTAGACTATCTATAGTTGCTTCAGGCTATAGACACAGAATCTACTCTAGTTCTAACTAATTTCTGTCAACAAATGTAGAAAACAAAAGAATGGCCCACACATTGGAAATGCTCAATATACACTCTAGTCGCCAGGAAAGGGGATTGCAGTAGCCACAGGGCCATTGCATTAACATCCCATGCAAGAAAAGTGAAGCCCCAAATTCTATAGTGAAGATTTTTACCATATATGAAGCTAGAAATGTCAGATGTCCAAGCTGGATTCGAGAAAGGAGCAAACACGAGAGATCATATCGTAAACATATATTGGATGATAGAGAGCACCGGATAATTTCGGGAGAAAACCAGCCTGTACATTCTAGATGATAGCAAAACATACTGCAAACATAGGTTGGATAATGGACCGTACCAAAGAATTTCGAAAGAAAATCACTCTGTGCTTTGTAGATTATAGCTAGGGCTTTGATTGTGTAGAGCATGTAAAACTATGGCTCAGCCTTGAAGAAATGGATGTACCACAACATTTGATTGTCTTCATGTGTAACCTGTACATAGGACAAGAGGCTACTGTAAGAACGGAATATGGAGAAGGAAAAGGGTTTTCAATTGGCAAAGGAGTCAGGCTGGGCTGCATTTTATCACCTTATCTGTTTAACTTGTATGCTGAACATATCATACATGAAGCAGGATTAGACTCTGAGGAAGGTGTGAAAATTAGAGGAAGGAAAAATCAATAATTTAAGATATGCAGATGACACCATGCTATTAGCAGAAAATTGCTAAGACTTGGAACAATTGCTAAGCAAAGTCTAGGAAGAAAGTAAAAAGTCAAGTTTCAGTTGATATCTAGTTACCAAGGATCTACTTCCAAAAATGTATTTGCCCGACTGGGATGTTAGTTGATGCAGGAAGAAAGCCCCACTTGCCTTAGGATCATATCTTCCCTCCCGAGAGTTTTGTCCTGTCCCCACTCTCCGTATGTAGTGTGTCTCAAGGATCTTTTTCTCACTTTGAAAACTGCTGCTGTGCATTCATTGCTTTGTTCCAGGTATCAAGAAGGGAAACAGGAGAATCCTGTGGCTTTAGTGATTCATATAACTCCGGAACCAATTTTGCGGGACAGTCGATATAAACAGTGGCTAGAAAGGTTAGTGTTTGGGGTGGTATTATACACATTTTACCAGTGGTGGTGAAAATTGCAACCTATGTGCTGCACATGGTTGTTGTGGAACATTTTTGAGGCTCAAGACCACCTTGCCTCCTCAAAAGTATTCTGTCCTGAATTGCTCTGAAAACAAAAAACCGCTACTCCTGTAGGCCTTTAAGTCTAATGCAAACATAAGAATGCTCATCTTGAAAGAAAAATGTCTGAAAACCAAAGCCAGAAGTGACTTGTGTTTTCGCCATAAATACAGCCAACTTGAGGTGTGTGTGTGTGTTTGCAGCCCAGGCAATATTTGGCCCCTGTGCCTTCCATAGTTGCTCAGCCCCTGCTCTGTAGCCTTATTAGCTTTACCAAATTGCCTTCTTGCTTACCCAAAATAAATGGAATTTGATCAGAAATGTGCGCTAGACTTCATTGGTATTAGTTGATTAGAATATGGTATCATTTGTGATAGTATGATGCAGGGATCCTAACCTGTACTAATACTAATAATATTGTTGTTAGAATAATAAATGAGATAATATTGTTAGGAGAATAGCTTTTATGTAGTGCCTTGAAGAATCCATTGACTTCCTGTGTATTTTCAGATAAACTGAAGTAGTAATTCACTGTTAATTAACTGTTGGGTTAATCCCCGTGTGCTGATCCGCCAGGCAGGAGAACTGAGTTCCAAATCCGTTAAGACCATTGATTCTTGTCTCCCCTTCAGTTTTCTTTCTCCTGCCTTGCTGATCAGTCAAGCTTTTGTTTTCTCTGTATCTTTCTGTAGTTTTTAGTGGAGTTTTTTTGTTAGATTAGTTAGTTGATTAGTTAGGATATTTATTTAGACATTGTATAAGATGGAAGATGTAGTTAATGCTCAGAATAAGAATAAAAGAAAAAGTCTAGGAAAGAATTCAGAGAAAAGTCACATGTCTACAGAGAAATGTAAATGCGCAGATTGAAAAGATTGTAAATGATGATATTTCCCTCAGTACCCCAAGCGTGGTGTTGAAAGAGAGTGCCTCTGGGTGGCTATCTAGTGCTAGAGGGCATCTGGCTTCTCATGAAAGCACTACAGATTTGGAAAAGAAAAATATAAAACCTCTCATTTTCTGCAATCCTTAAAAAGTGGTTGAAGTGGTAAAAAGATGTAAGTCGTTGATCAGTGTTACTGTGATGAAGTCAGTACAGGGGCTGTTTTGAAACAGAGGCAAATCACCTTGCAACTTCAAGGCCGCTGGGAAGATTTGGAGCTTTCTGGCCTTTTTGCTAAGTCACTACACTGGAAGAGGGGTCCAACTTCCAGTTGTAATCTACTTTACATATAAGTTCTTTGGTTTGGAAAGATAGTGAATTAACCATGGGAACTGTTGCCTGCATGTAGAATTTGGCATGTCTTTAAGTACAGTTAACATTATTGTGCTATTCACTGAACCTATGTTCAGTAAAACAATATATATCCTTTTAAAAAAATCACTCTTGATATGGGAGGCTGACAGGCAAGCTAAGTTGTCACATTGTGAGTGACATGCTAATCCTGCTTCCATAAATGAACCCAGGAAAAAGGTATCTTTTAAAACTGGGAGCACAATAAGGGTTAGACCCTGTAAGGAAATGCATTGTAACAATATGAACTATAGTTGTGCAGAATAAATAAATGAGCAGCCCCAACTGGAAGACACAGTTTTAGTCTAACATTGTCTTCCTTTCCTCTCACCCCCAACATTTTGAGAACATCTGACATCAGGCTGTAACATGCACTAATGTGTGCTTGGTTTATTTTATCCAACCAGATTTGGGCCCACTACTCAGCACTTGATACTCAGTGAGAATTGCCAATCTGTGCATCATCTCCGAAGCCACAAAATTCAAACCCAGCTTAACCTGATCCATCCAGAAATCTTTCCATTGCTTACCAACTACCAAAGCAAGGTAAATCCATTAAGATAAAGTGGAACGTCTCTCAGAAGATTGATAGCATACGCTCCTATATCTTTCTGTTTGCCCAGGAAGAAGAGGCCATGTTCAGTGTGCCAGTTACACGAGGGGAGTGCCTTCTCAAATACCAGCTGAGACCAAAACCAGAATGGCAGAGGTTGGTGGACACTTAAATTTGCCCTGGTTGAGCTGCAGCTTGAAGGCATATAAGGATCTGTTTCTCTTTACTTATTTGGCTTCTAACACTGAAATTGTTAGGTTCCAGTATGCCATGAGAAACCTGAAGCTACTGATGTTGTATGTCTTATTGCCGCCTTCCTCATAAACTAGACCTTATTTTAACATTTAGATCTTAATTTTATTAGAAAACTAGTGCATTGCCCAGGATTTTATTTTCTAATATGGAAGCACTTGTTAGAAATATCTTAGGAATTACCTTACCTTACTTTAGGAATTAGATGCGGTTGAAATACACAGATTTGAGATCCGGTCTCTCTGATTCCCCAAACTGTTGTTCGATACCTGTAACTTTTGCTCATACCCCCTAAAGCAGTCTGTATTCAGAGTTGTTAACATGCAGAGGTCGAGTTTGTGACTTACTGCTAGGCCTCATCTCCGTAGCAACTGGCTTATTCAGAGCTCTCTGGCTGAGAATTCTAAAGGTCCCTCCGTGAACTGCCAACCCCAGGATTCCATAGAATCTTCACAGCCAACCAATCGTATGAAGTCTTCTTGCCTCACACAGCCAATCATGTAAGGTCTTTCCCTGCCTGACACAGACAGACAAGATCACTCACAAACTTTGACTTTTATATAGTAGATAATATAATAGTTCAAGTGATGTACCGCCCACCCCTTAGGATCCGCGGAAGATCCTAACTGTGTTAGCAGTTATACCACATCACACTATGTGTTACATCATGGCCTAGCACGGAATGTAATGTTGCCAAGCCACATGTTAATCCAGACATTACAAGAAAACTTTGCAGGCTGTGGCAAAGAGGTGAGAGCAATGGCAGGTGCAAGTCGTCTAAGTGTCTGTTTCTGCCCCTCATTGTAAATTCAGATCATGGATTGCTTTCAGAGTGCTTTGTAGAAGTAAGGTATGGTGCACTGTGGAATTGGTTGTGAGTAGAAGCGTGTAGAGCACTGGATGAACAGTTTTTAAAAGTTGGTTTGGGCTACTCTTTGTCTTATATGTTAATTTGTCTTATATGTTAATTTCCAACTGATTATGTGGAAATTACCTGGGTTCTCAGGTGAAATGTGTAAATGCTGTCAAGGCTATTTTGCTGACTGAAGCAGCAAGAGGATGCTTGAAAAAAGCTAGGAGGAAAATTTCTGTTATCTTTCTTGACTCCTTCCAATTTCTTACTGGATGTTTTTCAGGGAGGCTGTCACGGCTTGTAATTCTGCTGAATTTGTAGCTGAAGCCTTGGAGCTGCCTAACTTCCAGGATTCTGTACAGAAGTGCAAAGAGGGCTTACCAGTCAAACTGACTGCATCAGGTGAGTAAGTTGTAGAATGCTTTGAAAGGGCTAGCAAGACATATGTATAACAAAAATGACCCCTTTATTCCTGGTAGGTTTTGAGGACTATATATAAGGGCTTTAAGCTTTATTTGTAGGGCCGTTGTAACTTGTTTATCCCTAAAACCTTTCCAAAGACAGTGATTGAAATGTTGGTCAGTGATGTTAGAAACAAGACCATTCAGTGTTTGGCCAGCCTGCCTGCCTGCCTGCCTGCCTGCCTGCCTTCCTTGGTAAAATTGGGATTCCTTGAAATATTTGCATGGGGACCATCTTCTGTAGTAGCAGCAGTGTCTTTCTTTTACCTGTACTTGAGAAACCTTGATTTTCTTGCATGCAGCTTAGAGCCCCTGATCCTTCTTGTGCTGTAAACATTTACTGCTTGGTCAGCAGCAAGTGAGCAAGGGTAGAGAAGAAAATCAGCATGAGTTTTTTTCCCTCTTGAGAAAGAGGACAGTAAGAGAAAGAGGGCATTTAGACATGCAACATTAATAGTTCCTAATCTGTGACAGTGTCTCATTTTTAGGTTGGCAAGTGATGACAATAACTCTTTTGGTCTCTTTCTAGAAAACACAGATTGCTACCCAGAAGTTATATTCTTAGGAACTGGCTCTGCAATCCCGATGAAAATCCGGAATGTTAGCTCCACTCTGATAAATGTTAGGTAGGTACTACCAGTTGACATAATGTGGGGCGTGCTGTCTCTCTTAAGGAGGCATGGGTAGATAATACCAGTATGAATGATGATGCATAAAAAGAACTTTAGCTCAGTTGCTTGCCAAATACTGTCCTGCAGCAGGCACACTTCATCCACAAATAAATGTATATTTTATATATTAGCCATATTTATACCTGCCCTATCATAAACTCTATGGGTGATGTACAGTTAAAATCAGTTTAGTAAAATACCATGTAAACCAGGGGTGGGCAATTATTTTTTCCATGGGGCCACATGAGAAACTAAAAATATTGTGGAGGGCCGGGCATATTGCCCACGCTAGAGCGACCTCTCCTGGAGGTCTTCTTCACTGGGGTCTGCGCTAGAGCAGTTAAAAAAAGTGAGGTTCTAGACCTCAAACTGCTCTAGCGCAGCCGCGGGGGTGGCGCTGTGAGTTTTATATGCAAGTGGTTTTTATAAAACTCACCTGCGCTGCCCCGTAGCAGCTCCCGGTGAAGAACTGCAGAGATGCGGTAGCGCGTCCCTGCAGATCTGCCCGGGGGTGGGCTTCCGGCTGGCGCGCTATCCTGATTGGCGGAGCGCCGCCGGAAGCTGCCAGCTGCCATTTTGGGCGCCACCGAAATTCAGTGGCGTTTGGAACGGCGGATCCGCGCTCTCCACAAGGACGGAGCAACCCGCTCGCGGGTAAGTTCTGCCCCTGCATGCGCGGCCCCGTTTCGGCCCTCCCCCGTGAGGAAAGGGCCTTAGAAAGTATGTTTATTTTGTAATTTCCAATTAGCCTTACAAGGGCCAGTCTGAGCCAATCAAAGGGCCGTATGTGGCCTGGGGGCCGTACAATGCCCAGGTCTGATGTAAACTATCTAAAAGCATATTAAACTATTTAAATCAAATTCTAAATGTTAAAAAAAGCACTATGTACCTGAATTGATTTGGGCTAAATTGTTAGACTCCCAAAGACTTTAATAAAGTCACATTTTAGCTTGGAAGTGAAATAAATCCAGTGTTAGTGCCAGTTAGGCCTCTGGGGCAGGGATATTCCACCATGAGGGTCCCAGAGCAGAGAAGCCCCTCCTCCTCACAGTGTAGGGCACTTGTAGTGGGATACAGAAGAGGGCCTCCCCACTAGACCTGAGTCTTAGGGAAGGCTTTGGTGTGGAGGGGCAGTCCTTCCAAGTACTTTGGTCTTGGACTGTTTAGAACTTTAAATGTCATCCATGAACACCTTGAATTCAGAGTGTAAGTACTTTATCAGTCAGTGGTGTTCCTTTAAAACTGCTGTCAAATGATTTGTATAAGGTGTTCCTAGTGCTGCACTGCCCACAGCTTCCAAGTTATCTTTAAAGGAGCCCCACATGGAGCACATTGCACTAGTCTAATGAGGAAATCACTAGCACATGAACTACTTTGGCCAGGTTATCCTTGCCCAGGAAAGGCTGTAGCTAGCCGATTAGTTGGACACACGAAACTGTAGGGTTTACCTAGGCTTCCAGCGCCAAAAAGGGATTCAGGAATACTCCCAAGCTGCACATCTGTTCTTTCAGCAGAGAGTACAGTTTCATCCAGGGCGTATTGCTTACCCAGTTCCTAGATGTGGGAACTATCAGTCCATAGACCCGCCATCCAATTGGGATTCAGCTTCAGTTCGTTGGTTCTCATTCAGCCCATTACAACATCCAGGACCTACACAACCCCAGCTGACTGATTGCAAGGAAAGGTAGAGCTGAGTGTGATAAAGCATACTGATGGCACACAACTATTAAAATATTTTAGGCCCACTCTTTCCACTCTCCTGTTCAAGTTGACCTTGGTCTTATCATCAGTGTGGGGATATAGGTAGTAGACGGTTCTTGTATGTGACAGCCTCCCCTCCTCTTTGAAAGTTCATTTGATTTCACCACTACACGCTGCTTGCTTTCTCTTGAAGAAACTCTCTTTAACGTTTTGTTTCATAAAAAAATTACATTTCTGTGACAAATTTAAATGTTTAGGCAACTTCTGTTACAAATCTGAAAATAGCAAAAAATGAAAAACAAATTCACTTGGATCCATGCATATTAACATCAGGGACTGGAAAGGTGAAAGGTTTGGGGAAACCTTTCGTTTCATCATTGATTGAAGATTGTTGGGGAGGGGAGCCAGTAGGCCTTCCCAGAACATATACATATATGTATACACATTATACAACTTGGGTTGTATAATGTGCTTTGCTTTGAAATGGTGGCTTGACACTCAGCTTGGTCTCTTTGCTTAACCTTTCCCATGGAAAGATATCCTAAAAGATAGTATTCCGTGCTTGCTTCAGAGTGCATTCCTTTGTCCCTTCGGGCACATTGGACAGACATACCAATATATTGAATTTATTATTCATTTTTCTGTTAGCTCTACTCAGTCCCTGCTTCTGGATTGTGGAGAAGGAACATTTGGCCAGCTTTGCCGCCATTATGGTGATGAAATTGACAAAATACTGTGTAACATTGCAGCAGTGTTTGTGTCTCATATACATGCTGATCATCACACGGTGAGTATAAGGACAGCTTTTGTTGCTTTATTTTTCCATTGCATGTTATTTTATAATTTTTTTTAGTAAATCTCCTAGCCTCCATTATTTTCAACTAAACATACACAATTTTCAACATAAATTTTCTAAGTTATTTTCTTATTGGCAAGCCATCATGAAATGCATACAGTAGAATGGCTAAACAGTGCCCCAATTTGTTGCTGCTATTGTCCAAATGATAAATGGTAGGCCTAATCAAATCCTTGTTTCTACAGGCTGTAATAGTACAGAACATTTGCCTTACTAGACAGTCAGTGTTGGGTAAAGGTATCTTTTATTCCCTGCTTTGTGAGTGAAGGCATCTTCTGCAGATGAACTGTTATTTCTCCCAGTTTGGCAGTCTATACTTAAAGAGAAATGTGGAGGAAACTATTTATTTTCAATAGCCTCAATGCCCATCTGTTTACTGGACTTTTCTCCTAGGGCTTGCTGAATATCTTGTTGCAGAGACGTCGTGCGTTTGTAAGTAATTCATCTGTAAAGCTAAAATTCTTCTGTTACAAGTGTGATTTAACTGGTGCATTATTGACCCTTGAAATACAAAAGCTTACAGTTTTGCTTTTTTCCACTCTAGTGGACCCTGGATCAGTCCCCTAGCCCACTGTTACTTGTTGCACCCACACAGCTCATGACATGGCTGCATCAATACCATGATCATTGCCAAGAGATCCTGGGGCACATCAAGTGAGTAGGTACTCTAAAATGACTTGTGTTAAAGATCCAACTGCTGACTTCATGAGATATCTAAGTGGCTTATATTAAAGCTGTATGTATAGTGAGACATAAAAACAATTTTCAAAAGAAAAGTGAGAATACTTACTGACAGGAGAATGCTTCTGTAAACAAATACATTGCTGAAGTTAACTTTTTTTTATGCCTCTGTAATCTCTGGTGTAGAGTGTGCCAAACATGGGTGCTGCCATTGGAAGCCCATTTTTGTCATGTTGTCAGATGGTACTCTGTTGTTTTTAGAGCAGCTGGTAAAGCCCTGGACTGTGTAGCCAATACGTAGACTGCCTTAGTCTCTAATCAGATTATATTATTTGTACTTGTGATACTTATAGCCTATCTTTCTTCAAAGGGTCAGATAGGTTAGGCTAAAAGAATTACAGGCTGAAGTTTTCCAAATGAGTTACTGATCCAAATGGAGATTTAGATCTGGATCTCCTCAGTTAGTTTGACACTTAAACTAGTACACCACATTGGTGCTGCCATCATGAATCTGAATATATCATGACTGCAGACAAAAATATCCAGGAATGGTAACTTGTATAGTAATGTCTGTTTTGAAAAACATTCTTGGAAATATATACAACACAGGGAAAGCATCTCATTCCTCTATTGGAGACTCTGATATTTAGAAGAAGCTATGTTATAGAAAAGACAACATGTATAAGTTTGGATTGGTTTGGCACTCATTTTTGAATGGCTGCATAAGAATCCCACCAGCTCTCCTTCCAACCTTGCTTGCTTCTGTCAAATATAATGTGCTGAATGGCAGGGTGTCTGTTAGAATCTCTTTGACAGTAACACCTCTAAACATGATTGCAGGAAATTAAAGATACAATTTTAAGAATAAAAGTAAGCCATGCAACATCAGCTGGAAGGCAATTCACTTTCATTGTGAAACTTAGCTTAGTTTCTTCTTTACTGAAGTCATGGAGATACTGTTTTTTCCCATCCGGATGCCACCTCACTGATGTTTTGAACCTCATGTGCTAGCCAGTATGGCCAGTGGTCAAGACTAATGGGTTTTTTGGAGGGCACCAGGTTGCTCTAAGATGATACCTATGGGCTAGTACTGTAGATTTACTCTCTTTGGGAGCAAGGGACAAGAAGGGTGTCATGTGGTGTGTTTTGGTCCTGTAGATCGGGAAGTAGAGAGCCTGCGGTCCCCCAGATGAGCCTACAGTACTGATGAGTCCCGACTAGCATGGCTAATGGGAAGAAGTTCTGGGAGTTTATTCCAAAACACATGATGGGCTAAAATTTCTCCATTCCTGGCTTAAAAGCTTAATTCACTACCTCCTGAGGACTTACTTAGTGTTATAGCTGCTGTCATCCTGCTGGCTATTTCTCAGAAGAAATTGAAATTGTCATCTTAATTTAACTTCGGTGTTTCTTTTTCCTTGCAGCATGATTCCCGCCCGATTTTTAATAGAAGGGTGTGATGTCTTTAAACCTAAAGCAAAAGCATTCATTAGTTTGCTTATGGAGAAGTATGACTTCGCAAAGGTAAAGTTGATATGGAGTGATGTAGAATAGGGAGGGGCACGTGTAGGAGAACTGGGATGACTAACATATTGTGGTATTCAGTTTCAGACGTGTGAGGTCCGCCATTGCAAGAATGCCTTCGCTTGTTCCATGGTCCACAGATCTGGGTGGACAATAGTCTATTCTGGTGACACAATGCCCTGTGAGGCCTTAGTTGAAATGGGTAGGTTTTGTACATTCTTGTGCACTTAAGTCAGTTTCTGAGAACATTGTGCGGAAAGCCAAGAACAGCACGAGTACGAGGTTGTGTGAAGTGTCACATCACATTATAGTCAATAGATGCAGTGGGTGTGTGCTCTTGCTGTTGCAGGCGTGTACATGTTGTGTGTGTTGACTATAATGGGACATGATGGTTCGTGCTTTTTTATATTATGTGCAGGTTGCTAGAATGTAACTCCTGTGCATTGTATTTCTCTCTCTTTTTTTTAAATGATGAGCTTAGAAAATTACTTACTCCACTTGTCTTCAAATTGACAAATAGTATTTTCACAGGAAAAAATGCCTCTTTATTGATTCATGAAGCCACACTGGAGGATGGTTTGGAAGAGGAAGCTATAGAGAAGACACACAGGTAAAAGAATTTCTAGAAGGGACTAGGGGAGAGCTGCATAAAGGAAATGAAAGGTTAAAGCCATTTTTAATCTCTCTAGTAATAGAAAACATCTGGAGATACATTGTGCTCCCTAATAGTTGTGGTAAGTTTGGTGCAGATACCTGCTGACTCTTTCTGCCTTTAATTTAATGTGGTTCACACTTTGAATAGGTCTAATCTGTGAAGTCCATCTTGTGTTGCTGAGTTATTCTTTAGCTTCAAAAGTGAAAAAGCTAGCCATTGAATGATGTGAGGTAAAATGCAGCTTTCTGCCATGAAGGAAAGAACTATATGCAGTGAAAAGCTACAACTTTTCTTAATCTTTTGTAGAATGAACTTTGGTTTCCTGGCAGGATGCCCACAATTTAGAGTTGAACAATATGGAATGACAGTCTTTCCTAGAGCATGACTCTGTGGTGGAATCCAGGCAGGAGCTCAGAGCCAAATGCATTTCCTTGCACTTCTACACAAGGGTTTAGCTAGCTTGTTGATAGTGTTTGAAATATTACAGCAGTTGATAATAGCAGCTGAAATACTTTGACTCCATAGGAAGCTTTAGATCAGAAACTGTAATTTCCTCCTATGGCGTTATGTGCTTTTCCACGTCCTTCTAGTCCTTTCTGCTTTGAAGGGTAACTGCTATGACTGTGTGTGAGGGAGAGCTTATTTCATTTCACACTGTGCAGACCCTGTGCTTTGCTGTTTCTTTTCTGTAGCACTACCTCCCAGGCAATTGAGGTTGGAATGAAGATGAATGCCGAATTCATCATGCTCAATCACTTCAGCCAACGTTATGCTAAAATCCCTCTTTTCAGCGAGGATTTCAGTGAAAAGGTTGGAATTGCATTTGATCACATGCAGGTGAGTTAAAAATTTGCTTTATTGTTCACTCACTCCTTATGAGTGCAGAGCACTTTAAGAAAAAAAGTGGTTACCAAATGGACCAGAAAGATTAGTTGATAACGGCCTTATGGACAGATGATGATTTAGAAGTCTTCATTTGGGGTTGAAGAACTCTTTTTCCTTTGGAGGATAGAACTTATTTTATTAAACCCATATGTAGTCAGTTTCTGAGAAGTCCCTCCCATACTTCAATTCAACCTGCTCCATGTTAGTACACTTCAGAAGTTTTGGACTGCAGTTGCCATCATCTCTGACAAGGCTTCCTCGTTTCCCACCAGGAAACACCAGGTGTGTTGCAGCATTCCACATCACTTCTGCAAGATATTGTCCAGCTGAGTAGTGCTATCTAAGAGTGTACAGTTGGCCCTTCATATCTGTGGATTCTGTATCCACAGATTCAACCAACCATGGCTTGAAAAATAAAATAAAAACAAAACAAAACAAAATAAAATAAAATAAAATAAAATCCAAAAAGCAAGTGTTGATTTTGCCATTTTATATAAGGGATGCCATTTTACTACACCATTGTACATAATGGGACTTAAGCATCCGCAAATTTTGGTATCCACAGGGGGTCCTCCAACCAAACCCTAGTGGATACCAAGGGCCCACTGTATGTTTCTTGCTGCTCCTTCTCCCCAGGAAAGGCCAGGCAGGGGTAGTTTGTAGCAAGAGATTTGTTTATTTTGTTGTATTATTAATAATAATTAAATATTTATTTAATATTTAAATGTTAAATATATTTATTTTAAATATATTTAAATATAAATTAAATGTATTTAAATATTTTAAATAATTATTACTAATAGTACACTAAAATAAATATTTAACATTGTATTTAGTATTTACATAAAAGTCTTTAATAAACAATAATTTATGAATTTATTCTGTTTATTTTCATCCTGCCTTTCTCCCAGTGTGGGATGTCACTACCCAAAGGCACTCAGGAGCGCCCCTTTCCCACCTTTGCCCCCCCCTTCTTCTCTGTGCCATGACAAAGAGATTAAAGAGAAATGCCTCCAGACCCTTTCACTGCTGGAACTGTGAGTCCCTCTGACAAACATTAGTTGAAGCTAGTGCATTTCCTCATCTTTCCATTGTATAAGAGGAAGAGGCACTTTCAGAAGCAGCTGAATATTGCAGTGGATGGATCTGAGGGGGCATCACTAAAGGGCACCTGGTTCCTTCCCCACCTCTTCCTTGGCTAGAAGCAGGTTTGGGGTATCTTGTTGCCCACTGTAATGTTGGATACAGTGGTCCTCTGGGTTCAGATGCTGTGCTGCCTGATAGCAAATGTTCCTTCGCACACCTGCACAAGACCTTTCTTTTAGGGAATGTTAGGGAGGTGAATGAGATGTGGAAAATATGGCTTTTGCCTTTGCCACCCAGACTTTATGGACATTGGTTAGTACTGTTTGTTGGGGCTTATGGGAGTTGTAATCCAAAACATCTTCAAGGACCAACCTGAGCTGAAGAACTCTGCTGTAAGTTTTGTGGGATGGTCTTTGATGATGCTTACAGCTTTATATATGAATAAACTGGAGAAACTGCTGGTGATGTAAGAGATGGAATTACCACAGCAACAAGGCAGTGCTCTGGCTTACATTAAATTTCCTCATCGTGTCATCTACATGGATCAAGGCAAACTGAAGCTTAGAGAAAAGAATTCTGTGTTTGTTTAGTACCTAGAGGATTGTCAGGCTGTGCACACTTCCTACTTACAAGATTATGTAAATAGTTGATGGGTGGAGATCTTGCAGTGTTACTTAACTTTCGCTTCTGTCACCAGATTCGTTTCCATGATTTTGCTGCTATTCCAAAACTGATCCCGCCCTTGAAGGCCTTGTTTGCTGATGAAATTGAAGAGATGGAAGAGCGCAGAGAGAAACGGGAGCTGCGTCTCCTGCAAGAAGCAATCAAAGCTTCTGAGGCCCAGGCAGTCGATGGGAAAAAGGCACCCAGCAAGATGAAATTGGAGTGCACGGAGGATTCTCATGCAGCACCAAACAAAAAACTCAAAACTGCCAACTGAGCAAAGCAGCAGAGAGCTCCCTTTGTGCCTTTCTACCTGGGAGAGTGACCTGTGCATGAAATATGAACACTACTGAAGATCCTGAGAATGATCTGCTCATGTGGGCCTGGCCAAGGTGTTTGCTCCCTGGAAAATTACCTGTGTTGCTTCTACAAATGAAGTTCCTACAGGAAACATATTCACCGCACAACTAGCAAAATGTGCTTCCTGACTACAATACCTAGAAGCGTGATTTTGCCTGGTAGCTCATCTATCAGTTTGTTTGGGAGTACTTTAATTGTAACCCTTCTTTAAAAAAAAATCTCAAGAGAAGGGATAGTAAAAATTATTATATAGACAAAGGGAGGTCAGATCACTTTAAGAAAAATGGGATAAGATCTCTCTGATAAGAAATGCTGCTCCTTGTTTTTCAATTCCCTAAATATTTATCAGATGGAGTGGGTGTATCTTAGAAGAAGAGGATGTGTTGTGTTATAACCATGCATGCCTCTAGATTTAATATTGGATATATCAGATCAATTTTTAAAGACTCTTCCCTGACATAGTATTTGCAGCATAATGCGGTAGGTCCTTGTAACTTGTATTTTTTTAAAAAAATTCAGGGCACCAGTAAATAGAATCTACTGAATACACACATGTTGTCCATGCTGTCCTACGCTACTAAATTGGTTTTTATCCGTGCAGGACAAAAGAAGATTTCAGAAGCAGGACTCTGCTAACACACATTACTGCTTCCTTAATTCATTACAAAACATATTACTTACCCTTGCGTTATCCAGGTGTGTATACAATTGGCCCTCTGTATCCACGATTCTGCATCCATGGATTCAACCAACCATAGCTAAAAAATACTAAAAAAAAAATGCCAAAAAGCAAACCTTTGATTTGTTCACTATTTTATACAATGGACACCGTTTTACTTCACCACTTTATATAATGGGACTTGAGCACCCACAGGTTATGGTATCCTGGAACCAAATCCCAGTGGATACTGAGGGCCCACTGAACCAACTACTATCAGCTCCAGCCAGCAAAGACAGAGGTGACGGCAATGGTGATCCAAGGTTGCTTCCAAACAAGGCTTGTATTCTATGGTTGTCCTGCCTCATTCATGGAGTCTTTTGGGGGCAGTTAGGACAATAGCCACCAATATTTTGCTGCTGTTGCTGCTTATTGACCATTGCTCCCTGTCTCCCACTTTTTTGGGGGGGGGCAGATAAATTAGCTACACAATGCTTTTCAGTTGCTAGGATCCATCTATTTGGAGAAGCAGTCCCAACACCACCTGAATGCTTTGCCCACAAGTTTTCCAACCCTGCATTGTCCTTTCACTTACGATTGGCTAATTTAATGTTTTAATGAGTCAGACAGCTTGACAAGGCTCAGGTAGGGGAATGGTTGCAGAAGCATAAGATCTATTCTTATGCACTAGTTTATGATTTTTAAGGGGAGATGGTTTGTAAAGAAGCAGTCAGAAATTGTGGATGAGGCTGAAATGTGTTTCTGTTACTAATGGCAGTTCACAAGAACTTTGGTAAGAAGAAATAGCCAGTTCACTGCTACAGATGTAGTCTCTCTGTACTACTTGTGAGTGTACTGACATGATCCCTAAGTTCAAGTTTGGTCATGGAAAATGATTTTGGGCCTGTTAAAAATGGGTTGCATTTCAGAGAAAAATCTGAAAAAGCCATTATAACCTGTTGAAAAACCCTGTTTCTGCAATGCTGGTTTGATTCCACATATTTTACAAGAGGGATGGGCAATTATTAAAGGGCCAGTTTTCAACTTGGCCAAGCGCTCAAGGGACATACTGAACTTGGGTTTATTTTAAAGGTTTCTAAAGTGAAAAATACATAATATTAGCTACATATTTATAAAATAGATAAAAAAAATTAGCTGAAATTTATTCTTCATTAAATATTGAACACATAATTCCCACCCCACTTATTAGCAAATAATAACTCCATTTATATTTGCTTATAATTAAGTTTACATTTATATGTAAATGAACCTTAAATGAACTTAAACTGACTTTAGTTTAAATGGTATTGATTACCGAGCCTGAACTAAAAAGAACTAAATTTACTGATTTTAAGTATAGTGTATTTAGTTACTTTTCCAACTGGCTAGCATGCACTTACCAGTTTGCTGCCAAACTTAGATGGCAAGCTGATTTTTAAAAAAAAAGTTCTGGGTGGTACTGAGGGGCAATAAAAGGGATTAGAAGCCACAAGTTGCCAGTCCTTGCTTTCTGAGAAGTACAGTTTCCCCTTCATTCTAACATACATAGTGCTGCAAAAAAATGAGCATTACTGTGGATATTACGGAAATTGCCTGTTGTTGGCAATTTTTGCTGTGCTGTTTTGCAGTGGAAATTAGCAGAGCTGTTGGATGAGCTGCTTCTAAAGCTACACCATCACGTATTGCAGACTACGTGTTGAAATGAAAATCCCCATCTTAGCTGACTAAAATGTTTTAAGTTGCAATATGGATGACTTCAGATACAGCATGTGTAGGATTAGCTTATTGGGGGTGGTTCAGTTTTTATGTCATCAGCTTATAGCACCCCACAGCTACCCTTAAAGTAAATGAAGGACTTGTTTTCTGTCCTTCTCATTCGCCTCCAGCACAGTATAATTCACAATTCAGAACGTTGTCTTAATTCTATACTTCTTCATAACAGGTAGGTGGTAAAGTAAGTCCCAAATGTCTGGTCTAATAAATATGTTCAAGATGAAATTTCAGAGAAGGAGTGTAAGGTTTTGTGTTTATAAGAGGGTATCGTATGACAGGGATGTGAATCATTTAGACTGTGGGTTGCATGTGGCCTTTCGGGGGTCCAATTTGGCTCTTGATCTCGCCCAGCCCCTGAGATAATTTTAAAAATATTTTGAGTAAAAAAAAAAATCTGGTTTTGGGGTGAAAAGTTACTCCAGGGGGTACAGTTTAGCCTTCTAATGCTATTTTCCTGCAGCCTCCAAACAGCAGAAAATCATTCCCAGACTCTTAGAAATGACTTCTAGTTCCTGAAGCATCCCTTTAGCTTCTGTGCTGATGGCAACAGAACCCACAAGGTTCAGGAGGAACAGAAAATAGCTTTCTGCCTCTTGAGATGTGCCTGCCCTATATATGACTTTTATCTTGAAGGCAAGGTAGTTAGTTAATAGAAAAGAGGTGATGGGAAGGTGATTGAAAAATAATCTTTCTTCCTTTCTGGAGCCCTGCAGTTAAAACAAATGATGGACCTCCTCTCATGTGTATCTTATGGGATACTCATCACACAAGGCATCTTCTGACTTCTGTTGCTTTTGCAGCGGCATAGAGCAAAGGCCACTTCCTTACTTCTCTCCATCTGGATGGTACAGAAGGTGGATGGACACAAAACACTGAATCTCATTTATGTTCTAGTCATTCTTCCTTTGTTTTTGTACTAATATTTCATAGAAAATTAAAAGGTATTCAGCAGGCCAAAACTGACATCTCCTTGCATCTGCAGATCTACCACACTTGTCACAGGAAGCTAGTTTAAGTGGTTCTGGTAGATTGCAGGGCAAACCCAGCTCTGTTCTCTAACAAAGGGAAAAGATGGGCGGAGGGTTGGCGTTCAGGAGGAACTGCTGGGAGGCTTTCTCCTATGATCTGCTGAGCACTACCTTGTTCTAGGAGTAGCCCTGGAGAAAGTGCATATATATTTGCAGATCTGACACTTTCCAGTAGGCAGTCTGAGATTGGTGCCTCTGCTGGCAGATTTTGGTGTTAAGAAACTGGATTGCTATTTACTGAACTATTATGATTTTTATCAGCAGGATTGGAAAGAGATGCATCTGGGCCCTTGCATTTGACATGCCAAAATAACTTGGTTGACTCTATGGTTGGAACTGGATGAAAAGTGGAACCCATGTACTGAAGGGAGCATAAAAGACTTACAGAGGCTCACTTGGGACTGACCATTTGTGCACTGCAGTGATGTAGACTCAAGTCAATTGACTCACACTCAAGTCAGACTTAAGTCACTTCAGAAATTTGACTTGGACTTGACTCAACCATAAATGACACACTTTCTCGACTTGTGACTTGTATATTTTTAGTGACTGACTTGTTGCTCTTGGTTCAGTAACATATAACACATTCATTCAGAAGCCTTACAGTTTTGAACAACGCTTCTAACTCTTTTTGCCTACTAGTCACATGATGATCTGTCTCAAGCCCAAAGTATGGGTGCATTTCTCAGAGGGTAACAGCAAATGGGTTAGACAATGGGCTTAAGGTTTGCTCAGCCTGTCCGCACTGCATATTGGAGAAGTTTTCTAAAACTTTTCTTAAAAACAAGGCAAGACTTGCCCAGAGAGCACACTTCTCAGAGGGGAACAGAAAATGCTTTAGGCAATGGCTGGAGGAGGAAGGATCCTTTCTAAAGCTTTTGAAGCTTCAGTAACAGGGAGTAAGAAGGATCCTGTTCCCCATTTCAGAAACTGTAGACTCTTTTACACCCATTGACACAAAAGCCTCCAGCCTGGGGAATGGGGAGTAAGAAGGATCCTATTCTGGGGTTGCAGATAGCAAAATCACAAATGTGGTGGGTTGACTCTACTTCTATGGTTAAAACTGACTTTATTTGACTATCCAGAAATTCTGGAATATAAGTTGGGGTATAAAGTTGGCTCCCAGACTTGAGACTTGATTTGCAAGTGTTTGGCAAGGATGTGAGATCTGACTTGAAACTTGAAGGCAGAGAGTTGAGACTTGGGGTAAAAGACTAAAATCATCACTGCTGCACTGCTTGCAAAAATCAGCCAGCTTAGTGGCTTTCCCATCAGCTTGCTTTGCAAGCATTGTGCAAGTGGTTCCAAGCAAGCCTCCACAGGCAAGAAAAATCGATGAAAGAGTGAAACCCCTATCACGTTAATGGAAGATGTCCTTAATTTGGAAATGTTAAATGAGCGAGTTGTCAGATAATGGGGCATCAAAAGGTGGGGTAATAATAGTGCTGTAATAAATACTTGTAATAAGCAGATATACTTTCCTTATATTTAACAATGACTATACCTGAAGGGATGCTTTCATATTTTTTAAAACGACTCATATCTAAAGTGTGCTGGATCTAAAATATCTTAGACCAACAGTTTAACTTTCTTTTGCTGAAGTATAACTGTAGTAACTTCAGCTCCACTCACTCTCTGCACTACTTATCTATTTGATGTCAAATTGAGAAAAATCTGATTCTGTACAACTAGTGGAAAAGGCCTAAATACCTTAAAGGCACTAGATCCTATCTGATCTTGGAAGCTAAGCAGAGTCAGCCCTGGTTAGTACTTGTATGGTAGACTGCCAGTGAATAACAGTAATGCAAAAGCACCTCCTTGCCTAAGAAAACCCTATGGAATTCATAGGTTTGCCATAAGTTTACAGATGAAGGCAGATATACAAATAATTGATCAGTTTACTAAAAGATGAGTGTGAGTCTGTGGAGATAACTTTATGTCCAACCTTTCTCCCAATATGGGTCTTAAAAAATAATTATAGAACAGATATTTTAAAAAGCATTAAGCAACCAAACTGAAACTGTAGTTTAAAACAATGACAAAAAATTCAACACATAGTAAAAATTGAACATCCTTCTGACTGAACCAGTTAAAAGCTGTAGGCTTGTCTAATATTTTTTTTAAAACCCTACTTGTTCCCAAAAAGAGCAGAGAAGGAGCCAACTGAGGCCATTTCTGCACTAGACTGTTATAGTGCCATCATTCCACTTTCAATGTCCTAACAGTCTAGTGCGGAAATGGCCTGAGCCTTCCCTTGGGAAGGAGGTTCCATAGCCTGGGAGCAGCCACCCAGAAGGCTCTCTGGTGACCTCGCCAAACAAGCCTGTGAAGGTAGCGGGACAGAGAAAGCTCTGCAGGGATCATTTGACTGGGGAAGGCTCACGTGGGGAGATTCAGGCCTTCAGATAATTTGGACCGAAGTGGTATAGGGTGTAATTAGGACTGGAAATGGCCTGGTAGCCGTTGAAGCTTTCAACATGGGAGTTACTGCATTTTGTTTTGAGTACAAGTACTTGTGATTGACTGGGAAGGGATTTTGTGAAACCAGCAAGCTCAGCAGTGGACTGAGTTGTTAGTCTGTTCGTCTGAGCACTAGGGCTTGTCAACGCTCACCTCTATGGAAGAGTATCTGGACGTTCATAGACTGTTTAGTCTAACACAATTGACTGTGGTACAACAGCTCAGACAACTATGTAGATACAATCTATATGGGATGGAAAAATTTCTACCCCTCAGCTCTGCATGCAGTACCCTCCAAAGAAGGTGACCAAAAACAGAGGAGCTGGAAGGTGATTGCCGGCTTGCTTACATGCTGCTTTGCTGCCCCTACTATGGGGGTGGGGTGGGGGGCCTTCCTGAGGCGGGGGCTTCTTGTCCCGCCTCTCCTCTGGTTCTTCACCAGCAGTAGGGCAGGAGGAGGAGGAGGAAGAAAGAGCACTGTCCATTCCTCCACCACTGCTTTTCTTTCGGAGAGCAGCAGCTATGCGGGGAGGGCCACTGCCATGTTGTGTGGCTTGAGCGATGGCCTGGGCGAGGGTTCCAATTCCTGCTCCGCCAGAGAATCCCACTGGGTGACCTTTGTCAAGTCGCGCTCTCTCAGGGCCTCTCCACACGACGCTGCTATAGTGCTATTATTCCACTTTCAACATCCCGTGGAATCCTGGGGTTTGTAGTTTCCTGAGGCCCAAGAGCTCCCTGGTTGAGAACTCTAAAGGCTCCTCCCTGAACTGCAAACCCCAGGATCCCACAGGATGTGGGAAGTGGAATAAGAGCACTATCACAGTGTAGTGCGGAAAGGCCCTCGGACTCAGAGGGAGGCAATGGAACCGACCTGGGGCGATTCCTCCTTAGGGGCGGCTCAAGTCTGAAGCGAGTTGAAGGCGGATACCAATAACAACCGCGGGGGGGCGCCGGCGCTGACGCTGACGCTCCGGTGCCTTTCAGCGCCGCGGCAGCTGAGCTTTCGCCAAGCGCCCTGGCGGTTTCAAACGACGCCCCCGCGCGCCCTCCGCAGGGCTCCCTCCGTCCCGCCCTTCCGATGACAGCCGAGCCGCGCAGGTTTTCGGCCGGCCTCGGGGAGGGGGCGGGGCGGCGTCCTCCGTCCCCACAGCAACGGCGGCCCCGCCCCAAACACCGCGGGAGGCAGCCCGACAGGACGGCATGGGGCGCGCGGAGCGGGGCGCCGACGGGGCCGAAGAAAGCCCCCCGGAAGGAGACCCCCGGGCCCGGCTGCTCGGGGAGCGGGTGGTGCGGAGCCTGCGCGTGGAGCCGGAGCGCTGGGCGCGCTGCGCGGAGAGCCCCGAGGTCCGGCCGCTGCTGCGCGCGTTCCTGGAGGGCGGGCCTGCCGGGCGGCTGCTGGTGGCCACGCTGGGCGCCGGGGGCCAGCTGGTGCTGGCGGAGCGGCTCGCTTCGGCGCCCCCGGCAGCCCCCGCCGCCGCCCGGGCCGGCAAGGGGGTCTTCTTGTTGCGCCTGGCTCCGGGCCCCCTGCGCCCCCCGCTCGCCGCGGGGCCCCTGCTGTGCGGAGACCTGGCAGCGGCCCCCCTGGACCAACTCGCCGCCCTGGTGGAAGAGGTAGGGACGGCACGGCGAGATTTTTTTAAGGAAGGAGTCGAAGGTTCGGTCCGGAACCAGCGCCGTGGGCGGCGCCCCCTTTCCCTTCCCGCTGCAGGGGGGCTGGTTTTCTCGCTGATGAGTCTGCCGTCGCTGGTGGAAGCGGTTGTTTGGTTTGTTTGGGGATGATGGGCTCCGTGGTGCGGCTGGCAGGGCTGCAGTTCCTACCTTCAGAAAGAGAGAGGACCTCAGGGCAGGGGAAGGGGCCCGATGGGTCAGCGGCAGAGCGTGCCTTTGGGGTGCAAGAAGGGACCCAGCGTCTAGGCTCAGCCCCAGGACGCTCTGCGGGAAGGGTTTTGGGAAATCTCTTTCCCGATTCCTGCAGCACTACAGCCAGTAGAAGCAAACACGTGGTGCTCTACAGATCTGTAGTATCAGTTAATGGCATGAGGCAATTTCACATACCTACAGATGACTAGGAGGAGGTTCTTTACCTTTGAGTGGAGGTAGAGGGAAGGAGAGGGGCAGAGGAGGTGCCCTACCAGGGCAGTTGCTGAACCTCCAAGGAGGCTGTTAAGATTTTTTTTTCTCCTTTTTGTTTTAGTATTTGTGACAGGTGAGTGTAACGGAAAACATAGCAAACAGGGGAGCAAATGAAGAACGTAATTCAGCAGAAGCTGGATACGTCTCTGGTTGTGATTTGCCAGTTTTCCTTCATTCTTTGTAGCAACGTTTCTTATAAGATCAAATTCCATGTTGTCATACATTTTGAGGTTTGTATAGAAAGTGTCATTGACGATATTTAGTGTTATATTGTGTATAGAATCAACTTGGGTGTCACCATTTTGTGAACTCTCTGTGGCCTACAGGGGACTTTTAGGCTGAGCTCCTGCATTCTCGGTGCAGAGGTGCCTTTGGATAATCATTACCCGTCTCCACACATGAAGAATTTATTGCTCGTCAGGACTGTCCCCCAACACCCCACTCTTTTTATTTCCCTGAAGGGGAAAGAAGAATCCTAAGTAGGGAATAGGTAGCCCAAAAGCACCTGATTCTTCTTCTGTCCATCCTCATTTGAATGTGCCCTGCCCCCGGATTAGAACGAGGACCTCGTGCCTTGCTCAGGCACTGCAGTTGCTTCCCTCCATTGGACAAATGTCCACGGTTCACATCCTCATTCAGCCTCTCCAGTTCTTCATGGAAAGAAGAGGTACAGTGGCTTGTGTAGGGTAGGTAAAAGTCACCTGCAGACAAGCATGTAAGTTCACTTATTTATTAATAAAGCATTTCTATTCCATCTTATATCCAAAGGTCTTAGTATCAATAAAAACAGCTTTGAAACAAGCCTTAATAATTATGTTTGTATGATGATCGGTCAGGGTGGTATAGTGGTTTTAGAATTGGACTGGGACTTGAGAGATCCAGGTGCTGGCCTCCACTGAGCGTGAAACTCTTTGGGTGACCTTGGGCCAATTGTCCTCTCTTCATCTGACCTACCTTACAGCATTGGCAAGATCACAGAATAAAGTAGTAAGTAGTAGGAAAGAGGGGAATAGAGATGGGGCTATGCATACCACCAAGGGCCAGTGTGGTGTAGTGGGCTGAGTGTTGCACTAGAACTTTAGGAGACCAGGGTTCGAATCTCCCCTTAACTGTGGAAGAATACTAGGTGACCTTGGGCAAGTCATACTATCTCAGCTTCCACCAAAAACAATAGCAAACGTCCTCTGAATAAAGCTTGCCAAGAAATACTGTGATAGATTGACTTTAGGATTGTCATAAGTTGGAAATGACTTGAAGGCACACAACAACATATGCACATGACCTTGTGATCACTGGAGGAAAGTTTGAATAAAAATATAATTAATAAAACTGAATCTGAATTTCAGAGTAATAGCCTGTGAGGGGGGAAAAAGTTACTGTCACCCATAAACACATTGTGTATTACCTTTAAAAAGGCACTGCCTTGTTTATTGTCAATGACATGGTGAGTGAGAGTACAGTTGTTTTAAAAAAAATCTTCAGGAGGAGGTGAATCCCCTTATTAGCCTTATTTATTGGCAACAGGACAGTGAGTGAGAGTTGAGTTGTTTTAAAAAGTAACCTTCAACAAGAGGTGAATCCCCTTTGTTGATCAGAAAGTTGCTGAGAAACCACACTGAAAACTCGAACTCAGGAAATGAGGAAGTATAACGGGAGTTTGGGCAGCCATCCAGATTTGTCTATGCAAGGGAGGACACTGTTGGTGTTGGTTTTGGGGAGTTTCCTGTTGCCAAAGCAGATTATCCTGTTGAAACCCTGGCTGATCCCTGGAGTGGAGAAATTGCCAAGGTGGTTATCTTTTTAATTATGTTTTAAATGTCCTTTAAATTGTTTCACCTATGCACTTCCCAGATACAACAATTTGTTTGTTTTTAAAACTTTTGTAAGATTTTAGCTGAACTTTGTTTGAAGTTTTTGTAAGCTGCTTTGAATCTTGTGTTGGGAGAAAGACACAATATAAATTAAATTAAATTAGTAAAATAAATAAGAATTCTGCTTCCCAAATGAAATGTCCTTCAGTCTCCAAATTTTTGGCGTTGCAGAGAATGAGACGTTGACAGTTATTCACACCTAGAACTCATATATTTGGTATGCTTGTATTCCCCTTTCAACTTTGGCTACCTCTATTTTCTTGGGATGCCTAGACTGTATTTCAAAATGTTCAGTTCAAGTTTAAGTTACTGCAAGGCTAAAAACTTGGAAAATTTCATTTGGAGGGCAGAATTCTTATGGGGGAGGGCAATGCTCTATTGAGGGGGTGAAATGAGGGGACACTCCCATAGTTATACTTCTGTGGCCAAGCCTCTGACTGGGTGTGATGCTGAAACCTGACCCGTCTGTTTGAACCTAGCCAGCCCTTTTGGCTGTGGTAATCCTGGAAATAGCTGAGATTTAGCGAGATCCCAAGTGTGACAAGTAGTAATTTTCACTCAGCAATGCCTTACTTTTCTATACTGTTGCCTACTTGCCCTGCTGATAGTCCAAAACAAAGTTTCTTGAGACAAATTGGGTGGAAGGATTTTTGTTTTTTGAGATCCAAAGATGCCACTAGATTTCATGTGCCAGACCTAATGAATTGGTTCGATAAATTGGCTGAAATTAAGACATACAGTTAAAAATTCTGGATCAGAATTCTAAGGCCTTGTATCTTAGTATCTTCCTGGTGCCAGTTGCCCTTTCCTGTGAAAAAATAGTGATATATATATAATATGTGAGTGTCCCAGCCACAACCTGACTGGGATATTTCCACATCAGTACCACTACCAGAGGAAGAATTAGGAATGTACCTTTCTTATACATTAGCAGTTATTCTGTCTAAGTGGGTGGTGGAGGGTTGGAGAAGAACAAGAAAAAAGAGATAATAGGACCAACCTGGTTAGTCTAGGCCAGTGGTTCTCAACCTGTGGGTCCCCAGATGTTCATGGACTTCAGCTCCCAGAAGCCCTAGCCACTATGGTCAATGCTCAGGGCTGCTGGGAGCTGAAGTCCACGAACATCTGGGGACCCACAGGGTGAGAACCACTGGTCTAGGCACTACTGCAGGCCCCTTCAGCTTTGACTTCCCATGATCCCACTCATCATTTCCTCCCTTTTCCCCACCTACTGCTCTGTCTTGTTCCTAGTATCATCAAGATTCTGGAACTAGATAGGATGAATGGAAATGCCCTGTTGAGAGTATACACAGTTTTGCCTTTTGTTGCTTGCCCTTCTCTTGTCAGTATTTGAGAACACAGTCAAATAAGTGCATGCTGATGTCCATAGGTATTTTCATTTTTATCCAGCTCTGACTAAAAGCCTCAACCCAATTCTGTATGTACATATTGGCCAATATTAGCCATTTTGATGGGACATAAAAAAACAGAATTAATTAACTTCCTCTTAGTTTTAAATCTGTTTTTGCTAACGTTTCGTAAAATACCTTGAGGGATCTTCCAAGAATTACTTACATCCTGCTTGTCTTCTTCATTCTGTGTTTTGTAAGATACAATGGCCCCTCCACTTTCATGAGAGTTTGGGATACAGAACCTTGTGAAAGTGGAAAAACTGCAAATAGATCCCCTCTGCAAGCCCCCTCCCATTCCCTTCCAGGGCTCCCCCTCCCATTCCTTTGCCTTTTGCGTGCTTGGGCCAGAGACAAGGGAATAGGAGGCAGGAGCTCTGAAGAGCAGAAGGAAGGCTCGTGCTAGCCCTCCCTGCCATTCTTTTGCCTATTGCCTTGGTGCGAGTTCTCAGTGCCCGAGGCCAAAGGAAAGGGAATAGGAGGGGGAGCTCTGGAAGGGAGGTGGAAGGCATGCACATGCCCCCCACTTTCCTTGCCTTTTGTCTGAGTGCTTGCCCTCTTTCTGTGCTCCGGGCCAAATGGAAGGGAATGGAAGGAGGAGAAGGTGGGAGAGAAGGTGCATGCATGCCTTGCAAATACTGTATTTGCTTGTGGATGAGACTCACTCCGCCCCAAAAAAATACTGTTTGAAAAGAGGGTTTATCTTATATGCCAGCAAATAGTATTTGCCAGTGTAAAAATGGGGTGCATCTTATACACAGGTGCGTCTTAAACGCCAATAAAATATGGCAGTCAAATTCATGAAGGTGAAATCCATGAATGTGGAAACAGGACTGTAACTTGTAAAACAGAAAACCACCATCAAGCATGTTGTTACTTTAAAGAAGTTGAGCCTTAGTGAAAATGAAAGTGAGCTGTATGTTGGAGTCACAGTCAGTGGAAGGATACGAATACTTGGCGTCCTCTTTTTAATGGCTTGAATGCCTTATTTCCCCATCAATCTCCTTGTATGTATGTATAATGTCTCACAGGAATAATATAAGATTCAGATTTGAGATGCGTCCAAGTCAGGAGTGGTGGACCTTTGACTCTCCGGATGTTTGGGTCAAGAATGGAGACATTTATACCCCTGCAGATGTCTGGAACTACAACTTCCACACTCCTCTACCACTATCTGTGGGATGAGAGTAAGGAATGAAAACATATGGCAAGCTAAATGTGACCAACTCCTGTTTTAGGTTCTCCAAATCACTTGTCTCAGTTGTCAGTTCAGAGAACAGCAGAAAGTGGCAATATTTCAATGATGCAGGAATCAATATAAGACGATGAGGGGCTTGTTTATTTCTTTTATGACTTAACTAAATAGAACTGATAAGGAAAGGCTCTGATTCTCTTTCTTTTTTATTTTTCTTTGTACTTGTTCTGTATCAGTTTCTCACCCTAATATATTTGGATCATCTGTGTTCTAGGTAGTGGCACCTCTCTTGGCAAATCAGAAGAACCACCACAGCTGGCCACATGTCGTATCACAGGATGTCATCTACCATGTTTCTACCCTGAAAAGTAGCGTGTTTATCATGGTTGGTCAAGTGAAAGGCAAAACCTTGCTACCCCTCCCTGCTGGCCCTGAACACGACAAGTACTTAGATTTTGACAATGAAAAAACGTAAGTAGTAATATTTTATGTAGCGCTACTGGTGATCACATTTTCAAGGTACTCAGTGTGACACTATAGTTTCAGGCTTCAGGAAGGAGCCATCCACTACTGGGGTAACCTTCCATCTCCACGCAGCTCAGGCAGGAATCCTGTGAGTCTTGTAAAGGATTTTGTATAGGAACTTCAGCTTCCTCCCCTACTTCTTGCTCCTGCCTGTCCCCGGTTAGGCACTGTGGCTCCTCATGCCTGCTCACATTTTTGCCCTTCAACAGCTGGAAATGTTTTCTTCTCCTGATTCTTTCCCTTTTCCTTTCTTCCTCTTCTTCCTAGTTAAAAAACCAAGGTAACTGTTATTTTTGGTACTTTGGCTTTTGGTCTTTTCTTGATCTTTTTTCTTCCACCTTCTCCTTCCTGCTCTCTACTCCCTTCTATTTTGTCTCTGCGGGGAGTTGTTTAGGGGGCAGGTGGGAGTCTTCCACCTGTGTGAATGGATTCTTCTAGTTGTTTCTTTGGTGTTAGTTTTCTTTCCATTTTTGCCTTTCTTGTTCTTGGAACACCTAGATGAGGAAAGCCAAGAGCAAATTCTCCAAGACCACTAAGTAGAAGGGAACATTCTTCAATACTTTGCCTAAACCTTCTGTCAAGCACATTAGAGTTCTCAGAAACTCTTGTGCAGCTCTGACTGTAAAGTTGCCCAGTCAGCTGCACTGAACTGAACCCACCAGTGGGTCAAAGCATTAAATGGTTGTTCCCACCCCATCCCCCCAGATTTGTGGCCATGACTTTTGAGAGTGCAGTGCCTCCTTTGTAGAAGGAGAGGTGATCCCTGTGCTAAACCTAATGGACAGCTCTGTGGGGCTTGCGGTGATGCAAATCATGGAATTAGAAGCTGACTTCTCCCAGAGAGGACCCCCCCAGAACCAGGAGTGGAAGAGGAGACTGCCTTTTGATCTCCAGAAGAGTGTACCTCAAGACAAATCTTTTCTAATTGCAAACAACAGAGAGGGAACATGGCTTACAACATGCTCCAGCTGGCAGCAATTTTAAACCATATGTGATGCCCAGCAGCCATTTTGATTTATTGCAAAAATGTATTCTTCTTCCTGCATTATACTCTGTTACTTTTCTGACACATCTGCCAGTACCAACAGCCCCAGTGTACCCTTTTCCATTAGCCTACTCTTACAGAATGCTAACTGGTGCAGAAGATCCAAGTAACAGTTGTCTTCTAATAACGTAGAATCTCAGGTGACTGGGGTGTCTAAGCATACTCATGTCTCCAACTCTTCTGATTCATTTGGGTCATCCTTCCCCCCACCATCAGCCTGAAACTGTACCAGATGGGAAAGTTCCCCACTCCTTAGTATTTCCAGATCTAACTTGGAGTCTCCTCTGGGGCCAAAGGCAAGACCCTCCAGTTTTATCCTATATCACAGCAGAGTATCTTAGAGAACCTAATCAGGATCCCTTTGCTTTTTTAGCCCTTGGTAGAATGGAAGTCAATTCTGTTATCCACTCATACTCCTCTCAGAGAGACCAAAGAAGAGGAGGATGATCTGTTCGGCTACTTTTTTAAATTTAAATTAGGAGCAGTGAAGGAAAACCCTCCAGAATGAAGAATCAAGGGACTTCTTCCATTTTGGGTGGGCTTCCAAAATAGAGAAGAGGCAAGTACAGGGATATCTTAGATCTAAAATTTGTAAATAGGTTCCTAATTCACATTTTTTCATGCATGGAAACCCTTCAGACCATACAGGAAATGCCCCATGGGAGGGACTGTATTTATCTATATCTATATATCTTTATATCTATATATCTATATCTGTATCTGTGTATGTGGGATAGAGACATACGTATGTATCTCCATCTGGCCAATGCACAGTTACTCAGAACAGCCATTTTTAGTTGAAGGACTTGTTTTTTGTGTTGATATGTACTCCTCATTGTTTACCAGATGATGTCTTCAGAACATGCATACATAATCCTTAAATTCCTTTTTAAAGCTACTTCTCTGTCGGGCATGCAGGCAGATTATATTCACACTTCATGTCTTGAGATCTGTGGCTTTCTAATAAATTCCTATCAGGATATACTTAATCCTCTCCAGAACTGATACATCTGGATACACTCCCAGACATCATAAAAGGAAAAATTCTCTTGCTTCCTGTGTGATTGGGAGAGCTAATGCAGGAGGCAAAATTCCTTTCAGAGGAAGAAATCAATGGATGTGATGACGGTGGCCTACTTCTTAGGTGTAATGACTTTGTTCATTCACGTCATGTAAAGTCCCACTCTTGACCCTTACAGTGGTCTTTTTATTTCTATCAGAACAATATTGACCAAAGGTGGTACTCAGAGCCCTGACGTTTCTTCCTATGGTATCTCTCAAACATCAGGAAGGACACCCCACTGAGGGCCCCTTGAAGGGTGGGTCCCTCCTCTTAGACACTGAAATATAGAGAGTGAGGGGCTCACTGCCAGAATACTTGGCTCTTTTGAACCACACAGGATACCTGGCTCTCTTGAAGTAGCACTGGGGTTTCGTCTTTTGATTGTACCTCTGGGAAATTGTACTCATATTTGTACACTTTCAGGATCTACTAGCAGGTTGCTGTTTGCTAATAAGGGCGCACAACATGTTGACAAAATTGTACGTCAACTCGTGGAGGGGAGACTGCACCCCAAAATGCCACACAGGGAGGCAATTACTTATTACTTTGGATGAAGAGATGTATAATTTCCGTCATAGGGGAGCAGATGAAGCGGACTCCAAAAGTAGCTGCAGTTTTTCTGAAAAAATTCCAGACACACTCCAGAGAGTGGAATCTGTACACCTCCTTGTTTTTTGCGGGGGAGTATAGATTCTGAAATGCTTTGGTGGGTAGGTACATCAGAGGATGCAGTACTCTAAGGTCTCTGGGGGAGCCAGTGCAGTTCCCTAACCTCTGACAGTTGTGTGCTCCTGTTTTCTACCTTTCTGAGAAACTCTAGTATGAGTTGGAGATGAGGAGAGCTTCAAAATGAGATTTTCTAGGACTGCCAGCTTCAGGTGTTCAGTGGCTATGTGTGCTTGTTTCTTTCCGTGGGCCCTGGGCTAAAATGTCTCAGCTGAAACATTAGATAGGTGGTGGAAGGCCTGCATTTTCACTGCTTTTGGTGCCACATGGTCCCCTAGACTGTTGTAGATTGCAGCACATTCTACTTGGTCAGCTGCAACTTCAGCTGCATTTTTTTTCCACCAGTGAGCTTCTAGAAGAGATCTGCAAAGTGGCTATGTCAGCAACACTTTCTTATGACCAGCACAGCAAAACTGACAGGTGGGCTTCAGCTACAGGAGGCTTTGTGAGAAGAGTTCTACATCTGGTAGTAACTACATAGTTGGTACCCCACTACAGAGTGCAAAGGAATGCTGGACTAGATAAGATTTTGGTTTGATCCAGCAGGGCTCTTCTTACGTACTTATGTTCTCAAAATGATGTTTGATCAATTGAGCTGCAGTAATTTGTTTACCAAATTATTTGCAGTGAAGTTAACAGTAGCACAGAGAGAAGCAAGCAAATATATGATACAGCATGATGGTCGGTGAATGTGAAACTTGGATTACTTTGATTTGTTAAGAGTCTCTTGCTTCACTGAAACTGGAACTTAGTTCATATTATATGTTTACAGACCTCCCCTCTAATCTACCACTATGAAATTGGAAGCAAACTAATATGCTAATATGTTTATTTTCTGCAGCAGTGAACTAGTGGATAAATCTATCATACATGCAATTGAATCAGCTGTTATTGAATGGACACACCAGATCCAGAGTGTTTTGAAAAGAGAGTCATCAGAGCTTCTTTTCCAAGGTCAAGATCCCAAACCAAAGGTGGAATTGGATTTTTGGAAAAACAGGTATATAGTTAACCTCGTTGTAGACTGAATGTATAAACAAAGTAGGAAGAGCAATAGCTGTAAGAAACCTGTTCCAGAATTAAATCATTGGTGTTAGCAGAGATGCTTAATTGTATTTTACACATGTACACACCCCTCATTTTTCCCACTCAAAGGGTCTTACAGAAGTTAAAACAAATACATTTTAAAGTTGTCCTCAAGCTTTTCCTGGTCCACTGAGGCGGCAAGATGAACAGTCTCCTGTGACATGCTGTGCGAAGCAGCGAAGGAGGTCCTTTAGGGGAGCCAAGCAAAGCCACGCATATTCTTGTAGACTGTGGAGTTGCAGATCAGTCTGAAAAACTATGACCCGCAGAAGGATAAGCATTTCTGGCACTGTCAGGCTCAAGTCCGCTCCACAGCCAAAGTTTTCAATCTGTGTGCTGGGGAATCAGCAGCATTGCGACGAGGCAAAAGCAGTTGACATCCCTCATATGGACAGAGAGGCTCTGAAGAGATCTAATAAGAACAAGAAGCTAGTGAAGAAACTTGCCAAGACATATGATGCTTTTCTCTGAGTCCCTGATCAAGCAGATTCCTCAAATCTTGGGGCCAGGACTGAACAAAGCTGGCAAGTTTCCTTCTCTCCTCACTCACAATGAGAACATGGTATCAAAGACTGATGAGGTTAAATCCACAATCAAGTTTCAAATGAAAAAGCTGCTTTGTCTGGCTGTGGCTGTTGGCCATGTGAAGATGACTGAGGATGGTCTACAAGGTCCACCTGGCCTCAATTTCCCGGTGTCTTTATTGAAGGAAAACTGGCAAAATGTGCGAGCCTGGTACATCAGGAGCACCATGGGCAAACCCCAGTGCCTATACTGATAACAATACAATTGTTTTTGACTGACTTAAAAAAAAAGTTGTCCTCAAGAAAACATACAAAAAGATAAAATGTAACCAGACTATAAATTGAATTATAAACAGTTTAAAAGCATATTGATTAGGAAGCAAAAAAACAAAAGCAGTACAGTGCAGTTATTAAAAACCCTTTCCCTACATACATTCAGTTCCCAAAGGCCTGTCAAAACAAATGGGGTTTTCATCTGCTGCCGGAAAGACATCTTGGAGGGAGCCCGTCTAGTCTCTAGGAAGGAAGTTCCAAGACCTGGGAGCAGCAACTGAGAAGCTTTCTCTCGCTTTCTCACCAGATGAGTCTGTAAAGGAGGTGAAATAGAAGGGCTGTTAACTGTGCGGGCATTGACTTTGAGGCTAGCACAAGAAGTGACTTTCGTGGAAACTACTTGCATTGAAACATCCTAAAATGGGGGCAGGGAACTTTCTTCAATCCAGGAGCCCAATTCCAGTTTCAGAATTGTTTCAGGTCGAAGCAAAAGAACAGTTCCAACAGTCAGAGAGATGGGAAAATTAGTGGTAAAGGATTAACATATGAAGACAATCACTAAGAATCTAAACAATCTATTTCAATTGTGTTTAGACTGAAAGGTTGGTGTTTTAAACAATTAAGCAAATTGGAAACTGACATTTAAATTTACATTCCATTATTGCACTAAAAGCCATACCAGCATAAAGCTAAATGTTCCTATTCATAACTTTACTCCTCCCACATTCTTGTTTTGAGCTTTATTAAAAAAGGAAAATGATGTATTAATGTTTGAAAATCTAGTATTTCACGCACACCACAAAATATTCTTGATTTTGCTTTCCTTTTCTCCTTTCATTATGATCATGTCTCCTTACCCTCCTGCTTACTGATTCCCCTGTAGATCCCAGCAAAAGTACCAGTGTTAAGAATGTCAAAATTCAGTTTCCCAGGACAGGTAAGAAGCCCCTGTGGGTTGTCAGGTCTAGGACACAAGAGGACATCTGGGTGCTAAGAGAACCCTTATCCTTTCAAACTACCCTTATGACTTGCAATCTAACCTTGTAATTCCCTGACCTTTAGGGCATAGAAAAGAAGGCAAGAAATCGTTTTGCAAAAAGCCAAAAGAACTAGGCTTTGGGTAAAAAAACCCAACTGAGTAAAGACAAATCTGTTTTCACAGAATTATCCATGTTAGTCTCTTGCAGCTTAAAAAGAAGGAAGGGAACGGAAGGGAAAAAAAAAAAGAAATGTGGCAGCATCTTTAAGACTAACTGGTTCTTATTTTAGTTTGACCTTTCATGGATATAAACCCACTTCTTCCGATGCACTACTGAGTGGTATTAAGGCCTCTGGTATAAAATATTTATACAGTTGTGGAAGTGGGACAGAATGCAATAGGATCCAGAAAGATGAAAGTCATGTCCCTTACCCTAAATTTTCAAAGGGCTGGGTAGAGTGATATAGGCCTTTCACATCTTTACAGTGGTCAGTTAGTGTAGGTGCATGAAAGCAATAAATCTGTTTACCAAAGGTCAGTTTCCTTGGCTCCTTTTTTCATATGAAGTGGACCTACAAAAATGTGAAATGTTACTGGTCTAAGATTTATAGGTTAATCCAAAAACAAGTAAAGGTAGATTTGGTAATGTTACCAGAAATGTTTTTGTTGGGCATTATGGATAAAGAACTAGATAAAAAGCATGGTTTACTTCTTCAATATATGACAACAGCAGCAAGAATATTGTTTGTTCAAACTTGGAAATGGATTGAAGCACCAATGATGGAAGAATGGATTGTTAACGTTGCTGACTTGGCCTAAATGGCCGAATTAATGTGGGTTACAAAAGATAAGCCAACTGAAGACTTTTGAAAGATTGGAAATGGGTTGTGGATTTTTTTGAACAATAAGAAATCTAACAATGTAATATTCTCAGGCTATACCTATTAGTGATTTTGGCAGGATTTAGTTGGATCTGTAATAGTAGAATAACTTTTTCTTGTTCTCCCCCCCGCTTATAGTCAGGATGGGGGCGGGTCAGAACCCTAATGTGTATTTGTTGTATGGCTTTAATTTTTTTCTTTTTTCTGTTTCTTTATTTTTGATCACATATTACTTTGATTGTAAATTAGAATGGTCATGTCGATGATGATGATGATGATGATGATGATGATGATATCATCCTCCCCCTCCTCCTCCTCCTGGTGGAACTTCTCAAGTGATTGCTTTCCATGTGGCCAAATTACAAAGATGTCATCAAGAAATTGTAGAGAGAAGAGAGTTTTGGAGTGCATGTGCTGTGGAAGTGTTGTGCCAGGTCGGCTATGAAGTTGCATGTGAATGCCCATGGCAATGCCACTGACTTGGAGGTTCATATTATTCACCCCAGTGAAGTAGTTATGACTAAGTACAAAGTGGCAGTGTTTGGTGGCTAGGTTAGCTTTAGCCTCATTCAGGATGCTGTTGCTGATAGCTTGTAGTCCACCCTAGTTGGCTCCTTAGCAGCTCATTTAATTAATGTGACAAGATGTAGTTTTTATGCGGTAGAACATTTCCCCATCAGAAATATAAAGCACAGCTCAAGTTGTGTGACTAAATACTTAAATGTATGTACTAATTCAAGAGTTTACTGAAATGCAGGTTATAGCTCAGTTCTGTGACTGTTAACTCAGGATCTAAGAGCTGGAAGGTAAGCAGATGACTTTATTTTGGTGCCTGATTTGACATGGATATGCCTTTGCTCACCACTTCATTGTGTGTTTGATTTAGATATGAGGATCTACAGTGCATTTACAACCAACTGAAAGCCGAGAAGGTTTCAGCCATGGCTGAGCTGCTGGACAGAGTAAAGAGCACCTACTACCCAGCATTCAGGTCCATGTTTAGAGATGTAGAAGCAGGTGAGTTTTGAAAAACTGAGTTATAGGCCATTTTCACATGGGGGTAAAACCCCAAGGTGCGATGACTGGAGACGGAGGTCGTTCACATCGCGGGATGAGCTAGTGCGGTTGGAAACGGTGAGGCGCCACACCTCCAACCGTTCTAGTGCAGCCGCAGGGGTGGTGCTGCGAGTTTTTCAAAAACCACCTTCCCAGGTGGTTTTATCAAACTCGCCCGCACTAATCCGTGGCAGCTCCTGGTGAGAATCTGCAGAGACGCGGTAGTGCGTCTCTGCAGATCTGCCCGGGGGCGGGCTCCCGGCTGGCGCGCTACCCTGATTGGCGGAGTGCCGCCGGAAGCCGCCGGCCACCATTTTGGGCGCTGCGGAACGCCATGGAACGCCGCCAAGCGCCGCCGAAATTCGGCGGCGTGTGAAGCAGCGGAACTGCGTTACCTGCAGGGACAGAGCACAACACAAGCAGGTAAGCTCCGCCCCTGCGTGCGTTGCCCTGTTCGGCCCCCCCACGTGAGAAAAGGGCCAATATTGTTTTAAGCATGGACCACTGTGTGTTCTTGGCTGATGCTAATGGAGGTCAACTTCTTGAATTCTCTTGTTGTTAAATTGCTTCCTGAAAGATTTTTCTGGATTTTTCCATATATTTTGATACGTTGTGTTTATTGTTGGATTTTCCTGTTTGTTGTGCCTTTTTTCTGAATTCAAAACAAATTTTTAAAAATACCTTTGAAGTTTTAGAGCACACAGTAAACGGAGAGAGATGTTTTGAGTAACCGAGCAACAGCAACAAAAGAATTGTACAAGAAAGACACAAACTGATTTTTTTGAAATGACTGGAAGAATCTTTCAGTGGGAATCTGCACCGTACTTCTTTTTTAATTTGTGGCTGTATTCTTCCATTTCAGTTTTTTAAATAACTACCTTTAAGAAGGAATCCTGGTTCTAATAATTTGTAGGTTTTGCTCTAGATTGTGCAGTTGAAGGCCAGAAAGAATTCATGTGTGTGATGACTCAAAATACACATATTTAAGATGTAAGCTCTGCAGAACTACAAAGAATTTGTTTCTAAGCAAGTGTTTTTTTAACGCTGTGTCTTAAGACACTCTGCAAGTTCCTGCATCTCTTTTATTAATTTTCTTTTTGTTAAAAAAAAAAGCTTTGGTTGAGGCCCAGGATATAAATATGCATCTCAAGCCAATCCAGCGCCTGCTGGAAGAAATAGAGAATGTGGAATTTAACGAGGTGAAGCCATTGCTAAACCGTCTGCTTCATACGGTGTGCTTTATCTGGGTCACATCCAAATATTACAGCACACCTGCGAGGATAATTGTGCTGCTTCAGGAAATCTGCAGTCTCCTTATCCAGCAGGTAAGTCATGTAGCAATTCTTTGTCATGCTGTCTTTCTGGAAAATAGAGAAAATGGGGATCTTCTTCACAGTCACAGTATGAGGGGAACTCTGTTTTGAAAGATGCTGAGGAATTATCACATGAGGTACAGGCCTGTAACAGCCCAACTTGGCACCTTTCAGCAGCAGAGAGTAGTAGTGCAACATACCTAAAAGGTGGCATACTGGAAGAGTCTGCTGTCACAGTCACTGTGGTCACATCCAGTAGAATCTCAGTAGGTACAGCCACATCAGGGATAGTTGCAGAGTTTACAAATTCAGGAGATGAGCACCTCAGAGTGAGTCTGGGCTGCTTAAGGTTCCTTTCCTCATTAGAAAACATGGGTAGGTGTTGCTTCAAGAATGGACTGGTGCTACCTCAGGCCACAGAGAGAAGATTTACTCTGCTGTAGGCCTGATCACCTCAAAAGAGCAAGCTGTACCTCTTAAATATCATTTTGCTTGTTTTTGTTGTCTTAAGCTTCTGAGAACTGAAGAGAGGGATATGCAACTCTGAAGAGGAGGTAACAAAAGCAGATCCTCAAGCCACAACTGTTCCCCACCAGGGATAACACCAAGGCAATTTTTCCATCATACCTTGTGAGATCCAAGGGCTGAAGGTGATGGTAGCAGGCCCCAGTAGAGCTTTAGAGTCTGTAAACTGGAACCTTCACTTTCCCTCCTCTAAATAAAGTGTCAGATTAATGCTTTGTCCGCCTTCACCTGGTTCTGTACCTTTCATTACTGCCATTCTAGCTCAGTGAGAAGTAAGAGGAAGAAATACTTAGAAAATCTAGAGTAGAATGACATAGGAGAACTTTTTGTGAAAGTGGTTAGACACACGTGGTGTTAATATAAGTGGTTCAGCTCAAAGACAATACAGAAAGAGAGGTGCACAGCTATACAAGTGGTGGAAGTTTAATTTTATGTATGCTTTTTTTTTAGGGTAGGGGTGGCTAAAGGGCAGCCCTGTGGTCCCATGTCCCCCAAAGACTGTTTTGTAGTCCTCTCCAGATTTCCTGGGCCATTCTTTTTCTGGCCAAAGAAGGACGAATTGATTTTCCTTGAAGCCTTCAAGAGCGGTGTCAGTTTATTTTTTAGATAGGTTGCTGGCCCCACCATCCTGTTTAACATGAAATGCCTGTTTTACAAAACCAGAAATGGGCTTCTGTTATTTGTTTGTTTGTTTATTTAATTTTGGCTGTTTCTGTGCCCCTGGTAGATCTGGAGCAGAGAATTGGCCCTGGACCCACAATAGTTTCCTCCTTCTGTTTTAGTGGGTAGCCTTTCTACAGATTGATTAAAACAACAAAGTTCCTCATATAGTGAAACAAGGTCCCCCCCCATTTGTGTAGGCTATCAAGCAACTGATGCACTGTTTATCACTTCTTTGTTATCACATTTTTATCTACCCTTCCTTCAAGGTACAGGGTAACTTTGATGGCTTCCTTGCTTTTTTTTTTTACCCTCATAACAACCCTGTGAGCGAGTTTAGCCTCATTGAGAGAGTGACTGGCCCTAGGCCAGAGAAGGAGCTTCATAAATAAGCAGTGATTTGTACCTGTGTTTCTCTGGTTGAAAGCACAACTCTCATTTAGCTTCTTCACTAGGGGCTCATAAAGTGCAATTCAGCTGCAGAAATTTTATCACTAACAGAAGAATGATCTTTACCTATATCAGAGAGTTTCTTTAAAAAACTGTTACTGTTATTGTTAAGTAGTCTTCAGTTACAACATTTTGAATGCTTTCCCTCTTGTGTTAGTGGCAGGATGGATTTGAGAATTTTTTGCTGTCTTTGGTTTCCTTATGCTATACTTTTGCATATCTTTTCTCTTCCCATGTGTGAATAATTTTTGCTGGTCTGTGTGTGTCTGTGTGGACAGTCATCCCCTTCTCTTGTTATATTGTATGAAAAAAAATGTGCAAAGCTGCTGTCAGGTTTCCAGATGAATAACTGATGAATGCTTCTAGAAGGTGCAAAAAAAAAAAAAGTGGAAAATTTGGATCGGGGTCAGGTTCCTTGTATGTTTGCCTTTTTAGACCCTTTGCAGTGTTTTGGTCCCCCAGCTTGTAAAAGTCACAGTTTTGGACTACAATTCCCAGAATCCCCCAGCCAGAATAGCCACTAGCCATGTTTGCTGAGAGATTCTGGGTGCTCTAGTCCAAAACAGTAACTTTTCAATGTCCTGCTTGTTCAGCTAAGATTAACATTTCATTCAAGTGAGAAAGCCTGACTGTTTCTTCACTCTGTCCACCTAGGCCAGAAATTACCTCAACTCAGAAGATCTGCTTAAAGGGGAAACCGAAGAAAGTCTGGGCAAAGTAGAGAAAGCTTTTGATGTTTTCAACTATTTCAAGCAGGTGTTCGAAGAAAGGAGAGAAACTCTTAACACTTACTTTCAGCCAGGTCACGAGGTGAAAAAGTGGGATTTTTCTTCTGTAATGGTTTTTGCTCAACTGGATAACTTTCTGGAAAGGCTCCATGTGGTAGATGTAAGTATTAGGCTCTGAAATATTGGAAAAAATAATCAATACAGAAAATGCTGTATTTAATACTACAAATATCTTTTTGTAACTCATTTTCTTTGCAAGTGTCAGAGTGTAAGCGGGGGAGTTCTGGATGACTGAAACAGCCAGTGTGGGCACATGTGGTGTGGTGGACAGAGGAAATTCACCGGAGATACCCGTATTCCACTGTCCTCACTCAGCCAAGATGTTCACAGATGTGTCAGGGAACATAGTTGCCTCTCATCCTTATCTGCCTCACAAGGTTATTGGGACCGTAGGATAGGGTAAGCTCTTGCATAACCTTCCCTGAGCTGCATTGATGAAACAGGATACAAATGTTGTGGATTAATAACACTATACTTTAAAATAGTGGTTCTGAAACCTCATTCCTCCAGATGTTTGAAACTTCAGGTCTCAGAATCCCTGAGAATTGGCCATACGGGCCAGGCCTTCTGAGAAATGATCTCCAAAATATCTGAAGGACAAAAGTCTGAAGCCATTCCCACACTATAATGTTATAATGGTATTATTCCTTTCAACATCCTGTGGAATTCTGGGGTTTGTAGTTTACTTGTCGCACAGTGATTGTGTGGTCTCCCTTGTGGGAGACCAGCAAAATTGTCTTCCCTACCAGCCACGGTGTGGTGAGGGTGAGAGAAGCAGATTGTAACTGCTTTCAAAATGGGAATGCCTTATCCAAATGGATGTACTTTAATGCTAAAATTTATGTGTTTTTCTTGAAACAAAAAGGAAAACAAGGCCTTCTATAATAGTTCCTCCTGGGCAGAATATGCCATCTTGCCTGACACAGTTACGTTGGTTTGCCATGTAGACTGATAATGGTTGTCACTTTTGTATGCGAGTTTCAGGAATATGATATGCTGAACAAGTGCATCAGATACTAGCAAAAAGCCCATCTTTGATCTGTGATAGGTGGACATGGTAGCTGTGGGGTGTTCCATGTCTGTTCAGCTTTGCAGGCGCTACTAAAATGCAGAAGAGAGTTCCTGTTCAGGATTTCCTCAGATTATAAGCTTTTGTTGTGTTTGAGTATTCAGCTGCTCATTGTAACCCTCTTGCCAGGTTTCTGTTAGCTCAGTTTGTGTTCAGCACTGGAATTCACATGTGATTTCATATTAGGAAGGCTTTTGGTTCAGTCCAATAAAAAATATCTCTGTCTTTCGTTACTTTCCTCCCCAAACCTAAAGGTAGTAGAAGGATAATAATGGTTGCTGGCACATATCCCAGTTCACTTGAAAAATGGCTTCAATTAGGATTTGTTGGTTTTTGTCCCAAAGTGTAAAATTTCAGTGGAATGCAAAGTAGCATTGACTGGAGGTTGCTGCATTTTTGTACATCCCTTTAATTAACCTTGAGGAAAGCCTGGTAATCATCAATGCTTTTTTAAAGCTGTATTGACATTTTCTAATAAATCCTGCTAGGAGATAAACTAAAAATTATTGTTGACTATGCAGGAACTAGTTTAATGAGAGGAACACAAATAGAGATGTTAGAAATTATGTTTCGTAATAACACATACTTCATAGCATGACGTATGTATAATGCATTGTGATATTTTAGATTGGATATTAAAGTGGCTTGGGTATGTGCAACTAGGTTATCTTTCTAAGGCCCTTTCCGTACTGTACCTTCTTCCGGCGCTGGGATGTGGGGATCACACGAGCAGCCCCAAAACTTTAAAGCCGACTTAGAATTATATTGGTTCAAAGGTATTGGAAGTTGCTAAGAGATCCAGGAGAATTAGCCAGGTTGCTGTCTGCTGTCATTTGCTTGACAGAGTAACTAGTGTTGTATCCATCCCAGCAACAGGTCTGGGATTTAGATGGATTCAGATATCAGTCTCATCCAAGAGAGCCTGGAGCTGCACAGTCAACAGCCATCATGCCTGGGAAGGGGAAGTTTGAAATTGTTTGATAATTGTTTAAGTACTTTGTCCAGAGAGATTTTTTTCTCTTAGACACAAGGACTTTCTGTACTACATTGTTATAGTACTCTTACTCCACTTTCAACATCCTGTGGAATTCTGGAGTTTGTAGTTTCCTGAGGCCAAAGAGCTCTCTGGCTGAGAATTTTAAATGCCCCTCCCTAAACTACAAACTCCAGGATTCCATAGGATGTTGAAAGTGGAATAATTGCGCTATAACAGTGTAGTGCAGAAAGGCCCGTTGCCTCACAATTGCCTCTCTTTCTAGGTCACTAGGACTCGCCTCCTAATGTGATAATCTGTGCCTAACAAGTCATGTGTATATAACAAATTGAACAGAAGTCTTTAATTTCACAACTGTCAATGTGTACAGGCATTTATTAAGGCAGTCAAGAATCCTGCAGTGTGTGCACATGAGGCATGTTGCAGATGTGCTAGCAAAAGGCTCTTCACTTTATTCATGTGCATTTGAACAAGCAGGGAAACAGCTCCAAAATAGTGAAAGGTCTATTAAAATAGTCATGTTGGTTACACGATCACAGATTTGGCATTAACCTCTTGGGTGTTATAAAGATTTTGTTTATTTGGAAACAAATGGGTTGTATTTGCTAATTGCAGCTGATGAATGAGCATGGTAGTTCAGGAAACACATGATTTGGACAGCTGAAAACTTTGTTTAAATCAGTGATTTAAATTAGACTCTTTTCTTGGTACAGTACTTCAAAACATTATATGAATGTGTGTTTTAGATCAACCCCTTTCCTGTGTTGCACTAGAAGTTGCTTTATAAACTACTATAACTATGAATTTAAAAAGCAGTGTCTGATGCAATGTGCTGAGAGAGAGGCTATTTTACAGAAAGAAGAAGATAAAAGCCAAGCTATGTATAAGCACGTCCTTTTACAAGCGTGTATAGGATCATTTATTGTTGTTCTGTGCCTTTAAGTAATTTCCAACTTATGGCACCCCTAAGGTGAACCTATTATGAGGTTTTCAGAGGCTGAGAGCATGTGATGCACCCAAGGTCACCCACTGGGTTTCCATGACTAAGCGGGGAATCAAACTCTGGTCTCCATGGTTGTAGTCTAATGCTCAAACTGCTATACCATGTTGGGTCTCATCAGATGGTTACAATGATCATTTAGACATCCTTACTCCAAATAATAATAGGGCTGAAACCAATGTTGTTCCAACTGGTGCAAGTCCATTGAAGTGAATAGATCAACTTAGCTCGTGGGTCACAAATTCTTTTTTTGCTGTGTGCAAGAGCCATATGTATCATGGTACAGTGGTTTGAACATTGGGCTACGATCCTGGAGACTAGGGTTTGATTCCCTGCTTTGCCATGGAAACCCACTGGGTGACCTTGGGCACATCACAGAGTCTCAACCCCCAGAAAACCCCATGAAAGGTTTGCCTTGGGGTTGCCATAAACTGGAAATGACTTGAAGACACACCACAATAATAAGTGTGTGTTAAATTTGCAGGCTGTTTCCCCTAAAGATACCAGCCTTCCGTAATCTTTTTAAAGCAAATTGAACCCATCACAGGTAAGAAGATCTTTGACATTTTGAGTTTCTGGACTCAAGAATTTGTGTCTAAAACTAACTAGATAAACCATATATCAGATCATGTTTCCGCCTCACTACCAGCTCAACAGCAGAACTGATCACTTATCAGTGTTTTTTGTCACTGTAATCAGTCTCTCTCTCTCTCTCTCTCTCTCTCTCTCTCTCTCACTCACTCGCACGCACGCACACACACACACTCTCATTCTGTGTGTATATGTGTAAAATCAGAAATGGTAATAAAATAAAAAAAAGGTAATGTGGCATAGTTAGGTTGACAGGTAAGTCATTTGCTTTGTCTCAGAAACTAGTAAATGAAGCAAGCAAAGGCCTCACTTAGCACAGCCATTGGGAAGTGGTGACGTAAAGTCTTTAGATATTAACTATGTATTTTTCTTGCCTGTAGGATCTTCTGACAACTGTTTTGGACATAGAGAAGCTGGAGAAGCTGGAGTTCAGTGGAATAAAAGGAAAATATCTGAGCCAACAGGTTCTAAGCATGCATGAAGAGTTCCAAGAGGCATATAAAATATTTTCAGAAAGAACTTATGACTGCCTGGACATAGCCAACATGGTAGGTGGCTTATCTCATGTTCAACTTGTGAGTTTCTGTCCACAGGGAAATGTAGGAGTGAATACTGAGGGGTTTGGTGTTCTGAAAGGCTTCTTTCAAGGCTCTGCTGATCAGTTGTGGCATTGATAAATATGGTTGGGTTTTTTTTTTTGGTTTCTTTAGGAGTTTGAAGAGGATGTGTCTGAATTTAAGGGGAAAGTAGAAGACATGGACCGGAGGCTAGGGACCATTTTTGGTCAAGCTTTTGATGATGTTGCTAGTGTGGAGCATGCATTCAAGGTTTGTTATTTATTGCACAACACTGTTTCAGTATTCAATCAATGTGACCTATTTTATATGTAAAGCTTTCATCTTTTACAAATGCCCTGAAGAGGTACTACTGTATAGTATTTGTATTTTAGTCTGATGCAGTTAAATGCTTTGGATAGTTGTATGTCTGTTATCATGGAATTGAATATGAACTTCCAAGATGGAGGGGTGGGATGGAGTTGTATTTCAAAATCTGCAAGAGATACTACCAAAAACAATTAAAAACAATTTACTTTTATGTAAGAAGCTGCACTTTCTAAACTTGAGTTGTTGAATGTTACAGCATTCATATCATTTATTGACTTCATGACTGACACATGTAATAGATTATCATATATGCATGCATATGATACTGTGCAGACAGTGATGATATTTGTGTGATCTACATGTTGATGCTTTGCATGTAAAATTTGCTTTGGAATAGTTTCATCAATTGATGTTGCTGACCACCACAGTGATTAAAACCTGTTATCTAATGAATATAATATAAAAATTGCTTTATATCTGTGTCATTGAAGGAAATGTCAGAAAGAGTTGGTGGATCATGGAGTGTATACATGAAGTTACACATATTTGTGATTTGTTTCTGCATGGTAGCTGATAGATATATTTGGGAGCTTACTGGAACGACCGTGGATAGCAGCAGAAGCCCACGACAGAAATAATCTGCTCATCACGATGTACGACAGAAACGTGGATGATGCTAAACTGATCTACCTAAAACACATCCAGGAGGAGAGAGAGCTAGGTACATGTTAGTTGCTTCAAAATGCCTATTTAGAAAAACGCCTTTAGAAGCCAAGGAAATTCAAAATGGTTTTAAATTGTCAGAATATTTATTTATTTATTTATTTATGCATGCAAATATCGTAATTGATATTATCCATCCTTACCTTAGTAGTACAGCTTCCCCTTAATTAAAAACATCTAAAAATTACTGTGCAAACAACAAAATAGCATTCATGAGGCTATATTACTAGATGGTCTCTTCTTAGATTATCAGGGGAAGTGGGCATTTTCCTCCCCTCCTTCCATATCTTTTCTGCTTCTAAACTTTGAAGCTGAGTTGTCTGAGCTTTGTAGTTATTGCCTGATTCAGGCCCTCCAGAGAAGAAAAGGACATTAATTAGAGATGAAAGGAGCAGTCATAACATCTGAGGAAAGTGGTTTTTTTTTTGCTGACCTAAGCATTCTCCACACAATTCCTTGTTGAAACGGCTTCACTGGCTCCTGGTCTGTTTCTTGGTAGAATTCAAAGTGCTAGTTATGACCTACACAACTCAGGTTCAGGTTATCTGAAGGATCATGTTTCTCTATATGAATTTGCCCATATCCTGAGATTTTTTGGGGAGGCCCTTCTCTCTGTTTCAGTTCACAGAGATAGGAAAATGGGAAGAGGGCCTTCTTGGTGGCTGCTCCCAAGTTTTGGAAGTTTCTTCCTAGCGAGGTTACACTGACACCTTCTTTTCTATCCTTTTGTAGGCAGTCACAGATTTCTTTAAAATTTTGGCAGTCCTTTGAAAGGGAAAGAGCCTTTCATGTGCTGTATTGTTTTCATTTGTTGTTCTTCTTTTCAGTTGTTTGTAACTGCTTTAAATTTTATTGATAGTTTAATTGTATTTTTAACTTTTGTACAAAGTAACTTTTTAAGCTGTATCTGTTTCAACTTTCATAAGCTGCTATGAAAAAAAGCATGATATAAATGTGAAGATGATGTTAAAAAAAACCCTCCAGTTTCCCTGTATGAAGTATAAATGGGTTGGAGCTCCCTATAACCTTTGGTCCGCATTTTGAGTTCTGGATGTGATGTCAGGTAGTTGGGATTGCTGGAAATGAGCAATGTTAGTAGTTTCTTTCCTAAGCTTTCCCAAGCTTGTTCTGTGCTTCTTCATGTGAAGTGAAAGAGAACCAATGCACAGAAAAGGTAGCATGTTAAGGAGTTGGAGGTTCACACTACACAATTATAGCAATAAGTTCAACTTTAATGGCTGCAGCTGTATCTGATGGAATCCTGGGATTTATAGTTTGGTTAGAGGCACCAGAGTTGCTCTCTAAGAATTCTGTATGTTCCTCTCTAAACTAAAAGGATTCTATAGAATGGAACTGTGGTAGTTAAAGTGGAATCATAATGCTATAATAGTGTAGTATGAAAGGACCTAGGCTAAAACCACTTTTGCCCACAGCCTTTTTAAGTGCAGGGATATTTTTTTAAACGATGACATGATTATTTCCCTGTAGACTGATCTGTACTGTTTGAGATGGCTATTTTTGCACAATGTTAAGTGACAATTTTACATCAGTGTTCTGTTGCTGGATTAGCCTTGATGCAATCTGAACAATACACTAGCTTTCATTTCCTACTTGATGATGAGCTTGTTTTTCTCAGGATATCCACCAGTACACAAGAATATGCCATTGGTTGCCGGAGGAATTCGCTGGGCTCAGGAACTAAGAGACAGGATCCAGGTTCCATTTAGCAACTTCAAGTACCTCACCCACCTGTGAGTATCTTTAGTTCACATAATCTGTAGAGTAATATTATTTTGTTGTCAGACCCTCTGAATCAGTTTGCTGCCTTGTGTTTAGTGTTACCGAGATCCTGGGGGTCAATTTTGTTGGTATTGTTTTTGAAAAGTGGTCTCTCTGTATCCTTAATATCCCAAGATAAACTTGAAATGTGTGTCTTGGCCTGGCTTGTGTCTTGATTTGTGTAAACGTAGTGAGAACATGCAAGATGTGAGCAGGCGGTCCATGACCAATGGATTACAAACAGGTTGAGGGTCAAAAGCCTAAAGAAGACACCAACACAAAGTGGCTTCTAGGGACAAACTGGAATGTCTTCCTCCTCATGTGGCAAGACACTCACAGAGGTTTTCCATTCAGACAAGAAATGGGCAAAGTGTAGCCTATAGGTCATATGTGGCCCCATCCCCCACTTTTTGGTCCCCAACCTCCCCATCACAAAAAAGATAGTTTTCCTTACTTAGGGGCCTCCAGATGAAAAAAATAGCTGAAAACTCTGCTGAAAATCTAAAAGTTTTAACTCAAAGTGATCTCTGGTTGAGAGTTCTCTCCACTTTTTGGTTGGAAATGGAGGAGTGTGGTCTGAGGCAGGAGTAAAAAACCAGCCCCCTTCAAAATTGCCCTGCCATGCATTAAGAGATTCCCAAAGCTGAGTCAAATCTTGCTTTACAGAACTAGGGCTGTGTTACTGTTAACAGTATACTGAGTTTAAAAGATGTACAATGTGAAGCTGGAGAAGAATCATGGAGAACTAGTGTCTGCTGCAGAGTGCTCTGAGCCAAAGCCAGCTGAATAAAACACATAAAGTGGTGAAAGAAGGAGAAATGATGCATCTTTAGTTTTGCTTATTTGCACCTTGGCTCTTCTTGCAACTAATTCAGAACAGCATAACTGGGACTCCAAGGTTTTTTTGGCATTCAAGTAGGAGTTAGATCAGCTTTGGACTGCCTGCGTTTTAGTTTACTCTCCAGCCAAGTTTGTTTGGTGAATTAATCTCTCAGCATGTTCTTTTTACTCTCCAGCCTGGTTCGTTTGGTGAACAGAACCAAAGTGAAAGAGGAGGTGATGAGGAAATGAAGCAAAAAGGTCCATGTCAGCCTACAGATGGGACGCTTAGTTGAGAGACTCATGGAATAGGAATTAATGCATTTTGAAATATTTTAGTGTGTGATTGTGAGAAACCTAATCTTGGTTTCTCATATATAGCAGATGTATTTGATGGATTTTAATTAATAGTAAGCTACTTTAGGAGATAATCTTCCCTGAAAGAAAAGTATAAATATAATCAATTTAATTTCATGTTGGCTTCAAATATGCATGTGCTGTGGGGAGTGCTATGATAGGCATTCTTGGGTGGTTGGGTTATGTCCCCCATGGAATCATAGAGTTGGACGAGACTGCTAGGGCCATCTTGTCCAGTCTCTATCATGTAGAATCCACTGCGAAAGCATCCCTGAGAGATGACCTCCTAATTTCTGTTTAAAAATCTCAGATTGGGGTGAATGCATCACTTTTGAGGTAGTCTATTACATTGTCAAACATCAGAAGGTTGTGTTTATTTGGAATGACTTGCAGTTGGAATCCATTGCTTTGGGTCCTACATTCTGGAACAGCAAAAAACTTCTGTCATGTACATGACAGATATTTATGAAAGCTATCATTTCACAACTCAGTCTTCTCTTCTTAAGACTAAACGTATCCAGCTTCCCCAACCATTGTCGAAGCCATTCCCCAGTCATAGGTCTTGGTTTCCAGTTCTTATACCATTCAGTTGTCCTCTCCTGGACAGTTTACAGAAAATTAATATCCTTTTTAAACTTTGGTGCCCAAAACTGGACATAGTGTTCTAGATGAGGTCTGACCAAAGGAGAACAGAGTGGTGCTATTGTTTCTCTTGATCTGGACACTGTCATCCTGTTGATGCAGCCTAGAACTGCGTTGGCTTTTTCCATAAGTCTACCATAAGACAGAAAAAACTTAAATGTGCACAACAACAAACACTGTGAATGAGAGACCTTCAGGACTCCTGGTCATTAACAATTCTGCTCAGGTCTTCCAGACTTTGGGCTGTAGCTTTCTTTATTGAGTCAATTTATGTGTAAAGTAGCCCCATGTTATTAAGAAACAGGCACCCTTCTTATCTGTTGTTTTATCTAAATCTGTGGAAGCCCTCTCTTATCCCTTACAGCTGCCATCTCTTGCTGTTCAGTTTCTGTCTTGGAAGTTCCACTTGGTCTCTTTCTTACTCATCTTCCAAGTCTCCCTGTAATACTCCATTCTAACTTCTGTTATCTAAAGAGACTGTCCTGGTAGCAATGAACTCATCCCCAGAAGATGTTGAAATAGAGAGTCTTGTGGACTCAGGACCACCTGTACTGTTATTTGCAGACCTTTGCAGACCTTTTATATAAGATCCATCTTTTGTCCCAAAATTTAAAAGCTTTTCGCATGGTCCTTAAGAACAAGTCTTCTCATTCTTCTGTCCTAAGAAATTGTGGCGTACCTTAGATTGATATATGGGCAATCAAATCGCACAATCAAAATTTATTTTAAAAGGATTGAGGACTTTAGCTATTCATATTTACTTTTCATTTTTAACATCCCACTTCACTGGGAAATAAAATTTCAGCCATGTACCCTCTTATTACTAGGGCTAAGCTTTTACAGCTCTCAGTCTCCCAGAAGCACCTCTCAGAGAAAGATACATTGCTGTTTATTATGAAGAAATCTCGTGTTCTGGTCTGAGGAAGGCATCTAGTCCAACCCTTAGGGGTGTGATGATGGCCCTTGAAACAGATAATGGAAAGTCCTCTTACCAGGGAGCAGAGCGGTCCCTGGCTCTCCCCTTTCCCTTCCCTTCCAGCTGTCCTTTTCACTGAATACTCTTTGGATTGACCATAGTCAGAGCTGGCAATAGAGTCAGAGGATGGCTACTTCTATTTGCCGCCCAACCCGCGAAATGAAGAGACCACACACAGGGCTTGGGTTCAACTAGGGCAATTTATTAATATGCCTAATTAACATAATTATGAGGTGAACTTGATCTTGAACTTGAACTTCTAACCTAAGACGGGGGGTCAAGGCCTAGGTGGACTAGGGCAAGAGTCAGCTCCCGACCATCTTCCCTAGTCCGTATAGTGAGATACCGGGCCCCAAAGCCAACCGCTGAAGCTGCGTTAAGACCTTGGCTGGCCCCTGTCTGGGAGGTGAGCCCTGAACCGTCATTCTCCGGGCTCACGCTAGTGAGGGCCAGTCCTGAGCCCTCCTCAAGGATAGCGTTTATCCTACACCAAATGGTGCCATAGGTACTCACCGACGCCATTGACCCCCCACCGGCCATGGATAAGGTCAAGCGTCTGCTTAGTCCTTATCCCCCAACCCACCTCCAGGATGGCTTCAATGCCCACCTGCAAGTCCCGCAGAAAAATATCATTACCTGCAGGTGACAAGTGGACCCCGTCATGTCTATACAACTCTGGTTTATTGAAAACGATGTCATGGTGCGGAATAAAATAATCCAAGCCCTGTTTCATAGCCTTGCAAATTTCTTTGTTCACCTGTCTACAGGCAGACTCTAAAGGCCATGGGTCACCTCCCCCACGCCATACCCTTCTTTGAATCAGTGCGGACCAAGCAATGCAGGTACGAGGCCATGTGCGTTGAATATGTCGCATATCATGAATGGCTTGTATAATCAGTGCCTTTCCTTTCAAAAGTCCAAGGTCATTACCCCTAAGGTGAATGACCAACACGTCAGGCGGAGGCAAACGGCTCTCCCTAAACAGCTCAGGTAACAAACCGTGTCAGCAAAGGCCTCTCTTGCCAAGCCATTGAATCGAGGCTCGCTCGCCCAATCCTAAATTCGGCCCCAATTGGCCATCTCGAGCTCGCTGCTCAGCCCAAAAGACGAAACTGTGACCACAAATCAGCACTCGCTTCCTCCTTGAAGCAGGTCGCTCTGAAAAGAACCAGAAACATTAGGGCAGGTGGATGGGCCTCACATACCACCGGTATGCCGAGGACTTCCATCTCCCCATCCTCCGGATGTCCTCGGCCTTCATGCCCATCGATGCTGCAGTAGAGGCTGCACCAATACTAAATGAATGCGTGCCAAAATTGGCGCTGTGTAAACCCAGATGTGACAAGGCTTTCTTCGTAACGGCCCAAAATTGATACCTGGTGAGCGGAGTCGCATCAGCATGACAAAACAGTGGCCCTGCATGGGTCCCTCGGCTGGCCGTATAAGCTCTAAGTGCCCTGACAGGGCACAACATTGGATCAGAGCATTTCTGTAAAGTCACCACATTGCCCCTCCTGGCCTGGTCTGTCTTCGATCTCCTAATGTGCAGACGTAAATACCGCTCACCGCAGTACAGGTCACGAAACTCCAGGGCCCTGCCCGACCTGTCCCCTTTACTCTGAACGACCAGCTCACTCACCCTTAATGCCCCAAAAAATGCTGTGAGAGCCGCCGAGTGAAACAAGAGAGCCTCATATGCCGAAGCGCACAAGATCCTCCTGTCAGGACCCTGGAACTCCAGGACACAAGCTCTGAGTCTGAGCCAGAGTCCCTGGAGCCTGCTGCACCAGCACAGCTCACTCCCGAGGCTGCCCCAGGCACAGAGCCCTTGGCCCCAGTAGTCCCAGCAGCAGAGCCAGGGGCTGCCCCAGACCCAGCCCAGCCAGAGGAGTTGGATAGTGAGTTTCAAGAGCAGGTGCCTACTTACCAGCAGCATCGGGAGCAAAAGAGTGCTCTCAGGAGGTCAGAACGTTTAAATAGAAAACGCCAGGCAATCAGGGCCCAGCTGCGATAACACCTGGAGGAGTGATCTGCCTGTAAAAGCAGTCACTCAGCCTTGGGTCTTTTGTCGGCTCACAACTGACCATTCTGGGCGAAGTGCTTGTTGTGGATCTCAGCTTGCCCTCCTGAAATGCTGCCCGACCTGCTGGAACGTCGCCACCTCTTGATCCCGGACCAGCTCTGGTAACTTTTTTGTTCGGACAGACTTTGACTGTGTGCTTGCTTGGCTGTGACGTAACAGCCAGGGAGTCTCCCTGCTGCCGGTATTTACTGCTATTTTTCCTGTTCTGTTCTGCTGAAGTAAAGCCCTTTCATTTATTCTCTGCCTCATCTGCAAGAGACCTGTAGCCGGCTCCCTTGGCTGCTTGCCAGGCCTGGGCGTTGACAGATTGTGAGCCGACCAGCAGCCTTGAGCCGGGGAGAGGAGCCTCTGAGAATGGAAGCCTTAAAGCAAGAGAATCAAGCCCTGCAGGTTCAGGTGTCTCAGCTCACAGAAGCTGTGGCTGAGCTGCAGAGACAATTGGCCCAGCTTGCCATGGCACCCCATGCCAAGCGGATCCCTGTGGCTGTGCCAGATAAATTTCAGGGGGACCCTGCGCAATTGGAGACTTTCCTGGCCAACTGTAACTTGTTTCTGCAAGTGCGCCGGGCGGATTTCCCAGATGAACGTGCTCAGGTGGCGTTTATCATCAGTCTGCTGCAAGGGCCTGCAGCCAAGTGGGCCACGCCACTCCTGCGGCAGGATAGCCCAGTTCTGTACAGCATGGCCGCCTTCCTCCAGGCTTTTAGGTTGGTGTGGGGGGATCCGGTGCAAGCCGAGACCGCCAGCCGGCAGCTTCGTCAGCTGCGCCAGGGAAAGAGACTGGTCCGGGAGTATGTCACGGCCTTCCGGCTCCTGGCCCAGGACGTGGCCTATAATGACCCCGCCCTGCAGGACCAGTTTAAAGCAGGGCTGGCCCCGGAGATTCTGGACGAACTGGCCCGTTGCCCCCCACCGGCTACCTTGCAGCTGCTGATTGAGCAAGCCCTGCGTATCGATGGCCGCCTGGAGGCACGCAGGCTGGCTCGTCAGGCGGCTCTTCCCCGGGCTCCTGGGCCTTGTGGGGTGGTGGCCACTCGAGAGGCCAGCTCCAACTCGAGACCTGCCTGTGCACTTCCTCCTGAGGAGACCATGCAGCTGGGAGGAGCTCACCCCTGCCTCTCCCCTGCTGAGAAGGAGCGCAGGAGGCAGGCGGGCCTCTGCCTGTACTGTGGACTGGGAGGTCACTTCGCTAGAAGCTGCCCAGCCAAGAAGCCCAGCTTGGGCCAGTCGGGAAACGGACTTCCCCAAGCCTAGAGGGGCTACGTGGCTTGGAAGAGCCTACTGTTCACGGCCCATCCCCCCCAGCGGTGGCCTCTATTTCGACGGAATCCAGGCGGGATCCTTTGCTGGTGGCAGCAACCGTGTGGGTCGGGGAGGCTCAGCCGGTACCCCTGGGGGCCATGCTTGAGTCTGGAGCCTCCGGCAACTTTATGGATTTGGACTTTGCCACCCGATACCAGATTCCGCTGCTGCCTTTGTCCGCACCCCGGCCCATCGAGACCATCGATGGACGTCTACTCAAGTCCGGACCAGTGACTCACCAGACCCCGGAACTGAGGTTGGAGATCCAGGGATATGTGGAATATACTCGGTTCTTCTTGGCAGCGGTGCCCCACTTTCCAGTGGTGCTGGGAATGGCCTGGCTCTCCAAGCACAACCCGCACATCTCGTGGGCTTGGCGTGAGGTGCTCTTTGCTTCAGAGTACTGCCAGGAGCACTGTTGGCCAGACCGGCTCCACGCAGCCCCTGAGGGGAGGGGGCTGAAACTTCGGTCGTGCTGCCTGCGAAGTACCAGGACTACGCTGACGTCTTTGACAAGAAAGAGGCGGACCGCCTGCCCCCACACCGGGTTTACGACTGCGCCATTGACCTTGTCCCGGGGGCCCCCATCCCAGTTGGGAGGCTCTACACCCTCTCGGAACCAGAGTTGGCTGCATTGAGAGACTTTCTGGAAAAGAACCTGCAGCGGGGGTTCATCAGACCCTCCACCTCGCCGGCCGGGGCTCCGGTCTTGTTTGTCCGCAAGAAATGTGGGGAGCTTCGTCTTTGCAATGACTACCAGGTCCTGAACCGCATCACCATCCGCAACCGCTACCCCTTGCCTCTGATTCCGGAGCTCTTGGAACGGTTGCGGCATGCTCGCGTCTTTACCAAGTTGGACCTCCAAGGGGCCTACAATCTGGTCCGGATCCGTGCTGGGGACGAGTGGAAGACGGCGTTCCAGACCTGATATGGCCACTATGAATACACGGTCATGCCGTTTGGCCTGTGTAACGCCCCAGCGGTCTTCCAGCATTTCGTAAACGACATCTTTCGGGACTATCTGGACCAGTTTGTCATCATCTACCTAGATGATTTCCTAATCTACTCTCCGAACCAGGCAGCCCACGACGCTCATGTCCGAGTGGTTCTTCAACGCCTCCGTGAGCACCGGCTGTACGCCAAGCTGGAGAAGTGCGCCTTTGATCTCCTGGCCATTGATTTCCTGGGTTACTGGATCTCGCACCAGGGGATCTAGATGGACCCAGCCAAGGTGGAGACGGTGGTTTCTTGGCAGCCACCCAGCAGCCGTAAGGAGGTCCAGCGGTTTCTCGGGTTCACCAACTTTTACCGGAAGTTCATTCCGAACTTCGCCCAGTTGGCGGCCCCCATCACGAACCTCTTACGGGGGAAGGCGCCTTTCTGTTGGACTCCGGCGGCGCAACAGGCGTTCCAGGAGTTGAAGACCCGCTTTACCACAGAGCCCATTTTGCAGCACCCAGACCCGAGGACGCCATTTGTGCTGGAGACCGTGTCATGGACCGAGATTTTTGGTACGTTTGACCCAGAGAGAAATTCAGCCACCCTGGACTATAGGATCCCAACAGAAGACACATAGGAAACCAGATCTGGGTTTAACCGCTATGCATGTAACATTTATTAAGACATGAAATACAAAAATCACATTTCCGTATCAAGAGCTTTCTTTCACTCACACATTCACATTTCACATTCATTCTGCATACTCACAAGATGGTCCTTCGCCGAACATTGGCCAGATGTCCTCGAAGGTATGGATGCCCTCTGCTGCAGCCAAGGGTCATGAAAGTGAGTCGAAAATCTTCCCCTCTTTATAGTCATATTCCTCATTTCTTGAGGAAAAGGACATGTTTTGCTGGTTGCTATGGTTCCAAGTACTTCCATTGTATAAAGGCAATCAAGCAATTAAAAGAATAGTTCATATCATCTTGTACCTTACTAATAAAAGGTTGCTTGCAGAAGAATTGGGCATATATCATGTTGTCAGGAAATGTATCAAATGCCTCAGTGGTTCTCGGCCATGCAGGGTAGGGTAGGGTCAGAAGTACACCACCGCTGGCCTGTCTGAGGGTGTGCCAGGCAAAGGCTCCTTGGCTTTTCACGGCTCCTCGGCTCCTCTGCCTTTACACATAAGAACTTAACTGTTTTCTTAATAAAGGTATTGATCACTGTTGAATATCATGAATTAGTGAAGGTGGATGAAACATAAAGACCATCAAAGAAGATATGCATTGTAGGCAACATCACATGGCAATTAAGGAAGCCACACTTCTGGATCTGTGCATCTCAAGAGTACATTCTGTTGGTGCCAAGTCCTTATTGTTTTGCAAACTTTCTTCTCAAGCCAAATCGGCATTCCATGTGTTCTCAATTTCGCAGTTCAAGGAATCCTCGCTTCACAATCCAAACCCCTCCTTCCAACAGTGCACTGCGCGCGGCCATTTCAGTCTGGTTCAGGACCGTGCTTTTCCCTTCTGGAACTCATTCGTTCATCACAACCAACGCCTCGGACGTCGCTGTGGGTGCCGTGCTCCTGCAGTCGGCTGCGTCGGGCTCGCAACTCTTGCCATGCGCTTACTACTCCCGGAAATTGTACCCCGCCGAGCGCAACTACACGATCTGGGAGAAGGAGCTGCTGACCGTCAAGACGGCCTTCGAGCACTGGCGCCACTTGCTGGAAGGTGCAGCTCACCCGGTGCAGGTGCGCACCGACCACCGGAATTTGGAATACCTCCAGACGGCCCGCAAGCTCACCCCGAGGCAGGTGTGGTGGTCACAGTTCTTTGCCCGGTTTAATTTCCAGTTGCACTACGTGCCGCGTGCCCAGAATCACCTGGCCGATGCCTTGTCCAGGAAGCCGGAGTACGCTGCTACCCCGGAGGCCGAGATCAAGTCCACCATACTCCGGCCGGAACACTTTGCAGCCCTCCAAGTCTCTCTCAGAACGGATCCGGCTGGGGCAAGCGCAGGACCCGCTGGTCCGTTCCAATTCGGAGGCCGGGGACTCCTCACCCTACTCTGTGCGGGACGGCCTCTTGTATCACCTGGACTGTCTCTATGTGCCTGCGGGCCCCTGCCGGGAGGAGGTCCTCCGGTTGTGCCATGACGGGAGGCCGGCGGGCCACTTTGGGTTGTACAAGACCCTGCACCTGGTGTCATGGGAGTTTTGGCAGCCCAGGATGCGCTCTGAAGTGGAACGTTATGTCCGAACCTGTCCCGTGTGCCACCGGGCCAAGGATCTGCTAGGGCGGCCTGCTGGTCTGCTGCAACCCTTGGCCACGCCCTCCGGCCCCTGGAAGGTGATATCCATGGACTTCATCACTGACCTACCCCCGGCGAGGGGCCAGACCGCCATTCTGGTGCTGGTGGATCTCTTCACCAAGATGACCCATTTCGTGTCCTGCCCAATCGTTCCCACCGCCAAGGAGACGGCGCGCCTGGTCGTGGACCATGTATTCCGGTTACATGGTCTTCCCGATGGAATCGTGTCGGACCGGGGCGCCCAGTTCACGGCGCGATTCTGGCAGAGCCTCCTGCGCCAGCTGGATATAGAGCCTCGCTTGTCGACAGCACATCACCCGCAGACAGATGGGCAGACCGAGCTCACCAATGCCACCCTGGAGCAGTATCTGTGGTGCTATGCCAGCTACCAGCAGGATAACTGGGTGGACCTGCTCCCCTTGGCAGAGTTTGCGTACAACAACGCGGTCCACTCTTCCACCCGACAGACCCCGTTTTTTGCTAATTACGGGTTCCACTCGCGGCTATTCTCAGCTGTTGGGGCTCGATTGGAGGTCCCGGCGGCCGACCAATGGCTGCAGGAACTGCAGGAGGCCCGGGCCCTCCTTCATGAGCAGCTGGACCGCGCGAAGGAGGCCTACAAGCGGGAAGTGGACAAACATCGCCAGCCTGGTCCCCCGTTGAAGGTCGGCGATCGGGTCTGGCTGTCGACGCGCCACCTGCCGGTGTCTCTTTTTACTCTCCAGCCTGGTTCGTTTGGTGAACAGAACCAAAGTGAAAGAGGAGGTGATGAGGCCTGATGAGGTATTCCAAATTCCGGTGGTCGGTGCGCACCTGCAGGCCTGGGCGTTGACACCTCCAAGCACCACTCAGACCTCTCAAGATGTTCGGGGAGAGTGATTGTCTGCTGTCACGGGTCGTCCCTTTTAACCGGTGCCATCCCTCAAATTTACGTATCCTAAAATCACCGGTTGGATCGGGGAACCTCCGCCTTGGAGAAAAAAGCCAATGCTGAAATGCGAGATCTAATGGATTGTGGAGATAAGTTTGCTTGCTTGAGGGCCACACAAAACTGTAAGATGTGGTCCACCGGGAGTGGCCAAGTGTCAGATAACCCCTTGGATCCCCGAAAACTTATAAAGTCCCTAAAAGCTCTATTATAACTCTTTCTGGTGCTCAGTGCAATTGACATACCAATCATCTGTGTTACCTTGCCCCACCAAGCTTCCACAGGTGGGAGGGCATCAGTTCTGGACGAACTGCAGCTTCTGGCGCCAGTTCCCTGAAATGATCCATCTGCATGCGGGAGAGAGAATCAGCCAAGGAATTATCCACACCTGCCACATGTACAGCTGTAAATAGCAATAGCAATAGCAGTTATTTCTATACCGCCTATCAACTAGTGTTATCTAAGCGGTTTACAATGTATTTTAGCTAATTGCCAGACATTGAAGTGTAAAAGCCTGAACCAGGCTCATGACGCGTTGTGATCTGGAAGAGAGGGAGTTAATCACCCTGACAGTAGATTGATTGTCACACCAAAAGTGGACTGAGGCATTTGCCAACTCCCGCGCCCAAATGTGAACTGCCACCAATATTGGAAAGAATTCCAACAATGTAAGGTCGGCTGTGATACCCGCTTCCACCCAGCTCTCAGGCCATCTCTGCGCCCACCACCTGCCCCTGAAAAGACTCCAAAACCAACGGATCCTGCTGTGTCTGATGATATCTGCAATGCGTCCTTGACCTTGATTTCGTCCCGCCAAAACGAGACACCATTAAAGCCTGTCAGAAACTCCTGCCATACCTCTAGGTCCAATTTCATCTCCCTTGTGACCCTAATTCTGTGATGCGGTTTGTTGGCGCCCCTGGTGGCATTGCACAGGCACCTAAGAAACGCCCTACCAGGTGCCACCACTCTGCAAGCGAAATTAAGGTGTCCCAGGATCTCCTGAAGCTCCCTAAGGGTCGCCTTGCGTCTGCCTAAAAATGATGACACCCTTGATCTCAGATCTTGAACCTTGGGTAGTGGTAATTTACAGGTCTGGTTCACTGTATCCAATTTGATGCCCAAAAATGTGAGCTGCTGCAAAGGACCTTCGGTTTCCTCATGTGCCAATGGCACACCCACCTCCCCCATGAGCGATGTGAATTCTGCTAACAGGAATGCACACTGCCCAGAGCCGGCCCGTCCGACAAATAAGAAATCATCCAAGTAATGCACAATGCCTGGAAGGCCAGATTTTCTTTTGATGGCCCATTCTAAGAAGGTACTAAACGTTTCGAAGGCAGAACACGACACTGAACATCCCATTGGGAGGGAGCGATCAACATAGAATTTACCCTCAAAGGTGAATCCTAGCAGCTCGAAGTCAGAGGGATGAACGGGTAGCAGGCGAAAGGTGAAAGGCTGACTTGATGTCAGATTTAGCCAGCTCAGCGCCAACACCATGCCTGTGCACTACCCGCACTGCTGTATCAAACGAAGTATACCTGACTGAACATAGCTCCGCTGGAATGGCATCATTAACGGACAATTGGTGGATTAGCCGAAATTCTCCTGGGGCTTTGTTGGGGACTACACCTAGTGGGGAAATCCTAACATTAGGGGTAGGAGGCTGATCAAAGGGGCCCAACACCCTGCCCTCAGAAACCTCTTTACTAATTTTTCCTCTAACTACGTGCTCATTACCTGTCACAGATCTAAGGTTATTAGCCATAAAAAACTTATGAGGACCTGTACTTGGGATCCTGAAACCTTCAGTAAATCCCTCCTTCAAGTATTGTGCTGCTGCTTGGTCCAGATAAAATTGGAGCCATGCCCGCAGCCTTTCCACTTTAATTGGACTGGGCCCCTTTGTGAACAGCTGGTTGATTCACTGGCCCCCATTTATTGACTCCCTCCTTGAAGCCTGTTCCTCCCCCTCCCCCCTTATTGCAGTAGCGAGCGGGGTGGGGGCCCCAGCAGATCCCACATATGTGCTCGTATTTGCAGGGACGACGGGCACAAGACCCCTGCGTCCCATAGTCCCAGCAGAGTTGTGGCTGCTGTTGCTGTTCGTGTGATCCCTGTGCCCTTGGGGGGCAGACTTATTAAACTGCCCCAGGTGTCCTGATTGGGATCGCTACCGAACACGGGCCGCGCCGGAGTCAGCGTCTACATCCATAGTTCGGTTACGATTTTGTCCCAGGGTAGGCTTGGCTGCCTTGCTGCTATCAGCCTAAACTTCTCATCGTAATGCAGCCAGCTGTTCCCTGCAAACTCTGTATGGGCCCTATAAATGGTGTTTAGATACACTAGCATAGAGTGCCCCCTGGAAGGCTGGGCCTTATTTATCACATCCATGTAAATCATGTATCCTATAAACCAGTTGGACCAGTTCTTCTCAATCCTACGATGTTTCAGTTTCTCTTTCTCTCCCACATCCAAATCCTCTTTCTCTTTTTGTCTAGTTCGCGATACAAAAGGGTGAACAAATCAACATATTCTCCCTTCAGTATTTTCTCGATAGTGGCCACAGCGAGGTGCTCGTCCAGAACCCCCAGCTGTCCTTCCTCTTCTTGCCCAAGGCTGGCATCCTTGTCTTTCTCCTGTGCCCAAGAATCCCTACCCTGAGCGAATCCCGGGGTCTCCTGTGAATTTTCTACCCCCCTTGAAGGCGGCTGGGAGGGCGATTCTGCCTCGCCATGTGAGGCTGGAGAGGAAGAAGCTAATGGCCCTGAAATGCTAGCAGGCGGAGCCCTTCCCGTGTTCCCTGGTGGTGTAGCTAGGTTCCAAGGCCAAGACACAGGCACGGCGCTATCCCCTGGGCTATTATACTCGCCCTGTACCTCTCCTGCTGCTGCTGGATTTCCTGAGGGTCCGGCCGCCCCGCCGACTTGTTGCAATGAAGAATCCTGACTCTGCCCCTCCGATAACGATTGGCTGCTGTTCTTTCCCGATTGTTTCTTCTCAAGGGCATCTAGTCGTGCCAACATCTGGTTAATAGTGCCCACTGGCATGACAACCAACTGCTCATCGCTACTTCCTCCCAGCCCTGCAGATTGCCTTTTCCCCTTAGCCTGAAGCTTCTTAAGTATGGCTGCCGCCGTGTGCGCCCCCCCTTCTTCATCTGAGGAGGAAGAAGCCACCAGTGGGGCAACCGTGGCTTTAGCCGGCTTGCGCCTCTTGGCTGGCGTGGCCCCTTTTGCTCCCGCAACCCCTTTGGTCGTTTTGGCCTTCCCTGTAGGCTGCTTCTCCTTGGATGTTGCCGGTTGCTTGGAAGCCATATTCATACACAATAACTCCCAACTTGCGATAAAACTTTCTATTTTTCTTTTATTATTTTATTTTCTTTTTTCCCTTTTTTTCCCTTTTTTTTTTTTTCCAACTGTGTATTCCTCAGATGGGCTCGCCATCTCGGCCCCCTCCCCCTACAGCCACTCCAAGCTCCCCATGGACAAACTGGGGAAAAAAGGGGAGCGCAATAAATCTTACTCATAGTCACACTCTCTCATCCCAACTATTGCGTTAAGGGGAGTAACCGGTAAAAGAGGCCTTCAGTGAGAGTGCAGGGCCTCAAAAAATTGTAAATAGGGGGCACACTCCCTCAACCCGGGAGGCATAGTCACCCCCCCAAGCTAACTAGTTGGGGGCGGCCGACCTTCTGCGCAACCGCCTCCTCCCTGCGAACTGCCTCCTGAACCCTACATGAACAATCAAGGAAATACGAGGGAGAAAGAAATAGAGAGGGGAAGAAGGGGCCCCGGATTGCAGGTCACCTCTCATACACCCCTTTTACCGGGGCGGCCGCTGAGGTGACCGCCGCTTCCGCTGTACACATGTCCGCCGCAGCCCTCGTTTCTTCCCCGTTGCCGAAATGGGAAGCCCAATGGAGCACAGCAGTGCCGCGCCAGCCGTGTCCCCCCCCCACAGATCAGGGAGCGAAGGCGGAGAGGCCGGCTGCCGACGCCCAGGCTCGCCACGTGGGAGCAGGCCTCAACTCCGACCACGCGGTCGGGATGGAGAGCCTGCCAGCGTCGTCCTCCCTCATCGCCTACCGGACAAAGAGGCCGAGGGAGGAGACGGGGCAGCCCTAATAACGCTGCCACGCCCCTCCCCCTCCCCCTGGCGGCCTCTTTCGCGAGAGGATGGCAAAGGCCACCCCCCCACCGCTTTGCATGGGCGTTAGGGGACGAATTGTCCTCACCTGTCCTGGTTAGTAAGTAGAACAAAATCCAATCCCCAAGATGGTTTCTTCAGACGACCCTAGAAGATGTTTTCATGGTAAGTACCAACAAACCCTTATTTCCATTAAGGGTTGACAATTAATGAAGACTCCTACCTTGGATCTCTTTGTATGACAGAAAAATTAAGATGTAATTGAAGGAAACATTGAGAAGGGAAAGCCAGTCTACCTGTGACATAGGGCGTTATCTGGATCAGGTTTCCCACTCTGGCAGTTTGTAAAAGAAAGTGCCTGTACTTAAAGGACAAACTGAATGTGGAGTTTGGATCCCTGACAGAGCATTGTTTGATAGGTGAAGTATACTTTCCTATATACCATTTGTCTGTCCAGGTTTTTCAGACTAGAAAAGTCCAGGCATGTAAAATGTACATTTACAAACTATCAGAAATAAAAAGAAATGGTTAAAATATTGCTCTACTAATAATGTCTGTCATGTCAGCAAGTAACAGTATTTCTTCTGCTATGTCTTTTTTGACAGTTCCTTGGATTCTGTTGAAGGCAAAAGAATGGTGCAAAAGTATGAAGATTTGATGCATTTGCTTGAGAAGTAAGTATGTTTCTGTAGGACTGGGATCTTCAGTGCTGTGCCTGTAAATGCTCCTGTATCTGTGAGGCTGTGCTGTGGGGCAGGTGTTTGTTTTTCCCCCCTATATAACTAAATGGAATGATTTCTTCTTTGACTGAATTGAGGGCAGGGAGGGGGAGACCTGCTAAAAACAGATGAAGAAGGTGTATGCTCCCCCTTCCTCACAAACTCTGTTGTCTTCACGGTTCTTGGTGAGAGATTGGTTCCTACCCTACATTAGCTATTTTTTTTAAACAGAGAAGTTTTGCCAGCCTCAGAAGAGAGTGATTTCACTGTTCACTTGACCATAGGAGAAAAATCTTGTGTTCTGGTGAAAAAAAAATCCCATCCTTGCCAAGCACTGCTGAGGTGACAGGATTCTCCTGCTATTGGGCAAGGGGGCATGTCCCCTCTTTCAGCTGGATAAAGAGTGTACAGGTAGTGGTGGAAAGGAACTTGTAATGCTGAAAAATAGCAGGTGGTGGAAGCAGGAGTGGAGGCTGTGAGAGTTCAGCTCCCAGCCTTTGCTTCTCTGCTAGCAAGGGAAGGAAGGTGATAGTACTTGCCCAAGAGGAGGAGGCAGTGGGGAGTGTCCAATGCAAACAATCAAGTAGAAACGCTTAGCCGAGCTGAAGTCAAGGTCAGATCCAAAAAATCCAGAATGCTGAAGGTCCATCCAAAAGGGGTCAAGAGAGCTGGAACACAAAAGCTGTGAGAACTTCATCATTGTTCTGTTTTCTCAATCTCACAAAAACTGCTTTCTCAGAGCTGCTTGTTTTTGTTTCCTCCATGATTGGAAACTGGGGGGCAAAGGTGGATCTAATTCCTCTAAATCATTGCTGGTCCCCTTCCCTTCTGGCACTGGTTGCAACAACTCTGTCTCAGCTTGTCTTTCAGCTGATAGGGGTGTTGGCAAGATAGTTTGGTTTATCACTGGCTCTGTTTCTGGCACAATCACTTGCTCATTGACCTCTGAGCTGTCATCTATCACAGAGGTCCTCTCTCTACACATTTTTTGGCAGTAACCCTTCCACCTTACCTCAAGTCAAGTCATTTTAATGGGGGGGGGATCTCATCCTTCCCCTCAAAGTGTCTGGGACACCACAGTCCTTGGCATATCCGAGTGGATAACAGGTGTACTGCCTGTTCTTCTTCGTGGTCTCTGTGACTCACACAAATGGATTTACTGTGCCTGTGCAGTACATCATTTGAAACCTTCAAGAGCTGTTATGTGAGTATTTTGGCAGTAGCCTCTCCTCCTGTGGTCTGTGGTAATGATCATGATTCCTGCTCAAACCCTTAGTTCCTTTTTGTCTGCTGCAATAGTGTCGAAGGAACTTTTGGTGAGCTGCATTGCTTTAGTCTGCCCTTTTTCCTGGATTTTGACTTTTGTACTACGTTTTGGCTTATTCTTTCTTCAGCTGTTTGTCTGGCTTGGCTTTCAGACTCTGTCTCATGGTTTGATTCAGGCTGTTTTTCAGCTACGTTTCTGGCTTTACAGATTTTCTGGAACAGTTTCCTTTCAGCAGTTTATGATGCCCTCCAGTTCATTTAAAAAGTGTACTTCCTGCAGGACTAAGATCCCTAGATAAATGAGTGTTCACTCTGTTTACTGTGCATAGGAGAAGGCATCGATTGCAAAGCAATAATTCCTCAGGCGTGTAAGAACTACCTGTCTTGGCTTAAGTCACTCTTGTATGAGTGAGTTTTGCTGGATACTGGTAAACCCTTGCATTCTAGATGTGGTTTAGTTCCATGGTCCTTGTATGCACTGACTGCTTCTGGTTTGTTGGTCTTTCTCACCATCAAAAGGTCTTTGCAAGGCATAGCCATTGAGGACAGCTCTAAGAGGCCTGCCTCTGTTTCAGCCATTATAGCCGAAGAAGAATCATTGATACTTATTCATTCTGTTGAAGTTGAGGCATTATCTCATGTTTCATTGACACTGGCTCACTCTATCAAATTGGAGGCTTTTTCTTCTAAGAGTTGGTTGGAGAAAAGATGACATAAGAAGAAAAAGAGAGCAAAAGTTTAGGGATTGTCCCCCTACAGGGGTAGTCTGCATCACTGCCCCTTCAGTATTCTTCCTGAGGAGGTCAGTGCTTTTCTCCTCAAGGGCACCATTGAACCTGTTCCTACTCTCTCCATCCCATGGTTTTTTTCTCCTACTACTTCAGTGTGTCAAAGAAATATGGTCTTCATCCCATCCTAGATCTGAAAGGCGTCAATTTTTACATCCATTGCAGGTGTTTCTGGATGGTCGTTTTTGGTACCATCATGCCCCTATTGCAAGAGGGAGATTGGTTTGCAACATTGACTGTGAAGGACATGTACTTTCATATCACAATCTGACCATTGCACTGGCACTTTCTCTGTTTTATCATAGGAAGAATAGCCTGTCATTTCTGCATCCTTCCCTTCGGGCCTTCTACTGCACCTTGTGTTTTCACAAAGTGCGTGGTGATGTTGGCTGCTTGACTCAGACAAAAAAGTGTCATCGCATTCCCTTACAACAATGACTGACTCACTATTGCCCATTCCAAGTCCCACCTAACTGCTGACATCAGCATTACACTTTGTCTCCTCAATGCGTTGGAGTGAATCAAGAACCATGAGAAGTCTCAGCTGAGTTTGTTTGCTTATTTCTCTGTTTTTGTTTTTTGTTTTTTGCTTGCGCTGGCCGTGTGCTCTCCCTGAGCTCACAGCCTATTGTCAGCTAATTGTTTGTTAGTTAGTCAGTTAACTGTCAATCAAACTAGGGAGAGTTAATCAAGCTAGGAGGAGGAGCCAGCTAGGGGAAGGAGGCTTTATTAGGAACTCCCAGCGGCGCGCGCCTATGGCGTGCGCAATTTCATTCTTCTACTTCAATCCTTCAAGTTCAACCACTCAAGTTTAGGAACAACCGATCCTTATAGCGACTGAACAAATTTAGGAAGAGTTCAACTGAGCTTGGTAGTTAGCTGAGCAGACATAGCTTATACAGCTCAAATTAAGAAAGGAGGCCCAGTTTTTGTTTTTGTTTTCTTGTTCTATTCTCTGTATTATCAAGTATGGAAGGTGAGGGAGCTGCTGCTGTCACCTGTAGCACTTGTGGCATGTTCCTTTTCTTGCCACAAGATGTGGTCGGGTACACCTGCAGCAAATGCAAGCTGGTCACCTTCTTAGAGGTCAAGGTGCGGCAGCTGGAGGCACAGGTTTCTAATCTTCGTCTTATTAGGGAAGGTGAGGACTTCTTAGATAGGGCAGAGAGGACCTTCCTGAAGACCGGATATGCGGAGGAGCTGCCTGATGAGGAAATCAGTTCCGTGAGCCAGGAAAGCGATGCTTGGAGGAATGTCTCACGGAGAAGTAGAAGGGCCAGGAAGGAAACAGAGACTCTCAAACTACAGAATCGCTTCAACGTTCTTGGTGCTGTGAATGATGAGGAACACCAGAAGGAGGGAACACAACATCAGCAAGAAGGAATCCAACTTCGGCAACTGGAACTTGAACACCAACAGGACAGCATCCAACATCGGGAAGACCAGCACTCCCGGCCTCAACACAATGCCCAGGCAATCCTGGAAGAATCTGCTTGTCGAAGAACCCCGGACAGGCCTCAGAGGAGGCGAGTTCTGGTGGTTGGGGACTCCTTGCTCAGAGGAACCGAACCGGCAGTTTGCAAACCGGACAAGCTCAATCGAGAGGTCTGCTGTCTTCCTGGGGCCAGGATAAACCACGTAACAGAGAGGCTAGCCAGGCTGGTCAAGCCCACTGACCGTAAGCCCCTCGTTTTGGTTCACGTTGGAACCAATGACACGGTGAAGCGCAGCTTTCACCACATCACAAAGGACTACGAGCTTATGGGGAGAAAGCTTAAGGACCTTGGTGCGCAGGTGGTCGTTTCATCAATCCTCCCTGTTCAAGGATATGGTGCACGAAGGGAAAGGACAATAGTAGAGGTCAACAGCTGGCTCTGCACATTTTGCCGCCGCCAACAGTTTGGCTTTTTGGATCATGGCTTGAAATTCCAGGAACATGGGCTTCTGGCAAGGGATGGGCTGCACCTCACGAAACTTGGCAGGAACCTTTTTGCAAACAGTCTCACAAGGAGGATTAGGAGGGCTTTAAACTAAGCACAACTGGGGAGGGAGACAAGATTATTCAGGACAAGGACTCGGCAAGTGCAGGGGAAAAAGGCCCAAACGATATTGGCCAAGTGGGAATAGCATCCAATCGTGGGAGGGGTGGAAACAATGCTATGGGACTTGCAGGAAGGGCACGGGGACTTAAGTGTCTCTACACCAATGCACGGAGTATGGGAAACAAACAAGATGAATTTGAACTCCTAGTACAGCAAAATAAATCTGATTTGATAGGCATCACTGAGACCTGGTGGGATGAGTCTCACGACTGGAATGTAGGAATAGAGGGGTATAGCCTATTTTGTAGAAATAGACCAAATAAGAAAGGAGGAGGAGTGGCCTTATATGTCAAGGATGTTTTCACCTGTGAAGAGATCCGTGACTTGAACACCGGAAGCCAGGTCGAGAGCATCTGGGTAAGAATTAAGGGAGCGAGAAACAATAGGGATATTATAGTGGGGGTTTACTACAGACCTCCAAGCCAGACTGAGGACCTCGATGGCGCTTTCATAGACCAAATGACTGCACATTCAAAAAGGAGAGATACAGTAATAATGGGAGATTTCAACTACCCGGATATATGTTGGCAGTCAAACTCTGCAAAGGCGGCAAGGTCCAGCAAGTTTCTTGCTTGTCTTGCAGACAATTTCACGGTCCAGAAGGTGGAAGAGGCGACAAGGGGATCAAATATTCTGGATCTGATCCTGACCAACAGGGAAGACCTTGTTAATGACGTAGAACTGGTTGGATCTTTAGGAGAGAGTGACCATGCCCTATTAGAATTTGGCATTCAGTGGGGAAGAGAAGGCAAGTGTAGCCAGGCATTCGTCTTAGATTTTAAAAAAGCAGACTTCTGTAAACTGAAGGAGCTGCTGGCTGAAATCCCGTGGTCAAGAATAGTCAATGAGAAAGGAGTTCAGGATGCATGGGAGTTCTTTAAAAGGGAGGTACTGAAGGCACAGGCTAAAACTGTGCCATTAAGGAGGAAAAATGGAAGGCATCTGAACAAACCGGAATGGTTGACTAAAGAGCTCTCAGCTGAGCTAAGTATTAAGAAAAACATGTACAGGAAATGGAAGAAGGGGGAAATCACCAAAGAAGATTATAAGCAAGTAGCCAGGAGATGTAGGGAGAAGGTCAGAAAGGCTAAAGCACAGAACGAACTTAGGCTGGCCAGAGACATTAAAAACAATAAAAAGGGCTTTTTTAAATACGTCCGCAGCAAAAGGAAAAAGGAGACGATTGGGTCACTGCGCAAGGAAGATGGTGAATTAATAACAGGAAGAAGAAAAAAAGCAGAACTCCTCAACACCTTCTTCGCCTCAGTTTTTTCCCAAAAGGATAAAAACACTCAACCTGGCGGTTGGGGAGCAGGTGAGGAAGTGGGGGAAATGCAGCACAGAATAGATAGAGAGGTAGTACAGGAATACCTGGCCACACTGGATGAATTCAAGTCTCCAGGGCCAGATGAATTGCATCCTAGGATTTTAAAAGAACTAACAGAGGTCATTGCGGAACCTCTTGCTATAATCTTTGAAAACTCTTGGCGGACCGGAGAAGTTCCGGCAGACTGGAGGAGGGCAAATGTTGTCCCCATCTTCAAGAAGGGAAAAAAAGAGGACCCAAATAATTATCGCCCAGTCAGCCTGACATCAGTACCTGGAAAGATCCTGGAGCGGATCATCAAACAGTCAGTTTCTAATTACTTAGAAAACAATGCCGTAATTACGAAAAGTCAACATGGATTTCTCAAAAATAGGTCATGCCAGACTAATCTTATCTCTTTTTATGATAGAGTTACTTGCTTGATAGATGAAGGGAATGCTGTGGACATAGTATATCTTGATTTCAGTAAGGCCTTTGACAAAGTTCCCCATGACATTCTTGCAAAGAAGCTAGTAAGATGTGGACTGGACAGGGCTACTGTCAGGTGGATTTGTAACTGGTTGACTAACCATACCCAAAGGGTGGTCACCAATGGCAGATTCTCATCCTGGAGAGAAGTGACTAGCGGGGTGCCACAGGGTTCTGTCCTGGGCCCGGTGCTGTTCAATATCTTCATTAATGACTTGGATGAAGGAATAGAGGGCACGCTGATCAAATTTGCAGATGACACCAAATTGGGAGGGGTTGCTAATACACCTGATGACAGGATCAAAATTCAAAAGGACCTGAACAGATTGGAGAGCTGGGCCAAGGCTAACAAAATGAATTTCAACAGAGAGAAATGTAAGGTCCTACACTTAGGCAGAAAAAATGGTATGCAGAAATATAGGATGGGGGACACGTGGCTGGCTAACAGTACGTGTGAAAGGGATCTAGGAGTCTTCATAGACCACAAGCTGAACATGAGTCAGCAGTGTGATGCGGCAGCCAAGAAGGCCAACGCAATTCTTGGTTGCATCAATAGGAGTATGGTGTCTAGATCGAGGGAGGTATGGGTACCACTTTATTCTACATTGGTTAGACCTCATCTTGAATACTGTGTCCAGTTCTGGGCACCCCAATTCAAGAAGGATATGGATAAGCTGGAGCAGGTCCAGAGGAGGGCAGCCAAAATGGTGAGGGGCCTGGAAGCCATGCCCTATGAAGACAGACTTAGAGAGCTGGGTATGTTTAGTCTGCAGAAGAGAAGGTTGAGAGGGGACATGATAGCCATGTTTAAATATTTGAAGGGGTGTCACGTCGAGGAGGGAGTGGGCTTGTTTTCTCCTGCTCTTGAGACCAGGACAAGGAGCAATGGATGCAAGCTGCAGGAGGGGAGATTCCGCCTGAACCTCAGGAGGAATTTCCTGACAGTCAGGGCTGTCCGACAGTGGAATGTGCTGCCACAGAGTGTGGTGGAGTCTCCTTCTTTGGAGGTTTTTAAGCGGAGGCTGGATGGCCACTTGTCGGGAGTGCTTTGAGCGTTTTCCTGCATGGCAGGGGTTGGACTGGATGGCCCTTGTGGTCTCTTCCAACTCTACATTTCTATGATTCTATGATTCTATGATTCAGCCATCCCAAACTGTCAAGTTCATTGGTTCCATTCTGGATTCTTGTGTCTTAGCTGCTTACCTGCTGAATGAGAGGTTCAAGAACCTACCAAAAAATGTCTTAAGATGGCAGCAAACTCGCAGAGTGTTTGCCAGAGACGTTCAGGTGCTGCTCAGATTCATGGCCTCCATGACCTTCATGACATCTCACCCAAGGCTTTGAATGCACCCTCTGCAGGCCTGGTTCCTGTTCTCCTTTGATCCACTCTTTGACTCTCTCCAGTTAGGTTTCTCCATCCAAAAGGCTGCCCATTGTTTCTTGGGATAGTGGCTCTTCCAAAGAACATCCAGGCTGGCATGCTCTTCCTTCCTCATCAACCCACAACATCAGTGATGACAAACACTTCAATGGAAGGCTGGAGGCTTCACATGGATGGCTTCTCAGGCAAAGGTCATTGGATAGAGAAGAGAGAGGGATATCCACATCAATGTTCTTGAAATGCTGGCTGTGGAGAAAGCCTCCTGGGCCTTTGAAGTTCTCTTGTGTGGCAAGATTATTCAACTGGTCTCTGACAATACCCTACTGGTGTACTAGCTGAACAAGCAGAGAGGAACATATTGAAGCATCTTGCTTCACCTCCCACTTTGAGAGACATCTCCATCTCTGCAATCGATCTTCCAAGAGAGGAGAATGTCTTAGCTGATGCTCTTAGCAGGATACCAACGTCTTGCCATGAATGCAGACCTCATCCCAATGTACTTTACTTTACTGGATCTTTTCACCAGTGCAAAACAGGCAGTGCCAGACTTATTGCTTATTGGGGGAAGGGCTTGATCAGCAATGTTTTCCTGTTTCAATGGGAGGCCACATTGTGTACGCTTTTCTTCTATTTGCCCTTGTTACCAATATGATTGGCAAAGTTCAAAGAGATAAGGCATAGTGCATCATAATCAGATAGACAGCCTTGGTTTATCAAATTCTTGTCCTTTTTGTTGTCCAGAGAGGTCTAAGCAGACCAGACACAATTCCATCGTGTGCTGGAGTTTCTTTTATCATTATCCTACAGAGACCTTTCTCTCTTCCATCAAATGTTATCAGCAGCAATATCCCCCAACTTCCAAATAATCAGTAAGCTTTTCTGCTTATGGAACCTCTTGGTCAAGTGGTTTCTAAAGGGCTACAAAAATCTTCATCTCCAGTCTTCAGACCTACACATCATTGGAGCCTGAAGTGGGTCCTTTTGCAGCTTTCTAAGAAATCATTTTGAGCCAATGGCAGTCTGTGAAATTCATTTACTTATCTGGAAGATGGCCTTATTGGTGGTGAAAACATCTGCCAGACGAGCAGGAGAACTGTGTTCCTTTCATGTGAACTCAACATATCTGAAGTTCCACAAGGACAAAGTGGTCCTTAGACTGGATGTTTCCTTCCTCCTGAAAGTGATGGCCTTCATTTGAACTACGACACTATCTTACCTGAATTTATGCAGAATCCTACATCTGATTTGGACTGATGTTGGTGCTGATGTTAATTGGGCTCTGGCCTTTTACATTAACAGGACTGCTGACTTTTGTCAGTATCAGAGGCTCTTGTTACTCCTCAAGTATGGTCTGCCTGTGTCATTTCAACACCTTTCTAAGTGGGTCTCTTTGGTCATCCATCTGGCCTATGAACTGGCAAAGAAAGACCCTCCAGTTTGTGTGCATAGCCACTCTAGCAGAGCTATGGGTACTTCATTGGCCTTACTTAAATGTGTGTTGCTGGATGACATTTGGTCTCAGCCTCTGACTTGTTTCTCATTATAGGTTGGATGCCGGGTCCAGGGCTGATGCTACTTTTGGGAGAGCCATGTTTTTTTTCTTGTATTACATGACACTCCTACCTCCTAGTGTGAGTAGCTTGCTAGCCTCCCATTTGTGTGAGTTGCCAAGACCACAAAGGAGGAGGACGAGTTGCTTACCTGTAACTGTAGTGCTTTGAGTGGTCATCTGTGAACTCACACAAAACCCACCCTTCCTCTGGTTTGTATGCTGTGCTCTCTCCTTAGCTGCTTGATTGCTGCTTTGGTATCCAGGGAACTGAACAGCAGGAATCAGTCTAGTTATATGGAAAAAGGGAGGAAGGTGCTACCACCGAAACACTTACATAACAGCTCTAGAAGGTTCTGAATAATGCACTATGTGAGTTCATAGATGACCACTTGAAGAACTGTGGGTACAGGTAAGGAACCTGTTTCTTTGAGAGAGGATCAATACCTGCTTGTCTATACCTGCTTATCACTTCAGTGGGAACAAGGCCCCAAGAATCCTGAACTTTACTGCTTTTAGGATCTACCAATTTCTTGCACACAAACCTAGTTGGAAAATCAGTTCAAATAAGTGGGCTTTGAGTAGTCAATTGACAGTTCAGAGTCTGATGTGGTGGTCCTGGTCTTTGGCAGATACCAAGAGAAGCTTTATGTGGAGTGGAGGCAGACTGTGTCTGAAAAATCGCAGTATAATCTCACTCAACCACTTATCCGACGAGACTCAGAGAGCAAACAGATTGCAGTCAATTTTAACCCTCAGGTAAGGTGATGGAATGTTTGTCTTTCCTGAAAGCTGTTGCTTCTCCTTTTTTACACCAGTATAGTCAGGAGCAGAAGTTCTCTTGGAAAACAGAAGCAACAACAGCTGCTTTCTATAATACCAACTTCTGATGAAATGATCGTTACAGGGCAGAATTAAGGTGTGAACAGAGGACTGAAGTGTTTAAGAACCCAAGTATTCAAGGTGAAACTTGATATCATCTCCTCTCCCCTTTCTGAAGTTTTAGAAATGCTAGCTGAGGATAAAGATTTTAAGATTAAAGATTTTTAATTTTTTAAAGAAAGTTTGACTGTCCTTGTTTTGCAGCTCGTGTCAGTTCTAAGAGAAGTGAGTTACCTTAGGGCAGATCAGTTTGGAAGTATCCCAGAGACAGCAGCAGCAATCTATTCCTCCAGAGAGTCATTGCAGCAGCTGGTCACCAAACTGGAGTTGATGGTCACCTGGTACAACAAGATTTTGCACACTGTCTTGGAGGTGGAATATCCCCTTGTCCAGAATCAGCTGCAAACAATTGATATTCAGCTGAGAGAGGCAGAAGAGACATTAAACTGGAAAACGGAAGGTGAGATCTTCTGTTGTAATCATTTTGTTGTATATTGTAATCATTTTAATTTGTAATAATATCATCCTCATCATCACCACCACCACCACCACCATCACTCTTCATCTCTGGAACAGGAGCCATGAAATGTGGCGAAGAAAGGTCAGACAGGCCACATATTCCTCAACAAGTCTAGAGGCTTTCTTAATCTCTCTTTCCTATGTAGAGCTTTTCCAAATGGAAAAATTTTCTCACTCTGTTTGCTTTTCCTCTGTTGTCTTGCATTAATTTCATACAGAGCCTCTTCTAGGGATATCCCCCGCTTTTCTTTTTGGTAGATGAGTATTGGTTTTTCATTTTAAAAATACTGGGAAAGAATATACTTCGTCTTTGGAGAGGAGCTCATCCTCCACAGAGTCTCAGTGACAGACAACAGGACAAGATATTGTTTTGACTAGTCTGGAAGCATTGCTAGTTTTCATCCGTTTGGTGATAGTTTGAATGGCATCGGTAGACAAACTCTCAACATGTCAGAGATTAAAAATAAATAATGAAAGGAAAATAAAATAGAAAAGGAAAAGTTTATGATCACAGAATGACAGAAGGAGAGGGACTCATGTAACTTGTCATAGGGAAGATGTTAAAGGCAATATCTAATAGATAGACATGACCCTAGGGAAAAAAAAATACTGTTCTCATACAGCCACTCACATTTAATATAATTTGTGTATGATGGATATGTACCTTCTGGGAATGTCATGTGAATTGTCTATAATGGCAAACAATATACTTTGTATTGTACATTGTACATACGATGTAAATTCTTTGTACTGTACATTGAGAATTATAAATTCTCTGTACTTTACATTGTACTGTACATTTTCATTGTTAAACCCTTCTCAACTTTGTTGTTCTGATTGGAAGGACTTTGGGATCATGTCTCACAAATGGTTGACAGCGTTCAAGATCTTGAGCAAAGAATGCAGAAGATTAAAGACAATATTGAGGAAATTCAAAACATAATGAAGTCTTGGGTTTTCCCAGTTTTTGAAAGAAAAGATAAGAAAAAAGAATCTTTGCTGTGCTTAGATGATCGACATGAGCGATTGGACAGACACTACCGACTCATCACAGACTCAGGGCATAAGATTCATTTTCTAATCAAGGTAGTACATGTGCCTGTGTGTGCGTCTGTGTTGACAGTAGGAAGATATACTGAAGAAATGCAAGCAGCAGTGAGTTAAATTGCTAGGAATTGGCATCTGCAAATATTTATTTCCCAACAAAACTGGCCAAGGACGGCTGATAATATCAAATAACACGTGTGTGGTTTACCTTAATTGTGTGAAGATGTCTAGGTAATCCCTTATAATTTATTCTCACTGCAACATTCTGTTAATACATAACTAGAGTGTCTTGCATGTGCTGTGATTTCAACAGAAATTTACATCTGGATTCATTAACACAGGAGCAACACTGAATCAGAAATGTTTTCAGTAAATGTGCCAGTTTGTGTTTGTTGCAGTGTGAAGATACTTTCTTTGTGTGAAAAGGCATTTTGATATAGATTTCTTTACATCTTGCAGCTGGACACAAAATATTCAGTTGGAAAAAATTGTCCAGTTGGAAAACAGATAATGCACAGTTGAAAAAATGGGAGGGAAACTAGACACTTTAGGCTTATTATTTGTTTATGAAGCACTTAAATGGCAGAGACAGTATGCATACAAATCAATACCCAGTTTCAAAATGAACTGCCCAGATCTTATAAAAACATCTTTCTCTATTTGATGAGGACCTCCTCTTTTTTACGTTCATTACAGGCAAGAATGTAAATGCCATTGAAGTTGTCTTGTCTTGTTTTTGTGCCATGTACCTCTCTATGTTCCTTTTTCCATTTTTTGAGGAGGATTTATGCAGCTGGAATATCTGCTTTTAAAAATGCTCCTGCTTTAATAAGTTAATACTTTTTACGTTAAACAGAAGTTCTGATTTTGTGTCTTGGAAGACAGCATTTAATATTTCTGTGTGTAGCTAAGGGCTTGGGTAAGATTCGCCATCCTCTTCACTCAATTTAGATACAGAGAAAATACGTTAGCTACAGTGAAAAATGCACCATGGGAACATATAAGGATGTGAGAAAAGAGAATGTGGTATGTAGCATGTACTGTGAAGCATGTCTAGCCTAAGTAGTTGGTATGCTTCCAGAGAAGCAGTTGGAGAAGTACAGTCCCCAGATAGCTCATAGGAGAATTGAGTTCTGTCTTATGAATTATTTTGGGTGCTTATATTAGAAAACAGTGGCAGCCAGCCCACAGAGGCCAGTTTTGCTGCAGCTATGGAGTATAAACATGCTGTGTACCCACAGAAGATCCTGAATAGATTCCATGTTTCCTCTTGAATGGGCAGTAACTTGGAAGAGGAAACTGATCTTCTGGATGTTCAGTAATTTAAGCTCTGAGTGTGGCAAGAATCCGTTCCATCTCATTCTGAATTAAATCACGACTGATTCTGTAAGGTCTTATATTTTGCCACTTTTTGTCAAACCCAACAATAAATTTGCCTTCATGGCTATATTTGCAGGAGTACGAGTGTAATAGTTTCTGAGAGAAAATATACAAAATGATGTCAATGTTTTTTTGGTTCAGTCATAGAGTCTGCATCATCAGAGGACTCTTAGTTCCACTACTCTTCCTCAACATACATGTTCACGGCCATGTTCTGGGGAGGGGGCATTTTGTGCTGAGAAGGGTAAAGAAAAGGGAGAGGAACCATAGCTTAGTGCCAGAACTCATGCTGTGCCTGCAGAAGTTTCACTGTCTAGATCTCTTTTAAAGGTTAAGGATGCTGTTAAGGGGAGAGATCTTTGCCTGAAGCATAGGAAGGCTGTAGCCACCCAGATCAAACACTGCTCTGGGCAGTAGGGATCCATGGTCCAACTTGGCATATCAGTAACAGGTCAACAGCAAGTGGGTGAAGTGATCAGCTTTTGTTGCGCTCCTCTTTTGTGGGAGATTTAGTTTACAAAGTGCATGTTCTGAATTTTTCTGGAATTCCTATTTAGCTTCTTCATTTTCGTTTAATATCAGCTTCTGCATTTACTGGTTTCTATGACCTAGTTTATAGGTCTTAAAATCCTTCTTGGAGAGCTGTGTTGTTGGCACTGCAATCTGAGCTGCTTTTTTGTTCATTCAGAAACTTGTTCAAGATCCACCTACTCTTTAACTATGACTTCTTTAATGTTTAGGAAAACCTAAGACTCTTTGCAGCAGATCCAGCTTCTGATGTTTGGAAAGCGTATTTGGAGCATGTGGATGAGATTGTCCTGGATGGATTCTTCAGTGTCACTGAATGTTCACTTAAGTACCTATTGGAAAACACAGGTAAGTGAAAAGGAAGAAGGGAAGGGGAGGGGAAAAAGTAAAGTAGCAGCACCTTTGTATTATTTTAGCTTTTGTAGTGTTTATTTTAACATGAGCTTTCATGGATATAAAACAACTTCTTCAGGTGCAGTACACTACAGAAACTTAACGCTTATTTAATCAAGCTACATTTTCGTTTGATTGGTTTTCTGTCATTTGTGTTATGGGCCTAGCAGAATAGCAGGGTGTTGGTGGAAGAGCAGATCTTCAGACTTTAATTTGGACACAGTGCATGGCCATCAAACAAAGATAATAAGAGATCTGGCCTGTAAAAACAGTTCATTTTCCATTGCATTTTAAGAAAAGAAACATGTTTCTGTCACAAAAGTTATGCTAATATCAGTACTTAATGTATTCATGAGTAATTTGCCTTGGAGAGGCCTTAAGGAATTGTCTGAAGCCCAATCACTTCCTGTCTTGCAGATTCCAAGGCAGGCCTTGCTCCTCTCTTCAAAGTGCAGTTGGACTTGACTGTTCCTGAGATGGTATTCCACCCTTCATTGGACGCTGGCGCCAGTGACAGCTTCTGTGATATAGTTGAAGCTCTTGTCAGTGATATATTCCGGGTCTTCTCTGGTGCCCAGACTTGCGGAGCACAGTGCTTTTCCTCACTACCAGGTCTTGCCCTGCATCAGCCTACCCTGTTCTGCCTTTGGGGTCCGTGTGTAGTGGGGGAGCTGTTTTCAGTACTGCTGATTAGCACAACCGTGTGTGTTTTCTTTTCTCCTGTCTTCTCCAGGCTGATATGGAGGAAATGACTGATCTGGCTGACATGCGCCATACTCTTATGGGCCGTATCCAGAAGATGATGTCAGTTTGTTCTGACTACCGGAGTTCCCTTGACCAATACTCCTACCTCTATGTGGATGACAAGAAGGAGTTCCTGCGGCAGTTCCTCTTGTATGGTCACGTCCTCACTGCAGAGGAGATTGAAGTGTATGCTGAGAATGGTGTCCCAGAGAGCCCTCCTACACTTCAACAATTCAAAGAGCAAATAGACTCTTATGAGAAGATCTATACAGAAGTGAGTCTCTTGGAGCCAGTTCGTGTATTTGACAGCTGGATGAAAGTTGATGCCCGTCCTTTCAAAGCCTCTCTTCTGGGCATCATTAAAAGGTGGAGCTTCATGCTCAAGCAGCACCTTGTTGGTCATGTAACTCACAGGTATCACTGTTTTTTTTTTCTTGCACCACTTATGTGCATTTGAAGGGTTCTGTTACACAGGACGTGTAGTGAGAAGTTGGAATGTAGCCTGAGTCATAGAAGATCGGGGCGCTGTTTAGGTTTTCTTGCAATGAGCCACTGTTTTCTTTTCTTTTATAATAGGATAGGCAAAGTATGGCTGAGTGGTTGAAGCACTGGACTTGAAATTGAACGGAGACTCCTTGCATAGGTTCAAATCCTGCTCACAGTGCATCTCTTTGAGACTCAGGCCATTTCCTCACTAGACTGGTATAGTGCTATGATTCCACTTTCAACATCCTGTGGAATCTTGGGGTTTGCAGTTTCGCAGTTCCCTGTACTGCAAACCCCAGGATTCCATAGGATGTTGAAAGTGGAATCATAGCGCTATACCAGTCTAGTGCGGAAATGGCTTGAGTGTGGTGTAGTGGTTTGAGTGTTGGATTATGACCCCGGAGACCAGAGTTCAATTCCCTGCTTGGCCGTGGAAACCCACTGGGTGACTTTGAGTGCATCACACACTCTCAGTCTTAGAAAATCCTGTGATAGGTTCACCTTAGGACTGCCATAAGTTGGAAACAACTTGAAGGCACACAGCAACAACAAGGCAAAGTTTGGCTGGCTCCTACTGGCAGCATAGCCAGTAGTGATGAGTGCTTGGGTTTGTAGTTCAAGTAAATCTGAGGTGCTGAGCAATCCTCACCTATCACACTACTGTTTTGCATCTTTGCTGTGCTAGATTTATTCTGTGAAGGTGCCATGATCTTATTAGGGTCTAATTTGTTGAATAGGCTGCAGGTTAATTGCCCTTTAATTCAGGACCATTTTTCATCAATGTTTTTTGTTTGATATTGTGTAGTGGCTTCTAGGAAGCCATAACTTTATAAAATCATAGAGTTGGAAGGGGCCCTATGGGCCATCAGCTCCAATCCCCTGCTCAGTGCAGGACCTCCAGCTAGAGCACCCCCAGCAGATAAGTATCCAGCCTGTTTTTGAAGACATCCTCACCACCTCTCTAAGCAATTACTTCCACTGCTGAGCCACTCTTCCTGTCAAGAAGTTCCTTCTAATAGTCAATTGAAATCTACCCTCCTATAGCTTGAAACCATTAGACCTAGTCCTACCCTCTGTGGCAGCAGAGAACAAACCTGCCTCTTCCTCTCTGTGACAGCCCTTGAGGTATATAAAGAGTATAATCATATCCCCCTCAATCTTCTCTTCAATAAGCTGAACATGCCCAACTCCTCCAACCTCTCCTCATGTGCTTGTCCTCCATACCTCTTACCATCATCATTGCCTTTTTCTGAGCTTGTTCCTACTTGTCTGTATCCTGCTTTTCCCAAAGTTGTTTGGAAAGTAGCAGTGTTGGTCTGTTCCAGCTATATTGTTTAGAATCTGGTATTCAAGTTAAATAGGTAATACCTGGAAAGATGATGATGGTGCAGGAAATCAAAATCCTCACCGGATGGGCTGAAGAAACTGGATTATTTTTACTTGATGCAAAAGAAGATTTAAATCAAGGAAGCATATATCGATAATTTTCAGATATTTGTAAAAGATCAAAAGGGGTAAACTAGATCTAATAGGGCAGTTGTCTTTGTCCAGATGTTTAACTGGGATGTGGTTTCTTCTTTATATGAGAAATAGCACATGGCAGAAGGAAGAGGCACCTCCCCTCTCCCTTGACTTGCTGTATTTGCTGTCCTGTTTCCCTGCCTTACAGTGGGTTTCTCTCAGCCCATCTCTGGTGCCAGGAATCAAGTAGATAGACTGCTTAAAGCACAGAAATTGTCAGAGAGTGCCTGTTTGCAGCAGAGCAGTGGTGCTGATTAAGGAGCAAGACACATGGCTTAAAGGAAAATAAACTAAAGCTTTGTTATGGGAACTCCATATACTAAGATAGGAAAATTATAGGATACTATCTAGTCTAGCTGCATTCTCAGGGAGGACTGGGAAGAGAGAGGAGGGGTCTTGAGAAGGGGCAGAGAGACATCCCTAAGAGTATCAGTTTACATGACAAGGGGATCAGGATAGGTAGAACCAAGAGGGAGGACACTTCAGGTCATGCTTACTCACTCTGTTATTGCTGTCCCACTGTGGGGCATTCTGGGTTCTTCAGTGCTAAGCATTGGTGCACTTCTAACAAACACAGACTGAGGGCAGATGGATCAGACGGAGTCAGGGTCTTCTCTTCAGAAGACTTTTTCATGTTCACTGGAGTGGGCAACCTTCTAGAGGTGGGAGGCCATACTGGACTCTCTGGATCCATCAAGGTGCCGTGTCATTTGCTGCTGTGGCTAACATAGCTGCCCAAATTTGTCAGCAACTGCAGTGCTTGACTTGTATATTTGTAAATAAACATAAATGTTTCCAGTAGCCTTATTATCAAGGAAAATCAATTCCATAACCCCTGAAACTGATCACTGCTCAGGGAACAGGGGTTCACACATTGGTGCTAGTATTCTCTTGGAGATAGTTGTGTGTTTTCATTTCAATGGTTCTTTCCCCCCATGCTTCCAGACACTGGGCTGTGCCCTCTGCTTTGAATGTAATATGTAAAAAAAGTCCCTTTCTTTATCCTGGAAGACTGCTGCTAGGTATTTCCCGAAATGGCCATCAAGGTTGTGCTGAATTTACTGTAATGTGATGAAATTGATTTAAGTTTTGCTGTCATTATGAGTCATTCCATTTCAAAGCACAATTATGAGAGTTTTACAGGGGAAAAAAGGTACAAATTTTAAAGGATAGCACTGGAAATCTTTAATGGCAGCATTGCTTATCCACTTAGATCCTGGAACTGAGCATGTGAATGGTTCCAAGAAAAAAAAAACCTGAATGATGATTCTCTTCAAAAACATTATAAAACTTCTTTGGAGGTTTTTAAACAGAGGCTAGATGGCCATCTGTTGGGAATGCTTTGATAGTATATTCCTGCATGGCAGGAGGTGGATGGCCCCTGTGGTGTCTTCCAGCTCTATGATTCTATGATTCTATAAGCAATCTATCAAGTTAAATTTCCTTTTGCATAATTTTGAGCATCAAGTATCTTAATGAAAAAGCCCTGCTACTAGATTAGGCCAAAGGTCCATCCACGACAGTATCCATTTTACCCTAGTAGCCAAGCAGGGGCCTCTAGGAAGCCCCACAAGCTGGGCTTTCATGCAGTAGCTTCGTCTTCTGTTGTTTGCCGGGAGCAGTAACAGCACAACACTGAATGTGTGTATGAGTGTGTGAGGGGCTTCCATTTAATGGGAAATAAATATTGATCAGCTTTCTGTGAGTTTGTTTATTCCCTGTTTAAATAGCATCAGAAGAAAAGGTCACATAGATTTATATAACATACTCTAGTTTATTTTCAGATGGCATAGCATGTAGGGACTTAAAGAAGATTGTTTAGAGATAAGTGATTTCCATATGCCTTTTCTAAGAAGGCATATCAAGAGGATTTGGAGTTGGATCCACTGGGCCATTCTTCCCAGTTCAGTTCTCAGATTCAATTCAAAAGCAAATTCACACAGTTCAGGACTTCTTATGGACATAGGAAGTAGACAGGATTAAACATTTCTCCCTCACTTTACTTATTGCATTTAGCTTTATTGTTGACAGAGTTGGTTAAATGTTCATTGTTCTAAAAATGTTCTTCCTGTGTTTCTCCTCCCCCTGCTTCTTTTGTGTTTTTAGTTTGGCTGACCTTGAGGAGTTCATCAAAATTGCTGAGAGAGGTCTGAGCAAAAAGGTAGAGAAAGGAGATTATGAGGGCCTGGTGGAAATCATGGGTCATTTGATGGCTGTTAAAGACAGACAGACTAGCACTGATGAAATGTTTGAGCCCTTGAAACAAACTATTGAGTTACTGAAAATTTATGAGCAAGAATTGCCTTTGGAGGTCTATAGGCAGCTGGAGGTAAGTGGAAACATGTCACTGATGTTCAACTATGTGGACACACTGCTTAAAAGAGCAATATCAACTTGGCTGTCATCTGAGAACACATTTATTTTTTAACTCTTGCTTGTTAAGTATGCAGTACAAATAGGCTGGCATCCTGTTAGTGACTTATGCGCACATATATCCCTTTGAGAATGGGGTACAGAGAGCTATTCTGTTGCCCTTGCTCTCTGTCTACAAACCTCCCACACCCAACAGCTGTCAAACCCCAGGAGGAGATGTGCTGCTCCTTCTTACCAGAAGGAAGAGGAAGAGGCAGAGGAGGTGACGTGATTGCTGCTGAGCAGTAGGAGGGCATAGAAATGTATGTGCAGAGCTATGCACAGATGTGGAGTCCCCGTCAGAGTGAGACTACTGTGTTAGGTGGCACATGCAAGAGACTAGAGCTGCTGGTTCCACTTCCATTAAGATATTTCCTCCTGTGTTTGGAGCTGTTCAATGGCTAATGCTGTAGTACTGTTGGAGCTGGGGAGGTTTGCAACTATTTAGCGTCTGGATGGGAGACCAGTAGGAGGCCCATGTAAACAAATTGTAGCATTTTAAAGGAGGGATGGGATAGAAGGGGACTGGAGTAGCTCCAGCCCTCCAAACTCTGATGAACTCCGGTTTCTCCTAGATGTAGTAAGCCTGGCTAGCACCAATGGAAAAGGGGAGCAGTAACCCATTACCCTGTGCCCTGCTGCTGTCAGGTGGGCTTGCACACCAGGACAGGGCATTGCACGAGGAGGGACAGGTCTCCTCCTTCTGCAGTGGCCTTAAAAGTACACACTTTTGTGCAACAGGAGGTTACCAACAGATGTATCACTATCAAGATTCAGGTCAATGTCTAGTTAGGAAAATCAGTCTAATTAGATAATTTTGCCACTTTTATAGCCTAGAAAATAATTGTTTTGATCATGCTGTTACAGACACAAAATCCCATACATTTCTTTAGCTTGTATACTGTCTATGCAGTTGAGTGTGATACTTGTTAAATCAAATTGAGACTGCTCTCTGCCAGCATCTTTCTTTTTTTGTTTGTTCTTGTTTTGATTCCAGGAGCTGCCAGAAAAATGGAACCATGTGAAGAAGCTGGCAATAACTGTGAAGCAACATGTGGCTCCATTGCAAGCAAATGAAGTGACAGTTCTTCGCAAAAAATGCACTGTGTTTGATGTGGAACAGCATAAATTCAGAGAGCGATTTCGTAAAGAGGCACCATTCAGGTTTGGACAGAGAGCAGATACTACCATGTCCATTCGTGGTTGCATTTATTTACTTTTTTTTTGCCTACTCAAGCAGGGAAAAAGTGTTAATCTAATTTAACATTCCTGTTCCCTGTTTGGGCATCTTTCTCCATGTTTATGAATGTGTGTATCTGTCTGTCTGTCTGTCTATCTGTCTATGGATGATACCTCTATCCATTATAAATCTCTTATCCCTCAATACTACTTGCCAAACACAGACAGGGATAAAACAATCCTCCTCTTTCTGTAGCATATTCCCATAGGGGGTCCTTGAAGAGTGAATGTCTGTGTGTATGTATATTTGAGCCCCTTACATAGATATAACCATAGCTTAATTGCATGGTTTGTGTTTCCATTTTTATCCCCCAATAATCTCTCAGTGCACTGTTGTCTTAGTGACCTATAGAAGCTGTCTTATATTGTGGTAGAACAATAGCCCATCTAGCTCTTCATTGGCTTTACCAGGGCTGAGTTACTTGTGGTCTTCCAGATGTTGCTGGATTGCATCTTCCCTTATTCTTGACTGTGCTAATTAGGACTGATGGAAGTTTCAGGTCACAAGACGTTTACTCTGGTCTGTGCTGATCGGCAGCAGTTCTTTAAGGCTGCCTAGCTGTTTCTGGATATTCCAGGGGTTACAGCTGGGACCTTCTATATAGCAAGCAGAGGCTGTACCACTAAGCTATGCCACTTCCCTAAATTATTATTTTAATGATTCAAAATCGTGATGTGCCAAGGTTGACCTTATCTTCATCCTATCTGAAATGAAAATCTTAAGTGGGTGTTATCATGTGACTTGAAGCCCCTCCTCATTAAGCTTCTGCCTCTTCTCACTTCCTTCTTCTGGGTTGAATTATGTGAAATTTAGCTTCCTTCTGGTAGGGTTAAATTCTTGGAGGAACCCTTCAGAAAACCTTTCTGTCTGTGATTTAATTTTACTTTGTCTGTAAGTGTTCCCCATTTTGAAGCCTCATGGGCTGACAAATACGGCATGAGGTTTATGGTTCTGAAATTGTTTTGAACTGTTGTGCATGAAGAGTAGAAGTGGAAGGAGCAAGTGAGTCAAGGCTTGAAGAAGTCCTTCATGTCTTGAAGAAAGCTAATGTCAGATTATAATTTCCTCTGAAGGATGAGATCTGGCCTCAAATAGCAGAGAGAGGAAATTCTAATCTGAGATTAGCTTTCTAGTTTCCATTCCACTGCACACCTATGTGTTACTGACTGAGGATTCCTTATGTTTTTAAGGGCACAAACACAGTCATGATAAAGGGAATTTAAACTTTGCTTCTTAGGTTTGATGCAGCAAATCCTTACCAAATGCTGGATGCAACCCACACTGAGCTTCAGGAAATGGAAGTCACCATGGCCTCAATTCATGAGTCAGCTGCATTGTTTGAAGTCAGCCTTCCAGACTATAAGCAGCTGAAACAGTGCAGAAAGGAGGTGCGCATTCTTAAAGAACTCTGGGACATGATCTCTATAGTGACCTCTAGTGTGAATGACTGGGAGACTACAAAATGGAAAGATATCAATGTAGAAAACATGGAAATGGAGTGCAAAAAGTTTGCCAAAGACACTCGTAACCTGGATAAAGAAATGCGGGCCTGGGACGCTTTCTCTGGGCTGGACAATAAAGTGAAAAACATCCTGACCTCACTGAAGGCCATCTCAGAATTACAGAACCCTGCTATGCGAGAGAGGCACTGGAACCAACTGATGCAAGCAACAGGTGTGCAGTTCACTATGGATGCAGACACTACCCTAGCAGACCTGCTGAAACTCAACTTACATAACTTTGAGGATGAGGTTCGGAGCATTGTGGATAAAGCCGTTAAAGAAATGAGCATGGAGAAGTTGGTGAAAGAACTAAAGACAACCTGGGCAGGCATGGAGTTCCAGTATGAGCCTCACCTCCGCACAAGTGTTCCACTGCTGAAATCTGATGAGGAACTCATTGAGACCCTTGAAGATAACCAAGTCCAGCTGCAGAATATGATGATGTCCAAATACATTGCTTTCTTTCTAGAGGAAGTGTCTTTCTGGCAGAGAAAGTTGTCTACAGCAGACTCTGTAATTTCCATCTGGTTTGAGGTTCAGAGAACCTGGTCTCATTTGGAAAGCATATTTATTGGATCAGAAGATATTCGTGCACAACTTCCTGAGGTAAAACACCATTTCATTTCTATTGGGATCACTGGAGTGATTCTCCATCTTCCAGAGAGCAACTGTTTGAAGGAGACATCCGATTCAATTCTATACTTATTCAAGGTGCCTCATGGCATTGGTTCCCAAGGCAGTTCCAGTAAGCCATTGTAAAAAGTTGGGTTTTCGAGAATAGCCTCCCTAAACCTGTTGGACTATGTATCCTATCATCACCAGCCAGTATGACCTGTTATTAAGGAGTTAGGGGAGATCTATATTGCAAACTTTGTTAGGGTGTCTTTAGTAAAGGATCCTATTACAGGTTTATTAAGAAATCCTGGAAATTCTTGATTTCTATAGGAATCTTTAACACAGAAATTATAGAACTTCATCAGATGTTGGTTTCCAGGAATCAGATTCTTTGGAGGAAATCATGACAGTTAAGGTAATATAAAGATAATAAGAGTATAAAGGTAGTCTTGCTAGGTGAATTGATGGTGGTAAAAGGTGCAATTGTACTATGTTGACAAGTTGGTTGAGCTCTGGAGAAATCTTCTTTCTCACTAACAAATAGCTGATGCTGAGAGACTCTCTAAATCAGAGGCAGATCACTTGTGACCCTCTCAGTGCTGCTCAGTGATGCTCACCATCCCTCACTGTTGACTGTTCTGGCTAGAACTAATGTGAGATGTGATCCATGAATATCTGAAGAGCCTTGTGCTAAATGGGTACCCATAATCCATCTTGTCCCTAGAATTGTGCTAGGAGTATATCAAATGTTCTTGGGCTGTCCATAACCATAATGGTTTGAGGCTGTTGTCTTAAACTGGGATGACAGTTTCTTCTGCTCAGCCGACACATTTGGCTACCCATTTGCAGTAGGGAATTGTACTCAAGACATTTGGGATGTGGAAGATGAAGGAGCACATCTCTAAAGGTGAGGAACCGGTTAGACTTCTGTCTTGTCACTTGTAGGACTCTAAGCGCTTTGAGGGAATTGATGTTGACTTCAAGGAGCTAGCATATGATGCTGAGAAAACACCAAATGTAGTGGAGGCAACCAACAAGCCTGGTCTTTATGAGAAACTGGAAGATATCCAAAACAGGTGAGTATGAGATGCACTTGGCTATGATGCCTTCACTTTGAGTATGTTTTCTGAGTTCACTCTACATGTTTATGATGGTAAGTTTGGTTTAACAATCATAAGTGTAGACATCTCTTTAAGAACTGGTTCAAAAACATTAAAGTTATTTTGTACGTGATGTTCTTGAAACATTTAAGTGTACAGGCAATAATGCATATGCACAACATGTGAAGCTACACAAAAAGGTTTCAAAGTACTAGGTTAGACGTCAGAACTGCCTCGTAACAAGGATGCATATACAATTGGCCTCTCACGTTTGTGGGTTTCACTTTTACAGATTTATTTGGGAATTTTTTCAACCCTTGCCCACCCCCCCACTACTCTATCTGAGGTGCTTCTTTTCCAGCGAACCTTCCCTGTTGGCGTCTCTACTCAGGTTGCAGCATCCTTTAAAAACCTGCCACTGGTCCTCCTCTGCCTCCACCAGCTTCTGTCTGGCCAACTAGAATGGATTGCAACCTGATTTCTTGGCATCAAAAATCCTTCCCCCCTGCCCCCTCCACCCCTAAGGAAGGAGATGTGTGTGAGAGAGGAAATATAGGGCCACCGTGCTGACCCACCCCCTTTCCCTCTCATTTCCTTGAACTGGTTTGGACCCTGGATGCCTGTTTTCCCCACCATGTCTTGGTCCCCTTCCCACAGACACATACACACACAAATTTTGATATTTGTGATTTTTTTACATTACGGGGCTCCTGCACCCCTAACCCTAGCACATGTGGAGAGCCAACAGTATTTTATTTTACCCAGCTTTCTGCATTTGTTTTGTTTTCTACTTGATTTGTTTTCCAGATTGTCCCTGTGTGAAAAAGCTTTAGCTGAGTATTTGGACACTAAACGGTTGGCCTTTCCCAGGTTTTACTTTATTTCCTCTGCTGACTTGCTAGATATTCTTTCAAATGGCACCAACCCGCAGCTGGTAAGACACCTCAGTTGCTTTTCTAGTTATATCTATATATCTATATATCTATATCTATATTTGTTTGTTATTGTTACAATGTGCTTGGTGCTCAGTGCTATGAGATACTTGCTAGAGAAAGATGACACTATTCTTTGAATGCTACACTGACCATAAATCTTCTCTTTGAAAAAGCATTAAACCTCTGAATTGGCACTAGATGGCAGCCTATAACCCTGTTTTCCTACAACTCCATTAAGTCTGGTCAGAATATACTTTTCATAAGAGAAAAACAAAGGTTTTACCTGGGAGGAAGGATGTTTGTGCATCAACTTTTTTGTATGTATGTTAGGCACAAAGGTTCAACAGCTTGAAACTCCCACAGTGACTGTGATGTAGGGTTGTCAAATGCAACGAAATGGAAGACTCCTGGACATTTAAGAGTTGGGTAGGAAAGGGCACAGCAGTTTATATGTGGTGAAATACCACATCCTACAGCTATTAGAAGTGGAAAAGCCCTGTCCCCTATTGCACTGACCACTCCGATGCGCTTGTTTCCTTCCTGATTGCTGTTAGTTCTCTGTGACACAACCAGTGCAGCAACTATTCTTCAAGCCTGTTTGCATTTTTTGGATACTATTTTCTTATGGCACATTTTCCCAAGTTAAGTGCTATGGTTAGACAAGACTGAAGGGTCTACACAGACGGAAGAAGTCACTGCTATTCTTTATCAGCTGATTTTTTTACAAAAACAATCTGCTGAACTCAAAAGTACTTTTAAAGGATGAGAGCAAAACCTTCTAGATGTTTTTGACTATAGCTTCCACAATACCCTACCATGCTGGCTGGGGATTCTGGGAGCTGTAGATTCAGAATGTCTGGAAGGTCACGTATTCACCAAATCTGCAGTAACTGAAGGAAACCGGTCCCCTTCTAGAAATCCTAATTTTTATTTTAATTCTTCTGCTGCTGCTTAGCATTAATTTCTCTTCTGTGTCTAGCAGCTTATGTGCTCCTTTTAGCTTCTTTTTGGTGGGTACTCTGTTTCTAAAGGTCAGGATGAAGTAGTAGGTGGCAAACACCATTCTCACATCCATGGGAGGCATGGGAGGTACTTGCAAAGACATACTTGGACATTTTGGCACCCTGGACAAATCTCTGAGTGAAATGATTGCTCCAGTTTACTTCCTTTTGTATGGCACACTTTTGATGGATGTGGCTTCTGTCCTTGTTATTGCTTGTAGTGAACCTTCTTTCACTATATTTTTTGTAATCATGCACAAAGCATGCATAATAAAAATCCATGCCAAAAGGCACAGCAGGATTGCCAGAATAAGGTTAGCCCTGATTACTTCTAATATAAGCAGTGTCCACAGTCTCATTTTGAGATGAGGAAGTAAAAAATTTGCTTTCCTGAAACAGTATGAACATTTCCTCAGTGGCATTAGGACTCTGAGGTATACGCATGGTTAGGAATTCCGTGAGGTTTCTTGTATGTTATAAGGGGATTTTTTTTGTCCAGTTCTCTTTATTAAGAATTGAGAGCAAGAATGGGTATACTTTCAGGTGGTGTTGGACTCTGTCTGTTTTGTCCCCAGCCACTATGGTCAGTAGTTAGAGATGAACTGAGTTGGGTTCTAGTAACATCTGGAGGGCCATAGGTTCCCCATTGTAGGGTAAGGAGCTCATGTTGTGTTTGTGTTCAGCTGTGAACTGATCAACAGAAGTGTTCACTCATGCCAAGGTATGGCTGAAAAGTTATTTTGTGATGGTGGAAGAACAGAGTGAAATGTTGCCATTGCTCTTACCCATTTACTCACCAACACCATAAAAGCTCAGTATGTATTTCCATCTGTCCTGAGCCTACACTTATTTTGTATTCTGATGCTACTCTTGAGTTCAACATAATGTTAGCTTTATCTAAAAGCTTTGCTTTTTCACATGGACAAAGTGAATAAGACAAAGCCAAGGGGGTGTGTGTGTGTGTATGCATGCGCATGTGGATTATTTCCTCCAGTGCAGGTTGCATCTTAGCTACTCATTGGGCTCAGGACACCACATTTAATCAGTGTTTAAAAGCACAGCAGTAAGACAGAGAAGCTCAAAAGAAATATTGCTTGAAAGGCTCCCTGGTATAAGAAGGCATTGTTTGAGCTGTGCTTGTTATTTCTTGTTTAAAGCGATTTGCTGAAAAATCAAAATAAATGTCAAGTAGAATCAAATATGGATAAACCTGTGGTCTTTCTATTGTTGTCTTTGAGTTCTGTCTGCTGATTCCAGGCGGAGGATTAAATACACAACAATTTTATCTTGGTGGACCCAGTATTGAACTTGCTATGATTTAAGTGCAATTGAAAGCTTTAGGGGACCAGCTGGTGGAGAACGAGAATGGCTTACATACATTTTATCAAATAGAAGGAGCCATTTTTGTACATAAAAGAGGGTTTATTGCCGAATTGCAGGGAATTGACTTGGTAAGCTCCTGAATGCCAATTATGACTGCTGGGCATTTCACAAAACTTAGGTCTTTGAGACAAAGTGCATTAACTAAGAACAATGGACAGTGTACATGTTTGTGTCTATGTGCCTTCAACTTAAAGTAACCCTATGAATTTCATAGGATTTTCTCAGGTAAGGAATATTCAGAGATGGTTTGCCATTGCTTTCAGTATCCTTTGATTTGGAGCTTTGACAACAGAATTTGGAAAAGTTACTTTTTGTATTGCACCTTCCAGGATTCCCCAGGTAGTATGGCCACCAATAGGTTCTGGGAGTCTATAGTCCAAAAGTATCTTTTCTAAACTTCAAACAAGAATGTGATACCCTCAGTTTTCTTCTCAGGTTAAGAGCTCTTGCGTCCCAGCTGGGACTTCAGCTTCCATGCTCTGTCCTGTTTCATTTTTCAGGTTCAGCGTCATCTTTCAAAACTCTTTGACAATATGGCCAAGATGAAATTCCAGGCGGATTCTGACCAAACTCCAACCAAACTGGGCTTAGGGATGTATAGCAAAGAGGAGGAATATGTTAATTTCAGTGAACCATGTGACTGCAGTGGTCAGGTGAGAAAAGCCACATCAGAAAACCATGCTGTTTCTGTGAATGAGATTATTGGATATTATGGTTTACTAAAGACAAGTAAAAAATATATGAAAACTTGAATAGAATTGCAAAATATGTTTTTCATGTATTTCTGGGGGTGGGCAGAAGTAATGATAAGACCAGCATAATAAAAAATATGTCAAATTATTTTAAATCCAACTTTATTTTACTGGATTATAAGAGTTTGGAGGCTTTACAAGACGACATCAGTGTTTTGACATGGACACTGAAAGCTACAGGTTAGATTATCCTTTTCCCTAACATTTCTTCTGCAAGTAAGAACAACAGAATATGAAACAAAGGGAACATAATGACCTCTTCATTCTATATCTATAAAGCCCTATATGGCTTAGGTCTGGGTTATCTGAAAGACCGTACCTCTTTAAGCAAGCACTACTGGAGTTTCAGGATCTTCAGGGAAGGGCTTTCTCTCAGTTCTACCACCTTCACAGGTATGGCTGGTGAGGACCCAGGAGAGAGCCTTCTCAATGTCTTCTTCCAGGCTCTGGAACGGTCTGCCAGGGGAGATTCAGTTGGCCCCCTCCCTGTTCTTCTTTAATTGGCAAGCTGTATTGTTGTAAATGTAGCATGTGAGCTGCTTTGGGTCCCTTGTGGGAAAAAACCCAGGATATTAATAAAATAAAGTAAGATGAAACATATTCTATGTAGCATCTTGTGACATTTTAAAGACTAACTAGATTTATTGTATATAAACTATTGGGGACTGCAGCCCACCTCCTTAGATGCACAGAGTGGACTCTAATCCAACATGCAGGTTATGGTATATAGGTTCCTGCTTGTGCCACAGAGCCAGGGAGAAAGATTGGGCCAGCCCAAGGTGGGACAATGCCTAGATTTCCATGAGCAACAAATTCCTTTTGTAATTCTGAGGAAGAAGAAGGAACACGGAACACGGGAGGGGAACTTAGATGATAAATGCCTTTCTCTTCCTCTTCTAGGTGGAGAGCTGGCTGAACCGTGTGCTGGACCACATGCGGGCCACAGTGAGACATGAGATGACTGAGGCTATGATGGCGTATGAGGAGAAGGCAAGAGAACAGTGGCTTTTTGATTACCCTGCACAGGTACTGCCCTTTTTCATCTTCTTCTGAATGAACCATTATGTGCTGGGTGCTTGTTCAGGAAATGTAGTTTGTACTGTAATCCTGAGCGTCTGCCACCTCTGCTACCCGTGGGTATTCTTCCAAGTGAGGTATGCTGCTTATTATTTTTTGGTTGCCTCTGGTTGCTAATGCCAGTGACTAGCTACGCTCTGGCACTGGTCTGCAGTGCTGCAGTTCAGAGATCCAGAGTTCAAGTTCAAGTTCAAGTGCTGCAGTTCAGAGATCCAGAGGACAATGGTTGGCACAGAGAATCCCATGAAGACAGTGGGAAACAGACCTCTTGTAGTAGCCATAGATCACTAGTACATGAGCTTTGTTATGTGGCAGAATGAGGAGGGTGAAGGCCTTCCATATTTCAAATTGTTCAGAGCTGACTAAGAAACAGAAAACTGGAAAAAATGAAGACCAGCAGTAAAGCTTTGACAGATAAATTTTAAGCATCTTTTCCCCCTGCAAAGATTGGCTCTGATTTAATGGTTCTTGAATGAGATCAGTGCTTTAAGAATCAGGTTGCCAGTGACTAAAGACTATCAGATGGTTTTACGACTCAGAGCGTTTTTGTTTGGTTTTTGTTTTTAAAAAAGAAAAGAAAAGCTATTTCTAATAAATAGAGGCTTGGTGAAAATGGTTTCCCCCTTTTTTTTAATATATTGAGCAGAGATTGTTTTTCTAGTCTGGCAGTATAAACTTGATTTAGCTGTTGGACACTGAGAAAAAAAATCTAGGTGGTTTTTCAGACCGGTTTTTAGAAGTCTGGAAAATATTTCAGCTTTGGAAACATTTGCATAGCTGTATGACATGGCCTTTCTGTCTATTCTCAGCTGTAAATAATTATACCCTACTGATGATTTACATCACACTCTGCAGTATTTGTTAACCTCCCCTTTCCATCCTTTGACATTTAAGTGGCAATAATTCTATATCTGAGGCTACTTAATGCACATTTTTAATGGCTTCTCGTAGATTACCTGATACAGGTAGCCAATGGGGGAATATCTTTGGAATCAACAATGTTTAAATTTTATTTTATTTTATGTCCTGACTATTTGATCTTTTGTGACCATAACCCAGCGGCAATCATGGTCTCTGAGACATTCTTTATTTTGAAGTAATTGCTATTTATCTTTTGATTCTCCCTCTCATTCTTCAGAGGACTTTTTACTTGATCATTTCCCCTTTCATGAGGCCACATTCCCATTAAATAAGGAAACATGATTATTGTTGGAGCAGGTGTAGTGCTAAGTGTCCTGACATGAGTCAGAGAAAATACATGAAGTGTCTTTGGATGCAACTTAGCTGTAACATTTTTATACAGTGGCAGAATACTCACACAGCAGTATGTCAGTATAACTGTCTGTTAGTAGACAAAATCTGAGTAGCCTTTCCATGAAAGCATCTTTCATTTTGATGCTCCTCTCAAATGTTAAGAAGAGCCTTGCTTGATCAGACCAAAAACCTCTGTAGTCCAGAGTTCTGTATGCACAGAGACTAACAAATTGCTTGTGGGAAGGAAGTTGTTGTTTTGCTTTCAAATCCTTTCCCTTTGCATCTCTTCATGGATAGTCCTCTGTGAATGAAATACAATAATGCAATCAATACTTGAGTTATAGTTTAATGATAATATCTTGTGTGCTTTTATATTTATCTGAATTCTGTATACATACTATCTGTTTTATGTTTTATATTGCATTTCTTTTAAATCAGTGGCTCTTAGCCTTTTCTTCACCGGAGATCCCCTGTAAATATAATTTGTTGCCAAAGACCCCAAAGACTTAACTCAAGGTTTAAGTATTTAAAGTTAGACTTAAGTATTCAAATATTTATTTAAATATTCAAATATTTGTTTAAAGTTGCTTGTCAGTTGCTCACCCTTATCCCTTATTCTTCCAGTAGACAATGCAAAGGAAAGGAGGCTTGTTAATAGTCTGTGAGCAGCATGATGAGATTCTTCAAGTGCCAGGAGAGTAGAATAAACTGGAGTTAATTAAAGGAAGGTTATGAATGGGAGACAAGCCTAAACAATAATTTCTTTTGCCCTTTCTTTCCCCCAAAGCAGTGGTTGGAAAGTAAGGGTCTTGATACTGCTTTAGCGAAAAGCAGAAAAGAAATTGCATTTCTCCTGCAAAGGAGCACCGAGAGAGTAGAGAGGGCAAGTGCTTCTTTTGAAAGCACCTACCCTCTCTACTCTCTCAGTGCTCCTTCAGAGGGAAATGGTATTTCTTTTGCAGTTTCCCCCAGGGGAGCACTGAGACCCTCCCCGCTTCACTTCCAAGCAACCATAAGAGTAAAGGAACTCCCTTCTATTCTTCTGGAAGGAAAGCTCCATTACACTGACTGGCCCTGGGCTCAAGCAGCAAAGCCGCATTCACCGCACAAGGCCTGGGATGAGTGTCTTCCCTCGTCTTCTGGTCTCTCCTCTCACCTTTTCACCTTGTGGGCTCTCTGACATACCTCTCTCAATGTGCTGTAGCAGAGTATGATGAGACGACCACCAGTGCATCATCACCACTGCTGCCACCATCACCACTACCGCCTTGGAGGAATTAACGACATGCAGAATGAACTGGCCAGAACATTTTTCAGTTCCTTAAATCCAGGATTTTCCCCATATTCCAGGATGAATGGCAAATTTATGTGGGCCCCCTGTGAGGGTTCTGTGGACCCCAGATTAAGAACAACTGTTTTAAACTATAAGCTGCCTTGATTTTACAGATCTGGGAAAAATGCAGGAAATAATAAGGTGATTGAATGAAGGGATGAGCAAATGAAACACACAGAGTCAAATAAACTCAGAAACCCATCTGTTATAGCTGACTTTGAGATGGCTGCTGATTTGCTCCTCCTTTCCAAGGTGGCACTCACATGTACCCAGATTTGGTGGACCACAGAGGTTGGGATCGCCTTTGCCAGACTGGAGGAAGGCTATGAAAATGCTATGAAGGAGTACTATAAGAAGCAGGTGACTCAGCTGAACACCCTCATCACCATGCTCATTGGCCACCTCTCAAAGGGCGACAGGCAGAAGATCATGACCATCTGTACTATCGACGTACATGCTCGAGATGTGGTGGCCAAGATGATCTCTCAGAAGGTTGGTCACACAACACAAGGAGTAGCCCTTTGTTCTGCATTATTTGTCTTGAGTGTCCTTTTGGGGAACTTTGGATTGACCAGGGAATGCTTTCAAATGTCACTGTCATTTCTCTGTGGTTTTTACACACATAACTGCTCAGGGGTAAATTTTGCCTGTTATAAAGTTATTGAAGTCAAGATGGCAACGGGTTGGTTCTGCTCTGGAAGGTTGTAGGCTATGCTTTTACCATGCTTCTTCTTTCTGAGTAGATTTCACCCTCACCAACTATGTCCCGCTTTATTTATTGAGTCAATTTATAAACTACTTACTCTGTGTGGCAGAAAAAAACACAATGAAAAACAGAAGGCTCAAGGTACAATCATTTTATTTTAATCTCTATTCCAGCAGCCCTATATGTGATTGATACTACGTGTAAAAGAGTCCTGAGGTATACAATATGGGCATTTGGGTTGTCCAAAGTTTGTTCAATTCTGTTCTTATTCAACATTTTTCCCAAACACTGACAGAAATGAAAAACTGTATACCTATATATATTTGAATCTGTATCTATCTGAATGAGTAAAACTTTTGGGGAAGGTTTCCTAGGGGGGCCTTTCACTCTACACCATTATAGCACTATGGATTGCACTTGAACTGCCATGGCTGCGTCCTGAGGAATACTGGGATTGCTAGTTTGGTCAGAGCCACCAGAAGCACTCCCTGGCTGAGGATTTTAAAAGACTCTTCCTAAACTGCCAGGATCCCATAGGATGTTGCCTTAGCAGTTCAAATGGAATCATAGTACTATATCTGTGCAGAGTGAAAAGGCTCTAAGTTTTGGGGATTCACTATTACCAATATGCTTATGATAGCCAATTCTACTTCTCTTTTCCACCTAAATTCTGTCTCTCCTTTCCTTTCCCTATCCCTCTCTTTTCCATCTGAATCTAGCAAAGCTGCTGACAGTCTGAATCAGTGTCTGATGTTGGTAGTGGACTGTATGAGGGAAAATAAATTGCCGCTTAATCTAGGCTCAGTCCTGGTGAGTAGAAGGGCAGATCAAGGAACAGGAATTCAACCTGTCTTGGATAGGATTGCTCTCCTTTTAACGTGTGCTTCTGGTTTTACCTGGCATCTGAATCAACCCAGATTTCAGCAATAATCAGGAATGCTTTTTGTACAGTGAAGGGTATTGCTTGAGGTGTGCCCTTTTATTAAAATGTCACGTCTGGGTGTGGTGACACATATCCTAGTTACAGCTTTTTTGGATGCTGTATTTAGAGAAGCCTTTGCAGAGTATTTGAAAATCTCTACTGGTTCAGAATGCTGAAGACAGGTTACTGTCTGGCTTGTACTTTAGGGAAGACATGACATCCCTTCCCCCTGAATTCTACTGGCTACCAATCCATAAACAATTCAAAATACTGTTGTGTTCCAGGCATAATAAAAAATATTAGGTATGGTCTACGAAGTCCTGCATGACATGGTTGTCTGAAGACCATGTTCTTTAGACAGCTGTCTAGATTTTGGCATTCTTTAGAGAGTCACTTCCGTTTGAAGCACATTTGGTTGGAATGTGAGAGAGGGCCTTCTCAGCATCTGCTCCCAAACACTGGAAGTTCTTGCCAATGGAGATCTGTCTAGTTCAGAGGTTAGCAATTGTGAAGGGAATGGGGCCATTTCCCCCCGCTGCTGGTATTCCTACATGACAGGAAGTTAAGACTAGATGATCCTTGTGGCCGCTTCCAACACTAAGATTCTATGATTTTAGAATCCCTAAAAATATGTTTTCCCCCTGGGTGAATTTCTTACATAATCCTGCAATGACTCAAACCTGTTGTAAAGCCCAGTGGTTTTGCTCCCTTCTCCAAACCCCACACATACTTCAGAAACCCCCAGAGAAAAAATAATGATCAAGAATTGAGTGATATCACTTCGAGTTTCAGTTTTGGCTAATTATTTGGCTCCTGGGCTTCTGAGGGGGCTTAGAGTAGTGGCATGGGCAAAACCACTGCATTTTGTGGCAATTTTGAACCATGTGGGGCTTAGGGGAGAAGAAAAATTACACTATATTTTTTAAAATTGGTGGGTCTGCTGGCTTTAGGAGACTTCAGCAGGGCTTCAGAGGCTGGACTGTGAGGCCTCAAGGGCCACATGTGGCCCACAGGCTATTTGCCCACCCTGATCTAGCCCCATCTCTATAACTTTCTACCAGATGTTTTTAGTTAGAAGGGACACAGAAAACTTCATGAGAGGTTTGCAATAAGTTGGAAATGATTTGGGTGCACGTAACAGCAACAACAATAATAGCCCCTGAGCTGACTTAATTGGAACTGGCTTTAAGTGGTCGTAATTATTACTTTGATATTTTACATGCCTTGACTCCATCTTTATTTTGTATTCTATTGCTGTTTCATGTTGCTATATTATAATTTTATTATTATTGCCTTGAATGCCCTTTTGGTGGAAAGGCAGGATATAAATTTAACCCCCCTCCCCTTCCAGAATGATATAGAAATTAAAATTAACATTCAAAAAGCCACCAAAACAAAGTGAATAATTGAGACTGCAGGCTTCTCAAATGGAGAATTTTGTGTGAGAAGGCTACATTTGAATGTCAGATCAAAGAACAGCTTCGGGCACACCCAGGGACTTGAGCATCCTCCTTGACTCAGTTTACCAATCCAGAAGGACTCACGCCTTTCTGAGTATTTCAAAATATGCTTTTGAAAATCTGCTATGCCATGAAGCACCATGGGCTACTGTTTGAGAAACAGGAGTTCAAAGTGTGGAGATACTTCAGGCCTGTAGAAGTAGTTGCATGTTTTTTTGTTCTTGGTTGAGTCCTGCTGGCTCTGCTTCTAATCCATTTCTCCCTCTCCATTCTGTAGCCCTATTCTTTTAGCAGCACACCTCTTTTAGCTTGGAATGGCACCCCAAAACTGTGTGCAAGGGGAAGCTGGATGAGAAGGCAGCCTATAGGAGAGAACCTGAAAGGGCCAACTGTAGCATGGGGGACTTGACTGGAGTTAGGGTTATTGTTACACCTATGAACAGGCTGTACTTTTTGCCCTTTCTCTGGCTATTTTATTTTAATTTTTCCATTCTGCTCTTGTAGGTGGACAATGCACAGGTGTTCCTTTGGCTGTCACAACTCCGTCATAGGTGGGCTGATGAGGAGAAGCACTGTTACGCAAACATTTGTGATGCTCAGTTCCTGTATTCATATGAATACCTTGGGAACACACCACGCCTGGTCATCACTCCTCTGACAGACAGGTGAGACTGTGGAAAGTTTCACAGGAGATAAGAGTAATGCCAGTCTTGGGGAAAAAACAAGAGTATAAATGGGAGCATTTTTTTCCTTTTGCAAAAATCTGTTTTGAAGGCTTTTGATTTTGTAGTTCCTATGCATTGTAGGGATGGGTCCTTCTCATTTGAATACATTTCTAGCTCAAATACATTTTCTGTTTCTCAAGGCCAGGGAGAGGAGCACCTGAAGTAGCAAAAAAATAGATTTGAGAGGTGGGCTTCCATACCATAGTGCCTTAGAGAAGGTTACCATTAGGACTAGCATACACTCAGAAACTAAGCTGCTTTCTGATAATGTTACTTCTTGGCATTATGAGTACTGGGATAAATGTTTCAGATTTCATCTACACCATGGGGAGAGAGAGCAACGCCAGTGCAACTGATCTGGCCACAGGGAACTCCAGAGTGTTCCAAAGTGGATTTCTGTGCTGCAGGCTCCTTTGATTCGCTTGGTCCCCCAATGCTTACAGGTTATCCCAGCCTTCCATGGTCAGCTTGGAGTCTGCATTGTTCCTGTATAAAAGATATGTCAGTGAGAAGTGCAGATTCTTAAAAATGTGTTATGCAACCTGCTGTGTTACTGGGTTGGAAGTGGACTGTGTATACCACTGGCATGATTCCTATCCTTTTTCCCCCTCTTTGAACATGAAAGGTGCTATATCACCCTCACTCAGTCCTTACACCTTACTATGAGTGGGGCTCCTGCTGGGCCAGCTGGTACTGGGAAGACAGAGACCACAAAGGATCTAGGCCGAGCTCTTGGCATCATGGTGTATGTTTTCAACTGTTCAGAACAAATGGACTACAAGGTAATGATTCAGAAACTGCATGCCAGGAAGAAGCTAGGCAAAAAGAAAGAGAGTTTAACTTACCTAAGGCCTGCTTCGGGAAGGGCCGTTTCTTCTGTTGTTTCCATGTAGAAAAATACAAAGATTTCTCTTGAAAAGGATGCATTCTGATATGAGGATACGACATCTAATACTATACAGAAATCTAAATAACTGTAATTAATGGTATATTTTGTGGGTGGAGAAGAACAATATTTAAAGTTAATTTTCATAAATTGTGTCCCACTGTATTCTACATTATTTCTCCTTTGTCTTCTTTTTGGGACATAGTCTCACTGAGAAGTTCTCCTCCATGAACTGCTTTGAAATAAATAGGATCTGGTCAAAAATATGGTCATGTTCCTTTGATTTACAGCTGTGTTATTAGATAAAACTGAACTCTATAGTTTTTTTCTGGTCTGATTTCTTCTCCATAACTCTTTTTGCTCCTGATTCCAAATGACAACCTCTTATGTACTTCCTGTGGGAAAGTTCTTATCAAGTTCTTTCTTTCTAAGAACTCTCGACAAATTCTTTGTTCCTAAAGAGGTGGTTCTTCTACTTCAAAAACATTTTGGTGGATCCAAAGTGAGAGTAGTCTTCAGATTCTTACACTGAAATGAAGCTTTCTGTAACCTGCTTTGGCTACATTGCTGCCAACACTTGATGCTAAAGAGTCCAAGCAACCTACATCAAGGGTCAGCCAGACCTCGGGCTTAGGAGATGCACTTTGTGTCTGCTTTTTTAGTGGGACTGTAGAGTCCGTCATCAGGAACCAGGTTCAAATAGAAATTCAGTCCAGAATTTTTTATTTTGAGTATCACAAAAATTTTTCTTTCACAAAAATTCACTCTGGTTCTCTCCTCACCAAGCTTCTTTTTTTCCAGCAGCTAAATTTAGGTAGAGAGGCAAGAGAGTATTTTTGTGGTCTCTTTGACTCACAAATATGAGCCTTGCACACCTCTCACTCACGAGTGGACTTATTGTATTCTTTGGTGTTTTAATAAGCACTTTATTGAACTGCCCAAGGTGGATGATCACTCCTTCTCATTTGATCTAGGAGAGCAGTTCCAGAGTTTTTTTTTCATCTCTTTGGACTCAGAGTTACCTAAGACAGCCAGACAGTAGCTGATCATAACCAATAATCTTTAAGTGGGAGGGTTGCACAATGTAATGGTGTGTATTAGAGAATCTCATTCAGGTTCAGCACTGCTGTCATTTCCTCCTGTCTTCAGTTATACTACTACTCTTGAATAAGTGCCTACAGAACTTCCTAAATTGCTTACGTGTTTGGAAATAGATTACACACTTTTTGTTGGAACAAATTCTGTATGTAATTTTGCTATTGTTTGTTGCAGTCTTGTGGGAACATTTACAAAGGCCTTTCTCAAACTGGTGCTTGGGGCTGTTTTGATGAGTTCAATAGAATCTCTGTAGAGGTTCTGTCAGTGGTAGCTGTACAGGTAAGTAACAGGTGCCTTTTCAAGGTAGCAATAATGGCATGTACAGGGGAAATGTGAGCCAAGATCATAGTTTACTGTGTTCTTTGTGAAACTTGTTAATTTTATTTTTCTAAAATGTCATCTTTCCATTTTTCTCTTCCCATGTTTCCAAAACAACAAACACTGCTTAGTCTAAAAGTGGATTAAAAGTGTTCTTCACAGGGTCATTGGTACCCACAGGAACAAAGAAAAAGGGATACTGATCCGTGTTCTTGGTGAGCTTTGGCAAGTTGCCAGTGACATCCTGAATGCATAAACCAGGAAGACAGCACACTTCCTGATTCATCTTATCAGGATGGCACACAGATCCTTTTATACCTCTGAGGAATGTCCCCTACCACCAGAACCTTTCTTTTCTGTGTGCTGCAGTTAGTAAAATTGACTTTGTCCTCAATTTGCAGTGTCTCTTGTTGCTGGTCTTCTTTTTAGGCATCTTCATTATCTTCAGGAAGATGTAGGAAGGGATTGCTTAGTTGGAGTGGTTCTGAATCCTTTATGTATGGTCTGCTCCTAGCTGTTACTGTCCTCCAGAGTCCTCTTTCAGTGATCAGTGATGTAGATGTGAGTTGACTGACTTGGATGCAAGTTGGACTTTAGTCGCTTCAGTTACTCAACTTGGACTCGACTCAGCAATAAATGATGTACTGACTTGACTTGATTTGAGTCTTGTATATTTTTAGTAACGGACTTGCTGCCCTTGGTTCAGTAATATCACATTCATCCAGAAAAATTACAACCTTGAACAGTACTTACATCTCTTTTTGCCTATTGATCATGTGATGATCTGTCTCAAGCCCAAAGTGTGGGTGCATTTCTCAGAAGGGAACAGCAAATGAGTTAGGCAGCGAGCTTAAGGTTTGCTCAGCAGCCTAAAACTTTTCCTAAGAGCAGAGGACAAGAATTGCCCCCAGAGTGCAGGGTGCATTTCTCAGAGAGGAACAGGAAATGTGTTAGGCAATGGGCTTGAGGAAGAAGGATCCCTCCTTGTAAGGCTTTTGAATCTTCAGTAATGAGGAGTAAGATAGGATCCTATTCCCCACTTCTGAAGCTGCAGATAGCAAAATTTCAAATGTGGAGAGCCGGCTGTGCTTAAATTGTTAAAACTGAATTTATTTCCCTCTATCCAATAATTCTGAAATTTTGGTTGGGGTATAAAGTTGGCTTTCAGACTTGAGAGTTGACTTGAAATTATCTTCAAGAACTTGAGACTTGACCTGAGACTTCAAGTAAAAGACTTAAATACATCACTATTAGTGATACTGTCCTCTTTGTTTTCCTTGGCGGTTTCTTCTGGCTGATTCTATAAAATCAATTCTCCCTCTGTTCTGTCCAGGAAGTGCTCATGTCTCTGATGGTAGCACCCTGATCTGAGGATATGTACCAAAACCCACATGATAGTAAACGCACTCCTGTGATTCATCAAAGAAAACTGGAACCTCTAGGATATATCCACATACTGTAGTCAGCTGCCTAGGCAGGGGTACTGGATTTGTGATGGCGTATAACTAGATTCTGTTGAGCTTGTTAGTGTGCGCAGGCCAGGAAAGAATTTAGAATATAATTACAGGAGAAAGGAGATATACTTAGGTGGTCAGTCCAGCTTTTCTTTGTTAGATTGGCTGTTCAGATAAAATAATGTCACTGTGAATTCATCACTATGGTTATAAACATGGTTTGGAATATAAAAATTGTTTGGATGTGCCTCTTATAAAGTATTAGTATCTTAGAATTGTAACTGTTTGTATTTAAATACATACTATTAATATTTAGATTAGGTTAATAAAGATGAAGCTGATCCTTTCCTCATCTCCAATAACAGCTCAAAAAAATCATAACATTAAGCTTTACAAAGATAATAGTTGCTTAATAAATTCATGGTCCAGAGATATGACCTGTGTAAGAAGACAAAGCACAGAAGCCTAAAGATACTGAGCAAATAGAAGTATGTTGTACGAGGTACATTGGTCATTCCACTAAACATTCAAGGCATCAACTCACAAAATCTCACTTAACTTTGAGGTCAATTAAAATTATACCTTTGATAAGTAAAATATGTGGGTATAATAGTGTGGACTCAGAGCAGTGGGTGTTTTATTTAATAAGATTTTTGCCATGAGTATGTGCCTGTGATGTTGTTTTGTGTAGTCATTACACACAGGTATGTATTGGAAAATATATTGAGACACAGCTTAGGTGCTGAACAATTTGCATTTGTTTCTTCTTAATGGCAGTTAATTTTTGCAGCTATTTCAGCTCAGGCTTACTTGGAATAGTACTAATTTGGGATATGACCTTAGTAGATTTCTCATTCCTGCTTCTATGAACTCAAGATAAATCTTGTTGCTAGATTATTTAGTGTGTGAGAATTTCTTGCACCAGCAATCATGTTCTGCCAATAATGGGCAAAGCTCTTTGGTCAAAATTTTATGTTCAAGCAACTACAAGGGTCACTGCTAGAACCACAGTTGGATAGAGGCAGGGAAACCAATAAATTTGTCAATATGAGCAACTTCCTACAAGATAGCAACAACATTAGTGCTGTTCCTTATATTTTTAGGCCACATTGCACGTATTCTCAAAGATTAATTGTGCTGTGAATTCACTTAGTGTCAGTGCTGAGTTGAAGGTGAGCTGCCCAGATTTAAGAGAATCAGACTCATATCTGTTTTGGAAGCTATGGGAAGGGGAAAAGTATGGCATGCACCACTGGAAACTTTTCTGTGACATTTGTTACTTGTGATCTCTTAAAAGTATGTTTTAGAAATGCCAATATTTGAGAATGATGAATATCCTGATTTGTTTCTGCTATTGGTGAGAAGAAGGGTTTGTATTGGAGGTGGTTCTGTTTACCATTCCAGAAGCAGTATGGAGTTTGTTTGTGATGAGCAGTGTGATAGCTGCATTTGTGGTTACATATTATGTGCTATGGTCAGAACTATCGATGATCATGAAAAACTACAGAAATATCTTGGGCAGCAGAATGGCAAACAAGATTTAATGTAAACAGGCATACACTGAAGCACATTGGAGCAGCCCTCCCTGCTCACAGCCCTCTCTATATACGCACATATCTACAGATGCACACTGATGGAATCTGAAATGGGTATGAGTCTCTAGGGGGGAAAAACAGACCTTCGATTTGTAGCGCATATCTTAAGTAGCAAACTGTTATGTGAGAGTGGTGAAAAAGGCATTATCAGAAAGGGACTGAAAAATAAAATTGCTAGTACTGTAATACTACTACATACATCTGTTTGGCTATGTGAGGCTACATTTGGAATAAAGTGTTTTTGGTTGCTTTGTCTCAGAGAGCTTATTATACTGCTAGAAAAGCAAAATATTCCAGGTGTTGGAGTACTTTTTTTATTTTTTGAGGGAACACTAATGCATTTCCTCACAATTAAGAGCACACATTTTCCAGTTTTGATCTGTTACTGCATAAACACATTAGATGAATTCTAGTGTGTGCTGTGATTCCCTTTTTAGATCATTTGCACATTTCATTAAATCTGCTGTGGGCTGGTTTGCTGTAGTGCTCTTACGAATGTTCCCTTTTTTCTCTCACTTTTAGGTAAAAAGTATTCAGGATGCCATAAGAGACAAAAAACAGAGTTTTAATTTCCTTGGGGAAGATATTAAATTGGTTCCTTCTGTTGGCATATTCATTACCATGAATCCTGGCTATGCAGGTCGTACAGAGCTGCCTGAGAATTTGAAAGCACTTTTCAGGTAAAACACAGATCTGATTTCTCTTAGATTCTATGACATCTCTGATGGCAGCTGATTTTAGTTTGTCACAATGTTTACCTCATTCCTGCCTGCAGTATGATCTCGTTCCCATTTTTGAGAAGGAAAACTGAGATTTTGAAATAATTTACTGATGACTCATTCATTGGTGCTGTAACTATCGTGGAAATTAGATCTGATTTTCCAAGCTCGAGATCTGTCAGTATTGGCCACAGTGTCCTACACAGGTATCTGCCTTCTGCCTTGGCGAGGACAAGAGGCAGGTAAAATGTGTTGCTTCCAAGGTTTAATCCACTTAGTTTTGATGCGTGAATGAATGTGGCTAATTCTGATGCAGAGACCATAGGCTATATAAAGTGCATCAATTTGTACACTTGGTGGATCCCATCCCAGTCCTAGTAGCACAAGCATATAGGGATATTGCTTCTTGACATCCATTTTACAAAAGACTGAGGACCTTTCCTCACTACACTGTTATAGTGCTATTATTCCACTTTCAACATCCTGTGGAATCCTGGGGTTTGTAGTTTGCTGAGGCCAAAGAGCTCTCTGGCTGAGAATTCTAAATGTCCCTCCCTAAACTGCAAACCCCAAGATTCCATAGGATGTTGGAAGTGGAATAGTAGTGCTATAACAGGGAAGTGTGGAAAGGCCCCTAGTGTGAATGTTAGGACAACCCTGATGTGGGGTGGGGGGGAAACAACTTTAACAGTGTTACAAATTAGGATAGGGATACAGAACTACAGAAAACCTCAAAGAAACCATATTGTTGTTTGAATATTTGATTGCTATGAGATGACAGAGTTGCTGTAAACTATTACTAGTTTAAACTATTACTGCTTGTTTTGTCTGAGTCCAGTCTCTGGTGCTGTATGGTTCAGTTTGTTTACGATCTGTTCCAATGCATTTTGAACAATGATCAGCAAATGCTTTTCACCGCAGAAGGTCCTAAGCTCATCTTAAAAGTTTTCTGCTTAAAAAGTTCAGGGAGCAGGTGGTATGGTAGGCATTTCATTTAGTAAAACCTTGGAGAGCTATTGCCAATTAGAGAAAAGACCATGCTGGACAAAATGGATCCGTTTTCTGAACTGATACAAGACAGCTTTTCCAACAGTGTGGAGAGACAATCGTTGTGCTGAGTCTTACTCTTCCCATGCACTTAGAAAACAGTTCTTTCTATTTTTAATACATATTTTTTAGTATTTATTATTTAACAAGACCAACTTTTTATTAACCATCATACAAAAAATTATTGAATTCTTAATTTAAAAAGGTGTCAGTATAATACATTATAATACAGTCATTGTTGGATTTCATCTTCATTTATATAAATAAATGAGATGAAAATAAACAATAAGGAACAAAAAAGAAAGAAGGTGAAGCAATTAATGTATCCTGCATGTTTTCTTCTGATGTTAATATTAATTTTGCCATTGTAATTCACTCATTACTAATCATCTGTCATCCATCCCTTTATTCTTCTTATTTTTCTTCTATGCTTATTACTTATATACTCCCCCATCTTATTTCCATATAATTTATTAGACATTTGCAGTCATCTTTAAAGGTATTTAGTATTTCATCATTCCTATCGTTTAAAGGTGTGGTCAATTTATCACTTTCTAGTATATCGTATACTTTGAGCAACCATTCTTCCTTTGATGGTAAGTGATCCGTCTTCCAGGGTTTCTTTCAAATGTCAGTCATCTTTACCAACCTAAGTTGAAAGGGCTAGCACTCCTCTCAGTTCCATCTCTCTTGCAGCTATCAGAACAGGGCTTTGCTACACTCTGGCCTTGAGGGCCAATTTTGGATTTTTTTTGTCTTTTTTTTTCTTATGGAGAAACCTAATTTTTCTCCCAACTTTTCCATCCTAACAGAAATTGCGTGCCTGAGATGGACTATTTATGTAGCCCTGATCTCTCCTCTGATGAGGAGTCTGGGCGTGACTGGGCAGTGGCTGAGGCACAGTCTGGCTATGTACTTGGGGCACTGACTTATCCTTACTGGCAGTTTGGATCTAGACCTGGTTTACTGTATTTGCTGGTGTATAAGACTCACTTCCCCCCAAAACGAAACTGTTTGAAAATGGGGTGCATCTTTTATGCTGGTGTGTCTTACATGCCAGGAAATAATATTTGCTGGCATATAAGTGAGGTGCATCTTATATGCAGGTGCATCTTATATGCTGGCAAATATGGTACTTCGTGGAGGTGTCAGAGGGCAGTGGTGACTACGTGAAGTAAAAAAAGAACAAGTGCTTGTTTTGGATGGTGTGAATTCATACCTCAATATTGCTCTGTTCATTGTCCTTGGAAAAAGCCAGAAAGGATGTGCAGGCCACCATTGATTGTCTGGTTTCATAGGCTTGTTATCAACAGAGGGAAAAGCCATTAGGATCTGGTTCAGAGGATCCAGTACTTGGGATTCATAATAGACATATACAGCACAATGTCTTTCTTCTGGAAGACAGGAGGGAGAAGCTGTGGTCCCTTGTAAGAGTAGACTTGGAATAATCAGTGTTGGAACTGATGGTGTTGGTTAGGTTGTTAGGATGGATGATAGCATACATAGTCCTTTGGGCCAGGTTCCATCTGAGAGAGTTGTAATGGCTCCTCTTGCCCTTTTAAGATAAGATTGCCAGGAGGTGTCAATTAAGAGTGAAATTTCCTGATTGTGAGGTTATTTTTGGTTTGGTGACTGTCTGAGGTGCTCAGAGTGGGTGTATTCATCAGAAAGCCAGAGAGAATAGTCACCACTGATGCCAGTTTACGGGAATGGGGGGCACACTGCAATGGACAGATGATGCAGGGCCTATTGACCCTCATTGAGAGGGTACTGTCCTATCTCAGTCCCCACAGCACAGCTGATAGATCAAACAAAACAAACTGAATAGCTCCCAGCTCATTACTTACTTCCAGGCAGTAAGAACACAGTCAAAAATAAAGTTCAGCAGAGTTCCAAGGCAAGAGAGAGTCCAAGGTCGGTCAGTATTCCAGAATTCAGCAAGGTATCTGGCAGGGTAGAAGATCAGATAAGCTCTGACAACTCCTGGAAAGGAAGGGCAGCAGCTATATAGGTCTGAAGCCTAGTGCAGCTGTTGCTTGATTAATTGTTGCTGGTTATAAATTCTAGGAGAGTGACACTGGCTTTCTCTTTGCTGTCTAAGCTCTGCAAAGATGGGTATAGGTAAGTGCTCTTCTGTATCTGAAGGGGCAGGACTCTCTGCTGGAGCTGGCAACACCCCCTGTTCTGTTTGTGGCACTGTAACTTCTTCTTGTACAATAGGTCCTAGCATGCCCCCTGTTTCAGCCTCTGGTATGCCCCCCGTTTCTGACTCTGAGTCATAGTTCATGTTTTGAAAGCAGGGCATGACAGATACACAGTATCAATTGGCTGGAGCTATGGGCATTGCACTTGGTGCTCCTTTGTCTGCAATCAGAAGTTTAAGGCAATCGTGTGTTGGTTCAGGCAGAAAAGCCCACATAAACTGACAAGAGGGGATGCATTCTTGATTCCTGATGTGGAAGTTGACACTCCTGTTACAATGGGGGGAGTCTTACCTTCAGTCTCTGAGAGTGGAGTATCTCAAAGGACAATGGAATCATCAGGCAGGGAGAGTCTGGACCAGGCAGAGTAGGCCCTGAACTCAGTGCTCTTTCACAGAGTGGACTAAAGGTTTAGCCACCTATGGGTGGATCCCTTTGCTTCTTAAGAGAACCACAAGCTTCCTCAATTTGTATCAAGGTTCTGGATAGAGGGAGCATTAGCTTTCAATGCTCTGATGATCTCTTTGCCGAGGGTGTTGTGTTATGCCTTTCCTTCAGTGATACTGCTTTCCAAAATGCTGTGAAAAATAAGGATGGAGGGGGCAGATGTAATTTTGATGGCATTCGGAGTCGTACCCTGCCCTAGACTCCTGGAGACCCTGACAGAGAGGAGGAGAAATCTGATTCAGAGGCAAAAGGTAGCCCACAAGAACAGAATAACCACCAGCAGCAGAAGCCAGAGCGAAAAGGTCAAAAGGACCAGCAGCAACAGGAGCCAGAGGAAGAATCTACACAGGCACTTGCTTTGGCAGAACGATGGCGAGAGAAAGAAGGACTCAGGCATACGATTCTGGTTTGCCCTTTGGATTTGATGCCTTGGAACTCTGGACTTTCGGCTCTGATTTGGACTGGACTTGCACTACTCTCCCTCTCTCTCTGCCATGAGTAGGGGTCCTGCTCCTACAGCCTGCTAATTGCTATTAGCTCTTGAAGCTTCTGCCCAGTTGTCTGGCCTGTCTGATACACGATACTCAGGTGGTCTTGTTGGCCATAATTTTCAGATATACACAACATGCAGGTTTAGTAGAGGCTGCTACCACCTTGGCTGGACCTTCTACATCAAAGAGATGTTCTGTATCCTGATCCAGGCTGGTTACAGTTAAACATCTGGAAGCTGAGTAGGAAAGGTTAGTGGGTAAGGGGTATGATGAGGCTGTTATTCAGATCATTCTCTTGGCTAGGAGACCCTCCACTAAGTGCTTGTTTGAATCTACATGGAGGGACTTTTGTAGATTGTGTAGGCATAAAGGGATGTATCCTCAATCTGCTTCAGTGGCATTAATCTTGGCTTTTCTGCAGTGGGACTGAATAAGGGCCTCAGTACCGACACCCTCAGGAGATCTGTTTCAGCCTTGGGTTCTGTTTTGAAAAGGAAGTTGGGCAAGTCACTTCTCACTTGCAGAGTTTTTTGAAGGATGTTTCCTTGCTTCAAGTGGGAACAGTCCATTAATTTCCTTTGTGAAATCTATATTTGGTATTACGGACTTTTTAAAGACTCCATTTGAACCTTTGAAATTGATGGATTTGAAATTCTTTACGTTGAAAGTATTGCTTTTGGTTGCTGTTATTCTGCTCACAGAGTCTCCAAGTTTAGGGCTCTGGAAGTGTATAAAGAGTTGTGTGCTTTTCATAAGGATTCAGTTCTCTCCTTAGATCCCTTCTTTATTCCTAAAGTGAATTCAATATGCCATCAATCTCAGGAGATTGTTCTTCCTTCCTTTTGTCCAAGTCTTAGAGCACCACAGGAGAAAGAATGGTACTGATGGGATTTGTGTAGGGCTCTTAAATTCTACTTAGAGAGAACCAAAGACTTTTGTAAATTGGATTATTTGTTTATCTCCTTTCAAGAGACTACGAAAGGTTAACAGGTGTCGTCTTCCAACTTGTCTCATTGGTTGAGGCTTTGCATTGAATTGGCTTATGTTCATAGTTGCGTGACAGTTCTAGAGGGGATTCAGGCACATGGCACTTGTAGTGCTGCCACTTCTTTGGCTATGGTGAGGCAGCATTTTCAATGGAGGTTTGCAGGGTAGCCACTTAGGCTTACCCGTCATATTTTTCAGGCATTGTAGGATTGACAAATTTGCTTTGGTGGCTATATCCTTTGGCAAGTGTGTTCTGCTGCAGGTGGTGTTTTTGTAGTTTGATTAGTTCCCTGCCCATTGGGTGTCGTGATGGCTTGTATAGGTCCCAGCGTAAGGATTGCCTCCCAGCACTGCTAGAAAAAGGAATGTTGGTACTTACCATGAAGGTTCCTTTTTCAGCAGTAGTGTGGAAGGAATCCTTGCTGCCCTAGTTGATGGGATGTTTGTTGTTTGGATCTGCTGGCAGCAGTCTTGTACCTGCTCAGAGTTTGTTATTCCATCAGTGAGGGGAGGGGCTAGCTCTTCTACTTAGGGTAGTTAAGATAATTCATATTTGAAAGAAGCTCTGCCTAGGAAGTGTATGGGAGGAGCAAGACCCAGCATAAGGATTCCCTCCTCGCTACTCCTTAAAAGGAACCTTCAGGGTAATTAACCAGTGTTCCATTCCTTATGCAACTTGGTTACATCTCTGGATTTCTTTCTTAGGCCGTGTGCAATGGTTGTGCCAGACTTTGAGCTAATCTGTGAAATCATGCTGGTGGCAGAAGGATTCATAGAAGCCAGGCTGTTAGCTAGGAAGTTCATTACCCTCTATCAGTTATGCAAAGAATTGCTTTCAAAGCAGGTAAGTATATTTCCTTAACTTGGATACCATTGCACGACACCTAGATTTTAATTCTGCGTGCCACAGATAAATTATGTATCTCAGCTATGTTCCTATTCTTCCTCTCAAAGGCAGATGGAGGTGTCAGATGGGAACAGTTGTTCTCCTCTGTGCTCTTTTTCCTTTCTAGATTACTTTCCTTAGTAAGCCACAGAAGAAAAGAAAAGGTGATGATCTCTCTGGGTCCTAATGATGCTGAAACTGAGATTTTCAAAGCATAATTTCTCACTATTTTTTGTTTGGTTTTGGCTCACATCATCTTCTTGCTTTGCTCCTTTCACCGCACTAGTTCTATACTGCCTGTCTGTCTGCCTACGAAAGTCCCTAAAGTCCTTCCAGGAAAAAAATAAGGTTGGGGATCAAAGTAAAAATAAGATGAAGGCTGGTTTCTGCTCCTTTGATAACATGCTGAGATCTGCAGATAGCAGGCTAAATGAGATGCTTTGTTAAATATGTAGAATGCAACTGGGGCTCTCTTTCTTCTTAGTTTCCGGTGAACTTTTGGGCCCCCAATCTAGATTGAGACTACTTTACATGGAGCAAGAAATGTTTAAACAAGGGGCGAGAACGATGAGACCTTCCAGATGGTGTTGGTCTGCAAATTCCATCCACCCTAGCCAGTTGGGAGGAATGCTGAGAGCTCTAGTCCAGCAGCATTTGAGGTCTTTATGATTCCCACCCCGGTTCAAACCTTTCCTACTGTTTTAACTCAATCCAGCCTCCTCACCCGTGGATACACGTGCACGCACACATATTCCAGTGATGACAATGGAAGATTTTGTTTCCTTTTTTTAGCTGTCATGGGAGATGAAGGGCTACACGTGGATGGGAGGTCATAATCCAAATTGCAGTTACTTAAAAATAAAAAGCAAGTGAGGCTCAGTTGCATGCTGTGTATTTAGCATAGTGTTTTTCTGGGGTTTGTAGGCTCAAGTATGAGTGAATGATCATCTTCTCCTTCCCCATTCAATTAGGATCACTATGATTGGGGTTTACGCGCGATTAAGTCAGTCCTGGTTGTTGCCGGATCCCTCAAGAGAGGAGACCCAGACCGTCCTGAAGACCAGGTGCTGATGCGCTCCTTGCGGGATTTCAACGTTCCAAAGATTGTGACTGATGACATGCCAGTGTTCATGGGCCTGATAGGGGACCTCTTTCCTGCTTTGGATGTCCCCAGAAAGCGAGATCTCAATTTTGAATCTTTTGTAAAGCAAGCTGTCCTGCAACTCAAGCTGCAACCTGAGGACAACTTTGTGCTTAAAGTAAGGCTGAGGCTTTTATTTATCCAACTTTCTTGTTTCCAGCTTGTTTCTTACCTGTCATGGAACAAACTCCTTTGTATACACTAAAGGAAACAATTTATTTAGGGCTCTGTGTACAGCTGTGCCTCTGTGGTGCTAGTTTTTGTGTTATGCTTCCTTTTGGTTTTTCATTCTTTGTCCATTGGTGTTTCTCTATTAGTTCTTATATGTAGGACTTCTGTCCAAACTTGATGTTTGGTTTGTGATCTTTCATCTAGTGGATAGTTTTTTTCCTGCTGACATGAGTGATAGGTAGTCCTTTGTGGAACTAAACTGTCAAATTCTAGAATTTCTTGTGAAGTTAATTTTTAATTCTGATGTGAATTTACATTGTGAAAACAGTTACGGTTGATTAATGAAAGAGGACACTATGTAATTCCATTTTGTTTGCAATGTGGTATTCTTTCTTACTGGCTTTTTATTCAGGTGGTGCAGCTTGAAGAGCTCCTGGCAGTTCGACATTCAGTCTTTGTGGTGGGCAATGCAGGTACAGGGAAGTCTCAGGTGCTGAAATCTCTGAACAAGACTTACCATATCATGAAGCGACGACCTGTTTGGACAGACCTCAATCCAAAGTCAGTTACCAACGATGAACTTTTTGGCATTATTAACCCAGCTACAAGAGAATGGAAAGATGGTAAGGTTATTCTTACATCTCAGTCCCTACTGTTCCCCCACCACCCACCTACACTTACACATGCATGTCTGAAATCATGTGTGTGTGCACACAGACCATTTTTGCCCCACTCTGTTATAGGCCATTTCCGCACGAGTCTGTTATAGCGCGGTGATTCCACTTTCAACCTCCTATGGAATCCTGGGGTTTGCAGTTTCGAGAGGGGTCAGCTGGCCCCTCCCGAAACTGCAAACCCCAGGATTCCATAGGAGGTTGAAAGTGGAATCACCGCACTATAACAGACTCATGCGGAAATGGCCATAGTGCTATTATTCCACTTGCAACACTCTGTGGAATCCTAGTGTTTGCAGTTTAAGGAGGGGCGTTTAGAATTCTCAGCCAGAGAGCGCTTGGGCTCAGTAAACTACAAACCCCAGAATTCCATAGCATGTTGAAAGTGAAATAACAGCACTGTAACAGTGTAGTGCAGAAATGGCCTCCCACAGTGTGTTTGTGAGTAGAAGGTTTTTTTCTTATCAGAATGTAGAACTCTCCTAGTGTTTACTCTTGCATTTCTTGCTCTGTTTTAATAGGTGAGGCTTTCATGAAAAGTAATAACTCTTTTGCTCTCTGGTGAGCAAGACTGTTATTGTTTAGCATACTTTTCTCATCTCAACCTCTATATAGACTTCTCCAGAGATGCTTCTGGTTTTCTAAAAAAAAATTCTGTGCATTCTAAAACTGTTTCAATCCCCTCTGACCCCCTTCCTTAATCTTTTGTAAGAAAAATATTTTCACCTGTATGTACATTTTGGAAATGCATCACATCCTTCCACACCTTTATAGTTTTGGTGAACAGTAAATGTTACAAGAAGGTTGCCTTTGTGATTTGGAAGGAGGCTGTGGGGGCCACAGAATTACTCCCTTAACCTGTGTGTAGTATGAAATTGATCTTGCTAGGCTGAGATCAGAGAGGGCTGGAAGGGAGAGAAAGAGAGTATGCACACATTAACTTGTAATCCAAGTTCTTTTTAAGGTATATTGCTTGATCACATTCTATATCATTGTTCTCGGTTGTGGCATTGAATGTAGAGTTTCTTGCTCATACCTATAATTTCTTAACACACCTATTGAACAAATGGACTTTCTAGATCCACTTGACCACTACTCTGAATCATAATATTTTTGGTTTGCTGACCTGTCAGTTCCCTCAACAAACACAGGTCAGAAACTCAGCAGTAACTTAAGTGGTCAGTTTACTGAAGAAAGGAAACCGCTTTGCAAATGAGAAGCAATAAGAGTCCCAACAATGTCCCTAAATCAGAGGCAGGCAAAAACAAACACAAGTCAAAGGCAGAAATACAGGCAAAGGCAGCAAACGGAAGCATGTACAGGAGAAATGGTCAGTTGATTGCTGACAAAGGCTCGGGGGGGGGAAGGTTCAATCTTACAGGGCTCCAGGGTCAGCACAGGTGGTGCCTGATTAATTGGTGCTTGGCATAAATTTGCTGGGATTGATGCAGGAGACCTTTTTGGTATTTATGCTGGATGAAGGTAGGCATGACTAGATCGTTCTCTGTGTTAGAGTGAGCAGGGCTCCCTGCTGGGTCTGACATTTCTGTCCCTGGGGTGAGTAGTGGTACTGTCTGCTCTGCAGGTTCAGCTGCCGCAGTCTCAAGTTCTGCTGCCTCAGACTCTGAGTCTGAGTCTAGGTCCTGGAAGCCCGTGACAGTTTCAGTGTGTTGACCTGGTATATGTAAAACAAGGTTCTGAATAACATCCCTACCCTGAATCTGTAACCCTTTTTACACTGTGAGATTTTGACACTCTGAGGACCCAGCCTCTCTGATTAGGTACTGTGCCTCTGAACCTGCTGGAAATTTTGCAATTCTTGTTGTCATTCACTTCTCTCCTCTGTCTAGTTTGGCTGTCCCCTCATATTGGCACAAATTAGGTATTACATCTTGCTTATGCTGCATGATTCTGCTACCTTCTCATTGATCTTGGAGACAGTTTCATTTGTCTAGGCCAGAGCTTTTTAGCCTCTTCAGGCCTGTCAGCTGCATTACTAATCATCTTATTAGCAGGTGTGACCGAAAGAATAGATCAGGAACATAGTGGTTCTAAAAGTTGGGTTATAGTCCAAGCTGTCAGCTCTGGCAGGGTAATGTGACTGTACGTTTCTGTTACTGCTACTTCTCAGGTTGTTGATGAAAATACACAGAAATCTAGAGCACACACCTAAGATTTCCTCAACCCCAAATCCAAGCGGACAAATTGTTGTAGAAAAATGATTAAGAAGTACTAAAGAAATACAAGGACAGTACACTGATGTAAATGTACAACGCTGAGCTACTTCATTGGTTAATTGTAGGCAAGCATTCATGTGTATCTGCTTCTACCCTACAGTGTGTGCACGCTATAGGAGCATACTGTAGGACAGATGCAGAAGCACAGTAAATAATTAATATTATTAATAGTTACTTAAAGTGAACCAGCAGCCAAAAGGCACTTTTTTCAAGAGAAAAGAACATGTTGCACAATGGGAGACTCTTTCTGTGACTTTTAATATGAGAACAGGATCCTGTGACAGTTCTGCAATCTGAGAATGTGAACTTTAGATTATGGCTGTATTGGTTCTCTGATGAAGATAATGCCAGTATGGGCAAAAAGGGGAAAGAGCAAAATCATAGTAAAATGCTTTCCAAAGTTTTCATTCTGCCTTCTTCTTTTATTCTGAGTCTAGTACCTAAAACTCTCCCTTTGCTCAGTCCTTAATCATACTCTGAGATGGTCTGGGATTATTGTTCAGTGAAATTGTTTGATCACATTTACTCATTGCTTTCTAAAGAAGATTCAATGCATCTCCTGTTGCTTTTGTAATTAGCAGATTTAACTAACTCCATTTAGTTTTTGCTTCACTTGTTTGCATGCAAGTGTAATCGAATCTGTGTAAGTTATTAGGCAGAGAGCAGATAGAGTCCAGATCCCACTGAGTGCCTGCAATCTCTTTAGGACTGTTCTCATCGATTATGCGAGACCTAGCTAACGTTACACATGAAGGCCCCAAGTGGATTGTGCTGGATGGTGATATTGATCCAATGTGGATTGAGTCTCTAAATACCGTCATGGATGATAATAAGGTAAAGCACAATTAAAAATATAGCATGGATTGTGGTTCACATGTTGCTGATGTGTATCAGGCAATCTGTTGTGGCTCTCATTGTGTTTTGTGTGCTGAAACTGACCAGATCTGTCCCTTTGCAGGTGCTTACTCTAGCAAGCAATGAAAGGATCCCCCTCAATCCCACCATGAGGCTGTTGTTTGAGATCAGCCACTTGCGGACTGCCACCCCAGCCACTGTCTCCAGAGCAGGTAGAGGGCAGGGGAAAGCAAAGGAAGGCGGCATTTTCTTTGGCCGAGTAGAGAGTAATTAGGGCTAGTTTTCTTATCTGAGGCTCACAAAGGCAGTGTGTAAGGGGTATTCTTCTTGTACATCTGTTAGAAATTTAATGCATTTTGTAAGTGTAGAACAATCAATAACATCAATAAAGGCATATATTCCCAGCCTTGATTTTTCTAGATATTGTGAATACTCCTTAGTTCTTGTTGCTGTTTGAGAAAGTTTTGTGTTTTTCATCCATTTGTCCACTGAGCTTGTCATTTCTTAGCAAAGGTATCTTTGCCTGACCATCCATGGATTGGTAGCTAGAACAATATGAACGTAAAGATGTTTTTGCTGCATTTGTACCTAGATATTTGCTACCTGTATCATTATAGATGTCTTGGATTTTATCGTTGACGGATTCCTGATTTATTTCTAGTTCATGAATTCAGATTCTGAAGCAAGCAAAAGTGCACAACAGTCAATCAAAAGATGAGAATTGTGGAACGTATCCAGATGCCTCTACTGCATTTACTAGATCAGGATAGATGGGACAGCATTTTGCCAAGAGTTTGACAAGCTGCAGTTTTATTCGCTGCACAGTGAAGGATTAAACCGTGTCAAGTTTCAAGGCCCATATGAGTGATGCATGACAGGGCATTAAAACACTTTGACTAAAGACTCAGGTTTTTCTGTAACCACGTGAAATTATTGGCTTTTAGTTACTTGTAATTTACATGTAGAAGAAAAAAGGGAAACTTTGATTTTATATTTTATATTTCTAGGGATCCTTTATATCAATCCAGCAGACCTGGGATGGAATCCCCCTGTGAGTAGCTGGATAGACAGACGAGAAATCCAGTCAGAACGAGCTAATCTGACCATTTTGTTTGACAAGTATTTGCCAGTTTGTCTGGACACCCTTAGAACCAGGTACAGTTAAACAGCCCCAAAAGGTGAGCCAACACAATGAAAAACTCACAGTGGCTTGTTGATCCACATGTGCGTACCATATGAATTTATGGCTATTTCTAGTAGACAAAATATGTTTGCAAATGCCTCCTACTTTGTGGTTGATTTACTCTAGTTTCTTCAGATAGTTTCTTGTTTAAATTCATTATCGTTCTTCTGGGGTTAGAGGGCTTATTCTCTTACCTGTTACAGGAAATAAATGAGTGGCTTTCTTTAAAGGATACTTCTATATATGAATGCCAGCATTTCTTTGGAGGAAGGGTAGAATGCAGATTTCATAAGAGAATAATATCTTACCCTTAGCTGCTGCACAAATATTGTTAGCTATGCAAAAAGAGTAGCCTGGTGCTGAATGATAGATAACAGATCTTATAGTACAGTGCTGTACAACATGCAGGGATAGATCATATGACCAGGTCATATAGTAATAACTTCAAGAGAATTGCATAGCATGCCATCCCCATCTGTGGGTACCACTGTGCCCAGGACTGGAGTAATCTTGAGATGAGAATCAGGCAAACTGTGGCCAGTGCTGTGCCATAAGCAGCCCCCGAGGATTTTTTTTGCCACCCTCTCGTCCCCCCCTCCAACCCCCCAGGCCCCTGCATCCCCCATTTTGGAGGAGAGATTGCTCAGAATGGGTCAAAAGCCATTCTTAGATAGCTTGCAAACACATACACAATCATCCACAAAGAAAAACGGCTGAAAACAGCCAAAAACAGAAACTAACTTACTTACTTTCTTTCTTTCTTTCTTTCTTTCTTTCTTTCTTTCTTTCTTTCTTTCTTTCGTACAGCTTGTTGACTAATTTTTGGTTGGGAATGCATCTTGCCAGGGAGGGTGGGCATAGGGGCAAAAATTGGCCCCTGTGCCCTCTGTAGTTGGCTATATCTGTTGTAGATACTTAGGATAGAACTAAGTCCTGTGTTTGTAGTAGTGGAGAAATTCTGTAGGGATTTTCTTTTATTAGCCCTGCTTTGGTAGTGAAGCCTTAAATGGCTGCAGTAAATCTCAACCATAAGCTGCAACTAAACTCAGTTCAAGAAAAGGATAATCCATTTGGCTTGCAACTGGGGGAGGGCAGGGGTAAATTTTTGTCTTTGCAGCCCTTCCACAAGTGCACCAGAAGTGACATGATATCACTTCCTGTTGTCATTTCCAGTTAATTCATGGCTGAAAATAAAATCTGGGGGGGTGGTGGTAGTGGAGGTAAGGGGGTCTGGAGGTGGGGAAAGAGTAAATCTCACGTTTAAGGATGTTTTTGTGTGGTTTGGCACAGCTTTAGGGAAGGAGATACTCCCAAATCATGCAATTTTCGCATACATTGAAGGTTCTAGGATCCATGGGCTGCATTTCCCTCATGCTTGCACTGGACGAACTATGGAATGTGATGCCACAATGACAAATGCCATAGTGAAGACCTAGCAAGTGGAAAAGTTAACTTACAAACAGATATGTAGGTTTGTCTTTCAGTTCATTTTAGGTCCTAAACTACAGCTTGTAAGCTAAAGTTTAGATGTAGACTTGAGTTCAACTGAAGAGCTCCGATTATAATTTTGTTTAAAATACAGGGGGGGAAGTCTAGAGAAAGCACATTGAGCCAGGCTCATAGCAAGTTAACATTTTGCATTCTGGTATTCCAACTGCATCTTCTCACCTGCTACATGTGTATTCAGATCATGACATACATTCATTTTATGACAAGAGGAAAGATTTCTAACCTTACATGACTGCCCTAGAATAGTTGATCATTGAACTGAGCACAAGAGTGCCACCCTGGCCTTAATTCTAAGTAGCGCCCTGGACCTGAGGAGAGATGTAAGTGCTGGAATGTGGGGGCCATGGTGCTATCAAATTAATCAATTTATATCTTAGTAGGAAAATACCAGGTAAGTCCAACAGTTAGGTTTCACTTCAAAAGAGGAAATTCATTTACAAGACTGCTAAAAATCAAATGGACCAAACATCTTGCAATACTTCTTGAATCACTCAAAATGGCCATCATAACTTTGCTGAAAGATACGCTACAGTTGGGGGAGGCAATTCCATGTTAAAGAAGGCACCAACGTAGTAAACTGAGAGTTCACTAGAGGTTTCCTTCATAAAATGGGAAACTTGCATGAGTGAGAAACACAAAGGCCAAAGACTAATGCCCACAGAAGATGTTGGACAGCAAGACAGTTTTGAAAGTTCTTCTCTTATATTTTTAGAAAGATGGCAGTCAGCATGGGGTAATGTTTAGAGTGTTGGACTAGGACTGAGGGGAGCTATGTTCCAGTCCCCACTCAGCTACAAAATGCATTGTATGCTTACCTCAAAAGTAGCTGGGAAGAGAATAAAAGGAGGAAGATGACCAAGTACTTGAGCTGTTTGGAAGATGCAGCAACTAAATATATGCCTTTCCAATTATGTTTTTTAAAAATACACATTTGTTGTTAACATTGTATCACTGTCACTTCCAGCCATGAATGAGACTGAGTTTACATGTGAGTGAAATAGGAAAAAAAAGATTAAAATTACAGCCACAATGCTAGCTTTCACGCTTGTTGCGGTCAGTGGGGCTGCATCTCATGGCTTTCTCAGCAAATGGTTCCAAGATAAGTATATTTGGTACAGCCAGCCTCTCCAATAACTGTAATTATTCCCCCCCCCGCAAACTGTAGGGCTCTTCTGGCTTCACATGTCAGTAAATGTAGTTTAAGCCCATGTAAAATATGAGATGAAAGGGCTTATTTGATTACTCTGTTATTTGACCACTTCTGAACTCATTGCGTGTGTGGGAAATCAGTGCCCTTAGCAAGGCTTCCATTTCACTTCTTTCAAGAGGATCAAAGTTTTAAAATGGCTCAAACGTATGATTACAGTTATTACTTGGCTGCGTGCTGCTGGTATTTTATTCCTCTCTGTAGTGGTGGATAAGAAAGATATATACAATAAAAGTTTTTTAAAAATGTTAATGTTTGGAAAGAGGATTTATGTGCCTATCTCCTTGTATTGTTAAATGGCAGTCATGCTAAATCCAATTAAACTTCATAAGTTTTCAATTCTCCCATTATAGATTTAAGAAGATTATTCCAGTTCCTGAGCAAAGCATGATTCAGATGTTGTGTTACCTTCTTGAATGCCTTCTCACCAAGGAGAATACCCCTCCAGATTGTCCCAAAGAGCTCTATGAACTTTATTTTGTTTTCGCTGCTGTCTGGGCCTTTGGTGGAGCTATGTTCCAAGATCAGGTAAGAAGATAAGAGTATATTCCCCCTGACAGCAGTTCTGATTAATGTAGCTTCACATTTTAAACAGACAGTTCGCTGGAAGACTGTGTGTCACCCCACAAAACGAGGGTGTGGGCATAGGATCTATTCAGATGCAGTCACAGGAAACTTCTTCTCCACAGCTCCTTCCTATGCTAGAGTAACAATGAAACAGAAGGTCACCCTTCCCCAGATACAGCATGGAATGGTGTGAGGGAGACTTCAGACAGACACAAAATCACACCTCACAAAACAAGAGACTTACTGGGTGAATTCAGACATTGAGACGTCGTCATATGCCAGTGTTCCATAGGAGCCCTGACTTATCGTAGATGAGTCAGCATTCTGACTCCCACTTTCCAAGTATTCCTGCAATCAGGATTTGTGGTTAGTTTAGTACAACATGCAGGATGAGCAACAGCTGGTGGTCTGGCTTGTTTCTCACCCAAGAAACCAGAAAAAAAGTCTATGGTTTGTTCTTTGGGTTTCTTTATCTGTCTTGTTAGGAAGAAACAGGCTGCCCATCTCACACGTCATCTTAAGCAAGCATGAGGTATAAAGGGACCTGTTACCCTGTGAATTGGGGGTCTCGGGAGGGGCACCCAAACAACAAACCATACCTAAGCAAAGATGGGGAAATTAGCTGGAGCACTCTCTTGACTAACGAGAGGCAGGGCAACGCAGTAGGATCTTTTACCCTATGTCTACAGCGTCAGGTCAGTGAGCAGGCAAATGGTTCAAATAACAATTAGATTTATTAAACAGTTATTAAAGAAAAGCACAAACACACTCCTAACTAGAAAAGGAAATAGAGTTTCAAGGGGATACGCCACCTGTCCTGCAGTCCTGAAGAAGCCTGATTGAAGAGGAAGAAACCCGGCATGGCGACCGAGGGGAATCTGCTGAACCAAGTGGCAGCAAGGCAAAGTGAAGTTCGGGTGATCCGGCGAGAGTTCCAAAGAGCTCTCAGAGCGGGGGATTTTTATAGGGGAAAGAACAACCGCAGGCTAGTCTGGTCTCGGGTGAAAACAATAAGTTTTGGGTTGGAGACAAAGCCTCCGAAAGGTCAGAATTTGCATGATTGAGTTAAAGTCCAAATTGACAATGGTATGGCTGGTATGTAGATGCGGCTAGCTTGGCAGTTAAGTACCTAGCTCGCCAGGGTGTCCTCTCAGGGCAGAGGATCTCTTTGTGGTAACGTGCATTTGTAATGAAGGTGTTTGTTTCGGGAGGTCCCCTAAAGCAGATCTGGCAATATCTGGCTTGGTTTGGTGAGAGCAGCAAGTAGTAGCCATGCCCAGCTTCGCGCTTGTTTGGCGGGCCTCACAAACACTTGGCTGGTGGCAGAGTAGGGCCGAATTATGATATCAAAATGATATCTTTGGTTCACCAAAGGCCTGGCCAGGACATGGTGGTAACAGACCATATACTGCTTGTCCAGTGGTAAGCCAGACTTCCATCATACAGTAGGTTCCCCGTCCCCATAGGAGTACCGTCCTGTACTTATAATGAAAAATGTGAATAGTAGCAAATGCTATTTTTTTCAATGAGATAAATGACCTATGTATTGAGACAAGTATGCAGCATGGAGAGGAAGCTCTGAAATTTGATAGAACTTTAGAATCACGAGATTCTAAAACATAAAAACATAAATCCTTGGCCCCAGTCCAACCAACCCACCACTTAGCTCAGATAGCCCCACACCCTTGTGGGGAAGGAAGGGAGGCAGGGACTCGAACCCCACCCCTCACTGATGGAAGCAGACTCCACATGACTCTCTCACTGCCAAACAAGATCTAGAATCAACCCAGCCTTGCTTTTCCTAGCTGAGTGCTTGTTGGGAGTTGGGGCAGGGTTCAGAGCAGCTCCCCAAGATGAGGGAATGAAAGCAGAAAGGAAGGGTGGAAGGGAAACAGTCTGAAGTCCTTGCCCACCTGCCGTATCTTCACCAGTCCATTGTGCTGCCAGAGGCCACGACCTGACTGTAGGCCTCCTGCAGAGCTGGCCCTTTCCAGTTCAGGTTCACCACCATGAATGAGCATCCTCAGCCTCCGCCCTTCCCTCAATTACTAGCTCAGCCTTGGCTGGCTTCCAGCCTGGCCTGCTGTTACCCTGCTTGCTAGGGGGCTCCCTTAAGGGATTCCCAAAATCTGTCAAAATTGTGGGGAAAATCAGCTCAGAGCACTGTTTTAGCTATACGAGAGGCAGGGTAACTTTGCAGGACCTTGTAACCCAGATTTTACAGAGTCAGGCCACGCCAAGAACTAGGCAGGTTGTTCAGTTTAAAGATTTTATTAAACCCTCAGTAATTAAAGCAACCAACAACAAACACCCTCACACATTCATTCAAGAGCAAGTAAGGAAAATTGATAGGGATTTTGTTTGGAGTGTTCAGAGGCAATACTTTACCTTGATTTAATGCCCAAGGGAGCCAATGTTGAAAAACTGGAGATTCAAAGCGATGAAACTCAAAAATGGGGGAAGGGGGGGTGAGGCAAGACAAACTGACAGGGATTCAGGAGGAAAATGTGAATGAACCCACGAACAGATAAAAACATGGGGTTTTTATAGAAAAAATATACCTGGAGGGCTAGTTCTCTCCCTGGGAGAACAATAGTACAGGAGGCTAGATCAAAAGCCTTTAATGACCAACATCTCCGGCTGAATGTTTTCTCAGTCCTTTGTGAATGACACTGACCAAATGCGACAAAAGGCCCAGGTAGAGTGAAATTACCTACATTCAGCAGGCTGATTGTGATTCTGTTGAGCTGCCATATCAGTGCAAAAGGGCCCTTTTGTCTGTTTGATGGTCCTAATGTCTTCCAGGAATCCCTGGCCCACATGACAGATTTAGTCTGACTCACCTTTGGCTTGACCAAAGTTTTAACTTCCTGCCTGCGTGCACTTTCAGTGACCCTGTCAGACACATGGAATGATTTCTAATATTAGCCATGTGGAGATATCAATTTGATGTGATAAATTAATAAATTGTAGACCCTGGGAGAGAGCTGCTGGCCGTACTTACACTGCTGCTAGGCTGAAGGAGACCTGTTACTGCACCAGTGTGAGAATGGGCCAGGAGATGGGTGAATCCATGCCACTGCTGCTGCCTCCTCTTCCTCCTCCTCCTCCCTCTCCCCGTCCCCCTTGTTGCCAGCGCTAAGCAAAGCCTTGCCTTGGGAGTCCATCTTGTGGATTTGCCCAGCAAGTGTGTTTAGAGTTGCACTGCAATTTCATTTTTTCACAGCAGTTGTAAACAGCATGTTTATTCAGGAGTAAATCCCATTCAGCTCAGTGGGATCACTGCCTAGTAAGCATATTTAGGATTCCCCCACAATTTAATTGAAAATGTTGTCATAGCAGATCTAAGCAGCTTTCAGGAAAGAAGTCCCATTGAATTTAATGGGTGCCAACTGTTTAGTGCTTTAATTCCCTTTATTACTTCCATTTCTCTTTAATTTCTACTAAATTCCAAGTAATATTTTCAGACTGCATTTTACTGCAGCTAATTGAAATCCCGTATACTGGTCATGTGACTATGGGAGAAGTATTGTATACCTGGACTTCTGCAGTGTGCCGTCCATTGGGCTACCTTTGTACCAAATTCAGAAACTTCAGTTAGCGCAAAACATGGCAGCCAGATTAGTTACTGGAAGTGATCATCTTACACTTATATTAAAATCACTTCACTGGCTGCCAATTAGTTTCCAGACAAGTACAAAGTATTAGTTGTTAACTTTAAAGCCCTGCGTGGTTTGAGTCCAGGTTATCTATCAGATCACCTTCTCCTGTATAATCCACCCCATACACTCAGGTCTTCTGGAGGACATTTATTTTAGTCAGCCAGGAGTTAACCAGAGGACTTTTTCATCAGCTGCCCAGAAATTGTGGAATGACCTGCTGGAAAAGGTTCAATGGCTGGGTATACTGTCTGCATTTAAAACAGCATTAAGTATCAATCTGGTCTGGCAGGCCTATCCAGGTTTTTAAAGTATGTGTTTTTAAATTATGAATCAATTGTTTTTAATATGTATGCATTTTTAAAATTGATGGTATGCTCTTTGAGCTGTTTATGCATTTTTAATTGATGTTCATGTTTTTATCTGTGTTATGTGTCTATTTGTTGCTGCATTTTAATCTGTTGTTCCCTGCCTCGATCCACAGACAGAGGTGGGTAGAAAATAAAATAGAAGAGGAGGAGGAGGAGGAGGAGGAGGGCGGTGGCAGCTAGTGAAACGTATCACAGTCATTTGGCATTATTATTGAAAGTCTCTAATACTCTACAGATCTTCCCAGGATTTGGCATTTAGTTGGTTGGTTGGTTGGTGTGGACATACTCAGATGGAATTTGGTAGTGGTTCTGAATTTGTAGTCATATTATACACTCATAGGGGCTAGCTACAGTGTAACAAAAATCCAGCAGTAGTTCTGCTTCTGTTTAAGGTAAGTGGAAAAATAAGCATGTTGCGTGGGCAGATTACTTTGGCTTCTACACAAGGAAGATTCTGAAATATCATTGATAACATGGCTGGAGTTGGCTCTCCCACACCTTTCTGCCTCTCTCTTGGTAGCAGAAGTAGGGCAATAAGCACAACACCCTTGAAGGCACTAAATAGCAATCACCATCCAGAAAGACTGAAGTCTGCATTGTAAATGTTCCCTTTTCTTCTTTTCTCTCCTAATATGAAACAAAGAGCAATACACTTTTTTGTATCGATGGAAAACTACTATAAGAAGTGCTTTAGATATTTCCAAGAGTCTCATCTATAGCTGAAGTTCCAAATTGTTTCCCTGGTGCCCCCTGTACTTTGAAGGGGTAGAAATGAGGTATAACTAGCGTCTTTGCCGGTTAGTTTCTTGATGTGCTGCATTCACATTTGACCTTGCAGTTTCAGGAAGTTCTTTTTGGAAGAAGGTTAAAGGGTTCTTTCCTTGCCTTCTCTTTTAGTGTTCTTAGGGCTCAGAAACTACCCCCCCTCTTTTTTTTTGCCTCCAGAACTAGTCTCTCATCCTTATAGGTTCAAGGGAACAGAATTTATTTTTCATAACTTTTGATTGGTACCATAGCAGGTGGGAAAGAGGAAGGTTTTCTTTTCCCTGTCAGATTTTCAGCATCTTAATTAGTTGTCTTATCCAATTATTTATTTAATCCTATTTTTCACCTCTGTTATTTAGTCATTTAGTATTGCATGTCATTAATGCAAGCCTGGAGCTCACTCCTCATTTCTGTTTTCTCAGTTTTTGATGACAGGCCTTAGTAACGTTGATGCTGCAATTTCTTTTCAGCTCATTTGTTTTGACTAGAAATGATTTCTAATGGAGAAATGTTTTTATTCTTTTGCAAGAAGATACCTCATCCCTCCCGCCCTTTTCTTTTTCTTAAGATGATTTTTAAAATTTCTTGGTTCCTTCCACAGTCTTTGGATTTCTTTGTTGATTTCCAGAGTATGATGACTATTTTACAGGTCTCCATCTAATTACAGACAAGATGATCATAACTAATTTTTGTTCTGATTAATTGAGCTCAACCCTGACTATCTCATAAGCTCATAGCCCTTCATATACTTTACTTCAGGGCTGCATTGTTTCAAGGATGAGGAAGTGATTGGAGTTAGTCAGTGTTCTTAGAGAAGTGAAGAAGAAAGAAACTTATTAGTCCATGGTGCCGTGACACTCTTTTGTGTCACTCCAAAATAAAATAGAGAAGAGATGCATATGTTTAGTATGTAGAAATGAGGGCCAATTTGTTTCCTTGAATTCTTAGTGTTTATTTAGTATCCTGTCAGCAATTCAGTTTTTTTTCCTTGTTCAGCCTGTTTTATACTGTAGGTTATGTAGATGAAGACATTTTATTACATGCATTTTGCTGTACAGAGTAGGTGGGCTTTTGAGCTTATTTAAGCAGAAGAAGAAACACAAAAGAAACTCTGACCTAGCGTATGTTGTAAGATCAGTGTTCATTGTTGAAAATGATGATTACTTGAAGTGGTAATGTTTTAATCACAGTTCTTGACATATTCAGTGAACTATAATTGGATCTATTTTCTCTCTCTCTCTCTCTCTCTCTGAATGTGTGAAAGAGGGACAGAGGGATGTGGTTTTGACAGTGCATGAACAATTGACTTGATTAGTTTCCTTCTCACAGTCAAACCTGCTTTTGACCACATTTCTACATGTCCTGGTTTCTTATGCCACATTCCTACAACACTGAAAACAGTATAGGAGTGATGTATACTAGAAAGGGACGTGCAGTTTCAGAACTTTTTTCAGGATTGGTATCCTCATTTTCTAGAGTTCCAAGAGTAATTGACAGGTCCTCTTTGCTCTTGCAAGTAAATGAGACGATAATGAGGCTTTTAAAGTTTACTGTTCATGACAGATTAGATTAAAATAAATGAAGTCAGAAAATGTGGAAAATAAGTAGAGGCTGGATACTTTTTTCCTTTTCTTGATATGAATTCTAAATCATGGTAGCTGTTTAAACAGTTACACTTTACAGGATGGTTTGCATTCTAATTTAAGGTTATAGTTTGCATTTCAGCTAGGTGAAGACCCTTGTTAAACCCAAATGTGCAGTCAGAAGTAAACGTTCACCATTGAAGCTATAGGTTGTCAGAACAACAGATACAAAGTGTGACAGGGCACAGTTATGACCAGAATCCCAGCGGATGTAGTCAGTTATATCACAGCTATGTCCCATTGACTTAGTATCTTTGTGCTTTCTCTGCTATATCAAATTCTCTTTTATTCATAAACATGCTGACTTCTTTTTCTTTGAATTTTCCAAGTAGTCTCATGGATTTCTGCTCTGTCAATGCTAAAGGAGAAGACTCAGCCTCCTGAGAGCATCCTATCTTTTCTGCAGGACTGCTCTGCAAGGTGCATTGGGCACCCTGATCAGACAGACTTTCCTTCTACAATGTTGCTCTTGACAGTGTACTCCCATGTTTCTTCCTCTGCTTCTCTGTAAATGTCAGAGCTGAGAATCCAAAGTGCTATAGTCTGAATAAGAGCAAGCAAGGATCGGGTGAAAAATGATCCAATATAAAATCTGTTTATTGCTCACCATAGAAATTGCCCTTAGTTCTGACCTTTTGCTGCTGAAATGTCAGAATAAACAATATGAATGCCTTCTCACTATTGCGGGGTGGTAGGTGGGCAGCAAGGTCCTGCTCTAAAAAGGAAGGATGGAAGTAAAGGCATTAAAATCAGCAAGCCTCCATTACTTGAGCAGCTGAAATTTATCACTGCTCTGCCTGTGTGGGTTGCTTGAATTCCTTCAGTTTAACATTATTTTCCTGGGGGGAAAAAAAGGAAAGCCACTTTCTCCCAGTCATTTCTCCTTTCTTATCTGACATTTTTGTGTACTTTCTCCTCTTTTTAGGTGTCCTAAGGTGAAAGGAAGGGGGGATGTGAGTTATATGATCAACCTCAGTTCATTTTTTTAAATAAATAATGGAAGAGATGGTAGTTTAGGTGGCCTGAGAGAGGAGCTGAGATAGAAGCAGAAGTGAGCTTTTTTTAAAAGGAAAGTTTGAATTCTAAAGCTATATTAGGCACTCATTAATTTCAAAAAAAGGAGCAGACTTGGTCTTTGTAGGAGAGATTTCTTGTGGAATTATAGGATAAAATTATAGACTTGGAAAGGACCCCAAGGGCCATCTAGTCCAACCTCTGCAGGGATCTCCATCCAAAGGACTCTTGAGAGATATCCATCCAACCTCTGTTTAAATACCTCCGAAGAAGAAGACTCCACCACACTCCAAAATAGCTGATTCCATTGTTAAGCATATCTTGTCATCAGGAAGTCCTTGTTAATATTTGGATGAAATCTCTTTTCTTGTAATTTGAATCCATTGGTTTGTGATTTGAAACTGCTGAATTCTTGTAATTTGAACTGGTTGAAACAGCAGAAAACAAGCTTGCTCCGCCTTCCATATGACATCTCTTCCGACATTTAAAGATGGCTATCACATCACCTCTCAAACTTGGGTTGGGTAAGCAGTGATTGCCCGGTCAGCGTGTTTCGTTCACCTTCCTATATTTCAGTACAACCTGTGATGCAGCTTGGGGGTGTGGCTAGCAGAGCAGCCTAGTAATAGAGGGTGATCTAATCCGATGGCTCTCTGACTGAAGAACTCAACCCTAGCCAGAGGGAGGGGCTGTGTGGGAGAGACATCAGATAGCATGTATATACTGGGAGTGTGAGTTAGATTTGTGATTCCTTCAGTGAGTTTCATAGAGTCAGAACATCCAGTAAACCAAAAGAAGGTCTTCTGAGAGAGGTTTAAGCTTCCTAGAAGCCTAAGTGTAGGGCAGAGAAGTAACCAAGCCACCTCTGAAAGGGGTCAGAGAGTGGAACAACAGACATTTGTTCTGGGAGAGCCAAAGGAGTGTGTGAGTGAAAGCTCTGTTGGGGAAACACTGAGATGTCTGAAGAATATGGTTAAATACTTGTGTGAGAGAGTGTTATTTTGTTTGAGTCTCCTGAATCCTCAGTAGCCTTTCCCTTGATTTCATTCTATTTTTCTATAAGAACAGCCTCAATGTAGTGTTTTCTTCAGTTTTAACCCAATAACATGCTACCACAGGTTATCCCTTCCCTCTTGGAGTAACCTTTAAGAAACTTTACCCTTTCATGCATGAAGGTTGTGGGTTTTAGAGAAAGCAGGGGTGTGATTAAGTTTGGGAAGGGAGCCAGGGTATATTAATAATATTAAAAGGGGCTCTGCTTCTCCAGTGAGGGGAAGAGAAGGCAGGCCTGGTTTGTGTATGCCCTGGGCCAGTCCAGGGAAACTTTGCCAAACAAGCAAGCTTTCCATTTCCTTAATATCCACTCCCTAAACCCACAACATACACATCCACCCACCTGTGATACAAGCTCAATGTAGACAGATTTCTTCATGCATTACAATAAGTGGAAAAGAGTTTTGGACTTGAGGAAGCTGGGAATGAGAGCTATTTAATCCAAAGGTGGGCTTGCAGAATCCTTGACACTCTGTGTGTGGTAAGAAGGGCATGTACACCCCATGCTGTCTGTAGGGAAATTCTGAAGCTATTGTAGGTTGGTTGTCATTAAAAATATCTCTGTTCCCTAGTGGAAATTGAATAGCCTTGGTGAAATGAACTCATGTTCTCAGCTGACTTGCTGTATTGGAAAAGTGTCTGCAATCAATAAATCTGGGGAAAATAATCCATAAAGAATCCACTGAGAGTTGGAGGTTAGCTAGGCAGTGATCTTTGGACCAGTGAGTTTCATTCACCAGCCTGTCCCTGTTTACAACTTTCAGTATAGATGGATTTCTTCTTGCAGTGGAAATAGACAGAATTTGCTGCAGCATCCAGGGGCCTATTTTCTGCCCTTGGGACCCTGTGGGGGGCCACACAGACTGGCAAAAATCACAACTCTGTTTGCTTTCAGTGCTGGTGTAGTATCTTGTTTTATTCTGTGCTATATGGAAATTCTGTTTGAGGCAGCTGTGAGTGTTTTATGTATATGACAGTGGCCAACTAGCAACAAGGAAAGCCACAGTGGTATGTCCACACTATTTTGATATGCTATTAGCTCAAGAATGGACTGCTGCCACGGCAGCAGGAACCAATTTTTTGCTATAGTGAGGAGATACATCTGTTGGTTTTCAGGCTTTTTAGCTGAAAGTCAATCCTAGAAGTAACAGGTAGCCAACTTCTAGCGTTCACTTCTAGTTTTTCAGGCCAGTTTTCAGCTGATTTGGGTTTTTTTCTCCCAGAAGAGATTGGGGGGGGTTGAAGGAATTGGAGTACACATTTTGAGTGATACTACTGCTCCAGCAGTATTTGGGAGCATTTAGGAGTGATTCTTAACCCCAAATATTTAAATTGTGGGAGGTGGCTGGAGGAGACTTGGGGGCTAGAGAAAGGCAGTTGGGGCTGTATGTGGCCCCAGCCCACTTCTGAAGTAGCTTTAATTCTGCGCAAGAGTCAGCCTTGTGAAAGTATCACAGGTATATTACCATGGAAGGTAGAAAGTGGCATTTTGCTCCTGCAATCATGTTGATTATGGATGACTGGAATGTGCCCTTTATTATTGGCTTGCTCTACTGATCTTATTGTTTGACAGCTAACTTGCCAGTAACTTATGCCTAGATGGTCAATAGGTCTGTTGAAAAAAATGGCAACTAGGTTCATCAAGATGTCTGTTTTCCATTCTGGGGCAAGGGCACATTATATTGAAATGGAAGCTTGCAGTGGTTGATGGAAAAAGGCATTGCTATGCATAGCTTGATTTGAGCCTCCTGCTGTTTTTAACCAATCAATTGGATTGTCTAATTGTTTACACGAGTTTAATTAAGTTTGATAGATCTCACACCAGGCAGTTTGCATCACAGATAATTATTTGTTTGAGGACATAGGAATACTAAGATAAAATTGGGGGGAAATGGAAGAAAGTGGAAAAAAGTGGAACGAAATGTGAAAAAAACCCTGGCAGTTTGGTGATAAAATTATTTGGATTCATTCTGATTTGGATACTTTGTCATTTGGGCAGCCCATGGATATGAGTAGGATCCCTGGAGAGGTGAGGGCTACTGCATGTGTTCTAGACCCCTCCCTTTCTAAACTAAGCATGTCAGAGGAAGACTGGCTAAATGTGTGAAGGGAGTGATCAGTGTCTTTTTAAAGCAAGGTAGAATCTCAACATACCTGAAGGAGGCTGTTGGAGAAGGAGACCTCTACTATATATTGTGTAAGCCACTTTGAATCCCAATACTTGGCAAAAGCTGGTTATAAATGAATAACAACAAAAATAACAAGTAGCAGCAGTAGTAATAGGCATTAAGGTAATGATAAATGATGAGTCAACTGTCATCTGGGCAACTGATTTGATGCTGAACAAGCTTATTGGCCTTAAAAAATTATTTGCACATTAAAGCATATTTCCTCAATGTTTTGATTGACAGCTTGTTGATTACCGAGTTAAATTCAGTAAATGGTGGGTGACAGAGTTCAAGACCATCAAGTTTCCTTCCCAAGGAACAGTCTTTGACTTTTACATTGACCCTGAAACAAAGAAATTTGAGCCTTGGCCCAGACTCACCCCCAAATTTTGAATTTGATCCAGAAGTGCCATTGCAGGTAAGTAATTGTGCTTCATGTAGGTAAAAGGCAGAGATAAACAAAGATGTCTGAGGAGTGTGTCAGCATATTGTCTGTATTAATTTGTGTTTATCATTACTGAAGTGAGAAAGCAAATTTTTAAAAGAGTAAGACTGATGGCTATGCTGACTAAACAGCCTTGCAATTAATCGTTATGGCAGTGGTGACCAATCTAGTCATTTGTGTTCATTCATGCAATTCTGTTTCTCCATGTTCCCTCTACTATAATAAGTGGAAAAAATCCACTCAAGTTTTCCAAGGATTTCACTCAGGGAACAGATGACCTTCCAGTTGTTGAACTGCATTTCCCCATTGTGTAACATTGATTATACTGGCAAGAGCTGATTGGAGTTGCACGTCAATAACTTCTGTCATTCCATCTGCATAGATGAATGGATCTGTACAAAATACTGAAACCACAGGGCCTCTGAATGTCTAGTTTAATTGACCTCATCTTCTTGTTAGTCCTGAGTGACAGTACCCATTGAGCCAAACAGATTTACCTTCATGTCAACTCATCACTCAACAATTGATTCAATAAACTTATTCTAGTTGGAACTAACAGAATTTTATCAGTTTTTTTTCTAGCCCCCGTTACTGCACAGCAGGTTTGGGGAAACGGGGTGCCCTCCAAATGTTTTTGACTGCAAGCCCCATCACCCCAGAGATAGCATGGGCAGTGATAAGGGTTTATGGGATTTGGCCCAAAGTTTCCCATCCCTGTAATAGAGAACTACTCAATATGCTGAGAAACAAAGCACTTTAACTACTTTATCAAAGCAGCAAATGCTTATAATGAGTGGAAAAGATGTTTGTGTCTATGTAATTGCTAGGATGGGTAAACAAACCACCCCTATCGTATCCCCAGGTGGACATGGAGCTGAACTGAACCCCCAAACACAAGGTAGGAAGAAAAAAAGGGAAAAAAAAAAACCCAAACCTATCTACCCTTATGTATTTATGTATGTGTATATTGCTATTCTGATAACCAATAATTCTTTTTTTTAATTTTTAAAAATTTGGGGGAGTTTATACACAATACAAGTGTTTAATTTTTTCCATATTATACAACAATCTTACATTAATTCTCTATTAATTCCTTTCCCGCTTTGTTATCAAATGTACATATTAATTTATATTTGCAATCCCTCTTTCCTCTCCCTCCCTCCCTCCCTTCCCTTCCCCCCCTTTCCCCACCCTCCTCCCTTAATAAAAACCATCTTTCCCCTCCCATCCTCCCCTTCCCTCTCCCTCCCTTTTTCCACTCCTTTTCCACGTTTTCTCCATTCCAAACTCTTTATTTCTTTCTTAAACTAAACCCCCTTTCATGTGAAATTTTTTTTTGTTGTTGTCTCTCCTTCAATTAATAATATTTTCCTCCCTCTCCCTGAATTCCCACCTTACCTTACTTTTCCCTACAATTCCTTTATTGTATTCTTTACCTCTCTTCTATTTCCTTTCACCCATCTAATAATACCTTGCCACTCCCTTTTCGAATTTTAGTTGAATTCCCTTTTTTTAAACTGTTGGATAGTTTTTCCTTTTCCATGATTCCATCACTTTTAATTTCCATTCTTCTTGGGGGGGCTTTTTTTCTTCTTTCCAATATTTCGCATAGTTCAACCCCTGCTGTTATTAAATTTAACAATACTTTCTTTTTCTTCTTCATTTGACTCTTCTCTTCAATCATATTTAATAAATATATCTCCGGGTTCATCTCAAAATTCACTTCCAGCAACTTGGTTAAACTATCATGGATTTTTTCCAATTTTTTTTTGCTATGGGGCATCCCACCATGTATGAAAGTAGGTTCCCATTGTTTTTCCACACTTCCAGCATTGCCCACTTCCTTTTCCTTTTTTTTTTCTTTATTTGGGGGGGGCATATACCATCTATGTTTTATTTGTAAAGGTTTTCTCTTAATGTCAAACTCTGTAAATTTTATATCTTCTTTCCATATTTTTTCCCATTTTTCCAATTCTATTTTTTATTTTTTTTGCGCCCATTTTATCATATAGTCCTTAATCTGTTCCTGCTCCAATTTCTTTCCAATAAAATTTTAAAAATTTTTTAAAAATTTTTTTTTCTTTTCTTCATTAAATTTACCCAAATTTTATTCTTTTCCCTTTCCCATCCTCTATTTTTCAAATCCATTTTATACCTTTCTTTTATTTGCCATATGGGAACCAATCTAATTCTATATTCTGCTCTTTAAGTTCCTCTCTACTCTTCATCTCCGGTGTTCTTCCTTCCCATCATTATATCCGTATATCTTAGTTTTCTTCCTTGTCTTGGTCCTGTTATTCTAAATGCTTCTTGGGGTGATGTCCAAATTGGTAATTTATTGTAAAATTTCTTTTTGATCGTCTGCCACACTCTCATCAAGGCTCTTAAAATGGTATCTCTAAATTCTCTATCTATCTCCGCCTTGTTATAACAAAAATATCCATGCCACCCAAAAATTTTATTAAACCTTTCCCAATTAAAATTTATCATTTTCCAATTGTATCCATTCTTTTATCCATTCTAGACAGCATGTTTGATAGTATATTTCTAAATGTGGTAGTCCAATCCTCCTCTCTCTTTCTATCTTGTAATACCTTCATTTTTATTCTTGGTTTTTTCCCCTGCCCGTACAAATTTAGATATTTCTTTATTCCAATTGCAAAGGTTTTTTTTATTAATTATTGGGAGATTTTGGAACAGGAAAAAAATCTTTGGGAGCACCATCATCTTTAAGATTTATCCGTCCTAATAATGAGAGATCCAATTTATTCCATATCTGCATGTCTGATTTGATTTGATTCCAAGTTTTTGAAATTTTTTTCATAAAGTTCCAATTTTTCTTTGTAATATAAATCCCCAAAATACCAAACCCTTTTTTTAATATTAAATCCCGAATTTCTTTCAACTCGTCCTCTTCTTTTTTGGTCATATTCATTGTTATTAATGATGATTTATTCTTGTTTATCTTAAGACCCGCCACCTTTCCCATATTCTTTCAATTCTCTTAGCAAATTGGTCAGTGTTTTTTTTGGATCTTCTAAAAATACCACCATGTCGCCCGGGAAAGATCTTATTTTATATTCATTCTTCTTTATTCTTACCCCTCTTATCTGACTTGATTCTTAATTTTATTGCTCATAATCTCCAATGTCAGAAAAAAAAGAGCGGTGAGAGTGGACATCCTTGTCTCAGCCCCTTTGAAATCTTAATCACTCTAGATCTTTCTCCTTAATCCCCAAATTGGCCCTTTGATCTTGATATATTACCTCTATCCATTCTTTGAATTTTGTCCGCAACCATACTCTTAAGACTTTTTTTCAAAAATTCCCCGGGGAAATTTTCAAAGGCCTTCTCTGCGTAAAAAAAAGCCATTGCAAATTTTTTTCCAGGGTTTTTATCATAATATTCTATACAATTTAAAACTGTTCTTATATTTTGTTTGAGTTTTCTACCTGGTAAGAAACCAGTCTGATCTTCGTGAATAAAATTTGGGATATTCCTTTTAATCTTCTATTTAATATTGCTGTGAATATTTTATAGTTGATATTTAATAGTGATATCGGTCTATAGTTTCTCACATCTTTAATGTCTCTTCCTTCTTTGGGAATTAAAATAATATTTGAGTCACCCATTTTGGGGGTTACCTTTGTTAATAATGTCTTTATCATTTGATAATATGGTGTCGTCAATTTTCTTGTAATTTTTTATAATATGTTGCCGTAAATCCATCCGGCCCTGGGGATTTCCCCTCTTTTAATTCTTTAAATGCTTCTATCACTTCAGACATGGTGACTAAAGAATTCAAATATTTATGATGTTCCTCTGGATCTTTTTATTTTTTGTTCTTTAGGTATCTCTCTATTCTATTATATTGTTGATTAGTCATCTCTTTACCTGTAAATAAATTTTCATAGTATTTTACAAATATTTTCATAATTTTTTCTTGATCTGTAACTGTATTTTCCCCTCTTTTATTTCTGTAATTGTATTTTCTCCCTTTTTTCTTCTTCAGTCTATGTGAAAGCCATTTCCCCAATTTTTTGGCATGTTCAAAGTGGGGCCCTTAAAAATTCAATTTTCTTTCTATCTCCTCCATTGTTAATTGAGATATTTTTTTTCGAATTATTTTTATTTCATAATTTATTCTTTTCTTATCTATATTCCCTTTTAATTCTTCTTGTTTCTTTTGCAACAGTAATGACAAGTTCTTAAATTTTTCCTCTTTTTTCTTTTTCTGTAGATATTGTTGCTGTAAAAAGAATCCTCACATTACTGCTTTGCTTGTATCCCACACCTTACTCATTTTGATCCCCTCCTTCATGTTTTTTTGGGGGAAAAAAATTCAAATTTTCCTTTCCCTTTTTTTAAAATTTCCTCATCTTTCAAAAATTGTCATTCAATCTCCAATTAAACTGTTTCTTCATACCTTTAAAGGACAAAGTTACTGGGTTGTGATTCCCAATTTTGGGCAATATCTCAACTTTTTTGATGTCTTTTAATAAATTCTTTGATACTAAGATCACGTCTATTCTTGATAAAGTTTGATGCACATCCAGAAGAATGTGTAATCTTTTTCCATTGGGTGTATTGTTCCCCAAAGAATCTACCAATGTTAAATTTTGAATCATTTTAAAAAAAGTCTTCGGCAGTCTTCCTTGATCTTTCTTTTTATTCTTCTTACTTGTTTGTTTATCATTTTCTGTATCCAAAACCCCATTCCAATCTCCAGCCAAAATCAAATTCTCGTATTCATAATCTTGAATTAAATCCTCTAAATTTTTATAAAAAACTTCCTTCTTTTTATTTGGAGCATATATACCCACAAATAACATCTTCTTATTGTTTATCTGTATTTCTAGTCCCATAACCTTCCTTCTTCATCATTGAATAATAATTTTGCTGGGATTTTTTTGAACATACACTGCCACTCCTCTTTTTTTTTTTTTTAAATAATGTCGTATAACATTCTCCTAGTTTTTTATTCTTCAGGAATTTCTCATTTTTCTTTTCAATATGGTTTCTTGTATACATATAATTTCCCCCTTTTAAATTTTTCCAACTGGTGAAAAAATTGTCTTCTTTTGTTTGTGAATTAATACCATGGACATTCCACGTTATTATTTTCATCTTCAATCTCTAGTTTTTGTTATTTATTTTTTGGTTATTTATCTATTTATTTTAATTTTTCCTTTTTCCTCTTATTTCTCCATTGACTCCACTACTAATTCTTCTTCCTCTCTTGTTGAGTCTTCTTCCTGATCCGATAAATTTATAATTTCCTCTCTTTCTCTTTTTCTTCTTTTGTTGAATACTACTTCCTTTTTATCTTTCTGACTTCTTACCGGTTTTTTTTTCCTTTTTTTTTTCTTGCCCCGTTCTTTCCTGCATGTATTTCCTGTAGAGTTCTTTTGCTTGATCTATTGTTGTCACTTTCTGAGGTTTTCCCCTTAAAAAAAAAGAAGATCCCCTCTGGGATCTCCCACCTATATCTTATATTTAATCTCTGCAATTGTCTCGTCAGGAAAGAATATTTCTTCTTTGTTTATAATACCGCTGGAATGTCTTTAAATATCTTAAGTTCTTGATCTTCTATTATCAATTTTTCTCATAACTCTGCTCCAGTATAAGGTCCTTAGTTTTTTCTCATAAATATCCACTATGTCTCGTGGAATTTCTTTTTTTAGCAATTGGTGATGACTAAAAATTTTATCTATTTCTAATTAAATTTCCCCACTCTTTGTCCCCCAAAAGTACCAATATTTCCGTTACTCTCTCATATAAACTTCCTCAGCTTGTTGGTAGTCCTCTCACACATTTATTTCTATATTTTAATTCCAATTTAATCTACCTCTGCTTCTTTTCCTTGTTCTTTTTTTTAATTTTATTTTCCGTCTCTATTTTGTGTGCCTTCTCTTGTAGTGTCTCTACCTTTTTATCAATAACAGCCAAATCCTGAGTTAATTTTTTCAAATTCTGGTTCACTTTATCAATTTCTTTTTTGAAATCTTGTTTATTTCAACACGTGTTGTTTTAGATCTTCCTTTATTTCGCTTCTCAATTTTTGAATTTCTTCCACAAATAGCCTAATATTCTGACCCAATGTTTTCCCTTCTGTTGATGGTCTTCTCCCCCGTACTTGTGTTTGTAGAAGCAATTGTGTTGTCTTTTTTTGTCCATTCCATTTCCTTCTTCTTCAATTGTTTTTCCCCTCAGTCTTTCTCCCTTGCCTTCCTTCTTTCCTTCTTCAAATTTTTTCTTTTTAATCCTGATCACTTTTTCCCTTATCTGTTTATCTTCTCCCTCCTTGTGTCTTCCTTCCCTTTTAAAACTTTTAAAACCCCCTTCCCCCCCTCCTACTTCTCTTTCCTAATTCCTCTCTCTCTTTTTTTCCCTTGCTCCCCTCACTTTTGTCTCTTGCCTCAATCTATATTTCTCTTTTTTTTCCTCTAATTTTTAATTTCTTTTCTTTTTTTCCCCTTTATATTCTTCTTCTTCTTTTCCCTTTACTTATCTCAGTCTTAATCTCTCACTCTCTTTCCTTACTCCTTATCAATTTCCCTTTTAGTCTCCCATTCCAAAACTGCCTCTATCTAAAACCGGACCCCTCTTTCACCTCTTCTCACGTTTTATTTCTCCTCCTCTAAAATCATTCCCATACTTTTGTCTGTTATCCTTATTCTTTTTCTCTTTTCAGTCCCATCCTACCACTCAATCACTTAAATCAATTTTTAACAATCTATTCCTATATACTCTATAAAATTTTCTATTCTTGTTTTCCCGACACAAATCTTTTATACAATAATTACTTATTTTAAGAGACTTATTACTTCATCTGTACATAAAATTTTTATAAATCTGTAAATATATTATCAGCACAATCAATATATCACTTTATATGTTTATCTAAATAAATATATATGTATGTGAATATACTACCCCCTTACTTAATATATTTAAGCACTATATTTAAGCAATTCTTATAAGCAATTCATCCATTCATTACCAAAACCATTCATATCTGAACCTCCCCAAAACCCCTTCTCTCCCCCCCCCCGCCTCCCTTATTTTACTAATTCTGCCTCCCTCTTTTCAATTAATTGGTCCTTTTCTCCCTTCCCCCAAACCCCAAAATTTTCTGATGTCTTCTACTTGCTTCCTTCCTTCTCTTTTGCTTCGGTGTTGGAGGTTGGAAAAAAGGAAAAGATTTCTTCCCGGTGGGTTGGCTCTAAATTTTAGCCTGTTGAACTGATGAGCTGACATCTCACTCCCTTCTTGTCGCTGACTCTCTCCTTCCCCCCTCTTTTTTTTTTTTTTTCTTACAATTCTTGTACAGTCTCTTTTTGTCCGCTCCAATATAACAGCCACTATTCTCTCGTTTTGTTTTTTTTCGCAGTCTATATTATATAATTCTTCCCCACCAAATCCGTTAATACGCTAATTTCAAACCCCCCTTGTCCTGATTTTAATTCCTTTAATCTTTTATACTCAGTCTTGCTCTCACACCGTTGATCTTTTTCTCTCTCACCCAACAATCTCAGTCCTTATACTCTTCTATTCAATCTCCGTCTTGAGAGTAGATCCAGAAAATATTTTAAAAGGGTTTAAAAATTTAATTTCTTTTTCAACCCTTACTTATTTCTCTGTCCTTATTGCCTCCATGTCCCTGTGTCTTTGCACCTCCGTCTTTTCACCTCCACCATTTTCCTGTTTTAGTCTTTGCCTCCTGTCGCTATTTACTGTAATTTTAATTTATTTTAAAACTCCAACACTTGATGTAAACAGTCCCTTTTATTCCTCTTTCAAAACCCTTTTTGTCTTTTTCCAATGGGTTCTTCCCTCTCTCCCCCCATCTTTCCTCTCCCTCCTTTTTTAATTTTCTCCGTCTTCTTCTTCTCTGTCTCTATCCACCACATTTTCTTTTACAGCACTGTTTTCCGTTATGGGTCCCCACAACTGTAAGTCCTCCGCTTACTTATTTTTTGTTTCTCTTTTGGGTTTAACTTTGTCAATGTCTGTGGAAGGCTGGTTTTAGTTAGGTTTAAAGTGAGAGCTTGGAATGGTTACTCACGATTATTTCCTTAAGATTAAAAACAAAGGGTGTCGCCGGCACTAGCAGGTTCTCCCTGGTCTGAGCCCGTGGCGTCCGCTCCGCCAACTTGATCCCGTCCTCTGACGACTCTCCTTCTCCTCCCCTTGTCGTCGCTGGGGCTTTTTTTGACTCCGTGAGCCGCTGGATCCCCTTTACCGGGGGGATCTTTTCAATCCTTTTTTTTTCTTCTTTTATCTTTTTCACTACTCGGGCTCAGCGACAGCCTGGGAGTGTAAAACTCAGGCTGCCATCCGTACCGACATATAGCCGGAAGTCCCTGATAACCAATAATTCTGATAGGAAACAATCACCCAGATTCATGTTTTTTTTCTGACTTTTTCTTTAAAACCAGTATTTTTATGGGGGGAGGGTTAAAGATCTGATCACTCTGATGTATATATTTAGTGTCTATTTGTTACAGACAGGTACATTTATCTACACACAAATAAATAAATTTCCATTGTGTTGCAAACTTTAAGATCTAGAACCCCAAGGGAAAGAGTTTGCCTGGGGAAAAAAATAATGCCACAGAGAAGAACCCAAGATCACACATCTTAGCTTGAGGTTCTCTGTTCTTTTTCCAGTGGGAAGGTTGCTCCGGGCCCCTTTTTCTTTTTGTCTAAAGACACGCAAAGATGTCTGGTGTAACAGGGTCTATCTTACGGAGAGTAGGCAAATGCAATTAGGGCTAAGAGGAATAAGATAACAGCACTGGCTCGTTCATTACTCCCTAATGAAGTATTAGTATATATAATTTGCACTGAATTTGTATCTAACTCTAATAGGTAATGTTAATGCAACAAACGCTTGCTATATATGTTTTTTTAAAAATTCTGAGTATTTTTTCTCTGCTCTGCTTATTTTCACTTTTGACGAGTACATTGTGGCAATCTGGAATATATTGTGGCATCTTCTGATTTAGAAAATATAATTCTAATTTTTCTGGCTAGCATGTTCATCAGGGATGCCAGCACTGTAAGAGTTTATTTATTTTGATGTTGTCTGGTACGCACCTCATAATTTTATTGCTGTCTAGGGTCATGGGATTATTAAAATCTCAAAATAGGGTCACAAAGGGGAAATACTTGAGAACTGTTGTGTTTCTCAGATGCATTTTCCTAAGGCTCAAAAGACACTTTGCAAAGCACGTGCATCTTATCTGTGTTGCTGTGTGTCTTCAGGTTGTTTCCAACTTATGGAACCCCAAGGCGAACCTGTTGTTATCCCAAAAAGGGGGAGGACCTTGAGGTCCACCGGCAGCACTGTCTTCTTCTTAGAAATTGGGGGGAAATTTAAAACAAAGGAGGCTTGTAAGGGAATAATGGCAGGTTTTTTCACCTGTGAATAACAGTACTAACTGTAGGACTCCAGTTAAAAGTTTAAACATGGGAATTAATTGTTAGTTATTGGGGAAATTTAAAATACACAAAACAAATCAAGTGGTCTCATAAATCATACAAGGCTAGCGAAAGGAGAAGTAAGAAAGGTTGGATAGATGAGATTTTGGGCATAGAGGGTGACATTTACCCATCCAGAAGAAGGTTGAAGTGGAGTGGGTAGACCACAGTCCAAAGGTAGCATACAGCACAGGAGTTTGGGGGCCAATGTGTAGAGTAACTCCATATGTGTGCAAAGTACTACAAATTGCTGGGGTAAAGGCAAGGTTTAATCCCCCCTTTTCCCATCCTGAAACATGAGTGTTAATGGCTTTCTGGCAGAGTAAACAGAGGGGTCTGGGAATGGGCTGATTGCCTTACTTGGGTGACAAACCATTGATGGGAGTCCTGACAGCCTCTTAATGTCTCGGTTGGGTAAGGTGAATGGGGAAGATCTCTGTAGGAAGTGTGCACAGCAGAAGTGCTTACCTGCTGCGCCTGGGCAGTTTATTAATTACTGTATTTAGATGTTGGATCATTGACAGGATTACTGAAAGCCTATTAATGCTGGGCTTTCCCACTTAATTCTTCTTGATCCTATGACCTGGCCGTGCTGACCTAGCCCAAGCGTACAGCCACTGTGCTGCTTATTGCGTGTTTCCCAGCCATAAGTGTCCAGATTTTATATGAAAATGATATTTTATGCCAATTTTGTTATCCTGAAAGATGGAGTATGTAAGGGGTGGTAACACTATTATGGGGTTTTCTTGGGAACATTTGTTCAGAAGGGATTTGCCTTTGCCTTCTTCTGAGGCTGAGAGAGTGTAACTTGCCCAAGGTCACCCAGTGAGTTTCCATAGCCAAATGCCTCCATAGTCTAGTGCTTAACCCATTACATCACACTGGCTCTCTTACTCCACAAATATGAGATTACATATTTGTAGCTATTTTTTACTCATTGAAGATTTTTTTAAAAAGTTATGTCTGAAGAAGTATGAATGCAGCAGTATTTTGCTGAAAATCACCAGTACTGCTGATTATCAGTATTACAATGAATGGTGGACTGAGAGATACATATTGGCAGAAGCCATATTGTGCCACTTGCTGATGATGTATTCCTGGCTTGCCCTGCCTTGTAGTTTAAGAAGTCAATCTAAGGCTTGGTCTAAATGCTATTCTTCCTTCAGGCGTGCCTGGTACATACTGGTGAAACCATCCGAGTGCGCTACTTTATGGATCAGCTCCTGGACAGACGCAGACCAGTCATGCTGGTGGGAAATGCAGGCACAGGAAAGTCTGTGATTGTAGGTGATAAGCTGTCCTTGCTGGATTCTGAAGAGTACTTGGTGAAGAATGTTCCCTTTAATTATTACACTACGTCTGCTATGCTGCAGGGTAAGTCAGCATGCAATGTGGAAAGCAACAAAATAAAGTGAAAAGGCAGTGACTGAAGTAAATAAAAATTATCCTATGAGCTATTTAAGAGAAATAATTCTTTTTTTAAAAAGTCAGAAGAGATTTTTAAACACTAAGCATGACAGAAGATTAAGTATTGAATTTTTTTTATTATTGTTGTTCCTATTAGTTTTTGTTTTCTTTAAAGATTTTTTTTCTTTACAAAAAATCAATACATGGAACACAATTATTACAGCATAGAGAAAATGGAATCCTTTCTCAAGTGAAAGAGTGATCTAAATGTAAAGGAGAGAGTAGATCCTGGAAACCAGTTACTTTCTTAGTAAAGCTGAAGAGAACCCAAGTTGCAGCTGTAGCTGCAAACCGTAAAGGAAGAGGGCATTTCTTTAATCTTAGAAGCAAGGAACACACCAGAGAGTGAGTTAGACCATCTGGAGACTTATGGGCTAAGCCATAAGGCATAGTAAGGATCAATTGTACATTTTTTGTTGAATAAATAGACCAGATAAATTAATAGGAAATTAAGATTCTTCAGTAATCATTACGTGGTCAGGATATGCAACTTGTTAGCAAGGATGCTTTGAAGGGAAAAGATTACTCTATCAATTCTTCTTTATTGATGTTGTTGTTGGTATCTGTTGGCAAGCTGACTTCACCTTATGGCACCTCTATGAATGAGAGGCATGCATTAGACCTAGTCATCAAATGCTCTGCTCTGCTTTTGCAAATTCAGGACCGGGACTTCCTTGACTGAATCAATTCAATTTCTATTGCCTTCCACTTTACCAAGCATTATCATCTTTTCTCCTTTGCATTATACTAAGCATACTGTCTCCAACAGTAGCTGAAGTCCACACTGAACCATTAAGCAGAGCGGTTACTTTATTGAGCTTTTGAAGACATCCCGTGAATAATTCTGCCAATGTTTTGATCTCCAGCTTCAGTGGGTCTCAGACTGATCTTTGCTACTGCAATTTTGCCCTCAGTAAGAGGCAATTTTCTCATTGTGTCATCATACATTTCAGTGCTAGTGTGGTTAAAACAGACTGGAAAGAATTGTATGTGTATGCTGCTGTGCACAAATTGACTTTTCATGAGGTAAAGTACTTCCGTGGTTTGACTTTTCAGTGGCAGTGTTTGATTTGAGCCTCAAATATTGAGATTTTTTAAAAGCTTTCTGCAGCACATTTGTTTGGCTGTAATTGAACATGCTAGTTAAATATTTGAGCATAAAAGCCAGCATATGTGGAAACAGGCATACTGGTAATTTATAAGTTCTTCAACAGCAGCGTAAATAGTTCTAGCTACAAACAGTTGGTGATGAAGAATGCTTCAGGCAAATTTTCACTTCCTACAGATTCTTCATCCCTTAATAATCTCAACTAGAAATGGTGTCACAATTTGTAAGTGCCATAAATGAAGAATGAGGCTTGAGAGAGGGTGTTTCATATATGAAATACCTTTAAGTACTTTAATATTCACAGGCAAATACTTTCCATGTTGATGTTACTACAGTCTGTTGTGTGCACTGAACACTTCAGGGCATGTCTCTGTCCTTCTGTCCACCAGGGCATTCAGGACTGTTAGAGTCTTCTTCATATCATAGTTTTATTAACAGTTTTCAAAATGTATAGAAATAAAGCAAAAAGAGCAAGAAATTATGACGACAAATACACAACAAAAACAAAATAAAAGACTATAGAAAAAGAAAATAATAAATACTAGAAGACAACTAGCAATAATAAGAATACCAGAACAAATGAAATATATGTTGGTGTCCTAATGCAGATTATAGATAGATATAGATACAGATGAAATAACTTTGGTAATTGCAAATATCATTCAAATGCTTCAACTGCTACTTTTCTAAAAATGCTAATTGTCAATATCTGTGGTCAACACATTGTATTCTCTTTCATGCAAAAAGCCTATTAACAATTCCCAGTCTTTCAAAAAAGTCAGAACTGATTTCTCTCTTATCAGTATTTTCAGTTTATCCATTTCAGTGGTGTCCAACGGTTTTGTCAGCCAGTCTTCTTTTGTTGGAATCTCTGTATTTTTCTACTTTTGTGCATATAATAGTTGTGCTGCAGTGGTCATATATTGTAGTATGTTGCCTTACTTCTTCTCCAGTTGATCTACTAATTCCAACAAACAGAATGCTGGTTTCAGTTGAACATTAGCTTTCAGAATTTTATACACCATAGAATGTATTTGATTCTAGCATTTTTCGCCTTTTCAAAAGTCTACCATATATGATAAAATAGATCCCACTCGTTGCTTGCATTTTCAAAATCTATTAGAAACCGCTTTATGTATTTTGGCCATTTTTTCTGATGTCAAATACCAACAATACATCATCCTGTAAAAACTATCTTTAGGACTGTAACTTAAATTTAGTTCCCTCTGACCACATTTTCTCTCATTGTTCTAGCTGTATATTATGATCAACATTTTGTGCCCACTTTATTGTATTATCCTTAACCAACTCTTCTTCCATTTCTAGTTTTGACAAAAGTTCATACATCTTACCAATCGAATGGTCATCATCTCAGTTTAACCGTTTCTCAAAATCTGATTTGGAAAATTCAAAATCATACAATTTTTAAAATCCATTTTAAATCTTTCTACTATCTGTCTGTAAGAGAACTGGTGAAAACTGTTATATTTTGACCTCAGTTGTTTCTATAGTGTTTTTGCTCAAATTCCAGAAGATCTTGATGAGCCACCCCATTTGCTGTTTACTGCTGCCTGTAAAAGGCCTCTTGTGATGACACCTACAGGGATATTTTGGGACATAACCTTAGTTTGTATCTATTCCAATAGTTTGTATCTATTCCATCCTCTTAACATATCATGTCTCATGTATGAGACATGATATGTCACGTCTCACATTATTATGTCTCACATTATGTCTCACATTAACACATTATGTCTCACATTATTAAAATCTGCATCAATTTAACTTTATAATACCAGAAATAACCATGCAATCTAAATCTCAGTTCTAAACCCAACAATCTTTTTATTTATTAACATTATCCAAACCTTCAACCAAACCAAACAACACTAAAAAACTCCCCAATTTCAGATATCATAATCCCAATCCTCCCCTTTGTTTGGCATCTTGTAAAATTTTATATTTGACTCTGGGTTTCTTCCTGTGCCATATAAACTTTGATAAGTCACTGTGCTATTGTTTAAATAAGACATTGTTAGTCAAAAATCAGTATAATCTGAAACAAAAACAACATTCTTGGTAAAGCGTTCATTTTGATCATAGAAGTTCTGCCCAGCAATGAGAGTTTAAGTTTTGCCCATCTTTGCAAGTCCATCTTAATACCATTCCATGTTCTAATATCACTGTTTTTCAGCAGCATACATATTTATCACAGTAATACCTAAATATTTAACTTTTTTCTCAATTTTAAATCCCAAGTTATCTATCAATTGCACTTGTTTTTCCTTTCTCGTATTCTTTGTTAACATCATTGGGTTTTTGTTTTTGTTTATTTATCTTAACTCCAGCCATCCCTTCAAATTTTCTTAATCTTTCCAACAGCACTTTTATAGCGTCAATAGGATTTTCTAAAATAATCGCTAAGTCATCTGTGAATGCCTTCAGCTTATATATTTCTTTTTCCTGTACCTTTTATTCTTTTGTCATATTGCTCTATTCATGCACTTTAAAAGCTAAAATAAATAATAAAGAGGAAAGTAGACATCCTTGTCTTGTTCCTTTTGAACATTACTGGGCTTGCTCAACAATAAGCAAAATCTATGCTTTCTGTACATTATAAATTACCTAATGAAATTAACTGGGAGCTTATCTTCTTTAAAGCTCTGAACAAGAAATCCCAGTTCAGATTGTCAAAAGCTTTTTCAGCATCTGGAAATATAAATGCCACTTGTTTCTCATTATTGTTATCTAAATATTCCAAAATATCCTAGACTCATCTGGAGTTATCATGTAACTGTCTTTTCAGTAAAAATTCAGCTTGATCTTTATGAATAAAGTCTTATAAGATCCTTTTTAGTTTTTCTGTAAAAATCATTTTAAAGATTTTATAGTCATTATTCAATATTGAAATGGGTCTGTAGTTCTTTGTCATTGTTAGGTCTTGACCTTCCTTAGGAATGAAAGTTGTTGCCTCAGGTATCTTTTCCATCTGTAATATTGAGTTTAGTAATAATTTTTTACATTTCTGTACAAATTCTTCAGCCTGTGTTCACTGTAAATCTTCTTTGCATAAAATTGATGGAGATGCCTTCTTGTATTTCCCACCTAAATGAAATCTTGTTTTGCTTGAACTTAAAAAAGCCTATTTGCTTCTCTTGCACAAAATCCTAGTGTGTATTTCCTTAAGCATCTTTTTTGGTTGGAATGGCTTATTTTGTTTTGTTTTTTTGCACAGTCCCAAGTGCTGTCACTGGAGGCCATCACAGACACTGTTTGTCCAAGGCTCGGTTTGTTGACCATGGCCTGAATTGATTCTGGACCATGTTGTAGCTAGGACCGAGAACTGGGAGGCCCCTTTATAGGAGTTCCTTCCAAGTAGCAGATAAAGGTATCCTGGTGGGATAAAATACTATCTTGCTCATTTACCTTTTTTTAAAATTTATTTTTATTAAAAATTTTAAACAAATGCTAAACTACCTAATAACAAAACTACACATAAAAGAACAAACATTTATACAAAATTAACTAGTATCATAGTATCAACTACTAGGTAATACAAAACAACAATAGCAAGTTAAATCCAGTCTTTTAACCAAACCAGGCAGCTTGCAGAAAACTACAGTTTTTAAATCACTTATATCTTTTAAATTTTATATCTTGCTCATTTACTGTAGGTGCTTTTTATGTTTCTTGTCTCTCCTGTGGCTCTGCCCTTGTTGTACCCAGCCTCATCCCTCTTGATTGTACTTATTATATAGGAATCCATACTCTATGTGCCAGATGATTTAGGCTCTGTTGTATTTCACAGCAGTTCAGCAGATGCTGCCAACATGTATTAAGGGTTTTCTTTTTAATTGTGGAATCATGAAACAGTAAATTCATGTGGAATGCAGCGAAAAACATATTAAACATCAGCATGCTTCATAAAGCACTTACATATGTTTTTTGGGGGGAAAGATAGGCAGTTTTTTGAGAGGGAATTTGGACTGCAGAAGCAGAAGTGTGTGGGTATTTAATGTCCCTGCCTGTAGATTCTTCATGCCAAATCCAATTATATCAGTGTGCAAAACATATTTGCCCTTGCAAATATGGGGGATAAATTTGTTTAGTTCATATTTTAATGCCAACTTGCCTAATTCATACTCTCCATACTAGTGTGCAAACCAAAATATAGATAACCACCAGTATTCACACTGAATTTTTCAGTGTAGTCCTCTGATTGAAAAACGCAAGTTAGGGGAAAGCCAATGCGCAAATGACAGCATTATGGCTACACCAAATTGTATTGTTCCAGAAAAGGGCTTGCAAAATGCATGTTAAAGAATACATATATATAAAGAATGTATATACACACACACACGCACACGCACACACATACATATATACACACACATATAGATATGTGTGTATAAATTATGTCACAGTTTTATTTTTAAAGTCACTGATTGATTTGATGTTGAAATATGATAAACTTTAAATTGGAAAAATTCAAAACAGACAGAAGTGGACACTGACTGAGTAATCAATCCCCAGCAGGTATTTAACTTGAAATGTGAATGGGTGGAGAGGAAATAGTTTTGGGATGGTATGCAATTTGGAATGCAAAAACATCTGAAGATCAAAAGGGTTAGTCACACAGGAGTGTAAGACACAGCCTTATGTGGTTTCATTGCACTTTTCCATCTGGCTCCGTTCTTCTTGCAGTGGCTGATACTGGCTCTCTAACTTTTAAGGCAGAGATCCTGCTTGTCACCTGCTATGTGATCCATTTTTAAATAATGGTAAAGTCAGAGTGAACCTGGGATCTTCTGCCATTCACAACATGTATACCACTGGTGGGCCATCACCTCCTTTCCTTACCACTTCTCTGCTTAAAATGGCCTTCTTCGGAAGAGCTTGGAAATGGGACATTTCCATGTGCAAAAGATTTGCATGTGCAAGCAAATATCCGTGGGCGGGCACATATAACATCACATTGGGAACATTATGGGATGGATGGTTTGTGTGGTCCTGAATTGCCTTATGCTTCTTTAAAACGTTCTTATTTCTGTGTATGGTCATGCAGTTTAACAGATTTCCAGATGCAATTAGTTGTAGAATATAATGTGCTTAATCCTGGAAAGATTCTCCAGAAGGCCATTGAGCTTTCTAAATCCCATTTCAAGCTATAGAGTCTTGCACAAGACTTCTTCATGTGGCAAATTTGCCCCCCCCCAAGAATTCCACAGCAATGGATGTCTCCCAGCTCAGCAGCCTCAGGGAAGCATGACAGATGCTTAATAACCTTAAAACACTGCGGCTGTTTATTCCAGTGTAATTGGGATTTATGTATCTGTGCTAGAGATATGTGGCTTTTGATATTATTGTGAGTGACATTCTCAGATTAAAATGCTGCTTTTATGAACATGTCATTTGATTTCTCAGTAATTGCATTTCAGTTCCATATATTTCTTGCATACTTGTTAAATCCCTAAAAGGGATGTTTTCTATGTTAATTAAGCTCTAATTAAATGCTTATTTGAAAGACAGTATCTCTCTCCCAGAAATTTCAAATTTGGGGGTGTTGGGGGAATGGTTTTCAAGAAAGGAAGTTTGTGTGCAGACAGAGGTGTTATCTTTCACCCAACACTTCAAGTCCTTTTGTGCCACAAACTGTCAGATGGAAATCAGATGGATTCTTAGCAGTGGAGGCTAGATGCAAAACAAAAAGCATTTTTAATAACCTGTAAATATGTAATCAGTGTTGTGAAAAGCAAATGATAAATCTTCCTTTAATAGCTTGACTCTGTGGTTATTAAGAAGTTCACTGTGAATTACAGGATGCAGACATTAAAACATTTTTTTATTCATTTAGGCTTTCTCTAAAGTATGAAAATGTATTACTCAGAGTGGATATTTTTATAATGTAACAAACAGAATAGAAAACCTGCAATCCTATACCCACTTACCTGGCAGTAAACTCTGTTGAACCTAATGGTACTTCCTGCTGAATCAGCACATACAGGTTTGCACTATAAATGCCCATGTCGTGTAATGGATCTAAGGTGGTGCAATTGTATTTTTCAGTTTAAATGTATCTGGCATAGTGTTGAGAACATATTGCAGCTTTTTAATGTGTGTACCTATTGCAAATGATGCTCTTATTATAGCATCTGTAAATTAAAACATATATGCTTGTGGGAAGGAGATTAATCTGTCATAAACATGAACATCTGAAGTAGCTATGCTGAAAAGTGATATGCTCATTGGAGGCAAAAGCAGAAGAAAAATAGACCTTATTCCCTCCCACTTTACCAAGAATATTGTTCTTTGTGTGTTTTAACAATTTCTAAAAGCTGGAAATCCACATGCTTTTGGGGTACTGATCTGTACAGTGAGGCATTCAGAGACAACTGTGCATGTTTTACTGTTGCCTTTGTCCTGCTTATCTGCTTAGTCCTTCCTGAAACAAAGATTATTCCTGTGAGCATTGTGTCTTTATTCCTACTCTCTCTTCCCGCAATCATTTCTACCAGTTTTGCCAGGTAGGGATAATTCACACAATAGGGACATGGAAGTTTTCTTGACATTGTCATATTAGGCCAAGATATTATTTCTGGCTGTGGTTGCAGCGCAAAGGTAATTACAATTGTTGCTTCCTGCTGGATGTTATAAATGCAGTAGCTGTAGGAAGGAATTACTTTCCCCGTGTTCCACCAGGCAGAAGAAAATGTGATATTTATTTGGGTGGTTTCCTGCATCCTTCTACATAAATCTCTAAATTTTCTATGGCACCTTTTTCCTTGATATCTGTTCAGCCACTTTCTGTTTCATTTTTTTCATGTGTAAGATTCAACATCTTTAAGGAATGACTAGCAAGAAGGTTATGCTATACTTCTAATTTCACTTCAAAGTGGTACTTTTGGGTGACACAAGGTTTCAGTTTGATGAGTACTGCTGTGCTCAAACTAGCACTTCATCTTGCTTAGGATTCTTGGGCAATGGTGTTTTTGCAATATTTGTCCAAGTTAATCTTTCATTTGTTCAGTAGACTTGCTTTGAATTTGAGTAGTCTCTACTTGGCCTGAGACAGCTTGTCACTGATCATCTGGGTAATGAGCAATGTGAACAGATGTCCAAATAGCAAAGCATCTAGCTCAGTCATCATCTTACTGAGGAAATATGGTTGTGTTCCAGGCCTTTGAGAGAAATCTGTTTGACAGCTCTGATCTATATCTTCTAGCAGCCCTATAATTTGCCACCTTAGCCAGTGGCTTTCTTCTTGTCATGGACTTCTCATTGGTTCTGATAGGCCAAAATATGGTTCAGAGGCCAAGGATAAAGAGATCAATATCTTTGGTGACTTATATTCTGTACCTTAGAATCATTATACCACTGAAAAATACCACTAGGCTGTCCAAAGTGTTTTATTGACTAATTCCAAATGGGCTTTTCACTTCAGTTTTTTTTTAAGTTATCCTAGCCTTCGCTATAGATTGTTTGCCCTTTTTCGCAGCTGGTTATAATATTTTTCTAGCTCCGTTCTGAAAGATACGCATGTAGGAAACCTATATCCAAGCTACATTTTAAAAATTAAATTTATACATGGCTTGAGGGTGGAATGAAACATGATGATGATCATAGGGCTGTTCCCCAAAACTGGAATTCCCTGTGATGTTTTCCCTTCTTCGTTTTTTAAATGTCTGTTCTTCATTCTCTTGTTTTCTGTCAAGAATGGCAAAGTGTGACATGTGCATCATTTCTGTTGCACACTGAATTGGTGTATGGGTATGGCTCTTTCATCACAGGCATTTTATCACTGTCAGGCTACATAGATTAGTTAGCAGTTTTTGAACATTAATGTTGGGACTCTAAAATTCTCAGCCTTTGTTTCTGCACAGCTGTGCTTGAGAAGCCACTGGAGAAAAAAGCTGGGAGGAATTATGGACCTCCTGGCACCAAGAAACTCATCTACTTCATTGATGACATGAACATGCCTGAAGTTGACACCTATGGAACAGTTCAGCCTCATACTCTCATCCGGCAGCATCTGGACTATGGGCACTGGTAAGCTAGGGTGGACTAAGCTGTCTGCTTATTGTCAACAAAGTCCAAAATCCACATAACAGCATTACCTTTATGGGCGAACCAAAAAGTCCAAACTATATCATGCAAGTTTTCAAACTTTCACTGACTTCTTCAAGCAAAGATATTAAAAACCATACAAGAGAAGAATAGCAACCATGTTAGAGTCTCAGGCAGACATTTTGTCTCAGATGTTACTTCTGTTGCCAGTTAAGATTGTTTGGAGGGATCTCAATGCAGGCAGAGGCACTTCCTGCCTTGGCCATGTGGGGACCAGGGATAAAGGGCAATAAAAGACAGGTAATATGATTTTATTTCCATCAGCAACAGAACACTAACTTTCCTTGAGATCCAGGTTATCTCTGTCCAACCACATCAGGAAAATCATTGTCACTTTTATTTTCCTGTATGATTTTTAACATCTTTGCCAGATGAGAAAGTCAGTGAAGCTTTGAAAGTTTGCAAGACGTATTTTGTGCATTTTGGTTGACCTGTAAAGGTTTAATGGTTTTGGGGATTTTGGATTCTGTTACATTTTGCTGCATGGCCAACAACAAGGCTATACGTCAATATGTCTACTTAGTGTTACCTTTCTGGGTTTTCGGCCATATTTCTTTTTTTTCTGGATTAATTTCTAATATTAAAATAATCTACACAAAATACACATTTAAATATGTATTTTGAAGTGAATGTTGATACATTGAAGTTGTCAAATACAATACTGCAACATTCAGAGTAATGCGAAATCTGAGGGATAGCTGTGTTATGATCTGCATGTTAGTCAAAGAGGTGCAGATCATATCATTCCATACTGCAATGCTTAAAGATCAAATTCCCCAAGCATCGCTATGATAAGCCTGCTATGTTTGGTGAACAGATCACGAAGAAAACATTTAGCATCTGTATAGTCAAGCACTGTAAGAACATGCACCTCTGTCTGCATTGTTCAGTAGGCTGGCCTTTAGTATAGTGTTCCACTGGCTTTCAGTCTGAGAGTCCCTTCTTCGTCAACTTTCCTCTCAACTCAAATTTCAACCTCATAATGTGCCTCTGGAGCAGAAATGCGACTTAGGGCTGCTAGTAGGAGTCTATACAGCATTGCACCTAAAGCAGATGTGCAGCATCTCCTTTCAAGCAATAATTTACTATATTGTTTTGATAATGATCCTTTGAGGAAGTTTTTCTTCTTACGGAAATGTTACTCACCAGTGTTTGGCAGAGATATGGTATGAACAAATATTGTCTCTCTCTTGCTTTCTGAAGAAGAGAATGCTAGGCATTAAGAAGGAAGAGCTTGGCCTGGTTGCCACTTCTGTTCTAAGGAAGAGGGCAGAATAGTAGAGGCTTGGACAAACTCTCCAAAGTGTCTTTGTGACAGTCACTATTTGCAAAGAGACCAATGTTAGGTTAGTATGTAGTTAATAGTTTCAGTGCATGAACACTGCTTGTGGTGAACATGAATTTTACAGGCTCATGGTGGCTGCACGATGCTCCACTAGGAGCTTGCCTTGACCTGATGACCTCCAGGCATGTGGAATGGCAACTTCCCGCCAACGTGGCTGTTCTAGAGCATTATATATGAATAGTGCAATGAAATTATGAGGCTGTACCTGGAGTCAAGTCCCTGTTGTACTAGATGTTATGCAGACATATGTGAATCCTAACCTCATTCCCCAAATTGCATAGCCTCTTCTGGAATATTAACTGAAAGCAGCTGGGATACAGCAGGTGCCCAGTACCCATCCAACATCCTACTGGAGAGTTGGCATGTCCAGCAGGCACACTGCTGTTTGTTTGTTTCTAATACGTTGTGGTTAGGATGATGAATTCCTTTTTCTTCTGGCAAAGGTATGACAGAAACAAGCTGTCCCTGAAGGAAATCATGAACGTGCAGTACGTGTCATGCATGAATCCCACAGCAGGCAGCTTCATTATCAACCCACGCTTACAGGTATTGCGTTGCACATAGTTGGGAGAAGTTCACTGCTGACTCTATGGAAGCATTAAACCCCATGCCTCTTTACAGACATGGTTAGACTGTGCCCTTGTGAAGCAGACAGGCTTCAAGAACTGAAAACTTTGAAAGAAAGTTAACTCAGGAATTGTCACAAATAGAAAAGTACATACTGGGTACGCAGAGCAACGGCAAGTACAATTAATTTAACCAAAGTAGCGGGTGCATATTTCCTAATGTGAACATAGCCCAATCACTCACTGATCCCTTCTTGAATATTTTAGTCAAAACAGAATCTGAATTCTCAGTGTACTTCCAGTGTAAGGTTAATTCAGCACCATGGATAGTGGCAAAACTCTTTGTCATAGAATAAATTGCATGCTCTCTGGTGGAACAATATTACTCCTTGTTTGTTTTAATATGTTTTTTCTCAAGTTCCTGATGATACTTCCCATATTGATAGGAATTGGGTTTTGGGGTGATATGGAGTTTATGGATAAATTTGCAGGTGCAATTGAAATTTTCGCTAGACCCTAGCATCCGAACAGCAGATTGCACTGGGTGTCTTTCTGTTTTAAAATTCTTTCCTACTTGCATCACTTTACAAAAAGAATATCAAGAATTTCCTGATGTTTTGTTACAGTTCATTGCTTTGGCAATTAAAAAGTATAAGAATCATTTTGATTTTGGGGTGAGGAAGTATCATGATGCATTGGCTGGGATATGAACTGGGATGTTCCCTGTTCAAACACTGAAGTAGTATTTGATAAAGTTGCTATCTTTCAGTCTCATTCATTCCAGTTTTTAGTCTATAAAGGGATGACAATAGAATTGTAAGGGTTTCTGAGTCAGAGGCTGTAATACTGTGGTGCACCACATCAGTGTAACTATGCCAGTCGTGGTGGTCATAGCAGGAAAAAACAGTCCGTAGGTTTTGCAGCCAGGAAGGAAGGCAGGAAGGCATTAGAGAAATAGGCTGCTTGTAGCAGTAAATTTTGTCTGCCTTCCCTTGCCATCATTGTGTGATCCTGGAAAAACGCAGTTATGAATATAGTGCACCAGCAGGATTTCTGACAATATGTTGGGTGAGTTTGGAACACAGTCTTAAAGAACTATATAAATGCTAATTTGCTTTTTATTAATATTGTGCATATTGTTACTGTCACTGTTTATTTATTTAGGCCTAAACCCAATGGTTAGTCCCAGCTAAAATAGACTCAGTGAGAGCCTATTTAACTCAATGGGAATTTGATAACTCAACACTTCTATAAATTCTAGTAGTACAATGGGCACTCTACTTAGGATTAACAGTTGAGCTTTGACTTTGTTTATTTTCTACATTTGAATCCTACATACCTTCTAATGAACACAAAGAGAGTATGTGGGTCCCTCCACCCACTTTATTGGCCCTTTATGGATCTTGGTGTGTCAAACAGTAGTAGTAGTAATAGTAGCAGCAGCAGCAGCAATAGTAGTAGTAGTAAGAGTGGAAGAGCTACTGTTGTCTTAACTGTTAGGACAAATACTCTGCCCTTATACAACAGGCAGTTAATTCAGAACTGTTGAATTAACCAATTATTTTCCTGGTATTTGTCATTTGGGAGTTTTGAGGAATGACATGTGCCGTGGAGGGGGAGGTGTCATTGAATAGCAAATGCTGCCCTGAATCTTCCACCCAGCATTACCATCTGCACTCATATTTTATTTACTAGTTTCATTTGGGTTGATTGTAATGTGTGGGCCCTCCCTAGGTGATTGACTTTTGTGACCTTTGGCATCAGGTATGTCAAAGCTCTCAGCTTTTGTTACTTCCAGACCAAGGTAGATGTTGTACCAGTAAAGGCAGTCGTAGTCATACTCACTGTTTTTTTGGTTCCATGTGACGCAGTGTGTCCACTTATCCTTATTGTATTTTCCTCCACGCAGCGCCACTTCAGTGTTTTTGCCCTTTCATTTCCTGGGTCAGATTCTCTGTCCACCATTTATAGCAGCATCCTAACACAGCATTTGAAGTGGGAAGGTTTCTCTGGGGCTATACAGAAATCGTCACAGCAGTTGATAAATCTGGCACTTGCCCTCCACATGAAAGTGGCAGCAACGTTCCTCCCAACAGCGGTCAAATTTCATTACAACTTCAACCTAAGAGATCTCTCCAATGTTTTCCAAGTAAGTAACATTTCCTATTTGGGAGTTCACTGCTTCTTCCTGTGGGATATGTGCTCCCTTAACTAGATCAGAAATTAAAGGGAGCAATAATAGCTGTATCATAGTCTAGCATCATGCTCTTTCCAAGTAGCAGTCTCAGAGCATAAAAATAACAGGTTGCAATGCCCACCAGAATAAGAGACTGACCCAATGTTCTATTGATAAATTTAGTTCATTTTCCATGTTATTTGTGCACTAGTGCTGTACACAACACTTCTGTTGATGAGGAAAGAAGACTGGGCAGCTGGCTGCTTCAAGATAAAATTAGTCATGTCCTGTATGGTTTTTCTTTGGCACATGGATATGAATTCACAGTGGCAGAAATAGGAGAATGGACCATGGGCTCCTATTTGCTCTGCCTAGGCTGAAATGGGACACATGGCAATCCAGTGAGAGCTTATGTTCCACTTGTTTTAATTTGATCCTATTGGAAAAATGTTTAAGATTTCTGCCTGGTTGTCTGCATTGGATAGAAGATATTACAAACAATCAGCAGTAAATGTGTCTATATCACAAGCAGCTCTGATTGTCTTTCCATCTATTCACATGAAGTATCTCAGATAGTCATATGAAGTACTTCTCATTTTTATGCCGGCGGGAAGATAATACCAAAATTGGTTTGAGGCTATACATTTCTGTTTTGTAGTTTACTTCATGCTAGATATCAGAAACGCCTTTTAAATGTCCAATGTTGATGCAAATACAGAAGCATTTGGAGAAGTAGCCCTTTAATATCACATTTAGTCCTGGCTAGGAAATCCTAGAGCAGTGGTTCTCAACCTATGGGTCCCCAGATGTTCGTGGACTTCAGCTCCCAGAAGCCCCAGCCACTATGGTCAATGCTCAGGGCTTCTGGGAGCTGAAGTTCACAAACATCTGGGGACCCACAGGTTGAGAACCACTGTCCTAGAGGTTTAGTGTTTATGGTCTTAAGTATCAAGGACACTTGAGGACTCTTACAACTGCTGCTTTCTGGTTGACTTGCTTGCAATTTAAGCATATGTTGCATAAAATGAACACAGATTCAAAGACTTGATAGTTCAGCATGCTGAACTGAAGCATAGTATGGCTTTTTTTTTAAAAAAATATTCTCCATTTCACTAGCACCCTTATTGGTCCTTGAAAAAAAAAATCTTTACAGTTAGGCAATAACCTTTGTTAGGTTCTAATAAAATGTCACAACAGAATGCAGTTTTCATGTTTATTGTTGTTGTTGCATGAAAGGTAGGCAATGAGGGGCAAAAATCCAAAATCTGAAAATTAGACTAGATGTTTTAGATGTGAGGTTTGCAGTGTAGATTCATTCATAAGATGGAAGTTACATATGGAATGAATTAGTAGATGGTAGGTTCTGTAAGTGTCATATTACAGTTCACTTTCTGGGACAAAAAGAAGGAATAACTGGCTCTGGTTTCAGAAGACATACAGGCTGACTCCAGTGCAGCTACGTTTCTTGCCTTGGTTTAAATACATAGGTTCTTGAGTAGACAGAGAACAGAAGTAAAGAGAAACACGCTGGCCTTTATAGCAGGAAAGCTGAAGATTGGTACATTAGTACAACAAAGACAACATTTGCTTAAAATCAAAGTATTCAGTATTATCTTTTGGTTGGATACTACTGCTACTACTACTGCTACTACTAATACTCCTCTATAGTTAGTAGAAAATCGTCATCTGGTGGTTTATTTTGCCATGAACAGCTAAACATGATGTCCTTTGTGCTCTATTCCAGCAAAAATTAATCCATTACCTCCTTGTGCTGTATCTACATCTTTAAATTATTACTTGCAAGGTTTTCTCATTTAACATAATAAAAGACATTTCCAGGCTTTGTATCAAAAAAGACTTATGCATCTTGCTTTGTGTGAGGTAATAATATATTATTTTGTGTGCAAAACCTGTTGTGTGAGATTTCCCCCCATCTTGAAGCCATTTTCCATCTTGAAAAGAGAAGAAGAGTCAAAGACTTAGTTATTTTAACTGACAAGAATTTCTAGACATGGGATAAAGGAAACCTGCCAGACAGAGCTTCATTTTGTAGGCCTGATTTGTTACTGGTATGTGTGTGGGCTTCTGAATGAGTGCATTTTTATAAAAGCATAGTTGAGAAAGTTAATTATAAAACTTGGTACTTTCATTCTCACATCCCATTAAAACTTACACAAGTCCTGCTGAAGTCTATGGGATTTATCAGTAGGTAAGTAGAGCAGGACTCTATTGTATATATTTGTTCTATCCAGGAGTTACCAGTTGCCAGTACCCAGAAAATAATGACCACGCTTTAAATTGTGTGGAATTGTAAAGTGAGTATGAAATGACTCTAGTACTCTTATGTCTTTAAAATCTTACTGTAGAATCAGGTGGACTGTGTTTATCCTGTCACATTTAGACAAAAAGTCTTGGTATATAATGAAACCTATTATATAGCTGTTTGAGCTGATCACCACCACTACTGTGAAACAGACTTTAAGCACAGAACAGTGGCATTAAAATTATGCCTGCCTTTTTTTTGTTTGCATTTTCTTCCCTTTCTTGACTTGTGCAACAGCATGCATTTTTAATAGAATTTCTATATCACTTTTCTGTTTTAAAAAATAAACAGAAATATGCGAAAATAACAGCAAATTAGTATTGAACATCAGAAATAAAAACAAACTGATTTTTCATAAGTGATTAATCAGAAAGCTTTGTGATACCAGAAGGCTGTTTCAGAATCATAGAATTCTAGAGATGGAAAGGAGTGCAACACCATCTGGTCCAACTCCCTGCCTTGCAGGAACACACAGCTAAAATATTCCTGGAAGGTGGGCATCCAATCTTTGTTTAAAGACCTTCAAAAGAGGAGAGTCCTCCATTTTCTGAGACAATGCATTGCATTGTTGAATAGCTCTTGCTGTCAGGAAGTTCCTCCCTAAGTTTACGTGGAATCATTTTTCTTGCAATAAAACTTTTCAGAGTGAAAAAGACATAGCCAAAAGGGTTGGCCTTAGGAGCACATTCTTTCCTTGTGGGGTCCTGCACAGAAGACCCTATTGGGGTGCCTACTCACTGGAAGCTATTAGGACTGGAATTCACAGGAGGCCATGCTCTGCTGTAATGAGGGAAGGTACATGTGGAAGAAAAACAATTTTTTTTTTGAAGAATGCTGTTTTCATGCCTTCAAATATTGAGGGAGAAATACAGATTCCAAATGATATATCTACCTGCTCCTTCCAAAATGTGTTTTACAGCTGAGATTTAAATATGTGTTATATGTCTTTGCAAGCATAACATAAGCCCTCCAGTTAACACCTAGGTGTTCTTCTAATTCAAGTCTGTGTAATCTCCCTTGATTTCCCCTGCATTTTGATTATGTCTTAAATACCTGAAGGGATTGTGGCTGTTCCTTCCTAGACTACCTAAAGCATTCAACCAGTTCTAAAAGGTCTTAACTCCTTGTGTGTGAAAGCAAAAACTGTTCCTGAATTTGCTGCAGACATGGCAATCAAAATGCACATAATATGCAGGAGGCCTTACATTCTTAGATAGGGCATTTCTTTTCTGTGTGTGTAAAAAAAAAAAAAGGCATACACACATACACACACACACAGATAGGTCTCAAGGTTCCTTGCTATGCTAAAGCAAAATGTTGGTGTTCCTAGGACTTTTCTGTGTTGCTTTGAAATATGGCCAACTTCTGAAGTAGTTTCTCACTGTGAATAATTAGTATATTACCAAACCTTTAATGGACAAATTGTATTGCTTCCTGGGCTGGTTATTAGTATATCACTTAAGAAGCAGTTATTTAGCTTTTCTCTCAGCTGAACCTTTATTCCAACTGTGATTATCTCTCTAACCACCTTCTCCAGAAGGTCATGCATGATATTTTTGTCAGTGTTCAGATTTGGAGAGCAAATGTACTAGAATGATTATCTCCCTTCTCAGCTGGTGTAAATGACATTGCACTTCTAGGCAACCTTTCCCTAAACAGGCTTTTAAAAAAAAAAATTGCAGCAGAAGAATTGTGGTTTAAAGATACAGTAGCAACTTGGATATATTGTGAGGAGCATGTGTGAAACAGTTAAGAATACTGAAAAACAAATTCTGTTCGTGAAGAAAATTAGGACAAGACCACCTATATAAATGTGAAATGGCAGAAAAAGTAAAGCAAACCAACAATTTTGTAGCCTGAGAGACCTGCCATACATTCAGTGATTTTCTATAGAAGACTTTCTGAGGTCCCATGAGGAGAAAACATTTAAGCTTTTTCCCCGCTTGAGCAAAGCAAGAATTATACCAAACTTGAACTAAAGTTCTCCACATCTGTGCTTGAGATGAATGTTTTCAATTTTAATGGATCAGATTTACTGGGATGTTGTCTGAAGAAGTAACTTTTCTTCTGCTGATAGCATCAGTTTGAGGCACTTGTCACTGGACAAGTGAAGGAGAAGTAGTCTAGACCTCCTTGCTGCTACTGGTTCTTGGTCAGATCAACAAAGATGAAGTCTTCCCAGCAAGGCCATCTTCCCTTCCCAGCAAGCCCACCTTCATTTCTGTTTACCATAGTGTCCACTATCCTTTTCAAGTTGGCCTCAGCTCTTTACAAAGTTCATGATGGCCTTTATGGTCTACCTGAGATCACAGGGCATTTATTCTTTTTCTTATTTGGATGATCTCCTTCTAAAATCCCCTTCTGTCCAAGGTGCCAGGCAAACTCTAACCACAACCCGGTGCAAGACAATGTCAGAATGAATGAAAAGAACAGCCATTTACATCAGTCTCAAAGACTAGTACATCTAGGTGAACTAATAGAAATGAAGAAGGGGCTAATCATCCCCTCCCCTGAAAGGGGAGTAGCAAAAATCATTTGTGAATGCAGCCTGTATGCCAAGTCAAAGTTCAGAGACTTGATGGTCCTAGCATATCTCCTGGGGCTCATGATTATATGCATCCATCTGGCCACACAGGCAAGGTTCCACTATTGTGCACTCCAGTGGCTACTGAAACCCTTCAAGACTTCCACTGTCACATTTCTATCTGTCTTCCACAGGAGGTCCATCTCTCCTGTTCACTTCAGACTCAAACTACAAACTCCCCAGATAGTTCATACAATTCTACTCCAACAGAGTGGAGGCCTAGGGTGCTCTACAAGCCCCCTGCCTCTGGTCCCCCTCCTTTCCAGGGTGCTGAGGAAGATATAGCAGGAACTGGCATCAATGATCCTAATAGCTCCATGATTGGCCAACATGTCTGTGGTTCTCTCATCTTCTAGTGCTCTCAGTCCAGAGACCTCTAATGTTACCCACCTTCCCCCATCTTTGCACCAAGGTCCCATTTTCCACCCAGATTCAGCCTTGCTGCATCTGCTTGCCTGGCATATGTACAGTAATCGTACCTGAAAGCAGAGTACTCAGAGAGAGTAGTAGAAATACTTCTAGTTCCCAGGTCATCTTTGGATTTATGAGACCGCTCAGAAACCTTTTACCAGATGGTCCTGCAGACAGTTAATTTCACCTCACATCACAACCATTACAAACATCCTAGATTTCCTCCAAGCAGGCCTTGATACAGGTCTAAAATCAATCACACTCTACAGACAAACCACAGCATTAGCTTACACTCTGACCACCCTAAGTAAAATATTTATTCTTCCTGTCCACACATAAAGAAATTTTTGAGAGGTAGCTCCCACTTGTTTATTGTTTTCCAACCTTGGACCTCCACAAGGTATTTAAATCCCACACAAAATCTTCTTTTGAACCCTTCAGATCTGTGCTCTAACATTTCCTTGTAGCCATTACCTCAGCAAGGCAAGTGTCAGAACTAGCTGCTGTATTAGGGGTGTCCTCTCACTGCAGGTTTGGTACAGATCTGGCCTCTCTTTGGCTAGATCTTAGCTTTTTAACCAAAGTAAACACATTGCTCTATAATTTAAAATCTGTCACTCTGCCATCATTCTGCCTGCATCCTGTTCATCCACTTGAAAAACAATGGCACAAGCTAGATATTAGAAGAATATTCAGGATATGTATCAAATGCACCAAACCCTTATGGAGGCCAGAGGCTTTCTTTGTATCCTTCCTCCCTACTACTCTAGGGGAAAAAAGTTTCCTCCCAAGTGGATCAAGGTGTGCCTCTTCCTGTGAATCTCTAGGGCTTCTCAAACCTCAGAATGTGACAGCACACTCAACTAGTTCGGCAGTAGCAGCTTTTTCTACTAACCCTCTGCTAGAGGAAATTTGCAAATCCACAACCTGGGCTGTATCCTCTATTTTTACTAAACACTACAAACTAGATGAATTTGCTTCAGCCACAGCTTCCTTTGGCTGCAGGGTCCTTACAATAGGTCCTTACTGACCACCTTCTCACCTGGTTCATTTTCGCCCCTAGGATTATTCCCATGCTTGGGAATGGTACATTGGTGCATTGGATGATTTACCATGAAGGTCTATTTTAGCCAAGACTAAGGAATCATCCAGGCCCACCCTAAGATGACAATACCATTATTTCTCTGTTGTATCTCTGAGGACTTGTTTCTCATTTTTGTGTATTCTTGGCTGGGAAAGAAACTGAAGGGGGATCCAGGGATCCAGAAGAAAAAGGCCTTGTCTAAAGCACATGGGATCCCTTGCCTCACCACAGCCGCGGAAGGAGTTAACCCATACTTGGATTGCTCCTTCCCATTGGCTAGAAGAGACCCCCATGATAAGTCTTCCTGTGAGCTACTTTTCACAATCACATGCACATATGCATACTGGGTTACTAGGTTCCATGCTTTGGAGACTTTATCCTAGCTAGCTGGTGCTAAAATATTAATGGGCATACCATGTAGCTTGTCTGCACTGAATGATGAGGATTCTAGTTTTCCCCAATTTGAATTGCTGTAGTTATGTTTTCAAAATGAAGGCTGTCATTTTGTCACAAAATCCATTTTGGTTGAAGAAAGCTCTGTTCACCTATAGCCAAACCTCCAAGTACAGGGTAGCTGAAAAAAGCCAGGCACTTTCTGTTTCTTTTCAGTGTATTAAAAAAATTTCTCAGTTGGAATTAAGAAATGAAAAAATTATTTTAAATCCATGTCTTTATAGCACGGTGGGGAATATGTGGTTTCCAGGTATCCTTGGACTTTTGATTGCAATATTCTGTGCTGTGCTGGCTACTGGCTGTTGGGGCTGGTAGTCTTTCAGCATCTGATTCCCTGCTTTCAACCCATAAAAAATGTTAATGGACTCAGAATTATTTTGTTTTGAAAAGAGAAAAACTTCTTGCTCATTTTTAAAGAGTTTGTTTCACGTTTGTAAACATGCTGTAATTATCTGACAGCAATTAATATTGTCCCTAGGCAATATCTGGCTTGTTAATCCCCCCCCCATTTTATCACATAGTCTGGTTCTCAGGTTGTTTTTTTCCTTACAAAAGGATGGGAAACTGTAGAAATATGCATAAATTAAATTGGAAGAAAAATGTGAATTTGAGGCAGTAATATGGCCTGTTATTTTGCTACCTGCTAAAGGTTTGGCATGCTGGAAATTAAATGAGGACAAGGACTTAAAGAGTGCTTCCAGAGGAGGCATTAATTATGAAATCACCTTGCCTTATCTGTGGCATTTTCTGCAGGTCTCACTGACTGTGTTGTCTACTTGTTTTAATCCTTCTTTTCATAATCCTTCTGTAATCCTTCTTTCATTTTTATTTTCTGATTAAAAGCTATTAAGGCAACAACTGCTCACTGTCTTTTGATCAGTAAGTCTAGGAGCTCTCTGTCTTGAAGTACTCTGTAAGGTTATTGAAGAGTAAACACACTTAATTGCAACATTGCACATTCATTTTTCCTAATTACTACTGCACACATCCCACAAACATCAGGGTTCATATCTGTGCACACTATATGATAGGAACAGAGCATATAAAAAAAAACACCTTTTTTTTTAAACTACAGCTCCTAGAAGACTCCAGCCAGCATGTCCAAAAAATGATGTTTCCATGTATTAGGTAGGAATCAGATCAGCTCCATGTATGATAGTGTAGGAATGTGGGGAGTTGCAGAAGGGTTGTTTTTTTTTTGATCTTTCCAATTTCATATTGGCTGAACTCTCACCATTTATGAAACCAGAATAAGTGTTCAGGTTGCTTCAATTTACCTTTTTTGCACTGTATTGTTTTAAATTAATTTTATTTAAATTTATTTTAAAGCTAAGCTACCCTGAGATCTTCCAATATAGGGTGGGATATTTATAAATATTTTAATAAAACAAACATTAAACAAAATAATACATTTTCATCTGTTTTGGGATTGGATGGAGAAAAAAAGCAGTTTACTACAAAACTGCACTCTGAAAGCTTTTTTTGTGTGTGTGTGCTGATGATTTATTTTGGGGAACAATTTTTTAGATTGAGGTTGGGCTGGGGGTCTGAGGTCCATACAGGAGTCCCCTGAGCTGCATAAAGCCCTCTGGCTGCATGATTCCCTCCCTTATTGTATGGAGTAGCCATTCCAGTTTCTAAACCTGTAGAAGAAAATCTGTCTTCTTGTCTAAAAAGCTAAGCATCTTAATCAGAGGCTGCTCCACTTAGGGTTCACCAAATAGATCCACACATAGCTGAGGTTAGAACAGGTCCCTGTTGTAAAGAAGATTTTATTGTAGATACTGAAATAAATGTTCCTGTTGGCTGCTGTACTTGTTGCTCACTTTTAAAAAACCAGAACATTTCTGTTGTTCCAGAGCATCCAATGGCAATTCAAAGCACAGCAACATTTTATTTCTACCAGGAGGACTTTTTTTTTTAAATCCAGGTGAAAGGTTCATCTCTGATTATTCTACATATTTTAATGCAACGCTTTTCAAGTCAAAGGTGGTCAGTCATGGTGTCTGTGAACAGCTCATACACTGGTGCCTTTTTCTTCTATGGGTAATCACCACACTTAGGTATTTGAAATGACCCACCCTTTACCACCACCATGTTGACAAGAAAGAGCAGAGGCTGTAACCGCATTTGGCTGAATGTAGTTACAATCAATAGTGCAGCTGAGAACCTTGTGGAGGCTATTAACTACTTGCAATTGAATATGGTTACAGTTTCTGCTCAGATCTTCTGCCTGGGTAGAGAAGGCATGGCTGGAGCATGTAACACCACTTCACACCCATGCATTCTGTTTCCTAAGGCCTAGAGAAGTCTAATTAGAGTCTGTAGAATTTCTTTTCAAATTGTAGCTTGCTCCTGAAATCACTAAAGTATTTATATCAAGTAGGATCAAGATCACAGGCAAATGTTCCCTCCCCCTGTCATGAAGTGTAGAGTGGCAATTTGATCTAATACAGAGTTGAATTTAGAGTTCACCTTTAAATTTACAGAGCCAGGGTGGTGTAGTGGTTTGAGTGTTGGACCACACCAGGGTTTGATTCCCCACTTGGCCATGGAAACCCAGTGGGTGACCTTGGACACATCACGCACTCTCAGCCCCAGAAACTCCTGTGATAGGTTTGCCTTAGGATTGCCAAGCTGGAAGTGACTTGAAGACACACAACAATAAGTGTTACTCCAGAAAAATAAGGGTGGAGAGAAAGATGTATGTTCTTTTCTCATGTATACAGATTCTATGTATGTGTTGCTTCTTTTCTTCCTTCCTTGCTGTCTTTCTTGCTTTTTTACTTTTCTTCTGAAGTAGATGTCATCCAGACAATACAAGCCTAATCTGAGCGGGATGCCAAAATAATCTGTATCATGTAACTCTCAAGAGTGGTATGATATGGAATAAACTAGAATGACTGACTTTGCCACAGAGTCAACTGTAGGATAAGCCTCAGTTTGAATCTCTTGTTTTGGTTACCTAGGCAGATCTCCGTCATGGCAAAATGACCTGTATATATTACATGCGTGTCTTTTATTCCAGGGTATTCTGTTTTCAACTCCGGAATGTCTGAAAATACCACAGGACTTGGTAAAGTTATATTTGCATGAATCCAGCCGTGTTTACCGTGATAAGATGGTTGATGAAAAGGACTTTGTTGCCTTTGACAAACTGCAAATAGAAATTGTGAAGAAGTATTATGATGTAAGTGATACATCAGTTCAGTCATTTATGCTAGATCTTCTGTGCTTTGGATAAAACAAAACATAGAACATAGTCACTTCAGATAGACACTTCCATCTGCAGAGAACTAAATACTATTTCTCCTTATGGATGGGAGAACAGAAGGTGCAATTTAGAAACTGCAAGGAATGCTGTAGAAGAAATTATGCCTCTCTGCTCTGTGGCCATGGGAACAAAATTTTAGGGTCTCCATAAGCATAATATTGTTTTAAGCAAGTGCTTATATGTCAGGTCATTACACACAAATGTTGATTGTAAGAAGATGAGTTGGGTTGTCTAGAACAGGACTGAAGGCAGGATGTTAGCATTTTATTCTTTTTCTTTTCAGGAGCCAGAATATTATACTGACTGATGCCTGATGAATTGTGTTTAATTTCTTTTCCCCAGGAGGAAGGGATTACTTTACTGAATTTGGACAGGTTTGATCTTTATTGAAATGTAACATTGTGTTCCACCCTTGTCCTTTTCAGGAAATGGAGGAGACCTTGGAACAAACAAGGAAGATGAACATGTTTTGCCATTTTGCAAAAGGGGTAGGGGAACCCAAATACATGCCTGTTCAGAGCTGGGAATCATTGAACCAGATCCTAGTGGAAGCCTTGGAGAACCACAATGAAGTTAATGCTGCCATGAGCATGGTGTTGTTTGAGGATGCCATGAGCCACATGTAAGAGGTTTTTTGTTTGTTTGTTTGCATTTAGGAATGCTTGTAAGCTTTACTTTCCTTTGAGATGGGCAATGTGTGTGCATAGGCACCTGTGTGCAAATCTACTTCTAAGTGAAGGAGCACTGAATAACCAAACTCTCTGAAAAATAGTCCATGAGTTCTCTGTTTGGGCAAATGATCCTTAAACTATTTTTCTTAGTTATATCCAGGTCTTTAAAATTAAGGTTCCCTATTTAATGGAGCGATTTGTCTTATTCATTGATCATTCAGAAAGAGACGGGTTTTATAAGATCTAATGCTTGCAAATGTATTTGCTTGAATGAGGACTAATCTAATAACATTATTTATTAAACTAATTATATTACTCACCAGCCCCTACCCCAGGGACTTAGAAATCCCTATTTTATATATAAAAAAAGATTGCAGTACAGGGTTCTATAAACTTAATCAGGTGTGCAGATGGGTGGGTTGGTGTGTTATTCTGGTTTCTTCAACATGTCCATTACCAAGACGTATGACCGACTTTCCACCCCAAATCACCTTGCTTAGTTGCACAAGAAGCAACTCAAATACACAAGCTTCATAGTGTCAGATCACCTCCCTCTCTCCATGCCCATGCACCCCCCCACACCACATCTTCCAGATGTTCCAGATGTTCATTAGAAAGGGCCGGGAGGGGCAGTCTGACTCTTTCTGCAACTCCAGGCAGCAAATTCAATCACTGCCACAAAAGCGAACAATCCCCACAGTCCTTAGGTCTTGCTGCTTCTTCTTTTGTGTTCCGGGGAGTGTAGCATCTTTTCATTTCCTGCACCAGAGGGCCTTGATGTTTAATACAATTGTAGTGCCGTTGCATGCCACAGTGCTTTTATTCCATTTGGTTACTAGCAAGCATTTTATCTTCAGTGGGTTTGTGCTGACGAGGCTGTACTCGAATCTGGTGTTCAGTGCACAAAAGCAGGCACCCACAGTGACTTTGTGTGTTAGGCTTGTAAAAGAAAGGCAGTTTTCAGAGGCTCTTTACACACTAGCCACTAGGTACCAGCACTTCTCTACTCTGTCTGATTGCAGCATGGCCTCAAAACAAGGGCGAAGGGTCCTCCTTCTCCTCTCGAGAAGAAAAAGTAGTGATTGAAGTCCCATTCACGTGTCTGCTTTGAGGACTTAATATTTCGGCCTGGACAAAAGGGGCATTGGTTGTTGTTTTTACCCCTGTCTGCCCAAGTTGAATATGTTGTTTTATCCTGCTCCTTCCCAGTGTAAGCAAAAGCCACTGATGCTTGCTAAATGAGCTACATAGAGTACAGAAACCAAATTACCACAAAACATGCTAGATGCTAATGGGTGCTTCTGTTTGCAGTGAATGGCAAAAGGGGAAAAAGTAAATGGTCTGCTTTTAATGAACTTATTTAATTCAGATGAAGAAATGTGTGGGGGCACTGACCCACACTGCAAGACCCCTATGGGGTCCTGTAGTGTGGTCCTTGCTGCTTATCCCATTCTTTACCTGGAGAAGTCAGATATCAACTCAGCTGTCCATTTAAGAATGGGCCTTTCCTATAATGAAGTAGACCTGTTCCTGGGCATTATTTCTTCAATAGAAAATGTGGTATTACAGGCAGAAATAACATGGAAAGAATGGGAATAGGTTACCGCATGACAAAACTGAAAGCAGTTCAACAATGTTTCTCAAGATTTTCATTCAAAACTAAGAATGTGCACATGTGCAGTGAAACAACCGGAGAGCCAGCCTGGTGTGGTGGTTTGAGTGTTGGACAAGAATGCTGGGAGACCAGGGATCACATCCCCTCTAGGCAAGAGAAACCCATTGGGTGGCCTTGGGCAAGTCACACTCTCTCAACCTCAGGGGAAGGCAAGGGCAACCCCCTAGGAGCAAATTCCGCCAAGAAAACCCTGCGATAGGTTTGCCTTAGGGTTGTCATAAGTTGGAAATGACTTGAAGACACACAACAACAACAGCAGCAGGAGCAGCAACAACAACAGCAATAATGAACCAATCAGGTCAGGCAAGCCTTTCTTAAGTAAACAAAAACCCTTTGAGTCTTCTAGAGATGATTTGAAGTCTTCTTCTAAAATGCATCCAGACATAACTTTTTCTTTTACCAGCTTCCACTTTTCTTATGATATTCATGTCGGTGACCAGACTTATAGATCTATACTTCTGATGTGCTGGGACTTGCTAGCAGGGAGGGCTTACCTGCTTTCCTTTTATTTCTCTTGTTTTCCTGTTCCTTGCATGCTCAGTAAGGGATTATGGGGGTACTCGTGCTTATCTTGCCTGTTGTAGACAGGAACATGTGGCTACAGTTGGGTTTGCAAAAGTAGAAGTCCACTCTTTTCCAACTCAAGCTTTATTTGCATTCTTTACTGCAGACATACTGCTGCCACCAAACATCAAAAGTCTCTGTTTCTCTAGCCCTTCTTCACCACCTTCCCAGTACTGATGGTGCTAAGCAGTTTCCAGCTAGACAGAGGGTGAGGAGGAAAAAGAGGTTGGATGGGTGTAAAAAGACTTGGTTAAAAAAAACTTCTTCACTGTCAGAGGCTTTGTTAGCTGGATTATGCCTGAGGTTCTTTTTGTTCCCACATTTTGAGATATTATGTATTTACTTAGGTTGGGATATGGACTCTGTGCAGAGCTTTTTTGGTGGCAACTCCAATTCTTTGCTTTTAATTTCCTGAGAAGATCAGTCTGAATAAATCCTTTAAAAGGTTTCAGAAGAAATAAAAAAATTTATTCACCTTTAATTTTTTAAAACAATATAAATAACTTTTGTAAGATCCCCCATATCTTCTTGTTTTACTGTATCTTTATGGTTTGATTTCTTCCCCTGTAGGGAATAACAGCTATTTTATGATATTTAATTTTATTGCTTATATGTGATTATTTTCTTTTTTGTACTGGTTTTTGTAAATGCAGTCTCAAATGCCTTAGACTATAAATAAATACTTCCTTTTTCCCTTAGCAGGTATAATCTCAATGTTAATCATACAATAATTTTTTTAAAAAAAATATTAATAGATGAATCACTAGCTCAGAATTCATCTTTGTGAACCACTAAAGATTTTTGAGCCCCTTTGTAGCATGCCCACAATTTTAATAATTGCCAAGCTTTAGGTTATAAATGTATAAGAAATCAAAGAAGAAATAATGTAATCGTTCTTTTCTCTGCAAAATGGAAACTATGTTTGTATGTAATGGAAATAAGCAATCTCAACTGGAAAATTTAAACCTGGAAGTGCGGGGGGCGGTATTTTGGAGAGTAAACTTTTAATAAAAATCATTATAAAAAAATATTGCCAAGCTTTATCAGGTTTGCCTCAGGAATAGCACATTACTTTGCATGAGAGTAGCATGTGCTAAGCAAATGACAATCGAATGACATGGTGTAAGGAACTACTTCTTTCTGCCTGCTAGTGGACATTTGTGAAGTCAGAACTCCCGTTATGGCTAGGAAAGCACGCCTACTTGGGTTAGGTCTTGAAATGACTTTCTGGTGTGTGGGAACTATGTGCTACTCTCTAGGATGGCTAGGTAATGTCAAATGGCAATGTATGTGAAAAGCACGTAAATTACAAGAAGGAAATTGAGGCGGCCAGAGAAAAACACTAAAAGAACTTCATTGTTCCCTCTCTCTGCCATCTCAGATTGGTGCTGGATTGCTCAGCAAAAGTCCTATTGTCCTGATTTCACCAATGAGCATTTGGAGATTGGTGGATAGATATGTCTTCTCAGAAAGTTAACTTTTCAGCCATACTTTTCTAGGTGCATAACCCACCCCATGGAAGAATATCCTTCTAATAAGAATTACAGAAGTTTATATGAGAACTTCATTTTGAATATGTCAGATTCCACATGTCTCAAATGAAGACAATTAGCAATTCATTAATCCTTTGCTAGATATAAATTATGTAGATCTTTATGATTGTTCAGACTGTTGCATTGTGTTCACAAAGAAGCATAATTAGGTTCAGTCTCTGTTGAAGGAGTGACAAAAATTGATCTGTATAGCCACATAAACCACACTAAAGTAAAAAAGAGTGGTTGAAGAGGAATCAGATTGCTGTCATGTGGTGTGCAGTAGATTGTGGTTAAAGAATAGATTGAAATTTTACATCTAGTTCTGGTCTGAACAAGTTACACTCTTTGCCATATCTTGACATGCACCACAGAGAGGGGAGAGAGAGAAAAAACATATACCATTTAGTGATTCTGTACCTTCCTATTTAGCTGCCGGATCAACCGTATCCTGGAATCTCCCAGAGGGAATGCGCTGCTGGTTGGTGTGGGAGGAAGTGGTAAGCAGAGCCTGACGAGATTGGCAGCTTTCATTAGCTCCCTGGAGGTCTTCCAGATCACCTTGAGGAAAGGCTATGGAATCCCTGACCTGAAGGTGAGAGGCTTGTAAAGGAAGGCACAGGAAAATAAATGGTAGTTCTGCTTGTCACTTGATCTGTGCTTAGGATGAGATTTTGTTTGAAATTGTAATAGATGCCATTTACTCCATGCAAGAGAAATTGCTCCCTTACACTAAGTTTTTGTGGGGTTACATTTTCTCTGAGGGTTGCAGAAGATCCCTGTTGGAAGTCTTAATAACTGTGCTTTAAGTGCAATCATGTCAAGATGACACGAGATGATCTAAAGGTTGATCCAAAGGTACAGGCAGGCAGGCACAACTGCACCAACAAAGAATACACATGGGGCTTGTTTATTTGAAATTACTCCAAAGGCAGAGTCTTCTTGCATGGTGTAAACTTTCCTGATCAGAGATAACAGTAGGCTGGAAGCCTGCATGCAGGGAGCTGTTAATGTTAAGAGTATTTTCAGATAAACAGTCCCGTCCTGTTCCCCAGATTCTGGGGAGGTCTTATCTTGTGGAGATCATTACAAAGGCTGTTTCCACATGACGGGGCTGTCCTGCAATGGGGACAGACTGGCAGCGGCCGGCTGGTCATGCTTCCATATGACATTGTCACTGGCCCGCTGCCATCCCATCTCCATGCGTCTCACTTGCGGGATATTCACTAGATGGATAAAAGCTGTTTAGTGCTCACAACTGTGCGATGCTGCTGTACCTAGCTGTCCTGTGGAAAGGCAGGAAGTGTGATGGTGAGGCTTCGTTTCCCAGCTTAGCCTGGAAAATGCCTGGCTGTACTGTGGAAGAAAGCGGCATGGCCATTGCGCTCCCTTCCACAGGGAGCCAGTCCTATCCAGAGGGGAACGTTCCTCTTGTGCTCCCTTCCCTGCCAGGATTGCGACGGAGACAACTCGCAAGAGCCCCGTTGTGTGGCAGTGGCCAAAGCCTTGCTGGACATTTAAGTCTGCTGTTTGAAATGTCCATCAAAGAGAGTTCAAAGTTGAATGGCAGAATGAAAAGCAGGAGATTTTTCATTATGCATTCCTTTTTCTGGGATTAAGAGAAGTGCGTAAGAAGTACATACATATATTTTTTTAAAATTATTTTTATTAAAATTCCATATAAGCTAAAATTTATATATATCACGTGTTGTTTACAGCATTACATATTGTACACCATTCTTACCTAACTTTACTATTATTATTAATATTTTCTGCACAATATTAAATAATTATTTCCTTCCTTAATATATTGTTCAATCCACCCCTCCTCCCCCCTCCCTCTCTATCCTGACCCCCCCCCCGGATTAACAATACATTATATATTGGCAATGTATTTTTGCCATCAATTCATCCTTCCCCTTCCCTTCTCTCTTTGTATCCCTTTCCCCTCCCCCCTCTAGCCTTCCTTTCCTTTTTATGCATTTCCCCCCTCCAATCTTTTTTGTTTCTCATTCTAAACCTCTTTAGTGTGAAATCTCTTTTTGTTATTGTAATCTACCTTAATTTTTCCTACTCCTTCTATATTCCCACCTTAATTTAAGAGTTACCCTTTTCAATCCTTTATTGGATTCTATACTTTCATCTTACTTCTCTTTCACCCATCTAATAATTTCATTCCATTGCTTTTCGAATTGTTGATTTGAGTTACCTTTCAGCATGTTGGACAGTTTTTCCATTTGAACTTCCAATCAAGGAAGTGTTGCAAAGAATCTTTCAGTAGCTAAAGTGACTTGAACAATGATATTTGAATTGTGCTGTGTTGGATAGAATCTGAGGTTAGATATGTATTTCTTTCTCATGATCTCACTTACTTATTGTGTGTACCACAATTAAGATTAAGAACAGCAATATGATTAGAGAGTTATTTAATTAACTGTGCAGAAATATCAGTTAATTTCTGATTTTGGTTGGATTCTGAATTAGTTGTTGACATGGCTAGAATCTCCTCACAGCAGATGTCTAAGCATTTTGTTCTTATATATACTTTTTCTTTCCTGAACCCACAGGCAGACCTAGCAGCACAGTATGTTACAGCAGGAGTCAAGAACGTGGGCACTGTGTTTCTTATGACAGATGCCCAAGTGGCTGATGAGAGGTTCTTAGTTTTGGTCAATGACTTGTTGGCTTCAGGTATGGACCTCAGCAAAATCAGTTTCAAATGCAGTAGGGAAATCAAAATTATGAAGTATTCTCCGGAGAATGTATACAACGTATGTTAATACATACCTTTGCAACTGCAGCCTTCTACTCAGGTTCCATTGTTTGCCGAGAAGCAGTTTCCTCTAGAGCTAGTCTTTCTCGTGCCAGAAGTGCATAGGTACACACATCATTCTCTCTCTCCTGTCTCTCCCCCCTCCTCCGCTGCCACATCTATCTACTTTCATGCTTACCTACCTTGGGATTGCTCCTGGAATCTATCTATTAAGCATCATGGAATGCCATTGGTCATATATGCCTTGGGTTTATATTCCATATCTGTGCCACACTGATGCTTCTCTTGTTTCTTTTCTTTATTTCTTTCCCTGGGAAGCTTTGGCTATAACTCCCCCAGGTGCAACCAGATGCCTGTAATAGCCCAGGCACAGAGTCTGTGGGCTCATTTAGAGGCTCCTGTTGAGAAAAGTACATTACTTTTGCTGTGGTTAGAAAGAAATGGAATTGATGTCCCAATCTCAAAATAATGAGTCCTGACACATGAAACTGGGTTAACTTAGGACTACCTTTATTGAATTTATGTATGTATGTATGTATGTATGTATGTATGTATGTATTATCATGGGCTTGGAGGAAGCAGCAAAGGGAGCAACTTGATGCGGGTCTAGCCAAGGTCAGGTGACATGCTGTTGTCCACCCCCTCGGATGAACCCACTGAACCCCTAGAGCAGTGGTTCTCAACCTGTGGGTCCCCAGATGTTTGTGGACCTCAGCTCCCAGAAGCCCTGAGCATTGACTGGGGCTTCTGGGAGCTAAAGTCCACAAACATCTGGGGACCCACAGGTTGAGAACCACTGCCCTACAGCAATCCAGTTGTTTCGGTTGCTCCTTGGCTGCTTGAGAGGGGAAGGTATACCCAGGGGTATCTCCAGTCAAATTTATGGGACCCTTCAGGCAGGAGTTAATTTCTTGGGCCAGCCTCAAGGGCTGCCTCCTTGACCGCCCCCTAAGTTGCATGACAAGAGGCAGATTCGGAGTCTTACCCTACACCCTAAGTGGGTGCCCCAAGACATCATCCGTGAAATCAAAAGAAACCACGTGTGGGGCTGGTCAGAATTAAATAGACCTTCACCCTGCCCTGTCACATGAGCCATCCTGGCACATGCTGTGGCAGTCACATGTTGGTGGCCTCATCCGGGGGGGCATCAATCCCCTCCCCTCAATGCAGTGGTAAGGCTGTGCGTGTGCAGGTAGGCATTCTTGGTGTGGTAACAGCTCTATATTTTGAGAGCTTTCCCAGTGTCACTCAGCAACAGCCCTTAGCAGATGGGCAATTCTGTTGTTCACTGGTTGTACTAAGGCTGCAAGAGAGCACAATGGTATATTCTGTTTTCTAGGAGAAATTCCTGATCTTTTCCCTGACGATGAAGTTGAAAATATCATCAGTAATATGAGAAATGAAGTGAAAGCCCAAGGACTGGTAGACTCCAGGGAGGCTTGTTGGAAATTCTTCATTGATCGAGTTAGACGGCAGCTCAAGGTAGGACTTTAAAGATCTCTGGGGACCAACTCTTCTGTTCACTCTTTTTCAGTTGTACTTGGATCTTATACTTCTCTCAGCTATTTCTGATGGTGTACTTCTTTAAATAATAATTTTATTAAGTATTTCCTCCCAAGTGTGTTTACAGAGCAGTGAAACGTTACCACTTGAATGCAGAGAATATATGATATTCCTACAACAAAGATGCTGTCTCCAGGGAAGATGTCTGGATTTTGTATAAGACAAGAATAAAAATCTTACATTTGTTTAGGGGAAAAAATGACTATGTGGGAGAAAAATACCTTAGTGTGCTTTACTATTACTGCGCTGTGGTTCAGAGCCATGTAATTTTGAAGAACTTGCTTGTTTAATTTCTACTGTGGCTTGAAAGCCATAAAACTAAGTCTATACTTTCATAAACTTTTCTTCTTGCTTTCTTTGCCTGGCAATAGGGAAGATGCTCTAGTTTGTTTGCATTGCATATGCTTTACATATAGAAGATTCCAGTTTCAATCCATGGAATATGCAGGCTGTGCTAGAAAACCTCTCGCCTTGAATCCCAGAGAGCCAGTGCTAATTGGTGGTGGCAATTATAGCTAGAGGAATCAATAGTATGACTTCTGTTGCTCTTTCTTTCCAGTTTCCTCCTCCTCCTCCTCCTCCTCCTCCTCCTCCTCCTCCTCCTCCTCCTCCTCCTCCTCCTCTTCTTCTTCTTCTTCTTCTTCTTCTTCTTCTCCTTATTACCTATTTTTCTCTTTCCTCAGGTTGCTCTTTGCTTTTCCCCAGTGGGGAACAAGCTGAGAGTTCGCAGTCGCAAGTTTCCGGCCATTGTGAACTGTACAGCTATAGATTGGTTCCATGAATGGCCCAGAGAAGCCTTGGAGTCAGTCAGCCTGCGCTTCTTGGAAGGGACAGAAACTATTGAGGTAGTAGCCATTTATAATGTACTTAACTTTTCCCTATATCCAGGTATGATGGAACTTGGGGGTGTGATTAGCAGAGCAGCCCTAGTAACAGATGATGATATGACCAGATTGGCTTTGTCTGAGCAAAACCCAGCCCTAGCAAGGAGGAGGGGCTGTGGGTAAAACAACAGAAAGCATATATGTTGGGAGCATGGTTTGGTTTTCTAGCTTCCTTCAGTGAAATTCTTAGAACTTTAAGTCAGAGCCGTCAATCAACCAAAGGGGGTTGTCTGGAAAGAGGGTTGTCTCCTCAGTGTGAGGCAGAGAAGAAACCGAACCACTTCTGAGTGGGTCAGAGAATGGGACCTTCAGTGTGGAAATACACGTCTGGGCTAACAGGAGCCAAAGATTTCTCTGTCTCTGTGTGAAAACTCTGTTCTTGAATACTGTGGTGATTTGTAGAAATTAGTTAGATATCTTTGGTGAAGCGTTATTTTGTTGGAGTACTCTTGAAATATCCAATACCTTTTCCTTTGTTTGTTATTTTAATAAAGATTATATTCTGTTTTTATAATTTCTGCCTCAACAGAGTATCTTCTTCAGTTTTACCTGTATAAGAACACACAACCACAAGTTATCAATCCTTATTGAATAACTATTGATAAGCTTTGCCCTGTTTCCACTAAGGTGGTGGTTTTAAAGGGAAAACTTGGTTATGAATAAGTGGAATATGGGGAGCCAGGGTGCTATAGCAGGATTAAAGGGATGCTGCTACTCCAGCCAGAGAGAAAGAGAAGCAGGCCTGGTCTGCCCCGCTCCTCTGCAATAAAAATGGTGGCAGTGGTTGCCATTGCCATTGCATCCTTGAGATCCCCAAATGGGTCTCATTAAAGAACAATGAGGCCAGGTTCACCATTATATAGGGGAAATGGGTTATTTTGTGATGATAGTATGCTACTCTGCATATAGATACATATACCAAACAGACAACTTATTTGGTCAGCAATCCAACATTTCTATGTAGACCCCTCACATTCCTTTTCATTTGATTTCTTCACCTGTCAGGCTGGATTGCTGGCTTCAGATGTGAAGTGATGTCAACATGTCAAAGTTTTCTCTTGAGGTTTTTTTTTTTTAACCACTGAGGCTGTTTTGATAAAAACTAGAAGCCAGTATTAGTACAACATGTCACAACCAGAGGCCATAATTTCAGTATCAAGTTTATCACGGTGTTAATGTGGTCAGTGCAAAGTGTGGTCAGTCCTATGATGCATGTTCAGGTAAATGTGTGAACAGCTGCCAAATTATGAAAGCTTCTTCACAAACTGGGATATTTTAATGGTAACACTTCATTTTAAAACCATCAAAATACCCTGAGGAGAGTACTCCCATTAAGGATTTCTGAACACTTGACACTGAAGTTATTTTTCTGGATTTCAGTGTATCTCAAACAGTAGAAGAGCACATTTTAAACACCACAAATTAGCCACATCTCATCTACAGCCCACTAAAATTGAGATGTGTACTGCATTGCACATTTTTGTTGCTTTGAAAGTAGGAAACACTTTATTTTTCTGGGTTTGGCTTTTCATCCATGAAGGTTAATGGCTATATTTAGTTTCTGTATACCAAAGTTTTGCTCAGTCACTATTTTTGTCTTTCTTTGTTTAAAAAGATGAACTTCCCTGTTTGTAAATGATAGTTTCTTACTTGTATAGCAGAATTCATTGCTCTAGCAATACAAGAGTGTAAAAATAAATGAATATCTGCAGTTGTGTTCTTTCTACCTCTGTCAAACTATTGCTACAAAGGGGAAGGAGTTCACTTCTAGTGGGAGGGATTGGGGCTCAGTGGTGTCAGTACATGTCAGAGGGTGCACAACTTCCTTTGGTGACTTTAGAAAGGAAGCCTTAAGAGCCCAGCCTCCTCTTTGTTCCCTGAGCTGATCGTTTAGGGAGACACTTGCTTCTCTTTTGAGTTGTTTGTGGACAGAAATTTGAACTGACTTTCCTCAGCCAATGCAATTAATCTATGTAACTGGTCAAGGGATGTTCTACATGTGGATTGGGATATTCCCAGTGACAGAAGGGAAGTGTGCATGTAGGCAGAAGAAGATTTGGAGAAGCTGAGAGGAAGACAGAGCAGATTTCAGGTCCTCTGTATTTGTCTTGCTATACTGCAGAAGTACAAGATACCATCAGTAGATACTCTTTCCTTATCTATTTTCGAAAAGTTACTTTTGGGAGCTCCAACTCCCAGAATTTCCAGCCATCATGGCCTCTCTTCACTAGGTTCGTGGTATTTCCATCAAACTGGACCCAACTTCATGCCTCCTCCCAACCTAGGCCATTTCCACACTACATTGTTATAGTGCTGTTATTCCACTTTCGACATCCTGTGGAATCCTGCGGTTTGTAGTTTAGGGAGAGGCCTTCAGAATTCTCAGCAGGGAGCTCTTTGATCTCAGTAAACTACAAACCCCAAAATTCTGGAGGATGTTGAGGATGGAATAACAACACTATAATGATGTAGGGCAAAAATAGCCCGAGTTATAAGATATAAAATGTATTTTGTTACAGCAGAGTGAGTCTTCCAAGTAACAATATCAAGAGCCAAGGAAGTTTTGATAAAGTAAATCGTGAAAGTCCAATCTTCTGGAATGACCTGTATGTTAAGGCATAAACATAGAGCATGTAATCTAGTTGCTTAGTTATTTTGCTTGAAATGTTTTCTCTTTTGTTTTGCTTTTAAGCCTTCTGTGAAAGAATCTATAAGCAAATTCATGGCTTATGTGCATAACAGTGTTAATGAGATGTCCCGTTCTTATCTGACTAATGAGCGTCGTTATAACTACACCACCCCCAAGTCGTTCTTGGAACAAATCAAACTCTATCAGAACTTGCTGTTTAAAAAGGGAAAGGAACTAACAGCCAAGATGGATCGCCTGGAAAATGGATTGCAGAAGCTAAGAAGCACATCTGCACAGGTAAGAGACACTCGTAACTAGGTGGGATGCTGGGAAGTGATGCAAGAATTGTAGATGGATGACGAGATAGATAGACTCTTTCTTGTGCACATACATGCAAAGTCACAAGTTCCTTATACTGCACGCTAACAATCATATGTGTGGGGCTAGTTGTGTGGGTCTAATTGTGTGGGATTTTTTCATCTGTTTTTTCTGTGGGGAGGAACATCCCATGGTGCTGTTGCTCTCTGTGTGTGCATAAATGCACAAACAGGACCGTCCTTGTTGTGAGACCTTAGTTATGTAATCCCAAGAGAGAACTACAAGTTCCCAATTGTGTGAATGCTTCCTTAGTTTGTCATTCCCATACCAAGGACTGTGGTGAGATCACAACATCTTTCTAACATGGTGGGGTTGGAGGGAAGATATATTTATGGGGCAGATAGCCTCACTCCTGCAGTGATGACCCTGAGAAGCATTGCTCCTACTGCTTTGACAGAACAGCTAGTCCGGTGAATGGGCCTGCAGGTTCATGTTGAAATGTGTCCGAATCTGTGATGGATGCATTCTTTCTTCTCTTTTTCCCCCACTCCAGAAACTGCAGCATACTTTAAAGAAGGAAGACACTAAGCACTTTTCTCTAGGATTATTCCGGTCACTTCTATAGAAAATTGGTGGAAATGATTTTGAATTTGTGATCCCTGCCTTCCAAACCTTTAGTGAACATGAGTGGCTTACTAGAAGTATCATAGGTCAGGGCAGATTGCCAGAGAACAGACTGTAGGCAGCAGTATGCTACCACATACATCCAGAAATCTATTTTGAGTGGCTGCTTCCCCCTTGGTGGATTTTTTAGAGCTGCCCCATCCTTACTTTAAGCAGTTGTTTATTTTATGATGAAAACTTGCATATTTCATGACACACTGTCCTACAAGTAGATGTTTTACAATTAATCCTAAAATATTTATGCATTTAGAAAAGTACTCTTATGGTTTTGTTTGAATTTTTTTTACCCTTTTTACTTTAATTTGCAAGGGCTGTGTAAAATACATAGCTAGAGCTAGGATAATTAATCTTAGCATTTCCTTACCATTTAATTGAGACTGGAGCATGGTGGTTCTCTGTGCATAACATTGAGGAAGATTCTGTTTCTTCCCAAACTGAGGGTCTGGAGTGAAATGAAAACTGTAGTCCTTTTGAAAGAACAAAACAAGCGTAATTTTTACATCAGAGGCACAGAAAAGAAATCTTTGGGTTAAATCTGCATTATGAGGATGTATTTCCTGGTTCTCCATGCAGTGATGTATCGGCAATAAAGGTGTGGGAGCAATGTGGCCCAAAATATCTGAGTGAACAGTTTTAAAGGGTGTGAGTTGAGATAGCAGCCCCACCAGCCTTTGTCTTCTCTGAGAGGCTGTCCAGGAAAACAGATTGCTAGTCATAGGTGTATATGGGCTTGAGAGCCATCCATCTGTTCTTTGCAAATGTTGGTATGATGGGAAGATAAAGATTCAACTGGGCTGAAGTGACTGTGTGGGATGTGGGTAGTCACAGAACCTTGATAAAGCTAAAGAAGCCTCTGTTTTCTTTCCCTTTTTAAAAACATGGACCATGTTTAAGGAATCTTTTATCAGGAATTTTTGTTTTTGTTTTGTTTTGAGTACTGAGAAGTTGTACTTCATTTGGTAAAGCCAGGGCAGCTTTATGACATGTAAACTATCTGAAGATGCAGCCAAATGGTTGTTCCCCAGCATGAGACAGTTGTGGGCAGCAACTGTAGAACTTGCAAGCATTACCTTTTCAGACTACAGTTTCCAGAATCCCCCAGCCAGTATAGCTTCTGTTCTTCCTTGGGTAGAATGGGATGTTGACTTAACTCACAAACATGTTGCTGCTAGCAGCTTCTGTTAGCAAACTTTATGTCCTTGTTTTGCTTCTCTGTTAGCTGTCCTAGCTTTATAATCAGGTTTTAAAAAATCCCATGCATTTGGAAAATTCTTGCCCTGTGACAGTATTGCTGCTCTTTTTCAGAAACCTTTGTTAACCATCCTGTGTCTGAAGGTTCTGTGGAAGGCTGTAGCTTACTCTTCCTTGTTCCCAGAAACAGGAATCCATCTTTCCTACCTCACCCTTGGCCAGCCAGATACTGAAGGAAAATGCTTGGAAGGAGCAGCAGTTGGGCAATGATTTTATTTTTCAGAATTCTTCTCACTATGAGAGGAGGTTTCTGTTCTGTATGTTTTTTTTGTGTCTGAGATAACCTGTTAGCATTGCCTTTGTTCAGAACGTTTCATTGAATTCTAGACTTCAGTCTCTTACTTGGCAATTAATTGCTGATCTTTCTAATATAATAAATGTAGTCCTGAAGTTTGGCACAGACAATTGGATTAAAAGAGTCTGCTGGGAGCCTTGTGGGCAAGCTCCCTGTCCCTCAATGCTCTGATTTTTTGTGCATTATTCCCCCTGCCCCTGGTGCGCTGTTCCTTAGGAGTCATAAAGTGCTGTGCTTGCTCAGGTTCAGCTTGCCTTGTTCCTCTTCCCATCATTAACTGCAGATCTTCTTATTTTTCGTTTAAGGTGGAGTCAGCACATGCTGATTACTTAGGGCTTGGTAGTCAGGGTTGAGTATCTATGGCTAGGCAAGATGTGGCTAATGTCTTGTTCTCTCAGCCTTGTGGGCTTGTATAGAGGCGAAGGAGCAAGCCACAACTGTATCATTTGGCTGGTCATGATTAATGATTATGCTGTTTTCCCTTGCCATGTACACATTTGGACTGTAGTCATTTCTCAAGCTATGTAGGAAATACTAGTCAATCTTCACTGCCTGTTTTTTTGTGGGATCGTGTTAGACATCATGTTATCCTTTTTTTCAGATCATTCCTGTGACCGTTGATGATAAAGTTGAGAAGATAACTGGATTAATATAAAATCAAGACCTGAGCATAATTTTTCCTTCCCTTGCCTTTCCTTTCTTGCATAACCCATCACTTGTTAGTCACTGCTAACCTGTCTTGAGATTTGAGGGTCTAGACACGGACCCCCCAAACAGCTGATTTTTTTTAAAGTGATCAGTTTTGGTGGTATAGCACCAGAATAGGCTTCAAGTATTTGCTTGGTGACCCTTTTAAGACAAGAAAATTGTAGGAATTATCAAATTTAGATGTGTACAAGTGGAGGTGGGGAGAATAGGACTTTCTATTTCAGCTCACTTACCTTTTATCTGTTCCAAACTGCCATGAATACTGCCCCCGTCCTGACTTTGGCTTTGCCTACCACAAGATGTCAGATTCATACATGCAAGAAGAAACATGCATTTGGATCCTCAAACAGGGGAAGCATTTTGGGATGGGGAAATGATAGGTAGGAAAATGTTAATCCCTCAGCCACAAACTTTTGCTTCTCCATTCAACAAATGGAGTAGAATAATAATCTGAAACAGGAATGATCTTTTTTGTTGTAGCAGTGCTAGTAACTTGTACATATAGTGTACCATTTGGGCACAAGTATTAAGGGCTTAATGTTACAAGCGATGAAGCTTGTGCTGATTTTTCTTCTTTCCTTTATCAGAGAGGATTTTCTTATAGAGACAATCATTTTGACTTGCTCCATTTTCTTTTCTACATTGAGTATGCAGTGGCTAAATGTAACCCTACTTCTTAACATCTTGGGCACCTTATTTTTTTTAAAGTATCTTTGTTGTTGTTAAATCTTTAAAATTCAGTTCCTGCTGTATATACTCTGTGTCTTTGTTCTAGCTTTTTAAAAGAAGGTTTGGTGTAGAAATTCCATTGCATCATTATATGAGGGCCATTGGATTGCATCTATATCCTCTCCTTTTATATGCCTGTAACAAGGATTGTGTCAGACTTGACAAGTCAATCCCTTGGTTGCCTCATCAGAGCACTTAACACCTGGTGAACTTTCTATTCATACTTGTGTTCAGCTTGCAATTACTTACCACAAGCTGAAGCTTATAAGGCATATCTAAAATCAGCAAAAGTTCTTTCTTCAATTTCCCCAAATCTCTAAAGATTCTTAAATGAACAAAAAAGTTTCCACTGAGTTTTGCTGAACAAATTGTATAGGTACCCCTAGCAAGCAAGGGGTAATTTTGTCTGCCCTGGCAGAACAACAGGAGATGAAAATGGATTAGCCATTCAGCCAAAGTGTATACAAAGGGCAGGGCTTTGCTCTAAGATCACACAAAAACATCTGCCTGCCACTTACGTTAGGTGATTGCAGGATGTTTTAAAATGTGTGCTGCAAATAGCATGGAATCTCAGACCAATTATATGTCTGCCTTTCCCCACAGGCAAAGGTATACCTGGGGTTCCGGAACTTAAACTTACAAGTTAAATGGAAAAAGAAGTTTCTTCCAAATAGTACTAGAGTGTTTTTGTAAAGGAACTGAAGTTAGTGCTTTCACAGGGCTGTTGGGAGCTGTTCATTTTTAAAACAGAACGGCTGCCAGAACATGTAGAAGCTCATCTTTCCTTCTTTTAAAACCAAAATGTCTCAGAGAAGCGCTTTTGTATTTTCAGCCAACATTTGATGCTCCACCATTTCTCCTGTGGCAGACAGTGACTGGGTCCTCATACACAGGACTTCAAGAAGGAATGTGTGTATTAGATAATGTGTGATGAATAGATAGGTGTAAATGTGGAAATGGAGGAGGATGAATGTTTGTCAGTGGGGCGGAGTAAAAATTTACAGATTGCCTGGGAGTTTGGATTTAGAAAGCATCTTGACTTTAAGGACATATTTTAAAGGTAGCTCACACAGTGGTATGAGGAAGAGAAAAGTCATTTAAAGTGCAGTTAAGTCAGTTCTGATTTGTTTACTTTGGAGAAAGTGAGACCGGGCTTCAAGATGGAGAAAAACAACAGCCTTTCCCCAGATTTTCTGAAAGAGACTCTCCCGTGCCCTTTTGAGCTAGCTCAGCGGATGCATCGAAAGGACACGCCTTGCATGCACAAACTATGCTGTCATTTCTTCCCCAGTTGGTCCTACAGAATTATTCAGCCAATTTTTTCATCACCCTGGTCGTATAGAAACTTATACTCCAGCATGAAGATTTCTTCAGAGGCACAGACTGGACAGGAATATGTAGTCATTTAAGGGTGCTGGTGGAGGGAAAAGGACTACAATGATGTTGTGGGAGGGTAGTCTCTTTCATGGAGGAGCAGCAGAAGGATTAAATCATGGCTGGGGCAATTTAGGACTCTTCAGATGTTGCTGGAATGCAGTCTTAGTCATCTCTAGCCAGTAATGCTACAGCTGACTGGAGGGGAGAATGAAAATGTCAGTCCAACAACAGAAGAAGCACAGGTTATGCACATCCTGGACTATATAAAATTTGTTTGTCTCTGCAGGAAGTACAGATAGATTGTGCTCCTGAAAATTGGGAGGGGTTGATATTCAGAAACTTCTTTCATGATGTTTCTTAATAATATTTGATCACATGCAATAAAAAGGAAGAGCACTGGCTAGATTCAGTTCAAAACATGTGGGGCTTGCTGGGATGCTGAATGTTGTGAACACGGAGCTATTTGCTTTACAGCTTACCATATCCAGTCTCCAGCATGTTTCCATTAAAACAAAAACAGAGCAAATTACTGATTCCAATCTTTGCCCTCTGTCTGTAGAGGACAATCCATTAGTAGTTTACTCTCCCCTAGCTTCTACTTTTTATAGTTTTTGTTTTAAACTTCCTGAGTATCCAGTGATACTAATACTATGCTTTCTGGTTGTGTTTGTTCCCTTTTTTTAATTAATCCAGGTAGATGATTTGAAAGCAAAGTTGGCAGCTCAGGAGGTAGAGCTGAAGCAGAAGAATGAAGCTGCAGATAAGCTGATCCATGTGGTGGGTGCAGAGACGGAAAAAGTCAGTAAAGAAAAGGCCATTGCTGATGATGAGGAGCAGAAGGTGGCCCAGATCACACAGGAGGTCCAGCAGAAGCAGAGAGACTGTGAGGAAGACCTGGCAAAAGCTGAACCAGCCCTTGCTGCTGCACAGGAAGCCCTCAATACACTCAATAAGGTAGGCACCAGATAGAGTGGGGCAGAGAGAGAACGACTCAGCTTAAGGATACAGTCCTGTACTTATGCTTATCTATGTAAACTCTATTGAGCAGAACTGGGAGTGACATTTGAGGAAGCATGGCTAGAGTCAGCTTGCACATTTCCTTTGACCCGTAATCATATTTTTTGTTAAAAAAATGGAATCATATTGTAATGAATTTAATAGAAATAAGCCACCCTAACTTAGGAAAACTTAGCCACCCTAACTCAGCCACCCTAACTCAGTGGCCTCTCCACTTCCATGAGGGTTCGGGGTGCAGAACCCTTGTGAAAGTGGAAAAACCACAAATACCTGCCCTCCCCCACAATCCGCATCCTATACCGTTTTGGGGCTCCCCACTTCCATTCCCTTGCCTTTTGTCCTGATGTACGAGCCTTACTTCTCCACACTGGGGTCAAAGGCAAAGGAGTGGGAGGGGGAAGCTCCAGAGGGGAGCAGGAATGCTCACACAAGCCTCCCTCCTCCATTCCCTTATCTTTTGCCTTGGTGTGAGTTGTTAGCACTGGGGCCAGAGCCTACGGAATGAGAGGGGGAGCTCCAGAGGGGAGAAAGAAGGCTCATACATGCCTCCTCCTCATTTCCTTGCATTTTGTCTGGGCACTTGCCTTCCTTCTCTGTGCCTAGCAAAATGCAAGGGAACGGGAGGAGAAGAATGGGAGGGAAGGCATGTGCATGCCTAAGCAAATAATCAAATTCGCGAAGGTCAAACCTATGAATGTGGAGGGAGGACTGTTGTATGTTTCTTCTTGGCTCTTCTGAATGTTTTGTTCTGTTCTCACAAGCTTGTATTTTAAAGTAATCCTACAACTGCACACAAACTCTTTATGTAGGAGTTGGTGTTACTTGTGTAACTATGCCAGATCCCAACCAAATCCAAAGAATTTGATGTAAGATCTATGATGCTACTGAAGAAGCCATCTAAGAACGGTTTTTGTTGAAAAACAGTTGGTATGTGACTGCAGTCATGGCATCATTTGAAATAATTAAATCTACTTGAGCAGTCCTACTGATACAGTGGACTGCCAAAAAACAAGTGGTTCTCTGGGGAAATCGGGCCTGAACTCTTACTAGAAGCCAAAATGACTAAATTGAGGCTGTTGTGCTTTGGACCTATCGTGAAATGACATAACTCACTGGAGAAGGGGATAATGCTCAGTAAAGTAGAAGACAGCAGGAAGAGAAGAAGACCATATTATAGCTGGATTGATTCAGTCAAGAAAGCCATGGCCTTGAGTCTGCGAGAGCTGAGCAGGGCTTTTCATGGCTAGGGCTTGTGGAGGGCTCTGATTCATAGGATCACCATAAGTTCAAGTTGACCTGGCATCACATAACAAAAACAAATTTAAGCTCAGAGTTGGAATCAGAAGTGGTAATGTTGACATACCTGGGTTGGGGAGCAACCTAATGCTATGCCCTGCTGATATTATATACAACACTTTTAATGATATGCACAGAAGGAATTATTGATTTCCTTGCATTGCGACTAAACTAAACCAAGAAAATGCCTAAAATCCAAACACCAAAAACCAAATAGAAGCAGGTAGCACTTTTTCATTTGATTTTTTTTTTTGGAAAGCCATGACAATTCTGTGCTAAGATCTGTGTGCCTGCGAAGAAAATACTAATGAAACAGAAAATGTTTGGATCCTATCAATTCGGGTTTCATGCTGAAACTGTAAAACAACTCATTAAGGCAAGATTAATGGGAAGCCTGAAGCATCCCTGGAGACAAAGGAGGCAACATTTACGTTGTACCAGAAACCGCATCCTCCTCTTTACCTCCGTCAAAGGGTTTAGCCCATCCACTGGCATGAATAATCAGCTCTATTTGTGTGTCTATTAATAAGAAGTTACAGCCAGTAATGCAGATGTATTTACATTGTACTTTTGTGTAAGGAGTGGCAGGCGAAACAATAAGCAGAGCTCTTTGGCAGAGAGTATGAGGAAATATAGATTGTCAGGAAAGGCTGGGGGCGGAGGAAAATTGGTGGATGTCAAAATTGATTGCTTTGTCTTTACATTTCAGTTGTGTAGCTCTGTGATCAATTTCAGTCATAAATAGCTCAATTAGAAAAATGCCATCCATGTGGAATATTTGCTCATTAATGCTCTGGTGCTCAAGAGTATGAGTCTGATGGAGAGTTTTTTTTTTTTTAAATTTAAAGAAAACTTAGTGGCCCCATATTCTCCTTCAAAATGTCTCTGCTCAGAGAAGGACGAATATTACTTTAGAACTCCCTTCTGTTCGGCCAGTGTTGCCCTGCTGCTTTGATGGAAATAGGTGTCCCCCTCAGGCTTCACAGAATATATTTTCTTGCCTGAAAATTGATGGCCAAGACTACAACAAAATTCGTAAGACAAATGAGGATTGCTTGCTGGATGATCCTAGTTTGTTCTGTTTTCAAGACAAGCTTGGAAGCTTACAAGGAAAGTTGACCCTAGTCTGTTGTCTGTTCCTAGAATGTGGTAGCGAAAGACCTATTTGCCTCTGTACACAGAGGTTCCATGTGGCTTTCACAGTTAAAAGGTTTACGTAGAATTTTACTCCCAGAATTGTTTCTCTTTTACAGCCATCTAAATGACTGAGGCTAAGTTGGTGCTGTTGAGACCATCAGTTTTAGTTCTTTGCCTGTAAAATGGAGATAATAGTAATTATCCATCTCTCAACATTATCAAAAGGATGAAATGAGACTAGAAGGGATATTCTCTGTCTTCTGAACAGTAATTCTGATGAGAGACATGAGAATATTTCAGGGAGAAGAGAAGTATATTGCTACTTCGTACAACTGTTAATAGGCAATGTGATGGTTGATAAGGCCTTTTGCCACTGAGTGAGCTAGCCCTCTCCCAGTGCTTTGTTGGCTCTGATTAGAATGCAGACTAAGGCAAGGAGGGGGGAGGCTCATTTGCTGCCCATCCATCTGCAGTGTGCATTCATATGGTTCCAGGTTGCTGTGCACTGAGGGTGGCAGGAACAGGTCCGTAGAATGGTATCTGCAGCAAGTCCTAAATTAATTTCATGCCATAAATTGAGGTCTCGTTTTGGAAAGCCATGACACATGAAAGTGAGTGTGGGCACACTCACACAGAGCCCTTTCTGAGATGAAATTTTGTTGAGTTCTGAAGCTACTACAGAGTCAGGGGCTGTGGCTGCACACACATCTTTGCATGGTAAAGGTATACCTCAGTTAACAAAGTAGAGGTGTTCTTGTGCATTGCTTCTTTATCAGAAGATCTGGTGCTAGAAGCAGAAATAGCGTGGAAGGATAGGGATAGGGCTCTACCACCCAGAAGAGCAGGCCAACATGCTCCAATGAACTTTTTATTCAAAAATAACAATATGCATGTGTGAAATGGAATAATCGGGTTAGGTAAGCTTTGCATAAGCGGGGGAAAAAATTGAACCCTTCATAGACCGTTTGAAATTCATCCAGGGATAATTTTTCCTTTTTACAACAACCTCACTTTTCTTGTGATTTCCATTTTGAGGGTGCAACTTATGGATCTGTGGCTTTTTTTTTTAATATGGCGAGGGTAGGTGATGAGGCAGGCTTATCTGCTTTCCCTTTTCTCTCTCCCTTCACACATGCTCACTAATGAATTCTAGAGACAGCTGCCCATTATTTCTCTGCTCAAGTTTTGTTGCATTGCCTACCAAGACATGTTGCTACAATCCAACGCTGAAAGTCTGTGTTTCTCCAGCCTTCCTTCACCATCCTCCCAATGCTGATGCTGCTAAGAAAATTTCCAGCTAGGCAGAGGATGAGGCAGAAAAGTGGAGCTGGTTGGGTGCAAGAATATTTTGTAAAATGGAGCTTCTTTTTCTGAGGCTTTATTAACTGAGGTGTGCCTGATAATCCATTTGCAAAATAATTCAAAACACAAAGCTTGGCAAACAGCTGTGTTTGTGTCCTTAAAACAGATGTCATTGTTCCTAGCTAGCAAATAAATGAAAGCATTTCGGCTCCAGGTGGGCTGCACCGTCAGGCAAATCATTTGAACCTTTGTTTGAGAGTGGCATTTGCCAGAAGAGTTTAGTTGAGGGGTAACATGTAGACAGTTTAGAGTTGCAGCCCCTCCTCTCCGCAAGATTGTTTCAGACATAAGACTTCAACCTGACAATACGACTCAAGCTGTTTTCACTGTGGGGCTTCCCATGTTCCCTGATAGCAACAATGGAGGCATGGTTTCTCAAAGCTTGAATCAAATTCAAAAAGGCTGTGCCAGAATCTAGAAACTGTTTATGCAGTTTGCTTCATTCCCTGCAGATTTGCAGATACCTCCTCGGGTTTTGAACAGAAGAAAGAGCTGGATCAAGGCAAAGGCATTTTTAGTTCATATTCCTGTTTCCCAAAGGGACCAACGAGGTTCCCATGGGAAGCCGCTGAGCAGGATGTGAAGGTCCTACTCTGTTGTTCCCCAGTATTCAAAGGCTGTGCTCATGTTGTCTGTGAACATCGGAGCAGCAAAGATTTGGCTTTACTAGTAGCCATGTATACCCTTGTGTGCCATGGATTTCTCCATCTAAACTCAAGGGTCAATTGTCCAGCTTTGCTGATGGATATGAGTTTGCAATTGGGGTGCCTTTGCCCATGGCAGGGCCACCAGAAGAGTAATTTATCTAAGGAATATTCATGGACAGGAGCTACTTCTTTGTTGCTCCCCCTCCTGCTGCTTATGTCCAGCAAGGAACCTTGTTTGCTGAATCACAGTAATGCCCAGCTTTTCTCCCATAGTTGGTTTGGTACTGCAGTGCTCAGTTGTACATTTGGGATGAGCATAGTTTGGAAAAGTTGCAAGGTTTTTTGAATTACACTCAGTTGCATAGAGATGGGGGTGGGTGGGTGGTTCACCTCAGGTGGCAGTGCTTTGGGGGCATCCAGGCCCGTAGCCACGCCTCTCACACACCCTGGCTACACCCCCCACACACTGTAGCCACGCTCCCCACAGTGGCCACATCCCTTGCTCTGTAGCCCCCTCACTCCCCTCCACACACTCCAAGCTCTGCCACTGACTACACTACTTGGAATTTGCCAGTCATCATCTCCACGGGGAGATTCTGGAAGTTATAATCCAGAGTATAACTCTCTACACAAGAAAGAAGAAGCTGCAGAGTGACACGAGGTGGGCCTTCCCCTCTTTGCAGACCCACCTCTTTTAAAGTAAGAAGGGACATGGACCTCTGCACTATCCCCAGACAGCCCGGTTGTGAAGGCAAGAGGGGCAGAGGCACACAGAATTTTCTGGCTCATCTTTCCTTTGTCTTCCCTCTGCGTGCCCCACATGGGAGAGGCTGAGGAGGGGTTCAGCTGGTTCCCCTGGTTGAAGTTGCCACTGGAAGAGCTCTGGCCACCATTTCAGCCAGGGACCTGGCCTTGCCTCCCAACATCATCTGATCTATAGTCATGGGGGTGCTTAGTGGGGGCAAGGTAGATTGGGCCAATGTGAGGCTTACTGAGGGAGGCTTTCATATTGCCCTTTAAATAATTCTTCATCTTTGGTCTGGATCATAGACCTTAAACTACCCAGATATTTCTCCTGCTAACTTGGTAAGGTATACTAATTTCTGAGTCAGCACTGTTTCAGTGCCATCAACATTTCCTTTAGCAGAAACAGAGCCAGCCTGGTTTCCTTCCAGCTCAGACTTAGGCACAGTCTTGCTCTGAAAACACATGTTCAGAGTAGCCCCACCAGTTATATATGTATATCCATTCATTCGTACCTACCTGGACAGCAAGATGGGAATTGTCACAATCCATATCCGGCTTTATGGATAATATACTTAGTGAATATGCGCTTGACTTCAACCACAGTAATCCAGAGTTGCCTTAGGTATTTCCTAACAAACTGGCCATTTGTATGTTCTATGTCATACACATGTTTCTGCATGCCCTGCTGCACGTGTCTGGAGTGGTTTAACCCTATAGACTTCATCATCTTTTGACCTGATTATGTAAATGGATAAAGGTACCAACACAACATTACTCAGGAGTCCCCAGTGTGGACTACTGCTTGCTCTGACAGAGCTTTCATGTTTGCGAGATGTCATCGTGATAGGCCAGTTCAGAATGGCTCCTCTGGCAAAAAGCCATTTTTCCTGCATCTGGTTGCAAAAATCCCTGTGCTCTAGAGGTTGCCTGATTGTCAGACTGTGCCACTAGTGGCAAGATCCAAAGATGGACCTCTTCCATTTGGAGTTGGCCTCTGCATGACAAACAGGCAAGGGTGTACATGGTCATGTCCAGCTCAGTGTTATTCAGATTTTTTTTAAGCTTAGAGGAAATGAATTAGCACTGCTGATGAGATCTAGGTGTCATGTGTTGATATGAAAGAACATTCCTTTCGTTGTGCCATTTAATTAATGGATTAATGTGAACATAAAGAAAACATTTTGTTAGTACAGAAAGAAAGCCAAGCTTTCTTGCTGTTGTGGGCTGCTGTCAGAGAAACCGTTTGCTGAAACACAGGGAGGATATGGGTGCATGTAGGTATACCCAAATACACATATTTTTACCTATATATGCACTATACCAGAAGAATTATTGTATTAAAAGAATTAAAAAAAGCTAGACTCAGAATATTTTTGGAGGCCAAACTAGAAATATGCTTATAATTTTGCAGAGGTGCTCCTTCAAGTAGTCAAAAATGTCTGCTTGTCACACTTCTATCATTTTCTTCTTTTACATATCTTGCATTTAGCATGTTTTGTTTTGTGACTAGATATTGAAAGGTAAACATGAGCTTCATTTACAATTCTGGTTGATGAGGCAAGTATCACTGCAGAAATCCCATTGTGAGAATTAAAATAGCTCACTTGTAAGAAATATGGCTTCCCATTAACTTTTAACTTGACCCTCAGAGAAAACAAGGAGACCATGACTGCTAATGTAAGCACATTTAAATCATGCTGATTTTGGTGGAATTTGTGCATCTGCAAACTTCATCTGAGTCATGCTTAGACTACAAAGACATACAAGATGTCCAGGATTCTAGCATCGCACTCCTAAAAAATGGCAATGTGAGGGTAAATTCAGATGACAAGTTGTTGCATGATGCCTGCATTCTTATGGGGAAACTGGTAATATGTGGCAGCTGACCACACTGTGTGGCTGATCTTCTGGAGCTCCTGCTGTGGAATGAGCATGGGTAGGGGAAGGGTTTTAGCGAGGGCACGGTAAGGTCAACATCATTACATGCCTTGCTACTAACTGTTGGCTCCCTGTGTGGACCGAGCCAGCAAACAAAGAGATTCTGAGAGGCCTCTGAGTGGAGCTGTATTGCCTGAATCCTTTGGAAATTAAACTGGGTAAAGATGTATAAAACAGTCATCTTTATGAGAATTCTCACTTGAGAGCCGCATTTGAAAGTTCTTCTGCACATCACCAGGCATGCATTGTTGATTTTGAAGCACGCTGATCTTTTTTTCTCCCTCCCTTGTTGTGTTTGTACTTTCGTACTGGGTAAATCTGTAATCTAATTGTGTAGTTTTAATGGTCTGCAAGTTGGTTGAAATGCTGAAGGAACATGACTGGCTCTCATCTCCTAAGCCAGCGAAGGGCCCTGTGCCACTAGAGGGATTCATTACTTTTTGCTGGATGAGTCATATTATTTAAAATTCAGAGTGCTGCTCCTGGCTTCAAAGCTCCCCTCTCAGACTGATAGCTCTGGAGCCTGACTCCATTACAAGCAAAGTAAAAAAGAAAACCCATTCATTTTCATCTAACAGCCTTGTCTCTCTCTCTCACTCTCCCCCCAACCCCCGTTTTCAGAGCAATCTAACAGAACTGAGGTCATTTGGATCGCCGCCTCCTGCTGTCAGCAATGTCACTGCTGCTGTGATGGTACTCATGGCTCCGGGTGGGAAGGTGCCCAAGGATCGGAGCTGGAAGGCAGCCAGAGTGGCCATGGCTAAAGTGGATAGCTTCCTGGATTCCTTGATCAACTTCAACAAAGAGAACATACATGAGAACTGCCTCCGAGCCTTGCAGCCCTACTTTCAGGATCCAGAATTCAAGCCTGAGCTGGTGACTTCCAAGTCGTATGCAGCTGCTGGCCTTTGCTCCTGGGTCATCAACATTGTGCGCTTCTACGAAGTGTACTGTGATGTGGAGCCCAAGCGGCAGGCTCTCAGCAAAGCTAATGCCGAGCTTGCTGCTGCCCAGGAAAAGCTAGCTAGCGTCAAGACCAAAATTGCAGTAAGTTCAAAAGTACAAGGCATCCTGCAAAACAAGTGCAAAGGTCAATTACTATTGTCCTTAAGGGCTCTGGGCTAAGGGAGCTATAGCAAGCCAGACTGTATTACCTATTCTGATGGGCAGGATCTCAGGTAGAGGCCTCTCACATCACCTGGATCCTGAGCCTTTCACTGAAAGTGCCAGGAACTGGACATGGAGTGTTTTGTAGGCTGCATACATTGTGCCATTGACCTAAGTAGGGTGACAATTTTACAAGGTACTGTTCATGAATATTTGGCATACCAATTTGGGAACTTCAATAAAACCCAGTTCTTTTCATTTATAGGAAACTGTTGCAGAAAATCAGGGCCTGGAAAAGTTACTTTTCCTGACCAGAACTGTCAGAATCCTCCAGCCAGCATGGCCAATGGCTATGCTGGCTGGGATATTCTGGTACTCATAATCTGAAAAGTAACTTTGTCAAGCTTTGTGAACAGCATCCAATAAAAGTACCAAGATTCACCTTAAAACAATGTGGTAATATTTAACCTGAATCTTTGGCCTGATAGAGCCTAAGCAGGTAGTTCTTTTTACCTATAGTAATAGCGATGGGTTCTGTAGCTCTTTTTCATCGTATCATTGGCAAAACCAAATGAAACCAAACCAACGTCTAATTCCATCCTTATTAAATACTACTAAAATTCTACAATTATCTACGTTTAGGCCAACGTTTCAACAGTTATAAAGTCTATCTTGTACTTGAGTCCAAGTTTTATATAATGTGCAGTAATAGAGCTCCAAAATGTTTATCCTTAGTATAACAGTCTCAAATACTTTGCAAGAAACAGTTGGTTAATATTTTTGTTATTGAGTGAATGTTTCTTTCTAGGTTTGTCAGGATAATTCCTCACCCTTTAGGTGAGACTTTGCTGCCAGTATGCCCTCCCTGTGCTGCAGCAAGGAGAACATGATTCATTTCTTTATTTCTTACATTGGTTTCCTGCTGTTCCTACTAGGAGCAGAAGGCAGTGTGTATACTTCTTCCTAACTTCTTTTTATCCTGAGTACAACCCAGTGAGGTTGGCCAGGTTGAGGAACAGTGTCTGGACCAAGGTCACCCAATTTAGCCATAGCTAAACTGGATGAGTGAGATTTTGAGTGAGATTTTTAACCTGGGCCTCCCCTGCCTTGTTCTAACTTGCACTACACTGTCCCTGATTACTGGTAATATCCACATAAAAATGTAATTAATATCATGGGTATGTTCCTTTGCCATAACTTGGTTGTAACAAACAAACAAACAAACAAAAAACTCCACAGTATAACTGTAGCCCATATGGCACAGTATATATCAGACTTGTAAGTAGCCACTCTTCTGGTTACTTGGTATGAAACAAGGAATTTTCAGGTAAAAGAAACTATTGTGACTGGAATGAGAATTGGTGCTCTTGTTTTACTGACTGTGGGGCACAAAAGACAATTCATATTTCTGTAGGCAGGTTAGCAAAGACAAAATTGGATTAATTTTGTGTACTTCTGTACAAGGTTGCTTCTTATCATAAGGAAGCTGTGCTCTTCTTGTTTGAAACACAGGTTTGTTCTTACAGATCATTATTCTGGATGCTAAATGTCCTTTTGGCTATTCCCATTGATTCTGGAAAACACTGCATACCTAAATCCCATTGAGTTCAGTGATGCTGCTGCTGCTAGTGGTGGCGGCTAAACTTTCTACATCTCTGCATATGTCATGGAATTTCATTTTTAATACAAGTAAAAATAATGTAACAGTCGAAGCTATTTAAATCTTAAAGTGATGAAGTAATTGGAAGAGACTAGAAATATGTTAAAGAATTTGACACGTTAAAAGGCCACAGCAGTTTAAAACTATTTATGTGTATGTTTTGGAAAAAATCAGTTAGGTCTCAAAGACTTTAGTAAAAATCCCTGCTTTAACTTCACTTTGCAATGAAGCCAGCATCGGTGCCGATCGGCTTCCAAGGCGAGGGCATTCTACAAAGGGGTGGCACAGCAGAGAAGGCTCCCTTCTCCCATGCTGTGTTGCTCCCACTGATGAGGAATGTATACATAGGAACTTAAGTATCAAGGTCTGAAGCTGTCTAAGGCTTTGTATATCATTACCACTACCTTGAATTCAAACCTGGATGCATACTGGTAGCTAGGATTTCTTCCTGAATGTGTTTAGAACTGCAGTCTTGTTTTTATGGACTCTTTTTTTTTAAAATATTTTTATTAAGAATTTACAATTAAAAAGAGACATAAAACAACATCACACAAACTGAAAAGAACACCCTACTTACATTAAATACAGATAACAACTAACATAAATTGCTTCCCCCTTTTTGTTGGCTACAGCTTATGAATATTATATAAGTCATCTCCGTAAGTCAGAAAGGGAACAGATTATCAGTCTGCTTACACAGACTTTCCCTTGATTGGACATAATTATATACCCATTAACCCATATATTAACACATATATTAATCATACACTTCCCATATTTTTCCCCCTTTTAACATCCCTAATCTTCCATATATAAACCACCTACTTCAGTTTCTCTGTTCATATTCCACCTCCCTCCACCCTTGTACACATGAATACCCTGTCCAAATTAATAAGTACTATTTAAATATGTCTTATAACATCAGAATTCATAATAATTATTCACTATTTATAATTAAAAACCTATTGTAGCGATTCCCTTCTTTTCCAAAAATTTTGTAAGCGGTTCCCAAGCTTTATAAAATTTACCATTCATCTTATTGTCAAGTCTGTAAGTTAATTTATCCATTTGTGCTATCTCTGTTATTTTTTCTAACCATTCTTCCACTGTGGGGATGTGAAATGGTTTCCAACTTCTGGCATAAACCAATCTAGCCGCTACAATCAAATGCCACATGAGTCTTTTAGCACTAAAATCCATTGATTCGTCTACAATACCCAGCAAAAAATTTCTGGAGAAAACTCAATTTTCTTCTGTAGTATTTTTTGCATATTCGCTCGTATTGTGTACCAAAATCTCTTAGCCTTATCACATCCCCACCACATATGGTAAAAAGACCCCACTTGGTCTTTACATTTCCAGCACTTATTACTCATCTTTTTGTTCATATTTGCCAATTTGCTGGGAGTCAGGTACTGGCGATAAACCATCTTCAGCACATTTTCTTGGAGAGTGTAAGATCTTGAATACACCATATTACATTTCCATATTCTTTCCCAATCCCCTAGAAGGATATTATGATTAAAATCTCTGGCCCAGGTTACCATACAGTCCTTAATCGTTCCTTCTTCCAACTTAAAGGATAGCAACTTCTTATACAATCTTGAAAGCAATTTTTTTTCACCTTTTATCATTAAATCTTCCAATTCATTTTGTCTGAAATCCAAACCTTCTTGTTGCATATCCTTTTTAAATCTTTCTTTAATTTGCGTGTATGGGAACCATTGTATTTCTAATCCTTCATCCTTTAGCTGCTGTTGGTCCTTTAATACTAATGCCTCTCCACTTTGTTTTAATAAATCTTTATACTTCCACCAGTTGCCATCTCTTCTCAATCCTTTAATTGACAGTGCTTCTAAGGGAGAGATCCGATACGTTTTTTTGGGAGAAGCTAGCCTCTCTTGAGTGTTGGGAGCCTCCAGAATAGTGTTAAGTGTAGCCTAGAGGGTTTTAGTCACAAACTGGGAAATGGCAGAAGTCAGAGCATGTCTCCAGTCTTTGCTCGAGGAGAAGTTCTGTCTACTTGGACTGGGGTTTCATGAGACCACAGCCGATACTTTGTGTACGATGTATATTCTGAACTTGGAAGAATAGCTTTTTGGATTGGCAGGAGGATTGTGGGAGGTACAGTACAAAGAATAACTTTTCCAACCTCTGAATATCACTTTAGCTAAGATACTATATGAGCACCTTGCTGGTTAAAAGTATTCCTCTTCAAAGTAACGCACTTGTTAGTGTACACAATAGTGTATGAGAAGAGGAAGACAATGACAACAATGTATAAATAATTGTAGTTGTTGTGCCTTCAAGTCATTGTGTCATCAAATCATTTCTGAATTAAAGCGACCCTATCGTGGGATTTTCTGAGGCTGAGAATGTGTGACATGCTGGAAGTCACCCGCTGGGATTCCCTGACTGAGTGGGGAATTGAACCCTGGTCTCCAGTGCTCAAGTCACTGCACCACACTGGCTTTTATAATCAATGACCCAAAGTTCTATACCAGCTTCTGTTAAACTGGTTTCATAGAACACTGAATAGATTTTAAGTGGAATTACTCTTGCTTCACTATTATATTGCCACATGCATCGTGGAGTTAATAAGTGTTGGAAAGTGTCAATTTAAACTTTGCCGTTTAATTAGAAAAACCTACAGATCTGTACCAGAGCGTATTTCCTTGGCAGATCACATTGTAGTGGCTAACCGAAAGCTTTTTTGGGTGCTTAAAATCTAACATAAAATAAGAAATACAGCAACAATGGACAGCTCACAAAATCATTTCTTTCTCCTTTTTTTACATGAGGTTCTTGCTTGAAAATCTTCAAATGTACAGGCCATTAGGGAAGTTCAACCATGGACAGTAACCAACTGAGTACAATTCAAAGCCAATTGATTTATCCCTTTAATGATCTTCTCTGTTTTACTTAGTTTTTTTGGATGTTACAATGCCAGGCTCATAACCAAGGCATGTGTTCAAAGAAGGAAGGGTCATTAACCATTTGTATATAGTTTTGAGAGTGGTTTTCTAGAGTGTGGGCTTGTAACTTAAAAAAACAACAACAACACTCTTCCACCTCCCACCCCAATTTCATTGTATATACTTTCAACTTCAGTGTCTGTAACAACAGCATGGCGTGTTATAGACTTGGGTGACCACCCTTTGATACCAATTTTGGAGCCATGGAGGGAACAAGGCAAAGAAGTCCCATGACATGAGTAGAAGTTTGCTTATGTGGTGGTGAATGCTAGGAAGAAAGTTAGCTCTATTTGGCCATGCCAGAGATGGTAGTTTCCCCAAATTTATATGATTTATCTATTTAAAACCTGAATGCTGTATTTCTACATTATTATACAAAATAGTAAATAGTAATTGTGGTGAATCACAAAATAAATAATTTTATAAAAAACACACACCAAGTGCCTGCATGTGTTCATATGTATGTACACAAGTCCTTTCAGAAATGCTGGAGGGAAACATAATGCACAGAAATCATTTTAGGTGCTATAGTTCTAGGATTAATGACAAGCAATGTTTAACCAGGCTGTATTTTGTATTCTGTGCAGGTATTTGATCAAGTAACTTGAGATGCCACTAAAAATATAATCCTCTTTTCATATTCAGGTTTATTTCTAGTGTGTTGTTCAAGCAGTGTTAAAATGATTTAGAGGCACTTAGCTTTAAGCTGTTTGTGCTGGATGCAGATAAAAATCAATTGTTGACTTCACTTCTTTTGTCGTAGAAAGAAAATACTCCAATAACTTTTGGAACAGTCTGCTTTTGTTTTACAGTGAATAGGAAAAATTGTCAGATATGGATACAGTGATTAGATGGCCATCAGGAAATCCATTGCTTAGATCAACGAACCAAAACTAAAAGGGACATTTTTTTCATAGGCCTTGAAAAAGTATTCTTCTGAATAATCCCTTTCCATGGCTGTCATATAATCAGTCCTCCACATTCAGGTTGGTGAACAATAATGATAAATAAGATTTTAAATTCGAACGCAATTACATCAAGTACACAATGCCTTAAGGTAACAGAGTCAATTTCCATCCCCACTCTCTGCTTTTGTATGGGTAGGTGCAAACAGTCTGTAAGCACTTAGAAAGGAATGCTGTGATCATTAAAAGTCAACATGGATTTCTCCAAAAAAGTTATGACAGACTAATCTCTGTCTGTCTGTCTGTCTGTCTGTCTGTCTGTCTGTCTGTCTGTCTGTCTGTCTCTCTCTACACACACACACACACACACACACACACACTCTTTTGCTAGAGTTACAAGCTTGGTAGATGAAAGAATCTTATAGGTATAGCATATCTTGACTTCAGTAAGGCCTTTGACAAGGTTCCCCATGATATTGTTGCAAACAAGTTGGTAAAATCTGGGCCAGACAATACTACGGCTAGGTGGATTTGTAACTGGTTGACCAATTGAACCCAAAAGGTGTTCACCAATGGCTCCTCTTTATGCTTGAGAGAAGTGATTAATGGAGTGCCACAGGGTTCTGCTTGGGCCAGTGCTACTCAGCATCTTTATCAATGATTTGGATGAGTGAATAGAGGACATTCTTACCAGATTTGCAGATGAGACCAAATTAGGAGGGTTGCTAATACCCCAGAGGACAGGATCAGAATTCAAAATGACCGTAACAGATTAGAGAGCTGGGCCGAAACTAACAAAAACAAATTTCAACAAAGGGAAATGTAACGAGAGATGAAATGCACAGATATAAGATGAGTGACTCCTGGCTTGACTGTAGTACATGTGAAAGGGATCTAAAAGTCTTGGTAAAGCACAAGCTGAATGCGAGTCAGCAGTGTAATGCAGCAGCTTAAAAAGCCAATTTAGATTGCATCAATAGGAGTGTAGTGTCTAGGTCAAAGGAATAAAAGTACCATTCTATTCTGCTTTGATCAGACCCCACCTGGAATGCTGTGTCCAGTTCTTAACCCCTCAATTCAGGGATATTGTCAAGGATATTGACAAACTGAAAGATGTCCAGAGGATGGCAACCAAAATCATAAAAGGCCTGGAAGTCCTGTTCTGTGAGGAATGGCTTAGGGAGCTGGGTATGTTTAGCCTGGAGAAGAGAAGTTTAAGAAGTCATGTTGAAGATGGAGCAAGCTTGTCCTCTGTTGCTCCAGAGATTAGGACACAGAACAATTGCTTCAAACTATAAGAAAAGACAGCCTACTTAAACATTAGGAAGAACTTCCTAATGGTAAGAGCAGTTTGATAGCGCAATATGCTGCTTCAGGATGTGGTGGAGTCTTCTACTTTGGAGGTTTTTAACCAGAGGCAGGAATGGCCATCTGTCAGGAATGTTTTGATTATATATTCCTGCATGGTAGGGGGTTGGACTCAGTAGCCCTTGTGGTCTCTTCCAGCTTTCTGTTTCCTATTTTTATTAGAAAAGATGCATCATATAAAGTTATTACATACATCTCAGAATTTCAATATGCATAATCTATGCATCATCTATAGTTAAACAAAAAAGATGTCAAAGAAAAGAAAACTTATTATCTATATCGAAATAAGGTTCTACTTCAAATTTAGTAATTCAGGTTACTAGTAAACAATTAGTAAACAATGATTCTAGATTCTGTGATTCTATAATTCCCTGTGTCTTTTAACAGTTGATGAGGGGACATATCTTGGCAGGTACAGCTTTTCTCACCCTTGCCTGACAAGGGGAGCCTGCCAGTTACAGGAGGCCTTAGTCACCTTTGAGTCTATAGAATCAAGAGCGTGCTACTTTGTACACACAGAGGATGTAGATTCACATTCTTTATAAAATAAACAAAACAAAACTCTAGTGTAGATATGTAGTTCTGATCCACCATGGGTGAAGGAAGGTTAAACCTTCTCCATATGCTCTTTTGAAATACTTCCTCCTGTGTAGGTTAAAAACCAAGGATTGACACCATTTGAGGTTTCCTTTCTCTTCCTTTTCAGTCTGTGTAGGGGATTAAGTGAGTGAGGTCTGTTTAAACTTTCCCTACCCGTACACTGTTCCCAGTCCAGACTGGAGCTGTACATGCCTTCATTAGAGCAGGGGTGGCAGGTCAGAAGGCCAGTTTTATAACTCAAGATCCCTCTATATTGAGAGGAAAAGGTACAAGTGGCTAGAAGTCAGCTTCAGATTTTGAAAAGTGGGTAGTTTTTGATATTAAAGTGGGTAACAGGGAAGGGAGCTGCCAGATCTCAGGGCCTGGCCCTGAGTCTTTAGTTTTCATGGGCCATATCCACGTGCCAGATGAGGGTGCAAATGCTCCAGTTTTGGTGGGCTCAGCTCCAGGAAAGAAGAAAGGTCTATGTGCAAATCTTCACCTCAGCCAGGAGAAGGTTAAGAAGGGACATGATAGCCATGTTTAAATATTTGAAGGGATGTCATGTTGAGGAGGGAGCGGGCTTGTTGTCTGCCGCTCCAGAGACCAGGACAAGGAGCAATGGATTCAAGCTGCAGGAAAGGAGATTCCACCTGAACCTCAGGAAGAACTTCCTGATGGTCAGAGCTGCCTTGGAGTGTGGTTGAGTCTCCTTCTTTGGAGATTTTTAAGCAGAGGCTGGATGGCCATCTGTTGGGAATGCTTTGATGGGTGTTCCTGCATAGCAGGGGGTTGGACTCGGTGTCCCCTGGGGTCTCTTCCAATTCTGTGATTCTATGATTCTAACAGTAGCTTGCTACAATGTTGCAAGACTTCATTGATTTGTTTCTGCAGACTTTTATTTTTTGTGGGAGTGGGGTCTATGCATTAATTATTTAGTTAGCTTCCTCCTTCCCTACTGGTTGATGTGGGGCCAGGGCTCACTTTCTTCTCTACTGTGCATCCCCTTTCTGTTTGGCAAACAGGAAAATATGTCTCCCCTTTTTCTTTCTCTGTTTGGGAAGCTGTGAGCAACTATGGTTGATACTTAATGCATAATGTCTGATGAGCAGTTGCTATCTCTAGGTCTCAGGTTTTGTATCAGAAATCTCAAGGCCTGGGATGATCCTGAACTGACAATCCTAGTTGCAAACTATAAGGTGGATTGCTTCAAAAGAGATGATTCTGTCTCTGTTTTGGTCATAAAACGAAGTCCAGAGTTGGATAAGTTCTATAAAACAGCTTTTTGGTGGAAGGCAAGCTGTTGTATGTTTAAGGTAGTTTCACTATGGAACTCCTATCTTCGTAGATCCTGAATCCAGTGTTCTCCCTGGATTTCCAGGTGATGGCAGTCACCAAAAGAGGAATTGCCTTTGTTCAGTATGCTTTTAGCAGTCTTTCTGAGCTGGTCCAATTTGACATTTGTCCATGCTTCGGTCACATCATATTTCAACCAGTGTGATGCATTCTATATAGGGCTGCACCTGGAAGCATTATTTGATGTAGCAGTGGCATCTATGCTACCACCTGGTGCATAGAATTAGGAGTGTATTATTTGTATCTTTGAAAGAATTGCACTTGACCATGTTTTCTCCAGATTCAACTCAAGATGTTGGTGTAATTTGTAGAGCCTTACACAGCTAAGGTCCTGTGTCTTGCTGTGAACCAGTCCAGTTTTTAAGATCTGCCTTTGGAAAGCACAATCACTCATAGATGCCTACTTGAAGGTCACAAATGGAAGGACTTCCTCCTTCATTGCCCCTGAATTCCTGAGTGCACTCTTCTGAGGGTTGTCGTTGGTCCTCCTGCTCTCAGGTTTTAGAAGAGGCCTTAAAGCACGGCTTTCCAAATGGTGTGTTGCAACACATTAGTGTGTCGCCTGTAGTGTGTAGGTGTGTTGCCTCCCCAGCCAAGAAGACCCCCCAACCCAAGCCTGGCCCACTGCCATTGCTCTTGCTGGGGCCTTTCCCTGGCAAGAACGATGGCAGCAACAAGGACCAGGTGGGAGGGGGCTGTCTTTACCCTTGCCATCACTCTTGCTGGGCCCTTTCCTGGTGAGGGCAATGGTAGCAGGCCAAGATCAGGGGGGCCGCCTTTCCTCACTGTAGATACACCTCTGGGTACCTCCAGTTTGCTAATAAAACTGAATTACTATGTTGTGAAATGATGCATGCCGACAAAGTGTGTCACCAACATGAAAAGTTTGAAAAGCTCTGCCTTAAAGACATACCTTGCACCTTTTAAAAATGGTTTTTCATGGATTTTATTGTTTATTAAATGTTTGAATTATAGCTTTATTGCTTTTAAGGTTTACATTTATATTGTTTTATGTTTTTGATCCTTAACACTGTGCTTTGCAAGTTTTTACAAAATACAAATGTATACAAGCTAAAATACAATGAATAAATAAATATTCATTAGGCCAAAACACCTTGGCTGCCATCTTATTGCTTAGTTCCATTCAGCCAGTTATTGAATGGTGAGTTAACACATAGGCCCTTTTTGCACCTGGCCTGGTGTTGCTGGCGTCGTGCAGGGATTGCATGAAAAGCCTCCTCCGGGAGGGAATCACATCTCCTGCGCTTCCCTCCGCACCAGCTCCGTGCTGGACGGAAGGAAGCGCGATAGCTCCACCCCTTCCTTCCGCAGTGCAGCCGGGTACTTTCCAAGGCTGCGCTGGGGGAGAAAGCATAGCAATCATGCTTCCTGAGGTTCCACACGCCAACTGAGTGGAGGAGGGATGTGGGTGGAATGCGCAATTCCACATCATTTCTGGGAGCAACCTGAAAATGATATAATGCGTGATTGCTACGGGAGCGCCACGCGATTGCGAGGATGTTATGCAGAACCGTCCTCGCAATCCCATGGTGCTCCTGTGGCCATTTTGCGTGGGAATGGCATGTGAAAAGGGCCATAGATGAATCAATGGGTCTACCCTGGTCAGTACTAATAACAGAATTTAGGCACGTCAAATTCAACACTGGGAAGTTAAAAGTGAAAAGAAAAGAAGACGAATACTGCATGAAGTAGGCTTTGCTTTCAGCAACCATTAGATATGGAATTCCCTAAGAAATTCTCAGGCTAAGCCTAGATGGCTTGCTAAAACAGTTTAATCAGCCTAACTATTAATAACCTTCACATGCAGGCAACAGAGTTGACCATGTTGATCCTATTCATTATGAAGGTAACAACACAATAATAGTGAAAAGGAATTCAGTAAGATCATGCTTTTCAAAAATTAGAGTGATTTCTTATTTCTAATTGTAATAAAATGAATTTCTTGTATTATGTGTGGACTCTTGAAGGAAAGATGAACAGTCCAGTTCTGGCTGGCCCAGGAGGTCTTCAACATGCTGTCTATTAATGCATAAATTCCAAACTGGATTACTTCAAGATTTTCTCTTTCTCATCTGGTTTTCTCTTTTCACACTATAGCATCTCAATGAGAACTTGGCAAGGCTGACTGCCAAATTTGAGAAGGCCACAGCAGAAAAGCTAAGATGTCAGAAAGAAGCTGAAGCCACTGCAAGTACCATCTCCCTAGCAAATCGCCTGGTAAGAATCTCTGGATGGGCCTTGAACTAATGTGTGAAGGCCACATTTTGTGTGGAGTTGTGAATTCTGTTTAGTGGAAAACTGGCCCTTCTAATTCTGGAATATCTGTTTATGAATCAGTCCTGAAATCATTCTAAACTTGATCTTCATTAGGGAAGGAATTAGTCAGAAGACACACACGCACAATATGTTTCTTCTTTCTTGGCTTCTGTCTTCTCTTGCCTTTCCATAAACTAAATGGGATACCTGAAGCACCAGGGAAGATTCATGGCGTCTTCAAAGAAAGCGGCATGTAAATAGTAGAGAAGATAATTATCATAATCAAATCAGTAGTTTTACTGAGAGTAGATTCAGCACGGCCTACTGTGCATTAAGACCTGGTACAAATTAGTGTGAATGTGACATGGTTCAGTTGTTGAAGCTTGTTTTTGAATGGACTAGTGGATTAATCTGTTGTGCGAATAGCCACAAATCCGCAGCTTTCCCTTTGCGTAGGTAACTTTGAAACCACAAGGCAACAGTTTTTTCTCTTATGCCATCCGCATATTTAATCATTCATAGCGACATATGACTATATTGTCTGGTTTCCTGAATGATACATGGCTGTCAGCATAGTAACCATTCACTGGCTCCAGCTGCCAGGGATAGAAACCATTAATTTGCAATTTTAATGAACATATGAGATTTTAATGAGCATGGTTGCCCTTTAATTTTGCAATACGTCTCTATTCAGGTATGTAGCTCAGTAGCTTCGCATTGTGTGAAAGGGTTGCTATGCCTGTTTAACAAAAAGAAAACGTAAGAGATTTAGACTACTGAGTGGGTTCACTTCACATGTTCTAACATCTTTCCCATAGAAACAGGGTTTCAGACTACTTTCTTCCTTTTATTACATGCCTAAGAAACTTAGGCAAGCAGTGGAGGTAAATGATATGTTTGTTATTGTTGATACGCTGGAAAGTATCTGTAACTATAGCTTCTGTTTCTCTCTGGTACCTACACAAATGATGTCAATGGCTAATTTAAACTGAATGCCTGTACTCAAAGTCTAGCTTAATTAAAAAGTGGAACCAAAAATGCCATATAGTTGAACACAGTATTCTAAAACAATTAATGAAAGCAGCATATAGGAGATGCCCTTTCAACCATACCTTCAGATCTCAAGACAAATCTTGGACCATTCTGTATTTTCACCAGCAAGTGGAGCTAGTAATTTCCACAACCCTGTTTGGGTTTATTTACAGAGGAATGAGGGCTTAGCTTTGAGGCTGTTCCCGAAGAAGTCACTCATACAGGAACCAATTAAAAAGTGAAAGACGGAAAACAGCAATAACAACTAATTAGCATGGAGGGTGATCTCTTAATTAAGATGGAAGCTGGAAAAAATGAAAGATTTTGTTTGTAGCCCAGATGTAGGACTTTTTTTTAATCTTAGACTTCTATTTTTAAGCTTGACTTCTTGTCCTGCTTGGCATCTGTGTATGATTTATGCATTTTTGAACTAATTTGGTGAAAATGAGGGGTTTTGCAACCCAAGCACAACATAAAACCAGAGATGGCTTATAGTGACTTACTAGTGTACGAGGAGACTAGATATCCCACTCTTTGTTTGTGTGTTTGGTAGAAGGAAAATACTGGAGGGAGCAAAGAACTAGTTTTTTTTTTTTTTTGGAAACAGATGAAAAACTAAATTTTTTAAAAAAAAACATTCTTGCTGCAAGATACCATAGTTTTTTTTGTGGTCTAAAGAACCTCATGTTTTGATTGGTACAGCTTATATTTAACAAGTAGATGACTTCCCCCTCTACACTCCCAAGTCAATATACATCTAATCTCCGGGGATAACTCTTCACCTCTATAGCTTAATTTAGAGCTTTGTGACTGAATCTGGGTCTTAATTGCCCATGTGCTCAGTTTCAGAACATATGTTTTTTTTAAAAGGGCCTATTTTCAAAGAGGAAAAGGGATAATAGAAAAGAATATTGTTTTTTCTGTAGACAATGAATAGACCTATAAAGTTTGAAAAGTTACTTTTTTGGACTGCAGCCCCCAAAATCCATCTAGCAACATGGCTCTGTCATCTGGCGGGGAACTTTGGGAGCTGGTGGGGAAAGAACTTTTCTGAGCTCTGCAGTTTCATATGTATCAGATGCCCGGGTTTTCCTTCACTCTTTTAAAATGTCGTATCAGTCCTCTGGTTGACCTTTAGATGACTTAATACGCATATGGGTTTTTTTTTTTGAGTAGTAAAATGTTGAGACCTATTTCAGTTCTCATTGCTTTGTCCAAAACACAACACCAATGCTTGCCAATGGAGTAGAAATTTTAAAGAACTCTTGTAATGAAAAATTGATATTCTGATAGCACTTTCCATTGTAAAGGCATGAGTCACAGCAATTCAGCTTGGTTGGGTTGTTTTGTATTCATTGTCTTATAGGGCTATTTGTATTCTGTTCTGTTTTTTCTAAAGACATCTGGGTTTGTTTTTTTGTTGCTTCAGGAATGCTCTTTTGCCTATTTTTTGTTCAAAAGTTTAATTAAGGCAGGGGTTTCCCAACCTGTGGGTCCCCAGATGTTTGTGGACTTCAGCCCCCAGAACCCCCAGCCACTATGGTCAATGTTCAGGGCTTCTGGGAGCTGAAGTCCACAAACATTAAAGGTTGAGAACCACTGAATTAAGGAGGGGGAACCCATAGCCCCAGATGTGCTCAACTCTCGTCAGACCCAGCCAATTTTGCTAATATGATGGGAATTACAGGTCAACATCAGGAGGGACAAAATTTTCCCCACCTTTGGGGGGATACCAATGCTGCTGCTGCTTAGTGAAAAGCAGATTAGGATTTGAACTTTTTTTTTTTTTTAAATATTCTTTATTCCATTTTCCATTATACTTTAAAAAACCACAACTCGTACCCCGTACAATTACTTACATTCTTCTACATATACCAACTACATTCCAACTTGATATATCCAAACTTCAACTTATGTTTTTCTACCCCTATATTTTTTACACACAACCAGACAATCTCTCACACTATCTCCCCGTTAATTACCTTGTAATTTACCCCTATTACTCATTCTTCCTCATTCGTTACTTCCTTCACATTACCTTATCTCTTTTCCCCTTTTTAAAATTCTCTTCTCATTGTCCTTTAGATTTCTTTCTATCATTATTTATAAAAAATATATTTATATATTAGAACCTTATTAATGACATTTTTTTTCCCTCCACCATTGTGTTGTATTTATTTATTATTAAAACTTCGTCAGCCTTTTTATTTATTAATTTATATTTATATTATATAATTATTTATTCTTCCCTTTTTCCCAACAAATTTTTTTACCACCTTCTTCTTCTAATATATTATCTCCTCCATCCTGTTTTGTCACATCCTTAAGTTCTATCTCTATATGTTCCTTTACTAATCTCCAACTCTCTTTATGCAAGCCTTGCATTCTTCCTTGAATTATCCCTGTTAATCTATCCATTTCCATCATTTGTTCAATTTTCAAACCATTCCTCCGTTGGGGTATATCTTTCTTTTCCAATTTTTTGCATAATTCAGCCTCGCTGCAGTGACCATGTAAAGAAAACTCTCCAGTGTTTCCTTTTTTTTTCTTTCTAATTTTCTGCATCATATTCAATAAAAATAATTCGGGCTCCAGTGGTATCTTAATCTGTAATGTTTTTTCCATTTTTTCTTGAATTTCTCTCCAATACTTCTTTGCCTTCTCACATGTCCACCATAGATAAAAGAAATTCCTTTATTTTTACCGCACTTCCAACATTTATTTTCTTTCGTTCTATATATCTTACTCAATTTTACAGGATCCAAATACCACCTGTAAAAATTTAAGATAGTTTTCCTTCAGTTTTTGAGCAGCAGTAAATTTATTTGTATCTTTCCAACTACTTTCCCAATAATAAAATTTAATTTTCACCCCCACATTTTTTGACCATTTCACCATAACCTCTTTTACTTGTTCTGTCTCAAATTTCTTTCCAATAGCAAATTATAAATTTAATTTCGTCTGTTTCTCTGAGTATAGAATTTTTTTTTCAAAAATATCTTCCTTTCTCAAAGATTCCACCCCTTCCAACTTTTTATCCATTATAAATCTTTCCCTCAATTGTGATGCAAAAACCAATGACATTTAAACCCTTTCCTTTTTCAATTTCTTCCCTCGACTTTAACTTTAGGTCCTGTTTTCGCTCTTCCTTCAATATATTTTCATAGCGTAACCACTTATCTTTTGGATTTTTCCATCTCCCATAAAATGCTTCATGTGGAGACAACCATCTTGGTTTTTTCATATAATAACTCTTCCTAAATTTCAACCAAATTTCGAAATGCTCTTCTTAAATAGTGGTTTTGAAAATCTTTATAAATTTTTTTGCTTACCATACCACATGTATGCATGCCAGCCCATTCGCTTCCCTGCTCCTTCTAAATTTAACAACTCTTCATCCTGTAATGTTATCCAATCTCTAATCCATACTAAACCACTAGCAAAATAATATAATTTCAGGTCTGGCAAATAAAACCCCCTCTTTCCTTTTTTTCTGTTAAAAGCTTCCACTTAATCCTAGGTCTTTTATTCCCCCAAACAAACTTTGAAATATCTTTCTGCCATTTCTTAAAGGGTTTATCATTAATTATTATCAGCAGGTTCTGAAATAAGAAATTTAATCTGGGCAAAACATTCATTTTTATTGCTGAAATTTTTCCCAGCATAATAGCCTTAAAGAGTTCCAATTCTCTAACGATATTTTTATGTCTTTCCAATTTTTTTTATAATTGTTGTCATACAACTATTATTTCTTTTTGACAGCCAAATTCCTAAATATTTAATCTTCTGTTCTACTTTAAATCCAGTCATCCGAATCAATTTATCTTTTTTCCCCCTTTCTCATATTTTTTGTTAAAATTAATGTTTTATCTCTATTTATCTTTAATCCTGCCACTTCCCCAAAATTTGATCCATTTTCTGTATAAAATTTCCATGTCCTGTTCTGGGTTTTCCAAAATAACCATCATATCATCAGCATAACTCTTACTTTAAATATATGCTTATTGATTTTACATCCTCTTATTTCTGGATCACTTCTAATCGCATTTAACAACACCTCCAAAACTGTAATAAACAAAAGTGGGGAAAGTGGACATCCCTGCCTTGTTCCTTTTTCTATGCTAAAATTTTTCTTTTGTCCCCATTAATAATCAATGTTGCATTTTGTTCCTTATAAATTTCCTTAGTCCATTTTAAAAAAGAACCACCAATATCCATTTTCTCTAACACCCTCATCATGAAATCCCATCGAAGATTGTCAAAAGCCTTCTCTGCGTCAAAAAACTAATGCCAATTTCCTTTCATTATTCTTTTCATAATGTTCTATAATATTCAAAGCGATTCTTATATTATTTCTGATTTGACGTTTTGGAAGAAAACCATTTTGATCTTTATGAATAATTTCTTAGCGCTATCTTCAATCTCTCACCCAAATTTAAAAGTAAAAATTTTATAGTCAATATTAAGCAACGTTTTTAAATACCCTGGTTCTTTTAAATCCTTTCCTTCTTTTGGGATTAACGTTATATAAGCCCCCCCCCAGGATTTGGGTTTACCATTCTCTATAATGTCATTAAACGTCTTTTCCAATGGTTCTATTACATACTCTTTAATTTCTTATAATAAGTTGCTGTTAATCCATCCGGACCTGGAGTTTTAAATGTGTCCAATTTCTAATCGCCTCCTTTTTTTTTATCGAATTTTCCATTTATCATCTGTCTGTGCTTTTCCCTTTAAAATTTGGGGGAATTTTTTGTTTCTTCAAGTATTCTTCTAGCTTTATCGAAATTTTTCCCTCTTACCCTCAATTTATAAAGATTTTTATAATAGTTATAAAAAATTTTCTTTATTTCTTCCTGATTGTGATTTTACTTCCCTTATTTATTTCCAAAATTAATCTCCTTTTCCCTTTTCCTTTCTTAATTTATAAGCCAGCCACCGTCCTGGCTTATCTGCTTGTCAAAATGCCTTTGTTTAACCACAACAGATTTTTACACATTTCCTGCTGATTTTCATTATAACCTGCCCTCGCAATATTTTAATTCCATTTGCACTGTTCTATCCAATGGATTTTCCCTTTAAATTTTATTTTCCCGTATTTTTATCTTTTTCCCAAAAGTTCCTGATATTTTTGTGTTCACCTTCTTAAGTTCGGAGCTTAGTTTAATGAACTGCCCTCTTAACACCGCCTTGCTAGCATCCCATACTGTACTCCATTTTTAAATTTATCAGACGTGTTTTCCTTAAAGTAAAATTTAATTGTTTTCTTTATTCTATCCAAGTAATCCTCATTCTGAAAAAGAATATCATTTAACCTCCATCTTGTCTTTTTTCCCCAACATTCTCAAATCCAATTGGATAGGATTATGATCAGATAAAGTCCAGGGGGAATCTCCATGTCCTTGACCATATACAATAAGTTTTTAGAGATTAAAAATAAATCTATACGTGACATCGACTTATGGGTATCTGAAAAAAAAGTATATCCATATGAATCTTTATGAATTCCCCTCCATACATCCTGTAGCCCCAAAATTTTCTATTCTAAAAAGGAATGTGGGAGCTTTCCCTAACTTTTTCCCCTAGACCTATCTATCAAGGGATCTAACACCCCATTCATGTCCCCTAACAATAAGTAATTCTCCTGATTTAATTCTGCCGAGTAATTCAATATAACCTGGTGTAATTTTTCGTAAAATTTATTTTTTCCCCTTTTAATGGGGGATAAATTTCCCAAACAGTAATATTTTCTTTTTAAGAAATTGTACCTCCACCCCCACATAATGTCCCTTATTATCCCCAAATCTCCCCTGAGGGGTATTTTATTAAAAACAACACTACACCCTTTTTTTTCTTAGAAAACCCGAAATGTAACATTTACCTAATTTGGGATTTCTCAAATATTTGTCATCTTTTTCCCTTTTTCTTTGTTTCCTCAAACATACCACATCCACCTTACTCTTTTCTACATAATGGAAAACTTGTCTTCTTTTGTAATTTGAATTCAAACTCTTAATATTCCATGAAACTATCTTTATGGACATCTTCTTCTTCTATTGCTATTCTCTTATATGTCTTCTTCTTCTGCGTATAAGTCTTCCAATTCTAACTCCGCTTTCTGTGAGTCTGTTTTTTTTCTTGCTCTATTTCTGGCTCTGAATAACTCTCCTTCTCATCTCTCTCTTCCTTATCTTTATTATCTTCATATCCCCTAGTCCGTTCCTCTTCTCCTCCTTCCCCTGTTCTTTCTTGGGTGTCTTGTCCTTGCTCCTGTTCTCTTCTCCCAACTCGATCTGATGATTTTTCAAGCTTTCCTCTTAATTTCTCGATCATCTCTCTCTCCCTATTAACACTTGTAATTTTATATCTTCTTTGTTGGAAAGTATATGAAAGTCCTTCCAGCCTTTCCCACTTGTACTGAATTCCCTATTTTTGTAACAATTGTGTCAAGGGTCTATAATCTTGCCTTCTTTTCAATATTTCATATGGAACATCTTTGTAAATTTTTATACTTCTACCTCCCATCACTAACTGCTTTTTATAATTAACTTGAAGTATTCTCTCCTTAATTTTTGTTCTTGTAAAACACACAATAACATCCCTTGGCCAATTCCTTTCCCTTGCTATTCTTAATTACCCTGAAAATTCTATCTACCTCCCCCTCAAAATCCTTTCCCTCATACCAATGAAATTTGCCAATGATGTAATGACCTTCTCCTCCAACAGTTCCCCTGGAACTTCTCCAATGCCTCTCATTTTAATACATTTGTCTCTATATCTCAGTTCTTGTTGACTATTTCTCATGTCTCCTTGTCTTTGACTTTCCTTCAGAATATCCTTCTCCTTTTCAATTTTCCTTGTCCTTTCTTGCATTTCCTGAATATCATTTTTCATTGTATTCATGTCTTTACTTATATCATCTATTCTTTTCCCCATTCCCTCCAATTCTTTCCGTAAATCTTCTTTAATTTCCGCCCCTTTCTTTCATTTCTTTCCTCATCTCCGACTTTAAACTTCTTATTTCATTTAATATTTCCATCATTGGGTTACCTATTTCAGCCAAGCTCTTCTTGTAGGGTCTATCAGTTGTAATTGTGTCTGGGTTTGTATCCTAGTTCCCTTTCTAGTACCAGATGCCATTTTTCCACAGCTTCTCCCTCAATACTATCTCACCCAATCTCCACAATATTACTTAAACAGTTAAGCAATCTATTACCTTAACGTTATTCAATTGAAGTTATAACAATTATAACTTTTGTATATATTTTTCCTCTTCAATCAATACCCCCCCCCCTTTTTAATTTTTTTCCCCCCCTTCCCCCTTCTTTCCCCTTTTTTTCTTTCTTTCTTTTTTTTTTCACCAGTTTTAACGGATTATACCCAAACAAACCCAAATCTAGCAAATTAGAGCTATATCCAATTATCTTTCTCCACTGATTCAAATTTGATGTTAGCTTTGAGACAAGTCCAGTTCTAAACCAATATTTCTATTTCTTTACAGCCCAATGTTAAAAAAAAAAAAAAAAAAATCTTATTTACACAAACTACTTATTACATCAAGTCAACAACAATCTGTATTTTTACCACTCCTCCAGTTTCCAGCGCCAACGATCTGTTTATAAGTCCCAACTGTCCAACTTCTCTCTTCTCCTGTTTGTTCTCTATGTCCTGTATTTGCTATTCGTCTCTCTTCTCACCCTGTTATTTTTTTTTCTTCTTTTCCCTTTCCTTCTCTTTTTTTTTTAATTACTATTACTCAGTCCTGCTTCAATCTCTTCAAAATTATCCGGTTGCTATCTCTCTTCCCTCCACACTACTCTCCGCTCCTCCGTTCTTCCAGCGGGCTAAACGTTCTGTGCGTGAGCTTAGCCGCTTACTAAATTTCCCTTTTTTCGTGTGTCCTCTGTATCTTCTTTATTTTCCGTCCCGTCCAACTACTTTCTCATTACTGTCCACTCTCCGCTCATCCCTTCTTCCAGTGAGCTCAGACGCTTTGTTCGTAGTCCCAAATGTCTTCTAATTTCTCCCTTTTCGCGTCGTCTATGTCCTGTACTTGTTAAACGTTTTCTCGCCTGGATAATTTTTACAAACTCCGTCCTCCTTCAATCCCTTTCAGACTGATCTCATCTCCAAAGTTTAGCCCCCCAAAATAACTTTTCAGTTGTACCTCTGTTTTTCTTTAACTTAGATGACTTTCCAGCAGTTATTTCCAACAAAATTTTTTTTTCCTGAAGTGTTTATTACAAGAAACTCCAGCGTTTCCCGAGCTCCAACTGCGTCTCCACACTTTCACTGTACACTTTGAACTGCCGCCATTTCTGTCGCTTCCCGTCTCAGTCACTTCTGATCACCACCGCTGCTTTCTCCCTTAAACTCAGTCTTTCAATCTCACAATCTTCCTCGTAAACCCCCCTTTTTTCTCTATTTTCGTAGTCCCGATTAATTTCTTCAATCCAAAAGTATTTCTTTTATTTACTGTATTATTTCTTTTATATCCATTCGTTTTCTCCTTTTCCCCTCCTCCTCTCTCAATTCTTTCACCACTCTCTCCTCCACAAAAACTCCACTGATTTTATATTTAAAATTGGCTTGATCTTTCAATTCTGAGACATAGTTTTAAGATTAAGGCAATGTCCCCGTTCTTCAAAAATGGTATATATCAAGAAATTTTTTAAAAATCTCCGACGTCGCTAGGCTGCATTCCCAGCAAATGCCCAAGCGGGGGGGATATCTTCAACCCCCCCTTTTAGACTTACGAGGCAATCTTCCTCTCATCTAAAAGATCGGGGTCCCCACGAGTCCCTCAGAAACCCCCCTTTTCCGGGGAAGTTCTTTAGATTTTCTTTCAGCCTCCCGCTTGAGATATTAGGACAGTGAGAGCTCTATCACTGTCCCGCCGATCGCGACGCCATTGGAGACCCGGAAGTCAGGATTTGAACTTTTTTAAAAGAATACTGACCACTCACCCCCAAAAAAAAGATAATTTAAAAATTGAACCATGAAACAACACCCACAAATCAAATAGTGAAAATGAGAGCACTACTTTGAACATTGGCAGAACATTCACACAACTTTGACCATCATTTGTTAAATCTCACATAACAAATAGGTACTACTATAGACTACTATGCTTGGATGTGATGTTTCTAAGTAAGGAACTGGTGGGGTTAAAAAGCTGCTGGGCTACATTTTCAAATATCTCTTGTCATGGACCAGAATTTGTGTTGTTTTACCTTGTTCATTAATTCAATACAAGTGAAAGTATAACTTCCTTCATGTGTGTGTATGTGTTTGTACAGCTAGAAGCATTAGCACAATGAGTCTGAATGATTTACCAAGTTTGAGTATTAACATGAAAGTATCTCAGGGGATATCCACACTGCATAATTATAGCAGTTTGAGTCCATATTAACTGTAAAGACTCCAATATATGGAATTCTGGGATTGGTAGTTTGGTAGAAGTGCTTAGAACTTAATGCTCAAGGGCTCTAGTACATTTCCTTGAACTAAAGCAGGAAATTCTAAATACTGCCCCATACTAAAAATCCCGGGAATCCATAGAATGGAGCCAGACCAGTTAAAGTGATATCAAACACTCCAGATTTTTCAGTGTGGATACACTCTTTTAGAGATAGAAGTTGTCAGTTGTGAGCTATCAAAACACCCATGCAGAAGCATGAACCATTTATTTATTTCTCCCAATGATGGGACTCAAGGAGGTTAACAACATATTTAAAACAAAAGAAATTAAAAACAATACAAAAGCATTAATAAAAGTAAAAATATAAGATTTAAAAGCAATGAAACAATTTATAAAGTTAAAGCATTAAACATTAAAAATATTAAAATATTAAAAACATTAAAATTAAATATAATAATATATAATGTAATAAAATTAATATTGAAATATTAATAGAATATTAAAAAATTAAAATTCATTAAAAGACCACACAGCTTTAAAATCCCAACTCTAGTCAGTCTATAAAAGCTTGTTGGCACAAAAATGTTTTGACCTGTTGACAGAAGAAGAGCTAGGATGGGCCATCCTGGCCTCTCTGGGGAAGGAGTTTCAAGATCTAGGAGCAGCCACCGAGAGGGCCCTCCTTGTTTCCACCAAACGTACTTGAGAAGATGATGGGACCCAGAGAAGGGCTTCTCCAAATGATCTTAGAGCTCTAATAGGCTCATAAATGAAGGTACGGTTTAGTTAACAGCCTGGCTGCAACTCTTTGGGCCACCTGAACCCAAGCACTTTTCAAAGGCAGCACCACATAGAATGCATTACGATAGTCCAGATGGGATGTTACTAACACATGTACCACCATGGCCAGATGTGGTGTCTCAAGGAATGGGTGTAGTTGGCACACAAGCTTTAAATGTACAAAAACACTCCTAGTCACTGCTGAAAATGGATAATTCCCTGTAACAAACCCTAATCTCCTTGGGAGAGACTCATTTGACTCTTTAATCAGAAAGAGGCACTTATGGTCTTTGCTGTTACATGCTCCACAGAGTAAAATGACAGTTGTGCAGCAACACCTCTCTTTTGGAATATAAATACTTTATAATCAGTTTGGTAATGTGTTTCATGTTCCTTAATTTCTCCTTATGGGAATGCTCATTTTTAAATAAATCCTCCTTCTGGACCATGAACTGAGAAATTCAGGGAATAAAAGCTATTGAAGCACTTTTACTCTTCCAACTTCTGTAGAAGCAATAAAGTATGTGTTTATTCCTTGACACTAATCAAGGCCTAGTCCACTTGAACCAAAATGCCTCTCACAGTGAGAAAGAAGGTGTTTTTCCCCCTGAAAAGCATGTTTTATACTATTACTTAATTCAGACTATCATTCCACTAGTTTTTTTATAGTCAAAAATGAAATACATGGAAAACTGTATTTTAGAAATGTCAAAAGATACAAGCACATTACTTCTCCCGATTTAAGATTTGAAACAAACAGGCAATGTAAATATAACTTTCTAGAAATTCTTCACCTACTGTATTTTTTTAAAGTCTCTAAAGTGAAATTTGGACAGAAGACTACTTTTTGGAAAGAAAAGATGCAAAGCTGGGCTTAGCCTACACTCCTTCAGTGCATCATTCGTCCATTGTACACTTTCCATTTTGCCACCAGTCCTACAGTGGAATTCTTGTCATGCATCTTGGGCTGCAATCCAATACACACTTACTTTGATTATGGCCAATTAAATTCACTGCAAATTTCTTCTGAGCATACTTTTGTACTGCTGTTGTGAAAGTATGCAACATGTAGATATAGCAATGGTGGAAAAGGGCTTGTATCTAATTATGACAAGTATTAATTTTCTACTGATCACTTCAGGTTGGAGGCTTAGCCTCTGAGAATGTGAGATGGGCTGAATCAGTGAAAGACTTCAAGCTGCAAGAAAGTGCGCTTTGTGGAGATGTTTTGCTGATAACTGCCTTTGTCTCCTACCTGGGCTACTTCAGCAAGAAATTCAGGCAGGACCTGATGGACAGTGTGTGGAAACCATACTTGAACCAGCTAAAAGTGAGCACAAGATGACTTAAATTTTCACATGCATCTCTCTCTTACATTATAAGCTTCTATTCTGCTTTGAATTTGGAGCTATAGGCAGTATGCAGTTATGCTAGAAAAGGTCTAGAGTTAACTTTCAGAGTGCCTCACCAATTACTGATCATGAGCGTATCTGGGAAATATATATTCAGTTCCCTAAGTTTGCTTTGAATTAATACTTCGGGAGTTCTTTGTGTTTTGTTTGTGGCTTTGTTGGAATGCTTGGTTCTTCGTTGTCTTTCAAGCTTTTTGTTTTGTTTTTTTGCATCTCTCCATCACTGTTAAGTGCCTTAAATGTCAAAAAACCAATATTACAAAATATGATGTATCTCTGTATAATTTATTTGTATTACTTCAGTGGGAAATCAGGCTGATTGGAAAGATACGATGTACCCTTAGTGGTTCTAGGCCCAAGTGTTCTGGCTAAGTTTGACTGGCTTCAGGGTGGCCTGGTGTGTAGGACGTGTCTTTCTAGAACTGTGAACATTGCCTTGCAGCACAACAGCAGACCTGTGAATGTGTTAATTACATTCTGCAAAAGTACAAGGTGTAATCTGATCCCATTCTATCAAGCTGTCAGCTTAGCCTGCTCCAGGCCTTATGGTTTGAAGTTTTTGTGTTATTGGTTGGTTTTGTGCACAAAAGGTTATAATGAAATGTGGAGATAGGAGAAGGGACGTTGCCTGCACCTGGCCAATATTCTAATACCTTTTAGCTTGTGGACTTTTGACAGAGCTGTGGAAAGGTAGTGTAGCTACCTTTCTACTCTGTTCTAAACCAGAACTCTAAACTGCAAATTTAGTGTGGCTTCTGGACCACTACCTCTAATCCCAGATGGGCAAACAAAGAAGAAATCATTTAGAAATCACATGGTTTCTGTTTGGAACCTCATTCCCCTTAAACACAGATGGGCAGCCTGCACACAAAGGCCTTCCATGCAGCCTTCATAGTGATGGAAACTACCATAATCAGATTTCCCCTGGCTGCTCACTTGCTTAACAGTCTGTGGGAAAGGCAGGACTTTGAGAATCCTCCCCATATGCCTTCCTTCCTATAAAAAATTGTGTGCTTCCAGCCTGCCCTATTCACTGGCTCACCAAGGAAAAGCTGCTCCCAAGTTGTAATTAGCTGTTGAGTTGCAGAGGACAGGATATGGTGTGATGAGATCTCAGTATCACAGGTGGCTCTCTTACTGTAAGACGGAGAATCCGCCCTTGGTTTTTACAGGGGCAACTTCGCAGTTACTCAAGGTCATATGAGAGCTGCTTAGATAATGAACCTGTGCTGAGAATAGGGTTCAGTGCCTGGGCAGTTCACCTCTAACCAGGATCAGCAGTGGAGGCACAGATCTTAACATGGAGGACTGCTATTAAAACTGACAGTAAATTTCCCATCCTACAGTTAATGGAGTCACCAGTTGCTTTTGCACAGTGCCCCAAAAGTGGAGGCTTACACTTCCCAGTTCCAGCATGCTGAGATAAAGTGTGGGCACGTGCCCCTTTTTCTCACTGTCTCTGAAGTTTCTGATCCGTACAGCTCATCACAGCAGGCAGGTAACGCTTTTATCCCTTAACCATTCAGAACTGGGGTATGTAAGAATTCTGTTGCTTAAAAGTATCACATACTGGTCTCAGTGTGGTGTGTGATCCTTGAGAATACCACTGAGGACATCTTCCTTCCTCCTTCCTTACGGGCAAAATTCATGTTCTGAAAACAAAAATTAAATCTTTGGACTACTATTGTACCACTTAGAATATTGTGTATATGCTTGTTTCCTTCCCATTTTTCCTCTAATGCAGGACCTAGTAGGGTGTACAACAGAGATTAGAACAGACTATATGTGAAGTCAACCTATTAGTATATATATCATAGGAAGTAATTATTTACCTCTAGGTATTTCCTTTTAGGTGTAAACCCCTTAAAATTACCTTCTCCAACTTGGTGTTCTTCAGATGTCCAACAACCCTGGTGACTAGGGGTGATAGAAACTATAATCTGATGCATATGTAGGGCATGGGAGGAGGAAGCTGCTTTAAGTGTTGGCCTCTATTTGGAGATGCAAGTAGTGAAGTCAAGTTAGTTGTGTACAACGTTTTGATAAAGTGATAGAGTTCATGTTTTCTCTTTCTGAAATTGGATTACAAAGTATATTTTTTGTTATCTAAAATCAAAGCTTTTCTTCAGAGATATATGCCATGAAGAATATCACTATACCATGTGTCTGAAAGACTAAGAAACCAGACAATGCATAAAAACAATTAACAATCTTCATTATCCACTTCTGAATTTGGGGGCTTTTAAAAAACTTTTTAAACATTGAGATCAGTATATATATAAAATATCTGCCTAAAAATGCAGCACGATCCTGTGATGTATTCCAGTTAGTGAAAATGAAATGTTGAAATGCTGGCTGGGGGACTTGGGGAATTGTAAAGTAAAAAATTAACTTTTCTAAGCTCTGTTACATCCTACGATCCCAGCAATATTGTGAAGAAATGAATCTGGTTTTAAAGGTTCAGCACAAACATCCATAGGAGTGATTAATGCCTTAGAACTATGAGATTGTAGGCAGGAGCAGTGTAGGCAGGAGCTGATCAGTCTAAATGTTGTGTGCAAGTTGAAGATGAGGTACAAAATGTCTTATGCCCCTTATGCCCATCTGTACCACCACTGTGGAACAAGAAATGTGAACACAGTTTTAAATGGTGCTTTTCTTCTTGAAATATCTAGGATTTCCACTCAGCCACGGAATTTCACTGGGTGACCTTGGGCAAGTCACATGCTCTTCTCCTTAGAGGAGGGCAATAGCAAATCTGTGAATAATTCTACCAAGGAAACCCTAAGATAGGATTTCCGTAAGTTGGAATCAGCTTGAAGGCATGTAACAACAAAAACTGCCTTAAGAAACTCCTGGTTACAGTACTATAGAAACTCAATTTGGCTGTACTTGGGGCCTTTAAACTTTTCCTGTTTTCTACCATGTGTATGCTTTTTTGTTGTTGTTGTTGTTACTTCCCCAGGTGGCAATCCCCATCACTCCCTCACTGGACCCACTGAGAATGCTGACTGATGATGCTGACATAGCAGCCTGGCAGAATGAAGGGCTACCAGCTGACCGCACGTCCAGTGAAAATGCCACCATCCTCACTAACTGTGAGCGCTGGCCACTCATGGTTGACCCTCAGCTCCAGGGCATCAAATGGATTAAAGCCAAGTATGGTGAAGATCTCAGAGTGACCCGTATTGGTCAGAAGGGGTGAGCCAGCTTAAAAGTGCAAAGGTTTAACGAAGGAAAACCAAAACAAAATGAGATATATTCAGTTATAACATTAAGGCTGGTGGATACCATGCTTCAGACTGAAGGTTGTGGAAGCCAATTGCATTTGTAGGAATCACTCACCAGCTTGATAGCACGTAGAACTTTTGTGTATTGTCCTATCTTTTTTTTTTTATCACCAAGATTACTAAGATTTCTGATTAAATGGGGAGGAGCTGTTCGGACTTGGCAGAGTTGCCATAGAGCTCTTACTGAAACTGTGAGTGTGTGGAGATGCTAGAGGAAAGGAACAGTGGAGGGTAGGCTGCTTCAGATTATCACCTGGATGTGTATCATAGGGCAGTTTTCCATGTTGAGGATTTGGTCCCTGTTCTGCTACTTCATTTTTAATATTTGAAGAATATTCAGACCGCCAATGGGTTGGTGGTGTTCCAAGCCATTCTTTTCTGAGTCCTTACAGGAAAATTCTTCTGTCAGAGATTAAATGGAGCTACTGTGGCCCTGTATTCAGATTTCTTCATCAAATGTGTCCTTGTGAAGATTTAGAAAAGAATTCAAAGACTACCAAGGCTTACTTGGGAAGCTGATTTTATCTTCTGTTTCTGTTATCTGTTCAGTGAAGAGGGTCAGTTTAGCAGAATTCTCACAGATTTTTATGCTGAAGTCCAGTAATTTCAGTCCTCAAAGAAACTGCCGTATGTATTTTTTTGGCTAGCATGTTTATAAGCTTTGTTAATGTCTGTTTGGCCCTCTGCTTTGGATAATATATGGTATGGTTTAAACCTTGCTTTAGACAGGTTTGCCCCAATTTTCAAAAAATTTTCCATATCTGTTGTGACCTCTTAATATAAAGCATATGATTCCTATCGAAGCTCTTTGTTTTAGACAACTGCTAGATATGCAGTAATTTTTGTTTCTTTGTATATCTGATTTTTCTACTATTAAGAAAAATTACTTGCGATATTTCTATGTGTAATTTGTCATGATATGTTGTGTACCAACATCTGAGTTTTTTGCCTGCCTTTGATGCTTGCCTGCATTTGGTGTTGCTGATTTCAATCTTAGGACCTCTAAAAGGACACAAACCTAACTTATTTAGGTCCTGCTTTGAAGTTTATCTTGGACTTTTGTGTTACTGGTCTGTGGGATGGACTCAGTACTTAAAAGGTATTTCAAAGACTTGTAACACTCAGTAGCTTGTTTAAAAAAGTACCTAAAGGGTATGATAATAATTCTTGTTTATCAGAGCAACTTTTAAAAAAAATTATCAATGGATAATTTTTTTTAGTGCTACATTCTAATTCCACCCATCCTGTTTAATTTAGAAATCATGCTCTAATTTTTCACATGTGTACACCTTGTCCAAAAGAATCATAGTAAAATACAGGATTTAATGCCAATTCCAGGTAGCAGCAAACATCACAAGAAACCATGTTTCTATAGGAATCCTTTCTTACTGAGAGTGATACCACACTGCTCTTTTTTTGCCATGTAAATAAGTAAGCAAATTGTGGAGTTTGGACTATGGTTTGTTTGGCATGATTTTTGAACCTGACAGCAGCTGGCACTTGACTTGCTTCTACCCTAACAAGCCATAGAAAGAATCTGCAATTTGCTTTATGCTTTGCTTCCCTGCTTTATTGGTGGTGAGAAAAAAACCAGAGTGTCATCATGCATGCCGGGCTAGATATACCATATACTAAAGCAGGAATAGTTGGGAAGCAGCATTAGCATGCTCCTTATACCTAATAAGCCAAATGGAAAAATGCCTTGGGAAAACAGAACTTGGGGTATGTCTAGCCTCTGGACTCCCTAGATTTTGCTACATGTCATGTGCTTAACACTTTTTGGCAAGAGAAGGACTGTCTCATTCTACTGGTCTACCATGCTCAAGAAGAGCATATTGATAAATGCATAGATGAAGCACAGCATTCTTTCCTTTGTTCTCATTACCACCTCCTCTACGTACCCCATAGCTTTTATAATCACACCCCTGGTTTTGCTCTGGCATTTGCTTTTCCACTCTCTATCTTAAAAGGACACATTTTGCTTGCGGTAGCAATCATTGCTGGTTATCATTACATCTGTTTCCCCAACATTATTTTCCCTAGCTATCTGGACCTGGTGGAGCAGGCCCTTGCTGCTGGTGAAGTTGTTCTGATTGAAAACTTGGAAGAATCTATTGATCCAGTTCTAGGCCCATTGCTTGGTAGAGAGACAATTAAAAAAGGAAGGTGAGATGGTAGTACATTAGATGATATCTCTTATGTGGTCATCATCATCTGGGTGATGAACCAATTTGTGTGTTTTCTGATGACAGCCACTATTCTTCTTATTGGGTGCATGCTTCCTGTTTCTTCTGAACTTTCACAGGCCTTGAGATCCTGGGGAGATTCTTATCTAAGGTGTCTCATTAGGAACCAACTTCTTGTAGTTCTTGCACCAAGAGAACCATTTCCCTAATGGTACCAAAGTTAGGGAACAGCCTGTCCATGGTATATCACTGTTGAATTGTATACAGTTTCTAAGACTGTTTTTGATTCAATGAACTTTTAAAAATGGGATCCTGTGTGAACTTAAAAAAAAGAAAAGAAAAGAAAACAAACTTTCTGTAAGCCATTGTCTTCATATTTTGTGTAGAGCTTGGAAGTAATTGGTTACAAGTAACAATGATACCTATATTTTGGGGGGAGGAGAGCATATCAATGTTCCTGTCTCTGTGGTTAGCAGTACCTAGGCAGGTGTTACAAAATTTGAGGACAGTGAGATCATTTGCTTATTATCCTAAAATATTTCTTTTCTGAGAATTTGTTTGGGCTAACTGGGCCATTTTTATTTCTGTTGATTTTTTTTTGTAAATAATGTACAAGCCCTAAACTGCCCTCCCATTTCCCACTGCCCAGTGTTGCTAATCAGCTTCAAAATCTACCTTTCCCCAGCTTTTAAAAGACTCCTGCTTTCTTTCTTTAAAACCTCTAGTTTTTTTCTTTCTTCAAATACTAACCTCTACTTTTGAAATCCTATGAGCTACCTCCTCTGACTAAAAGTTCTAATAATGGCTTTAAATGAGGCACTCGTGTGCTTTCTAATTACTTCCACCTGGGAGACTATAAAGCTATAGCACTCTACAATACAGTGAGCAACTCTTTCCCTTTAGGTTTCCTTTTTTGGTTCCATGCGCCCCCCAATGTAATCCCATAATTCCAGCCATAATCCCATGGTAGAGGCCACTCCCACTGATGTCTCCAATTTTTGTGTCCAGCTATTATTATATGTTGTTTCAGCTTTATGGAAGCCTGAGCATAATGAGAATGGTTTTTGTTGGAAACTATGCACTGCCATCACTGACACCAATGGTATGACCCATGAAGAGTCCTGGGGATATTCTGCTGCAAATGGTATAATCATAAAAGCTGTGCTCTTTAAACAGCCTAATCTCATGCTATTGAATACCAGTGACTTCATAATAGGGGTGGAGGATTGCATAAAAGCAGTAGTTATACAGCAGCCTAGTACTTTTGTTTATGGAACCAAGTACAGCATTTATAACAATTCCAGGGTCCTGATCCACTCAGTTCCCAGGCCAACTAAGGCTCAAAGGTCTGTGAAAATGAAAGGAAGGTACAGGTCTACCAAAAGAGTGGTTTATTGATTACATGAAGATACTAGCGCATTTACCTGGTGTTGCTCAGGATTTTATTTTCCTCTTAAGAACTCACCAAACTGTCTTCTCCAGTACCTGTAACTTTTCCTCATATTTTCCCATGCAATCTGTATTCAGAGTTATTTACATGGTTTGGGTTCCTGAGGGAATACACTGCCCTCCTCCTTGCTGCTAGGCCTTGTGTCCATAGCTGCGGGCCTTTTCCAGTACCTAAAACTCCCCATATTCCCCAATCCAATTTGTATTCAGAGTTGTTAACATACAGAGGTTGGATTCTTAAGGGAATACACTGTCTTCCTCCTTGCTGCTAGGCCTCATCTCTGTAGCAACTGGCCTATTCCAGTACCTGTAACTTTCCCCCATATTCCCCAATCCAATCTGTTGTGATAGCTGAAGCCCCTGTCAGAGCTGCTGATGACGAGCAGCAGCTGTTGGTCCTTGTTGCTCAGGGTGGAGATGATGAGCAACAGCTGTTGGTCCCTGTGGCTCTGGCTGGAGATGAGTCCTGCAGCTCAAGAGCTCCCCCTGCTGCCACGGACCAAGCAGGCTCAGACGTCCCTCTGCCTGCTCCTTTAGGGCAACAGGGATCCGATTCTGAAGATGATTTGGAGCCTGTGCCAATCAGCCCACAAACAAGGCAGAGACTCAAGAGAGCTGAGCAAAGGGAGGCTTCCTTGATTAAGTTCAAGAAGCGGTGACTGGCCTCACCTGTGCCTGGGGCTATATAACTGCCAGCCTGGAAGCTTTCCTTTGCTTGTGGCAAACTTCTTTCAAGCCCTCCTCTTGCCTGTTCCTTGCTCCCAGCACCCGGTTCCTGATACCTTGAATTGATCTCTGGATTCTTGACCCTTGGCTTTGGAACTCTGACTATGGCTTTTGCTTGACGCTCTGGTAAATGAACTCCCTTGTGTAAAGTGCTTGCTAGTCTCCTCCCGGCTGGACTTCGCTGGCTCTCACACTCCCTTCTCTGGGCTGGCTCGCCGCCCAGGTCTCTGACCTTGACATCTGTATTTAGAGTTGTTAACATACAGAGGTTGGGTTTCTGTGGGAATACACTGTCTTCCTCCTTGCTGCTAGGCATTATCTCCATAGCAACTGCCTATTCCAGTGCCTGTAAGTTTTCCCCATAGTCCCCAATCCAATCCGTGTTGTCTGGTGACATTGATGTACTGGCTTTTAATTTTTTTGCTTTCTGTTGAATTTGTGCAATGGCTCTATGTTTTTTTGGAAGCATTTTTTGTTTTGAATTTGAACTTTTAAGATTCCTCACATATGGAACCCATACAATCTGCTGTGTGAGGTGAGAAGACCTTGTAACTATGTTGTGTATGTCACTTTAATTTTTCTCTCATATGCCTTCCAAATGTTTTCTGGCATCCTTATTGATGGTAGGCCTTGTCTCCATAGCAACCGGCCTGAGGCACAAGAGCTCTGGGCTGAAAATTCTAAAGGCCCCTCCCTAAACTGCCAACCCCAGGATTCCATAGAATCTTCACAGCCAACCAATCATATGAGGTCTTCTTGCCTCACTCAGCCAATTGTATGAGGTCTTCGCCTGCCTGATGCAGACAAACAGACAAACTCACAGACAAACTTTGACTTTTGTATACAGATTAAGCAAGATGCTGCAGTAAAACCCAACGCAACATTGACCTTGAATGGTCCCCTTCCTGAAATCCCATGTACATCTACAAGCTCAAGAATCTGTTTAATTGTGTTATGGCTTATGTCAGTTCAGGGAATAGTAATAGCTCTTGTTTACTTTCAGGTATATTAAAATTGGAGACAAAGAATGTGAATACAATCCCAATTTTCGCCTTATTCTTCATACAAAGCTAGCAAATCCCCATTATCAGCCCGAAATGCAGGCACAGTGCACCCTTATCAACTTTACTGTGACTCAGGATGGCCTGGAGGACCAGCTGCTGGCAGCAGTTGTCAGTATGGAGAGGCCTGACTTGGAAGAACTAAAAGTAAGTCGTAGACTCTAAGTGTGATGAAATCATTTCCCTTTGAACTGTCCTGTACCACATTTTTCTTCTGATAAATTGTTTGATTTATCTGTCTAACCCAAGGTTCAAATTTCTTGTTGGTCAAAGGATTTCTGTTTCCTCAAAAGATATGTGCCACCATTGTCCAACCTGTTCCTCAACAACGAAGAAAGCAGGGTTCCCTGACAGACATTCTTGGTTTATTTTTTATCTACTCCTACATCAACTCCCTTTTTTGGCTGCTGATGAATGCTGTTATTTTTTCTCTAGGTTGTAGTCAGTGTGAACTGACTCAGTAGATCTTTATATGTTGAGCTGGCTTCAGGATCAACTCAACAGAAGCCTAGGTTGCAAGAATACTAAAAGATTCAGAGGAATATACATTAAAAAAAACTCCACTAAAATGGATACCTGAATTATTATAAGGCTAAAGCTGGTACCATAAGTTGTTCCTTCAACTGAGCATTGAACGTTACAGACTGGGAACCTTCCTCTTTGATTGTTAGCAGTATGAGATGTGTTTATAAAGAAATTTGGGCTAGTAGCTGAGTAACAGCCTTATCTTGTCATCTCAGGTCTGGTTAACACATTACTGTCAACTCACAGCAACCACTTGCAGCAGCTTCCTGTTTGACACTGAGCCTTATCACACTGTTCCTTTAGGTCGCATTATTCCATTTGAATACGGCTCCAGCTATTTTCATGATGCTCTCTGTTGCACCTTTTCCACATTTGTGCTTTAATAGCGGCATTTATATGTTCATCTACATTCAGGCATCATTATTGTTGTGGAAAGAGGGTCATTCATGGATTATTTCCTCTGAGCAAAAAATAAACACATTTTCCATGGTTCTGCAACAGTACTCAACACAATAGCGCCTAGAGAACAATGATACCTTGCTATAAGGCTGAGCAAAGCAGGACTAATGTTTCACTATGACAGTATAACACTGCAGTATCACCCCCAAACATGGATGACTCAGGAGTCCACCCACAATGCCAGTACCTCCATTCAAAGATGGGGAATTGTTAGCTCAAATTAGGAGGCCTGTGTGTGTGTGGGGTAACCTAATGAGATCTTTGACATTGATGTTTATGGGGTGTTCTCCAGGGAAGAACCAACCAGAAATTCAAAAGTAAACTAAAATGTGTTTTATTGAGGGAAATTCAGTCTCACAGACAAGATCCAAACAGTCATGCACTCACACAAGGCTGACCAATGGAAACAAGAGGAAACTTTGATAGAGAGGTGTCAGGGCATGAGCAATATTTACCAATCCAGAAGAGCAGCGAAGAAGCAGTGATGTGGCTTAGACTTGCATCTAAGGACAGTACAACTGGGAATCAGAGTGATAGAGTTGCATTCAGCAACCAATGTACCACAGGCTAGCTGCTCAAAACTGGGAGTCTTCATACACAATTTCTGCCTGGAGGGCATGGGTGCGAATGGCTCTCTGGGTGAGTAAACGATGGAGTTTACAGATTGGACAATGAGGTCTGGAATGAGCTGACGGTTTTCGAATTAGGTGACAAAGAGGCTAATGGTTGCCTGACACGTCAGTGTTTGTGGGTGGGCCTGAGGATAATGGGATGGATTGCAGGGTGAAGGGAAGAGGACTTGAGACAATCAGCAGTATGGTGGGAATCTCCAGTTGCTATTGTTTAAGAAAGCTGAGTTATTAAGGCTACCAGCAGCCTATTATTTCTGAAGTTTCCTGGTGATTTCCTGACTATGACCTCACCGCACCTAGGAGGTTTTATTATGGCCTAATTTCATAGCATACTTGTTTGGCAAGCTTTCCTCTTGGCCAGCCTGGCTATATAGCCATAGCAGGATACGTTTCATATTTTATGTCAATTTTGATATATGCCAGTTAAATCATATCAAGCATGGGGTGTACAGCTGTAGCAATGATGTGATAAAACACACTGTCTTCAGGCATAGCCATTCAACAGAGCAAAAGTAGGCAACTGGATTGGGATTAGGCAGCAATTTTCTGCCAGAGGGACCCTGCGGGTACCACACAGACTGCTGAGATTACCCCCTGAACCACCTAGAAGTGCTATAGAAGTCTGATTTTGAAGACGAGGTATTTTTTTATGGACTTCTACAATGGAAGCGGTGTGGAGGTGGGGCTGTAACTAATTAACAGGGGATAAATTGTCACATTTTTTTCAGCTTTTGTGCATTATGTGCTGACATAGATGTAGATTATGCACTGAATTATTTGCTGGATAATACTAGTAGTGCACTAAGGGGATTGGTTTTCAGGAATACAGTAAAATTAAAGCCTTTAAAAAAAATGCCCAAAAAATGACATGTAGCCAAAGAGTTAAATGACTCTTGGAACAGAAAAGCACAGAAAAATGTTTCCTGCTGGAAAATTTGACCTTATTTGTTGTTTAATATTCAGACTTCATATATATTTTATGATCACATCTTCATGGCTTGTCCAGTGAAAATCTGTCAAGGATATAAAATTGTATATCATTTTTTTAACAAGCAGCTTGCAAAATTAAAATAAATCTGTAGCACTGGGAAAAAAAAGCTGGTATTCCCCCTTGGCCATTATATGATCTTGTAATTTATTTATTTTTAAATTAGGAACATTGGGCAAGCAGGCAAAATCAACTCTGTGTAAATCCAGTGTTCAGAGAATATTGAGGTAAAGAGGAAAAAGAATGGTTACTTAACAATTAACATGCTTCATGTACATACTGTACCCTGGGGCATAACTTACATCTCTCTCCAAACCTCAGGGAGTATAAAAATCAAGAGGAGTGAATATATTTTTGTGAAATGAAGAAGGATGGCAGATTCCTCCTGAGTCTGGGGTTATTTAGGGTTCTTATGTTCAAAATGAAAGAAAGAGAAATAGAGAAGAAACAAGGGTGTCATGTGACTCCTTACAGAATACAGATTTATTTTGGCATAAGCTTTAGTGGACAAGAACACATTTCATTAGATACATGAAGTGCTATCTCAGATATCGAGTGTATACATGGGAGGTCAAAACATTTTAAACAGTGAAATGCAACCTGTGAGATTTCAAACCTCAAAGGTATACCAGATAATTTCAAGAAATGGCAAGTATCTAGGGCAGTGGTTTTCATACTGTGTTCTGAGAGAGCCTAGAGTTCTTTGGAAGTATAAAGACACTTCTTCAGTGGAAGGATCAGAAATGGCAGCGGGGGATATGGTTCCCTGAGAGACAACATTCCCATCAGTGTTCAGAGGCAGGGGAGAGAATGTGGTATATGGTAGGAAAGGCCTGATAGGCTCTGCATGCAAACTATATGAACTGAATGTACTCTTGCAGAATCCTAATCCATATAGAAACGGGTTCTCTGTGTAGTTGCTGTAAGACTTTAGGCAGCATGAAAATCAAAGCCAGTAAAGTTATTTTTGGACTGCAAATTCCAGAATCCCCAGAGCCCTCAAATTCAAGTTCTGATGGAAACAGGCAGGAATGTTAGTTGTCTTAGAGCCAATAAATGAGTTTTTCTGTTGTTCCTGTTAGTTTTACCTTTAATTTGGAGAGTTGAATTCATGAAGATCGATTGTAAAGATTCAGTTTGTTTCATGTCTTTTGATGCCATTAAGTCTGCAAAAAGCAGCTTCCAGAAGTTATATATTAAATCTATACATGCACCAACCATGTCCTGACTAGGCAAAGCGAAATAAATTGAGCCAAGTAACTGGGAGAAAATCATTAAACTGAGAGAAGAAATAATGTTCTTTTTGTCAAATTAAATCTCAACCATCTTTAGCTCTTTAAGTAACTGAAATAATAGCTTTTCACCTCTGTCTTATAATAGCTTTTTCATTCTAAAAATAGATCTGTGGTCACTGTATGGCCTAAAAAAACTTTGTTAGTTACTTTACAACAATAACTTACAGAATAGCTTTTTAAAAAATCATCCTGCCCCTCCTCCCCTCTGCCAAGCAAACAGTTTTGTCTGGCTAAACAGAAATAGGACTTTCAAAACACCTTTGACTTTCAGTTTCCGGTATGCTTTTCCACCAGAGAGCTCCAGCTCTCCACTAAGGTTTTCCAATAACAAAATCAGAAACAATAAAGTTTAAGATAGCTTCATTCATTCATACCAGGTAGGTCATAGACTTTTATTATCACGTATGGTATGATTACTTGGCAGAACAATATAAATCCAGATCTTCATCCTCATAGCAAGCAACTAAGATCCATGGCTAGCTTCTCTAAAGGAAGGGTTGTATATCTTTCTTCTTAATGTGTTTTCAGAAGGCTTGTCTGAATAGTAAAATGTAGTCAGGCAGTTGGAGCCTTGACTCGTTAGTTCTTGGGAATTTTGCATATGAGACTAATCTAGTATATAATAGTTAACTAGACCAAACCTGGGAGAAGATGATTTATAAATCCAGAAGTACTATTGCGGCATTTAAATGATCTGAGCAAAATAGTGAAGTACCTATTTTATTAGATTATTGGCCAAGTGGCTATAAAGTACTTGTATGGGTGCAGCACGTTACCCAAATCATACCAGTGAAATCCAAGTGAAAATAATACGAGACCTCCATTTGGAAGAGACTTGGAGAAACACAGGCAGCCATGATTGCATGACAGGATAAATGTGGGAATTGTTTGAACCTTAGTTTATCAGTCACAAGGGACTGACCACTCCCACTGGTGGTGGGAGCAGTTAAATAAATGTTGTGTTTGTCCGAAGATGAGAACTTTTCCCTTTCAGTCATTCAAAAGCAAGCCATTGATTCTTCCTCTGGTTTCTTGGGAGAGAAATGAGTCAGAGCAGAGAAAGCAAAGTACATTTGTTCAGATCGCACAATAAACAAACTACAAGGCAAAGCTCCATAACTGGATTATTTGCTCCCATTCCAAATGAGAGCAGTTGGGCAGCATGTGTACTAGTACATTATACTTAACCACAAAGCAAGGGTTCTTGCACATCCCTGGCCCATTATGTCATCGTTATGCAGAACTCGATTTTGCGCTTTGTGAATGAAACAGCATTTTGAGATGCTGGCTGTTTTTCACCGGAGTTTTGATGTGAAAGCAGTAGACCTTGACTAGTGGAGTATTTAGGCTCTGCTTCCACCTAACTTCAAACTGTACATTTGTAAACAAGGTTGAATATTACAAAACACCAGTGACCCCCATTCAGAGGTCCCCTTCCACAGGAAACTAAACCTGAGTAAGCTCTGAGCTTCTGGAAGCTCTCAGGCTCCTCAGAGAAAAAGGGTGAGTATAACAATACATCCAATGTGTAATTGGAATTTCCACCCTTTTAGATAACAGTTGTGATGGCTGGTGAATGATCAGTTTCAGGACCAGTGGCTAGCCCTTCTCTCCAGCATACTCTGACAACTCCCTTCCCTCTGAATCTCCTATTATCACTGGAGGAAAGCAGCTATAGTCACCAGCAGATTATTCCTTCCCTGGAGTGAACAGCAGTTAGGGAGCAGGTGGTTCCATTACAAATCTGTTGTGGAACCAAAAAGTTAAAGCTTTCTCCACCACATAGTGTACACTACATAGTGTAGTTTTGCTTCTGATCACCATTTGGGATTGTTAATTAAACAACAACAGCAACAAACAGATGCACAAAATATATTCACACATGATCTAGTCGGACCCTTAGGATAACTACTGTGAATGTGTGAGCCACTTTTCAGCCCCTGGGATCCACTGTGGGCTGCACGACTACCAAAATTCCAGAAAGCACAAACAAAAAAAACAGAAGTGGTCAGAAGCTAATTTCTGGTTTCAAAAAATTGCCCCCCACTCAAATGTTAAATTGTGGAGGGGAAGCCTTGCCGTTTTTAAAGGGTGATTTGCCTCTCCTGGAGACTTCCCTCCCTGGAAAAAACTGCAGTTTTGGGAAGCAAGCAATGATTTCCAATAATAGTCCAGCCAGGAACCGAAAAGTTAAAGCTTCCTTTCCTTCTTGTGGAGGTTCCAAGAGAGGCAACGTACCTTTGGGTGGGGAAAAAAGGGCCAGTCCATGGAGTCTAAAGTGGCTGAGGGCTGCAGATACAGATTTAGAAGGTTCTCAGCAGACTCAGAGCCATTGTTTACCCCAGAGCTTTCCGAACATTTCATGTTGGTGACACACTTTTTAGACATGCAGCAATTTGCGACACAGTAATTCAGTTTTACTAGCAAACCGGAGGTTAAACTAACCCCTTATAAGAGATACAGACAGATACATAAATTGTAATAATGAAATATATGGGGACATAGCATATCTCATGAAAACCTTTTCTTTATATTTTTAAAATATATTATTTATTTATAATATATAACATGCATTTCCAAGGCTTGGGTGGCGGGGCTTGTTCTCGGTCCAGAAAGGTGACACACTTACATCCTTCAGGCAACACACTAACGTGTCACGACACACCATTTGGAAAGCCCTGGTTTACTCATTCCTGTTCCAAGGCCAGGACCTAAAGATTTGATCCACTGATGAAACTACCTCTGTCAGTGGAACGGAGGGGATACCATTGCCCACCCCCAGCTCCTGTGTCCTCTCAAAACCTGTTTGGATGTGTTGGGAAACCTCTCCAAGGCAGACTTTCAAGTGGCACAGGGGTTGCAGTGGGGAAGGAGGGTGGGGAAGTCCTATCATTCATTGGATGGTTGCTACTGTGATTTTTGATTAACGTAAAAGTGTGAGCTGGAAAACTATTGTTTCAGGTTTCAAGTTGTGCCTCCAACATGGACTTGGAGGTTCCCTCAGCTTCAACTCTCCTACAGTTTGTGATGTCAGTATTATTATTCCAAAATATCACAAACTGTAGGAGAGCTGAAGCTGAAGTATGAAAGAGAGAGCAATTGCCGTATCTCTCATGCATCACTTTAGTAATCCTTGAAGCAAACAGTAATATATGAGAGATATGGCAATTGCTCTGTCACTCATGTACACTCTCTCTCTCTGTTATTTCTATGTGTGTGATTGTGAATGAGTGAGTTTGCTTTTGCTTTTCATTCTGCTAGAGCAGTGGTTCTCAACCTGTGGGTCCCCAGATGTTTTTGGACTTCAGCTCCCAGAAGCCCTGAGCATTGACCATAATGGCTGGGGCTTCTGGGAGCTGAAGTCCACAAACATCTGGGGACCCACAGGTTGAGAACCACTGTGCTAGAGGAAAGAATATTTATTTGGAAGATTGTGGTTCAGGAAGAAGTTTATTGTGGAAATGGAGATAAATTTTGACATATTTTGTTTTTTTGGGGGGTTGTCTCTACCTCAACTCTTTATAGTCCGATCTCACAAAGCAGCAGAATGGTTTCAAAATAACATTGAAAACTTTGGAGGACAACTTGCTCTCCCGCCTCTCCTCTGCCTCAGGGAACTTCTTGGGGGATACAGCCCTTGTGGAGAATCTTGAAGTCACCAAACGGACAGCTGCAGAAATTGAAGAAAAGGTGAAGATATAAAACTGGGTCTGGATGGAGGAGGGATCCTAAATTGCTGAATATGAAGTTTATGCTAAGAGATCCTGAGTGAATCTGTTTTTTTTCAAGATATGTAGCCTACACTGTTGTGTTCTGTGGATTGGAGATGAACAGCTTTTTTTGTCATAAAGCCAAATGTTGTTGCATTCTGGCCAGATCTAAGAAGCTTATTACTTCAGAGTTCATGTGCATTAAATGGACAGTTTATAGCAAAGTACAAATAGTAGCAACAAGATGTAAAGACCATAAAACTTTAGCACTACAACAAGATGCTTTAAACTATCCCAGTTTTACCCAAGGCTTTTTATTTAACATGAGTTAATTCAACATGCATTACATTTACTCAGTTATACTAGGATTTTAGCAGAGGCTGCCTGACAGGATCTGCTGAATTTTATATAGTCCAGAAATTGGCAGGAATTTATCAATTTGGCACTGATGCTGTTCCCCTGGGTCACAAGTTGGCTTTTAAAATATCTGCTTGATAGTCATCTGACATTTGCCTTGCAAATATCGGCATCATCTTTCACATCCAAGGAGCTTTCTTTCTGCAGCTCTGGGAGCACATACGACCATGTTGTGTTTCTGTACAGAATTATAGGATCAGGCCACCAGATATGAGGGGGAGAGGTTTAAATCCTATCCTCTCTTGGGTCCCAGTGCTCAGTGGATCACTCGTTCCCATGTATTTGTTAGGAATTAGAAAGAAAGTCATGGTGTCTCTGCACCACATAGTTATTTCAGTTTCATGCCTCTTCTGTTATCATGGCTCCATCCAGGATTTATAGTTTGGTGAGGTACTTAGGAAATACCAATATATATTATGAGAAAAGAAAGATGGAGAATTAAATCAATGAAATTTTGTAGCTGGGTTCTTTGGGAACTGTGGTTCAGGGAGTGCCCTAAAGCTTTCTGACAGAAACTGCAAAGTATCTCACCAATCTATAAATCCCAAGATGTGAAGCTAATATAACTGTGCAGTGCAAATACATCTTAAGTCTCCATTGCATTCTTTGCATTTAATCTAACACATTGTTTAAGTTTACAGTCCTTACAAGTGGAAGAGGAACCAACAGAGCTCTGTTTCCTGATGACAAGGAATTACTTTTCTGGTGAGATGGAATTTGGAATTTGAGCATCTTTCGTTTCCATGTGGCGATTGCTTAGATTTTACATTATTGGAGTGTTTTGAATGCCAGGAGAAAGCAGGCAGGAGAGGACATACATTTGAGATAAACACAGAGTTTATCTAAACAATCAGCTGAGGTTATGCCATCACCATGTTAAACAAAGAACACTTGCATGAACAAATGTGACTGTCTTGCCATCTTCATGATTTTCCTTTTATTTTCCTACAGGTCCAGGAGTCCAAGGTGACAGAAACTAAGATTAATGAGGCAAGAGAGCATTACCGTCCTGCTGCAGCCCGTGCCTCTCTGCTGTACTTCATCATGAACGACCTTAATACCATCCATGCCATGTACCAGTTTTCCCTAAAGGTACGGCATTTATACTTGGGGCAGGGAGTGTCTCTCAAACTCCCTAAACAGAATATGCTCGATGCATTTTGTGTTAGGTTTAGTGCATTTATTCATTGTTGTCATGAAGTAAACTTGTAGGAGAACTCTGTTAAATCTCAAATGTAGTGATAGCTGGATTTCTCCTGTAGTTTTGATTTTTTCACCTGACTTATAAGCACTGGTGTTTTTTTTAAGTGTTGGTGCTTTTGGCTGGAGGATTGCTGGCCTTTGAAGCCCTAACAGTTGGGATTGGCCTATCTCAGAGATTAGGGTCTTCCAGAAGAAAGCGTGTCAGTTTTTGATGTCCTCCCCCAGTATTCTCGTGCCAACAGAGGTCAAGCCGGTGCAGAATTGAGAGAGAGCCATTTTGGTTCTAGTGTCCAAATTCTGAAGCAGCCTTCAGAGCCAGCATTTTATGTCCCCTTCCTTGCGTGTTTTTAAGTGTGTGCATTTTAAAAATTGGGCAAGTTTTTTTGGTCATGGCCCTCAGATGATGTGCTTTATTACTGTTTGCTAGTATGTTTAATGGTTGCTGTTTTTATTTTGTTTGTTTTGTAAAGATTGTATCATTTAGCTTATTTGTTAACATGTCCTTAGTATCGAATGTTGTCTTGACGATATCAAAGCAGAGAAAAGCAGGCTATAAATAACAAAGTAAATAAATAAGTGGGTGAACAAGCAGCCTTACAAAATGGGGGCTTCTGGTACAGGGTTTCTGATCATATGATGCACATGATGCGCACGAAGTGGCAAATCATGTGTTTACTGACAACAGATATTGTAGTCATGATCCATTCTGACCCCATGTAATGCACTGTTGTCTTTAACAGATTGATGTATTTGCTAGACATTGATATATTGATTTCATATAGTTACAGTTATCAAAAAGCACCATTCCATACAAGATTTCTAAAAGAGACTGCTGTGTTTCTTTTTTCTTTTCTTCTCTTCTCTTTTTTTAATTTTTTTTTTTAATTTAAGAAATGACTATGCTTTGCATTGCCAGGGCCCTAGACTGACCTTCAGGCCTGTTTGCTTCCACCCCCACAGCTCCCCTCCAGAGCTTCCCCCTCCTATTGCTTTGCCTCTAGCCCCAAGGTTGGGGAGTGGGGGAGACAAAAAGACAGAGTAAAGGGCTTGCCAGTACTTTCCCCTCAAAGGGAGAAGAACACAGGTCTTCCCTTCTAGTTTCTTCTGGCAGCCATCTGAAAAGGGAGGGGTAGGAGCAAAGAGAACACCTGACCAATCAGCAGCCATTACACAGCAGAAAGTGCAATTGAGGCCCTTTCCGCACCGGGGTATAAAACGGTGCAGAGTGACCTCCGACGGAGGTCTTCTGCACCGTGGAGTGGATTGGGGCGGACTATTTTTCGTAGTTCCGTACTCAGTCCACTCTGAAGCGACTGGAACTGGTGGTGCGGCATGTTTTTTAAAAACCTCTTTTCAGAGGCGAGCTTCTCCGGTTGGTGGAGAGCCTCCACCAGCTGGAAGCCGCCATTTTGGACACCAAGGCCGCCATTTTGGATGCCAGAGGACTGTGGAACAGCGAGATTGCGCTGCTCCGCATGGCGACGGACTTACCCGGCTGCCGGTAAGCTCCATTTTAGAGCGTTTCCCCCGTTTCCCCTTCCACGTGTGGAAAGGGCCTAAGTGGGAGAGAAGACACACCTCCAGCAGTGGAAGGAGGGCTTTGCTCACCCAAATTTTTTTTTAAAAAAAGTACATTTTAAACACAAGTTTGGCATCCCTGGGGTGAGGGAATGGGAGAAGGAAAATGGCGGGGTGGGGTGGCAAGCCCATGGTGAATAAAATTAGTGGTGGTCAAACCTGTGAATGTAGAAGGAGGGCTGTACTTTTATTATTTATTATTGTAAGAACTCTTTTAGAGATAGGAGAGCTTCCTAAGGGCATTATACTAAGCTAAGTTAGAACAAGAAGAGGACTAAGTTAGTTTTATTTTTGGTGCTGTGAAAGAGCAAAAAAAGAAGTGGAAAGAAGAAATGGAGTGATGCCTAAGAAGTCAGTCTGAGAGAGGTTAGGATAGATGGATAAGACATGAGGAAATATGAGGTCACTTAAGTGTGGTGTAGAGGTTTGAGCATTGAACTATGGCACTGGAAACCAGGGTTCGATTCCCTGCTCTGCCATGGAAACCCATGGGTGACCTCAGGGAACATCACACGTTCTCGGCCCCAGAAAACCCTGTAATAAGTTTGCCTTAGGGCCACCATAAATCAGAATAACTTGAAGGCACACAAGAACAACAACTGCTCATTAACCTTGTCATTGATGCTTTCTCTAAGACACATTTAACTCTTTAAACACTGAGCATTGTTGCACTTCCAACACTTCTGACCTCTTATTTCTTTACTTGTCCCAACTTGGGGGGCATGAAGCAAGATCCAATTTGTAGGGAGGAAATGGGGATGATGAGTCTCCCCCATGGTGTTTTATTGGGGGTTCCTTTAAGAGTCTGTGGAGACTTAGACATACAAGGTTGGGCCCAGCTTGGGGGCCCAGAGATCTGGCACAACCCCTGGTGGCACAGAAACCACACTGAGCCTGTGCACCTGGGTAGGGTCCCTGGTTGCCACTTCTGAGTTTCCCCTGCCGCCTGAGTCAGGACAGATGGATTCATCAGCTGGCAGTTGCATCATCCAGTATCTGGATCTTTGCCTTGTGCCACGTCAACATTACACAGCTGTAACAATAAAAATTGTGTCCTTTTTACCTGCAGCCATGTGTTGCATGTATTCCTTATGAATGCTCCTTAATTCAGCACAAGCCTCTCAACACTGTGCCTGCCGACTTTCATTACACAATGTACAGTTAGCCCTCCACATTTGTGGGGTTCACTTTTGAGGATTTGATTATTCATGGTTTATTTGCTGTCACCTCTGCTGCCTCCCTATGCCATTTTTAATAGGGACTGCAAGCCTCATGAGACTGAGAAATTGCAAACGAGGCTTGTAAGTCCCTATTAAAAATGGTGTGGGGCAGCAGTGGAGGTGGCCATAAGCCCCAGCAGCCACCCACTTCTGCCTTGTTGAGTTGAATATGATGATCATACTTTTGTTTCTGTGTGTGTGTGTGTGTGTGTGTTAAATATGGTTTGGGAGGGCCTAGAGGTATTCATGGTTTTTCCACTTTCACAGGGGTTCTATGCCCCTAACCCTAGCAAGTGTGGAGGGATGACTGTATACATATCTTTCTGCTGGTTGCACTTCTGTTACAGGGAGTTTACTATCAACTTTCAGTTAGAGGCTGCAAATTCAATATGATTCTGCCAGCTAAGGTCCTTTGCCCCTGAGATTGATGGTGTCTTGTGGCCACACTAGTTTCACAGGCACCTCTGGAGGATTCTCACTGATGGCAACAGACACCCAGAATCATAGAGCTGACAACCCAGTGTCATCTAGTCTATCTGGCTGCACTGCAGGAATCTACAGCTAAAGCACCTCTAACAAGTACTCTTCCTAATGTGTAGCTGGAATTTCTCTTCTTGGAATTAGAATCCAATGCCATTCTCCATCTCTGTGCAATTTGGGGCTTTTTCAAAAGCATGTTTTGTTTTTAACTTTTAAAAATACTTCTCAGTTGGAAAGCTTATTAGCTCTAAGGATTATGCATTCATGTCTCTATTTTATTTCATAATATACTCAAACACAGATACCCAATTCTTCAATGCAACAATATTCTAGAATTTTAGGATTTTATTTATCATAATTGCTGGATTGCTGTGAAGGAGTCTGGGGCTGGAACATTACCGGGCTGAGATGACTGGAATCAGTGCTTTAAAGTTCCTTTATGGTCAGTAGCCAAGGGTGCCAGTCAAGTCTTTCACTGTGGGAAATTACCAGCAAAAAGGCCAGAATGGCTAAGAGAGGGTTGAGGACTACTATAGAATGGAAGAACTATTTTGGAAATGGTGATTCATTCTTCTCACCACAGCTGGGAGGTATATGTGCTAAGAAAACAACGGAAACAAGATTTAGGAGAGGGAAACAGAGAAATTTCAGTCCAAGAATGAGAAGTTTATAGAGAAAAACAGAGAAACAGAACTAATGGTTAAATATGTCTTGAGATTCTCAGCTGCCTCTCTAGGGATGGAGGCAGTAGATTTGCTGCATATTAGAGAACTTAGATAAGAGATGAAGAACTGTTTTCAAGTGCTGGGTCTTACCTTCATTCTTTCAACACCACTTGTTTTGGATAACAGCACAAGCCATGGCCAGACCCCTGACATCACACTCCCAGTGATGCTGTGAGACATTAGAGATTTCTTAGTCACAACCATTAAAAAAAGAAACAAAGAGTCTCACATAGTAGAACCACAACCGCAACCAAAAAGACCACTGGGACCACTACTAATGCTAAGTCAAGAAAATAAATTGATATCAATGGATATACGTTAAGAAAATAAAGCCATATGTTGAGAGACTAGGCATAATAATATAGCAGCAGTACTGTATCAACATCCTATCAAAATCCAAAATCAAACTACAAATGTTAGAAATACCTATCAGTCAATAGTAGAAATATGTAAAAATACCTCATATAATAGGCACATGCAAAAAGAGATGGGGATGGGGGAGAACCAAACATACTATGTAATGTGTGAGAGGAACAAAAATTTAACCAGAAAACTTAAATCAAGAAAAACAGATTAGTGAATATAATGGTGGCAAAGACACAATTGAACATAGTCTGTGGAAACAGATTGATAAATTGTAATTCACAATGATATGTTGGCTCCAGTCAACAAAGAAACTAGCTATAATCCACAAAAAAAACCCAACCCCCCCCCCAAAAAAACCATGCAGTCTCTAGAATCCTAGCTCCAGTCCACACAAATATGCTGACTCCAGTCCACAAAGAAACTGACTTCAGTACAAAGATAGATTACCATTTTCCAGGAATGTTGTCCCAGTGTTCTTTATCAGATGACTCAAGTTTCCAGTGAGCATGCCAGCCACCATATTCTTGATTTATAATTATTTCATGCCTTTTCTGCTACTTCTCTGGTCCTTTTGGCACTGTGAACAGGAAGCCAGCTTTACTGACTACAGATGCAAAGAGAACCACTCCTGCAGCCTTTACTGGGGTTTGGGAGCTTTGCTTTCTCTATGTTTCCAACTGGGGAGAGTATGGGGACAGGCAAAGCTCCCTCTGTTACCTTCGGTTTGATATTGGAGATAGCAGCAAGAATTTCTCCGGATACTGCTGGTCTTCCCAATCAGGAGGGCAGGTGGTGTGTGTGTGTGTGTGTGAATATCCCTACTGTTATCTCTGGTTAGAGGAATAGGGGGATTCCCTTCTGCCCATTCTGTTCAGAGAGTAAGCAGTGTGTGTGTGTGTGTGTGGGGGAGAGGATTCCATGGAGCAGGGAAGTATATCACTAGTGTTTTTGTTAGCTGGTTTGGGGCCACCAATGGGCCCAGAGTTTTCAGGTTACAGGGCACCGGGGAATTTTTCCAGGTGGGGGAAGGAATCTCAGGGCAAGCAATGCTGTAGAAAGAAGAAGTTTGGGTTTTGTATGGGAGGTGGCATTAAAGCCTGGATATCCATCTCCATCCATTCCGAAGATGGCTCAGGGGTTCTTTGGCTGAGTACCAATGTGTTAAACATTGGTGCACCAAAAGACCAGGAGTAAAGAATGGGGATGGGCAGAGAGATTGAGAGAGAGAAAGAGACCATGAATACATCCATTTGGGTTCATCATGTTGTTTGAAGTCAAGCAGGGAATGAAGCACCAGTGTTGTACTATTTGAGTCTTCTTGTTGTATAGGCCCCATAGCTGTACACCAGCCTAGCTCCTGGAGAAGCCCCTCCAATCCCAGTATTGTGGGAAGTGAGTCCCAGTGAGGATGACAGCTACTGGTACAGCTACTGGATGCATTTTGCCACCTGCATAGCTGTCAAAAATGTCCCCTACCCCAGCTCTGTATATTTGTATATTATCTTGTTAGCTGGACCCACTTACCCTGATAACCATTTACACAATTAGCTGCTCCAGAAGCAATGTTGCTCTCCCCTCACCATTGCCTATCTCACCTCTGTGATATTGCAAGGACCCATCCTTATGACAGCGCAAAGATTGGCTTGAGACATAAGGCCCCACACCCTTCCTTATCTCACCAAAGTAATATGATGAGGATCCATCCTTTTGACTACACAAATGCTACCTTGTAACACCCCAAGGCTCTACCTCCCCAGTCTCAGGCCTTGAAACCTCACGGATTAGGGTGCTTGTACACTTGTATATGTCAGTTTAGCCTCTTTGCTGGAGATTCCCCTCCTGCTGACTTAAGTTGTCTGCACCCATCTGTGCTCAGCTGGTGTATTTGTAAATCCACAATTTCACAGCACCTTTGTTAATATGAACCAAAATGTCATATTTTCAGTTTCTGTGGAGCATGTCTTCAATTGAGATAATTTACAATATGGGCAGGGTGGGGAGTTAAAAATTAAGCCAAATGTTTTGGCCATATTGCAAAACATGTCCCACGACCTCTACTTCCAACTCACGCACCTTCCCCCCAGCCACAACCAGGGCCAGCACATCCCTGAAACTGCTTGCTTCTTGAAGAAAGTACAAATAACAATATGTTTCTGTCAAGGGTGTTGTCCCCTCATGTTCTCCTGGCACTATATTACCATTTTCTATTTTGCTTAGCAGACAAGAACATTTTGCTCACCACAGCAAGGGTCATGAAGAAAGGTTTACCAACCTAGAAACATGAGGGAGTGAGAAAACTGTGATTACCAAACTGTAGGATGTGACTGTGCTGGCTGGTGGAGTCAAGGATTGTAGGAGATGCAGTCCAACAAACAAAACAAAATTAACCTTTCCATGCTCTGGCCATGGGAGAAAGCAGTGGAGGGAATGCACATATGTGTACCATCCCAGTTATTGCCCTCACCAGTTTCCTCAGTGCTTTCTGGGTGGTTATGGACAGAAGCTTTTTTCGCTTTGCTACCTCAAAGATCCTGTGAAGATCCCCAAATACTCTCCCTGTAGAATGTTTTGTTTTAAGCAAAGTAACCTCTTTGCACCATATCTTCTTTTTCCTGCCCTATGGACCTTGCCAAAGAAAATACGTGAATTGGTTGAATATTCCAAATGCAACTTTTATACTTTTGGTGCTTTATCACATGCTGGTTTGTTACTTGATTGCATTGGCTTAGTTCCATTTTTGATCTCTCCTTATTCACATGACATTGTCACTCATTATTGGATTGCATTCCTGTTAGTAGGTCATCTCTCTTTATTCATGGGAAATAAATACTCTTGAATGGCTCCAAAACTGGTATTTTTCTGCTATTGTGTATTGGTGTGATGGTGCCATTCCACTGCAGTTCTGCTATTGAGGCAGTCACGTGGTGTCGGTGGGTGGTGTTATTCCCTTCCCCCCTCCCTGTCCCCATGCAGGGTGAACTCATTGTCTGGACACAGAGAACATCATGGTACAGATTGAGACACATTGCTTTTATTCTGTTCCCCAGAACATTTTTAAAAATTTTTGTGTAATTGCATATTTGTGCTGCCCCAGTGGTTACCAGCACACCACATTCCCATTTACAGCAAAATGGAAAACCAACCATGACTTTGTAAGAATAGAATGCCAAAATGACAGCACTACAGGGAAACACAGTGCCAAAATAACAAGGACAGACTCTCATGACATGCCGAAATTGTGCAAAGAAAAAATATAGCACGTGTGTTAGGTAGCACATAGGGGAAGGGAGGGTGCAGAAGACCAATTGTGGGAATGGGTGTCACCAAACCAGCAGCATAACCTTGCTACAGAGACATTGTGATAGTGGTTGTTTCTATACTGGCATATTTTTGTTTCTTTAACATGATTGTGGCTAGATGACAGGCTGGTGTGATAAAGCCCTTGGACTTAGGATCATAAACTCATAGAATCATAGAAATGTAGAGTTGGAAGAGACCACATGGGCCATCCGGTCCAACCCCCTGCCATGCAGGAACACCCTCAAAGCACTCCCGACAGGTGGCCATCCAGCCTCTGCTTAAAAACCGCCAAAGAAGGAGACTCCACTGCACTCCGAGGCAGCATATTCCACTGCCGGACAGCCCTGACCGTCAGGAAGTTCTTCCTGAAGTTCAGGTGGAATCTCCTTTCCTGCAGCTTGAATCCATTGCTCCTTGTCCTGGTCTCTGGAGCAGCAGAAAACAAGCCCACTCCTTCCTCTACATGGCATCCCTTCAAGTATTTAAATATGGCTATCATGTCCCCTCTTAACTTTCTCTTCTTCTTTTTTGGAGTAAACATGACAGAGAAGAGATCTTTCATATTTATTTGCTCTCATTCCTTGTGTTTTCCAGTGTTCAGGTTGTGGTATGTTAAATGAGAAGCTGCTTTGGATCAATTGATTTAAAAGATTTTAAACTTCTTGTAGAAATCTGCTGAATCCACGACAAAGACCCCTTTATAGAAAAATGATGAAACACCAATTTCAAAATGTATTAACACCCCCCCACACCACATAAACAGGTCTTTACTATCTATAGTCACTCACATTTGAGCTCAAGCTTTTAAAAGGTTTTAAAAACATTTAAGGAAAAATGTCCTATGAGTAATTTAGTAATATTGCCTGTCTAGATATAATGCTGCTATAAACTACTAGTAGTTTGTTTTTTTTGCTGACTCTTTCAGCCTTGAGAAACAACAAACTCCCAAGGGCTAACAGTATGTTGCAGCTGGCATTTAACTTGAGAACCAGCTTTTACCATCTTTAATCAAACTCTAGCTTCTATACCCATATATACACCAGCAATTTTTCCTTTATATTTATTTTCCTCTGGATACTATGAAGACTTTATGTGTCTTTCTCATTTTTATCATTTTTAAAAAAAATATCTATTTGTTTTTCTATTTCTGATAAACCCAGCTCAAGTAAGAAGGCCCTCAAGGGAATCTTATATGAAAAATCTAATTCTTACAGTCTTTAGTAGTGTGTAGCCATTGGTTTGGCTACAGTAAAGATAGAAACATTTTTCTTTTATTGAAGTTTATCTTTTGAGTTGTCTCTAGAGGGGATATAATAAGAGGTGCATTTTCCCTAGGGTGTCCAGTGTCCTTCATAACATCATTTTCAAAGGTGTCAATTTGGTTGCCTGGGGAAAGTGGCTATTTTGTCTGTGTAAAACCTTGCATTAGACATCATATCTTCCTTTGTTTTCCTTATCTGGCTAAGGCCAAACCTCCTGCTTTCTGGGCTGTAAAAGTGTTAGAGATAATGATGTCCTAGGCAGATGTAATTAACATAATGTGCATATTATTTTCCAGAAATATGTTAGTTTACAATAGTGAAATGTGTTGCCATAGGCCTACAATATTATGATTATGAAGCTGTTACATTCAAATGTATTTTGAGTCATCTCTACCAACTTTAAAGTGATGGGAGCCAGAAAAATAATGAACTCAGGGCTAATGGAAGAAGGAACAGTGGCAGAACTTCACAGGGCCAAAGGACAGGAGAGGTTTATGAGGATGGAAAAGAGAGAGAGAAAACCCCAGAAACAAGGAGGCCAACAGAATCAAGATGGCTAAAAAGAGTGAAACAGAATAAACAGATGGCTGAAGGTTGTAAGGTGAAATGCAGTGTGGGCAGATGTGATAAAGAAGCCAAGAAGAAAACAGAATGTGAGGCTAAAGAGGCATGGACAATGCCTTTTTGGACTATAGCTTCCAGAATCTCCTAACCTGAATAAGGTTTCTGGGAACTGTAGTCCCAAAAATCACTTTTCCACACTCTGGCTGAGACTGTGTCTATTGAAACCCAAAACCATGGTGCTTCTGGATGGAGCACTCCATGTATTATCAGTCAGAAGGCATAATTTATCCTTAAAGAATTTTATACATTGGGGGAAAACATCAAAGATTCAGTAGGAAAAACAGAGGAGGGATAAAAATGGAAAAGGTTATCTGACTATGAATGAGATAGCCTTATCTTGAAGCATCTAGAGATCTATTGACTGAAAAGGAGTGGACAAGCAAGGAAGTTTGAGAGTTTTAAGGACTCCTTACTTTAAGGGCTCTATTGTGCTTGTAAAGCCTGTCCAGAAGGGGAAAAAAATCAACAGATACAGCATCTCTCATCATTGCAAGACTACAATAAGGTGAAGTTGTGGTAAACTGGGTCAGTCGCTTGTCTAATTTCCTCCCTTTCTTCATTTTTGGTGCAAATATTTCTAGTGAAAACTTTCAAGTCGGCACCCATTCTAAGAACCAGTGAGCCAAATCTGCTCTGTTGCTCCAGGATAGCTTCTCTGATAGTGGGGGACCTCCTTGTTATCTCCTTCCACTGTGGAGTCAGCTCAACTTCTCTAGGACCACACTGCTCCCACTACTGGTAGTAGCAAGAAAAATAAGGAAATCTTATTTAACTTCTCTTCCTCCTTTAATTCTTGTGTAACCCATAGTCTGTAGCTGTAATCATCTAGCCTAGGACTTCTGAGAACTTCAAGTTGGGATCCTCAGATTCTGGCCAAGACCTTGTGAAATGCATGCAAATGTCCTGGACATTTGCATATCATTTAGCTATAAACTGTTGTATGCCACTATTTTCAGTTCCAATAATAAATATCAGAAGGACATTTAGTAACAAAAGACTGGTTTCCTTTAACCATAGTTTCTAAGGTTGAATGGAATCAGACTCAACATAGTCTGTTTAAAGCCTGGAATGTTTTGAAATCTATTGCAAAGTCTACATGGTGATATTCATTCATTCGTCCATTCTCACCCCCCTTTCTCTCCACCTGTAGGCATTCAGTGCTGTCTTCCAAAAAGCTGTTGCAAGAGCATCTCCAGATGAAAATCTGCAAATACGAGTTGCCAATCTCATTGATAGCATCACCTGCTCTGTGTTCCAGTACACAACTCGAGGGCTTTTTGAATGTGACAAACTGACATACATGGCCCAAGTCACCTTCCAGGTAAATGGCTGATGCTTAGTACCACCTTTTTAAACTCCTGTGCATTATCTGCTGGCATGCAGTTTTTTCTTTGTTACTATATTTGTTCACCACCTCTTAAATGGGAAACTCTTTGACTCTTCCAGTGACACTTAGACAATCACCTCCATACCTCTCTGTTCAAGTTCTGGTTGCGATGGTGCTTTTATTGCTAAGATTCTTACTCATATTCACAATATAGTATTCTGGTTTGGTTATAAATGTTAATTCAGATGAAAACTATTAAATGAGAATGTCTGCAATTCTAGCACTTTACTCCTACTCCACTTGTGACATTCTGGAATGTCTTGCTTTCTCTCCAGATAGACTCTTTTTAGAAATACTATTTTTCAGCTGTTCTATAGTCTATGGTAAAGTCTCAGTCTTCTACAGTACCATTTGGATTTTGTCATTGCAGATACTTCTGATGAATAAAGAAATCAATGCCATGGAACTTGATTTTCTCCTACGATATCCTGTCCAACCAGGAGTCACCAGTCCTGTGGATTTTTTGTCAAACCAGTCATGGGGTGGCATCAAGGTAGCTGTTCTAACTCAAGATAAACAAACTGGTGAAATATTGGGTTACATCATAAAAGTGTAAAGTGGGTTCACAGTTGATTTGTATAACATTAGCCAAAGAGTTCTGATCAGTGGCTTCTTCTCAAACTAGAGGGACATTCTAAGTAGGGTACTACAGGGCTCTGTCCTAGATCTAATGTACTTCAGTACTTTAATTGACTGCTTTTTTGAAGTAGTCTAGTGAACACTTACCAAAATTTTAGATGCTACAATATTTGGGAGGGGAATATCTAACATTCAGAAGTCAGAAATAAAATTCAAAATAATCTTGATGCTGTAAAATCAAAATTGGGTCTGAAACTAATAAAATCAATTTATACATATACCAATGCAAAGTGCTGTGTTTAGGCCAGAAGTGGGCAAAATCTGGCCCTCCAGATGCTATTGGACTGCAGTTGCTAGAAGTCCCCATCATTTGCTATACTGGCTAGAGCTGATCAAATTTGCAGTCCTAAAATATCTGCAGTGTACATGTTCTACATCCCTGGTTTAGGCAATCATCACAAATTTGCAGATGCACAAAATGAGGAAAACTCTGTTTTGGCAGCACTGTGTATGCAAGGATTTTTGGGTTTGTAGTTGATCATATGTTCAATATGAGTCAACAGTGTGATGTGGCTGCGAAAGAAAGCAAGTACAATTTATAGTTAATAGAACTGTAGTTTCTTAGCCACAAGAAGTAATAGTTCCGCTTTATTCTTGTATTGGTCAGACTTTATCTGAATGTTCCTCTTTATGAAGGATATTAAAAATGAAATATTTGCGGAGGAGGGTGATGAAGATTGTTAGAGATATGGAAAGTAAGTCTTATGAGGAAAATTGGAAGGAACTGGGCATGTTTAGTAGATAGCTGAATGGTTCTTATATAAAAGAGAGCAGAAATTTGATCTAAAGATAGGTCTTTGTTTTGAGTGCATGAACTGGAGCTATTGAGCCAAGTCATTGAGTTGATACAGCCCCTTGCTTGCATCACTCAATTTAAAATCAATCCAACAAGCTTTTTTAGTTTCTCTCAGTGTTGCTGAAAACAGGAGTGGAGGCGTGGAAATAGTTAATGCTGGAACACAAACTTCCATCCCTAATCTTCTAAGCTTCTACTGCTCCCCGACTTCTCTCTTTAACCTGGCAGACTCGAAAAGCAGACTTAGTTCAAGGTTAGAAAGGATTGGATTTTAAAGAGTGGGCAGTAGTTTGTGGGCTGGCAGTAGGGTGGCTGTTGCTGTGGGAGTATCCAAGCTTTTTTGGCTGTCAGAAAATAGTGTGTGTTTTTGGAGACTCCACAGTGATTTGGAAGTAGACATTCAATTAAACCTGATGAATTCTGCTTCTAGAAAACTTGAATTAGTTTTCTCTGTATTCTGTCTTAAATTCCTGGGTGCTTCAACACAGTAACAAATCAACCCTTACATAACAATTTTATGCTGTGTTTCTAGTTAGAAATAAGCTTCACTGTGCCTGCAATTGGACTTACTGTTGAGTAAGTAGGTATAGAATGGTACCCTTGGAATCATAGTCTGTTTCTCATGCAAACTTAGGAATACTGGCTTCACTGCTTCTGTGTGTCTTGTAAAAAACTGGAACTTTTTAAAAGTAGTATATTGTACGACTTGGAATTTTGACTCAGAATGTGGTATAGCAACCCAGTGGAGTTACAGAGCTTGTGACTGCAAGGAAGCAGTGTAATTGTCTGGTTTTTCTTTGAATCCAGCTGCAAGAAAGACAAGGCATAATGCCTCCACTGAATAGAAAACTCGGTAAGCATAGTGAACTAGAAAACAATCGGTAAAGGAATTGGAACCACATTTGTGCCCATTGGCTAAAACTGCTTCTTTTTTCCCTTGAAAATTCATCAGGGACCATCAGCCAATGCTTACAAACAAGTACCAGTTCACAAACCACCACTTTGAGTAGCTCTGCCATAATACACAGAATGGGACTTATTTCAGAGTTAATGTACTCAGAATTACATTGCAAAATAGTCCACAAAAAGTGATCTGTATAGATTCCTGAATTCTCATTTCTCCCTTGATGTCTTTGTTGTGTTTTTATCAATGCTTTATAACCTGTCCAGCAAACCAAATGATTTACTGGTTTACTAAGTGTTTCTGCGATTTTGTTATATTAGTGTTTGGCATATTTATGAAGTGAACACTCAGAAAGGATGAACCTATGGTTTTGTTTCACTTAGGGATTTATTTGATTACTTTAGGTGTGTTAGGCTATTGTTTCTCAGACTATACATTTGGTGGGAAAAATACTAAGAGCACAAGGATTGATGGTGCAAGAAAGCAAGGTAAGTAATATGGTGAAATTTTCTAAATTTCAGCTAGGAAGTAGCTACCAGTGTAATCCTACAATATGTATTCAGAAGTCAGCTTAAGCTGTGGGTGATAGCTGCCCTTACAGTATTCTGTCATTGCTTGAAAATCATCACACTTGATATGTCTTTTATGAAGGAAGTCCATAGTCTAAACACGTAGAAGAATTTATATGTGAAGCTTTATGTCCTGCAAACTCAAAATTTTGGCAAGAAGTTTTTCTTTGCTTGAGACGAAGCTCCTAACCACACAATTTTGTGCATGTTTACTAAAGGATAAACCCAACTTGTGTCAATGGGACTTATTCCCAAGTAAATGTGTATAGGGTTACAGCTCTCAGCATGTTTGGTATCCTGAACATATCTTCGTTGCTTGTATATATGAGTGGCCCTTGGTTCTTGAAAATTATGCTGCAAAAAATGTATTCGTCTTTGGGTTCTTCCAGATGGGAAAAATGTATCTGTCTGGATATTGTGATATTTCCTGCTGTTCTTGGTTTTGTTTTGTTTTTAACATTTCTGTTTTCTCAAACTATTTTTTTGGAAATTCCTTGTACCATCTGCAACATTTTATCTCCACCATTAGTGATATTCTTTCTAATTCTGAGACATATTGGGAGGGAAAGAATCTCTTTTTTCTTTTTCTTTTTAAAGAAAAGAATTATTAGAGTTATAGTACCATAATGCTTCACAGCATCAGTATATCGTTGGCACTTCTGCTGTTCAAACCATAGATTTACTTCTGCAAATTACACACCCCATTAAAAAAAAAGAAAAAAAACACCTTTGGGACAGCCCTTGGGCGATACAGGAAATTGTTACAAACAACAACCTTGCCAAAAAACAATGGAATGAGTTGATGCATAGATGGCAACAATTTTTAAAGCCCAGCAGAACTCAAGGAAGTTTATTGAGAGAACTCATGCTTCTTTAAACCAATTTGGAATTGCTGTTTGGCATGTTGTGCAAGTGTTTATTGCATTGCTGTAAGCTAAGTAACTTGTGCATGCTTCAGGAGGTGGTGCTTCTTTTAACTATCTTAATCTAGCATTGGGCTCTTCAGGTGGGACAAATGTGTCAGGAGATGACAGTGTCTGTTTGGGTACACTCCACTTTCCCCTCCAAAGATACAGATAATGTTTTGCCAACCATGTGATGTTTTGGGATACTTCCACTCCTTTTTCCAAATTATTTTGAAGCATTCCTTACTCACCAAATGGTTAGCTTTTTTAACTGCTACATTTTGTCATTATGTGAATTGCGATGACTAAAATGAGTGTGTGTGATCCCTCCCTCCCTCTTTTCACAATGTTATTTTCACCACACTTTCAGAATTCTTCCTTTTAATGTTTTTTTTGTTTGTTTTAAATAAAATTGTCTCCAGAGCCTTATTGAAGGGACAGTCAGTTTCTGTGGTCAAAAAGATGCCCCCATCCACCCAGCACACACTAGCCCATTTCATCATGGGTAGAAGCTGTGAGACTGAGAAAGGGATAGGGGGAGATTTCACTGAAAACTTTTTTCTACTTACTTTTCTCTGGTTGACTATAGTATGGATGTGAAAGTTGATCTTTCCCAGCACAATTGTCTACTGCCTTTGCAGCACTGTGACAGACAATTTTAAAAAGAAGATTCTAGCATTATAGTGGAATAGTGATAAACACCGTTTTGGCTTCCTTGGAATCAGATCACCCTTTCCCCTGTGCCATGCATATTCCTTGTGTAAACTGAAGCATTGGAGGGCCTATGTCTGTGGGAAGCAAGCCAGCAATAACTCTATACAGTTCACTGCTGGTCCACAGTAACTCTGCAGAATTATTGTGGAAAAAAGCAGTAGGAGACCATGTGAATCTTGCAACACATCTGGAAGCACATGTGGGGAGGGATGCAAAGGGCTTGGGCACACTCACATGTAACATCACAATCCACATCACAACCAAAACGCGTACATGAACAGAGATGTGCTGCCTTTCTACTGATTTTTTTTAAGTCCAGAAAGTGTTTGGACAGGAAAGCAAAAAGAAATGTCAAGAAGCATTAAGTAGCAGAAGTAAACAGTATGATCTAAATTGGCAGAAATCACCAGTTTGGCTGACCTTGTTGTCTAAATGATTTAAAGTAACAGCAGTGCTGATTTTAGTTAGATATAGGATAAACATTTTAATTGTAAGAGCAATTTGAGTGGGATCATTGGGATTGTTATCTCAATCATGAATTGGGATAGATAGATAGATGCCCCCTCACTGGAGATCTTCAGGCACAGGCTGGACAACCATCTTTAGGGTTTCCTACATCAAAGAGGAGGCTAGACTACAGTACATGGCTGACCAAGCTCCTTCCAACTCTATGACGCCAAGAAAAACTCTTTAAATGGTACCAAGTGCAGAGTTGAAATACTGTACTGAGATTAATATAGCAGCTTTATTGAAAATGTTACATTCTTAAGTAGGGCAATTTTCCAGAGATACCATTAGATCAACCAATAACCTTTTGCATTATAACAGTAAAGATGAACTAGACCTCTATCCACCTGTCTCCCTTGCTGTTCTTAAGAGCTACAAAAATATCTGTTTTAATATCAATATCAGCAAATTGTTTTGCACTGTCCTCCACAAAAGGATAATATAGAGTCTAATGAAGCACAAAAATGACCCATGAAAGCCAAATTTGTCTCCTTCCTGGAAAGAGAGCAACTGATTGCATCCTTATAGTGGGAATTTCTGACATATATAGATATGCGTGTGTGTGTCTTAGAAAAGGGAGGTAATATTTTCCTGCTTCATCAGCTTCAGAAAAGTGTTTGACAACTTGAGGTTGAGCCTTAAATTGCTACAAAATGGAATTGGCAGGAAAAAAGTTCAGTCTCATCATATCTGTGTTCCAGTCCATCAAATGCAGGACATGGATCAGAAGCAAAGGCAATCAAACAAAAAGGAGGTGTAAAACAGGGGTGTACCCTCCGACAGACACACTTCAAGCTACACATTAGTGGTGTCCTGACTACCTTGGAAGAGTCGTAAAATCCTAGGCTATGCTTAAATGATCTGCAAGTTATAATGTGTGTTATTTGCATATGACCTAGTCTTAGTATCACATAGTCAAGAGACTCTAGGAACAGCCTTACAGCTCTTTGAAGACATCTGAAATAAGGCAAAACTTGGAATGAGAATCACTAAAATCAAAACAAGGCTGAAAGTCAAGCCAAGCCAGCTTCTATTATGAAGCAGTGAAGTTGGAACATGCCCATAGGTGTTTGAAACTAGCCTCATGGGAGCTTAGCAAAAAGTGTTAAAGGGCTGGAAGAATTATCCAGATCCTACTATGTCATGTGGTAAGGGCATAGGGATGGCTTGAATGAAATTCTTCCCCTACCTAGGTTTTTATGTAGGATGAGATTGGGAGAAGTATTTGACTTGTGGGCTTTTCCACAATCTCTTAAATAAAAGTTGATATCCCAAATAATAGGCAGTTCCTATGGAGAACTAAGATCTCATGGCCCAATTACTTGCTTCTCTCTTCAGTTGAGAAAATGGGAGTTAGTTGGAGGGCTGGTGGAGACAAAAAGCCAAAGGCTTCTATAGATGGTATATGACGCCAGAGAGGCTACAAAAGATTACTAAGAATTATAATCTGAAATGTTGGAAGTGCGGAGAAAAGGAGGGATCTTTTTATCACATGTGATGGACTTGCAAAAAAGCAAAAAATTTTTAGAAAGAAATACATGATGAAATTCAAGGAATATTTAAATTGAATTTTGAAATGATACCTGAATTATACTTATAGAATATATTAAAACCTAAGTCAGAAATAAGAAAGCCTATAAAAAAATGTTGTATTTAATAACAGCAACTAGATTAACATATGCTCAGTATTGGAAACAAAATATCAAAATAAATTTAAATGAATAGAAAATAAGGGTTATGGACATGTTAGAGATGGAGAAACTGACAAATACACTTAAGAATAAATCTACTCAACAATTTAATAGAGAATGGAAAGAAATAAAAGAATGGCTTCAGTTGTAAAGATATTGATCATAATGGTATGGTACGGTAAAATTGTACTGATATGGTTAAATGATATTGCTGGATTGTAGTGTTGAAGATTGTATTGGTTGATTCAGCTGGAGAAAACTGGAGAAGGAAATTTGTTATGGGAGTGGGGAGGGGAAGGGTAACATTTGGAAGAAATGTATCCATTTTAGTTTTTGTTTGGAAATTTTGATAAAAATATATATATATTAAAAAAAAGCAAAAAACTTCTTGGTGTTTTTTTTCTTAGGACCAGTCTTGAGGAATACAGATAGGTTTTTCCTAAATTAGTCTCCCTCGGGGGGAAGGCTTAAGTGAGAAGCACATTACAACTTAGGTGAGTGTCTTGTCAAAAAGTTATGAGGAGAAACACTTTGATCTTGGCATAATGCTGCCATGTCAGCCACCAGATTTAGGAATGGACAGCTGTGAACAGATAATACCACATGGGATTAGACACCAGCTACATGGTTTAGACACCTTAGGATAAAGACACCTGTTCTCTCTGTTTCTTGCCATTCTTTGACTTGATCACATTAAGGTTCTTTATTCTTTAAGCTGTCTATGGATATGCGTTTGTGTTATTTAATAAGTATTTCATATTGATTAAGAACTCATATGTGCAAGAGAAGGAACTTGACGCATATGCTGCATTGTGCATGGGCCTTCAGCTCCTGCCACATTGTCACTGTGATTCTGCTCAGGTGAATTCAGGCTGTCTAGCCTTCTGTATTTAGGGTGGTCACATTTGGAGGAATATTATTTAAAACTCTGAGACAAAGTAGTCATGCTCAACTTTCCTGAAAAAAGGTGTTTTGAAGAGTAGCTACACCAACTTTATTAATCTTTGGTTCAGCAGAGGCTATTCAGGGTATTTCAACAACCTCACAATTTTTTAAAATCCCTCATATAGACAAGTAAAAATACATTTGATATCACTTATTATGCAGGAAAAAATACAGCTGTGGGAGAAGTACATATCACTTTTTTGTTTTCTCCTTCCCTCCTTTCCCTCTCCCTTTTCCAGTCTCCCTCTCCCTGATGCCGATCATGGTTCAACATAGCAATCACTGAAGCAAAGCTGATGAATTCGTAGAGCACTCTGAGGGTTTCTTTGTTAGCTGATTCTCTTTTACCGCAAGTGGTTCTGATTCCTTGTTCCTTGCTTTACAGCCATTCTCTTCTGCCTTTGTACTAGCCCCAAGTCACCCTGTCTTGGTTCCATCTTAGCTTTGTGCAGATTTTGAATCTTCAACCATATCTTTCTGCCTCAGTCCCTAACCTCCTTCATGTTCCCCTTCCTTTCCTCACCTGTGTCACATCCCTGAGGGGGGATCCTCCTTACAGGAGGATTCAGCACCGCAGAAAGTGGCAGCATCCAAGAATCATCTGTGCCAGTGACCAATGAGAAGCCGTGGCTCCTTTTCCAGCAAGCTGTGCTTCAAAGGCAGAGGCAGGAAAACTACTGATTCCTAAGCAGCAATAGTGCCTGAAGAAGCAGGTCAGTGCCTTCATGCTGATGAGAAGTGTCTAGTGGCAGCAAAAGATTTTTCATGAGTTGAGGTCTCCTTATCTGCAAGGGGGCTTCCCATGAGGACTGCTTCTTCCAGTAGACTCTGAACAGGTACAGCTGAACCTTATGAAAGGTTCTGACAATTTTTTTTAAAAGCTCCCGTTACAAGCTGTAAGATCTGCTGGAACAATTTTTGTACACTGGCTATAGAGCTAACATCCTTCATACTTGCCTTCCTAGCTCTCTTTGTGATAGTATGCCTGTGACCACTCTGTTTTGCTTAATCCTTCTTTGCTACCGTACTCTAAAACCTTCCCTAGCCTTGACTTTTGATTGCCTTGACCTCACTGCTTATCTGGTCTGCTCACTAACTATGCTGGATTTTGGTCTCAGACAGCTATTGACCTCCCATCCTCTACATTCATTAAACTTTCTGCAAACACAACATCCCAGACCATGAAGGAAATCTCAGCTTAGTTTTCATTTTCAAGAAACCAACATTACTGATATTTGCAATGTATGCCCAAGAGGCTCTAAATAGCAGATTTTAAGTAAAAATCTCTCTTAAAACAATATTTCACTCTTTCATCAACCACTAATGAAATGAACAAGCAAAAAGATGATGCTTCAAGTGGTTTTTTATTTATGGTTGAAATGAAAGAGCCAAAATCTAAATCAGCTTTACGATGGAGAGGTCTGCAGAGCCTTCAGCCACCAATATTGTCACTTTTCTGCATAGTATTAGATGAACTGTTGGGAATTTATGAATACTTCCTGCTAACGTTGCTTCTTCATATTCCAATTATATCTGCAATGGAAGATAAATATTTTTTGAAATCACAGTTGAGTGTTTGCCTGAATAATGTAAAGGGATATACAGTTGATACAAAATTTGACATATTCTTCTATGTGCTCTTCTCCCACCAAAAATACTACACTCCACAGGTAAGTCATTATTAAATAGCAGCCGTGTGAAGTTGCATGTCACAGGCAAGGGAAAGGAAGCATGGAATAGTTTGCTATGATATATTGCTCTTAGTCTGTGGTACTTCAAGCTTGGTGGCCAAAGATATCTCAACTCAGGTTTAATCTGAGTGAAGCTGGGAACAATTAGATTTTCTAACAAGTTGAGCTTCATTTGTTTATTTGTTTGGGTATTTTAGAGGCTGCCTCTGAGGATATAGTCCTTAAAAGACAGTTGATAAAAAAGTAAAATATCAAATAACAATGAATTCAAATAAGCATAAAACCAGATTTTAAACACAGATGAATCAAAATATGACAAACAACACACCTAATAGATCAGTGGTTCTCAACCTGTGGGTCCCCAGATGTTTGTAGACTTCAGCTCCCAGAAGCCCCAGCCACTATGGTCAATGCTCAGGGCTTCTGGGAGCTGAAGTCCAAAAACATCTGGGGACCCACAGGTTGAGAACCACTGTAATAGATAAAAATGCCAACCCTTCCAGCAGTTCATTATTTCTAAAACTGCCAAGACACTTGCCTTATGGCCAAGTACTGCGCTCTCCCATCTTCTGTCTTCTTTTCATTACTTTTTGCTCAGAGAGAGGTACATGCCTTCACTGTGCCACGGGCAAACTTTTCATTCTCCTTCATTCAATTGTAGGATGGACACCCGTATTCCTGAGCTGCTGACCAGAGAGGTAGTTAGTATATCCACCAAAGTTGGTAATAGGTGCTCCTCATCAGCAAGGTTACTTGAGCTTCTAATGACAGAGATGAGTCTAGGAAGGCCCTTGAAACTATGCACTAGATGGACCTGTGCTCCTATCTTCTGAAAGATTCCAGTCCCATCTAGAATAGATGCATGTCCTAGTGCCACTCACCCATAGAGTCCCCACTTCTCTGGGAAGCACCTCCATATACAATCTCCAGTCTTGTCCGGATTCATACTGAGTTTGACTGTGTGTCACCAGCCTACCTATGACACCTCAGCTCAAATCTAATTTGTGTCTTCATATTGGTTTTAAATTCGTTTGGGGGCAGGATGATACCTGGTAGCACCTTAGTACAACTGCCAGAATTCTGAGGCACTGCCATTTGGTATTGTTCTGGGGAACAGTTTCTGCAAGCAGGAGCAGAAATAATGTAAAATTGGCCTCAGTCTCAATTCACAGAAATTATTGAAAAGAATACCACAATCAAAGGCCAGTGAGAGATCTGCCCCAGATAGAGTATGGTAACCTGGCAGGAGCTGAGGTAGCCCTCTGGACCTACGTCCTATGTATCTTGTTTTCTCTGTGCCAAAAGCATAGTCCCCATACCTCCATAGGATGACACCATAATTGCCTGGCAATGTTCTTGTCTTTCTTAAGTTTTGCTGCTTGCCCTTAAACACAAACACATATTCCTGCAGTGCCCTTATTGTTCCATCTAGCCCCGCATCACCCAATTGGTTGGTAACAGCTTTTCATGGCTTCAGATAGGAATCTTTTCCTGCCGATGTGAAGGACTGAACCTGGGACCTTCCACATGTAAAACAGATGTTCTACCACTCAGCTATGGATCTTTTCTCCTTTTTCCACAATGCATTCATTTCTGAGTATAAATGTCCCACCCAGGGTGACAGAAACTGTTATAAGTTAAGAATACACCTGACTGGTTTGGATTATTCCCTTCCATTCTGTACTCTCCACCTCCCATCCCAATCATTCTCATCTGCTCTTTTTGAAGAGGAAGAATTTCCATTATGTAGATATAAAAAAGCAACTGAAAAGGCATTGTTTAATAAATCTGGTGTTGAATAATAAGCTCTAAGTAGTGGATTCAGCTTTCAAGAGAGAGAACGGCTACAGAGACAAAGCTGCATATTAATGCTATATTTATAATTTTGCGGAATGCAGATGATAAGATTGTATGTGTGGCTTAGAGATAAAGGAGCAATTCATGTATTTCATACTGAGGAAAACTAGTATTTCTTTGGCAAAGGAACAGAATACTCCCTCCCTCTCTCCCTCTCTCTCTCTCTCTCTGTTTCTCTGTCTTCCTGTGTACTTCAGAGGCTGTAAAGTTTTAATTCTTGCTGGAGATTGATTTTGACATAATCCACAGCCTATATGCAGTGCACATCGAGTTTTGCTAATGCTGTCACAATCTTTTGATCAAGATGGTCTGATAAGACACGCCTACAGCTTCCTTGAGGACACATATTTAAAATATTAATGTGATAGGATATCAGAATCATAATAGAATCCCTCCCCTTCTAGAGATTTAGATTCTTTTTTAGAACATCTTTGATACAGTGCATTGATTACTGCTCCCCTGAACACTTTTTATCTATTCTCCTCTGCTTCGCTCTTGAACATTTATTATGTCCTTGGTATAGGGATTCTTTTTTTAAGGTTGCCCACAAACACGTGAGGTAGCCTAGCAGCACAATACGTGAAATAATCATTAAAAAATCTCATTGGAAGGGAACATTAGGGTTAATGATTGGTAAAACCTCTAGGCATTTAAAAGTCTCATATAAAGTTGCCCACAGCTTGTTTTCTTCTGAACTGCTACTGAAATGTTACGGTGCAGGTCTGCCTGTATTTTTTATATTATTCAACATCAACAGTTTCCATTTTTTCTTAAAATAAGTTCTTTTTATAGAAGTTGGCCTCCAGCTTGTAAATGGCATGACCTTTAGCAAGTGCATCAACACACTAAAAAAAACAAAACAAAAAAACAAAACAAACTCTATCCAAAATATGAGCTGCAGACCATAGTTAAAGACTTTGCCTAAGTCATACTGATGGAAAACCCAAGTACAGAAACATGGAGGATGTGAAGCCTTTGGCAGAAGAACTGAAAAGAAGAATGCTGGACATTCTGGAACAGAAGCAGTGAACACCAATATTTCCTTTCTTTTCTCCCTCATGAAGATTATTATTTGCTTTAATGAAATATAAACAACCAACCTGGATGGGAGCAGGCAAAGTGCTAGGTTACAAGAATAAGCAATCAGTCAGCGACAGTGGAAGATGAGATGTGATTTTTAAAAAACCCTGAGAATAGAAGATTAAAAACAAATAGAAGGCAAAACAGTTATGTGGAAAAATTGTGGTGCAAAGTTTCTCTTTTAAGTTTCCCATTCTTGGTTTAGAATATATATCTTGCTGTGCCCACTAATGCTTCAGTAGATGAGAAAAAGAACATTCAAAATGGCTACAGCATTGTCCAGAAAACTGGCAATGTCTTGATTTAAAGAACACCTATTTGGCACCATGCTTTCAGGAGACGAGAACCAGGAAACACATGATATCGTTTGAAACCACTGATTCTACTTCCAGATCTGTCATTATGACTGTAGTGTGACCTAGCTGTACATTTTTGTTTAGTTATTGTGAACTATGAAGACCATTACTATTTCAAAGCAATGTGCAGATTTCCAAAATAGATAGATAGAGTAAAATAAAATAAAATAAAATAAACTATAACGTTCCATGTGACTTTGGCAGTGGGATCAATAGTTTCAGCTTCTTATTATTGTCTTTATGTGTACCCCAGAACCCAGAACTCAGGAGGCTTACAAATGGGAACAAGTGCAACATTAAGATAGAATAAAATTATTGAGAACACTGAAAATAGTAAAAACATAAAATTATCCATGTGAAAAAGCAGTTAAAAACCAGTACCATTAAAACAATATAGCATACTCTTAAAGGCCCTTCCTTGAAGACCTAGAGGCTGTTTTTATGTTATCCATCTCGGGGTGACCAGTCCTGATTCTTAAATGCTTAACTCAAGTCCGCATCCTTTTGGGTGGCTCTCTTGAATTCACTAAATGCTTTCCTGAGTTGGCTGTTTGAGAGTTGGGCTCATTGCTTCTGAGATTTACCAGCTGCTGGCTGACAGTGCTGGTAGTCTCGGATGGGGGCATGGGCATGCCTTCAAAGTATTGTATGAATTAATAATGCTCAGATAGTCTAGTGTGAGAATGTAAAAGAAATAACACAGTTGGAAGATAAACTGGGGAATGATTGGTGGGGGCTGACTTGGTGAGCTTGTCAAACGTTATGTTAGTAATAAGGGTGATTAAAATGTAGATCTTGCCTGACGTGCTGATTGAAGTTTTACAGACCCATCATGGCTTTATTTCTACCTTCATTAGATTTGTACTCATGAGTTGAATAATTCAGTTAATAAAGCTAAACAAAAACCCAATTCCAGAATGTGAGTAATATAAAACAAAAATGTAATATGCATGAAGACAGCAAATAATTCATTGTCTGTACCGATCTTTTGCATTAGCAGCTCGTTTCCCAAATGAAATTGTTCTCCGTCTATTGTATCAACCTCCTAAAGTTGTCAGAGTTTGGTAGTAACTTGTTACTTGCAATTTATTCTTTCCCCCAGTATTGAAGATGTAATTTCTAGTTACTTTGAAAGTTTTGTTTATTTGAACTCACAAAACGAGGGAAGGAGGAGTATCACGTGGTTCAGATGCAGTCTCATGCTGCAGTATCTGTGAAATGTTGGAGGGTATGGGAGAGAGTGTGGCTGGTAATATGCGAGTGTAACAGCTAGTGTAACTGTGACTGTAGTGTAAGGATGGGGAAAGTATGGGACACGGTCCCCATTTTGCAGCCTATAAAGCTCCTAGACCTCTGTCTTAAAAAATATTTTATTTGTGCGTGATTTTTCATTCGCAAACAACCCAAAAACTAATGAAAATCACCACAAAACATGTGAAAAGAGACCCCCTTTCCAATTCAGTTTCCAAATTCCTGTGCTAGTGGTCTGACTTTCTGTATGCTTCCACAGAGAGTTGAAAAGATGAAAGAGATGAAAGAACTCCCTTGTTGTAACAGCTCCACTGGTTGCTGATCTGTTTCTGGGTAAAATTCAAAGTGCTGGTTATGATCTACAAAGCCATTTATTTATCTATCTATCTATCTATCTATCTATCTATCTATCTATCTATCTATCTATCTATCTATCTACCTTTCTTTCTTTCTTTCTTTCTTCTTTCTTTCTTTCTTTCTTTCTTTCATATTATTTTAAAAATATTCTAGCTGCCTTGAGTCTCATTCTTGGGAGAAAGGCAAGCTATAAATAAATAAAATAGTAATAGTAGATGATGATGATGATGATGATGATGATGATGATGATGATAATTATAATAATAATAACAATAATAGAAATGGCTCAGGTCCAGGTTATCTGAAGGACTTTATCACCTCGTATAATTCTGCCTGTGTCTTGGGATCTTTTTGGGAATCTTCTCCTGCTGCTATGGTCTCTTCCTTTCTTTTCCGTTCCCCTTTTCTCCTCTTCCCAGTGTTGTTAGTGTCATTGTACTGTCAGTGGAGCCAGTGAGATCCTGGTTTGTGTTTTGTACCATACAGATGAGTTTTTAAGTAACTGAAAAATTGACATTTTGTAATCTTGAGAAATGATAAAGGAATCATTTTTTAAAAAGAAACCTTAAACTATAAGAATTGTTTTTGCTTTGGAACGATAGCTCATATACTTGTAGTTGGAGTAACTTTTCAAGCTCAGTTCTTGGCATTCCATACTCATGCGTATCTCTCCTTTCTGAGCTCTTGGTCTACTTTAGTGGATATCCTGAACATATTATCAGCAGTTTTTCCTCTGTCTATGCGTATAATGAAAACATTGATCCAAAGTTAGCACGAATAAGCCAGTGCTGTGGATATGGACTCCTATTGCTGATTGATTGCAAAATGTGAAGAGTTCCTCATAAAGCGTTTAAAAGACTTGACAAATGTTCCAGTTATGAGAACATGAATAATGCGTACCTGTGATTGTATATCTCATTCTTTAAACAAAGCAAAGCAAAACAAAACACACTAATATGAAAGTGACACTATATCATATAAAAACAAACTTGATCCCAGCTGACCGAGAAATATATGTTGAGACTAGAAGTGGTATCATTAATAAGTATCATCTCTTGAAAATGAAGTGGAGCATGAGAGAGGGCATAGAATTGTATTTGCATTGTGTTGGACCTATGCTCCATCCTTCCTTGTTCTGTACAACTTGCTTCTGCTTGAAAGGTGAGAAGAGGGCTTGTTGATTGTGTAGAGCAGGGTTGGGCAGCTGTGGCAAGTTTGGGGCTAAGTTTCTGCCCCTGGGACATTTCAGGTGCCAGAAAAACTGCTAAAATACCGCTGTCCCAAACAAAACAAACCAATATTCCCAGATAAATCCCTTCTGGTTTTGAAAAATAAAGGTTTTTTTAAATGCTAAACAGCCGTGGGTGGGTGGGCTGCTTCCTTTAAAATATGTATATGGGAGAAGTGTGAGCCCTTGCTGTGGCTCCTTGAGTTTTGTTAGTTATTATTGCCTCCACACATTCCACAGCCTCACTTTGCCTGGGCCTGGTGTAGGGACTTACTCTGCTGTTGTGTACCCACCTTTCTGCTGGTCTTTATCTCAGAAACATATTTATACTTCATCATTGGAAAATACATTTATCATCTAAAAATGTATCTTAACATCAGAATATTGTATGTTGTCATTCCCCAACCTCTCTTCTCCTTTACCATGGCTTGGCCTGTGATTTGTCTCCTTACTTGGAGACCCAGAAAAGCACAACAATTGCCCACAGTATCAGGCAGCACCTGGAGTTCTGGCAACACTAAGTTACACCACGTTTACAAGTGAAACCCTATGCATCTGGCTTAATTTGCTAAGCACAGCGCAGCCTCCTTCCCCAAATAGGAATTTGTTGGTCTGGACTAGTACAAATTGTTAAACTGCCATGGGATTATGCTGCAAATCTATAGATGTTTCCCTTCTTTTCCATAACCCTAGCGCTGTATGCACTATGGAGAGAGTAGAGTGGCTAGTAGGATTAAGCTGTAGTGTTTTCTTAAAGTAGAAGTTTAAAAACAAGAAGGATCCATTAATATGTCCACATGTTGAATTAGCACTGGGGACATTATCTGTGGCCTGATTTTCCTTGGTTTTGAAGGTGTAGCTCCAACCGTAAGCTTTGGGTATAAGGTTTATTTCTCTCTTTGAGGGAATATATTTGGGGCTCTTATTAGCAAGCAAAGCATATGCCTCTCTTTTTCCAGGCACTCTCCTCCATGGAACAATTTCACAACTTGGATCGGGACATTGAGGGTTCTGCCAAGCGCTGGAAGAAGTTTGTGGAGTCTGAATGCCCTGAAAAGGAGAAGTTTCCTCAAGAGTGGAAGAACAAATCTGCTTTGCAGCAGCTGTGTATGATGAGAGCCTTACGACCTGACCGCATGACATACGCTGTTAGGTAAGTCCTGTTTACAAGTAAAGTGGCTGAGCCGTGTCCAGCAGTGCAAAAAACAAGGCTTTTGAACAGCGTGCCATGAAAGACCATGAGTCATACAGCAAGCACTTAAATGTCTGGTTCTTATGTATCTATCTTCCTGGCTTAGAATGAATCACTCTTAATTCTACAATGCGATCTTCCTCCAACTGTTCTGCTCTCCATTTAATCAAAACAGACTCAATCATTGATGGATTGCTATCTATAGGATGTGGATCATGCACAATCTATTATGGTATCCTGTGCTGTCTCCTTTAATCTGCCACGAACATATTCGCTGCCTCTCTTTTAGGCATTACCTTTTCACTTTCCATCAAAACATGAATTGGAATTATACATGTCCAAGACAGACCTTGGAAATAACTAGCTAAGTTTAATAACTTGAATATTAATATTAAAGATAAGTTAATTAGTTATCTCATTCCTCCAAGGAGGGTTGAAGAATTAATGGGATGGTTAATGGCATTCACTGTGATGCAATAACTAAGACATATTTCCTTGTTGTTATAGGCTGAGAGGGGTCTCAAATGGAGAAGGATGATTGATAGCACTGGAGTTGTTAGAAGCTGCAGTGTGGCAGGAATTGAACTTGGGAGAGAGAGGCAAATCAGTAGGATGTTAGCTCCCATGCTTTTGAACAGCATGCCTAAGCCTGGCAGCCAGTTTCTAGATGTGTTGCACTATAAATTCCATCATCTTCAGCCATCAAGTTTTAGGATTTGTAGTTCAACTCATCTGCAAACTCCAGGCTAGGAAAAGAAAAACTACAAAAAGACCATTAAAGGTGACAGTAACAAAAATGTGCTACTTGTAGTGAACAGTGGTAACCAAACATGTCATTTTCAGAAAATTCAGTAGTTTCTTTGTAAACTAACCAGTTTACAAAAACATCATTAATTAAATTCCTTCCCTCCCAACTTTGAAAAAAAATATTTCCCCCATATCTAACTGTCAAAATTATTATTTTTTTAATCTTAACGTGCCAGGCTCTATTCCAAACTCTGGACACATGCATGGTCTTTTTTTGCATTGTAAACTGAAGTGTTATGGCACTGCACATCCCCCATGGTTGGCATGGTTTAATTGCAAATAATATTAGATTGGCACTATATTAATTGGCATTGATATTAATGGTAGCTGAGGGTGACGGCAAGGTCACACTGGAAGAGGCAAATTACTGACTGTAAACATGACATAGCAAGGCAGGTCAGCCGCAGCCACCACCTAGGCAAGAGACTCAGTCATTTTCAGGATAATAGCATGGCCGCTCTGAATACAATAGGCGTAAAACATCAAGCTGGACTCTCAGAGCTGAAATGGGGAAGTTCCCACCAAATTGTGATTGTCTCAACCCTGCTCTCTGTACACATAGATGTTTCTCTATTGTTTCCCCAGCTCTCCACAATACTCAGCTATTATGACAACAATTATCCTCTTTTCATGTAAACACTAAGACCATTAGCTCCATCCAGACTTCATTGTTTGTGTTTGTGTTTGTGTTGCAACTCCCATCATCTGCTTAGCTGGGAGTGTGAGTCACAATCATACCTGCAGGATGTTTTTCAGGTGCAAATGCCCCTGATTTTAGGCTGTCCAGTGCAGTTTTTTGCCATTGTGAATGCCACTCTGTCCATCCAGTTCCCGAATGAGAACAGTCCTTAGGTTCTTGCCTAAGCCACGTCATGCCTTTCTCCGCTGCTCTCCAGACTGGTAAATGTTGCCTGAATCCCTCAAAGTCCTCTATCCCACTTTCCTCTCTTTCGGTTAGTCCTTGTGCGAGCGTGTGAGTGTTTGAGCTTTTGCGTGCTTGTTTCAATCTCTTCAATAAAACATATTTTTAGTTTACATTTTTACTGTCCAGTTGGTTTCTTCCTGCACGATCCTGTAAACATTGTTAGGCAAGATCTTGCCAAGTTACATCTATCTTGCAGGCCTCACATTTTTGAGCTAATTATTCCCCACCTTTGAACAGAGGACATTATGGGTTAGCCCTTGTGGCACCCATGGCTTTGGGGTGACAGAAGGGTCATGACATCCCAAAATAACAAACTATGAAACCCAGTCCCTAAAGTTTTATTTGGAAATGTAAAACATGACACAAAACCAGGTTTAAAAAGAATTTCAAACAGCCACTCAAATATAAGATAAGAATATCTTCAAGTCTAAAATAAGATGTACTCTTTGAAATGGAAGAAAAAGTCTCTCAGAACCATTCATTGTGAATGGTAGAAATGTATAAAAGATTTGCATATATTCTGCCAATTGCTACAATTATTCTTGGAAAAAGAAGGTTTAATCAAGAAAATAAATTTCTATCAAATGTTATTAGCCGCTCCAAATTCCTGAACAACGCTTGGCAAAATGAGAATCTGATTTCTCACTGTTTCTGTTACACTGGTTTTATCCTGATGGTTTTTTTCTAGTATATTACATTTGCTTTATTTTAGAGAGGCCTGTATTATGGATGGGGAAATCTGTCACTTTTGCTCTTCCCTACATTGAGGTTTTTTTATAAGTAAATTTTATTAAAGATTTTCCAATACAAGAAAAAAATCAAGATACATATAAACAAAGAAGAAACAAGATAAGAAAAACATAAGGAAAAAAAGGATAATAAAGAACATACATTTGACTTCCAGCTTTCCTAATGTAGATTCTATATATGCGTGGTAAAAATAACCCTTCTCGAGTTGTAAATACTATTTAAATACTTCAACTACTTATTTTACAAACATTGTCCAAACGTCCATTTAACATGTTATACTCTTTTTCTTGCAAAAAGCTCATCAAAGGTTCCCAGTCTTTAAAAAGAAATCACCAATAATTTTTCTTTTATCATTGTTGTTAATTTGTCAGTTTCAACTAAGTCTATTAGTTTTGTTAGCCAGTCTTCATTCATTGGAATTTCTGTATTCTTCCAGTTCTGTACATACAATAATCTTGCTGCAGTGGCCTATCTTGCCATACTACTTCTCCATTTGAATGTATTATGATAGTTCTTCTCTGTTCATCCATCAGTCCCAACAAGTATAATTCAGATTTCATTTGAACATTAACTTTCAAGATTTTTTGCACCATATAATGTGATTACAGAATTTGTTAGCCTTTTCACAAGTCCATTACATGTGATAAAAAAATTCAATTTTTTGCTCACATTTCTAGCACATATTAGGAACCTCTTTTTGCATTTTGGCCAATTTTTGTGGTGTCAGATCCCATGATACACCATATTACAAAAGTTCTCTTTAGGATCACAACATGATGTAAATTTCATTCCCTTCAACCACAATTTCTCGCATTGTACCATCCATTTTAAATCTTTCTACTGTTTGTCTATAAGAGAACCATTGACAATTGTAACCTTCTGACAATAATCCTTCGTTTGGCTTAATTCTATATTGTTCTTGTTCAAAATCCAAAAAGAACTCAATAAATTTCCTGCTTATCTTTTGCTCTTATCTCTTTCCTGTAGAAAGCCTCTTGCAATGACACCAACAGTGGTATCTTAGGGGATAACCTTGGTTTGTATCTGTTCCATATTCTTACCAAGGCTCATTTCATGTAGTGATGATTAATATCACTTTATCTTTATCAAACTGCAAATAATCATGCCACCTGAACCCCTACACGGAGATTATTGAAACATTAAGTTCTTTCCAGTTTGTTAATTTTTATTAAATTCTTCAAAAATAAACTGAAAGAAAATTCTCCCCAGTGTACACTGGGTAGTGCCAGTATTCCCAGCAGGGAGAACATCATGTTGTACCTGATAACTGTATTGGTGGTAAAAATGAAAAGCTTCTTAAAGAAAGTGTGTGTGAGAGGGAGAGAGTGAGAGACAGAGAGAGAGAGAGAGTACTACATATCTGATTTAGTACTAACACAGTTGAATAAACAGGATTCAAACTAGACTTTTACAGATTAAGCACTCAGAGTTTTTAAGAACTTAAAGTCTTAGGCCCAGATAGAAGAATTGTTAGTTTTGCTTTCTTCCATAATTTCTAAAAATCTCAAGTAACTTCAACCCCAAATGTGAAGAAACATGTGAATTTTAAAAAGATCTTGTTTTAAAAATGACCTGATAGGAAATTCTCACCTATATCTAGCCTATACTTTCAGAAAGTTTACTATACTAGATCTAGTATGCTTATTTCTTTAGTTTTTTAAGAAAATAATTAGTAAAAAATGATCAGATAACTCCTACGCATAATATTACATAACATGCTTAATCACACTAAGTTGTCCATATTGCAAGGACATACATACAATGTTTAGCTAGGCAATATTTTCCTAGAAGAGATTGAGATAATCAAAAAGCATATAAAAGTCAAGCTCAATTCTCCAAATGCTAATCTGTATGACCCCGAATGGCACCACACATCGTAAGAGTGAGGTGTTGGTAGGCTTGAGGGAACTCCAAAACCTACATAAAAGAACAACTTAGGGGGGAAATTGTGGGGAATCCTTTCTCAAAAAATAATAATGAAGTAACTATCCCAATGAGAACTGAGAATATGCGGATGATGATGATGGTGATGATGATGATGATTTTAAACATATAAAATACTGCATGTAATCCTGGTATGGTATACATAACATTATGAAAATACAGGTAAGATTCAGAACAAAGAGGCTTTAAAATGGTTCAGAAACCAGTGGTCACAGAATGCTGATTGCCTCTTGGGACAACTAGTGGGGATTGGCAGATATAAAGTTTTTAGAATTATGAACAAAGATCAGACTTCTTTTTGTGGAAAGTCCAAGTTGTGGAATAGATACAGACCACAAGATTTAAAAACTGCTGGTAGCTCTTAACAGTTGTGTTATTAACATTCAAAGACTGGAAACTTCCTTTCCATCAAAACAAACAGGCAAGCAAAGAAAACACACATAAAACCTAAGTTTTTGTGAACCATCACCAACCATTTAATCAAACTACGGCTACAATTACTTTGATTCTGTAAGTTATGATTTGGAGCTTTGTTGCTGTTTTTAAATAAGTGTATTTTATAACTTTCTAAAATTGCATTTGTGTCAGTTCATAGGAGCACCTTCTTGGAAGAGGAAGTAGAATGCCAAGTTTTTAATGTTCATAATAAATTCTGTTTTGTCATTATCCTTTATTTCATTCTCCTTGTCTGTTAACAAAAGCAAATTCACTTATAGTTTTGTCATTCTCTCAAGGGGTTTGTTTTATGTCTTTTCATTAGAAATTATTGCTCCTCTACAAACCATTATAGTAAAAAAGTATTTTCTAAAAAAAAAAAGTACTACCCACTCAGAAAGAAAAATTGCAGCACTTGGCAACTCCACAAGTAGCAGCCTCATGCATTCTTGCATATTCTAGTGCAAGACACCTGGTCTCTGTCTCTAAAGTTTTAAGAATAAACCATTCTAGCAGAAATAAATTCTATAATTTATGTCTTGTTCAGTTAGTGAACTGTGTTTGCTGTTTCTCTGAGCTTATACACAGAAGGATGTATCGTAGCATCAGTTATTTTTTCCTAGGGGAGGAAAAAGTAATAATATAGTTTAGCTGATGTTGGTCATTGAGGTTGCTGTAAGTTATTTAGTGAAGCAGATGAAGCTAAATGTAGACTTCAGACAGGTTTGTAAATGTACTACGAGTAATTCAAGAAAAGCAAAAGGTCTTTTGCTCCATCAGGACTTGTATTTTGTTTAACTTCTTAACTTTCTTTTAGATGACATTTCGTTATATCCCTGGGCCTTACAGACTACACAGGCCATTTTCATACAATGTCGCTGTCCTGCTACAGCTGCAGGTTGTTTCCAGTCCAGGAGTCATGCTACTACATGATGTTGTCGCTATCCAGCTGCTCTCCCATCCCCAAAACTGCCTTATACTATTTCCAGAAAAAAATCTGTTAAGAGCCTCCTTTAGCACTTCTGTCAGCTAGCTCGGTGTGGTACCATAATAGCGCTTGATAGCGCTTCCTGTTGTCACTGATCCAGGAGTGGATGGGGCATGGGCATGCCCAGTTTGTCCCTCCCTCAGCAACTCCCATGGCTTGGCAAGTTCGGAATATGCAACTTCTCCCTCCTCCTTTGAGTTAAAACTTTTTATTTTTTAAAATATATTTTTAAGTATTATAGCACAATAGCGTACTGGTGTGTTGTGCCATCACAACACTGCTCTGCTAGTATGGCTTCCAAAACAAACCAAAAAACCCTGACCAATCAGGAGCAGTGGGGCAGGGTGAAGGTTGGGAAATCCCAGCATTGCCATTCTCACTCCCGGCCAAGGATGCTGTAATGCAGAAGGAACACCACTACTCACCCGCTTAAGGCAGAAGGGTGCAGAAGGGAGCGTGTCTAACTGGCTACCATTGCTCAAATGGCAACGCTGGGATTGTTAACGAAAAATACACTAATGGGGTATAGGTGGGAAGGGCCACAATCTCTATAGAAAAACCCTTCTGCACTTATGTGTCTTAGAGTGAATCGTGTATTTTGGAAGCTGGATCATCAACCTATTGTCCTTCAGATGCTTTAAACAACAAACTCCATAGCCCCTGTTTGATCATGCTGAATTGGAGGACGCCTGGTTCCCTGTCCTTTTCCCACTGTGAGAGAAGAGCTGGTACCTAAAGATTTAAGGTGGCCTGCCTAGTTTTTTCTTGAAAACTTCAATGGGACAGATCAAACAACAGCTTTCTAACCATGGTGCTTGGAGAAAAATATATGTCTCGCTGTACTGACATCCATCAGGTTGGAAATGAATACTGGGGGAAAAAAGGCAAAATTTCAGCTGTTTCTTGTTGCCCTGTTTGAGCAGAACCCACCTCAGATTGTGTGGGGAATCTTACTAGAATCTACAGTCTTCCACTGAATTCTAAAAGGTCTATAACCTGACTGCTGGAGGATCACCAGGGCTCTCCAAAGGCTTCCAACCCTTGGTGTGCATTGATGACTTCCTTGGTATATGCTGGCAACACCTGGATGCCTTTAGCAGGTTATGGCAGCACAGTTCATATTGACTTAAATCATCCATGGATATGGGAGTGTCAAGGGCTGTCTTGTCTTATTCTGCCATTGAACCTGAATGCCCTGTTAGGAAATACATCATGCATCCATCTGCAGTAGGAGATGCATTGCAACTTGGGAACTATAGTACTATATATATATATATACACACACACACACACATACACATATATGTATGTATATATTTGAAAAAGCAAATTAGAACAGGAGCATTTATAAGGGAAATCAGGGGGAAATATTGAAAATGTATGAGCAGTATTTGCCTTTCACAGAGCATTTGGTCAGATCTGGGTGGATGGGTATGTTTACTCTGTAGGAGGTATGGTAACATCTGGAAGAAACAAAAATTTTTTTTGTCCCCTGTGGAGTGTTAGTTTTGCTTCTTTTTTGCCTGTAAGTAACCTTCATAATTGCATCTCTCTTGCCAAGAAGAATATTGGTACATTAGATGCCATATGGTTTATTACGGCATACGTTCTTTGTCCACAGTTACCTAATTGTCCCCTGGTGTTTTTAAGTGCTTTTATCTCTACACTGATTCTGTACGTTCTGCTGAATATATCTGAAGATTTAATGGCTATAATAATTTGAGTAGCTTGTAGTAGCAGCAATCTTGGTGCTATTGGCATTGGTAATATTCTGACCTCTTATTAAAATCGTAAATTTTTCTAGTCCAAAAATACAGATTTTTCACTGTTTTCTGTAGGTCAGTAAATTAGCTCTTTTTGACATCTGGGACTCTCTTGGAATGAAATTTCCATTAAGGACAGTCCACCGTATTGGTCAACACAGCACTGAATATCAAGGACATCAGGCAGTTTTGCTGGAGAGCCTCAAACTTAGCCTGCCAGACTTGTTGTGTTGGCACACTGAAAGTTTTCCATTGTTCTTTTGACTCCAATCTCAGATTTTATGTGGTGGAGAAGGCTAGGCCTGCCAGAGCCCAAGCCCCTAGTTGAAAACAACTAATCTTAGACATGCATGGTGCTACAGATTTAACTTAGATCAAATGTGTCTCTTTGCTTATTAAAGCAAATGAATTTTATAAATGGATTGTGTTTCCTGAACATTAATTATTATTCTCTTCCAATAGAGATTTTGTAGAAGAAAAGCTTGGCAGTAAATATGTGTTGGGAAGATCTCTGGATTTTGCAACATCATTTGAGGAGTCAGGTCCTGCAATCCCAATGTTCTTTATTCTCTCACCTGGAGTTGACCCCTTGAAGGATGTAGAGAAACATGGTGAGTACACTGTTCGACCAAGGGCTGCACTCACCCTGCTAAGGAAAGAAGCTGTCCCTGCTGGTTCCACAGAGGAGGAACCTTTCCTCCTGGGAAGGTGCCTTCTCCTGACTGCAGGCAAGGTCTCCTTGCTCTGCTTTACCACAGAAGCAAGCATTGGACAGCCTTTCCCAGCTGGATGACTACAGTTCTCATGATCCTCAATGGCCATGCTGGCTGGAGTGATGAGATTTGTAGTCAAAAATTTCTGAAAGGCACCAGATAATGTAAGGGAGGTTTAGCAGCACATCCGTAGAGATTAGTGTCTTATGCTTTATTTTGTCTGTTTCAGTCTTCCTCTGCCTTTCTTTCTGTGAATCCTCTTACCATTTCTGATCTTCTTAGTCACAGATTAGACAGGAAAGATATGTAACATGTAAAATGCGGGTTGGACAGTGCTACTATTAGATGGATTTGTAATTCGTTGAGTGACTGAACCCAAAAGATGCTCACCAATGGCTGCTTTTCATCCTGGAGAGAAGTGACTAGTGGGGTGCCACAGGGTTCTGTCTTGGGCCCAGTGCTGTTCAACATCTTCATCAATGACTTGGATGAAGGAGTAGAGGGCATGCTATGACACCAAATTGGGAGGGGTTGCTAATACACCAGAGGACAGGATCAAAATTCAAAATGACCTTAATAGATTGAAGAGCTGGGCCAAAGCTAACAAAATGAATTTCAACAGAGAGAAGTGTAAGGTCCTACTCTTAGGCAGAAAAAATGGAATGCACAAATATAGGATGGGGGACACGTGGCTAGATAACAGTACTTGTGAAAGGGATCCAGGAGTCTTGGTGGACCACAAGCTGAACATGAGTCAGCAGTGTGATGCAACAGCCAAGAAAGCAAATGTAATTCTTGGTTGCGTCAATAGGAGTATGGCGTCTAGATCAAGGGAAGCAACTGTACCACTTTATTCTGCTTTGGTTGGACCTCATCTGGAATACTGTGTCCAGTTTTGGGCACCTCATTTCAAGAATGATATCAACAAGCTGAAGTGTATCCAGAGGAGGGTGACTAAAATGGTGGGGAGTCTGGAAGCCATGCCCTATGAGGAGCAGCTTAGGGAGCTGGGGACATTTAGTCTGCAGAAGAGAAGTTTAAGAAGGGACATGATAGCCATGTTTAAATATTTGAAGGGATGTCATGTCGAGGAGGGAGCGGGCTTGTTTTCTGCTGCTCTAGAGACTAGGACAAAGAGCAATGGATTCAAACTACAGGAAAAGAGATTCCACTTAAACCTCAGGAGGAACTTCCTGATGGTCAAAGCTGTCTGGCAGTGAAATATGCTGCCTCAGAGTGTGGTGGAGTCTCCTTCTTTGGAAGTTTTTAAGCAGAGGCTGGATGGCCATCTGTTGGGAATGCTTTGATGTGAGTTCCTGCATGGCAGAGTGTTGGACTGGATGGCCCTTATGGTCTCTTCCAACTGAATCATTATGATTCTCTGTTAGGCAATTTTTTTTTTTTTTAAAAAACTCCATCAAGCCTTTTCACATTCTTGACATTTACTGTATTTGTTTCCTGCCACTTCCTTCCCACCCCAGGGTGAAACATCCTGGCTTCCATATTTGTCAGCTGATGGCTGAATCGTGTCTGCTAGTGCAAGTACTGAGGAGGCCCCACTAGTAGAACAGTGGTTTGTGTCCAGGCTTAGCAATACTAAGAGTGGACTCAGTGAAACAAATAGATCAAAGTAGTCCTGAATAATGTTGTTGGAAAATATTGCAATTGTGAGATTGGTGTATCTCCCAACTAGCAGAGCATTTATAAATGCACAAAACAGAAGCTGAACAGATTACCAGTTCCACCTTTATCACTCCACCCCAGACATACTTAATCTAGCTCAAAATAAACACAAACAGTTTGGTTAAAAGTATGTAAAAAGATTTACTCACAGAATCTTGTGCATAGTTTACACAGGTTCAAATTCTGGAAGAAAGGTAAGAAGCAAAAATAAGCAATCACATGCTTACTGGAAGGAATTGCTGTTAGGAGATCTCAGAGCATGCTTTCAGGACCAAAGGCGAAGACAAAAGAGAGAGTGTAAATGGCAAGAGAACCTTTTAAGAACAAAGAATGTGTACATGCTGGAGGAAGAGCTGTTGACCAAAACAAACAGGAAGTTTATTCTACTCTCTATGCCTACAATAAGATGCAAACTAACGAGCCAGTTAATTAAGCATGCAAAGGTTGCCATTCCCAACAGATGTTATGTCTCATTAATAGATCTTGGTGAATGTTAAGTTTCATTGTTTTCAGTAGGCATGTCTAAGCCTGGATCCAAACCTTTGACAGAAACAGTGTCTTGGGTTTCCTGGGATTGAGTGAGTACTTCCCAAGGGAAGTTTTTTCTAATCCTGATAGTCAGGGGTTTGGCTGGACTCAGTACCTCCATGGAGGCCTAAATATACTTGAGGGAACCACATACTGTCTGATCTTAGAAGCTATGCAGGGTCAGTCCTGGTTAGTACTTGGATGGTGGACCACCAAGGAATACCAGGTGCTGCAGGTAGCATTTTAGCGGAAAACAGTGGAACGCGACTTCTGAATATTTCTTGCTGAAGAAAATCATAGGAAATTTATGGGGTCTTCATAAATTGATAACCACTTGAACAACACCTTGAACCACTTGAATGAGTGTTCTTGTATGAGGTTCAGCAACTGTTTGTGGAGGAGCTGGAAGGTGGGGTACTTTCAGACCTAGTCTAATAGAAGATGCAAAAAGAAATGTAAAGCTAGGTCCAGCAAGTGATTTAGAAGCCTCTTGGACAAACCTATGTGTTCCTGTGGAAAGTTGCTCTTCAAATCATCTTTTATGTGAATGGACCCAAAAATTTCTTAATTGTTTCCACTCCAGCATAAGGTGATCTGAACAGCTGCTCAGTTGAGGGAAGCAGGCTGCCTGGGGTGGGCTGTGCTCACTTTGAACTCAAGCTAAGCAGCAGTCCTCACATTGGTGAATATTCGTGCTTCAAATTCAGGCCCCATTCTCCATGAAGGATACATCACAGGATTATTTGAAGTCCTTTACTGTGCAGCACCTCCTGTCAAGCAAATGATGTCACTTTGGGGGTGAAGGTACAGCGTGAAGACTTGCATGAAGTGATTTTATCACAGACCCTTCATATAACTATTGCCCGTGAGAATGTAATGCAAAAATACAGTTCCACCCTCACATAGCACGAATACTGTAATCTTTTGCTATATCCTGTACTTTTTATCTTGTTTCTTTCTTCAACTTACCACTTGAATGCCTTGAGAAAAAAATGGTGATGTCTTTGCCAAGCAATGGTACCAGAATTATGTCCAAGGTGTTTGCATATGCAGATCAGAATGCTAAGCATACAAACAGGTTTGCATCACACATCCTTGAAGTTGTCTTTTTCATGTGTGAAAATGCCCTATGCCTTGTTCCCATTTCGTTTTATTCTTTTTCTCTCCAGGTAGAGGATAGATCCCCACATCTGAGTTTGATATTGATGGGAGGAGGGATTGTTATTCGATTTCAAAAGAGCCATTTAGTTCTCTGTGATTTTAATCTAAGGATCCTAACGCACATCTGATGGGGCTGCCACAGCCTATATTAGCAGTATTATTTGTGCCCTGTTCTTCCATCCTGGCTGATCATGAAGGTATAGAGCCTTTAACAGGGAAGACCACATTGTGGTTGTTTATGGCAAATGCTTTCAGAAAGATGTTCTTTAAAGGTGTGCAGAATGTTACCTTCATAGATAAAGGGATTCTGCAGTTCTGTTGGCCCCCTTAGAGTAGAGCCTTTGAGCTGAGGATAATCAAAAATTTCATTTTTTTAAAAAAGCCCATCCCTTGTAGATTTTGTGTGGGACCACACCGTGTACCATTTTTGAACTCCTTTTCCCTGAGTACATCCAAATCACATTGACTTTGTCTTGAACCATCAGACAGAAACAAGGCTGCATCCAAATTCCTGCTCATACTGCGGCACGGGATATCTCAACTGCAGCTGTTTAGCAGACTGCCGTGTATTGTCTGGGTTGGGACTATCCATGGTAATTTGGATGTTTTCACAAAGACCAGCCCTTGCGTATAGAATGCCGCAACAAGTGTTACTAGCTTGCTAGCGTAATCTTTTCCTTTTTAAAAAGAAAATTTGGTCTTGTTGTGATTTACATGCCAAGTATACACTGCTACAGCCCATCTGCGTTTTTGCTTTTCTTTGCACATGGCTTTGTTGCTCAGAGCGGAGTCACGTTCCGTGACATTTAGAAGCCCATGCAGAGGAGGAGAAAATCCTGAAAACCAAGAATTGGTGAGCAGTAATGCAGAAGAATTGTTCCATTCATGTTTCACACTGGAGCACAGCTTGGAACAAACAAATTAATTATTAATTCATTTGCATAATTAATCAACTTTAAGCCCAACGGGGGCTGAAGTCACTACACTTAGTATCTGACTTAGTGTAGACCAAAAACATTGCAAGCTGACTCACAACGGATGGCTGGGAATAGATTAAGTTTCTCTGGGCTACCGGATGGAGGAAGGATGAAGGAAGAACTCTGTGGGTCTATGCATCTTCCCTATTAGGCTGCTGCTTTATAACTGAAAACAGGCTTAGGCCTCATGAGAGGGATGTATAGTGTATCGAAGCAAGTGAGTCTGTGAAGAGAAGATAGGATGAATGAGGAGACAGATTTGCCCTCAGGGACTTGGGAGTTTAGCAGAATGTTCTAGAAGTGTTTGACTGTAGAGGTTTCTATTAAGGCCTGACGTGCGAAAAACGGCAGCAGGGGAGAATAAAAGAGAACATTAGCATGGTGGAGGGTAAAATAGTACTTTTACTTTCTGTGGCCCTGTATTAACTTTCTTTAAAGGCAGAGCGTGGACAGATTAAACAAGAGAGAAAGATCAACACTGTGAGGCCGGGTCAGATGGCATTTTACTTCAAGCTCTCTGGTCTCCTGGATTAAACCCTTTTAGAGACATATTTCAGAGGTTGGTTTGATATTGCTTTGGCTGGACTTTGTCATTTCAGAGCTCCCTTCTATGGCTGACACTTTTTGCTTCCAGTAACAGGAACAGTACTTGCTGTTTCCTAATTATAAGATGAACATGGTCATTTATATTTCCTTATGGCTGGCACATCAAAGGCTAGGCAAACAGAGCTACAGCTCTGCAAAACCAGGAGAATTTATTTGAAAAATTATTTGCTTAATAATTACTGAGTATTAATTACTTTCCCCATAAAAAATTAATCAAAATATACACTGCTCCCAACTAGAGTACACATATGGAATCAATGGAGTATACGTTAACTTACCATGTCCAGTTAGTTTCAGAAGGTCTACACCATTTGGACTAGTGAATTTTAGCTTTTAATTCTTTATTAATCTTAGCTAATCTAGACAAACAATCTACTTTCTTTGGTGGATGAGAAAGCTATATGTTGCCGGGGGTGTTGGATAGGGAAAAAAAAAGAGAGATGCAGATCAGTGGTACAACGTGAGTGACAGCTTGTTATATGCCTTGCTTTAGGATAGCCTTACCCAACATGGCAGCTTTCAGATGTTTATGATCACAAAGCCCACTATTCCCCAGCCTGCAACAGCAGGAAATTATCTGGTATTCCAGATGTTGAACTGCAACTCCCAGCATTTCTCATTACTGGCTATGATGGCTAAGGCTGATGGAAGTTACAGTCCAGCAGTTTCTGAAAGCCTTCATGATTCCCTGCCATTCCAGAATTTCCTGGTTGCTGGCTGGAAATGGTATTTGTAATCTAAAACATCTGGAAACTGCTGTGTTTGGTAAGGCCAGCCTAAACCATGGTTCCTAACAGTGGTTTTCTTCCTCTTTGAAACCTGGATGTACTATGTGGAACATATCAGGAGAATTAGCAGAGGAGGGAAGAATAGCTACACTGGATTAGGTGCTGGGGTTCTACAGGATTTTGGGCTATTCACTTTACCTTTGATTTGCTTCTTCATCCACTAAAACATTGCAATTTTTACATCACTTGAATTTTTCAGTTGCACAAATGTTCCTTTAAAAGTACTATCCCCACCATCACCCCTTGAAATGACATGTTTGCAGCCCTGCCTGCATTAATCATTCTTGGTATATGAATGGATTTTGAATAGAGAAAAAGCCAAGAATATTTCTGTCCCTAACGTACCAGATCTGATCACCTGTAAAAGTTACTCAATGCAAGTAGCCAGGAAAGACTAAACCATCCGGAAAAGGTTCTTAAACAAAGTTACATAAAAACTAGGTGTAAGTTACTTCTAGGGTGCACAGTATGGCCCTGGGCGAAAACCTCCTTGCAGTCATGGGAAGGGGGATCCAGATCAAGACCACAGCATTGTTTTGCTTCCCCAGGTTCTCTTCCTGCATCAAATGTCTATTTGTCCTTGGAGCAGCAAATTCAGGGGCAGGTTACTGACATGAAACTGAGGGAGAATTAAACTCATCTCTCCATAAAGTACAATCCCAGTCTAGGTCAAGCCCGGCCACAGGTCTTTTTTCATATTAAAATATTTGCCCAAAGCAAGTCAGAAGAAATGTGGTACTAACAAAGTATGGAGCCCAGCCCTCATTTTGGATGGTGAAATAAACTGGTGGTGGCAGTCTACTGTTCACTGCAGTCTGCTGTGGAGATGAGGAGGGTTTGCTGTTTTGTAATGTGTGGTTCCTTACCTATTAAATTTAACTAGCAAGAGATATTTAATACCATTAAAAGCATGCACATTTACACAGATTCACAAGAGGATAACCGACTTAGACTGAGGACACATGTATTCCTTTTGCTCTGTGCTACAAATAAAAAAGAATTTTGGAGATACTGCTAACCTTTTAGTTATTTTGGAACAGGTGGTTCAGAAATAAGGTACTACAGCCATGCTGGTTTCCTTCTACAGGTTTTTGTTCCTGCTAGGTCTTTTCAGAACATAAGAAAAGCTTGTTGGGTCAGATCAGAGACAGATCTAAACCAACATTCTGTTCACACAATAGCTCATCATGTGCCCATGGGAAACTTGCCAGCAGGGCCTCTCCATCTCACTGTGATAGTTCCTTCCATCTCGCATTCCCCATATTCCCTCTGATACTGGAAATGATCTACCGTCATTCTTACCTGTAACCATTGATGGGTCCATCCTCTGCAAATTTATCCAATACTCCTTTAAAGCCATCCAAGTTGACAATTGTGTCTATAGGCTATAGTAGTGAATTCCACAGTTTAACTATGCACTGAGTTGAACAAGTACTTTCTTTTATCCAGATCTCCAGCTTCATGGGATGACCCCACATTCTGGTATTATGAGCGAGGGGTCAAAGTTTCTGCTATCTGCTATCTGCTACCATGCATAATTTTGTACACCTTTATCATGTCTCTTCTTACTTAGCTTTTTTCTAAATGGTTGTTGTTGTATGCCTTCTAAACTACACAGTCCCAAACAGTGTAATCTTTCTCACTCTTTTGATCCTTTTACTTACCCCTTTCTGCATCTCTTCCACTTCCTTTTTGGAGGAGAACTGAACACAATATTCCATATATGGCTGCGCTGTGGATTTGAGTAAAGGGGATATAATATTGGCAATTTTAGTTTCTGTTTTTTTATGCCCGACATAGTTAGAGTGGGCTTAAAAACAAACAAACAAACAAACAAACATAGCAACTATACACTGATTCAGCATTTTCATTGGTGAAGTATCACTCCCCCAAGATCCCTTTCTTGGTCAGTCAACATTTCCAGCATAGATCACATCAATGTGGATGTGAAGTTGGAATCCCCCCACTGCCAAGTACGCATCACTTTACAGTAGCTTGTGTTGAATTTAATTTGCATTTTATTGCCTGTTCTCTCAGTTTGGGGAGATCCTTTGGGAGTTCTTCATAATCATCCAGCGTGGCCACCTCGGCATGATCCAATAACTCCAGGCAGATTCTAAACAAGACAAAAAGCACCACTCTCAACAGAGATCCCTGAGAGACCCCACCACTTGCAACTCCCCATTGTGGCAACAGATCATTTACTCCTATTTCCTGCTTTTCATTCTTTACTGAGTTTTGATCCGTAAAAGGACAGTTTGTGTTACAGGAGAAACCTTCCTGAATGGAGTTTGAAATAAGGACAAGGTGCTATGTGTTTCACTGCTCTGAAAAGATTCTTTTATTGTTTCAGGGAAGAAACTTGGCTACACGTTTAACAACGGGAATTTCCACAATGTTTCGCTTGGGCAAGGTCAGGAGGTAGTAGCAGAACAAGCCTTAGACCTGGCTGCAGAGAAGGGACATTGGGTTATCCTTCAGGTACCTCCCCATCTCTTTTTAATTTTAAGAATAAAATTTTGCCTCTGAGTCATCTGTTGCAGAAATGGATGAAATCAACAGTGACTGACAGCTGATTTTTAGTAGGCGAGGGTTGACTGCCAGTATAATAAACAACTTCTCAGTAAGCCTCAAATGCCTGTAAATGATCAGTTACTATTATAATTTGCACACTGGTTGGTAGTTGGTTTCCACAGAAATTCCAACAAGACTATGGGAATGAGCCCGCAGATGACGTCTTTCTTTGTTGCATTCACACCCAGAGCTCTATACTGTTACAAGAGACTTTGGTAGTGCATGTTTTCTGTTCTGTGAACTATTGGAAGCATTCTTTTTGGTGTGTGCATGTATGTCCATCCTTCCAGTGCCTAGCATACAAACACTTTCTTGTTGAAAGAGATGCCTGTGGTCAGTTCAGATTCTCCTAATTCCCACTGGCTATCTTTAGCTAGGTATATATGTCTGTGTGCATGTAAAAAGAGTGAGTGAGAGAGAGATAAATTATGTGCCAATATGACCTCCAAAAAAAGCCAAACTTGGAAGCATATGTAATGTAAATTAAGCCTGCTTTCATATCTGTGCCTGTTTTTCTTTGCTCCTGCTCCTGCTCATGATGTAGAGGAGCAATGGCATATTTAGCACGAAACACAGGGCTCTGCTTCTATTCCAGGCTGCTGCACATGAGGCCGGCCAGCCACCCACAGCAGACTTCCCCAGTGAAGCAGCAAAGGCTCTTCACTCCAATCTAGCCAACCACTGATAGCAGTGAGGCACCTAACTCAGGTAACCCACAAGAAGAGTAAGGTGGTCCCTTTAACTTTAACCTTAGCATTTGTGCATTTCCACTCTGTCTAAGGTCTCTGAAAAATAGAGAAGTTCATTGGGTTTGGATATGTAGAAATATTCCAAGAGAGACAGCATCCCAGTGATTTTTGGCAATACAGTAAATGCAAATTTGACATAAATATGGAAATTAAAAATGGAAAGGTGAGAGTGACGAGCCAAGGAGCAATGAGCCAATAACCCCATTCATATTCATTTAGACTATAATCCTATAATTCATATTCATATTCATTTAGACTGTAATCCTATAAACACATTTCTGGGAGTAAGCCCCATTGAACTGAATGAGACTTACTTCTGGGTTGACATGTAGAGGGCTGCCCTTTTAATGAATGCTTTAAACCTTTGCAAATGTGTCTTCTGATATGCCTACTTAAGTAGAATGAAGATGTGTGTGTGTGTGTGTGTGTGTGTGTAAATGTTGAGCTGAATTTCCTAGTCTTTTAATCTCTAGATCATGTGATTGTATGAAAAATTACTGTCATGAATACAGGTATCTGTGTGTCAAGAAAAAGTGACCTTTTATTGAAATTGACATAAATATTGGATGTTTTGTTTAGCTCTTGGTCAGCAGAGCCAAAATGAAAGTTTAATGTTGTGGAAGCATCAGTAGAAGCCAGTGCTACTAAGATTAGTGGTCTGCAGAACCCTTCTGAACACAATCCTCATCTACAGCAGGGTTTGCCATTCCTTATCAACGTTGCAGTTACTTATCCTTTTATCTCCAAGGGAAGAAAGCACAGAAAGGATTACAGAAGGCACATAATGGTATAGACCACATAGATGTCTGGTCTCAGTGCTATTCCCAGTGCTGTTTTAGAGGCACTACCCCTACCACAACCTTCGCTTGCTCTGCCCATGGAAGGCAGTCAGAGGAGTCTGATTCAAGGTGTGTCAGGGTGCAGGCTTTTCCTGTTTGTTCTAGAAAGTATGGTTCACTTGTTTCACAACTTATTTCACAAGTTCAGTGGTTTTGTGACATATTGTGTCCAGATCTATAGAGTATAAATTCTATTTCTTTCTCTAACCATGGACTCACATTTGAGGGGGCTGGAGAACTCTACTGTGTCTTATTTTCCCTATTTGCAAAGTGTGGGTGATTTAATCATTGGTGCACTTTCAAGATAGCATTTCTCTTCCAGCCTGCTGGGCTCAGCAGAGATGATAAATGAGTTGGAAAGGTGCTGTGTACGCTGTTAGTGTTGTGATTACTGACAGATTTGAACCTGGATTACACTGAGCCCAGGATTTGTGAGTTTACTGCAGAATTTGTTTTGGGTTTTGCTTGGTACTGAGAACAGAATCCTGCAAAGGTGACCATTTTAACACATCTTCAATTCCTTTTTCCTCCTTGTTTTTCTTTTGCCTGGGCTTCTTTTCCTGAGCAATGGTGCAGAATTTGAGATGAGTTCCCAAACTTGGAAGCCCTTTCCTCTGTTGGGTATTTTGTTTGCTTGTTTAGAGGAGGAAAGAGAGACATGAGTTGAAAATGTATTTATCCCAATTTATTAAACATCTGTATAGCCTATATGTTCCACATAAGAAGATCCCCAAGTAGCTTGCAGGAAATATGATGAACTGCTAAAATAACAATCAATATGGAATAATAAACAGTCAATTCCATCACAGCAGAAATGAACAAATGAAGGGCAGCAAAGCAATGCAACAGGTGACCCTGGTGAAACAGACTTTTGAACTCTGACTTTCTTTGTACTCACTCATGAGCACAGGTTACTACTATTACTACTCTGTAATATAGCTGGGTTTTGATCCTGTACTCTTCTTCCATAACAATTCAGTTGCTGCTTGGTAAGAATGCAGAGTTGTTTTATTTGCATTCATGTCAGTTAGTTCACTACCCAGGAAAAAGGATTAGGAAAGAACACTCGTAACTACCTTTGTGTGTCTATTTAACCATATGTGGAGAAGAAGATGTGAAGCTCTGGTGCCATGTGTGTGATGAAGCTAACACTACATTTGGTCCTTAGATCTAAGTTTCTCTTCTTCCTTTAAAATCTAATGCCAGAAGGATTCCCAGTGTCATTATCATGACTGTTGCCAAGTCACACACACACACACACACACACACACACACACACACACACACACACACACACACACACCCTTGATTGGTATCTTCTTTTTACCTGAAAGAATTCAGGCACCAGCTCATCCTAATTTAACCACAGTCTTTATCCATTAGTCAGAATGTCACCACCTTCATTCAGTGATTGACTTAATTGAATTCCTGAGTGCTTTTTCACTTTCATACATTGTTGCTTCACTGAGCTGGGTTCATGTACTAAATTAAATAACAATGAGCTGTTCAACCATAGCAATGCTCTGATCAAAAGCTTGGCAGAGATTTCCTTATTGCATGTTAAATAATTGGATTATGTATTAAGGACTTGGGATAGGGAGTTAGGGGCTTTTCCTGCAAGGCAAGCCAAGACCCAACTTCTTTTTTGTGCCACATATGGGTACCTTGTTGTTGTTTTTAATGAAAAAGACGAGAAAGCCATGCATTTTCACAGTATGGGTGTATGTGCCTTCCGGTCGCTTGTCGACTTATGGCAGTCTTATGAACTCCATAGGATTTTCTTACTGCATGGAATACTCAGAGGTGGATTTGCCAGTTCCTTCCTCTGAAATGTAGCCTACAGCACCTGGTAGTTGTTGGCAGTCTCTTATCCAAGTGCTAACCATGGCTGACCTGGTTGAGCAGAGGGATCTGGTGCCTTTAGGATATTTAGGCCATACTTTCACAGTAACCTTGAAATATTTGTCAACTAAATTTGAATCTCATGAGGTACATAAATTAGGCAGATTAACTCTATCTGTAGATAGATGTTTATTTGCACATCTCCCCCGTGATTTGTCTAGCCATTTGGAAGGACAAAGAGTCATGCCTTGGGAAATTACCTGAAGCTTTTGAAACTCCACTGCTCTTTAAACATGTCTTTGCAGCCTTAAAAACTTCCTCTTAAAAAGAAAGGGAGCAAACGAAAACAGAAGCTTTCTTGGCCACGTTTGCTACTTTTTATACTTGTGCTATATAGTCATCCATAGACATAATTTTATCTGTATGCTGCTACCAAGGTAGACAGGAATTATAGGTGTCATTTTTAGGTTTTTTTCCCCCTGATATCCATAGGACGTGTTCCGTGTCCCATCATTTCTCTTGTGAATTTCCACATTAGAAGCAAAAATTCCAAAAGTTTCTGATAGAGGCCAGTGTAGATGTCACATCTGTATCCACTGACTCTGTTCCTCCCACTGTACTTTATGGCAGTCCCACTGATGATGTTTGGGATGGGAGTATGACCTTTGCCATGGAGGTTTTCTGCTGACCTTCACTCCCTCATTGCGTTTCTGATTACCAGACTGAACATTTCTTCTTTCTTCCCCGTTTGTTTAGAGTTATAGTGCTAAAATGGTATTGTACTGTAACAATTTCTTTTAATGAAATGTCTAAGACAGGGAATGTAGATGCTGGGAGAGAAATGTTCAGTTCATCTATCAAACTCCTTATTTACATCCTGTCCTTCCCCCAAAATTAAGACAGAAGGAATTCACAAAGGGGAGAATGGTGATGGAGGAAGCTACACCCACACCACAGCATAATGACAGTGCAAGTGCCGTGGAAGATTGTATTTCTGATTAATGTTCTCCTCGCTCCCTTGTGTGATTAAAGTGACTATACTAAAAATGTTTAAAAAGTTACATGTTTGAGAGAGGGAATGTGGACACTTGGGAGGAGTGAAGAGGTAGGTGTTGAATTCATGGAGAATTAGCAGAGGGATGGAGAGAAGCCACACTGACACCACTGTTTCACCTCATCTCAAGTGGAAGAAACCAGAGATATCACTAAGATCTAATACAACCAGCAACATAGCAGGGCGAAAGCCCCAGTATATTTAAGGTACAGCTGTATGCAGAAGCAGAAAAGACTATTACAAGGCATAAGGTCCAAAACTGTGATGATGCTGCAGTGATTGAGGAGCAACTGATTGTGTTTGGGGCTGAGCCAGTGACTGAGCAAGTCAACCTGCAAACATCCCCTGCACTGGAAGGTCAAACAGAGACTGAGGTGTCCCAGCCAGCTCATGATGGAGAGGAACCAGCAGTGATGCAGAGGAGTTGCAGCCAGCTGTGCCCATCATCCCTCAATCACGCAGAAGGCTGAAACAGGCTGCTGAGAGAGAGTCTGCCTGGACTAAGCTGAGGAGACAATAACAAGCAGTACCTGCTCACAGGGGCTATTTAAGTCTGGCAGCGTGGCTGCTCTGAAAGAACTCATTGAAAGACATACTGCCTTTGACCCTGGATCCAGTATGCAGTTATCATAAATGCAAGCCATTGGTGGCCTCATCTTCTATTAAGTGATCTAATTCTTTTAAAAGCATCTGAATTGTCAGCCATTGCTGTATCTTGTGGTAACAGATACTGTAATTTATGCAACTACAGTTGGCTCTCCATATCCATGGATTCTGTATCAACATGGCTTGAAAATATTAAAAAAAAAATCCAAAAAGCAAAGTTTGATTTTGCAGTTTTATATCCATTTTACACCATGTTACTACACCATTGTTCATAATGGAACTTGAGCACCCATGAATTTTGGTATCCATGGTGTGTATGTGTGTGTGTGTGTGTGCGTGCTAGAACCAAACCCTAATGAAGAACAAGAGCCCACTGTATACATTGTTTAAAGAAGTGTTTCCCTTTGGCTGCTCTGAATATGCTACCTTTTAGTTTCATTGGATGAACCAGTGTTCCAGTATTATGAGAAAGAGGCAGAAGTTCATCTCTCCATCCACATTTCCATGCTCTGTACAAATGTATACCATTCTGCCATGTCTTCATTGTTCATCTTTTTTGAAAAACTAAACAGTCCTAAACTTTGTAACCTTACCTCATTAGAGAAGTTGTTCCAGCCCCCTAATTATTTTTCTGCACCTTTTCTCAGCGCTCCAGTGTCCCTTTTGAAATGCTAGCAAGTGACAATCTGCAGGTCATAGATGACTGCGCTTAACGTAGCAACAGCATCTTCCGCAAAGCCTTCTTGGCAGATGTTAGAGACCTCATACATTATGTTTAAGGTTGGAAAAGAATTCTGTTGTATTTGACAGACTTGACAAAAGCAGCCTTTTTTCACATCTCCTAAAGCTTGTAGCAAGAAGAAACTCGCCTCACCTTGAGCATTTGCAAGACTTATGCGATACTTCAGAGGTATAAAGTACACATGAAACAATGCACACATTTAAAAGGATATACAGTTAAAGTTGTATATAATTGAGAAAATATGTAGTCAATGGGAAAAACATGTACATTAAGCAAAATGTTTAAGTATGTCCATTTGCTATGCAAAATAAGTTGAAAATATATGTGAATTGCAGTGCAAGATAAAAAAAATCTGAAAAGTCTTGCAAACCAAGGTGAACCAAGGTTGCAGAGAAATGCAGAAAAATCTGGAGAAACTGAGGTATTTTTGTGAGACTGCAACAGGGAAATGTTCACATACTTTCTTATGTGTTTGTCTGCTACATCCCCTATCTGCAGAATGGGCTTCTTTCGGTTTCATGACACATGGTGGTCCGATGGACCTGGAGCAGTGTCTGTAAAAATGGGGAAAGGGCCCCTGCTGGTCTGTCTCTGATGACTGGAGTGGGAGAGAATCTGATGGAGTAAATTGCTGGTTTGTATGGTACTATTTCCAGGAGTTACCATAACAACTCCTACATCTTTATGATACATGTTTTACTTTGTAAAATGCACAAGGCTCAAAGATGTTTGGAAGCCTGTTTTCTTAAGGTAAATTCAGATACCTACATTGTGAGTGGTTTTTTTTTCCTCACTGTTATCCACCCTTGGACTCTTTCCCAGCCAGTTACATATACACCCACATTTTTTTTATTGCTATACGCAATCTGTCTGCCTGACAGGATCACATTCACATATGTTCATGCTCCCACTCATACCCCAGTGCTGTGCAAATGGCAGTTTTAATGTTCAAAAGAGGTGTGTGTGTTTGCGTTAGTGTGTTTGCACATTTTGTGGCAAATTTCCTTATCATAAGTATAGAGCAAATCATGGCCCTACTTTTTTTTTTTGTCTGGGAAAAAGGCACAGGAAGGTTCTGATGAATTACAGTGTAAGACTGACAGGCAGGGAGACAGGCTCTCCTCTAAAATGGCAAGTAGGTCTTATGGGTTGCCATTGTATTTTAGCACTTTTCAAGTCTTGGATGAAGCAACCTGTGTTAGGAATGGAAGCGAAGTGAGGGAGCACAGGGAAACACTGTCAGTCTGAAAAAGCTGTTTTAAAGCAAGGTTTTCCTCCAGTTGCCAGCGGTCATAATTCTGCAAGTTAGATCCAGCCTGAATGTGGAACTTCTCTGTTATTAATTTTGGACAGGAATTTGTCTCCCCCTGCCCGTGTGATCACGCGTGGCGGGGGAGACAGCTTTGCTGGTCTCCCATGAGAAGAGACCATTCAATCACTGTGTGACAAGGGTTGCACTGTGTGATGGGGAGGGGGCAGGGTCTGCAGCCCCCTTTTAGGGCCACGCTGCCCCTTCCTCAGCCTCTTTGTTTGCTGGCGACCCACCCTCCCAACCTATGGTTTCAGTGTAAGATTTCTGGTCGCTTCTGGGCCAGGTAGGAATTTTCCCCCCTTGGGGGGGGGGTTCGCCTACCCTACACTGCGCCAAGGGATTGGGCAATTGGCTTTACAAGGTGGTGTCTCAACTAGGTATTAAATAGGTCTCCACAGCCACACTTGTCCTTATCCATGGCTGGTAGTGGGGGATCTGAGGGTTTTGGTGAGTACCTATGGCACCCGTTGGTGTAGGATAAATGCTGTCCTTGAGGCGGGCCCGGGACTTGCCCCTACTGTAGCGTCATGAGATGAGGGGGTTGTGGTTTGGGGGCTCACCTTCCAGAAAAGGGCCGGCCGAAGTTTTAATCCAGCCTCATGGGTTGGCTTTGGGGCCCGGTACCTCGCTCAAGGAGGGCTGAGGAAGAGGTCTGGAGGTGACCCTTGCCTTAGCCTACCCATGCTGTTGACCCCCCCTTCTCAGGTCATAAGTTCAAATTCAGGTTCAATGTCAAGTTTAAATTGAAGGTCAAGTTCACTTCCAGTTTTATGTTAATTGGGCATACATTAATAAATTGCCCTAGTTCAACCTGAGCCCTGTGTGTGGTCTCTTCATTTCATGGGTTGGGCAGCAAAAGATTAATCACTGCTGGTGACACACATATATGATTCTGTCGTGTGAATAGGATAAGATTAAGGGACTGAATAGGGGAAATATTTCAACGTGTTTCTCTCCTCATCCCCACTGCAGATATAATAGGCTGAACAGTGCAGCCCCATAGATGATTACTCAGAATTTCCATTATGGACATGTTTCCCGGTGACTGCACATGTGTTGCATTCTGAGCACAGATGAGCTGCAAGGATAGTCCTGGGAAACACAGGACTTCTTGGCATTAGGACTGTATTAATCAGTCATGTCTCATGATGGCAACTGAATCAAAACGCCTTTCAGAAATTCAGTAGAATGGGAAGAAAAACAGCTGTTATAATTGCCAGATCATTATGATGAAGGCTGTGTTTCCAAGACTGTTTATTGAGTGAGGACAGCCAAAAGTGCTTAGGCTTCTTAACGATAGTGTCTTCATCATGCTGTGTAGGAGGAATGCCTATTTTCTTCCATCAAATTTTGTCCTTAAGAAATCTGGTGGCTGTTTGTGCTGCCTTGTTTGTCCCATTCATTCCTGTTTCTCTCCATCCTCTTTTAATTATGGCAAGAATGCCTGAAGTTCTGGACTCTGTAGGAGCTATTTTGAAGCTGTGAGGTGAGAAAGAACTTGCTCCACAGTCAGGTTTCCCAGCGGTCCTCCTGGCTGGCTTTGTGAAGGTAGTCTGCACTTGTCTTTCTGCTCCAGTTGCCATTAATTGATCCAACACACACAACGTGGGCTCAGGATGAGAATTCAGTCATGTGGAGTGGCTGTCTATCCAGGCAGAACACATGGTAGAACAATTTATAACACACTCTGCTCAGATCCTGATTAATGCATGTCTGCATTTTACTTTGCCAGTGCCAAATATACTTGTGCAGTGTTGAATGTCTTTGTGCTGGCATGGTAATACTTTAGACTCACATTGAAAGAATAGATATCCAGGCTTAAAGAAGGAAAAAAGAATGGTACTATACTGTGTACACACCACCAACTTCTATAGAGTATATACACACATCAGTGTAATTCCAGGGTTGTGAATGAGCACTAGGGCTGCTAACTGCTGAAAAAGAATCTCAATCCAAGCATTTGTACCATGTTTGTAGCATCCATTCCTAGATACAATAGGGAAAAGTGGTCTTGTCCAATTTCTTCATTGCCATTTTGTTATTTATTTCAAATGTTTTCAATTTAATTATCTTTGTGTGCAGATATGTTAGAAAGTCTGGGACTGGGCAGGGTGCTGCTACCTGGCCTGCTACTACCTTACTCACACAGACAATGGTGAACAATGCTGAAACAGAATGCTGGATGAGGCAGGCCTCTGTCTTAGTCCACCATGGCTCTCCTTCTGTTCTGTTCTTACTGCTAATACTGAGGTGGTTATCAATAACAGCACAGAAGCAGCAGGTGGAAAGCTGGCAAGGAGGAACCAAGCTGGCTATCTGCTTCTACTTGTTCAGTCAAACATGTGGCCACCAGCAGCTGCCCAGTCCTAATCAGTGTGAGCCTAGCGCTTGCCAGTCATAGGACTTCCCTGCCTGCTTGCCAGCCTTGGGGTGAACAGCAGAGTGGGAAAGCTGAGTTCAGCTTGAGGTAGGCAAAGAAACAAGGTGATAGATCTGATCCAGGATCTCCTTCTCTGTTGAAAAGACACGGGGAGGAGGAGGAGGAGGGTTGTGGGCATAAGAGAATAAATGAAACAGCTTTGCTTCCTACATACCTAATGCCTTGATAACATAATGCATTTATGTATCTTGGCTTGGAATCTGTGACTTGGCTCACTTTATTATCTGCTCTACATATAGGTAATTTCATGTCTTTGAATCTGGATTGTGGTATCTGCCATGTGTGGGAATCTTATATTGTGTGTGAATATCATTGCTTAGCAGCAGGGGATTTGTAAGCATGTGCAATAGATAAACACTTCAAATGAACAGAGCAATTTGTTTTAGTGTCAGCCCAAGTTGGGTAAAAGCCTTTCTTGGAGAATCCCAGCTAGGGATAGGTAGTCTATTTTTGGTCCATTCATTTAGAAGTCCATTCCATTCTTTTTGTGTATTAATCTGTGTGTGTATATATGTAAGTATACTTGAATGTATTTCATTTTAGAGCTATGTTTTTCAAAGCATATTTTCTCCTAAAATGCACATTTTAATACATATTTTGACATACATTTTGAGCCAATAACTGCTGTGCAAAATTTGGAGAAGATGAACTGTGTTCTGATTCACAGTTTTGTTCAGTGGGTGTGGACAAAGTTTGTTTCACTGTTTTTAAAATGTTAACTGAAAGAAATCCCTTAGACATCACTTATCCCAGCTTCCTGCAGGTCTCATTTTGTTGCAAGAATTGCATTTTTGTTATTTCAAGATTTGGCTACACTGAACTGCGCCCAACCCAGTCTCATCCATGGAAAGCAAAACTGTTAGTTAATAGAATCAACATCAGTATGTTAATAATAATGTTAACAATGATCCTTATTGTAGTGTAATCAGTATGTTAATAATAGTTAACATTTGTAGGAAACCTGTTGTTATTCAGACCAAAGGAGCTGAGGCTCCATGAGTAGACACCACATTGTATCAGAACTGATCCTGTCTTACTAGAAAGGTGATGCAGATGCAGTTGACTGTTAAGTGAATCCCATACAAGCAAATTATGCCATTTCCACCCTACCCTGTTATAGTGCTATTATTCCACTTTCAACATGCTATGGAGTCCTGGGGTTTGCAGTTTAAGGAGGGGCCTTTAGAATCCTCAGCCAGAGATTTCTTTGGCCTCAGTAAACTACGAACCCCAGGATTCTGTAAGATGTTGAAAGTGGACTAATAGCACTATAACAGTGTAGGGCAGAAATGGCTTTAGTCCTGGTCATCAGCTGGGGAGAGGAGCACCCTGACACAAGTCCATATCTCTGTGAGCCTGTCTCTGTATGCTGGCTTGTATCATTAAAGCAGCAGACTGCTGTTCATTTTGGTTGTGTAGCTTTTTGAAAACTTAGTTTTGTTGTTGACCCTGAACCTGGATCTGGGGGAATCAGCCAAGGATTCAGATTGTGCACCACAAATGTCCACTACTGAGCTCTGGCTAAAGGAAAGAACATGAGATTGTCCAAGTGGATCTGCAAAATTGGGCATCCTAACCTACAGTAGACTAGAGGAGGAGACAAGAAGTAAGTCGTGAGCTTTGTACAGGTAGTAAGCAGAGAGGCTGGGCATAGGGCAGACTTCATTCCACTCCCTTTCCCTGGCCAGAGGCTAGCCTTCTTTTACTCCTTCCATGTGGCCATGGCTCTTTACCAAAACCTAGCCAAATAGGCAAGAACAGTAACTCCCACTCTGAAAAGGATGGAGCATAAAGATTACCTTAACTTGTGACTAGGAATTGGATTGTTCTCTGCTTTACTCCTGGATCTTTGTCTCAAGAATCTGTGTATCTAAAGCCAGGCTTTAGCCTGTATCTGAAAGCCAGTACACAACTGCATATTTCCTTTCTGAATGTGCAGAGGCCTGGGAAGATAGGAAGTTCTCCACATCTTTCAGTGATTCTCCCTCATATAAAGACCCTTATTATCTAATTGATGTTTCTGATTCTGTCCCTCTCTGTGGATCTTGATAAATACAACTTGCCATGGAAAATATACTTCATCCTTCTGAAGTCTCCTGCTATTTCTGTTTGATATTCTTGTTCATTTTAAGTTTGTTTATGTAGAAAGTTAAAACTACTATCCCAAAGAATGCTGGGAAACAAATGAGGATTTCTCACGAGCAATCTGCTTCTGCAGCAGTTCCCTGCTCCTTTTACTTGCTATGTATAAATTATTTGGAATCCCTTTCTTTGCACTGGATTTCCACCTGGTCTCATGCCATTGCTATAGCTTTCCTAAGACAGAGAATCTGACCCGGTTGGAATTCTGATTTGGCTTTCTCGATTTTAATGTGCTAATTCATGCCTTCACTTAGCATTTTATCTTTAGTTAGAGTGAATTTGCTATATTTCAGATTTGACTCATTTATTTATTAAAAAAATCTTATATCCCAAGTTTTGCCCTCCAACATGGAGATACTCCAAACAGCTTACATTAAAAATAAATCTATGAGACAGTGTCTTTAGCTATGTTATTGTTGTTGTTGTGTGCCTTCAAGTCATGTCCAACTTATGGTGACCCTGAGGCAAACTTATGACAGGGTTTTCTGGTGCTGAGAGTGTGTGATGCAACCCTGGTCACCCAGTGGGTTTCCATGGCCAAGCAGGGAATTTGGACCCTGGTCTCCAGAGTCATAGTCAAGTGCTCAAACCACTACACCATGCTGGGTCTCTAACAGTTCTCTACAGCAGGGCTTTCCAAATGGTGTGTTGCGACACGTTAGTGTGTTGCCTGAAGTATGTAGGTGTGCCGCCTTCCTGGGCTGAGAAAGACTCCCCTCACCCAAGACATTCCTGCTGCCTCTGCTCTCACTGGAGTCTTTCCTCACCAAGGGTGAAGGCAGCAGGCCAGGTTTGGGTAGGGGGGCTGCCTTTCCCACTACTGCTGCTTTCCTTGGGATCTTTCCTCAGCAACAGCAACAGCAGTGGGTCAGCCCAACCCTCAAACCATTACACCACACTGACAGATGGTTTGTTGTCAGGTGTGGACTGTTTCCTAGCCTTCATCTTGACTTCTTGTTCTTTGTGCCCCACCCCTGAGTTTTTCCAATTGCATTTCAATGTTGGCATTTCAGGTAGCCAATACCTAATGCTCAGCAGTGTTCTCCTCTGTTTTAATGGCTTCATTCCACTGGAAGAATGTTTAAAATACAGGTTTTGTGTGTCCTTCCATGAAATCCTGAACAAGAGTGTGGCTGTCAGCAGGTGTGGTGGAAGGCAAAGCCAGTGTTAAATGGGTAGGTTTCTAGTCAAGGTGCCAGCACTGCAAATTTGTGAAGACCTCTGTTGAGCAGGATGTGAAATGTGATTTTCTGGTAACTGGCTCAGATTTCAAGGGTGAATTATTTGATTGAAAATAATCAAGCAATTTTCTTTCAGCTGTCTATGGAAACTTTGTTTTGTCTGGAAGGAATAATGTTACTTCAGCAGCAGTACATTATTCTAACAAACGGAATATCATTGTCCCTGAGAAAACAAACACTCAGAGCTGTTTCCTTAATTGCTAGTTATTTGTCTTGATTATTTTGCATTTCAAAGGGTATGAAATCCACATCCTTTTATGTGCAGCTAATGTCTGTGGAAGTGAATTGCAGCACTGAATGCTACTAGGCAAGGTGCTTGCTCTTCAAGCTGGAGGAAGGAGGAGTGCTTTTTACCTCCTGGAAGGAGACTGTTCAGTGGCTCCTTGCTATACTGAGTTAAAAGCCAGTGGTGATGACAGCCATTGTCTCTTCTGCTAGAATATCCACCTGGTGGCCAAGTGGCTGAGTTCCCTGGAAAAGAAACTAGAGCAGCACAGTGAAGGCAGTCACCCTGAATTCCGTACCTTCATCAGTGCAGAACCTGCAGCTTCACCTGAAGGCCACATCATACCCCAGGGCATCCTGGAGAACTCCATCAAAATCACAAATGAGCCCCCAACAGGGATGCACGCCAACCTCCACAAGGCTCTGGACAACTTCAACCAGGTATTAGCTGACCCCATGGAGTTTCTTTGTGTCTGTAATAGGTAGCCAGGTAGGAGGTTGGATTGAGAAATACCCTGTGCACCCGCAACCCATCCAGAACTTTGTAGGCTTGTGCTAAATTTTGTAGTTGACATGGAGTGACTTTACCTAGACTACAGTAAAACAAATCAAATACAATATTTTCATTGCCGTGTGTACTACAGGAGTCTTGACTGAAGCCTGTGATTCTAGAATACTGTTTGTGCATAGTCTCCTTTCAGCTTTTCTTGTACCGCCCTGGGAGGTGTTTCTCTGCAACCTTAAAAATACTCATCTTGGACCTGTCAGGCTAAGCACCAGGAGTCAAGGATCAGGGGCAGCCAGTAGGAAGCCACTGTGCAAAGCCACTATGGTTTAATTGGGCATCCCAAGTCTTTACCAGGAGAAGGAAGGGGTGAAAGCCTATATGCTTGGATCTGTACAGCCTAGGATGTAGGATTTGGGTGTTCAGTCCCATGGTATATATATGCTTTCTGCTGCTAACCTGTGTTGTGGCTCTTGCTTATAGCAGCACTCTCCAGGATAAGAAATCTGTGTGCAGTTAAGTGAGGGTTAATGCTGGTCATCACCACAGATTCTAGGAAAGGAAGTGGGAAGCCTTTCCTCATTCTTAACTGGGTTCTGCAAATCAGATAGTAAGTCATGTTCTCAAAAGGGCTGGATTCTTACAATGTATCTGTCATTTCCCAAATCCTTATGTAGGAGGGAGTAGTGGCTTCATACTTAATTTGCCTGCTTTGAGCTACTGTTCTGACTAACATAAATTTAGTTCAAATCTAGCTTCTGGTCAAAGGATTATGGTATTGTTGGACTGAAAAAGTTGAATAGAGCTTCCCTTTCTGTTGTGCAGTGATTGATTTTGTTGAAAATATCATAACTAGGTGTAAGAAAGAGTGTGTTTTCTGTAGTCAGCTCTAGACTTCAGGTCCAGCCGTGCCCTTTCCTCCTTCCTTGTCTCTTTCAACAGCCACCTCTTCTGTTCCACCAAGCTGCCTTGTTCCATTTGCCTTGCAGAAGGTCTAGCTTGCCTTCCCCTTGCAGGTCTCACTCCCTTCTGCTGCAGGATCACCAAACTGCTCTCTCCCTCTCTCTTTCTATGAGTACTCTGCCAGGTTGTCCTTCATCTTTTTTTCTAGTGGAGCTCTCAATGAAGCCATCTTGCTGGTGGTGAGAAGGTAGCATTGGTGGATGGAAGGCAGAGCTACAGTGCAGAGTTTAAAAACCCCAGGGCATTTAAAAAAAATCTGTCCAGACAGAAATTTTAGCTCTGAAAAAGAGGACATGCCTGGGAAAAGAAGGACGTATGGTAACCCTATCATAATCATAATCTCTTACAACAGTAAATGTAATGTTAGGAAAGAAAAACCCCAGATATGGCAATCAAATGCCCCAGTTTGTTAGTGAGAGGGCATCTGAGATTAATTAGGCTGCCTCCATTGTGCTCATTAAGAAAACTCCTGCCTTTCTTCCCTTTTTTGCCTTGTAGGATACCCTGGAGATGTGCACACGTGAAAATGAATTTAAGAGTATCCTATTTGCCCTGTGCTATTTCCATGCTGTGGTAGCTGAAAGGCGTAAGTTTGGGCCGCAGGGCTGGAATCGTTCATACCCCTTTAACACTGGGGACCTCACCATTTCAGTCAATGTTCTCTACAATTACCTGGAGGCTAGTTCAAAGGTGAGCTGTATTATATACCCTCATCATGTGCTAAAATCATGTCTGCCTGTTTCTAAAGGCCCAACAGATTATCATTGGTCTTTTTTGGGTCTGTTTTGGTAGCTGTTATATATGTGCCAATTTTGCTGCCACTTTTTTCCTATTATAGTATATATATTTCACCTCAATATGCTTATGTCTTTGGATGCCCATTTCTGCCCTGTTATGTGTCTCCACTGTAACTTTTTTTCCCTAGACACTTGGCTGCCAAGTTAAATGTATTTAGTCTCAATTGCTGGAGAAAGACTTGTTTTAAGTAACAATCCTCCCACCCTTTTTCCCTTTCCCTCACCATGCATATACACATACACAAAGTCTGTTCAGCAGTCTGGGTTTCCACAAGTAAATCTCTTGTGTGCTACATTGAGCAATTTGATTGCTACATGACATTCTACTTCTCTGAAAAAGGAACAGGGGAAGTGAATGCATTCTCTGAGACAATAAGCTTTAGAAGGCTGCAGAGTGAGTTGTCCGCAGTTACAAAGCAGGGCCTCTTGCAATCTGCTTGCATCATCTCATCCCTTGTTGTTCAGGTTCCTTATGATGATCTACGGTACCTCCTTGGAGAGATCATGTATGGAGGACACATCACAGATGATTGGGACAGGCGCCTCTGCAAGACCTACTTGGAGGAGTTTGTCAAGCCTGAAATGCTGGAGGGGGAATTCATGCTGGCCCCAGGATTTCCGCTCCCAGGGAACATGGACTACAACGGCTATCACCAGGTAGCTCCTCTTCATTCATTCATTCATTCATTCATTCATTCATTCATTCATTCATTTTATAATAATTAGAAAATTAGAAAAAAATTGTTACCCGCCTCTCCTCAAAGCTTGAGGCGGGGTACAACAAAGGTTAAAATACAATTAAAATTAATTATATTCCATCTTTATCCCCAGTGGGATCCAAGATGGCTTACAACAAGAATTAAAACAAGGTACATGAATTAAAAACTAATAATAAAAAGTTAAAAATAAACCACCATATCAAAATATCAATACTTTACAACGATATGAAATCCTTCAAAAACATGACAAAAATAATAAAAATGCAGCACTCACCTGCTCCTACAGCTTGGAATGTTAGATTGGAAAATTAAAAATCTTAAATGTTAGAAATTGGGAAATTAATACATAACTGAAACTGTTCAATTAATTTGGTTGCTGCTGGTCAACTCGCTATTTAAAATTATTGTTCCCAGGACAGGACAGGGAGTTTCCAGAGAATGGCATGGAAGTGGTCAGTGTTGACCTCAGAGGGGCACATTTTGTTATTGGAGTCTTCAGAAGTACTTGTTCGGTTGTTTTAAAGTTGCCTTTTCCAAGCCTGGAATTTCCTTTCCCCAAAGGGACTGGAAAACTCACAACACATTTGTTGCCTGGAAGGGTAGGACTTCCACCGTTGCCAGGTCAGGAAAGGCTTTTCAGAAGTATGGAATCTCCTCTTACAACCTGTTCAAAGAAGTTTTCTCACTGAACTATATCTCTCTTCTGTTTTAATAACACCCTCCCAGCCTCACCAATGGCTTCAAATGCCTTGTTCATTAAAAGTTGATATGGAACGAAAGCAGGGCTAGGAGTAATGTCTCCTTCTAGATATTGTTGGACTGCAGCTTCTGTATTTCTCACCATTGGCTAGGTTTACAGAAGTTGTACTGGAACGTCACATGATTCCCAGCCCTGCATTAAAGGGCAGCAGGAAATGACATATTCATTGCAGCTTGAAGACACTGAGCAAGCATAGCGGTGGGTGGTCAGCTATGAAGATCAGTTAATGAATCAAGGATAAAATATTCTGAATCATAAATGTTTTGAGTGCTTCTGAGCACACACAGAACACTTTTTGCCCAACTGAATCACTGCATGCTCTTTGCCTCCCTGCTCAGTGCCAAGAAGTGTCATCTGCAAAGATCAGTGGTAAAGCACATATTTTTCTAATTTAATTGAGTGGGACTTTTCTCCTGAGTAGTTTTTTTTTTAAAGAAATGTATTTCTTTTCTCTTTAGAAAGAAATTTCTCTCAGGGATGGGAGATTGTAGATTTAGCTAGTTGTACATTTTGGCTTCAGTCTTAACTAAAATTCTCAAAGTTGTGTAATGCTCAGAAGCCGAGGTAAGGGGAATGGGAGCAGTGTGGAGGAGAGGGAAAGCCAGGAGAGAAGGAAACGGAAAAGTTGAGGAAAACTTTCCGTGTAATTACCATAGTGCCTAGTCTTGTGTGAGTAACTGTAAGCACATTATAGGATTACAAAGAGATTCAGTGCTAGAGGAAGAGCCATCCACTAGAACAACTTTTAATATTTTAGAATCATCTGACTCATTAAAACTTATGCATTAATCAGGGAGTTTAGTGAGTTAAGCCACATCAATAGAAAAATCTAGCAAGGTAATAACTTAGTGAGTTAATTAACTAGTTATTTCCAAGCTCTGGCTTACCAATGGTCATGGTTTTAATTGTTTTTAGTTTTATTGATACTTTAATTATATTTTAAGCTTTTATTATATGATGTAAATTTTGAGCTATCTCTATTTTAACTCTTGTAAGCCATGTTGAGTTCTAGGTTGGGAAAAGGATGGATGTAGTGTTAGCAGTAGTAGCAGACGTTTCTTTGTAGTCTCACTGCCATGCCATATGAGAGAGCAGCTTTGGAAAAACAGAGTTTCAAATCTAATTTGACATGTTTGCTGGTTGGTGGTTCTTTTTCCATGGTCCTTTTCAGTTGACAGTCTTCTCTGAAGAGCTGGCTTTAATGGTAATGTGACAGTTCATCGTGCACATATTTACTTCATTCATGGATAGAAAGATCATTTTTGTTTGTCCAGTCAGAGCAAACCTAGTGGAAAATTACACCAGTTTACATGAAAGGACTTCAAGCTGCAATATAATATGCACTTACCTGGGATAAATCGCACTGAATTCTGAGTAAAAATGCATAGGATTGTGCTGGTCATTGTCTTTACCATTAAAATGTTTGTTTATATGTTGTGTTTCTTCAGTATGCTCAGGAGCACTTTTTCTCAAATAGTCTTATAAGGAAGATCTTGAATTTATTCTTATTCATCTCTTGCTTGGGAATGGCAGTGAGGAACTGTTGCCTACAGGATGTGTAGAATGAATCTGGTTTCCTTCTGGAGGATAAGTGTGACAGTGGTCCCTCACTGGTGACCATTAATCACATTTATCTGTTTCCTGCCCCAGAGTTGAGACTCTTGTTTTCCAGGCACACACCATATCAGGTGAACAAATGGCTTCCCTGTTGGACATTCATAACAAGGCTGGGGTGTAGTAACTAGTATTTCTGATCTGTCTGCAACTGGTCTGGTTATTAATACACCATACTTTCACCAACTCAGATTTTGGTTTCCATGTGCTACTTTGACTGACTGAGAGGAAGATGTCCTTTTGATAGAACTGTGTGTGATTTTGCTAAGTCTACATATGACTTCTCTTCTTCCCAGTACATAGATGCTACCTTGCCTGCTGAGTCACCCTACCTTTATGGTCTCCACCCCAATGCAGAAATTGGATTCTTGACCCAAACCTCAGAGAAGCTCTTCCGTACTGTTTTGGAGCTGCAGCCCCGTGACACCAACCTTGGGGAAGGTGCAGGGGCCACCCGGGAAGAGAAGGTAAGCGTGGGGAACACACTGGAAACAGAGTCATCAGTGTGCTAATGTGACTTTGCCTTCCTCAATTTCATTTTCTAATTCCAAATACTATTCAGACTGTGAGAATCTCTCAGAAGCAATAGTTTTAGGTAAGCAGAGGGCATATTTATTAGCTGTAGCTAGTGTGAAGGAATGTCCTTGAACTCTGTTGTTGCAGTTACTACTCTCTGTAGCTATTGTAAAAAAACAACAACAGTGTTGTTGATGACATCTGCTGTCATTCAGCATAAATAATGGTGTAAATACATTGCTCCTGTCACATAAAGGGCCAGTACAATTTGTGGCACAGATAAACCCAACTCTTGCAAAGATTAAAGAGGAAATTCATCCAGATGGTGGTTTCTCACCTGTCTGGCTGGCTACTGCAATGCATAACAAAGAGAATGGGGAAGTGCCTTGGGGTAAAAATGTGGAATTCAGCAAGGCAACTCTGACTGCAGGTTCAAGACTGCTGATTCACACACTTGTCCATATGACAGGTTAGCAGGTCTGCAAGAGCTCGAGCACCCTCAAAGCCCTGAATCATAGGGGATGGGAGTAGAGGAACTGTGCTGTCATTGATCCAAAAGAAATCTATCACATTTTAGGGACATGAGAGGAATCCACCATGGTGGATTCTCCATCCTCTCAATTGGAAGGAGGCCAGCTGTGACCAAATCCGGTAAAATGTGAAAATTTGAAAAGTATGTATAGAAAAGTGTCCACGTGTTAAATGCATACAAACCCAAATACGCTTAAAACAATGAGCAGAATGCGTGTAAGCAAAGTGTGCAATTTAGAAAATGTGCACAAAAATGTGCAAATTTTGGACGATGCATTTAAAATACAACAAATTTTGACCATAAAAGAAATAAGCAACCATGGATCAGATGTGGAATTGGTGAGAGGAGGAAGTCTTCTCATGCAGTTTTGATAGATGTGCATGTCGGTAGACATTTCTAGCTCAAAAAGCAGATTTGTGGAGGAAAGTTTTCCTTATCTTTTCTCTTCCTTCTTGAGTCAAGTCCACTGCCTTTTTCCCACAGTTATGAGGGTTTTTTTTAAAAAAAATATATATACCAAGCAGCGGGGGGAAAAGCCCAGTCTATGCAAGTTGTCTTAAATTTCCTTAAGGGGGAGTTTTCCTTTATTAAAACTCCAGTCTGTGCCTTAAGAGGTGCAGAAAGGTCAATAATAGAAACTTGGTTATGAGCACTGTTTCGCTTTGTGATTCACAAAGAGTATCTATATAACCAAACCGAAGATCTTTATTCCCAGAGTCTGCAGTTTAGTTCCTGCTCTTCATACTGAGAGACTGGAATTTAAATAGTTGAAATCAATTTTTGATATTTCCAGCATTTTATAGCCAAAGCCATCTGGCTTAGGTGTTAAAGGTTTTCAAACTGCCATGCACATGGCCTCTTCTGCAATATAGTTGCAGTCACACATGGTCTGAACTTTTCCCAGATGCTGTCAAATCATAGCCTCTTCTTGAGTGGAGATGAATCAGGCATGTCATGTGACATACTACTGACATGTTAAAAGGGCATGTAACTTGACTGTCAGATTCCCTGAATTTCAATCTTGGTGATATGGTGTTGAGCACAGAATTGAAAATGCAACCTGTGCCTGGGTAAACTGATACAGTTTTAGGAGGTGCAGCACTCACTCTTCATTCCCAAGAAATTAAAATTGCTTTTTTCTTTCTTTGAGCTTCCTCTCATGTTTTGCCAGAGGAAACACTTGCAAATGTGAATTTCCCTTCAGGTGTTTTTAACAATCTACAACTGCATAATAAATACATACATATACTTCAGATGAAATCCAGAACGAAATAAGAATCTGTTCAGCTTCCCTCAGAAATATTGCCACAATTTAAAACAAACCCTTTTGGCTTCCCTCAAAATTCTTTTGCCATTTAAGCCTGGAGGAAGAACCCTAAAATTAATGTTTTATTTTGTTCAAAGCAAAATGCTCATGATCACTCTGTTCACAATAGCAAAAGGAGTCACAGAACTATGGACATGGAAGATACCTCAGTGGTCCAACCCATCTGCCAGTTCAGGAAATTGACAGCTGAAGCATCTCTTACAGATGGCCACTCAGTTTCTGTCTAAAAACCTTCAGTGGAGGAGAATCCACTACTTTCTGAGGTGGTCTCTTCTGCTGTTGAACAGCTTGTATGGTTAGGGATGTAAATGAATATCCTTATGAAGTGTTCTTGCCTATATTTGAAAACTGACCAATATTTTCATTGGCATGTTACTCTGAAATCTCTGATGGGATTTCTGGCTTATTGAGCAACCTGTTTTTCAACCTAAGTAAGAATAATTGCAAATATTCTTTGTATGTTCCAGTCTACCTACTGACAAAGTTTGCTGTCATTCCCAGCTCTCATTTTTTGCTGATAGCAGTGATAGATGGGAATCTGAGACAGCACCAACAACGTTAGCAGCTTTGGAATATTACTCCTTTCAGTGTGCACAGAGAACCCTGGTAGAAGGGAAGCATTCAACAGGCTTGCTGGATTTCTGGCTTGTGGCTGTTACAGCTGACTGATGACAAGTAACAGGAGTGGGAAGGGGAGACAAAGAATGCCTAGGTGCAGAGAATGCTCCATGATACACTGCAGGAAAGATTGGAGCCTCTTCTTTCCCATTTAACTGTCTAAGTGGATTAAACTGCATTAATGTCCAACTCATTGTGAGACCTTCCAACACAAGGTGCCAAGACAGCTGCAGGGCAGCCCTGTGAAATGGTGGTGTTTTCTTATTGAGTAGAGAGTTCACCTTAAAAATCCATTTAAAATAATATCCCGTATTTGTCAATAATACATGAATAAAATTGCTCATAAACAGTGTGATGCAGTGTGCTCTGCTGTTTGATTTTTCCTCCTTTTATGGCTTCATTTATCTCATGCAACTATCCCAAACTCAGAATGAGGCACAGGGGAGAACTAGAAGTTTTTAAAAGTATATGTGTGTGCTGGGGAAATGAGCTTCTTCATAATGTATGGTGATTTGTAAATCATAAAGAGAGTCACTTTACTTGTAGGTGTTTAGATTATAGTAATTCATTACATGGCTTGATTTAGAGGAGCCAGGACTGGGCTGTCTTAGCTGTACTTCAACAGCACTAGGCTGGCTTTTCCAGGGCAAACATGACTAGTGGTTCATCCTATCTCCCCTCAATAACTATTAGTTTGAAGATGGATTTAAAGAAGTGCGAGTTCTTGTGCTATAGCTTCTTTGATTTTGCTGAGTTTTGCTGGTTGTTGTTGCTTCCCCATCTACCCTTTCTATTCTTTTGGGGTGCTGATTTACCAATTTCATAGATGTGTACTAGTACTAGGACCCTGCACTTAGATCTTCCAAAGCCATTTTAAAAAGGGGGAGGGGCACAGTTTACTGAGGTAGTCCTATGTTTTGAAGGGCAAATATTCTCCTCTCTTAATTTTCATTTTCCTAAAGCATGGTATTGATATAGTGCAAAGATACTATTTCACTGCTCCACTGTAACTCAGTTGTTTAAAAAAAGGAGAAGAGAATGGAACATATTGTTCCAATATGTTGCAGAATTAAACAGAAATCCACTCAAGAATGAGAATAAAATGTTGCAGCTGGTGCAGGGGAATTGTTAGAAAATAGTCCAGAACAACAGAAGTGTCATTTAGGGCCCATTCAGATGGACTGAAAAAATATGAAAGTCCCTGGCGTTTTTTCTCCCCTCCCCTCCCCTCCCCTCCCCTCCCCTCCCCTCCTCTTCTCTTTTTCTTGGAGGGAGATCAATGCATCATTTTTTCCATCCTGAAATATTCCCAGGAAACTCCTGATATTATCAAGGGCTTTCCATTCCCACTCCTCAGGTCGGTTTATATTAACCCGCTATTTCCTTAAATAAAATGTACCTCTCTATGGCTGTCTGTTTTTGTTACTAACTGATCTAACTGAATGGATGCTGCCAAGAAACACAGCAACTGTTTCCAGTATCCAGATTCAACAGAAATCAAGCAGGGAGAAGAGGAATGCTAGCAATAAAAGAAAATGATCCTAATGCTTAACTAGTGTAATATTGCTAAAGCACTTTAATACTTAGAGTATAACCCCTGAGTAGTAATTAAAAAAGGCTCAGTGGAAATTTGTGACTAAGTCTAGATGTCACACGTGAACAGGGGGAGGCGGCGGAGGAGGAAGAATATGAAGGAGTGGGGAGGGAGGGAAACTCAGGACATTTCAAGATAGAGGTTGGATGCAAAACCAAGAATATACAGATAAAACTGAAACAAAAAGAATGGGAAAGTGTCAATACTTCCATGTACCTTTTCCATTTGCAAATAAGCCCTGGGATACTTTAAAAAGCTCTGAGAAATACAGCAACAAGCACTGCATCCTCCCAGTAACTTTGTCCTTTCGGGAGTTGAACCATGGGTCTCAACAACCTTCATATCACCTCTCTTTGATATGCAGGTGAAGGCACTCTTGGATGACATCTTGGAGAAACTCACTGACGAGTTCAACATCTCTGAGTTGATGGCAAAGGTGGAAGAGAGGACTCCATATATTGTCGTTGCTTTCCAGGAATGTGAGCGGATGAATCTCCTTACTAGTGAAATTAGGCGGTCACTGAAAGAGCTGGACCTGGGGCTAAAGGTAGAGGCTCTTGTTCAATCATTTGAATGGTGGGGGACAGGGGACAAGGAAAAATTCATGGTAAGCCCAAAACATTTTGGTACCTGGGGGAAAGGACAAGATGGCACCCTGCCTCCAGTTTTACATACAGAAAGCCTGGCAGTTGAATCTTACCTCAGTAGTGGTTTTGAGATGGCCCTGTCCATCAACTGAAGGCACAAAGGCAGCTTGGGAGTTGCACAGCAGGCTTGATGTCCTACACAGCTCTCTCACTTAGTCACTAACTCCACTGAGATTGGAAACCTTTTTGTGTCATACGTTGGTGTGGCCTTTAGTTATGCCAGTGTATTTATGCCCATGAATCTTGCTGCAAACAGTAGCTGTGGCGCTCACAGTCACAGTTTCTTCCTCCCCAGCCACTGATTGGGACTGCACCCAGGTGTGTTCTGGTTGCCACTGCACACCCAGGAAAGAAAGACCTTACACTGAGGGCAAAGGCTGCTCTGTTTTTCCCCAGTGTGCAAGGGTGGCCAGAGTGTACCTGGACTCTCCTCTACAGCCAATTAGTGGCTGGGGGTGACAGACCAATGCCTGCAAGCTCTCACAGTTGCTGTTGCCTTTCTCTGTAAGGGAAAGGATGGAGCACTCTCACCTCCCCGCTGGGCAATGGCTGTGCCACCCAGCCTCCCAGGATCATGGCCCAAGGCAGCTGGTTCACTCTGCCTAAGGGCAGGGCTGGCTGTGGCCTGGTTTATAGATTACAATAGGAAGCAAGTGATCAGCACCGTATTCTGAAAGAAAGTGTTATATAAAAGGATAAATGACACTGTATCATTTGCAATATCTGTATTTTTAAAAACAAACCAAATGATAGAAGAGTACTGCCAGAGGCATCAAATAATAGAAAAGCTCAGGATATCAGATTTATCACGTAACTGAAATAAGCTGGCAGCCAGAGATGGTTGTCTCAGTTTCATGTGTGAACACACTGTTGTAAACCCCTCTCCCTCACGCTTCTTTGAGACTTCATTAAGAGTCACTCTAATGAGAGTAGAATAAACATAACTGAATTTTGTTGTCAGCGTCTTTAGGTGTTGGCTCCCTTCTCCTCCAGAGGCCCCTGAATAGTTTTACTGCAGCCCTCCTTCCCCCTTTGCTGCTCATTTCTTCAACTCTATTGCCAGGATTCAAAAAACTGTGCCATTAGTTCCGTGCACCCTAGGGAGCTTTAGGTATGTCTGTCTGTTAACAGCAGCTGCACATGTTACACAATACACCCTTTTCAGAAGCAGGAGGACCTTCAAAAGCAGTTTAAATAAGGGACCACTGTTCAAAGAGCTGGCTGTTCAAAAATCCCATTAGCCCACCATATCACCTTACCACCAGTTCCTGATTTTCAGGCCACTGCCTAAATGTAGTGACATTTATCTCCCCTGCTTCTTGACTAGCCTCTCTTGTGCACTTTTGCCTCTGTAGCATATGTCCTGCCCTGAACAATGTGAAATTTCTCAAGAGCCCTCTTTTGCACTAGTTCCATGTGTCCTAGGACTTTTTCTTTACCACCTACAGGGCCTTTTTAATCTGGTTTTTACTGATTTTGCCTCTTCAGCCTCCTTTCTTCTGGTTTCCATGTCCTTTATCTTAGGAACCGTGTATGGAACGATGGACTGGGAAGGAAAAAAAATTATGTCAAATGTTTTGAATAGCATATTCTTAAAAGAGATACTCCTTCTAAGAATGTGCTACTTAATGCCCTTCCCTGTTTTCTGCAAGTTTGAATGTGGAAGTTTTTGATGCACAGAAAAACCTGCTAAAACTATACATCAAGGCTGACAAACTTTCACATATTTGCTGCATTTTAAGTCAGCTGAATCCTTTCATTTTGTGCTGTTTTCTCTTTCACCTCTTCTAGGGTGAATTAACCATGACTAGTGAGATGGAGACCTTACAGAATGCCATCTTCTTAGACACAGTGCCTGAGTCATGGACCAGGAGGGCTTATCCTTCTATGGCTGGTCTGGGTGGCTGGTTTGCAGATCTTCTCAATCGCATCAAGGAGCTTGAGACATGGACTGGGGACTTCATGCTACCATCTGTAGTGTGGTTGGCAGGATTCTTCAACCCCCAGTCTTTCTTGACAGCTATAATGCAGTCCACAGCCCGAAAAAATGAGTGGCCTCTGGACAAAATGACACTACACTGTGACGTGACCAAGAGGAATCGCGAGGATTTCACCAGCGCACCACGGGAAGGTGCATGCGTCCATGGCTTGTTCATGGAAGGTGCACGCTGGGACATACAGGTAGATAAGAATGTTGGAAATCCATTGTTTATTCTATTTACTTTTTTAAAAAAACTTATTCAATTTATTTAGATTTGTTAGATTGGAAATTGTCCTGAGAAGAGAATCAGCCATTTATTATTACTATGAGCACTTAGAAATTTCAGATATTACTTTTTGCTTTCTCTTACCTACGTGGATATGATAAACTATAATACAGACTGTACTATAGGATGTCTTGCATGGCCATGTGGTCATGACAGCAGTGCCTAAATGGCTCTGGTTCCCCACTGTTTTGGGGCAAACGAAACCTCAACTCTTCAGGTATTAATGGTTGTTCAAAGCCAGGGCTGAGAATAGCATCAGGCTTGCTCTGTACAGCATGGGTGTCTTGTCATCATATTCAGTATCTTGACAGTAAATGCTTCCACTTGAAAATAAAGTTTCTAATGAATCTTAAATACCTAGTAGGGGCTTATTCATATATTCCCAGTGGCTGAAGGTGAAGGAAAGGAGAATGGGCACCAGTACTTTACTAATTCGTTTTTCTTTTTATCTGTACATTTATTCTGAAACTGAACTGAACTGTGGTGAGTTTCCATTTCCATGATGAAATCTGCTTGTTCAGTGTCCATAAAGGTATGCAATGCATGGATGTCAAACAGCTAAGGAAATTGTATACACCTTTAAACTGCTCTTCTGCTAGTAGTATATACCTTTATGTGTACACTACTAACTGCTTGCAAAACAACAAACATTTTAAAATTTCTAGTTATAATAAGAGTCCAGGGAATTGTACCGGTCCTAAGGTAGCCAAGAGGTTACAATTCAGAGGAAATCCTAAGCCATATGAGCAAAGGAGCTGAGCAAGCCTTGTAACTTTGGCAGTCACACGGGGTTGAGAGAGTGCTTATCTGCCTAACTTGAGCTCAGTCAGGTTAAGGGACATTTCCAGTCTTGACTGGGAAAGACAGAGATAGTGCAAAGGTTGGGAACTTTTCTAGTTTGTGTCAATAGGTTAAGGGACTACAGAGTTCCCTGGAATCTTAGTACTGCACCTCTTGGGCCTTTTGCACACTTTTTTCTAACGTCAAAGAACTTGATGAAAAATGCACTCAGTTCAGAGGAGCCACTCAAAAGCACACTGGTAAGTGGATTTGTTCTAAGACACGAAAGAGAATGTGGGTGTTTTTAAAAATATTTTGGTTCATATCTAATTCGTACATCTTCACTACTCTTCTCCTTTTTTCCTCTATCATCCCCAGACCTCCAAAATCCTGAAGAGAACATTCCAAATTCTTTGAAAATTTTGCTTTCAGTGAAATATCAGTGAGGCTAATTTGCATATTTTTTCTGATGTTAGAATGTGCATTTCTGTTATGCATGGCTTGGGTGCAGAATTGGAACCCCCTCCCTTTTTTTGGCAGAGAGAGCATATAATTCCTGTTTTTGGAAACCTTCCCAAAAGGAGCAGCTGGTGCTGTCAGCCTTGAAGCTAAAAGGCTTACTGGCTCTTGTCCCGTAACTGACGCATATAAATCAATGGCTTTCTTTTATTCCCTAGCTTCTCTGCAGTTTCAGAGCACCAGAGGTCAGAGCCTTCTCACTGAAAGGTTTACTGACCTTGCATGAAGCCCAGTGGAGGAGGAGGAGGTGGGGGAAGCTGGAGGGGGTGGGCAAGAGGAGGGGTAGCTGCTGAGTTTTCAAGGAGCATCAGTCTAGGTTGAAGAAGCTGACATCAGCCTAGGTCAGGTGGCACTGGACATGGTCCTTATTTCCTACAGGTAGGGCAAGGCAGAGACAGAGGAGACCCGCTGCCTGGTAGGACCTTTTTTTTTTTTTTTTTTTTGCTGTGGAAAGGAGACGTCCAAAAAGGAAGTGGAGGACAGCAGCTTGGGGCTTGGGAGACTGGCAGAAAAACCTGTTTCCTCAGAATGACTACCTCAAGCAGCTTTCTTTATTAGAAGCATATTTCACCCACAAGGCACAACCAGGAACACCCTTCCTCAGGCAGCCTCAGTGTAGCTGCTTCTAGAAGCAGCTTTTCTGCAGGCACAGAATTTTCCACTTGGGTCAGTATCTACTTGTGGGGTCAAAGGGGCTGGGTTTTCTTTGAACTTGATCATCAGCGTGGGAGGGGGGCAGCTGTATTGCAAGGAGATGAGGAGGGTTCTGGACCTTCCGAAGTTGGTGGCCTATTTATAAAAGAGCCCTAGAACATGCAGCGTCTTTTCATTTAGATAATATTTAAGTGGGGAATGCCAAATATTCTCCATTATTGCCCTCTTGTAAACTTTAATAATAGCAAAATCTTGGACCTAAAGATTACTCCTGGACCTTTGCGCTGACCCTTTTAAACTGTCTTTGGGCAACTCTCACAAGCCTTTTGTGTCTGCTCCACTTTGAGATCTGAGCCCCTCAGCTGTGACCGCCTGCCTCAAGACTAGCAACCAGCACGCTTTCCACCCTGAATCTCTCTCTATCCAACTTTTCCTGCCTCACTTTATGATAGCCTTGTATAGTTCTTATCTGATTTCTTATCTTACTCTTATCTGATTTCTTGAATGTTTGACAATTCAAATAAAATACTTTGTTTAACTTTAACTGGAGTCCTCTTTACAATTAGTATTGGTATACACAGGTAAAAAGATCCTGCTGTTACCCTCCTTTCACAGGCCTCCTTTGAGCTATAATTTCCCCAAATTCTAAGGAGATGCAGGCATTGCATGTGGATCCCAGCCATTTCTCACCTTTTAGGGTAATGTGGTGTCTTTGAGAGATGAGTATGCATTAAAAAAAACAAGCGACCAGCAGATTAAGGCATTATCTGGGTACCCTCCCCCCAGTTCTCTCTTCTGTTCTAAGCACCGCTATTTAACTGTCTGGCAAGGTTATAAACTGAACAGTTTAAAGGTACTTTTGTGGATTATCTAGCTGGATAGTAACTTGATGATCAAGAAGACATATATCTGGAGTTGCTGAACTTTGCTTACTGCAGGAAGGCAACTCCTTCAATGAAGGGGTTATTCAAAAAGCAGGGGAAAGGCCCCTGGAAGTACTGAGACTTTCCAGTTCTTTTTTGTTTTGATTTTTCTTGCATATTCATGGTTCTTCTTCGTGGTCTCTGTGCGTCATACATTAGGAGCTTTTGCGCCTGACCGGTAGCGTTCGGAAGATTCTAGAGCTTGTTAGCTTGGTGGGAACCCCTCCCCCACGTCGGTACTGCGCATGCTCCTCCCACCGAGCAACGGTCTCTCCTCAGTTCTTTCTTGTCCGCTGTTGTGAACAGAAGGTTCTGCGTGTTGGCTTGTGCTTTGCTTGATTCTCTTGGCTTTTGACTTCGGATTTTGGATTTTTGACTACCCCTCTCGGATTTCGGACTTGTCTTGGTATTGCTATGATCGGTTTTAACCCTTTTCTGGCTGTTTATGATTTCGGATTTTGGACTGTGTTTGGCGTTCTCGGACTCTCCCTTTTTCCTCACCATGGACCTTGTTTTATGTCGGCTTTGTTCAAACACTGCGCCTCCTGTGGAAGGAAGGTCGCTTGTCTGACCGACACTCGAAGTGTTTGTTTTGCCTGGTTGAAGGGCATAACGTCCAAGCTTGTCCTGTCTGTAAAAATTTCACCCACCAAACCCTTCGCAACAGGGCTGCAAGGTTAAAATCCCATTGCTGGGAAAGAGTCTCTGCGCGCTCAAAAACTTGAGACAGTATCGATGGCCGAGAAACGCCGGACACCCTCTTCTTCTTTTTCGGTAGCAGCGGCGGCTACCACGCCCTCTACATCATCGGTATTGGTACCAGGCTCGGTACTGATCATGAAGTTGCCGAGAATTCCCAAGATCTCAGCAACTCGGGCACGTGAGGATCCTGTGGGCTCGCAGGCCTCCACCTCCTCCTCCAGGCCGCTTACCCTGGCCCAGAAAAAGCATCCTGCCACTGAAGATGCTGGGAAGGAGAAGAAGAAGAAGAAGGAGAAACGGTGCTCTCCACCAAAGGTGGCTCAACCACAACTCTGCCACCCACCCAGCCCGCCGAGGAACCTGAACCAATGGAGCTCCCTGAGGAAGAGGAGCCTCCGGAGGAACAGGAGATCCTCGAGGTGTCAGACGAGGAGCAGGCCGTGCAGGCCTCACCCCCCAGCCGCTCGAGCTCATTGTGGAGACCACCCCACCAAGTCGCTGTCCCTCGGCAGATCACCGGGAGGAGGCTGTGGTCAGGCAGCGACCAGCCTCTCAACGCGATGAATCCCGCTCTCTGGAGCAGCGGGCCAGGCCTCCATCCCCGCGTTACCGGGAGATGCGCCTGGAGAGGGCACGCTTGGGCGAGAGCGCCTACTCCCCAGCAACCTACCTTCAGAGGTATGCCCAGGAGTGGCACGAGCTGGCTGGCTCATATTATTCTTATTCGCCCTCGTACAGGGACCGGTACCATCCAGATCCATGGTACTGGTCACCATGACACCGGTCTTGGTCGCCACTGTGGGAAGCCCACTACTCCTGCTATGATCGGTCACCACCGCATCGATCTCTGAGTCACCGAAGGTGCCAGGAGCCCTCACCCCGCTACAAGGCCGTCTTGCCACCCCCGCGGACGCCGGCCACGGCTACCCGTCGGGCACCACAGTCCACCATGGCCCAAACAACGGTGGCCGGCACGTCTACAACGCAGGCAGCACACCGCCCTTGGCCCTCAGTGGTGCCCCTGCAGGTGACCTCGGTACCGGCCACGACACCGGCCACATCCACATCAGTGCAGCCTGCAGCTCCAGCGGTCACCCTGGCTCCCTTGGTCTGTCAGCCAGCCCAGGAGAAGGCGGTGAAGAGGTCGCCAACACCATCAGGCGACTCCTACGAGTCGGACTCCGACTCCACGGAGTCAACTCCCTCGTCTCATGAGTCCCCTCTGCTGGCTTTCGGGAACCAGGTCCGGAGTCTGCACCGGAGGATGTGCGCCAGTTTTCCGCCATCCTCCTCAGAATGGCCACAGCCCTTGGCCTGAAGGTGACCGAACCTGCTCCACGAGCCCAGGACCCGGTCTTCCAGTACCTGGAGACCCGCCCACCATCGACCGCACCGCTGCCCTTCTTGCCGACGCTGGTTGAGACAATGAAGCAGCCGTGGGCGAAGCCGGCATCAGCACAGCCCATACTGCATCGGCTGGAGCATTTGTACAGGACGCAGAAGGAGAACGCGGAGTTCCTCTTCAGCCATCCTGTGCCGAATTCCATCGTCGTCGAGTCGGCCCAGATGAAGGGAGGCAATTGGGCGCATACCACCCCGCTGGACCATGAAGGCCGGAAGCTTGATGCCTTCGGTCACCGCTTCTATTTGGCGTCGTCCTTGGTGGCCAGGACGATCAACACGATGGCATGCCTTGCGGCCTACCATCGGAATCTACTGGACCGACTCGTGCCGCTCATAGCTGAACTGCCGGAGGAGTCACGCGCCTCCGCCACTCAGATCTTTGGCAAGGCCGTCACTGTAGCTACTCAACAGATCACCACCTCGAGGCATGCCGTGAAGGCCACCTCAAGGGTGATGGTGCCGTAGCCCTCTGATGTTATGCGTGGCTCTGGTCCTCTGGGCTCCAGGAGGACAGCCGTCGACGGATTGAAGATCTTCCGTTCGACAGCCAAGGGCTCTTCCATACCTCCACCGACGAGGCCATGGATTACCTCGTCAAGGCCCTGCTGACAGATAAGAAGATGGGCATTAACCAGCCTGCCCAATCCCGCCGCAGCTTCCAGCTGAGGTCTTTGTGGAGAAGGTCCTCCTCTTCATCAGCGTACCAGCCGCGGTCCCTGAGATTGACCGCGTCAAGACCATCAACATCCTCCGCTTCAAGAAAACTTCCGAGGCGGCGCCCATCATCGTCGCTGAAGAAATCTTCTTCTGGAACAAAGATCCGATTTTTATGGTCTTCGCAGGACACCACTTATGCCATCTTTCGCCCTTTCAGCAGACCTGATCCATCATCCAAGCCTGGCCAGGCACCTCGGCCAATGGCGGGAGATCACCGCGAACTCCTGGGTACTTACCATCATCCGCCTGGGATACGCCATCGAGTTCCAGGATATTCCGCCACGGGGCATCTACTACTCCACCTCGGCCAGCTCGGCTCTGCTGGAAGAGATCCACTCCCTCCTCAAAAAGAGAGCGATCAAGAGACTCCCACCTTCAGCCAAGACCACCGGCTTCTACTCGAGGTACTTCACGGTACCGAAGGAGGACGGATCCCTGCAGCCCATTTAGACCTCTGAGCGGTGAACAAGTACATCCGCCCCAAGAGGTTCAAGATGGTCACGCTGCCCTCGACCCTCCCCTTCCTCCGGCGAGGGGACTGGTTTGCGTTCATAGACCTCAAAGACGCCTATTTCCACATCTCGATCCGCCCGCAGCACAGATGGTACCTGCGGTTCGCGATCGACGGCACCAGCTACCAGTACTGGGTACTGCCGTTTGGCCTCTTCACCGTGCCATGGGTACTCACCAAGTGCATGGCTTCTGTCGTGTCCTTCCTGCGGACGAAAGGCGTCTCTGTCTACCCTTATATGGACGATTGGCTATTGGTGGTGTCCTGCAGACAGAAACTGTACAAAGACATCCACTGGACTTTGACATTGCTCACCCGGCTCGGACTCAGGGTCAACCCCAAGAAGTCTCATCTCGCGCCCAGCCGGGTTCTCGACTTCATCGGGGCAACCCTCGACGCGGTATCGGCGAGGGCCTACCTACCGGACGAGAGGGCGCGGACGCTTTGTCGGGCAGCGTCCGCAGTCTTCCAGGCTCCAACGGTATCAGCCAGGATGATACAGCAGCTTCTCGGCTACATGGCCTCAACCACCGCCGTAACCTACCTCTCCAGGCTGCGCTCGCGACTGCTCCAGCACTGGTTCATCAGGGCCTTCGATCCACTCTGGGATGACTAGTCTCGCTGGTACCGGCTGCCCCAACAGATACATCGATCCCTCCTGTGGTGGCAGTTGTACAGGAATCCCCTGTCAGGCATGCCGTTCCGCGAACCCAAGTCATCGGTCACGGTAATGATGGATGCCTCGCTCTTCGGCTAGGGAGCGCACACCGGTGACCTCCGAGTCCGGGGCCACTGGAATGATGACGAGAAGTCCCTCCATATCAACACTCTCGAGCTGCTGGCGATCCACAAGGCACTGAGAGCGTTCCGTCACCTGGTCATGGGCCACACGGTGTTGATCCTCACCAACAACATGACGGCGGTCTGCTACGTGAACAGGCAAGAGAGACTCACTCCACCACACTTCTCGGAATAGCACTCAACCTCTGGGACTGGTGTGTCTCGCTTCGGATACACCTGGTGGCCGTTCATCTGGCGGGGCAGGAGAACACCTCAGCGGATGCCCTCAGCAGGGACACCACTTCCCACCACGAGTGGTCCCTGTCAGACGAGGCCTTCCAGATGGTTCGGGACCGATGGGGCGAGCTGACCGTCGACCTCTTCGCGACCAGCCAGAACGCGAAGTGCCGTCGTTTCTGCTTGAGAGCCGGCCACGATCGCCACTCCATCGGCGACGCGTTCCAGTTCCCGTGGGACAAGGGACTTCTCTACGCCTTCCCTCCGTTCCCGCTCCTGGGCCGCGTGGTATCGAAGATCATCGCGGACCGAGCAGACGCGATCCTTGTGGCACCGTACTGGCCGAGGCAGCACTGGTTCGGGCCCCTGATCGAGGCCGCCCGGGGCAGGATTCTCAGGTTTCCGACGGTACCAGACCTGCTATCCCACTCTGACGGTCTCGTGCTGCACCCGGACCTGCCGGTATTGGCCCTCCATGCCTGGAGGATATCACCATAGACGACCCGGTCATCGGTAACGTCTTGACCGCGGCCAGGAAAGAGTCCACATGAAGGAACTACCATTACAAGTGGCAGCGCTTCGTGGCCTTCGCTGAGGAACGTCAAGAGCCAGTATCGCCCGTCAACCTGCGTACCATGCTCCACTTCCTCCTTCACCTACGACAACAGGGCCTGGCCTTCCTGTCACTCAAGGTCTACCTCACCGCGATCGTGGCATACCAGTCGCCACGATCCCCATCGGCTGTGCTCTTCAGGGACGGTACCGTCAAGCAGTTCCTGAAGGGCCTACAGCACTTCTACTCGCCGGTATCGCCGCCGCTACTGCCGTGGTCGCTGTCATTGGTGCTGTCGCAGCTGACAAGGCTGCCCTTCGAACCAATGGCGATGACAGATGACAGGCTGCTTGTGATGGAGACTGCATTCCTAGTGCCTGTCACCTCTGCCAGGCGGGCGGGAGAGCTGACGGTGCTATGCTGCGATGAGCCATACCTGGTCTTCCATCGTGACAAGGTGGTCCTCTGGCCTGACATCTCCTTCCTGCCGAAGGTGGTGTCCAGCTTCCATCTGAGCCAGGACATCATCCTGCCAGCCTTCTATCCTGACCCGACTATACCTCTGGAGTGGTCCCTTCACTCTCTGGATGTTCGTCGGGCCCTGGCGTTTTACAAGGATAGGACCGCGGCCTATAGGCAGACACCACATCTTTTTGTCTGCTATGGCAGGCGCCGGAGTGGCCACAAAGTGTCCACCCAGCGCTTCTCCAAGTGGGTGGTACAGATTATACACCTGGCGTACGAGCTTGCCAAGAAGCCTCCACCAGACCTTCTTCGGGATCACTCCACCAGAGCCGTGGCGACATCTGCTGCCCTCCTGCGAGGGGTCGACCTGCAGGAGCTGTACTGTGTGGCGACCTGGTCCCAACCATCGACCTTCGTCCGCCACTACAGGCTCGACTGCCGGTCCAGGAGAGATGCTCGATTTGGCCGTGCTGTGCTGGCTTCTGTTCTCTAGGGTCTGGGACCTGACCCACCATCCTGCCAGTAAGCTACACAGTCTCCTAATGTATGAGGCACAGAGACCACGAAGAAGAAGAACAGGTTGCTTACCTGTAACTGTGGTTCTTCGAGTGGTCATCTGTGCCCTCATACATCCCCACCCTGCCTTCCCCTCTTTTTCAGGTCCCATCTTGTTCGGCGGACCAGAACTGAGGAGAGACCGTTGCTCGGCGGCAGGAGCGTGCACAGTACCGATGTGGGGGAGGGGTTCCTGCCAAACTAACGAGCTCTAGAATCTTCCGAACGCTACCGCACAGGCGCGAAAGCTCCTAATGGCACAGATGACCACTCGAAGAACCACAGTTACAGGTAAGCAACCTGTTCTTTTGCAGCCAAACTCTTTCTTGAAATACCTCTTTCCTGCCTCTCTTTTGTTCCTCCCTTTCCCTCTCTCACTGATCATGTGACATATCTCAGGCAGTGTTTCAGGAACTGCCTTTCACCAATTTCCACTGATCTGTTTTTAATTTTAGCAATATTACACTAGTTAAGCAGTAGGATCATTTTCTTTTATTGCTAGCATTCCTTTTTTGCTTGCTTGATCTTTGTTGAATCTGGATACTGGAAACAGTTGCTGTGTTTTTGGTGAAAGGCATCTTAGCTAGCTCTAGTATAATGCAAACAGTCAGCCATAAAGAAGTTCATTTCATCTCAGGAAATAGTGGGTTAATTTAAACTGACCTGAGGAGTGGGAAGGCCAGGAGTTCTGTGGAAATACTTTGAGATGGAGAAAACATAATCTCCTTGCTCCCCTCAAAATCAGAAAGGATAGGAATAAAACCAGGGACTTTCTCAGTTTTCATGTCTGTCTCTCTGGGCCCTAAATTATGGAGGAGGACAGTCCAAATCAGTGAATTACAGATTATTCAGAGGAGAGGTCTGTAGATACCATGGGCTACCAAAAAGACAAATTAATGTGACTGGGAGTAAATCAAACCTGAAATCTCTCTACAGGTCAAGATGACCAAACTGAGGCTATCGTACCTTGGACATATCAAGAGAATATAGAATCTTAGATACCATAAAGGCCAACGAGTCCAACCCCCTGCCATGCAGGAATACATAGTCAAAATAGTCCAGACAGATGGTCATCCAGCCTGTTTTAAGCCTCCAAAGAGGGAGACTTCACCACACTCTGAGGCAGTGTATTTCACTGTCAAACTGCTGTTACCATCAGGAACTTCTTCCTAATGTTTAGGTGGAAAATCTTTTTCTGTAATTTGAATCCATTGCTCCACATCCTAGTCTCTGAAGCAGCAGAAAGCAAGCTTGTCCCATCTTCCATATGACATCCTTTAAACACGGGTGTCATGTCACCTCTTAATCTTCTCTTCTGTAGGCTAAACATACGCAGCTCCCTGAGCCTCTCCTTATTATGTATGATTTTGCAGCCTTTTACTATTTTGGTTGTCCTCTTCTGGACGTGTTTCAGTTTGTCAATATCCTTCATGAATTGTTGTGTCCAGAACTGGACACAGTACTCCAAGTGAGGTCTGACCAGAGTAGAAAAGAGTGATACTAATACTTCCTTTGATCTACACATTATATTCCCAGTGATGCAGTCTAGAATCATATTGGCTTTTCTAGCTGTTGTATTACAGTGCTGACTCATGTTCATCTTGTGGTCTTCCAAGACTTCTGGATCCCTTTCACAAGTACAAGTGCCTTTTGAAATTCATTTTGTTGGTTTTGACCCAACTCTCTAATCTATTAAGATCATTTTGTGTGACATATTAGAAAAGATAGTAATGCTTGGTAAAGTGGAAGGCAGAAGAAAAGGAGGAAGACTGCATCGCAGGTGGATAGACTCAGTCAAGGTAGCCACAGCCTTGAGTTTGCAAGAAATTAACAGGACTGTTGATAACAGTTTGTCTTGGTGAGCTCTCATTCATAGTCTCCATTGGTCAAAGCTGACTTGACAGCAATTTACAACAACTGTTCTCTGACTTTGATAGTCTATTTGTCTATCCAGCCTTTCCCAGGGGAAAACAGAGGGATGTCAGAGTGAATATAAAATTCAGATTGCATCACTACAAATGCCATCATGGCTGAGCCCAGTAACAAGAATATCTAATCAAATTCAGTAAGGCAGTTCAGAAGACCGGAAATCATGTACTTGTACCTACACTCTGCCACCCCACTCCCAAACGGGAGACATCGTCAGCCATGTAATGGTGGCACCAGGCCATGGGAGGTAAAACAGCCTCTCAAATAAGAACTTCAATAGTAATTTTCAAAGGCATTCTCTATTAGGATTTCTCTCTGCTGCAGAACGCTAAGCAATAATAGTGATATCACCTGTGCTTGAGCATTTTTAAACAATAGCGAGTGAGGAATAAAGGCATACTTGTATTGAAATGGTCCCTGTTGATTGTGCGCCTGATATTTCTGTTAGCTACATAGGTATTCTTGCAGAGACAAATGCAGTTGACGGTGTAACGAATTCTTAACTCATCTATCTGCATCCAGTCCTTCTGCGCTGCATATCTACTAGAAATTAATCCTTCAGTAAGTACATGAACCCTGCAGTTCAGGGTAATCACTTTGAAGAGCTGCTATTCCACTGCAGAAAAGAAATTGCACTGTAAGGTGATGGCTGCAACCAAAGACAGCATTTCCCCTACTGCCCTGCACTCAAAGGAGTCTTCTGTCTTTATGTACATATTCATATTATTATGTGGTTGGCTTACAGTTATGACATAATCTTTTACAACCTCTTGCTTAACAAAAGAAAACCAAACAGGGTTTACATGGGCCTAAGATCCCTGCTAGCATAAATTGCTTTAAAGGTAAATGAACTATATATGCAGGGACCCTGGCTCCTCATTATCATAAAGGCTGGATCCCTTTCCTGTGACAAGAATGGCTGAAAGAAATCCAGAGTGCTGTTGACAGTTGGGTCTAAGCCTCTTCTGTCCTGCTGTTTTCACTGAGGCAAGTCAAGTGGTTTTGGTAAAACCAAACACCAAGGAATATGGCAGTAGTACTACAATGGGAGTGGGAAATCTTTCCAAAGGAGAATCACTCCAATTCCAGTTGTGCCACAGTTAAAAATGAAGATACTCTTGGAGGTAAAGTGGGGTGAATAATCTGTGCCATCATCTGTGCTCCCTACTTCACTGTCTTGCCTGCCCAAAAGCCTGTGAATTTGCTATGTACGTGCAGCATTTTGCTGTAAATGTATTTGCAATGTAAAAGCCAGTCCATGTGCCCCGCAGGTACTTTGACTGAAACTCCTATGATCCCTGACCATTAGTCCTGCTGGCAAGAAACGGGAGTTGTAGTCCATGCCATCTGCAGGACACAGAGCTGAGGGAGGTTGATATAGGCATATTGAACTAGGATTTGTATGGCTCACCACCACCCAATTGTATGTGTAATAGCAACACACATTTGCTACTGGATAATATGTGAAGCATGCCTGCAGTACTCCCTCTCACTGCCCCTTAGTCAGTACTTGTGGGATAAATAGGGGATAAATGGGCACAATGGGTCTGTCCTGCTATGGGGACAGGATGGCAGCGGTCAGGTGGTTGTGCTTCCGCACGACATCATTGCTGGCCTGCTGCTATCCCATCACCGTGCGCTGCACTCGTGGGGTATTTGCTAGATGAATAAATACATTTAGTGCCTGCGGTCGTGTGATGTTCCTGTACCTACCTGTCCTGTGGAAGGGCAGGAAGTGTAATGCAAGGCTTCCTTTCCCAGCACAGCCTGGGAAATGCCTGGCTGCACTACAGAAGAAAGAGACGTGGCCGTCGTGCTCCCTTCCACAAGAAGCCAGTTCTGTGTGGAGGGAAGTGTTCCTGTCATGCTCCCTTCCCTGCCAGACTGCATACTGACAACTCGCAAGAGCCCTGTTCTGCAGAAATGGCCAGAGTTTCTTCACACCACCTCTGGAAAAAAAATTGAATGTATCTGCAGTTTTATTTCTAAGATGCATTTTATTTCTGTCCTACCATAGTTTTATTGCTTTTATTTCTTCTTTGCTATTTTACTGCTTTGCATTGTTATCATAGCCTTTCTTTGTTTTGTTGTGTGTTTTAACTTTAAAAAACCTTCATTAACTGCCTTGGCTGAAAAGTGGAGTAGAAATGTTTAAGTAAAATCAACATTGCTGTGCCTAGGAAACATGTTGGTGTTAATGAGCACAGAAGATGTGCCTGTGTGCAGGCACACACCCCCACACCCCAAATCCACACCTGTAGACCAAATGATGCTTCCAAGCAGCCAAAAATGATTGTTTCCAAATTAAAGGCTGCTTTGATCAACAGGGAGATGAACATGCAAATAAAAACATAAATTAATGCCATGGAACAATCTGAGAGAGACTGAAAACTTTGTCAGCCAAAAAACAGAGCGGAGTATTTTATAGGAAATTGATGTCCTTTGTTTCTCTCAAACAGCAAGGTGCCAGCTCAAAAGACACTTTAAAAAATTAAGGTTGTACTGCAAGTTGAAGTAAGTTGTACCACCAGCTCCCAGAAGAGATGTTCTTGCAAGGATTATTTAGTGTTTACTTGCTGCTTTGGCAGTCTTAAACTGAACAGGTGCTATCTATTATCAGAATTACCTTAATGTAACAGTGTACATATTGTTGGTGTTGTAAAAGGATCAAGATTGTTTACTGTTGCATGTACACAACAGAATACAGATTGTTTCCTTCTGAATCATTTGAACAGAAGGTTTTGTTTGATACACTGTTTTAACCAGCAGAGCTTTGAGACATTAGTTGTTTGGACTACAGTTTCCAACATTCTCCAGCCAGAATGGCTAGAGCTGGAATTATCAGTTATTGGACACCCCCCCACACACCTTTTCCTAAGTTCTCTACCATGCAGCACAAATGTAAAGCTGCAAGGGCCTAATTAGTGAAGTGTAATGTAATCCCAGTAAAGCAGAGGCAGTGTGAACCTCTGGCCTAAAACTCCCACTGTGCCTTACCTTTGGCCGTGCTGGGAGGAACTGAGTTAGCCAAAGGTAAGTCGTCGGCTGTGTTGCATTGTAGAAGAGGCAACTGCTAGAAGGCACCCAATGGAGTCTCCTAGTGTTTAGTGGATAGTTTTTGTTTATTTTGGAACAAGCGCAGCTCATTTTGTTTGTATTTCTATGGCCTTCTCCAGGGATAACATAAAAACAAATACAACTAGAAATGTCAACTTAAAACCAAAAAGGACAACACATACTGCAATATCTACATAAAGCTTCATAGTACATTTCAATTTTTGTACATTGCTTAAAGCCTGTTCATACCAATAGGCTATCTAGCAACAGAAATTTCTGGAATTCAAAATTTCATACCCTTTGCTGGAGTGACATGAACCTAGAGAACCAGGGTCAAGTTTTAATTTTAGCAGAAGGTCAGGAAAAGAGTGGAGAGGGAAGAGGATAGTGTTCAGGGATATATCTGTTGCCACCAAGCTAGAAGGAACAAATGACAGGAACTGGTAATTTTTAATTTTAAAATCCACTCTGCTTTTTAAGTAGAATATTTTCATTTTTGAGAGCCATTGTGGTGTTGTAGTTTGATTACTGTGTTGGACTATGACTCTGGAAACCAGGGTTTGATTCCCCACTAGGCCATGGAAACCCAGTTGGTGACCTTGAGTGTGTCACATACTCTCAGCCCCAAGAAACCTTGTGATAAGATCTCACTATAAGTTGGAAACAACTTGAAGGCACAACAACAACAATTCTCATTATTATTATTTATTTTTTCTCCAATCCAAAATTTGAGGTCTGGTGCAAGGACGATGGCATTCCAAAAAATGACTTGCCAAGGGAGTCCCTATTTTTTTATTTCTAAGCTTTGAGACGTGTTCTCCTATACATGTTTGAGAAGTCTTCTTGTCTTTCCTACATGTATCTTTAGATACTTGCATTGTATAGCACAGAAAAGATAATGAAACTGCTACTGTAAGTGGTAAAGTGTGCCAAAGTGTGCCTGTGTTTGTTAGTGTGGTTTGTCATTTCAGGCATTTTGGAGGGATATTTACAACAGCCGCAATGCCACAGGGGTTGTGTCCTGTGGTTCTGGCTGCACCCATCAGAGTGTTCATGGGTATTTGATGTCTGTTCTCTGAAATTACTGTTCACCAAAATATCTCTGTTGTTTTTGGTTCTTTGAAATGAAATCTATGGCTTTTCTGGGTTACCTGGTATGTTCTGAACTATGCACCAGTGTTTTTTGATGAAGCTCTGTACACTATTAGTAATACGATTGAAGGTAAGAATACAATTGATACAGTTGGACTGTAGATGTTTTTTTTTTAGTAGTTCAGAATATAACTTCTGTGATGCAGTATGTAAACCCTGAAATACCATATCATGTGGATTGTTGTTGTAGCATGCCAAAGCCTTTATATTGACCAATGATTGGATACATACAGGCTTCCTACCCAATGCAGCATGCTGCACTGTAGGCCAAAATGTATAGAGAGCTAAAGATTCCCTATTCCTGACATGCAGTTTTTCTCCTTTTTCTCTGAGAAAGGGCAAAGGCAGGGGGGTTGTCATCCCATAAGCTATCCCCTTGTATCAGCTAAGAGATAGGGAAAATAGTTTCTTTTTTTGGCATGCATCACCATCTTGCCAGGCCTAATCTGAGAGGCAGCCAAAGAGCACAGATACAGAAGGATTTCTTCAGAGTCTACTCATCTTTGAAACCAGGAATTCTAAAATTTCCTTTATGGCAGTGATTCTCAACCTGTGGGTCCCCAGATGTTCGTGGACTTCAGCTCCGAGAAGCCCCAGCCACTATGGTCAGTGCTCAGGGCTTCTGGGAGCTGAAGTTCACAAACATCTGGGGACCCACAGATTGAGAACCACTGCTTTATGGGTTTTCTTTTTCCTGTTATTCCCCCCACCTACCCCCTGACGGCCTGGTGTCTTAGCCAACCTCACAGGATTTTGAGCTTGGGGTTTGGTTCAACAGGGGATATTGCCCACTGGAAAATAAAAGTGGAAGTGGGGAGACCCTTTCTCTTTCATACTCCCTTCCTCCTGTCCAGGAGAGTAGCAGTCACTCCTAACATGTCCCCCCTTTTCATTGTCACAGATGGCCTTCTCCAGGGATGCCGAGTGGAGCACAGAGGCAGCCAGTGAGCACAGCTTTCAGGCCTCCCCCCCCCCAGACTGGGAATGCTAGAAAGCAAGCTTAACTGTTAATCCATCATGTTATGGTATCCATTTCCTCTGGACTCATCAGGCAGGGAATGAAGCAGGGACAGTTCAGCTCCAGAAAGAGGCTTCCAGACTCCCTTCTTCTTTCCCTCATCCCCTGGGCCTGGCACATACAGATGACCTTCCCTTGTCACAGGTGTAAATATGATATAAAAGAACAGTAGGACAACTGTGGGGATTTGGGCCCCCCATGCACCAGCAGCATGAAAAAGATCCAGCCAGTGGCCATCTCCTCACAGACTGGAGATTTGTAAGGGAACTCCTATAGGAAATCTTCTCTGTCTCCAGAGGTGTATCTAGGGTGTGGCAAGGATGGCATGTGCCCCAAGCGCCAATGCCAGAGGGATGCAAAAAAGCTGTGCTTGTAGGATGGGATGGGGTGGGGAGAGGCGTAAGAATGTAGGGGCGCAGCTTCTATGGTTGTCCTAGGTGCTGTTTACACTAATGCCACTGTCTGTCTCACTTAGTCATTAAAGGAGAATTAAAGCTGGAGGTCCTGGCCTATGTTAGACCCTTTGTTGTGCAGGGACTGTTGGGTTCTAAGTGTGTGTGTGTGTGTGTGTGTGTGTGTGTGTGTGTGGAGGGGGAGGAGGAATATAGGTCATTTTCAGTTGCAATTGCCATGTTGTAGAAAGTCTATAGTCCACTGAAAAAAGTGTGTTTGAAAAATGGGCACAAAGAAAGATATGTGCATTGGAAAAATGGTTACAAGCGTGCTTTAACTGATGGGGAAAATGCATATAAAATGCAATTATTAAAAAAATATGCATTGAAAGTGTTTGGGCAAAAATGCACACTTTTTTTCTGTGTGGGAAGGGGGGAAAGTTGCAACCCAGTATAGAATTGGGGTGGGATGTGAATGAGGGATGGGATTCTGAGAGATTCAATGAAAATAAGAGAAACAGGTGTTCTTCTTTGTAGTCTCTGTGACTCACACAATTGGGTTTTGCACCTGCAGAGAACAGCATTTGGAACCTTCTAGAAATCCAAAAGTAGGCGTTTTGACCTACTTTGGACTTCAGCTCCCATAATTCCTGACTGTGGGCCAAGCTGGCTGTGGCCTTTAGGAACTGAAGTGCAAAACACCCAGAGGGTCAAAGTCTGGAAACCACTGTACTAGATCCTGAGAAGGGCTAAAGGTTCAGAAGTCTGGGCACAGGAGTAGGGATGCAAGAAAGGCATAGTTGACAAAAGTTCACATTTTCTCATTATTATTATTATTATTATTTTTTGGCTACTCTCTTTACAGACAGGATTAATTGCTGAAGCCCGGCTGAAGGACCTGACTCCACCAATGCCCATTATTTTTATCAAAGCCATCCCAGTTGACAAACAAGATACTCGCAATGTCTACCCATGTCCTGTATACAAAACCCGCCAACGGGGACCAACCTATGTTTGGACTTTTAATCTGAAGACCAAAGAGAAGCCATCCAAGTGGGTTTTGGTAGGAGTGGCACTCCTCTTGCAAATTTAAACTACTCACCCCCCAGCTTCTTATGGAAACTAATTACTCAGATAGTCATGATTTCTTCATTGGAAATTTTCATGCAATAAATTGTTGTATGTGATGTGTGTACAAGATTTGAAGGGTAAAGGATCAAGTGCTGACTCACATGGGATTGTGAGCCATTTCATATCACACCACAGGTTTCAAGCTTAATAGGTTCTTATGCTGCCTCTCAAACAGCATAGTTTGCATAAAATGTAGTTTTTAAAAAATTGTTTTTAATTATATTAGCTGGACCGCATGCTATTTTTAGTAGAAAGGCAAGATTAAAATGTAAATAAATAAATACAATAAATAATAACAGAAGTATAACTGACTAAATTTGCAAACAGTGGGAGAAAACATAACATCCTGCCTGCTTAGTGTACTTAGAAAGTGTACTTAGAAAGTTTGTGGAAATGCAGAAACTTTAACCTAATGTAAGAAAGATGACAAGAGAGACACTGACTGAGCTTCCCTAATGACAGTATTCCATAGATGGGAGTGGGGGTTACCACTTACAAGTCCCTCTCTGTTGCCATCCAGCAATTTCTTTTGGTAGGAACACACAGAGAAGGCCATTCAACTAGAATTTCAAGGAAAGGACAGGCTGAAGCAAAGACAGGACTGTTCTTAAAGCCATGAAGGGGTTTAATGGTCTCAACCAGTGGTCTAAATTACATCTAGAAATGGATCACAGCAGACCAAGATCTGTATGTTATGTAAATGTTACCTAAAGTCATTTCCCACTGAACGCTGTTCACATATCAAACAGTAAATTGCCAAGGGCTGAGCAGTCAACGCCTGTGTGTGAACTGCTGCTGGAGACTTTATTTAACCAGAGAGTCAAAATACATATATATTTTACAAACTGTAGATCTTACAAAGTTCGGACACATTTTATGAGAAAATGTCACTATGGGAGAATACAAGGTAAAAGCTGCATTGCTCTGAAAGGGAGTCATGTAACCGATGTAACGAGATTGATTCAAGGAGGCTGTTTCTCAATGAAACTTTGTTGGAAAATAGAGACAGGTGATGATCTTCCATTGTACAGCTGAGAGTGTTTCTCTTCACTACAGTGGAATCAGTCATTTATGCTCTAGAATGATACACCGGATTGTCCCCCACACACAGGGAGGATTAATTCTACTTCAGCTACCCCTTGGAAAATGCTTATTTTCCCCGACATCACAAGTTAAAGATTTGCCCTTGCATCATCCACAATATCTTGAGGCATAAAGGAGCCAAGTCTGACACCTTCCTTTACAAAGTGTTCATTTTTACAGAAGATTACGCTGCAGAAATGCTGAAGGGAAGTGAGTTTTCACAAAGCTATTAAGGTGAAACCTGTAGTGAGGGAAATAAACTAAACACTTCAGAATGGGGCATGTTGACTAAATAAAAAGAAAATGTGTTGTATCATCTGGTAAATTATATTCTTCTCACAATTGATCTCTGGTATGGCTAGGCTTCCAACACTGTGAAGTAGGACAGGCTGCCAGATATTGTCTATATTTCTCAAAGAAAGACTGTCACCATTCACATCTTCAATATTGTGCCCTGGATACTTGTGAAATACATTTATGGAGAAAGGTCGTCCCCAAGACCAGAACTTCCTTTAAAGACCTTAAAAGCCAGGTGAACCTGCTCAGCACTCTGTTGCTGGATGAAATCTCTGACTGCACGAGAGAAACTGATTAACTCCAGTTTCCAATTCCATTTGTTAATTAAAAAGCAGGCAAAGAGAGTTCAAAAATGGCATCTTTTAAAAAAGAAACGAATGGTACACCAATTGCTAACTCAACTTCTAAGGGCCTTGTTCCACTAGAAAGCGGGGGGGGGGAGATATAATTGCTGCGCTACTGGGATTGTAATACTGCCTTTCACGCTTCAAAGTTGGTATCAGACTTAACAATAATTGTTCCTACTTTAGCTTTCCCCACATGGGGGACAATTTGGGATGGCTGCCTACTACCTTGCCACATGTTTCCTTGCCTTGCATACCTATTTGGCTATTTCCCTGGAGGCTGACATCACGTTTCCTCCTCCTGCATTTCCTGCTTTTTTTTTTCAAAAAAAGAAAATCATTTTAATTGTGCAAGTAGGACAGTCTTTCCACAGGCTCCAATGGGCTTCCTTGCCACTGTAATGCTATAGTGGCAAAGTGCAACAGATTTTTTTTTAAGAGGAAGAATAGAGGAGATTTTCAATGGGCTCCTTTGTTGTTATACTGTTACAGTGGTGGAGTCCAACAGATCTAAAGCAAACATGAAGAGACTGTGGCAACCACCAGGGAAGGTTTTGTTCTTGGTACTTCCAGTCCTTCCTTCTGTCCCACTATGAGGAAAAGGGGGAGGTGTTGTCCTCTTACTTGATGTTGTCTCCTGCCCTTGAGCAGGAGATAGGACCCCCTTTTGCCCTTGGAGATCATCTAGCTGCCACCACCTACTTAATTTAAATCCCCATCATGCAGTTGCTCAGTAGGAAGCTACTGGGGAAGGAATCTCTGAACTCAGAAGCTTTCCTCTCCCACCCCCTGTGGAAGAGGGGAATTCTTTCTGGGAGCACAACCGGCAAGGCATGCGGAAAGAGAGAGAGCATGGACAGAGATCTTTAGCAGGAAAAGGTTTTTATTCTAAGCAGGCAAACGCAATGACAAAAGATACCCCATTCATGAAGGCATCTTCCTTCAGGCATGACTTAGCAGTTACAAAGTTACAGATAAGCCTAGGTCACTTCAGCCAGAGTTTTACAAGAACATAATTCCTAACATGACTAGTTAAAACATTCCTATTCTATTCACGTTATTATCCAGATACTGGGACAGTGTTTTTGGGGGCAGGGGGAGGAGTCTGGGAGTCTGGACCAGTTTTGCCCAGCTGCCACTGGTCCTTTTTCTCTCAGTGATGATCCCTTGTCTCCGCTACCTCATGGTCTCTTGAGGTCTTTTTCATAACTTCTTGACCAAAGCATCTGGAAGCTTCTCATCTTGTTCCTCTCACTGGGCAATTGTCCCTTGTGACCTCTGATGTCCTTCTGTGATACTGACCCCTAATAAATGTAATTCAAACCCAACACCTCATTAACCCCTTGTTTACCTGGAGAAAGAACTATCCCCCTTCAGCTGTGTTGCCTGGATAATGGGAAGAGCCCATTATCACACCCACTACCAGAAATACAGTGAGAATGGGGAGGGGGGCAGGGAAAACTCCGAGTAACCACACCTACTATGCACACATGAAGCACACCCACCCAGTCCCTAAATCAGACCCCTTGGAAAAGGGATCTTTTGGCTCAGTAAAACCACTCAGAAAAAGAAAAACCTCAGTAGCCATGGACAAATCAGGCTACATGCAAGAGGCTGAGAGTCCAACGCTACATTTCACAGAATCCTCTTTAAAGATCCCACGGATGAATATTAGAAGAAGCTACACAAATTAGAATTCCCTGCTGATTCACAGAACAAAATTGAAGCGGACACTTCCTAGGAGTCCCAACCAGACACCTTCTATCTGCTATCCAAATACACAATGGGGAAATCCATAAAGGCCCGTTTTCTCAACTGTCTCACTGTTGGGGAATCTGGATAAACTGACTCACTTTTCAGACCATATGCCACCACCATTTCAAGCTATATGAAGGCTACAATGGATTTCCTAAAGAAAACACAGTTCGTCCACAACTTCTCAGCAAACACCATCCTAGCCACTATGGACCTGGAATCCTTAAATACCAACATCCAAGACAAGGCCCAACTATAAGCCATCATGAATACTGTCCTGAATGAGACTACAGCACACCTATTCACCAACCTTTGCCACTGTGGAGTCATGCACAACTATTTTGCTTTTGGGAATAACATGTTCTTTCAGGTCAGTTGCGTGGCTATGGTCTATGACTATGCATGACATCACAGTATGCACACCATCTTCATAGTTTCTAAGCACTGTGCACAGTGCTCTAATAAATTTCAAAAGAATACTGGAAAGAGAAAGAGCAGAATTGAGTTATATTGACAAATATCAATCCCTTAGTAGAGATATGCACAAAAATAATGGCTTTATGGCACAGTACATTTGTCATATATATGACTGCTCACAACTGCACATAAAACAAAAGGCCTCTAATCACAAAAGGTTTTGACTCCCAGGGAAAATGACTTTTGGTAAGCAGAGTTATTGTTTTCCCATGCCAATACTAACCAACCACATTAAATCACCTCAGGCAATTCTTTAGGGCAAGGGTCGTTATATCTGTATAAACAGGCTTAATAACCGGAGGTGTTAATAGTACTCTGTTATTGCATCTGTGGATGGCAGATTGATATTAAGGAAAACTCATGCTAAAATATCGATCATTTTGCTTTCCCCTCCTCCCCTTTCCTTTCCCCTTTTTATGCAGCAAGAGACTAAAACAACTACCGGTACTACTTTGAAAACTCTAGAAATTCGGATGCAGCTAGGCCTTCTTATTTCATCTGAATGTCTTTGAATTTATTTGGAACTACAAATGCACAAATGGGTACTCTTCTAGCAGTGTTGCAGGGGATGAACAAAATGCCTCTTTGCCCAAATTTTCTGCAAACAGGTCCCAAACAAGACTATATTGATGTAATATCTCAGTTAAGATCATTACTGCTGGATGTTTCAGAAGATGGGAACAATCAATAACAAGACAACTGAAATTCGTGTACCAGCCACTGTTAAAATTCTTGAAAGCTGGGCAGATGCAAGATGGTAGTTGTGAGCCATTTGATAATTTGCAAAGGCATCCAGACTGTACTTGTGCAATACATATAGGTACAAATATACACCAATGTACATTGCAGCTACAGTTGCCTTATTAGAATGTGAATGGCAATGTTAGTATTTTGACCATTCAGGAAGCGCGTTTGTGTACTTTAGTCTTTGTTAGATATGGGAGAATCTTTAGTGCTAATAGTTGTTTGCTGTTTTAAGAAGTCATGCCAACCATTAAGCTCTTTGGTTAACAAATGCAGCTCTGAAAAAAGGACAGATGGAAAAAATTGCATGTAGAGTAACCTTTTAAAAATCCACTGCTCAAGAAACTGACTTGTAGCTCCCCCTGCCTTTTTAATCTTCCTCCTCCTTTTTTTGCTATTGCAAAACAGAATAGATAGAATAGGTAAGAAATCAGAGTGAATAGGGCAGGACAGAGGGAAGCCTGAATAAACCAAAAACGGATTGGTGATTGTTAGAATTCACTGATTTGGTGAAAATTGAATAAAAGTCATTAAATAAATAAACCCACCTATGCCTTATGATGGCACATTGGTACAGCTTTACAGAGTCAAAGTTTGCCACCATAGTTTGCTCTGGATGCCTTATCTGCTGCTTCCCAGATCCCACCACCACTTGGCACGCTTTAGTGTCCGGTATAATAGCATCACAGTATTATGCGTTTCCTGGAATTTTAACTGGTGAGACTGGAATGTTTAAAGCAAGCTCTAACCTAGTGAATTTAGCTGGTTTCAGGCCAGTCCTGCTCAAAGATTAAAAAAAAAAACAGGTTGGATAAATGTTCAAGGAAGGTTCTTAGTGTGCTTTTTCTCTGTGAAGGCTCTCCACATGATCTGGAACTCTCAAAAACCAGCAGCTTGGATCACATGGACAGCCTCCACAAATAAAGCAGAGGGTTTCTCCAGTTTGGAAAAAAATATATTTTTGGAGTACATGTCTCAGAATCACCCAGGCAACATGACTGATCTCCTCTTCAAAAAGTTGTTTGTTCTTCACATAAAGAAAGCATCTTTAGATTGGGGATGGGTGGGGTTAAAGTACTTCCTTTCTCCAGATACTTATTTTACCTACTTGCGTAAGACCCAAATGGGGCTCCTGTCAGCTACAGTGCATCCATGGCATTGATTCAATAGATCCTGCCACCCCAGCTGATGCACTGCTTCCCCCACAACCAGAGGAAGCAGATTTTTTTCACAAGAAGTTCTCCAGTCCCCCTTACAACCTGACCCTCAAAAATTTTCTCCCTTCCACAACCAGGGCAGAAGTCAGTGGTGTGTTATGGTGCCAGTCATTCCAACATGAAGTCCAAAATCTGAACATTTTTTAAACTCTTCCCTGGCCACCCTGTTTAATTAAGTACACTTGAGCTCAAAAATGAATTTAAAAAAAAATCAAGAAAAAAAGGTTTTCACATGCTGCCCAAAAGTAATGACTGAAGCGATTGCGTCACAGGATATTTAACAGGGAAACTGCAAACAGCTAATCCTGGTTTAAGCCCTACCAATTAACCCTTGGGTAAGGAGTGGGAGGTGCAAAGACACAGTGCCCTCTTCCCCCCGCTAATCTGCAAATAAATAGACAATAAAAATAACCTTTCTGATGAGTCTCATGTGCAGGACAGCTGACAGTAGTAATACAGCCAGGACATTCAGGGCAAGAACTGCAAGAAGGTCAGCTTCGTAAGCCTTGTCATCAGCTACCTCACTGACTGCTTCTCAGTAATAAGACTGGTATAAATAGGCCTCTGGAGCCAAATGCAAAAGAGGCCACTCTGGCGTTCTGGGGGTTAAAAAAAAAAAAGCTGGGCCAGGAAGACACGTAGCAGCACAGCACAGGCTTGGTGGCTGGTGCTCAAGACCACAGGTAACTGGAGAGAACCACAGGTAAGTGAGCAGGCCTTTTGCAAAACTGACAAAATTCTTTCCCCAGAAACTGTTCTTCACAGTTTGCGAACTAAACGATGAAACAGGAGGGGGCATTTTGGCTCTTACTTTCAGTCTCTTTTGTCTTTCACTCTTCTTCCAGTGGAAGCAAAATATGTGTCTCCCCCCCCCACTGTATTCTTACAGCCATGTAAGGTAGGCCAAAGCTGACAGGGATCAGGCAGAGTGACTGACCCCGGCCACTCGGTGAGTTTCGTGGCTTGTGGGGACTTGAATCTGGATCGCTCAGCTCCCAGTTTGACATGTTAACCACTAAGGCACATTGGATTTAGTTTTATCCACAGGGAGATGGAATGCTGACCAGAACTGGAATGGGAATCTCTGGTCTCTGTGCTGACAATCCTTGTGATGAATGCTTGTGCTCAACGGCTGTAACAGCATGAAGGGCAGAAATGGTTAAACTGTGTTACAACTCCAACATGACTCTGTTCTCAGATAGCCAATTGGATTCACTCAGATAAACGCTTCTCCATCAGGCCTGGGGGTTTTTTGCCTGCAGATGTGTACCTTACATCTTCCATACCTGGCCCACTCCCAGTTTTATCCATCTCCAACCTGTCTGATGCCTTCTTGCATCATGTCTGCTTCGTGAGGAGATCCCAGGTCCAGCTCAATGCAATGAGCAGTTTTGTTTTGGGTGTTCCTTTCTGCATAATATTTAAACCTTAAGGTAATAGTTTTCAGCTTTCTCTTCATGGCCTACAGCTTGGGCTGATGCCCGAGCAAACTGTAACCACCTATCATGAAATTCATTTCTGATAAGTAATGTAAAGAATTACACTGACTCTTAAGGAAGTGGCTGTGATGGCCACCATGGATGCCCCTAGGGGTGCTGAACTTGTCAAAGAGGTGACTGAGGTTGCAAGCCTGTAGCCACTGACCTCTGGGTAAGCCTCTAAACCCTTTGGGGCTTGCTTCTGAGTGGACATGTCTATGGCTGCACTGTTAGGTCCTTGGCAAAATGAGGGTAGCAGAAGAAGTTGACGCACCAAGTCCAGGGGAACAAAGTGGACTGAAAATCTGCTCAGACTCTAAACCAATTGTCCATGACCTCCGAAGGGTTGAGGATGGAGAATAACAATTCCAGAGGAAGTGCTGCTGTGTAAATTGCATCTGGATGGAGATGGGGTTCTTTAGGGACAAATAGAATTTATTTCTTAATTTACTATTTGGCACGCTCACACCGAACATGAATGAGATTCCAATTCAAGCTCATTGATGGGTAAATGCTATACATAATTTATAGATTATTTGCAACAAAACTCTCAACTATGGGCATGTTTCCTACTGTGCAAGGGCAGCTATAGTGCCTTTATTCTGAAATTGGCTCTTAGACTCATGCAGCTTATTTATTATGAGTGGTTTATTAAATGTCTGCAATTGGCCAGACAATTCAGCACATGCATTTACAAATGCACTTAATTTAAAATGCTTCTTGAATGCGTGTGAGGTCTTTTGTGGAGATCTGAGCAGAGTCTCTACAGCCAGTAATGTGGTGGTTCTGTTCTGTGAATAATGTTTTGAAATAGTGCTTTAAGGCAAGCTGTTGCTGGTATAAATATATTAACCCTTAGGAAGCTAGTTTCTCAAGCAGGAAAGTGACTACACTGGCAATTTGTGCAATATGTTATATAAAGTTTCTCTTGCTATTTTTGTTTGTTTGTTTGTTTGCTGTCACCCTCCAGAATTTTTGTAATTTCTTTAGCATTTCTTCAGTCTTCTTTTCACTTTTGCTTGCAGATGTGATATGCAGCGCATGCACTTGCTAGGATAATCTGAAAAAGAAACATTGGAGGCACACCAGCTCTACATGGCTTGAAAAGGAATACAGAAAGCAGTTGTATACTGAGAGAAAATGTTTGTCTATCTTGTGAGGCTGTGCTTCTGATTACATTCATGCCAACATGCCATATTCCTGAAATCTCACAGTCCCTAAAAGATACTCTCCAACATTTCATAGATGAAAATGGCACCAAGCAAGTTCAGGGTGTGGTCAATGTTATGTTATTAACAAGGAAAAACACACAAGCTAGGAGAGGCTGTAGCAGTATGCTTTTGTCTGAGCCTTGGGAAGGGTAAGATTCCACCACACCCTCCTCTTTTACTGCTGAGTTAATGGAGTGCAAGGGTCTTTTGCACTCTGTGCTCAGTTTGCAGCGATTCAAATATGTTGAGGACAAAGGGAAAAAGTGGAAGGAAGAGAGAGAAACTGGGAGATTTTAAAAGCATTTCAAAAAGTGGAATGGCAAGTGGTTAACTGGGACAGCCCTTGCCAACTCAGAATGGTTGGAGAGTATACTAAAAGTTCATAGGGCCGTTTCAAATTCCTTCCTTCCTAATGTACAAATAGATATACTTTTGAATACATGGAGAGTTCCTTGCATGTAGAGAAAGCATTACCAAGCATTTGAAAGACCCAATTTTGTTTCTGTTAGGACATCTGACAGCGCGGATTTGCTATTAGAGGGAAGAAACAATTTATGTTTTAGTCATTTGGATTTTGCAGCCAGAAATAAAAATAGGTTCTTATGCTAATTGGTAGCATTTTTCTAGATTGTACTGTGTCCGTGAATAAGACTGCTGCTGTCATCCACCTACACTGAAACGCTTTTCTGTAGAAGCTGACTATTGGCGTATGTTTCAGATAAAGATGAAGGCTATATCAAATCATCCTTATGGAGACCTGGGACATTTGCCATTTTATTTTTATTCCTCCTCTTTTGTAAATATTCAACGGATCATATATGTGTGCATGTGTGGGGAAAAAAAAAAGGCAAGTCTTCTCCAGGCATTCTGCTCTCTGTTAGATGTGGGTGGAATTTGGGTGTTGTTGTATACACTTTTACTGTGCTCTGTGTACTTAATGAGCTCTGCAATTAATTACAGTAATAAGATTATTGGTAAGAAGTGGCGGATTTAGCGAAGGATGATTAGATAATTAGAGATAAATTGCTGTTTGTGGGATCTTATTGAATATGTACTGCAGAGTGTCTGGCTTTGAAGAGATAATTGAGTCATTGATTAATGAGGCTTTGGCAACAGCCCTGATGACACTCCCCTCACCTGGATGAGGCTGTGACTGCCATCATGGGAAGAAAGAAACAAACAAAAGAAAGAGAGAGAGAGAGAGAGAGAGAGAAAGGAAAGGAAAGGAAAGACAAAACCCATTTCCTCACTACACTGTTATAGTGGCATGATTCCACTTCCAACATCCTGTGGAATTCTGGGGTTTGTAGTTTACTGAGGCCCAGGAACTCTCTAGCTGAGAATTCTAAATGCCCCTCTCTGAACTGCAAACCTCAGGATTCCACAGGATGTTGGAAGTGGAATAATAATACTACTATAACAGTGTAGGATGGAAATGGCCAAAACCTGATCTGGGAAGAATCATAGAATCATAGAAATGTAGAGTTGGAAGAGACCACAAGGGCCATCCAGTCCAACCCCCTGCCATGCAGGAAAACCCTCAAAGCACTCCCGTCAAGTGGCCATCCAGCCTCCGCTTAAAAACCTCCAACGAAGGAGACTCCACCACACTCCGTGGCAGCACATTCCACTGCCGGACAGCCCTGACTGTCAGGAAATTCCTCCTGAGGTTCAGGCGGAATCTCCCCTCCTGCAGCTTGCATCCATTGCTCCTTGTCCTGGTCTCAAGAGCAGGAGAAAACAAGCCCACTCCCTCCTCGACATGACATCCCTTCAAATATTTAAACATGGCTATCATGTCCCCTCTCAACCTTCTCTTCTGCAGACTAAACATACCCAGCTCTCTAAGTCTGTCCTCATAGGGCATGGCTTCCAGGCCCCTCACCATTTTGGTTGCCCTCCTCTGGACCTGCTCCAGCTTATCCATATCCTTCTTGAATTGGGGTGCCCAGAACTGGACACAGTATTCAAGATGAGGTCTAACCAATGCAGAATAGAGTGGTACCAATACCTCCCTCGATCTAGTCACCATACTCCTATTGATGCAACCAAGAATTGCGTTGGCCTTCTTGGCTGCCGCATCACACTGCTGACTCATGTTCAGCTTGTGGTCTATGAAGACTCCTAGATCCCTTTCACACGTACTGTTAGCCAGCCACGAACACTGAAGAACTTTACATTCAGAGTGTAAAGGATGGGTGCTGTGGATCTGGTCCTTTGGTGGTACGTCCCATCTCTTCAAAAATCAAGCTCGGGAAATCTGAGTGCTGGAAGGTCGTGCTAATCAAGAGGTTTTCAAGTCATAGTTGTGTGTTCAAATGGATACCCAGTCCTGGCTTTTGGACACCCAATGGAGACAAAGGCACATAAACCATTTAGTCAATGAACTAAGAACACAGAGTCCAATTGGAAGTTATATCGACTAATACTAGGACCTCATGAAGTAGACTGTATCCATGAAAGCTTACACAACACACTTCTACTCTGTTAGCCTAAAAGGGCTGCTGGATTCCTTTTTGTCTTTCTATGTTAGGGTATGATATATGTAAGTGTATTTGTAAACTTCTGCATCTTTTTGGTAAATTGTAGGTAGCAGAAAACCTTCCACTCAGGAACTATTGGAGAAAATGGGCACCCAGTAACCATTTTGTATGCTGATACACTGATGGTGGCTTCCAGTTTTTGAAAGCAAAGCTTTTAATATTGGGCAGAAACTGAGTTTATCCTCAGAGGCTGGGGAAACCCTGGCTCTATTCCATGAAGTACTGTGTTTTTGATATTGTTTCACATTCCAGGAAATGTATTAAATGACTGTTAGCAAAGATATCTGATTACAGTAATACTTCCCACATTTAAAGGTAGTTTGAATTTCAAGACTGATCCGTTGGCGGGTCATCTGGAAGTATAGCCATACTACATAGTTAGAAAGGTTTGATAGTGCTTGAACTGTCATGACTATCTTATGGAGTCCTGGGATTTGTAGCTTCATGATGAATACTTAGTATTTTATGCTGAGACAACTCTAGCAAACCCCCTTGAACTGCAGCACTAAAGAATTCTGAGTAAACAGACGACAGATCCTAGGATTCCATAAAATGGAACAAATGGAATGGCAGTTAAAGTGGTATCAAAATGCGCAATGTGGATACACTATTTTTTTTTTACTGCCATAGTTCAAGGAGTCCTTTCATTATTCAAGGAATGCTTCCTATCTTAACATGTTCACTGAGGAACTCTGTGTGTACCAAAAGACTCCAACGTTGCTATATGATGGACATTTGGTTCATTTGGCCAAATCCAAACCCTGCACAGAAAACTAAGAAAGTACTTAGAATTCAACATGTGCTCCTCTGTAATCACACAAGGTAGCACAGGATTGAGGGTGGTGGATGTGCTGTGTTTTGAATAACTCCCCAAGTTTCTATTATTACTGATCTCCTTGAGGAACTGCTTGCAAGTTTGCAAAGAACTATATGATTGTCTGGTATAACATTTGCTGTTGCAGATTTTGCAAAATTATGCCATAGAGGAATGAAGTGTGGAATAAGCATGCTTTACTTAACAGTGTGTAACTTTTATAAAACCAGCAACAATGGCTGCTACCACCTCCTGTGTCGATTCTCTGTTGATGTTCCTAGAATGCATGTTCAAATGGGATGTTGCTTCTTATCCTTAATCTGTTCCCTTTTGATATATCTCAGTTTCCTCAATGAGACATACCAGTATCCAAAAGATGTGTTTGAAGCCCAACTTTACCATGTTGTCACCTACAATCTATTCTGGTATAATGAACCATTGAAATAAGATTGCTAGGTTAGCAGCTTCCCACCTCTGAAATTTCAGAGTCATAACCTAAGGTCATAGGGTAAACCCTAGTAAGTCACAGGCAGTTGTGCAGCAATTACAGAACATCCTATATGGCTTAATGTAGAGTAGTATTTCCATATGCGGAACTGTGCTACAGTTGGCTGTTCACTAACCCCCCTGACTTAATGCGTTGCTGCTGCAGCCCCCTCCCTACTCTGAGGTGTGGGAAGCTGCCTGGTGGAGGACAGGAGAAGATCGGAGAAGCTTCTGGCTATGTCCCTGTGGCCAGATATGAAATGATTACATCATCGGTTGAGACCTCTGGAACACCCCAGCAGACCTCAGTGGAGGATGTAACCGTTTAGCATTTGGCTAGGTGTCCATAGCCAGATGCTTTTTTGATATCTTCCCCTCCCTTTCCTCTTTCTCCTACGCATGGAATGGCCATGAGGGGGAAGCAAAAGCTCTACTGCATGTCTAGGGGAGGAAGGGAATCCCAATCTCCACAGCAACAACAAGGTTACCATTAATATTGAGATGTCAGCTAACGTGTGTGTGTGTATAGATGAGAGTAAGGTAGACAGATGTGGATTACTTGCGCTATCTCCTAAACTCCACCTGTGCAAATGCAGTTGGTGCACCAGGCAGCTGTTCCCCTGTGGACTGATAGAGGGTTGCCCTGCCCCATCACCAAATCAGCCACAAATCATGACCAGATCTACTTCTGGTTGGGATTTTGGTTTTCTTTGGGAGAGTGTTTAAGAATATTTCTTGCTAAACCATGATTCCTGGACACTTCCAGAAGCAGTGACCAGTAGAGTTGGGTGCATTTTTTTTCTGCCTGGAAAAAAACTGTTTTTGCTGAGGGGCCTTGGGTGGTCTTGGGTGAGTTACAAAAAAGGCCATGAGGCCAAATGTGCCCCATAGGCCCTACTTTGCACAACCCTGCCCTGACCAAGAGGGAACTCTTGATGGTGCCCTGACACGCATCTTCACAAAAAAGGCAGGTTCTGTAGCACCTCTGCTATGTGACTAAGTACGTGTAAAGTTACACGGTATACACCATGACATAAAATTGAGGCCACTATTTCTAAAAAATACTGATACACAGAAAGCCTCTGTGGACAGACATCACGGTATGTCTGGACTTGGACTTTTAAAAACCAGTTATTGCAGGTATCCCATGTGTGGAAAACCCCTCTCAGAGATCAGTTGACATTGATCTTCATCTTGCTACCATGTTTGCTGTAGATACATTGGTACATTTTCTGTTGCCAATTACATTTTTAATAGACTTTTGTACTTGTCCACTGTGAAGCACGTCACTGTGAAATTATTTCTTCAGAAACATGACCATGGAGGAAAAAGCAAGGGCTAACTGTGGGGAATAATACATCACTCTCAACAAACTTTATTTGTCCTAATTCTGCTAAAAGTAAACATACAGTACTTTTGTAATCTATATTAAAAAAAAATTATGATAGGATTTAGAAATAGAGAGGAGAAAGAAAAGGTTCCTGTCACAGGAATCTCTGAAATACTGTATTCAGATTTGTGCAGTTCATACATCAGGACAAATAACTTCAGCCTCACACAGTCTCTCTTTGTGTTTGTTTTAAACAGAATCCTCTCTTCCAAGATTGCAAACCCTTCCTCCTTCAGTCTTCATTCTGAGACTAGCAAATAAAACATGACATGTATACTAATGTTAACCTCATCAGAATTTACTCTTGTGTTCTTTCCAGAACATGCCTGGAACTGAGCCACTGTTAGGCCCCTGCAAAGCCTATGTAGTCTTTACAGTTGATATTTCTTGTGCTGGAAGGAAGTCATCTTTGGATTCTTAGGCCATTTCCGCCCTACACTATTATACTGCTATTATTCCACTTTCAACATCCTGTGGAATTCTGGAGTCTGTAGTTTTTACTGAGGCCAAAGAGCTCTCTGGCTGAGAATTCTAAAGGCCCCTCCCTAAACTGCAGATCCCAGGATTCCATAGGATATTGAAAGTGGAATAATAACACTATAATAGTGTAGTGCAGAAATAGCCTTAGAGGTACATTAAGGTTTTGGAAGAATGCTCATAATGGTTTGGGGTCTGTTTCCATGGCTCCTGTTCTTCCATATATTAATTGGTTGAATCTTGTAGCTCCCAGTTCTGTTGGTGGGATTGTTATTCCTACTTGAGCACAGGTCTACTGGGTAAATGTTAGTCTCTCAATGCATATGCCACCAGTGTACTACATAATACACTATGTAAGCTGGTGGAACTGGCATCTCTTGATACAGTTATTGGTATTTTGTTTTATTAAAGTTTATTTGATTTAAAAAACTCTGCTTTTCCTCCAAGGAACTCAGGATAGCATACATTTTCTTTCACTTTGTAATTCTTCAGCTTAGCTTCCATCACCGACTGACTGCTGTTTTCTGGATTGACATCTCAGCATCTTCAGTCAATAACTCTACATGGTGGCTGGTGTCTCTGTGGCAGTATTTATCACACCTTCCCTCCCCCATAAAGATATAATCTATACCAGTTATGATACCATAAAGACCATTAAACATAGATTGCATCCTACTTTTCTGAAACTGAAGATACAGGATATGCTAATCTTGCAATCTGCCACTGCCAAAAAGTGCACTGGATGGGCATAGCTTGTACTTCTTATTACTATCTAAAAGACAGCCGGCACCAGGGATGCAAATAGTTCTGTTCCTGCTAATTTATGGGCAATTTCTTCTATAGGAGGCAACAGAAAATGTTCTTTTAGAGTTGCTTTCTTTATGTCTCTTGGGTACTTGAGGTCTTCTTTCTCTCGTTTTACACATTTCAGCAAATGCACTCCTCCAGAGTTAAATCAGTCATGCTTGGTAATCTAGCTTTCATTCTCCCTGACTTTATGTTGCACACTGTGTGATCTTTTAATACATGATTCACCCAGCTCCCTGCTAACAGCATTTAATCAGTCACATATGGATCTTTACTTTCTGCTTCACTCTGAGTTCTAGTGAAGATTGTGTGCTTTTCTTAGGGAACATTTCTGCTTGGTTCACAGCATGCTTAAAATGTATTCATCAAAACTTGGTCCCATTCCTTATCTGCATTGACATCATAGCGGGGGGAAAAAATATATTAAATACCTCTCTTCTTCAACTGCCACATGAAGAAATTGTGTTGACGGGAGTCTCTCACCTTTCCTGTCTGCTCCCTTAGCAACGCAGTCCATCTCACATCCCAGCTTCTACAATCTCCAGATTCTCTGTTGTGTTTCCTTCTGTCACCAACTGTCCTGGTCCATTTTTTGTGACATTGTTTCATTCTCAGTAACTTCAGTAAATATGGAAACCATATTTGTGCATTGTAAATCTTACAAAACAGCACCACAGGAAACTAAAATGAGGCACAAAACTAACTGCTACCTTAGCTTCTAATTGTCTGAGCCAGTCATACAACAAAACAAATACAGCAAAAACAGCTCTTTTTAGCAAAGCTGCTACTTGTCAAAATCTCCATTTTGGGGCAAGGTGTTGGGAACACATTAGAGCCAGTACAGGGTAGGAATCTGAGTGTTCAACTAGGAGTCTGAGAGATCGGGGTTTGAATCCCAACTCAGACAGGGAACCCACTGAGTGACCTTGGACAAGTCACACTCAGCCTCAGAGAAAGGCAAGGGCAAACCCCTTCTCAACAAATCTTGCCAAGAAAACCCAAGGGTAGGGTCTCCATAAGTTAACTTGAAGGCAGATAACAACAACAGCAACAACAATTGGAGCATGTGGTTGCCTCTTTGCTCCTGGGGCTCTTGGATGAATTGGATTGTCTTGATCCATTGTTTTGAGATTGTTATGGGACCGAGATGGCTTTCTTCATCTTGGGCTGGGAACTGGGCATGAGAAATATGTACTTATTGGTTCTGCTGGACCTCTCAGAGGTTTTTTTTGCTACCGTTAGCCATTGTCTCCTCCTGGACCTTGGAGGCTCTATTTTTTCCAGGAATGAACCTAAAAGTTGGTGCTGGGGGATTCCTGTTTGACTCTCTGGCTGTTGCCCTGTGGAGTCCCTCAGAGCTCTATTTTATTCCCCATGCTATTCAACATCTTCATGAAACTATTGGAGAGGTTGTCAGGAGATTTGGGATCTGTTGCACCAGTACAAGGATGACACTCAACTGTATTTCTCTTTTCTATTAAACTCCAAGGAAGCCGTTTCTGTTCTAAACTGGCATCTGGCATCAGTAATGGATTGGATGAGATTGGACAAATTGAACCATAACTCAAATAAGACAGAGGAGCTCTTGATTACTTGAAAGGTAGATCAAGGACAGAGATCTGCTTGTGCTAGGATTACCCTTCCCCTGGAAATGTAGGCTCTCAGTTTGGGGTACTCCTGGGTTCAGCCTTGAGCGTGGAGACCCAAGTTTCTGGGATGGCCAAATATGCTTTAGCAAGCTAAAGATAACAAACCAATTGTTCCTCTTCCTGGAGACACCTTATCTGACCATGATGACACATGTCATTTGGCATACTATAACACATTCTACATGACACTGTCTTTGAAGAGTGTTTGGATACTTCAGTTAGTACAAAGGCTGCAGCCAGATTGTTAACTGAAGTTGGTGAAGGGAAGCACACAACTTCCTTGCTAAGGCCCTTTCCGTGTGGGCGTGTGGGGATTCCAGCGTGGGCGCGCGGGGATCACACGAGCAGCCTCTTCCGAGAGGCACTCACATCTTCTCTGCTCCTGCTCTGCAGTAGTTCCCTGCTGGCCGGCAGGCAGAATGAGGGCTCCACCTCTTCCTTCCGCAGTGCAGCTGGGTACTTTCCCAGGCTGTGCTGGGGGAGGAAGTGTGAGGGCTGCGTCTCTGGAGGCTCCGCACAGATGGTAAGTGTATGTGGGACCCCGGAATGATGCGTGATCGCACATCATTTTCAGCCGGAAGCCAAAAATGATATATTGCGCAATAAGCACCTACTGGCCCTGGCAGCGTCGCACAATTTCAAAGACCTCATGTGGACTGGTCCTTGCAATCCTGTGATGCTCTAGAGGCTCTTTCACATGCGAAAAGAGCCTAAGACAGCTCCACTGACTGCTGATCTGGGTCTGGGGACAATAAAAAGTGCTGCTGCTAACGTATAGAGCCCTATCACACTTTGGGTGGAGGCTGTTTGACAAACCATATTTTCCCATAGGATCCTGTTCAGCCTCTAAGAACCTTAGGAGAGGTCCACCTCTCACTGATTAGCAGGTCTGTGCAATAGGGCCCTTTCAGTGGCTGCCCCTAGCCTCTGGATCTCTCTTCTAGAGAGGCTAGAATGTCCTCTCTCCTTGCGTTCCTTCCATTGGCAGGCAAAGACTTTTAAAAAAAAAATCCCTAAAGGCTTTTGAAAACACAGGGCCTTGCTGCGCTATACTGGCCATTTCCGCCCTACACTGTTCATAGTGCTATTATTCCACTTTCAACATCCTCTGGAATCCTGGGCTTTGAAGTTTAGGGAGGGGCATTTAGAATTCTCAGCCAGAGGGTTCTTGAGCCTCAGTAAACTACAAATCCCAGAATGTCACAGGATGTTGAAAGTGGAATAATAGCACTATAATAGTATAGGGCAGAAAGGCCCTTAGTGTTTTTAAAGAGAGGATTATTAAGAGTGTGCTGTACTATTTTGATTGTGCTGTTTTTTTAAAAATGCTTTTAAACATTTTAAATTGATTTTAGTGTTTTTAATGGCTTAATTCCATATTAATGTGGACTTTTCATATGTTTTTGTTTGATTTGGTAAGCTGACTTGAGTCTTTGTTTGGGGAAAAGGATGGGTGTAAAATTGCTCCTTCTCCTGCTCCAAGCATAGGTCCTTTTTGCATGCTATTTCTCATGTGAATGCGCCTCCGGAGCATTGCGTGATTGTGAGAACTGTTCCACATGACGTCTTCGCAATCGTGTGACACTGCCAGGGCCAGCAGGCACCAATTGCGCAATATTTCATTTTTGGCTTCTGGCTGAAAATGATGCGCAATTGTGCATCGCTCTAGGGCCCCACACACACTTACATTGAGTATGGAGCCTCCAGAGATGCGGCCCTCGCGCTTTCTCCCCCAGCACAGCCTGGGAAAGTATACGGCTGCACTGTGGAAGGAAGAGACGGAGCCCTCACGCTTCCTGCTGGCCAGCAGGGAGCTGCTGCGGAGAAGAAGCAGAGGGGACGCAAGCGCCTCTCACAAGAGGCTGCTCACGTGATCCCTGCACACCCATGCTGGAATCAGGTAAACTACGGAAAGGGCCATACTTTCCCAAAGTGGCACTGCTTTTGCAGGGAAATTTTATTTCATTCCCATGGCATGCCATCTGCAAGATTTTGTTGGTAGAGAAACTCCAGGGATCCCATCACCACCTCCCCATAAATGTTATCTCTGACCTGACACACTTGAGTTTACCTTCCACAAGGAGGGTTTTGTCTCAGCACACAATTTGTTGAGCATGGCATGTATCTGCAATTAAGGATCATTCAGTAGCAGAAGATATTGAAAGTACCAAGGAGCCCCTGCTGTTGGAGCAGAGAGAGAAAGACAGAGAGAGATCTCTAAGCCATGGGTCTAAGCTGAGAGCAGGGGGTGGATCAAATAGTTGTTCCTCTCAATGTTCTGGGCTGCAGCTCCACTCTTTCATGACCGCAGGCCATCATGTCTGGGTCTGATTAGAGTTTTAGTCCAAAATGTTGAAAAGGCACCAAGTTGGTTCACCCTACCCTTAATTGTCAGTTCATTCTGAAATAAGGAACATAGTTAGGCTTAAGGGCAGAAGGTGGCATCAGACTGGGAATCTGGTAGATGAATGATGCTGGTGCTTGGGCCGAAGAGAAGGAGAGAGAGGTGTCTGGGAGGCTGTGGTGCATCAAACTTGGATCTCCTCAGGAAAGAGTGCATTAACTGTGCTACAGCAGAATTAGAGGCCAGACTCATAGCACTGGGTTGCTCATCCCCCATCTCCATCCCCTCATCCCCACCCCTAAAAAGCAGGTGAAATCCTGCCCATCTCCTTCTTGTTCCTCTGAACCCCCTTGGTGTTCTGGATCAGATTGCAAGACTTTCCTCCTCTTTCTGCACAGAGGAAATGTGTTAGTTTTTGCATGCAGTCCACATTTTGTGAATATTTTTCCAATGACAAAAAAGAGGAGGTCTGTGCACTTTTTTCTGAATGTGAATATTCTTAGCTAGATGCATTTCTAAAAGATCACCCAGGTCTGACCCTACTTCACCCCCATTTGATCCTCTGACATGTATCACTAGCCTGCAAAGGGTACTGACACCCAAAGCTAGTTACGCTTCTCTCCAAGCTAGTCTTGGAAGGTTTGGAACGAGTAATTTTCATAGGGAAATGGGAATCCCACAGATTCCTTTCTCATCCCTGATCCCCCTGGCCTTTCTTTGTGGCAGTCATGCCAGCAACTTAGGGGAGGAAAACCAACAAGGATGCATTCAGTCCTGTGAGAATGGCCACAGGATTTGCGCAAGAGGAGTTCTAAACAGATCATACTCGCTGTGTACTTCCATGGGCTCCAGAATTTATTTCTAAACTACTGGTTGCCGCCAGCTGGGTGGTGTTTAATTTTTGGCTTATCTTCCCAGCCGGCAGAAGACAGTAAACACATCCCTTTCTGTCTAGGAAAGTCAGGCCTTTTCCACACCGGGCGAAGGAATCGCCCCGCGCCACTACTCACCGGACCTTTCGGTTCCCCGGTCCGGTCCACAGCACTCCAGAGCAGTGCGTGCTCGTCAATATGCACTGCTCCAGCGTCCCAAATGGTGGCTTCCGGTTGGTTAAGGGTCTCAACCAACCGCTGAAGCTCGCCAGCCTAAAGCCTGCCCCTGGGCAGATCGCAGGCTCGCATTGGTGTGAGCCTGCGAATCTGCATAAGGGGGCAGGCTCACAGTGGCACACTGCGTGCTTTTGAAAGACCGAAAGAAATAGGTCTTTCAAAAGTACGCTGGAGGACCAGTTGCGGTCATTCTGGACTGGACTGAGGTATGGATCTACCTTAAATAGGTACGACCCAGTCTGGTCCGAGGTGCAGATCTCCTCCTTGGAGGACGGACTGCACCGTTTCAAAAACCTCATGTGGAACTGGGTAGAAATTCGGTCACTAAAGTTATACAGTCAGCCCTCCACATTTGCGGGTTTCACTTTTGCGGATGTGATTATTCACAGATTATTTGCTGTCACCTCTCTTGCCTCTCTATGTGAATTTTAATAGGGACTGCAAGCCTTGTGAGACTGAGAAACTGCAAACGAGGCTTGTAAGTCTCTATTAAAAATGGTGTGGGGCAGCAGTGGGAGGGGCTGTAAGCCCCACTAGCCACCCGCTTCTGCCTTGGAGAGGAACCTGGATGCCTCAAAGGAATCCATGGTGGGCTGAATATGGTGATCATACTTTTTGACTGTGTGTTGAATATGGTTTGGGAGGGTCTAGAGTTATCACAGTTTTTCCACTTTCACAGGGATCCTGTGCCCCTAACCCTAGCAAATGTGGAGGGATGACTATATTTGTAAACAGTGCTCTATTAACTTTTAATTGTCTTGAAATTACATTAGCTTAAATTTTACATTGTATTGTGTACCTTTCTCTTTACATTCTCTGAATTTTATCTTGTGATGAAAATGTTAAAGGCACAGAAGTATTGCCAAAAGAAAAGCTGGCAGCCCTTATGGGACAATTGGTAGCCATAGCACTGTGTGTGCCAAACTGCAGTAGCAAAATGCCACAATGCCATATCTCCTATATTTACAATGTTAGGTCTCTATAGTTTATCAATTTTCTACAGAAGTTTCCAGAAGGCAGTGCAGATTCTAGTAAAGCTGCCTGTTTGTTGATCAATTTTTACATACAGATGTTTCATAATAGATATTAGTTGAGAAGTTTAAAATGAAACAACATTAAAATAAAGTATAAAATAATACAAACTGTGAAAAATAAAAACATCGGCTGTTAAAGATTTATGGTAGGATAAGTCCACCATTAGTCATTGTAAATCTTCTTTCTGGTTGTTGCAGGGCTTAGAATTCTCTACCAATCTTGCATAACAACCAACTCTTCCTGGTAGGTAACTTTTACCTACTCCAGGCCTGGTCCATGACCATTTAAAATCAGAGTGTTATTTTTTTAAATGGCATTTGCTACCACCAAATGAAATAAAATAAATTAAAATAAAATCCCCTTGAGGAGTGCAGCACTTGGTTGCAGAGATAGGAAAGTTGGTGGGAATGGGCTAATGTGTCTAGTTAATTATTGATAAACAGCCAACCAAACAAAAAAGGTATTTCATAGAATCACAGAATCATAGAATCATAGAAATGTAGAGTTGGAAGAGACCACAGGGGCCATCCAGTCCAACCCCCTGCCATGCAGGAACACCCTCAAAGCACTCCCGACAGATGGCCATCCAGCTTCTGCTTAAAAACCTCCAAAGAAGGAGACTCCACTGCACTCCGAGGCAGCATATTCCACTGCCAGACAGCCCTGACCGTCAGGAAGTTCTTCCTGAGGTTCAGGTGGAATCTCCTTTCCTGCAGCTTGAATCCATTGCTCCTTGTCCTGGTCTCTGGAGCAGCAGAAAACAAGGCCTCTCCTTCCTCTACATGGCATCCCTTCAGATATTTAAGCGTGGCTATCATGTCCCCTCTCAACCTTCTCTTCTGCAGACTAAACATACCCAGCTCTCTAAGTCTATCCTCATAGGGCATGGCTTCCAGCCCCCTCACCATTTTGGTTGCCCTCCTATAATTATATAATTTCAGTTATGTAATAAAAATATAATTTCAGTTATATTTATGTTAGTAGTGAGGAAATGTAACTATCAAGGTTATGTTAAATTGTCTCTGAAGTTAATTTTCTTGACTAAAAATCTTATCTGAATGGAGCTGAAGAATGCCACCCATTATTTTACTCTCTCAGCTTCTTTTGAGTTTGAGACAGAAGGAATCAAGTGCATGGATTTTTGAAAAATCCCTTTCTCATCCACTCCCTCAAAAACCTTATCTTATTTTTCTTTCCTCCCTCTTCTACAATTTCATCTCCTTACTCTCCCCCCACTTTTTTACTTTATGGATTCCCACACAGGTCTCAGGATTAATAACTTTCAGATTGGCCATATAGAAATCAAGATGCCCAGCCCCTTTTCAGCTGCCTTGAGATTGCTAATCTCAAAATCCCTGAAATTGTCTTCTGACAGGGCAACACCGGTAGCAAGCGTAGGAGACCTTCTACACAGTAGTAATTGCTTGCAGCTTGCCTTCTGTCATTTGATGGGATCACTAAGAGCCAGGACATCTGGAGAAGATTTTAAGGTTTTCCTGGTGTTACCAAAGCTGTCTTTTAGGAAGCCTACTTCCAAGCTGTTTAGGGCTTTCAAGTGTGAAACCAGCACTTTGACACAGGCCTAGTTATAGTAAACAAGCATATATATATCTGGCATTGCCTAAGATTCTATTTTCCCATAGGTAATGCTTGTCAGAAAGATTTGAAATCCTCTGTCTCTAATTTCCCAAACTATCTTGTCCAGAACCTGTAACTTTCCCCCATATTCCCCAATCCAATCTGTATTCAGAGTTACTAACATTCCTGAGGGAATACACTGCTCTCCTTCTTGTTGCTAGGCCTCGTCTCCATAACAATTGGCCTGTTCAAGACAGACACAGTTGGCTGAGGCCCAAGAGAATTCTGGCTGACAGTTCTAAAGGCCCCTCGGTAAACTGGAAATCCCAGCCAATCATATGATGTCTTCACTTTACACAGCCAATCATATGAGGTCTTCTCCTGACACAGACAGACAAACAAACTTTGAGTTTTAGATATATGATAGCAACACTCCCTTCTGTCCCCCAACAAATTCTGTAATCTGGACATTTACGATGCTGTTAAAAAGTATTGACTTCAGAACACAATGGTGTGCAGGACAAAATAGGAAGGGATGTTTATGAACACAATGCCCTGTCCTTGAGAGGTAGCTTGGAGCATTTTGCTCATTCCTTCCTGCTTTATGCATCGCATAGCCTAACCTGGAAGTTGTGCACTGAACTGCTGGTACTGAACCAACTGAGCTCACATCCCTTACAGTCTCATGCTCCACGAGTATTTTATGATAGAAACAGGATTGCAGCTTTGAGCACTGGAGGGGACTAGGTGCAAAAGAGATTTCAATGGGCTCCTGCTGCTGCTGCTCTTGGAGCCATTTTCTCCTGATCATCAAAAGGGGTTGGATCATGGTTCTGCTGCACCTGATGTTGGCACCAGGCTACAATGGAGGGCATATAAGGATAAATCCCTTATCCTTTTCTCCTGTTTTAGCTCCCTTTGCCAGCAACGATGGGGAAAATGATGTACAAAATGTCCATGACATGTCATAAAGCCCTGGCCCAAGAGGGCAAGCAATGCCAAAGAACATTCACCAAGCAGTTTCTAATAAGAGTCCGGGCGGGTGCCAGACACAAAATCGATGGGGTGTCCTTCAGGAGATGAGCTGCTCTGTGTTTGCTGAGGGCTGAACCTGGAATTCATGGCCCACTGTGGCAAAGATGACTGATAAACACAAAGCAGGTTAGTGCTGAGTTTGTTATCAGAGATTGGCCTTACAGTGCAAGAGGGTGGCATGGCACTCTCATCAGGCAGAGAGGAACAGCCACCTCAAGTGACACAGACGGAGAGGAAGCAGTGCCGGCATGGGGCCTGAATAAAATTTCTGAAAATTTTGAAGCCATGGGGTGTGGGGACTCTTTTCCCTTGGAGAAAATGGAAATTTTCAGAAAAATTTCAGGAAAAAAACTCCAAAAAACATTAGCATGCTTTACAGATTGAAAGTTGCTTTGTAACTTAGAAGCATAAAATAAGTTATATAGAACTTTTCTTTTTATTTCTCTAATTTTCTTTCTGGACCTTTACATCTCTAAAAGTGACACTGAAGCATTACAAGGACAAGACAGGATAGTTTTATGTGGCCTGTGGCCTGAATGGAACTCCAAAGCTAGGCCTGCTGTTTGCCACTTGAGGATACGGTTGAAGTCAGATTTCTCTGATTTTTGAAATGGAATGGGAAAATACCATTTTCTTTTACTCCTCACAGTAGTCTTTGGCTGACATTGAATGTGGGGTGTAGCTGGGATAATTATACATGCCCATTGCTATGCAAAATGCTGCCATTTCACTTAGACCATCATTAGGACTGAAGAAGCTGGAGAACTCTCCTGTTGAGGTATCTGTCCAAGATATCAGAGTCTGATCAGAAAACTGAACTTGGAAAACCTTGCTGTGTGTTCTAGATTCTAAGCAACTCAGAGTACTGAAAACCAGCAGTGGGCAAATAAGAAAGTATATGGTGAGTTTGCACTTTACAGTCTACAAAATGGGTTATTGCAGATTAACCATATTTAAAACAGTAACAGGAATAAATCATCATAATGAGTATGAGAGAACCAACAATACGCAAGGGCCTTTCCACACCACACTGTTACAGTGCTATTATTTGACTTTCAACATCCTGTGGAATTCTGGGGTTTGTAGTTTACTGAGGCCCAAGAGCTCTCTGGCTGAGAATTCTAAAGGCCCCTCCCTAAACTGCAAACCCCAGGATTCCATAGGAGCTTGAAAGTAGAATAATAGCACTATAACAGTGTAGTGTGGACAGGCCTCAAGAGAGAGAGTATCACAGAAGGAAGTAAGAGCAAAAGAAGAAGTAACATTCCCAGCAAGTACTGAATTCACAGAAGTTGACCACTTTGAAAGTGTAAGGCAAGAAAATATTCAGGACACATATTTGTACAAGATAGATATAAAAGCAAGCAGATATAAAGATACACTGAATTTTCAGGGTCTAGAAATTAGATCTTAGCCTACAATGGTCACTTATAGATAGATAATGGCCCTAAGAGGACAGAGAATAATAACAATTTTAGGTATTGTATTTGTGTAGAAGGAGTTGCTGTGGCGTGCTCTTGTACGACTAGCCCTCCACACCCAGCCCTTCCAGATATTCTTCTTTGCTGCCAATGAACAAAAATATTTCAGTGGAAGTCATTACTGAGTGTTCTTACAGCTATTTACATAGCTATAGCTCTCAGTGTTTAAATTAAGTGGGGGAACATGGGGCCCTCCAGATGTTGCAGTAGCTCTCACTAGCCCTGCATAGGCAATAGTGAGGGATGCTGGGAGGTGTAATACAACATCTAGGAGACCCTATGGCCCACCCTTATTTTAAATGATCTGAGTTCCATGCCACTGATCTTTGTCTTTGGTGACACATTGCTTCCACATGTACATTCAAAACTTGCTTCAGTGTTCTCAGGTCCTTCTCTAGACTTGTTCTTAAAGAAGCAAATGCAATTTGGCATGAAGTAAAAACATAGCAAGTGGCCAGTGAGAAGGAAAGTCCATTTGACCTCTTTATGAATATGTTATTGCCTACCTGGCAGCATTTTTCTGTGCTCCTCTATATTTAGTTAGTCACCAGGAATGGTTCTTTTGGTTTCATTAGTGGGTATATGAACATAGCAAAGAATCTACATTGCCAATCTAGCTACTGTATTTGAACAATGTGTTTTTAATATTATTTTTTTTTGTGTGTTTCCAAGTGTATCTGTTCTTTAAATCATGTTGAGAGCCCCTGTGAGTCCCAGTGCTGGGAAAGAAGAGGAAAATACCTCAATAAAAGAAGCGGGAAAAGAAAGAAGAAAGAAAGCAGACATTTCCAGGCTAGAGCTACACAATTCCTTCTGAGTCAGAGGTTACAGAGGTGTTCCAGCTGTCAGCATTGCTGACGAATTCTCTCTTCCTCCTGAAGAAAACACATAAACCTCCAGCTTATTATCAGGCAACTCAAAACAGATCCATATTTGACTAACTTTCATGGAGAAATTTTCTGATAGGATGGAATACAAATCTCTCACTTCAGTCAGGATTTTTCTATTACGCTTTTGATCTATGCCTTTATCTGTCAGGAAACTGCCTTTCAAGCAAACAGCCTATGAGGCAGGAACATACTAGCCCCTGCTGAGTCTACAAGGAAAGGCAGAGGGGGAAATCTTTCAAAAGAGAATGAAAGAGAAGGATTGGTACCTGGCTGCCATTTTGTCTGAAACAGACTGGAATAACAGCAGTAAGAGAGAGGTGCTCTACCACCACCACCCCGCCCAGGCAGGTGTATTCCTTGACACTGTGCCACAGGCCTGGGCATACAGTGGCACTCTTAGGTCCATAGGGTCCCCTGAAGCATGGGCACAACAGTCTAATGGGCGTCTCTCTAGCCCATGGGGTGCCCTTAGTATAGTGGTGGGGGAGGCACCTTAAGTCACACCAAGGAAAGGTGAGGATGAGGAACTGAGTGGGGAAAATTACGCCCAGGGATATTTGGCATGAGTTTGATGGTGATTCTTCTGAGGGACTCCCTGGTGATGAGACTTTTGCCCTGTCATCAGCTTTTTCTCTGACCATTTCACAACCTAGGTGTTGCAAGGGTACTTTTAGCAGGTGACATTATCATAAGGAAGTTGCTACCTCCTTCTCACTGATGTGGCTACAGCACATGCCACGGCTGGCTTGTAACTGCCTGTCAAGCTAATACAAGCACATGCCTTGTGTTAAATGCTGAATCCTATTACAGGAGATGCTTTGCCACTGTGTTCATTAAGCAATGAATGGCCGCTGGCAAAACAACTCTTAATATGCAAGACGAGTCTCTGCACAGAATAGCATTGTTCCACAGCTGTCTTCAGTCTGAGTTGTTTTTTTTTTTTTGCATTCTTCAATCTGATTTCTTTTGCTCCCAAAAGCATAGAAGCAGATGCTAGGAAGTACCACTGGATCCCCTGTCTTTCTCCTCCGGGAACCAACTCTTTCTTTTTTCTGGGTCTTTAGCAGCAGCACAACCTCCTTGGCATAAACAGCTTGGCTTCTCTTTCTCACCTGAGTTACTCTGTAACTGATTCCCAGCTTTAAGCAAGAAATTGGATAGCAGAGTTTGCATTACTTGGGTCACTGAGCATTAAGTCTGCTCCTGAACTACAGAATGCCCTCAGGAGGCCTAATGAAGTAGTAGGAAGAGGGGGAAAGGTTCAGGTACCAAAAAGTTATCACTAGGAGAAGTGCAACAATACCATTTCTGTGTACTTTGAACCAGGATTGTGGCCTCTTTTCATTCCACTCAGTATTGGAAGCGAGCACTAGCTCTGCCTCACTTTGAGACCCTTGGTTGTACAAAGGCTTTGGGTGAGGAGGCATTGGCAAGTGTGTCTCTCATTTGTCCAAAAAGAAACCAAGTCCTCTGAGGCATGGTTGCAATTAGAGCTGAGTATGACTTTAGCCTAGAGAAGAGAAGGTTATGGGTAGACACTACAATGGTCTTCAAACAACTGAAAAGCTGCCATGCAGAAGGAGTACATTTGTCCTCTGTTGCTCCGGAGGGCAGTGTAAGAACCAGAGGAAAATACAAAGGAAGCAGATCTTGGGAGACCATGAGGAGAAGTTTACTAATGGTGAGAAGTATTCTACCTCAGAAAATGGACTTGGAAGGTGATGGATTTTCTTTTACTGGAGATATTATTGGAACAGGGGCAAGAAGTGAAGGAGGAATCTCCATAAGCCCATGCAATCTCAACCATTTGAGACCCCTCAAAATGCCGATTTGTATATTTAATACTGGCTGTCACTCTCAACTGTTTTATGATTATCTAGTAGAGTTGGATTGTGGTGCATGCAATTAGCATGGCAGAAGTGGACTCTTCTACCCACTGTCCCTGTGACAGACCCCTTAAAATCCTTTACATAAGAACTGTGAGACTCTGGTGAATGGAGTTATTTTTGGTTAGGGTGGACATGGGCTCTACAAAACATGGAATGAGATTCCTTCTACAAATAGGCCTTCCATTCATGAAAAGCAAATTCTGGATCCAATCCAGAATGCCCTCATTGCTGTGTGTTGAGGGTGGATGGGGGAGAGCAGGTCCTTTGATGGTGAGAAGGCTTTCTATGGAAACATTTGAGTTGATTGAAAGCTCCGCTCTTTAATGCCAGTAAAAACGGCAGGAGGCATTGGTGCCTGACCAAATATATTGATATTTTGGGTCTTAAAACACACAGACAAAGACAGACAGCTCTCTTTCCTTTGTTATTTGTTCTCCTTCTTCCTCCTTTTTATCACTAGAAATGTTTTCCTAAAATCCACTATATTCTTAACCCTGATTTTGGCAGAAGCTGAAGGGAAGAGAACTCACATTCTTCATTATCACATGGCCATGAATATGTACTCATATGCCTTATGATGAAATTATTCTTGGTCAGACAATGTATTGTATTGTCTGTAATGTTTGTTAGATTGTGTCTTCTTTTGTTGCATTTGTCTGTTCTTTTACATAAGCATATACCATAAAACAGCAACAACAGCAAAAGAAACTATGTTTGGTGAATATGTACATATACTGACCTTGTGCATTTTGCACTGTTTTGATGGCTGTATGAAAAACTGACAGTGTAAAAGGCGAGATGCACTGAATTGGGAAGGGGCATCTGAGGAAGTGGGGTGAGCGGCTAACAAAAGCTCATGTGAGTATAAATTTGTTAGTTTTCAGGGTGCCACATGACTCTTGATAGCATCAATATTTTTTGTGCCTTTCTTGTCAACTATATAATTTTATAATTGCTTAATGGGACATATTTTTATTTGTGTATTATGCTGTATGCTTTCTTCTGGTTACTGCATATCCTTTTTTAAATCACTGTGTTACTGCAGTTTAGACCTCCTTGGGGACACCCCCAGATATCATTTTGATATCAAACCATTCGGCTTTCTTCCACCACCCCGCTCCACGTGTTTGCAAGGGCACCGGACAAGCACGCAAACAGGCACGGCCAATAATTGCTGGACATTCCATTCTCCAACCAGGCAGGCCAGACACAGCTGGTTCGTTGCTTCAGGGACCTCTCCGGCAAACATCTTATTACATATGCGTGATACTAACAAAAGCTTCCTGCCCCAAGCAGGCTGCTGGACAAAGGTTGTGCTGTCCACTAGTAAGCGCTGCGCATTTGCATACTGGCCACACTATTGTTAATTCGGCTCTGATTCTATCATGCAAAGTTGTGACCTTTCTGAGACATTGTCTTGCACCCAAAACTCATTGTTGTTCCCCGAGTAAGGCATAGCCTGCAGTCACAATTCACCCTATAAAACCCCCTGATTCCGAGACCTTCCTCGGATCACTCGACCTGCTCCAGAGTTCGATCCCGCCTTGCTGCTGCTTCGAGCTCCCCTCAGCTAATCGAGCTGAGCTTCTTCTCTGCATCCCTGGTTTCTCTCCTAAGGTCCAAGACTACAAGACAGGTGTCGTATCACCCATTTCCCTCTGAAAACCCCTCTCTCTCTCTAACTCAATTTCTGATTCCTTAGTTATCTGTGCGGCTGTGGTGTCTTTAACATTTGTCTGTATTCAATAAAACATCACTTTTATTACTTTAAACCTGTCTGGCTGCTTGACTGACCTGACCCCGTAGATGCTGGGTTGCAAGATCCTGCTAAGTTACCCTGCCTCTTGCTAGCTTAAGTGAGTGCTCCAGCTAATTTTCCCCAAGGTTGTGTTATATTGTTTGGTTATTTAGGTGTCCTTCCCGGGATCCCCAGAGAACAAGGTAACAACGGCACAACGGCATATCACTTCACTTCTTCTCGTGCATGCTTTGCTATCTGATATATAAAAGTCAAAGCTTGTTTGTCTGTGTTGGGTGAAGACTTCATATGATTGGCTGTGTCAGGCAAAGACATCATGTGATTGGTTGCCTGAGAAGATTCTATGGAATCCTAGAGTTTGCAGTTTAGGGAGGGGCCTTTAGAATTCTCAGTCAGCTTTTGGGCCTGGCTGGTTGCTATGGAGATGAGGCCTAGCAGCAAGGGGGAGGGCAGTGTATTCCCTCAGGAACCCAACCTCTGTATGTTAATAACACTGAATACAGATTGGATTGGGGAATATGGGGAAAAGTTACAGGTACTGGACAAGACAGTTTGGGGAATTAGAGACACAGTATCTCAAATTTTTCTAACAAGCATTATTTATGAGAAAATAAAATCCCAGGTGACGCTGAGTATATACACTAGATTCTTATAAAGCCAACAGCAGACACTGTCCTTTTAAGCTAACAAAGTAACTGTAGTGGGGCTTTCTTAATTTCAGGTCCTCTGGCAATTTCACAGCCTTGCTCCCCCCAGCCACACCTTAAGCAACAGATGTTGGTGGGAAATGGTAGCAAGACATTGAATGCCAGAGCTGGATGTGAGCCACATGCCCCCCTCCCCTATGTGCTGCCCCTGAGCTAGCTTACTGCTGTCAGGTGTGGTAGTAAAAAATGTCTTATTGCCAGTGTGGAAGTAAGATTCAGCTACCCAACTCAACAGATTTTGCTCAGGGAAGGAGAATGGGATATCATCTTGTTCTTTTCCTGAGGCATCAAACTATCTTGGGCTGCTCCTGCTCTTCAAATCTGGACAGTGAGGCTTCTTCTGTGCTGTGGTCACAAACATTGCTTAGCTTGTCCGCTCACTGTGGGATGACTATGTATCTGGACAACCACCCAGCAGCTACACAGTGTGCAAAATTCCGCAACATCAGCATTGCCTCAGTGTCTGGTCAATTGAGATGGTGTGAACAAGCTTCAGTTCTCACCTTAGTTAGCTTTTCTTGCTTGATGGCAATGCTGAGCTCTCTTGAGTGAGTCTGCCCTCACTTCAGATCAACTCTCACTCTCATGTGGAGTGTTCCCCATGCTGAGTGATTTTTTCCAGCTGGAAGTTTGCTTGCCTTACCTATTGTGCTGTGGCAGACACAGCCTGCCCTCTTCTCAGTGGTATAGCCTCCTCCTACACTGCAACGCTACACAAAAGAGGTTGGGGGAAATGCTGAAAAAATGATCGAACTCTATAAAACTCACAGATCAATCATGACTAATGGCATCTTTACCACCATGCCAGCATCACTTGCTGGAGTTTTAAAAAGCCCTTGAAAAGTTGACCTATGAAAAATAAGAATCAAGCCAACTCTCTCTTTTTTTTCTTTCCCTAGTCGGGCTTTGGGGCTGTAAACGCTATGTAATGAGCAGAAACTCAGCATGTTCAATCCTCCCTGTTATACAGATACAAAGATGGGATGAGCTGTCACATGAAATTTACCAGTGGTCCTCTGCCACAGCAAAAAAAAGTAGCAGTCTTCACCAACATTTGTTCCTTAGGGAAAAAAAGATGGGGGAAGGAAAATTGCTTTCAGTAAACTAGTTTCTCATCCCAAAGCAACATGGGAATTGCGTTTTCACAGATTTCTTCAATAGTATAATACTGAGTTGCATGACCTGTGTGTATTGGTATGTATTGCCATATGCTTAGTGAAAAGCTGTGCGTGCCTTCTCACACTTGCCTTTGTTGTGTTGCTCCCTTTCCTTTCTCCTTTAAGAAACTGGTACCCCCAGGTGCAGCATACTTTATTTTAAATGTTAACAGGCAAAATAAGAGCACTGCAGAATTTGAAGCACTAGATCAGGGGACCCAAAGCTGGCACCTTCCAGATATCTTAAGACTATAAATCCCATCATCCCCGTCCAGCAAGACTATTGACCATGCTGGGTGACAATGATAAGCCAGCTTGGAAAGTTTGTATAGATTGCTCTTCCAACATGCATACATACATGCAAACATATACACATTATTAGATTAGAATATTACATTATAATTTCTCAAACCTTGTTTTAAGAAGTTTACAAAAGTAGCCATAAAGGATGTCCTCCAGCGTTTCTCCAAACTGCACCAGAAAGAAACAGGTGGCCTTTTTTTTTCTGTTGAAATTGCTTTATTTCTGAATCCATAAATATTTGTTACTGACAAAAGTGGAAAAAATCCTTAAGACTCTAATTTTTTCTTTTACTAAACTGGTAATAGTTTTGTTTACAGTACCTACAGAATGTGCTTTTACAGGTAAGTATAACAACAAGGATAATACAGAGAAAAACAGTCAAATACTGCTGCCTCGAAGCTTAATGCGCAACCAAGAGTCAGTGCAAAGATACAGATACAAATGTACTTCCTCATCAGAACTACTGAAGAACAAACATGGATTCCATAAACTGGGCGAAAGCACAAAGGGGGCTGGACGTTCAGCCTTCCCCTCAGGAAACAGTATCCCCAGATGAAGCTGATTATAAGACAACTTGGCTTCCTCAGAGAAGAGGAGCTCTGGTGACAGAGCTCCTCTATCAGCCGATGGGATGGAGGCTTGGAGAAGCAGCCGCAAAGCATGTGATCAGAGCAACAGTAAGGCGAAGTTCTGCACCAAGGGCGAGAACTTTCACGCATCATGAAAGGTCACAAAAGAGACACCAAATGCCTTTTTTTTTTTTTTGCTAACTAATGAGATAATGGATCTTTTATCCCACCCCACCCCTAGATTTACATAAATATTATAAGAACAGACTATAGACTATATCTGTCTTCCTTCGTTCTCACAGGTCTTCAGCAGAAAAAATATAACAAATGCCACCTGCTGCCTCTAAACTCAGTAAAGACACCTCTGATACAAAGCTAAATGATCTTGTTAATTAGTAGCCAATATTCCACACACGGGTGACCTTTTTTTTTTTTGGAAACCCAGCCCAATTTGAAATTATTGCTACAACTTTTCTGGAAGGTATTGAATGCAACTTTTCTTAAAGTTTTGTTTCAATCCCCTATGAATTTCTTCCTTTTTATTTTTCTTAATACTCTTCAGTTAATGTCATTCAGAATCATTCAAGGGAATGTTTCTTATGAGGAAAGTACCTTTTGTATAGTCACAGATAGCCAGGGTGAGAGGACCGGGCGGTGCACCAAGCGGGATGATACTGAATCAAACTCTTTTGCTCTTTGTTTCAGGGCTGCTCTCACATCATGGTGTGGCTGTAGTGAATTTTGACCTCCACCTATCTTTGTAGGGCAAAGATGATAATGTCTGCACTGTAACCTATCACAAAAGGAGCCAGTATCGGAAGGCTTATCATCCAGAAGCTTTTTTCCTTTGTTTTCAGCTCACTGCAGCCTCTGATTAACATTATGATTTAACATTTGATCATGGAAAGCTATGAGAAGCTGATGTGAGGGAAGAACTCAATATTGCAACATGAGCAATATTGCAAAGAGGCCTAAGGCCCTCTTTCCCTACTCTCATCTCCTGGGGCAAACTCATTTTGCATTCTCTGCAAAAATCTCCAGAGAATTTGGCTGTTCTACCCAGTAGCTGTATCTTTGCTGCAGGGAATGTTCTCCAGTGGCAGAAACAGAGGGTTTCACTAGCTTTGCTTTGTACATGTCAGCTGGAAGTGGTGGTAAACAATGGGAGGCATTCACAGTTATATCAGAGAAGGGGCGAAACAACTTTGACATTATCTCATCTTCCCTTTCCTTAGTGAACCTATGCAGTTGTCTCTGTTAGGCTCTGTTTGTGAAACACAGACAGCTGCTGTATTGAGGAAATTATATTTCCTATAGATGGGGATGATATGCAAAGGTCATTCAAATAGTTCTTTGCTCCTAAAACTGCCTCCTGTTCATTTATTCTGAGGGATTACACTGTTTGTGATTTCAAGTTTAAACTTTTCTCTCCTTCCTTTCTGTTATCGGTCTGAGAAATTAGTTTTAAAAGCCCAGCAGAAAAGGATGGCTTGGCTGAGCACAGCTGGCTTGAATTTGGTAAGGCTGGGAGGTGGTGGCCCTCTAGCTGTCACTGGACTAAGACTGATCATCATCACTGGCAACTGGGCAGGGTGGTTGGGATAATGGGAACTGGAATCCAGCATCTCCCAGAAGACCACAGGTTCCCTATTTGCATTGGCATGTATGCTGTAAATACACAAACCACAGCTACAATTTCAAGGTATGTCAAACACTGGCTGCTAATGTGTTGGTTAGTCCCAACTAGAGTAGACCTATTCAATCGTTATTTGGTGAGCTGTCATGTTGGTAAATCCCATTGATTAAATGGGTCCACTCTTGTTAAGATTAACAACAGGATTTAGGCCACCGTGTACTTTAGGTATACCTAAGATGTTTGAGACAGTGTAAAGAGCTGTCGGAAATTCTATTTGAATGGCAGTTTAGAAAGAGAGCCGGCACAGGGTAGTGGTTTGGGTGTTGGACTAGGACACTGGGAGACTAGGGTTTGAATCTCTCTTCTCTCGGCCATGGAAACCCAGTGGGTGACCTTGGGCAAGTCACACTCTCTCTGCCTCAGAGGGAGGCAAAGACATCCCCCACTAAAAATCATGCCAAGAAAATCCCATGATAGGTTTACCTTAGGGTCGGCCTAAGCATGCAGCAGCAACTTACAAGAAAAGTGGATGAGTGCTTATCCAGCTCCCAAATCCCTTCACAGGTAAGTATGAGTGCAGCAAGCACGTATTTTGTACAGAGACCCTTCCTCTCTGCCTGGGAGCTGGAATTGGCTATGGCTCCCTGTCAAATACACATTTCTTATCGCAATTAGAAAAAGCAACTCAAAACGGATGAGCGACTGGTTTTGTGTGCATGCAGCCAAAGATGGCTTTGGAGTTTTTGCTACAGCCACTCATGGGCAAACTTGTTTTTTAATTAAAACTGCTTTGCCTGTTCAGCCAGAGAGGTAACTGTAGTTATGGGGATGAGGGTACTGTGGCCCTCCATATGTTAATTGGCTCCAGTTCCCATCAACCACAGGCACATGACCAATGGTCACAGATTAGGAGAGCTGCAGTCTCACAACATCAGAAGGGCCAGAGCTTCCCACTCCTGCTGTAGTGCAAATCTCCACTCTCTGCACCTGAACAACAACCCACAACTCCTGCCAGCTCCTTGTTCCCTCCCACTACTGAAACCAACCATGCACTGTTAAAGTATCCCTTCTAGTTGAATATTGGCAATTTGCTGGTTAAAAAAGAAATCTGCCTGTCTGATAAGTCACAGAGGCACCCTGATTCTTCTGATCAGAAAGCACACATATTTTTCTGTCGGTCTCTTTAAGCTGAAGAAATGGCTCTGCCTTCAGTAGCTGATTGCAAGGAGGCCATGAAAAAAACCCTGTTATCTGTGAGTGTGGTACAATCCAGTTAAAGCCATGGGAAGAGATATGTGTCTGTATGCTTGATTGGGATACTTCCCATGAAGCTAAAAGCTTGGCGATCACAACTCTTAAGCTAGAGCCTAGCTGCTCTGCCAGCTGCACCAGATAATGGCTGGACAAGCATCTGGCTACATCCCCAAAGCCAGATATGAAACAATGACATCGGCGCTGGGATTCATGGGGGTCCTCCAGGAGTCTCAGTGCTACTGCAATTGTCTGGCTATGGCAATGCAGCCAGATGCTTCTCTGATCCTGCCTGCTTTCTGTAAACCATGAAACAGCAGTGGAGTGACTGCAGAGGCTTTACAGTAAGTTGAGGGAGGGTGTATACCTCAGTGTAGCACAGGTCCATCGGCAGATATTTACACTATGCTAAGGAGATATTGGACTGAGGCCACCATCTATTGCATGCTCCCCTCTAAGCACATGTAGCAGAGACCTCTTCTGCAAAACATCTTGGCCTGAGAGATTCATTTGGGTCTCACCTTCCTGCCTTTCCCTCCACCTTTAAAAGACCTTTCTGTTTAGCCAGCCATTTAATTTAGCTAGTTGATTATTCTGCTTTACCAGCCATTTCTGTCTGTTCTTAACTGCATTGTTTTGTTTTGTTTTTTGATCATATAATATTGCTTAAATTATTTTGGACAGTTTATTTTATGTGCATGTATGTATATGTATTCTGAACTGCTCTGGGCACTGTGTAGCTGGAATTTTCTTATATACAAACAGGGGAGAAAACCCACTCAGTTGTATTTAGGCTACTTATCAATCAGTTGGTGTCACTAGCACTTGAAGAATGTTTTGTGTGTCTACACCGCTCAGTAAGAATGGCATATTACCTTCCCTGTCTCAAATAGTATGGAAGGAGAGGCATCAGTTCTACTAGGCTGACGGACCAGAATGGTGTAAGGAGGCCACATATTTACTGGAACTTAATTTCAGCTTTGGATTCCAGCTGAGACATCCAGCTTCAGAGCCCAGATCTAAAGGAAAGCTACCTTGAACAAGACCTCTCTACTCACTTCAGCTGCCCTCTTGCAGCAGCTATCTGTACACTGCAAACTTTTGCACCAAATCCCAGACAGATGTGACATCATTACATTTAAGATAACACAGTTGTTCTAGTACATTACCATCAGTCTTCAGAGGGCTTGTACAGAAGGCTGTGCTGGTGATTCATGTGGGACATTTTAGCCGGTGAGGGACTAAGGCCTACTTTGTATGGCATGCAAACAAGCATGGCTGCCATAAAATACTACCTCTGTAGAGGCAGAGGACATACATTTCCCACAAAATTACTGTAACTGAGTGGGTCCTCAGCCACACTCAGCAGCTGTTTCTGGAAGCAGCCACAGTGCTATTGTCATCTATAAGGAAGGCCCAACTGACAAGAAAGAGAGGAAACCAATACTGCTTTGCAGATGACTCTGTTGGTATAGCAAAGCAGGAGATGGCTGGGAGATGGTCCATTATTATATGAGTGGGCATCTGTGCCTTTCTTGCTAGAATGGAGAAGCTCAGTTCGCTTTGTTCTGTATCATTTGTTTCTTGCGTAGTTAACAGAAGTAAACACTGTAACCTCTCAACAACACTACTTGTGTGCCCCTCTGGTGCCGTAACAAGTCCTGTTTTGTCCACATGCAATCTCCCATTGTAGCTTGCTTCAGGTGGTCAAGGGCCTGACACTCTTCTCTTTGGCATCTATTTCATTCCTGTTATCAACATTTTCTTAGCTTACATAATGGAATGTCAAAGATGTCTAAATGAGATTTCATATTCTCAAGACTCTTTATGCTTTTAGGTAGGTTCCAGAACTATACCATTCTTGTAAGCCATCAATTTGCTTTATAGTCCATATCACAGGGCACCAGAGATGTTTGAAGACAGCAATACTGAAGATAGGAAATGGGCCAAGTTGCAGTGTGCTCAGAGAAAATGCCTTTTATAGTCTGCTGTGACCTTACCGAGGCACATTACAGTTAGCAAGAACATCAACCACCTCCAAGCTCTCACCTGTTGCCTGAGAGCAGGATGTGAACAAAAGCTGAGTATTACATGGCTACTGCTGTCCTTTCCTTCCTGGCCCAGTTTCTGTTAAACAAAGCACAGTTTTCTTATGGCTCCAATCTGTAGTCTACAAACAGAACATGCCAGGAAAAAGAAAAAAAACCCAACAACCCCATAGCTGCTTTTTCCTGGTGGTATAAACAAAATCATATTAGAAAAGGGATAAAGGATCATTTTTTATACAAGTTTCACTTTGAAAAATGCTGAAAGAAAGTAAGTCCCAAGTACAAAGCCACTGGAAGAGAAGTTTGATGAAGTGGGATTTTGTGTATTGCCAGGGAAAGGCCATGACTGCTGGGAACTTTTGATCAATCTATGTGTTTAGACTGTTAGGCTCTGTGGGATCCTGTTCAATGCAGGCACTCCAGAAGAGGTATGTGCACTTGCAACATGGAAACGCAAGCACTTACCAGAATGAGCCAACCTTTCACAGAATCACTCAGCCTTGGCCATCTGTTTCATTTAGTTGTTGGACCAGAGATTCAGGCCAGGCAGGAAAACAGGGTGTTTCAATATATGATAATAAGAATTCACATCTGTTCCAACTGTATAAAATCCAACAAATGTTGGACCTACAAACATTTCTTTGAAAGACTTTACAGACACCTAGTGTCTAATTATTACTGTACAGTGGCTGTACAATATGCCCAATTGGTATGTGAGCTGCTGCACAAGCATTTCACTGGCTAAGGGGGATTAGGAGGCAGCAAGACTGGCAGTCCAAAAATATTCTTGGTCTAGATAGTTGAAGGAAGGACCAGCTTTGAGAAGACCCTTTTTCTCAGGGTCTCCTGTGAGTTGTTGGAAAGGAGCTGTAGGCTGGCAGGAAACCAAGCTTAGACTGAGCCAGGAACAAGTGTTCCTGGAATGACAATTGGACTACAGCTGACCCACACTGCTTGTGGTGGCTTATTGTGTCTATTGCAGGTGCAACAACATCCTTGATAGTCAAATGGTGTGTGCTGCTGTGTTGTGTAAAAATGGGTGAAAAGTTGGTGCTCTTGGAGAGAAGCAGTTTTGCCCTGTTTCTTTTTTAAAAATCTATTTACATGTTGGAGATTTACATATATGAGGGATAGATGGAAGAAGAGGTGCAGGGGCTGCAAACACTAATCAGCAGAATTGTGCTTATAAACAAGTCAATTTCACTCTTTCTACCATCCAGAAAGCTGGCAATCTATAGGCACTGGATTAATTCTGTTTTACAGTTCCATGTAAAACAACGTGGTTTCCCAGCTGTGGCAATTGTTCCACCTCAGTCTATTAGCTCCGTAATAGTATTTTTCACTGGCATTTCTCCAAGGGCCAAGGAGACCCATGCCAATGTGGAAACAGGCTAACACCTTCTAACACACAGGGGGACCTTAGCTGGAAGTGCCCTCATTCAACACTTGGCAAAGCAGTGGGTCCACAACATGCCAGACTAGAAGGCCTGCCAGCTTTGCCATGTGATGCCAATGTGGTGTGAGACTCTTCTTCTTGGTTTATCATGATGGCCATTAAAGTCCTAGCTTGGTAAACTAGCTAGAGAGTAGGTGCAGACAAGCCCTTGAAAAGAGCCATAACCCAGTATGGCTTTCTTTGACAGAAACTGAGCATGACAGAAAACCTTACCTGTACAACCTCTCCCTATGCTGTTTTTCCTCCCTATGTCAATAACAAGCAGATGAATTTTCAAAACAACACAGACAGGACTGTCGGAAGAGTCTTGTCTTTTCAGACATAGAATTAGAGGTTATCTTGGCCATAAGGCCACTGCAGTGTAGGGCACCGAAGCCACCCTAGTCCATATACATATGGATTATTATCTACAATGCACAGTGTCTCTGATCAAACAGTCACCTCTGTCTTGCTGGCTGTGCGATAATGGGAATGGTGTCCTGGGATGTAGTGTAGCTGCTCCACTGTGTTGTGCCGCCGGGAGGCAAACGCCTGGCGCTTGGTGGCTGTTTGGTTCATACTCAAGGTGTTGTATAAGTTATTTGAGGCACTGGGATGGGAGTGCATCTTAGTCATCCGGTAGCGATCCAAGACAGGTGTTGAAACAAAGACGTCTGAGTGCGACAAAGCCCGCGACATGGACTGCTCCCCAAAACCTGAGTGTTCTGGAGAGAGCAGAGGGTCTTGGGAATGCAGTCGTTCAGTGGACAACAGCTGTTCGTCAGAGAGGATCCGCTCGTAAGACATGCTGAATTCCTCTGGCATGATCCTTTCCGGGGACAGCACTCGGTCCTGGGACATGGCCCGTATCACCCGGCGCGGCCGCTCCCTCTGTGTGGTCTGTTTCTGGGACAGCTGGATGACATTGAGAGGGAGAGTCCCTCTTGCTGCTAAGTCTGGAAGGTGCCTCTTTCTTGAATAATATTCCTCAGCTTCCTTGTCAGCTATAAGGGGCAAAGAAAAAGAGAAGACAATCATGAAGGACTTGAAGAGCAGCAGACAAGGGTGAAAAGCAAAACTCAAGAGAAAATAGGAGAGGGGCTAAGTGACAGAAGTGCCACCAATAGCAATGCTATGGGCATCTCCACCTTGTGGGGAAATTGGTATCTTATGAAAATGGAAGTTGTGGCCAGAACCTTATGGGTGACTTACACTGTGACACTTCTTGGAGACTTATGCTGGTGTCCTTTCTCAGACATTTCACAAGAAGGCATTTAGCTTTTCCTTGAGCAATGATTTTCCCTGGCCGTGCAATGGCAGCCAAACTGGTTGGTCATGGGGTTACACCCTTGTGCCATTTGGCAGCTGTTGCATGGCCAGAGGAAATGGAGTCATCTTTGTTCTCCTGGGCCTTGACAGTGAAACAGGATCTCAGATTATAAATGCACCTGGTATTCAGTGCACAGTGGGGACAGGCATTTTAAAGGGAGCTGTTTAATATCCATGTTTGATTAAAAAGCTGCAGAAGGGCTCTATATGACTGTCTTTTGAAACGTGTCATGTGCTCAGCTCACCTCTACCTCAGTTGAATAGCACTTGGTGACTGAAGCCTCTCAAATTTGCCGTGTTGCCGTGATAAGCCATGGATGGAACAGAGGTGGCACTTTTCTACTGTGGATTTCAGAAAAGGGGTTCCAAATGATGGAAATATTGCTAGTCTCCAACTTCCCTTGTAATCCCTCTTTCCATTTTGTTGTGACAGAGAGAAGGAGAACACACTTTCTGGCTTTGAAATCTCAAACTACCCAGACATATGAAGAAATGCAGAGCTTTAAAAGAATTGTCTGGCCCAGCTATAGCTCACAGTGCCCTCCTTTATGACACAAGTAGGTGAGGTGTGGTCCTCCAGCAGTTGTTGGGCTATAAAATTCCCATTATCCTCACCCAACAATCCAATGGTAAAGGATGACTGGAGCTGTAGTCCAGCAATATTTGGGAAGTTCCTCATTTCTGCATCACCAAGTTTATTTTAGGAAAGTATTAACTGCAAGGAAGTAACCTAGTAAACATAGAAACCTCCGATTTGCAAAGTGATGCAGTAGTAGTAGTAGTAGTAGTAGTAGTAGCAGCAGCAGCAGCAGCAGCTCTTCTTCTTCTTCTTCCTCTTCCTCCTCCTCTTCCTCTTCTTCCTCCTCTTCCTCCTGGTCCTGCTCCTCTCCTTCTCCTTCTTCTTGTAGAGGTGGCTACTACAATTTTCTCTGGGTCAAAGTGACTGAAAAAACTACGGAGCATATGGAAAAACAGGGTGGCTGACTTCAACCAATGCAGGTGGAGGTTCAGGTACTGTAAAGTATACTAGGTTCCATCACAATTACACCTGGGTAAGATGGACTGAACCATTAGCCATGACTTTGCAGCTTCGTTTGTCAAGGGCTACAAGGATAGGCAAAATCTGTTCACTGTACTGGGAGAATGGAGCAGCAGCACTTGGGCAAGCAACTTCCAAACCTCCCTAGACAGAATAGCCATTGGCTAGGGCAGTGGTTCTCAACCTGTGGGTCCCCAGATGTTTTTAGACTTCAGCTCCCAGAAGCCCCAGCCACTATGGTCAGTACTCAGGGCTTCTGGGAGCTGAAGTCCAAAAACATCTGGGGACCCACAGGTTGAGAACCACTGGGCTAGGGGATTCTGATCACTGTCGTCTTGAAAAAGGCAGTATCTTCTGAGCTCCAGAAAAAAGTGCACCCTTGTGCACTTCCCTTCTCTTATAGCCTTGCAGCACAGTACTGGTGGGTAGGGAAATCCATACTCCCCTTGCAATTGTTGGACAATTGCTATGAAAGTTCTCCATAACTTCCTGGGCCATGCTGTCCTTACTCACAGCATGGGGAACGGAGACAAGGAAATGTGCCAAATCACCTAGGAGGAATGGAGACTCTTCTCGCACTGTGCTCTGAGCCACTTTATATTATTGGAAGCTAGTGCAGTCTCCCTATGTTGTCCCGGCAGCTGCGCTGGCCTCCCTGTCTTTCCTCATGGCTTGTTGGCAGCACTGTGCCAGAAGGCTGGGTGAATCACTCAATTTCCTTGGCAATGGAATAACTTTTCCTGCCTTTCCAGTCAGTGGACTGCAACCTTATCTCTGCAATGGCTGAGGAATCTGCAAGTGTTTGGCAAGCAGGCACAGAAGAAGCAAAAGAAAGGCGTATCATGATGTGCTTGGGTGCGAGTGTTTCATACTTCCCTGTCTCCTTTCACAACAAAAATATGTCACGAAATATCAGCTGAGGCCTAGTGACAATTGAGGTGTCCCTATGCAATGAAATGATCTTGCCACAAGGTTTTACCTGCCATTTAAAATGAACAACCAGTCCCAGAAAGAGCATAATAGTAGCACTTCTCTATTTGGGATGGGAGCATCTTCAGTAATTAAACTGCACAGTTGCTAACCCTGAGTGGAAAATGACCAGAAAATTCAAATGGTCTTAGAAACAAGGGATGGCACTCTGTGGGTGTGTTTGTTAAATATGAAGATACTTAGAAAAGAAACAAGATCTGTGCAAATTATCCATAACCAACTGTGATGGACTCACCTTAACAAAATTTCTTTGTTGGACTAGACTATAATTTCCAGAATTTTTTAGCGAGCATGGGCATGGGTGATACTGGTTGGTGGATTCTGGGCAGCAGTCCCAAAAGAAGGAACATTCCCCAAGCTTCAATATTGCCTCTATCTGAAATCTAACTTCACAGGGAAGAAACTGTGAAATCAGAGGTGCTTGGCAAAAAAACAACATAAGAGAAAAGGGATTTTTAAAAAATTCCCCCTAGATTCTCTCCCCAACCCTGCACACCAATAAGCAGCAAGATAATGAAATGACCAGACACCTACTTAATCTCTTCAGGGAAGAATATTTACTTGGGTTAGTCTTGACAGCAGATTCGTAGGATGGCGGGAGGTGAGAGAGGTTCTGGAAGGACCTGGAGAAGGACAGATCATAGGGCTCGGTGGCAGATGTGAGGATACTGTTCATCCGGGGCTTTTCTGCAACAAGAGGAAGAAAGAAGACTTCTATTGAAACAAAGCCACAAGAACAAAGAAAGAGCACCTGGCACACCATGGTTCAGTTGGACCCATCAGTTTGTCCAACTGTGAAGGGTGAACAAGTCCAGGCTGCAACAATGAAACCCAGGACTTTGCTTCTTCCATGTTTGAGAGTGTTGATGCAGAGCTCACGGTACACCAGCTTCTTTGCCAAACTGAGGCTAAGTGGATATATCTCTTCTTGTCATGGAATAAAAGATGTACACGAGCAAGCCATTGGATGTTCATTTCTCTCCCTCTATATTGGATGCCCTGTGCCCTATTCTTGCCTAGACCATAAACTTACCATGTAACACAACACAACATGCACAATCCCTACGAGTGTGGATAGAGGACAGAGGCAGACATCCCCTCCCACAATAAATATTCCTTTTAAGTTTGATAAAAGAAGAGAACAACCCAGTTTTTCTTCACTAACATCTGCTACACTGGAGACTTCACTCCTGGTCATCTCCCTCTCATCTTGGACAAATGAACCAGATTCCACACTTAAAATGAAAACTTGTTTCACAGAAGTTTTGGGCTCATTGAGAACAATGTTATTTATCCATTCTTACTATTGTGAAGACCAGAGTGAAGATTGTATTTAAGGCCATTTCTGCACTAGACTGTTACTGTGCAATTATTCCACTTTCAACATCCTATGGAATCCTGGGGTTTGCAGTTTAGGGAGGGGCCTCCCTAACGCCAGGATTCCATAGGATGTTGAAAGTGAAATAATAGCACTATAACGGTCTAGTGCAGAAATGGTCTAATTCTCTCCTCTGCGTGTCACTGGTCCAGCAAGTGATTCACTAACCCCATGGTGTGAAGATCCTCCCTTCACACCAAGTGCTTTTTCTCTCACTGTCCACATATCTCGCTGTGTTGCCTTACTTCCCACTTCTGGAACAGCCATACCTGCCTCCCTCATTTAAATGCTTAGACAAATGGTCCTTCATTACTCATTTTTGAAAATTCATTATTAAAATATTGTTCTTAATTATGGTGATAATGACAATGATCATAGCTAAAGGGAACCCTTAGGTGCTTTCATTGGAAATGTGGTATAATTTTCTATGACTGCACACTGTAATTTGTCATCTCACCATCAGAATTATTTTTAAAACAGCATGGGTATAGCTTGGCTTGGGTTCTTGGACAGAAGAGTTGGCCCCAATTTGTCACCGAGCATACTGATGTCAATGGCTTGCAGCACAATTCCATGCAATTCTACTTAGAAGGAAGTTCTATTGCTTTCAAAGGGACTGACTCCCAGATAAGAGTGTGTGTGTGTGTGCGTGTGCGCGAGCGCGCAATTCTTCACTTATTTATTAAACTTGTAAACCACCCCTAACTAAAATTCTTTGCGCACTGTGTGTCCTATTACAAACACAAAAGAGAACAATAAAGCAATGACTAAAGAAGAAGAATATAAATCCAAGATAAAACCAGCAACAGAGACTAAATCAAAACACAAAGACCAGCATATAAAACTAAACCAAAATAAGCAGCAGGATAAAAATGCAAAAGTAGGGAAAGCATGCGGGCACACATGCACACGCACACGCACACACACACACATTTCTTAATTCTTGGGAAAATAAAAATACTTTCCCCAGCACGGAGAAAAATAGAGGATGCAGCCGGAACCACTGAGCTGTACTGGATAGGTGTCTTTGACTACTGATACAGGCTCCGGCTGGGCTGGAGTATAACTCCTCTCTAGTGAGAAAGATGTTCATAGACTTTTGAAGCAAACTTGCTGCTCCTGCCCGCTCTGTGCCTGCTTGACTGTAGAGGGTAGCAGAGTGTGGATCAGAAGTTCTCCAGGTCTAGCCCAGCAATTCCTGCTATCCCTTCTCTGTGCCCAGATTCGAATACCAAAGAGGATGGCCAATACAGAGCAATCTTTTGTGGGACAATAACTCAATGACAGAGCATATGTTTTACATACACAAGGCCCCAGTCCTCAGTTAAATAGATCCCAGTCAATTGTGCTAGGAAAGACATCTCTCTCAGACCTTGGAGAATGCCACCATTTAGGCCCTTTCCTCACGGGGGGGCGAAACGGGGCCGCGCACGCAGGGGCGGAGCTAACCCGCGAGCGGGTTGCTCCGTCCCTCCGGAGAGCACGGATCCGCCGTTCCAAACGCTGCCGAATTTCGGCGGCGCCCCAAATGGCGGCCGGCGGCTTCCAGCGGCGCTCCGCCAATTAGGACAGCGCGCCAGCCAGAAGCCCACCCCCCGGGCAGATCTGCAGGGACGCACTACCGCGTCTCTGCAGTTCTTCACCGGGGGCTGCTATGGGGCAGCGTGGGTAAGTTTTATAAAAACCACTTTTTTGAAGGTGGTTTTTATAAAACTCACAGCGTCACCCCCGGGGCTGCGCTAGAGCAGTTTGAGGTCTAGAACCTCACTTTTTTTAACTGCTCTAGTGCAGACCCCGGTGAAGAAGACCTCCAGGAGAGGTCGCTCTAGCGTGGGCAATATGCCAGTGTGGAAATGGCCTTAGAGAGGATTAAATGAACCTGTTTGACTCCTTGTCAGCTTCATGGGAGAACTGCTGCGTTCATAAATTTACAGAACTGCAGGGCTGGAAGGGATCTGGTTCAGCTTCTTCCTGACGCAAGAATCCATCAGCATCCCTGAGGGATGGCCATCCAAATTCTATTTAAAAGCCTCCAATAGAGACTCCATCACCTGCTAAGCCAGTGGTTCTCAACCTGTGGGTCCCCAGATGTTTTTGGGCTTCAGCTCCCAGAAGCCCTGAGCATTGACCATAGTGGCTGGGGCTTCTGGGAGCTGAAGTCCACAAACATCTGGGGACCCACAGGTTGAGAACCACTGTGCTAAGCCATGCTATTTCACTGACAAACAGCATTCATTGTGAGAAAGTTCTTCCTAGCTTTTAAACAGAATGTCCTTTCTTGAAATTTGAATCTACTGGCTCAGATCCTGTCCTCTGGAGCAGCAGGAAACAAAATTGCACCATCTTCCATGGGATAGCCTTTCAGATATTTGAAAATCTCTATCATATCACTCCCTCAATCTTCTCTTCTCCAGACTACACATCCCAGTTCCCCATAGTTTTCAGATTCTAGATCCTTCTGCCATCTAGGTTGCCTCATCTAGACACAATTCAGTTTGTCAACAAGTTCACAGAGTCCAACTGAGTTGGGAGATACTGGGAATCACAACTAAGTCCCTCTATCTCTTCCTGCCATGTCTTTGGGGGTGGAATACCATGGTGGATCATGCTGATGCAATCCTTGGTTGCCATGGCCATATATCTTTCCCAGCCAGGGCCTCACATAATCACATAATTTGGGCACACACCCATGAGCTGGTGTAAGGCTACAGTTGCTCACTGAAAGCATTTGCAGTTAGCATGGAGATTCATATCTGTGGTAGATTCAACACAAAGCAGGTTTTCTTATTTAAAGAGCCAAGAGAATGCATGTAGTGTGTGTGTGTGTGTGTGTGGGGGGGGACACCATGTTCCTGCAGCCCTTTGGCATCCTCACCAGAGCAAAATTTAAGCATTCCTGAGGCAGCTGCAAAAGGTCCCAATCCTGAAGTAGGCTGGGAAGAAGAGAAAGGGCAGGACAGACAGACAGGGCCAAGAGCATTCAGGGAGCTTTATCAGCCTATTTTGCCCTAGTTCTAGCCCTTGAACTAGAATACCACACTGACTGCCTCTCTGTCATCCATGGTCAGGAGACTTTTGATCCCGCATTTGGGATGGAAGGCAGAAACTGGGAGGAAGAGAGGCTTCCACAGGCCCTGCTGAGCCACCTGATCTCAGCAGGCTGCAGAGGTTGTTTGGTATTGAAATCACATCCCGTTGCTGCAAATCAGATCAAATCCCTCAAGCTGGAGTTTAAAATCATCTTTTATCCGCCCAAGCCAGAGGAGAAAGGCCTGTCAAATTATAACAGTTCTATCACACCCAGGTGCTCAGGTATTAAAATAGGAAGAGATAAGAACATTAAAAATAGTAGCGGCAACTGCTGTGAGCAAATCTTCAGACGGGGAAACAAAAAGGACATGGAGGGTGACTTCACGTATGTGTCTATTGTAGGGTGGCCAAGTGTCCTGCTTTACAGAGGGCCATCCTCCATTTCTTGGACACTGTGTTGGCCGGGAGTATATCAGCAGCCTCTTGGCAGAATTCTTTTTTAAATAGTGGCCTTCTCACTGCTGAACAACATTGCAATGTTGTCTGAAGTAGACTGGGAGGCACTAGCACCGCCTTCCAGATGAAGGGGTTTGCCAGCACTCCCTGGCTCACTTCCATGGCACATTTCTTTAGCAACAGAGTGTCAGGCCTTAACACTTACTTGCCAGAATTCACGTAGGGACATGCGTGTACATAAGCCATACTACGCATGCAGGCTGAAAAAGTCACCACTGCACAGAGGAAATATTCTGCCGATAGCAGTGGAGCCAGAGTTGCACAGACAGCATTTTCACAATTGCCTCTGCAAGTGGAACATTGTGATTGTGCATTGTGGCAGTGCATCCTATACTTCCCACTGAAGTTGTGCACGAGGGTGGTAATCCTGTTGTGGGAGTTACGCCTGGGGGTGGTAATCATATTGAGGGCTATGCAGTGAATCCCTATTTACTAGGCAGCAGCCACTACGATCGATGGGAACAGTCCCATGTTGATCAGAAAGCAGTTAGATGGTATTTCCAACCCCCCTCAGGAGCTATCTTTGGTGTGGGAGACAGAAGCAGGACCCCTGCCGCCATTTCCCCTTGTGCCAGAGAGTGCCTGCATGAGGGACTGGAACTACCCCCCAGCTGCTTCTTGAATAAGGGAACAGATCCCGATCAACTGCAGTGATTGCTGCCCAGGAAGTGAGCTCGGTGGGACTTTCACGGTCCCTATTTATCCCCTAAACTAGGGACTTTTGTAGAGATCCTGAATACAAAACAATCAGAGAACAACAGGATTCTGGGTCCTGCAGTTTGCATCTTAGTTGTGCATCCTATAGTTTCCATTTGATTGCACACTGCAGTTGGGCATCCTATACTTTGCACTGTCATTATGCAGTAAGGCTCTGCATTCTATACTTTCTATTGTGGTTATGGATTGTACACTGTGCATTGTGCGCAATGGCACCCAGTCATTGGCCATTTCCGCACTAGACTGTTAATAGTGCGATGATTCCACTTTCAACATCCTATGGAATCCTGGGCTGGCCGGCTAGCCCCTTCCGAAACTGCAAACACCAGGATTCCATAGGATGTTGAAAGTGGAATCATAGCGCTATTAACAGTCTAGTGCGGAAATGGCCATTGACATGCATTGTAACAATGTTGCTGTTCTGCAAAGAGGTGGTCTAGTGTTGCTGTCACACATGTCCACATGCGGACATTTATGCTGTGGTGGATTGAAACCACTGTGAGAGTCCTTGTGCTCATCATACCCCCAGGAGCCATACTCAACCTCCCATTCCCTCTTCTCCCAGTTTTATTCCTCAGGCACAAGCAAAAAGGGATTATAAGGCAGCTGAACATGCCCAGAACACTTGGAGATTGGCAGAAGAAGCACAGCAGTATAACCAGACCATGGAATTGCTCAAAAATGACCATATAGGAGGACAGGGAGAAGACAGATCAGATCTGCTAATAGGTCTGTTAATGATTTGCAGTAGATCAGCAGCATACTCCAAACAGTCTAACAAGTTGAAACAGGAAAAGAAAGACAGACAGACAGACAGACAGACAGACTATGGCTATGGTTTATAATTTATCTCTCTGTCTCAATCTTCCCAATCTGTAAAATGAAAGTGTTAATTGCTTGCCTTTGTGTAAGCAATGGCGGAGCCTTTGTGTATCCTTGCCAGCCACTTGGAGAGTTTTGTATTAGGATCCCTGATATACAATAATTCAGTCTCTCACCCCACTTCATATCTGGCTCCAATTAGAAAACATTGTGGTTTTAGTAGGACAAGAAAACCAAAAATATAAAATAGATCTCACAGCCTTGAAGTGTGTCCACCCACCATATAACGTGACACCAACCTATAACATTTTGCTACCCAAAGAGGATCCCAAGTGGAACCCTGCATGTCTGAAGAAGAACCTTCATTTGCCACCCCCACCCCCCACCTTGCCCCGGCTCTAACACAAAGAAGTCTCACTGCACCATCCAGCCACTGGTTCCTGCCTTCATCTAGCTTCTCTTCCTGTCATGATGCAGACTGAAGGAGGCTGCTTCCCCCACCTCACTGCATGACAGGGTTGGCCCTGCTGTAGCATATGTGTTGTCTCCCCAGGATCAATTTTGCCTTCGGCCCACATCTAGTATGACTGACTACATGACTTGGCAACGACTTCTACTTACCAGGCAGCAGGAACCATTGATTCAGTATTACACTGTAAACTGAGACTTTGTCGGCATGGGAGCATTACCTCTGCTCCAGTGTGCTGGAAAGGAATTCCAGTCACATCTCACAAAGATAAGTGATCTGCATTGGAATTATTGATAACTCCAAATGGCAGTACCTTTCAAGCATATGTGTCAATGTTGTAGTTTAAAAGCACATCAGGGGAAGAGTGGAATTCTGCTAGAGACCTTCTGAATCAAAACATGGAATGAAAAGAGTTGCAACTGACAGGGACATCCCTCAAATCCACAACAACAAGGGAGGGGAGACTGCTCCTGCGTTCCTCATCTGATGAACAGAGCACCATGGGATGATTCACATGGCAAAGGTCAAGAGACGATTTGCGTAGTGAACAAGCCATGGCAGATGGGGAAGAGGTGTAGCTCAGAGTACAGGCTTTGCCTGCAGATGGTCCACAGTCAAATCTCTGACAGCTCCAATTAAACATTTTCAGGAAGCAGAGCTGGGAAATGCTTGAGACCTTGGAGACCCAGTAGCACTCAGTGCAGGCAATGCTGAACATGATAACCTGATTCTGTATGCACGTGGGTATGCATGTACACGTGTATTTGAGGCATTTCTGTATTGGTTCTCTACTCATTTGGGGCCCCCAAGGCAATGTAAAATGGATAAAAACACTTAAATCATTAAATACATGAACAAAAACTTCTAAAAATATCCCTTAAAATAATTAGAAACCACAGACAATTAAAACAACCAGAGCATCCATCCATGGTTTTGAGAACTAAAGACTACGAGAAACTAGAAAAGCCTTAGTTACCCTCTGGGAATTCAGAACAGGTAGAAGCAGCATGACTCTTCTAGGGAGGGAGTTTGGTTTGGGTGGCACTGCAGAAAAAGGCCTCTCATGTATAGCCATCACCCTACCCTCATGGGGTGGTGAGACATACAATCAGTAAGGCATCTTCCTGTTCTTGTATTAATAAGCATGTACAAGGAGAGCTTTTTGGACTAAAGCTCCTAGAATCCTCCAGCCATGCTGGCTGGGGATTCTGGGAGTTGTGATCCAAGGTCTGAATCCTGTTGGCTAGACGCAATTAGAGCAGGCCCAACTGACTCAATTGCAGATTGTTGAGTCTACAGGTATGTAAGTCCAACTGAGTCAATGGGAGCAGCCAAAAAGATTCTGACTCGCAATAGTAATTTTTCCAAAATCTATTAAACAGAAATTGTGTAGAACTTCCAGTCATGGTGATTTTCAGTGGCATTGTATCAGTACACACATTTCACTGTGTATTAAGTAATGAAGCGTCAGGTATGATCTGCCAGAAATGGAACCCTGGTGGAGCTGAAATATATGTGCATATTTCCATGTTCTGGATCTGAACTGTGCCCCAAACCTCTAAGAAAGAAGTGTTAGGATTCAATCCAAGTCAAAGTTCTTTTGTACTCCTCTTAGCTGTGGAAGCAAACACAGGTAATTGATAGCATACTAAGGATCATGACATTAAATATGCTTCCTGTTCACCAAATCACAAGCAAAACTCACTATGCCATAGAACATTGGAAGGGTGGATAGAACTTTGGAAGAAGCAGAACATGCCAGGGTGTGTGTGTGTGTGTGTGTGTATGTGTGTGTGTGTGTGTGTCTACATGCGTGCACTGTATTTCATATGGACTGCCTTCTTTGCAAGCATGTGAATTTAACCACTTCACATTTATCTGATTGGCTTGCATTAAGTTAAAGCAGCATCTAACTGGTTTTGTGTGGAAGGAGTGTGGAAGGAATGAGGATGCAAATGAGAAGTCACCTTGAAAGCTGTTGCCCAGTACTTAGTAACACCAAAGAATAAACTGAAATGGCTCAAGGGAGTTACCCTGATGCATCATACAGCTGGGGAACAAAGCGCAGACTTCCATATGTTTCTACTGGAGGGAACAGCACATGCATTTTACCATGCAGCGGCTAGGTAAACGATGGGTTTTCTTCTCACTTGAGGGTGCAGATACTTGCTTTTCACGATGTGCTACATTTCTGCTTTTGAGTGAGTACCTCTCTATTCTTCATACTAAACTAGCACCTTCTTATGACATATGCTTCATTTGTCTATTCACTGATATGTGTATGTCTGTGTTTGCTTGTCAAGAATGATTATTTGTTGTCATAATTACTACCTAGGGCCTAAATACTCTAAAGGCATCAGATCTCATCAGATCTTGGAAACTAAGCAGAATCAATCCTGGTTAGTGCTGCATGAGAGGCCACCAATTAATACCAGATGCTGTAGGCTATGTTTGAGAGGAAGGAACTGGTAAAACCACCTCTGAGTATTACTTGCCTAAGGAAATCCTACAAAATTAATGGGGTCACCATAAGTTAACAGCTGACTTGAAGGCACACACACACACACACACACACATGTAGCACCAGCAGTATGGGTCTATATTTGCTTTTCCCAATCCTCCAAATGTGTTGGATCACAATCCCATCATCCCTATTAACTTTGTTTTGTTCAAAGTGCAAAAAAATACATGCTAAAGGAGGGTGTGGTCTTCCAGATTTGCTGGACTATAACATCCATTGTCCCCCCCATTGTGGGTTGGAGCTGGTGTGTATTAGTCCAACAACTTATTTCCACACCTCTAAAAACATAAGAAAATCCATCTGGATTAGATCACATGGTCTATTTGAGTATGCTGTGTTTACACAGGGGCCACTCAGTTGACTGTGGTAAGGCCCACCAACAGAATGTGAATGCGACTGTTTCTTTCTGCACTAAAGGAAACTCAGGAAGAAAACTTATCTCCATTAATTCTAAAAGTCAGAGCTATAGCCCAAGAGAATGGGGAGAGAGAGGAAGAAAGGAGAGAGAGAGAGAGAGAGAGAGAGAGAGGGGTGGGAGGGAGATATCTTGTATCTGAGGCTGCTATCTTCTCAGGATAAGTATTATATAAATTGTCTGCCCAAGATCTGATCCAGGAGTTGGATGAGGTTAGGCAAAAAGGGCCTGCTACGGAGCTGCTGGCTGGTGAGCAAGTTTCCCTGGAGACTTGAGTGGGAACAGGTGTGTTTTAGTCAATGTCTCCATCTGGCAGAAGGATGTGGCACGGCACTTCAGCAGAGACCATCTGTGCCTATCACTCAACAAAAGCAAGAAATGAAGTTGTGCAGGCCAGCTTTCATGAATGAAGGCTAGCTGGCCTTTTGTTGCTTGGTTTCTGCCCCTTGTGCTCCAACTGGTGCCTCTTCTTCCTTCTGTCTTGCACTCTTCTGTTTAACACCCGGAAGTACCTAGAGTCATGGAATCTTAGAGATGGAAGCCCTCATGAGCCATGGAGCCCAACCTCCTGTTCAATGTTCCTTCTAAAGCACTCCCAGCAGGTAGCTCCCTGACCTGTTTTTGAAGACATTCAGAGAAGGAGAACTCACCACCTCTCTAGGCAATTGATTCCATTGTTGAACTGCTCTCACTATCAAGTAGTTCCTTCTAATGTTCAGCTGAACAATAGAAATATACTCTCCTGTAACTTCAAGCCAGTACAGACCGGGAGCTTGTTCCCATGTGCCCTCATGGGAATACAAAGTCAGCACAGGAAGATTTTGCAGCATTTCCCCACATGTCCTTTCCACTCCACGTCTCCTCTTGCAGTCCACTCCAGACTGCGCAGTCCAGGCTAAATGTTAAACACCAAGATTCTAAAACTCATCTCATGGGAATACCTTTACTAAGCCAAATCAGAGATCACCAATGATTTGCAAGTGAAAGTATTCAAATTCATCAGAAGATGGAAAGACGTTACAAGTAGCATGGTGTCTAGGTAATAAGGAGAGCACAAATACTGGTATTGTTGAAATCATGAAATCTACAAGCATTGACCATACTATGACATTGCTTGGCCACATCTGTCCCAGTTTTATCAGTGAAATGTTGGAAGGTATGTGGAACAAATGTACCTAAACCAGAGAAAGAAAAACCCCTGCCTTTGAGAAGTTATTTCATGTGAGTAAGTTAAACCCAAAGGGAGAGAAGAAAAGGAGCAGATAAGGAAAATGAAGGTAGGGTGGGGAGTTGAAATAGACAGAACAATGGGGAGGGAGGGATTTCTCTTTCCTTTTTCCCTGCCCCTTCCCCTACTCCTGTCAAGCCCATTGTATTCTCCTCATCTACAAAGGAAGTTTTATGCCATATTTTCTAGTCCCTGTTGTTTCATTTTTACGTACATCTTTAAAAATGTTTTTGATTCTTTGATTCAATGACTTGCTCAGATAGCATATGCTGATAGGCCACTTTCATATCTCAAGCCAACTTCTATTGGTCATATAAATTCAGGGATTTAAAAATATAACTTTAAAAGTTTTTAAAATTTCATTTTAATTTAAACATAAATTTTAACATTTAAAATTTCCTCAGACTTTAAAAAGTCAGTTGTGACCTCTGGCAAAATGGGAAAAAAGGTGGTGAAACAGAGATTTTAAAAAAGGAAGAGGTAGGGAGCCCTATGAAACTGATCAGTTGAGAGACCTGGTGAGAACAATTTGTACCTTCTACAACAGCCACAGTGACACACACAGACACGGGCCATTTCCAGCTGGCTGGCCCCTCCTGAAACTGCAAACCCTAGGATTCCATAGGATGTTGAAAGTGGAATAATAGCACTATAACAGTCTAGTGCGGAAATGGCTATAGACACAGGTAGTGGAACATTAGCAGATAAGGCTTAACATATTTCATTAATGGTTAGTAAGCTTGGAAGGTCCAATCTGCTTCTCTGATTCTCGGAGACTTCCGGCTGACATGTCGGTGTGGATGGCAGCCTGAGATATATACTCCCGGGCTGTCGCTGAACCTGAACAAAGAAAATGAACATCTGAAGATCTAAAACAGATTAAAAAAAAGATCCCCCTGGTAGAGGGGATCCGGAGTGGCTCACAGAGCCAATGAATGACCCAGAGGCGATGAGGAGACGTGAACAAGAGTCATCAGCAGACGGGATCAAGTTGGCAGAGCAGACGCCATCGGGCTCAGACCAGGGAGAACCTGCCTAGTGCCGGCAACAGCCTTGCTTTTAACTTTAAGGAAATAATCATGAGTAACCAATTCAATCTCACACTTCAAACCTAACATTAATCCAACCTTACCATAGACTTTTGTAACAACATTAAATCAAAGAGAATTGAGAAAACAAGTAAGCTCTGGACTTACAGTCGCGAGGACCCATAGCGAGAAAACACAGTACTGAAAGAGAAAACATGGCTGACAAAGACAGAGAAAGGAAAAAAGAACTGCGGGAGGGGAGAGATGGAATTCATTTGATTTATGGAAGTAAAGTGCTGAAAGAGGCAGATAACTAAATTAAGGACTTAACATATTAAAATAGAAATATTTACAAATACATAATATTAAAATATGAGGTGAAAAAGACAAGGACAAGGAAGAAATAAACAGGGACGGAACGAAAGGAGTGAAAGCAGGAAAATGGCGGTGGCTTAAAAACAGAGAAATACGACTGTGATTATAAAAGAACTTTTAAGCCTTTTAAGACTGGGAATATAACCAAGAGAAGAAGGACTGGGACTGATTTCGAGGGAAAAAAAAGGCAAGAGAGAATAGAAATTTGAACATTTTGGCAGCAAATAAATTAACCAAGAACTGCAATTTTACCATTTGAAGGAGAAGGAGAAGGACTGTTTATTAAAGACTATCGGGAATAATTGGGGAGTTAGGAATGGACTGAAAGTGACTGTACCAGAACTGTAATAGAACTCAATTAAAAAGGAGATATAAAAATAGGAGGAGGAAGACAAAGTCAGTGAGCTTCGGACTTAGAGAACCTCCCGCTGGGGGGAAGAGTTTTTTTCCAACTTCCAACAATTGAGAGAAGGGGAGAAACCCAAAGAAGAAGACAACGGAGAATTTTTGGGGTTTGGGAAAGAGGGGGAGAGGAAATAAATCTCAAGAGGGAGGCGGGAGGGGGTGGAGAGGGAGGCTCGAAGGGGATGATGTGATATGAATTGATCAATAGAAATAAAGTGTACACATATATTTATATATATACATATACATATATATGGGTTATATATTTACACGTAGAAACTATTTCACACACACACACACACACACACATCTATATGGATATAGATATAGATATAGAGAGAGTATATATATATTTATAATTATATATCCACACCAATTTGTTTAAATCTAGTAATATATTGGCTTCTCCTTTATATATAAGATTGATATCTACATACAGGCTCATGGACTCTAACAGATACTTATATATTTACAACTCTATACATTTATAGAAAACTGTGATTTATTAAGTCATTTATAATTTAAAATAGAGAGAAAATAATTTGTAGATTGTATATAATATATATGCTATGATGTTTGTTGAATAATAAGTGATACAATAAGATTTAATTGATTTAATTGATAAGGATATTACAAGATCATTGGGGGAATTTAGAGTGTTAAAGGGCAGGGATATAGAGGATTAAACAATAGTAATTAATTGTTTGAAATTTTAGTTGAGAAAGATAACTTGAGAAGAGGAAGAAGTGAGGGATTTGTTAATTAGATTGATTTAAATTATAAAGTAGTGATACAAGGAGGACTGATAAGATTTAATCAAATTAGATTGAGGGGGAGAAGAATCGAAGGGATAGATAGATAGATCCTTAGGAAACTGTAGGATCTCCTTTTGTAAAATTTAAGAGATAGAAATATTAAATAGTAAGATTTAAAATATAAATATAATTAAGAAGTAGAAAAGTTGAGTGAAAGGGAAATATAAGAAGAAATAAATAAAGGGGAAGAAAAAGGAGACAGAGAAAGAGGAAAAGGAGAGAGAGAAAAAAGGAGAAATATAAGAAGGAAAAGAGAAGAGAGATAGGCAAAGAGTATAGCCTAGAGGGAGGGATAAGGAACTATTTATTCAAGTACTTATTAATCAGTAATAAGAGGAAATGGAAGGAAATATAAGCGAGGAAGGAGTAAAATAGAAAAACAGAAAACAAGATAAAAAGTAAAGACATGGCATCTGGACAGAAAAAGACAACATAGCTTCTTTTACAAACACAAACGCAGGGAAGAAGACTATCAATAGAAGGGGAAATAACAGATCCAAATATTAGAATATTTGTAGAAGAAATTCAAAAATTAAGAAGTGAGTTAAAAGAAGATCTTAAAGAAATTCAAACAGAAATAAAACAAGACTTCAAAAAAGAAATGGAAAATGTAAATCAAAATTTTTTAAAAATAGCATAAGACTTGACAATCATAGATAAAAAGGTAGAGTTATTACAAGAGAAGACTCAAGAAACAGAAACGGAAACTAAGAACTTGAGAAGAGAACAACAAAAAGAAGGCGAGGCACTGTGGAAACTGGAATTAAAATACAGAAATAAATGTGTGAAAATAAGAGGATTACCAGAACAAACAGAGGAAAATTTACATGAGAGAGTAATGGAAATGTTGGCTACATTTTTAGGACAAAGAGTGGGGAAATTTGAATTCGAGATAGATAAAATGTTTCGGGTGGATTCACCAATTGCTAAAAAGAAACAATTACCATGAGACATTGTTGATTACTTTATTAGAGAGAAGACAAAGGATCTTGTATTGGAACAGAGCTACAGAGAAAAATTAATGATAGAAGACAGAGAAATAAAGATATTTAAAGACATACCAGCAGCATTACTGCGACAGCGAAGAGAGTACTCTTTCCTAACAAGACAGTTACAAAGATTAAACATAAGATATAGGTGGGAGATCCCAGAAGATATCTTCTTCTATTTCAGGGACAAACCACAAAGAATTACGACAAAAGACCAAGCAAAAGAGGTTTATAAAAAAATATATGCAAGAAGAGTATATGGAGAGAAGAGAAGAAAAGAGAAAAGATAGAGTGATAAAAAATCATAAGTACAAAAAAGAATTTGGTACTCAACAAGAAAAAGAACAAGAAACAAGAGAAGACCGTCATAAACTTATCAGATCAAGAAGAGGACTTAACAAGAGAAGAGGAAGAACTATTAGTAGAGACCTCAGACTAAGAGAAGAGTAAGGAATAAGAAAGTTAGGATGAAGATAATAACTTGGAATGTTCATGGCATAAATTCACAATATAAAAGAAGACAGGTCTTTCATCAGTTAGAGAAGTTAAAAGGGAAATTATATGCCTTCAGGAAACTCATATAGATAAGAAAAATGAGAAATATTTGAAGAACAAATAGGAGCATGTTTTATGGCACTTTACAAAAAGAAAAAAAGAGGAGCGGTAGTATTCATTCACAAAAAGATCCCAGCAAAACTAATATTCAAAGACAAAGAGGGAAGGATTATTGGAATTGAGATTCAGATCAATAAGAAGAAAACATTATTTGTTGGAATATATGCACCTAATGAAAGAAAGAGGAATTCTACAAAACCTTAGACGATTTGATTCAAGAATATGAATATGAGAATTTGATCATGGCCGGAGAATGGAATGGAGTACTGGATACAGAAAAAGATAAACAAACAATTAAGAAAAATAAGAAGAAAGCCTAGGGGAGATTGCTAAAGACTTTTTTTTGAAATGACACAAAATTTAACATTATAAGATTCTTGGAGACTTCTTCATCTGATGGATAAAGACTATACATTCTTTTCAGATGTACATCAATCATTAACGAGAATAGATATGATTTTAGTATCTAAGAACTTACTAAAAGAAATTAAGAAAGCAGAAATACTCCCAAAAGTATTGTCTGACCATAATCCAGTATCTTTGACTTTCAAAGAAAGAAAAAAACAGTTCAACTGGAGATTAAATGATAACCTCTTAAAAGATGAAGAAATTTTTAAAAAAGGCAAAAGAGAATTTAAAATTCTTTTTTCAAGAAAATATTAAAGAAGGAACTAAAATGAGTACCACCTGGGATACAAGCAAAGCAGTAATGTGAGGCTTCTTCTTGCAGCAACAATATTTACAAAAAAAGAAAAAAGAGGAAAAATTTAGAAATTTGTCATCGGAGTTGCAAAACAACCCAAGAAGAATTAAAGGGAAATGTAGATAAGAAAATAATAAATTATGAAATTAAAATAATTCAAAAAGAAATTTCCCAATTGACGACAGAGGAAATAGAAAGGAAGTTGGCGTATTTGAAATGTTATCAGTTTGAATGTGCTAATAAATTGGGAAGTGGCTCTCCTACAGATTGAAGAAAAAGAGGGAAAGAAATATAATCACAGAAATAAAAGAGGGAAAAAATTCAATTACAGAACCGGAGAAAATTATGCAGACATTTGCAAAGTATTATGAGAAGCTATTTTCAGAGAAAGAGATAACCCCTCAACATAGCTTCTCTAACTGTTGGATGATGACATCTTTAACACGCTGAGTTGTTGTTATGCCTACCGTTAGAAATTACAGAGCTGGCAGAGAAAATGGCATATAATACTTTGGTTGAAAGCTATAGACTGCAAGTGACAAACGTTTAATCTCTTCAGAAGTGCTCTTTAGAGAATTAAAAGCCTGAATTCTATCAGTAAGTCCCAGCTAAAGTAGACATATTCCATCAATTATTGAAAGGTGAGTCAAAACATTTATGTGAACTTAATATATGGACCTACTCTAATGAGGACTAAGAGCTTTTCTGCACAACACTTTCATAGTGCTATTATTCTACTTTCAACATCCTGTGGAATTCTGGGGTTTGTAGTTTCCTGTGGCCAAAGAGCCCTCTGGCTGAGAATTCTAAATGTCCCTCCCTAAACTGCAAGCCCCAGGATTCCATAGGATATTGAAAGTGGAATAGTAGCACTATAATAGTGCAGTGCAGAAATGGCCTTAAATTTAGGCCTAAGTCTGTTCTTAATCCTCATTAGAGCAGGCCCAGTGAACCAGTGAAATTCACATTCCTAGCCTAGTACTTTTCAGATGGGTTCCCCAAGGTTTCCAGGTGTCCTGTTTGGTACAGAATGTCCCATTTTTAGGAGCTTAAAGTCCTGCAATGGGGCACACATTGCTTCCTACCTCTGGGCCCTACCCACTGTGAGCATTTCCCCCGCAGTCAGATAGTCCTTGACAGAGAGGCTTCCCATCCTTAGCCTCAATGAAATACTAATACAGACTCAGCATGGCTGCCTCAGTTCTTTTCATTTTACCCAGAATATTCTGGATTTATCCAGAGGACTGGGCTAAAAAATGAGGACATGAGCCATCCACCTATATGGGCTGCTGAAAGCTGCTGGGAAGTAAAGTCCCCTGGAAAGGTCATAATTGAGAAGTTTGAATATTCAAGACAGATAAAATATAAAATGGAGTGAAGGCGGGTAACTCTGTCTTAGCAGCTAGCCCAAAGGACAGCAGCCACAGCAGACAATTCTGTTTCCTTACTGCCACTAAAAGCAGCTCCCCAGGACTGCACAGTCTGTGTTGATTTTCCGGTGCCATGCATTTGTGTGACACAGCACTGGACTGAATTTAGACCACTAAACTGACAGTGCTGCCGAACTCTTCTGGGCTTTTAGCCTGCCTCTTCCTTATTTGGAGATCTGCCAGTCATTAGACTGCCACCGTCTTGTTCTGCTTCTCCTGGAACTGGGAAGGATGTGGTGTCCAGGGAGAAGTTCCTGAGAAATATTGGAGGGAATCACGTATCACAGTTATGAACGCATAATCTGGAGTTACACACTTGTGACGGCTATGTAGCTCCTACTTTAGGGGCTAAGTCGGAAACATGAAAATCACCCAATCCCCACTTATTGGGCAGCAACCACTGTGATCAATGGGGGTCTGTTCTCCTGTCACCAAGGAACCAGCTAGCGGGTGTTCCTACCCCACCTCATGTGAGCACTCTCTGGTGTAGGGGGAATTGCAAGCAATCCCCAGTGCAAGAAAAAATTGCTTCCCAAGCAACAGGGGAAAAGACTCTTGTCAATTCCAGCAGCTGCTGCCTCATCAGTGGGGATTGGGAGCCTGTGTCAGAATTCAGTGCACAGCACTGTAACTGCAGTGATTATCCATATGCAAAGATTCCAGCCATACATTTTACATTTTAGATGTGAATGAGAATAATATTTTCAAGGACTAAAAATGTCATCTGACACACAATGCACTGGTCTCATTGGGGCATAATGCTAAGCTAATGGAGGCTCAAGTGAGTGAAGCTTGGCCTGATTAGTTCCTCTTCCTGGCACAGTGAGCAATCTCAAACCCTTGTTCCCATTTTTAAAAAACTGCAGACAAAAGGTAGGTAGTCTTAACTATGGTTTGATGAAGCAAAGGCTATGGTTTATGAAGTTGATTTGTTCAGACATAAGTAAGCTTAGGTTTTTAAAGAAAGGAGTTTTAAGAGGGTACTGTATTGTTTTAATTGTACTGGTTTAAACTGTAAATCTTTTGTGTTTTTTTTAGCTATGTTCTGCATGTTTTGATTTGTAAGCCACTCCTGGGTGTTAGTAATAACAATGGATGGAAGCCTATTGGAAAGTTATGAACGCATAATCTAAAGGTGCACACTTGTGACTATTCTGCATTCTCAGTTCCTAGATAGCCCCTAGTTAAAGGGTACATAGGAACAATAATAGTTCCCCAGTCTCCACTTACTGGGCAGAAGTTACTGTGATCGATTGAGATCTGTTTCCTGGCTGTTTGGGAAGCTGAGAGTCCCACCATTCATGGGTGTCATATGGAGGATGCAGCCACATTATGAAGAACTTCTGATGGTAACAGCTGTTTGACAGTGGAATACACTGCCTCGGAGTGTGGTGGAATGTCCTTCTTTTGGGAAGTTTTTAAACAGAGGCTGGATGACCATCTGTGGGGAATGCTTTGTTGGTGTATTCCTGCATTACAGAGGCTTGGACTCGATGGCCCTTGTGGGCTGTTCCAGCTCTGTGATTTTAAGATTCCCTTATGTGAATGATCTTCAGCACAAGGAAGAGTTGTGACAGGTGTCCAACTTCTGCCTGTCCGACTGGAGATTGCTCATGGGAGGGGGTGGGCACATCCATTAGCAAGCTGCTTCCCAATCAACAAGGGAACAGACCTCCATTGATCTCAGCAGTGGCTGCCCAATAAATAGATACTGGGGGGAACGTGACAGGAGTCACTACTAGCATCATAACTACAGAGCTTGCACATTCATAACTTCCTAACAGGATTCTGACGACAACGACTACTACTACCTCTACTACTACCACCACCACTGTACCACCACTGATAATAATAAGCAGCAGCAGCTACTGTTAAGAATCCAAAGCACAGTTCACTGAAAAAGGAAGTGTATCTTCTGATCTTTTCCTTGAAGCCACACCGGAAGGGGAGAGGGGAACAGAAGGAGCCCAGGACTTGCACAAGTAACACTAAACCACAGTTAAATATTAAACCAGGCCACTCTATGGGTTCAACTTGAAACAGAGGAAAGAAATGACACAAGGACACTCAATAAAGATTCTTTCTTTCATAATCAGAATAATGTATCTTTTGTGACTTAGGCCACTTTTGCATCGTTCCTCCTTCTGTTGTCCTCCTGTCACGGCCCCAGCAGTGCCTTTGCCGGGAAGAGAGTGCAATGCGAACGCTTCCCTCCGCACCGGGCTGGCTCTCTCTGTGGAAGGGAGTGTGAGGGACACATTTCTTCCTTCTGCAGAACAGCTGGCCTCTTTCCCATGCTGCGCTGGGGAAGGAAGCACATGATCGTGCTTCTGCCCCTTCTGCATGGCCGGTGGTGACAGGAGCGTTGTGTGATTGTGGGTACCTAATGGATTTTTTTCTGTTAAGCGAATATCCTGCAATCACGATGGATGGGGGCATGCTGGCAGTGGGACCGCAACAACGTTGTGCGAGAACATGACTTGTGGACTGTTGTCAACATGTCCCCACCACACGATAGCAACGCCATCCTCCTATTAAACGTAGTCAATTATCTTTTGGTATTTGTTATATACGTAGGAAAGCACATTAGCTCTCAGTGTCTCTGTCCTATTTGTCATGAGTGAAATGTTAATGTTTTACTTCATCCACATGCCACTGTGTGTGCAGAGTCCCTAGCAAGTCACACACCTCTGGCCTGGCATAACTTTGAAACAGTGACGCAGCTTTCTGAGAAGCCTTCATCAACCCTTCCCCCTTGGCAGTCAGGATCAACCTGGGCTGACCTAATTATAACTAGGGTAACAGCAGTTGGATAGATCAGACTAAATGCAATTCCTTGCTAATTAATAATTACCTCTTAATCAGAAATTCAAATAAAATGTAGAGTAATCAAACCTGAGCAGCCAGACATCATGACTGCAAGGGGAACAGCCATAGGGAGAGGCTAAGAGACCACTTCAAGCCTGGTTTATGGCTGCTACTTTACAAAAAACGGTCACTCCTCACTCGTAATCACTTAGGGCCTCCTTCTGCACAGTCCTAACAAGTGTTAGCCATGGTGCCACTGTCGTCTCTGACAGATCCTCCAACAGTGTCTTTCCTACTACTGTTGCTGCAGTTTGACATGTTTAGCCTGGCTCCTCAGCAAAAGCCCGTCTGACTTGGGAACCCTACCAGCAGCATGGTACCAGCAGCATAGCCTCTGGTCTCACAGGAGCATACAATCCTACCAGAAGGTGCCATGGTAGGTATATGCAATTACTGACAAGCAAGTTCCATTAAACTCAGTGGGACTTAAAATCTCATCAGGCATAGGTACCCAAGCACAACCTAGGACTAGAGTGATTTCATAGCTGATGTGTAATGAAGTCACAAAGCATGTCTCTACAATGACCCCTCTACACAGACCCTGCTGTTATGCTAGACCAGAGGAGGGAATCATGCTCCAGGTTAAAACTCCCAACATTCCCTGCCATTGTCTATGCTAACTGGGGTGCTGGAACTTGCAATCCAACAACATTTGGAAAGCAGAATGCTGTGTACTCCAGCACAAAATTGTAACAGAAATGAAATGAAGTAGGGCTTCAAGAAATCAGTTGATTAGATCATTTGATGGAAAGGTAAATTTACTATATTGAGAAAATAGGTGCCCACATGAGATGCTTTACAGTGGTTCAATCTGGACCTAATATTTCTGGATCTATACAGAGTCCAGTTTTCAGCAACATCTTGGGAGAGACCGTGAACAAAAATATTCCATAGAATCCATTTTAGTTTGGCTTCCTGTTATTTTTGCCTCCTTTGTACATTTGCAGTGAAATTTCAGTTTGAGCAGATAAAGCGCCTTCTGCATACTAATTGGTCCTGCCCTGCTTGGAAATGAAAAAGTCTTCCCTTAATCCAGCCAATCAACTGAGCGCCTCTACACTGTATGACTTACTTGCCCCTCCATCTTTGAATAGTAGGTACCCACCTAAAATCTTAACACTGTCTTAGTCCAAATATGTTTGTACAATAATTCCTCTCTCACTCGCTTACAGCAAACATTCATCAATACAATAATCCCATCAGGAGCTTCTGGGGCCTGACAGAACGCTAAATCAAATAGAAGCAATATTCGCAAACAAGTAATTCTACAGCTCTTTATGAGAATGTCATGAAGACACTGAATGGATGACTACTGAACAAAGAAAAATACTGGAATTCCTGATCATGAGTAGGCCATGTGGTTCCCATGTCGGTCAGGTGGTCTAACTGTTCTGGATTTTAGTCTGAACTTTAAATGAGTCATGCAAGGGTATGAAGCTAATTTGTGGACAGGGTTCAGCAACTCTGATAAATCGTTCACAGTTCAGATCAAAAGAGAGACACAAGACACTCATCACCTCACTGACATGGAAGCCACCAGCTGCTACGGTGAATAGACTGCCTGCATACTTGATTGTTTTCCCAAATGCTTTTTAAAAAATACATTGTATAAGAAAAATAAAATTTAATTCTGGATGCTGTTCCCTCCTTCTTCCCCATTTTCTCCCTAATAAAATCCTTGCAAATAATTTAAAAACAGTGTGAAAGTCTCAGACAAGTGTCAAGGGAGGGAGATGACAAACAAACAAACAAGAGACCAGCTGGAGTTGAACAAGAAGCAGCACAGGCCTGTGATTTAAATGCTTGTATACAGACCTGTTTGTGTGCAGATATAGAACACTGAGTAGAACTGAAATAAATTTGCCTCCTAAAGTCTCCTCTTGTGAATTTCAATCACAAACTGTTCTCCATACTAATGTTGACTTCATGAATGTTGAATTTTGAGGTCAAGCATCAGTGTAAAACAACAGCCACACAAAAACCAACAAACCCTGAATTTTGAATTATGAAGAGTCAATAGATTTTTGAAATGTTGAGTTGTTGTTTGTTTGTTTGCTTGAGCTCTATTCTAATGCAAAGTGGGGTAGGGACTATGAAAAGCAGATGGTAGAGGAAGAGAAAAGGAAAATATCGGGGAGGAGTGTTTTTGAAGTATGAAGAAAGAGATGGAGGAAAAGATAGTATTGGCCTTTGGAATGAAGTATAAATTTCCAATATTTCACAGATAAAAACTGGGAAATGTGTGGCCAAGCAATATCAAGAGTGTGGTCAAGACGGTAAAAGTTATCAATCGTGGTGGTGGGGGTACATACAAGCTACGTGAGGCTGCAGCAGTTTGCTCTTGCCTGTACCTACTGAGAAGGGCAAGATTCTGCTCTCTTCCCACTGCTCAAATAACTGAGTGCAAACTTTTCTTACACTTTGAACTCAGTTTGCAGCAATTGAAGTAAACCAAGGCAAAGTGGGAAAGTGGGAGGAGGAGAGAGAAATTGAGATATTTAAAAAGCAGCTCAAATAGTCGGAGAGGAGATTAATCAGGATTCTCCCTGACAAATCAGTACAGTTGGAGGGTATGGTTAAATTGTCTGGTTTTCCCCCAGTATTAATTTAGACCTCCTTAGAGTGTGTTTAGACTACACCATTAAAGCAGTATTGACACCACGTTACTTGCCATGGCTACATCCTATGGAGTCCTGGGATGTAGTTTGGTGAGGTGTGTTTAGAATGCTTTACTTAGATTCCTCTGGTGCTGCAATTCAGGAGAGTGGATTATAGCTAAGACTTCTAAGTCCCTTAACAAACTACAAATCCCAGGACACTGTAGGTTGGAAACATGACTAAGTGGTATCTGACTGCCGTAAAAGTATAGTGTCGAGCTGGCTCTTGTACCTGTGATAAATGCACAGAAGAGGGATTTTCAAGAAGTCTTGCTCGTTCGCTAGTTGCATGACAAGCAACATCCTCTGAAATGCCCCTTTCTACACAACCTTTAAAGGTACAGGAGGTGTCTCCAGTTTTCAGCCAGGCAGCCCTAGACACAACTTCTCTGGTAGTATTCTCTGAGAAACTGCTGAGTCTATATAAGTTGAGTCAGGACGCAGACCCCCTTCGCTTCCAGAGCTTTTTCTTTTTTTGGACTTAGGCTGCGGTAGTGGCCAAGTCTGTCACACCCACCTTGTCTCTCCCTTTTTGCAGCTGTGACTCCCTTCAGTCACTAGTCTATCTTGTATGGCTTCCAGATTTTGGGCCTGTTAGCACGGTGCTCTCAGACGGGAGCCCCTCTTTGAGGGAACCCCTCTCCTCACTGTCCTTGTCATCACTGCATATTAATGTAACGAATTATTTAACTTGCAGTTCGGCCCCAATCTGTATCAGTGCCAACAGAGAGACTGGAAGGTAAGTGAAGCCACTGGTCCTTTTCTTCACTCTTTTGACAGTCAAGATGAAGCACCACAGGGCCAGCAGGTTGCAGTGCTTGGGGGTGTTTAGGAGAACTAAATGAGGCTTAAGCTGGCGGGCATACATAGAATCATAGAATCATAGAATCATAGAAATGTAGAGTTGGAACAGACCACAAGGGCCATCCAGTCCAACCCCCTGCCATGCAGGAAAACCCTCAAAGCACTCCCAACAAGTGGCCATCCAGCCTCCGCTTAAAAACCTCCAACGAAGGAGACTCCACCACACTCCGTGGCAGCACATTCCACTGCCGGACAGCCCTGACTGTCAGGAAATTCCTCCTGAGGTTCAGACGGAATCTCCCCTCCTGCAGCTTGCATCCATTGCTCCTTGTCCTGGTCTCAAGAGCAGGAGAAAACAAGCCCACTCCCTCCTCGACATGACATCCCTTCAAATATTTAAACATGGCTATCATGTCCCCTCTCAACCTTCTCTTCTGCAGACTAAACATACCCAGCTCTCTAAGTCTGTCCTCATAGGGCATGGCTTCCAGGCCCCTCACCATTTTGGTTGCCCTCCTCTGGACTTGCTCCAGCTTATCCATATCCTTCTTGAATTGGGGTGCCCAGAACTGGACACAGTATTCAAGATGAGGTCTAACCAAAGTAGAATAAAGTGGTACCAATACCTCCCTCGATCTAGACACCATACTCCTATTGATGCAACCAAGAATTGCGTTGGCCTTCTTGGCTGCCGCATCACACTGCTGACTCATGTTCAGCTTGTAGTCTATGAAGACTCCTAGATCCCTTTCACACGTACTGTTAGCCAGCCACGTGTCCCCCATCCTATATTTCTGCATACCATTTTTTCTGCCTAAGTGTAGGACCTTACATTTCTCTCTGTTGAAATTCATTTTGTTAGCCTTGGCCCAGCTCTCCAATCTGTCCAAGTCCTTTTGAATTTTGATCCTGTCATCAGGCGTATTAGCAACCCCTCCCAATTTGGTGTCATCTGCAAATTTGATCAGCGTGCCCTCTATTCCTTCATCCAAGTCATTAATGAAGATATTGAACAGCACCGGGCCCAGGACAGAACCCTGTGGCACCCCGCTAGTCACTTCTCTCCAGGATGAGAATCTGCCATTGGTGACCACCCTTTGGGTACGGTCAGTCAACCAGTTACAAATCCACCTGACAGTAGCCCTGTCCAGTCCACATCTTACTAGCTTCTTTGCAAGAATGTCATGGGGAACTTTGTCAAAGGCCTTACTGAAATCAAGATATACTATGTCCACGGCATTCCCTTCATCTATCAAGCAAGTAACTCTATCATAAAAAGAGATAAGATTAGTCTGGCATGACCTATTAACAGGCCACCCATGTGCTCATTTGCTAACCTCCACATTATGTTCCCATCTGCCTTCAGTTTCTCCATTCAACATCCATAAATATAATGATTGGTATTAAGAGGCAGAACTCCTTAAACCAGCCTTTATCAGCCGTTTCACTCTGGAGAAATCCTACAAATAATTTTCTGGCCTCAGGGAAGCCCTGCATAAAAATTATTATATTCTCAGCTGATTTTAGTTTATTTTAGTTTATTTGCAACTATGACCCCTTGTGGAACCCAGGGTTCCAGGGAACCCTAGTGGAGAAACCCTGCCTTAAATCATCCAGAATGACTAAATAAAAGCTAAAACTAATGAAAGTTGATGGCTTTATAGACGGGACGTGGAGTGCCTGGAATGAGCACAATTTCTTTTCTGGGCCTAACGTTCTTTGATCTGTTCCTGCTCCTTTCTCGAGTCCTTCTACCTCCTTTTAAGGCCCTCTTCTGAGTGGTGTGGGTCTCCACCCGCACCCAGTGACATGAACCCATTATTTTGGTGATGAATCTGCTTCTCATGCCCCTCCAAAATGTTAGTATTCCTCATGTCTTTGACATGCATGTACACTGGGATTAAATTATTATTTTTTTGGCCACTTGTCATCCTCTTCTTGCAAGCTCTGTGGATGTATAAACTGGCTCCACTTCTTGGTCCAGTATGTAGGAGGATCAGATCAGGCCAGTCTAGCCCAAGCCAGCACATCACTCCACTTCAGACAAAGGCTTCATTTCTCATGATGTGTTATTGACAGCAAAAACTACCTAGGCCACGCTTGAACCACCCTCTTGTACTTGTTTGCTTCTTCTTTCTGTTCCCTGCTGCACAATAGCTGTAAAAGCTGGAGGTGTTTTTGACAGTGACTTTGTTAAAGAAAGGTGTTAAAAAACTTTAGCCTTTTTGCTTGTCCAATTTCTTCCACCTACAGCATCAATATTTGGCCTTGCTGTGAGACATAACCTGCCAATTTTGCTGCCGGCATTTCTTCTTTTGTCGAGGCTGATGGAAAGGACAATATCGGGGTTACCGTGTTAGTGAAAACGACTTGTTATTTTAGTGGTGGAATCACTATTGCCAATGCTCTGCAATAAAAAGAGATAATTTAGCAAAGTGCCAAGGTGACCTTTTCAAGGATGTTTGTTCTTCCAAGCCATTGTCCTATGGAGACATCAGTTTAAAACACAAAACACTTTCAGGTATAGTTAACCCAGAGTCCTTCACAAAGCATATTATAATTACAAGGTTAATAACTAGAAATTATTTCTAGGAAAAGAAAAACTCAGAAAATTTACATATGCACAGGAAAAGAGGAAGAAAGACGCAACCACGTGCTATTTTTTTACAAAGCTGAAAACAAATGTATTAACAACAAACTAGGCCCTATCGCAGAGGGACAATATAAAGAAACTAGTGACTCTCATGAGTTTAAGGAAAAGAAGGCAAAAATACAAAGAAGAGGAAGCAAGAACAAGGACTAGACACAAGCAAGAAGCAGATCAAGGCCTTGGACTTCTGCAGAGAGCACAAGATAAAGGCAACAAAATAGGAGCCAAAAGAAAAGTCTGATGATGTGGAATTTGATTTTGTAGATTGTTTCATTTTTTAAAAAATGTGTATATGTGTACGTAAGAGCTAAATCCTTTGAAGGCACCAGATCCTGTTAATCCTGGAAGCTAAGCAGGGTTAGACCTGGTTAGTACATAGATGGGGGACTATCAGAAAAGATCAGGTGCTGTAGGCTCTGTTTCAGAGGAAGGCAATGGCAAATCACCTCTGAGCATTCCTTCCCTAAGAAAACCCTATGAAATTCATGAGGTTGCCTTAAGTTGACAGACGTCTTGAAGGCATACATACACACATGTACTTATTGTGAAAGTGCTTATGTGAGGGTGTGTGAGAAAGAAAGGCAACGAGAAAGACAAGAGCTCCGTTCTGTCTATAGGCAATTTGAGAGCAAGGAGCTGAAGTGGACCAATGAGTGTGGTCTGGAGGAAGAGGAGGGAGGTCTCTAGTAAATTCCACAGTTGTCAGCTGAACACTAGGTATGAAGAGTTGAACAGAGAACAGTTAGATGAAAAAGGAGGGAAACACTGGGACAAGAAAATGCAACACTTTAAGAAAGAGAAAAAAAGGAAAAAGGAGATTTTAGGCCTTAGGTTAGGAAAATGGGATTTAATAAAAGGAAATACTTCCAGAGGACCATAATATATAACAAATCAATTAACTCAGTCAGTTACAATGGTCATCTGGAAGTGAAAAGCTAGAGATACGGCATTCTGGAGCTGAAAAATATGCATAGCAGTAACACAAAAAGAAATGGGGTGGTAAACAGTTTTTAAGAAAACACACCCAATCCCTACAAGTTTTGCATTTGTAAGTAAACTAAGCTAATTCACAATTCCTGTCCTAGTACAGACTGGAAAACCATTAACTATTGGTCTGCATACTTCATTGAATGTTGTGATACAGTCCTCAGCTCAATGGCTGCATAAATTAGGGAAAGTTGTATACAAAAATGTATTAGAGAAAGTTTCATATACATATGAATATATTGAAGTTATATAAAAAAACTCCATATAGGAGGGAATATTGCAGACAAAGTATGCATGCTAGGAAAAACTGTGTTGAAGAATAAATACAAAGTATGTTTTGTGTTGTTCTAAATTGGATTGATGGATAAATTGGGTGTGTACATGAGAAACGGACATGGACCAGAAATAGACTTTGTGTTCCAGCTCTGCCCACACTTTTGGTGTGTATCAGTGCACAGATTAATGACAGCAAGAGGGGAACATGCCCAGATCAGCTATCTGCACACCTCCAGGCAGTGTATCCTCAGCAGCTGGCTGTGAGCTTTGAACTTGCTTGTTGATTATATCTTGGCAAAAGCTGTAAATAAAGTCAAATAATGCAACTGATGGACGAGCAAAGAAACATCAACAGAGCACCGACGTGTGTGGATTAGACGGTTTTAAGACAAACAAGCGTCCTATCTAGGCAAGCAGATTCTCCTCTCACTGTGCATCTTTTGATGACCAGGAAGAGACTACAAAGCAAGCCAGTCTATGACAGCAGCTCAGTGAGACAGGCACAGACTCTGGACAGAAAGAAACACTGAACAAATGCCCTGTTTGCTGCTTATGAAAGAATGGGCCATGTTTAAGCTTGCCCATTGTTTGCAGTATGACTGGACATACAAAATTATCAATAGAACACACATTTCTCCTGTGAGAGTAATTCCATGAAGTATTCTATTGATATTGGTTTGATTCTGTACCAGTAAATAGATTACTGGCAGAAAGAGGAAAGTTACAGCATCAGTAACTTTGATCTCCATTTGTTTATTCTCTTACCATGTGAAGGTGTCTGGTTTGCAGTGCTTAGTATCAGGTGGTTATAATTTTGTTCTTGGTCATCTGAAATTCAATGAAAAAGAAAATTCCCTTTTAGGAACAACTCACCAAGGCACTACGGACCTGCAGGTAATAATTACAGCGCACATTATTCATGGGAAATCTCGGCATGATTAAGGAAAAGAAAATGCTTAACAAAGTGGAAGTGTCTTTCATGTTGCTTTCTTAAAATTTCAATCGCAAGAGAAACATGTTAATGAATAACAACACCCGTTGCGCTGAGGCCCCAAACTGGATATTCAGCAAAGTAAGAAGCACGTTCAAAGCAAAAGCAAACCATGACATACATTTTGGCAGCTAGCCTGTGACTGAGAATCCTGTCTTGGGCTTCTATAATTCACAGAGTGGACATTACTAAGAACTATTCATATAGTTATATGCAAGTAGGGCACTTATGTGCTAACGAAGGAGGAGGCCTGGGCTGCTGGCTGTGCCTCTGTTTTGGTGCCTGGGTTAGTGCTATGAACTATGTGTTGATCTCTATAGGAGGATGGGATCCTCTGTAGGAGCAGTTCATTTATCATGGGGGTTGGGGTTAGCCCAGGCATGTGCAGACAGCAGGCTTCTTCTTTCTTCATTGTCTGAGTGTCATACTGGAGTTTATTTCCAGTCCCCTCAAGTTGACTCCCACCCTCGAAAGACTGGAATTTCCACCAGCGTTTATTAATTCTTGCTGCCACCACCCACTGAATTCTGAATTAACTGAACAGTACAGTGGGACGCTGTTCAGTGAATTGCCAATCCCTGTGTTTAAGGACCTTTCCTTCCCTCTCACCTTCCCCCTTCTGAGTGAGAGAAGTCCTATCTAGTGTGTGCCAAAGGATGGCGTGGGAATGGAGAGGAAACAGAGGTTTTACAGAAAAGCATTTATTCAAGGCATGCAAATAAACAAGACAATAACACACATGAGAGGCTCCCCCCTCCCAGGCACGCTTGAGTTACAAGTAGTTACAAAAACAGATACATTCTTTAGATCAGCCAACTCCAAAATAATAAACAGCCCTAATGCGACTATCTTATTCCTAGTTACTCACAATTAGGTTCACAGGCTTAGATGGTCTAAAAGAGGAATGCGGCCAGGAGGTGAGGCATGGGGCCTGCAGCCTACTACTGGCCCAGAAGCCCCCTCCAGGAGGTTCCTTGGTTGTTGTCTCTTTGTTATCCCTTTGTTCTCTCTCTCCCACATGGCCTCCCAAGAAGTTTTATAACTTCTCCCTGGAAGCATCTCGAAGCATCCCGAAGATGCTCACCCCTTTCCTTTTTGATTGGTCAATTCTCACCCTGTGACCTGTGATGCTGACCCACACTAAAATGTAATCTAATCCCAACACCTCATTAACCGTTGGTTTACCTGAAGAGGGAAGTATCCCCCTTTAGCTAAGTCTAGATAATGGGAAGCCCCATTATCACACTGAGTGATCAACATATGTGCAACATGTGATAAGGCTATCATTTCACTGTCACAATCAGTTATTTTTACAGATGAAGCCCCAGTGGTGGACATATTATGGGCATCACAAGAAGCTGTTTTCAGTTCAGTGGTTACCTGGGACACACTGTTAGTCAGCAGTAACTCACCAGGCATGTTGTGTAGCCTCCTTCAAGTTCCCACTTAGTTTTCTTTCTGTTAACCTGGGTACAACTGATTCAAGAACTATGTGACCAGATGCATCAAAAGGGCTGACTGTGTGGTGAGCCAAACACCCTTCACATTTTGTGACCCTGTTCATTCCAGTAAACTTTCTGGAGGTGTGATGGCAAATGTTGGGGTGTGGGCATGCATACTTTCCTGTATAAGGTTTGTGACACTTGTGGAAGCTGTAGTAGTGATCTGCTAGTCTAGGCAGATGCCTCCTGGAAACCACCAAGAGAATCCCTGCTGGCACTGCTGCTATAAAATGCAGGTAGCAAGCGCAAATCAGTAGGGTTGAGTGAGTCTTCATTCCCTTCCATCCTTGGAGGAAATTGCAGCTAGAAAGTTGCAGCCACCACATGGGAATAATTGTTTTATGTGGACCCGCAACATGAGCAGTAAGCCAGAATCAGTGGCTGAATCCTAATGGTTCGATAAATTGGCATAGCTTCGGGTTCTGCTGGTGCCTCAATCTGTAGATGTGCATGTAAGGAGATAGACAGTGGTGCCTACACAAGCAGTTCCTTTTTGTCTACAGGACAATGAACCAAAGTTGGTTGTTGTCAGACACAGTTTTGCCCCAGGCAACCTGAAACAGCTACTGGGAATGTCATCACTGCTGCTGGCATTCTGTACTTCCTGGCCATTCAAATAAGGATACTTGTAGAACTTTATGTCCTGCTAACAATGAACAGGATCTTGGCCATGATTTTAACACAAGCAAAGAAGAATGTGGAAAAACTATTCATTTAGGATGAACCTTTCCCCATAGTGCTCATGTATTTCTATCAGCTTCTCAGCAGAGGGAACTGCAAAAATCAAAGGGCACTTTTTCCCTACCTGAAAAGATGACCCTTAACCAGAGCTGGGAAAAGCTACTTTTTTCTAATTGCAGCTCCCTTTAGTCAACATGTGCATTGTGTATGGTATATCAGGCACGTTTCTGTTAGAGAAGGGGTGTGGCTCTCCAGATGGCAGGACTGCAATGCCCATGGTCCCTCACCACTGCCATTGTTGGCTAGGGCTCTGCTGAGTTCTAACTCCCCCAACAACCCATCACTTGCAGGGCAACAGTTTGTTACTCCTAAACTAGGAAAACTGACAGACAGATAGAGAAATCAGCTCCGCAGGAGACCAGACCCACTGACTCTCTGAATACTTAGTAAGCCAACACTTATGTAAGTTCTATTGCTTTGATTGACCTCCTCCAGTTGAGCTTAACCACCGAATTTAGGTCACAAACTATACATCTATCCAGCCTTCTTCCACAAACCAGGGTACTGCAGTTGGAGCACAGAGCACTAATGAGGAAGGAGAACAGGCTCTTGATAGGGAGATCTGGTCCAAACTACATGTGGGATACATGATTGAACTGCTCAATGTAATTTTCTTCTCCTAAAAGCAGTTGTGGGCAGAGACCCTGCAACTATTTTTAAGGTGGGAGAGGGGCTCAACCTTGGCAGGTTGTTACTAACTTCCAGGGTGAAGTCCATCTATTATCACTGAAACATCCTTAAATATGAAGACTCTTATTTGCACAGTATGTATCGAGAAGTCTCCTCCAAGTGTTCAGTGTAAACGTGCATAGGATATGCTGCAGGAAGCTCTTCTTATCCCTAGGTGACAACCATGGGCTTAATATTTCTCAATATTTAGTACTCTTCTGGTGGACAATGCCTGGGGAGGCTCAATTACATGGGCATTTTGGTGGTCCAATTTTGAGAGATTATTTCAGTATGAGCCTGTGGGGAGGACTTTTGAACTCCCTGCCCACCATTCCAAGGCCCATGGCTGTGAGGAGTCCTAATTTGAACTAGGAACCACAGATAAGGATTTGTGTAAGGGGTCTAAGCCTTTCTCCTGTGTATACTGCAACCTTCCCATTCTGATATTTGCAGAACAAGAACCTTACAACATATCGTTCATGTGGATTACTTTAGCGAGAGATCTTTTGTGTCTCCAAACATCTTAGACAACCCCTCCCACAATCCGTTACCACTGGCATCTGGTAGCTGAAGTCCAAAACACTTAGAGGGACAAAGTTTCCTCCCCTTCCCCTGTCTTAGATCCAGAGTTCCATTATTGTTCAGGTCCATTTTCGTCATCACAGAGTATGTGAATAAACAGAAATATTAATATAAAAGAGTATGGAAGGATTACATGTGGCATTCTCATAGAGGTACTGGTAAACTATAAACAAACTTTTTTACTTGAAATACAAGGCATGGAGATCTGCAGCTGATGCTATTGTGCCTTATCTTGTATCTGCATAAGTTTTCAGAGTTGCTGTAGCAAAGCAAGTGCAGTCACTTGGGCTGAAGCTCTGCCATCACTGATTGTATTATCTGACTGCAGAGTCTCATGCTCTACTTTTAATACACCAACGTCTTGGCTCCAGACAGGATTAAGCTGCCCAAGGGGAAATATTTCTATGCTGGTGAGCCAGATACCTTAGCACATTTCAGATGTTATCTTTGAGATAAATGCTGACTAAATATATGTACACTTCTTTATAAAGTCACTGAGAAAAGGTAAAGAAAGTAGAGTTTAAAAACATTCAGCACTAAGAAGCCACTGTTCAGATAAGCTAAGTATGCATCCCAATATTCTGCTATTTTCTCCCGGAGTGCTTCCTCTACCTATTAAGGAACAAATACAGGCACTCAAGTGCCTACAGCACTTGAGTTTCTCAAGTTGTGAGAAAACAGGATGTGTGAAAAACAACATTCACTTTGAGTCTAAGACAGAGTGGGGTCCTATGTTCAGGAAAGCAGGAAAATATGAAAGGTTAGTGATTTATCCTTCTGTTTCTGATGGAACATGAGATGTGGGGGTCACAATTTCCTCCAGTGCGATGACCTCTGATGTTCACAGGTCTTCCAGTGGGGAAAATCTAAAAGTCCCACTGCCCATGCTTTTTCACTGGAATTAGAAGAGCAAGTTGTTTAAGCCACTCATGCGTCCTCTTGAAACATATTAACAGGCTCTCAGAATAAGTGTATTAAACTATCAGTAGCTGTAACTTGCCTGCCTGTGCGAAAGATATGCCTGTGTGAAAAGACTGTGTCTAGGACTACCGTATCAAAATTGCACCCTTTGGAACTATACATTCCTATATCTGTGAAGTAAACGGCCATATGAAACTTCTCATAATTCAGATCTCAATCTCACATTTGTTAAGTATAAGTGTGCATTGATTTATGTCATTTGGTGCATGGAGATTGGGACCAGTGGGAGAGGGGAAACCCTAACATGCTTTCCTCTCAACTGTAGCTGACTCTGTGGTGGCCAAAAGTCCTACTCATTTCTGCACCTCATCTCTAGCTAGTTCTGTGCCATCATGTAAACTGCTTTACTGGAACTCCTGCACAACATTTAGTGAAGCTCTCAATGCAAAGCACATTGCTTTATGAGGTTGACCTTATAGATCTACTTTTAGAACAGTGCTGAAATTTCTCAGAGGATTTTAAGATTTAAGATTTTCTTCTTTTCTTTTCTCCCCAGCCTGCCTTGCAAAAGGACACTATGCAGAATTTGTCTTGCATAGTACCATCATTATTTGGGGGGCAGTGGCTGCCATCTCCCCATATCCTGGGACACTTGTAGGATGCAAAATGCTAGAATGCCCATGGCAGAACCCAAACACTACCACCATTATGGTGATATGATTGTTTTGGGGGCTTAAATTTAGCAAATTTTAATCTTTATCAGGGCTAAGCCTGTGACATTAGGGAAAAAAAAGAGAAATACAGCTACCCAAAATTCTTCTAGCGGCACTCCTATCTCTTCCCCTAGAAAACTATTAATGTATTCTCTTTCCCGGAGGAATCTGGTATAATGTCCCTCCGACATCTCATTGCAACACCAGAACAGTCCTACAGACAGAGCGAAGCACAGCCTGAAGGCGCATGTTAACAACAAGTTGTCATTTGGAAAAAGGAATAATTGTATGTAAGATCATACCCTCAGTTCAAGAAGCAGAACAAACACATATCTACAAGCAAAATCAAGTATCTCTAAAGAGCCAGGAACTCTGACACAGACAAGGAACTGATACTACCAAATTCTAGGCAAATTAAATTGGATCAATAGTTCATAACATTTAGGGTCAGTCAAAACTCTTCCAAGTTTGCAGTTCCAGCAGCGGGTTTCCCTGGTCTCCCGGAGTCCTAATCCAACAGTCAAACCACCATACTGTATACTCATCTCTCTCTGTATATCTGTTATATAAAAGTCAAAGTTTGTCTGTATCAGGCAGGCGAAGACCTCATACGATTGGCTATGTGAGGTGGGAAGACCCCATATGATTGGCTGGCTGTGAAGGTTCTATGGAATCCTGGGGTTGGCAATTTAGGGAGGGGCCTTTAGAATTCTCAGCTGAGAGCTCTTGCACCTCAGGCCGGTTGCTATGGAGATGAGGCCTACCATCAATAAGGACACCAGAAAACATTTGGAAGGCATATGTGAGAAAAATTAAAGTGACATACACAACACAGTTACAGGGTCTTCTCTCCTCACACAGTAGATTGTATGGGTTCCATATGTGAGGAATCTTAAAGTTGAAATTCAAAACAAAAAATGCTTCCAGAAAAATGTAAAACCATTGCACAAATTCAACAGAAAGCAAAAAAAAAAATAAAATAAAAAATAAATCAAAAGCCAGTATATCAATGTCGCCAGAGAACATGGATTGGATTGGGGACTATGGGGAAAAGTTACAGGTACTGGAATAGGCTGGTTGCTATAGAAAAGAGGCCTAGCAGCAAGGAAGAGGACAGTGTATTCCCTTAGGAACCCAGCCTCTGCATGTTAACAACTCTGAATACAGATTGGATTGGCGAATATGGGGAAAAGTTACAGGTACTGGAATAGACCAGTTGCTATGAAGATGAGACCTAGCAGCAAGGAAGAGAACAGTGTATTCTTTCAGGAACCCAAACTGTGTATGTAAATAACTCTGAATATAGATTGCATTGGGAAATATGGAGAAGAGTTACAGGTACTGGAGTTCTTGGGTGAGTTCTTAAGAGAAAAATAAAATCCCCAGCAACGCTGGGTAAATAGGCTAGTATATGATACAACTTAACTTTTCTGAAGTCTGGTAGATGCCTAGAAAGGAGATCTCTTGAGAATTCCTATTCTATGCCACTTTAGGATCCAAGAGAGAAAGATGGGGGTTATGAATTGTTTATCTTGTAAACATAGATTTGCCACAGAAATCTTACATATGTTGGAAATGGAAGCAATGCCCAGCACTCAAAGACTTGAAGATGTCTTCAAGAGAACAGCAGTCAGAGGGTAGAGCAGTTTCACTGAGACCCAATCTCTCCTTATCTCTTACTCATCTATCCCAACCTCTCTGAGATGTACACTGACACTCTTGGAGATCTTTCCCCTTTTCTCTTCCTGCCATCTTATATTGTCTTACTTCTGTTGAAAGGGAAACTAGCTGAGTTCTGTTTTAGCTTAACACTCTTAGAAAGCTTTCCTATCTTTAATGGAGTTCTTACAACAAAGCCTTTGGCCACCTGTGTCTTTACTTCTTCATCAGAATAGCCAGCAGCTGCACGCATGCACTCTCAATAAATATGCTTGCAACACAAGTGACTTTAGTTCCTTTGAGAGTCTTCTTCACAGTTGAAAAGTAGTGATTTTCAACTGGTGGTTGCTGTGTGTCTACAAGTTGTTTCCAACTTACGGCGACCCTATCACAGCATTTTCTTGGCCAGATTTGTTCAGAAGGGGTTTGCCTTTCCCTTCCTTTGAGGCTGAGAGAACATGACTTGCCCAGGCTCACCCAGCGGGTTTCCATGGCTGAGCAGGGATTCAGACCCTGGTCTCCAGGGTCATTGTCCAATGTTCAAGCCCCTACATCATGCTGGCTCACAAATTTTCAACTAGACAAAGCAAAATTGGAATCCTTTTACTATATTTATGGTGGCGGCAGGAATTGGAGATTAAATGGGGGATTTCCATGCTCAGGCTGTATCTTCAAGGCCGTCCAATCTGACCTCTCCCTAATCTAGCTCAGAGAACTGTAGTTGTTTGAAGTGTTTCTTTCAAAAGTCATCCTTTAAATCAATCAGCCTTTCAGCTATTCCCACACTGCTGCTCTTTCTGCATTCTTATTTCACCACTGACCCCCGTGCAGCATTTTTATACGGGCTATCTTCAACAGTACTAATAACAAAGCGTATTAATAGCTATAAAGCATGATTAAAAAAAACCCTGGTGGCAGGTTCTTCTGCCTCTTCTCTGATTTAATGAGATAATTTTGCTAATGGATGTGTGCTGGTGTGGTCAGCCAGGGAAAGAGAAGACTGTTGTGCAGTCCTATAGATGATGTGCCAGGCTCACATCTGTCTTCTGGGGAACTCCATTAAGGAAACAAAAGATTAACAGGCTCTTGGCTCTCCAAAGATAATACTAAGAATTCCCTGGGTGCAGCTGAAGGAGATAGTGAAGAGTGATCTCGAAGGAAGGAGGAGGAATGGGGGGAGGGATGCCGCCATTCAGAGCTGTGTGATGCAGACCCACCCAGAGTGCCAAGATGTGCAGAGCACAACATATTCTTCCAACCGTACAAGCCATTTCCAAAGCAAAACTTCCAAAAGATGGGGTAGGTCGATTTGCTGTGTTTCTTTTATGGAGCTATAGTAGGTTTACAGTGAAAGACTATCTCTGCTGCCCAAAAGGACTAATAAAAAACAGTTCAACAGTTTGCATTACGAAGAACAATAAACAACCTTCCTTTTGTATTTCTGTGGTCTTGACAACAGACCTAGAATATATTAATTTTTAAAACCATAACTAAGAATATTTAGTATAAGGTAATTCTTTATATCAGAGGTGGGAATCACATGGTGCTCAAAATGTTGTTATACTGCAACTCCAAGCATCCCTCACTATGCTAGCTAGGACTGCTGGGATTTACAGTCCAACAACATCTGGAAGGCCACATGATTCCTACCTTTGCCTTATATCCTCTCTTTTTCCTCACATTTGGAAATTCCTCAACGTTAAGAGAGACTGGCTTTGCTTTGAAATGTCAGAAACAACATGCAGCCAGTAGCACTTGAGTCAGGTTTGTAATACACTCTGAATCCACTCAGTTTTGTTTTGTTTTTAACAGAAGCAGGGAAGCGGCGGGTATTTTTGCCACGGTCCATGGCCACAGTCTTAGACTGCTTTATGCTTGGATGTAAATAATCTAATTCTGCTTTTATGAGGTACTGAATAACACAGCAAGATGAAGAAGCTGAGGAAAAGTGCTCCTACCTAACAGAGGAGAAGACGATTGTACTGTATTATGACAGAACAGAAAGGAGCAGAAACGTGGGTGTAGGCAAGTAACGCTTCTCTCTAGAGGGAAAGACACCAGCACATGAGTAGCCTCAGGACAATCTGTACTGCTGACATATCCCATCAGGTGTCTAGTACTATGCTGAACAAATGATGGCTAAAAGCTAGTACTTCATTCTCACAGTCAATTTGCAGCCAGGGCCTCTGTCACTGCCTAAGGACTTTTGTCCTCAAGCCTTTTAACTCCCCGCTTCCCCATAATTTGCCAGAGTGATCCACCAGTTTATGGTGCTGAAGAAACTCTGGGACTTTGTTTACTTCAAAGAACAAGGTAAACTCTTCTGTACCCACTCCTGCATCCATTTCATACAACCTGACATGAACCACCCTAAGTCTAGTCCTTCTGTATGCCAAATCCTTTGTTTGCCAATCGCCGATGCCATTTCTGTCCCCATGAAAGGAACTTGCCCCAGTCCTGAGATCCACCAGACTCCTGGTGGAAGAGCCAGGTGTGTAACATCACCAAGGACTCTGCTAAGTGTGGGGTTCCAGCACCATACAGCATGAAAACTTTAATCAAGCAACTCAGATCAGAGCATTTTGACAAATACTGCTGGATCTGAAGGTTCCAGGCAGGCTTTCATCCTCACTCTTGACAGCAGAAGATCTTTTCAGATGCTGATGTATTGATCTGAACTTTGAAAGGTTGAGACTGACAGTTCTAATTTGCAGCATAAATCACTCACTGAGCCTCCCTATTGCAGGTTGCGGACTCCTGGTAACTGATGAAGAAAACTTTAAATAGCCCCTGATGGCTTCTCATTTTACTTTCTGCTGAAGGGTAGTATTCCCCAGAAACCATCTTTATCACCATACCAGGTTACTTTGCCACCTCTCTTTTTCAGACTCTCTGGGGGCCTCGTCTGTTCTCTAGAGCTTATGCCCCCTCCTCCACCTCAGCGACTTCCTTCATTTTGATAGCTAAACTGGAATGAAATGGATGTATTTTGATCCCTAACAGAAATAAAATAGAAAGTGTCAGTTTCTGCAGAGAAGGGGTTGTATATTTTATGCTCTGTCTTCACTAATAAAGCCAGCGGAAACCGAAAGCCAGAATATTTGCAGTTGTCAAGCATGCCACAGATGAATGATGCATCCGAAGGCCAAATGTTGGTTTCAGTTGGTTTTGTTGAAGGTATGCTGAGAAAATTAATTGCTAAGGAAAAATAAGGAAGGAATGATACAAAAAGAAATCCATTTGTAACAAAATGTAACTTTCCTTTTGCTGATTCTCTCCCTGGAAACCCTGCTTCCCCCGGCCATTTTCCATCCTTTTATCATATGAAATTTACAGAGTAAGCAGAGACTGAAGAAACAAAATAATGGTGCGCACTGAGTAATGAGGAAAGGCTTTCAGATAGTTACTAATATGCAAACAGGAGAAAAACATGTGCTAAAGAGACACAAATTTGGCTTTTTTCCCTCCAGGCTGAAAGCTTGATCCACAAGCAGCTCTACTGATCATTCACTAGGGTATAAGAGAGGGAGGAGGACTGAATGCAGGAGATCTACAGCTTGAAGATGATTTGCATCTAGACAGAGGTTATTTGAGATTCAAATGTATGCATTCATAATACATTTACCTGGACCCCACTGAAATGAATAGATGCACATTTGGCAGTGGTTGGGACATGTATTTCCATCTCATGGTGGTGGTGAGCGACACAAGGGAATTAGGTCCAAACTAATTGGGCCAACACATACAGTCACTGTTTGTACATCATTCCTTCTATTAGGCTGAGCCACTATTCTAAAAATCAGAATGTCCCCAAACCATCAATTAAATACAGTTGCTGATAATCTAAATTGGCTACTTAGTTTCATATTTGTTATGTAGTTACCTTTACATCCAGAAGCCACAGTGGGTGAAGGCGGTCTGTTCAGCAGCTGACCAGAGTGCAAGGAGGATGACTTCACCAGTGAGTGAAGTTAGGACAACCAGAAGCAGGACTCCTGCCACTATTCCTCATTTCAGCTTACTTTTCTGTGTAACCCAATCAGCCTTTGAACAGACCTCCTTGCCCCAATGTGGCTGCTGGCTTTTACACTGTCTTACAGAATACAGAGCAGTTACAGATCTGTAACTCTAGATTATGAATTCATAAATGCAATACAGATTATGAATATTCTAGGTTACGATTATGAATACTCTAGGTTACGACTTCATAAGTGCAGTAAGTGCAGTACAGAATGCCAGCCAGTGTCACAATAGCAGACATCTGTTGGACAACAGGATTCTCTGCTCTCTTCCCCTTCTCTTGCCCTCTTACACAGCCAACATTTGCTCCAGAGGGTTACTCAGCCCTTCAACATCGAATATTGAGGATGCTCAGCTAATGAGTGTGTGTATATGTGTGTAGTATAATACACTCAAAGAAAAGGAAAAATCAAAATGGCAGCTTCTCAGTTTAATCAGATTGGTGCTCTTGCCCACTACCAGCAAGTGAGCTCACCAGTTTTTTTTCCCCATCCTAAAACTGTAGGATGGGCCCATCAAACAGTAAGTTGTTAATGGTTCCTTTAGTCCCAGAAGCAGCCCTGGAATGAATGAAGGAATGAATGAAAGGTATCAGAAGTGAAGGAGCTGACACTGAAGTTATGACTGGAATCTAGGGCCATTTCTGCCCTATACTGTTATAGTGCTGTAATTCCACTTTCAACATCCTGTGGAATTCTGCAGTTTGTGGTTTACTGAGGCTGAAGAGCTCTCTGGTTGAGAATTCTAAATGCCCCTCCTTAAACTGCAAAGCCCAGGATTCTATAGGATGTTGAAGGTGGAATAATAGCATTATAACAATGTCGTGTGGAAATGGCCCAGGTTTCTTATTTGCTTGAAGCAGACCACCTATGACACACATACATTGCCTCTGACCCAAATGTTCTGAGCAACTCTACTTAAACTGTATCTCTTAATTTCCACCTTTGATTCTTCAGATAATATATAAAGCCGCATTATATCCACCCGCACTCCAAAGGATGAGGCTGCTGAATAATGAAGAGTTCTGCCTCACTGTGTTGTCAATTTGCGTTTGTGAGATGGGGAAGTGATGCAAAGTAAAACTTGCAAGAGTCATCATAACCGTAAGAAACCAAGTAGGCAGTTTCTTGGGTCTAATCTTTCAGGTCATTTGGCATTTTAACAGTTTTTAATATGCCAAGTGCCCTACACAGGCAACTGACAAATCCTCAGAAATGAAGGTTACCAAAGTTCAGTACAGGATAAGGCTGGGGAGTCACTGATTGGCGCATAAGAGGCACAAATTCAATGGGTGCCGCTTCTTACTGTACAGTGCATTCATGGAAGGGAAAGCTGTGCCTACTGATACTCTCTTCCTTGCAGGTGCTGGAGGAGGATTCCTTCTCTCCATTGGCATCAGTCATTAAAGTTGCAGACTCAGGCACCCTTACTCAGTAGTAAGTCCCACTGAACTCTATGGGCCCTAATTATGCTGTTGTGTTCCATGTGACAAGACATTCATGTGCTGTAGCACATTGGTTTTCATTATGTCACCATCACAACACACACACAGAGCCAAGATTGTATGGTAAGGCCTTCAAATAAATACTTCACTGTGGCAAGTAGGCTGCAGATGGCCACATTTAAAATTGCTACCATATGAAGAAATAGGAAGAATAAGATGAAATGTGTTTGATCAGAGAAAAGGCCAGTGTAATCCAGCATTCCCATTCCCCAGTTGCACAGACACCTATGAGAAGTCTATATGTATAACATAAGTGCAAAAAATTCTCATCCTGGGAGCAATATGTAGTCATCAAGACCAGTAGCTATTGATACTCTAATCCTCTAAACATTCACTATATCCTGTGGAAGTGAATTCCATACTTCAACTAAAGGTAAATCTGTACTGCACAATTACAGCACTTTGATCCTTCTTTAACTGCCAGCCTTCCATTCCATGGGATCCTGGGATTTGTAGTCTCTAGAATTGCATATTAGAGAGCTCTATTCCATCTCCCTGAACTACATTTCTGAAAACTGTCAAGTTCTTCTCCAAACCACAAACCCCAGGATTCCACAGGATGGAGCCATAGCTTTTAAACTGGAATCAAACTGCTATAATTATGTACTGTGGCTACCCCCAAGGTGCTGTATGAAAAAGTTCTTGGTTTTATCTGTCCTAAATCCCTTGGTGTTCAGCTTCAGTGAATGACCCCAATTATTTTGAGTATAATAAAAAAGAGAAGCAAATTTCTCCTTCTTTCTTCACACCACACATAATTTGGAACACTGGTACAGTGTTCTCCCTTGTCTTCTTTTTCCCCCCAACAAACAAGCAAACAAGCAAACAAGCAAACAAACTAAAACACTACAACCTTCCCTTACAAGGGAATTGGTTCAAGTCCATGACTATTTGAGTGGCTATTGTGCAAATATGTTGCAGACAAAGAACAAAATGTATTTTTGCACTTTACAGAAACTCTACAGTAAAATGTATGGTTGTGCATAGAAGTTCATGCTGCCATAATACCACCTGGTACAATGCCAGTCCAAGAAATTTTGCTGCCAGACACAAAGCAGGAAATGGTGCCTCTGCTCACCTAAGTCAAGCTGCACAGATCCCAAAGCCAGCTACATTCTTTTAGTCAATAAGATAGGAAAACCCACAAGCACCTCCCTCTCTTTCTCTCTCTCTCTCAGTAATACTGTAACACATAACCAACTTTCCCTTCATGATTCCGAAAACTTGCCACTTAAGACAGTTGCCTGTCCCTGCCTAATGAGAGGGATGATCCTGAATCAGGATCTCCACAACACCACAGTTTTGTTTTTGTTTTGTTAATGTTTGTTTTAAGTTGTTTCCCGACCCACTCCCTGGAAAGGATTCAGGGTGGCTCACAACCAGTTAAAACAATGTGGAGTAGACTCTTGGTATCTGCTGGGGTTTGATTCCAGGACCCTCCTGGAAATTCGTGGATGCTCAAATCCCATTATGTATAATGGTATAGTAAAATGATTTCCTCTATATAAAATGGCAAAATCAAAGTCTGCTTTTTGGATTTTTTTAAAAATATTTTCAAGCCACAGTTGGTTGAATCCATGGATGCAGAATATGCAGATATGGAGGGCCAACTATACAAGTAAGCGGTAGGTTCATCCTAGGGTCGCCGTAAGTCAGAAACATACAACAACAATAATGTAAAAAGCTATTGATACAAAAGTTTAAAGACAATTAAAACACAATTCTGTAAAGAAAACATGAAACAGTATTTAAAAACCACATATAAAACATAATAAGATACAGATACAACACTTGCCATGGAAAGTTCCATCGGTTGCAATGAGTTTAAAAACCAAAGGCCTATCTAAATAAAAAGATCTTTGCCTGCCAGCCAAAAGGCAACGGGGGAGGGCAACCAAACCTCCCACAGAAGGGAGTTCCATGACTTGGAAGCAACCACTGAGAAGGTCTCTCCTGTGTCCTCATCAAACATGCCAGTGACAGTGGTAGGACTGAGAGAAAGCTTTCCCCTGATGATCTTAAAAGTCAGGTAGGCTCATGGAAGAATAGTACTTTTCATCTACCTGATATTAAAGGCGTTAACTTTCCATTTAAATCAGTACAGTCATCTCCACATTTGCAGGTTTAACTTTCACAGATTTGATTATTTGTGAGTTTCTCCAACCCCTGCCCCACTCCCCTGCAAGAGCTTATTTTCCAGGGGAACCTTCCCTCTTGGCAGTCCAATCAGGCTGCAGAGCCCCTCACCTCAGGTCCCCCTCCTCCTTCTCCACCAGCCACTGCCTGGCCAGCTAAGAACAGATCACAGCCCAGTTCCTCAGCACCACAAATCCTTTCCCGATGCCCCTCTCAATACCCAAGGAAGGAGATGTACAAGGGAGAAGAAGTATAGGCTCACTATGCTGACCCACCCCTTCCTCTCCCCTTCCCCTGACTTGGTGTGGACCCTGGGTGCCTACCTTCCCTACCATGCCTCAGCCTCATTCCCATAGACACACCCACATTTTGATATCTGCAGTTTTTCCCCTTTTGCGAGGGTCCTCTGCCCCAACGCTAGCAAATGTACTATTGATTTCATAGTGTGCTATTAGTTGTACTGAAATCCTCCCAAAGTCTTCCCTGCTTAAACTTTCTGAAATTTGTTCTCTTGAAGCATGAGTCTTGTGTAGTCACTCACATACAAATTCCCCATATGCATCATCAAACCTTAGTTAGTGTCCTTGTAGTCACTGATGCATTAAACTTTTGAAGCTGGGGAAAAATGTGCAGGATTGCTCTTTAAGCTTTTCTATTTCTTGCAGCTGATGATTACCTAGCTGCAGCTGTAGTGGAACCTATAGGCACAGGTGGCTCTTTAAGAATAATTACATGCAAGGCCCTTGCATATTCCAATGTTATACCACTTTACCTGCCATGGCTGTGTCCTATGGAATCCTGGGGTTTATTGTTAGCTTGAAGGCACCAGAGGCGCTCCCTGGCTGAGGACTCTAAAAGCCCCTCTCTAAAAAGTCAGTGCTAGGATTCTAGAAGACAGGACCATGGTAGGTAAAGTAGAATCATAGTGCTTTAATTGTGTAGTATGAAAAGGTTCTATAGAATTGTTAGATCTTGCTCACTGTAACTGGCACCAGGACAGGCTCTAATATTACCTATCTGATGACCCCTATTTGATGTACAGGTGAGAGGTACAACAATCAGCTCTGTGCCTGCTGCATAGTCTCCTTTAAAGGACTAGGCAACTTGGTTGGATTGAAACCTAGCAACTGTAGTTCTAAGCATAGAAGAAAGCACAGTTTTAGGCAGCTGAGGGAAGACTCTGGATAGGCTGTCTTACTGTGTTTGACATTTCTTAATATGGTGGTTTTAAAGACCTGTGGCCAGAAAAGAAGTCCACAGGTGAATCTGATGCAGCAGAGTAATTCTAGGTTATTTAAACATATGCAGAACAAAGAGAAATGGAACTCCTTATCAACTTCTGCAGCTAGCTATGCCTTTATAACTATGATTTGACTCTAGTCATTAGAAGATGGTGATGTTTATTTCCATGCTGTGAAAAGCTTCTGTTATAGGTTCCTGTAGCTAAAGATGCTGATGGCTCAGGAGGAATGCAGAACAGGTCCTCCCTTCCCCAGCAATCGTAGAAATGCAATGGCCCTTGGATCTTTTCTTTTTTCATGAAAAGGGAAAGAGATTATCTTCACTCTGTCTCCCCAGGGAAGCACTCTGCTGCTAACAGTGTTAGTCCAACCTTTCCTCCAGCGCCTGATTATCCTTGGTTCAACTGGTGGAAGTGGTCTGGGCCCCAGCACTGGCTTAGTGTAGGGGGGAGCTAGAACTAAAGGACAGTGAAGGGGTTCTTGTCAGTCAGGACAGCAACTGTTGGCTGCTGAGGCTTGCCTTGGCTTGCTCTTTCTGTCTTCCACTTCCTTATATTTTCTGATCAAATACATGAATACTTAATAATAAATGGGCAATGATAGCAACCCATCAGTCAGCGATGTATACTTCAAGAAGCAAAAACTGAGAAAGAAGGGCAGGGAAATCGCTCCACTTTTTTACTAATACTTGCTCTTCCCCAGCACCAGTAGTGTTGTTGCTGCCATTTCCCCTTCCTCTTGTGCCTCACAGGAAAGAGCCTAGGTAAGAAGAGGCAGGTGGCCACATGAGGAAGGGAGATGTCTTCAAGTCTGGGGCAGCAGATCCCATTTAGCTAGATAAGAGACAGAGAACATGCAAACTGACAAGGAGTGCGGGGAGAGCAGAGCACTATCTTGTCAGGCTAGTTGCCACACTAAAGGGTGTGGAGCCAAGGGGAGCCTTGAATAATGTCTACCTGCTTGCTGATGCCTGTTTCCTAGTTTCTGCTCTACCTCCCACACTGAAGTATCTGAAAAGCTGAAAGATACATGTAGAACCAGCTACATGTATGCCCAGCTCAACAGTGTTGCTGACACCATTTCCCTTTCTGTCACCTCCCACCACCTTTCTCAGGCTCTGGGCTGCAGTGCCTGCTGAGAGAGAACGAGAGAACCTTTTAATAATCATATATTCTTAAATGAACAATTCTACAGTCCTTTCAAAAAACACAACTGAAATAAACTGTGGCAGTTTCTAAATTACATGTTTAGTATGTGTATAGCCAGGGAAAACAGCAGCAGTGATACTCGCTGTTTGTATTATCAAAACCTCTTTTTTCATGCAAAATAAAGCAAGCTTTACATATTTGTAGAAATAAGAATCACAACGTAGAAATAAGAATTTGTAGAAATAAGAAAAGGCTTATCTATATAGCCAAACTGCTCTTGAATAGAATTGTTTCTGTGTACATTTGCAACTGATTTGCGTGCAGTTAAAAATGTTGCTAAATGTCTATCATCTGCAAAGCATTTATAGCATAGAAATAGTAAGTTTGACCCTTGATGAAATAGTAATTATTTCCCCTTATGATTAACTGGTTAGTGTAACTGTAAAGCATCTTTTTCAGGCTTCCATTAAAAAGGTTTGATAATACACAATTTATCTTCACCCTTAACACTTGTGTCTGCTTGACTTACAGAAGTAGATATAGTACAACAAACCATGGTGAATGTGTATTTGATTTTTACAGAATTAAACACTGTCAGATGGATATTCATGAAGGGCAAATTACAGGCTTGTTTTGGCCACAGAATGAGTGTGGTCCTGCCTTTTTTTTGAGCCTCTTCCTAATGCATGTTTATACAGACATAAGCTCCTATGCTCTGAGATACTAGATGTCATATGACTCCTCCAATATTATGTAGTACAGCTTCCCCTGACCCTCCAACATTGTTTTAAAATCACCACCTTAAAATCAGTGTAGGATTTGAACGTGTTTAGACCATGTGTGTGTATGTGCCTTCAAGTCACCTGTTGACTTATGGTGACCCCATGAATTTCATACGTTTTCTTCGGCAAGGAATACTCAGAGGTGGTTTGCCAGTTCCTTCCTCTGAAATATAACCTATAGCACTTGGCATTTGTTGTAGTCTCCTAAGTATTTAGCAAACTAATCTGGTGCCTTTAGGGTATTTAGGCCTTCTTGGATTATAGCCCCACCATTTCTGATCTGTGCCTATGCTAGCTAGAGCTGCTTGAAGTTACAGTCCAGCACCTCGGCCTGAATGCTACTGGTAGCCTCCATTAGAGTAAGCGTTGACTCATCATTCAACAATTGATTTAATGGGTCTATTCTATTTGGGATTATTAATACGATTCAGGCCCTACAGAGCCACAATATTTTCACCTCAAGGAAGTCATTATCTGTTCATCCCAATAGTTTGCAGAATCTCGTAAACACACACACACGCAAAACAGACAAATTTACAGAAAGATTTATAATTTGAAAAATGCTATCTTCATTCACTGATGGTTGGATGGCACACAACATTAAAGACTTAAGCGTCACTGTAGTATGAAAGGGCCAGCTATATTTTTGCAGTCCTCTCCTTTCCAAGTACAAGAACATCTTGTTTCTTTCTTTTGGTCTAAATTAGTTTCCTATATAAACAGCAAAAATTGTGAAATATGGGTGGTTGTTGTTTCATGAGAGTTGCTAATCACAAAAGGAGACATTCTAAACTTTTGCCATTGCCACCTTTAAGCAGCTTTTAAAATTCCTTAGGCAAGCAAAATCTTTAGTTTCTGCCAATGGTCAACCTTTCAAGGACTTTCTCTCCCTGCAGCATTGTCAAATAGTTGCCAACTGAGAGCATTCTCCCTGGAGAGCATCTCAGCTAATGGAAAGTAAGCACAGATTGCTCCGCATGAGCTGGCAAACATGTTGCATTCACCATGGCAGCAGGTGCATGTCTTGTCCAATTCTTAATGAACTTGGTGAAGAAACCTCTCCTGCATATGGGATGGAAAAGGGTCAGGTTGCAGTACATTATGGCTTCTGTATCTTAGGATATAACACACTCTTGGGCAAAGAGTGTTGTGTCAGAGCTTCAAATATTTGGTTATTGTAAAAGCTTGTCCCTTAAGGCTAACTCAAACAATTGAAAATTATCCTTGGTTTGTAATATGTTTTAATGCATGTAATCCATGGCTGCAGGGCCAACACATTGTCCTCGCTGTGCCACAGCATGGCCAGATTGGTTTTCACTCAGCCCATGATAAAGGACTTTTTCCTCTGCCCATCTCATTTTTGGCTGGAAACCCACTCTGGTTGTGTAACAACAAAATCAATTGACTAGCTGCATGAGGAATTGCTTTCACCACATGACTGGGACTGCCCTGCCCTCCTCTCCTATGTGAATGGGCATTGATTCCAGAGCATCAAAGCTATGCAGTGTATAAACAGTGTATATGCTAGACAAAATGCAGCGTGTGTGTGTGTTTGGGAGCTGTCCCCTTCTTTAAAAATAGAGTAGTTCCACAGTAGTGACACCATTAATTCTAAGCATCTCTAATTTTGATCTCTAGCTCTAAATGTTCTCCAGTTTTGATCTGGTAAGTATAATTATTCGTTGTTAGACAACAACAAACCAGTTATTTCTGTCTGTGGGAATTCGGTATGTCTCTTTACTAATGACCTCTGAAAACCTTTATCTGTGTGAGATGTTATAGTTTCCCAATAATCCTGAGGCTAGAAGATAGAACTGTTCTGGGGCAAATAAAGGACAAGTGACACACTATCTTTTGGGGCATTGTTCTGTTGTCACAAACCAGCTGCTGGAAGATACACACCAAGTTTGGGTTGAAAACAACTATGGAGGAATTGACAACCATTTCATCGCATTGGTTGATTACCTTCTGTTCTATGTTCTGTCCTAACTTTTCTAAGTTCACTGTGGTTTGCAGACCAGAAAGGCAACAGCTGGAAAAGGCTGCCCCAAGTCACACATGATCTTCCTTGCCCTTCAGAAACTGGTCCACCTCAAAGCATAAACCAAACACGGATTATGTGTGAGAATCCTTTTCAATTCCTCCACCACCAGCGTGACACGGAAACCAATGTAGGCTGCATTATGTTTAAAATGGTAAGCAGTGTCTATTCTTAAATCCTAGCAAGGTCCAGATGAATATTCAGAGGCCTACGCTTGCTTCTTCTCAAATGCTTGCATATTAATTACAAACTCAGGGGTGCGTTTTGACTTTGTAAACTTGGCTTGGATTGTTTAGAGACAAAATTGTCAGGACCCACTGGGCCTGATAAACTGAAACATCGGCTAAATCAAAGTCTGCTTCCATCCCAATCCTTCCCTCCTCATCCTGAGGAAAATTTCATACCAAACTGCCCTGCTGGGAACGATGCTGCTCCAGCTCTTGGAAGTCCTTAATTTCTCAACCTGGGTGTGCTTGCTGCTTTATCTGGAACAGCCTAATAGGGGGCAGGGCTGTAGCTGTTTTAGTTAAATTTACAACTAAATCTAAATGTTTGTGAGGTGTTACATTTGGGAGCTGAAGCTGTTTTTCCACAATTGAGCAATACTTTCAGTAAAACCAATGGAAATGTTTTTGAAAATAAGGCGGGCAGATTTTTGAGCTGTCTGGAACTCTTCTTCATCAGGCTCGATGATGCAAAAAGTGATGGGGAAGCAGAGAGAGTACAAATATTTTTTCAAAATTTAACCCAAAATCTAAATTTGGTTTCAAAATAGAGATTTCTCACTTAAAGCAAGGCAGGACACCTAAAATGGTTCCTAAAAGTTATTCGCTTGACCTTATATGATGCTAAAAGGGAAGGGAAAGAACCTTTCCCCATGCTTTTTGAAGCTATGGAGGGTGGAAAGCATTTCTGCTGCAGTTGGCAAGGGGCTTGACCTCAGTAGGGATGTGAGTTCTGCTCAGCTGTGCTTATAAGGCCTCGGAGGTGAGGAGTTCATGTGAACTGTCTCCTGGTATGACTGTGGTGAGAAGGAAAGGAGTCAATTCTCTTAGGCTCTTCATTTATTGCTACAGGTGGGTGTTTTCTCTTATGACAGCATAGCTTCATACTTGTGAGTGAGAGAGTGTGTGAAACTTGAGCGGAGGTGCCAGGTGAGTTAAGCCAGACACTTCTCTCCACTGTGTCCCAATTTCTGCTCATTTCTTGTGTGATGTTCCAACCTTATAGTAGCTAAATGGACTTCACATTACAATGGTGTAATAAGGTCAGTAGGAGGTTGTTAATTCCAACCTCCAATAGTGCACTGAACTTATGTTAGAATGAAGGGCTTTAAGAGCCATCCTATTCTCATCCAAATGGTATAACTTGAGGATAAGCATTAATAATGTTCAACAATGCTTAGGGATGGGCAAAAATAAAAAAGCATGTTCTAGGACATTCCAAAGCCACACTCTACATTGCAGCCCTGCTAGTTCTTTTCCTTTCCCTTAGAAAACAATGTTTGGATATATCTTTTCTCTTTAAATCAATAAATATTTAATTAAAAGAACTATAATAACCTTCTCCATATGTTCTAATTAGAAATGTTCTGCTTAGCTGAGCCACATCTGGTTGAATCCAATAAGGAACTTTGACTGGATTCAAACCTTACTGAATCCTTACTTCGAGAGGAAGCAAACAGGTTGAGATTTTGTTGCTAAATTACATCATGGTTTCCATGATCTAAGCAACCCTGAACCACTCTTGAATTCAGCTGCTCAGACAATGAGCAGAAACTGTTACTGAGGCTATAACTGAGCGTGGAGGGAGGTCTACAGATGTCTTTCTATGATCAGTTCCTTCAAAGAAGTTTGTTGAAATAAATTATATTAAAGAATACCAAATAAAGCAAGTTTTTGTTTACTGTCCCAAAAGATCTAACACAGGATGCAGCCACTGAGGGAGTAAAATTCACAGTGACGAAAATACTCCAGTTACCTCCATACAGTATCCAGGACTTGACAGCCACAGAACTCTCCTTGGGCTCTTTCTGAAAGATGCCCTGCTTCGTGATGGATCTAAGTACCCAAGACTGGCCATGTATGAGTTATATGGAGTCAGATGGAGTAAGAAATAGCTAAAAGTGCAGGGATGGATGAAATGATACTGACAAATCTGCAAGCTACTCTGCTCCCTCCTAGCTATTTTCACAGCCTCTCTGCAAAATCCTGCAGGAGATATAAACTGATATAAACACCTTGACAATCACAGTGCAGAAATCCCCTTGTCCTCTTTCTTCCTTTTTGCTTCTGAGAGTGAACTCTGAGCAAGCCATTGCACCTAACTGAGTAACAGGTTGCTCATGAATGTGAATATATGTTGCCTTACATGCTTCCTGCCTACCCTAGCTTAAGAGTTAAATGTCACTCCTCCCCAGAACATTTGCCTGGGCATTTGTTAAAGTTTTGTGTTCTTTCTCTTGAAGCTTACAGTCTGATTGAAGTTGTCACTAAGGGTGTGCCAAATCCTTCTCTTGGGAAATTTGACATCTCAAGGTGAAACTTCCTGACCTTGATGAGAAAGGGAGGAGGCTGACTTGTTGCCTTCACTTTGCTCAGCATTAATTGAATGCTGTCAGAAGCATGCTGTAACTGGGCTCACTTAAGTGCACAATGGCTGCCACTTAAGGCTTTGCCAAATGAGCTGAGTAAATGCCATGCTGCAGAGATCATTCATCTTCCTTCCCCACCCTCACTCCAAGGCTCCTTCTCTGGAGGAGGGACCGCTCTGTCAATTATGTGCAATTCTGACAGAGAACGGGGACTGTCTCATTTTAATTGGCTCATGGAAGATGTCTAGCAATCACTGGAGCAGAAGAAGTGGCTGGCCAGTATGCCTTTTTATCTCAGGGTGGATCTTATAGGTTCACCTTCTTTCAAAAGCTAAAATTACCATCAGCACCCCAGCTTGTTATCCACCACTGCATGGATCAAAGGCATATGTCTGTTCTTATTTACATGCATAGAAAATAAATATTCATGACTCGGCCACATTGAGACTCACCACTAAGGGTATGGGATCGGGCACCTTGCAGTCTTTTCCCATAACACCCCATTAACCTCATTTAAAGCTGCACTGAAAGACTGTGTGGCTCCTTCCCACCAAATCACCACCTTGTTTGGAGAAAATGACAGCTGATTTTTTTTTTTTTTGGACTACAATTTCCAGAATGATACAGTCCATGTAGCTACCTAGAGGGGCTGCCCTGCCACTAATGCTGTGAATGAAGTCTGAGAAGCAACCATGGCTCATAAAAATACTTCCACTAGGAATGTATCTCTATTGAACAAGTAAACACAAAAAGCTTTCCATTTTAAAAGAAGAATTAGGCTGCCTCTGAAGTCAAGGGGAGATGTCAAGACTAGTTTTGCTGTGAAAATTCTTGTGCCTTTTCCTCATTCTGAGGTAGGAGCTGAAGATGCAGGAAATAATTTCTCTATTTCTACCAGATCTCTGAGGCACAAGGCATTGGCCTACAGCAAGAGTAGAAAGCATATGGCCCTCCAGACGTTGTTGGAATACACCTCTCACCACTGGTTAGGCCAGTTAGGGCTGCTGAGAGTTGCAGACCAACAACTTCTGGAGAGATGCATGATTCTAACCCCTCACTGCCTTCATCAGCCAACATGATATCAGTGTATCTACAACATGCCAGACATTCATCTCTTTTCTTTGTTTTCTGGGGAGCTGGGGGTAAGAAAATGCATGGGACAATGACTATAATAGCATTGGTGCAAAAGCTGGAGTCTAAATAACATAGACTGAACATCTTAGAACACATAGCTATCAGTGGCAGTGATGGTAGCAAAAAGATCAGTATTCTCTTCCACCAGTACACCTGTATAGTTGTCCAAGAGAGCTCTTCCAAGTGATCAAAGCCCATGAGAAGAATGGCAAGATCACTTGATAGCACATTGTGATCACTTTGCATGACATTTTGCTGATAAGATGGTTGCTGGTACAGGCCCAATGGATATAGCTTTGGGCTCTGCTTCTCCAACTATAATAGATATTGTTCAATTTTTACAACCTATAATAGATATTGTTCAATTTTTACACCCTTGGAGAGGTCAGACCTATCATATCTATACCTTTCTAGGCTAGTTAATGGTGGCATGGGGGAAAGAAGACTGGCTTAATGAAGAAAGATAGTGGTAAGTGCTCCTTATGACATGTGATTGAATCTTACCAAAAAGAGGCACTAGCTGGGACCTTTGATTTTGTAAAATATAGCCTAACCTGAATCCAACTACAACTCATAATTTCTCACAAATGCATAATATTCTATTTTTGGCAAGATTCTGGAGTGTGTGGTAGTATCTTAACTTCGGGATAGGAATGACAGAGGAGGAATGCATCCCTGTTGCCTCTGCTCTTAGTACCACTGACTGTGCAGTCCTCCATGTCCACGTCTGTGGAAAGGGATGCCTTGTTTTATACCTCAAAGTTGGATGTAACCTATTTGCTAACTTGTTACTTTTTTTCCAAATCAGCTGCATCTTCCCTAAGCAAAGCTGTACATGGCTTGGAACAGCATTCTCTTATACAATCCTCCCTGGGCTTGAAGCCCTCCAGAGGACTTTCTCTTAGTCTTACCTCCATGGGAGGCCATTTCAGGAAGAGAGAAAAGCCTTTGCTTGCTGCCTCTTCACTTTGGAACTCCCTGCTGAGATAGATAGACTATGTTGGCTTCTTCCTCATCATCTCTCCAGCAGGTAAATACATTTTTCTTTGGGAAACCCTTCGGCACATGAGCTGGACTGCTGTTGTAAGGATTGAACCTGTTAGGTGCCTGCTATGTTTTTAATTGTTGCTTTAATTGTGCTTATCGTTGTTTTAAAAATTTTAATCAACATTTCCTTTTTAATCTGTGTTTTGTTCTTAATATCAAGTACCATATTTGATAAAAAGGAGGGCTCAAACCTAATCAGTGCAAAATTAAATAAACAGCCCTCATCTAGAGCTCTGTAAGTATTTCTAGGCTGTACCCTCGATGGCTGGGGATCTTTGAGGAGCAGAATAAGGCCTGCAAGAGCTGTCAGTAATGGGAACTGATCTTTATCAGGTAACATGGTTTCAGAATAATTTGCAAGACTCTTTTTCACATAGCACAGGGCTCAGAGAGAGCCATAGCGTCTTAGCAGCATGGGTGATTTTCTATGAAGCTGGTTTCTCTTTTTCTCTGTAACAAATTGCCTTTGTCTGTGTCTGTATGTACACATGCACAGACATGAACAGTTCAGCATTTCCCAAACTTGTTCAGACTCAGTCTTGGGCACACTGGCTGGGAATAAGGGAAGCTGTAGTCCAGTATGTCTACAAGACACCAGATTGGGGAAGGTGATATGGTGAGAGGCATTCAGACACTGATTGCAGAACTTATTCTGGCCTCTCTGACTAAAGACCAAAAATTAAACCAACCAAACTCCTTTCATTGCAGCAAGGAAGGCTAAATGCTGCATGAATTTTAAATTGCCAGCAGCAGCTGTGACAACTTCCATTTTAAACAAGCTTTCCAGAGATTTTGCCTCTTTATTGCAGCAGTAGCCTTTTAAAATATCTCTTCTCCCTCTCTCCAGGGATGACACTCCAGGAAACATGGGGCTTCCTATGTGTGTGTCGGGGGGAGACTCCACTTTTGGTTCCACCTACCCTTCCTACAAAGCAGTGGAAAATGCAGAAAATTGCCACCAGGGGGTGCAAAGTTTCCTTTTTTTGCTAATCAAGCAAGCTGCAATGCATTGCTTTTCTTCCTATTCAGCTCCTTCTGTCCCTGAATTCTTCTCTTCTTCCTTCTGGGGTACCTCTTTTTTTGTGCACCTCATTAAGTTCTCCTCCAAAGCTCAAGGGATGCAGGGCTGCTGAGGCAGACGTGGTAGTTTCACAGCAGCAGCATACAGATGTGAGCATCAGCAGTGTTTCTGCACAGAGGTATGCTACAGATGGTGAGATTTTCTTTAACTCCTCCACAGGCTGTGTTCCATGGCCATGTTCTGCCAAAGGTAGACTTTGATTTGGGCCCAGTTTAAACATGACACCAACCATCCCCTTGTGGCTTTGTGATTAAACCTGGTCCTTGGCCATAAGGCAGGCAGTATGACCACCTCAGAACAGTACAGCCCATCCATTCACTCTAGATCTCTGGCAAGATAATGCTGCATGAATATGCAATGCAGCCTGGTTTAAACAAATCATCAGTGGGATGGATTGGAAAATGGTGACACTGTTGTTTTTATTTTAAAAGAATAATGTGTAAATGGGTATTTTATGATGCAGACTTGAGCTCTTTTCACCACCCGAAAAGAGGGAGAGAGAAGAAAATGAGTTGAATTGAACCATAGGGATACATTTGAAGTTTGGAGACTTGCCAAAGAATTGTTACTAGTTCCCCAGCTTCCTCTCCTCTATTGGTCTTCAAGGCGAGAGAATCAACGTAACAGCACCAGCACTTTTCCTCCATGTTGCTGCTGTGTAATGTACTTTCTCAGTGGGATGCATTATTAGGAAGATGAGCATGGATCAATGCTTGGGGGTGTTTGGCTTTCAAGCACCGGCTCTGATTAGGAGCAGGTGTGTTGCTTAATCTGCAGACCAACATGCAATGCTACGTGCGCTGCCTAGATTCCCTTCCTGGAAAACAAGGAGGAACCCAGTGGGAGGTGGTCTTGTGTTTTTCTTGATGGAGAACAGCAGTGGTGAGAGGGGTGGGTAGATATTTGGTGCTTGTCTTGTTTTCTTTTGGACTGAATTAAGGTGGCATTCTCAGCTTACATTTACTTGAACTTAGGAAAAAAAATATGCAAGTAACACCTCTAACGCTTCCCCCTGGGATATACTGTACCCCTCCTGGGATACGTCCTCTCCTGAGTAAAAGTGCTTTTACTAATTTATTCATTTAAATGTCAGTTTCATTAAATGTCACATAGACCAATGCTTAGCACTAAGGCTGATTATGAAAACCCAGCAAGCAATAAATATTGGCAATCGTATCCAGAAATGACCTGACTAACCCCCAAGAGAGTGTCTAGACTATGACACAATAGTAAGGATACAAACCTTTGCTTATTTCACCCTCATATACAAGAATAAAAACTTTAAAAAGCTTTCTTCCTGCTGGTGGGATTATGACAGTTTTTGCACATTTTTTCAATGAATTTTTGCATTTAGAGAACTACTACTACTACTTCTTTTTCATCTTTTTTTTCTTTGTAAAAAAAGGAAACTCCCTTTCTCCAAGGATGAAAAAAATCTGTGAGTATAGTTTACATTTCTTTCCTACTCTAATGGATTCCTACCAGGCTTTGGTGCAGAACCCTAACTCTGGTCTTTTTGCTAAGATCCTAACTATAGGCTTAAAACATGGGCTGAGAGTCTTGCTTTCAGCTCTCCCTTTCCTGAACCACAGTTCATTTCCTTGTCACTTAGGATATGCTTATGAGTTCCTTCCCAGGCAGTGGATGTTTAGCTTTTGTCTCTCATGCCATCCTCTAAATCCTATCATTACTAGTGCTAAATGTTAATGGGGCTGGAAGAAATTCAGTCAGGCTACTGTTATCTCAACATATGCTCACACAAATAGTTCAGTTACAAGTGTGTCTGTACATGAGATCAAATATAAAAGTACAGAAACCAATGTCCCAGTCTCGAGTGTAGTATATGAAAACCCAGACACATCCTTGATATCTTCACCTTGCATTTTCCTAGAAGCATGGCAAGATTCCTACTCTAATGCATTATGCAAATATTCCCACCCAGAAGTATGTAACTGAGATATGAACAGAAAGTACTTTCCCTTCTTTAACAATGACTTCTGTAATTCCTTCTTGTCAATAAGTAGCTATCCATCCTCTTCTTAGGAGCTTCTGAAGGGGACCAAGTGAACATGTCTACCAAATGAACATGTTTGCCACCTTCTGAGAAGGACTGTCAAGTTAACCAGCCATGTCCTAACATCAAATTCTGTCCAAAATGTGCAATGTCGCATCTACAGGACAGAATTAGCCATAACTGTTTTCTACAATACAGCCATCTGGTGATGCTGTTAACAGGTTGAAAGGAAATCCAGCCTAGCATTGACTCGTCTCCTTGGCTCAATCATGTCTCTGGGGAAGACCTCTCAGGACTCAGGGTCACCCACTGAAGTGCCAAGGGGCTTTTCTCTTTCTCTTTGGCCTATGCAGAACTTGGAAATGTTATTTTTTATACAACAGCTCCTACAACTGGCCATGCTGGCTGGGGGATTATAGGCGCTCTAGTCCAAATGAAAAGCCATTATAGTGCAGTTTGAACGTTGGACTACAGCTTTGGAGATCAGGGTTCAAATCCCTGCTCAACCATGAAAACTATTTGGGAGCCTTGAGCAAGTCACACACTCTCAGCCACAGAGGAAGGCAAAGGTAAACCTCTGAACAAATCTTGTCAAGAAAACCCTGTGATAGGTTCACCTTAAGGTTGCCATAACTCAGAAATGACTTGAAGGCACACAACAACAAGAAGAATTCCAGAACCTAACTTTGTGAAAGCTATACAGGGTCAGAGGTTGGAAGTTGTTTAATACCTACCCAGATGATAAGTCAGATACAGAAAATACTCAGTTGTTTTGACATTTTATCTGCCTAGAACAAGCTGAACATGTAAAATGATAGCCCAAATGTATTTAAAACTTGCTGTAGCATCTAGCATTCTGAGAGGAATCATTAGCCACTGTCAGTGACTGTTACGTTTCAACTGCTTTGGAGGTTGACTGCCTGCCTCGTCAGGTGCTCAAACATTCCTCGCACTGAGCATCAGTCTCAGTTGTCCTTGAGAGAGCAGCCCTCTCCTGATCAGCTGCCCAACATACTACTCTGTATGAATGAAGAAATAATTGGGATGCCCTTCAGCACCCCACATTAATTTTGTGTAAGCTGTGCATCCTGTATTTTATACCAGGCCATCTCAGATATTAACAGCAAATTTGTTGAAAACCTATTTTTTCTAAAAAAGGAGTTTCACAAAATTTTGAGGTGGTTCTTGAGAAGCTCTGACTTACAAAAGTGAATTTCCTGTATGCTATTAGAACCTGGACCCTCCCAAAACATATGGTCCAAATATGCTGGAATCTGTCCAGCTATTTTTGCATAAAGAAGTTAAGAAATGACCAAAACGAGATAGATGGCCTCTAACACTACCAGTCAAAAGATATTGTTCTGTCTTTTCCTTTCTGTTTTTTTTTTCCAGGGGAAGGCTTGATGAGAAAAAAATGTGGGAAAAGATGATGGGAAAACGTGGGAGGCTTACATGTAGGATATCTGGGTCCTGTGCAAAATTCCATAAATGAGGCTGGGTGACATGCACAATAGAAGTATTTTCTGGAAGCACTCTAAAATCCTGCTGGAAACACCCATACTCTTCTGAAGGGCACAGTGCTTCTCTCACCACAACCACCTTTCTCTGGCTAACATAGAGTAATGACAGTACTTGGTGTTAGACTAAGGTACATAAAAATGCAAGTTTCCAATCTCCTATCACCCAAAGCATGACCAGTGATGGTGTGCATGATAATTTACCTTCTGAACTTCTGGATTCCTGGATAGGTACATTTTGAATGCTTTCCTACACGATTTCCCATCAAGCGCATTGGTATAAGGAGCTTGTGATATCATGCAAAGTTATAAGGGCATTTCAGATTATGGCTACAGACCTCACCCAGTTAAAAACAATCTAACAGAAAGGGCACCACCTAAGTTATCTCTGATTGTAATGTCTTTAACCTGGCTTGCTGTGTAAAGCCCACAGCACTTCCATCCTGCTGTGCATCAGTTACAAATTGAAAAGAAGGCAAGTGTGAGAAATCATAGCCTGCTTTGCCTAGGAGTGCTATGCCTGCTCCCAGCTAAGTCTCCCCCACCCTGCTTGGAAATGTGTGAGTGCATCCATAATTATCTTGCCTCACTGCCCAGACGTAGGCCACAGATGGGCTTAAGCACTCCTCCAGAAGATGCCTCAAGGCAATGCATGCTTCTCCATTTTGCTAGGGAAGAATAAGCATATTCTCCTTGTGATATCTGACACAATTCTGCATGGTCTGCTGGAGGGGGCGGGGAGGAACAGTGGTGCTCCGGAAAGGAATGAGGCCAAACCAGCCCTGAGCCTGAAATGGCCTCAAGGGAAAAGGGGAGGATCTAATGCTGTGAAAGGACCACTCTCAATCCTTGCTGAGGGAAAGCATCTAAGACAGGCCATTTAACACAGCTGCCACAAAATCTCGTTCCTAGTATCTAGAGCAGTGGTTCTCAACCTTCCTAATGCTGCGACCCCTTAATACAGCTCCTCATGTTGTGGTGACCCCCAACCATAAAATTATTTTGTTATTTATTTATTTATTTGTTAGTTAGTTAGTTAGTTAGTTAGTTATTTCCAACATCGAATAGATTGGAAACACTGCCCTAAATCACTGCTCTGGATAGACTTCTAATGCCTAAAAACTGGTAACCCTCCCCCGTTTTTTAAGCACAGAAAGCGTCCATCAATGCCAGAATTAAGGCAGTAGTTCTAGTTCTGAATGTTAGGTTTCCACAGTTCAAAAAGCCAGTTACCCTCAAAGGCAATGCCGAAACAGCCCACATTTTACACGAGGCGCAGGGAGGAAAGGACAAGGAGAGAGGAAAGATGGCGGTGGCATAAGCAGACACATTTCGTTTCACTCCCACCCTCCCTCCCTCCCTCCCTTAAAGGGAGCACAGCTGCTCGGACGCTCTCACTCTCACGTTGCACGGGCGCCCATTCCTTCCCCTTTCGTCCCTCTGAGGGCTCGGGAGTGGGGTGCGATACCTGCTGTAGCCCCTTGACCATGCTACACCGGCGAGCCCCTCTCGGTCTCCCCACCTCTGCCCCCCGCCCGGCAAGGAAAGACGGGGAAACATCCCCACACGCACCCAGCACACCTCCTTTCCCCTTCTGCCAGCGCAGGGTCTCCTCTTGCCACCTCTGCCCCCCCGCCCGGCAAGGAAAGACAGGGAAACGTCCCCACACGCGCCCAGCACACCTCCTCTCACCTCCTGCCAGCGCGGGGTCTCCTCTCGCCACCTTTGCCCCCCCTGCCCGGCAGGGAAAGACAAGGAAACGCCCAGCACGCCTCCTCTCCCCTCCTCCCAGCACGGGGTCTCAGAAACAGCGCTCCCATTGGCTGTGAAGCTGCCTTCTTTCAAAAGGGGGCAGGGCGAGATAGAGCAGCGGCGACCCCTGTAAAATGGTCATTCGACCCCAAAGGGGTCGTGACCCACATGTTGAGAACCGCTGATCTACAGTGTGTGTGTGTGTATGTGTGTGTATGCACAGAAGAGATAGAGAGTAATGGGAGATGTGTAACATAAGGAAAAATGACTGGACATTTGCACATCTGGGATCTTTTCATTTCTGCCAATATAAAGGTCACTTGAGCCCAAACCTGGTGAAATTCTTTTATCCTTCCTCTTGACATCGTTTTATTTTGTCTTCCTTCCTAACCCCAGCCATACAAGGGCCCTAAGAAAATGTTTATGCCAATCTCATCTGGCTCCGTACTGTTGTGTCGACTTCTGAGGAAAACTCTCTTTTTGTCAGTCACGTGTGGCTTCTTTGCTGAGGGTTTTAGAAGTGGCTTTACCCCAGAAGTCAGAGAGTGCCAAGGTTAGCTTTAGTTTAGCCCACTGTGGAGGAATGTGCCCACTGTGGAGGAATGTGCTACAGTTGCAGGTGGATGTTGATTGAATGGAAAGCATATATATATATCAACTGGGCAAAGAGGAAGGCAAGAGATACCTGCTTCACTCCACTTGCCATTCACCAGTGTTTCCCCAGGATGTGACAGCTATAAGCATTTTGAAGCAGGTTGTTGGTCAAGAGGTACACAGAACATCATAAACAGTGGCATTAGGTACAAAGTCAGTTGCACATTAAACTATTCCCTCGGTGTCCTCCTCACTCACAGTGGCATATACAAAGGTGGACTGAATCACAGAATCATAGAATCTTAGAGCTGGAAGAGACCCCAGGGGCCATCGAGTCCCAACTCCCTGCTATGCAGGAACACCCATCAAAGCATTCCCAACAGATGGCCATCCAGCCTCTGCTTAAAAACCTCCAAAGAAGGAGACTCCACCACACTCCATGGCAGCATATTCCACTGCCAAACAGCTCTGACCATCAGGAAGTTCTTCTTGAGGTTCAAGTGGAATCTCTTTTCCTGTAATTTGAATCCATTGCTCCTTGTCTTAGTTTCTGGAGCAGCAGAAAACAAGCCCATTCCATCTTCGATATGTCAGCCTTTCAAATATTTGAACATGGCTATCATGTCCCCTCTTAACCTTCTCTTCTGCAGACTAAACATACCCAGTTCCCTAAGCCACTGCTCATAGGACATGGCTTCCAGACCCTCCAGCATTTTGATTGCCCTCCTCTGGACACTCTCCAGCTTGTCGATATCCTTCTTGAATTGAGGTGCCCAGAACTGGACGCAGTATTCCAAATGAGGTCTGACCAAAGCAGAATAAAGTGGTACCCATTACCTTCCTTGATCTAGACACCATACTCCTATTGATGCAACCAGGAATCGCGTTGGCTTTTTTGGCTGCCGCATCACACTGCTGACTCATGTTCAGGTTGTGGTCTACCAAGACTCCTAGATCCCTTTCACATGTACTGTTATCCAGCCAGGTGTCTCCCATCCTATATTTGTGCATTCCATTTTTTCTGCCTAAGAGTAGGACCTTACACTTCTCTCTGTTGAAATTCATTTTGTTAGCTTTGGCCCAGCTCTCCAATCTGTCCAGGTCATTTTGAATTTTGATCCTGTCCTCCGGCATATTAGCAACCCCTCTCAAATTGGTGTCATCTGCAAATTTGATCATCATGCCCTCTACTCCTTCATCCAAGACATTGATGAAGGTGTTGAACAGCACTGGGTCCAGGACAGAACCCTGTGGCACCCCACTAGTCACTTCTCTCCAGGATGAAAAGCAGCCATTGGTGAACACACTTTGGCTTTGGGTTTGAGCAGGGCAGGGCCGGGCCAACCTAAAAGGTACCAGTTTAACTTCTGTGAGTGACAAGCAGGGAGGAGTGTTGCTTAAATGTCTGACATAGTCACATTGGTGTCCTCAGTCATTCAGAAGCCTGTCTCCCTAGCAAGGATTTTACAGCATTCAGTACTCTAGTTCGGTAATTCTAGACCTGAAATGTACAGTTTTTACAAAGATCCCCTTTAGCCACCCGTATGCACTGCTTTACTTAGTACTAACATTTAACATGAACAACCATTAATATCTCTCCTCCCCTTAGCCTACTGCTGTTTCATGCTTTACAGCTGTTTCTATCTTCCTGATATATTAGACCTAAAAAAAGGTTGCCAAGCCTGATAAAAAAGAAATTGTCTCAACATAAGAAAATGTGCAGTTTGACATTTCAAATTCACTTAAATCATAGCATTATCATGACTAGAGAAATAAAATGGAGTTTCCTTCTGACACTAAAGACATTTAAGAGTAGCACAGTTTTGTTGTAGAAATGGGCAATAAATTTTTAAAGTAAAAAAAACCAAATCAAAATCAAACAAGTATTTGCAATCCTCTCTGGTCTGCTGTTCCCGATTTAAAATAAATAAGAAGAAGGGAAGGATTTTGTGATCTGCAGTGCCAGTTCCACTAGGCCTCTGTTTGCCCATGGTGTCCCAGTGCTGACACTACGGTTTGCTCTTGCTCCTATCACCTGCCACTCTCTCCACAGACATATCTTCCCTCCCCATGGTAGGCCTCTAGCAATAACTGTACCACTGTCAGCATTTTGTGAGCACAGGGAGTACAACGTTTTGTATAATGAGCAGTCATATCCATTTTGCTTTGGATACACAGCATGGGAAGCTTCAGTCAGCCTCTTGACCCATGACATGTCCATGGCAGGTGCATACATAGCCGTTTTGTATGTTGAGCTCCAGATGTCCACACCCTGCTACAGTTCACGGATAAAATCCAGGACATATGTGGCCAAGAAACATCAGGGTGTGGCTAAGATGACAAAAGTTATTAATGAGGAAGAACGTGTAAATGGCAAAAGAGGACACAGCAGTTTGCTTCTGCCTGAGCCTGCTGGGAAGAACAAGATTCTGCCCTCCCTCTCCCCTCTGCTGAGTTAACTGAGTACAAACTACTTTTGCACTTTGAACTCAGTTTGCAGCAGCTGAAGTAAGCTGAGGACAAGGGGGGAAAGTAGGAGGAAGAGAAAAAATGGGTCATTTTAAAAGCAGCTGAGGAAGTGGGACAACAGAAGATTAACTGGGACTCTCCCTGCTGAACTGAGACAGTTGCAAGGGTATGAGACATCTTCCTACATGGAAGCAAAAGTACCTGTGGGAGAAACAGTCCTTTTGCTGTAGCCATCAAGAGGAAAGCACTGTGACTTTCCAGTCTAGTAGACCTTGTTCTGCCTTATCTTAAGAGCCATTTGGAGTTGCTTTAGAATAAGTACACATACTGTGTGACTCTCTAAGCTGAATGCCAGGAATTTGTCAACCTTTATTTTATTTGCATTTGTATGTAGGCAGCATAATCGACAGTTTTCATTGGGCTGGTTGGCTGGATTTGGATTGGTGGGTGATAAATTGTGCAGAAGGCTCACCTGTGAAGAAGAGTAAAGCTCATTCTATCTTTATTAGATACACTGAGGAGCATGGAGACAATTGTACACCTGCTCCTGGCTGTTTTGTGAAGGCCTCACAGTAAAACCAAAGCCAAAAAAGTATGTTTTCATATTCTAGAGCTCACTGGCCTTGGTCTACTATTTACCAGTGGACCATGGTGGAACCATTTTGTCTTTCTCAACCCTTGAACAGTATGTGAAAGCACCCCATTTTCCTTTTCACAATCCTGTCCACAAGAAGTATACTAAACCCACTGCAAAACGTCTGCCAGACTAGCCCCACACCTTCTCTTTTGAATCCCTCTGGCAATTCTGGAGCCTGCGGCAGGAATCCTGCTTTCTTGTGGCACATGGCTGGTACGACAAAAATAGCCTGTTAATTATTTATACATACAATTATCACTGAAGCCAAAATCTGCTACAGAACCTAATTAAACACGCCAAAGTTATTCCAGCCCACTTGTTTACTTGGGCTTGGGAGACATATTTTCAAAACAAAGGATCGATTAGCCCTCGATAACGTCTTCATGTTCCCCCGCCCCCTGCCTGGAGGGAGGGAGTGCAGTGGACAAGTATGCGCATAGGGATAGCGTGACCAGTGTCTGCTTTGGCGAAGAGCCTTGCTCTTTAATACAACAACTTCCAGCTCAAATGACTGGGCTTTTCTACAGTATGGGCCAGCACAGCAGTTATACAAGTGGTCAACAGAGATGTTCAGATGTCCTGTAGTGAACAAAGGGGCCAGGCAGGGTGGGAGCACCTCAGAGGGCTCCACACTTCCCAAGGGCAATGGACCTTGCACCCAAATAATTTCATGAAGAATTAGAGCCCTTAAAAAGTATGGTGGAGATAACTTTCATTTTCAAGTGTGAAACTGAAATACTTTCTTGAAGCCTAATTTAAGGGGCTTCTCTCTGCCTCCTCCATCCAGATAGAAAAGCAGTAAATAATTGTTTTGCAGAAGATAGTAAACATCTCCTTCTATAAGTCTTGTGTTCTCTATGCCTCATCTAGCATACAGCCACTTATACATAGGCATGAGAGGAGAAAAATGGAATTTGCATATGCTGTTAAATGTGTCAGTGCAAACTGAGGGAAAACCCACTTATTTAGATAGAAGTATAATACATTTCACCATAGCTGGGAAGTCTGTGGTGACCCATGTGTCTGCTGCTTGGTCTGCTGCCAAGGTGCTATTTGTTGATGGGCCCTTTTAAGGCTCCTTCTCTTCTTCCTTTCCTATGGTTATCCTTCAACTTGAACCTGAACTGGTCAGTCCTGCAAACAGAAGACTGTCTTCTGCGGAGCAAACAATACTAGCACAGCTAATTGACTTGGAACCAAGGCAACAAGAGGAACTTTCCATTTCCACTCCTAAAATCAGCTCAGTAGATCCATAATTAACACTTCTTTCTTGCACGTCCTTTTCTGACATGTTTGTTCTTTCTGATCTCCACTCAGTTATCCCTCCTTCTGCTGTGGGTCACAAGTCCCACGAACTCCCTCCTGTTCTAAACACAGAAGGTAAGTAGAGAGCATTGCAAATTTCCCTCCTCAGCTCTCTGGTACTCTGAGCACTTTGAATTCAGTACATAAGACAAAGCTGTTATTCAGATGCATTCCAAATTCTAACAGGTGAAGTATAAACCTATAAAGCCAGAAGGTGTGGTGCACTGCCTCTTTAACATGCAATCCCAGAAGGCTCCAGTGCTAGCAAACCCTGTGGAAGGAAGAGGGTGCTTTGAGAATTAGGTAGAGGAATGAGGGCCAGTGCACTGTAGTGGTTTGGGTGCTGGGTTACGACTCTGGAGACCAGGATCTGAATCCCCACCTCAGCCATGGAAACCCACTGGGTGATTTTGGGCAAGCTGCACACTCTCAGCCACAGGGGAAGACTGTGTAAACCATCTCTGAACAAATCTTGCCAAGAAAACTACATGGTAGGGTTGCCTTAGGTTGCCATAAGTCAGAAGCGACTCGAAGGCACACAACAACAAAGAGAAACAATAGGGAACTCCCTCATTTCTGCAGAGGTCAAGGCTAGAATTGCCACATTCCAGTTTCCCAAATCTGGGCAGCATAATTTGCATATGGTGCAGATTTGTATAATATGCACATCAAAACCGTTGTAGAGAATTTAATATGAATGTGGGTCACATTAACGATAACATTGTTTTTCTACCATTATATTTCATCTTTGATACCATTTATACCATAAGCACTGACCTGAGAAGTCTGTTCAGTTTACCAGTTAAGAAGACTAAACTTGGAACAAGGAGACCTCACTTCAGATTCCTGCTTTGTCAAGGACCTTACAGCATGGTGTGCAACTACTCAAGGCCTGGGGCTACACCAATCCTTCAATGTACCCTACTGATGACATCCCTCATTCTGCTTTCCATACAAGTTTACTTGTCAAATAAACTCCTTGGATACTGTTACTTGCCCCATCAGTTCTGTTTTGTATCTCTATTACAAGTTTCATTGTAATAGGGAATGGGATAGAATCCTAATAAATAGAAACACATAAGTCTCCTGTGCATAATTACTTTGGTCTAACACCCATTTAACTTTAGGAGGTCATATGGGTTCAGAAGGCTATACCATACACCCACCACAAGGAAATGTGGAATTAGCCCCTCCAAAAAGGTATAATTTCCTTTTAGAAATGAAATGACCACTATATGAAGCTACATACAAGAAAATTTCACTATTTTGTTCCACTGCATTTTCTCCTAATTCATTCCTATGCCTTGGGACTGTTATTTCTTTGCACTGTATTCTGGTTGTCTGCTCTCTGTAAACACACTAGGCCTCCCAATTACAACATTTGCCCTGCAGAGGGTCAATTTACATTTCAATGACTCTACGATATTCCCCTCATTAGCTAAACACTTAAAAGACAGTGGCAGGCTTCTTTTTCACAGAACAATGGTGGTATACTCTTTTGCTTTCTATTTCTGGTTCCAAAAGGGGTAGAGACTATTAATCTCCTAAAATGAAAGATTAGAATCCAGGCCAGCTAATAGTCCAAAAAGATATCAGGCAGAATGCCTAGAATCTGGATGAAATCCATCTCAGCTGTGAAAATGACAACACTAGCCAGGATGACCTCGGGCCTGTTTGGCTGTAGATTTGCTTAAGTTGGTACGTACTTTGGAGGCAGATGTTTACTACTCCAGGAAATTTTAATAAATATTAGTTGGAAACATCTGCATGTAGCAATGTTTTCCATATTCAAAAGGGAAACATCATTTCAGGTTCCAGTAAGGGGAAGGCAAAGAAATTTCAGGGAATCCAGAACAAAAAAAAAAGTCCAGGAATATGGTTTGGGATTTATTTAGTTTAATTTGCCGCACAAAAGAATATTAGTTAAATAATTACCTGTTTTTATGTAAGTATGTGTGTGGAGTTTAAATATGGTAGCACTAGACAAGATAACTTTGTCCTCTTCATAAGAGGTTTCCAACCCTCTAAAACTACACTGAAAAATTTCCAGTGGTAGTTCCCTTCCACCAGCTAGGGTAAGGCATAAGGAGCAAACTAGACCTGGCATTCATTTCATGAATGCACTCAATACTCATTTTTGTGTGTGACATAAATAACAGTTATAGAGGCAGCTCTCTCGGTGGTATGAGCAAGGCCTAGCAACAATAACAGATCAGCATCACCAACCTCACCATCACCATAGAAGCAGCACAAGTTGCTACTTGCATCATGAAAGAAGCTTCCATTGGCCCCAGTCACTCAAATAACGTCACTCTTAGTTTGGTCCACAGAGTATAGTTAGGATTTATGAAGTCTTTGGTTTGGGGAAACTCTTGGCTAAAGGTGAAGACTGTGTTTATTTTACAATTGTATACCCAGCCAACTGAACTCATTGGAAAAAAAGTGCTCAAGGTTGCTAGCAGTAAACGTCTCTGTATACTTTGGAAGCAGATTCCCTCCTAGACATGGAGTGGAGTCTTGAAGTTAGAACCAAGGCCTGTGTCTAAATGCAAACAAACCTCCCTGAGCAGCATGGGCTCTGTCTCCCTGGATGCCTCTGATTCTGCTAATAACAGAGAGCTGTTCAATGCAGAGTCTGCCTTGGAGAGCAGTTTCACCCAATGATAGTTATTTTGGAGGCTGCCAGCATGACAAACTGCTGTCTGTAAACATGGGAACTCTCTTCAAATGCCCTTTGACTTTTCTCTCACTCTCTCCTTCTGTTTTTCAAGTGTGATTTTCTTCTTCAAAATGCAGAACCTGCCTTCCACTCTCAGGGTCTGAGATTAAGACGTATTTTTTTATCTTCCTGGCCTTGTCTATCCAAGTGCCTGAGAGTTTACAGGGTAGTAACAAAAATACAGGTTCCTGCCCCCTCAGTGCTTACAGTTTTTAAAACTGTAGATGTCTTTTAAGGTGCAGAATCCCTTTTCAGGCAAAGGGGTGGGCAATATTGGTTGGATCCTACATGTGCGCACAGCTCTCCATGCACAGTTCTGGATTCTCCAACCACCTAACAGCTGTCAGGCATTAGGAGGGGGTCCTGCTGCTGCCACTCACTAGCGAGAAAGAGAAGGGATTCAGATAATGGAGAAGCTGCTGGTCTCAGCTCATTGGGGAGGGGAAGGAATATAGGTACACTGTCAAATGGAGTGCCTCTCCTCTTTTCTTCCCCCAGGAGCTCAGAGTAGCTGGATCTTCATGGTATGAATCACCTGCCCCTTCCTCCTCTTCACTCCAGTAAGAAGGAGTCTCAGTAGCCCTGTCCTGGGCTTGAAAGCTGCTGAGTGTGGAAGGTATGTCTTCCAACTGTCTTTGTTTGACAGGAACAGTCCATTAATTAACTCTTGTCCTCCCATTTCTTCCAGATGCTTTTAAAATATCCCAGTTTCTCTCTCTCTCCTCCTCCTATTTTTCCTTCTTTGTCTTCAGCTTAATTCCACTGCTGAAAAGTAAGTTCAAAGTGCCCAAGTAGTTTATGATCAGCTGGCTCAGCAGGGGGAGAGGAGAGGAGAGGAGAGGAGTGGCTAAAGCAAACTCCTGCAACCTCTCCTGGCTTGTCTGTTCTTCCTCATTAATAACTTGTGGCCGTCTTGACCACACTCTGATGTTGCTTGGCCACAGTTGTCCTAGGTTTCATCTAGGTAATGGTGTAGAGTAATGGGAGGTTTTGGATAGAAAACAAGGCCAAGAAAATAGCCCTCTACACCCCATCTAAAAAAAGGGACTTACGTACACATAAGCAGCACTTACGTGTGTGTGAGTCACTAACAGGATGCTGGCTTTTAACTTCAAGGTGCAAAACAACAGTCTTCCCTGTCACCTCAAAGGATGGATTACCCTTTGTTTGTTTGTTTGTTTTGTTTTATTTGTAAGCCACCTTTCTCCCAGAATTGGGACCCAAAGCGGCTTCCAACAACAAACACACATTAAAACATTAAAAACATGAGACACATAAAAACATTTAAAACAGTGAAAAAACATTAAAAGAATATAAAACCATAAACACTTAAAACAATATAACAACATAAAATACTTAAAACAATCTACTTTTTGAAGGCAAAATGCCTGCTTTTCCGTTAGAGCACAGCAATGCAAAAGAGCAGTACAGCAGTCTAAACTGATTAAACAAGATACTGCGGCTCTGAAGTTACAGCTTATGTTCTCTACCACCCCACCCCACCCACTTTTAGCTCATTGCTCAGAAAGCAGGCTCTCTAATGGGCTGATCTTAGTGGAGCAAGAAACAAAATATAGTATATTATAAGCAACCACCAGGAACATTTTCGATTTCTAGCCTTAGCCCCCATTCCATTGCTTGAAGAGACGCAAATACAAAGCTCCCTTATACAGAGACCAATTTGGTCACAAGTCTTCCCTACTAAGAGGACATGGACTTCTATTTAAAATTAAAGTTAACTATTTCTAAATTTGCATCCATATATATGAATGAGTGTAAACACTTCTGTGCAGATCATCGTCTGCTTGCAGGCAGTGGGGGGCAGTGCCCAACTGACTACCTTAGATTTGGTTGTCTATCTGCTACAGTAATCTTTGCAACAAGCATTAAAAAGAACCTATAGTGTTATTAACTGTGAGTGATTTTGCTTCTTGGTCCTGCCCCTAATCAACAGGGTGTTTGAAGACAATGGGACCTCCTAATTAATGAGAGAAGGCTTGTTCTAGCTTAGAAGTGAAGTTCACCCACCAGAAGAACAGGGAAGTAAATTTAGGCATGTGCCTTTGGAAATGACTTTCCAAAGGACCAAGCTATACTTACTTACAAATTCCTTGTTGGAGGCTCTGTTCCAGTTCTAACTCTACATTAAACTGCAAGAAAAATAGGCTTGCATTGTTTTTGATATACTGCATGGCTCAGTGCTGATTTGAGCCAGCCAGGCTGAAGATCTGACCTGCATTTGTGCTCTGACAGGATATAGAAAGTGACACAGGTCTCTTGTAGTGCAGTTACCATGCCAAAGTGGTTCATACTTTAACTGAAGCAATATTTTTCCACTGAAGCTGAAGTGCATTTTGGAAATGTGCGTCATTTTCCACCACTTTTGACTCTAGGTCTGGCATTAAGAAATCGGCCCAAGAGGAAGGGGTCAAGGACACCATTCAGTTTATGGAAATTAAAAGGCCACACCTTTATTTATAGCATTGGTCTGGCATGAGGCCTTGATAACTTATCTTGACCTTGACAGACTGGGCCAAAACTAACAAAATGAATTTCAACAGAGAGAAATGTAAGGTCCTACACTTGGGCAGAAAAAATGGAAGGCACAAATATAGGACGAGGGACACGTGGCTGGATAGCAGTACATGTGAAAGGGATCTAGGAGTCTTGGTAGATCACAGGCTGAACATGAGTCAGCAGTGTGATGCAGCAGCCAAGAAAACCAACGCTATTCTTAGTTGCATCAATAGGGGTATGGTGTCTAGATCGAGGGAGGTAATGGTACCACTCTACTCTGCTTTGGTTAGGCCTCACCTGGAATACTGTGTCCAGTTCTGGACACCTCAATCCAAGAAGGATATTGACAAGCTGGAGCGTGTCCAGAGGAAGGCGACCAAAATGATGAAGGGTCTGAAAGCCATGCCCTCTGAGGAGCAGCTTAAGGAACTGGGTATGTTTAGTCTGCAGAAGAGAAGGTTAAGAGGAGACATGATAGCCATGTTTAAATATTTGAGGGATGTCATGTCAAGGAGGGAGCGGGCTTGTTTTCTGCTGCTCTGGAGACTAGGACAAGGAGCAATGGATTCAAGCTGCAGGAAAGGAGATTCCACTTGAACCTCAGGAAGAACTTCCTGATGGTCAGAGCTGTCCGGAAGTGGAATATGCTGCCTGGGAGTGTGGTGGAGTCTCCTTCTTTGGAGGTTTTTAAGCAGAGGCTGGATGGCCATCTGTTGGGAGTGCTTTGATATGTGTTCCTGCATAGCAGGGTGTTGGACTGGATGGCCCCTGTGGTCTCTTCCAACTCTTATGATTCTAGGAACACACCTCTAAATATCTTACCACTGAATTATATAGAGAAAAGAGAAGAGTCCTGGTGACCTAAGAGTAAGACATAGTTGATTTGTCCCCAAGATTTTTGTTGTCTTCAGTAAGGATCTACCGTCAAGGGCAAGTGTGTTTCCTATTAGTGTCTCACTTTGCTGCAATGGTCTCCCACCACTGGCATCTCACAGCCACTTTCCTTTCCACCAGGACTCATTTTTGCTTTGTGGTAAGGGATATCCAGATGCTGTTGGATTGCGGCTCCTACCAACCCCAGCCAGCATAGCCAACAGTGATGAATGCTGGGCATTGCAGTTCCACAGCATGTGGACAGTTCATGTTTCCCACTGCGGGGATTGAATGTACATAAGTGTGGGTCTGGATGAATTTTTGCCAGCATGGCATCTGCTCAGTCTCTTTTCTCCCTTGTACATGACATAGCACCTGTACTATTGTGATCCTACTTTCCTCAACAGTTTTGTCCCCCCCATCATGTTTCTGATTAGCTGCCCATTTTCTTTTCTGTTTGTGATATAGCAGAGGGTAAGTAAACCTTTGGCTCTCCAGATGTTTTGGACTCCAACTGCTGCAGTCTTTTACACTTGGCTATGCTAGCTGGGGAGCTAATATCCAAACTTCTTGAGGGTCAGCATTTTCCCACCCCTGCTATAAAGCATTGTTTATGTGATTATAAAGCACTATTAGTCTGGTTAGACTGATATAATTTGATGTCTGATTTTTTTTTTAAAAAAAACACACACCCTCAAAGTGCTTGTTTTTTTCAGCTGATAATTTGCTTTATGGGATGTTCTGTAGCAACCCAGACATATCTAGGCTCTGCATAGTCCCTTCTGTGGCTGAATTTCCTTTACTTCAGCTTAGTCCTCAAGAAAACATGGTATATGTTGAGTGTGCTTGCCAAAGGTAAAGGCCTCAAAGTCCAAAGGTTTACATGTAGACCAGGATTGGGGAAATTTTGGCTAGCAGGCTGCATTCAGCCTTCCAACCCCTTTTATTGCATTACCCAAGTCACTCCAAGCCCAAGATCTAAATCTTTGGGGACAAGCGGGGGGAGAGGTCTCCTGGCAATCCCCCAAATACCACACAGAATAGTACATTGTTAACAAGTAGCACTTGGAGTGTTTTGTCTTTATGCACCCATCTCAACTAACAAAATGTACTCTACTTTTATTGGCAAAAATCACTCCAAAATTACCCCACTGAGTCCACATTTTCAGGTAAAAATATGACCTGCAAGAGGGTGGGTGGTACTGTGAAAACTGGCCCTGCCTCCATCACAATTGCCCACCCTAATCTAGACTTTCCCTTAAAAAGCTGTCCTAATTCTGAGAAGTGGCTGGAGGTGTCTTAGACATATGACTCTTTTGTAAAAAAAAAAAGAAAAAAGAATTCAATTGCAACCAAGTCTGGAACCTTTCTTTGGAAACCAGAATCTACAGAAGAACTACATCAAGTTACAATATAATCTAATCTGCTCCTACAGCGAGCAAAATGTTCAAGCAGCAAGCCATATTTCCACCTGCAGGTTTTACTCCCCATCATCTTTTTCTTTTCTGTTGAAAAGCAGCATTTATCACATTGAGGAAGGTTTTAATGAAAATATATTGCTTTCTCTTGCTCTTCCTCCTTTACCACCCCCACCCCTCTTCTAGAGTCATATCAAATTTCCCAAGTACATCAGTACAACATACTTCAAGAGGAAATTATTTCTGTGCTGGTCTAGCAGATATGGTATGCTTAGACTTGCTCCTGATAAACAACTTCAGATTGTAATTCTTGTATCAATATGGCATTGGTGCATTGGTGAGGCTGAATAGCCTAAAGATCCTGTCTGATCTTGGAAGTTAAGAAGGGTCAGCCCTAATTTGTACTTGGATGGGAAACCACCAAAGAATTCCATGTGCTGTGGGTTATATTTCAGAGGAAGGAGCTGGTAAAACCAGCTCTGAGCATTCCTTGACTAAGAAAACCCCTAGAGAAGTCAACAGGTGACCTGAAGATATGCACAATGCACATAGACTACACTGATGGCCAAACACTAAGACTGTGCTTAAGACTGGGGATCCTGCAGAAACCGATAATCTAAGAGCCTAAAGAAAGCCTGAATTTGTTGAAGTTGCATCCTCCATCCAGGCAAACACATGTCCCCCTTCATTCCCTCCAGAGCAGAGAGTGACTCAAAGCACAGGCCAGCTGCTTGCTCCAGTCTTTCGGCAGTGGCTGGGGGGCCTTCTGTTTCCTGCTGCCATCCAGTATGGCAGAGATGATCTGCTAATGTCTACAAGCAGCAGTGTTTGGGGGGAGGGTGACAAGACATTTTACTTGCAGCCTGACAGCTGCCCAGCTGACCTCGCTGTGGGCAACTTATGTGCTTCAAGGGGGAGTGCCTGTGATTAAATGTTTTGTTGTTTTAAAGGATTCAGGAGCATGGGTTTGAAAAACAAGACAGCCTGGGAGGCCCCAGGAGATGGCAGCTGGCTACAGCCATGGCTGAAGCGCTGTCTGGATCAGAAACAACTTATCTGTATCCCAGCGTTTCCCTCCCATTAGGAGCCTTCCATACTTGGCAGATGTCTTCTGAATAAAACATGGTTCCACCAGAACAATCTCTGTTCAGAAATCAAGTTGCCCATCTGTGCTTATTCCTCCTACCTCATTTCATAGCTGCCTGAATCTCCTGTACTGTGTTTAGTTCTGCAGGTTTCCACCCTTTGTTTCTATTTCTGAAGAAAGAAGGAAACTACCACAGAGGTATCTTATATTTTGTCTTGTTTATTATTAGCCACATTTCTATACTGTCTAACAACTGGAGCTCTGTGGGTGGTTCACAAAACAAAGGGACCATCACAGATGGAGTGTGACATACTGTATGCCTCAGTACTAAACTGTTACCTGGTGCACATGTCCCCAAATATCCAGTGGGGATGGGCAACAGTGGCTGTCCAAATGTTTTTGACCTATAGTTCCTGTTAACCCCTGGCAGCACAATGAATGGTGGAGGATTATGGGAGTTCCAGGCCAAAATATCCAGCAGGCCACAGTTGTCTACCCCGGCTTTACAGAGAAAATGTTGACACCACAATCACACAATCAGCACCAGCTGGATTGGGTGACTGCACAAAATGGGCCTCATGAAGGAGTTATGTACAAATAACTAAATGGTAAAGTAGGAAGGACTGACATTAGAATTAATACACTTTTCTCCCAAAATTCTTGTGCCATGCAGGTTGAAGTCAGTACCTTAGGTCTAAGCTAAGAATAAGCGAGTCCCATGTGAAAGAGGGCATCAGGTATACAGATGGTAAATGATTTACTGATGTCATTAATTGAAGTTCTTATATCTGTAGCACTGGGATGATCCTGGATCCACTGTTGTGATTTTGCATCTCAGGTTGTTTGAAGTTGCAGTCAATTCAACAATCAATTCAAGAAAATCCAAAATCCACAAAATTAATTCAAATCACACTTTCCTTTGAAGTGATCCAGATGACAGGATGTGTGATGCATGCATTTAAAAAACACCTTGGATGGTGGATGGTTGTGAGGGGGAGCCAGAAGTTGCTAGCAGCAGGGTGGCGATTTGAAGCAGGGAAATAAGACAAACAAAAGGTTCAAAGCATACCTCTGCTTGCTGCTTCTCTGCTCTTGTTCCCTCCCAGTGCCAATTGTCTGAAACTAAGGGGTGTGATACAGTATGCTGTACAAAAGCTAAGGATTCTCTTGATTTGTATTTCCAGGCTTCAGCTGGTATAGAATATAGCCTACCAAAGGAGTGGTATTGATGGTTCTGGAAGCATATAGTTCCTGGTATACCCCTGTCTTGCATTGGTTCCCTGATGCCTTCTAGTGATGCAAATTCTTGAAGCCCTAAATGTCCTCAGCTCAACTTAACAAGAAACATTTCTCCCATTACAAATCATCAGGTTAAATGAGACTGGTTTTTATATCTACAATCAATAATATCAATAATATCTACAATCTGTGAAATTAAGACAAGTATGGGAGAGCTATTGAAACCTAATCTGAATTTCTTTCAAAAATACTGTTGCTTTTTCTATTCACTTGGGCTTTTGGCAGGCAGGGATAAGCTTGATTGAGATATGGTTTCAGCATTTGTCATAATTAAAAATCTTCTTGTTAAAGTTTGATTAGCCATACACGTTTTAAAATGTTGTTAGTACTGCAACATGCTGTCCAATTCTCCAAGTACTGAAGGGTTTCATGGGCAGCTGTTCCCCAATCTGTCTTTCTTTGGAAGAGAGGGCACTGGAGATGCATGGAATTTGTGTAATTACTGGCTTGCATTGTTGTTGTTACTGAGTCCTTCAAGTTGCTTCTGGCTTATGACTTCCAACTAAGACAAACCTATCACAGGATTTTCTGGGGGTGAGAGTGTGTGATGCACCCAGTGGGTTTGCATGGCTGAACAGGGAATCGAACCTTGGTCTCCAGGGTCATAGTCCAATGCTCAAACCATTACACTATACCAGCTGTCTACTGGCTTGAACACAAATACATAAACAGAAGACAAGTGGAGATAAACAGTATGTGCATTACTGATAGCCTGTGTCTGATCAGTGGGGTGCAGGTATTCTGCCACTGAGAAATGAGATGTCCTGGGAGCTTCCATGCCGCAGATCTGTGATACCTAACAAATTCTTAGAAGGAGGCACTGCTGAAATTTTCAACTGGCACTCAGATGTTTCTTCGCTTCAGTTTTCACCTGTTTTCCAAAATGGCTATTTCTAGTCACAGACTACAGGTTCACATTCAGTTCCCACTTCTTAGCTAGGAAAGAGATGGAGGTGGAGTATGTCACCTCCTAAGCCTTATTGTGTAGAGAATCTTCAGTTTTCCAGTTAGTGAATCACTACTATCATCATGCCTCACCATTGCCTAGGCTGACTTGGATTTGTAGAAACTGGGGTTAAACAACTGGAGGAGGGGACAGAGGTTCCCTCAGCCCTGTTCTAAGCTATAATATAGCCTCTTTCTTTCAAAATACCTGTAAATATATGTTAACTAATATAGGGCACAAAATAATTTCAGGAGGAAGTCAGTCTGTGCTCCATCAATTATAGCAAAGCATTGACTGTATATATGATAAATCACTCTAAAAGAAATGGGTGTGCCACAACATTTGATTGTCCTGATGCATGACCTATAATCTGGATAAGAGGCCACCTGCCAGAGAGAATATGGAGGAACAGAATGCTCTTCCATTGGCAAGGGAGTAAGATAAGGCTGCATTTTATCACCCATTAAGTTATTCACAGAACATATAATACAGAAAGTGGAATTAGAAGGAGGTGTGAAAACTGGAGAAAGAAACATCAGTTGAGATATGCAGATGGCATTATATTACTGGCGGAAAATAGCAAAGACTTGGAATGACTACTGATGAAAGTTGAGGAAGAAAGTTCGAAATCAGAGTTATAGTTGAATATTAAGAAAATAAACATAACAACAGAGGATTACATAACTTACAAGTGGATTAAGAAGACAGCAAAATAAAAACTTTCTATACCTTAGCTTAGTCATTAATCAAAATGGAGACTGTAGTCAAGAAATTAGAAGAAGACTATGATTTGGAAGAGCAGCTGTATATCTAAAGAACTTTCAGAGGAGCTAAGATTTAAAAGTGACATGTACAAGAAATGGAAAAAAAAGGAAAATACTGAAGAGGAATTCAAACAGATAGCCAGTAAATCAGAAAACCTAAAGCACAGAATGAGCTCAGGCTTGCTGAAGAGGTCAAAAACAATAAAAAGTTGTTTGTTTTTGGTTATGTCTGTAGCAAAAGGGAAAACAAGATGGTAGGGCCACTGCATATGTTAACTGGGGACAAAGAAAAGGCAGAACTACTCAACACTTTCTTTGCCTCAGTCTTCTCCCAAAAGGAAAACAGTGTTCTGCCCAGGGGAAATGGAGCCAATGATGTGGGAGGAGAAATGCAGCACAGTATAAGTAAAGAGGTAGTACAGGAATACCTGGTTACTCTAAATGAATTCAAGTCTCCAGGGCGAGATGAACTACATCCAAGAGTATTAAAAGAATTGGCAGAAGTAATCTCAGAACCACTGGCAATAATCTTTCAGAATTCCTGGAGAATGGGAGATGTTCCAGCAGACTGGAGAAGGGCAACTATTGCCTCCATCTTCAAAATGGGAAAAAAAGAAGACCCAAACAATTACCACTCAGTCAGCTTGACATCAATACTGGGAAAGAGTCTAGAGCAGATCATTAAACAGACAGTCTGTAAGCACTTAGAAAGGAATGCCATAATTACTAAAAGTCAACATGGGTTTCTCAAAAACATGTCACGCCAATCTAATCGTATCTCATTTTTTGTTACAGTTATTAGCTTGATAGATGAAGAGAGTGCTGTGGATATAGCATATCTTGAATTCAGTAAGGCCTTTGACAAGATCCCCCATCATATTCTTGCAAGCAAACTAGTAAAATCTGGTCTACACAATGCTACTGTTAGGTGGATTTTTTAATTGCTTGACTTAGCAAACTCAAAGAGTGCTCACCAATGGCTCCTCTTCATCTTGGAGATAAGTGACTAGTGGGGTGCCACAAGGTTTTGTCATGGGCCCATACTAGTCAACATCTTTATAAATCATTTGGATAATGGAATAGAGGGCATTCTTATCAAACTTGAAGATGACACCAAATTAGGAGGCGTAGCTAACACCCCAGAGGAAAGGATCAGATTTTAAAATGACCTTAGAGATTAGATTGCTGGGCCAAAACTACTATAATGCATTTCAACATAGAGAAATGTAAAGCACTACATTTGGGAAGAAAAAATGAAATGCACAGATATAAGATGGGTGATGCAGTAACCACAGTATATGTGAGAAAGAACTAGGAACCTTACTAGACCATAAGCTGAACATGAGGCAGCAGTGCAATGCAGCAGCCAAAAAAGCCAAGACCCCACCTGGGATACTGTGTTCAGTTGTGGGCACCACAGTTCAGGAGGGATATTGACAAGCTGGAACGTGTCCAGAGGAGGGTGACCAAACTGGTAAAGGGCCTGGAAGCCATGCCCTATGAGGAATAGCTTATGGAATAAAGATGACAGTACTTCCAAAAATTATGTTCCTGTTTCAGAATCTCCCAATAATTAATAATAAAAAACCATTTATAAGCTGGAAGAAAGAACTATCAAAATTTAGGAAAGAAACCAAGAATAAAAATGAAAATACTCCAGGATAGTAAAGAGAGAGGAGGATTCGGACTATCACACCTGGAAGTATACTATCAAACATGCTGCCTAGAGTGGATAAAAGAATGATACAACTGAAAAATCATAAACTATTAGAATTAGAAGGATTCAATGTAAACTTTGGATGGCATGGATATCTATGTTACAACAAAGCAGAGATAGATAGTTTAGAGACCATTACGTCAGAAAAGCCTTGATTAGAACGTGGCAGATAATTAATAAAAAATTTCATAGTAAATTACCAACGTGGTCATCACCCCAAAAAGCTTTCAGAATAACAGAACCAAAACTAGGAGGAACATTAAGGTATACAGATTTAATAAGATGGAAAGGAAGAACTCCAGTGTTAAAGACCAGGGAAGAACTAGAAGAGCAGAACATTGTAATGAATTGGTTTCCATATCAACAAATAAAAGAAAGGTTCAAAATGGATTTAAAAACTACAGGGTTGGAATTGGAAGAGAACAAACTGGATGAAATTTTAATGAAAAATGAGGAAAAAACAATCTCAAAAATTTATAAAATCTTATTGGAAAGAGAATTAGAACAGGAAAGGATCAAGGATTACATGGCAAAATGGGCGCAAAACATTGGTCACAATATAGAGTTCGAAAAATGGGAAAGAGTATGGAGTGAAGACATAAAATTTACTCAAAATTTGAGTCTAAGAGAAAATTTTTATAAGTCAATGTATCAGTGGTATATGACCCCTCAGAAACTAATGAAGAGAACACAAAAAGGGAATGGACAATGTTGGAAATGTGGAAAAACAATGGGAACTTATTTTCATACTTGGTGGTTATGCTCTATAGCAAAAAAATATTGGAAAAAGATCCACGATTGTATTACTAAGCTGCTGGATGTGAAACTTGAGATGACTCCGCAAACATATTTATTAAACATGGTTAAAGAGAATAGCCAATTGAAGACAAAAAAGAAAATGTTATTAAATTTAATAACAGCAGCAAGATTGAATTACGCAAAGCACTGGAAGGAAGGAATAGAACCCTCCCAAGAAGAATGGAAAATAAAAGTGATGGACATCATTGAAATAGAAAAATTGTCCAACATGATGAAAGGTAATTCAATTCAACAATTCGAAAGACAATGGAAAAAAATTATTAGATGGTTGAAGGAGAAGTGAGAGGAAGGTAAAGAATGGAAGAAAGGGGTGAAAGGGTAACACTTATATTAAGGAGGGAATATAGACTGAGAAAAAAAATTAAGGTAGAATACAATAACAAAAAGAGATTTCACAAGAAAGAGGTTTAGAACAAGGAAAAAAAAGAGATTGGAGGGGAGAAAACACGGAATAAGGAAAAGATTGGGGGAAGGGGAAGTAAATATAAAAAGAGAAGGGAAGGGGGAGGGAAAATTGATAGGAAAAAATATGGTTAATATAAAATGTGTAGTTAAAGATGGGGGAGACGATAGGGGGGAGAAAGAGGGATTGATTAAATAAAATATTAAGGAATATTCAATAATGTACAGAAAGTATTAAAAATTAACAGAAAATTTATGTAAGAATGATGTACAATATGAAATAAGGTAAATGATATGCGATGTATACAAACTTTCAGTTTTTATAAAAATAAATAATAATAAAAAAAGGAATAGCTTATGGAGCTGGGTAAGTTTAGTCTGGAGAAGAGAAGTTTTAGAGATGACATGATAGATATATTTAAATATTTTGAAGGGATGTCATATGGAAGACAGAGAAAGCTCGTTTTCTGCTGCTCCAGAGACCAGGACATAGAACAATGGCTTCAAACTTCAGGAAAAGAGATTCCATCTAAAATTTAGGAATAAATTCTTGATGGTAAGAGCATTTTGACAGTGGAATATGCTATCTTGGAGTATGGTAGAATCTCCTTCGGGGGGTTTTAAACAGAGGCTGGATGGCCATCTGTTGGGAATGCTTTGATTATGTCTTGCTGCATGGCAGGGAGTTGGATTCGATGGCTCTTGTGGTCTCTTCCAGCTCTATGATTCTAGATAAGATCCACAAATATAAAGATGTATCATTGAATACCAAAGTCAGGATGGTCCATGCCATCATGTTTCCGATTTCTGTATGTGGTTATGAAACATGGAGAACAAAGAAAGCTGACAGGAAGAGAATTAGTTCATTTGAAATGTGGAGCTGAAGGTTAATTCTGTAGACACCATGGACTACCAAAAAGACAAATAAATAGGTCTGAGAGCAAATCAAGCCTGAATTTTCACTACAATCCAAAATGACAAAACTGTAGTATTTTTCATACACGATGAGAAAACATGACTCATTGGCAAAGATGATAGTGCTCAGCAAATTGGAAGCCACAAGATCTTACTATGGGAGGGTTCATTTAAACAAGGAAGCCATAAATTGAAGCATGGAGGACTCGAGTAGGATTGTTGATGACTGGGGCTCCTGGAGATCTCTCATTCAGATTTTTGCCATAAGTCAGAGCCAACTTGACAGCACAGAAAAATAACAAATTCAAAGTAGTCAAGAGAAAGCTTCAACTGTTTCCTAACTGTTAACTGTTAACCCCTACCGTTAATCCTACCAGCCATTGTGAGCCTTCCTCCAATCCCAGTTCCTGATCACTTGTTACTTTAAGACAGAATCATAATGATACATTTTAATCTTAGTAATCAGATACAAATTTATAGCACTCTTGAGATTTGGTATTGGATAGTCTGCATCTCTAAATATATGAAAAGACAGGATAGACTAATTAAAAGGGGGGAAAACCCCACAGATGTATTACTACATCCCAGGGTTGGATGTAACCAGATGAACCATGTATACAGGAAAGGACATGCTCTCCCATGTCAAATGAGGTCAGCAAGTGCCAGCCGTTCAGCGGCAGACGTCTCTCTATCAGCATGCTGCACCCGCATTTTCTGGAGGATTTCTAGTCTCGATCCCACAGCAGTTCTCTAAGCAGGATACAATCAACCATCACTATCTTGTTTGCACACAGCCAGCTTTGTGCTGGAAAACATTGGGTTTTAAATTACAAGCCCTGACAAAACCAAACTCCAAAGCAGAAACCTGTCAGAAAAAATCCACTGTGTCTCCAGTTGTGGCACTCAGCATGGTAACTGGTCCAGCTTCTGAAAGGCTAGCCCGCTATCCTGGAACTGTAAATGGCCACACAACATAGACACCTATTGCTGTCTGTTGTGAATGACCAGCATCAAGAGGATTACTTTCTTTCTGTCTTCTTTACCCTTCTAATGACTGCAAGCACAAATCTCTCACATTTCAAATTACTGGCTCTTGTGGCTTATAGAAATCATTGACATTGGAAAAGAGTCAGCCTGCTTTAAAATTCTGATTCTTATCAAGGCTTTTTTTTTTTTTTGGACTGCAACATCCAGAACTTCACACTCAGCATGGTCTTAGGCCATGCCAGCTAGAGAGTTTTGAGAGTGGTAGTAAGCAACTTTTGAAAGCTGTTCTTATCATTAAAGTGCTAAATGGCTTGGTTATATCCAGGAATAGTTAGGGCCTCGCTTGTAGATCCTGGATATAACAAGCCATTTAGTGCTTTAATGGTAAGAGGAAGAGCTTGGAAAAATTGCTTAAGAATCCTCTTCATGGAATAGCTAGATCAGTGGTGGACAGTCCTCAAGCCTGTGTGGTTTTCAGAATTATAATCTTCAGTCCAGGCATCTAAATAGTGCTTGGGAGAGGTATACCACCTGTTTTTAACAGTCTTGCAAATGCTTTCTGCTATTCTTAGATTTTTTTTTGATGCATAGTATTTTTGTTTGTTTTTCTTACTTTAATACTCTAAACCAAGTTTGAGCAATTGTGGCCCTCTGGAGGTTGTTCCACTGTAGCTCCCATCATCTCTAGCCAGCATAGCAAATGATATATTCCAAAACCATGTGGAAGGCCACAGTTTCCCACCATGTAGGGATGGAATGGATATTCAATAATTTCCCAAAGTGGTAGAAATTTGGTGTTCCTGACCACTTGAGAAACACTGCCAGCCAGTTATATATTCAAGTCTTTTAATCCATTTGCAATAGCATGTGCATTTCTATACCGCTTATCAGCTAAGCGCTCTCTAAGTGGCTTACAATATGTTAGCTAATTGCCCCCTACAAGCTGGATACTAATTTTACCTACCTGCGGAAGGATGGGAGGCTAAGTCAACCTGGAGCCCAGCAGGATCAAATTCACAACTTTGTGTCTGCAGTACCAGCATTTAACCACTGCACCACCAGGGCTCATCAAGTCTCAAATCAAGTCTCAATTTTCTACCTTCAAGTCCCAACACTTTAAAGATATTTTCAAGTCAAGTCTCAATTCAAGTCTCAAGTCTGGAAGCCAACTTTATATCCCAAACTATGTTCCAGAATTTCTGGACAGAATCAAATAAAGTCAGTTTTAACAATTTAAGCAGGGTCAGCCCTCCACATTTGCAATTTTTCCATCTGCAGCTTTGGAAGCAGGTAGTGGACCCTTCTTACTCCATATTACTGAAGCTTCAAAAGTTTTAGAAGGAAGGATCCTTCCTCCTCAAGCCCGTTACTTAACACATTTGCTGTTCCCCTCTAAGAAACGTGCCCTGCATTCTGGAGGTGAGTTTTGTATTCTGCTCTTAGGCTCCTCCAATATGCAGCAGGCTGCTGAGCAGATCTCAACCCTGCCTCAGGCCTGTTGCCTAAGCCATTTGCTGTTCCCTTCTGATAAATGCACCCACATTTTGGGCTTGAGACAGATTGTCCTGTGAGAAAGAGATGGAAGTGATGTCCAAAGTCGTAAGGTTTCTAGATGAGTGTGTCATGTTACTGAACCAAGGGCAGCAAGTCAGTCACTAAAAATATACAAGTCTCAAGTCAGTGCATCATTTATTTCCAAGTCAAGTCTGAGTCACTGAAGTGACTTAAATCTGATTTGAGTCTGAGTCAGTTGACTTGAGCTTACATCACTGCTGTCAGGAACGAAAATGGGGCATGGAAAGTTCCCACATCTTGCAGGAACTTTTTTTCTTTTTGTTCTTGGCACAGCAAAACAGTGCAACTTTGGCCCTTTCCTCACGGGGGGGCGAAACGGGGTCACGCACGCAGGGGCAGAGGTTACCCATGAGCAGGTTGCTCCGTCCCTGTGGAGAGCGCGGATCCGCCATTCTAAACGCTGCCGAATTTCGCCGGTGTTCGGCGGCGCTTGGCAGCACCCAAAATGGCGGCTGGCGGCTTCCAGCGGCGCTCCGCCAATCAGGACAGCGTGCCAGCCGGAAGCCCGCCCCCGGACAGATCTTCAGGGGCGCGCTACCGCGTCTCTGCAGTTCTTCACCGGGGGCTGCCACGGGGCAGCACGGGTGAGTTTTATAAAAACCACTTGCGAAGGTGGTTTTTATAAAACTCACAACGCCACCCCCGCGGCTGCGCTAGAGCAGTTTGAGGTCTAGAACCTCACTTTTTTTAACTGCTCTAGCACACCCCCTGGTGAAGAAGACCTCCAAGAGAGGTCGCCCTAGCGTGGGCAATATGCCCATGTGGAAATGGTCTTTGTCAACTCTTTACAGCTTTAACAGCTGCACAGTTGGAATACAGTGCCACTTTTCAAGGCAAAGATGTACGCCTATAGTGACTAAGGGTTTTATCGCACAAGGCAGGTGAATTGCAGGGTAATAACATCTCTGAACTCTCTGGGCTGTATACTCTCTTTCTTTCTTGACTTGCTTGCTTAGCCTAATTCCTTGCTTCCTTCTCATCTCTGCTAATTCATATCATCCTTGCCAAGGTTGCACTTCTCCTATTACCCTCTTCCTCTGTTGTCCTTTCTGGGCTGCTTTTTTGTGCAGCTTGCTCCCTGAACTCTTTGGGTTCTGAACCTGTGCTCCCCTTCTTTCTTGACCTATTTGTCTATTCTGATTCTGGGTAGGCAGCTGAGAAAGAGTGGCAGAGGAGGGGGCAGCAGGAGAGGAGCAGCCTTGGTGGAGAGGAACCAAGTGAGTGGGGAAGAGAAGGAATCATGGAACTGGAGCAGGCAGGTCAAGAAAGAAGGGGAGTGTAGACTCAGAGCCCAGAGATTCCTTTGTTTGGGAGTTCCTTAGAGAAGAGAGTCAAAAGGGATGATGATAATTTTTGCTGCATGCTTTCCCCTTCTATCAAACAAGACAGAAAACTACCCCCTAACTCGAGTATGCAACACACCATTATTAATTCCTGGAATCTAAGCCATTCATTCCTGTGCTGTCTTGTCCTTTTTTCTCAAAAAGTTTTAAAAATGAAACAGTTATGTGCAGTTGTTCTTCAGAAAGTTGTGCAGTTCTGAGTAAAACAGTGTGGGTTTCTTGAAAATGCATGGTTTTTAAACATTGCAGTGAGTTTTCTGTCCTTTGTGAGGAAAAAAAAATCCCAGTGTCTCAACACTACAGGAAGAAATACTGATGCCTTTTCCTTGACATCTGTCAGGAAGTGGGACAATCAAAATTTCCATCCCTACCACCACTACACTAAATAATGATGAAATCTCAGTGAGGAGCAGATTAGAAATCAATTTAGTAAACAAGAAAGCAAGCAAGCAAACAAACAAACAAAAAAGCAAACAAACAAAAAAGCAAACAAGTAAAGATAAACTACAGTTTTTATATTTTTTAATCTGCATCGTTCACCCTCTTCTGGAATTACCCTGCTGCCTTCTTACTAGTTTACCAAGTCCATGCATTTTTGAAGACACACCAAGGATAAATCCTGCTTGATGTAAGGCCCTGTCATCTGTGTATCCAGGATAGAGGAGTTGCTGCTGTATTCCTGACATGGCAGGGGATGACTGACCTCATTTACAGAGGCAAGTATGCTTTGCTGCCAGCGGTAGCAATCAGTTTTCATAATCTACTCAGTTCAGAATAGCCAGGGCAACCTTACTTCTAGCCATCATGGCTTGTGGGTGTGGGTAATTTACCACACTCCTAATGCAAAGTTAATAGCCCTCTTCAGCTTACACACCTTACGGCTGCCACTTAGGTGTGTCACCACAAAAGGGGAAACACATCGGTAAACGTGAAGCACTACAAAAGCGGATACAGGTTTGCATAAAAGATAAGAGATACCAATGTATACATGCTGATACAAATTTAGAAATCATTACTTTTATTCAAGAAAGATAGACAAGATGACCCATGTGCTGTAGACTGACAACTTAAAGGACCCTGATGCTCTCCCTTCTAATCATTCTAGACCAGCGGTTCTCAACCTGTAGGTCCCCAGATGTTTGTGGACTTCAGCTCCCAGAAACCCCAGCCACTATGGTCAATGCTCAGGGCTTCTGGGAGCTGAAGTCCAAAAACATCTGGGACCCACAGGTTGAGAACTACTGTGCTAGACCTTTAAACGATACCTGGACTAGAAAATGTTTCAGACTGAAGGTGCCTCCAAAATAAAGGGTTGTCTTCCTCTTTACATGGCACATCTGGTCCCTCTAAAAACATGTACCGGTGAAGCACACTTCTCAGTGAAGCCTGAAGGGAGGCAGTGTTTCAGATATTAAGCGCTGTGTGTGCCACATTGCCAGCAAGTTCTAAAAGCCTGTTGTTGTGATTAACAGTGTATTCACGCTCCACAATTATAGCACTTTCAGACTACCTATATTTCCACAACTCTATTCTAAAGAACCACAGGGTTTGTGATTTGGTATGGAGTACACAGAATTCCCTGCCAGAAAGCTCTAGTGTACCTCACCAAACTACTGATCCCAGGGTTCTACAGGAAAAAGCAATGGCTGTTAAAGTGGTATCGAAGTGCTATAAGTTTGGAGTAGGCTGTAAGTCAAAACAGAACCATTTATTTTAAATGTACTTGTGGGTATTTTTTTCTAATAGTAATAAGACCCACTAATAATAATCACAGTTAAAGCATAACCTCTGACATAGGGGCTTTAATAATTGTTGTTGTTGTTGTTGTGTACTTTCAAGTTGTTGCTGACTTATAGCTATCCTAAGGTAAGCCTATCATAGGGTTTTCTTGTTAAGATTTGTTCAGAAGGGTCTCATTCTTGCCTTCCTCTGAGGTTGAGAGTGTGTGACTTGCCCACGGTCACCCAGTGGTTTTCATGGCTGAGTGGGGATTGGAACTCTGATCTCCCAGAGTCCTAGCCCAACACTCAAACTACTACACTACACTGACTGCTTTAATAATTACTTTATAGTAATTGTCACTCTGCACATAATAGTTCACTGATCAACAATTTAGGTGCCGGGGTGTGTGTGGATGGATGAACTGAGAGATCGTCCTCTTTGTCCTCCCTAAATGCTCAGCTTTAGACTTGAAAAAGTTCTCTCATAACTCCATAATAATCCTGTATGAGGCTCTACACAGTAATCTTCCAACTGAGAGAAGATACAACCAGATGGGAAATGAACTGATTCTACCTACAGTGCTTCACATACTCTCTGTTTTGTTTTGGGCCTTAATTTGTTTTTTGTTTTACCAAGAATTTTTGAAACCATACTCTAGCTGCTAGAGAAAGACCAGCTGAACTGCAAACATTTCTTGTCTTCTTTCTTTTAGCATTTGAAGTCTGAAATATAAGGAAACTACCTCTTCTGGGCTTTTTCCAATGAACCCACAAAACAACTGGACCAGCTTTCTGTAAGGTAAGCAATAGTCTAAGAGGCTATTACATCTTAACTTTATTTTGCTCCTTAACACTTATGCCGAAGTCTGACAGCAGGCAACACTTTTAAATGAAGTTTGGCTTCATTTGTTGCTAGCTCTGACTAAAATCCCCTAGAACTCCTGAGCTCCACCATTCTCTTTTAAAGATACAAAGAAGCAGTGCAAATTCTAGACAGGATCTCTTAGGCCCTTTCCACACGGGGGTCGGGGGAACGGGGCAGTGCACGCAGGGACGGATCTTACCTGAAAACGGGTTGCTCCGTCCCTGCGGGGAGTGCGCGTTCGCCGCTCCACACGCTGGCAAGTTTCAGCGGCGTTCGGTGGCGCCCAAAATGGCAGCCGGCGACTTCCGGCAGTGCTCCGCCAATCAGGGCAGCGCGCCAGCCGGAAGCCCGCCCCCGGGCAGCTCTGCAGGGACACGCTAGCGCGTCCCTGCAGTTTCACACGGGGCGCTGCAACGGGTTAGCGCGCTCGCGTTTCGTAAAAACCACATAAAATGTGGTTTTTAAAAAACGCGCCGCGCCACCCCTTGCGGCCGCGCTAGCGCGGTTTGAGGTGTGGAACCTCCACTATTCAAACCGCTCTAGCGCGCTCCACGGTGTGGACGACCTCCGGATGAGGTCGCCCTAAGCCGATTTTTTTACCCCGTGTGGAAAGGGCCTTAATCATGGTATAGCCCAGACAGAGATTCAGTGAGAACCAGCCTATAATGTTCAAAGTCTACTACGCAGGTGGAAAAGATCTCCAATGGAATTCTGTGAATGGCCAATTAAAAGGCCATCCGAGCAGTGGTATTCCTCACCCATGTGTGGTGCTTGGCAGCATCTACAGTCCCGAGGGGGTGACTGCTGTGCAGCTGATCCCTGTCATTGAAGAGTGTAATAGCACTGGCTGCTGTGCCAGCAGGGGCTTTTTAATGAAAAGGCCCCTCAGCTTTGCAATGCCACTTCTCTATGTTTACTGCTGCTGCATTCCTCCAAGCCTCTGAGCAGAGACAACAGTTGCCTGGAATCTTTTTTAAATTTGTACTATTAATGGCCATCATATTTTCATCATTCCTCTGGTAATATCTAGCAACACCTCTATAATTTACTGTAATTTGTTTTTATTCATGACTAACAGGGGTCATCGGGAAAGCGGGCACTTGATCAATTTCAGTACTAAACACAGTAGCATGAACGCTTTAAAATGGATACTGTGAATCAGACATGAAAAGATAATGAGACAAAAGGGGAAAAGGCTGGGGTGGGAGGGAGAGAAGGAGAGGGGGAGGCAGAAAGGAGACAGCTTGTCTGTTTCTCTTTCTGTACAAAGAGTGAATACATACAGTTCCTAGCAAGAGATTTGTTAAGAGGGAGTCAACAATCTACTGCTCTTCTTAGTGCTAAAGTGTGCTGACTCCTCATTTATCCAGTCCCCTCATCAGACCTCTGACAGGGATGTGCTTTGGAAGTCATCTTCCCCTGTTGTTGTTTTGGAAATGATATTGTGGTTTAAAGAGCTTCCCAGAGATTAGTTTTAGGCCAACGATGCCCTCCTGTCTGACTGATGCCCATGGAAACTGGTCTGCTGAGTTGTAATACCTGCCGGCCAGAAACAGCAGTATAAGGGCAGACAACTGGAGCAGGGTCCCTTTCAAACCACACAATCGTGGCATTATGACGTCACTTTAATTGTCATGGCTGTATCCTGTGGAATCCTGGGGTTTGTAGTTTGGTCGCCAAATGAGCTCCTTGGCTGCAGTTCCTAAAGGCCTCTCCCTCAACTGTCAATCCCAGGATTCCATAGAAAGTTGCCATGACATTTAAAATGGAATTGTGGGGCCTTTCCACTCTACACTGTTATAGTGCTACTATTCCACTTTCAACATCCTGTGGAATTCTGGGGTTTGTAGTTTGCTGAGGCCAAAGAGCTCTCTGGCTGAGAATTCTAAAGGTCCCTCCCTAAACTGCAAGCCCCAGGATTCCATAGGATGTTGAAAGTGGAGCAGGTTAGGGCGGGAATGGTTATGATGTTATAATCATAAGTCAACAGTCTAGTAGTAGCTAATTTTCTGCCCCAGGGGCCGATCGCCACCCGAATCCTAACCAAACAGGAAATGGCTAGAATTCCACTTCTAGTTTGGAAAAACTGGATTCATTTGATACTAAAAAGGAGTGGGGGAGGGGGAACTGCAACCTATTTAAAAGATGAATCACTGCTCCTGGGGTCTCAGGGAAGGGCAATTCACCACTTTTTGCCACAAAAAGAGCAGTATGAGGAGTCTAGAGGAGTCACAAAGCACCAAAACAGCCTTGGGCCCAAAACAGCTTTGGGGCTGCACAGTATGCTGAGGCTGGCTGGAGCACCCCCTCTAGCTAAGAGCTGCCCTTTTCACATTTGTTCACAATGAGTCTGAGCCGCCCATTCCTCTGCCCTCTCTCCCTCAAGACTAACTCCTGCTGCATGACCAGATTTATAGTTTCTTAAATGTACATTAACAAGGAAAAGATGATGGTGAGTTGCAGGCAGACAGCAAGAAAGGGATCAGGAGGAGGCTGGCACAGGCTTTTATCACCAGGCAGGGGTTCTAATGTTCTGTTTTCTCAGGCTCTATTCTGAGCCAGATCTTTTCCCCTACTCCCCATCCTAAACACCAGAACACAAACATCAGAGCTTTTCTTGGCTAAATGTCCTCATTCCTTTGCTGAGGCCTAATTCTATTTAGAGACATTTCAGCAGAATAACTTGTCCTGATATTAAAACACATTCTGATGTAACTTGTACTGATGGCATGCAGAGGAAACCAAACCAGGAACTCAAAGCCTTGAACTTCCTGCTTAGGACCACTGCATTTGGTTGTCTTAACTTCCTGGGGTGGTAAAGTAGACACAATATGAATGTGCAGGAATGTACTACAGCAGAGCACTTATCTTCTGTTAGGGAATCCAGTTCTGCACTGGAGCAGCAACAGATACCAGCCCCATTGTCCTTTTTTTCTGAAGTTAAGGCTGACTGTCACATTCCTCATGAGCCATTTCTGCCCTATACTGTTACAGTGCTATTATTCTACTTGCAACATCCTATGGAATCCTGGGGTTTGCACTTTAGGGAGGGGCATTCAGAATTCTCAGCCAGAGAGCTCTTTGGCCTCAGTAAACTGCAAACCCCAGAATTACACAGGATGTTGAAAGTGGAATAACAGCCCTATAACAGTGTAGTGAGGATATGGCCATGCTGTCAGCCATGGTCCTGTCCTGTAAACATTGTGAGAGATACAAGGAAAAGAAGAAAATTGCTAGCATAGAACTCAGCACAGTGCTGAACTCTTTGACTACTCTTTCAGACATTGTACAGTTGACCCTCCATTTTTGGGGGGGTTAAGGGAGCAAGGCCCCTGCAAAGGTGGAAAAGTATAAATAAAATTGTGAATTTTATTTTCTTTTAACATGAAAGAACAGTTCTCTAGGAATCTCTAGGTCCTCCAGCATGACTCTATGGTCAACTTCCATTGGAAGATGACTAAACTGAGACCATCATATGTTGGACATATCATGAGAAGATATGACTTGTTAGAAAAGACAATAATGCAACAAGCAACAGAAGGCAACAGAAAAAGAGGAAGACTGCAGTACAGGAGGATTGACTCAATAAAGGAAGCCAAGGCCTTGATCTTGCAGGACTTCAGCAGGGTGGTTAATAATAGGGAGATTTGGAGAGCTCACATTCATAGGGTCACCATAAGTCAATGTTAACCTGAAGGTAATTAGCGACAAATATGTATTAAAGAATTAGCAAATAAATGGAGTTAGAAATATCTACACACAAAATGCTAGAGATCAAAAGCAGAAAGGAGGGATGCTGGAGGTTTCCTGCAGCCTTCCAGATATATTAGATTACAACTCCCATTATCATTAGCCACTATCCCTACTTAGCTCTACAGCAGTTTGGGCAATTTAGGTGCCCTCCTGATGGTGTTAGACTGCAAGTTCCAGCACCCTCACCCAGGATAACTTTGGACGTAGGAACACTGGGAGTCGCAATCCAATAGCAGCTGTGCTGCACTGTTCCAAGCCCTGCAACTGCGGCCATCTCCGCACTAGACTGTTATAGTGCTATTATTCCACTCAACATCCCATGGAATCCAGTTTAGGCCCCTCTCTAAACCGCAAGCCCCAGGATTCCATAGGATGTTGAAAGTGGAATAATAGCACTATAATAGTCTAGCGTGGAAATGGCCTATAACATATCTTTCAGCTAAAGTCAGGAGCTGACATGGTGCACCCCCTCCATGCTGTCTGTGGCAGATGGCAGATCTTAACGCCTCCATTGTGCAGCTGCGTACCCTTCTTTCACTAACAATGGAAGATGCAAGGGATGCTCTTGAGGGAACTCTGCGGACGGCAGATTTTTCCACCTTCACCGCCTGTGCAGAGATCCCCATTTATTTCATAAATGGTAGTGTTTTGACAGTAAATGCTGCACTTAGCAAAGAAGCAGAGTAATGTTGTCTTAAAGGGAAATGAGGGCCCCCTGTGTGGGAGAACTGCAGGTTATCCTTGTTGCCCAAGTGATATCTCCAACATGGCATGGTGGAAAGCAGCAAGGATTAATTAACTTCTATTAAATGACTGTGTTTGTTTCAGAATCTCCATGGATCTCTCCCAGACAGTGTTGGATGGCTTGGAAAATGCTGCTGAGATTGGCCAGGTAATGAGAACAACAACGTCACTGTATTGTGGTTGCCAGCATGATTTTTGTAATTTTGGAAGTATTCAAGCAGAGACTTCCTTGAAGAGGAAGTGCAACAGAACTCTGCTGACTGCTGGCTAGTTTTAGCTAGTTCGGTATTTATTATTTGCCTTCAAGCTGACCTTGACTTATAGCAATCCTACAAATGAGAGACCTAATGATTAATTCCAACTCCTTATGTTAATTAACATTGAAAAATATTTGAAAAAGGCAATGTTCAAGTTTTAGGGAGTGCATGTGTTTGTGTAGCTTGGCTAGGGGGGTTTTAATATGTGTGATTATTATTACCTATAGTGTTTCTCTTACAACATTCCACCCACCATTGTGAGCTAGCTCAGAATCACGATAAAGAGGTAAACAATGAAATTTGGGCAAATCGATGAATATATTTCAATTCTTGGGGCCTGAGGAGGTAGACATGTGTAGAATCAATACTCTTAAGATTACAACAAGGAGGTATCCACTGGCTACATAAGTCAAGGATAATTCCCTCTTACAAAAGGGAGTGGTTTATGCTGAAGGGAGTAGTTACTCCTGAAAAAGTCCTCCTTAAACCCAGAAGGTTTCAGTAACTGTTCCGTGGTGGTAAACATCCCCTCCTTAGAAGCATCTGCTTTAAAGCTGTAGAATTTCTTTAATGGGATAATTTTCCAGATAAATTTCAGCCAGGCTATAGGCCTAGTTTTGGCACAGAAGCTGCCTTGGTAATTCAGACAAAAATTCTATGGTGTGATAGGGACCAAGAGAAAGCAATTCTGTTAATTTCTTTTTACCTCTTAGTAGTTCTCAATACCATTGTCATGGCATTGCCTTCTGGACAGATTGGAGACAGGAGAAACTCTATTCTGATGGTTCTGTTCCTACTTGGATGGATTCTGGGACATGACTGCTCAGTGGCAACCACAATATAGTGAAGTTGTTCTCATTCTGTGGCATTAATGCTGTGGAGTCTCACAGAGTTCCTCTTATTCTTTGTGTTTTCATACCTCTTAAAGAAATCAGTGGGTAAGGTCACTGGGGTTTTGAAAGCTTGGTGTGACCAACATGCACAGGCTGGTGATACCCAGATCTATCTCTTCTTTATATCAGATTGTACTATGAGGCTGAAGGTGTGTCTTGGTGTCTAGCTTTTGTGGATATATACCAATACACTGCAACTAGAGGGAGGGAGCACCCGGGGTGGTTCATCTGTGCTGGAAGATCCTTTTTAACCTGTTCTTGATAAATTTGTGTTCCTTCTGGAGGATCTGGTCTGCCACTGGTGGCTCATTGAGCCAGCTTATCCCTGGAAATACAAGTGGCTCCTAGCCTGAATCCTACTGGTTAGTCCCAACTGGACTAAATTCATCAAATCAACTGTTGAATGGTGACTCAACACATAGGTAAAATAGGTTTATTCTAGTTGGGATTAACAATAGGATTCAGGCCTCTGTGTGCTGGAGTCCGTTTTATTAATTGAGGCTGCCATGACTTTCTCCAGACATGAGAGATCATTTTCTTTTCATGATGTAACTGTCAGGCTGATAACAGGTGGTGCAAGTGGGTGATGCCATAACCTCAGCCATTCTCTCTAACTTTGCAGTTAACAGAGACTTCAGTGTGGATTACAGTCAGTCCTCCTTTTATTCAGCTATAATGAAAAAATAGTTGAAATTTCAGATACCAAAAATGCATTAGAACACATTTAAAGTGGCTAATACATTAATAGCAGTTCTGGTAGTCCTTGTTTTCTTTTCCCATTAGGTTGGTGGAGTCATAATGTATTCTCACTCTTTAGAGCATAGTAAACCTCAAATTGAAGTGTTAGAGGTTCAAATCTGAGTTCTAGTGAAAATGCTCAATGCCAGGCAGAGCCTTAATTCTGGAGTTAATGTCCCAGCTACTTCAGTTAGGCTGCTCTGACAATGAATGTTGGCTTATGAAAAATAAGCTGGCAATACTCCAAGAATGTCAAACCTGTCAAATCTTTTCCACATCGTTATTAGACACTGCTATCACAGGGTTGTACAGTTTGAATTTTTTATACTTATGTCACAGCACTGAGCCAAGAATTAGGATTACAGAGAAGCAGTCATACTGCATATTTAGTACCACAAGGAAAAACTCTGTGCCAAACTAGAGAAGATACTATTCATGCAAATGGTAGTTCCATTAATGGCATTTTAAAAAAAGAATCAATGGTATACATGGTGGTGATAGTGGGGACCTGCTTAAGATCAGTGTGTGGTAGAAGGTCTTTAACTCTCTACTCTTGATTCCAGTCCTGATCTGGATCACCTTCTCCATGTGCACAACTATTCTTTTAAAAAGTCATTAACAGCTAATTGTGTCAATGCAAAACTCATCCAGTTTTGCATTTAGATTAATAGCTTCCCATGTGACTTTAATTTTAACTGTGCTTTATTATTTTTTTTAAAGTCTCATTCTTGTCATTCCTGTTTCACACCAGCTCACCTTCTGTAATCTTGTTTAACATCTGCTCCCACCCCTGCTTCTGTGCTTTCTGCCATGATGTGCCTTACGCCTGGAGGTAATCTCCCTTGCCCTCTCCTTTGGCCAAGCCATCCCACTTCAAAGCTCTTTCTGACCCACTCTAACTTCACATTACCAGGGTCTGCTTTGGCACCTGATTCTCTTGACTCATGTCAGGAATCAGGACTCTGATGCTGCTCTTGAGCCTCTCTCCTCTAACTATTTCAGTGTAGATACAGTAGATCTGATGAGGAGCTGTGAAGCCAGGGGTTTAGCTATGGGTGGGGCGGTGGGGGGAACAGTGGCAAAACGAGAGCATAGCCCCCAGATAAGAATTTTGGCTATCAAATTAAATCTTCCTTCAGTCCTCAAATTTCTAACATTGCAGAGAGTGAAATACTGAAAACTGTTTGTACCTAGAACCATTTTATTTATTGCTGTATTTGCATTTCCTTGGCAACTTTGCCTGCTCCTTTTCTTTGGATGCTTAAATTGTCTTTCTAAATTCTTAACTGAAGTTTTAAAGCAACTGCAATGCTCCAAATTTGTGGGCTGAAGGAAAATTTCATGGGGGAAAGCATTATTATGTGGGGTAGCAATAGCCATCTCTCACTCTCATAGCTGCATTCCAGCACTGATCCTTTACAGTAGCAGTGGCATTTCTATAAACAGTATCTTTTGAAAAAAGAGATGTAAGCAGAATTACTGTGCTCTTGTGTCTCTCTCTTGTCTTTTGCTCTTTCTTTCTCTCTACATTCATGTGCATCCCACATATATACAAACAGAGCCTTATTCTTTATTCACACACTATTTACACATATGAACTGGCTTTCTCTGCTGTGAAGAATTGTTCTGAGAAATGTATTCATCCTTTGCAGACTGCCAGACAGGAAGCTAATTTAAGGAAGAAAGAGTTAATTCAATTGCCATGGCTTGATTTTTTGATGCATGTGAAGCTGCCCATCAACTATCAAGAACCTATTTTAATTCCTTCGTATAATGAAAACACCCTAAGGACTTGAAACATTTAATAGGACAAGTGTGCAGGTCACCTTCATCATACACTGCTGGTTTCTGCCAGCAATCAAACTCACAGCACTCACCGTCTGGCCCAGAAGTTCTGCTGCTTCGGCACTCCTTGCACACCCGGCAAGGGAATGCAACCAAACTCTCCCCTCAAGCCTGGTTGCCTCTATCAAAGGTGACAGAGGTAGCACAAACCTCCTCTTTCTTTTAACCTTCTCCCATTTGCCAAGAAGCCCAGAGTGTTATAGCAATATTCATCCTTTTGAAGGTTTCCTATGTCAACTCTCCCCTTTTCTTACTTTTTTCTTTTTAAATTGGATTGTAATGTCTTTCCTTCCTCATTTGACATGTGAAAAGGACTGAACTCTGCCATAGGTTAAAGCTACAATCACATGAATAATTAGATTTTGTTGCAATGTGAGTGAACAATTAGGTTTAGATGGATGTACAGCTGTCAGTAAGACCTTCATTGGCTTCTGGTTTGTTTTTGAGCCTACTTCAAAATCTTCCCATGTGAGCCTGTTCGCCTATTAAGACAGCACACAACACCTCTCCTTCGTCTCCTGCCAGGATATGAACTGTATTTGGCAGGGACTAAGGAGAAAGCCTTCTCTGGAGTTGGGCCCAGACTGTGGAACTCCTTTCTGAGAGCGGCCTGCTGTGCTCCCTCCCTGATGGACCTGATGGATAGCTTACACAGAGCTTTCTCTTTTGGCAGGCACTTGGCTTTCCAAACCATTGAAGGGTTTTGATTCTTTGGTTTTGGGGAGTTTACCTGTTGTCGCCTGATCCCTTTTAATTCTTTATCATGCAATTTTATGCACTGCCTTGGACATTTTAATGGAAAGGAAGGATGACTTATTTGTAATTGCAAAAGGAAGATAAACAATACATTCATTCTTTATACTCTGGACTCTTGGTTTTGTGAAAGAATAAACAGATTTAATACAAGTATAGGAAAAAGAACCAATTAATGGTGTCAGGAGAATAGAGAATCACAGATGGAGAAAAAAAACTGAAAATAAATCTAGAATCCTGAGATCATGTTGGAGCAGTGAGAGCTATATTTCTTCCTGCTCCTCCTATGTTATTGTTGTTATTATTATTTGTTAGCCATATTAAAAAAATATTTTTCCTCCTATTGGTCCCAAATGGAAGGGAAACACATGCAGCCTGTCATTTTTACCTTCCTTCCCCTGTTCTGTGAGCACATTGAGGGGAATGGGAAGGTTTCGTACCCAGCAGATTTAAAGTCTCTCGCCATCTACCCTTTGGTAACACCTCTCTTTTGCCCTCCCTACTGTATTAATGTATGTGGAACTAAGGACTCTTCCAGATTGGTCTAAAGATATGTGAGTCCTCCCAATAGAGACAGACCCATTGGGTTTTACAGGTGTTGCCACCCCTGCATCCACTTTCTTAGGCCATTTCCACATGGGGTATTAGAAACGGTGCAGTCTGTCCTCCAGGGAGAATGTCTACACCTGGGAGCGGACTGGGTCTGGGCTACTTAGTGTAGTTCCGCACCTCAGCCTGCTCTGGAACGACCCCAAGTGGTCGTTCAGTGTGCTTTTGAAAAACCTGTTTCTTTAGGTTTTTCAAAAGGATGGAGCACACCAGTGCGAGCCTGCTCCCTTGTGCAGATTTGCAGGCTTGCACCAATGCGAGCCTGCGATCTGCTGGGGGTGGGCTTTAGGCTGGCCCTCGACCAAGCGGAAGCCACCATTTTCGTCCCCGGAGCAGCGTGGAGTGACGAGCATGCACTGCTCTGGAGCAGCCTGGACTGGACTGGGAAGCCAAAAGACCCGATATGTAGCGTCATGGGGCAATTCCCTCGCCCCGTGCGGAAATGGCCTTAGAGTGGGGAGGGTGTTGTTTCCACTGATTTCTTGGATCTGCAGTAGAGCCCTTTCAAGATTTTTGAACATGGGGACTGGTTTGCTGATAGGAACCTATGGTCTAGATCAGTGGTTCTCAACCTGTGGGTCCCCAGATGTTTGTGGACTTCAGCTCCCAGAAGCCCTGAGCATTGACCATAGTGGCTGGGGCTTCCGGGAGCTGAAGTCCACGAACATCTGGGGACCCACAGGTTGAGAACCACTGCCATAGTGGCTGGGGCTTCTGGGAGCTGAAGTCCACAAACATCTGGGGACCCACAGGTTGAGAACCACTGGTCTAGATGTTTTTTTTCCCTAAGCAAATTTTCTCCTCTGTTTTTTTTTTAATTCTTAGACCTATGATGTACCATAGCATTATATTTCTAAGAAGAAGAAAAAACAAGAAAGAAACAAGGAGAAGTGAAGAAAAACAAAGTTGAGGAGGAGTCATTTTGTCCTGCTTTGTCTCAAATTTATAAAGAGACCCACTCAAAAGTAGAAATAAAATGTTGCAGCTGCTGCCAGAAATTCCCAGAAATGGTCTAGGTCTAGATCAATAGGAGTATCATTTGGAGAGAGAGAGATATATACAGTCATCCTTCCACATTTGCTAGGGTTAGGGGCACAGGACCCCCATGAAAGTGGAAAAACCACGATTAACTCTAGGCCCTCCAAACCACATTTAGCACACAAAAAAAGTATGATCACCATATTCAACCCATCGTAGATTCCTTTGAAGCATCAGGGTTCCTTCACAAGACAGAAGTGGGTGGCCAATGGAGCTTACTGCCACTTCCCACTGCTGCCCCACACCATTTTTAATAGGGACTTACAAGCCTCGTCCGCAGTTTCTCAGTCTCACAAGACTTGCAGTCCCTATTAAAAATGGCATAGGGAGGCAGCAGAGGTGACAAACAGTCTGTGAACAATCAAATCTGCAGAAGTGCAATGTGAAGGGCTGACTATACACACATGCACAGAGAGAGGGAGAGGGGAGAGAGAGAGAGAGAGAGATACACAGCAACAAATCCCACAGCCTCCTGACACATTTGCTCCATTTACTTTGGAAGAGCCCTAAGTCAGAGGGTTGGACAGGAGACTGGAAGCGAAATGTAGTGACCCAAAAGGAAAGCATAAGCAGAACCACAGCCAACAGAGAGTGACTCAGCACAACAGCAGAGAGGGACAGAGAGAGTTAGGGCTCAAAGGCTAGCTTTTATGACTACATTTTTTTATATAATTGCCACTTGGTTCTTTAGTGATAAAAAGCGCCATTTCAGACTTCTGCCTTTGGAGCAATGGTGACAGAACTGGTACCATTGTGAGAGGCTTCCTAGGGTAGACTTCCTTCTCTGACTCCATCAGTGGAGTGTTCCAAAATCTTTTGGTTCCAAGGCAAAGGACTTGCCAGAGCCATGGGCAGTGGCGCAGCAAGGTCCTTTTAAATGCTGGACTTCATGGCCTAATGGGAGCTTTCCCCCTTTAGCAGGGAAACATACTTTTCTCTTCTCAATGCTTTAAAGCTATTGCCATCTTACATTTTAAAAAAAATAGTTTGCTTCTGCTGCCCCAATGCTAAAAAAAACCTTTCTGGGAATAAGTACCATTTCATTGTGGAAAGAACATGGTGACCTAAATCCAGTTGTTAACCCCAACTGTAGCTGACCCACTGAATCAGTGAGAATTCAACAGATCAACATTTACGCGAGTTCCTTTCAACAGGTTAATTCCAGCAGAGAGTAAGCATTAGATTTAGGCCCATATATTTTAAAGTAAAAATAATGAGGAACTGCACATCCTGGCTGCCTGCTCCTTAACTACAGAACATGTTTAAAGTTAAGAAAAAAGAAAGCTGTGGGGGGCAATGTCAGTTGTGGTGGGCTCTGATATGCTCATGTTTGCCTAAGTACTCATTCTAGCCTGTTTGCTGCTGTTCCTATCACTTGCTATTTTGGAGATGGAGGTGTGTGAGAGTCCCCTGCCAGGGACTGTCCTAGCCTACAGGACTTTAGACTTTAGCCCAAGATCCAGTTCTAGCTGCACCAGTGACCACAGCATTTACACCCTCTCATTTTGCTCTGTCAGAACGAAGTAGGAAGTATAGTCAGCCCTCCACATTTGCTAGGGTTAGGGGAGCAGGACCCTTGCAAAAGTGGAAAATGCAAATGTCAAAATGCGTGTGTCTGTGGGAAGGAGGATGAGGCATGGTGGGGGAAATGGGCACACAGGGTCTCAACTAGGGCCATTTCTGCACGATGAAGCTCTTCCGCATTGTCTTGCTGCAGTCCCAGGTCCAGAATGGAGCGCGTCAGCAACATTCCCCTCTGCACCCGCTTGGTCCATGCGGAAGAGAATGCAATGGCACCATGTCTTCCTTCTGCAGCGTAGCCAGGCTTTTCCCATTGCTGCGCTACGGAAGGAAGCATTACCAATGCGCTTCTTCATCCTCCGCATGGCTAGAAGTGATGGGAGCGCTGTGCAATCGCAGGCACGAAACAGATTTTTTCCATTTTGCAAAAACTGTGCAAGTACAATGCTCCGTGACAGGATGGCAGCAGGACAGCGATGACGTCATGTGGAAGTGCGACCTGCCGACGGCTGCCATCCTGTGGCAAAAACGCAATAGCGATGTTGTGTGGAAAGGGTAAAAGTTAGGCAAAGGAGATGAAAAGAGGATGGATCAGCATGGTGGCCCTATATTTCCTTTCTCTAACCCATCTTGGGACCTTGGGGCTGTGTGAGGACCTTGGGAAAGGGTTTGCAGTGCTGGGATATTGGGCTGTGAGGAGGAGGACCAGAAGTGGGGTTTTAAGGGGCTACATGGCCTAAGCAGAGCCACCGAGAAGTAAGGTTCCCCCAGAGAAAAAGTAGTTGAGGTAGGAGAGAAAAGGTTAGAGAAAACTGAAAACAATCAAATCCATGGATGTCAAATCTGCAAATTTTTGTCATGTGTTTCTTTGTTATGGCCTTTGTTCAATTTGTATGCATCTATAAGTATCAATGAAATTTTGTAACAGTATGTACAGCATGGTGTAGGGTTTGAGCATTGGACTACAACTCTGGAGACCAGAGTTTGAATTCCTGCTAGCCATGGAAACCCAATGGGTGACCTTGGGTAAGGCAAAGGCAAACCCCCTCTGAACAAATTTTGCCAAGAAATTCTGTGATAGGTTTGCCTAGGGTCACCATAAATTGGACTTCAGCATACAACAAACAAATGTAGAAACTAAGTATGCAGGCAAGTTAAGAAAACAAAAGGTAAAGAAAATACTTAGCTTTTCAACTATGGAAAAAGAACCCTTTCTGTCTTAAGGTATTTGGGAAGGCTGGGGCAAAATTATTATTGGTGTGATTATAGATAAATGATCCTGCTAGAACATCTCTTTGGAGATTTAGAGGTCTAAGGCTGTCAGAAACCAGCTAAAAGCTGTATGTTGCTTTCCAGCAATAAGAACAGATGTACAAGATTTGCAGCAAATTGGTCAGGCAGGTTAATTTAGCCTAAGAAGCTTACGTATGTTCTATGTAAGTGCAGGTAATGTCCCCTAATCAGTCTGCAATTGACCAATTCCTACAAAACTTTTTCTTATTTCTCTGCTTACTTTAATTAGTTTTTACTAGTAGGCACTTGTAATCTGATGGCTGCAATAGAGACAGAATGAAGAATGCAAATAGGATTACCTGGAAGTGAAATGGAAGCTCTGAAGGGAGGCATAGTAGGGTTGTTTTTCAAGCTGCAATGTTGCAGTCTGCTAAGGTTGAAAACAAGAGACACAGGAGATGCAAGATGAAGTGCCTTATCCGTTCCCCCCGCCCTGCCCTGTAAAGTTGCTGCTGATTTCTGCGTTTGGACAGACCAATGGAAGTATGAGATGGGAGATCAATCCATTCTTCCCACATTCTTTTTTAAAATGGATTCCTCCTCAGTTACTATGATGTGGATGGCTACTTCTGGGTTGGATACAGATTTTGGGATGCTTAAAGAGACCTACTGTGAACAGCAGGACTTAAGTTAGTAACAACAAATTTGTCCCATTGATTTCAGTAGGTCTATTCTACATGTGACTTACTCTGAATCCAGCCCAGTTTGCCTATTGTCTCCCCACATAGCTTAACTAAAAACAGTTTAAGAAGGCAGAAATTCCAGTGAGGGGGGAAAAAATGGTGTAGTGAGGTGGGGGATACTGAACAGCTCCTTCACTTTTTGAAATTTAAAGAAAACATTGAAAGAGCAAATTATGGGTTTTGCATAGTCCAGCTGTTTTGATCCTTATTTATCTAGGATGGAAGAAGAGAAAAAGACAAGTAGTATCATGTTGAACATAAGGATAATGTTTTACACTAAAACTTTATTTGGCAAAATCAATTGGCCACATATTATTTATTTAAAAGGTGCCCAGTGTGGCATCAATTATGCAAGGCACTGTACCTTCAGTTAAATGGTAACGGGTGCCTCAGCTATCCGAAAACCTTGCCTAGAAAGGGACCAGCATGAAAGCTAAAGCTGGAGGATACCATTAACAATTTATGGAATAAAGACATGAGACTGTTACTGATGAGGCCTGCAGATTGCACATGGGCTGGCATGATGTTGAAAGTAACAAAGGAAAATCTGCAGAAAGGGAGATCTGGAGCTAAGGAAGCATGAATTGGGCTGTTTCTGATCTTTGTCACTTTTCTTTCTTTAAAGATTGTTAACATAACACAAAAGTGCTCATTTGTTTAAATGTGATTCCGATTACTGTTCCTCAAATGTCCAGCCAACCAACTAGAGTGTAGCATCTGGTTTTGATCAGAAGAAAATAGATTGCAAGTGTGTAATTAGGAGGAAAGATGTTGAAATGATGGTGTCCAGAAAGACGGTATTTCTGTTTTGTTTCCAGACAATTACTTAAGTAGCCTTTTAATGCATTCTCATTGAAGAGCTAGTGTGGAAATGATTTAATTTTGAAGATAACTATCTATCTAACTATATCTGGAAAGGCATTTTAGTGATAATTGAAAGATAAATTACAAAGAAATGAAATAAAATATGCCCATAGAAAGGCTGAAATGAAGGTGTGCCAAGCAGCAATAAGTATGTCTGCATGACTTGCCAGTGCAAGACAACATCCATTCCTCTTGGAAAGATGCAAAAGTAGACCAAGAAGGATTCAGACCAAGCACTGTAAAATAATAACCAATCACACTGAAAAGGCAGAACTGCTCAAAACCTGGTTTCTTCTTTTCCGCACAAAAAGAGAACTGTGTGCTTGCATGCATCAGTAGGGATCTTGGCAACAGATCCAGATTGCAAATCAAGATTGATAAGGAGTTAGTAAGGAATCACTTAGTTAACTTAAGTGAGTTCAAATCTGCAGGGCCAGATGAACTGCCTCCCAGAGTACTGAGGGAACTTGCTGATGTGCTTGCAGAACCACTTGCCAGCATTTTTGAGAAATCCTGGAGAACAAGGGAGGTGCCAAAGAACTGCAGCAAACAGTGCCCTCCTCTTCCAAAGGTAAAAAAGAAGATCCAGGAAACTCTTCCATGTCTCCTTTGCTCCACTCCATCCACTACTCACTAAATACCTTCTACCTCCCATTAGTGTTCTTCACAGACATTTACACTTTCCTTCAACAACAGACACACTTCTCATCCAGAGTAGCTATACCTTAATCCCTTCTGGTGGAGATATGATGAAGGTCATTTGCCAAAGTAGCTTGTGTGTCTCCTCCTGCCACCGAGCACTGTGTGTGTGTGTGTGTGTGTGTGTGTGTGTGTGTGTGTGTGTGTGAGTGTGAATCTTATTATTACTCTTAGCAGGGAATTTGCCTGCTTTCTTTCTTTCAAACAAAAGACACATGTTTGGCAATGCTGTCCCTGAATGTCTGCAAACATTTGTAATGGGATAGATGAGGCTGAATACCTTGAAGCCTCCAGATAAGATGAAATTACTCCATATTGGAAGGAGGATGAAGTTGGGATAGTGGTATGGTTGCCTTTTCCTGTTTGAGTCATCTTCTCTGAAAAAACAGTTTCACATATAAGGAGTGCCGCTAGAACTGGATCTTGTTCCTCTAGTTTCAATGGATACATTAACCATGCAATTTTATGCAAAAGAGAAGCCTCACAATACAGTTATTTCTGCACTTGACAATCTACTTGTCATCCACGTTATACACCTTATCCTCAAGGAAGCAGTACAGGACCTGAATCTGGGACACTTGAAGACATCTCTCCTCTTACATGAAGCTTCCCAGCTCATGAGGTCTAGTAATTAATTTCTGCTGCAGGTGTTGTCTCTTTTAGAGGCAGGCTGACTTTAACAATTAATAGCTCATACTCTGTTGTGGCCTCCTATTTATGGATCTGATTTCTGCCTGAGATTCATGCAGTTTGAGAGCTTGGGCTGTTGGATGGGCCATTAAGACTATGGCTTTTAAGTCAGGGTTCTAATATCAGTGATAGAGTTTCTTTTTCTTCTATTTGTTAACATAAGCCTGATTCCACTGGTATTTTTCCTTCAGTGATTTGATGCATATCTTGTATCTCTGTGTTCTGAATATTTATTCTCTACTTGAGAAATTAATTGAAAACCAGGATTTTTTTTAAATCACCAAATAACTTAAAGTAGACAAATGGAATGTGGCAACTGAAAAATACTCTCTGTGTTTATCCATTTGGCAATTCTGCCTGCATTAGAAAGGTGATCAGATAGCTCAAGTCATGAAATTGTCCCTATAGTAGCTTGTTAAGCCATTTGCTAATTTGTTCCCTATCTAAAATAATCTACAAGAAGTGTGGGGAACCTTTGGCCATCTAGAAGCTGTTGACTTTGCATTAGCCCAAGACAGCACTGCATATGGTCTGGGATAATGGGAGTTGTCATCCATCAACAATATGTAGAGGGCCAGAGATTCCTCATTCCTGATTTATGGGGAACAGATGTAGGTAGCTTCTTCCAGGGAAGAGCCTAGAGGAAGAAATTTCAGTTAAACTGGCAAAGTCCTTTGTGAAATGATTGATCAAACTCCTTCATGTTAGAGCTCCATGTCCTAAGATAAGGTAAGAGAAAATAATCAGGGACAGGACAGCAAGACTGTGAAAGAGTGTGAGTGCTTGCACTAGGATCACATTAATGGGAGAGGATCCCTGTGTGGAGGTGCAACAGAGGCTCACTGAGGTCCTCCCTTGTGGAAATACTGTGCTCCACAGTAGGCTTCTGGTCTGCAGAGAGAGGAGAAGTGTCAGGTGAAGGCAGGGCAGCTGATGGGATCAGGGCAAGGAGGGTAATCCTCACAGGTTATGAGAAGGTCTCTGCTTGCCTCAATCCTGTTGGAGGGTTTTGAGCTGGGGTGGGTTCTAGCAACTGCAGTCCAAAAATTAAGTTTTTCAAATCTGAGCACAGGACACAACTCCTGCCTTAGGTGAACTTACCTCCTTTACTGGTCATGACCTCCTATATTTGTTTTGCATAGTGAAGATTCCCACATGGGAGGATGTATGTAAAGTTACCCTTAAACTCATGCAGATCCACAGATTCCCTGCAGAGTCCTTCCTTCCAGATGCTGTGTTTCTCAACACAAGATGTTCATTTGACTGACAGACATCTTTGAGACCATGAGAGTGGTGTGTGGATGGACACATGTACTGGGATCCACCACTCCTGAAGGGGTAAGAAATTTTCTCAATAGCTCTGGGGTCTGTCTGCGTAGAAAAAGCATGATTTTTACATATTATGAATAAATAATCCATAGCTGAACAAAAAGAAGGAAAAAAGCCCTAGATAACGCAAGCAAATCGCAAGTAAGTTTATATTTAATTAGCTATTTAGAGATAACAGTTATTTTGCCTCCTGCATTTTACCTCAGTGGCTCCCAACCTTTTTTTCACTTACATACCCCTTGGCAGCCCATTTCCATAAATTGTACCCCTCACATTAGCAAAATGTTTGTAGTTAATACAGTTGCTGTTATTTCAAAATTATATGTTGTAACTGTAAACAAATACCTCAATAATGGGATTAAAAAGGAAGCAGTAGTTATTATTATTCTCAGGAAGGTAAAAGGAAGAGGAAATAAAACTGGCAGCACTTTTAAAATTAACTGATCTATATTTTAGCATGAGCTTTTGTGCATATCAATCACTACTTCAGAGGCACTGATTATTATTTTTACCACAATTACAATTATTATTATTACACAAAAAAATTGGATGGTAAAAAAGTAAATCTGGCAGCGCCTTTAAGATTAACTGGTAAAAGACAAGTTAAGAAAGGAGGTGAGAGGAGAGTTGCCTGTGCCCAATCAGAAGGCCACCAAAAGGCAGATAGGGGAACTGGAGGGAATGGACTGGGAAGGAAAGAGCGCCAGAGTGGGAGAGGAGGAGGAGGAGATGGAGGTTGGCTCATGGCTGGCCAGCCAGCTGGCAGGGAGGAGAAGGGAAGGAACCAAACTAAGATTAGCGGCCTCAGGCTCATCCTTCCGCTGCATTCACCTGCCACAAGCCTGGTAGCTGCAGAAACAGAAATGTGCACCGCAGTGTGCAGAGACAGCAAGAGAGAGGGGTGCATGCACCGCAGTGTCGCTTTCCTGCCTCTATCATCACAAAAACTGACTCCCATCGCTGTAAAAAAAAGAAATTGTGCTTTATCATGTTTTTTTAAAAAGGCTTTGAATTTTTGTAGCCCTCACAAAAGCCTGTGAGACAAGCTCTCCGCCAAGAAGGAAGAAGGGTTGAGAGAAATTAGGGAGGAGGAGATGTGTGGCATCTCCCTCTTCTCTCTCCTGGCTGGAAGGAGGAAGAAGAAACGGAATGGGATGGGGAGGAAAAAGCCCAAGAGAAAGGAGCACAGTGGATCCCTCCTCTGTTCATGCTGTGCACTTGTTCATGGTGTCTGTGACATCTTGTCTACTGTTGATATGTGCCTTTCCCACCATTACTCAGTCCTAAATGTTCCCACCATTACTCAGTCCTAAAAGATCCGCGTATCCCAGGTTGGGAATCACTGATTTAATTCATTCCGGCTCTGTATGAATCCTTTGAGCCATGGTTCTTCTCTATTAAGGGGAACTCAATCTCTCATAGGAAGTTTTGAGCCAGGCCATTGTTCTGTTTAGCTCAGTATTGTCTATATTGATTGGTAGGAGCTCTCCACGGTGTCAGAGTGGGGTGTTTCCCAATATGACCAAGAGGTGTCAGGGACTGAACCTTGAATCTTATGAATTTAAGGCAGGTGTTTTGGTCACATTGATTCCAGCCCTTTTCTTTCACCTTGTTTCTCTCACTAGGCCTGGAGCAAGGGAGTTTGCAGGCTGTTGAAGCTGCCCATGAAGGCTATTTGATATAATTTTACTGATTGATAAAAGCATCCCATTTTTACCTTTTGAGATTTGCTGCAAGACAAAGTGCAGCTTTTCTCAGAAATGCGTATATTTGTGAAATTTTAAGAAAAACAAAATATTTACAAAACCATACGTTCAAAAACTCTGCACAGCTAAAGGTATATACGGTATAAAATTTTTAAGAAACAATGGGAAAAAATGTGTTTGAAGAAATATATGCATTAGGAAAAAATCATATAGAAAATACATCTCAATTTCCACACTGGAACTGAAATGTTTGCAACTTGATTAGGATCAAAGGATGGGACAAGACTATGGATGGCATACAATACAATGAATTACAATGAATACAATAAATTCAAGAGTGATAGTTTTTCATGTTCCTGCTTTAGACCTGGACCTGACTGATTCTGCTTTCTTGAATGGAGATGAGAAGATTCCACTGAGCCTAGTCTTGCTTCTTGTTGCTCTTACGGCTTTTATTCAACTTCTCATATTGGTTAGCACTCTCTTCCCTTTCATGTCCTGGTGTCTGCAACAGCTGCAAAGCTGTGACTCACTCTATCCCAGAATTCAGCTGGTTTATACAAACAGTGCCCTCCTACAAGCTCTCCATACACTCTGCTAACACTGACATCACGTTTGGAGATACCTTTGCTGTGCTATGGCTGAACTGGCTGGAGCTCATCAGGAGGAGGTAAGTCATGGGGCAGGGTGGGAAGGTAAATGAAGTCTTATATATGGCCACCACAGCTTGTCTAAACACCAGCTAATTTTTTTTTTTTTTTTTTTTTGCACATTCAATTTAATACATGTACAGCTGGGGGACACAAGGCTGGATAACAGTACATGTGAAAGGGATCTAGGAGTCTTGGTAGATCACAGGCTGAACATGAGTCAGTAGTGTGATGCGACAACCAAGAAAGCCAATGTGATTCTTGGTTGCATCAATAGGAGTATGGTGTCTAGATTGAGGAAGGTAATGGTACCACTCTATTCTGCTTTGGTTAGACCTCACCTGGAATACTGTGTCCAGTTCTGGGCACCTCAATTCAAGAAGGACATTGACAAGCTCAAGCGTGTCCAGAGGGGGCCGACCAAAATGGTGAGGGCTCTGGAAGCCATGCCCGATGAGGAGCAGCTTGGGGAGCTGGGTATGTTTAGTCTGCAGAAGAGAAGGTTAAGAGGGGACATGATAGCCATGTTTAAATATTTGAAGGGATGTCATGTCGAGGAGAGAGCAGGCTTGTTTTCTGCTGCTCTGGAGACTAGGACAAGGAGCAATGGATTCAAGCTGCAGGAAAGGAGATTCTACCTGAACCTCAGGAAAAACTTCCTGATGGTCAGAGCTCTCCAGGAGTGGAATATGCTGCCTTGGAGTGTGGTGGAGTCTCCTCCTTTGGAGGTTTTTAAGCAGAGGCTGGATGGCCATCTGTTGGGAATGCTTTGATGTGTGTTCCTGCATGGCAGAGGGTTGGACTGGAGGCCCTTGTGGTCTCTTCCAACTCTGTTATTCTATGATTCTATGAATCGAGACTGGAACTGCACCTGGTTTCACTTCCTGTCCTTGCCCTGCACACGTGTTCAGGTGAATGCTTGAAAAAAGTTCGCGTGCATACAAATGATGCATATGTGAAGGCTTTCTCCTTTTACTCACTGATCCTTGCCATATATTGGCTCCTTCTGGTCTGTGCTTGAATGCACCTGTAGAGCAGGGCTGGTGGGCATGCAGTGAACAATCCCACTCCATCCTTCCACACCCTCTGCCTTCTGTTGAACAAGCGAAAGGGACTTTTGGTGTCTTTTGCATGAATATAGCTGAGCTTGAGAACTTCAGGAAGGTCCGTCAAGCATGAGATTCAGCTTGGAATCTCTTGCTCTGGTTGAGCCAGGAAAAGCGGAAAAGCTGTGTGGATAAGCAATGCAGAGAAGAAGACTTTGAAGTTTGTTGAGCTCCCTGCTGAGTGCAAAAATGCACCTGAAGCAAGATGAAGGAGACAGCAGAAGTTGGGGGAGGTGCGGGGACCCAGCTGTAAAGAATGAGATACTTTTGTCTTGTCCTTTGCCAGTCCGCCTTGTCTATGATAAGCAAGCAATATGGAAATTCCTTATGCTATAGAACTGCAGGCATACCAGCAAGAGGATGTATTCAAGGTAATCTTTCACCATCCTTTTATCCTTAGCAGGACCAACTTATCCTAATAAACCTCAAAGAGATTCCAAAGCTGCAGAAGCTAATGAATTTTTTTTTTTTTAATAATAGGGGCAAAAAATCCTGTCTCTTCTCTTTCCCAACACCTCCTCCAAGCCTTCAATCCTAAAATTCAGAGCACTAGAAAAACACAGATGGGCTCTGGTATTCTGCTTTGTTTCATCTGAATAGGATAATTATAAACCAGTGCTCTGTGGATAATATCAGTCATGGCTCCCTGTATCAGTTTTTACTTCCTGCACTGAAGGCAAAAATAATAGTTTGTGGAAGTGAGCAAATTAAATGTATAGACAAAATGATAATCTCTCTTTTTCTGTTTCTTTCTTTTTTTAAGAATCCAACTTGCTTCCTTTCTCAAATTTTTGCACTAAAACAGTCAGAGTGGCAATAGGCATGTGTGTTACAGAGTTCGGAAAAGTTACTTTTTTGGAATACACTACCAGAGTCCCGCAACCAGCATACCCAGAGCCTCTGTGTGTGTGTGTATGTGTGTGTGTGTGTGTGTGTGAGAGAGAGAGAGAATGGGGGGGCAAAGAGAATAACAAGCAGCTGAAGAAAAGCTTGTGACACCCAGAATATAGAAGGCTAAACTGAAATCAAGCTGAGATGAGTCTTTCTTCCTCTCACTCTCTCTCTCCTGTGAACCATTTTATTGCTCCAGCGTTTTTTTTTTTATGGTACTATGTAACTACAGTATGGTAGGAAAGAAAAGGGGGCACAGGGGAACATTTCCTGTTGCCAGAGTTGCCTGAAACATATCAGGGCTGCTGCCAGGTTTTGCATGAGTTGGAACAAGGTAAAATCCAAGTCCTATCTGCAGATGCCAGATAAAAAATTGAACTACCCTAGAAAAGTCACTGGTGTGGAAACAGCTCACCACTGCTGTGGAACTGGATCACACTGTTGCTGCCTCAGTGCACACGGTGTTATCTAAGAATCGATGCAACTCTCAAAGCGTCAATCAGATAAGCAGGAGAGCTCGTGCTAATAAGGAGCTACAGTTACTGATTTATGTCAGCCAGAGAAGCTTCCCTAGTTTGCCTGGTAAATGTCCACAGTGTAGACTGGGAACAGAAAATGTGTAGCTTTGTGGGATCTAACAGTGGTTTGGCTAAGGCTGGTTGACTTGGGACAACAACTGGGGCCATTTCTGCACTGGACTGTTATCTGGCCCCTCCCTAAAGTGCAAATCCCAGGATTCCATAGGATGTTGAAAGTGGAATAATAAATGGAATAATTTCCACACTAACCTGTTATAGCGCTAACAGGTTAGTGCAGAAATGGCCTGGGAGCACCTGCAAGTCTGAGAAGTTCAGAGTAGGATAGAAACTGGTACACTGCACCATTATGAAAGGGGAGCTTAGATGCTCTCTTAAGATTGAGGCTACCATGAACCACTCCTTTCAGCGTCAGCCTGCCCTCTGTGCTGATTTGGAGATATCAATAGCAGCATGTTTGTTTACTTATGACAGAAATCAAAATGGCAGTCTTGCTGTCTGACGGTCTGTGGAGATTGTAGTCCAAAAATGTAACTCTCCCAAGCTTTGCAGCCAATCATAGTCTCCCTTGCTCTCATCTTTGCAAGGAGACATTTCATGTCTCAGATGTGTTAGCATCTGCAGATGAATGTACCATTTTTGCCTTCCCCTGCATTTTTATTGTTTTAAAAAAGTTCAAGTTACTTTCTATCCCATTTATGAAGAAATTTATGACTTTTGGGAAGATTTTTTTTAAATAAGAAAATGAAGTAAACATTGTCGTCAGCAAAGCTGAGCTCTGATACAGGTGGGCAGGGGGCATTTGTGGCAAAGTAGCCGAACCCTATACATATCACATGAATGTTAGTGTGGGGATTACTGTGTAGTCTTATGCTGGGAAGTCTACAACACCTGCTCCTAAAACTGTACATTCCTGACCTTAAGTTCAGTTAGGACTTTTTCACATGATCAAAACCCTCCAAAAGTCAGAGCTTGGAAAAGTTAATGTTTGAACTGCAGCCTTCAACATGCCCCAGCCAGCATGGTCACTGGCCATACCGGCTAGGGCACGCTGGGAGCTGTAGTACAAAAAGTATTTTTTCCCCAAGTTCTAGAAGTCCTGTGTTCTTTGTTTACACTAGTAGCAATAGTCTACATCTGGCTCCACTTGTGTAATGTGCATTCTAATATAATAGAGAGAAGAGGGTCAGCTTCTTGTGGATCTCATGATGATTACTATGTGGGTTGGAGAAGATATGCTTGCTTGGTCTTGTCACCTTGTTTTAACCATGAGGTTAAATAAAAGACAGCCCACAGTCTTTTTAAAAAATAACCAAAGAAGAATGCACTGGCTTATTATTATTGGAAGGGTGCAGCGATATCTCAAGCTCTGCTAAGTAGTTGTTGATGATGCTAGGCAACACACAGTTGCGATGCAGCAGCCACAAATCACCACAGACCTGTAAAATGATCGAAATAGAGAATTTTCAAGATAAGTATAGTTTGAGCAATGAGAAAGAGTGATGTTTCCACATATGAAAAGCTGTTTTAAGGGAATACATTAGGATCTCCTCCAGCAAATGTGTAACCACTTACTGCACTTTTATTGAACTAAAAATTAGAACTAAAAGACCACTTGAAAGATTTTAGCTGGAGAGCTGTTTGGCAGCTGGACTAAGGGACTACACCATAACCTTGAACTGATTAAAGTATTAGTGTAATAATCTCTGCTCTTTAAATAGTGTGCAATTCACACAACTGCCTAGTTCCAGAAGTTGGACTACTGTCGACTGTAGTTTCCTTATTAAGAGCCAAATTATCCTGGTTGTGCCTTCAATAAACTGCACCAAAGTACATTCCTATCTCTTGCTATTTAGCAAAAGGGGGGAAATGCAGAAGATAGTATGAGCGAGCAATGAGTTTGCAATTTGGTTTAGTGGAAAGAACACTATGCAGTTAAAACTAGAGGCCTTTATTAGAATGATTCCACCTGGATTGGCAGCTCCATATTTTTTACCTTCCTAATGTCCTTTTCTAAGTAAATTTCCAGTCTAATAGCAAACATTGGGACTACTGGTATTGCCTGCCAGAGAATCTTGGGGGCAGTTTGATGATACCTAAGTATTTCTACTTCAACTGGCCAAAGCTTTTGAGAAAGTCATGAAATGGCATATTGGTTTTCCTGAGTCAGGCTTATTATCTTTCCCAAAGGAAAAGGCTATACATACACTGTAAAAATGAAATACAAGTGTATGTGGTATCAAGCTGCAGAACAAAAAAAACCCCTAAACACTCTATCACTGTTATCCTGTATCTGGGATGGATGACAATTCTGAAGATGAAGACGTTTAAGGTGACAAGATTGGGATACTGCTGCTTGTGCTTGCCATTTTCACTTGATTTTGCATATTTGAAATTAAGATTTGCCATGAACTGGGTGTGCCCAGGCTAAGGGCTTTTAGCATTACACAGCTGTTGCTCTTCCAGTCCAGCCAGGAGCACTGTGCCTTCTCTGTATGAGCTGTATATGTTCCACTCACTATAGTGGCCATGACACAGTTATGTGGGGAGGAAAGGAACTATTCACCTGAGTTTACCATTAAATAAATAACTTCAAGCATTTTCCCTGTTTTTTTCAATCTCATACAGACACACACACACACACACACACACCTGCACAAAGACACTCACTGTATTTGGATGTTCTTGTGCGGTTTCTAAATTGATGTAAACAAAAAATAAAATAACTGAATCTGGATAAAATGGTGCCAACCTGAAAGACTGAAACCATTGCTCCTTTCCAGCAGTCACTGGCCTCTGCATTAAATCAACAACTTTTCTTAAGGGGGGGTATGCTATTGTTCAGCTCTTTCCAAAAACAGATTTGCTGCAGTCTGAAGAAAAATGGAAGGAGCACAAGGAAAAACATAAGAGAACAAAGATTTGATGATGACGCTGTCAGCTATGTACTAGGAATTGGAAGGGTAGTTAGAACTAGACAAGGTGCACAAGTGTAAAGATATATCAGTCAGAATCATCTATGCCATTAATACTTCCAATTTCTGTGTATGGATATGAAACCTGACACGAACAGTATCAACTCATTTGAAATATGGTGCTGGAGGAGAATTGTAAGGATAGCACAGACTGAAGAAAACAAAAAAAGGCAAAAACATCCCTCTCCTCTAAAAACCAGAAAAAAACCCCAAACAACTAAATGGATCTGACAGCAAATTGAGCCTGAACTCTCACTGGAAGCCAAAATGACTTAAATGGAGGCTATTATATTTTGAACACATCATGAAACAACATGACTCATTCAGAAAGATGATAATGCTTAGTAAAATGGGAGACAGTAGAAAAGAGGAACACTATATGGCACTGAAGGTGAAAAGACTCAAAAAAGGAAGCCATGGCTCTGAGCGGGAAGACCTGAGTAGGGCTGTGGATGCCCTTGGACTCTTGGAAGTCTCTGGCTCGTGGAGTCTCCCTCGGTCAAACAGCAGATTTAATGGCAAACAACAACAACAATAACAACAACAAGTATAACGGCAGCTGCAGCCAACTGTATCTTTCCCCTAGCCGCCATCTATGTAGAAACACGCGTACCTTCCCAGTACAGCTTAGGCAACCAGGCCTCATGTATAACGCAGGTTTCATGAGCAGAAACTGCCAGTGAAGCCTAGGGAACCTGTCTGCAAGTGCATGCAAACATCTCTGATAAAATAGCAATGAACCAATTGTTCAACAGGGAGGACACAAGATGTTTTGCTAACTGAGGTAAAGCAGGGAATTTTGTTCCTCATCCTATCCCATTGCCTGTTTTGTGCTGTACTTCACTCAGAGCTGGTAACGTTATTTAGATACCTATGGAAGAAAATCAATAAATGATTCTCCCTCTTCTTGGCAGTAAAATAGAATAATAAAAAATAATAATAAAAAAATTGAATAACTAGCTATTTAAAAATATTATAAATTAGTTGCCTCAGGCAGTCACCTCACACTCTCCCTAATAGGACCAGCTTGTCTTCTTACTAGGACTACCTTCTCTTGCTTTGTTTCTGTACTTTTCGTAACTGTAAGATGCATGGGAGCAAGGACATGCCAAAAGTTGGCACGCGGCCATTTGGATTCTCTTAGATAATAATCTTATTCATGCATACCCAACAGTCTTTCAACAATGTGCTCTTCCACCGATTTTTCTCTTTTGTCTTTTCAATAGATTTCTTTACAGTTTTAATTCTGATGGTAGCTGATTTGCATTTCAACAACAGCTTTTTGTATTTTCCCCCTTTATGTCTTTGTAAGTACTTTTTTGGTATATGCTGTTATTTTTATTGTGATATAGTTTTGGGGAAAAGATGGGATAGGAGTGAGATGATGATTGATGATGATGATGATGACAGATAGATAGTATTCAAATATTTCTTGTTGTGGTTGTGTGCCTTTAAGTTGTTTCCGACTTATGGCAACCCTAAGGTGAAACTATCACAGGGACCTCTTGTGAAGATTTCTTCAGAGGGGGTTTGCTATTGCCTCTTCTGAGGCTGAGGGAGTGTGACTTGCTCAAAGTCACCACATTGGTTTCCATGGCCAAGTGGGAATTCACACTCCAATCTCCAGAGTCAGAGTTCAATGCTCAAACCACTGTGCCATGTTGGCTCTCTCAATTATTTCTTACTTTCAAATAAATAACATTTCCTCCCTTGGAAATGTGTTTAGGATCGTAGTGCTCCCTAGATGGTAGTTTCAGTGAAGGTGGAGGCTTCCTCATGAGGAAAAATGCATTGAACGGGGCTATTTATTAATAGGATCACTCCCCTACCCTTTGAGAAACTGCTTGGCCCTGGTCAGCACAGGCCTTGACCATTTTCACACTAGACTGTTATAGCGCTCTCATTCCGCTTTCAACCTCCTATGGAATCCTGGGGTTTGCAGTTTAAACCCCAGGATTCCTGCAAACCCCAGGATTCCTGCAAACCCCAGGATTCCATAGGAGGTTGAAAGCAGAATGACAGTGCTATAACAGTCTAGTGCGGAAATGGTCCTTGCCTAGTAAGCCAGTGAGCAGCTCTCAGTAGGAAAAGCCACTTGTCAAAGAAGAGAAAGCTTGGCAGTTAGGTTAAATAAGCAGGCCATAGTAATGAAAAGACAAAGGGAAAGATGTTTTTCTTTCCAGTTTACAGTTTTTATCTCTTCCCCATTTCTTGCCTTTTTGGGATCTACAACTCTTCCACATTCTCTTTGCTGAGGCTGGCCCTAGGCTTCTGAAAGGGGAAACCTTGCTTTTAAGTTTATGTCACAGAGATAGAAGAGAGCATTTCAGTGTGAGGTGTCAAGTCATGGGAGGTATGTGACCTCCCCCTTAACACAGCCCTCTTTCCTTGTGCTCCAGGAGGAATTGCTTAGCCTGCATTTCAATTCCAATTTAAGATACCCCTTCCCCTCTGCTTCCCATTGCCATCTACTCTTCCAAGTCTCTCTTTCTCCACATGCTCTTTCTCCCTGCCTCAGAGCTCCCAAAGATGGAGAGGCAGGAAGGAGAGACCTAAGGAGCTCCAGGTGGGGTCAGCTGGATAGTGAGGTGGTAGAAGCAGTGTGGTGTAGTGGCAACCAGCATTGTGTAGCCGTTTGAGTGCTGGACTACAACCGTAGAGACCAGGGTTCAATTCCTGCTTCGCCATGGAAACCCACTGGGTGACCTTGGGCATGTCATACACTTCCTTGAAAACTCTGTGAAAGGTTCACCTTAGGGTCACCATAAGTCAGGAATGACCTGAAGGCACATGACAACAACAGAAGCAGCAGCGGTTATGGTGGTAGCACCTTCTCTTTACAGCTGGGGCGAGGGAGATTGAGAGAGAGAAAAATGAGGGAAGACCAGCAGAATGAGCAAGGGGCCTAGCCACACTGAAATACTATTTCTGCTCTTTCATGGCAGAGCTCTACAGTGATCTTTGTTGCTGTGGTTGTTGTTGCCAGGTTATGGAGCTTGCCTTGCCTCCCACATTCCCATGATAAAGCTGCAGTGAGGCAAGGAGGGAGAAGATGCCAAGCCTGGTCATGGAACAGCCAACCAGAAGCTCATTGGTTCTTCTTGGACTGGGGATGCATAGCTCACTTCAGTCCATAAGAAAGCCTAGTCACCTTTGGCCACTTCACAGTCAGAAGGTACTTGGCTTCTCTTTGGAGGACAAGGCTGGTGAGTAGGTAGGCATCAGAACAGGGAAGCAGATTGGGAGTTGGCAGAGAGCAGTAGCAGAAGTGGGAGATGAGGCTGGACAGGTGGGAAGGGGAGATGGGAACCTGCCTTCCCCTCATCTATCATCTCAGCCAAGAAGCTCACCTTGGCTCATGACAGATCCAGACTTCAGTCTGACCGCAGTTAAGAGTTGGAATTGTATCAGTGCACTGTGCTAAATGGTTGTCCTTTTTTAAGGATTGTGTATGGATGGCAAGGAAAGGTAAACAAAATCTCTTGGCTCTGAGCAACCTATTTCTCCAGTGCCTTTTTTCTTTCCTGGTTGCTGGCATCTGCAGCATTTTTATCTTCTGCCACCCTTTACACTGGTATAGTTAGACTAGCATAAAACACAACCAAAATTCTGGCTGAAGTATTTCTAATGGCAGCAGGGAAGGCATAGCAAATGCTGATCTGCACCCATTCCATTTCCTCCTTGTTTCTGAAAGCTTTCTATCGAACTAAATGGAAGTCCCCTCCCCCAAAAAAAATTTTAAGCAAGAAGGAAAAAAAGCATGCACTATACATACATATGGAGACAGAATTCAAAGACATAGCCAACCTAGTCTGCATCAATACAAAAAGGGATCTTGTAGTGCCTTTGAGAGTAACTGAGAGAAAAAAGTTGGTAGCATAAGCTTTCTGATGAAGTAGACTTAAGTCTATGAAAGCTTACACTACCAACTTCTTTCCTTCAGTTACTTTCAAAGGTGCTACAAGATCCCTTTGCATACATACGGGGAGAGAAAGATTGAGGCTGAAATTGAGAGAGAGATTGAGAGAGAAAGAGAGAGAGAGAAACGAAGGGAGAGTGGGTGGGAGGGAGGGAGGATGGGTTAAATTAATCCGACTCAGTATTATCTCTTTGACTAATTGATGTTAATTAGATTCCTAATGAATGCCAGGGAGATATGACTGCACTCCCTAACTCTGCAAAATGCATATCTTTTACAGTTTTGTGGAGCAGAAGCTTGAAGAGCAGAGGGCAACTTCTGGGTCACCTCACATTGTTTCCCTCTTTGACATCAAGGAATCGTATCACAAGTATTCTCCACTTGGGTTCTACACGCTTTGCAATCTGGCTCTGTTTCTAGTCTGTTTTGTGTTTTCATGTGCTAATTTTTATTTTCACTGCAAGGATGCCGTCTCTTTTCTTCATAGATCACAGAATCAGCTGTCCTGTAGAACACAAATTGCTTAGTGATGCAAAGCCTCAGCTTTTATTTCTTGATATCTTTCTGTCACATTCTGCACAAACTAGTGTAGTTCTTATGAACACTTCATTGAAGATAGAAAGAGTCTAGTGGTATCAAGACTTATTTACTACTGCATAAGCTTTTGTGTGCCAGAACACAGTCCAATTGGTACAACAGGGCCCTCTTTGGGATAAATGATTATTTTTAAGCACAATGAACTGTCTACCTACCTACTTACCTCTTTACCTATCATATTCATTTTCCTGAGTATCACATCAACTTTGCTACTGAATAATTTTACTAATATTTTTAAAGATCTGCTGCAAATTTTTCTGATCACTTTTATCATCTGATCGGTGTCCAAAAAATTACTTAGTTCAGAGAGGGACAAGCATTTGCAGGGTTTATAACATTATAAGATCCCTAAAACTACAGTATGCTCTTGGGGAAGCAAAGAAACAGACGGATAAAGTCACAATTGACTGGAATTTCAAAATCTTTTCTAAGCCCCATGGCTTTCAGCAACATTCAGCAGTGCAAGTTAACAAAATGGAGTTTCCAAAAGGGACACTATTTTTCTGAATCCATTACAGAGAAGTCAATCTCTTCTTCTTCTTCTTTAAATATAGTAACCTTACTAGCAGCACAGTCCTAGGATTCTTTGTTCAAAAGGAAGTAACATTGTATTCCATCACACTATGGATTTATAGCACTATGATTCCACTTTAGCTGCCATGGGTGCATCCTGTGGAAACCTGAGATTGGCAGTGGAGGGAGGGGGCCTTTAGAACCCTCAGCCAGAGCTCCTCTGGTGTCTCTGGACAAAATTACAAATCCCAAGATGGTTCCACAGAAGGCATCCATGGCACATGGTAGTGCTATAATTGCATAATATGAAAGTGGACTAAGGTTCAGTTTTCATGTTACCATTGCATAATGATTGTGCGAAGAGAAAAAAACTGCACATGGTAAGTAGGGATGGACAGTTCGATTGACAGTTCATAACTATTTTCAGTACCCATATTCAATCATGTCTTTTCTTAATCAAAGCCTACATTAGTTGGAGATTTATTTAAGAAAGAAATTAATATTTTGTATATAATTTTACCTAATATGCACATTTTTGTGCCCAGAGTTCCCTAAAATGTGCACTGTTTGGAGTTCTCAAATATGCCAAGAGTCCACAGACCCAGAGGGCCTCTAGGCACATTTGGCATTTTGAAAAAGTTGCCAGGGCACCACCACAAAATGGTAGTGATGTGCATAAGATGATTGTAGTGGGAGAATGCCTAATCGTAAAAATGTTGGGAATCCCCTCTTGCTCTAAGTGTGTGGGAGCACATTGTGTGTGTGTGCGAATGTCCGCGTGCATGCACGTATCCATGCACAAAAGTGTATGTGTGTGCATCTGGGTACATACATGTTTTCTCTGTTTTTCTGGATCCTCTTCCATCTCTCTCTGTCCCATAATGTGCTTCCTTTTCTCCCTTTCCTCACTCTTTTTCTCTCTGGCTCCTGTCCCTCCTCCCACTGCTGCTTCTTTGTGTTGGGGCAGAACATATTTTCCTACCATATTTGGCTGAATGGGAAAATTGTCTCATTTAATTATAAAGAGGGGAAACAGGATAGCTTGATGGGCACTTGTGCTTGTCCTTGCAGGCACACCTATGCCCACAGAGACTATGCTGGCAGCCCCCAGAGATACCTTCTCTCTAGCAGCATCTTACCTATGTCTAAAATACAAAAAGAAACATAACATTAAAAGATAACCGTCCAGGGAGAGTTGCACTCACGACCATCCACCAATGTAATGGCATTTGTTCAAAGAGCAGATTCCTTCTTTCCCTGTGACATCCCATGGCCTCCTCTCTCAAAATTTTGGGAGAGAGGTTGTGGGAGTCTTGGGAAAAAATTGGGGAGAGACACATGGGGGGGAGGTGTTGCTGGAGGCATATAGGAAGAGGAGGAGATTTTTTTTGCATCCTGTGGAGTCCTGGGGTTTGTAGTCTGGGGCTCTCTGGCTCTCTGGCTGACGATTCTAAATATCCCTCCCTAAACTGAAAATCTCATAAAATCATAGAATCATAGAGTTGGAGAGACCCCAGGGGCCATCCAGTCCAACCCCTGCCATGCAGGAACTCATATCAAAGCACTCCCAACAGATGGCCATCTAGCCTCTGCTTTAAAACCTCTAAAGAAGGAGACTCCACCACACTCTGAGGCAGCATTTTCCACTGCTGAACAGCTCTGACCGTCAAGAAGCTCTTCCTGAGGTTTTAGTAGAATCTCCTTTCCTGTAGTTTGTCTTAATCTCTGGAGCAGTGGAAAACAAGCCCACTCCTTCTTCGACATGACATCCCTTCAAATATTTAAACATGACCATCATGTCGTCTCTTAACCTTCTCTTCTGCAGACTAAACATCCCCAGTTCCCTAAGCTGGAATCTCATGATTCTATAGAACAAAACTATGGCAGTTAAAGTGGAATCATACTGCAATAGTTATGTAGTGTGGAAGGGCCTTTTGTGCCACTGGAGGCAAACTGTAATTTGCGTAGACTAGTAGGGAAATAGGTGCATCTGCCCTCTAAGGTCTACCTTTGAATGAATACAACATCCCCGTGAATTTTATCTGTATAGTCAGCTTTATTCTTCTATTTGAAAACAGAGAGAAAAAAAGCCTCTGATGCAGGGGAGCACATTTTAAAACTAAATTTAACTTTCAGACTAATTAAGTGATTTATTTAAATTCTCAGGAAATGCATTCTAAATTTGCTGGAGAGTAAATGCTTTCATTTGGGGGGAGGATATTGCAATTTTTCATGAGCAACAAAGAGAATGAATCTCTGTTTTTAAGCATAATACAAAAGTTGGCATTAATTTAGGAGATGCTCTAAGTGCTTCTATAATTAATTATCATTATTTCACATCTGCAAGTAATAGGATTAAACCATGAAGACATGATCATATTGCCTATTAGGAAAACTATGGTTGTGAAATATCTCTGTTTGTTAGAGATGCAGAAGCTCATAATAGCTTCACATATTTAAACTCTGGATCCCATTATTCAAAACTGTGTATGAATGAACCGCATTGCTTTGCTATTGAATTTCTCATGCTTTGGACACTTCCAGATTTGGCAAAATACTGATAAAAGGATTGGTGTGGGGCTAGCCTAGAGCAGGAGTCCTTTTCAGTTGGAGGGGCAGAATGTAGCCAGGTTTGACATCAGCACCTATCATCCTTGGGCAGTTCCAAGGGACCTAGTATTACCTGCCCTGCCTCCTCTTTACTTTTTTTCCCCCTGTTGGCCAGGGAGTTGGACCTTGCCTCTCTGTTAATTCCCCACAATGCCCTGATGTAGCGTTCCTTTGGCACATTATGAAAAATTCAAACAGTGGCTAAAACCAGCCAGTAGGTGTTCTTCAGGGCACATCATCTGTCACTGTCACTGTCACTGCACATCATCGTTGCCAGCTAAGCCTACCACAACTCACTTAAAAAGGACCTGGCCCACTAGAGAGTACTTTGTCCCAGGCCCCTTCATACCTGAAGACTGGCACTCATTTTAAGTGACTGAATTCTTCAGAACATAGTGAACTTTTCAAAGCCAGATCTTCTGCCAAAGTCTGAATTAGCTTTGTGGTTTCTTACCACAACTCTGACACTTGCAAATTCCAATCCAAAAAATTCTGGCTCCATGGAGAAATGTGGCATGCTTTTGACAAATATGAGCCACATCTGCATGCGTGAATATACCATGTTCTCTTGATACTTCAGCCAAATCTGACAAACTGTCTACATAATGTCTTATTTCCACTTGAAAGCCAATGCTGCATTTTTAAAGGGAGAACTTATCTGGCTTGAGAGTGTGGTAAGAAATTCATGAGGCTAGCATGACAAATTGGCTGTAGCTGTTTGCTAGTACTGGGTTTGTTATTTCTGCGAGTTTTTTTTTTTTTTTTTTGTAATTTACAATTTGGACTCTATAAATTAAAATAATGCCCTGAATGATGGTGCTGTTTGAGACCAGAATATGAAAAAAAATGTAGAACAGTTTTAAAAACGTTCCTGTTTTCTGTGCTAAGGTTACAGCCTTTGATCCTCCCCCTCCTCCTCCCTTTCTCTCTCAGGCCATTTCTGCACTAGACTGTTATAGTGCTACTATCCCACTTTCAACATCCTATGGAATCCTGTGGTTTGCAGTTTCAGGAGGGCCTACTTGGCAGAAATGGCCTCTGCCATCTGCTTCTCTTTCTGTCTCCATCTCTCCCCGCTGAGTGGGATGCTTCCAAACGGGCAGATCCCATTTACAAAGACCTTACGACTTGCAGAGGGCATTTGCAATTAAGCTGTAGGCTACAAGAGTTCAGGTTGAAGGCTGTGTGGCATAGGATCACAGGCTACACACTCCTGATGGGCACTCTTACCTGGGAGTAAGCCCCTATTAAGCCAGTGAAGCTTGCTTCTGATTCAGCATGTATAGGACTGGGATGCAAGGCTAATTTTTTTCTTTTAAATTAATTATTTCTTTGTTTCTTTAAAAAGAAGCATTTCTCTGGTTTTGCCTTGGGATTCAGGAGACTACATAAATCCTGCTAACAGGCTCTCTTATTGCTTCTTTAGTTCGTGCTTTGAAAGGCTTTAAACTGCCTTATGTAGTCTCAGTATTTAAAGAGCTCAGAACTGTTAAGGACTTCAGGTTGTACACAGATACAAACAATATCTATTTGCTGCATTTTGCCAGCCCACCAGAGTGGCTTGGGTATATAGAAACACCCTTGAAGAAACAGAATAATCCTCCAGAACTGAGATAGGAACTCTTGGGAGTCATCTGTTTGGAGCTGTATACCAGCAGTAGGCAAGGCCTTCTCTCTTCTTCTGTCCCTGGCCTAAATCCACTTGTTCGTCTGTACTTAAAGCAGACTCATTTTATCAAAGGAACTTATAGAAGTACTCATTAATTCAGCTGATCTTACATTAGCTGGGAAAAACCCCTCTCGCTTCCTCCAAGTCCCCTTTTTTTCTGTCTCTCTTTCTCCCACTTTCTTTCTTTTTGCCACCCTGCTCACTCTTTTTGAATTTCCATCTTTCTGATACCCTCTTCTTTGCCTCCTGCTTCCCATCCTTGCATGAAATTATGTGCAGACTGCCCATCTTGCTCTACTAGATATATTTTAGGAATGTCATAGCAATTTGCTCCCTAAGCCCCTCCTCTACCATAAGCAGATGGCACCACCTCAGACAAGAACAGCCTTAATATTTGCCTGGGAAGGACCAGTAGGAGGAACTGGAGAAGGAAAAACAGCCCAAACTTTACCAAAAAGGGAAGTTTCCCACTCAAGGAATCTACAGAGACTCAAGTTGCCCAACACAGTTTCATGCCACCCCTACTTCAGAAGGTCCAGGGTCACCCCAAGTTTTCTAAGAACAGCACAAACCACAGATCAGAAGGTATTTTACTCCTCTGGAAGCTTGAGGCTTCCCTTCCCTATGCTCTGCTCAGGAAGAGAAAGCCAGAACCAATCACATTCTTTGGATCAGGGTTCAACTGATACTCTAGGAACACATGAAGCAGCAGGGCTATCAATCGTCTAATTCTCGTCTAATTCTGGTTCTTGCAGCCTCCTGAACAGCTTCCTTTCTCTTGATGAGATCTTTGCTCTCTGACAGGTTGGGGAGCTGTCCAGTCTTTCTGATAATAGGAGAATCATTTTCAGCCACTATGCAGAAGTGGCAGCACATTGCGAGAAGATGGCTTCCTCTTTTATATCCCAATGGCACCCTGGGACTTATATTTGACTAGGGAAGTTGATGTCTATGGTAAACTCATAACGTTAGGTTGATTGTTGGACAATGTAGCAACCTTCCCTCTCCCAGCGTCACTCTGCAACACAAAGAACTGTTAGCCCATGCTTCTGGAAAGTCACACCTGCTGGCCTATGTACAGAAGGGAAGGCTGCCAGTAGCAAGTAGCCTTCTAAGAAGCACTAAGAAGCACCATCATCATCCCAGAATAGTGTCTTTTCTGGAGTGAGGCCAGGCTATGGCATTCTCTGTTGAGGGAGGCTCAGTTGGCTCCCACCCTGCTTTCTTTTCACTGGCAGGCAAACACCTTCCTATTTTAACAAGTCTTCATCTTTTAACTGGTTTGAACAGTGCAATGGGTGTGCTGGTTTTTTCATCTGTAAGAGGTTGTATAGTGCTTTTAACTATTTTAAAATAATGTTTTTAAGTGGATTGTGTTTAATGCTTTTTAAATTTTTGTATTTCAGACTATTTTACTCATTTTGTATTAATGTATAGTGTAAGACGCTTTGGGTTCCATATGGGAAAACGCAGGATATAAGTTAATATGCATATGAGAGTAAGAGACTTATTTCCTGTTAGTTCTTTTCTATTAATAGCTTCTTTGATGTGCTGTTGTTGACACATGAGTACCCCCTACTGTGATACAAATTGAATGCCTGCTATGTATCTCCTCCACCACGATAGTACCTATGTTATCGTGAATCGTAGAATCAAACAGTTGCCACAGGTGCCGCAAATTGAGCCTGATTTATAAAATGGATGAAAAGTCATAGGGATCTTGATCATTATACACCTAAAATATTAATCCAATTTGATTAACAATAAAAAGGTTTCTACTAATTTCAGCTCTGTGTTAAATAGTATCCCGCTAACTTTACCTTGATTTTCATTTCTAGCCTGTAAAGAGAATCTATTCCAGTGAAGGGCTTATTAAAATATTATTCTGTCTGAAGATGTGACTCAGCTGGAGTGCGTAAAGCAAGCTTAATGGGTGACCCATCAGGATGGTGACACTCTTTTAGCGCCCCTTTTGATCCCAGTGGCTGCAAGTAACTCAAACCGCAGGGACAGCACAGCCGAAAGTGGGCTGCAGAAGTGACTCAATAGTAACACGACTGCGGCTGGTATTCCTCCAGCATACTTTTAATCTGCCATTGCATTTTATTCACACACTGAGTGTTGCCCTAGAAACATTCTTTAGATAAAAAAACTTCGGTTCAAGTTTAACAAATCCATTATTGTCACTCAAAAGGGCATGGTCAAAAATTGGTTTGACTTTTCATTTCATGTGAATTTATATATCTATATCTATATCTAAAAGTCTCTGTGCCCTTTTTACATTTTAAAAGAAAACAGCCCTGCCAAGTGTTACTAACAGCAAGAACGGGTAACCCTTATAAGTCTGGGCGCCAATTTTTGGTCTCAGAACTCCCCCCAAGGACCACAGGGGCTGCCAAAAATGCCAATAAAAATAAAAATGCAAGAGGCTGTAAGTCAACCTCTTTTTACTATTGGAAAAATTGTATTTTTAAAATCTTAAACGGTGCAAGAAGCCCCTGCTACCTGTTAAAAAGATGAATTGTCTCTCCTGGAGTCTTTCAGGAGAAGCAGAACACCCTCCTTTTTTGGCCAGAGAAAAAAAGACAGTTTGGGGAATTTGGAGATGTTGAGGGCCCCCAAAGGAGCCCTGAGGGCCCAACCTGATGAACAGAGTAGCAATTAAGAAATGGTTTTAACTTCTGTACCACGCCATGATAGAAGGAGACAGTGTTGGAATGCTTCTTTCCAAACGTTTTGGCTGCATCTTCAATGAAGCTGAGACCATTATTATTATTATTATACATCCAAGCAAGATCGAATTTCAGTTCCTGACATCTCCCACTAAAAAAAGCACTAGATAGTAGGTACTGGGAGAGATCTCTGCCTGAGAGCTGTGAAGAACTGCTACCATTCACAGTAGACAGGACCAAGCTAGATATTTCTGAGCTGCTTGAAGGCAGCTTCCCTATGTTCCTGACTGGGGAGAGGAGAAGTAGTAGAGGAATGATGAGTAAATGTTTCAAATGGCTGATTCATTAAGAAGAAATTACAGAAATTATTATGCATAAATAAGCCAGAGAGCTCGTGTTGCATACTGGTTAGAAGAAATCCCAGCTTCAAGGTTCCCGTTGACCCATGAAACTCTTTGGGTGACCTTTGGCTGGCTGCTCTCTCCAGCCTGACCCACCTCACAGGATTGTTGTGAGGATATGGGAAGGAGGAGAGATTAGAATTTTTGGAGGAGGGGAGTCAATGAACTAACTGTCATAGAAATAATAAAAGAGGCATCTTCATAGGGAAGGCAAAATAACAGATCAACAACTTTCTTTAAGAAGATGACAGAAAAAGAACCAAGAGAAAGAATTCAATTTGCATAGGCCTATAGCTGACATAAAACACATCTCTCCTCTCTCCCGCAGTAACAGTGCCTGGAGGCCTCTTTAAGAACGGGTGGGTTCTCTATTAAGTATGTTTCATCAAGCAAACCTTCCAACTCCCTTGCTTCCCTTACCAGTCTGCTATCTCTTGATAGGGATTGATTCTCCATGGAAATGACAGCGAGAGAAAAGCACACCGGCTTCTCTATAATTGAACAAAGAACCAAGAGCCACAGGGGGGTGAGGGGGGAGTGTGTTGCACCAGCTCCCTCCAGAAAAGGGAAGACTCCTTTGGCTCCAACCATCACCACAGGCCTTTGTTCCCCTGTTCTGCCAGAAAGAACATCAAGTTGCCTGTGGACTCTCAAGAGAAAGGAGAGGACACTCTGAACCTTATCACTGACCAGAAGGTTAAGAGTAGCCAGGTGCTTCTATCGCAGCGAGAAAACCAGCAAAGCAAGACAAACTGGTCATAGCTGGAGATCCTACATTGAGCATAGTGTTGGGCTTGATGACCCACGAGGTCCGTTCTAACTCTGTGATGCTATAACAACCAGATGCAAATTGCTGCTCACACCACTTTGTTCTGATGCGGTCCAATTCCAGCCTTCTTCCGATGTAAATCTTTGCTTGTAAAGCCTGAAGACAGAGCCTATGTCTTCTTTGCATATGTCTACAACATTTGCCAATGGCATTGTTAATGAATTTTAATCCCTCTGAATCACTTGAGAGGACAATTTTTGTGTCTGAAAACTGGAATAAAAATATAATTAATCAATCAATCAATAAAATACCCTGTGACACTGTAGGTTTATTTCCAGTCTCTTAAGTTGACTTCCAGCCTTGCAAGACTGGAAATTCCCTCCCAGTGTTTTACTAGGGTTCTTGCCAGCCTTCCAAAGCTGACTTCCACGCATGGAACGACTGGCAATCTCCCAGCTCTATCAGGTATGCTGCCACCACTCCCCTGAATTAAGAATCATTTGGACAGGACAGGAGGGACCCTGCCCAATCTCTAAGCGTAAGGAACTACCACCTCCCCCTTCCCCTGAGTGAGAGGTCCTATGTAGCGTGTGCCAACCCTGGCGTGGAAATGGAGAGAAACGGAGGTTTATAAAAGTGTTTTAATCAAGGCATGCAAATAAACAATATCACACTTGGGAGACTCCCCTCTCCCAGGTACACTTAGTTACAAGAATTTACAAAACAGATATAACAGCACAGATACATTCTTAAGATCAGCCAATTCCCAAAATAACAACATCCCTAACGCGGCTAACTACTTATTTCTAGTTACTCACAATTAGGTTATAGGCGTAGATGGTCTAAAGGAGAAGAGAGGGGGGGTCCAGGAGACACGGCACGCTGCCAGCTTGACTGGCCCAGCTCTCCTCTCTTTCTCTCTCTGGCCACATGGCCTCTCAGAAGTTTTATATTTTCCTCCTTGGAAGGAGATCTGGAAGCATCTCCAAGATGCCCACCTCTTTTCCTTTTGGTTGGTCAATTCTTACCTTTTGACCTGTGATGCTGACCCTTTCCTTTTGGTTGGTCAACTCTCACCCTGTGACCCTTAATGTCATCCCAACACCTCATTAACCCTTGGTTTACCTGAAGAGGGAAGTATCTCCCTTTGATAAGCCTAGATAATGGGAAGCCCCATTATCACATACCGCAAAGATGTTAATGAAATCTACTTGATGTATGTTTACAGCGGTAGCAGGACAATATGATCTTTACAGTACATTTAAGTTTAAATTTGTACACATGAGAAGAAAAAGAAGAAAACACTGCTCTTGGATGTTTTTGTGAGTTATCTCCTTCCTCTATATACATTAGACTCCAGACTCCAGGGTAGCAAATGTGAAGAGCTAAAGCTATTAGACAGCTGAAACTTGGCTACACTTTGTGGCAAATGTTCCTGCAAAAATCTTAGGATTCCTTCCCTCGTTGTCTCATGGCCATGTCACATGATTGTAAATATCTATAGTTGTCATTTCCAAGCAGTGGCCTATTTCTTACTTCGCCCATACAAAAATATCCTGAAAGCTGTTGGAACCAAAATCCAATTTACAAAAAGAGCCAATCAAACATTTTAGGATTTCAAATTTGCAAATACACCACTTATTTTTCCATCTACTTGTATTTCCATCTACTTTATCAAAGACATGATCTTTGCATTATTATCTACTTTGCTTTCTGAATGGTTATAGTACGTATTTTACATACATTCAAGATCTGCTCATAGTTTATATATATGCATTTCATTTCCTTCTAAAGTCACTGTGTGCATTTTTTCCTTCTAAAGTTTCAGAAAAAGTAAGAAAAGCATTGCTTGGACAGAACCAAAGGCTGCTAACCTGGCATCCTCCTTCTCACAGTGCTCAGTCAGTAGCCTATGGGATGCTCACAAGCAGAAGAGAGTGCACTCTGTCCCTGGAAGGTGAGGCCTTAGTGTCCCACCAGTCTATTCTACACATCTCGTAATGACATAGAGGCCATTTCCGCACTAGACTATTATAGCGTCATTATTCCACTTTCAACATCCTATGGAATCCTGGGGTTTGCAGTTTAGGGAGGGGCCGACTGGCCCCTCCTGAAACTGCAAAGTCCAGGATTCTGTAGGATGTTGAAAGTGGAATAATAGCGTTATAACAGTCTAGTGTAGAAATGGCCTAAGTTGCTGGTGGTATACACAAGGGTGGCCATAACATATATTATGATGGATTGGTATATTTCTGCAGTGTTTGCAGCAGGTTTCTAGGGCTTCTCCAGGTTAACAAGAGCAAAAAGGCATAAAAAAAAGCCCTTTGCCATAGCTGGGATTTTGCAAAATGCTTATCTCTCTGCCTCAATATAACTCACCTGTAAAACAGGTGTATTCAGTGGTTGCTCTTTTGACCAGGTTTTTTGTTCAGTTCTGCTAGCCACTTCAGACATTGGTATAAGGGGTACAATAGATAATTGACTCTGATTCCTGAGCCACAGTTTCACGTCTGGTTTGAACACAGTATGTTAGTAAAAAACAAAATAGATACACATACTGGAATCTACAGATACTGACTTGTTCAACATATTCTGTCTCCATATTCACATCCATATGCCTTGGAATGCCCAATGGCCATCAAATTCCAGTGGTGGCTGTAGTTACAACATATCTAATTTCTTGCATTGTGAGTATGAAGAAAACTGGCATGTGAGATAACATCCACTGTTCCCTTGATTTGACCCCTGCCTTTTCTCTACCTTGTCTTTGGTGAATAGTGGGACTTGCTCCATTCAAAATTTTTGTCTGGTTCTAATGACTTTTAAGCTTTAAAAACTGACATCGAAACAGCCAACTTTTCCATGGTGTGTAGAGTTCTGCTAAGGCACAAATTGCAATAAGCCTGACATTTGGAGGACACAAACCCTTTTGAGAAGCCCTAAAATATCTCCTAAGTAGGTCAGCTCAGTGACCTGGATCTGTACTTTAATACAGGAGTAGCCTATATTTTCTTACGCTGTTCACAGAGGAGGGATCAGTTTTGGGTCACATGTGTATTTTTAGTATCTGAAATGTGAGTCTCGGATGAGATCTTGCAACAAGAAAAATAGTGACAATAACCAGAATGGCTCTTCTGATTTGTTAATGCCAAACACGTGCCACTTGGCTTAAACAGTTAGCTTTTTCTGAAATGCATCTGATAAGGCAGAATTTTCACAGCCAGCTTTTCAAACAGAAAGATATCCTTTGTTTCTTATGAGCTTCAACAGAGTTTCAGGCACATACTATTTCATGGAAGAGACATAAGCCCTTTATTTCCCAGTCTACAGTCACCTACATGCAGCTCTGCATATAGTTAGCTGTGGATAAGATCCCTTTAATGCTCCAATGATGTGCTTCTGTGTTGTTCTTTGTAATCTGAAAATGACCAATTAGCTGATTTTGCCAGCCTAAGGTGCCTGTGTGGGAAGAGAGTCAGGTGTGCAGGATACAAATGGTTCAGGGCTGTTTCTGTCTCTTGAGGGTGTTGCCCTGCAAACATGACAGTGGACTTCTCAAGGGGATTATTCCAGCCCTGAAGAATTTAAACATTAAAGTAGAAAATGCTACTCTACCTTCCACCCCAACCCACTCCTTCCATGGAAAGGTCCCTGTTGTATATGTACTTCTGGCATATGACTAACATTGTCCAGAACGGGCCCCAAGTTAAAAGTCTGTTGAACTGGGACTTCAGGACTTCATGCCATTCATGGGGGCTGGGTGGGTAGAGAGAACATTCACAGGGAATCTTCCACATTTTTCGGCAAATAGTTGTTCTCAATAGAACAATGCATGAAATGTAGCAAATGAGGAATGGAAAATGAGCAGGTCCAAGGCTGAAGAGTCTCAGGCAGTGGAATGTCTTTCATCCATTGATGGCAGGGCATAACATACATAACATAAAGGCCACAGTATAGGTAGGAACTGATTTAGGAGATCCAAAGGAAGCTTAAAACAAGGAGCCTGTCAAAGGCTCAGTGTATACTGATGGTATCAGACAGACACAAAGGAGCAGTGCTACACACAAAGACACAAAGGAGCAGTGCTAACAAAATTTGAAACTGCATGTTTGCATGTCTTGTATTAAAGTGATCCAAGTCAGAATGAACTCTTTTTCTGCTGCAGGAAATGGCCAGTTGTTGTTTCATTCTTTTCTATAACTTCTATTAAATCTAATCTGATCTGATCTGATCTAATTTTATCCTTCCTTGCCCCTCAACAGATGTTATATCCATAAATGACATTCTTTTACATGTAGATATGTTCATGTGAATGCTCCTTCTCTTACTGTTTTTAAATCTAAATTGAAAACTTTCTTGTTTTCCGAAATTTTTGGCATGTTGGACTAGTTTTTATTGTTAATTAGATATTGTATTTTATTGGCATTACAGTAACGTTATGTTGCACTCGTTGTAACTGCATATACCTTTGACTTTTTTTGTTTTATATCTTCATTTTATTATGTATTTATTTATGTCAACTGTTGTATTTTAATTTTGTAAAGCGTCATGTACATGGATGATGCAATAAAATAATAATAATAATAATAATAATAATAATAATAATAATAATAATAATGTGCAACTCAATTAAATTTCATGGGCCATTTCTACACTAGTGGCCTATAGTGCATTATATTCTTACACTGGCAGTATTGCCATTCATGTGATGCCTTCAGGTTAGGAATGCTCCTTTCTGCACTCTTTCGCCTTAAGTAGACGGGTACTGGTACTGCCACCAGCGTTCTTTCCGCATTACAGTGTCCTTGGCCACTTCCATGCCCTGCCTTCACCCTGCTCCACCACCCCTGATTGGGCATTTTTTTTTTGTTTTTTTGGAAGCTGTACTAACGCAGCAATGTTCTAACAGCATGACATGCCAGTACACTACTGCAGTTTTGCTCTATAATGTTTAAAAAGGTACTTTAAAAAATACAACGTTTTAACTCAAAGGAGAAATTTAAGATAAACACAGAATGGTGATAGAAAGTTACCACGCCATGAGAGTCACTGAGGGAGAGACAAGTTGCCCATGCCCACAGTCTGCCCACGGCTGGATTCGCAATAACAGGCAGCGCTATCAAGCACTATAATTGTGCCGCGCTGAGTCGGCTGACAGGATTGAAGCACTATAGGAGGCTCTTAATGGATTTTTTTCTGGAAATAGAATATGGTGATTTGGTGATGCTTGGGAGTGAGGTAGCAGCTGGATAGTGATGTCATGCAGTAGCATGGCTCCTGCACTGGAAACAACCCGCTACTGTAGCATTATAGCGACGTCATGTGGAAACGGCCATGCTGTTGTTACTGAGAACAGATTGATGAATATGTGTGTTTTTAGCACAGCATAAACATATGCCAGCATAGTTGCGCTGGATCCTATAACTGTGCACCCAATACTGCAGTGGAATCCATGACCTTGAGCTCATTCATTTTGCAATGGCTGATGCACTCTTCATCCCTAAGTCAAAAATGAGATATGGAGATTGTGTATGTCTGCAGAGCGCAACCTCTGAGAACAGACAAATGCTTGCTTAACTGTTTTATACTAGTGTAGTACCCTAACAGGATTCCAGCCTGGGTAAGCCCTCTTTCTAAGAGTGTCAGGAGGGAGAAAGCTGACAATAGTGAAAGGAAAACACTGTATACTCAAAGCCACTTTTTTTTAATGAGTACTACCTGAATGGACTAATTGGTCTTGGAGTAGATGTTCATGGCTGTGCTTTCTCAACAATAAAATGGCACCACTGACCTACACATAGGATGAAGGCAGCACAGTGGGCATAAGCTTATAATATATTTAGGTTTGCATGCACTGTGTTGCTTGCCTCAGTATGCTAAATCTCCTTGAATTCACATTGAGTTCCTGTTTTCCATTTGTGGCATACTGGAGTGTGGACTGTGTTGTGGTTTTGGCCTCCCCTCATTATGTATCAGGCCTTGCTGCCAGGCTGCCAGGCCCTAGACCTAACAGCTCCCATGTCTATACAAGAGTTTTCCAGTTTTCATCTGTGACATTTTGGCAGGAATGTGCACAGGACACCCAGAAAAGGACTCCCTTGGCATGCTATGTTGTATACACATTAGATACATGTCCAGAATAAATGCTTTAGGCTTCTTAAAGTCCCAGCAGGTGTCTACTTGGCACTTCTCTGTTAATAACAGCTTTTAAATGGTCCATCAATTTTCCAAAAAGTTTTTCCATCATAAGATGAGATGCATACTGATTTGGAGAGAAAACGCTGTTCATTTGATAGCTGTTAATAAAACACTTTTTAAAGGAAAACAGTTTATTGTCTGTTATATGGACAATACATGGGAGAAAAGGCTGTGTGATATTACCAAACTCAAAGCAAATGTGATGCTTCTTTTGACGGTTGCTCATACTATTTATTTACTTTTATTTGCTATATGTCTATTTTATCTCTCCCATTCAACTTCCTGAGGAAGTGGATTTGAAGTGGGTATCTCCAATGTGAGTCCAGCCCCCTGAACCCACATCAGCCTTCTGGGCCATTTGCTTTACAACTTCCTCTTCTGTAGCACACTTTGGATTGCAGATGAAGAAGAAACTGAGAGACTTGTTGCTTTTTTCCATTTCTTTTTTGGATGCCTGGAGAGAGGAACTGTAGTAGAAAGAAGCTGTGGGTACCATAGTTCTTTTCATTCCTTTGGTGAAAGATGCCCTTGGAATTTTTTGAAAAAATTTTCTAAGCCTTTTAAAATTCCACTGTAGCTTCAGTGAAAATATCAGCCCTGTGTAAACAGCTGAACCATAAAGCCTTGCTTTAAAGCAGAGCTGCAACAAGGCAGATTCTTAAGGCCGTTCTCACTTTCCACTCCCATTCATTCTCCTTGGCTTTAGTTTCACATTTTGCAGCTTGCAGAATGAGAAGAAGGATGAATATGGCTTGGGTCCAGGAATAGGTCAAGTGACACAAGGCACCATTTAGCATAGGTGAAGCATATAAATAACCCTGATGTCAAACAGCTCTGGGGTGGTATAGAGCTAGCACGTGTAGTTTGCTTTCGGACAGATGTCCTGTTCATGTTCTTTTACAATAACATATATTATGATATAATTTCATTAGATGAAAAAAGGAATAGAAAGAATACTTCTAATCTATTTTGAGTAGCCACGACTTGATTTGAAATGTAGCATATTTAACTAAAGAAAGACAAGTGCCTAACAGGTTTATCAGGAAAAAAAACATTTATTTAGCAATCACTAGAATATGAATTTTCATACTGATGCATACCCTTATATAGAGAATCAGATGGAGTGTATATGTATAAAGTATTGATGTCTTGAAAATATTTGAAAGTAAAAAATAAAAGTGAAAAGTTCAAACTCCAATGTGCTTCAAGCTATAAAGTGCTCCTTTGGAAGAGTATTTGATGCCACATGTAGCTACAGGCCAATAAGACAATTCAAACAGATGAGTATATAAAGCTCTCTTAGATTCAGTAGGTTCAAACTAGACTAATTCACTAGATATAACATCTGGATACCATTTCGTAGGTTAAGGTATGTTCTTCAGGTGCCGGGAAGTATAATAGTATTTTACAGACATTTTAAATGGATAAATATGTCCCTCTCTCTTTGTGTGTGTGTGTATGTGTGTCGCACACACAAGTAACCAGTTCTGCTCCTAATCTATCTGCATTCATGAAAACATCTCTAATGAATGTACACAGGTGATGGAGACTGCTGGCATGAATATTCCCAGCCCACTTCATGTACATTTATTCTACATGTGCTGAAAAACTGAAAAGGGAGTCACTTCCACTTTGAAACAGCTTCAAAACTGGTGGTAGCTGAAATAGTGTAGCCCCACTCCCAGAAACATGGCAAAATTAAATCCACACTCTCCTAGAGGCTCCCAGGGGGATTTTAAAGTCAAACAGAAAAAAAGTGGAGGGGGTTGAGATGGGACTACAGTCTGGGCCCTGGGAATGACCTGTGGTCAGTGGGCCACAATTTGCTTGCTCCTGATTTAAGTCTTTCTGAACATCATGATGGCATCTCAAAATAACCTGTTCTTCTTTTTTTTAAAAAAGAGGATTATGATAGGGAAGAGTAGCTTCTTTTTAATTCAGTTTCCTTCTAAATTCAAGAGGTGGATTATTTAAGATCAGGAGTGGGAAAACATTACCCACTTTAGGTGCTAAGACTGAAGTTTAGGTGCTAGCCTAAAGGGCCAGTGATTGGAAAATACTTCAGATTCCTAATGGTGGTATTCCCCTTTTAGGCACCTGGGGATCAAGATGCCTGGAATTGTTTACTTACTTATTTATTGCTTTGATTTTTAAGCCGCTTCTTAGCCAAGTTCTCAAAGCAGCGAACAATAAAATGTATATATTAAAACCATCAAATACCTCCAGTCCCTCTTATGGTTCAGATTTACTTTGATTTTTTTTTTTAAACATGAAAATATGTTCAGGGAAAACAAGGGATAATTGGAATTGTTCTGCATTGCAGGCATCATAAAAGAAATGCAGGAGTTGTAATCCACCCAAGCTTTTCATGATGCAGGCTGTGCAGTGCTCTAAGTGAGCAATGCAGATGTCCTTTGTAGCAAGCAAACAGGTCTTCCGATATTTGCCACACACTGCAGGCAAAAGTATAGATTGCACAGAAATAAACACAGCTCTGCTGGGTTCATGAGGATTCATTTCACTGAAGTCCTAATATCGATACTCACGGGGCTGGCACCAGACATTCTGCTGGACTGAGGCAGGCCAATCCCCCCCCCCGCCAATCTGTGGTACTTTTTGCCAGCATTATTAGGTTTCTGGGGCCATGTCATACTTAGTGCTACACTCCATGGAGGGAGTGGATGTGGGTAACCACAGCAGATGGGGGCCAGAATTGTGGACTGGGCCTCACTTGGGGAACTAGTCTTTGATCCACTGTTCCTTTCTGAGACAAAATTCTTGGTTTCCTTCTACTGCATAGGAGGACTGGGCCTACATACCCAGCACTTCTCACATGTTTTAAGAACTAGAATTCCTTACAGATATTGGGTTTACGTAGAACTAATCAATGGGTGCGCAAATGTGCTTGGGAGAAGCATCTCAGTGACAAGCTCCTGCAGTAGTGCAATGGTGCTAAAAAAAGCTGAAAGTGTCTTGAACTGGGGCAGGGAGCTTTACAAGTTGTTTGGACCAGTGGTGACTGGTGGTGTCTACACCAGTGAGGTATTGTACTCATCCTGGGGTTTGAGATCAAACTTTAAATATTCTAAAAGTCCCTCCCTCATAATTTAGCTTCTTGGATATCTCCTTTAAACCTCTAACTAAAACCCAAAGCAGAGTGACATGGAAGTTACCAGCTGCCATTTGTGTTGATAGCTAACTACAAAAATGGACCACCATTTCTACGCAATTTTGCACAAGCCACTTAGCACTTGGCAATACTGCTGAAGTGAAGCGGGGAGGGAGACAGAGTTAGGATACTCTTCTGTAGATCATTGTGCAGCCAGATCTGCTTGTAAATGTATATTTTTATATACATCTAGGTAGTGACCATTTCATGTAACTGGAAACCCTTTATAAAATTCATATGTAGCCCCTTTTCAGATAAGAAGAGGAATATATGCTGGAGCTTCTGCAATGACACTGCTTTACCTTATAGAAGTCCATTTTATCCAGACTGGAGATGGAAAGAATATTTTCTGTTACTCCTGTTGTAGTGGACCCTGCAAGACCACTGGGACCAGGCTACAGAAGGGGTTAACTTGGGGGATTTGAGCAAAGGATCCTGGAGAAGAGACCAAATTGGGCCTCCACATGGCTTCTGCTAGCCCGTGAGAGGTGAGAAGGTGGAAAAGGGAAAGCTTTTGGGAGAAAGAAGTGAGAAGGACCATGTGGTGTAAGCATGCAATTAACTGCTCCATGTCAGAGCAAGAGAAGAAATCCCAGGAATGGAAAGAAAACCAGAGACCATCCATCCAGATGTGTTAAGTTCTTTTGTAAGCGACTGGGGAGCTGGGAAGGGCAACACATGGAGTTGGAGAATATTTTTTTTACACGTTTGTGGCTATGGGTTTGGTTCTTCCTCTTGCAACCAGAGGGAAGGTACGCAGAGCTTTGGTGCTTTAAGCTAGTCAGCTTTGCTTGATATGCCTTATGCTATTTAGAATGCTATTTTCCTATTTTTTTTATTAAAGAGTTTTCACTTATAAAAAGCCTGCTTTGTTCTTTTTTTGTTTCTCTCAGTAAACATAAGGGAGAGGGAGAGGGTGTTGACCCCTTACATTCTCAGGAACCCAGAGAAAGAAAGGGTGATTAGATCTTCAAGGAACGGCTTGGTGGTTACTACTTCTGTTATACTTGGAAGAGGTGAGCAAGTCTGGGCAAAATTCAGGGACGCACTAGTCTCCATTTTCACCACACATATCCTAGATGAAAAATGGACTTCTCAGGACATAGGAAATGTGGTTGGAAAGAATAACACATAAAACCACATTTTTCAGGGAACTCTAACCTCATTGCTTCCAGATAACCACATTATTCATGCAAACGATTGTTATTTTGTGCAAAACAACAGTGATCTTGCAGATAAACCGTGACTGCCTGGAAACAGGTGGGGTGGGGTCTGACTAAAAAATATGATTTTTGTGTAAAAAACTTTGTGAGAGGAAGGTTGTAGAGACTACTGGTTTTTTTTTTAAATGAAATCCAGCAATCTTCCACAAAACCTGATGTGACTGTGTAGAAACAGTGTTTTGTGTGTGAAAAATACCTGGTTTGCATGAATTACAGACGTTTCACACTAAACTCACAGTTTCCAAATAGGCACATGGGGTGTGTGTGTGTAAAGTTGCTAGGAATTGTCTTAAAAAGAGCAACCTGCACACACAAAAACACCATGTAGCAATTTGGAAACTGTTTTGGTCCTAACAGCCATGATTTTCAAACCTATGGGCATTTCTGCACAGAATAATTTCTTGAAACATTTCAGGATATGCAAATATTGGGTGATAGCTATGCAGAAATAGCCTTTTCTCCCATAGTGAGAAAAAAAGTCTAGAAATTAGTACCCCTCACATGTGATGATGCAATATTTGAATATAATCCAAACCGAATGTCTGTTAAGGGCTAATGTTTCTGAGTTTAAATAGTTGTTTGTTTTTAAAAAATCTCTTGTCATTTCTCTGGGAAAAGCCTCAATTTATCAAATACTCCTTGACTTTAGTTTTGAATATGGCTATAATAAGGTATTACAGTGTGGAGAGAAAAATCATTTATCTGGCCAGTTGAGAGATGGTGTCATGCACTAGGTTCCTCATTCAAATTCACATCAGGTAGAGGACGGCAGTGGCAAAACCACCTCTGAGTATTCCTTATTTAAGAAAACCCTATGAAATTCATGGGGTTGCCATAAGTTGACACATGACTTGAGGGCATGTGAGGACACACACACGAACGTACTTGCATGGCCTCAGAGAAACCAGCTTCTCTCGTTCTCATCCTGCCACCTGAATATGCAGAGAATAACCATGGTTCACCTTACAAGGTTGTTGCTAAGGGTTACTCACTGTATGTGTGTGACTGTTTTAGGAAAAAATACTTCGTTATTATCATAACAGTTACTTTGTTATTATCGTAACAGAACAATGTCATCTTGTAAGAGAACACTCTCACAGGATCTGTCTCAGCTCAGGAAGCCTCATGCTCTTATAAGCATATTAGTCAGGAAATTTTGCCTAAAAAACCAATGAATAAAGAAACACCTCATATGAGTCTAATTTAGGCTGGAAATATCTAAGATTAAAACATAAGTTTAAGAAAATCCCACACTAAGACACAGCAGGTGCTGCTGTTACAGTCCCTAGTTTTCAATATTATTATTATTTAGATGCTTATTAGTTCTCATCTTATTCGTTCTTAGTTTTTTATCAGGAGCCGCTTCAAAGGACCAGTGCTACTGGGGATTGCTTCCAAAACCTCTGTAGTATTATGTAGTTTCTTTATGGGGAAACTGATGTTATTTATTTATTAGTTACATTTATTTATTAGTTACATTTGTATGCATTTGTACTCTGCCTTTCCTCTAATGAACTCAAGGCAACATGCACAGTTTTCCTCCTTCCCACTTTACTCTCACAATGCCTGAGATACCTTAGGCTGTGAGAGTGAGAAACAAGTGCACCCAATGCATTTCATGGTTTAGAGGGAACTTGAAGCTGGGTCTTTTAAGCCCTGGTTCAGTCCTTTTTACCACTGCACTATCTTGGCTCTCTGGTGTCATTTTCCTGCCATGGCTGAGCCACAGAAATGTCACCCTGTTGGTACAAAATCTCTTAGACACTTGCAGTTTCTTATTCTACCTTTTTCAGACCCACTGAAATCCTTGCCGAGGATGTGAGAAGGAGGAACCAAATTAGATCATCGTAGTTATGCTGAAGCTGCTGATATATGGGCAAAAGCTAATTAATTGAAACTTAAAATTGAAACTTAAAAGGAAGGTGATAACAACCAAAACGCGGGACTAATGGGGTGAATTTTCAAACAGATTTTTTTTAGAGTTGCTGTAGAAAAACAGTTTTCTAACAAAGACAAAAAGAGGCTTTAAAGCTGCAGCTCAATACCCTGCCTAAAAAAGAGGCCAGGTGCAGAAGTGTATGAAGTAGGATGAGGATATTAGGGCAATCAGAGCTGTTCACGTTCAAATTCTCTAGAACCTCTGATCTGCTCTCCATCCCGATTGTGGGGTATCTGCAAAATAAATATTGGTGCGGTCAGGAGGAACTGCCTGCCTTTCCTGTAGCTTCAAACAAAGATGAATGAAGAATAATAAAGACAGGGCAGGCAAGGCCATACAAATGCACTAGGCAGCAGTGTTTGATGTGGTAGAAGGGGCTCCTCCATTAGCTTTTTGCCCATGCCTCTACTAGGAAGGAGCAGGTAGGCAGGGTTTGGATTGGGGCCTTCAACTTCCCACCATAATTTAAACATGGGGGTTCCCTTCAAAAGAAATCAATATAATTCCTTATTTCCCCCACACCATGTGCTTGAGGATTGAAAATCCTTTCTCCAAGAGCTCTATAACTCCTTGGCTTCTGAGTCTATGTGGTTCTTGTCTGTCTCATCTTTTTGTTTACAAAGTGCCCAGAAAAAATCTTGATCAAAGTATTATGTTCCTTCCTTCTGCATTAATCTAAAGAACTGAAAAGCAAGGAAAAGCTGTATGCAAATGACAGAAACTCTAACCCAGTGGTTCTCAACCTGTGGGTCCCCAGATGTTCGTGGACTTCAGCTCCCAGAAGCCCCAGCCACTATGGTCAATGCTCAGGGCTTCTGGGAGCTGAAGTCCACGAACATCTGGGGACCCACAGGTTGAGAACCACTGCTCTAACCCCTACTGAATACTGGTTCCCTGCTCTCAGCTGAAAAATGCTCCCCTGTGTCCCTGTTCTCTTTGCCTATGCCATCTCCCAGTTTTGTAGAGCAGTGGGGAATGGTTCCACGGCTTCCTGCCACAAGTGATGTACGGACTATGACAAAAAGGAAGTGGTGGGAACAGAAGGACCAATGGATTGCTAACACAGGCAGAGCGTAGTATAACTTCCATTTGTTCTTTTATCAGCTGTGTAGAAACAAGACCTTGAAAAATCATATTCCTTCAATGATTCCACACCCTCCAACATTTCACAGATGAAAACCGGGACAGGTGTGGCCAAGCAACGTCAGAGTGTGATCAAGATGACAGAAGTTATTAGTTATTAGAGGAAGAAGAGACAAGCTAGGGGAGACTAGAGCGGTTTGCTTTTACCTCAGCTTACTGGGAAGGGCAAGATTCCATCCTTCCTCTCCCCTCTGCTGAGTTAATTGAGAGCAAACTACTTGTGTACTTTCAACTCAGTTTGCCACAACTTAAGTAAGCTGGGGACAGTGGGAGAAGGTGAGAAATTCTGAAACATTTGAAAAGTAGCTGAAAAAGTGGGAGAACAGAGGATTAATTGGGACTGTCTCTGTCAAATCAGGACAGTGGAAGCCCCTGTACTTTCAGGCTGTGGCAAGCAAGTTTGTTTTGTTGGACTGTAGGCATGCCTATGAACAAGGAAGAGGTGGTGATCTTCCTATGAGTTGCTGCCAAGGAGAACAGAAGAATTCCTGCTCAGGCAAAAGATCTGAAGAATTTTGAGGAAAGTTGTAACGTTTACTGGTCAAGGTCAGCTGCATACCACCACAAGGATCAGAGGTCACATAACTCCAAATATGGGGAACAGTAGCAAGACTGGGCTGCCGTGCTCATATCCTGCCTGGAAGGTTCCTGTAAGCACCTGAAATACATGCCAACATAGACAGACCTTTGGTCTACTCCTGTAGGACTCTTGTTACATTCTTATGGTTTTAATAGTATTCCAATAAGCTTGAGGAAAAATGTCTTAAGGATTTGGATACTTTCCTAGATAAATGTTGCTGTTTTTCCCCTTTAAATCTCCCGTGTTATGAAAAATAGATGCAGATACTATGTCTTCATCCATTTAGAGTTTTGCTAGTCCATTTGTCTGCGCTTCCCTCCAAGCTTGGGCTCTATATTGGGGGAAGGGGGATGGCTAGTTACAGTACTGTGGCCTAGTGAAGTTTGGATGGTTGTGCTGGAGAGGTAGGCCTTCTCTACTTTTGCATCCACCAGGTGGAATGACTTCCCTGTTGGGATCAGACTGGCTCCCAATGTAGAGAAATTCCACCAGCAGCTGAAGCTTTATGTACCCAAGTATTTCCTTTCTCAGCAACCTAGTCAGTAGTTTTAATAAAATATTTCATTGGTTTTATTGTATTTTGGGTTGGAGGTTTAATAGGCAATATTGTAAACTGTTTTGCAATTTTTAGAACAAAAAACAGCACAAAATGTCTTAGAGACCTTCCAATTTTGTTGGACTGCAACTTCCATCACTGCTAGCCAGAAGAGCCTCCAGAAATGTAGTCCAAAATATCTGGAAGACCACATGCTGTCCACTAATGCTCTATATGAGACTGTCTGGAGCAATTTCGAAAGGAGAAAGAAGATCTAACTCGGGGGAAGGAAGGAAGGAAGGAAGGAAGGAAGGAAGGAAGGAAGGACGAAAGAAAGAAAGAAAGAAAGAAAGAAAGAAAGAAAGAAAGAAAGAAAGAAAGAAAAAAGCGAGCACAAGGAGTAGCAGGTAAGAAAAATAGGTAGCAAGCAGGATTAAAAAGATGGACATTGTTCTTAATGAGGTTCTGGGGAAAATATTTGGGTTGCCCATGAAAACATCAAATTTGGCCAAGAAACTGAAATGGGATAATGCTAGCCTAGTGCTAATATATACAGTTGTACATATACAGATCCCTGGATTAATCATAATTGCTGTCACTATTATGAATAGTGGTCTATCCTTCACCTCCTCTATATATACTCACACACACACCCTCCACATTTGCTAGCAAGTGATTCTGTATGAAATCAATATTTTATGCAAGCGAAACTTTCATGTTAATGTTTGCAGAGAGCCTTATCATCTCTACCAGCTAGTGAGCCCCTGCAATGCAGGCTTCTATTAATTCTGTAAAAGAAAAAAAACGAAGAGGAAAATAAAACCAACAATCAATAGAGATTCCTTGTGTGTAATCCTCAGTAAAATTAGCACGTTGACAACCCTGGCTCTAATCTCCTAGAAAGCAGAATTCCACCCCCACTTAAGGAAACCAAGAAATGGGGAGCGGGGAGAGTGGGTCAGATTCTTCTTCCAGCACTCTCCAAAATTAAAATTAATCATGACACAAAGTCCCCCACTGCCCTGACTCTCACCTTCCCTATTCCCACTCCAGTTTCCATCTGGAGGATTTCCCCCTCTGTATTCACCTGTTTCCAAATCCAGACCAACTCTTCCTGGACAACACCGGCTACCGAAAAAAGAAGCTATGGGTGAGGGCAAAGGGAGGATTGTGCAGTCACGGCAAGAATTCTGCTTAGCAAGGAACAACTGGTTCATGCAAAGCTGCTAATGTTTTTTTTCCTATCTACAGACATCCCAGAAACGAGAGGGAGCATTTGACACTGGGGGAAGGGTGGGATTTCTACTATGCAAGCCCCCCCCACCAAATTAAGCAATATGGAGATGGCTTGGTTCTCTGCCTTGGTTAGGCTTGGTTAGGCTCACGCCCTACTATCTTTCTGCTCTCATCTCTATCCAAGAAGGGGGAAATACTTTTTATTTTATTTATTTCATTGATATGCCTCCTTTCTCCTGAAGTAGAACCCAAGGTGGCTCACATAAAGAAATCAGTTAAAACCTGACAATGCAATTTTAAAAACAATACAAATCATCACATTTAAAACAGCATGAAATTGTTTTAAACGCATCCAAAAGTTTAAAAATAGATAAAATACATACACCCATGATAAGCCTTGCTATAAGTCAAGGCTTTCCAAATGGTATGCCATGACATGTTAGTGTGTCGGCTGAGGTGTGTAGGTGTGTCGCCTACAATCTTGGAAATGTATGTTCTTATTTATAAATCATATATTTTTAAAAATATATGAAAGCTTTCATGAGATATGTGTGACCCCATACATTTTGTTATTACAATTTATGTATGTGTCTGTATCTCTTGTCAGGGGTTAGTTTAACCTCCAGTTTGCTAGTAAAACTGAATTATTGTGTCGCGAAATGATGCATGTCTAAAAAAGTGTGTCACCAACATGAAAAGTTTGGAAAGCTCTGCTATAAGTGATCACACATTAAAAACCTGCTTAAGAAAAAAGGTCAATCACTCATCTTGAGGAGGGCAGGAGATGGCAAAAGACTCCAAAGAAAGTAGAAGAAAGCAAGTTGAATTTTCATCAGGTGGGAAGTTATGTTTGTGGGTATCTTTTCCCAGCTGGGGTAACATGACCAGGCTGCAAACATCATGATCTCTAATGAACCTCAAGTAAGTACAAAATGTTTATTTTTTTAGACTACAACTCTCTGGCTCCCTAAGCTAACTTCTGGCAGTTGTAGTCCAAAATGTAATACTTTCAAGCTCTAAAAACACTGAAAAGCCAGCTAGTGGGAGGCCTGATGGGCCATGCATAATTAACACTGCTGGAGCTGTCCACTGCCTCTTGCCTTCAGTAATGTGTGGCTATGACTTCTGGTTCTGCATATGGCAGGGTAAGGTGAAACTTCTCGCCAGTGGCATTAGAGAAGTTTCTCACACCCTGTGACAGGAGTCGATCCATGGAAGAATGGATCAAAAAAATCTCACTCGATATAGTGAGATCGAATTTGGGGCTATGGAGATCCAGTATCTTCTTTGAGTTCCGGACAATACGTCCAGCAGTGTTTGTTTCAGAGCGGAGAAGAAGAGGGGACTGTAGCAGCCATTGCCGCACAAGTGCAGCTGATCTACTCCAGTACAAGCCCTGCTGCAGAATTTTAAATGGACTAGATTGAACTTTCAGACTAGGAGATCTACAAGAACTGTGACTTAACAGCTATCCGGAATCTATTGTGGTAAGCGGCACATTTGAAAAGTATAAGAAACTACCTGGAACCACTGGAATTGTTATGATGATTCTATATACCACCAAGAGAGAATAAAAAAAAATACTTAACAGAGAGAGAGACTTAATATATTTAAATTTGATATAGAGACAAAATAAATTATCTGCATTTAGTAAAAAGCGTGGGAAGATGGGGAAAGATGTATGGCGGGATGAATTCCAGCATTATTGTTGTTGCTTTTGTCTCTCTGGTGAGAGTTTTTTCTTTATATATTCTCTCAGTGGAAGAGATAGATGCTTTGAACTACTTTGGCACAACTTTTGGAAGATGAGATTTCTCTTTTGATTTGTTTCGACTTTTGATTGGCTTCCTTGAGGAATAACTTGCACTACACACAAACAAAAATGGCGATGACTTCGGGACCAAGAAGGAGATGGGACTAAGACATTTTGATGAAGTCCCCTTTGGAAGAAAGAAGATTGTTTTTCAAACTTACTGCATTACCGGAATATTGGGATTTATTTGACCCCCCTTTGAGAAAACTTGGTACTTTACTTTAGTGAGAGAAGGAAAACACGAAGAAGTGATAGCAACTGGTGACAGAGACAGCAAAGGAGGGGAAAGAAGAGGAGCAGCTAGAAGCACCTTAGTAAAATATGTACTTGTGTTTGAAAATAGAACTCTGTATTAAGGATATGAGCATTACATATTAGGATATAAACACCATCTATATGACAGGATCTTTTAAATCTGGAAGTTGAATACTTATTTACATACAGTAAGTGTTTATTAGTTTGAAATATATATATTGTTAAAACAAGCACAGAAAAAATGGTCATTAGTTTGTTAAGAAATATTTAATTATTTAAATATCATTGCAGGATATATTGTGGAATATATGAATTGATTCACACTATTTCTACCTAGAATTGACTTATTTGAATTGATTAGGTGCTTTATATCTTTTTTAATGAGCTGATATATAAGGAATCGATTTGATTAGATACCTCATAGACACTTTATAACTCCCTCTGGAATTAATTAATATATAAGGATTGACAGTACTGATATATTTATTATTTAAATTATTTTAATATATAGCATTGAACTGTATAGCTAGATAATACTGAAATTGATTGAGGATTATTTCTAGTTGTTAATGAATTTTCTATATCTACCAATGCAATGAGATTTTTTGATTGATGAAATTAATTGTATATCTGAATTTATAAGGACTTAATTGTATATTTCGCCTTGGTCATCTGAACTACTTTAAAATTTGACACTGTATAGATACTTAGATACTGCATAATTACTAATCATTGAAGCAGTAGCTTGATGGAAACAAGGAGAACAGCTAAAATGGCCAAGCAACAGACAAGTTCTTTCACAGAACTTGGATTAAAACACTTCGAGCAGAGTAAACAACATCTCAAACTACTACTCCAAGACAATCAGAACAAAATGCTGTGTTAGAAGAAATCAGAAGAATGCGATTAGAGATGAAGCAAGATATGAAGGACTTAAGAACTGAAATAAAATCAGACTTTAAAAATGAGTTAAGGGATATAAAGAGATCAATGGAAACATTAACAGAAGAGCTGAAAGGTACTGTCACAAACATTAACAACTTAGAAGAAGAAGTTAAAAAGCTGGAAGAAAGCTGTGAATCTTTTTCATTGGAACATGAAAAAGATTTAGATGAAAGAGCTCTTTTGGAACTTAAAATTTGAGAAAACTATTTAAAAATAAGAGGACTCAAAGAACTGAATAAGGAGGATCTGTGTGATATCTTAATTCCTGCTTTGGCAAGCTTTATGGAAATGCCAAAACAACAAATGGAATGGGAGATCGATAGAATATTCAGAGTTGGATCATCTATGATTAAAGGGAGAGATTACCCCAGAGATATAGTGATAGCCTTTGTGAAGAAATCCACCAGAGGTAACATAATCCAACAAAGCATGAGAAAATCTTTCAAGATCGGAGATGAGAAATTATTACTTTATAAGGACATCCCAGTGAGAATCCTTTGTAAAAGAAGAGATTATAATTTTTTAACTGCTCAGCTGAGAAAAGAGGAATTAGCTACAGATGGGGCAGATTGGAAGGCTTATCATTTCGTTATAGAAACAAAACATATATTAATTCTGTCCAGGGAGCAAAAGAATTTTGGAAAAGATTCAAAAGAAGCTTTTAAGGTTCTAGGAATGTTGGGAGCTCCAGGAAAAAACAGAAAAGGAGGAAGGAAAAAGAAAAGAAAGCCTAGAAGGGGAACCAGATGAAGAAGGAGAGAGCACATCCCCCACTTCTGAGGAAGAAGGGAGAGAAACGGATATAGAAGAGGATCAAGAAATAGAAGAAGAAATAAAACTAATGGAAGAAAGGAAACAGAAGGAGGATAAACAGCCAGAGAGTCTAGATAGAGAATCAAAATCACAAGAAGAGAAGTAATTTAATAGTATTATCTATATCTATATCTATATCTATCTATATCTATATCTATATCTATACACATATATATGTATGTACTTAAAAGGGAAATGAGAGATTTGAAAATCTTGTCTTGGAATATCAAAGGTATAAGCACCCCAGAGAAGAGTAGGAAAATATTCCATTATCTAGGGAAAGGAAAATATGATATAATATGCCTGCAAGAAATTAGAATTAAAAAAGAAAAAGTGAATCTGATCTGCAACAAAAGATTTGGAAGAGAATTTGTATCAGCTTCAGAAAAAAAAGAAGAAAGGTATAGTAATCTATGTTAATGATCATATCAATGCACGAGAGGTATTTAATGATGAAAATGGCCACTATACAGGACTTGAAATAGAGTGGTTGAGCCAAAAAATACTTTTGGTAGGTGTTTATGGCCCACATAATGCCAAAGACAAATTTTATAAACAGTTGGAGGCTAAAATACTAGATCAAGATTGTGACCAAATAATTCTTATGCAGGACTGGAACGGAGTGATGGATCCACTCCTGGATAGGAAATCAGACAAAACAATTAAAAACAATCAAGGTAAACTTCCTAGATCGTTCAGTGAAATGTTAAAATCAACAGAAGCTGTTGACATTTGAGAATACCTCTATGGAAACTCTCAAGAATTTACTTTTTTCTCAGAAAGACATTCTTCATTTTCAAGATTAGACATGTTCTTCGTTTCAAAATCCTTATGTAAATTGATCAATAAAATGGAGGTGTCTCCAAGAACTTTATCAGACGACAATGGCATCTTGCTATATCTTAAGAAACCTAAACAAGATTTCAGATGGCGGTTGAATGAAAGACTCCTCCAAGACAAAAAGATAATAAATAAAGCTAAAGAAACATTATGTCTATATTTTGAAGAAAACCAACAAAGAAGAACTAATATTGAAACCATTTGGGATGCTGGGAAGGTGGTAATTAGAAGATTCTTCATACAACAAAATGCCATGATAAATACGAAAGAGAAGATCCAGAAAATTAATGACCTAATCAGGAAGAAAGAGGAAGAACTTAAAGAAAAGCCTTCTAATAAGGATATTGGAAAGAAATAATAGCATTACAAAAACAACTAGAGATAGACTTGACAACAGAAATAAGTAAAAAACTATTATCTTGGAAACAGCATCATTTTGAGTGGTCTAACAAACCAGGGAAGTAGTTGGCACTTCAGTTGAGAAAGAGAAAACAAAAATCTTACATTCTAAAAATTAAAAGAGAAAAAATTTATACAGAACCTGGAAAAATAAAAAAAAATGTCAAATACTTTTCCAATCTATATAAAGATAAGAAAGTCAAAAGAGAAGACATTTCCGAATTTCTGCAAGAAATAAAAATTGAAAGACTCTCCGAGGAGCACAGAGAGAAACTTAACCATCCAGTCACAGTAGCAGAAATCATAGAAGCAATATGTCTAACTAAAAGCAACAAAGCTCCTGGCCCAGATGGTCTCCCGGCATTGTATTATAAAGCTTTTTATTTTATTTTATTAATAAACTTATAACAATCAATATTTACAAATAATCATTCTTTCTTTTTATAAATATACAAGAAACCAAAAACAAAGAAATATATACATTCAAATTTATATAGCTATCCAACATCTTATTCTATTTCTGCTTCTTCTTCTTCTATTGATCTTCTATCTTAATCTACATATATAGATACCTCTATATCTTTTATGTATCTAAATAAATTTCAATTACATGTCTTATATATTCTACTTTGTCTTACATATGTCTTACATATGAATTCTTTTTCTACTTTGTTCTGAGTTTTATGAATGTATATACAAATGTATAGTTTCAACTTCCTTCTTTCTTTCTTCTAGGTTTATTACTCACTTATTTTTCCAATCTTCTTCTGATCATTCCCCTTTTTATATGACTTGTTTTATAATTTTGAAAATAAATTTTTCATTTCCCTTTTTCCATATCTTTGCTTATTTTCATTCTTTTCATGTTTCTTTCTGAATCGCCCATTTTTGTTGTATGTATTCTTTAATTGGTTTCAATTCTTCCCTATTTTTCCCTCTTGTTTCACCCTTAAGTGCCATTGTCAAATCATCCATCATTATCATTTCTGATAGTTTAACATCCCATTCCTCGATATCAGGTATATGTTCACACTTCCAGTACTTTGCATAAGTAATCCTTGCATTTGATACCATATATAGTATTATTCTCCAATATCTAATATGCTCTTTTTCTATTTGATGCAATATATTTAAAAGAAATATTTCAATGTGCAAAGGAATATTAATTTGTAATATTTCCACTATTTTCTTTTGAATGGTTTTCCAATATCTATTAGCTTCAGGGCATGACCACCACATATGAAAAAATGTTCCTTCTTCTGTCTTACATTTCCAACATCTGCTGGAAATCTTGTACATTTTCCTTAATTTTGCTGAGTCTAAGTACCATCTATAAAGCATCTTCAAGTAATTTTCTTTCAGCTTTTGGGTTAATGTAAATTTTTGTGTGTTCTTCCAGCTTTTCTCCCAATGTTCCAAGCTAATTTCATGTCCTATATTTCTTGCCCATTGTATCATTGAATCTTTAATTATTTCTGTCTCTAATTCTCTGTTTAATAGTATTTTGTATAATTGAGCCACCATATGGTCTTTTTTTTCAAAAATGACATTTTCAAATTCATTCCTTTTCCCTATACTTTCAAATCCTTCCAATTTGTTATCCATTTTAAATCTTTCTTTTAATTGATTATATATATAAGATCCATTTACATATGAAACCTTCCATCTCTAGTTCCTCTCTTGTTTTTATTCTTAGACTTGTCTTTTTTTCTACTAAAATATCTTCATATCTGATCCATTTTTCTTTCTCCAAATAAGGCTTCGTGTGGAGATAGCCATAACGGGATTTTAATATACATCTTCCTTTTAAATTTCTTCCACATTTCAAATAATGCCCTTCTAAGATAATGGTTGAGGAATTCTTTATCTACTTTGATTTTAAAATACCAAAGATATCCATGCCAGCCAAATTTCAATTCCAATCCTTCTGATTCCAATATTCTTTCATTTTCAAGACTTATCCATTCTTTCAACCAGGTCAGGGCATTTGCTTTGTAATATAGTTCAATATCTGGTACACCAAATCCTCCTCTTTCTTTTCTCTCTATCAACATCTGCCACTTTATTCTTGGCTTCTTCCCTCCCCAAATGAATCTCGATAAATCTTTTTTCCAATCACAGAAACATCTTTTGTTGATTATTATTGGAAAGTTTTGAAAAAGATAATTCATTTTTGGAAGAATATTCATTTTAATTGATGCAATCCTTCCCAATAAAGATAACCTCAATTTGGACCATTTCTGAATTTCTATCTTTATTTATTCCATAATTTTTTTGTAATTATTTTCATACAATTCATTGTTTTGTTTTGCTATTGTAATCTCTAAATATTTTATCTTTTTTTCTGTCTCAAATCCCATCAATCATATTATCTCTTCCATTTCTCTTTTAGTCATACTCATTGTTATGATTTTTGCTTTACCCTTATTAATTTTAAATCCTGCTATATCTCCAAATTTTTTAGTTGTTTCCAGTAATTTTTTCACACTTGACTTTGGATCTTCAAGAAAAATCACAAGATCATCAGCATACGCCCTCAATTTGTATTCTTGACTCTTTACTTTAGTCCCTTTGATATCTTTATCAGCTCTGATGATTCTAAGCAGCACTTCCAATACTGTTATAAATAGCAATGGTGAAAGAGGGCAGCTTTGTCTCATACCTTTTTTTATTCTGATTGGTTTCATTTTCTCACTATTGATTATGATTTGAGTGTTTGTCTTTTTGTATAGTTCTCCAATCCATGTGCCAAAAGCTTTTCAAGATGAATTAATGCTGCCATTTCAGGTGACTATGAATGCAGTCTTCAAGGGGAAGATACCGATATCTTGGGGAGAAGCTTACATAACTTTTATCCCGAAAGAAGATTGAGATCCACTTTTACCAAAGAATATCGTCCAATTTCTTTACTGAACATGGATTTATATCTATATTAGCGATCAGACTAAAAAATATGCTAAAAGACGTAATAAGGGAAGAACAGGCCGCGTTCTTACCAAATAGACACCTCAAAGATAACATGAGATGCATTTTAGATGTGATTGAATATTTCGAATGCTAACCAGGAGGAAATCAGCACTCCTCTTTCTGGACATAGAGAAAGATTTTGACAGCTTGAGCTGGGACTTTATTTTCAAAAATATATTAAGATCCCAAGTTGGAGATAAGTTCTTGAATAGCAAAAAAACAATTTACAGAAATCAAGAGGCCCAAATAATTGTGAATGAGGAGAAAACTGAAAGAATTCAAATTTTGAGTGGGACAAGACAAGAATGCCCTATATCCCCTTTATTATTCATATTAGCTATTGAAATTTTGATTAAGTGCATAAAATCAGATGAATTGATAAAGGGAGCTAGAGTAAGAGGATATGAATTTAAAGTATGCGCTTTTGCAGATGATATTGTGGTAATATTAGAAGACCCAGTAAAAGGAGTTGAGAATTTAAAGAAGATATTAGAGAGATTTGAAAAAGTTTTGGGGCTTAAAGTAAATGAAGATATTTTTTTTCCTCCTCTCTGTTATGTTCCTTGTCAAGATATTTGATTTGAGTGTCTATATAGGATTTACAACAAGTCCCAAAGTGAGATATCTGGGAGTATACTTAACCAGGGAAAATTTTCAGAACTGGGAAAAACTGAAACTATCTTTGCTTGGGCATATTGCATCCGTAAAAATGATGGTCCTACCAAAGCTGCTGTTTCTGTTCCAAGCTATACTAATTATTAGTAACGAGTCTATCTTTAAAAGGTGGCAAAAAGATATCTCTCGTTTTATTTGAGATGAGAGGAAACCAAGGATCAAACATAAAATACTGTGCGATGCCATGGAAAGAGGTGGATTAACACTCCCTAACCTGAGACTTTATTTCCACGCATGCTGTTTAGACTGGTTTTGAGAGTGGGCAAAGTTATCAAATAATAGGCTTTTGGCACTGGAAGCTGTTGACTTGGCTTTTGGTTGTCATACATATATAGGATATAACAAAGATGTAGTGTACAGTGATTTCAATAACCACTTTATAAGATGACCGGTATTGAAGACTTGGAAAAGATAGAGATCAAGGATATACTTTAAAACACCTTTATGGCTTTCGCCACAAGAAGCATTTTATAAAAGAAAAAATATTCTGCAAGGCAAATGGATAACATATAAAGATTTATCAAAAATTCAAGGTGACTCTGTTATAATCAAAACGCAGGAAGAATTAAGAAATGAAGGAATAAACTGTCATTGGCTGTTGTACAGACAGTTAAATGAAAAATTAAAAATGGAGATGAAAATAAATGGCTTTCAAATTGAAAAAACAGCTTTTAATGAGATATTTTTTGAGAAGAACTCCCAGATAATATCTGCAATTTATAAAATTTTGTTAAGATGGGATACTGAAGAGGAGGTTGTTAAAGAACCAATGATACGTTGGGCTCAAAATTTGGGCCACCCAATTGACCTGGAGAATTGGGAGAAAACTTGGAAGAAAAGACTTAAGTTCACAGCATGCCAGAACATAAAAGAAAATATTTATAAAATGTACCTGCGGTGGTATCTCCCTCCCGAAAGATTGGCAAAAATATATACAAACTGTAGCAATAAGTGTTGGAAGTGTGAGAGCGAACAGGGCACTTTTTACCATGTATGGTGGATGTATTGAAAAACTAAGAAATATTGGAAGGAAATATATTTGCAAATTGAAAAAAATTTAGGTTTTCATTTCCACATGTCACTACAAATGTATTTATTGGGTATGCCAGAAGATGAATTAGATAAGAAATATGGAGAGATCTTATTTTATATGACAGCCTCTGCAAGAATTAATTATGCTAAGATTTGGAAAAAACCAGAAATACCAAATGTAGATGATTGGGAAGTAAAACTGTTTGATATGGCATTAATGGATAAATTGACAATGCTACTGAAAGGAATCCCCCTTGGTACCTTTGTTAAGAAATAGGATCCAGTTACACAACATTTTAGAAACAAAGGGGGAGATTTGTCGATAGCAAGTTTTCTTGACTGATGAAGGAAATATGATTAAAATTCACTCTTAGTATCCTAATGTATATAATATATGAATGTATTTATATAAATGTTAACCTTAGATTTGAAAGTGAGAAATGTGATAAAGTAATATGTAAGATTACATATAAACTTATATTAGTAGAGTCCTGATGGGTTTAAAACTGTGAAAACAGATCCTCATTTATCATGTTAGCATATTTTTGGTAAAGACCATCTAGTTGGAAGCAAAGTCCAGATGGGGAAGATAGAAATGAAGATCTAGAGTATATAGGTAAATTAGGTTTGTATCTCTATCTGTTGTGCCACCTATTTATTGTATCAATCACAAAATGTTGTGTTACTGAAATGCATTTTATAATAAAAGAAAAAAAAAGGAAATAATAATAATAATATAAGAATAATGGTAGTAGTAGTAGTAGTAGTAATGTGTGGCTACATTTCCCCGTTTGGAGAAGAGGAAGGAGCAATGCGATGCTAGTGGTGGTTAGAGGCAGGCTAGTCATTGTGCCTTTTGAGCATTGCAGCAGAGGAGTCACACAATATGCTCAAGAGATTCCAAGCATTCAGCGATAATGGCCAAGGGGAGCAAACTGCTTTGGAGTTAGCAACTTAGGTGTCTTTGTATCCTAACAGTTAGAAACCATTTCCTTGTTTGAGTCGCCAAATCTCTAACATGAGACTTCTGCAGTACAGTTCCCATGACTTTTTTCCCCGGCAGGACTCCTATGACTTTAATAGATTTGTGAGCAGTAGGCGAACTGGCCCTACCATTAAGTGTTGTGCAGGCTGCTGATTTTTGTGAAGGGGGGGGCAAATTGCTGGTTATTTAATTTTCCAGGACTGTATTTTGCTACCAGAGAGAGGCTTTGGAATGATCTTTTATTTCAGCTGCCAACATCATGTTCTCAATCTTGGGTACTATAAATCTTAACTTTGCTGCTCTTCCTTGGGTACTGAAATGTCTTGGGTGGGCCTTGCTACTAGAAATTCAGCTGCTGCTGAAGATTTTGTTTTTATATCACTTTATCTTCATGGCAGAAAAACGTTGCCTACTCAGTTTCTACTTCTATCTGTTAAGGACACAGGAAGCTTGTTATGGAGGGGAGCGGATTGGTATATGTATTCTGTAGTCTGATGACTTTGCTTAGTTCTCAGAGGGAAGAGGCATAGACAAGAAAAGGAGGATTCTAGGACCTTCTTGCAATAACCTGGGTGGTGATCCTCATAAAATACTTATAAATGGATTAATGATGTTGCTGCTCTCCTAGCATTTGGAAGCTGGAACAGAACAGAGTCAGAGTGATGGGAGGGAGGGAGAAGTGTTTTCAGGGTAATGCTCATCTTCACAGAACGATATAATTTCCAAAAACTGATCTACACTTTTAAAAAAGAAAACCTAAAAATTAGAAACATTGTCATTTCAAACAAAGAAACATTAACTACAGTTAGACCTCCACATTTGTGGACTTGACTTTCATGGATTTGATTATCTGTGAGTTTCTCAAACCCCTTGCCCCCAGCCCCCAACCTCAGGTGCTTCTTTTCCAGGGGAACCTTCCCTCTCAGCATTTCCAATCAGGCTGTGCAGTCCTTTAAAAACCTGCCTCTGGTCCTCCTCTTCCTTCACCAGTCACTGCCTGGCCAGCTAAGGATGACTCACAGTCCAGTTTCTCAGCATCACAAGCCCTCTCCCAATGCGCCCCACCCACCCAAGGAAGGAGATGGGGAAGAGAAAGGAAGTATAGGGATACTACGCTGACCCACCTCCTTTCTCTCTCCTTTCCCTGATGTGGTTTGGACCTTGAGTTCCCACTGTCCCCACCATACCTCAGACCTCTTCCCCCCACAAACACTTTGGTATTTGTGATTTTTTTCATTTCTGCGATGGTCCTGCGTCCCTAACCCTAGTGAATGTGGAGGGACAACTGTAGCTCCTTTAGAACTTAAACCATGTTGAAAGCAAATTGCTTAGAATCCATTGCTATGTATCCTCCTCTCTGTCCTTGGTGTTTATTAGTTGCTTTTCAGCTAGACCTCCCAGCATGGCTTATGAAGTATCAAATAAGAAAGAACACTAACATTGTATTTAAAGCAGAGAAGATGCATTAAAAACAAAGAAACAATAACATTGCAACACAGAATAAAAACCAGTCAGTTTAAAAAGTATGGGCAAATAAAAATGTTTTTCATTTCTAGCAATGAAAAAGAAACAGACAAAATACCAGGCAGATCCCACCAGGAAGCTACCTTTCTGTGGTGGTGGATGCGCTCTTCTCAGGCAAGAGGCTATGCTGAAACTAATGCTGCTGCTAGGAGGGTCTCTCATGTCAGACAGACTTTTGCTGAGCAGCCAGGCTAAATGTGACACACAGCAACTGGGTTGTAGAGGGACAGTGACATTGGAGCAGGATCTCTCAGAAATAAGGCTGTGGTATTTGGCTGACACCTTCAGCTAACACTTGTCAATATTGCAGAAAGGGAGGCACTGGTCAACCGCTTCTGAATGTCTTTCACCACAAAAGTCATATGAAGAGACAATCCAGAGTGAACCAAGCAATAGTGCTGGAAGATGAGACTCCCAGGTCAGAAAGCACTTGACAAGCCACTACAAAAGAGCAGAGGACAATGACAAGTAGTGCTGGGTCTGATGCAACTGGACTCAGTCCAAAAGGACATCCAGTTGCTCTGTTTAGATCTGAAAGGAAAGTCTGAAACTGTACAATGCATATTATAGCAACATGGAATGTGGTAAGTATGAATCAGGGAAGGCTAGACATTCTAAAACAAGAAACCATTTCAATACCTGGGGTGAGCATGCTAATGTCACACGAATGTGACATTTACAATCTGATAATTACAGTGTTTTACTTGGGAAATTAAAATATAAGAAAAACAGAGTGGCATTACTAGCAAGGAGAGATGTAGCAAAAGCCACCAAGAGATATGATACAAAGTCTGACTTAATAGTATCAATGAGACTTCAGGGAGAACCTATCGCTATAACCATAAACCCAAGTTTTATTTTCCAACGACAGAAGCAGAAGAGGAAGAAATGGAAAGATTTGTGCTAGATCCAGGAGGAAATGGATGACACTCCAAAACTGATGGCACTCTGAAACAGGACATGTTGTAATCACACAGGCAGTTGAAATGCAAAAATAGGAAACATAGCAGAACCAAACACTGTTGGAGAATCTGATCTGAGCTCAAGAAATGAAGCAGGAGACTGATTTACTAAATTCTGTGGGGCCAGAATGCAAACATATTCATCAGGCAACCATTTCTAAGAAACCAAAGGGAAATTCAAACCAAGAATGGGGACGCTATATGGCTCACAGGGAAACACATGATCAAGAAAAAAATAGTTGATGGAAGCAATATACGGAAAAACTATATAAAAAGATGAAAGAATGACATATGCCTTCATAGTAGAACCTTTTGATGAAGAACCTACAATTTTAGAAAGTGAAGTGGAAGCTGCTCTCAAAGTACTTTGGAGAAATAAATCACCAGGAATAGATAGCATACTAACAGAGCTGTTTCAAGCTATAAAGAAAGAAATCCATTAAATTCTAATGAAAGTCTGCCAACAAATTTGAAAAACAAGACAATGGCCCACAGACTGAGAATGCTCAATATATTCTAGTTCCCAAGAAAAGGGAATGCAGTAGCTATGAGACCATTGCTCTAATTTCATATGGAAATGGACTCATGCTTATATAACAAAACATTCACCATATATGAAGGGAGAAATGCAACATGTCCAAGACGGGTTCAAAAAAGGAAGGGTCTCCACAGACTCTCTAGCGATTCTGTTGCAAGCATCTATTGGTTAACAGAGCACACTGAAAAATTTCAGAAGAAAATCTGCTGTGTATTATAGATTGCGGCCAAGGTTTTGATTGTATAAATCATGAAAAACTATGACTTGCTCTAAAAGAAACAAGTGTTCCATGACATTTGATTGTCCTGATGAGTAACTTATACTCAGGAAAAGAGGCCATCATAAGGACAGAACATAGAAAAACAGAATAATTTCCTATTGGCAAGGGGACCTGACAAGGATGCATTTTATCACCCTGTCTGTTTAATTTATATGCAGAGCATATCGTACATAAAGCTGGAACAGACTTGGTAGAAGGAGGCATGAAAACTGAAGGAAGGAACACCAATAACTGAAGATATGCAGAGGCTATCATATGATAACAGAAAACACTTGGAAAGATGCTTAAGGAAAGAAAAGGATGAAAATGCAAAAACAAGGTTACAGTCGATTATTAGGAAAACAAAAATAATGACCACAGATTATTTACATAGCTTTACAGTAAATAATAAAGACATCAAAATAGTTACATATTTTCTATGCTTTGGTTGAGTCAATTAATCAAAATGGGTACTGTAATCAAGAAATCAGAAGATGATCCTGAAATGTAAAAATGTATCACTGACTACTAAAGTCAGGATGGTCTACCATGTCATTGTCTGTCTGATTTCTGTATCAGGATGTGAAAGCTAAACAGTGAAGAAAGTTGTCAGGAACAGAACCAACTAATTGAAAATTTGGTACTAGAGCAGTGGTTCTCAACCTGTGGGTCCCCAGATGTTTGTGGACTTCAGCTCCCAGAAGCCCCAGCCACTATGGTCAATGCTCAGGGTTTCTGGGAGCTGAAGTCCAAAAACATCTGAGGACCCACAGGTTGAGAATCACTGTACTAGAGGAAGGTTCTATGGATCCTAAGGACTGCACAAAAGAGAAATAAATGGGTTGTGCAGTCAGAGGTGAAAATGCTACCAAGAAAGACACAATGACACAAAAATGGAAGAAAAGAGGCCATAACTTTATTGGCTAATAGGGTTGGCACATGTCTAGGTCTGGATCTGGGCTTTGATCAACTCGCTGTGGGTCAATGAGCCTGACCTTTTGGCCCACTGCCAGAACCATTGGGATGAGAGGAGAAGTCCACCCAGGGGCACAACTACCCTGGTGCCCTCCTCTGCTACCACGGAGTGTGGCAGAGCCATGCCTCAATCACGCTGTGCACGAGGGTTTCCACTTACACCTTCTGAATTCCATAAGGGGACTACCATACCATACCATACCATACCATACCATACCATACCATACCATACCATACCATACCATACCATACCATACCATACCATACTATACCAATGCCTGGGATACACCAATAACCCCAATCACGGATCCAGGACCCATGCTACTGCCACTTTACAATCTGTGACAAGTAACAGCATATATATCTCATGAAAATAAAAGCTAGGGCTCCTTCCCCAACCAAGAGCAGCAACCCTCAGAAACCAGCACTGCACTGTGACCAAAGAACAACCAAAATCACACAGAGGCCCTAATATGGTTCAAACACAAACAAAAAAAGGGGTGGGTGCATGGGGCTGGGTGGGGCGATATCTTCAGAAGAACTGAGCTGGGAGCACAGGGGAATATAAACCCAGCACCTGACTAGAGTGAAATCTTCACATTTGAGAAGGAAGATACCATAACTGAAAAGGCTTTGCTGAATGTAACTGGTAAAAATGCTCAGCGGTACCTGCAAATAATTACCCTACACACATGGCAGAATCCTTGGTTCAGCCAGCTAGTAGAAGCCTGAAGGGAAAATCACATAGACAAATTGCTGTGATATCTCCAACCATATATTTTGTTGAAGGCCAATCAAAATTAAGGAGTAAATTCTAGATAACAGAGCCAGGAGGAAAATGTAGAAAGGATTGCCCAAGGGGTATATAACCTATAGGATATATAGGTTAATATCTAGCAAATAAGTATCCTTCTGGCAAAGCAGGGCTAAGAGGTCTTTGGCTCTCCAGATGATGATGATGATGATGATGATGATGATGACGACGACGATGACCGACGATGACAATCTATTTATAGCCTGCTTTTTCCCAGTCTAGGACTCAAAAGTTGCTTACAAAAGTTGAAACAGATACAGCTAAAGAAAACCCCAAGCCTACACATTGTACAAAAGTTAAACATATGACAAAAATAAGAACAGAATTAAAACAATTAAACATGATCATTACAAAGAAATCAACAAATAAATAGTACAATACATTCTGAAAGGCCCCTTTCAGAGGCCTTTTAAACCTCTTGCCTGAGCAATCAGCCACCAAAGGCCTGCCATAACAAAAACCCACCTACAAAAGATAGCCGGGGGCGGGAATCTAACTTCTCTACAAAGGAAGTTTAGGAGCCTAGAAGCAATCACCAAGAAGGCCATCTCTTATATTTTCAGCAGATATCTCTATGAGGGTGGTGAGAAGATGAAAAAGGCATCACCAGAAGATCCAAAACACATTCTCATATGGGACAATACGATCCATTGGGTTGTGTTACTACTGGTTACGTTGAGTAGGGCTGCTGGGAATTGTAGGCTAAAACAAAGGTTCTCCTCCACTGTGATAGAGTGTACAGTCCTAATTGGCCTTGTGTAGTCCTAATAAAACAGTAAGAGGCTTTTTTTTATATGTATAAAGTGGAGGGAGGGAGTTCTATGCACAGAAAGATTGATTCACATCTGACTATATGCTGAATGTGTTTGTTGTAAATCTACATTCATCATGCGATGAAAATGCACTGTTTTTTCATGTGATAAAAACTATGACAGATTCACTGACTCATGGTAAGAGAGCTTGTGTTTGCCATGCCATACCTTTGAAGTGAGCATCCATAATTCGGTGGGAGAACACACCTTCTACGTATAGTAGGCCTCAGTTTCAGTCCTTGGCATAATCAGTTAAATGCTTCTGGTAACAAGAGAAGAGAAAATTTCTTCTGGGCACAATCAGAAGAGACAATACTGGGGTAGATAGGTCAATAATTTAACCTGATATTAAGCAGCATCCCATGCTCCTGCAGTTTACTTTGCCATGGTGAATTCAAAATCATGTGCTTTGGGGACAGTGGCCAATTGAGGTGCCCTATAGAGTGTTTGCAAGGTGATTTTGGGGTTATCTATCTCTCTATCTACCTATCTACCTGCAGTTTTATATATATATATAATCTGTGGTTATATATATGCTTTCAGCTTTAGCAGGCAAGGAGCATGGGCCTGAAAATACATGTAAAATTTGTAACACATGCCAAGGCTTAAAATCTGTCAGTACTCCTCCTATAAATATGCAGAGGAGAGAGCTTGAGGTTATTAAATTACTTTTCACTGGTTTTATGTACATGAATTCCAGATCAAATATGAATGTATATGGGATTTCAGGCTTAGTTAAGACTAGAGCTGTAAAAAACCAGCCATTTTGAGGAGATCATATGCCACAGTATTTTATAACTTACAGTCAATGGTTACTCATTAGACCTCTATCAGATTCTGGCTGCTGTTGCTCAAAAGTGCCCCGACTGGCCCCTGAAGGTGAGTTAGCTGCATTACACAGCACAAGAACTTTGGTTGTCTGGCAAGGTCAGGCCTTGGCTTCAGATACAGAACGGCAGCACTAGCCACTCTGCTCTGAATACTAGTCCGTGACTTTAAGTTACTGTGCTGCTGGTGTGACACAGAGGAGGCCCAAGGCAGAGTGCTGTTATGCACTGCCCACTTTCCCAAGAAGTGAGACATTCAGGGAAACTGCTTTTCGTTATAAAGCTCCCTTTTACATTAGCTAGAAGAACGAACATTTGCGACTTGTATTGTTTTTGTAATAGCTGTTTCATCTACAAATATACAAAGCAAGTCATAAATGGAAGCAGATAGGCTTCTGAAGGAGGCAGGGATCTTTAAAAAAAACCTGCACTGATCCTGCATCAGATCCAAAGAGTGCAACTGAATTCTCCGTGTGCTTTGTTTTCAGCCAACTCCAGCGAAACTCCCTTACCCGCAAGAGCACTGCTCTCAGAGATCGTCTTGGCAGACTGAACTGTTTACTCAGGAAGACAGTTCCTATGATTTTCTCCAATCCAGGTCTCATAAACTGACCATCCCTATATGTAAGCAATCCTCACCAGCTTTGCGCAACATTTGACCTCTCCCCTCAAGAGCATTCATAACTAACCACAGCAGCAATAGCAGCAACAACAATCCCTCTTATGGCACATTCTTATTTGCAGGCGCTTTGAGTATCCATTTCTGTTTTCATCTGAAATATACCACTTGTTTTCCATAGACACCATCATGGCACCAAGACTAGTGGAGGTCACATCTTTCTTGTCTTCTCTCAGTGGGGGGCTGACTGTCCATAACTGGAATCCCAGATGCATTCACTACAAATGGAGCTTCTCTCCAGAGTGGTGATGGTGGGAGTGCTGTGGATCACCAGCAAGAGACAGATGCATTCTTTATTACCACCTTCTTGGAGTCTTTGCCTGAAGTACAAACGCACAGCCACTGTATTTTTCATTCAATGCAATTTCCAGTTTTTCTTTCCCAAACCTTGTCAATAAGAATGCTACGGTTAAATCTGGTGTCATAACTACTGGTGCTGCCTGCAGCTCATGCTTAATTTTTTCCCCATTGTGACTATTATTCATCATAAGTGAAGTGGCAGACTGAGCATTGGCCGTGGGCAAATCATGTCTTCAAGCAGAAAATACTGACATTTATAATAATAGTGATAAGTGCTGCTCACAGAGGACAAATTTGGGCAAGGATGGAGGTGTCTACTGTGTATTCAGACTAACCAGTGACCTCAGCTTCTCCAGGGGCTCCACAGGAAGCCTTCCACCCACCTGCCCCCTTAGGTACCCCTTTGGCTGCTCCTTCCAACAGCAAGTTCTTGACAGTTTGAAAAAGAAGTACATGCTTATTGCCCCTTTTTTTTTTATACGTGTGTGTGCCTGTGCCTTCAAGTTGCCTGTTTGTCTTGCAGTGACACCATGAATTTCATTGGGTTAGGCATAACATACTCAGATGTGGTTTTGCCAGTTTCTTCCTCTGAAATATAGGCTACAGCACATAGTATTCCTTGGTGGTCTGCCATGCAAGTATGAACAAAGGCTGACCCTGCTCATCTTCTAAAATCAGCTGGGATCTGGTGCCTTTAAGAATATTTATACATGCTGTATCTATAAAGAAAGCAAGAATGAGTGAATGAGCAAGCGAGAACAAGGGTGCTGGTATGGTTTCGTATGCTGATGCCTCCCAACCTTTCTGGTTTCAACCACTGAATAGGGCAGATTGGGGAAATTGTTTGCCCTTCAGCAGGCCTTAATTCCATCTCAGGCCAAAATTTGCTGTGTGACTTGAGGCAGCAGCCTCACGCTCTTTTCACTGTCTTACCTCACAGAGTTCTTTATCATTAGTTTCTCAAACAACTGGAGTACAAGCATATTCCTGTCACCAGATCATGCCTGATAAGGCATGGTCAGGTTTGGCGAACTAACCTGTCAGACAGTGAATATAATACAGTGCTTGGGGACTGGCACTAGAGCAGTGGTTCTCAACCTGTGGGTCCCCAGATGTTCGTGGACTTCAGCTCCCAGAAGCCCCAGCCACTATGGTCAATGCTCAGGGCTTCTGGGAGCTGAAGTCCATGAACATCTGGGGACCCACAGGTTGAGAACCACTGCACTAGAGGTTACCACATTTATCCACCCTTCAACCAGCCTCTGCTTTTCAGCCTAACCTTACAAGGTTATTGTGTAGATAAAATGAGCAGAGGAGGATGTATGTTGCCCTGAATGCTTTGGAGGGAGGGCTGGATATAAATATAATGAATGATAACTTAATTAGCTCACACTTGTTTCTGTGAGGAAAATAAGGGAGAATGCTACAGAACTTGCTGCTCTTCTAGCTGATCTATCAACATCAGGCAAAGGCGCTGATCTGCTATCTTGATGGTGGTGGATCTCCTGGCAGAGATCTTGTGGGACCTCAGCCCGGCTTCTAATCTCTGAGGTGAATGGGAAGACAGAAATGGTCATTTGGGACAGGATGGAGAATCCACATGGGAGAAAGGGGGAGGAATGGCCTCTGGTGTTAATGTACCAGTGGGTTTCTTTAATGCAAAGATGATGACTCATTCCCTTGGAGCCTCACACACAGCTGCTGTTCCTGGCTCCTAGCTCAAGGAGAAAACTAACAAGGGATCCAAAAGGGTTGCAGCTTCTCATATGGAGAGGCAAATTACAGTGGTGCTGATGAAAGTGAGCCGTTCTTCCCTGCAGGTTTTCAAATTTTACAGTGCAGCTGGAATCAGCTGGACCTATCTCTGTTCTGCCTGCGTTTTCAAAGCAACAGCCAGAGAAGAAGTAAACATGGTGTTTGAAATCTTTCAGTCCTTTCAGAGAGGATTGAAGTAAACAGTGATGGGTCCTGAATACGTGTCACTCCAGGGAATTACATCCTATTTGAAGCTTGCCAAATTATCCAGCAAATATATTCATCTGATAGTACAACAAGGAATAACAAATTATTCTACTGATATTATATGATCAGCTACCAAATGCCTGATTTGATTAATGGCATGGGCCAACTCTTCTCATACACTTGTTGGTAACTCATTTTCCTTGACATTGACATATTAGTTTTGCTTCTGAAATAGCAATCTGATATTGTCAAGCAGTCTGCCAACAGTGGCAGGCCCTGTAATTAAGAATGCACCATTGTTTTTGCAATATTCCCTTGTTTACATGTATCCTCATAACTTTACATATAGATTAGTTAGGAGGCATGAATATGGGCATTCTTATTATGGTTGTATCAAGGTGTTTCCACCTGAATACATCTTGAATACCTTTGTAATAAGAGTATTCTGATCCCACAGCAGCCGTCTGTAATAAAGGTATTCTGACCCATAGATCTCACAGCTTGGAAATTTATTATCATTTTTTTCAAAGCAATTAGTTAGAGCTATAGGTCAAAGACCCAAAGTTGTTAGTTGCTCATTTGTGTGTGTGTGTGCGTGTGCACGTATGTGTGGATATAGGAGGCTCTGCACTTTTCTGTGTCTCAAAAACAGCTGAAATTGTTATATATGAGGTCACACACTCTCAGCACCAGAAAATCCCATGATAGATTCACCCTTAGGGTCGCCATCTATATCTATATCTATATCTATATCTATATCTATATCTATATCTATATCTATATCTACATCTACATCTACATCTACATCTGCTGCTGCTGCTGCTGTTGTTGTTGTTGTTGTGTGCCTCCAAGTAATTTCTGACTTATGGCAACCCTAAGGGTGAATCTATCATGGCGTTTTCTGGGGCTGAGAGTGTGTGACCTGCCCCAAGGTCTGTGATAGATGATGGCTCAGAGGTTGATGAGCAATTGATTGTGCCAGAAACAGAATTAGTGATAGACTAAACTACCTTGCCAACACTCCAATCAGCTGAAAGACGAGCTGAAATGGAGTTGTTGCAACCAGTTCCAGAGGGAGAAGGGGCCAGCAATGATTTAGAGGAATTAGATCCACCTTTGCCCCACAGATCTAATTAAGGAGGAGACAGAAACGAGCAGCTCAGAGGGAAGCTGTTTTGGTGAGATTGAGAAAACAGAACAATGGCAAGTAACACCTGTTTTCATTGGCTATATAAGTCTCTCGGTGTGGCTTGCTGTCTGCTTGTAGCAATTGCTACTCAAACTCTCACCACCCTTGTGTTCCGGCTCTCTTGACCTCTTTTGGATGGACCTTCAGCATTCTGGACCTTTTAGATTTGACCTTGACTTTGGCTTGGCTCAGCGTTTCTACTGATTGCTTGCACTGGACACTCCCCACTGATCCTCCTCTTGGGCAAGTACTGTCACCTTCCTTCCCTTGCTGGCAGAGAGGCAAGGGCAGGGAGCTGAACTTTGACAAGGTCATCCAGTGGGTTCCCATGGTTGAGTGGGGAATTGAACCCTGGTCTCCAGGGTCACAGTCCAATGCTCAAACCACTACACTACATTGTTTCTTTATATATTTATTTGAATCATGTGAGACCACACCCATAATGAGAAAGGCAACTATGAAAGTACAGTTATGCTTTAAAACAAGTGAAGTTATCCTTTTGTGAGTTACAGCTATAATGTAATTTAATTATACCTTTGTTATTGAGGAAAGGGATTTATTACAAGTAACCAATTAAATGTAATGAGTTACTTCTAAGCAGTAGGCCAACAAGCATTAAATGAGGCTATGACAAAAAAAGCTATTATCAATGTGGTAATCATGACCTTGTTAGGATGTAAGCCAAAGTGGGTTCCATTTCCCCCCCAAACAGATTCTTCAGTTCTCCATAATAACTGCAGTATGTATTTTTGAATATTGTTGACGTATTTTCAATATAGCCTGATCTTCAGTCTCTAGCTTCCTTACTTGAAATCAGCAATAACACTCTTAAAATCTTATTAAAAGATTAATCTCCTATCACAGCCTCTAAGCAGGTTCAACGTAGCAAGGAATCGGCACTAGGGACACAGCGAGTTTGATAGAAAGCAGGTTGCATGACGTCGTTCCAGGTCCTATGTTCTTCTGCATCACAGTAAATGCCTTCTGTTTCAAGAAGGAGAGCTGAACTGAGAACGTACCAGATCTGTATGGCAGGCAGTAGTAAAACCTAAATTACATGATCATCAAGTCGTTAAGCTTTCCCTGGACTGTATAACTTTGTCAGTGCATATGTGAACTTTCATATTTGTATATTCCACTGTAAAAATAAAACTCTATGCATTCATAAAAACAGAAAGCCAAGAACAAAGTCAGGCAATTGAGATAATAGGTTTGCATAAGAAGGATGTCTCCCTCCCTACCTCCTTCCCTTCGTGCTGGAACACTGCATCACATACAAATGCCCTCAAGGAGGAAGTGGTAATATCCAACAATAGTTATTCATATAAAGAGAATTAATCAGAACTGTTTGGTTTCACATTTTTAGCTGGTATTATAACAAGTACCCATCCTCTACACAATGCAGCTGACCTATTATAGGCCCCCTGTTTTCTTATTCCTTGCTATCAGGACAGCCATTTTCTAGCAGCACAACTTTCCAGTGGACAGCTGTCACTGGGTGCCCCACAACATGCAGGTATCAGTTGTGCCTTTAAAGCTCTTGGCTTTATCTGGAAGAGACCTTTGACTGTTTGAGAACAGCAAAGAGTAAAAGCAGTGCCATAGAGAATTTAAGCCTTTGTGGAAGCAAATCAGGCTACTCGAAGAGGCCTATAGAAATAACAGCAACAACACACTGGCATGGGGTGGCAGGAGAATAAAGGTAAACTTCTGAAAAACTATAGTGCAGCACAGCCAGCACCAGAATCCTGTTAATTGATCAGAAAATCTGAGAATCAGTCATTCCACAAAATACCAAAAAGGGTTATCTACTTGATAAACACAACCGCAGTTGACAGTGTCTCTGAAAGCAATAAATCAGCACATGATGCTGAGAATTCCAGGAAGAAGCTAACAAGCTACACAATGAATGTTTTCACCACAGAGAGCAATTTGCGCCTGTATGGCTGCAGCTAGGGACTAGGACTAAGCTTGTTGGGAGGATGAAGCAAAGCTAGACGAATCCCTAGGAAATGCATTGTGGATAAGCTGCTCAATGGCTTTTACACCGGGGCGTGCCAGATTCTTTTAAGTCACACTATGGCTTTACAGTATGATCCATTCAATGCCTACTCTAAAATAAGCTCTACTGAATTCAGTGGGACTCACTCCCAGGAAAGTGTTGTACAGGATTGCAACCCCAGTTATTCAGCAACTCCTGTTCCATGCATCCTGTGAGTTCATGAAAAAGACCCGTCATTGGTTCCTCTATGATTGGAATGCATCTCTTCCCTGATCACTAATTACGCAGCTTGTACTGACCCCAATTTGGCCTGGCATCCATTATAGCTTGTAGGGAACTCCCAGGAATAGCTCCTTTCTCATCTTTGATACATCAGGGCACGTGGTGACAAGCCCTGCAATTCAGTCAGTGTGAAATGTATTTCCCAGTATAATCTGACGACACCTTTCAGTGGCCCTGGAGCATAAATGACTTCCTTTTCACCCTTACATTTAGTGACTCAGTTAAGCCAGGCTCCTGTGGGAGATTCCTGTTCTTCTACTTAAAGGGAAAAGAAAAGAAGGCACCCACTGCAGGAGGTGGGGGCACAAGGATGGAAAGATGGAGTCTCAGTATTGCAGACAATGTAGTAAATAGCCTAATGGGTTTCAAGGTTCTTTTTTCAGTGAAGTGTCCTCAAGGGTCTCTGGAGCATATTTTCAAAATGCAGTAAATCTTTTGAACTTTTGATACACCATCTCTTTCTTCCTCCCTCCCTACTTACCTATATATTTAAACATCACAGAACAAGACTTGTGGTTGCTTTATATTTCATTATACCGTTCTAGCAAATGTTTTAGTCTAACCAAGTATTTTAGATTGGGGAAATGGCAGAGAAATTATTCTTTGCCTGCCCTGCAGGATACCACTGGGACTGAGAAATCAATCTATTCATGTCCAAGCCCAGAGGAATGGCCACATCTGCCTAGAATCCTCCCAATCTCTTTTTCCCTTGGTTTGTATATATTCACATAGGGTAAGGAGCCTGTGCTAATTGCTTAAAAATGGTCCAAGAACTGACTGGTTGTCATGGTTAAGAGCAAGACCAATGAGTTAGAAGCCCTAATTTTCAAATCTCAGTTTAATCATGAACTCATTGCACAAGCTTAGGGAAGCCATTCCCTGTCATCTTCAACCCCCTGAATCTATAATTCAGCGGCAATAATATTTGCCTGCCTTTGAGACTTGTGGCAAGACTGGTGACGTGGATGTTTCTGAAGGCCTTAAGGAAAGCACTGTTTGAATTTTAAACATTGCTACCATTTTTCTCTTACATATGTGGCTTTTCAGATGCCTTTGAATATTTCCAGCTAAGGGTTCACCTTAACTGACTAGAGAGAGGGTGGATAAAAAGACAATTCAGAACTGAATACTATATATTTACTGGAGTAGCAGAGCAAACTATTAAGTAGTAGTGGTGAACTGAGAAAACAAATACATTTTTGGTCACTGCTGTTATCAGTTATCAGGTCCTAGCATAGTTTATTTGCATAAAAAGAATTAATAGGGCAAAGCAAATATCAACAATGCAGTGTCTCAAGTACTTTACTTCAAACAATATTTGACATACGTGCTCATCACATACATAATCAGAAAGGACGTGGGAAAAGAGTTACGTCTTCATGGCAAAGCTTCATATGCAGAAAGCATCAGATTCAACCTGTGGTGTCTCTGAGTAGGACTGTGAAAGATCACTGCTGGAAGACCTGGAGAACCACTGCCTGTTAGTGCAGACAACACTGAGCTGCACGGACCAAGGATTTGATTTAATCCTTCCTACAGTCTACAGTAGGATCTGTCCCTTTCCAATGAAACAAACCTGGACTGTACCAGTGACATACCATTCAAAAGCTGCTGAAGAACTACCAGAAGTAAAGAGTTCTCTTTTTCTAAAAACAGCTCAACAATACTGGGATTCAAATTCTAGGTTCTTAAGTAACCCTGAACATTCAGCTACTTACTCAGGTATCTAGTGCAAACTTTAGATGTTTTAGGCAACCACTCGCACTAGCCCAATGGTCAGGGATGATGGGATTTGTAATCCAAAACACGTTGAAGGTGTCGGTGGTGGACTGTCTGTGGGGCATGTATTTTACATATACCCCTGCATCCCTACTGAGAAACTGTATCAAAAGCAAGAGAGATGTGATATAACTTTTGTTCTGAGCTAAGTTTTGGCTGGCTTTCTTTCTTGTTTTGAATTTTTCAGGGAGTGGGAACAAACTTCTGCATTTGTCACAATTTGGGGGCTAAAAATGCCTGGAGTAATGGGAAGGGTGTCTCAGAGCTTAGGAGGTGTCCTCGGTTGGTTCAGGAGCTGCAAAAAACAGGTCAGGGTGTGAGTTTCACTTTCCCAACCCGGCCCAATGTCTGTGACCCAAGAGGTGACCAGTCATTGATTTCAGGAAAATTGGTTTACACAGATCAGCAGCCATGGAAGAGATTGCAAAAACGAGCTCAGAAAATAAAGGAAAGTATAACAGCACCGTCAGGGAGTATGTTTGACAATCACAATCCCACTGTGTAGAGAGCACTAGAAGTACAATGTATGCTAATGCAACCAGCTGCATACTCTCCAGCATATTGCACTCACAACCAGTGCTCTTCAGGTTTCCTAATAATGACATTTTAGTGGTGTCAAGGATGTGTTCACTAAAGCTGGAGCAAGCAGAATCAGACTGGGGCTCCTCTAGCTCAGGGTACTGGCACTGTCAGATATATTGCCTTATGGTATAGGTAGGAACAGTGTAGCTTCCATAGCTGTTATTGGGCTGCAATTCTCATCAGCTCTAGCCAGCATAGCCCATGATGAGGAATGCAGGGAGATACAGTCCAGCAAGAGCACTTTGCTCACTTCAGCTGTAAGGCAGAACAACAACTTGCAGTAGATGGGTGATCTGGGGTTCTCTGCTTTTGTTTGCATACTTGTTTAAGGGTCACTTCCGACTCTCCTGCACTGATTTTCTAAAGGATGCATTTTTGTGTGAGAGCTGCTGAAATAGCTCTCCTTTGGTGTTCAGCTGTGTGAGTGTATTTTAACAATATTCATTCCTATGTGTTTTGCATTTGCAGAGTCACTGGTGCAGATACATCTATGGATTTGCATTCTTGCACAGACATCCACATCCCCTGGAGGAGCAGGAATCAACTGCAAAATTATTTAATGGTGCGTCAAGCTTCAACATATACCCAGCAATTATCTAGTGTGCACTAACTAGGACTGCAGAGTGTTAAGAGAGCTTCACAGATAGTGGTTCTGGATTTGGACAGCTTAGTGTGCAGGCCATCACAAATTTTCATCCTTGTTCTTTCTTGTAGTAGAGCATAAATAGCTTGTGTTACATCTATGACAAAAAGGTATACAATATGAGGAACCTAGTCTGACTGGAACATCCAGATAAATCCTTCCCACACACATGATTTACTTTGAGACAGTCTTAATGAAGGGTTAGGATATAGTTCGTGCACCTTCTTGCCTGGGATTCAGTTTCATTACACTCAATGGAACTTACTTAAAAGTACTCACCTGTGGAGTTGTGCTTGCTATTCTATAATTATTGAATTGGAAATCAAAACTCAGAATCTGGTTCATCAGCCATAGCTACCACCTAGAGAAAGACACCAGGCGCCATATGCAAAGTGTCTTTTTTTTGGACTAAATATATATGCCTGCTGGATATTGTATCCAATTTTTCAGAGGAAGGGTGGAGATCCTGTGGCCCTCCAGATGTTGTTAGATTACTGCTCCCAGATCACAATTAGCTATGCTTAGAACTGCTGGGAGTTGCAGGCAAAAACATCTGGAGGACCACATAATTCCCACATCTGATATAGAGGATAACTTCCCTCTGTCAGGTTCAACTGGATGTGAGATTCTTTGCCCAGCAGGAGCCAGCCATCATCAAGACTACCTATGAGAAAACAAGTTCTATGATGCTGCGATATTGTGATTCCTTATCTGTGCTGTGCTCAACATACTCCCATTTTGGGCTGGATGTTTATCATTCACGTTGTAAGTGAGAGCTCTGTCATTTATTGTCTCCCTGTACCTTCTGAGGTCAACAAATTTAAACCTGCCTCATTAAGGCAAAGGGCTGGATTTTTATTATTTGCATTTCCTTGTACATACACTGGCTCCTCCATTTTACTGCAGCATCACATCCTCAGAAAGTTATGAACCTTGCAGTGGCTCTGATTATACCTAGCCAGACATACAAGCAGGTGGTGGTGGGAACGGGATACCTTAGCAAATCTTTATCCTGCGATCTGTTCCCCTGATGGACAGTGAAGTGGGCATGTTATTGTTTCAATGCTGACATAGTGTTACACTCAAGATTAGAAAGCTAGGAAATAGGGAAACCTATGTTCAAATCCCCACTCAGTCATGAACCTGAGTGAGCGACCTTTGGCCAGTCACTATCTCTCAGCCTAGACTACTTCAAGAGTTGTCGTGAGGAAAAATGTGTCAGGAGGGAAGCAACTTACATGGGCAACATTAATCTAGGAAGGGTGGAGAGTAAGTGTGTAACTTGCAGAGGGGTATATGAAACAATTCTGTGCCCCCGACAGTGAAAAATACAGTGGCGTTGTGAGTTGGGCATCTCTTCCTAATCAGATATCCCCCAGAGGTGTTGGACTACAATCCTCATCATCCAAGGCAGGGAATAGTGGGACCTGTAGTCAAAACACATCTGGACAACACTTTACTGTAGAAATTTTATAGAGTTAGGGCAGGTAGCAGAGCTATTACTATCAACTGACAAACATCATGATGGCTCTTATTGTATTGTCATCAGAATATGAGATAATAAGGAAGGAAATTTGTTATGGTGCCCCAATTATGAAATGTCGTCCATATTCAGATAAAACTGGCATTCTTTCTGGAGCAAGGTTAAAACCTTTATGCTTTCCTTGGCCATTTTAAATTAGATTTTGTTACTATGTTTTATTGTACATTTACCTTTTTAAAAATTGTATTTTGAATCTTTATGACTGTTTTGGTAAGACCTATTATGCTTTGTTTTGGTATCTGTAAACATGAAGGGCAAATTAAACTTTTATTTAAGAAATGTGTAAATAAAAGATCAAATTGTAAGACATTGTAATAATCTTTTACTGATCACATTGTCTTTGGAATTGACCCACGTACGTAAAACCTAGTTAAAAACTTCAGACCACCATAAGCAATGAAACCTATAGCCATGAGGTATGGAAAAAAATAAGATATATTCACACCTATTTCTGATATTTTATCTAAGCTGAGGATCTAGATCGAATGCTACACCCATGAGAATGCTGAGCCTTTCTCCTTACCCGACAGCCCTCAATGACATCAAAAAGCTGCTCTAGAGGGCTTCCTTATAGTTCTCGTGTGCCTTCGGGTTGTTTCCAATGTATGGCAACCTCACGGTGAGCCCATCAGGGATTTTATTTTCAAAGTCTGACAGTGTGTGATATGCCCAACGTCACCCAGTGGAGACAATCAAACCCTGGTCTCTAGGTTCATAATCCAATGCTCAAACCACTACACCACACTGGCTCTGTAGCCTCCCCAAAACATGTTTCTAGCATTAACCATGTCCAGCAGAAGGATCAAGTGACATCCCTACAGAAGCACACTACTGGATTCTGACCATCCCTAAGGACTGTGATACTATACTACAGAACCTATGCTTTGAAGAGATGATTGTCTATGAACCACTCCTCTTCATATTTAAACAAACAAGCAAACACTTTCACACAAATGTATCATGTTAATGACCACCCCAAACAGTTGGAGCACAGTATCCTGTACATAAGTACAGGGTACTGGAACAATTTGTTGCTGTTGTGTGCCCTAAGTCAATTCCAACTTATGGCAACCGTAAAGCGACCCTACCACAGGGCTTTCTTGGCAAGATTTATTCAGATGGGGCTTGCTATTGCCTTCCTCTGAGGCTGACAGAGAATGTCACTTGTCCAACATCACCCAATGAGCTTCAGTAACCAGGCAGGGATTTGAACTCTGGTCTCCCAGAGTCTTAGTCCAACATTCCAGGTTGGCTTAAATGGAACAATTAGTTTCCAGTATATCTCCTGGTATAGGTAACAGGTAACATACTTGTTGACAACCACTTTACATTTGACTGGGACCCTCATCCTGAAGACTTCTCATGCTTCCCTATAGTCTGCTTTTCAAATAAGCCCTTCTCATCTTTGGACCAGTTACTAAAATAAGCCATGGCTGATTGATATCAATTGACAGGCAAACAGGAGGTCCAGACAACCTTGGCCAGTAAAAGAATTAGTTCATTGGCTGCTGAAGTAGCTTTATAGGCAACAGGATTCTCAGAATATAATATCCTCAGAATAATCCTCAGAATATCTCAGGACAAGATTTGAAGTAATTTGTAGGTTACCCAGTGGAACAAGATGAACGTCTCATTCCTAGAAAAGTTAGAACTGTCTGTTTTGAAAGTTACACGAAGGAGAGGGCCACTTCCATCTGTAAGAAGCAGTAAAGAAGGATATGCATCAAAATTGACTGCATGCAAACCACTACAGAGTCCCCTCTTAGGTACTGATTAAGTTAAAGTGAATGCTCTTCCAATATGTTAGGTGGAATTCCCAGTCATGTAGAGCAAGCCCTCTACTAGCAATGGGTTCCCTCAGCAAGTCCCAAGGTCTGGCGGTGGAGCCTCCTGATATAATGCCCTCCTCCGCATTCATTGTATGTGACTGAACACCTGAAAAGGGGTATTGTGTCAGTCAGTAGGGAATCAGTATATACAGTATATACAGGGATACTATAAAAGTTTGTAGAGATAGTATAAATGTATAAAAAGATGGTGATTCTGGTGCTGAAGATAGCTCCCTAACAGCTTGGCAGTTTTTATTACAGGAAACAAAGTAGATGTATTCGTGTGCATTATTTCTTTAACAGAAAATTTGGTATCAGAAGCCAAAAAACATGGAAAGAATAGGAAAAGAGAAGAGTGGTTCAACATGTTTCTGTAATTTTTAAAATTCAGAACTAAATACTAAATATTCATGTACGGAATAAAACAATCAGGTCAGGTTAGCCTTGTATAAGTAAACAAATTATTTTAAATCTTGTAGAGACCACTTAAAATCTTTTCCAAAATACATCCAAGATTTTTTTTTTCTTTCACAACTCTCTACTTTTCTTATGATTTTCATTTTGGGAGCTAAATGTACAGGTCTAGGTTTTTTTCAACATACTGGGGGAAACTGCTGAGGCAGGCTTATCCACTTTCCCCTTTTCTTCCTGTTTTTCAGTTCATACATGCTCAGTAAGAGATTCTAGATTTTCACTTTTACCTGCTGTTTACCTTATGTGTTGTAGTCAGGCATGCACAGCTACAGTATGATTGGCTAGTGTCGAATTCTTCTCTTTCTCAGCTGAAGCTCTATTGCATTCTTTACTGCAGACATGCTGCTGCAACCCAAGTGCAGAAATCTGTGTTTTCCTGGCCCTCCTTTACCATCCTCCCACTGAAAAATGCTGCTAAAAATCTTCCAGTTAGACAGAGGATGAGGAGGGAGAGTGGAGCTAGGCAGGCATAAAAGGACTTTATAAAAAGGAACTTCCTCATCTAAGGCTTTGTATGCCTGCACTTCCTAATTAGCTGAAGGGGAAAATGCAAAAAGACACCCCCCTCCAAAAGCAGGGGTGGGGGAGAAGAAGCAGAAGCTCTTCTTGCTGGACCTCCATCCATTATGTATTTCTGAGATTGTCAGGGGTTCCAGTTTGATGGCAATTACCCCACCCTCTATCCCTCTACTTGCCATTCAATCTGTGTGGTACATTGCTGAGATACAAAATGACCCTGCAGGAGAATAACAGCACTCCTTAGATATCTTTTCTATAGTCTTGTCTTTTATCATCCTCACTCCCCATGGTGGATTGCTAGCAAGCTGTCTTTGTGAATTGGACATGTTCTGTGGCCAGGATTTAGCTCAAAAAGGTTGCATTGCTCTACTGTTCCTGCCGCAAGCTATAAGAAAAAGAATGTGTAGAAAGCAGGACACCTGCTGCACAGTAGATTGTACTTCCTCTTGTTTGGGCCGCATGCCAGGGACACTGAAATAGCAGAAGAGAATTTGCCCCTGCGCTAAACTTGTAATTTCAACCCTGTCTACAGCATTACAGTTTTCCCTTCCTGTGGCTTGCCTTGAGGGGACTGTTTCTAAAAGTGGCCTTTTGTGCTACTTGCCTGTTTGGAAAAGTTATTCCCAATAAAAGCTTCTAAACCACTGAGAGAAGGAGAATCTGAGTGCTTAATTCTACAAATACCTCACAGAAATGTTTGATCACTCATACATTTCTTATATTTTATTTATTGGCAAAATACTTCTATTCCACCAGAATACCACGTTGCTGGTTATATGTTTGGGTGTTGGGGGAGGCACTGATGTCGTTTTTTCCATGTGATCCCCTCCTTCTACGTTGTTACACTCCTTGGTTGCTGTGGGGTGGAGCTGTACAAATCAGGCCAAAGTCACTTTCAGTTATGATTTAGGGCAAGGTCCCCAGCAGGGGATGGCAATTAGCACTTGGCATCCTTAAAGAAGCTGCTGGGGGCCCAACACCCACCAGAGCTTTCCATTGATACTGCCACTGGATGTCCCATACCAATGGTTGGGGTTGGCAGCCACCCATCATTTCAATAAACATAAGGCAGTCTGTCAACAGATAAGCCAATGGGGAAGGCCCAATAATACAAGAAGCAGGCTAAGATTCACTTTGCTGAGGATTGCCTCAAACCTGGAGCCACACCAGAGGAGGACATAAGTGACTTTAACAACTTTTGACTCAGCTGACCAGGGCAAACTCAAGTAAAGGATCCACAGGTCTGAGTGACAATAATTTATCATAAAGCTCAAGCAAAACTATTCCAAAGTCCCTCACCTAGTCCAGCAAACTCACTTCATAGGAAGAAGACATTAAAGGATGGACAAAAACAATCAAAGGTCCATTTAGGCTTGTGAGCATCGAGATGCGAAGCAGGAACAAGGCAGGAGCGAGACAAAGGTAAAGGGAGGGCCTCCAGCGGAACCAACTCATACTGAGATTCTATGGTGAAGAACTGCTTGGAGGGACCAGGCTTCGAATCCCCACTCAATCACTAGGTGACCTTGGGCAACAGCCTCAGAAGAAGGCAAAGGCAACCCCCCTCTGACAAATCTTGCCAAGAAAACCCTGTGACAGCTTCGCCCTAGGGTGGTCATAAGTTGAAAATGACCTGAAGGCACACAGCAGCAGCAACAAATTGTTCTGAGGGCTTTTATTTCCCACAAACCCCAGTATAAAATTTTCTGGTAATTGAAGTAGATAACAAATAACAAAACCCTTTTTCTTTTCTTTTTCTTTCTTTCAGACACTTTTATCCTGCTTTTAAAAAATATTTTCCTAAGGCAGCTCATAAAAGGAGAAAAGAAAACAAAGATAAAAGAACTATTTAAGTAACAAAAGCAATTTGAAATAGCCAGTATTTTCTCTGACAAGGTATTGAGTAAACCTGAAGTGAAAATGGATTCTATGCCTCTTTTGCCCTTGCTGCTGCTGAAGCTGCTACCCCGACTGCTGAGGATGATGAGGATGGCGTACTGTAGAAGAAGAAAAAAGGGAGAGGGCAATTTGTCATCAGAAGGAAGGGTGCCTATAATGTTGAATGGAAAAAAGATTCAGATGTTCACTGAAGGAGATTTTTGCAGCAGCTGTGGCAGGGGGCTGCTTCTCTCCATCTCCTTTCCCGCCAACAGCTCCGCCAGCCCATCACTACCTTTGCCATTTTGGCTCCATGAGGCTTCCACCTTGCTTCCTCACATTGCTTCTGCCACTCTCCAAGCCTTCCCCTAGAAAAGGCCTCTACATCCTTCAAAGGGCCGGGCTGCCGGAAGCTCCAGATGCCTCTGTCTCTCTTCTAGGCCACCCAACCATGCCACCGGTTTCCCAAGTCTTCCTCCAGAAAAGGCCCTAGATCCTGGTAGCTGGTAGCAGGGGCAGCATTTCCTCCTCCCCCTCCCGCTTCCCCCTCCTTATCCTCCTCTCATTGTCTTTTCTGCCAAGAAAATACATGAGGCTGGCAAGTATTGATACACTCTCACTCACACATTTTGTCTCTGTGTTGTGTATTTCTGGGGAGCAAAGTTACTGAATTCCATGGATAGAGCTTGTACTGGTGGTGGAAGCGGGAAGGCTTGGAGTAGGGGAACAGTAGCAGAAGGAGAAGGAAGGAGAGGCAAGAAGGTAGAGCCAGCAGCTCCTTGGGAGCCATTCTCCATCATTACGGTAAAGTACTATCACCACCTATACCTATAGTTACGTGGCTAGTTAAGAGGCAGCAGCAGCAGCAGCTACAAATTAAACTTGTAAAACTTGAGGGCCAACTGTATAGCGCTACATGAATGGAGAAATAAGTGGAAGCAAAGTTATGGAGAAATTTGGAAGTCGTGGAGAGTTTTTAACAGGTTTGAACAGCAGTGGATATGGAAGTAGAAAGACATAGCACAGGCTTCATGCCTGTTTAACAGGATGAACAGTGAGGTTTCCAATGAATACGGAGAGTATCTAGGTAGGAGAGGAATGGAGAGAAAAGATAAATAAAGATGAGTACTTCAGTCTTAGGCATAATGAGTTCCTGAAGGTGATGAAGCTTCCAAGCAGAAATATCAAAGAAGGCCTCTGAAGATGGAAGAATGAATGGAGAGAAGAAAGTTTTGGGGTCAAAAGAACTGAATTGGGATGGGAGAGTCATGAGTATATTATACTGAACCTCTGGGATTTGATGAGATCTCCCAGGAGAAAACACATAGAATGTGAGTAACAAAGGACAAAAACAGACCCTCAAGAGACCCAAGGAAAGGAAGTGTTTCCCCTTGCAAGAACACTGCACCATTAGACAGATAAGACAAGACCAGCTAAGGACAGAGTCATAATGATTTAGGGCTTGAAGGGAACTGAGGAGGTGTACTGTGACCACCTGCCCAAGGCAGCACAAAAGTTAAAGAAAATGAAGACCAAACAGTGATTTTGGGGATTTGGCAGTAATATAATAAGACTGTCTATTTGAAGAACAGGTGTGTAACATGCATATATTATTCCATTTGATTAAGCAACTTTCCAGTGTGTCTTACCCATTTTGGAGCCTGAAATACTTACAATTATACACACTCTAAATTCAGAGGGGTTTACTTCTAGCTAAACAATCTACAGCTTTGAACTATGAGTGTGTGGCAGGAATTACTTTCCATACTCCTCAGAAACTGGATCTACTTAGCAGTTTTGGACTAGAAAAGGCCTTGGACACTGACTGAGAAGCAAAGCCTGCGAGGCTGCTACAGCCCTGATGACCTTGAAGTGAGAAACCAGCCTCATGAATTATTGCAAAGCAAATGTCTAATTAATTTTTGCCATTACTTTGTGTTGAAACAATTAAGTGGGAGTAAAAGGGCCTGGGAATAAGAGGGAAGCAGCAGCTGCTTTTCCTATCAGCACTGAAGCTGTTACTTTTCTCTCTGATTTTAAGTCTCTTTTGCAATAGAACACCAGCTTTAAGCATGGACAATGTTTAAAAATAGGGTGTAGTCCTTAAGGGCCTTGAAGAATTAGGGACAAAAGAAAATATCCTTCCACCCACTCAATGACAGAGGTTTTCAGGAAAATAGTCAGTAGACATCGCTTTTGCAAAATGCATTTCAAGCTGTGACAATTGTTATTACTATTATTGGCCAACACTTTAAAACTTCCTACATAGTTTCACTATGTATTTAACGTTTGTTCCCCCCTCCCTCCCTCCCTCCCTCCCTCCCTCCCTTCCTTTCAGAGAATTAATATACCATTTCTGCAAATATATTCTCAATTTCCCATTTTTTTATTACCGTTGGTTTCACATTCTCTCTCTTTCCTTCCCTCCCCACAATATGTCATTATGTTTTTTTTCCTTTTTTCTTCTCTACATCTTCTGAAAAACTAAGGTTTGAAAAATATGCATTTTGGAAAACTGGACACTTCTGTAAATTTTAAGAAACAAGCTTCTCTAACATTCTGTATTTGATCCTTTATCAGTGCTGCAGAATTACAAACCTGTAAGAGGTTTTATTGCAAACAATATTTCCCTAATTTGCTTTGAGTGCTTTTGAGCTGCAGATTTGCAGGTCTACCAAAGATTGCCTCTCAATGGAAAGAGACCTCCATACTCTACTTTTCTGGTTGTGCTCTCCCTTCATGTTGGATTACATGGAATTTAATATACATTTGAAGCAAATACTCCTCACACTCTGGGTCTTTTCTTCAATTTATGCTTCCTGTCTGAATATTTTTGATGTTTTCATTGCCTTGATCCAGAGCCTCATGTGTGTTACACTGAATGGATGGAATTCTTCTATGTGCAGGGTTCTTAGTTCACTTCAGTGGAAGGGGCACCTCCACTGAAATAAGTGGTGCAACTTGGGGGACAAAGACCACCATGTGAGGGTCAGAGCCTTCATCAAATCACTAGAACAAGATGATTGCTATCAGTGATTAGTAATTAGGTATCTAAAGGCCCTTGGATATCAATGACCTACTGAGTTATGAGAATTGTAAAGCACTTCTTAGCTAACCAGGTCCCTTAAATCTGATATACATGTGTCTAAGACTTCGTGGACAATTCTGGATGGGGAAGATGCTCCAGAGATACACAATGCAGCCACATGCTGTCCTCTCTCAGTCTGGGCAGTCAGCCAAAGAACAGCTGATAAGAACCAGCAGCAAACAGCAAGCAACACTTCCTCAATGTGATTCCTTACTTTAATATAGTAGGAAAACAGACTAAAAAAAAATAGGAAGCATAACAACAGTCCCAGCAATATTCATAAATCAACGCACGGTCAATACAATCCTAAGTCAGAGACATGGCAGGAGAAACGGTCAGTTAACCACTGATAAGTTCTGAAGGGGAATGGTTGAGCCTTTATAGCGGTGGTTCTCAACCTGTGGGTCCCCAGATGTTCATGGACTTCAGCTCCCAGAAGCCCTTAGCATTGACCATAGTGGCTGGGGCTTCTGGGAGCTGAAGTCCACGAACATCTGGGGACCCACAGGTTGAGAACCACTGCTTTATAGGTTCACAGATCATCACAGCTGGTGTGTAATTGACTGCTGTTTGTTATAAATTCGTTGAGAGCTGCGTATGCTTTCCTTCTGATATCTACACTCAACAAAGGTGGGTATGGGTGAGTTATCTTCTGTGCCAGAAGGGGCAGGGCTCTCTGCTGGAGCTGGCATTGCCCCCTGTTCCATCTCTGGGGTGGGTAGTACTGTCTTCTCCTGTTCAGCAGGTTCTGCTGTTTCAGTCTCTGTCAGAGTCTATGTTAGATCCCAAAAGCAAGGCATGACACATGTTGCAACTAAATGGGTTTGAGTTAAGTCAGCAAATGAGATTGTGTGTGCATTATCTTGAATTTCATGATGGAAGAAAGCACACTCTGAACCCTCAAAATAACTTCAGTGTGAATAAAAAGATGACTTTAATCCAAAATAATTGATGACTAGAAAGGTCAGAAAATGGAATTATTTGTACATCTACAACTTGGTCAAAAGGTAGAACATAAATTTAACTTCATAAAACATTCCAGCATTAAGAGCAGAAAAAGGTAAAGCTCATATGGAATGGAGTGTTAAGTGGGATGTACACATTATATTGTCTCTTCAGGGCTGGCTGGAGAGAAATTTGTTCAGTTCACATTTTAATGCAGTCTTACCTAGCTCACGCTTTCTGAACCAACAGGTAAACCCAAACAGAGTTGCAGCATACAAAACTGCATCTATTAGGGAGAGGTGGGCATAAAAATGCATAGTTAGAGAAATGTTCATGAAAATACCGCAAATTTTCATACATACTTAAGAAAGATTAAACTGATGTGAAAACAAGCTAACACAAATTCATTGCTGGGAAAAAGAGAAGCTGTGTGAAACTGAAGTTGTCACAGATCTGTCCATCCTAGGTTTCTTTTTAGGGGAAAAAGTACTTCCAGTAGCATCAAGTAAGATGCAGTAACGTTTACAGAATATAGGCATCATTCCACTGTGGTCCCTTGTGGCCTTGGATGCATTCAGCACAGCTGCAACTGTTTACATTTCAGAACAAAATGAAACACACACACACACTCACATGCAAAAAAAGAAGCAAATATAATCTCACATCACAATAACCTGAGCCAATACAAGGCTAAGGGCATAATATGTATTTCAAATTATATAGGGGAAGAAGGTTCTTAACTTCAGAGATTGTGTGAAAGGCAGATTGTGATTATGAGCAAGGAAGGAAAAAGAAGAGCAATGGATGGTGTTATATCTTAAGATACTTTGGCAAGTATAAGCAGGAGTTTGGCAGGGGAATTGTAAAGACACCTCTCCTTCAGGAACATCTTCACAAGACTCTTTCTCTCGTTAATGATTAGTTGCCTCTCCCCCACTGCCTAATCACATGGGTATGGAAACCACTTTTGGTGGTTGTGATGGCATCTGTAGCAGATAATAACTGTGAGATTTCAATGACTAGAAGACAGAGATACAACTATCTCTCTTTACAAGCCTTGTACTCATTTCTTTTCTCAACACTCTTATGGTTCTGTTTACACACCAGCTGATACAACACCAGTCTCAGCTCCCTAGTGTGGTGTGTGTGTGTGTGTGTTTGTGATCACTTTATGGATATACCTTAAAAATGAAATAATCCATGCTATCCACTGGAGAAAATCCCAAATTTAGGATTTGTAGTCATTGGAGCATTTGACCATGACCCTAGAGACCGAAGCTGGATATTGGGCTCAGTCAGATAAACCCACTGAGTCACCTTGGGTGTATCCCACACTGTTATCCCCATAAAACCCCGTTATAGTTTTGCCTTAGGGTCACCATAAGTTGGACATGACTTGAAGACAAACAACAACAATTTGGTGCTCCAATTTCTTCTCTCTCTCTCTCTCTTTATTTGAAGTTTTAACTCATCTTTCTGCCAAGGAGCTCAGGATGACATGCCTCCTTATAGCAACATTAGCTACATTAGAGTGAGCTATGTTATGCACCCAAAGACAGGCAGAGAATTTCAAGGATGAATGAATGAATTTGGAGGATTCTGATGAAGTGAAACTTTCACTAGAATAAGTGGAATCCATGATGCATTTTGATTGACAGGCTCAGAAAAAAATGTTGGTCAAAGTTTCAAAGAAAAACAGATTTCCCTAAAAGTAGCAAAATTTCTCAAAAGTGGGTGTACGTTTCTTTTGAAACTTGAAAACTTGCAATGATGATATATATTTTTAAGACCAAATTTCTCCATGAAAACAACAAAGTGTTTGCCTTTACTACTTTTTTTGTGGCTACCACACACAATCTGGGAAGCTTCAACCCTTTTAGGAAACCATCAGGTGGTTGTAAATATTCTGGTGGGAGCAACATTATGATTACATAGTAAAAATTTAACTGCCTTAGTCTGAAGGGGGAAAACCCCCATTCTCTAACAGGCCCAATTTTGGACTGTGTGGGCTTTTAGTATTAAATATGCATCAGAAAGTCAAAGCTTCATAGAAACTCCACTGCACATAGTACAGCATGTGACAGTTCATAAATTGCACAGCCAGAGTTCTAATAATGAGACTTGCTGCCTTTTTAAAACCAGGCTGGCATTAAAATAAAGATAAGTTATGTATGCAGAGGAGTCAGCACTTGCTTCTCCAGAAAACATAATATTAACAACCTTGGGCACGGACTTGATCTCATTAAGACCTTGCAAACAACAGACACTTTATGTAAATATAGCTGAAGAAGCGGGAAGATGGAATGCTTGCTGTAGGAACATTTCGTGTTGGATGGGCTTCCTGGCATGGCAACATGGAATTAGTGGATGGAAGCCTTGCCCCCAGCTTCTGGCTCCAATGTGTTCTGTGCATGTTGATGGCTGGGTAGATTTAAAGAGGTTGTTGCCTGCTGCTATCATTTCTTGTTGCCATTCCTGTTCTGCCCACTATAACAAGAAGGGGAGGAAAAGACTGTAAGGAGGATGAAAAGGGGAAGTAAAGATGGAGGTGGCAAGAATGATTTCCTACAGAAGACGATGTGATATCATGGAAGAAACACTAGAACAGCCAATATCCCTAAAAAGAGACATGGGAACACAGAGAGTACTACTTTCTGAAGCAGGAGTTTTTAAAAGTGGTCCTGTTTGCTTGCCTATTTCCAGGTTACTATAGCACCTCCAATGAAGAGAGAATGCCACCAGTAAAACCATCTTTTTCTAGTATCCTCATTCCCCATAAATCTTCAGTAGGTTGCTATGAGGTGTCACCTTGAGAGAAGTCCTCTCTTATTCTGTCAAGAATGTTCACTTTGAAATGTGTAATTATTTTGCTGAGATAACTGCCAAAAATCATCTGCAGTCCTGGGAAGAACTTCAAAACCTACTTATTTACAAAAGCAGATAATTCAGGTTAATCAAACACAATGTGATTCCTTCTCTTTCCTCTCTTTATGGCATGGAATGCTGAGGCACTAATAAAGGATGCTTCACACAGGACTTGAAGATATTTGCTCAGAAAGGCTTATTAAAAATATTGGAGCCTATTTTCCAGGCTACTTTGGTCACACACTGAGCAGCAGCAGCAGCAGCATGCCAACCTACATACTGGGGAAAATGTCAATGGGTGGGCTTAGAAAATCATCAGAAGAATGTGCCTTCCACCACCCTCCCCAGCCATGTCTATTCTGTTGCTCCTGCACCACTGGTATGGATATGAGGAATAGTCTTTCCCCATAAATTAACCATAGTTTGTTGTGTTGTCTGATCCTAGACATGTTGTCATTAATCTTAACTATGATTAGTGGAAACAAACTGACATCAAACCATAAGTTCTGAGGTTGGCTTATTTTTACTAATCATAGTCAAGATTACACAGTTTAGGGTTTAGAACATACACTAAAACAGGGGTGGAGATAACATAGTCTTCTAGATCAGTGGTTCTCAACCTGTGGGTCCCCAGATGTTCATGGACTTCAGCTCCCAGAAACCCTGAGCATTGACCATAGTGGCTGGGGCTTCTGGGAGCTGAAGTCCACGAACATCTGGGGACCACAGGTTGAGAACCACTGTTCTAGATGTTGCTGGACTGCAACCCCATCAGCCCTAGTGGTGAGGAATGCTGGTTCCTTACTATCTGCTAACCTGTGGTTAATTTAAAATGGAAATCAGCTGTTCAGAAGGGATTAAGTGCAGGGTGAGGGAATGCTGGGCCTACAACCATTTCCTTACGTGTCATACAAGGTGCAGAAAATGTTCACATTTATGACTTCTGATCCTGGATATTGGTAGTGTTCTGAGATGCAGACCATGTCAAACTCACTGTTTCCCACACTGTTTCTCTACAGATCTTTCACAAAGTGTAATCTGGCATGTATGTGTGAGCAATCTATTCCTGAGATTTTCTAAACCACCTGATTTGTAAATCAAGGGCACATACCTGCAAGGACAGGCACCAGATTTTGCTGTGAGAGCAACAAATTGTTATTATTTAATTTATTCTGATAGCATTTTTACTGTCAGGAAAGGCAAGACGTGCTTGTTTGAACTGCTTCTTTAGGGGTCAGAATAATTTAACTATGCACCTTGGGCTCTGGAAGTGGCAGGCACCAGTTGCTGCTCTGGTTCAATCAGAAAAATGCCTTTGTCTGGTTCTGCATTGACTACATAGTAGTTAAGACCAGAGCCCACCTTCCTTCTACATCCTGTTCATCTCTGCAAAACCTTTTACAGTAAGTTCCCTCCTCCTGATTCTTCCATTTTTCAGGGATGGGGGGCATAGCTACCTGCTTCTTTCCCAGTCCTTTCTAAATGCCTCAATTCCATGAAAGTGTACCTTTGCTGCAAAGCACAGTACTTGTGACAATGTCACCATATAAACTTCCTTTTATAGCAGCTATAACATTTCAATTCTGCAAGAGGTCTTGGGAATCAGCATGAGACTAATTTGCTTTTGTATATTTAATTTTCATTGATTTTCCAAGAAAGCAATAATATCCATTCCTGAGATGTTGCAGAGCTGTTGAGGAATCAAGAAATGTGAGTGCACTTTGAGGAGCTCTCATTTGCTAGGAGTAAACACACCATCATCCTTGGTTCCTTATATTCAGTGAAAGTGACACTGGGACAGCAAAGGCAAGGTACTTTGATCACATTCACAGAACAGACGCAAGAGCTCAAGACAACATCAGAAAGTATTGCACTTAAGTGCTCTTGCTGGAGTTTGGTCGCTCTCAAATCTTCTGCCTTTGGAAAATATCCTCCATCTCAGTCTCCTTGCCATAATATCCCTTAATATCCCTTTGTGTTCTAAGGTGCGCACAGAGAGCTAGTCACTGGCACCTGGTCTACAGAGTTGCACTATGTGAACGGAGAGACCCTCCCAGAACACAATGAACTCTCCCCTTGCTTTGTTTATAAAATGAAGGGACAGTTTGGCAGTGGTAGGCAACTAAGGATGTGAAAATCTCTTGCTGTTGGTTTCTTTGAAATTGTCTGTATCTCACCTGCGTGTTTTCTTCATCCTTTGATGACTGTGGCTATTTCCGGACTATGGTCTCATCCTGGCATGGGGACATGTTGAAGCCGGTCCACAACTTGCTACTGCATGACGTCATTGTGGTCCCACTCCTGTCATGTCCCCAGCTGTTGCAACTGCGTATTATACTATTACTGGAAAAAAATCCAGTAATAGGCCCCTTTTGTTTGACAATCACATTGGCTGGGGCAGTGAGGAAAAGGTGGAAATGCTATCAAGGCACTTCCTTCCTCAGTGTAGAACAGGAAGAGGCCAGCTGCACTGCAGAAGAAATGAGTGTGTCCCAAGCACTACCATTTGCCGGCAGCCAGCTGGGTGTGGAAGGGAGCATTCAGGACATGCTCCCATCCTGGCAAAAGCACTGCTGGGATGATGTCGGGATGTCACAGGATGCAGGTAAGGAGTGGGAAAGGCCTGTGTTTTCTTTCCACAATTGAAATTCTTGCAAATGTTTCCTAATTTGTATGATTATTTCTACAATTTACCTAATTTACTCTTCTTTACATTTACTAAAGAGTGTTTCTGTACTTTTCCCCCCTATACCTTCCAGTCAACTAGGCATATTTTACCTGCTAGCATTTTATAATACATACATTGTTTTGCGCATACTTTGTTTCTCAGAAATGTCTTATCAGCCTCAAAAATGTGAAAATGTTTAAGGTAAGGTACACATTTCCTTCTGCAAGACATCTTGGGAGGTATTAAAATGCTACCTTTTGTTCAGTCCAGGGAGTCTAAAATCATTTCTTGTCATCCCTAAATCCAACACCTCATTGAGAGAATTTTGTTTGCAATCACTGATTTTTCTCACTATGTAATCTTTGAAAAGATCCAAAGAACTCCAGAGTGCCACGAAGTAGTTTGAGAACTACTGGTATAATCACATATGCTTGAGGGGTTTTGTGTATGACTCCAGCCTCACAGTTTCTAAGGCTGAGTTCAAATCCTTTGATATGATGCTGTTGTCATCCTGCCAGTTTTCTTCCATGGAGACCTTTTAGTTTTCTTTTGTGGGGCAAAGCACACATAATCACCAGATTACTTGATGGTCAGTCAGGGATGCTTTTTACATTTTTTAAAAAATTTGAGACAGTTCAGTAACAATTTAATTGCTGTTAACTGTCAACACCCCATCAAGCTGAAGACAATGTGTTGGGTTGTTTTTAATCAGTTAACTACAGCAAGAACAATTTTGTGTGTTTAAAACCTTCACTGCTATGGCTACTGGTGCTGTTCTTGTTATCATTAACAATATGCTTTCTCTTCTCACTGCTACTTAAAAAGTTTTTAGAATAATGGGACCTCTGAAATATAGGGAGGTTCTATATCTGATATTCAGAATGGTAGCAGCCATATTTTAAACAAGAGAAGTTGCTCTGATGGAGCCAATGTCATTAATTGCATGAACAGCTCACAAGTGAAAGCATGAAATCTAAGCAATTACCATAAGAAAAAGTGAGAAGCAGAAGGGTCGAGAAGACCCTGAGGAAGAAAGTAGAATTTGGAATGTTCCTTTTTAAATGTGGTAAGTGGCACTTACATGTCCAAGGTCCCTCAACATATGTACTATTAGTGTGCTAATTTTCTAAAGGTAATTATTTGTATTATTATTACTTAATAGTAACTAATAAAAAATTGTTTTTAGTTACTCTTTAAAAGCTGTCTGGATTTCATAAACTGCTGCTGTGTTGAACCAAACACACACTCCCCTCAGTGAGTCCACCTTGCCATCACCTCAACACCTGTAAGAAAGGAGCAAGGTTGCAGAACAAAGCCAACATGGGCTAGCATTTGAACCATGCGATATTGCTCCTCCTTCATTTGATGAAGCCACACCCCTGCAACTATAAAAGTAACTAAAATGGCCAATTACACTGCAAAAGAAGTGAAGTTATTCCTTGTTAAGTTAGAATTGCAGGATAATGCAGTTAGACCTTCATTACTGGAAAAAAGAATTAGCTGCAGAGTAATTAAGTGTTTGTAACATTACTTTCAAGCTCTGGGAGAAGCTGTTTGAGACTAGGGACTCTGAAAGTATATATACTACAGGGAAGAGCAGGTTGCAAAGGGAGTACGGCTCCAATATATCTTATCAAGTGATAAAGGCTTGGAACTTTAGGATAGCAAAGGTAAATTGAACTTTTCAGGTAGTTTGGACTGTGGCTGAACAAATGCAATGCCATCCAGTATTGGGCTGCTGGGAAAATGTGTTTTTTAAAGCAGCTATAAGCTAAAGGCTTAATTTAAACCTACAAAAACATATGCAGACATTTATTTTCTTCCTATGATAACCAAAAGCTATTAAATTTAATGGTTATTTTGAAATTTACATGACTGTTTGGTAAACAGGAATGATGAAAACTGAGACTGCTAAAAACAGGGAGAAGCCCGGTAAGACATCCCCTCTCCTAGCAGAACTTTGTTGCCTCTGTCCACTGATTTAGAAGCCTACAGTTATTCTTCTCTATTCTCTTATGTGAAATGATGACCTATTAAAGTCTGCAGCAATAGCTCAGCTGTTGCTGCTTTCCAGTGGCCCTTTGAACTCTGTGGTTTTAAAAGGCTTTTCTTATTTTGTTCACTCTACACATGTTTTGTTTGGCAGTTAAAAGCTTGCTGTCATTCCTGTGAAACTGCTGGAAGAATCTGTGGAAGCCGAAGTCCCTCTGGATTGTTCACATCCTAATGAACTCACTCTGTTCCCTGACTCTGCAGTGAAAGAAAGGAAAGATGGCTGCTAGATAGCAAGAGAATGCAATTGGGATGGCACGGGGAGCTCACAAATGACCAATGACGATGTCCTTATTAGGGGACAGTGGGGATGCTGGGTATGTCTATACAATGATGATGGAGGAAGCTTCACTGGCTCTGACTCACATGAGAGAGGACATAGCTGCTGCTGCTTCATGCATTCTGCTTCAGTGCTTATAAAGAAGGGCACAAATTAAGTGTTCTGCTTTCTCATAAATTCCAGTATACAGTGCACACTCATCCCACTGCTCTATCTACAAGATCTGCCATTTTCAGCCAAAATTAACTCCCTGGTTCTTTTCAGAAGCATCCTAAAGAAAGCTTGGCTCAGATCTTCACTCAGACAAATTTACCATCAAAACTTCAGGTCAAGACACTACTGGTTCCAGACAATCAAAATCCTGCTCCAAGTGAGCTGATTCAGTTCTAATCAGCATGTGATGGCAGCAGTCACATGACTAGATCATTCCTGGACATATAGGCAAAGCCTTTAAAAAAATGTGCTGAAGCTATCACGGTTCAAAAGTACATGGGAATGAAGTACAGGCTAGCCCAAACACATTCTTCTTTGTGGGCTTCAGCATTTTTTGGACAATGGCAATTAAGCCGTCACTCTGTGCGTATGACCTATGGAAACCTGTGAATTTCATATGGTTTTCTTAGGCAAGGAATACTCAGAGGGAGTTTTGCCAGTTCCTTCTTCTGAAATATAGCCTATAGCACCTGGTATTCATTACAGACCATGAATAATAAAGCCAGTTCTTTGTGAATTTCAAATTTCACTGAGTAGAATCCAATGAAGTACTTTTTTTAATGGAATAAGGACGAAGCAATTCTCTCTCTACCAGCATGCCTCCAAAACCTGCTTCCCTCCAGAGCAGATTTGCAGGAGGTGCATGGGGCTGGAAGAGGACTTCAACAAGTCTAACATTGGATTTCACCTGCTCTGCTTTACTGCAGTCCAGTAGCATGCCCGATCCTGCTGTTGTGTAATAACAACTATATGCAATACCTTCTCACAGTCTTATCATGAGTGAGGAAAGCTATCATAAGATCTCCAAGATGTATATGCCATTTTCATCCTAAGGAATCCTTAAGAACTCATTATCCTATAAGTAAATGTGTATGCACATTTATCTGTTGAACATGAGTTAAACTGAGATTCTTATATTATTAAATAGCATTTAAAAATCCTGCATGCTAATTCAAATTGTTTTTTCAGCCACACTCTGAAAAGCTGGGGCAAAGTCGGAATGTGTATGAAGAGCAGGTCACTGACTGAGCAGCCTGCATCAAGCTCCTTTACAAATGTGGCTACTGGGCATTATCCTTTTTCATAACATTAAAAAGCTACTAAATTAACATCTTTGTTTTCCATTCTTCTCCATCACTTTCATGGCAAAGCCACCTGCAGGTTTCATATTATTCCATCTCTCCCTATCACACTTTACTTTGGTTTTAGAGCATTAGAAATTTAACAGGGAACACAAAGATGAAAGATCCTGGCGTGCTGTAATGAGACTTAGGACAGAATTTGGAACAAGTTGATTAGAAGATTCTCAGCACTTCAGGCACTCCATAGGGAACAGGACACTGTAAAGAGACTAATTAGTCAGAGCAAATTTTAAAAATGGTCCTTTCCACATATGGGTTTTACTCCTGAGGCCAAAGAAGGAAGGGAAAGACACTGGTGGAGAAGACCTCAAATGGATCACAAAGAAGCTGCAGGGATGCCCGGGAGCATGGCATTCCAAGGGTGCAGAGGCACAGCCAACAGGACTACTATGGTAGTGGTGTTGCCTTTTAGGAGGCTTTTTGACAACCTACCACTTTTTTCCTAAGAAATGTTCCTGACAGGAAATGTTGTGTGAATTGAAAGTACACTTATGCTTGACTACCTGTTGGATCTTGTGCTTGGCCTACTCTTGGCACCACTTCTATTTTATCTTGGTCATCTTCTAGGGCAGTGGTTTTCAACCTATGGGTCCCCAGATGTTCATGGACTTCAGCTCCCAGAAGCCCCAACCACTATAGTCAATGCTCAGGGCTTCTGGGAGCTGAAGTCCATGAACATCTGGGGACCCACAGGTTGAGAACCACTGTTCTAGGGAGTTCCTCCTAACAACTGCTACAACAGGTGGCGAAGTACCAGAAAGTAGGTGTGCAAATGTTAGCAATCCCCCATTACCCGCCACCATCCTGCTGTAATTAACAATGTCCTAGCAAGAGAACATGAATGCCTGTTCCCAGAAATTTTCTTGGGGTGTAAAGCATTTTAATACCTTTTCTTTGAATTGCCCTTGTCCACTGGTATCAGTAGCTTTTGTTTTTGAATGGCTCTATCGTTATGTTATGAAGCAAGGCCATAGGAAAGCATCGCTCTATCAGACTTGTGTTTATGAACATAGAACCACAGGACACGGGATAGGAGCTGACTTATAGAGGTCAGACTATTGCCCATCCGGTTGTGAACTTGGAGGTAATGGATTACAATTAATAAGTTACTTTTGGGAGGGGTCGTGAGGGCATAACAACATTAATTTAAAAAATGACATAAGGATTGGTAACATTGTTATAATAAGTAATATTCACTGTTTGTCCCTAAAACATTGCTGGGGAGAGGAAACCTTTGGCCTTTTCAAGTGTGTTTTTTCAGATGATGATGATAATAATGACCATGAAGAAACTAAAAGTAATGCATTTAGCAATATGTTATTAGTTGTGCTAATGAATATCTTGTAACAAATGACAAACTACTTTTTCAAAATAGAAGTCCAAGCTGTGAGCTGGCTAGTATCTGCCTTGTCTGGCAGCAGCCTTACAAAGTTTCTGACACAAAAGCATCTTTCCCTTCATCCAACAGAAGATGCTGGGACTGAACCTGGGATCTACCACACGTAAGACCTGTACTTTGCCCCTATGGTCCTTTCCCAGAGGGAAACAGACAGAGGCTCAGCTGGATATGGGTGCAGAAAAGCAGTGAGTGTAAAGGCAGGAATGTTTTAGATGGAACGTGACTGGCAGGGACAGGACTGTGCATTCTTCTCTCCCTGCATCCCTTTTCTGATGGAAATCATCCCTTTCTAAGGAGACTTCACTACAGAGTAGCGACTGAATGGATTCATTACACACAGCATCACTGCATCACACAGTTTGCTTTGTATCATGGGATCGATACATACACTCAGGATAGAGTTCATTTCTGTCTTCTAGTCTTTAAAATGAGAGTATGAGGCCTCAAGCTTCTCAATCAGCACAGTATCCATAAGGGCAACAGAGGGGAGACCGGCTTATTTGATGGACTTCTGCCTTGCATTTGTTTATTTATTAGATTCGTAATGCTCCTCTGCCCTTTCTCTCCTAAAATGAAACTCAGGATTAAAGATCTTTGCCTGACAGAGGAAAGCCAGAAGCCAGATACCCTTTCTTATATTCCTGTCAAATGGGCCTCAGAGAATAACAGGATCCAGAGACAGTAGATCTCAAAGAGTCCAAAGCCTCATATGGGGGAATATAACCCTTCAGATAGTCCAAGCCCAAGTCATACAGGGCTTTATGGCCTGTAGCTACTGAAGCTGTTTTAACAAAGGAGTCACATGCTCCTTGAAACCAAATCAGGCCCCTTGAGGAAAAGCAGACCTGGTCAACAGTCTAGCTACAGCATCTGAATACTTATCAAAGGCAGCCCCACAATAGATCATGATGTGTTCCTTTAGTCAGCTTCCTGCCCCCTACTGCTTTTATGAGCCAAGAAGGGCAAAGGACAAAAGGAAAAGCACATATGTAGTGAATCTCCCTCCTCAAAGGACTGTTTAATAGCAATATACTGAAAGTCCTCCTGAGGCTCAAAATCTAGTGTTCCAAACCTTCATTCTTCTCAATAAGCTTCAATGAAGGAGATTCCAATGACTTCCGTATAGCTTATTCACAACCGCTTCCATGGCCCAGATGTTTCTCTGGAGATCTCTTACAGAAATCAGAGTGTTCCAAAGGCAGTGCAAAGTAAATTGGATTAGAGATTGCAGACATGGTTAGGAGTTTCCTACATATTAATCTGAAACATTTCTCCTTTACCTGGTCTGCCTGTAATCTTGCTTTAGGCTGATTATGCTCAGTGCATTCACTGTTTCCCTTTCAAGTGTATCTCTGTCCAGGAAAGGCTGTAGCTGGTGCACCAGTCGAATCTGGCACCAAGCAATCTGAGCCACAGAGTCCACTTGGGTGTCCAGTGACAGAGAGCACTCCCAAGCTACATACCTGCTCCTTTGGAGCAGTGCAACCCCATGCAGAACAGGCTGTTCAGCCGATTCCTGGGCCTGAAAACGACCAATCCCCAGAGCTTCCATCTTATCTGGATTCACCTTCAGTTTATTGGCTCTTGTCCAGTCCATTACAGCATCTAGGCACTGGTCCAGCACCTACACAACACTAGCTGACTCTAATGACAAGGAGAAATAAAGCTGAGTGTCATCAGCATACTGATGGCACCACACTCCAAAACCCTTAGGACCTCCCCCAGTGGCTTCATGATATTGAATAGCATGAGAGATAAGATGGAACCCTGTGGCACCCCACAGTTTAATCACCATGGTGCTGAACAAGAATCTCCCACTGCTAGTCTCTGGAACCAGCCTTTCAGGAGCAGAACCGTAGGAGTGAAACCACTGTAGAATGGTGACTTCTACTCCCATAAAACAGTAGTCATTACCCCAAAATGTTTTCATTCCCATTCATTACTCTACTTTTACATTTTGACTTTATTGTGCTCTCATACCACCAAAAGAAGAGATAACTTGTAAGAGGTAAATATGTCACTTCTGAGGTATTGTGTCAAAGGCAACACAGCTGGCAGTTATAGGATAAAAATGCTCCTCTGCTGTATTCTATTTAGGCTGCTGGTTGCTGTTGCAGTCTCTGTGAGGTGCTTGTTTGGCTCCATCACTGTTGATTTACTAAGACCTTTTCTGGTGTCCCCAGGGTGTGGCAGGCGTGCCATTATTCCTTATCCTCTCATAAAAGATTTTAAAATAAAATGACAAGGGAGGGAAGAAAGGAAGGAAGGAGGGAGGATGTGTAATCTAGGAAATCTTTAAGGAGAGGATCTGTGTGTGTGTGTGTGTGTGTGTCCTCATGCAGCAGCTCAAGCCAAGGAAGGCAGCTGAGCTGAGCATTGCTTCTGCAGGTAGTTTTATCTCTTCTTTATGACACTCTTTATTCCTCTAAGTATTAAAATGTCTCATTCCACCAAGCTATGGGATGTGTCATTAGTGACAACCTGCGCTGGGATTCCAATACAAAGCCCTCTGGGAATCTCTGTTTCTCTTTTACCTTTTTACTGAAAAGTATTTTGCAGAAGAAATTCAGAACCACAAAGCCTATACATGCTACTGCATAGAGTGGAGACAATGCTATATCATTGGCCTGCAGGAGCCCCACTGCATTCTCCCTGAACTATGCATTACTGCAAGTACAACCCCATTAATCAAGCTCCTAATGACGTGTAAGGGCTGTTCTGCTGACCATCTGCATTCTGTGGAGCCTGCCTGAATGGGGTGCCATCAGCTAATGAGATTCATAATTGCTTGTTATTCAAATAGGTGCTTCATTAGTCAATGGGGCTGAGTGTAACAGTTATAAACTACACGTCAACAGAAGTGCCAGGTTATACACTGGTGCTTTGCTGATACACAACAATTTGGTCTAAAAATACAAAACTCTATGGAACTTCAAAAACCATTGCATGGTTCTAAATTGCAAGATGACCCAATTGTAAGTAAGACAGTATTAGGCCAGCTAGAAAGGAGGGGTAAGCTCAAATGTTAAATAATGGTACGATCACCACAAACCGAAGCAAAGTAGATACTTAATATATTAATCATGATGGTACTCACAATCAGAATTGGAAGGGTTCATTAATTAGCTCCTCCAGTTCCTAAAACGATGATGTATTTTAGGCTCAGCCAAACTCTCAAAGTTCAGATCCATCTCATAATAGATCACCTCAAGCTCAGCAGTGTCTACTGTTGGCCTCCTTCCTCAAAGTAACCCTAGCAAAACTGAGCAGCAGCATATACATTTTTTCCTACTCTTCCATAGAATCTATTGCTTCTTGGAAGCTTGTCATATAGGAGTTTCCAATGCCATCTATAAATGAAACAAGAGGTGCTAAAAATCTTTTTCTAGATTATTCAGTAACAATAGACTTTCCCCAGTGGGATATTTGCTATTGTCCTACTGGGTTTTCTCCATTCCCACAAAAGTGAACAGTATGCCTAAGAAATTCAACTAAAAGTATAATTAAAAACAAACAAACAAAACCTCACACCAGATGTGGAATCCTTTTCACTTTAAGTTGCACAAACTTGGAGGCAGACAGACCATGACTAGATTTTCTCCTAAGTACATCTCATGTACCAAGGAGCAGCACGTAGTGAGGACTCTTTCCTTCATATCAAACTGGGCACAGAAGTAATGAGTGCATATATCTTCAAGTCATAGTAGGCAAAATAAAGAAAGAAACCTACCAAGTAATGATTGCCTATTGCTGTGTTAAAGGATAGCTTGAGTGCCCTTTTGATTTACATAGTGGTTTTTAAACTGTGTTCTGCAGAGATCTCTGGGGGCCCACAACAGCCTCACCGGGGGTCCATGCAGGCTTGAAGAAATGTTATGAGCTTTTACAATTAACGAAGAGAGAAAGAAAGAAGAACAGATGGACAGACAGTCATGCCCTGATCACAAAGAGCAGAAGCCTTTTGCTGGTCACAAACATTTGTATAAAGTTTCATTAAAGTTTTCAAACCATGCAAAAATTATGAAAAAACCCTGTTCAATAGCAAAAAATGCACTCAGCACTTGCTACTTCTGTGTGTGGTGAGAACATGCAAGTGAATGAAACTGAGTAGCTGGCAGTGGCGGAGATTGGAGTGTGTGGAGGGGGCAGGAGGGAGCGGGGCTACAGCGCAAGGGGCATGGCCACTGTGCGTGCAGGCATGGCCAGGGGGTGTGGGGGTGTGGCCAGGGCACACAGATGCATGGCTATGGGTTGGGACGCCTGGGGTGAACTGCCCCCCCGCCCCCCCGTCCTTACTCAACTGGTAACTGGGAGAAAGCACATGATTTAATAGCTGCTATTAAGCCTGATATGCACAAGGCTTGTAAGTGAAATGCAGCACCAGCCTTCTTATTAATTAATTAATTAAAATTAACAAGTAATATTAAGCTATGGTTCAATGTTCAGATACGTTGTTTTGTTATTGTTGTTGTTATCATTATCATTATTATTACTACTAGTAGTAGCAGTAGTAGTGTGGAATCATTCTAATAAAAATATCATAATAGGAATGTGTGCATTTACTTTATTTCTCTTTTCTCTCCAAATCTGAAGAACCCTGATGACCAACTTTAAAAAAATATTTGATGTACTTTAGGTTTTTAAATTTTGAATTAAATCGTGGTGGACCAAAGCAACAAAAGATATTCAAAGGGGGGTTGTGGATATGTCTTCAATCTCAACAAAAGGTCTGTCTGTACTAAAAGCATATGGATTTCAGGATACTATCCTGTAATCCTTTTGCACAGTGCTGAAAAAAAATTGCTCCTTCAGCATCAATGCTGGAAGATAAGAGAAGGGCAGATAGTACAGAGAAATGCTACTGGACTGCAACTCTTATTAATCCTTCCCAGTATAGCCAAATGCCCATTAACTTTAGCAAGGTCACACATTTCTGATCAGGACAATGCTATAGATGTAGTATTTCTTGATTTCAACACACTTTTGGTGCTTTTGCATTTGGTGGAAACAGACATTAACATGGATGCCTAACTGTATGTGTATGCATGCATGTGTGTGCGTGCGTGCGTGCGTGTGCACGCGCACGCACACACATACATACATACAGAGTATAGATATAGTTGGTGGAAATGCAAGAGAAGTCCTTCTCAGTGGCTGTTCCCCACTTTGGAACTCCCTTTTTAGGGAAGTTAAGATGATTCATTTCAGCAGTAGGTTAAGACTTTTCTTTTCCAGCAAGCTTTTCGAAACAGGTCTTAAGAAGAAAAAGAAAGCACTTTTATGGTCCTATATTGTTTTTAAACTGTTTTAAAGTAGGATTTTAATTGGTTTTAGTTTTGTTATTTAGTACTGTTTTAATCTTAATTTTGTATATTTTTAACTATATGCGTTTTTAGTATTCTCTGCTTTATTGTAAGCTGTCTTGAGTACCAGCCTAGGAAAAAGGTGGGATATAAATAAAGGGATGAATGGACAGATGGATGTGACTGTTTTGTTAATTTGTAAACTTTGTTTTATAAATTATATTTCATGTATGCTTTTTCAATATTTGTTAAAAAAAACACAAGGCTTTTGAAAAGTCCCCCATGATATTCTTACAACCAAGTAGGTAAAATGTAGGGTAGTCTTTGCTAATGTTAGGTGGATTTCAAGTCCATTGACAGACTCAGTTCAAATAGTGCTCTGCAATGGTTCTTCTTCATCCTCGAGAGAAGTGATTAGTGAGCGCTACCGGGTTTTGTCCTGTGTTGTTCAACACCTTTATAAATACCTTGGATGAACAAACAAAGTGTATGCTTTATCACACAAGGAAGGTAAATCACAAGTATAGCAAGATAATAGCACCTCTGGCTGGGACATTGCTTTCTCTTCTGCTGTTCTTCCAGTAAGAGACATTAGAAAAGTGTTTTTTTTCAATTAACACAAAAGACCTGTTAATAACTTCCTTTGTAAAAGAAATGCTTTTCCAGTGGTCTCCCATGGGGAGATCAGCAGAAGAGGAACTGGTAATGTGATAAGTCCCAGCCAAAGATGCCATTGTCCTGCTGTAATTGCAATTTACTTGCCTTGTGTGATAAAGCCCAAAGATTCAGTGGGCAGCTTGGGTAAACCGAACTGAGGAAAAGTGAGCTAAAATGAATTAGTGTGTTAGTCAGCAAGCAAAGGCGGGGATTCTGGACATTTACAATGCCATACATGATGACAACAACCACCTTGCCAGTAATGCCAATGATGGTGGTTGTGGTGGTCATGACAATTATGACTTCCTTCCAGGTATCTTGTCACAGCTCTAAATAAAAGCCAGCCATTTCCAAGAACATAAAACTGCCATTTTAATAGCTTTAAAGGATATGGAGGTCTAAACTATGAAGCTATTTCTGTTACAGTAACTGCTGAGCAGAGCAAGCTGAGTTCCAAAGAGATTTTCAAGATTACAGGGCATTTAATCAGTAGTAACCTTTCCTGCCTTGTAAATTGGTTCGTTTGATTTCACTCATCTATTGGAATTACTTTTATGTAAATATATATTTTTCTCTGCTTCCTTTCATCTTTTCTCTTTTGTTTAAGAACAAAAGTCACAATTAAAAGAATGATAAAGACAGAACCAGATTCTAGCTTCTCTTTATAAAGGAGAGCATTATTATCTCTCTGAGTGAATCAAGGGAGTTTAACAGCAGGATTTCTGAGGATGAATTAAACATTTCTCAAGAAACTCATATAAAATGCACTGAAACTCTGATTGCATGACTGGTATTTCCTAGCTCAGCTCAGGTGAGGACAAGAGTAAGAAGCTGAGGAAAATCCATTTTAGAAGAAACTGAATGATCTGTATGGTCGAAAAACTCTCTCCTGGGAAAGCCACACAAGACATTCCCTCACAGATATTTACATTTATGTTTATCCTGGTTATCAAAGATGGTTGGGAAGAGGGCAGTAGGGCATTTAGAGATCTGGACTTAGGAGTCTTACTGGAGGGGCCTCTCTTAGATGTCAATATGCATTTCTTCTCTTACTTCCAAGTGTGCAAGGAGGCACTTTTGTTGAGTTCAAGTCCCTCCTGTTCATTCTGACGGGTAAGAACCTGGACCTCTGCCCATTGGAGACTGATGGCATTGATGTCTCTGGCATAATGAATTCCTACCCTCAAAATTGGTCCAGCACATTGGGAAGCTCCCTAATGTTCATATTAAAACCTGGGGAGGACTCACTGCCTCACTAATATTAGAGCCACCAGCCACCAGTGCTTCTGCCCCCAAGTCCTGACTTGATGGAACCATGCATTTTTTAAAAAACAAATAAAACAAGTAGTATGGCTATAGAGAACAGGAGCAATTTATGCTACAACTCTATTAGTAAATTACTATCTTCCCTCTCTCCATCCTTCGCCCTTCCTTCCTCTCTCTTACTTCCACAAACAAACACCATTTCCTGGTTCATCTCAGACTTTAGCATTGTATCTCTTGATAATCAAGAAACAGAAGCCAAAGGAGGAAAGCTATGCAGATAAAAGGGTGGAGCTATGCAAATAAGGGCTCATCATCCATTACAAGCCTCCCTGAATGTTAAGGAAGAAAGTAAAAACAGAAATTGACAACTTGGGATACAACTACAGGGAGATCCTAAAGCTTCAGACATAATTCATCTATACTCAGGTCAGCAAGGGTAGCAACAGCTTTAGTCCACACATAAACGTTTTCCCCTAAATCATAAAGGAAGAAAGGCAGGCAGGCAGGTGCTTCAATTCTTTTACTACCATCTCCCATTTAAATAAATGACTGTCACTGCCATTTGCTGTAAGATGCTATAGTTGGGCTCCCATGGTGCAGAGGACAATGCATTTTCATGTGCTGAGCACACTGAGAAACTTTGCACCACCTCAGAGAAGTTTGCAAAATCTGTGATTTCCACTGAAACATACTCTACTTGGGGATTTTATTTCATTAGTATCTAATAATCATGTATTTATGTATTCATATTTTCTTACATTGACTCATTTCTATTAAATTTTATAAAGAGATGTATCAGCCACATCCAGTAAGCACATTTCACAATATCTGCTGTACTAAACCATTAGACTTGCAGCTCTAAGGACACTCCTGTAGCTGACTGTTCCTGGCATAGGAGATACACATATTCAACCTGCCTCATCTTTATCACATCTGCCCAGCATAATCTGTCCTTGATAATATACAGAGGCTGATATGCAATATGATGTTGCAATGGGTCAAAGAACGGCATTTTGATCTGCCTCAGAGAGAGAGAGAGAGATGGGCAGATGTCAGATAGATGAGCAGTGACAAGTTGTAATACAATTACCTTTAACCAGTTACTTTTCCTGTATCAAGGTTGTAAGGAAGTTACATTTCAAAAGTAACATGATGAGAAAGAATGGAGTTCATTTTAACGTAGAAACCAGTTATTTTAAAAGGGAACAGTAAGAGACATTTTTGACAGGAATTTTCAAGTTTTATGCCATTTTCTAACAAATCCTAATGTTTTTCCAATCTTCCACAAAAGTAATGAAAAAGTAATGAGCAATGGAAAAAGCAATGGAAGTAGTTACCTTTTCAGTACTGTGATGAATTCGGCTAATAGGGTACTTTTCAAAGATTTCAACCAGTGGCAGGAATGAACGACATTTTAAAAAATAACTTTCCAAACTCTGCACAAGTGATAGATAGACAGACAGACAGACAGAGAATACAGAGAGACAGAAAGAAAGACAGGCAGACAGGAAAGCAGGCTATATTTTTTGCCAGTTCAGTTTGAAAGGAAATTGTATATACTATATATATAGCAAATTCGGCTTGAAATAGTCATGGTCACTACAATGAAATATTTTTAAAAATAATAAAAGAAGCACAATGACAATCACTAGGTGATTTATGATATAAGTGGACCACCCTCCTCCATTTCTTTTTCCTTGATTTGTACAACTGTGCAAATGAAACAACTGTACTTTCTGTGGGAAAATAATAACAATGACATTTCCACTACCACCACTGGAGAGGTTACCAGAGACAAAGGGGTGAAGTGTGGTGGGAGGACAGAATCCAGGATGCAACTGCAGTTCTAACAGAGAAAGGCTCTTTTCTGTAACATCTCAGGACCAGACCGAATGCTGTACGGGGTAGTTTTGTTGAAACTTCACGCACAGACCCTGCGTGCCAACTTTAAAGTATTGGGTGAACCCAGTCCACACTTTATGCAAAAAAGGAGCCATGCTTGACAAGAAACATTCTTCACACATAACTAATGCATGATCTGCTTGTATGGTGAGGGAGTCTGAGTCTCACTTCCGCTTTCTGAAACAAACATTATAGCAAATACTAGTAACTTCCTTCAAAACAGGAGTGGAGAACCCGCAACTTGTGGCACCTCCTTCTCTCAGGTGCAACCTTGTCTTGTACCCTGATAGTGCCCCCCTCCCCAAATTAGCAGGCTTTATTTACAACATAATTTCAGCATGTGTGTGTGCATGTGTGTGAATGGGGGGGTCATTTGGGGAGGGACTCACAGCTAGGAAAGGCTAATTTTACTTGTGCGTGATTACTTAAAAAAAAACAAGCTGCTTCCTCCTGTCTTCTGTGCTGCACTTAGGCTTGAAAGGATAATAAATCTGGCCACCAGTGGTAATGGAAGGCTTTTCACCTTATCCAAATTTCTTCAATAACTAATTTTTAAAAACCTAACTCTTGCTTTAAAGTATCCTCAACTACTTCTAAACATCCAGAAGAATTTAACATGGTGGTTGTACCAATGGTTACTAAACCACTCTGAAGTTGTGATGCTCAAATAGACAAGGGAGAAGCTCAACCCTTCACAGTGATATGTGGTCCTCATGTGCAGCAGCTTCCTTGCTACCATGACCTGCTGACAAGACAGCTGCCTGTAGTTACAGCATCAGTTCAGTGTCTCCCCTATGATACTATGAGGATGTGTTAACACTCAGGATACACATCCTGTAGTAACATCTATCTCTTTCTTTGCTTTCCTGCCCTCCCAACCATGCCACTGACCTTGCCAGAGAACATTTCGGCACAGCACTCTTATAGCGCGATGATTCCACTTTTAACCTCCTATGGAATCCTGGGGTTTGCAGTTCCAGGAGGGGCCAGCTGGCCCCTCCCGAAACTGCAAACCCCAGGATTCCATAGGAGGTTGAAGTGGAATCATCGTGCTATAAGAGTGCCGTGCCAAAATGGCCTGAGCAAGCCCAAGTTGCCTTAGCAAATTTGAATACTCCCAGTATACAAGGCTTCTCTCTGTTCTTTTGGCATCAAAGTTTCAGCTTTACAGCTCACTGAGATAAACATGATTTTCACTCCATTCTCATACTGCGGACAAGATGGATACATTCACAAACACTGCATCTCCTCCAGAAGTCTTTTCTTCTGCCATTGCTTGCTTTTCTGGAAATGTTCAAATGCTTTTCTCTTTCTCACAAGAGCAAATTCTGCTGTCTAGAGCTCGCTACTCTGTCATGTGGTCCACAATGAGCCTATATGAAGTGGGAAAAGATATGTATTGAGCCCTCAAAACATTGTGAGTGTGACAGGGAGGAAAGCCCATTATTCTGGCTGTCTCTGGTAGGGAAGTATGTAAAAGAAGAGGAATCCTGCTTTCTTACAGACTTTAGGTGATAGTGACATCTCACTGACAGGTGAATATACACACCAAAGGCAGCCTCAACTGCTGCACAACACTCTCATTTAAACATTAAATAATTTGATAGAGATAACAACTTTGGGAGCAAAGCCTGGAGGGAGTCCTTGAGGATCACTCATGTCGTTTGATGAACAATGTGAAGGGCTGAAGACTCCCCTTTGCCTTGACAACATTCAGATGAAACCCATCTATCCAGTGCCATTACATTGAACTTCTCTGCCAAAGAGAGAACAAACTGCAACCCCTCTAAACACACTTACATCAAACCCACAGCCTGATGAATTATTGCCTGTTGTGCAGATATGAGGGACTCTGGAGAAGAAAAAGTTAGGATAGATGCAATGCTTCTCAGCCTTGGGACTGCAATTCCCAGAAGCCCTAGGCAGCAGGGGCAATGGTCAGAGATTCTGGGAACTGAAGTCTAAAACATATGGAGGCTGAGGGCTAATGGCTCTCACACCAGAGAAAGAGTGTTGTTCAAATACAAAACCAATTATATTGTTATAACTGTGTCACGGAACTGAACACAACATATAACCAACCAAGAAGGAATGTGGACGGAGGGAGGTTTTAGGGCTAAGAACAACTTTGATGGAGAAACTGGACCACAGATAGATTCGTTAAAGCAGATTGCTGGGGCCCTGGACTGGAAGTAATGCAAGTGGGCTGCAATATTTATTGACACACACACACACACACACACACACACACACACACACACACACACACAGAGCTATGAAAGAAGCTATTTTTTTAAGCTACCCTAGGAGTGTTTTTGCCCTAACAGGCAGCATATAAATACTTCAAATGAATGAATAAATGAACAGTTTTCTCTCCCTGTGAATGGCCCAGGAGAAAGAGAAACAATTGAAATGGTCCTATAAAGAGAATGAAGAAGATCTCCTGAAACTCCTGCCTGGTGCTAAGTGACACAAGCAGGCCATGTGAGCACTCTGCATAAAGTCAGGGAAATGCCTGTTGTCCTAATGCGTCAATAGGTGCAGGAGAAAAAAAGCTCTGAAAATAAAATCAGAAGAGGAATACGAATGTGCCTCTCTACCAGCCCAAAATAAATCATCAATCAATACTTGGAAACAAATCCAACTCAGTCATCCTTGCTTCTTTTCTGTGAAATCTAGGGGCTTTGGACTGAAATACTGAATAAAGCAGCATGACTAGCTGGGACATAACTATGCCCTGAACCAGTTTCTCTATAGGGTAATTTGGCATGTGGCAGAAGAGTATCAAGTAAGGTGGGCATGGGAACTTGTTAACAATATTTGGTGATGTTAATTTTTGGATTAGAACTCCAACAATCCCTCAGCCAATGTAACTGGTGACCATTATCCAAAAAGTAATGTTTTCAAAAAGTAATGTTTCCTAGCTTTCCCAGGTCAGGACCTCAGACCTAAAACTTTCCTGGGTACCTGACTTAACCTGAAAAACCACTATAGCCAGCTCTGGCTATTCTCATAGATAACAAATAGGGATATCCTTTTCTGTGAACTTTACCTGAACAGGAAAGATTGAGATTGTGTCCTGTCCCCCCACCCCCCGCTGCCAAGAGACCAATTACCACGAAGATTCACTGAGATATTCAAATCCCAGTGAGGAGATGATACAGATACAGCTTAGAACACCTCACAATCCTTAATGAGATAACAAAAGCAGATGAAGATGACTAAGACAATGCCTTGTATAGAACTAATTGGATACACATCAACTTAGTGCTACTGCAAAGATGACTTAACTGCCTGAAAATCTTTGCAAGCATTCTGATCTTCATTTTGAGAATAAAACACAATAGCTAGGTAATGAGAGGAAATCATATTAGAATGGGGATGATGATGATGATGATGAAGATAATGATTTTAAAATGCTGCATTGCTTCCACAAAGTCTGCTTCCTTGGGTTATATGATAGCAGTGATGTGTGAGCAATCCCCCCATCCTCAGGGCAATAGGAATGGAAGTCAGGAAGAGCTTGGGAATCCCATTGCTGCCTCGTGTTGAAGGCAATGACTGAGTGGCTCTGAGAGTGTCCACTGTCACTGTGGAGCAGTGGGTAACACAGATTTCCATGTTCAGTGTATTCAGCTGGGAGGCACTGTAAACGGTCTTTCCTGAGCTTGTCAGCAGAAACAGAACCTCTCAGAAGTCCCAAGCTGCTGCGGAGTGCAAGCATTGTAGTCTACAACAAAAATAAAAAAAGAAAGATTTCCATAGAAAATACTGCTGTTAATTTCCCTTCCAGATTCATTAAGCTAAAGGGCACTCTGCGTTTCCTAAGATTTTTGACATTAACAGATACTTAACATTGTCATCTAGGATTTTAAAATGAGTCCTATGCTTCCTCCTTCTCATCACAAACTTCAGAAGAAAGAGACAAAACAGAAGCACTGACAGTAACAGCAGAAGTAGCTGATGACTGGCAAAGATGTTATGAGTCAGACTTAGGTTAGGCTCAGCTAATAATGGTTAACTCATGTCCTCAGTCTGGGAGAATTTGTTCTGATCCTTTTATTCCGCATTTGAGTTGTGTTGAGCTTCCTAGAGGAAGACTGGAGTATATTGCATTTGCTGGCATGTAAGATGCACCTGTGTATAAGATGCACCCCATTTATACACTGGCAAATACTGTCTGCTGGCACGCACTGCACCCCATTTTCAAACAGTATTTTTTGGGGGGGAAAATGAGTCTTATATGTCAGCAAATACAATAAGTGTTTGCAAACACGATTATGTTGTGGCAATTTACAGTGAAATTTAAAATTGGAATCAACAACCATACAATACTGTTGTTGCTATGTACCCTTAGGTGAGCTTCAACTTCTGGTGAACCCTAAGAATGAGAGATCCCCAACACTCCTGTTATTAACAGCTTTACTAAGGTCTTGCATATTCAGGGCTGTGGCTTCATTTCTTCAATCAATCCACCTGTGATGAGCTCCTCCTCTTTTGTTATTGTGTTTCACTACACCGCACTGTCTTTTCTACTGAGTCTTGTTGTTCCGTGATATGTCCAAAGCTCAATAATTTCAGTTTAGTAATGTGGCTTCTAATAAGAGTCCATTTTTGATTTGCTCTTGGACCCATTTACTTGTCTTTTTGGCAGTCCGTGGTACCTACATAACTCTCCCCCATCACCACATTTCCCATGAGTTGAGTTTCTTTCTATCAATTTTCTTCATTGTCCAGATTTCACAACCATGCATATAAACTAAGAATACTATGTCACGGACGATTCTGACTTCAGTGTGTAATGACATAATGTCACTGCCTTTCTAAATCCTAGCCTTCATCTGACTACAGTCTCCATTTTGATTGATGACTGAGGCAAGGCACAGAACATCTTTCACTATTTCAGTCTTCATCATTCGTTTTGGTGTAAACCATCTGTAGTCATTATTTTAGCTTTCTTAACATTCAGCTGTAACCTCATTTTTGTACTTTCTTCTTCAATAACCATTCCTGGCTAGTAGCATGATGTCATCTGCATATCTCAAACTGCTGAAACTCCTTCCTCCAGTTTTCCTCTGAATTCCTTCCTCTGAATCTAATCCAGTTTACCATAACATATATACTACATCATTAGACACAGTTAATACTTGTGCTTGTCCCCAGCAGGGTAGCATATAGTTTGGCTCCAAATAATGGGTACCAGCAAACATTAGGGGAAAAGTAGTTCTTTTTTTTAAAGATCCTTTTTACTGAATAAATCTAAGAAACAAACAAACAAACAAACACCAAATAAAGCACATAAACAAGTCGACAAACTACCAGTAATGCTGTATGCATAATTTCTTGTTTTCCATAATTCCTGGTTTGACTTTTAAGTATTGCACAACTTATTGTATGACCTTTAATATTTTAAATAACCTAATATAAATATATATATAATTACATAGAATGTAATAACACACACACACACACACACACACACACACATAAATATGTGGACTTCGAAAAAGACGTTATTAGAAAGAAAGAAGAAAGAAAGAAAGAAAGAAAGAAAGAAAGAAAGAAAGAAAGAAAGAAGAAGCTTCCTGCAATCCTTCCTAGGTATGCATTAGGGTTTACAGGTTCTGTTACTGCTATTATTTTTATTAATAAACTTCTATACCAACTTCATCAACTCATAACACAGTAACTCCAGAGTCTTCAAACAGACTCAAAAAATTAGATTTGAGTTCATCTGAGTAGCCCACCCATATATTGCTGTCTGTATATGGGTATATGGGTGTATTATCTAGCATACTTCCCTGTATTCCCCACTTGATAAATATCGTAGGTGAAAGTAGTTTTGAACTTTTACGGAGGGTGGCCCCTCCACTACGGCAGCTAATGAGGTATTGGGAGGGAATGAGGGAGGAGGGAACCAGCCAGGTCAAAACAAGTGTCATTAAAATAAACAGGTCCCCCCTCCGTCCCTAGCCTGCATGCTTGGTATCTGTTTTGGAGCTGTGGTTGTCTCATGGGCAGGAATGAGTGTGGTACAATGATAATCCCATACACGTTTATACCTGAATAAGCCTTTTGGAATTCGGTAGTGAGCTTTTCTTTGAAGGAAACACGACGTGCATCTTTCTACCTAGTCTCACAAATGGGAAGGCAAACAGGAGTTCGATATTACAAATGCACCATTTTTCCTCACGTACATACTCTGGAGACATCAGCTATTTGCTTTCTCATTCACAGGTACATTTTAGGAAATAGGCAGCATGATACCTTGCCACTTAACACGGACCACACAATTTTTTGTCATAGACTGATTGACAGTCTTCAGAAAGTTGCCTAATCAATAGCAGCAGTTGCAATGTGTTTCAAAAAATATGGCAGAAGCTGCTCTTTTAAAAAAAAAAGATTGTTTTTTGGTGTTCTCTACCAGCAGTACTTATTATGAAAAATGTACCAATTCCAGGAAATCTCATGGGAACAAATAAATGAGGATAAGGCTGAAAAATGATGGAGCACATTTTAACCACGGCAAAGGGGCACATGATTTCCACAATGGTAGATAGTTATGAAAACAAAGAAGAAATGATCGTGGGACATCTGAGTGACCTTACAGGAAATGAGAGCTGGTGAGAACAGCTTAGCCAGGCCCAGCCAGTTGTGAGATCTCATGTTAATGAGTTTTGCATAATATTGCAATGATTGACTGTTCATCTCATTGGGATGTAAGCTATTTCCAATTACCTGCCAATTCAGAAACCAGACAATATAACATGTGAGTGAAAATGCCTGTGTGCTAAGTAGGGAATTATACATTTAGATTGATGCATTCAATCTGGTTATGAAAATTGCAGCCAGCAGCTCACAAAGATATGTGAACAGCTACCTGCTGGAACTGTCCTTCCTTTTATCAATACACCTGGATGGTTGCCCCACAAAAGGAATCTCTCTGAAGCACAAAATGACTGAGGGATCTCAAGAGTCCTGAACTAACCTTTGACTCAAGCAAAAGGATTTTTTTTAAAAAGCACAGAAAGTACTGTGCTATACAGCTACAACTTTGGCTGAAATCTCAGCAAAGGAGACCAGAAGAAACAAAAGTTATTTCACAGTAATTTTTTTTCTTTTAATCAGCACTGGCTTATGGCAATGGGTCAGGTTGCCAGGGGTAAAGTCAGGTTCCTGAACACATTGTGACAGTAATAGTGGCGCAGGGCTCAAACCAGAAGCTTGATGAAGTTCATGCTGTTTCAAAATGAGCAGCAGAACCATTGTTGCCAGAGAACCATGTGGAACCAGAATCAGGTGGCACAGAAGAATGAATGCATGAATGAAAAATAAATACCAGTCACTTTCTGTTACCAGCTTCTTAATTCCAACCAAGGGCTGTTACTCTTCAGTTTAGACAACAGGATAGGCAGGATTGCTGACCATTTAAATAAAAATGTTGGTAGTTAGGCAGTATTGGGGGCAAAACCAATGCCTCCAAGAACTAGGGCAAATTCATTGGCAGAATCTGGTTATGATGGTCACATAAACATTGTCAACAAAACTGAAAATGCATCACCAAGTAAGAGGAGAAAAGAGGATTGGAATATTATTTGCATAATTGATATCTCTACTATAATTTACTATACTATAAATGCCATGTTATACAAATCCACATGCTTAATCACAGATTCACCTAATTTGGCATGCTACCTAATACAGTCAAAATAAATACTATAGTAAAGTTTTGGATCTGTATTTCAGGACCTTCCTGAACAGTTTGGATGTCTGTAGTTTTTGCTCTACACTGCTTATTTATGAACCAAGTTTGACCAAAGTTGATAATTACACTTAAGCTGACATCTCAAATATGTTCATGTAAGTTCAAGACTAACTGGCCGACCTCATTTTTTTTTAAAATGCATTTTTAAAATCCATTTTGCATGGAACTTGAAACCAGTTTTCAGGACTGTAGGTGCTGCCAGTTAAATGCTCATCCACTTCACAGGCAAAATCTTCAATATCAACCTGAGCAATGCTAGGTCAATTTTCTAGGCCTACATCCTGTAGTTAGTCCGAAATATAACATAGTTAACCCTGCACTTTTGCACTTTTGCAGAGGTTAGGGAGCAAGAACCCTGTGAAAATGGGGGAAAAGTGAATATGTACCATATATATATGTGAATGAATATCTAGGTCCTCCAGTGTGACTCTCTGGTTAGCTTCTGGCAGAAGCTGACCACAGAATCACACTGGAGGACATAGAGATTTCTAGACAGAGCATATTAAATCGGCAAATTATCAAATCCACAAAAGAGAAACCAGCGAATATGTGGGGCCAACAGTAGTCCCATCAAGTCAGCTGCTGAACCCTCAGTGCCACTAAGTAGACCTGAAGATGAGCACACATTTTGTTCAGTTGTATTAATCCAGAGTGTTTTATTACTTGCGCACTACTAGTCTCTTAGCTTGCTTGATTACCAAAAGGTCCAGAATATACCATGGAGCCACCTGGCCTCTGCTGAGTGAAAAGGGACACTCAGTAATGACTATGGCAATTTCTGAATTACTCTGTTATAGTGCTATTATTCCACTTTCAACATCCTGTGGAATTCTGGGGTTTGTAGTTTATTGAGACCCTCTAAATGCTCCTCCCTAAACGGTGATCACCAGGATTCCACAGGATGTTGGAAATGGAATAATAGCACTATAACAGTGTAGTGAGGAAATGGCCATGTCAACTGTCCTGGTCACAAGTTGTAACACTCTTGCTAGCTAGGAAAACAACAACAACAACCCAGAGCCATCTTGAAACCAAGTCATTCCACTGACCTGTAAGTGAAATAGAAATACAACAGAGGAAGACTGAGCTACTTGCTATTGAATGGCCACAGTTTCAAAGTCCCCACTGTTCTCTTTTCTCATGGTTCTTTATCTTTAAATCAGACTTGGACTAGACAGCTCTTCAAGGAGAAAAGGACCATGTATAATAGTATAAGATCACTGACAGAAAGGCAAGATGTAATGTGACCAACAAATAAATACATACCCATTGAGCACTTTGGTGGGAAGATTTTATATATTTATTGTTGTTGTGTACCTTCAAGCTGTCTCCAATCTACAGTGACCCCAAGAAGACCCTATCATGAGCTGTTCTTGACAAGATTTGTTCAGAGGCTGATTTGCCTTTGCCTTCCTCTGAGGTTGGGAGAATGTGAATTGCCCAGCGTCACTCAGTGGGTTTCCATGGTTGAGCAGGATGCTTAGTCTGCAGAAGAGAAGGTTAGGAGGGGACATGATAGCCATGTTTAAATATTTGAAGGGATGTCACGTAGAGGAAGGAGAGGGCTTGTTTTCTGCTTCTCCAGAGACCAGGACAAGGAGCAATGGATTCAAGCTGCAGGAAAGGAGATTCCACTTGAACCTCAGGAAGAACTTCCTGACAGTCAGGGCTGTCCGGCAGTGGAATATGCTGCCTCGGAGTGTAGTAGAGTTTCCTTCCTTGGAGGTTTTTAAGCAGAGGCTGGATGGCCATCTGTCAGGAATGCTTTGAGAGTGTTCCTGCATAGCAGGGGGTTGGACTGGATGGCCTGTGTGGTCTCTTCCAACTCTACATTTCTATGATTCTATGATTACTGAAGAAAAGCAAGGCAGAAAATGCAAAGGCAAGTACAACTGGAACTTAAGAAAATAAAAGTAATGACCACAGATAATTTACATAACTCAAAAGCAGATGATGAAGATACCGAAATAGTTCAAGATTTTCCATACTTTGGCTCAATCATCAGTCAGAATGGAGACTGCAGTCAAGAAATCAGGGGAAGAGTAGGACTTATAAGGGCAGCTGTGAAGGAACTCAGCAAGACCCTGAAGCGTAAAGGTATATCATTGAACACTGAAGTTGGGATTGTGGATGTCATCATATTTCTAATTTCTCTGTATGGTTGTGAAAGCTGGACTGTGAAGAAAGATGAAAGGAAGAAACGGAACTCTTTTGAAATGTAGTTCTGGAGAAGAGTTCTAGGGGTACAATGGACTACTAAAAAGACATATGAATGGGCAAATCAAGCCTGATTCTTCCTCAAAGCCAAGATGATTAGACATACGCCCTTTCCTCATGGGATGGGGGCCGAAACGGGGCGGCGCACGCAGGGGTGGAGCTTACCTCGTAGCGGGTTGCTCCGTCCCTGCGGGGAGCATGGATTCGCTGTTCTAAACGCTGCCAAATTTCAGCGGCGCTTGGCGGCGCCCAAAATGGCGGCCAGCGGCTTCCGGTGGCGCTCCGCCAATCAGGGCAGCGTGCCAGCCGGAAGCCCGCCCCCGGGCAGATCTGCAGGGACATGCTACCGCGTCTCTGCAGTTCTTCACCGGGGGCTGCCACGGAGCAGCACGGGCGAGTTTCGTAAAAACCACTTGCGGAGGTGGTCTTTAAAAAACTTGCAGCACCACCCCCGCGGCTGTGCTAGAGCAGTTTGAGGTGCAGAGCCTCACTTTTTCAAACTGCTCTAGCGCGCCCCGCGGTGAAGAAGACCTCCTGGAGAGGTCGCCCTAGCGTGGGCAATTTGACCGTGAGGAAAGGGCCTTCGACTGTCATACTTCAGACATACTATGAGAAGACTTGAGTTGATTGACTGGACTCAAGTCAGACTTAAGTCACTTCAGTGACTTGAGTCAGACTTGGCAAAAATTATACACTGACTTGACTCAACTTGAGACTTCCATATTTTTAGTGAGTGACTTGCTGTCCTTGGTTCAGTAACATAACAAGTTCATCCAAAAACCTTACAACTTACTGGTCACATGATGATCAGTCTCAAGGCCAAAGTGTGGACACATTTCTCAGAGGGAACAGCAAATGGGTCAGGCAATGAGCTTGAGGTGGGGTTGAGGTCTGCTCAGCTACATATAGGAGGAGCTTTCTAAAACTTTTCCTAAGAGCAGAAGGCAAGGCTCATGCTCAGAGTGCAGGGTGCATATCTAATAGGGGAACAAAAAATGTGTTAGGCAATAGGCTTGAGGAGGAAGGATCCTTCCTTCTAAAGCTTCTGAAGCTTCAGTAATGGGGAATAAGAAGGATCCTATTCCCGACTTATGAAAAAGCTTTGCAAATGGGAAGTAATAAGGATCCTGTTCCCCACTTCTGAAGCTGTAGATGGCAAAATCACAAAAGTGGAGGGTCAACAGTACTTAAGTGGTTAAAACTGATGTTATTTGACTCTGTCCAGAAATTCTGGAATACAGGTTGGGGTATAAAGGTGGCTTCCAGACTTGAGACTTGACTTGAGACTTGACTTAAAAGTATCTTGCAAGGACTTGAGACTTGACTTGTGACCTGAAGGTAGAGACTTCAGACTTGACTTGAGACTTGGAGTAAAAGACTTAAATACATCACTGGATGCCACAGTCCTGAGTCTGTAAGACCTGAGCAGGGCTGTTTATGATAGGTGACTGGGAGGTTTCTTGTTCAGAGAATCACCATACATCAAAGTAAACTGAATGGCAGTTAGCAACAACATACCAAACATGCCAGAACCTGGGATTTAGCATTTCCAGCTGTTATTTCTGTTTCTTGAATTCTTCTCTTGATGAAGAGGGTTGTCCTTCAACACCCACTGAGCAGTCATCATAATTATTTTAATTGTTTTGATTTAGTTTGCTGGGTCTTTAACAGTATTTTTAAAAAATAATTGGATTTAATTGGAATGATACCAGGTGGACACTGTTCTATACATATATTCTTGAGAAGCAATTGCCTTTGTTATTGTTGCTTTGCTGCTACTTTCAGTTTCTATGGATTTACAGAGGAGTGGAAGGAGGGGATAATGGAGTCTCCCATAATATGAGCAGCTACCAGAACTTTGTACAGCACCACAGAACTCTCCACTGACACAGGTAATTAATGCCAATCAAATTGACAGGCAGTGTCAAGCAACCAAGGCAATTAACCTTCTGGACTGGAAGCTCCTTAATTGTCAGTTTTCTGTATTGGAAGTTCATGTGAGTGAGAGATCAGGGACTTTCCTTTGTGAGGTGAACAACAAATAAACACACCGGAGAATTCCAGCCCATAAAACAAGCCCAATATAAGTATTACGGGCTCTTTTGGAAACTTTCAAACTGGGGAAAATAAGACCTCTGTTTTTTTTTCTCCAGAAAGATGAAGACAAAATGGCTCCAGTTTTCAATTAGGAATCTCTTGTGGGCATTCCTACAGCAAACAATGCTTCATATACTTCCATAATCACTTGTTCTAACTTCTAACAGAAGCATGGAGGCCACCAAAGGAGAAGGAGTAACATCAGATGATGTCCCCATGCTGGATATAAGGTTTTATACGTGTATTCTCTGAACAAATCTAAAATGCTGGGCCAGACAACAGAAGCATGCTAGTTACTTACTTGCAAGTAAATATTACATTGCATAATATGTCTGAATGGTACTAAAGAGATAAGCACTGTGGTGACAATCAATATCTGACAGCTGTGGGAAAACAAAATCCATTTGCAGGAGCATAGATAATCCTATATAAAACAATGCCAAAAAACAAAAAAACAAAAGCACTCAGTACATCCTTACCCATAGTGACAGTCTCAGACAACTCTGACTCTATGGGCAAAAGTATGATGCATAATGAGTCATTCTTCATGCTGATACACTAAAAGACTTGAGTATGGTTGCGGGGAATGAGGAGGCTGGCATGCACTTGTCTACCTTTCCCCAGTATGGCGGAAGTAGTTGTGCTGCCACCAAGCCCTGTCTTGGAGATCCAATCTCACTTTCCTTCTCTGGATTCTGGAGAATGTCAGGGCTCAACACACTCTCTCTCTCCCTCAAGTTTTTGGGAGAAAAGAAACAATTAGTACAGTGACTTCCCTACTTTGCATGGGTTTGGGGTGCAGAACCATTGTGAAAGTGGAGAAGCCAATAATAACTTTTCCCACATTCCTCCTCCTATTCTCTTCTGTGGTACCACTGCCCATTCTCTCGCATTTTGCCTTAGCATGTGTTCTATGCATCAAGGGAAAATGCATGGGAATGGGAGGGGGGAATTCCACAGGGGAAAAGGAAGGCTCTCATGAACCTTCCCCTCACATTCCTTTGCATTTTGCCTCTGCGAGAGTTCTCTGCACCAGGGAAAAATGCATGGGAATGGTAAGAGGGAGCTCTGTAGTGAAAAAGGAAGGCTTTGCACAAACCTTCTCCCCAGTTCTTTATGTTTTGCGTTGGTATGTGTTCTCCAGCCAGGGTCAAATGCAGGGGAATGGGATGATGAATCTCCAAAAGTCAGAAGGCATGCACATGCCTCCCCTCCCATTCCCTTGCCTTTTTCCCAGGCACATTTGCCTCTCTTCTCTGTGTCCAGCAAAACGCAAGAGAATAGGAGGAGAAGAATTGGGGGGGGGACAATGTGCTTGCAAATAATCAGATTTGCAAAGGCCAAATACATGAATGTGAAGGGAGGACTGCATTTTACAAGTTCCTGGTAGACCTTGCCATAGAGACATGTGACCAGAGCTTTCCACTTTCTCTTAAGTAACAAAGCAGGCTTGTTGTAAGTGCAATTGTAAGTTGTGTGGATTACTTCATAATTAGATTGTCACAAAGCACTATTTATCACACCATCACAAGTCTTTCTAATTTAGGTTGACAAATGGCACAAAATTATGTTTTTTCCTCATGACATAAGATTTAAGTGGTGCACTGAGGGGGGCACAAGATAGTTGTATATATGATATTGTCTCCATGAAATACATGCTCTTCACATAAAACAGGGATTCCATTCCAGACTGCCTTAAGAGAAGGGTGGATGGGCATCCTTCCTGTTGGTGTATGCCTTCAAGTCATTATCGACTTAGCGTGACCCTAAGATGAACCTGTTGCAGGGTTTTCTTGGCAAGATTCGTTCAGAGAGGGGTTTGCCTTTGCCTTCCTCTGAGGCTAAGAAAGCATAACTTGCCTGAGGACATATAGTGGGCTTCCAGGGCTGAGCAGGGATTTGAATCCTGGTCTCCAGAGTCATAGTCCAGCAAGCCGCTGCACTGTGCTGGTTCACAGGACACCCTTGTACTATGCAGCAAAATCCAAGCTATTCGAGTCACTGAAGGCACAGAACTGTAATTGTAAATGTTATAATGGTGATCTGGAGGGTCATCAAACTACACAACTGAATATTTCTTAAAATCTTTGAAATACACATGCAGGTTTTTCTGGAAGCTTGTTATTTCATTAACAGCAAGTCTATGCTCACCCAAAATCTACAGCAAAGTTTGAGAATTGTTTGCATTTTGCCTTGAGCCCTGGTGGCGCAGTGGTTAAATGCCAGTACTGCAACCACAAGGTTGTGAGTTCGATCCTGCCAGGCTCCAAGGTTGACTCAGCCTTCCATCCTTTCGCAGGTCGGTAAAATGAGTACCCAGCTTGTTGGGGGCAATTAGCTAAAATACATTGTAAACCGCTTAGATAACACCAGTTGATAGGCGGTATAGAAATAACTGCTATTGCTATATTGCTATTGCCTTCCATTGCAATTTTCAAAGACTTCAGACACAAGATACTTACAGCTTCATAACTGGAATAGCTCGATTTCTTCAACAGGTCCAAAATATTTTGGCCAGACTGATGACTAGGGCTAGTTATGAGAAGTATATAACTCCCTTGGTGACACAGTTTCATTGGCTACTGGTCTGTTTCACTGCACAGTTCAAAGTGTTGCTTCTGACCTATAAAGTTCTATATAGCTTGAGCTCAGACTACTGTATCTGAAACACTATATCTACTCATTTGAGCCTGCCAGAGTCTTCCAGTTTTCAGAGGAGGGCTCTGTTCCACCCCGCTCACAGGCTCATCTGGCTGGGGCATGGGAAAGAAGCCTCTCAGTACCTGTTCCTAGGCTATGGAACTCCCTCCTGAGGGAAGCTCAGTTGGCACCCTCTGGAACTCTGTTGGCACTCTCTCCGAGCAGGCAAAGGTCCTCCTATTTAACAAGGGTAGAGAGATATGCAAAGGGTGGGCTATTCCCCGCCCCCCACATGCAATATGTGTTACAATGTATTATGTGTTACAAGTAGTGTTTTAATTGGATTTATTGTTTAATGCTTTTCAAACATTTGTGCCATGTATTATTTTAGCTTTTTGTTTTAATCTATATTATAAGCCACTATGATTCCCATTTTGGGAGAAAAGTGGGATATAAATCAAACAAACAAACAAACAAACAAACAAACTACCAGTTTGAGTCCAAACACTGAAACTAACAGAAACTAACTGTTATTTACAGGACTATACCTAGGCTTGGACTGTGGCAAATCTTTAACATACTGATATTTCACTCCTGTAGAACACCCACTGATAAATACAGTTCTGTGTCCTCTTTATCATATACTCTTAGTTCCTGTTGTACTGAAGCAAAAACAATCAAAGAACTGCACTTGGCCTACAGCCAGGGTGGAGCATCGCTCTTTGACTGTCCTTTGCCAAATCTATAGGAGGAATCCTATCACTTCATATGATGTCAAACATTGTACCTCTAGTGCAACATCGCTAGTGCTTTTGAACAGGTCCTTCAGTTTCAAAACCACTCACTTCCAGAAAATGTCCAGTCAGTACATTTATTGGGTACAACATTGCCCAGTAATGAGCTAGGACTGGCTGTTGTGTGCTTTCCTCATTGTAGTAGTAATTGGTTGTTTTTGCATCAATTGGGGGGTAAATCTGAGTTTTAGCCTGTATTAGATAAAAACAGAAATGAAGTGATAGGAAGCTACACATCTCTTCTTAGCTGCTGCTGTTGCTCCTTCAAGCCTGTACTTTAAAGGAACAAAATGGGTGTTGAACTTTTTTTGGGAGCAGTATAGGCTTCTGAACCTTGGATAGCTCCTTTAAAGTTCAGACTAAACCCCTGAGTAGATTCACCAGCCCACAGGCATGGACACCACCAGCTGCCACTGCCTCGTACTTTTTATGGCTAAAACTGAGAGAAGCTGCATTATTCTAACATAAAGAATTGTCAGGAGCTGTCTCCTCCTCTCTAGTATATTTTCTGACCTTGAGAAGGCATTATCTTGCTCAGACAAGAACCAGAAGTCATGATGGGTTCATATGTGAAGTATGCCCTTTGTGTTTTGTGTCCCATAGCCATCCATCAATAGATGCATCTCATAACTCCACTTGTTATACCAGCAAGTTACAAGACAGAAGTGATCTTCTTGCAGTCTCCAGGGAGTTTCTCTTATGTTGGGAGATACATGCAGAGAGATACAGAGGGGAATAAACACCTTGGTATAACACATCTGTAATACAAACTGACTATAGCAAGAAGGAAATAGAATGAAAGCTTTTACTCACTGATTTCTTCTCCAGTACTATAAACAGCTGTGCTACCTCTGCCTTTGAAATCTCTTTCTCTGTATGCATGGGCATTGGACACACAGCCACAAACGACATAGTCATGTTAACAAACACTTCATGCTCAATAGGATGTAGGAATTTTGCCTCCTGATCACCATCCATGCTTTGCAGGTTCAACTGCTTTTGAAACTTGAGTACGTTTTAAAATCAGACTTTGTTGATCTAGGATTCTACAATCCAGGTTATCTACACTCAGATAACCTACAAAAAATCTACAGCTGAGAATATTTGACCATCACAAAATGGAACATACGCTGTCCTACACTATCAACAAATGAAGCTAAACTCAATTCACTGTGTGACTATTAAGAGACGTGAAGAACTGAAAAAGAACTGAGCAAAACTGAGGGGAAAGTTTTTCCAAAAGTCTTCCAAAGACCCCTTTTTCCTGGCAAAATTAGAAAAAGTGGATTATGAGATATTTTCTTTTAGAATGATGAATAAAATATTTAAGACAAAATACTCATGTATTTACCAACCCTGTACTATTTCTAGAAACTAGTTATCAGATTGACTTTTAGCTAAGACTATATACGTTATCTCACATCATTGCAATTTCTCAAATTGGTTTCTTTTCTCAGTTCTTTTGATGGACATGAGTGCTTTATGACTTGACACTATGGAGAACCAGAGGAGACAAAACAAATTTCTTTTTTTACTAATATCGATGGTTTCTTCTGGCTATTATTACTATTACAGTTGCTATTACTATTATTATTTTGCATGCTCCTCTCAAACTGGCACAACCAAAGAGGTTTCTTACAGTTCAGATGTACCTTACAGTTCAAGAACTTGAAACTCCATTTTTAACAAGAACAAAAACAAATAGAACTTACTTCTCTAAAGAGAATCAACCAAAGCGACGAAACAGCATCATGTATCTTTACCGATGTCATCTAATTGCTGCGCTTAGCCAGGGTAGGATGAAGCCAAAGTAATTCTAGATGATGCACAAACCATATGCTGATCACACTAACAGGCATATTTTACTGAAGAATAATCAGTATCTATCTACACACACACACACACAAATACAGTGTGTATGTATGTGTGTGCGTGTGTGTGTTGATGTGTACCTTTAAGTTGTTTCCAACTTATCGTGACCCTAAGGGAAACATATCATAGGGTTTTCTTGGCAAGATTTGTTCAGAGGGGGTTTCTCTTTGCTTTCCTCTGAGACTGAGAGTGTGACTTGCCCAAGGTCACCTAGTAGGTTTTCATAGTCCAGTGGGAATTTGAACCCTAGTCTCCAGAATTGTAGTTCAGTGCTCAAACCACTATACCATGCCCCCCTCTCCTAATTAAAAAGAAATGTACACATACACATAAAATTAACAAAATCAGATTCATGCTCTCTTCACAAGCCTCTTCTCTACAGCAGATCTCCCCCTATGCACCACTGTCACTTCTAATCTCCAAATCAGAGCAACAACAACAACAACAACAACAACAACAACTTTGGAATGTTTCTTTAAAAACAAAAATTCTGCCACAGAAATGCAACACACTCACTGTGATGAAAGTGCAAGATGCACATTTCCATTTGACCAGGTTTAGATGTTAACTTCTTTGCTTTTATATTGTTTTTTTTTTTAATGCCAACAGGGCCAACTGATCAATTGTTTTAATTTTATATGGGGGAGGTAATATCTGACTTCAGCCTCCCTCAAGTGCTTTGATTCTAACTTAGTCACCCAGCAGGGATAACTTGTGTTTTCTATTTATTGAACTAATTACTTTTGCACTCCTATAAGGACATACACCCACAATGCACTCCCTGCTGAGAGCCGGAATTCTGCCGTCTCTTTATTTCCACATATTGCTTGGGGAAGGTCTCCAGCAGCTTAGAGATACCTGCACATTTTCAGCAGTACTGGCCAGACCAGCAGCACTAAAGCTGTGTGTTTGCTGGTTTGTCAGCAATGGCTTGGACTGCTACAGCAAATAGCAATGCTCCACACTGCAGTCACAGTACACCTCAAAGAACTGGGTAAAAATGGCACACGCTGTGGAGTAACCATCAAATTGCTGACCTGTTATATGGATATTCTGAACAACCTCATTTCTGTTCATGCTGTATTTATTAGGGACATCAAGTTGCTATAGAATAGAGGAGGGGAATGTGTGGCCCCTCTAGGTATGGTTGGTCTGCAATTCATATCTAGCTAGCACAGCAAATGGTAAGGCATGATGGGAGTTGAAGTCTAATAATAACATCTGGAAAGCCACATGTTGCCTCCACTTGCTATAGAAGATGGGCAATATTGGATCCATGGGATAGAATACAGAAATATGGCTTCTGTTGTGTAGCAACACAAGTCATCTCAGATGAAAGGGTGCCCATGTCTGCAGCCAAACCCACTGCTGAAATGCTCACAAATAACCACAAGGTCATTCAGAGCCCAGGGGGACACCAAAAATCAAAACTCAGATAATTTTCTGGCAGCTGGTAAAGACAGAAAGCAAATGAGCTAATTCTTTTAAAAGACAGGAACTCCAGAGAAAGGAGGTAAATGCAAAAAATAGCTGGAAGACCTGGGCTAGACTGAAGAAACCCGTACACTGAATTAAGCTTAGAGATCAGGGATTGACCATGCCTAGTATAACAAGTGAATGTTTTATGATTTCCAGATTAAGAATGCAAAATAATAGAATTCTATACATGCATACCTTATACTAAGGCCATTTCTGCACTACTCTGTTATAGTGTTATTATTCTACTTTCAACATCCTGTGGAATTCTGGGGTTTGTAGTTTACTGAGGCCAAAGAGCTCTCTGGCTGGGAATTCTAAAGGTCCCTCTTTAAACTGCAAAGCCCAAGATACCACAGGATGTTGAAAGTGGAATAATAGCAATAACAGTACTATAAACAGTGTAGTGTAGAAATGGCCTAAGTCTCATTGAATTTAGTGGATTTTGATTCTGAGGGCCTTTCTGCACTACACTGTTATAGTACTATTACTGCACTTTCAACATCCTGTGGAATCCTGGGGCTTGCAGTTTAGGGAGGGTGGGAGAGGCCTTTGGAACTCTCAGCCATAGAGCTCCTTGGCCTCGGTAAACTACAAAACCCAGAATTCCATAGAATGTTGAAAGTGGAATAATAACACTATAACAGTGTAGTGCAGAAAGCCCGTGTGTAAATTTTCTAGGACTGTGCTACAAGTCTGTCTTGTATTTTAACGTTCTACTTTACAATTAGCGTCTCTAACATGGTCTTCTCACAAGATAGCTCAACAGATATTCCTGGTGGTGACTTGACTAACTGCATTCACCCTGTGTTCACCTATTATGCTAATTAGTTATACTTTGCATGGAGGTATGACTTTACTGTGGTGATACTACGTTTCCTCTAGAAAGGAACTTTTTCTTTAAAAAAAAGTTGACTTATTCAAAACAGAGATAGGCACTAAAGGGCCTTATAAGGATACTCAAGAACAGAAATGAGAGAAGTCAAGGTTATGACTTGTAGTGTATGAATGACACAAGAAGAGAAATATCATTGTACTTGTCTCATTGTGCTAGATTTCTGACTGGCTGCTATTGTGAAGTATAATAGGGGAAAAAAGTCTCAAGCACTGTGTGAGAGCCACTGAAGTCTCCCATCTACAGATTTTTCTTGTAATACTAATACTTGGACTATAACTATAACACCCCCCCAAACCCAATTTCAGCTAGCCCATCAGTCAGTTACACTCAAACACTATTGTATGCATGTATATGTGTATATATATATATGATACAAATGTATATTGCTTATAAAAATATAAACTCACATATTAATTAATATCCCACTTTTCCACCAGCACAGAATCCAAGAAGGTATGCAACATTTCAAACGTGGAATACAATTTAAAAACTCTTAGTACAAAAGTTAAAACACTATTAAACTACACCTCTGTTTAAAAAAGCCAAGTTAAAAATAGCATTAAAAGAAACTTAAAACATAATATAATAAAGATACTGTACCCCACATTAAAAGTTTTATCTGTTGCAATATACTGAAATTGAAAACTTCCTCAAATAAAAAGGTCTTTACTTGTCAGCAGAAAGACAGCAGAGAAAGGGCCAAATGAACCTTCCAGGGGAGAGAGATCCACAACTTGGGAGCAGCCACTGTGAAGCCTCTTCTCATGTCCTCACCAGACACGTGTGCGATTACGGTGTGACCAAGAGAAAGCCTTCCCCTGCAGATCTTAGAGCATTAGCAGACTCATAAAGGAAGTCTGGACCTAACCTGTGTAGGGCTTTAAAGGTCATAAGCAGCACTTCCAATTCAGCCTGGAAATGGATTGGCAGCCAACAGAGTTCTTTCAGTGGGTTATATGATCCTTAAAACCTGCCCCAGTCAGCAGCTTGGTCACAGCACTTTGGATTCACTCAAATTTCCAAACATTATTTCTGTCATCATTCTCCATATGTGTGTGTGTGTGTGTGAGAGAGAGAGAGAGAGAGAGAGAGATTGAGAGAGACCCATTACCCTTAATCTTGCCCTGTCCCTCTGCAGATGAAGAAAATGAGATATATCTAGAACAGAGTATCAGTGAATTGATAATTGCTGTCCAACTCATGAAATGAAGAGACCACACACAGGACTTGGGTTGAACTAGGGCAATTTATTAATGTATGCCTAATTAACATAAAGCTGGAAGTGAACTTGACCTTGAACTTGGGCTTGAATTTAAACTTGACCTTGACCTTGAATTTATGACCTGAGAAGGGGGGTCAACAGCATGGGTAGGCTAAGGCAAGGGTCACCTCCAGACCTCTTCCCCAGCCCTCCTTGAGCGAGGTACCGGGCCCCAAAGCCAACCCATGAGGCTGGATTAAAACTTCAGCCAGTCCTTCTCTGGAAGGCAAGCCCCCAACCCCCAACCCCTCTGTCTCATGATGCCGCGTTAGGGGCAAGTCCTGGGCCCGCCTAAAGGACAGCATTTATCCTACATCAAAGGGTGCCATAGGTACTCACAAAAACCCTCAGACCCCCCCCCCACCAGCCATGGATAAGAACAAGTGTGACTGTGGAGACCTATTTAATACCTAATTGAGACACCACCTTGTAAAGCCAATTGCCCAATCACTTGGCGCAGTGTAGGGTAGGCAAACCCCCCCGGGGGGGGGAATTCCTACCCGGCCCTGAAGTGACCAGCAATCTTACACTGAAACCATAGGGTGGGAGGGTGGGTCGCCAGCAAACAAAGAGGCTGAGGAAGGGGTGGCGCGGCCCTAAAAGGGGTCTGCAGACCCCTCCCCCTCCCACCGTGCGACCCTTGTCACACAGTGATTGCATGGTGTCTTCTCATGGGAGGCCAGCAAAGGTGTCCCCCCTCGCCACGCGTGATCACGCGGGCAGGGGTAGATGAAATATCTCAGGATGCCAGATTTTAACCTGACTTTTAGCTCATCTGGCCCTTCTTTTGGATGGCTGCTGAGTAGGAAGATAAGATGGATAGGAGAGATAGGCTAATGGATTGTCTTCTGTGTTTCTTGACTTCATCTCATTAATCAACTTCTTTGACAAGTTCATTTCTATACAGTACAACTCAAAGCAAAACAAAGTACCAAGTGTGATCTGTGCCATTATAAATTCTTAATCGACATGGGACAACAGATAACATATCCCTGAGTGTTGTGTTAGGCAGAAGTCGCTGCCGATTAATTACCTTCTATTTAATCTCTAGTAGTCCTGTTGCAGAGCCATAGGAATTACTCTTCTGTGCCCATGCTAGCGAGAGAGAACTAGTTCTTTGTATCTACTACGCTGAGATATCTTGGCTTGCACAGAGCAAGCACCAATTTGCAGGAGATGATAGCTTCATAGCTAGTAACTAGAACTGTGTGCAGTAGTAGTAGAAAGTTCAGGAAAATCTCAGTCATAATCACAACAGGAATACTGTATTGATGGTAAGTGGTGGTGGTATCTTTGATGACTTAAAGATTTAGAAAATCTTGAATATACAAATTCTACTTGTCCTTCCTCTATGCCTTCACTTGACACTCTATTTAGTACTTCATTTGCATCTGAGTACTTAAATGCAGATGGGCTAATAATAACAATAATAATAAATCATTTTTATCTTTATCCTATTTCTTCCCAAATGCCCTAAAGGTACCAGATCCTATCTGATCTTGGAGGCTGAGCAGGGTTAGGGTTAGTACTTGGATGGGAGACCACCAAATAATACCAGGTTTTGTAGTCTGTATTTCAGAGGAAGGAACTGGCAAAACCACCTCTGAGTATTCCTTGCCTAAGAAAACTCTGTGCATTTCATAGGGTCACCATAAGTTGACAGACAACTTGAAGCCACATGCACATGACACATGCTAACAGACAGGAGTTGTATATGAAGGAAGTCAGTCATCAAGAAAGGTAAGTACTGAAAGGTTTTTATTATCAAGAAAATCCTGGCTCTCTATCAGTGGAGCTATAGGAAGCTCAACTACTTTTTGGAATCTCAACCAAGAAGATTTCACTAAGGTCTCCTTCAGTAACTGTCACCTTCCTTTGTCTCAAGTAAATAGATACCTCCTCCTTTCCTTTAATTTGTAAGGGAGTTTCCATGCTATGTTTTGGGAGGTACATACAGTGTACAAGATATTCAAAATGCTAACTAAGGATGCAAAATTTGAATATGATGATCAAGAGCTTGCAATCCCCCTCCCTCCAGTCTCCATCTCTGTTTTTCTTGAACTTCCCCTGCTTATTTAAGCAGGTTCAGGGAAGCACAGACTGGGAGACAACTTTGAACCTCAAGTTGACTACCTTGGGCTCCCTCATATTAGAGAGGATATAAATGTCATAAAATAAATGTTACAACTACGGGTTTAGCGTAGGACCTAAGGATAGGGGACAAAATAAATTCAAAAAATTTTAAATCTCACTACCGTTTCTTGGAAGGCCATGTTGGGCTAATAACCCTTGCAGTGAAAACACCTTGAGTCATTTGTGGTCAAGAAACAGAAGTCACAAGAAACACATCCTAACTTGTGTGCACCATAAAAGATGTATAATTCTGGCAGTGGGGATAATGTCTTATGGCTATTATTCTACAGTGTGTGTTAATTATCTCAATCCAAGATGTTTTTAAAAAAATAAGATTTAATGGTGGAGTTTTTAATTGGGCTGCGATTTGAGTTAATGACTTAACTTTGAAATCAGTTGCCATAAAAAGCAAGAAAAGTCAGGGGTTTAAATGGAAACAAAGCTAATTAAAATAATCAGCTTGACTTTGATGGGAGTTGGCTGGGGCCCTGAAGTGCTAATTGATGCTAGATGAATGCAGCCCTTGTCTACAGGCCTCAAAGAGGCAGGACTGCTGTTTTCTTTAGCCTTGGCTCTGTGGGTACAGTCATAACTTTATGCAGCAACCATAGTTCTTTGGAATAGGAACTCTTGTCTCTGTTTGGTTGAGAAGGAATTTAAGACCTATTGTAAGCAGAGACAGTCCCAGGATACTCACAAAGGAACACGTGAGACTTTTTCAACTTGCCTCTTAATGTTCCACTGTACAACATCTGTTATGTTATTATTAATGCATCATATAATATTGGACATTGCCAGGCCAACTAGAAATGTTCCGCTGAAAGGAGGGGGATAACAGAGAGAGAAGTCTCCTGCTAATTGGAAGTGATCTCAGGTTTCCTGATATATAAAGCACTTATTCATGAGAATGCAACCGTCAGACTCATTAGTGAACAAAATAGTATTTTCAGTTAGTGCCATTTTTATTCAGTGGCGTTAGGCAATTTCTTCCCCTTTCAAGTTAACAATGGTTGAGATGTATTTTCCAGTTTCCTTGTACTGTAGTTACTCTTCTGTAAATCACCAGGATTTCTAGTTTGCACATAAGAAACATTTTTCTGTATGCCTGACCTATCTTGCTAATAGAAGCAAAGTAAGGAGGAGGAGGAATTCTTTAAGTACAGTCTAACATGTGGAAGTCTGCATCAAACCTGTGAAATTGCACCACAGTTTCAAAGATACCAGTTCATACTTTAGCCTTGAATGCAGGTTCCCTCATACACATTGAATCATACACTTGAGCCCTTCCTCCTCTGTTTGAATATCTGCACAACACAAGGTTTGTTTTTTGTTTTTTTAAATAAAATCTTCTGGGCGAGTATCTCTGGATAAATGTGTATTGGATATATTTATGAAGGCTTAAAACTTTCTACTTTGGTGCCGTATTTGTTGGAATCAGAAAGAGTTTGTTCTAGATAATTCTGAGTCTCTCCTATCCTCAGGAATCATTATGGAAACTGTATGCTGTGCAATGTGAAATTGCAGTCTCTGGAAAATTCACTTTTGAAAAACTTGATGGAGAGAGTCAGGATCACACAAAGGGATTGCTCTCCTTGTTGTACTGTTTTTAAAGCTGCTTTGTAACATTAGTTGTATGTTTTAATGGTTTCTGGTGTTGGTAAGAGTTTCATTCATTTTAATGTTTGTTTGTTTTAACTGTATTGTACTTGTTTTAATTTGTAATCCATCTTGAGTCCCAGTTTGGGGAGAAAGATGGAGTATAAGTAAAGATTTATAAAAAAATAAAGATGATGGTGGCAAGAAAGAATTCAGAATTTCTACAGTGTTTTTAAAAATGGATTTCCTCTGTAGTGAATACTTTGGTTCACTCTGAAATCAGCAGCTTTGTTTTGTGCAACCTACTTTTGACGCTGAGTAAATGGGCAGTTTGATTTTTTTTTTAAAGTAGAGGATAGACTTGATGGCCCTCATGTCTTCTCCTTTTTTACAATCTGTGACTCTTTGCTTCAGTTCCTGAATAATGGGAGAGACAATGAATGGATAGAAAATTAAAACAAAGGAGAAATTCATTCTTAAAAAAAAAGACATATTTTATTACAATCCAACACATTTCAGAAATTTGTTTTACTTCCTCTAGGACAATCTGAATACACGTGGTCCTTAGCACTGACTCAAATGGAGACCCATCCATTTTTTCGTTGTTTTTGTGCTGCATATAGTACATTCCCTCTTTGCTTCTCAAACATGATAAAAAGGCTTTTAAAAATGTGACTGATTTGTTCACCATGACTGCAAAGCTCAAAGCTAATTACAATAACCAATTACAGGATCCTTCCATCTAATCCAGTGGTTCTCAACCTGTGGGTCCCCAGATGTTTGTGGACTTCAGCTCCCAGAAGCCCCAGCCACTATGGTCAATGCTCAGGGCTTCTAGGAGCTGAAGTCCAAAAACATCTGGGGACCCACAGGTTGAGAACCACTGATCTAATCAATATGCCAGATCATTTCAGATCTTAAATGAAACACACTAATCACATACAACTACATGTTGATATACTGCCCACTCCATTACCCAGCAGCTTCCCTGTCCACACTGATGGAGTGGCCTCTGGTTTGGTGCTGAGGATGTCAAAATCAGTTCACCCAAATTATGAATTCAAAGGCATCTCTCGGCTCTGTGTCTGCCATGACAACCATGGGGCTAACCCAAAACGTCATCTGCTCAACACATAGCACAGGGCATACTCTAGATCTTGTCTGAAATACTATTTAGAAAGGTAGTGATCTGGTAGTGAGGGACTTAGTATCTGTCTGTTTGTCACGGTCAAATCATGTTCTAAAGAGGTTCAGACTGGTGTTTCCTTTCCCCCTTTGGACAGGTGCGGTACCTACTGGAACAGCCCATCCGTGAGGGCTCTAGGGGATTTTCCTGATGATATTACCAGCACTTCTGCAAAAAACTTGGACTCCTGGTGGGTGATTAGGGTGGTAAAGTCTTCCTTTTCACCAAGATTGTTTGGCATCAGGTTATACAGTGGAGCTGATGCCAATGAAGGGAAGAGGAAGATAGATGGGAAGACTCATGCTGAACCTGACCATGCTGATCCAAGTTAGAGCTCATTATTGACCGAGTGGTGTCTACATTGGTCATCGTACTTTTCATACATTAGGATAAGAGGGCATCCAGTACTCTCTTATGCAAGCAGTTCTCCAATAATTTATCTTAAAGATCATTCAGCATAGAGGGGCAAATCTGTCCTCCCATGACCAGAACTACAACTGGGTTGCGCCGGGATGGGTGTTGCTCCCTCTGTCCTTCTGGGTTGTTGATCTTTGTACACGGAAAGTAAACACTGCCTTCTGTATAAACTTAAACAGAATCTTGGCTCTTCTCTGCCACACAATTGATCTTTAACAGGCAGGTCTCATTCAAAGGGCTATTTCACATAATGACAAAAGTCTTTAATGCTCACATCCTAAATCTTCCACAAAACCCCGCTTAGCATTCATCCTCTCGTTTTCACTCAGCACTTCCTCTTGGATGAAAAGGCTGAATCTGAACTGTCCACTTTTTCAGTTACTGGAGCAGAGAACAAGAACTGCCCCTAGGCAGATTTCTCAGCATCCAAGAACTGCCACATTCTGTTTGGAAAGGTGTGGCTGATATAATGATGCATCCCCTTGAGAGAGTCAAGCAAGCAGTGAGAATGTGGGAAATGGGGTGGGATGGGGAGCTGCTGAAGCAGTACAAGCTCTAGGCTAAAGCAAGCAGACAGTCAGTGATATGATATCAGTACTCTAGCGTTGCTGCCTCGTCTTGCGCCCATCACTGAGACACAGAAGCAGATTCACTCTATAGGGGAGCAGGGGAGCTGAATACATTGATTCTTTTGGTTCATCTCTGGCAATCAGCTGTGCTGACAGCTGTTGTGGGCATATATCTATGGCTGTGTTGTAACTGGAGATAACAAGAATGGCATTTGTAAACCCGAATTGGAGGGCTTTCTACTCCTAGGAATGAAGCCCTGCTTGGCCCATTTTAGTGGAGATGTTTGCTAGGGCATTGTATGGCTGGCTCTATGGTCTGGATGTGCTTTGCTCCAGACGTCCAGTGAACTTGCTGCAGACTATGAGCCAATTCAAGAATCTCAGTGAAGCTGTGCTGTATGAAGTGCCAGCTCTGGGAATTCTGCTATGCAAAGGGCCATGACTCTGTCATCTTACCTCCACACAAGCTCTCCTTCTGTTGGCCTGTGAAAGGTAGGCATTGCCTTTCAGAGTATTCTGCTCCACGCAGTTTACAGGGTTACAGTAGCAGCAGCTGTTCCAGCAACAATGGAGAGAGCTTTAAAAACCCAGAAAGGCATTGCTGTTTATTTCGGTACTGGAGACATTACTGAAAGTTATTAGACAAGATAATAGAATTTGTGAAGGTAAAAAACAAAAAAGAACTGTTTAGGCTGAGGGCTTATGCAGATGATCTTGTGATAATGACATATAGTGCACTGGACTCTGAAGGCACTTTTGGAAAATATTAAGATATTTCGAATATGCTCAGCTTTAAAGTGAACTTTGATAAAACAAAACTGTTGACCAAAAATTCTTTGGAAGAGCAAATGAGTTAACTGTTCTTGCCAAATTTAAAGTGGAAAAAAGGGATTAAATATCTGGGAAGTATCTATGAAGAACAACAATCTATTGTTTCAGAACAATTATGAAAAAATCTGGAAAGAAAAGATTTTTAGAAAAATGAGGAAAGTTAAATTTGTGTCCTTTGAGGACAACTGCAGTAATAAAGGCAAATGTTTTGCCAATACTTTTATTTTACTTTCAAATGATCCCCATCATAAGAAACAGAATACCTTTTGACTATACCAGAGAGAAATTTCCAGATTTGTTTGACAGGCAAGGAAACCCAGAATAGAATTTAAATCATGGTATGGTGCTAAAGAAAAGGGTGGCCCGGGACTTCCTAATATTAAATTGTATTATGAAGTCTGTTGTTTTGTATGGCAGTAGGAATGGATACTGCTTAGAGATGAAAGACTCTTGGAACTTGAAAGTCACGATTTAAGATTCGGGTGGCATGGTTATCTTCAATATCATAAAGTTAAGGTGCACACTGAATTTAAAAACTGGATTAGAAAATATGTTCTGTAAGTGTGGTATATAGAGATTTTTTCCTAAGATAATATTAGCCACTTCACCCTAGGAAGCTTTTTCTCAGGAAAAAAACAGGTTAAAAATTAGAAATAGTTGCTTTATGTTGACCTGTTGTATTTTGAACAAGACAGCTGAGAGCTCAAAATAAGTGAGGTGCTTTTTAAGGAAGGCAAAGATCTTAATTGGTTTGCTTATATGCAAACTAAGGATAGATTTCATCAAGATGAGGGAAACTGAGCCACAGAGGTTGGTAAAAATGAGTTTTACTTAGAGTTGCATAAAGATGATGACCATGATGTTGATTTAAAAAGTGAACAAATGTCTTTTGAAATTAGAGACAGAGGGTGAAACTATTAAAGAGTTTATGGCAAAGTGGACCCAAAAATTTGGTTGTAACGTATGGGAAAAAAATATAAAATTTACTTTGTGTAACAATTTGAAAGAAAACACATATAAAATAATGTATAGATGGCATCTAACCCCAAATAAGCTGAAGATGCCTAAGAATGTTTTGAAAAAAAAAACCTTTTCTGCTCCATCCACAAGCCACTTAAGATCACAACTATGTTTTCCATCTTTAAAGAGCTGGGAGATGGTGGCACTATTCTTTTATATTAAGAAGGGAAATTACAGCTACCATCTACCAGCTCTTTAAATGTAGGGTGGCATGAGGAGTCACTGGAATCTGGCACAAAACCCAAGTGTGTTTCTTTCCTAGTTTTTGCACAGAGCTGCCCAACTCTGTCCAAAGCTCTAGTCTGTTCCTCAAATGATTAAGACAACAGCAGATGCTATTGTAGGCGAAAAAAAAGCGGTACATTTAGAATGACTAATGGCAACAGTTTCATATGTTTAACCCTACCCAGACATTTTTTCAGTAAGAATGAGAGCACAAACAATGAGAACATAAATATCAAGCAAAGGGGGAGAAAACAAAATGATTCAGACTGAAACATCTATATTACTGCAAAACATAAATTTCACAATTTTCTCCATGTTTACTAAGATGTAAATCTTATTGAATGCTGTGAGGCTGAGTTCCATAGTCTGAATTATTTGTGCTTAGCACACTAGACTTAGTTATTTTAGCAGAAATGGTGCCTAGCTGTTATCTTAGCAATAGTGGAGAGGATACACACTTTCTTTTCCATTCTTTATTTCAAATCAGAAAATGTCTATTTTTGTCTGAAGCATGTGCTCAGAATATAGACCTATCAACTAAACCATCTCAAGGTGAGGACCATTAGGTAAACCATCCCAAATACATCCCCAAATTTGGCATCCTTTGTGTTGGAAAGAGACTATTTTTTTACTATTTCTGCTGAAGTCCCCTGCAGATACACTGGGCCCATTGTGTGGGTGGAATTACCAGTCCCTCATCATTTGTAACATGGTAGAATCTACAACAAAGGTCCAAGCAGAGATGACTAGGAACAAGTTTGTAATCATATTGTAATCAGTAAGTAAGGCTTGAGCCAGGGCAAGATTCTCTGCTTTAGTGACGTCAGACAGGGCTAATGTTGTTCATTGTTGATTGAGCAATATTTTCTTTGTCTAAGCTGCTAGATCTCATGATTTGGGAACATTGGTTTCTGGATCTAGTTTAATCTACAAGTATAGGAAGATAGGGTTTTTTTTAAATTTCATGATGACAGGCTTGCATGATAACAGTGTATCATAGTCAGTACCTTGATGAATCCTGTTTTCACAGATCTCTATTTGCTTTGTATCTAGGATAAATGAGCCCTGACAATTTTATAACTCCTATGGAAGCACCCTAAAAATTCACAGCTCAAAATAATTACAAAATCAGACTGATCCTGAGTTATGTAAAATAGAAGTTAATAAAGTGCCCATAATGTTTGCCCTTGGTATAGTAGGCTATCATGAAAGGTCTGACCTCATCAGTCCCCTGTGACTTAGACTCCCTCACAATATATTTGGAAACCACATACGAAACAAACTGAGGTTGAAATCACAATATCCCACTGAACATATTCATGTTCATTTCAGAATGAACATATACTGGATTAAGCTAAAGTTGCTAAACGTTAGGGTAACTAACAATGGCTTAAGTAAAGACCTAAGTATTTCTCCCAGTGGGAGAGCCTCATGGAGAATTGTTTACATAGAATGAGGCTTAATGGCACATAGTCTGCCAAAGGCATAAGTAAGGTTTTATCAAAGGGCAGGGCTATAATATAACTATTTCTGTTTGTTTTTATTTAATTTATACCTTGCCTTTCTACCAGCATGAGACTCAAAGTGACTTACAATAATTTAAAACAAAAAAGCAGCTAAAATATTATTTTACTAAAGTTAAAAAACCCAATTAAAAAACAATTCTATTTAAAAAGCACATGGTCAAAAACAGTTCAAAACACATTAAGACATAATTAAAAAGACAATAGCGCAGCACATCACTTTCAAAATACCCTTCTGCCACGTGATTTACTATTGCTAAGTATTTCTGGAATGTCTGTCTCACAGCAAGAGTTTAGGCTCTTCCTGATTGCAATATAATCCTAAGCACGTTTATGCAGAAGTAAGTCTCACAAAGTCCAAAGGGACTTACTCCCTAGTAAATATGTTTAGAATGGCAGCCTTAATTTTTTTGGCACCATGCTAGTGTTCAGCTCAAGTGAAGAGACAGAGTAATATGACTACACTCATTGCTAATACTATATAAGCAAATTTTTCTACTCTTTATACACACATACAGCTGTACTCGTGCACTTTCAGGATATCTCTGCATGATTATTTCTCAAACTTCATACTAAAGCAGTGGTTCTCAACCTGTGGGTCCCCAGATGTTTGTGGACTTCAGCTCCCAGAAGCCCCAGCCACTATGGTCAATGCTCAGGGCTTCTGGGAGCTGAAGTCCAAAAACATCTGGGGACCCACAGGTTAAGAACCACTGTACTAAAGGAATGTCTTTGGAAAGCTACAAAGCTAAAACAACAACAACATCAGTATAGACCTGGTTACGCAACCTTCTTCAGAAAAGATCATGATTTTTCAAAAGAGAATTTCAGGCAGGAGCCTAAAATGTCTGCACTTAATATATGCAATTAGGGGTGAGGTGGGTGGGAGGACACTTCTTTAGGTCATGTATGTGTAAATGATCATATGTGCACAGATACCATGTACATCTGTTAGCCCACATATTTATTGTCTGATAAGTTATTGCTGCTGGGAAGTTGATATCCTGTCTTTCTGATGGAAATGCTATTGAATATTCATATCTAATGAGTGATAGAAACACCCATTGCAGCAAACACTCACTCAAGCAGCCCTGGACAGTGTTGTGACTTGCCAAGCTCAAGAGATTATTTTAAAGTTCCCTTCCAAGGGAAATTGGATCAGCTCATTATTTGCAGGCAGCATCTGTCACTTTTTTTTCCTTGGTGCCAGTGGATGCTGATCATCTTCACAGAGCATTGTACAAATGCACAGACTGCTGTGTGCCGAGAGAAGGCTGTTATTATATCAATTTTCCACTCGAAAGCAACAATAATAGCAAATAAAGCTGAAGCTGCATGACACCCTTGCAGCATCATGGGCATTTTTACTTAGGCACTTACGCCAAATTAGAGAAGAGAAGAGTGGAGAAAGTGTCAGCCAAGTTTTATTTGGCAGCATATTAAAAACAGCCTATGGGGATAACCTTGGGAAAGAAAAGAAGAGCTCAGTGTGGTCACATCCCCTTGGAGAAGACTGGGAAGCTTCAAGGACATGTGCATGACACACAAAAAGGTGACTCTCCCAATATGAGACAAGGGCACATCTTTTGCACACAAACACACCCACACAGAAATCGGCAGCTGTCAAGGTTGCAACTTGAGTGTGTGACTTCAAGAACATCCGCTGGGAGGAAAAGGGTCTTGAGGCAGATTACTTGGCTAACCCTTCCACCTCCATCTCCGTAGCAATGACTGAATATTCCTAATTTTGTATTCATGTTTGTGGCTATTTCTTGTGTAAATTGCCTTATGTTGATTTCCTGGGTTTTAATACTGACTACTGTAGATCATGTTTTTTATTTATTTATGCAATTCTGAATTCCAATCCTGGTGTAATTTTAAGTGCACTCAAAGCAAAGATAAGCATGGTTATGTCCCAAAGATTTCAATGGAAACGTTTAGAATGTGATTAAATATCATCCTTTGCTATCAGTGGGGCTTAGAGGTGCTTACTTTTGACTATACAAGAGGATGAGGAGATTAAGATTATGGTTTTATGAACAAAATAGAGAAAGAGGGGAAAAATACTTCTTTGACTCAGTCAGGTTCCTTCCCATACAAATTTATATTAATTCAGACTTACCCAATTTGTTATTCTTCCCAGATATTGCTTATGTGCCAATCTGATCATTAAACACTTCTCTCCTTCATTTAAATAACTAACAAAAAGTGTTGGCCACTACTGATACAAGTGGCATAAAATGCCTGAACTACTTCTATTTGAGAAGATTCATGTGTCTGAAGGAAACAACCATTCCAAGAGGACTCATTTTTGTTTTGTGAAATATATGGGTCTTCTCTCTGGCAGAAACATCTAAGCAGTCTGACTCACTGCTTTTTCATGGAGTTCAACCACATCTGTTCCCATTTTTGTGTGCAGAGAATCCCAGTCATTCAACAGATCCCGGTCATTCAGCTTGATCCAGAACAGAAAAGGAAGTTCATTGCACTTAATAATAATTACAGGATTGAAGTCTAATGGCAAGTTTATGCATGGCTATTCAGAAGCAGGTTCCACTAAATGCAATGGCACTTACTCCTCAACAAGAATATGATGGCAGCCATCACAATCCCTTCCCCCTCTGATTTCATATATTTTGTTCTAACTCAGTGTCGAGAAAAAGATGTTATGAATTCTTATATGCCTAGTTTTCATGCTTTAAAATCCCAACGATTTCATTGGGACCCATGGTTCCTTCTTGCTTAAAATGCTTAGCTTAGGCTGAGCCATGCCCACACATCTTTTACCACTCTTTCCAATGATATGCATATTTGCATTCTTTCCTTTTACTTCCCTGGCACTTACAAACAGTATCTTTCACAAGAAATCCACACCCAGCTCTCTTCCCCTGCCAGGAAATTTTATTTTATTTATTTATTTTATTTTAGAAGTTTGTATTCTCATTCTGATTCAGAAAACCCAGATGCTCATGTCTTTTTAGCAGTGTTCCATATCACCAGTTCTGATTTCACAGGCTAACAGCAATTACTCCTGAGCAGAGATGAAAATTTCCCAAAAAAAAAAAAAAAAAAAAAAAACACATACTCAAGGGCTCTCGAGTGTTCACTTAGTGTTGATATCCAAAACTGCAGTAGCACCTCCCCTCCGTTCCCCAGTATGCCCTTCCTCTCTGTTTCATAAAGCATGTCATAGCTGTGAAGCCCTTGCGGAATCACTCTGTCCTCCTGTAAAATACATCACCTCAAGGGAAAGAAGCTTTGGTTCACAGCTCCCAAGCTTGCTTGACTTGAACAGAATAAAATACATTTCAAGAAATATAGCTTAGAAACTCTGGGCAAAACTAAATGTTACATGGAAGATAAGTGACTGATCTTCTGATATGTCTCCCTTTCTCCCACAAATGCCACTGCAGCAAAGATTAAGTGCTAATCTGATGGGAAAGTAGCCAATGGAGGTGGTAAGATGCAGATCTTACCTTCTGCCACGATCTTATTTTTAGATTTCCTCTCTTAATCTACTATATTTTCCATGCATAAAAATATAAATGCATCTATATTGCACTGGTATTTCTCCCACCATGGAGCACATAGCATCTAGAAAGTAATTTTAATTCAGACTACAGGGCATAGGGAGGCAAGGGCTAAACGACGCCTCCTGTGGAGACACTGATCAGATCAAATCGCAGCCCCATGGCTGTGTTTAATTTTGAAAAAAAAAATCAAAGATGAATCTCCTGATGTAACATGTACTTTAGTCTTCTAGTTTGATCCAAATTGCTCCTGAAATATGATGGCTCCATCATATTAAAAATAGCTCCCACATTTAAACACATAAATGTATCTCCTGTATACATCCTAGGTATCCCAGATGTCAAAGGGAGTAGTCATTTTTTCCTTCCATGTATGGGATTTTTTTTGTATTGAGGGCCAATTATATGAATCTAGATGCAGTCTAAAGTGGTTACAGATACAATAGATTTAACACTATCATGCTGAGTTTGATCCTCAAATATCTCTTTCCAGTAACTAAGTCTAACTGGATGACACCTGAAAAACAACAAAAATCAAAACTGGAATCTCTTTAGAAATCCTGTTCTACTGGGAAGGCTGATGCTTTACCCTTATGCCAGGATTTTAATGTGGTGCATCTCTCTTTCAGCCTACTGACTTCTACTATATGGCATGTCTGAAAGATCCTGTACTCCAAAATTGCCTCACTTGGATTAATTTAGGAATGTAGTCTGGTTTCAAACGTTCACACTGTTCTACCTCCGCATATTATACTATGTGTCCATATGACTATATAACTGTCAGTCATCACTTCCCAGTATACGTACTCCTCTACCATTCCTCCTAATGCTCAATGTGTATATGTAGGTTTCTCATATAAAAGAGATTTCCATGTTGTGTAAAATCATTTTGGATGAACTGGCCTTCAGTTGGCAATCCTACCCAAATGTGTCCCACTGAACTCAATGGGGCTTGAAGATGAGTACACACACATAGGAGAGTATTGTAAACTCATTTTAACTAAGTATAAATTGTGGATGCAGCCTTTCATACCATATCAAGAACTCTGCACAATATCATACCTGAAAGAACATTTTAAAAAGATGCCAATCAGTTAATTATGCTGAGCATTTGGGTAATATATATTTATGCATGACTTCCTAGTATAGTAATTACTGTTCCATATCTAATCAATGTTAGCTGCCCTGCTCCATGTCACAATTTAATATTTCAGAGGAAATGAATCTATGCAGTTACAATTTTGGGCACAAACAGGCCTTGACCATAGGAAGGCAAATTCTTTGCATGAAGTTATAAAGCTCCAAAAGTCTGAGTGATGATGGTACACAATGCCTGGAGCATTATCAAGGCAAAAAGTGGTATAATTGAATATAAATTGTTGAAGGCAAAAATTCATATACAAAAAGTTGTATTGTATAATGCCCTGAGCATTATGAAGGCAAAAAGTTGTATAAGCAGCCCATCTGAAGTTAAACTAGCTAGGATTTAGTAGTGTATTAAACTATGTTTGGAAGTAGAACTAGATGGCAGGCAGCAATCAGATGGAGGATTGAATGTTAGGGGTAAGATCTGAGCATGAATCTCTTCTGCAAGAAGGTATCATGTTGGGAAAGGAGCAAGTGAGATATATCAGTTAGTGGGGCCTGTGACCAGAGTGAAAGTTAGATGGAGTTTTTGGGTTAGAAACAGGTCTGTGAGATAGAATCATAGAATCACAGAGTTGAAAGAGACCACAGGGGCCATCCAGTCCAACCCCCTGCTATGCAAGAACACACATCAAAGCACTCCCAACAGATGGCCATCCAGCTTCTGCTTAAAAACCTCCAAAGAAGGAGACTCCTCCACACTCTGAGGCAGCATATTCCACTGCCAGACAGCTCTGACCGTCAGGAAGTTCTTCCTGAGGTTCAGGTGGAATCTCCTTTCCTGCAGCTTGAATCCATTGCTCCTTGTCCTAGTCTCTGGAGCAGCAGAAAACAAGCCCGCTCTCTCCTCGACATGACATCCCTTCAAATATTTAAACATGGCTATCATGTCCCCTCTTAACCTTCTCTTCTGCAGACTAAACATACCCAGCTTCCTAAGCTGTTCCTCATAGGGCATGGCTTCCAGATGAGATGTTCTGGTCTGGTCACTTGTGTAAAAAAGAAGAGAAAAATAAAGAACATCATTTATTGCCTTAAATAACATTGCATGCATCAAATTTAGCTTGATATGTGCTTTTCTTTCTCTGAGGAACAGTATCTGTTAGACTATTTTGGTGATACGGTTCTGAAAGAATCCACATTTTAAGAGTCTTAAATTCACTCCACAGCAAAGTATTCATGGGGAGACTTTGATATCATTTTGAGTTGCCTAATAAGCTAAAAAGATTTCACTGAAAGATGTATCTTTCGACTTAGCAAATTGGCTCAGTATATTATAGCCACTTATGATTTATTTTGATTTTCTTGTTCTTTGGAGATAAAAATAATAAGCTCTGGTTTGAAACTGGCTTAGGTTTTTGTTTTGTTTTGCTTTTTTGATGAATGATACCAATTTCACCTAGTGAAACTTTCTTTTCTAGTGTATGATCTTCCATAAGATCATGCTTCAGAAAGTAAAGTTTAGCCCTACCTCTCTATGATACTTTGAGTACCTAATGGATAGTAATCTTTTGAAAAGAAAAAAAAAACTTGAAAAGAAATAATGGAAAATAATATGCAAATATTTTAAATGAATGCCTTCCTAGACTGGAAAGATACAGTCTATATTTACACATATTTTAGTGCGTCAACATCAGAGAGCTAGTGATGAGTCCAGACAGGAAGCTCATGTGACTTGAAGAGGTAAGAAAAAGGAGCAAGTAAGGAAAAGATGTGTCTAACTCTGCTTCAGGTATAGGAAAGATTGCTCTATATGCAGCCATTCCCATAACTAGCACTGGATTTTATAACCCCAGAAAGAAGCCCTAGTTGTGGGGTTAGAGAAGCCCTTCCATCCTTCCCGCGCCCACCAAGTAAGTAGGCATCCTCGGTTCGGTAAGGCAAATGAGATTTTTATAAATGTGGACAGGAATCTTTCCACTTTTGCATCTTTGGAAGAGTGGTTGTAATAAGTTTCCTTCAGCATGCGTGTATACTTTTCATAATGGAGCAAACAGAAGCTGGGGAGGGCAGAAGTGTAAAATTCAGAAACCACATAGAAAATGGTTTCTCTCCCATTTTTCCCAGGAAAACCAGACATTTTGGAAAAATTGGAAAAGAATTGGTAATAACACCCTTTACAGATTGAAGTAATAAGTATAATTTTGTTAAGCATTAAAAACCATGTTTGGTATATTAAAAGTAATGTTCATTCAGGAAATAAGTACTAACTGGATTTCCTTTTTTTTAAAAAAACATTTTTGTTACAAATGGAGCTGCAGGAACCTTTTCGGTTTTAGCAATTCATTAGGTGTGAGGAAAAACAGTAAAAAAGAAGAAACTGCGACAGAGAGAATACAGAGAATCTTTAAAAATGTATTTCCGGGCTGCAAAGTGCCAGATGGGGGGGGGGGGCCGGGAACAGGAGGCGGAAGAGGCACAGAGCTCTGAATCATATAGCGGCACCTGTACTTTGGCAATGTCAATTAAGCTTACGTACTTAGATTGATATATCGGTATACTGTCATTAATATAAACATTATGATATTGTTGAAGGGTTGGAGGTCATGAGCATGGAAGTGGGAAACAAGACAAATTAATATAATGGAATCCAGGGTAAGAAGATGAGTGATTGTTGCAGTAATAATAGCTCAGACGGCCAGATATACACTGACAGACATATTCTAGAAATTGTTGGATTTTAGATTATAAGTGATGGAGGCCTTAAAAATATAGGAGAATACAGTAGAAATTTAAAAGAGATAAGTTGAGAGAAGAGAACACACTGGAATTAGACGACTAGAGAAAAGCAGAATGGGGGACAGCTGGGAACTGACAAGTGAGACTGACTTTATTTTGACTGTGTGGGAGAGGGAAATGCATGTTCAAACAGTTAAGATAAACTTTGTACTGTGATACGTAAATGTAACAAGTGGAGTGAATTTCGAGAAATGAAGACCAGATCAGAGTGGAAGATCAGAAACAACTCATGTAAAACTACAGGATAAAGAATCTTTTTTTTTATTTGTGAAATTCAATAAAATTATTAAAAAAAGAAAAAAAGAAACTGTTAATATTAGTGAAATAGAGGAAATTATTTTATCCCTTCTAACCTTCTGTCATTCCAAGTAGATACAAAACACACATTCCCACAAAAAAGAAGTCAGAAAAGGAAACCAGGAGCTGCAATGACCTGATCCAGTACATAGTTTTACACAAAGTCTTCTTATAACATGTTTTTTAGAATTCTTTCTTCGCGGGGGAGGGGATAAACATATGACCACTTGTTTTAAACATTGTGTCCATAATTTTAAAAAAATACTTTATCATCCACTTTAAAAAAAAGAGTTTTTAAAGTGGATTATGAAGTATATTCTCTTAAAATTATGACTTAAAAGAAATAGTTTTCCTCTAATTTTTCCTGGGAAAAAAGGCTTGAGGAGAATTTCCTCAATCGTACAGGTTTTTTTTCTCTTGGTCTTCACATTTTGAAGGGGGCATTCTCACTGCGAAAGTGAAGCAAGGTAGAAGAGATTCATTCTCTCTAATTGTTTTCCAAATACAGCTCTTCCTCTCTTGAGACTGCTGTTTGTAAATAAAGAGAACAGATACATATTCAAGAATCTCTTTCTTCATATCTAGTTTGTCCTAAGTGCCATTTCACAAGATAACTCTGTAAAAAGTAAGCTACTTGAAACTGGTAGCTGCTTCAGTCTGTAAATGGACCGGACAATTTAAGTATTCCTAGTGAAATGAAGACAAAGCAGATAGGAAGCCAGTGGAGACAACATGCATAGGAATTCTATAGACAAGAAATGTGGAACAGCTACCGCCTGCAGATAGTTTCACAATGTCATATGAAGCAGCCTGCGCTGAAGTTTGCTTGCTGATATGAACTTCTTTTCAGAGTGAAGTTTTCAGCACTAATCGGAAAATCAAAATGCAGTATATTATCAATTTCACTAAGCTGCCCCCCTCAAAATAAAAAATGGAAATACATCCATCACATTAAACAAGCTGTTCTTTTACGTATATCCACCCTGCAACTTTTTTTGAGACTTGCTGCTTTCTCTCATCAAAATACATGGGAAGGGAACTCAATTTCTCCCCCACTGTTATTTTGCTTAGAACAAGCTGTAAGCAATGTATGTGCTTTTGCACCACAGAAAAGTGGTGCAAGACATACAATTTTTACACTTCTGAGAATAAAGAGCATCATAACGTTCAGCCATCAGGTATATATTTCTAACTTTTTTTAAAAAAGAACATTTCAGACACTAGAACTTCAATTGTGTGATTTCTGGCAGCCAAAATTCAGAGAAAAGCAATTTATAACCTTTCATACTTTCACACATTCCAACACACTTTCCAAAAAATGAAAAATAAAACTAACAAAGCGGCATGATGAATACATTTATTTTGACAGTAGAATGGGAAAACCAGTAGCATATTTAATCTGACAGCTTTCCTTTTAATATTTTTTCTTTTGTGCACATTTGTTTTACCACACACACACACACACACATCTATATATATATAATAAAAAGTAAATACTGAGCCACCTGGTCAATGCCATGTGTATACATCACACTTTATATTTTACAGCAGAGAACAGCTGAAAGCTGCATCACATCTGATAACACTAATATTGGTAAAATATTGGCAATTCTGCTTATAACTATATAGGCATTACCAGAACACTGTTAAAAGTCACACGCGTACTTCAAAAACATACAGTGTTAGAACAAGTGAAAACGTGCAGTCTTGGATGATGCTGTTGAGGTTCTATAACTCTGTTTGAGGTACCAGCATAACTGCTTGCCTGAACACTTAACCAGGGTTTATGCATCTCCCACCCTTTCATAATGGATGTTACATGCTTCCCTGGGGATTCAAAATAATGCACTGGTATCTGCAGAAGGGAGGTCTTTGCACACATACAGATATATATGGGTAGGACTCCACATGATCTGGAGCTCCACGTTATCTGGGTTCCAGATCGTGTGAAGCATATATGTGTTCTCCTCCTTTCTCTTGAGGTACTCCATCTGTATGCCATCTGTGAACTGTGGAAGTGACAGCAATGTAATGCGCATGATGTCACAAGTTAGAGGAGAGTGTTACCCAGCAAATCCTCTCCTCACCTGCATGTCCAGGTTAAGTGAATAGGCTAACGCCTGAATATTTAAACTCATAACAGATTCACATCCATAGCTTTGTAAAGAAACTGCCAAAGAAGGGGTTTATTTGCCATTTCATCATATCAATTCATTTTGGCCATAGTTTTGAGTCAAGCTAGCAGGATCTCTCAGGGGCTTGCTATCATGTTGGGTCCTGTATACATTTAAAGCAGTCCCTGAGATGGAGGAGTGGGGGAAATCTTACAATAAAGGATAGGTTTTTTGTTTTTGTTTTGATCAGTTTGCAGGAAATGTTAATGTCATCTTTAGCTTCTGTTTGTGCCAATTAGGGCAAAGTTTCATGGAGAGGATGAATGAGATGAAGCCAGCAAGAGCTCTGGCTGCTGTTCGAAGCCCAGGGTTCATGCTCATCACTCATTCTACTAGTCACAGAGTTGTTTCAACAAATCCATCCATGCAACACTCATTTCGGTGAAAACCTTTGGCCTGCTGCAGCTGGTAATAAATCACCAACATAATGAGGTGAAGCTGCTATAGTGGAGCCTGCCCTAACAATGGTGACAGGGTCCAGTAGGCTCTATTAAGCAGAAGAGAAATGTTTGATCTGTGGCTAAGTCTGCCAGGAGACCAGGTAAATGGTGTGCTTCTCATCTGAAGGTCCCAGAGTGACTGTGGCTTACAGGGAAGTTCTTACAGAATGAAAAATTATGGCAGAAAATGTGCAAAATCTCTCCTACGAGCACTGAGGTGACAGCCACAGATCGGCAGCTCTGTCCAGCAATCAATACTTATGTCTCCCCGAAATGACTCTGCTAAGTGAGAAGGGGACTGCACAATGACATTAACTTGACTCAGATTGTGCAAAACCCTGAAAAATCAGTGGGCCGGCATTTCTCCTTTCCAGGACTGAAAAAGGGTCTTGATAGTTGGATTAGGCTTAGTGAGCAGTAGGGGGAGAAGGGGCAAGAACGGACATCACATTTCCATTAAACCACATGTTGTATTTCAGTTCCATTAGCACTGGAATTTTTTGAGAGAAAGCTCTGCACCTTCTGTTTCAGTCAGAAGATACCAATTGCTGTGAAAGTTTCTTTTTCACCTATCACTACTCTGGGAAGGAAACTTGAGCACCTGGACATCCTCATTCCAACTGCCAAAGTGGGAAGTGTCTACTGGAAAACGCCAAGTATGTTCTTTGCATGGTATCTAGAGGCATATCAACTCTTAATTCTGTTCTTCTGTGAGGCAAATATGCTGGCGATTTCTATGTGAGTCTCAATAACTAAGAGTCTTTTCCAAACTGTAAATGAGGAATGAAACAAGATGATGAAATGCTCCCTTGGAAGAACCACTTAATGCTGTTGGATAACAGCTTACAAGTTGTGGGAATGGGAGAGGAAAACTCTTGTAATGAAAAGTTCACATCATTTTCACCATGTTTTGTTCTTTACTACTAGCACAACTTAAGCCATAAAGCATATGACCTGTGGCTCTGCAAAGTGTTGAGGCATGGATGGAAGACCAGCATTAAACTAATCTGAGGAGGAAAAAAAACAGGTTCAAGCCCCCCCCCGGTGACCCTGAGCCAGCCATAGCCTGGGTTCTTTTTACAATGAAAGTAGGAAGTGTGGAGGAACTATATTTGCCACCCTAAGCTTCTTGAAGGATAGAGAATATAAAAATGTAAGAAGTACATACAAGCCAGACAGGCCATTTGGTAATAGAAACAGCACAGCTGAACAGAAAATTGGTAGTTGGGGGTGAGGGATGAGGGAGAGTGAAAGAAAAATGGAAAAAATATTTTCAATATCAAGGCTGTATAAGGTATCCATAGCAGATAATTAAAGCCTCAGAGCTGCTAAATAATACTTGATATAGGCTGAGGATGTGTTTTCAATGGAAAGCAATATAAACTCCCCTTGTATAACATAGTCAACTGTCATAGCTGCACAAAATATACTATGCAGAAGAAATCAAATGAAGCTGTTGTCATTGTTGTAAGGACACCTGCTACTCCATGCAGCACTTTTCAGTGTTCTATTAACTCGTACATATTTTACTTTCTGTTATAGGTTATGTGCCTACTGCAGCCTTTTCTAACCTGTGGTCCTACAAGCTATATCAACCTGTAGATCCCATTACTCCAGCCAGCACACCCAACACATCTAGAGGGCACCAGGTTAGGAAAGGCAGGTGCAATAAAGCTAGTACCAGTTTATGTTTTGCAAAACGGTGTTTTCAATACACCAAGAACAGAACACTGAGTGGAATGTGTAGACCAGGGGTAGGGAAAGTATGGCTGTTACTGCACTGCACTTTGCCTCACCTCCAGACACTATAGTCTGATTACAGGAGTGTAATCCAGGAACATCTGCAAGGACACACATTTCTTATCTCTGACACAAACTGTTGACCAAAGATTAAAGGCTGACCAAAGTCTTTACTTATTCAGCAATCAGTAGCATGCTAGAATATCCTTTCTTTGTCTTTTCAATATAGTAATGGTACATAAGCTTTAGTTTGCTTGGCGTTCTTTCCTTTGTGCCAAAGAAATATCTGTAGCCTTTAGAACACAGGATAAAGAAGTCCCGGCTGTAAGCATCTACATCCCCACTGGCAGAAGCTATAAATCCAGGTATGTTTCCTGTTAACAGGCATTTTCCCAGATTACAAAGGTTTTTGCTTTAACTAATCTTATTCTTTCATGAGTGATTAGATGCCTGAGTTACATTAATCCTATTATTCAAAGCCTTAGCTTCCTGCTTTTTTCCCTTTGTGCCATTCAGCTAGAATTTCTCAAAACACTTCAGAGTATTTTGGAAAGGAATTTGGACTGCTAAAAAAAATGATGCACAGTGCAAATCATTGTGGCCCACTGAAGTGTGATATTCATTATGTACAGAGAATGGCACTGATCAACTGAGGAGGCGCAAATGTCTGAAGATGAGTATCGTATTTGCCAGTGTATAAGACGCACTCCATTTAAACACCAGCAAATACAGCAAATACAGGTGTTTCTTGAGAAAAAAAGTTAGTTTTATATGCCAGCAAATACAGTATTTATCCATTTTACTTTCCCACTGAAGTTACTCTCTCATGGAGACAGAACTTTTTATTATTAAAAAAATAGGCAAACCTATGCAAATAAAACAAACCTTTGAGACTGCTCGGAGAGGAAACACCTCCCAATCTTAGAATTCTTGTGTTTTTAAACATTTACTAAAAGAGACACACACATGTGAGGAAAATTCACAAGAGGGAGGCCATGCTTATTTTTCTGATGAAGTGTACTGCTGGTCATGAAATCTTACCCCAAACAAAACTTCTTAGCTTTTATGGTGCCACAAGACTTTTTGTTGTTTCTTCTGGGACGCATTTCCCAACACAGCTGAACTGTGCAGTCCCTCCCTGCATGGACTGAGTTGTGCAGTAGGGGAATGTCTACACAGTCTTGGCTGAGTTGCCCTTTCAAATGAAGAAGAAACCACACAGACCATTCAATAAGCTAGTGTCAATGCTAATATTTTATTAAGTATATAATTGCATAACTGGTATAACGTTTTGCTGTCTGTTCCTTTTTAACTTCTGTAGTATATTCCTTGGTCTGTGAATTCAATAAACAACACTGACATTGACACTGACATCAAATAATCTAGTAAGGCACAACCCAGTCAAGTCTATCTCTGTTATATCCTGTAGAAGACCATTTCTTAGCCTTATGGGCAAGGAGCCCACAGGGCGAATTCAGTGTCAGTTCTCAGAGGGTGAGGCAAAAGAGAAGGATGAAAAATGCCAACAAACTTCAGCTTACAGCTCTTACTAGCAGGAACTCAGTCTTCAGAGAATCATTTCAACCTTTTCAGCCTGGCAAAAAAAAATACAAAGGCTGGGGAGCTACTAAACAGGAGATGTGGCCCTCTAGGAAATCCCAGAGGCACAGATTGGGGGCCAAGAGGTCTGAGACTCCTCAACTTTGCCCAAGCTCATGTAGCAACGGGCAGGACAAATTTAGTAATGGGTGAAGGTTAGGTGCTTAGCTCAGGGGCTGCACAGTCATGTCAGAACTAAGGCTGGAGAGCTTCACCACATAAGAACTGTTTGGGCTTGGCCTAAAGAGGATGTTCTCTAACATGCTTCGTTTTGGTATGAAGCAAAAGAGAGATGTTTGTATGTGTAAGCTGTTAGTATTACTATGAACCCTTCTTAAAATTCTCATCTTAATTCCTCTTGCTCAAGGAGCAGAAATGCTGGCAGTGCAGAGACAGACCAAAGACTGTTCTAGGGGAGAGTGAATTAGTATCCCTTCTAGAAATCTTCTGGAGGTCACAGTGACTTCTGTCACTGCTGTGTGACAACAATGAAGACTGTTGCTGTGTGACCAGCTTCTGTCATTCAGCTGTTTCAATTCAGACCTGACCAGGATGCTTGGAAAGGACAGATTTTGGTTTAGTCCCCTCCATGATAACACACTCACACAGTCTTTAGGGAGCTTCCTCTCACGTGCAGAGTGCTCCAGGCAATTTTGTTGTTTCTGGACTATGAGTCTATCTCCTGTATTTAGTCTGTTTACCACATAATTATCTTCCAGTGCTTACTATGGCTGTAGCATCATTTTTTGGAGTCATCTGGCAAAAAACAAAACAACAAAAAAAACACACACAACCTAATGCAATTTTTAAAATAGCATTCTTTAATCATTTCTACTACTTCCAATCTGTACAGGATGAGAGGGAGAGAGGAGGTTCTGTTGCAGAGGCTAAGCTTAGTTCTCTAGTTAAGAGGCTGAGAGAGCTGCATTTCCCATGAATATAAAGCATTAATTGAGGATCCTTTTCCTGGCAGTACACCAAGCTATTTCTGACCAACTGATGTTCAGAGAGAATGACTCAGCAAAAGCTCCTGGGACCCCTGAAAGTTTTTTTAATAACTCCTAAGCAAACTCAGCTGGATTTTGCATTTGCTTCCGAAGTAGGAGAAGAATAGTTGAACAGAGACAGGACTAACATTCTCCATATAGCTGATAGGCACAATCCACCATGTTCCTAGGTCTCCAGTACATTTTCTCAGGCATGACACTATGACGTGAATAATATAATATGAGGATTACCCATACCTCATCCTAGTATGATTTCTATTTGACCTTTTTTTTTTTTACTACTTTCAAAACTACTGATGAAACAGGGGCTCTTATACTTTTCTTCATTTCTAAAGAACTGTTGAATTTATCCCATGCATGTATGCATGGTGTAGTGGTTTGAACATTAGACTACTACCCTAGAGACCAGGGTTTGATTTCCTATTCAGCCATGGAAACCCACTGGGTGACCTTGGGCACATCACACATTCTCAGCCCCCAAAAACTTCACAATAGGTTCACCTTAGGATCACCATAAGTTGGAAATGACTTGGAGGCACACAACAATAAGTACCAAATGCAAGTGTTTTTTAGTTTTCTGACTGCCTCATTCCTAAAGCAGTTAATATAGATATGACATTCAACATCATAATAACAGTAAGCATCCTTTTTTTGCTGAAGCAATTTAAAAATGAATGAAGGGACTGGAACCAGTCCTCACCACACGGGAAGGGACAATGTATCTCTTACCTCTTTACAAGACAGACCAGGTAGCGGAGATGGCAAACAGAAATCCAGGCCAATATGGATCAGCACAGACAGAGGTATTCACGGAGACTACTCCAAATCGGAGTTTAGAAGGCTTTTTTTTTTAACTGTAACTCCCAAATTCTGAGAGGTATAGTCCAAGAAATAAATTCCCCTGAGACTCTAAACTCTTTCTCAACCATTGTTTCTGACAGCCATTGAGCTGAACAATGTTCCATGGAGCAGACAGAACAAACTAAAACTACACCCAGCAGTACTTCTTTGGTACACAAGCTGAAACCAAAAGGGCTCCTCTGGAACTCTCTTACAGTGGAGTGGGTCAACAAAGTCCCGCTGTACCAAACAGATCTATTCATGGATGGCCAGCTCACGACCATTTAAGCAGCTGCACTGATGCTCAATTCCCATGTCAAATCTGGCTAAGATTAAAAGCTGGAAAGTACACTCTGCAGAATCAGTTGCCCTCTGGGTGAAATACTGCATGCAGGATTCACTGTTAGGAACAGTTCTTGTATATCAGTGAAGATATCAAAGCACCTCTAAGGAGAAAGGCCTTTGTGCAATGCAGACACTGCCATCCTTTTGAACATTCAACTGCATTGGTTGGTGGAGCTTATTTAGAAGAAGATGCTTTTCTAAATTGGTACTATAGAAACATCTTGCTTAACAAGGCACCTGCTAATGCTCCAGAGAGCTGGAAACTTGGAGCTTAGAAGCTCAAGCCTTAGGGCATGTCCTTCTGCCTTCATTCTTTGGGAAAAGCAGCACTTTTTAAGAACACGCAACAGGCTCTTTTTAGTTTCTACCCACCTCAAAATACACAGTCTTTCTCTTTTTCATTGTCAGACCCCAATCCTGTAAGAATTGCGCACTGCACTTAATTTCTTACCCAGCCAGCATCTCTCTCTCTCTCTCCTCCCTCCCTCTCACACATACATATATGTGACTGAGCTTCTTCGTTAGTGAAAACAGTTTTGTGGATGCATCTGATGAGAGGGTCTTCATACATGCATATGTTGTGGCCTGCCATTCCTATCCCCTCAAAGGAAACTCATTTATGCATGCCTAATAAGATGTTACTGCCCAAAGAGAATTCTGCAAATGAGAAACTGAAATGCTTCATCATAGCATTACAAAATTATTCTGCTCACCAGTCATGTGGTGTTAGATTATTTAACACTGTTTTCAAGACACCTATACTAAAAAAGTGTGCACGCTTCAGAGCTTACATGTCAGAGAAGGCAGTTTTCTCTATGTAGTGGCCTTTCCCCAAAGGTTAACTCACATTTCCATGCAAGTAGCTGAAACTAATAAGGATGTTTTGTATCTCTTCTCTTTCTTCAACATCTCATGAAACTTAGGAAGACTCAACTCTTCATGAATATGACATCTAGTACTATGGCTTATAAAGAGTTCCCGTTCAGTGATCCAGAGCTTCAGAATAACTGTGATGTATGCTGTATAAGAAAAATGGAAAATGGAAACAAATATATCTCACTAGCTTCCTAAATCTGAGTTAGCTATACTTTGAAACCAAACTCTTCAAGCTCCAATTTTTTTCAAAATCCTTTGGCAAGTAAGTTCGCTATCCCAGACAGATGAAAATAGGTGTTAACATGGTGTAAGAAAAAGGCAAAACCTTTCAATAGGAGGAAAGCTCAGATTCATCTTAGAACTAATAAAATGAGGGGCAGTGAACCCCCTCCAAAAAAACTGGGCAGGGGGACTGGCTTTTGTTAGTATGGATAGAGTAGTCAATGATGCATCACTAAAAAAGAGAAAAGGGCATGACCAAACAGGGAACAAAAGAAGGCACTGGGCTCCATAAAATTTGGACGTTAACATACACGCATAGGTGAAAATTTAAGAGATCATAAGAGAATATAACTGGTATTTAAACAGAATTATAATACATCTCCCCATTGTGGGATCACAATCTATGATCAGGCTAATGATATCTTGATGCTAATTGTTGACGGGCAGCTTCAAGGCTCCTGCTTCACATCCTTTGAGTAGTTCTTTATCTTTAAACCAGATTCTTTCTGCACATTTCTTCAGAGTATTTCTTCACATACGCCTCTCTAAAGTAAGACACACAGCTACGCTATATATGGGTGGTGGGGCTTATGACTAGTGGTGACAGCAAGGAGTCCTGTTTTGCTTTTTCATTCTACTTTTCTCTTTTTCAACCCACTCTCTCAACCCACCTCCCCAAGCACCTTTTGGTGGCTGTCAGCTGGCATTCTCTCTCACAACACACACAACGTGATTTTTTTATTTATAGAAATCAGCATTTTGTGTGCAGGAAACAGTATTTTCTGTGCAGAAGACACAATTTTGCATAGAAATAGTATTTTTGGTACAGAAAAAGCTGCTTTCTGTGCAGAAAATGATATAACTGGGAATTGATTTCTGTGCTAAATTTGCACCTGGTTGGTTTGCAGAGAAAGTAGTAACTGTTTGTTTGTTTGTATAGGCAACAGCTTTTTTGTGCAGGAAATGATATTTCTGCAATGTTATTTTCTGCACAGAAAATACTCTTTTCTGTGCAATACAACCACATGCAAATTTTGTGCAGAATAAGTTCCGAACTGTGAACTGGCTTTGAAAGCTGAGTAGTTTTCAAAGATTTTCTTGCAGGAGGAAGCAAACATTACATCCCTATTCAACAGCTGCCAAGAGAAGCAGGAGGTATTTTTTTAAAGAGGAGGGGGTTAAAAGAATCACTGCTGTCAGTGTCTGGTTCCAGCCTCCACAATCCTTGGAAGGACCTTGTTTGACCCTGAAAAATCTCTCCCCCCCCCGCTGCCTATGAATATTTATTTACAGACAGTGAATTGGGAGTGTAAATGAATACAGCGAATGAGATTTGAATGAGAATTTTCTTTCAACTTCCTGTTTGATCTAGCGGGCCTGGCTGTGACCTATTATTTTTCCCTAATGGGGCAAACAGGAAAAGGAAGAGATTTCTGACTGGTAAATTGGATGGGCAAGGATGACTCTTAATCCTTCCAGTGCTCTAAACTTGATAGAAGAAAGCAGTAGCTTTTTTCCAAAAATCTATAAATGGATAGGAGATCCAAGTGTGAACCTCTGTCACCTTAACTTTTGGACTTTAATATTACTAATAAAGAAATAACTGATAACAATCTAGTTTGGCCAAGAAGAATAGAAAATTTTAAAAAGTAAAACAGGATATATCCCATTTGTATTTGAGCTGATTAAGTTTTTTCTCCAAAGTTGGCTTGGAGCTTCTCATATGTTTCACTGGTGATACCAGGTTCTGAAAGGAACCCTTTACCTTTAATGCCATCATAGAGAAAAAGAAGAGTCACAAAAACAGTCACCTGGACCAAGCTCAACTTATCAAATATGTCATGAGCATGGGGAAAATGGGGAAAAATGGGAAAAACTTTTCTTTTTCCAAATCCAGTTAGAATTTTCTCTGATAGTAATACTGAAGAGGCAGGTGGGTAGAGCTTTGGACTACAATTGATCATGCTGCCTGGGAGATTTTTGGGAGCTGGCAGTCCAAAAAGTAACCTTCCCAATCTCTGTATAATAGTATTCATGTCCTCCCCTCCCTTTGTTGCAGAGTTTATAGTTTATGCTTCTTAGATAAGAAGAGTTGTGGGTTTAATTCTCTGCTCAGCCACTAGGCTCACAATGGATAATTGAAAGGCCAGGCTATCAATTAATACATGATGGTCACCATATACCAGAGGTCCTCTAAATGCAGGAGGGGGAAACAGCAGGAGAAGGCTCCTGTCCTCCTTGTGGGCTTTCCAGTAACATTCAGCTACAGGATGCACTCTACTAGACCTTGGTCTGATCCAGCAGTACTCTTCTTTATCTCTTCTTCTGGGCCCACTATTGTTATCTAACTTTTTCCAGACAATGTGATGAGAACTGTGATAGTTGTAACATTTCGCATTTAGAAAAAAAATTATGTAGGGGTGATTAATATATGGGTGACCTTCCAAAAGTGCTTGAGTGATGTATTTTAGAGAGAGTACTTACTTTCTGGATTATGTTGCACTAAACTCAAACATCCCTAAAGGACTTTCCTTTGGAGCTTTCAGCAAAGTTTATCAAGTACTGGATAGGAACGGATGTTATGTTATTGTTGTCATCCATTTGGAAAGTGCCTTGTTTCTTTGGCAGTAACGATCTGTTTTGGTGAAAACAGCAATCTAAACCCAAGCTGTGCACGCAGTTTTCTCCCACGCATTCTCTGCATCTCAGGTGAAGCTTTGTTTTATAACACAGAGAAGCCTCTAAATATTCAAAAGTGCCTCCATCTTAAGCTACAGTAAAGGTCATTGGTGGAGGAGAATAATTTGGGGGGAGGTTAATGGGAGGGAGCAGGGAAGAGAGAGTCTGGTGACCTTTTTGTTTATACAAATCGACCATATGTGTCCTCAGTAAAGATGTTAACAGGCCCGATGTGCACAGACAAGGGGGAAGAGGCAGTGGCACAGAGAAAGGCTGTGCTTTCTGCAAACATCCACAGAAACACTGCACCAGAAACTTCCTCTGATATGCTGGAGATCACCATCCCCATCATTCACAGGCTGTCAGGGCTGCATCCCAGACACACACATGCGTGGAATTCTAAGCACAGCCGAGTTGCTTCCAGGACTTTGCTCAGTAAGACCAGAAGCTGTTTTTGTTCAGAGCTGCTTATCCTGTGGTTGGCAATACAGAACAGAGACGAGGAAGGCAATTACCAGGGATCCTACACTGTCTCTCACTGAAGCATGCAGCTCAATAAATGGATGACATCAGAGTGCAGCAGAGGTGGCGGTGGTGGCGGCGGCGGCGGCGGCGGCGGCGGGCAGCAGCGGCGGCAGCAGTTGCTGCTGCAGGAGCAGCAACAACCACCCGGAGATATCCCTGAACTGACAGAGGAGCTGTAGCATGAAAAGAGAATTGGTGTGAGGGGGAGGGGGAACTATAGAAAGCCGTCAGGTTGTTGATTGATTACCACTTCACTGCTGGCCACCTGAAAGCCATGGCGCAACTGACAATGAAGGCATCGAATAAGGAACGGAGTAGGGATTGTTCGTCTGTAAGGTGCGATGCAAAACAGGCCATGTGCGTTCTATGGAAGACCAGACCAACTTCAGCATGAGCAATGGGGCTAGGCCTACAGCAAGAGGCCCCAGGGTGGAAAAATGCTGAAGCACAATTCCATTCTGGTTGTTTGTCTTGATGCTGCTCATACCATGGCCACTTCAATCGATAGAAGGAAATAAGGCTGAAGCAGCATGGTGTAGGCCTAGTCACTTTTATTTCTGAACTGTTTCCAAGTGATCAAGATAGAAACTCAGCTTCTGAAATGCTGTCTTAATAAAGGTTTGTGCCCTTTCTTTTCTGGGAAACAAAAGTTTCTCCTACAGAGGCATGTCTGTGTTTCAGACCTAAGACATCTGAAATGACACAAACCAATAATATAATTGCTGGGAAGAAAATCCACAGAAAGGCCTTGAAGCCACTTCAAAGCCTAGTCAAGGTTAAAGTACATCTGTCAAGATCAAAGACAGAAAGGAACAGCCAGATTTTGGGACTAGGTTTTTTTTTTTGGTGTGTGTGTAGCATGTGAAAATCTTCACAATGGAGCAAAAAGATTACAGGTGTCAGCTGCTCCTGAAGCTGGGTCCGTCCTAAATGGCCTCTTTCCTTGATGTGGGAATTCCAATGTGGAGTTGACTTACCCTGAAGAAAGATTGAGACGCTGGCAACATTTTTCACTGGATACTAAACTGGACAGAATACATCTCTACTCCATCCACAGTGAGTAAATTTGAAATGGCAGTAAGACTCGGTCTCTGGATTAAGTATTAACATTGTTTTTGCAATGTAGGAAGTTTCATAACAAGATACGTGGATTTGGCCCTTCTTGGAGAAGGGGCAAAATAAATGTATGCCCTGTGGGTCTTGGAATTTTAAAAAGTATCCCAGGCTGCAATTCATGCATAGTCAGAAAAATGTCCTACTGGACTCAGTTGAAATGTATTTCGGAGTAAACATGCCTTGACTTGAACTGCAGTTTGGCAGAATCCAGTTAAATTGTTTAAGCTTTCTTAATAGTTAGGCTGAGCTTGTTCATCTTCTTGACCTAGCTGGCCAACTGCCTTCTTGAAAATGGTTAGTTGCTAACAAAAGAGGCAAAATCAACAGCATCAATATGAGACTGATTAGGGCCTACAACAATTAGATCTGTAGCATTTCAACAGTATTTTCACATTTTAATTTGGAAAGTCTTTTAGTCGGCTGAAAACTGTTTTTTTTTTCTCCAACACACTGAAATACCTGCTTACAGAAACTTGTATTGTCAGCGATTCATTAAAAAAACTTTTAAGGCTATCAAAACCAATGAATATAAGTATCTATGCTTGCTATTGGATTGCGGTTGATGACCAACAAATATATTGTCATGTAACTATATTTAAATTGACTGTTTGCTGAACATTTGTTTTCAGGTTACTCTAGGGAGAGTGCAAAGAGAATACGTCAAGAGCACTTCATAACAAATACTGTTTTGGGTGTTTCCTTTCCTGCTTGTTACTTTCTACTGAGAGTTTTCCAGAGCCCCCTAATCTGAGGGTTGTTCTTGACCATTGTGTTGCTTCGTCTGTTTAGTGCTGCAGTGAACAGATATGTATTTCCTGTGCTTTTTTAAACTCAAGATTAATTTGCCAGTGTAATTTACCAGTCTGTTGTTACTTGCTGAATGTACTGAGGTTCAACTGCTTGCACTAAATATATTAGAAACTACTAATTTCCATCTAAAATGCTAATAATCTCCTCTGATAGAGGACTTCCATGGTCAAATGCTTCTCAGTCTGGAAAAGGAATGGAACCATACAAAAATAAGATAGCAGTTTCTATATATGACAGCAGTTTATATGTGTATGAAAATTTAAAGTGAAGGGTGTCTTTAAATGCCCTGGTGAGGTTCCAGATCCTTAAGAATGTTGAAGAGATTAAAAAATCCCAAGTAACAAATCTCACTGTTTGTAGAGGAAACTTAGGTGTTTGTACTGAATGTCAAAAATAGGAGTACCTACCTTTGGTTCTTTGTGGGGGCCCATGGCTGATTTCATCTTAGATTTCCATGAGCAGCTTTTGGAAGAGGGAAAAGCCAATGGGTCTAAGCATACTGAGTGCTTCCAGGCCAAGGTGCAATCATCCTGCCTCATTCACTGAATTTTACAGATGTCTGGACATCGTCTTCCATTTGTAACTGCCTCACAGCTTCTTCTGTAGCCCCCGCCTCCTAAGCTCAGACAATCTGCTGAAGAACGTCTCTTGACTGGTCATGTTAGAAGACATCCATCTGGAAGCATGTTGTGTGTAATTCTAGTAATTAAATCTAGAGGTTAAGGATCAATGATCCTTCAAGAACTGAATAAAATTAAAAGAGAGATGGGGAATAAAGTCTGTCTGAGGCACTGATTGTATGCTTTAGGACTGGGTCAGGGATATGTGTGCCACCATGTTAAAAAACAACAACAACCACAACTGTAAACGGATCCAGCCCTTTCATACTAAATTCTAGAACATGGAATTATGTTAGAAGGGGAAAAAAAGTGCATTCATGCCAAACCATTACAAAGCTCCTGTTCCAGGTTGGCTGTTTAGAACTAGCTAGGACACACTACAACAGTTTGTTGTGGTTCCTTTTTGTTCTTTTGTTCATCAAGGCTAAGGCTTTCACTTTTTAAACAAAGAACTCCATTCTTTGTATAAAACCCTTTTCCTCATACATAATACCATGCTCTTAAAACTAGTTCCCACCACTCCCTCTGAAACCCTCTGACTCTCCCACTCTTTCAGCATCCCACGATATTCTGGAATAATCACTTAATAGAACCTACAGCAGGCTCATACTGATAGGGAAGATTTGATTCTCAGTGGTTGAAATAACCATTGATAGAAAGGAGGAAAGAGAATGGAGCCTCCATCCCATTCAACATTTCACAAATGAGAGTACTTGTAACACCCCTAGTCCCCTCCTAGAGGACCAGGGTCTAAAACCTACCCAATCCAAGCATCTTCACTCATTGCAGAACGGACAAATTTGTCCCCTATATTCATTCAATTTGCAGTAGTTTATACTTGACTATTTCATATGACTTTTAGTGTGTTATCAACAGTTCAAAACATTCTTCCATAATTCTATGGCAGGTTGTGCACAACACAGGTGCCTTAATATTCATGTGCATTATTAGAAATGGAAATGCACCTGCAAAAAAAAATTGCATCTTCCCTTGCATAGGTGATAGTAGGAGATAATGTCCTCCTGAGAGGAATCTTAGGGTTGGGATGGGTGGGTGGGAGGATAAATGCTTCCTATAAACACACAGAAAAGCACTCCAGCCAGCAGTCAAGGTTCCAGTAAGAATTTCCACGATGAAAATCATGTTAGTCTGTTGAAGCAGAAATGACTTCTGTGATGCTCAAAAAATAAAAACAAATGTTTTATAGCATAACCATTTGTGGTTCCATTCGGGTGACTGATTATGCATCACCAAAAAGAGGAAATGCAGCATCAAGAAAAGGAATGAAAATAATTGCAAGTTTCTATAAAATTTGCAGACATTAATGTATAGCCAGCATGATGTAGAGATCTGAACGTTGGACTCTGGAGAACAAGATCTGAATGCCCACATGGCCATGCAAACCCACTGGGGTACCTTGAGCAAGTCACACTCTCTCAGCCCCAAAGGCAAAAGCAAATATCCTCTGAACAAATCTTGCCAAGAAAACCCTGTGATAGGTTCTGATTAGGGTTGCCATATATTGAAAGGAGCTTGAAGGCACACCCTAAGAACAATATATGCAGATTTACAAATTGTTACTCTAATTTAAATTGAGATGCAATGTAATCTCATAATAGCAGGAATATGCCTACTGTTCAGATGCTGTTTGTGGATGCGCAAATTCAAGACTTCTGGTGATCTTCCTTCTTATGGTTATTTACCTTGAAACTGGACTCGGGCTGGACAATCCTTCTAAGAGAGGCCACTCTATAAAGAAAAGACTGTTTTCTGTGAACCTGGCCAAGCTAAGCTCAGGGGAAGGAAGGGAGGGGGGAATGAAGCTCCTGGCTTAGGAAGAGGGAAAAATGTCTCACTTCCATCTCTAGGCCACAAGGTCAGGTTAGATCCAAGGGGACAGGGACAGGGATTTTGAAAAGCAGGCCTGGTCCAGACCAGGCTCTTCCTTCAGAAACTGTTTTTCCATCTCTTTAATAAGACTGTGGTTCTGTTCAAAAAATGGTTTCCACAAAAGATGGTTTCTACATATGTTTGTCATGAATCCAGGGCTATTTAACATTTTCATTAATAACTTGGATGAAGCAGCGGAGATTATACTCACCCAATACGCAGGAAATGTGAGGAATTGCAAACACTACAGAGGACAGGATTATCATTCAAAATGACATTGGAGCAACTGGGTTATATGGCATAGAATGCAATTAAAGAATGACAAATGGCATAGTATTAGACACGAGAAAAGAAAACCAAATGTATAACTAACTACAGAAAAGAATGAAAATTAGGCATCCTCTGCTGTCCCCAAGAAGACTTTGGGGATTACAATATATCATAGTCTGAATCCAGAATCAATAGCACAACCCTGGAACAACAACAAAAGCCAATACTTGAATATTGTGTCCAGTTCTGATTATCATATTTTGAGCAGGTTGTACTGAAACTGGTAAGAATTCTGAAAGCAGCAATAAAGATGCTGAAGGATTTAGAATGCATGAGTGATGAGGAAAGGACAAAGGAAGCGGGAATGTTTACTTCCTGCGAGAAAAGGGAACAAGGTGACTTTCAAATATTGAATAAGCTGTCATTAAAGAGTTTGACCAAATGCTCATTGGTCTCAGAATAATGAGAACAAAGATTGGTGTGTTCAAGGTAGTGTGGAAGAATTACAAATTGGCTGAGCAATGAAAAACTACTCACAGGTCGTCCATAGAAATTTCCTTAGGAGACATACATGCTCCTATTTGTATACGAAAGAGCGTACGAATGGAAGTACATGTGCGCTCAGTCACAAGAGCACAAGAGCCTCAGATGTGTTGCTACAATCCCAAGAATCACTTAAATACAAAGTGTCAACATGGGGAGGTGGGATATGCTCACCCTGGCTCAGACTACAATTCTTCTCACAGAGGGATATGTGCAAATGTGGGTTGGCAGGACAGCTGGTAGGAGAAACAAGAACACCATAATAATAATAATCAGGGATATTGATCCCAGGGACAGTACATTGGAAGAGACAGGGAGTACATCAGAAGGGATATGACCTTCATTTTCCTTATTAAATGAGAATTACCAGATTAAAAAAATTAGTGTGCATAGTCACAGAAATTGTTGTTTTGTTTGTTTTGTGCACTGGTAATGACTGTCTCAGAACTGGAAAGATGTTTCAACCAGAACTTGGCAAGTTATTTTTTAAAAAACAGTATTAAGGTAATATACTTATTAAAAATTCCACAAGAAAAACACATAGTAGTTAATCATTCTGGGAATTACATGTTTGAAAACAAGTCTTCAACTTCTTGTTTCTCAGAAGTAGCTAATACAGATCCTTCAAGTTACTTTTAAAATGAGGAATCTACAAGCTACCAGCCTCTAGCATAAAATACACCTTTCTTTTATCTACCTTCTTGTTGTCTCCATCAGAGCACATGATAGCAGAGAAAGGCACAGCAGAAAACTGCACTTGAATCAGGTGATATTCCTCCTCTAACCACAGTCCTTTAACTATGAACAAAAGTTAGAGTTAAACAGAAAAAAGACTGGAAAAAAGTTAAACAGAAAAAAGATAAAAAATTATCCTTTGCTAAGGTAGAATTAGCGTGCTATAACGAATGATTTGAGCATTGGCCTAAGACTGTGGAGACAAGGGTCTGAATACCAACTCAGCCACGGAAAACCATTGGGTGACCATGGGAAAGTCACACTCTCTAAGCCTCAAAGGAAGGCAAAGGAAAAACCCACCTGAACAAATCTTACCAAGAAAACCCCCATGACTGGTTCACCTTCGGGTCACCATATGTTGGAAATGACTTGAAGGCACAAAACAATAACAAACGTAGAATTATAATGTCATGTAGTTACATTTCCTTTAATTCAAAAAGGAATTATTACAAGTGATTAGTTATTTGTAACCAGTCACTTCAAGGTCTGTTTTCTGGCACTCACAAAAACTTGCAGGTATTCTTCTACAGGACAACAATGGTAAAGACCCCTAGCAAATCCACCAAATATGCACTTGAAAAAGAAATCAAAACATTGACAAGAAAATACCTTTATTGTGACCAAACAAAATTTTACAAAAATGGGTCATCTTCACATTCAAATGCCATGGTCTGTCTCCCTCTGTAGCTTGAAAAGAGAGAAACCTTGCATTCAGATAACAGAGGTGCAGGATGAGCCAATTAGGTAATATGACCATTTCCACACTATATTGTTATAGTGCTATTATTCCACTTTCAACATCCTGTGGTATCCTGGGGGTTGAAGTTTCGTGATGCCAAAGAGCTCTCTGGCTGAGAATTCTAAATGCCCCTCCCTAAACTACAAACTCCAGGATTCTTTAGGAGACTGAAAGTGGAATAATAGCATTATAACAGTGTAGTGCAGAAATGGCCTATGACTGGGTTGGTAAGGCTGACGAAATACTATCTTCTGGTGCTGCTCTGGTTCAGATACATTATACACCAGCTAAGGGGTTTTATATTTATAAAGATCCTTACATCCTTATTCCAGTTTAAACAGTAAGTCCAGATTCCACCCTCCCTCCACCCCATTAATTTGGGCACTCTTTTTAGTGCCAGATTCTTGTAATGGCAGCTGCCAATAGGCTTGTGCGAGGAGAGGAAAGGCCTTTCCTCTTTACCAACTGCTATTGCTTTGGCCCCTAAAGGAAAGAACAACACAGATTTGAATTGACTGATTTATATCTCATCCTTCTCTCTATGTGGGACTTAAGGCAACCTACAGCATTTGAAAAACAAGACAGAATTAAAATATTATTTATACAAAAGTTTAAAAAGAATTAACAGGACAATTTAAAAAAGATTAAAACAACATAAAAACACTGACCATGATTTAAAAATAAATAACCTCCTCCTACCACCACACCACCACTACCTCTTTCTGTGACCAAAGGCCTGCCAGAATACAAAGGTCTTAGCTTGTTGGCGAAAGTCAAAGAGAGAGGGGCCAACCAAACCTCCCACAGAAGGGAATTCCACAGTCTGGGAGCAGACACTGAGAAGTGAGCCTTGGGTCCCTCACCAAGCGTGGCTGTGATAGCAATGGGACCATTTCCTGGACTTAATCCCCTCCTCTAATGCCATTCCCGTGTCCTTGTGTTTTGTATCTTTTTAGATTGTAAGCCTGTGGACAGGGAACTGTCAAATGAACAATTTGTAAGCTGCTGTGGGTACCTTTTTGGCTGAAGGACAGGGTATAAATACATAAGAAGTATTTTGCAATATTAACTTAAGTAGAAGAGGAGCAACAGCTCTCTGCTTCAAGGATCTCTTATGGAGATCCGGTACCTATGCAGGTGACTGAGTGGCATCCTTTGATTCCCTTCCACTCCCAAAAGAAAGAAAGGAGAAAGTAGCTTCTGAAGCAGGTAGGATTGGCCCCATACATTGAGATTGTTATGACTGGAGAATCCACAGTGACCACACTGGGCTCCTCTTAACTAGTGGCCCTTGCTTATAGTGGGAACAGGACACAGTGACCTTGATCAGCCCACTGTGGAGGTCAACTGCCTGCATTTAAAACATAAACGAAAGTTGTAGATAGAAGTCTCCTATGTGTCAGCACTGCTTCCAGCTGCCCTGAAGGTGTCTAAAAGACCCTGCAGCCACTGGGTCTCCAGAGTGTAGTATTTCTGCATCCCCTCCCTGCTTCTTCATGCACACTGTTACCTGATAGTTTAACACTTGAGCCTCCATTGTTTGTTGCAAACTGTGGTCCCTCTCACAAGCCTAGCACAGTGACAAAGCCTGGAACAGGAGTATGTTCCGCCATCCTGCCTTAGCAATGAATAGGATGATGTACACTTTCCATCACTGCAAGTATATTTGCCATAATTAAAAACGAAACTGCCAAGTCTCTTTAGATGTTAGAACTAGTCACTTTCTTTGTGTTTCCTTCATTGTACTTGTAGGTGACAGGGACACATTAAGGTTTTCATAGGCCCCAAGCATATTCAACAGGAGTGTTGCAGACACTGCTGTTTATCTGAGTAAATCACCCCATAAAGTCATCATTCCCACCTGCTCTTGTACCACACATGCTGTTTGGTGTGTGCGTGTGAGAGAGAGAGGCAGAACCCTCTGTGTTGGATATTAGTCCAACAATTTTGATTCCTATGGAAAAATTCTGTCCAGGAAATCAGTACCATGTAACTTTTTTTTACATATGCCTATACCATGTACACACTAGCCAGTCTGATTCACATTCACAACAGAAGCTGAATATAAATTGAATAAATAAATAAAACAGATAACATAATGCTTGAAAGGAAGGCACTGATCTGAAGACAAGTGGCAAGATGTTTGTCTGAGGGCCTTAAGGCAAACCCACACTTTTAATTTTTAAACTTACATGTAAACAGGATTGACATCCTAATGACAAAATGTATGTATAGAGCTAACAGCTGTGGCTCATCCATTTAAAAGCCTGGAATCCCCTAGAAATACCTGGGGAAATGATCAGGGCCTGTCTTTCAACCACTTTCCTTGAGCAGCAGCAAATGCAGCATCTTTCTTTTCTGCCATCCTCACTAAGGCTACTGCCTGCTTCCTTCCACCTTGTTGTGGTATAGATATTTAAGATAGACATATACCTTGTGACCTATCTCTTTGAGAAGCTATACTTAAAGATTTCCTCCATTAGTCAGGTATTTGGTTAAATGATTTTGGATGTCCCTTCCATCTCCGTGATTCATTGTGGCCTTGATTATTCTGAATTAATCCAAATTAACCTGATGGACAGGGGACAGATGAAATAGGCATTACCACACAAAATTCTGAGGATATTTTTGTGTGTGTATTAAGTCTATTCTTAAAGGAGAAATGGGTGGAAAAATTGGAAAGAGACTGAGGCGACACAAGGATATGTGTGAATTCAAGGCAACTACAAAAGTTAGAGGTGGAGAAAACTGCAGCCAGTACTCTCAACACAGCAAGCTTCTAGTGGGAGCTTAAAACCAGGGAGTGGCAAAATGGCTACACTCAGGCCCAGAGCTGTGATTCTAAGCAGAATCAAGCCATTTCTGCACTCAACTGTTATAGCGCTATTATTCCACTTTCAACATCCTATGGAATCCTGGCGTTTGCAAAGTTGAGTGCGGAAAACGACTTTAGTTAGTAGACTTCACGTTTTCTTTTTTTGTTTTGCTTTGTTCCGAAACTTAAATTGTACACTTGTCTGAATTATTACTTTCTTCTCCTTTTTATGCTTTCTTATTATTAATTAATTAAATTCTTGTCAGCATTTTTTTTTACTTCCATTAGTATTTTATTCTGTTTTCCTTATTTCATAATACTGTTTTGGTGGGTATTTTTTTTTTCCAAAAAACTACCCAGTAACAGAGTGATTTGTGTTTATAATTGCTCAGATGTAACTAGTAACTATGCCAGACAGCATAATTCTATGCAAGCTAGGATTTAATTATCTGTAGGATAGCAGCAGTATTTTTACAACTGCTTAAATTAGGGGAAAAATTACAGAAGATCCTCCAAAAATTTATTTCTACTTGTTTGAAGTTTGAATTCCTGAATAGTAATGTAAACTCATAAGTCTGAGTTTGAACACATGTACACTCCATTCCTTGGGAATAATTGTACCAGTGTATAGACAAGGGAGCCTTTTATGCAGTTTACACATGTTGAATGTCATGAGTGGAGAACTCTGCCTGTGTGAAGATTAACAATGTCTGTGCTGAATATCACATATGAACAAGCCTTCTCTCCTGAGCTTTGCTTTTGGCTTTCCATGTCCTTATAAGAAATTGATGGGGCTTCTTTTTGTACCTTAGGGCAGGCATGCATGCCATTAGAACGATCCTTCACATTCCAGAGACTGGAATTTTGGGACAAAGGGAATGCATTATGCCATGATATTCTCTTTGGCTACATGGAAATTATATAAAGGCACGTTTCCATCCTATTGGACTGTCTATATTTGTTCTAGTGAATAGATCTGTAACCCCATTACACTCACTGTACCATCATGAGCTACCAGTGTCACCTCAGTAGGTTACTTTATGAATATGCAAACAACAGTACCATTGGAGCCACGCAGGTAGCAATAAAGAGACTTCACTACTGCAAATGGAGATCTGTGGCCCTAAAACCAGAGCATGAATGCTTGAAACATGCAAACCTCAGATTACAGAAGTTATGGGATTAGTACTGGAATGGTATTGATTTTTAAACCCCCAAAGGACTCAGAACAAAACCAAACTCTTGTGAAATAGCAAACAGCCCCAGAAATGGAAAAGCTGAAACTGTGATCCACCACAGGATTTGTTTGAAGCACACAACTAATTAGGATCAGCCTTCACCCATTTGTGAGTCATTAAGAGCAATGGCAAATTTTGAAGAAAGTGGCCATCAAAAGTTTCCTGTTTTGTTTGACTGAAACCCCAAGTTTCTTCATCAGCCAGATAGGGATGCACATGCTGCTCATTACCTGGACATCCCCAAAGAGAAATCTGTCCCAGTTCAGGGGAAGAGGATTTAAAAATTAAATGTACTAATGAACATCCCTGCAAACTGAGAAGGAACTGTCAGTGCTCCAACAAGACTGCCGCCTTCCTTGCTCCTTTTCCTTCCAGCACAGTAATTTGTGTTACCATGACCTCAAACAGCTGTGAACTCTCTGACTGATGTTTCCAAACTGCACTGTGGGCAAGTGAATAATAGGCAGCTGTTATAGAAACTGGTGGTAAGACAGTTGAGACAGATGTCAACCAATTCCTCAGGTACAAAGGGACTCAAGAAACTTACCAGTCTCCAACTTCAACAATGCAGGTGTCTAATCTCAGTTCCTGAAACTTGATAATTGATTGACTAGGCAACTTGGAGGTGTCAGGGAAAGTGTCAAATGTTTATGAATTCAGTCTGAGAAACCTTGTCTTTTGTATGATGACAGGGCAAAAGTCAAACTGCACAAGACTTGGCAAAAGATTTCCAACTTTTCCATGTAATTGTTTGAGGCCAAAGCTGATCGGTTATCTCACAATGCAGGACACCACACTTGAAGGTACACATGAATTCTCAAGGGATATGACAGCTCTAGAAATATGTAGCATAATGTCCTGAAAAAGAGTAAAAAGATTTCTGTGCTAATTAAGGTTTCTCAGCCACACAGCAGGTCTGGAATCCCTGCACTCAGGTTAACAAAATTATGGGATATAGCCAGGGTGCTAGTTAAGATAAAAGGAAGCAACTGCTGAAGCATATTCATTCCCCACACAGCAAGCCAACATCTGGTTACTTCAAGGGATTCTTAACTTGCAGACTTGGAGAAGATAGGCGGGGATACTTCAATATATTTTTATCCTTTCTTGGAAAAGTGGAGTTCATGTCCTAAGTGGAACACATTGGTGTTGTCACAATATAAAATGCAGTCGTAAAGCAACCTGCTGCTGGCATGGAACTACTGTTTAAACAAGGATATGAACAATGCAAATTCCATCTGCACAGGTACAAACATATTTAGTCTTGATTACCGCCTATATGAATAAACTCCAGCTTTACTGTAAAGGCTGGTAAGACCTCCTGTGAGAACGTCAGAACTGAATGCTGGATATTTCAGATTACCAGCTGAAATGGCTCCTTCAGTTTCTTTTCTGATGGCTTTTTTAGGTACAAGAAGATCTGGAGGACATTTTCCCTCTGAGCAAACATTGCTCCTGACTGTGGGAGTTCCTGATGTCCAAGAAGATCTAGTCTTCTGACAGAATTTGGAGTTGGGAGGAAATTCCCCCCAGTTCAAACTGGTAGCAACCAGGGAAAAGTTTTGCATTTACCTGAAACATATGGAATCTTTGCTTAGCATATTATAAAGAATTTGACTTTGCTTGCACACATTTTCTGCTTTCAGATGGAGCTTTTACTGTGAAATCACCCTTCCTCATTTATGGGTCTTGACAATATTGTCTTCCATTTAAAACTGTTGGCCTCTCAACACTACTTCTATTTTTTTTTCATTTTAGAGAAAAAAACATTAAGAGGGAAAAGGCAAATGTCTTCTGATTGCTAAGAGCTATGTGTCTGGAAGCATTCATTGTGGACTTGATTGGAATAGGTCAGCAAAGGCCAGTTTCTTTAGCCTCAGGCAGCCAGCTGCTTGACTGAACTTCTGACTAGTAATATTACTTCATTTGAGCCCAACCAGTAGGAGTAGGAAGGGTTAACTGCACTGGCTCCCCACCAAAAAAGGTGTAGGGAAGATTAAAGGGCATCTGCCAGGTAAAAAACACTATAATTTCACCTGCCATTTCTAGTGTAGCCCAGAGTGCATGTGCTGCTCTACTTTTTATATGGCAGAAACTACTTTGCAATATAAAATGAGCTTTAGCACTAGTAGATGGGTAGCTGCCATCATCTTCAGTAATCATACTTCTAAGTCAACAGAAATGCATGAATACTTGTGTTCCTGTTGAGTAAACAGAGGCTGTTCTGTTGTTTACTGAGTAATAAACCAGGAGAATAAATTTGGAAAAGGCTTAGAAGCCGAATTACTCATACATCACAGTTAACCCTGGAACCAAAACTTCCAGTCACCACATCTTAGGTCTGAAATGCCTGCTTCCCATTTGGTTTGGTAGAAAGACACAAACCACCAAAATTAAGCAGGATACCAGTTGAACAACCTTATCATTTCCTGGGTTGGTGGACTGACTGTTCAAAAATTCAATTGCTAGTCCCAACTAGAATGGAATCATTCCATCAGGAAGATCTTGGCTCTCTCATGGAAGTTCCATATGCATGTACTTTAGCTGGGACTACCAATTAGATTTGCATCATTGTCTTCTCTTGCAGAGCACTGGAATGAATGGCCCCTGATTCCTTTTAACTTGACTGTAACTGTAGCCCTATTTGGGAGTATCAGGATAGGGAGCAAATCAGTCAACACACCCCTCTCCAAGTGTGGAAAGCAATGCATACAGCCTCTCTGTGTTACTGGAAACTTCAGGATTCCAGATAGAACGAAGAACCTCTAAATATAGTAAAGGCCCTTCAAACTGACAAGTCTCCAACTACTGAGAATGGCAAGGGATAGGGTAGGACTAGCATGCCTGTTTAAACTGGCTTTTTCTTGGTTATGCCACAAATATGTGCATAATGAAATTAAAAATACCTGTCTAAACAAACAGGAGAATGCACACATCCAGATTTGAATAGATTTCTTCAGATGTGTTCAATTCTTTTCATTCTCAGTCCTTATTTGTGCTTTTAAATGAGGATTTACACCTGGACAACCATGCAAGAAATGAAGCCAGCATGCAGTCCCATAGATTTGCTTGTGGGTTTTTGCTGTGAAATGACCATACCAAACAAGTAAATTTTTGAATTTGTTTGTGTTTATTCTTATGTGGCTGCTGCTTGGAAGAATTCTATCTTTGTCTTACTATCTCCTTGGGATTTTCAGGGCTGGATTATCAAGGCTGAATGAAACATTACATGCAAACAGATGTAGCAGATTCTCTAGAAGGTCTCCCTGCCCTAGCCAAGAAAAGCTAGGGATACTTGAGGAATTATTTTTCTGCAAAGCCTGACAAGAATTGACTTGATCTGTACTTCCTGGGCTACTGTGCAGATTAGAATTCAGTTATCCTTTGGATCTTAATACTTTTTTGAATTTTGCGATGCAGTTCACAGCTTGAACGATGTAGAAAATACATTTAAAATGTATACTTTGAGATAAACTGCAATTAGACATGGCTACTTTAGCAGAAAATACATGCCTACTTTAAAAAGAAAATACATTTAGATATGTGTACTTCATGAAAGAATATTTTTAAAAAATACAGAAAAATATATAATAAGATATTACTTTTCATGCTGATTTTTTAAAAAGTTGTAGATTTAGGTGAAAATGGGACAGAGGGGATTAAAAATGAATAACGTGTAAAACTCTCTTATAGGTTTCATCCCTAAGGGAAGTTGCTACTAGAAAGGCAACTTGGAATGCAGAAAAAAATTGTGGGGAAATGTTCTTCCCTCACCTATATTTTTACTCCAGTTTTTTCCAAAGCATCTTTTGCTCTTTAAAATAAAATAAAATAAAATAAAATAAAATAAACGCCTTTCACTTGTGATCTTAACCTTAACAGAATGACTGTTAATTGATTACTTATTCAATTAACTGAGCACAATCCTAACCTGAGAGCTTCTGGCTAGAAAGGCACCCCTCTGTCAGTGGAAAGGAGGTCCATAAATGGCTGGGGAGAGGGAAGGAGAAAATTCCCACCAGGGGTAGAATACCTACCATCAGGGGTGTTCCTGCAGGAGCTATAGGCTTCAAAATGAATCTTCTGAGAGTGAATCCATATGCCAATACAATCAGCCCTTTACTAACACCAGGTATAGGTATTTTCCCTTCCATTTAAACTAGCAAGAGGGTTTTTTTTTTTAACAAAACAACATTATTTTAAAGTCGCAAGAAACTAAACAAAACAAAAGTGTCCCCAACTTCCCTCCTCTATTCCTCTTGACCCAGGAGGGCTTTGGAAGTAACAGCTGCCCTTTTCTGTTATTTTATTCTCTCTACCCTTAGGATCTTTTCTGTAACATGGCATAGTTTTTCCTACAAATAGCAAATCTTGTTAAGTTTTGCAACAGTAAAGAAAACACAACTAAACAAAGCAATATTCAGGAAAATATACCAACTAACATTCCATTTTTTTTTTGAAATTTTAGTTCGCCAGATAGGTACTATTTATGCCTTCCTTGTGTTATTAGTGCCTTTCATCTTTTATTTTCATGTATAAGAAATGAGGATGGAAAAAATATTTGAAAAATGGTTGAAAAACATGTTTCTTGAACATTGAGAACTGTGATGAGAAGAGTCCTAGGCTGATGAGCATCTCTGCAGTTCAAGAGTTATTGTATGCAAAATATGCATGTGGTTGTTTTGCACAAGAATAGCATTTTCTATGATGGAAACAGATTCTTTTGTGCGGAAACTGACATTTCTGTACTGAGTATTATTATCTGAGCAGAAAAATATTTCTTGTGCAAAAAATGCTATAGTTGGGGACTTCTTTTGCACAAAATTTGCATGTGTTTTGTGCAGAAAACAAGTGTGTCCCAAAGTGCAGTTTTTGCAGACCTTCTTTCAGCAAGAAAATGGATAAATTTTAAATTCCTAAAGCTAAAATTACTCATTGCCCCCTTTGAGGAAAAAATTAGTGAAGAATTGATTCCTAATGTACAATAAAATGTTTAAATAGTTAAAAAAATACAATAAAAATGAGTCAATCAATGATTCTAAAGAAAAAAAAGCCTTTTTAATAATAGTAGTAGCAGTAGTAGTAATAATAATAGTAATTCAGATTAGTTCAGCATCTCATCATTGTCCCCTCTTGTGTGAAGGAAAGAAATGTGTCTTCTAACAAGTCACCTGCTAGCTATGATAGCTATGACTTTATTTGTAATTATAGTAAAAAGTACTAATGACATACTAATAAATATTTTAATTATTGTTCATGAACAATAACACAAAAATCTGCCTAGTTTATTAAGTATACCTTTTTAATTAATCAGAAGATTTGCATTTTATTGTTGTACTTGAGCAACTGAACACTGCAGCCCTAAAAAAAAAAAAAGACGTTCCTCACCAACAAAGCAACAGTTTTGTCCAAGAACAAAAACAGCAATTATATTTATGTGTAAACTTTATTTAGGCCTTTGCTTTCTTTGACATTACCCATCATATATCAGCAATCAAGCCCTGAATATCTATTGTGGTAAAACACATTCTGAAGATTCTGAAGATCACATATTGATAGTGGCATATCAAATACTGACAGTCAAATCCAGCTATTCATTTTGGTCTAAATCTCAGTGTTAGTTCCAAACTGAGTAAAGCCACTGAACCAGTAGGATTTACTTATGTGTTGACCCACTATTCAGCAATTGATTAAATGGGATTCATTGGGACTAGCAGAAAAACAGGTTGCTTATCTGTAACTGTGGTTCTTTGAGTGTCATCTGTGCCCACAACAATTGGGTCTTTGTGCCTTTGCAGAGACATCCACAAGAAGTTCTAGAGCCGAGGGACCCCACTCTTACATGTACAGTGCATGTCTAGGACCATCAAGCTACTCCCCTTTTAGTTTCAAAGTCCACCGAAAGACAGGGACCTGAAAGAGGGGACGAAGGGTGGATTTGTGTGAGGGCACAGATGACCACATGAAGAACCACAGTTACAGGTAAGCAACCTGTTCTTCTTCTTTGTGGTTTCTGTGCTTCACACAACTGGCTGACTAACAAGCTTACCAGAGGATGGAAGGACAGGTCACTGCTGAATAGAAGAAAGAACAGCTCTTCTGAAGCACGCATCCCTCTGGGCTCTGCAGTCCAGGTAATAATGCCTGATGAAGGTGGACAGTTGTGACCACACTGCAATTTGGCAGAATTCCTGAAGGGATAGTCCCTGAAGAGCAGCAGCCGAAGAGGATACAGCTCTAGTTGAGTGGGCTTTGATGGAGGTAGGCAATCGCTGGTGTGCAAGCTCATAAGCAATGCAGATAGTTTCCACTACCCATTTGGAGACCCTTTGAGATGACACCTTGTCTCCCTTTTGAGGCCTGCCATAACAGAGGAAGACACTGAGTGATGAAAGGTCACAGTCATGTAGAATCTGAGGGTTCAGCGGACATCCAAAAATGGAGGGAGCACTCAAGTGGTCTAGATGGGTCTGGATAGAAGGTAAGTATGATGATATCTTATGAAAGATGAAACTCGGACACCATCTTGGGAAGGAAGGAGATGTCCAGACAAAGGACCACTTTATCTCTGTGGAAAACCAAGAATGGTTCATTGCAACGGAGGGCTGCGAGTTCACTAGAGTGGCGGGCTGAGGTAATGGTGACAACAAAAACAGTTTTCATGGTCAGAAGACATTCATGAATTGTTGCCAGGGGTTTGAAAGGATGTTGTAGCAACTGGCAGAGGATGAGAGACAGTGACCATGGAGGGACAGGCTCTGTCACTGGGGGGTAAAGATATGCAAGACCCTTAAGGAACTTCTCACCAGCAGTTAAGTAAAGAGGGTCCAGGTTGAGCTGTCGCTTGGTTGGTGTGCCACAACTGCTGCTAGGTACACCTTCAATGAAGTGAAGGAGACACTGCATTCTTTCAAAGAGAGGAGGAAATGGAAGACAGTGGAGACTTGTGCTGGGGATGCTGGTTCTGAATGTGCAGCTGCGAAGGTACAGAATTTTTTGCATTTGTAGCAGCAGGAGTTCCTAGTGGAGTCCTTACGGGAGGTCTGGAAAACAGCTTGAAGAGGTTGGAGAGTTCAAAAGGATTATCCCCCACATGATCAGATGAGAGGAGATGCGAGTCCAGGTGGAAAACCCAACCTCCAGAGAGAGCGGAGTAGTTAGGCAAGGGAGAAAGAGGTGCTGACCTCAGGAGAGGGCCAGGAGAGGGCTGAAACACAGTTGCCTGAGCCAAAATGGGGCTATCAGGTTGGCATCAGATTAATCTCTGGCTCGGTTGGTTACGACTTTTTTGAGAAGGGGAAACAGTAGAAATAGGTGGAGAAGGTAGCCTGACCAATGGAAGAGGACAGCATCTCCCAGTGTCCCCTTGGAGATGCCCATTCTGGAGCAGAACTTGTGACATTTCTTGTTAAAGTGGAAGGTAAACAGGTCAACTTGGAGTGATGCCCGCTTCTTCATGATGGAGTGGTAGGCTGCTATGGTGAGGGGCTATTCATGATGGAGATCCTCCATGTGGCTGAGGTCATCTGCAAGAGAGCTCTCTGCACCGGCAATATGGATGGCTAATGGATAAATGGAACTGGGAATGCACCATTTCTAGAGGCAGGAGGCTAGGTCCAGGAGGGTCAACAAGCAAGTGCTGCCCTAGTGATTTATGTAACAGAGAGCTGTAGCATTGTTGGAGACAACTTGAATCACAGTGTCTATGAGAAGTCTCTCGAATGCCTTGAGGGCCTTGAGGACTGCAAGAAGTTCTAAGGCACTGATGTGAAGGTACTGTTTGAAGGGTGACCAATGGCTGTGAATGGTCGGGCTCTTGCAGTGAGCATCCCAGCCAGTCATGGAGGCTTGTGTGGTCAGGGTGGCAGAAGGCTGAGATGGACTGAATGAGACACCTTGACCTAGATTGGAAAAAGCAGTCCACTAGAGGAGGGAAGTCTTGATGTGTCTCAGGAGGATGATTACCTTGGATTGGCTGTCACAGAAGGGATTGAAGTGTTTGAGAAACCACACCTGGAGAGGATGGAAGATAAGATGATCATAGGGTGTAACCATCATTGCAGCCATGAGATCTAGGAGATGCTGAATGCAGTGAGTTGAGAGATGCAAATGGCATGAAAAGCAGCATCTTGGAGAGTCCAAGCACATTTCTTTGGGAGGAATGCTCTGTCATGAGCAGAGTCAGGAGTGTCTCCTATAAAGTCTATATGGCAAGCAGGGAAGAGTATGGACTTCTTGGGATTGACCTGAAGGCCAAGGCAGTGAACTAGGGAGACAGTGAGGTGCAAGTCGCAGAAGAGTTTAGTTATGCAGGATGCCACCAATAACCAATCAGCGAAATAAGTGTAGAGAATGACCCCCTGAGTTCTGAGATGGGTGACCACTATTGCCATACACTTGGTGAAGACCCATGAGGCAGTGGCTAGGCGAAACAGTAGGACATGGTATTGGAACATAGCGTTGCTACATACCGTATTTCCTGTGGTGAGAGTGAATGGCAATGTGGAAATACACATCACAGAAGTCCACAGATGCAAACCAGTCTCCTCAATGAAGGAAGGAAAGAATGTCTGCCAAGGTGGACTTGGTGGTGGAGGATGTCTCTGTTGGTTGTTGCTGGCATGGCTTGAAAGTTCTCTGGGAAGATGCAGGCGGCTAGGAAGACGTGTGAGAAGAGCAAGGAGAAGATCTAGAGCAGTAAGAAGAAGAGGGATGAAGCCAAGAGGAATGCTAAGAACAAGTGTAAGAGGTGTGTTGTTGTTGTAGATCCATCTTCTTTGCAGTCATCCTGGCCTTGGAGATACTCTCCATGGAGTCATCCATGGAGGTGTGAAAAAGACCTTGGTCATTGAGTGGGAGATCTTCAATTCTCTTCCTGGTGTCTACTGTGAGGCCTGCCATCTGAAGCTATGCAAAATGGCATAAGGTCCCCGCCATTACCTTGGTGGCATATTCAACAGAGTGGCAGGAGGATAGTATTTGTTGAGCTGTCAGTTCCTATGTTTCCTGATGAAGATGGAGGAGAGGGGTCCTGTAGTCCCCCGGGAAGTTTGCAGCTATGGAGGATACCTGCTCCCAGAGATGTTTCTGGTAGGCTGCCATACAAGTCTCTGTGTTTGATATCCAAGCAGAGGGAGCTGTGGCAGAGTAAAAGTGGTGGCCAAAGATGTTCAGGTACTTCCTGTCTCTATCTGTGGTGCCGTATAGGATTTCTTCCCTCCTCTGGTTTGAGATGCCTCCACAATGATAGAATTTGGAGCTGGATGAGAAAAGGGGTACTCCACATCTGTTATGTTGGATTTTGTTCAGATGTTCCCACCTCCTGGGCATCAGCAGGAGTGAAGCCAGCTGATTCCATGTCTGTTTCATGACCTCTTGTAAGGTGGGCAAGAAGGGAATGGTTGCAGGTGAAGAGCTTGGGTGTTGATGATCTGGAAGACTGGCTCCCTAGTGGTTTGTGGAAGAGGAGTGACATCCAAGCCGATGGTAGTAGCCATACCAAGAATGATGTCAGAAAATCTTCAAATTTCTTCTGGACAAGCTTCAGAAGGAGTGCCTAGGACTGAGGAGGTGGTGTCAAAGAGTTAGAGAAGTCAGAGGATGAGCCCTTGGAACCTTCATCTGACATCTCCAAAGATTGACAGGGTGGTGGGTGGGAGACCTGATGTAGAGGAGATGGAGGAAGTAGTGTAGCAAGCTGAGGCTGTGATATGGAGGTGGTAAATATCATGGCTGTCAGTAGCGAAGAAGAAGAAGTAGTAGTCTGAGGTGGAGAAGGAGGAGTCTGAGAGAGTGTCGATGTTGTGCATGGAGGAGGAGACATAGGGCCTGTTTGGAGTCAAAGAGAAACACCTTGAGGAGGAGGAAGTGGAGCCAGTGAAGAGCAGGAGACATTGAAGGCCGGTACTGCATGAGTGATTGGTAGTTGTCTACAATGATCCCAAGATCGGGAGTGAGAGTGGCAGGATTGATGCAATGGAGAGTGAGACAAATAAGTTTGGTAGCAATGAGGTCCAGGATCGGGAGTGATGGCATGAACGAGACTGAGAGAGGTAATGAGGGTGATGGTATCGGTATCAACGAGATGCAGATCGGGACCAAGAATGGTACCAATGATAATATGGAAAAGCTCCCAATAATCATGGTAATGGCGTCCTTGACATATCTGAGAGCAAGAGGAAAGGGGATTGAGGATGTTCCACCCATATAAACTCCCTGAAGTAGCGTTCCTTGTGAGTGGTGAATGGGGGTGGGGACTTCTCTGGGAGATCATGAAAAGATGGGCCCTGAGAAGGAGAATGCTCCAAGGTTGGGTAGTGCAGTCAAGTTTGGATTTGAGAAGGCTCTGGCTGTCTGGAGTGATGAGTTGGCACTGGATCTAACCATGGAGGATGCTGGTCCAACAAAGACTGGTGGGTTGGTACCAGTGGTGGTACCAACACTTGAGTTGAAGGTAGTGGCTGTGCTGAAGGTAAGTCAGATGATGTGAAAGACGGGACCTCTTGTCATGCCAAGAACGCTATAATAGAAGCAGAGGTCACTGCCGGAATTGAAGACATGTCCGGTATGGGCCTATCAGTACATGGAGCCAGGGTCAACTTGGTATCGGGATGGCTCGAATACTTCTTCTTCTTCTTCTTGGCCTTAGAGTGGGCTTCAGAAAAGGTAGAAAGAGAATGCTTATGTTTGATATGTTCTTCCTTTATGGTGGCAGCAGATGAGACTGACCTTTCCTGCGGTCTCAGAGACAAGGCGGGCAAGGATAGAGGAGGTTGCACTACTGGGAGAAGGTTGGAGGCTGCCAACAAAACTGGTCCCAAGTCCATTGACAGCGATGCTGATATCGTGGTCAGTCCTGAGGTTGATGGGCAGGACTATGGATGTCTGGAGACTGTGGTAGAAGCAGTAAAAAGGGCCACATTCTCTGCCACCTTCTCAGGAATCCTCAGAGACTGCTCCCAACAAACAGATTTCAACCTCAAAGCTTGATTCTTCAGAGTCTGCAAGGTAAACTAATGGCAGATCTTACACCTGAAGAAGTTATGGCCTTTGCTCAGATAGTATAGATATAAGTCATGGGCGCTGGAAAGGGCAAATTTCCTGTTATAGGAAGGGCACTTCTTAAAGAGAAGCAGAGGTCATAGAAAAAATGAAAGGAAATGCAAAAGAAAGAGATGGAATAAGATGCACTGGGGGGATGAAGCAGAGAGAAAGAGGGGAAACCCGCCTACTTTCAACTCTCTGCTTCTTCTTTTTGTTTTGCTTTGTTTTTTGAACAGAAAGAGAGAAAGAGAAGTGAGAGAAAGACAAGAAAGAGCTACTCAGAGTTCTGGAATGAGAGGTAGGACTGACTCAGATGGCAAACAAAACAAAACTGAAACGGGAGTATCTTGGCAGTCCTAGACATGCACGATATGTGAAGGGGAGCGGGTTCCCGCCAAGCTACTCAGCTTTAGAACTTCCAGTGGACGTCTCTGTGCAGGTGCAAAGACCCAGTTGTGTGAGGCACAGAGACCATGAAGAATTCCAGTTATTGTCAATAAACACTTGGCACTGGAATCCACAACAGTAAATCCCAGGACTTTAAAGAGGGCTTTGTTTGGGCCTTCATTAGCAGAGGTAAAACAGTACAGCTGGGAGAGTAAGTGTAAAGGAGGTGTTCATACAAAAATGAATGTACATTTGTTTTTTAAAAAGCAGCTGAAAATCAGAAAATTTCCCATCATTATTTTCTATAGAATTCTTGCTGGAAGAGGGAGCCTTGTTAATTTTAGAACACTAAAAATTTGAATGAAAGATATAGTATGATAAATTTTAATCTGGTATCTCAATGGTGACCTGCAGAAGTTTGAAAATATTTTATCTATCTTTAAGGGAGCTTTGAGAATTGGGCGGTTGCTGGGAATGTTTAATTCTCTCCCTTACTCACCCACAATTCCCCAACTCCATTTTACATTTCAGAGGAGATCAGAAGAAGAAAAATAAGATACTGGTAATGATGTATTTCTGCTAAAACATGTAGCATTACCTTCAAGAAAAAAAGTTGTCTTTCTATGCCTGCACATAGAACATGATTTTCCAGGAGGACTAAGGGGCAGAATCCAGAATGTTTGATTTGGTTAAATGGAGAAAATCCACTTTTGAGATCTGCCATTGTCTGTCAGGTTCTCTGATAAGCCTAAACTACTTCAGAAAGATTCTTTTGAAAGGATCAAATACCACGCACAAGGAAACAGAACAGAAGCATGTTCTTGCAAACCTTGCAGTTTGTAGCATGGGACAGCCATCCTGACATAGTGGTTTGAGTGCTGGACTACTACTCTGGAGACCAGAGTTTGATTTCTTGCTCAGCCATGGAAAACCACTGGGTGATTTTTGGTGCATTATAGACTCTCAGCCCCAGAAAAACCCATGACAGGTTCACCTTAGGATAGCCATAAGTCAGAAACAACTTGAAGACACACAACAATAATAACATAGTGTGGCTGATCATAGAGTCATAGTACCATAGAGTTGGAAGAGACCACAGGGGCCATCCAGTCCAACCCCCTGCTATGCAGGAACACACATCAAAGCATTCCCAACAGATGACCACCCAGTCTCTGCTTAAAAACCTCTAAAGGACGAGGTTCTACCTCACTCCGAGGCAGCATATTCCACAGCCAGACAGCTCTGACCGTCAGGAAGTTCTTCCCGAGATTCAAATGGAATCTTCTTTCCTGCAGTTTGAATCCACTGCTCCTTGTCCTAGTCTCTAGCACGAGAAAACAAGCCCGCTCTCTCCTCAACATGATATCTCTTCAAATATTTAAACATGGCTATCATGTCCCCTCTTAACCTTCTCTTCTGCAGACTAAACATACCCAGTTCCGTAAGCCGTTCCTCATAGGGCATGGCTTCCAGACCCTTCACCACTTTGGTTGCCCTCCTCTGGACATGCTCCAGCTTGTCAATATCCTTCTTGAATTGAGGTGCTCAGAACTGGACATAGTATTCCAAATGAGGCCTAACCAATGCAGAATAGAGTGGTACCATTACCTCCCCTGATCTAGACACCATGCTCCTATTGATGCAACCAAGAATCATGTTGGCTTTCTTGGCTGCCTCATCATACTGCTGACTCATGTTCAGCTTGTGATCTACCAAGACTCCTAGATCCCTTTCACATGTACTGCTATGCAGCCACACATCCCCCATCCTATATTGGTGCATTCCATCTTTTTTGCCTAAGTGTAGGACTTTACATTTCTCTCTGTTGAAATTCATTTTGTTAGCTTTGGCCCAGCTCTCCAATCTGTCAAGGTCATTTTGAAATTTGATCCTGTCCTCTGGGGTATTAGCAACCCCTCCCAATTTTGTGTCATCTGCAAATTTGATCAGCATGCCTTCCACTCCTTCATCCAAGTCACTGATGAAGATGTTGAATAGCACTGGGCCCAGGACAGAACCCTGCTGCACCCCACTAGTCTCTTCTCTCCAGGATGAAAAGCAGCCATTGGTGAGCACCCTTTGGATTTCGTTGGTCAACCAATTAGCAATCCACCTAACAGCAGCCCTGTCCAGCCCACATTTTACTAGCTTCTTTGCAAGAATGTCATGGGGAACTTTGTCAAAGGCTTTACTGAAGTCAAGATATGCCATGTCTACAGCATTCCCTTCATCTACTAAGCTTGTAACCCTATCATAAAAAGAGATAAGATTAGTCTGGCATGACTTATTTCTGATGTCCTTGCAATGTCTACTTTTTTCTTCCTTGTCCCTTTTTCTATAGGCACCTTATAGGATATCTTGTATGCCCCTTCTCTCTGTCTGGCATATTATCATTAGAAAAATGATACTGGTTAATTTAGGAGATGTGTTGAATGTGGAATATCCTTGCTCAGACTTGACCTGATGAGTTTTTGGAGCATTTCTATCCCTACCTTTTCAGTATTTTTGTAATACCTAAATGTATTTTTGTAAGGGTCAAAACAGAGTTAGCTGTAAAATAAGCACTGGGAAAGAAATTAAATCCCACATGCCCTTGTGCTTTTTGAGGACACTGAATTTCATATAAAATCCTTTGCAGGTAAAGCCCCAGTTTTAGGGAGCTGAATGAGAGCTAGCTCAGGAAACGACAGGCCCACTTCTACAACCAATACTAGTCAGTAGAAACTGCAAGAGAATCCCTTTCAAAGAGAATGCTGAAGCAGCTCCCTGTTAACATGTGTAACAGCAGTCAGTGCAACGGAGGCAGCCCAGGGTTCCCACCTTTTAAAGCCAGCTGCCAAAACAGGAGCCGTGTAGCTGACAGAAGCCTTCCCAGGAAAGGGCATTCAATACTTGCCTGACTTTTCCTTTTGGTGGCATGATTTATTTTGACATAATACACAAGGCAGAGAAGGAGGGGTTCATTATTGCAAAACAGATTGCTGCAAAATAGCTAAGATGAATATAAATCCACAGATGGAAACGAGAGACAAAGTGTGCCTGCTAAAAGACACAGGTGTGTGTGACACAGAGGTGGCATGTGGTACCATCTTAACAATGAAAAAGCCAGCTACTTAGCCTTCAGCAGCCTTTCCTTAAACCCAAAGGATTTGCACAGCTGTTTACCAATTAGTGCCGGTTATATCCAAATTAATTATCTCTTTATTCATAGTGGCAAATGACAACAGTCTATTCCCATCATTCAAAATGTGGTCAGATGAGAAGTGCAGGTGAAGAAGTTTCTGAGTGTGTAAACAGAGACTCACTGGCAAGTCTGATTTGTTTTTCAAAGGTAGATGTATGAACACGACTCATTAAGACTGTCAGTTCCTTTCGCCTTTAAGATCATTAAGATTTGCCATTAACTTTCTTCCTCATCCTCCAGAGATATACAATATATGAGATAGAAGAAAGCATAAGTAGAATGGGGAATGGTTAGCTTATGGGCATTTGACATATTTTTAACTCCCATCTTTTTCTGAATATAGATATTTGCGCATTTACACAAGTTTATGTGTACGTGTAGAGGTCTGAATACACTGAAGGTTCTGGGTCCCATCCTATCTTGGAAGCTAGGCAGGATAAGGCCTGATTAGTACTTGGCTAGAGGACTGCCAAAATATACTAGATGCTGCAGGCTATTGTTAATTTTATTGATAGTTTAATCATCTTTTTAAATTTTGCATGATGTAATTTTTGCGCTGGATTGGTTTTAACTTTTGTTAGCCATCTTGAGACAAGGACTGGGGAAAGACAATATGCATGTATGTATGTATGTATATGTGTGTGTGTTTGTGTGTATATGATAACAATAAGAACAGTAAACAGTAACAGTAACAAAATATAGTTCAGGGTAAGCAAAATATCTTTGAATATTCCTTGGTTAACTATGAAATTCATGGGCAATGAATGTCATAAATCAACAGGCAGTTTGAAGGCACATGCACACATATGTACATGGAGGAATGATCTTTTATGTTGCTATTGTGGGAATTGCCTTAGCCTTCTTCTGATGTTGAGAGTGTGACTTGCCCAAGGTTACCCAATAGGTTTCCATGGCCAAGTGGGGTTTGAACCCTGGTCTCTATTCCTATTTTCATAGGAATAGTCATACCCATCCATTTCCCATGCGTCACATGTAAAACAGAGGTTGGGTCTTAAGCTGCATAAAGAAAGTTTTCTTCCCCAAATTACCCTCAATTATGGACTAATTTTAGGTATAAAACTTTCTTTTGTACATCAATATCTCTTTCACATCTGATTCATTGAATGTTCCCAGTTTCTTCTGCTTCTAATTCTAATTTGTGTTAGTTATAGACATGTTTATTCACATCTTTACAGTATACATAAAATCTTCTTTTCTTGCATGTTTTAAATCCAGGGGCCACAATGTAGTACACAAGGCAGTGCAGATTTTTAAATTCAGAGGGCTCAAACACAACCATTTTTTTTTCATTTTTGAATATATATAAACAAGAAAGCTATCTTCTGAGTGCAAAACAGCAACAACAAAACCCACATCTATGCCTTGTAATCAACCCAATTGTGTCTCCCTTTCAGTGGAACGGACTCCACTGACAGAATAAACTCCTTCTTCTTGCTGTAACTCTGTATCTATGGACAGTGTGTGTGTTGGGGACCTTCTGAATGATACATGGGGGGATTCAGAGGAGTATAGAAGACTATGCTGGATTCTGGATGTCATATGTTGTTCATTTTGCTTTCTCTGAAGAGTTACTATTATGTGTATGGGTGGAGAATGTCTTAATATTCACTTTCCACAAATTCCAGTCATAACTTTATGCACATCAGTCGTACAGTGCACTCTTTTTAGCTTATCTTTTCTTCAAGACAACCATATATGCTTAAATGGAGATGAGTCCCACTGCATTCAACCCTATTCATTTCTTTTCTCTTTGCCATTTCCAATCCTTTTTTCAACAGAGTATTCAAGTCATCCAAAAACAATCCAGCTCTGTCAATTTCCCCCCCCCACAATATTTAGGTGGAATCTCTTTTTTTGCTATTTGAATCTGTAGGTTTGAGTCCTATTCTCTGGAGTAACAGAAAACAAACTTGCCTCATCTTCTGCACGACATCCCTTCAAAAATTTAAAAATGGTATCATGTTACTTCTGTCTTCTCTTCACCAAGCTAAAGACACTCCGCTCCATAAACTTGGTTTCCAGACCTTCTACCAACTTGGTTGCCCTCATCTGGACACATTCCAGATTGCTAGTATTCTCCTTGAACAGAACATAGTATTTCAGGTGAAGTCTGACCAAAGCATAATAGATCGGTACTCTGACTTCCCTTAATCTAAACACTGTAGTCCTGTTGATGAAACCCAGAATTACATTGGCTTTTTTGGCTGCTGTATCACACTGTTGACTCATGTTTAAGTTATGGTCTGCCAAGACTCCAATGGTCTTTTCACATGTATTGCTATCAATGCAGGCGTCACATATCCTATATTTGCACATTTCATTCTTCCTGCCTAAATGTGGTACCTTATATTTGTCCCTGCTGAAGGACAGGTTGCTTACCTGTAACTGGAGTTCTTTGAGTGGTCATCTGTAAACTCACACAAGTGGGTCATCTGCGCTTGCGCAGTACTGACTATGGAAACTTCTAGAGCTCTAGGCCTAGCATTTTGGCGGGAAACTTGCCTTCTTCCCCTGCGGCTATAAAAGCCCGCCTGGTGCCTGCATACTCAGTTCCTTGATCACTGCAAGGTTCTGGCACAAAGGTGCAACAGGACATGAAGAGGGGAGGAAGGGCGGGATTGTGTGAGTTTACAGATGACCACTCGAAGAACTCCAGTTACAGGTAAGCAACCCGTCCTTCTTCTTCGTGGTCTCTGTAACTCACACAAGTGGGTGACTGGCAAGCTTATATCATAGGAGGTGGGAGTGTCATGGAACTCCTGTAGAACAGCACCCATTAGTAATATTGAAACCAGTGCTAGGCACTACAAGCCAACATGGAGAGAGCATAATTACCCAGAGTTCATAATGCTGTGGAGGACAACACTGCTCTGCCAAAGGTGACATCTCTAGAGGTTCTCTGGTCAATTCTATAACAAACAGCAAAGGTAGTGGGATGTGACCAGATTGCCACTTTGCAAATGTCCTGTAGAGGTATGTCTCTAAGGAAAGCTGTGGAAGCAGAGAGAACTCTGGCAGCGTGACTCCTGAGATGAGAAGGTGGGTCTCTCCCTGCGAGTTCGTAAACAAGGCGAATGGTGGAGGCCACCCAGTTGGAGAGATGCTGAGAAGAGAGTGGAAGGCCTTTCTTAGTGGAGGAGTAGCAAAGAAAGAGTTTCGGAGACTTCCTAAACTCCGCAGTACGTTGGACATAGAAAGGCAAAGCCCTTCATGTGTCTAGTGTGTGAAGGTTGTGCTCTAGGTCAGAGGTGGGGTTAGGAAAAAAAAGGGAAGGACTACATCCTGGTTAAGGTGAAAATCAGAGACAACCTTGGGAAGGAATGTGATGTCTGGCTTTAGGACTACCCTGTTATGGTGAAAACGGAGGTATGGTTTATCCACTCTCAGTGTGCACAGTTCACTAGCACGCCTGGCCAATGTGATTGCAACTAACAAGGCATCTTCCAGGAAAGGAGGCAAAGGTCAGAGGTAGCTATGGGTTTGAAAGGACACTTGGAGAGCTGTGAGAAGACCAGGGACAGGTTCCAACCTGGTGTAGGAGGACGAACAGGAGGGTGGAAGTGTTTATAGCCCTGAAGATACCTGTGCACCAAGGGATCTTGAAAGCAGGAGGATCTACCTGTTGAAGACAGGAGGAAATTGCTGAGCGCTAACAATGAATGGAGGAAAGGGAAAGGCTGTTGTCAGCTAGAGATGAGAGGAAATCCAGGAGATGGATAGTGGTAAAGGAGTCGATGTCGAGGCTCCTATCCTGGAGGAAGATTTCAAACCTCAAGAGCTTGTAAGAGTAGGATTGAACAGTCAACGGCTTGTAGGCTGCTTCAATCACTCGCTGGACAGCTGGTGGAAGAGAGGTCAAGGGAGGAGGTTCCAAGCCATCAGTTTGAGATGATCAATGTCTGGATGCCTCACGGTACCGTTGTTCAACATTAGGAGGTCCGGTTTAGGTGGCAGCCTCCGATACTGTCCCTTTGAGAGTAGGAGGAGAGGGGCGAACCAGGGTTGACAGGGCCACCATGGGATGATCGGGATTGCTGAGGTGTTGTCTTGAGCAAGTTTCTCGATGACCTTTGTGATGAGAAGAATGGGGGGAAAGAGGTAAATCAGCGGGCCTTTCCAGTGGAAGTGAAAGGCGTCGCCCAGAGAGCATTCGCCTACTCCGCCCCTGGAGCAGAAGAAGGGGCATTGTCTGTTGAGAGGAGAGGCAAAGAGGTCAATCAAGGGAGTGTTCCAGTCTCTGAAGAGGTGTGCCAGAGTCTCGGTATTGATCATCCATTCGTGGGAGGTCGAGCTGGAGCAACTGAGATGGTCCGCCCAAACGTTCTCGATACTGGGCAGGTGGTGAGCTAGAGGGAGAATCCAGCAGGGGAGACATCAATTCCAGAGACAGAGGGTAAGGTGCAAGAGAGTTGGGGATCTGGTACTGCCCTGTTTGTTGATGTAGTAGGTCACAGCAGTGTTGTCTGTCAAGATTTGGATGGTATGATCCCGGACTGTATCATCGAAAGCTCTTAGAACTTTGATGACATTGCGTATTTCAAGAGCGTTGATGTGGAGGTGACGGTGGAAATGAGTCCATTGCCCACTGGTGGACAGGTGGCCTATGTGGGCTTCCCATCCTTCCCGGGATGCATTGGTGGAGAGGGCCATCGTTGGTTCCGGAGTGTGAAACGAGATGCCTCTGAGGAGATTGGTAAGATTCCTTCACCAAAGAAGAGTTCACATCACGTGTCTCGGTACCGAGAGGTGACAAGAAGGGTTGTCAAGGATCAGGTTGAAGGCATTGAGGAACCAGCTCTGCAAGGGTCTCATTCGGAGTCTGACAAAGGGGACAACCGCTGTCATTGAGGCCATGAGGCCTAGGAGGACCTGTATGGAGTGAGCGGTGTTGCGTCGATTCCTTTGAAGGGGTGAGATGGCTTTGGCAAGACAGGCATCCGTTCCTGGGGAGGGAAGGCCCATTGGTGAGTGGAGTCAAGGACAGTGCCAATAAATTGAAGTCGGCAGGTCAGGAGGAGATGGGACTTGTTGAAGTTGACAGCAAGGCCCAGAGTGGTAAGCAAGCAAAAGGTGTCTTCGATGTTGAGAAGGAGCTCGTGTCGAGAAGCAGCAATGATTAACCAATCGTCAATGTAGGGAAAGAGGATGACTCTGCACTGTCAGAGAGTCTCCGAGCTGTCGATCTTGAGGAGGATCAAGAGTGTTCCCGGGAACAATGCTGGGGTGACCGGGAAGGCCGAGTGTGAGGAGGAGGAGGAGGAGGAGGATATCCTGGGGTTGGTCACCAACAAGAGGCAGTGCAGGCCCGGTGTCATCTGATTCTCTTGGGGGAGGATTGGTAGGGACAGGATCAATTATCTCTCCCTCAGAGGGGTGCAAGTGGGGAGATGGAGAGTGCAAAGGCGGGCCAGTCTCCATCAAGGGCTGGAGTGTCTGAGTGGAAGGCTGTTCCGCAGGGCCCATCGATGTTGACTCTGAGATAGTTTTGACAGTTAGTGGCTCTGCGTGTGGACTGCTCCTTGTCTTTGCGCTTCCGGGCTCTGGCTAACTCCTTCTCGATGGACCTGCCTGGAGTTGCAAGGTGTGGTGGAGAGGACACTGTCGAGGTTGAAGGCCTAGACCTCGAGGAGTGAGCCCCTCTCAAGGAGGTTTGTTGAGAGCGGGCAGGAGTTGGGACTGAAGCTGCCCAATCCTGTGGGATGTCCTTGCGGGAAGGATGAATAGACGGGCTTTTAGAGATGGAACTGCCCAGCATCTTCTTCGAGGAGTCCATGCCTGGAAGCCTCCTGGATGAAGCTGAAGGCACCGATGGAACAGAAGTTGTAGACGAAGTGGAGGCTGAGGGAACAGTATGGGGCTTTAGAGCCTGTTCATAGAGAATGGCTTGAAGTCAAGCTTTTCCGTTCCTCTGGGTTTGCGCAGTAAAGGCCTGACAGTTGGTACGAGCCGAAATGTTGTGCGTTTCGCCAAGGCGGACAAGGCAACAAGAGTGCCTGTTGCAGTCAGGTATCTTGGTATTGCATGATCAACAGCACTTAAAAAATGCTGTTGATGCCACAAACTAGGAATGGAGTCGATCGTAGACAAGGTCAAGGATTGCCAAGGTCGATACCAGAAGAAGGAGAAGATGATACATGAGGAGAAGCTCTGATAACCAGCAGTGTGGCGAAAAAAAAGAAACTGAGTATGCGGGTGCCAGGCGGGCTTTTATAGCCGCAGAGGAAGAGGGCAGGGTTCCTGCCAAAATGCTAGGTCTAGAGCTCTAGAAGTTTCCGTACTGTGCGGGCACAGATGACCAACTTGTGTGAGTTACAGAGACCACGAAGAAGAAATTAATTTCATTAGCTTTGGCCCAACTCTCCAATCTAGTAAAGTCATTTTAAATACTGATTCTCAACTCTGGGGTTCTATCTATCTATCCTGATTTGGAGGCATCTGCAGATTTGATAAAGGTCTCCTCTGTTTCATCACCCAAGTCATTTGTAAAGATATTGAACAGCACATGGCCCAGGGCAGAGCCCTGAGGCATTCCACTGGTCCTGTCACCTCATGATAAAGAAGAACCATGGGTGAGCACTCTCTGCGTTTGGTCAGTCAACCAGTTACAAATCCACCTAATAGTATCATTGTCGAGTCCATATTTCAGTAGCTTGTCTGCAAGAATATCATGGGTAAGCTTGTCAAAAGCCATACTGAAATCAAGATATAATATATCCACATAATTCAGCAAGCTTGTTACTCTATCAGAAAAAGAGATAAGTTTAGTTTGGCATTACTTGTTTCTGAGAAATCCATATTGGGTTATAGTAGTCACAACATTCCTTTGTAAGTTTTCACAAACTAACTGCTTAATGACACAGTCTGAAAACCTCGTGGTACTGATTTTAATCTGAGTTGCTTGGATCCTCTTTTTCCACTTTTTGAAGATGAGGACAACATTTCCCATTCTTCTTTTTACAGGGACCTCTACTGTTCTCCAAGAATTCTCAAAGATTATCAACAGTGGCTTTGATACTACATCTACAAGTTCCTTTAGTCCCCTTAAATGAAGTTCATATAGCCCTGGCGACTTGAGTTCATTTAGAGAAGCTAGATATTCCTGTACCACCTCTTTACTTGTTCTGGCCTACAGTCCCCTTATTGCATCATTTGTTTTATCTGCACCAAGTAGAGTGCTCCTTCTTTTTGGGGAAGGCTGAAACAAAGAAGGTATTGAGCAGTTCTACCTCTTCTCTGTTCCATGTTTAGTATTTCACTATCTTTTCCACATGTACTGTTTTCGTATTCTTGCTCTGAACACAGTCAAAACAAAACAAAACAAAACAAAAACCACCCCTTTTAATTATATTTAACCTCTCTAAAAAGGCTGAACCCATTGTGAGCATTAGCTGCCTTGGTTTTCTCCCTGGAACTACCTTGGTGTTTTTAGACACCTCCTATTGTTCTTGCTTAGTGCAATAATTTACAATTGTGCCTTCAACATCTCCCTTCTAAGAAACTCTCATCTGTCATTAGCTCCTTTCCTTTTGAGCATTTCTAACCATGGAATCTGACCCAGTATTTCTCTAACCTTACTGAAATCAGTTTCCTTAAATTCCAGTGTGTGTGCATGGACACATTTTGCTCCCAATTTCCAGTGATGTATTTAAGTCTTTTACTCCAAGTCTCAAGTCTCTACTTTCAAGTCTCAAGTCCTTGATGATAGTTTCAAATCATGTCTCAAGTCAAGTTTCAAGTTTGGAAGCCAACTTTGTTTTCCAACCTACGGTACATTCCAGAATCTCTGGACAGAGTCAAATAAAGTCAGTTTTAACGCTTTAAGCAGAGTTGGCCCTCCACATTTGCAATTTTGCCATCTACAACTTCAGAAGTGGGGAATAGGATCCTCCTTAATGCCCACTGCTGAAGCTTCAAAAGCTTTAGAAGGAAGGATCCTTCCTCCTCAAGCCTGTTGCCTAACAGATTTGCTGTTTCCCCTCTGAGAGATGCACTCTGCACTCTGGGGTGAATCTTATCTTCTGCGCTTAGGCTTTTAGAAGGATCCTCTGATACACAGCAGGGACAGGCTGCTGAGCAGACCTCAAGCCCACTGCCTAACCCGTTTGCTGTTTCCCTCTGAGAAATGCACCCACACTTTGGGCTTGAGACAGAACATCACGTGATCAATAGGCAAAAAGGGATGGAAGCGTTGTCCAAGTTGTAAGGCTCCTGGATGAATGTGTTATGTTACTGAACCAAGGGCAGCAAGTCAGTCACTAAAAATATACAAGTCTTGAGTCGAGTCGCGTCAGTATACCATTTATTGCAAAGTCAAGTCTGAGTCGAGTTCCTGAAGCAACTTAAGTCCAACTTGAGTCTAATCAGTCAACTCAAGTCTATATCACTGCCAATTTCCTCTGTATAAAAAAAATCCCAGAAGAATGTGGTCACTTCTACCTGAAGAACCACTACATCCGTTCAATTGACCAGTTCTTCCCTGTTGGTTAGGATCAGGTCCAAAACAGTCAGTCCTTTTGTCACCTCCCCCATCTTCTGGACAATGAAATTACCAGCAAGACAAGTAAAAAATTAGTTGGAACTTACATTTTTGGCAGAGCTTGACTTCCAACAAATATTAGGTGTGATGAGGTCTCCCATTACCACCACATTTTTCTTTTTTCAATGTTTGGTCATTCCTTTGAGTAAGAGATCATTTAAGTTTTCATTTTAGCTTGGGTCTCCATAGTAAACCCTCAAAACTGATGTGATTACTGTTTCACTTCCCTTTAAATTTCACCAAAATGCTTTCAACCTTTTTTCCTTGTTTTACATCATGGATCTCCTCACAGGTATGTATATATCCTCCTCCCCTCCTCCCCCTCTGTTTGATCTGTTTCTTTGGAACAGGTTATAGACCTGTATTACTACATTTCTAGCACAGTTCTTCTCTGTTTTTTTACAAACAACTGCTTTAGCTTCTTCTCTGTTGTATTTGGGGGATGCTCACAGACAGTCCAGTGGCTCCCTAAAACCCAAACCCAGCTTTGCTTGCTAGAGTCACTTAGTGGCAAGCCAGCTGTTGCCTAAACACATGAAGTATTCATTCCTTCTTTTACTGGCAACTATCATTCATTGTCTCCTGACCCCAATGCTAAAGGTAGCAGCTGTACAATGTCAGTTATGCTCTGTGATAAGACATTTGAAAAAAAGATGCAAATCTATACACAATCTCCTCATGTATGAATGCAAAGTTGTATGAAGCCTCTTGCCTCATTATCATCAATGAGTGTACAGGTTTGCACCTGCACTGGCACAGGTGCGCGTACATTGTGTCCACTGATGATAGTGGGACAGAGCATTTGCATTTTTTGTTTTATGTGAGGGTTCCTGGAATGGAACCCCCCACATATACGGAGGGCGCCCGGTAACAGAAAAAACAAAAGCTGCTTAATGGAATATGGTAATATGCATCACCTGTGAGGTATTTTCACCCTTATCAGATAGAATTCAGTTACAATAGATGTGGTTTATGGTAGTAGAATGAGTTGGACCTTGTATTTCCCACTTACATGCCATGTTAGAGGAAGAGTTTCACATTAAAAACTGTGTCTACCAAATGCATTTTTCCTAAGTAAATGAAAAATACAGTTCGGTGATAAAGCACTCTATTCTGTCCTGGCTATCAGCAACTGACTGCAGAATCTGGAAGGCCTACATGCCGCAATCTCAGTTTTTGCATTGTTCATTAATGATAAATTGTAGCCACTCTCATAAGACTATGCACCATCCAGCTTTCCTTAATCATACCTGACAGAGAGTACACTAACTGTTTAATGAGGCAGAGTCATTATAGGGCACAGGGGCATTTGATGAAGTGGCACAGCAAAAGAGGGTCCTTATTATACCCTTTGAAGTCATGGAGTGAAGAAAATCAGTCCTGTGTTCATATAATCTAAGTCTCTATAGTAAAGGAGAACATACACAGGCACACACATATTTATATAGATGTATAAATACACAGTGTTTTTTTAGTCAGTTTATTTTCTTTCAGATATTCAACAGAGAAGGCAACAGAAATGGTTCTGGAAGAAAACCTACAGGTGCAAAACTATGCATTATTTTAAGACTACAAGAAGGAGGAACCAGGACAACAGTCATAGAGACGACATAGAGGGGAAAAACCTAAAAAGTGGGAAAGTCCATAGCTTCATCGATTTTGCTAAAAAAGCTGTCATCCAAATTCTGGTTTAGTTGGCTGTGTTTTACAATTTTATCTGGGAGTCTGTGGAATAATTCACCAAATTAAGGACATTATGTTGCAAATAACAGGATATGTGTACAAGAGACAAGTAAGTAAGTAAACACGCAAGTGCTTCAAAATTAAATGCAACACATAATGCAGCTCTTCATTCATATATCATCTTTTATGTTTTCTTGGAACAAAGTCCACTGTTTGTACAGCCTGTGGACTCGGGGAATTGTATCACCTTTATTTTACTTCTTCCTTGTACCTGCATCTATTTCCTACATTCCCTTGGCCTATTTTCTGCTTTGCTTTGACATTAACATTGCCATCACCACCTTCTTCTTTTTCTTCTTTAACACACAAGCAGCTCCCAATGAATTTGAAAACATACAATAAAATACAAATTCATTATAAAATACTCATAAAAATATTCTTTATTTGGAAAGCCTTTTTCTTTCTTGCTTAGGTCCCTCCTTTTCTTTCTTTTAACATTGCCCTATTCAACATAGTATGTGACGGGTCTCCTCAAGCAATTAACTGGCTCGCTGAAGACACAGGATTATTCTAGCAGGAAGGGGCTCATTCACTTAGAATTCACTGATGTTAACTGCTGAACAGTTAAGGACTTTATATATAATGACTATGTTCATACATGTGAGAACTGTCTATTCCTATTGCTATTTAGATGAACTACACTCTACATAGCAGATGTCAGCATGAGTAATTCAGTATTGCTCATATTTAGAGTTTTGATATTCCTCCAAAACAGATAAATTGAAATATAGTCAGCCCTCCACATTTGCTAGGGTTAGGAGCGCAGGACCTCCCCCCGCAAAAAAGTGGTAAAATCACAAATATCAAAATGTGTGTGTCTGCAGAAAGGGGGCCAAGGCATGGTGGGGAGAGTGGGCACCCAAGGTCCAAACCAGGTCAGAGAAAGATGAAGGAAAGGGGGTGGATTGTCATAGTGGCCCTATACTTCCTCCCTCTTGCCCATCTCCTTCCTTGGGTATTGGGGGCATCGGGAGACCGTGGTGCCAAGAAATCAAATGCAAGCCATCCTTAGCTGGCTAGGCAGTTGCTGGTGGAGAAGGGTGAAGACCAAAGGTGGTTTTTTAAAGGTCTGCAGGACTGACTTGAGCGGCTGAGAGAGATGGTTCCCCTGGAAAAGAAGCACCTGCGGTGGGGGTCGGCAGGGGGTTGAAGAAACTCGCAAATAATCAAGTCAAACCTGCAATGTGGAGGCCCGATTGTATATGTACCTCATTCTACAAAATATGCTTCTTAAGATAATACGAAACCATGTGGGCATGACATTTAATTCAATCCCTGCCATTGCAGAAGTAATATTTATAAATTTTCTGAAGTGAATTTTAGTATATCAAGACCTCAGAGATGGGGTGGTGGTGGTTTAGATTCATGTACAGTCCAGCATCTTATCATCCTCTGAGGGAAGTTTTACACAGAACTGCCTCTCACAGGCAGGGTGGGAGAAGAAAAAAGCAAATATTATCAGAAAGTCTAAACCTAGATGAGAGCTACAACAAGTAGGGAGCAAAATAAAGAGAGGGAAAGGAAGGAACAGATAAGTATTGGTGAGGGATAGCCTTTAAGAACAGAACATTTCAGCACAGAATAATGTACAGTTTGCCCTCCACATTCATTGGGGTTAGGGGCATAGGATCCCCGCAAAACTGGAAAAAGCACAAATATCAAAATGTGTGTGAGACTGTGAAAAGGGGGCTGAGGCACAGTGGGGAGAATGGGCATCCAGGGCCCAAACCAGGTCAGAGAAAGGAGAGGAAAAGGGGTATGTTAGCATTGTAGCCCAATATTTCCTCTCTCTTGCCTGTCTTCTTCCTTGGCTGTGAGGAGCATTGGGAGGAGGTTCAGGGTGCTGAGAAACTCGGGTGCAAGTCATCCTTATCTTGCTAGGCAGCAGCTGGTGAAGAAAGAGGAGAAATAGCGGCGGTTTTTTTAAAGGCCTGGTCAGAGCTGCTGAGAGGCAAAGCTTCCTGGGAAAAGAAGCACTTGAAGTTGGAGGAGGTGGGGGTTGGACAAACTCACAAATAATCAAATCTGTGAAAGTTAAACCATGAATGTGGAGGGTTGACTGTACCTCATTTTACATCATGAACCTGTGGGAAATAACCTTCACTATGTATGCATTATTCTTAAACTGAGAAAGTTGATGGTGAAAAAAGACCAAACAAAGGATGTTCCATTTTGCAGAGTTAAGGAACAAGGTCAAGGCAATTTTAATGCCAGGGAGCAAGGAAACGCAATATCCTTCCTAATATGCCTTCAGTGATCTGCCATGCTAGCCCTGAAGAAGTATTTTGCTACATAATATCTTGTTTCCTACATAATAATAAAAACTCTGCAAGAATTGACCAGTTGGTGGTTTAGATTACAGACTATTTCCACTCCTACCTCGCTAATGTTTTGGAAAATGGAAGAATATATCATCAAGGAGAATCATCTCCCACACCAAAATTACAGTTCTGAGGAATTCAAACCATTTTGTGGTAGAGAAAGTTGCAGCTCAAGCCTGCATATTCTGGGGTCTACTAAGACAAACGTGGCCCACCGAACAGGTAACACATTTCTCCAGGCCTTGATAAACTGTCTGTTAGCTTAAGAATGCATAAGTTGTTAGATATTTGGCAGGCCACAGTCCATGACTAGTGGACCATGTTTAGTTCAGTGCATCACAAATTGCTGAGCTGTAATTGCAGTTCCACAAACTTAAACTAATATCCTCAAACTTCTCTGGTTTTGAAAGAAGAACGGGGGAAAAAAAGAAAGAAAAAGAGAAGGCTTCTGACTGTTAAAAAACGGTCATAGTTCCAGCATTATTTATTGGTGCCTTTAATTCCTTTTGTCAGAGCGTATGAGATACCTAAGAAGGGAAGTCATGGATTCCCCCCCCATCTGTATCAAAACATTGATTTATCCTGAATAAATTACAATGTTGAATTTTTGTCCATTCATTTCCCAACAATGGGAAAACACTGTGATCTAGTGCAGAAATAATAGGAAAATATGGTTTCTTGCTACATGAAGGAGCTTATATGCAATTCAGACTTGTACATTCTTCTTCCTTCCCACTTTCACACACCACATGAGGAATTAAAAGGACATGCTTTGGATTTAAATCTACCCATGGTGTGCTGGGGCACCTGAACATGAAGATCTTTGATTTATTTAAACTATAGGTAACTGAGAGACAAGCAGAAGTTGATCCAGGGGTTTCAGATCTTTCTTATTTAGAAAGCACAGTTCAAACCATGGCTCCTCCAATTTGGACATGATAGGGAGCTATGGTTTGATAAAAGCAGAATTTTTTCTTGTCATATGCACAAGAGGAGCATGGAGAGAAGGACTATGTGAGCCCAAGGCTCAAGTAGGATTGTTTATGTTGCAGGAAACCACATTTTGCTTTATGTGTCTGAACCTGGACTGAAGGTTAGAAATAAAGTTCTTTGTAAACTGAGAAAATGGGTTATAAAACTGCACAGACAGTTGCCACATGAGTTAACTGCTTATGGTGTGTCTAGTTTTCCTCCGCATGTAAACATCTGGGAAGATGATCTCTACTATGTCAGCCTTAAATGGATATTACTTTGTACTGTACATACTCCAGGTAATGGAAGCAGTGCAAGCAAACTGAATAAAGCAATGTAACATTGTGCACAGCATGTCTTTGTTATGTGATTAGGTTCAGCATTCATCACCTCCTCCTTTCAACAGCTGATGGGAAGAGCATGGTGCAGAGAGATCCTACATCACTAGTATATCTATGGTTTGAATGCTCTTCAACTGATCCCATGATTTGGATATTTTGGAAGAATTTTATAGACTGAAATGTCAGACTGAGATGACTCATCCAGCAAAGTGTCATACCAGAAAGGTAAATCACCTGAGCTCAGAAAGTTGTGGAATGTCAAAATACTCAATTCATCTGTTTGGCATCCATGGTATTTCACATGTCATGTATTCCTGTTTCTATCCTTTTGAAAGACTTCCCTACTGAACTGCTGCTCAGACCTTAGCGCACAAATATATCACAGAAATCAACATGTGTGGAAAGCGCACATGTACCCTACTGCAAAGCAAACAAATAAAACAAAACTATACACAGAATCACAGACATTTAGGTCCAGTTAACCCTGTGCTAAACAATAAATTAATGCAAAGTGGAAGCCACCTGAGATAAAGCATTACAAAGCCACATTTTTACAAAGGGAATTATAGCAAGCAACAACGATGTTGGTAGCATATCTCAGTTTTATGGGACAAAACAACTTCTGACTACAAGTTGAGTTACTGAGAAATTCCACAGGCAAAAACCAATCACAATACAGTCTCAGGAGGCATGGCTGCAACTAAAGCATCTGAAGCAGTGGGGTCAGACAAGCGAGACAACACTCCCATATACATAGTTATGGTGGTTACATGCAAACAGCAGCATTAACCAGAGTATCTTTACTTGCAAAAGACTATTAAAAAATTACATTTCTTAAAAAAAATAAAAATAAGGATCAGTCCAAAGTTACCCAGCTAGTCCGGCATTCTCTTTGGAAAAGCACCCAGCCAAGTTGTCTCTATGAAGACTGCACAAGCAGTGTTGTTTACTCATAAACATTGAAACAGCTCAACCTAAGTCACAAAGGCCAGACCAATAAGGCACAGAACATAAAGCTGCCACACTATACACAACTACACAAGCAACTTTGCCAAGTCTCACAGCTCAAACATATATATAGGTATAAACTCGGCTTCTAAATAATAGAGAAGGCATCATTTGGTTTAGGCTGCAGTGTCTCTTATCTGGAAGAGAGAACTCTTTAAATAAATGGAATATACTTTATATGAAATGATTTAGGAATAGGGGGAGTTTAAAATTTAATTCAAGCTGTCTTATTTGCATATTTCTGGGTGATTTTTTTTTTCAAGCTTTCTCACTGGCCAAGGAGGATCCAAAAGTTAACATTTCCAAAAGTTTGGCAACCACAGCTGTAATTAATTACATTATTACAGAAAGATTCACCATTCTGGAGAAAACAAATCAATTCTAGAAAGGCCTCTAATTAAACAGCGAGACTTGGCAACACTGAATGAAGCTAGATAGCAAAAAAAAACTTGCTCACCACTTTCTTGTCTTGCACGTGGCCACTACTACTTATCTGGGTTTTTTCCCCCCACTGAGTATTCCTCCCTCTGCCTTCCAGTCCTGTCAATCAGACCTACAATTCTAAGCAAGGAGATTGTCCTTAACTTTCTCAGGTGCAGAAGGATTAACACAGCCTACTGCAAGTCTCCAGGAAACAAACTAGAATGTCTGGGACAGGTTGGAGGAGATATTCCTGGACGTTTCTTTAGAATCCTATGTGGAAACCTCATTGACTCTTCAGGTTGCACCATTCTGTGCTTTCCAGCTCTGCTTGAGATCTATCCCAGCCTTTCTTGAAGTCTCAGTAAAAACCTTGAAACAAGCAGGCTCAGAGGAAGTTCATACAACACCAATTTTCTGAAGTTTAGTTCTTTGGCCAGATGTTTGTTGTCATTTCTCTCTTCATTTTTTGCTTCCCTTTTAGTACCACCCTGCCCCACAGGAGAGCACAGTCCTATGGGCTCTGCCTCCACCTCAGTAAACTTTATTTGAACACACAAAACATAGACAATACACACATATATTGGTTCTTCTGTGACAGCTCCACAGAACTCACACAGCTTTGGATGACACTGGTAAAGAAATGTTTCTTCCATTTGGTTAAACAGCAAAGAATGTCAGAAAAAGAAAGCTCTTTCTTTTCTTCTTCTTTTTTTTTTTTTTACAATTTGTGAATGGTGAGCATCCATGGGAACAACAGCAGTAGCAGCAACAACAACAAACAACAGAGATGAATATATGAAGCAATATGTTTCCACATACAGTACATTGTGTCTATAGAAATAGTTTGTCCATATACATCTGTAAAATAAACAAGTCTCACAGTGAGTCAGCAGGAAATAATGTGGGATTATCATTGTGGTTTGTATCTGCCCTGCAGAACAGACCACCCTCAATGCACCAATGTGCTGGAGTGAGGGGGACCCTGGAAAAGACTTGATGGTCACCTAGCCTGGGAACAGCATCCTAAAATCAGCAAGTGGTCCAGCATAAAAAATGCCCATCAAGTCCTTTAAGGAGGTTGACTCACTCTTCAGCAGTCCAAAGGCAACGGAATGTGTACAAGTAAGTTAAAAATAAAAATTCACACCATAATGTATTAGAAATCCACTCAAGAAGACAACAAGTACTTAAAAGAAAATCCATCCAGGTTTTGGTATTAAGAAACTCCTGAATGTCATTGGTGAGTATCACCATGATTCAAGATGGTACGGTATGTATAATTTGCTATTTCACAGCTCCACATCAGCACGCTCAGCATTGTACTGCATACAGATTATGTTACACAGAACAAACACAGTGCAAAATATGGATACTGACATGTTTTCATAATTGTACAATATTATATATCTATACCTCTATCTACCTATATATATGCATATTTTTATATATTTTTCACAGGTTAGGAAGACACACAAAAATATATGAACCTTAAGGAAATTGCTTTATAAAATTCTTAAAATATTGGGGGGTATAGCTATATATAGTGCAGTCCTGTTATATTGAATATGCTAATGCAAATTCAGTAGTGAACATGAAAGTAATCTTATGGCACAATCTACAAGGAGCATTTCTTGCAGAAATCCCACTGAAATTGTAGAAGTGAAAAGCTGGAGGATGTCAAATGGCAACTAGACCAGTGCTCTGTTGTGTGGCAGGACAATGAACTCACTGGCACACGACAGATCAGCTTACACAGTCCAGACATTAACATGCCACAAGCAAAGCAAGCAAACTACAGAGGTACTCTAAAAGCAAATATCTTTACAAGACTTGTGCATGACAGCCAGGCAACATGTTCCAGGGCAGAGCAAAGCAAAGCAAAGTTCCCAAGGCCACTAGCTTTACCAATGACGTCCCTAGCTAGCCCAGCACCAAATCACTCCATTTTGAGCTGTATAGAAGGAAGAAGGACAGCCCATCCATCCTTAGCTAAACTAGTTTTGAAATGCCTTTGGGCTACTTTGAAAAAAAACCCCAAACACATGTACCTGGGTAATATCACTGGGCGGTGTGAATATTTTGCCCTTTTGCTTGATTCCCATGTTTTTCAGTTGGGTTTGTGTAGGAGATATTCCTGTTAGATTTGCTCATATTTATTGGCATTGATTCCAAAACATGAGCTGTGTCTGATATAAGCATAAGTTTACATGGTACATCTGTACAATATAAATGGAATGCACTATGCCCCATAGCAGCATCCCTCTTTTGGAATGGTGCCACCCTTTCATTTCCTTAGTGGCATCACGCCATGTTCTCTTTCCTTGGCAAATGGCAGCAAAGCTAGTAGTTTGCACCCACACACCCAGGAAAGCATAGGGCAATATACTGCAAACAGTAATTGAAGCCTCCATACTATAATTCAAATGTTTATTCCTTCCCTCCCTCTCTTCAGCATTTAAGAGATCATCAATGCCACTTCATTTGACTCGTAGGTTCCAGCATAAACCTATGATCTTCCTCACTAATATTGTTATCTGGTGTAACCAAGCTTCCAAGTGAGAGACTGTACTCAAGCACATCTTTTCTATTTAGCAAAAAATGGTTTCCACTGTACCCTTGCTGTGTCCTCTTCCTAATGTGACAAACCCAGAAGAGATGAAATTATGGAAATCCGGACCTCCACTTCGATAAATATCCTTTCCATAGTGACCTGCCAAGGGAAAATTAGAAACAGCGTATCACCTTATGCAATTCATCTCATCTTCTGTCAGTTCAACAATATCCACAATTCCATCTCTAGGTAAAAATGTCAAAAGGAATATTAATGGGGTACACTGTGGGTGGAACAGAAATGGATTAGCACAATAAGGTATTTTGTCCTGTCCTGTCCTATCCTATGCCATCTTATCCCAGTTATATTTCTGTGAATCTCAAGCCACTTTCCTGTGGCTGCTTCTCCAGTTTATGACTTCTTCATAGGAACACAGCTGTCTTATACTGGTCTATCTAGCACAGTATTACCAAGTCTGAATGGCTGTGTGGAGCCTTAACTGAACAAGTCCTCTGCCTCCTCAGAGGAGAGTCAGGATAACAGCCACCAATAAAAGGAATCAGAGACTGAAGTGGCATCTCCAGCTACCAGCCTTCCTTTGGGCCTACTGAAGGCAGAGGCTGAGGCTGGGCCCTCACAGGGAAGTCTCCTGTCTCCCCTGTAACAGCTCCCCCCACCGCACAACAGAGAGATCTTGAGTATTTCCTGGTTGTTACCATTCGAGTACTAAACAGAACTCTCTGCTTGCCTTCTAAAATCAGACACAATGAGGTGAGTTCAAGTCTTCCCCAGACTTGTCTCTGGGGAAGGGCTACAGCTCAGTGACAGAGGACATGCTTTGCCAAGAAGGGGTAGGAAAGTCCCCTGTCTGAGACCCTACAGAACCACTACTGGTCTATGTAGACAATCTTGAACTAGATGGATTAGCAGTGTCACAGGCAGCTCACTATGTGCCTAAGGCAGCCAATTAGGTCTATTCCTTTTCTTCTGTTTTGTTCCACACCCACCTAATCATTGGCACTAAGTATATTAGCAAGCAGTGGCAATAACAGAGAATACATTTTGAGGGAAGAAGAGAGGGCATCTCTCTTTTAGTTACATTGATTGATGCCACTTTGGGGGTAATCCTCATGCTGATCCTTATGCAACAAGATTACAACGATGCATCTGCAATATGTACGTTTCCTTTCCTGAGCAGTCGTGTCATTTGGAATAGAAACAGGGCATTAGATCTAGAACCCCAGTGCACAACATGGCTTCTACAGTGTCTTTATTAAAACGGAATGGGAGAAAGATGAGCCCAAGGCCTTATCTCCAAAGTTCAGGAAGTTCACCTGTTACTAAAGCTACAGAGCTCTCTGTGGCCTTTTTTCCTCTTTGGATGAGAAGTGGGAGAAGTGACACTCTACAGGACCAGACCTGGCTTAGAGGTTTCCAGATGTTGGTGTGTATTCTAGAGGCTGTCCACTAAACTGGAACATTTTTGATACCAAGACAAGTGAGCCACAACATGGGGAGTGGGAGTAAATGATTAATACTCAGTGGACTCCTAATTCAAACAGATCCTGATGTTGTGGTTTGACTTCTATCTTTTTTTCCTTGAGCCATTCCTCAAACTGGAGGTGAAAAAATAAAACAGACAGAATAGATAAAAAAAATCCTTCCCACCCACCACTTCTTTCATCTGAAAGTTACAGGAAAGACACATTTTGTTGTTGTGTGCCTTCAAGTCATTTCTGACTTAAGAACATCTTAAGGTGAACCTATCATGGTGTTTTCTGGGGCTGAAAAGTATGTGATGGGCCCAAGGTCACCCAATGGGTTTCCATGGCTGAGCGGGGAATCAAACCTTGATCTCCAAGGTCATTGTCCATCATTCAAATCACTAAACCATGCTGGTCTACAAAAGATAATTCTCTATAAGCATCTGAGCAGAAATCAGACCTCAAAATTTCTGCTTGCTGACACATGAGAAGACCTTCTGGTGATTTTATATATTCTTTGCTACTCCTTGATTATGATTTCCTCTTGACACATGAACATTTACTGGGAACAAAGTTGAGCAGGAAGGATACTATACTCATAGGACACCTAGAATAAGGCGCAAGCCACACGCCAGAAATAATCACTTCTTTGACAGTCAGTCTTTAGGCTATTAGTAAAATTTTAGTCAAAGGATGGACTACAGTAGAGAAAATCAGACTCCAAGAAAAGCAATCAGCTCTTAAAATGTGCAAGATGTATAGCGGGATCCTGCCCCAGATTCTTTCTTCCATCAGCAGGTAGTCCAAGTTCCCTTTCCTGTGGGGTTCTTCCCAGAATCAGACACTTGTTACATTTACAACAAAAAAGGAAAGCACTAACCTATGTGGAATAGGCTGTGATGAACACAGGATCACAAGTGAACAGATAGGATCTGACCAATGATGAACATAGGATCACTGCTCAATCGCAGGTTCTAGTTGCATGCAATGGACACCAACTGTAATTTTAATTCCATCTCCTAATGTTATGTTTCAGCCTTATATTTTTCATTGTATTTTATTATTCATTGTATTTTATTGTATTTAAAATTACTGAGAGTTTTTTATATACTCTTATTTACTTACAGTTTTTTTTATCCTGCGCTAGATTTATACTTATACCTTTTTATCTTGTGCTAAAATAAGTTACTGTGAGTTATGTTGTCCTATTACTATATTTTAAACTGTTATATAATATCCTGAGAAGTAGTGTTATGGGAACCTTAATATAATATAATAAATAAACTATGTTCTTGTGCACCTTATGCATACATGGTGCACTTGCCCTTCCCATATGCTTTAGTAACACATTTTATCCCTTGCTGTCTTCATAAAGTAATTTAAAATCATTACTTCTTTCTGATTTTGTGTGATGAAAAGAGAAATGGAAAGTAGAGTAGGATCCAGGTGTAGGTACAAATGGCCAACTCAGGTGGCTCAAGTCTTGAGAGCCAAGCCCACTTGCACTGGTCTTGTTTGAAAGTAGGAACACTTTTGCCTTGCCCAGAAATAACCATGAAGCCAAAAGCTTAATATATCACTATTTCTGCTTGCTAGGTTGCTGCTTGCTAGGTTGCTGCTTGCTAGGCTGCTGATGCAAAGCTTTGTCAAAAATGAATAGGCAGTTGGGTAGGTAGGTAGACAGAAGTGTTTCGACAGCTGGTGGCATCGCTGACAGTGAGTGTCAGCGTGGGCTGAGGTCAAGCAGGGGCCGGGCTGGGCCGGAGGCGGCCACCAGCAGCGTCCCAATCAGTCCCACAGGGGCACTGCAGCCAGCAAGGGGCCTTGAACTGAGGTTTGCCTTAACAGCAGGCGTCAATGGAAATAACAAGGGGTTGCCTCACCCCGAACACAAAATGGTTACTGCACCTTTAACGCAGGGTAGGGTCTTGGTAGAGCCGGGCAGCGGAACGTGGACACGGGCTGGACTGGAACAAGGCACGGGCGACAGACGCACGGGAAGCCGACGGTTTTTGCTCCGTGCCTTCCCCAGCCCCATGCCTGCCTAAAAAGGCCTGCGGGCCGGGCCGCGGCCAATCCGCGCCGAGCACGTGGCCGAGCTCGCAGCTGTGCTACAGCTGGGAGCTCCCTGCCCCCAGGTGTTTCTCCTGCAGCCGCTAGGAGCAGCGGCTGGCCTCCTTGAGCCGCCGCCGCCGCCGGAACGTCGGCAGCGGCCTCGGCCTCTTCCGAGGCAGCCTCGCGAGTAGGCGGTGCCCCGGGATCGGGCCCGGGGCCCGCCTCCTCCCGCAGGTCCTCGTCCGCCATGCCCCGCGGCCCGGGAGCCGGGCTGGCGGCCTCCACAGCGCTGGGACGATCCTCGTCGCCGTCGTCGGCCTCCGTCGCACTGGGGAGTCTCTCGCCGAGATCGGCGTCCGCCGCGGCGTCCCGGCGATCCCCCCCCGGCGGCGGAGCCCTCTGCGGCGGCCGCGCGGCCCCCGTCGTCGGCTGCGACCTCCGACGGGCCCGGCCCCGCCTCCTCCTCCTCGGAGGTAACGGCGGCGTCGGCCTCCACGGCGCCCGCTGGCGCGGCAACACCCAAGGCCCTGACAGTGAGATGGTGAATCTGCTCTGGCTTTCAGTCCCAATTTTAATGGAGCTATTCAAGATGCTAAACTGTATTGCCAAAAATCGTTTCAGCACCTTGGATAGCTCCTTTAAAGTTCAGACTAAAACCCTAAATGGTGACACAGATGAACACTAGTGGCCACTGGACAGATGGACATATAGGAAGGGAGGTCAATCCTTGCCATGAATAAATATATCCCATTTTTCAGGAAAGTGGTTTATGTTCCTCTGGGTAACATGCTTGCAAGTATTTGCGGAAAACATTGAAAACTATATGGAATCCTTGTAGCAGTCCTACATAAATAGTGACAGAGATGTGTTTCATTGTTCCCCACCCATTCTCTCAGAGACACACACATGTATAATACACACCCTTGTATGCACACAAGGCCATTCACACTCTTAGAGATGGTACAGTAGCATCCCACTACAATCTACAGCAGAGATGAAGTCCTTCAGCTGTTGTTGGATTCCAGTTCCCACTTGTCCCAGCCAACCTAATCAATAGTGAAAGATTATGGGAGCTGTAGTTCAGTAATATTTTGCTGGCCACAGGATATCCTGTTCCAAATTAGGTAGAGGCGGGAAAGTTACTTTTTGGTACAATAGCTGCCAGAATCTTCCCACCTCCACGGCCACTGGCTATGCTGACTGGAGGCTTCTGGGAGCTATCATCAAATATAGTAACTTTCCCAAACTCTAGATCCTTAGAAGTAGCTCAACATGTGGATGTTTTTAAAAGGATGAATGCAAAGTTGCCCTGTAACTGAAATTGTTAGCTATTTTTAAATAAACTGGTAGATCCTTTTTTCAACTCAAGAGTTCCTACTCAGTTCCCTCAATCTTCCTACTGGGAGTAGAATGATTTTGTACAGTGTTACCTGACTGAGAGTACATCTCCTGGGTCTACCCTATTACTCACAAGTGGGGTGGCTCCAGCTGCTTGGTTAGTTCTCCTGAGATCAATTCCATTCTCTTTCTCTCTTTTAGTTTGAAAGGTTAAGGAGGCGGGGGAGAGGAAAGATCCAGAAGGTTTTGGAAGATGGATGTGCCACATAGGATAGGAAGAGCTTGCCTCATGCATCTTTTCTGATACAGCTCAAGAACTGGAACTAAATCACAGAGGGATTGTGTGGTTCCCCCATCAGAGGCTGGACTAACTCACAAATGGGTAAGTCATTTGCTCAGTGCGCAACAAAAGCCAACTTCTTCAGGGCATTTGTCTGAAAAGCAAAGCACTCCATTGCAAGCACACATTCTAAGTAAATTGCATAAGGAACAAATGTAGTTACAAATGTCAATTATATTCCCAGCTCGGGAATAATGGAATTATTAGAGCTGAACTAAACTGCCGCCATCCACCTTTCAGAAATGTTATTCCTAAATACAGGTTATAAAATAGTGAGCTCTTGGAGTACTTAAATTTCAGGCAAATTTCAACTTCTACGTGAGCGTATGTGTATGTGCACGTGTGTGTTGTATAAGGCTTGAGCTCTAATCTACCAGAATTAGAGACAAGAGAGAGAGAGGAGTGAGCTGAGAACTCTCCTATGCATTCATGCTCAGTTAATGTTTCTTCTGTGTCCCCTACACCTTCTTTTCCCAGCATCTGGATGATTCCAGAGGCTTAAGACAAGCTATTTAGCACAAACAGTCCTAAGAAGATATGTGCTCTGTGTATGCCCTGGGAAGGAGGAAGGAACATCTATTTATACTGTCAATCAAATGTAGCCACCTTAGAGAAACAGCTGCAACTCACAGCCTATGGAAAATGAAATTCCCCAGGGCAACAGAAGGGCATTTCAAGTGCAGAGGGGCTCACAGTAAAAATTGCTATTGAGGCTGACTACCAAGGATGACCTCAGCTTGAGGAAAATGATCTGCTGCCTAGAGAGGGCTGGACGATGTAGCTTCTTTTCCTGCGGGTATTCATTTCCAGTCAGCTTCAACATCTTTCTGATTTGTCTTTGTACTCTTGAGAGAGTGTAAATTAGCACAGATTGCAGGGATAGGACAGGGTATGTGCAGGCAGGCATCCTGGAACGCCTTTCTGTTTGTTTTGAGAAAACAAAAAAAGGAGGCTTAAACACACACACATACACACAGCCACAGAGGAAAAGCAACTTGTCCTTTATAGTTTACAGCAAAGTACTTTGATTGTGTAGAGCATGAAAAACTATGGATCGCTCTTAAAGAAATAAGTGTGCTCTGATATTTGATGTCCTGATGTGACTACTGAAGAAAGCGAAGGAAGAGAGTCCAAAGGAAAGTTTACAGTTTACAGCTGAACCTTAAGAAAACAAAAATAATGACCACAGATAATTTACTCAACTTTAAAGTAGAATATGAAGGCATTGAAATAGTTGAAGACTTTCCATACTTTGGCTCAATCATTAATCAAAATGGAGACTACAGTCAAGAAATCCAAAAAAGACTAAGACTTGCAAAGGCAGCTATGAAGGAACTAGATAAGATCTGCAAATGTAAAGATAAATCATTGAAAACTAAAGTTAGGATTGTCCATGTCATGGTATTTCCAGTTTCCATGCATGGCTGTGAAAGCTGTGGTCAGGTTATTCACATGTATGTAATACATTTGATGTAATGGAGTACTTCACAAAATTTAGAATATTGCTGCAAGGCTTGGGTTGCGTAAAAAGTAAGAAGGGTGAAAATTCAGGAGTGCCAGGATTTCAAAATGGGAACTGCAAGGCTTGGGGTTGTATAAAAAGTAAGGAAGAGTGAAAATTACTTAGAATTTGTAAGTTTGTAATTACTTAGAAAGCAATGCTGTAATCACTAGAAGCCAGCATGGATTTCTCAGAAATAAGTCATGCCAGACTAATCTTATCTTCTTTTATGATAGGGTTACAAGCTTGATAGATGAAGGGAATGCTGTAGATGTAGCATATCTTGACCTCAGTAAGGCCTTTGACAAAGTTCCCCATGACATTCTTGCAAAGAAGCTAGTAAAATGCGGGCTGGACAGTGCTACTGTTAGTTGAATTTGCAATTGGTTGACCAACCGAACCCAAAGGATGCTCACCAATGGCTGCTTTTCATCCTGGAGAGAAGTGACTAGTGGGGTGCCACAGGTCCTGGGCCCAGTGGTATTCAACATCTTCATCAATGACTTGGATAAAGGAGTGGAGGGCATGCTGATCAAATTTGCAGATGATACCAAATTGGGAGGGGTTACTAATACACCAGAGGACAGGATCAAATTTCAAAATGACTTTGACAGATTGGACAGCTGGGCCAAAGCTAACAAAATGAATTTCAACAGAGAGAAATGTAAGGTCCTACACTTAGGCAAAAAAGATGGAATGCAGAAATATAGGATAGGGGACATGTGGCTGGATAGCAGTACGAGTGAAAGGGATTTAGGAGTCTTGGTAGATCACAAGCTGAACATGAGTCAGCAGTGTGATGCAGCAGCCAAGAAAGCCAATGCGATTCTTGGTTGCATTAATAGGAATATGGTGTCTAGATTGAGGGAGGTAATGGTACCACTCTATTCTAAATTGGTTAGGTCTCATTTGGAATACTGTATCCAGTTCTGGCCACCTCAGTTCAAGAAGGATATCAACAAGCTGGAACATGCCCAGAGGAGGGCGACCAAAATGGTGGAGGGTCTGGAAGCCATGCCCTATGAAGAGTAGCTTAGGGAGCTGGGTATGTTTAGTCTGCAGAAGAGAAGGTTAAGAGGGGACATGATAGCCATGTTTAAATATTTGAAGGGATGTCATGTTGAGGAGGCAGCAGACTTGTTCTCTGCCACTCCAGAGACTAGGACAAGGAGCAATGGATTCAAGCTGCGGGAAAGAAGATTCCACTTGAACCTCAGGAAAAAATTCCTGACAGTCAGAGCTGTCCGGCAGTGGAATATGCTGCCTTGGAGTGTGGTAGAGTCTCCTTCTTTGGAGGTTTTTAAGGAGAGGTTGGATGGCCATCTGTTGGGAATGCTTTGATGGGTGTTCCTGCATGGTAGGAGGTGGGACTGGATGGCCCCTGGGGTATCTTCCAATTCTATGATTCTATGAAAATTTGGAGGTGTCAGAAATGTTTCCTTCAGGAAAAAAGTATGTATAACACAATTGTTCTGCTCAAAAGGTCCTTTATATTATGTTTTTAATCCTTCAGCAGGTCTTTCTCATCTCTAACCTCTACTCAACCTCTGCAATCATGAAGGCTAGAAAACTGTTTCAAACAAAAGTGAAACATAAACTGAGACTTTTGAACTATACTGTACATGCATAATGCATAAACCCTCCTTAACATCCAAAATCACTTGGCCTTTTTGAGACTTAACAGAACAGTGATGCTTCAATAAAATGTCTACAGAACCTGACGCTCCAGTAAGAGTATATATTCTGCAAACAAATATGGCCTATCTGTATGTAATTACATCTGTGCATTTTATCTTTTCTATAAATATACACAGTCATGTAAACTTCTGTTCCACTCACCTTTTCCCCTGTGCTTTTCTATTTGCTTCTTTCATACCTATTCTTATTCTCCTTGCTAAGCTCATTATTTCACTTATGAATTCTAATTACTGCACCCTCACATTCCACATCCACATTTGTCCAGTTTCTACCTTCTCTCTCTATCAGTCTGCTCCTCTTCTTCAGGAACTCTATAAATAATATGACAGAAACAGCCAGGGGTTGGCAGAAAGTTGCCAGAAGGAGTGAGGTTGAGAGAGTGGCACTGCAATCTAGTACCTGTCCACTCATCAGTAAGCTCTACTGAATCCAAGGGGGCATACACAGGTGCAAGACTGCAGTATGAGTTGCCCAGGGTCACAGAGCAAGTCCACAGCAAAAGCAGGGACAAGTCATTTTGCTCCTCCATACTGCTCTGTTTTCACCCATCCAACACAGATCATCTTTGTTTTGAAGTGAAGAGAATACTTAATTGAGCACAGGGAACTGAATCTGGAGAAATTAACAGTTCCACCAACGTATACGGCCAACAAGGACAAATAACCCTCCCTACAGATGGAAAACAAGTATGTCATCAAGAAGACTACCCTTCTTTCCAACATGCTAGCTTTCTACATGTGGAAAGGTCCCCACTCCATTATTGCATGAAGGAGTTTTCAGGGACTAGGTGTCTACTATGAGCATGGTATATTCCATATTTTATTGTATAAAAGACTGAGCTGAAAGCTCTAAGTGAGTTTCATGAAGTCCCCTCCCCCTTGTTACTTTTAGGAAGGATAAGAAGACTTTTTTTTTTCAAGCTGGTTTTTCAAACTGTTTCAACTGATTGAAATTTTTAAAACTGCTGATTTTTATGGTTTGTATTATATGTTTTGTTTAACTGGATTTTTAGCAATGTTAACTACCTTGAGCTTTTTTTTTCCCATTGGAAAGGTAGGATACAATGTAATTAACAGCAGTAAGAACTGTGACAAACAAAGTGAGCAGTGGATTGCAATAGCACATCTTAAAGCATTGTCTTTTCCTACATCTTAGGTTAACAAACATTATGGACTATGGTCATCATCAAATGCTCTTCTTGGAACTCCTAATCTCCAAGGGACTGAGTAACCAGACAGAAGGCAATCTCAGTTGTGGCATCACATACATGAAATTCTCCCCTTAGAGAAATTTCCAGCTCAGAAACCAGCACCAGGAACAGACTTTTTAAAATATCTTGCCCAAGCCTACATGAATTGAAAGTTGGTGAAGAATTTATACTGGAAATGTTGGTTTTTATTTTATGATTCTTTTTTAAAAAATTAAATATCCTTTTCATTGTGATTGTTAATTTTGACATTAAGTATGTTGCTCTGAGAGATTTTAGACTCAACACTAGCTGATAAATATTGTAATCAAACAAACCACTCCTTGGAAAAAATATACAAACTGGTAGACAGACCTGACTTCCTTTTTTTCCTCTAAATAATCTGGATTCTTCTGTCATTTTAACACTTTTTCCTTGGGATGTGTCTGTGATTTCTAGAAGACCCTGCACATGGGGCTTTTAGAGACTCTTATGAGAGTCAGCAAACCAGCTCACGTTCACAAATAGCATGTTACAGTGGGCATCTGTGACAATTATAGCCCAAAACACCAGTCCAATTAGTTAAATGCTTTTACCAGGCCTAGTTGTTTTTTGTCTGTCAAATTTGGGCCAAATCATCCGATTAAATTCTACTAAACCCAAGTTGTTCTTAGCTGTAAACAATATTCCCAAGAGAATAAAAAGTTTCTTATCATTTCTATTGAACATAGCCTTCTTATGACAGAGAAGAAAATAGCATTTCATTTTAAAAGTGCAATGTTAAAAGAACCTTTTCCGTAGTAGGTCTGAAACATAGAAAGGTTACTACAGAGTTGTGACTTTCATAAAACTTCCTCTTTCTTCAGGCATTACTGTGCCTGACATAATGAGAGGCCAGCAGAAAACACGACAATTATGGTCTTGGTACATGAATTGAACTGTGGATGGAATATATGGCTCCAAATTTGGGGACTATATTTTGCGCCTGCTGTTGCTTTTAAAAGATGCATATAGACTTAAAAATTAGTATCTCTCTTAAGAGCCTTTCTGGCTTGAATCCTAGGTGAAGTTAATTAGCAGGAAAATCCCACTGTTAAGCTGGAACACTCCAATATCTCCAAAGCAAACCAGAAAAGAAGGAAACATTTGCTGCTCTGCTCTTCTACCTCCTCCTACACTTCTTCTCTCTGCCTTTTAAAAGCTATTTCTTTCTCACTGCAAACAACAAGAGGAAAATACTGAGGTTCTTCTAAGGGTTCCCTTGCTTTGGGGGTACTTATGAGAGAGCACCCATGACATCAGTGATAACCTAGGGTAAGTCATCCTTTCCACTGCAATGTTTGCCATTTTAGAAGATTTCGATTTTAACATTTTAAATAATTTATAGAGCAACACATCATCCACTGCCAATGCACCCCACCACCACCACACACATACCCTTTTAAGCTAATAAAATACCAGCTCATCTAATCCTCTGAATAATGTTGTTCCCCTGCAAGAAAGATATCTCCCCATCAATTGTGTAGCCATTGGGAAATATACTTGGAGCTAGGTCAAATGTTGCACTAAGAAAAAAATTGATTTTAATAAATTGAAATGTCCTAGGATGAAATGATCTTGGTATGGTTGCTATGTTTGTTTCAAGGTATAAAGGATAAAAATAGGTAAGTAGGTTATCAGTGCCTGTGGACGGAAGAAGGTTTTTTCTCCCCTGATGCAGAAACTGAAGTTTAGAGCTCAACCTCAGGACAAATTCTGTACTGTTCAACGACACAAAGCAAAGTGTTTCCTCATAAGACAATGAACCACTGAATATATTTTAAGTTGAGATGCCACTGACCATATTGTGATTTCCTCAGACTGATAGAGAATTCAGAAATGTGTGTTTAAATATGTGTGCCTTCACTGATAGATGGCTGCTATAGCATGAAGCATAAGATGAAACCTTGGAAAAGACAATTTTATCTTGGAAAATCTTGGATTTCCCTTAGGAAGCCAGCCATTTAAATTTCATAGGTGGCGGTGACGAAACCCGAAGGGAGAGCCATGGCGACCGAGCCTCCATAGTGACCAGGAGTGGTTTAAAATGATTGGTCGGTAAAATGGAACCCTGGAGAGCTCAAGGGAGGGGTGAACCAAGGCGGGGGGAGGAGAAACGGAAATTTAACTGACACAGAAGGGAGTTGGTGGGAAGGAGAGTCCAAAGAGAAAAGAGCTGTGTTAGAGAGATGAGAAACAGAGTGAATAATTGACAGTAAATGAGCTAAGCATAGTGAGAAAGAGAGAGAGAGGAAAGGGTGTGCTGTATTATAAAAATTTAGTTACGAACAAGTTACAGTAACAGTGTTTCAATAAAATGTAACTTTCTGTTTTTATAAAAGCAGTCTTTCAGAGTGTCATTCTACATAAGGGATTATACACGCTACCATTTCAACATTAGTACCAAGAGTACCACTTTCTGGCCTTTTCCACATGGGGTAAATAAAATGGGGCAGCGCGAGCTCTGACGGACATCGCCCGCACGTTCGAGTGCACTAGCTCGTACATATTTGGCAAACTCCACACCTTAATCCGCCCGGTTAAGTCGCCAACAGTCAGCGCGCGGGCTTTTTGAAAAACGGGGAAAAGGTGGTTTTTTCCCCTCATACCGTGCTGATTCGTGCATGATGTAATTGGAGGGCGGGCTGTGGGCGTGGACAGCTTCAGCGGTTGGAACGCGCCGCGAGAAGCCTCCAAGCAGCAGCACAGAAAAGCTTAAATCCTCCGCAGCATTACCAATAAAAGGCCAATCGCCGGCGCCTCCTCACGCGGTCTTTAGTCCATAGATGTTCCAGTTCAGCCAGCACAACTCCAAGAAGCCAGAATACAGCTAAAATGGGCCGTTCAACTTCAGGAAACACCTCTTCCTCCATTGCTCACTGGGAAAGATAAAAGCAGAAAACGGGCGCGAGAACCCACCAGAGATAGGGAGAAAAAACGCACTCCACCTAGCTATGGCGCAGAAAACCATTCCCCTGAGATAAGGCGCGAAAAAATCGACATGGTTTATTTTACGACTAGCAAGAGGAATGGGAGGAGGGAGCCATCGTGGGAGGAACTGCGGGGTATGACGTGAGCACGCATGTCACGACGCATGGGGCCATTTTTTAAAAAAAGAACTGCCTATCACAACCGCTGTGCGAATTCCACAGAACGTGTGGAAACGGCAATAGACCGTTGTACAATATGTCCGCGGTAGCACGGGCAAAAAAAAACACCACCCGGAAACGTTGCAGCACAAATTCCACAGAACGTGTGGAAAGGGCCTCTTTTAGGATTAAAAGTCTGCTTGTTCTTATTGCTGAGAAGGGCCAGAGTTTAAGGACAGCAGGGGAGGGAGATCAATCTGGTAGGAGGAGGCCAAAGGGGGACAAAAGGGAAATAGGTGCTGCAATTCCCAGTGGGGGGAGGATAGAAGCAGGCCTGTGGGTGGGTGTCCTGGCTTGATCCAGAAGTCTCCCCGGCCATGCAGACCTGTGCACAAGATGTGTCAGGCTGGGCAGCAAGAAACGTTCACAGTGGCTTTCCCAGCAGTCATTGGACTGTGCTCCCAAACACACACCGGCCTAAATTTTCTTTTCTACTCTTAGATAGAGTAGACCTACTGAATCAATAGAATTTACCTACATGTTGGTTCACCATTTAACAATTTTCCGAAACGCTAAAACTCAACAAATCCATGGAGAAAAGAAAAAAACAAAAAGAAAGATAAAGCATATGAATTAGAAATGAAAGGAAAAAGGAAAAAAAGGAGATAATTTCCATTCTTCCTTTAAATGGTGTATAACATCCAAATTTCAAGCCTCTCAAAGATAATATCCTGCAATTTTCTTCCTCCTCTTCCCCTCTTCATATTTTACAACAACCCCCCAAAGAAAAAGAAAAATGATCTTTCTTCTATCAAAGGTTAACATGTCTTGCATGATATATCAGTATTACATCCTATTGCATGTTGTATTTACATGATACATGACACTGAGTTTACTACTAAATGCTAGCTACTGACTTAACTACATGGCATTAATCTTCTCTACTTAAAACTGTTAGTCTTTTACATGTTACATAACATTACTAAATCCAAATGTTTCTATCCTATATCGTAGAATCCTTTGCAGTTTTTTACTAAATGTATAGTGGATGTGCAGTTTCGGGTCACCCAGATGACCTCTGGGTGTGAGGGAAAAGCAGTTGAGAAAAGCTGTTAATCTTCCCTGCAATTGAAGTGACTCTGTGTTTGAAAGAAGAACAATAGGACACTGTGAAATAGGATGTTGGGGAGGATGGAATGCGCCTCGCTATGCTTCCTTTACTTTGCAACAATTGTAAGATTACGCTGGAGAATGGTGGGAACCATTGTATGTGTCAATTTCCTTTCTTGGACATGTGAGGTACTTGCACTGGAGATGTATAAATTGCTTTGAATGTAAAGAGGCAGGGCTCAGACTTTTGAGAATTATTTCACTGAGACATTGTGCACAATAAATCTTTTTTCTAAACCGTGAGCGTCTATCTCAGTTCCACTACATATTTTGGGGGCTCGTGTGCTGGGATAGACGGGCTTTTTGCCCTCTTGAGGCGGCAGCTGTTTCCTCTGGCATTTGCGCACCATTGATAAGGACCTTGGGTACCCCTGATTCTTTTATCGAACGGTACTCCTCATGGGGGTGTGAAGGCCGGGGGAGCGGTTGCCAGCTAAAGAACCCAGGAACGGTTTGGAAAATTGACAGAACACAGCCACAGAAAAGAGCCATAGGTAAGTGTGTCAGGGGCCATCCCTTAAAGTGTAGAACACTGGGAAGAAGAGGGGCTTGATCACCCCCTATAATGGGTCTGCCCTAATAGATGGCTCCAACCGGGAGGGGCCATTGAAGCCACAGATTCCTTAGACACACACACAGGACAGGTGGGAGGCTGTGTTCATTGAGTGAACGGTGTGTGCGTGTAAAAATGACTGAAAATGTTGCAGTTCTTATTTGCAGACCGTTGGAATGTCCGGCTGCATGAGTCAGCATGTGTGAAAGTTGTCTACCTCATTGTTTCGAGCTGCTGGGGACCCCCCTCACCCCCAGCTCACCCCCTCCCCTACTGTGTGTTGTCATTTTGGGAGGAATTTGGGTGGAGGGAGGCAGTTGACAGACTCTGCTTCAATGTATGTTGAGAAAAAAACTCCAAGAAAGCTTTTTTTCTTTTCCTGTGCCTTTATGCATGGTTTGAGGTCAGATAATGTTTTAATGTGTGTAAGGAAAATTTCGGGGGAAAAATGTGGCTTCACCTCTCTGTTCGCAATTGTTTTTCAGTGCTTGAAGCCATCTCCCCACGGCCCCTCCTCCTGGCTCTCAGTTTTAAACCCAAGTTGCTTTTTTTGGGCTGGAAGTTCTTTACCAGGAGGCTAGCAGAAATTAAGTTAGAATTACTGAAAAAAAAACCCTTTTAGGTGTTTATAGGAAATAGTAAAAAGGAAAAAAGGGAGGCTTGTTTTTAAATTTGTGAAACATGCAAGGAACTGGAAAAGTCCGGGGCGCAGCAAATCTGCCTCCAAACTTTGAAAACATAGTTTAAAAAACTCTGAAGATTCTCCTCTAGTACTTTTTGCAACATTTCTAAGCAAGATTACAATTCAGTTTACAGAGTTCAGCTTAAAGAGTCCTATTGTTTAAAAGCTGCATCTGAAAAGAAAAAAAAAAAAGGAAACTCTGCTGTTACCAGGAACCCCCCCTCGCCCCTCCCTGCTAAAAGGAGAAAAAAAAAAAAAAAACCTTGACAGCCCTTTAGCTCTTGGAGTGAGGAGCCTGATTTTGCAATTCTGATGCCAAGACTGGCAGCGGGGAATTTTGAAAACTTTAATTGCATTAATAAACCAAAAAAGTAGCCCCCAAAGGGTTTCCCTTTTTAGAATCAAGTAACACCAGAAAGGGGGGACAGGCAGCCCCCCCCCCTTAGCGATAGAAGCAAGTCTGAACAATGGGGTGTTAATTTACAACACTCTCTTCCTAGCAGGAAAAGGCCAGTCCTTTTTAATTCAACAAATAGAAAGGAGGGTGAAAAGGGGGAATTTTAGGCGACTGATTTTTGGCCCCCCCCCTTACAGGGAATTTTTAAAAAGCTGCAAAACTCTATCTGACAAATTTTTTTTGGGAAAGCAGTTCAAAAATTTGAACATTGGAATTGAGTCCCTGAATAAATTCCTCCTAAGGGTTACAAATGCAAAGAACAGACAAGTGAAGTGTTAATAAGCCCCCACAGAGGTTCTGAAGCTGCAGCAGTGACTCTTTAGGAAACAGCCAGCCCCTCCCGCCCCCAAAAGGAACCTGCAAGAGTGAGAGCCCCTGCCTGTGTTTGCATAAAGAGGGAGAATGAGAAAGGAGAAGCGATGGCTGCACATTTTCCCCGCCCCCAGCCGGGATCCCAGCCAAGAGGCCAGGAAAGTGACAAGCGGGAGCGGAGGTTGGCAGATGCAGCCGAAGCTGGGTGAGACAAAAAGGGGAATAAAGGCACCCCCCCCTTTATGGCAGCAAGTGAGGAGCTGAAAACCAAGGCAGAGATGGCATGCAAAAGGGGAATGGGATAAGCAGCAGGGGGGCGGAGCTGGAAGGGACGGAGCCGAAGCAGAAGCAGAGGGGGGGCCACCCCCGTCCCGCTTCTTTCCCAACTTGTCAGACCCAAAAGGGGGCACCCCCCTCAAGTTCATTTGATGCTTAGGACTTTAGAATGGACAGAAGAAAAAAAAGGGCCAAAAGACTATGCTAAAAGTCCAGCAGCACCACCACCAGCAGCAGCAGAAATCTAAGTGGCCAGACAAGGGCTGGCTCTGTATGAAAAAAGCGACTACAGGAAAAGAGAAGCGAGCAGGGACGACTGGGTAGGGAAAAACTGGCAAGGCAGTGTTGGAGATCCAATGAAAGACCCCACCACACCACGTGGAGGTCCCGGGCCCTCCAGGAAGAGGCAGCCACGCCCAGGAGCTGGAAAGGGGAAACGAGAGATGGAAAAATTTGTTTGGAAAGGCTCTAGTAGCAAAGAGCTGAGAGATTTGCAAAGCAGCAAGCTTCTGTGCTAGCTTCAATGAAAGCACGAAAGGAGAGAGAAGCAGAGGCTGTAAATGTGTCTGTGGTCAGCTGACTAGGGCAGACTGAGGAAAAAGTTTTGTCCCTCATCCCTCAGGCAGAGAAAAAGGGCTGTGATGTCCTGGAAGCAGTCCAAATTGGAAGAAGCCCCCCCCCCGACCCCGATAGAGCAGCAATTGGAAAGGCTCCCTGGCCCAGCCCCAGCAGGCTAAGGAGGTGATGAAGCACCCCTTCAAGCTGGAAGAAGGTGATGGTGATTTGAGCTGGGAGGGGGGAATGGAGCACTTCGAGGCGATAGAGCACCCCTCCAGGTAAAGGGGAACGAGCCAGGACTCTACTGAAAGGGCAGAGGACAGAGAGAACGGGACAGTTGAAGGCTGTGGATAGCCAGGAGCCAGGTCACCCCAAAGAAGCCCACACACCATATGGGTTCAAACAACAGACCTGCATTTGTCCACAAGATCATCAAAGATTAAACCACTGTTCTAGGAATCACCTGGAGGAGTCACATTGTACCTGCAGACCTCAGAATTCAAGGAAAGTGGAGAAAAAAACAAAATCCTGAAGACACAGAAAACATGTATGGCCCAGATAACAGCCCTGGCTATGTCTCACATGCCCCACAGGGAAGTGGGATATACCACATTCATTTTCCTAGCCCATTTTACAGAAACTTTTCACTTTCATTTATGTGCAACCCACAACAGAGAAACCAGGAGTGTTTTTGTTCTTCCCAAGCCCCATTATATAAGGATGGTAAGGTGCACACCTCACAGAACCATAAGGTTGTCCTCTTTTTACCAAAATATGAAGCCATTTTTTGTGGATTAAGGAGAACAAAGGAATTAGGAAACATAACTCTACAGGAAGGAGTTAGTGCATTGGGGGAAAAAAAGGGAGAAAATGTTAAACAGGGGGTTCCCCTTCCCACAGGCACAGGCACACCCCTTTCCCAAACCCGGAGATATGGGTGAAGGATTGGGGGAAATTGGGCATAGGGGAGGAGACCCTATCAGGTAGTGGTGACAACTCCCACTGAGAAAGATGGCCAGGATGAAGCCTTGGGTGTATAACACTAAGGCTCACTTTGACTGGACTTTTCTCCAAACATAGGGCAACCTCTGATGCTGAAAATCATAGGAAAGCGGTAAGAAGATCGAGACTAAGCTTTGCTGGTGCCTGCATACCTGGAAGCCAGGCACCCCACGCACGGTAGATCTCCACCTAAGGAAAAAAGAATGGACATCCCCCGCAGTGCTACCTGGGAAGCACTGTCCTGGCTGGGAGATCCTAAGTGGGGGACAAAAATTTGGGTTGTGGCAGGCATAGGAGGGGCAGGAACCCTGGCCTATTTTTTTATCACTACAGATGGATGTTTTTTTGGGATTGGAAAATGTGTATATGGCAACTGTTGGTGATGATGAGGATGATACAAACAAGGGGGCTGGGAGGTAAAACAGTTCCACCAACTGCAATCAGATCATGAACCCTTGAATGTCAATAATGGCTGGGTATGTACTCGGGGTCTAGGAGACTATCCCCACTGTAATGTAAAGTTTGAAATCCCTAATCTCTACAGGGATGCCCAGGAAAATATCCCAATGTTAACTTCTTCTTTAGTTATAGGAATGGTTTCATTGAGTTATATGAGAATAAGGGGGGTTTCCTTAAAAGAGTTCTAAAAATAACCAGCTTTTACAATGGTAAATGGGTATATGGTTTATCTTCTGGGATGAATTGGTTTGGCCACTGAGGGTATCACCTATCACCCAGTACACAAACCAATATAGTTTGGCTGGGAAGAATGAAAAAAGTTTATAATGAAAGCAATTGGTATGATTCTGACAACACATATCTGAGAGGCTGGGATACCATGATCCCCATGGAAGGAGCTGCTTTTCATGTAAGACAGTTGCTTTTCATGTAAGACAGATGCGTTGTTGGCTATAGCCCAGCATAAATAGGTTTAGACTATCTCTTCAGTCGTGAAGGGGGGCTGTGTATTTGGTTAAATACAACCTGTTGTCATTATGTAAATAAGTTTAAATGTGAAAAGAGAAAAATGCACTCTGAAGTATTCAATTTAGAAAATCATTCTTGTAGTCTGCAGGCATGTGGACATGATTATCTGGTTTCCTAAGAAGTATGGGTAAAGGCATTGCTTGTAAATTGCTTTGTACATAAATAATGGTCTTCCTAAACTGCTTGACAATACTCTGCATGTTAAAGTATTTCCAATCTGTAATAATTAGAGTAATAGAGAAGGCTGCTGTATATGCTTTATGGCACAATTGAAATAGATATGCTTGAATTGCTAATGAATTAGCATAAAGGGGGGAATATTGGACGTGCAGTTTCGGGTCACCCAGATGACCTCTGGGTGTGAGGGAAAAGCAGTTGAGAAAAGCAGTTAATTTTCCCTGCAATTGAAGTGACTCTGTGTTTGAAAGAAGAACAATAGGACACTGTGAAATAGGATGTTGGGGAGGATGGAATGCGCCTCGCTATGCTTCCTTTACTTTGCAACAATTGTAAGATTACGCTGGAGAATGGTGGGAACCATTGTATGTGTCAATTTCCTTTCTTGGACATGTGATGTACTTGTACTGGAGATGTATAAATTGCTTTGAATGTAAAGAGGCGGGGCTCAGACTTTTGAGAATTATCTCACTGAGACATTGTGCACAATAAATCTTTTTTCTAAACCGTGGGTCTCTATCTCAGTTCCACTACAAATGCAGTTTTCATTATCTTTTATCTGTAACCATAACGTATCATAACCTAGCATCTACCAACCCTGCTCCTTTTCCCCTGTATCATTTTATATTTGACTTTCCTCTTGCTTTGCACACACGCTAACCATGAATCCTTTCCCGCAAACTTCTCAGATTCCTTTCCTTACTCTTTATTAATGTTTCAAGTCTTAAGACAGAACACTTTTCTTTTTTACCTTTCAGTCATGTCAGCTAACCCTTTCATTAAATCAACTTGGTTTCATTTCCATCAATGTAAATTCATTACAGATTAATTTGCAGTTTAGTTTCCTCCCCCCTTGGCTGTACTCTCCATTTCACAAACCAGAACTTTTGGGCCCTTCATCTCCACCAGATCAATAACCAGTCCCCCCATTTGCTTGATTTTCAGTCTTCTTCCCCTCCATGTTAGCCTCACATTCCTTCCCACCTTGCCTTACATCTTCCCACAGTTCTGCCTTGGTCTCTTTGATCTCATCCCTCATATTCTCTATTGGATGCTTCTTCAAGTTTGGCAGTCTCTCTTCTCTCAAGGAACGTGGCTCCTCCAGAACTGACTGTAGAAAGTCCTGAGGAGTTCCTGGGATGATTCCATCTTTCATTCAATCCAGCAGTTATAGAGCTAACAATTTAGCTCTACTCTCCTTCAGCCAAATACAGCCAACAAGTCAGTCCTATCAGCATCAAAGAGCTAATGCCTGCACTTTCTCAATGAGTAGTTTCTCCTTGTTAAATGCAAATTCAGTCATGTAAATGAGATGAAATCCAGTCTACTCATGAAAATATATGCACTAAAATCCTTAAATATCTTTTTCCTAACACATCACCCCCCAATCTTCTTATTTCTCCTGATCTTATGAGATAAATACTCAACTCTTGGTTGCAGAAAGAAGGTGACTGAAGGGGTTTCCATTGTTGTTCCACTTTAATCAGAACAAAATTTCACTTCTGTAACTCCAAAATTTTCTTTAAGAGTTCTTTCTTAAAAAAAAAGAAAAAGCAGGTAGCTGGCACAGGGCCATCAGGTCCTCAGATCAAAGCAGCTGCATTTCATGACAAGGGCAAAAGAGGTAACTTCCCTGGCACTCCCATTCATTTACTCAAGAGTAAACACAAATAATGGGAGTTCTGGAACCCCATAGGTGATCTCTCACTCACCCTTTGATCTAGACCAGTGGTTCTCAACCTGTGGGTCCCCAGATGTTTGTGGACTTCAGCTTCCAGAAGCCCTAGCCACTATGGTCAATGCTCAAGGCTTCGGGGAGCTGAAGTCCATGAACATCTGGGGACCCACAGGTTGAGAACCACTGATCTAGACCAAGTTTCTCCAGCCAGAGATCCCTCTGGCCAGCACTTTTACAGTGAGAACTCTCCTCACTGAAGGGGTGTGGCAAGGAATGTCTGCCCACTTTTCTGCTGAGAAGTTGACTCCCCATTCATTATTCAACAACTGGTTCAGTGAGTCTACTCAAGTTGTGACCAAACAACAGGATTCTAGCCAAGGAGGGTTAGTTCCATTCAAATCAGTGTAAGGTTGCAGAATTAGTCTTGACCTGATATTCACTCAGTTTTTACCGGGAAGCCAAATGAAAAAACACAGGCAACACAGTGCATTCCAGTGTTTCTGCACTGCCTTCTCATCCATTTTTGGATCTGATCCATGACTCTTTCCCTGCAGTGCCACCCTATCCAGTGTGGATTGGAAAGTACCACTTTCCAGGATTGCTATGCCTTTATTAGAATTAAAAGTGTCCTTATTTATTTGTTGTATTTATACTGTGATGTTTCATTAAAAGAAACCCATGACAGCTAACACTAAAATCCACAATAGAAAATAAATAATAACACAATAAACCTCTGCTCCTTTTATGCCTTTCTCTTTAATAGAGATGCGGCATTACTGAATTATCCTTTAACTAGCCTTTATTTCCCATTTGGTAGGGCTTAAATTACAAACCCATTGTTCATACATTTTAGAAGTGCATTATTTCATGCTATCACAATAAAAAATATTAAGTAACTGATTAAGAGATAAGCTATTAAAGCCCCTGCACCCCTAGGAACTGCGTAATTAAGGATCAATCAGGGTCAATTTAGCAATGCTGCAGTAGAGGACATTTCTAATTAAAAGGGCAATTGTAGAAGACCTAAGCTTTTGGAACTCATCTGGAGAATACACCATGGTAGGATCCTTGTTACTGGGGTGGACATGGCTAGGTAACACTGTTGTGGCCTATCACCTACTGAGTCATGCTCAAGGTTCTGCAGTTGATGTACAAATTACCTTGAGACCTAGATACAAACACAGTTCCTTCCATTATGTGTGCTCATTTGACCTCTAAGCTCCTCACTGAAGGTTTTATTGGTTGTGATGTGTGACTTGTTGGTTCTATGTTGGTAAAAAGGCAGAATACAAAGAGAACATCTTTGACTACCACAGTGAAGGTGGGACTTCTCAGTGGGGCCAGCAATCCTATGGAACATCTTTCCCAAGTAATTTGAGAGGTAGAAATCAGTGAAGTATAAACGCCTCTTAAAAATATATTTATGCAGGCCTTCTCTAGCTTAGCAATAACTCCCCTGTAATCATTATTTCCCTTATTCTATCTGCATATTAACTGTTGGTGCATTTTAATTATTTATTTTTATATACTGTTTCAAAATAGTTTACTATTACAAATGTTTTTTATGTAAACTGTTTAGAGATTTTGTTATACTACATGGTATATAAATATGATGACAACAACTAATAAGAATAAGACAACAGTTCCAGTGTGAAATTATCGTTTTAACTCTGTCTCCAGACAACTGTGGAAAAGCACTGATTCAGCAGCATGGAAAGATCCTAATATGGAAGCAGTTACAGGTCCCATCCTGTAGTTATCACCTTGACATTGGATTAACAATTTAGCAGATGTTGGGCCATGGTCTAGCAGAGGAGCCCTTAAGTCAGTGGTTCTTAAATCTTTTGGGTATCATTTGCCCTTTTGAGAATCTGATGAAAGTTATGGACCTCTGCTCTTCAGCAAAACACATTTAAGTACAATTTTCAAAGTAACAGAATATGAAACTGAAGGGAAAAGTTGCCTTGAGTTCCATTACCAGGAGAAAGGTGAGATATAAATGAAAATCATCATCATCATCATCTTTGCACCAGGATCACAAAGCCCTGAAACCCATCCATGTGCCACACTGTGAAGACTTCCCTCAATCCAAGATGATGGCCCATGCGGCACATCTACATTTCATGTTTCTATTATAGCAAATGAAGGTGGAATAGAGAATCATCTATCTTCCTTGCAATGAAATACATAAACATCACACACAGGGGCAACTCACATATCCCACTGAAAGAGTTAGTGTAACATATCTGTTTACTTTTATTTATTCCTACCTTGCCTGAATACTATTCTTCATATCTCGTAGTGGGAGTGTGAAAAGGGTATGCATGAGTCACTTGCACATCCATTTTCCCTGCCTGGATAAGGCTTTAGTTAATCTAACATTCTGCCAGCCTCATGAAAAGTCTATATAGTGGATGAGCAGTTGAACTATATAGCATGAAACACACAGGAAGGTACAAAGGAACATATTGGATCAGACCAAAGGCCTAAAAGCAGCAGCACCATCCTAAGCAATGTTCTTCAGTGGCTAGTGTGTTGAGCAACGTTCCTTCCCATCCTGGAGGCTGTATGCAGCCTTCTATGGACTTAACCTTTTTATCCTCAATCTTTAAAGTTATCCTAAGATAGTTTTCTGGACAAGATTTTAAAAATATCTTATAATAACAGTAAAAGACCATTTAAATAAAGGAGTGCTACAATCTTATAATGTAATACACATTACAAGGGAAACCACTACTTAAGCAAGACATTTAATTGCACTGACTGGAATATCTTCTTTTAATTATTTTTTAGAAGAAGCATTAAAATGTTAACAGCACTTTACATACAAAAATTACAGTATTCTAGAAAGTATGCACAATATACGTATAATGCACATTTTAAAATCATGTTCAAAAATGACTTTCTGGTCACCACCGTGAGTCATCTTCCTAAAATGGCAGCAATAAGAAAGGATGTTCATGTTTTCCCTTTTAAAATATGCATTACAAAGTGTACTTCAAATGTATATAGCTATGGTACTCTTCCATTTAATTGATTTCATTGTTATCTCACTATTTTTAAAGAAAATGTAGGCATACTTCAGTTAACAAAGCCTCTGACAGCGCAGGTCTTTTTTACAAAGTCTTTTTTATGAACTCCAGCCCATACTTTCCCACCTTGTCTATCTGGACATTGTTTTAGCTGCATCAACATTAGGAGAACAGGGAAGTGGGGGGTGGGGATTTTCAGTGTTAGCTTGCAGTGCTATGCCTGCAGCAAACAATGGAACTGACCTGGGTTGAATGGGTTCTACTGTAGCTGATCTTCTGTAGCTTTGTGGACCTGACTAGAACATGCAAGATAAACAGCAGCTGCCCCCAGAATACCTGAGCATGGCTGAAGAGCAAAACAGGGTGAGAAAAAGGGGGGTGGGACAGATAAGCATGCCTTACCACCTAACCCCAGCATATTCAAAAAGCATAAATGTATGTTTGCCCTAAAAGGAAATCATAAGAAGGGTGGGAGAGGGAAAGAAAAAGCAGCTGTAGATGCATTTTGGAAGAAGCTTTCAATCTCTGGAAGGTACAAAATGTTTTTGGATTTTTTTTTAATTACTTATGCAAAGATGACTTGACCTAGTTGTTTTTTTCCTCACAGTTGCATACTGTTAGATCTTAATAAAGTTTTCTGACTTTTTGTAATATAGGAACCTAACCCTGCTCTTTCTATGTTCTGTCTCTGGTATCAAAATTTTCTCTTAAAGAAGAAATGTCCAGGAACATGTCTATTGCTAACTGAGGTTATACCTGGAGGGTTGGGCATGTAATTAGAAACAAATAAGTGGGTGATAAAAATTATGTCCACTGCAAAATGCATGTTGTGAATGCATGTTGAGCCATGATGGTAGGTGACTGTATCTTAAAACACCCATAAAAACGGAGAGAACAGTTGTGGGAAGAGACACTGGTAAGGGACAGCTTCCAGTGGGTTGTATACACAGAAAAGACGTAACAGACCCAGAGAGCATAGAAGGTTATTTGCACCTTGGTTTTATATCATCTAGGTGTGCCCAAAATGTACAAAGGCAAAAAGAGCAACAGAATCAACAGCAGATCAACAGAATTCCTCCACTGTGTTCTGCAACAGAGACTAATGGAGGTACCATGGGACTCCCCAAATGACAGACAGCCCATAAATCTTTTAATAGGCTGATTAATTAAAATATATATTGTTGACACATGCATCATCATTGCCCATCCTGCAGAGGAAGAGCAGGGGGCTGAAAAAGTGTGCATGAATGGAGCTTAGCTGTAAGCAAGTACAACATGTGAGACTGTACAATGTGATCAATGGTTACATTGCATAGGAATTCCAGCACGTGCAACTTCCATGTTTCTTAGTGTAAGAAAAGGTCTGTAAGCTCCCTCTCATAAACTGAAAGTGCTTGCTCCTGGAAAAATTTATACAGAATACAGACAGGTGCTTGCTATGCAGGAGTGTGTGAAGCTGTGCCATCCAAAATTATCTCTTCTACATAACTCATTTAAAAATACTCACATCCTGTCCCTCTTTGCTTCCCATCACCCTCTGAAGCAGAGGAACAGAAGGGATTATCCGAACCTTGGCTCTATGCAGCAAGGATACAATGAACATTACAGAGCTGTTGCCAAATGCACAGCACAAGATGTTCTATGTTTTCTTTACAGTGTCTCAGCTGCTTCCTGTGCACAGGGGTTCTGTCACATTGCAGACCAATGCACTGCATGTGCCAGCTTCTGAAACGACCTCTGTGCTGGGGACGGGGTCTCTCTACAACCTTCCATACTCAGTAACACGATTACAATTTTCAGGAAGACTGAAAGTAATGTTTAAAACAGGCACAGAGGCTTCAGGTACAAACAAAAAGTGATGCTGATTCAAACAAGTGTATCTATCCTGACTTGATGTAAGCCCTATGTGTAAATCAAAGGATCTTTTAATGACATCAGCTTAGCTGTTTTTCTCTGCCTTAACTGCAGGACATAATTATGAAGAAACTCTTCCTAAGGTATTAATAATTCTGTCACCACAAATAGCTTATTCTGCAACTATTCAGCAATTATTCAAGGTGTGGGATCCCTATCCATTTTTGAATATCCCTCCAACCTACCCCACAAATCAGGAAAAAGAGAAAGAGGATCACTGGGATATCCATTATCCTGAGACTGCAGTAACAAAGGCAAGGAATATGTAGCTACAGTCACCAACCAGATGATCAATGGTTACTGGAAGGTTGTGTTCCTGCCATTCTACTTTACAGTGGAGAACATCATCTCGGCCTGAACTGAATTTCAGTGCCTGTTCAAAAATTTACTTTACCATAACACATTCTCAAATCGATCTTCCTCTGACTTTTCCCTTGTGTCTCCAATTTCTTTAATTTCTAAGAACAGTGCATTTTTTAAATTTTTATTTATTTGCAAAGCTCAGTACACGTTATAGCACCAATAACAACAGTAGTAAATAGATACCCTGTTATGTGCTTCCAGGTTGCCCACAGCTGCTCAAACATTTCGCAGTGATTGCCCAAATACAGCTTCTTTCTTTGACTAACCAAGGGCAAGAATAAGTGCTACTTGACACTATTAAAAATTTGTCATACCACCTACAAGACAGTATAGTGATGGCTCCTGCATTGCTCACCCATAAAATATTGATTTTGCAAATGTGGGTTCGAATTCCCCCTCATCAGTGAAGCTCACTTAGTGACCTTCTTGTTGTTGCTGCTGCTGTTGGGTGCCTTCAAGTAAGTTCCAATTTAAGGTGACTGTAAGGCAAACCTATCACGATTCTGGAGCTGAGCGTGTGTGATGCCCCAAGGTCAACCAGTGGGTTTCCATGACAGAAGGAGGAATCTAACCCTGGTTTTCAGGGTCATCATCCAAAGCTCAGATCACAATACCATACTGGCTCACTTGTATCAGTCACTGTTTCTCATCCTAACCTACCTCACATGGCTGTTATTAGGATACAACCTAAGAAGAAGAAAATATAAGCTTTTTTGGTTTCCTTAGAACAGCGGTTCTCAACCTGTGGGTTGCAACCGCTTTGGGAGTCGAATGACCCTTTCACAGGGGTCGCCTAAGACCATCGGAAAATACGTATTTCCGATGGTCTTAGGCTCCATTCCCTCCTCGGTGGTGGTGCGCAAGTGCGAGCCATGCGCTTGCTTCCTCCTGCCCCCTTTGGCAGGAGTGCATGTGGCCGCATACGCTCCCGCCAAAGGGGGCAGGAGGATGTGAGCGTGTGGCTTGCGCTTGCGCACCACCACTCCTGGGCCTTTTCCACACGTTACCTTATCACGGAGGTGGGGGGTGCCCTCTCTTTGCTGCTCCTTCGTCCCGCAGCTGGCTTCCTGGTCACGCGACTGCCCCGTCCCTTCCTTCTGCAGTGCAGCCTGGGAGCTGTAGGCTGCACTGGGGGAAGAAGGGGTGGGGCGATCGCGCGACCAGGAAGCCAGCTGCGGGATGAAGGAGCAGTGAAGAGAGCGCCTCATGCAAGAACCTGTTTGCGCGAATGGCACCCCCCACTTCCGCGATAAGGTAACGTGCGGAAAAGGCCCAGGAGTGCTGGTGCACAAGCACGAGCCATGTGCTTGCGTCCTCCTGCCCCCTGTTCAGAAGGGACTGAAATCGCTCCCCTTCTCCGCTACTGGGAGAACCTCCTGTCTGACGGACCAGCTTGGGGGGCGGCGGCAGCACGGGGGGCAGGCCCCCTCCTCGCCACAGCCCCTGCCCCACTCACCACAGAGGGGGGCACTGCGGAAGGGCCAGGGGCCACAAGGCGGCACTTTTCTGGGGGGACGAGCTGTGCCCGGCGCAAAAGACAAAAGCACTGGGATTCCTCCCCCCCCGGCCAGGGTCAACACTCTGGAAACTTTTCCCACACTGCTCCCCCAGCAGAAACGAGAGTGAAGCAGAAGCAGAGCCCGGGGGGGGGTTCTCGGATTTTTCCCCCGGAGGAGTCGCACGGCTCTTTCTCTCCCTGCCGCCCCCCCCGTTCCTGGCCGGCGAGGCGGCCTTTGCCGGGGCGGAAGCATTGTAAATAATAAATAAATAATTTATGGTTGGAGGTCACCACAACATGAGGAACTGTATTAAAGGGTCGCAGCATTAGGAAAGTTGAGAACCACTGCCTTAGAAGATAAGGGGGATATAAGCATAACATTTTTTTTAAAAAAATGCAGTTTCTACTATACTGTGCACAGTTTAGTAGGGTAAAACACTACAGTAAGTCTCCAGTATCTATGGTTTCAATTATCCATGCAAAAATGCAGTCCAAAAAACATTTTGTTCCCATTTCCTTTTGGACCATAGATTGTTAATTTTTATGTTTTTTTGAGTTGTGCACTGGCTTTGGAGTGCAAATAATGGCTACAAAGCCTCTTTCTCCTTAGGTTCTAAAATTCTGCCAAGTTCCAGGGCCTCCTTCTCCATGCTGCATACTTAGATTGATACTTACGTTGTTCATCTCACTGAAAAAAAAGTGTTTCGTTATCCACATTTTTGGTTATCCACAGTAAGTTCTGGGAACTTAGCCCACTCCCCAGATAAGGGGGACATACTGTATTCACATTTCCACCACAGTGGATACATTATGTGAAAATGGCTACTAGCTCAGATTCAAGAAATACATGGAGACTGGTTTTATCAGTGGTTGCTACCAATGATCCCACAGTAACTAAATGGGACTTTCTAGCTCAGAGGATCTGTACCTCTGAATATTAGGGGTTGGGGTTGGGCCAACAAAGATCTATTGCCTATGTGTCCTGCTTGTGGGATTCCCTGAGAGGCATCACATTGGTAAATGCTGGGGGAAAAAACCTACTGGATCAGATGGCCCTGGGTTTTATCCACTGGTGGTCTTTTCATTCCTTACCCCTCCACAGGAGAAACCAGGTTGTACCTTTCCTAGCTCCATATCTTAGAATGATTTCCCAGCACACTACAGATAGATTTACTTTAACAAGCTCTTTAAACTAGGGAAACTCATTTGAACACAGACCAGGCCAGCCAAACAACATCCCATATTTCATGTGCGTAATGGTTTACTGCCCACAGTATCACAGGCTGCCTAGATTCTAAATTACACACATGGACAATGATGCATTGCACTGCCCGAAATTAACAAGAACAATATTTACATTTGCAACACTGGGGATATGGGCAGTCTCCCTTGATGCTTGGGAGGTGGTGGTGGTGGTGCAGGAATGATTACTATATAATTAAAGGGAAAGGGGGTAGATATATCGGCTGCCAAGCTTTGGACTAGTTTTTAGCTGGGTCTTTAATAGCATCATGCTCTGCAGACCTTAACAGGTCATAAGAATTATTTCCATGATACAAAAAGCTTCACCTGTACATTTCTGCCAACTCAGCTGCTGTTAGGAGATGTGTGTGTGCATGTGTGCACATGTGCGTGTGCGCACACATTCCTTTTTCTGGTCAGTTGGTAACTTCTGCACTTATGCATGTGGAGTTTAATGGCAGTTTATTTTCTTAATTTCTCTGAGTGTATGGCAGAAAAAGTGGAAAAATAATCAGCTCTCACAGGGACCAGTTAAACATAGATGTTTCCTAGGAATTGGGTCCAACTTTCTACGAGGAGAGCAAAATGAAGGAATTGCCACATCCACTAAAAAGTTGGCCTCCCCAACTACATTTCCCTCACACTCCACATTTCTAGCACTGCAAGGAGTGAGACACACAAAATTGTTCACACAAGATTCCAACCACAGTGTCTATCCTCTGCCTGTTCCACACAGTATACTTCCTTGTCATGCTCAGGAATCAATCTACCTGAAGTGGGATGGTGCTGTTAATCTTGGCAGCAGCCAGCCTTTGCAAATTTGGAAAGGGTCAAGTAGCAGTGACCCATTAAGGATGCTGTAGCTGCTGCAAGTTAAAATACTGGATTTGCCTTGTCAAGTCACAGTCTAACTAAAAGAGTCACAGTTATTTGTCAGGCCCCTGGCTGTAGAGTGGAGGAATCAACTCCTGAAAGCAGACTTGTAAAGCAGCAGTGCAACCATATGCAGAGTCCCTGTAATAAACTGCTATGATTCATGATGTGGGTCTGCATGTGATGGAGGGTAGATTCAGAGGGTTAGGATCCTGTAACTGCAGGATAACGTTGCTGAAAAACCCACAGAAGGACATCCATCTACCAGCAATGAGTGTTCTTACAGTCATAGTTAACCTTCTGACAAACAGAATGGGGAAAATGGACAAACTGAATGTCTCAGATACATAATGCAAGCCTACATACTTAGGTGCTTCTAACATGTACAATGCATAATGTCCACAATAGGGGGATAAGGCTATAAAGAGATGCAGTGCTCTCAGTTATTAACGTCCCTTTTGTAGGAAGAAAATGAATGTATACAAGTTTTGATACTTCCATGTGACCAAAACCTAACATAATTTCCATGGATAGGGAGCCAATAAAAGTTGGGAGCCAGCTAAAGTGTATATTTATTGGCCACTGACATCACTTTGGGCTTACCCAAGGGATTCCTGGAACAATACCGCAAAACATTTATTCCAAATCTGGTTCTATTTAGGTCTTCCCCCTATTTAGGTCTTCCCTCTCACTGCCATTTTTTTTTTTTTGTCAGCCATTACCTTCTCATTAGATTACAAACACCTTCTCTCTAAACACATTTGTCCTTTTGAATTCTTCAACATTATTCATGGCTGCAGCTCTCAAAGACCAGAAGCAGGTAGGGGAGACAGAATGAAACAAACTTCTTTTTACACGATTATCAAATCCTGGGTACCAGATTATGCTTGGAAATCAGAAAGGAATCCCCTGCAAAAGTATGAAGAAACTGCAGTGCCTGCCTAGTGGAAAAAGCTGGGCCTACTATGGGACTGCTGAGAAAAAGTACTGCATCAGCTTTGCCCTTCAGAATTCCTCATCCACTTCTGCATCTAATGAGGAGCTTTCATTTTAGGAGTCTAGGGTGCAGTTCTATTCAAAACCAGAAAGTGGGCAGACACAATGGGACCTTGTGTTATGGATTTAGCAGGAAAGCAGAAGCACGGTATGCATGAGGTCTGAAGTAGGCCAGGCTGAACACAGCACTACAGGGGCTGCTGTGGCTGTTTGCAACAATCTGCAACTTGTTTAACTTTAAGACAGAGGAAAATTAAAGGCTCAGTGACACAACCTCAAAGTAAGCAATGATAGTTATTAAAGGCTACAAGGTGGAGTGACTTGATCTTTGTTCACAAAAGCACAAAAAAGCAGAGAAAGAGAGGAGGAGAGGGAGTCTTTTAACAGTGCAATGAGGCAAGTTGGGTAATTATAGCATGCATTGTGCCCTCTAGTGTTCAGACTGAGCACAGAATCCTCTCAGTGCCTCTAATGACATCTACAGATGAAAGCCACGTGCCCGTGGCACATCTGCTCTTTTACAGATTACGTTGTGACCAAACATAATGGCACAGTTCAGGATCTGACTTACTGTCAGCAAGAACTGTGGTGTGAAAGCATGGACTGTGCTACCATTCAAAGTGAGAGTAAGATTTGCTATAACTGCAAAGAGTTAGATCCTAGAAGGGGTTGAAGGGTGTTTCGTCTATGATGACAATACTGTATGTAAAGCCAGGAGAGAAAAACTGTGTTGACCTCAAAACACTACAAGTTTGATGAACCAGGGCACTTGAACCATTTCTTATGTCAAGGACATTCAGGGCAAAACAAACAGAAGGAAGCAAGGAGCTGCTTTCTATAGTGACTTCACAGGTTCCATACAGCTCACACTGAATTATCCTTGGCCCTGCCTCACAGGTGGCACAGCTGTCAGATCCCCATGCTGCAGTCTTTTGCTGTGGCAATATTTCCCCCTTAATAACTGAAGTACTGTCAGGTAGAAGAAGGTAAGGACTCCTTTGCCACGCAACGCTCCTGAACTAGCTCTATGGAGCTCAGATGGCAGGAGAGAGCAAGCTTGGACTGAATAGTAGGAGTTACCTTTTAGCTACAAGAGATTCAACATGCAAGCCAACTGTCTCTCCCTTACCAATGGGTTTCAAGCAGGGGGTGAAATGTCTGTTGAGGGATGCTTTGGCTCTAGATGTCCTGCACTAAGAACGGAGTGTGACTAGAAGGCCTTGGGGACCCCTTCCTCTCTGTGAATCTTTGATCTGGATTATTCATGACCACTATTATGGTCACCCGGGTATTTCAGTTTCCTATACTTGCTCTTGCCTACCATGTGATTCAGTCATCTAAACATCAACAGAGCAGGACCATATCTAGCTGCTGGTAGATGACAAACCAATTGCTCCAACTGTTCCATGCTTCAGATGCACTCAACTCTGCCCCCTGCTAAGGTTTTTACATTTAGTTCTTTGATACCTTTGCCAGCTGGTATCCTAAACAAAGTAACTTTAAGCTCTTCTGTCCTTGGGAAGTCAGATACTAGGAGCAGCACTGGTGAGGCAGCCAAATCTGCTGCCTTATGGTTTAGTCCAGGATGGTGCCTGGTAGGCACTGCAATATGAAAAGCAGAGCTTAGGAAAGTTACTTTTCAGACTACAATTTCCAAATATCCCAGCCAGCCTGGATTTCTGCGGGTTGTAGTAAAAATATAGCCTTTCCAAGCTCTAACAAAAACAACAACAAGGTTCCAGTTTCTTATTTGAATTGCAAATATCTTGTTAAGGTAAACTGTTTGTTATCTCAGATGTACTTAGGACTGTTTTTAAGTGTGTAAACTGGACATTAGGGTATGAAAGGAAGTCTTTAGGGGAGGAACCCGTATGTTCAACCATTTCCATATTTTCTATAGCTGTTCATTACAATACCAGATGGTCCAAGACCATTTCTCTCTCTAAAAATAGTAGCTACTGGATGGGTAGGGGTGTGTGAGGACCCCTCTCCCAGCAGTCAAATGAGCCAGTATGCTATAAGCACTATCCTGACACACTGTTCTGAGCCTTAAACCTGCTTAGCAAATGCAACCATAAAACTCTACCAGCCTGCCCACACTTCCAATCTTGATTTCTACCATGTTGGCCAGTGGCAGAGGAGGGATATTAACCTCTGCCCCCATGGGGGAGACTGTTGCTCCCTAAGTATCTCCACCAGCATAAACAGAAGGCATACTACCTGGGGATTAGTCCCAAGTATGCATCTTTTCTAAACTAGGATGGAGTAGAGCTTTCCTTCTTCCACTAGTCTTCTACTCGGTTTCCAAATGGAGTGAGGAGCAAGAAGGTTGGGACTCTCCATCACTCCTCTATTGGCCTGCTCACCAAATTGAAGACAGTGATCTGCATCCTACAGCTACTTTCTCCTACATGCAAAGTCTGAAGCTTAACTTGAATTTGATTTGTAGCCTGCCTCCTATGCTTCAATCCAGAAAAGCTTGAAAACACAGAGAGAGAGAGAGATCCTTTCACAGTATTATTTTAACTTATTGTAAAAATGCTGTTACGAAGGGTTGGCCTTGGCTTTGCTTTGCTTGCCTATCCCTGGCATTTCATTGCCTCCTACTATGCAGCATTCAGACACCAAACCTTACTCTCTCTCTTATCTCCAGAACTCACTCACAGCCACTTCTACTCTTACGAAATCAGAATTCCAAAGAAGATAAGCAAAGGGAAAAGGAAAAAAAGAATATATGACAGTGGGCAAGCACGGCACCACAGTATAATTAATTCATCATTTCTTAGGAAATTCTCTGTAATTTCCAAACAGCTGAATGTCAGAAAGTGGAATTGAAAGCAGAGGCTGCAAAGCGGCTCCTTCCAGGGCTTCTCCTCCTTTACACAGCCTCCTCACTGGTTCCTGCCACCTCCCTCACAGCTTTCTGACATGTCAGTCCTCATAACAAGATGGGACTATATATTTCTCATGGGCAAGACCTATTCTGAGGGTGATCAATGTGTGACATAAGAGCCACTAGCAGCTCTCTTGAGCTTTTCATCTGTAGCTCCTGACATTTCAAGGAAGAGACAGTCCAAGAAAGAAACTTGCCCTTAACTTTGCCCTCTTCCCTTCCCTCCTTCCAGTCATACACAGGATGAGAATAGTCAGAAAAGGGGAAAGAAGTGGGCTGTAGGATGACCTGTGAGCTCTCAATGTTTTGCAGGAATGATGGTTAGACAAATGGACTGGTGCATGTGTGTATCTGTGCAAGTGTGATAGGAAAATGATGGGGGCTGTGTATACTGCAGAGGGCAAAGTTAACAGGTATCCACTGGAAGGGAGAAAGCAGGCAGAATAAGTAAGCAGCAGAAAGGGCTGGGAAGAAAGCAACACTGACTGGCTGTTGCAAATGGTGGGGGGCGGGGGGACTGCAGCTCTCAGTCATGTTGAGAGGTTGGGGTTTCTTCTTTTTCTTTTCTGCATATGGTCAAAGGCTTAGGCACTTCAGCCACCTCAACATGTTCCATTGACTCAGAAACTGCATAATTGGATGCATCCGAGATCTCAGTCTAGAGAATTTGTTACAGCATCTGAACTGGAAAATGCAGCAAACTGGAAACATCAATGAACAGAGTGACTACACAGTCCCTGGTGTCCAGCCCTGGGGGTTCACACAGGCTGGACAAAGCCAGCATGTCACAGTCACAGAAATTATATTTAAGGGAAACCTGGCCCCTTGCTTACAGTGCACATTTCTATATTCCAGAGACATTAGATTCTAGCATCAAATGATACATAAGCCCAAACTGTGTCTTACTCTAATAGGCAAGAAACAATGCAGGGCACAAACTATTCCAAAGGGATACACCAAGGGGAAACCTGGCAAGAGCTATGTCTACAAAGCCCAAAAATACTAAAACTGTTATTATTTTTTTCCTGATGTTTGAGTTTGTTCAAATCCAAAAGCCCTACAAAGGACAGCCCAAGACTTCTCCCCAGGTTATTCAGTGGCTAGGTAAATCTCCTGGTGCTGGGCATCTGGCATCCAATACATCAGAAGTGGCCTCTTATAGCAAGAAAGCAGCCCTAAGCAAACAATTATTATGAGGAAAGAGAATTAGGTCGTCATGTAGGAGGAGAAAGGAGATGGAAGAAATAGCATAGTCATTATGAAAAGGGAGGGGAGAGAGGGAAAAATATGGGTTAGACAAAGAGAATGAGAAATTAGAAGAGTCCCCAGTGAAAGGTGAATGCAACAGCACCCTTGTACTCAGCTTCCAACATTGCTTAAAACAAAATATATTTTCCACAGTATCTCCCCTCCCTGATTCCATACCAGCAATTCCTACCATGGCACACAGCCAGTTCTTGTCACATGAACACAGGTGTTTGGAGCAGTGAGCAGCATAAAAATGGGAAGCACAGATGTGTGTTTGTAAATATTCAGGGACAAGCACCAGATACACACTGGGAAGCCCTGGCTGGCTGCAGTTCCCTTTTGCATGCATGTATAGAAATCTACATTTAGAAATATCTCCACTGAACTTTTTTTCTGTGTTTACTTCTGTAAACAGTCATGTGGGTATGTGGCAAATGTGCCTGCTATACACAGTATGAATTATTCTTATGGGTCTGATGCTCCTATATGCATACACAAAATGGTACGTGTTTGGAGGGGAAAGTGGAGGGAGTCATTCACATAATCCACATTTTTATTATTTTTTTAATCACAGTCAGTGTTAAATAATGGTTAAAAGGCTCTTAAACTATCTAGAGTAAGCAATCTTGAATACATGATACATACATTTACCATTAACACTATAAGAAGAATTGTTTGGGTACTCCTTGGAACCCAGGAAGACCAGGATAAATCAAATGAATCCTCCTACATCTCTGATATGAGTCACTCGGATTTGTTGAGCCTAACCCTTTGTCCTACAGACACAAACAGCCATTGAGGCAACTGGGAGATGGAGACGTGCAGTATAGATAGTGCCTTGTGGGAAATGATAGATATCAGAAATAGCAAGTGGCTCTTATACTTTTTTTTTTTTATAACTACTAGCCTGTTTTGGAATCAGCTTAATTCACTGTTCAAAGAAGGAAACAGAAACTGAGCAAAATTACTACTGTCTGAGCATTTCTGGCCTGAATCTTCAGAACTTGGCATAAGGGACATTTTTATGACTGTTGCACCATCAACCAGATCTGTGGTATAGAGAAAGTGGCAGAGGACCATACTGAGTTTCTTCCTTCTTACCCAATAAAAGGAATAAATAATGAGTTCTCTATACCTTCATATGTCTTCAGTTCAGCTCTGATTTACCTGCTAGTATTTTCTTGGCAAGATTTATTTAGAGGTTTGCCATTGCCTTTCTTTAAAGCTGAGTGTGTGACCTGCCCAGGTTCAACTAGTGGGTTTCCACGGCTGAGCAAGGATTTAAACCTTAATCTCCCAGAGGCCTACTCAAACTCTAGGCCAACTGTAACCATTACTCCACCCTGGCTCCCAACTTTTAATGTGTTGTTCTGTTCCTTCAAGTTGTTTCTGACTTATGGTGACTTATGGTTACCTTAAAGCAAAGCTATCATGGGGTTTTCTAGGCACGATTTGTTCAGAGAGAGTTTGCCTTTGACTTCTTCTAAGGGTGAGAGAATATAACTAGCCCAAGGTCACCCATGGATTTCCATGACCAAGTGGGGATCTGAACCCTGTTCTCCAGAGTTGTAATCCAGTGCTCAGACCACTACACCATGCTGGCTCTCATCTTTTAATGATTTAATAAATCTTCTTAAATCTTAAGGAAGAACTAGTACGTACATCATTTGTATTTATACAGTTGTTCCTCTACATTTGCAGCTTTGACTTTCACAGATTTATTTGCAAGTTTCTCTAACCCATGATCCCCCCCACACACTTCTTTTTGAGGGGAACCTTCCCGCTGAGCAGCTCAGATCAGGCTGCGCAGCCCTTTAAAAACCCATCCCTGGTCCTCCTCCTCTATCAGTTGCCTGGCCAGCTAAGGATGACTCCTAGCTCAGTTTCTCAGGACAACAATCCCCCTCCCCATGCCCCCACACCCCAGGAAGGAGATGGGCATGACAGAGGAAGTACAGGGCCTCCTCTTCCTTCCCTGACCTGGTTTAGAACCTGAGGGTTTCCTTCCCATACACACACACACACATTTTGATATTTGTGATTTTTCCACTTTTGCTGGGGGTCCTGCACCCCTAGTCCTAATGAATGTGGAAAGCCAACTGCATTTAATTTGTTTTACTCTGTTTTTATATAAACCATCCACTAACATGAATGAAGGGCAATATAAAAATATTGGATGGATGGATGGGCAGATGGGCAGTCAATCAGACAAAATACTGTACCACCTATTCTATTAATTGGGTAAATTACGCAAAATTAAGCTTTCTTACCTGCACTCCATACAACACATTCAACTAATAACCATATTCTGACTGCTACACAGACAGTGCTAACAAGACACTAGCTAGATTTCTGAAAACTGTTGTGACTAATTTCTTTATCATTACCCTCCACAACCTGTATTTAGGAAGAGAAACACTGAAAGGAAAGAACTGCAGCTCAGAGTAGGAGAACTGGCCAAAAGAACTACACTGCAGCTTTGTGCATACTTTTACTCAGCAAGTGAGAATGGGGAAGAAACAATTTTCCGTGTTCTGCAGCCTGACCACTACCACCATCACCCCACCACAAATATGCTCCTGCTTTTTTGACATTTTATTGCCCACTACATGCTCATACTAATGCAGGAAAAGCCACAAGGGCTCTAGAGTAGGTGGTGCATAAACAGTGTGATACTATGAATACAGATGAGAACTGTTCCTACAAACCAAGCAAAGACATCCAGCCTCTTGTGCAAAATCCACAAGCCAACAGGCAAGCAGTTCAGTTCCTCCAGCCCAGGATCAGCCTGCCCTTCAAAGGCACCATCTTGCTTTCTGGCACTGTTGCTGGCATGGCCTAGTGGAGAGGGAGACTTTGGCATTTCTGTCTTACTAGGGGATGGGAAGAGAAAGGAAAGAGCAGTGAGTCCCCACAGATGTATTCACTTGAACCACATATATCTGATGCCAGGAGCTTCTTACCTATATATCAGCAATCAAGTTCCTAGTGTTGACACTTGGTGGTGGCTTCTATAATCTGCGTTAGCATTTACTGCCTCCCAAGACTTTCTAAAAGCAGGGGTTGGGAAAATGCAACCCACGGCCATTTTTGAGACTTCCTAAAGGTCTTCAACATGCATCACCCAAATCCTTTTTAAAGAATTGTTCCTAAATAGCATCATTCCAAAAACTCCGGGAGTGCTATGGCCCTCTTCACTGCATTTGTGGGCTTTTGGCTCCCCTTATATTTTTAAAACCATTGGGGCTTTTTTTCCCAAACAACAGTGGTGCCTTCTAAGACTGGATCCTAGAATGCTTCCTGAAATACTCTAGCTATTGGCTTTCAGAAAACCAGACCTTTAACAGTGGATCCTAGAATGTTTCCTGAGAGATCCTCTAGCCCTTGGGACTTAGAGGTCAACCCCTTTAAGGCCAAATTCAAGAGTGCTAGACTGGAAAAAGTGCCCAGCTTGGAATAAGAAAGAAGTTGGTGTTAAAAGGCTCTGAAAAATGGCAAAATGGCCTGTAGCACCCCCTTAGGCTATGGAATGGTACGACTGACCTTTGTGGGGGATAAACAAACAAAATTTGATTCACCTCAAGATATAAAAATGAGGGCATGCCCCCCCCCAGGATCCAAGACGAAGCTAATGCACCCTGCCCAAATGCTCTATGGCCAAATGGCCAACCTCTACCCCTTCCTGCCCTTTGGTATGTTTTTTTCTTTTCTCTTCTTTTCTTTTCTGAAAACCTACCTAAAGTGGCTTTGAAACCCAGGAAAAATTCTGTCTATACTGTTTTCTTAAAGAAACAAATAAAAAGATTTTGCACCCAGATTCAGCATCCACAACGTTGTTGTAGTGTACCCTCAAATAATTTCTGATTTCTGGTGACCCTAAGGCAAACCTATCATGGTGTTTTCTTGGCAATGTTTGTTCCGAAAGAATTTGCCTTTGCCTCCTCTGAGGATGAGAGAGTGTGGCTTGCTCAAAGTCACCCAGTGGGTTTCCTTGGCTGAGGAGGAATTTGAACCCTTGGCTCCTGGTATCCTGTCCAACACTCAAACCACTAGACCAGAGCTTTTCGAACTGTGTGTTGCACAGTTGTAGTGTGTTGGCTGCAGTATGTAGGTGTGTCACGTAAACACAATGGGTGGAGGGGCTGCCTCTTCCGCTGTTGCAGCAGGCCAGCCCAGGTGAAGGGGCTGCCTCTGCCACCCTGGACCGAGAAAGACCCCAGTGAGGGCAGTATTGGCAGGCCAGGTCTGGGTGGAGGGGCTGCCTCTCCTTCTACCGCCATTGCTACCTTGGGCCAAGGAAGACTCTGGTGAGGGCAGCGGCAACAGGCCAGGCTCAAGTGGAGGGGCTGCCTCCACTTACTGAATTACTTAGTGAATTACTGTGTCACAAAATGATGCATGTCTAAAAAGTGTGTTACCAACATGAAAAATTTGGAAAGCTCTGTACTAGACCATACTAGTTCTAGAAATACAGTGCAGACATCTTACCATCGAAGGGAAATGTGATCAGGGGACTTCTGTATATCCTGAGTAGGTGATTACAGCTGATGGGCAACTTCAAAGCCCCGGTCTTTCTCTTAAACTTGAACAAGAGAGTTTTCCAATTACAGGATGCCTTCAAACAGACCTCAATAAAGTAAGACACATGGATACCCTAAGACAGTAATTCTTAACCTTTTCTTTACAAGGGAGTCCCTGTAAACGCAATTTGTTGCCAAGGATGCCCAAGACTTCACTCAAGACTTACATATCTAAATTTAGATTTAAATATTCAAATATTTATTAAAGGCTTCCAATCCCCGCTCAGATACTGAGTGACCTTGGGCCAGTTCCTGCTGCTGCAGCTGTTGGTATCTGGCAGCAGGGCTTTGCAGACCCCCTGAGAGGGCTCAGTGGACTCCAAGTTAAGAACCACTTACCCTAAGCCATCTGCTATAATATTTAGCAACAGTAACTGAGGCCAAAATTGATGTATTTCATGGCAACAACAGGTGTTGTGATGCCACTGAAGATGGAGCCTACAACTTAGCATCAGGCTTTCTGGTTGCCTCTTTCCTCCTCCATTAATTTCCTCCATGCTGCCCTCCTGTTCCTAGAAGGCATAGACTCGTCCACATTCATTCTTGGAGGGGAGATCAAAATAAATGTCTGATACTGACATAATGAGGCTGCAGTGCACATATGCACACTTTCTTCTTCCGTGAGCCTTGTAACAGATGGATCACTTTGTACAATGAGTGAGCAATGACAGCTCACCTGTGCACCCCCTCCTGCCCTCCCTGCCCCCCCCCACATTGCCTGAACACCACATAGCAAGATGAACACGGGGTTCCATTTTGTATCAAAGGCTCTGTTTTACATTAAGGATAATTTTTTCTTTCCCAGCAATGCATCGCCTTCAACCCATTCTATTAGCAAAGCTCAGTGGCCTCTTGTGCTCTCTGCAGTTTGCTGTTTATCATAGAGTCAGCTGAGTTTTGCTGTGATGTTTTGTTTAAAGAAATCTATATTTTTAATCCTCTTGCTCACTCTTTTGCTACTTTTATTAATCTTTCTCATATATATATATATGATATTGTAACCATAGCAACTCACAATTTCCTGATATCACTGTGGATGATAAGAGCCATGATGCCAGGCTTCATAGCTTTGGGACCAAGTTCTGCAGACTGAATTCTAAATTCCTTCCTAGGACTTTGGCCAGCTGAATACCCATTAGCCCAAAGATTCTATAAGAGTACTTCTTATCCTGGTGCTTTGTTGAACTACAACTGCCATCACTTCCTGTAACCCTGTAGCAGCAGTGATTAGGAGTGAGGGACAGCCACAGTCCAACACATACAAGAATAGAAGAAGACCTATCTAGCCTATCCGGTCTAATGCTAAGTTCTCAGAGTGGTCAGTGTGAGATGCCCACCAACTGGACATGAACACACGAGCGTCCTCCCTTACGCACACATGTATTCTTCAGCAGCTGATATAGACAGCCTCTTCTAGTAGAGGGAATATACATCCATTGTAACAAGTCGCCGTGGAAATCCCCAGCCTACAAAAATATGTCCAATTGCATTTTAAAGACACCAGGCACGATGACCACTGGGAGGGGGCCAGGTCAGAACTAGCTACTTTCAAATACAACTGTGGAAATTATTGGAAAGAAGTCTAGCTCAGCTTATTTCACAGTGTAGCATCTTGAGTGAATCATAAGAGACTTTTCAAAGCCACTGGGATCATGTTAGGTAGATTTTCAAAAACAGCTTGAGTTTACCCTAAGGAAGCCAGAAAGGCAAAGAGCTGGAAAGCAAATATTCACAATTCATCCAGATTGTACAACGCCTTTCAACATGTGTTGAAATTGTGCAAAGCTTTTCAACATGTGCTCATTAACACCATTCCCTCCAAAGTGCCACAGCCTCAGCAGCATGTCTGTCCATGAGATCTGGGGAAGGACAAGTTCTGTGTACTTGGACAGGCCACACTGTAGAGGCACAAACAAGGACACGTAGCCTCCCAATAGCTGAGCTCTAGAGAGATTCCCAGCTGGAGGCAAGAGACTTTCCCATGAAGCTAGCTGTGCCATACATTAGTAGCTTATTTTAGTATGTAGGCATCTATGGATTAACATCTACCTGTGTTTTTGCAGAAGACACTCATCCTATTGTGTTTTTCTTACATTACACCCAGATTATTTCAGCACAAAAATGGTAAATTCTGTGCAGAGCATGAAGAGCAGTCAGAGACTCCCTTGGACCTCTTTGTCTCTTGCCCTTAATCCCACATACTCCATTCTCTTGCTCCCCTTATCCATGATTTCCCCTTATCCATGATGAAGATTATTTTCCATGTTCAAGTATATTGACAGGAAAAATGAGGGATGAGCAGAAGTAGATAGACCTGAGGAGCAGACCTGTGTGCTGATGTTGAAGGGACAGCCTGCCAAGGCTTTTCAGCTATTTCACCTCAACAGGTGAGCAGTCCAGTTGTTTGCTTGGCAGCAAACAAAGAGGTGCTTACCCATCTCTAAGACATAATTTCATCCTTGTCACAATAGCTAGGGAAAAGGAGTGGGAAGGAGGAGTCTTTCTCTGGTTCAAAGTACACTCTGAGCCAGAGCAGGGCTAATAAGGAAGAATGGCACCAGGACAGCAGCATCACTGCAGTTGAGAAACTGAAATCTTCCTTGTTCCAGTGACCCCCATATGGACTGGACTGTTGTTGATTTGATCCAACGAAGTTACATGAACAGCTTCCTTTGGATTTTTGTGAGATCTCAGTGCCACTGGGTCACCAAAAATTAAAAAAAAAATTCTTTCACAAAAAAACAACGCTACAGTGAACCTTTTAACTGACTGCACTACATGTTCTGCTAAGTTGCAGCAAGACAGCTCCAAACCCCATCCCCACAAAAAAACTCATTCAATTGATCATTTTTACCTATTGTGATTTTGAAAGCTCCTGTTAATCTGCAATCACAAGAGTTAGCTACCTGTGACTTATTGTGCAAGAAGCAGGAAATTAAATGACTTGTGGCTTGCCAGGTTGGCATAAAGTGGTCCATAAGCAGGGCTACTGAGTATCCAACACATCCCAGTTCATCACTGGCCAGGCTTCCCCCACCCTGCAAACTGCTTAAATACATCCAACAGCAAGTAAGAGAAATCTTGGCAGGTATACAGTTCTCTTTGCTTGCTTTACTTGTTTCCTGTAGAACAGAAAACACTTCATCTACATTTGATGCCCTTCCTTCTAAATATAAAATGTTACAGGTTGTACATTTCTGCTTTCTCTGAATCTGTATTAATGGTTTGCCACACCTAACTACTACAACCTTAGCTCCTTTTCTTTATTTTTTTTTCTGTGATTATTTTTCTTTCTTACAGAAACCACAACAAACACATTGCTATTACCCCTGACAGTGATGGCTCATCCCACAGGGAATTCAACTTTCTAAATAAATTTTGCCATACCCTTTTCTCTCTTATTTTGTAGAATACACATCTGAGTTTTCCATTTATTAAGTGCTATGGTGTTTTTTTTTTAATTTCTCAGGCTTGTCCAAGGGCTTGCCTGTACCACAGCTAAAACTCATGCAAGAGCTGGCTGGTAAGACTGTCTGCTTTCTTGAGTGATGCTGAATCATAAGAGCGGGGACTGGTTCACCATGCACTCAGACTGCTATTTTGAAATGAATCTATACATTTCTACAACACAGCAGCAGTGTAATCACACAAGCTCCTCAAACAGTTTTGCAAAGAACAAAATGTGCATAATTCTATAAAGTGGGTATAGTAATAAATGCATTGTTTTTTATGAAGGGTGTGTGTGTGTGTGTGTGTATGGCAACTGGAGAGAAAGGTGGGAATGCTGGTGACATAAAAGTCAGACAGCGCAATTCAATGCTAGGAAATAAGCAGATCCTGGAGGGCTGGACTTGGATCAGGGAAACAGTCACAATCTCCTTAAATATGAAGCTTATTTTTATCAAAGTGCTAATAGGACACACAGAACTGAGAATAGAATAGAATGGCTGTCATACACATCTAGCTTGAAGGGCTGACATCTGATTGAAGCTTGTTTGAAATACAAAAGGAGACATTAGTGGTGTCTCTGTACTGATAGCCACATTTTTTCCCCAATGATCACAGTGCAGATTTGCTATGTATGAAATTAACTTTGACTCAGTACTGAAACAAATCAATAGTGCGTACATATCCTAAATTTATATCTACATCACAATCAGTGTTCTTTCACACCTTCTTTGCACTCAAGTGTGCAACTTGACATGAGTGTTTATATTGGCTTGTTTGGAAACATCTGGCAGGATTTTCAAACAACAGTTATCTTCCAATAAAACTTTCTGCCTATCATATACATGGGGCAAGAGGTACAGCCTGGGGCATTTGTCCAATTACTTGTGACTTTGGGGACCTCTCTACATGGGCTGGTATAAGTTTACAGTTTATACTGAAATAGTACTCTTTTCTCATCTCCCATCCCAGAAACAGCTGGCATTGACTTCAAAATCTCTTCATTTCTGTGTAAGGCAGATGAAAAGAAAAAAAATGTTTCCCATACTGCTGAACCTTCCATTTGGCTGGACATGTTTGGTTAAAATTTAAAAAAAAAATGATTTGAGGGCATCTTCTGATCTCGTTTTGCATGCAGACTGAGATCAGAATGTGCCCCCAGGTAGAAGGAGATGCTGAAAACAGCACTTTGAGTGTGTTCAGATTGGGAACATCCTGACTCAAATGGCTTATTAAAAGCCTTCCCCAGCTATATCTTTCTAATCAGAGGTCTAACTTGTGCTGCTTTCTGCATTCAAATCTTTAACTGCATCAATAGGTTGTTCTTCAGATACAAAGACTTCAAAGGCTTGACAGAACGTGCTGTAAAATAGTAGAAATCCAAAACAGAGCAATACTTGCTCATATCCAGGCACCATCCTGCTGCTAAGCTAATATATAATCTGGAGAAATTTTGTCTTGAAAATGTTGAGGCAAGCAAGGTCCTTGTGTTTGCAAATTTTTAATCAAGAAGTACAATTATTGTTTAAACAGGATGTTGAACATGTCCTATGAGGTCTGTATTAATCTTTCAAAAATCTGTTGTTGGTGGTTGTGTTTGTTGGGGTTGCTGCTGCTGTTGTTTATTGAAACAGCAATCTATACAGTGCTGGGCTGACAAAATTACTTCAATGGAATCCCAACTTTGAGATGCCAAGGTTTAAATCTGGTTCAGATGCTACTGTATTATCTGAGAAAGTTACTGTATTTGCTGGTGTATCACTTTCCCCCCCAAAATACTGTTTCAAAATGGGGTGCATCTTATACATCAGCAAATAGTACTTTCTACTGTATAAATGGGATGTGTCTTATAGGCCAGTGTGTCTTACATGCTGGCAAATACAGTAAATAGTTGGAAGAGGCACCTATAAAGATTACAAATCCAGTTGTGTAGGATCCAGCATGTCCTATGTGACAGCTTCACAGTCAACTCCAAGTGACCTCTGTCTCTTTCCCTTCTCACATCATTGTCTCTAAAACTAAGGCGATGAGACACTCTTTGGAGTAAATAGGGGCTACAACATTATTTACTTACAAATAGGATCTGCAACACATTAGCTACTCCTACTAATACTAAATCCTCATCTCCAGTGTATAGATGATTATATGGTCTATGAAGACGTATGACAATGTTTTAAGGGACAGTGTTTTAAGGGCAAGTCTAAGTTGGTTCAGTGCTGCTGATCCATACATACTCTGATCCCAACCTCTCCCAGTTCTAATTCTTAAGATTGCCTTGAGGAAGTCCATCCATCTTCATCAAATTGAATGGATTAGTTAGGTTATTCTCAAAGACTTCCAGTTTCCATTTCCCTGAGCCTGCTGGCCCTGAGAACTGGTCTAAGGTCACTCTCTGCCAACCAACTGATTTCTTGAGGTGACTAGTAATTTCCTAAACCCATGGTTGTCATCAGTAATTACCTAGATGACAGTGAACACATTAAAACTTAATCCAGACAAGACGGAGGTGCTCCTGGTCAGTCAAAAGGTAGATCAGGGAATAGGGATTCAGCCTCTGTTAGATGGAGTTACACTTCCCTTGAAGACACAGGTTCACAGTCTGGAGGTGTCTCTGGATTCAACTCTTGAGCCTGGAAGCCCAGGTTTCAGCAGTAGTCAGCAGTGCATTTGCACAATGAAGGCTTGGGTGCCAGCTGCTCCATTCCTTGAGATATCAGATCTGGACATGGTGACACATGCCTTGGTTAAATCCCGGCTGGATTACTTAGTGTGTTCTGCATGGCGCTGCCTTTGGTTTAAAGAGCCACAGCCAAATTGTTAACTGGAGCTGGCTACAGGGATGATACAACTCCCTTGTTGCAACAGCTCCACTGGCTGCTGATCCACTTCTAGGTATATTACAAAGCACTGTTGATGACCTTTAAAGCCCTGCACAGCTCGGGTCCAGGTTATTTGGGGGACCATATTCTCCCTTATGAACCAGCTTGGGATTTGAGATCTGCCAGAGAGGCCTTTCTCTCTATCCCACCACCTTCACAGTGCCTCTGGTGCAAACATCGGGAGCTGCCTTCTCAGTGGCAGCTCCCAGGCTCTGGAACTCCCTGCCCAGAGAAGTCAGATTGGCACCCTCCATACTTTCCTTCTGTTGTCAAATAAAGACATTTCTTTTCCAACAAGTATTTGCCATGTAATTTATGGCCTGTCTGATAAAAGATGCTGGATATTGTTAATTGTGCTGAAGTTGCTGGATTTATGGACGCATGAGTTTTTAATTATGTATTTTAGCTTTGTTTTAATTCTTCTTGATTGTTTAATTGTGTTTTAACTTTTGTATGCAGTGGTTTTTAACTATCTTTTCAACTGTTGTAAGTCCCAACCTAGGAAGAAAGCAGGCTATATATAAAGATGATACTGATGATGATACTAACAATAATGTTAACAATAGCAATAATAAATGATTTCCATACTCCTTTGTCACCTCTTTACCTGCACTGACCTCATTTTGTTGTTGTTAACTGCCATCAAGTCTACTTTAACTTACAATGACCTTATAAATGAGAGACTTCCAAGCCACTCTATCTATCATCAACCGCTCTGCTGAGGACCATGGCATCCTTGATTGAATCTAGCCATTTGTAATGTGGTCTTCCTCTTTTCCTACTGTTTTCTACTTTACCAAGCTTTATGGTCTTTCCTAGTGAGCCATGCTTTGCTCAAAGCATTTTAGTCTTCCTGGCTTCAAGGGAGAGTTCAGGCTTGAGCTGCTCTAGGACCCATTTATCTGTCTTTTTAAGCAGTCCACAGTCTCCATAGAGTTCCTCTCCAGCAGCACATTTCAAATGAGTTCATTTTCTTCCTATCAGCTTTCTCCACCGTCCAGCTTTCACAACCATTGGAAACACGGCAGCATGGAGAAGCCTAACGTTAGTTTTTAACGATATATCTTTTCACTTCAGGATCTTGTCCAGTTCCTTCCATAGATGCCCTTCCTAGCTCTCTGATTTCTTGACTTCAGTCTCCATTCTGATCAGTGACTGAGTTAAGGTAGACAAATTTTGAACTATTTCAGTTTCTTCTTTGTCTGCTTTAAAGTTACATAAATCATATGTGGTCATTTGGTTTGCTTGTTTTCTTAACGTTCAGCTGTAACCTGCCATTGCACTTTCTTCCTTGACTTTCTTCTGCAATCGTTCCAAGTCTTTCTTACTTTCTGCTCGTAGTAAGGGGTCATCTTCATATCTTAAACTGTCGATGTTCCTTCCTCCAATTTTCATGCTTCTTTCCTTTGAGTCTAATCCTGCTTCATGTATGATATGTTCAGTGCCCAAATTAAACAGATTGGGTGATAAAATGCAGCCTTGTCTGATCCCCTTGCCAAGTGGAAACCATTCCATTTCTCCATATTCTGTCCTGAGAATAGCCTCTTGTCCTGAGTATGGGTTATGCATCAGGAGAACTGAATGTTATGGCACATCCCTTTCTTTAAGAGTGATACACAGTTTTTCACAATCTACACAATCCAAGGCTTTGCTATAATCTAGAAAGCACAGGCTGATTTGTCATTTGCTGGTTTACTACTTCCTTTCCCAAGCTTAGCACAGCAGTATTGAGTGGACAGCCCTTCTCAGCAGTACCTAGTTCCTTCAGAACTTGGACCACTACTGTGATCTGGTGCATTATTTTTGATGAACTCATTATAATAAATTTTGTTAGGATTTTTATATAAATAAAGTACCAAATATGTTAACAGGAAGCAAGCATACATCGGTGGTAAAATGTGAATGGGTATGTTCTAATGAGATTTGGCAGTGGGTAGGAAGAGAGAATTTTTTATTTGTACGCATGAAAAATTCTAAATAAATAATGGAAAGTAATATTAGGGACCAGAAGGGAGAAACGGGTATCCCTGCAATGCAAGAGGGAATGTGCTGATCTGTATTGCCAATGTTGATGAGTGTGCACCACTGGGCTTTCAAACTAGGAAGCATCCTCTCTGCCTCTTGGCCTCTCTGTCTGACAAATTGTGCCCGTGAAGACTAGTTGCCCCGTCCTGCATCACCATGACACAGACTTTCCAAGACTGCCTGTTTCTGCCCTCTCTGCAATGATGGTAGCAAAACTGCCCCTCCATCCACCCATGTGTGCAGTACCATCCCAAGACATGATGATATCTGTGATGGATACAAGAAAGTATGTTCCCTCCCCTGCCAGCTGGCTTGGTAGTTGAATCTTTTGTCAGCACCAGCAGGCAGCATCCTTCATTACATCTGCAGGCATCAGGCTAGAGAAGAGGGCACAAGGCAACTGCTTAGCACACAGATCTCTCTTCCAATACATTTCCTTTCAGAGTTAAGTACCTGACCTTGCCTAATAGTAGGGTTGGCCCTAAGCATTGGGCAGGAAAGTCTTAAAGCAAGATTCTCAACGACAAAACAAAGGAGAGGCTATATTCCAGATCAATGACCACAACCTAGGAGGTGGTACAGTATTGTTGCTGTGTGCCTTCAAGTCATTTCCGACTTATGGTGACACTAAGGTAAACCTATCATAGGGTTTGCGGAGCTGAGGGTATGATACGCCCAATGTCACTCAGTGGGTTTTCATGGCCAAGCAGGGAATCCAATCTTGGTTTTCAGGGTTGTAATCCAACTTTCAAACCACCACACCACACTGGCTCTCAGAAACAATATAGGCAACATTAATTTACTTCCTCTGAAGAATATGTATAATCAAGTTTGACACCCTATTTTCCTCTCTCTTCAGTTTCTGTGGTGGTGAGGGCTTCTATCATTATCATACCTGAAGAATCTACAGGGAGGTTCCATGGAGAAACTTTTCTGCCTGAGTATCTTTTCCCCAAAGATCTTCATCTGCCAAACTCTACAGAACACAGATCCTGACTGACAGATAAATATTCCAAGTATTAATCCAACATATGCTTCATCTGTGCTGAATTCAGCAAACATTTTCTCTGGAGTATCAGCATTTTTGTCCCAGGAGGAACTTACAGATGACTTCATTCTACAGACCCACCTGACTGCTTCATAATATGGTGGGCAATTGATATGTCTGAATTTAGTCATTACTAGCAAACAGCATGCGCACATGCACACACACCACCTCTATCCTGCCCAGAAACTGCCATTCTCATGCTGTTGTTCTTGAAAAGCTGCTATTTTCTGGTTCATTCTCCCCATTACTATTTGAAATGGTGTCTTGTTATAAAAATATGATCCTCTGCCTGAAGTTAGCAATAAACAATTTGACAACTACAAGAAACCCAAGGATCTGGGATATACATCTTAGTCATGCATGCTTGTGAGATAGGAAGAAATGGGTCCCAAATGGCCTACACTGGAAAGCTGTTGTAAGGATTACTGAAACGATGGCTAGAGTGTAGCTGGTGTTATGTCACCAGTCAAATACAACTGGAAATTGGTGAAGATGCTTCACTGTGCTTATTATGCAGTACTAAGGTCAGTTAAAAAAACAAACAAACCATGTTTTACTGTATCATCAGCATACCACCCAGCAGTTATTCCAAGTAATGAGGAGCCTACTGGGATCAGGGTCAGAGAGGAGTTGAACCTTAGTTGCCTGCTGTAACAAATTTGCTAGTCACTTGAGGAGAAAGCTGCTCATATTCACTCAAAACATGACACAGCACTTATTGTAGAATCTGGGGAAGCATCCGGTGCTCCTTTGTGAGAATTTTCTTGGGATCAGTTCTAGTTGCAGTGGACGGATGATGTGGACAAGATGCTTGAGAGTACTCAGATCTATCTTTGTTGCTGCAGGTCCAGGAACACTCTGTGGCTTGAAGCATTTTTGGTCAGCTTCAACTGCTCTTACAGCTCACAGCCTTTCCTGGACAGAAATAATTTAGCCATAATAGCCCATACACTGGTAACTTTCTGATTAGATTACTGCAGCGCATTCTACACAGAGTTGCCCTTGAAGACAGCTTGGAAAATGCAGCTAGTGCAGAATGCATCAGTTTTAAAGGTGTAACACCAGTTTTAAAAGCACTGGTTGCCAATATAATTCTGATCTGAATTCAAGGTGCTGGTAATGACATTTTAAGCGCCAAACACTGGAAGGCGCACCTCTCCATATATATGACTGCCTGAGATTTAAGGTCTGCCAACAGTCAGGGCAACATGCTGTGGGAGAAGACAGGAGAGGGCTTCCTCTGTTGTGGCACCCCCATTGTGGAACACACTTCCCTTGGAGGCATAATTGAGCCCACTGTTGCTATCATTCCGGTGACAAGTGAAAACATGGTTGTTCACTGAGGTTTTTGGTGCCTAATTGGTTTTACACAATCTCTTGCATGTCCATGGTTTTAAAATTGTTTTAAAATATTGGAATTGTTGTAATCTCTCTTCTTAACTCATTAAGTTGTTTAATATGTTTTTAGGCTTTTAAAATAATTTTTATTATTTACACTGTTTTAAATTGGTCAGATTTGTACCCTGAGATCTCTGGATAAAAATTTAAAATTTAAATATAAATATTTAAAATTTAAATAAATTTATATAAAATTTAAATATTTATATTTAAATAAATAAATAAATACAGAATATCTGCTCTGAGCACTCAGAAAAAACACAACTAAAATACTAAGTATTTTATTACACTAAATATTATGTTTTGGGGGATTTTTTTAACTTGTTAAAGTCTATCCTGGACTGTTCACCATACTTCACAGGAAAGGGAAACCATGAAATGCTGTCTTAAGCTTGCAAACATACAAGGGAGAGGTTAATGCAGAGACTGAACAATTAGTGCCTCCTCAACAGTGCCAAAGGAATATTGATAGATAAACCAATTAGAGAAATTTCTTATAATACAAAAATATATTGTTTTATATCCAATTCACGACAGCAAATGGTAAATCCCTAGATAGTCATATAGAATGGGGGAAGCACTTCCTCAAAAGTGATACGCTGTTCACATTGATATATTAGGCATGTTGTTCTAACCTGCGGCAGGGACATGCGAAACTTTCGTTTTTATAGTTCAGCCTTTACAAGTACTGGCATTGCCTATTGAGGACACTTTTTGCAGATGTGTGAGTTTTTGCCTTTTCACAGTGACTGTTTTGCATCAAGAATTCTCACTGAGTACTCAATAGGCTTACAGCACAATCCTATACATATTTACTTTGACGTCAATCCCATTGACCACAATAGAGCAGGCTCCTAGGTAAAAAGATGTAAGCTTGCAGCCTTGGTTGTATATATTGTCCCCATTTCAAAATCCATAATGGCTTGCTATAACAGTACTATGATGTTCATCACAATTCCCCATTCAAAGTACAGATATGTTGCTGGCTATTTGCCAGGGCCACAGTTCACTACTGCTTCTCATTCAAAACACAAAATATTGGTCTATTTCTCACTTTTCCCATTCCCATTAACTGCAGACCTATTGTTCTTTCTTTATTTCTCCCTCTCATTCTCTCTCTCTCTGTGTCCCTCTCTCTTTCTCTGATCCCAAATAACCATTCAGAAAACTATCTGCATTATTTAGAACATTTATCCACAGTGGGAAATATGCAATTTTTTGCACTGGGAAGCAAAAATCATAGATATTTGCAGAATCCCTAATCTGTACAAATCTTCTTTGCTTTTGTTTCACAGCTGCTGTCATTGAGAAACTAAAACAATAGTTCCAGCAATCACATCTTCCTAACATATTGTGTGAACTCTGCAAATGAATGAAGAATCTCACTTTAAACACAGCCTTGTTCTACGCTGCAGACTCAGAGAAGTGACACTTATTGTCAATTGATGCACAGGACTCCACAAAATTCACTAGCTCACTGCCATTTAAAAATCCTTCAGATAATCTTCACTAATCTTCCCCTTTTTCATTTTTGTTAGACTGAACTAAGTTGCTCTTCCCCAAACAGCCTTCATTGCAATAACATTTTTTTTCCATTTAAGTAGAAATTTGAGGTCTTTTACTTTCACACATAGAATCATAGAATCATAGAAATGTAGAGTTGGAAGAGACCACAAGGGCCATCCAGTCCAACCCCCTGCCATGCCGGAAAACCCTCAAAGCACTGCCGACAAGTGGCCATCCAGCCTCCTCTTAAAAACCTCCAAAGAAGGAGACTCCACCACACTCTGTGGCAGCACATTCCACTGCCAGACAGCCCTGACTGTCAGGAAATTCCTCCTGAGGTTCAGGCGGAATCTCCCCTCCTGCAGCTTGCATCCATTGCTCCTTGTCCTGGTCACAAGAGCAGGAGAAAACAAGCCCACTCCCTCCTCGACATGACATCCCTTCAAATATTTAAACATGGCTATCATGGCCCCTCTCAACCTTCTCTTCTGCAGACTAAACATACCCAGCTCTCTAAGTCTGTCCTCATAGGGCATGGCTTCCAGGCCCCTCACCATTTTGGCTGCCCTCCTCTGGACCTGCTCCAGCTTATCCATATCCTTCTTGAATTGGGGTGCTCAGAACTGGACACAGTATTCAAGATGAGGTCTAACCAATGCAGAATAGAGTGGTACCAATACCTCCCTCGATCTAGACACCATACTCCTATTGATGCAACCAAGAATTGCGTTGGCCTTCTTGGCTGCCGCATCACACTGCTGACTCATGTTCAGCTTGTGGTCTATGAAGACTCCTAAATCCCTTTCACACGTACTGTTAGCCAGCCACGTGTCCCCCATCCTATATTTCTGCATACCATTTTTTCTGCCTAAGTGTAGGACCTTACATTTCTCTCTGTTGAAGTTCATTTTGTTAGCCTTGGCCCAGCTCTCCAATCTGTCCAGGTCCTTTTGAATTTTGATCCTGTCATCAGGCGTATTAGCAACCCCTCCCAATTTGGTGTCATCTGCAAATTTGATCAGCGTGCTCTCTATTCCTTCATCCAAGTCATTAATGAAGATATTGAACAGCACCGGGCCCAGGACAGAACCCTGTGGCACCCCGCTAGTCACTTCTCTCCAGGATGAGAATCTGCCATTGGTGACCACCCTTTGGGTACGGTCAGTCAACCAGTTACAAATCCACCTGACAGTAGCCCTGTCCAGCCCACATCTTACTAGCTTCTTTGCAAGAATGTCATGGGGAACTTTGTCAAAGGCCTTACTGAAATCAAGATATACTATGTCCACGGCATTCCCTTCATCTATCAAGCAAGTAACTCTATCATAAAAAGAGATAAGATTAGTCTGGCATGACCTATTTTTGAGAAATCCATGTTGACTTTTCGTAATTACGGCATTGTTTTCTAAGTAATTAGAAACTGACTGTTTGATGATCCGCTCCAAGATCTTTCCAGGTACTGATGTCAGGCTGACTGGGCGATAATTATTTGGGTCCTCTTTTTTTCCCTTCTTGAAGATGGGGACAACATTTGCCCTCCTCCAGTCTGCCGGAACTTCTCCGGTCCACCAAGAGTTTTCAAAGATTATACCAAGAGGTTCCGCAATGACCTCTGCTAGTTCTTTTAAAATCCTAAGATGCAATTCATCTGGTCCTGGAGACTTGAATTCATCCAGTGTGGCCAGGTATTCCTGTACTACCTCTCTATCTATTCTGTGCTGCATTTCCCCCACTTCCTCACCTGCTCCCCAACTGCCAGGTTGCGTGTTTTTATCCTTTTGGGAAAAAACTGAGGCGAAGAAGGTGTTGAGGAGTTCTGCCTTTTTCTTCCTCCTGTTATTAATTCACCATCTTCCTTGCGCAGTGACCCTATCGTCTCCTTCTTTTTCCTTTTGCTGCGCACATATTTAAAAAAGCCCTTTTTATTGTTTTTAATGTCTCTGGCCAGCCTAAGTTCGATCTGTGCTTTAGCCTTTCTGACCTTCTCCCTACATCTCCTGGCTACTTGCTTATAATCTTCTTTGGTGATTTCCCCCTTCTTCCATTTCCTGTACATGTTTTTCTTCATACTTAGCTCAGCTGAGAGCTCTTTAGTCAACCATTCCGGTTTGTTCAGATGCCTTCCATTTTTCCTCCAGTTTTAGCCTGTGCCTTCAGTACCTTCCTTTTAAAGAACTCCCATGCATCCTGAACTCCTTTCTCATTGACTATTCTTGACCACGGGATTTCAGCCAGCAGCTCCTTCAGTTTACAGAAGTCTGCTTTTTTAAAATCTAAGACGAATGCCTGGCTACACTTGCCTTCTCTTCCCCACTGAATGCCAAATTCTAATAGGGCATGGTCACTCTCTCCTAAAGATCCAACCAGTTCTACGTCATTAACAAGGTCTTCCCTGTTGGTCAGGATCAGATCCAGAATATTTGATCCCCTTGTCGCCTCTTCCACCTTCTGGACCGTGAAATTGTCTGCAAGACAAGTAAGAAACTTGCTGGACCTTGCCGCCTTTGCAGAGTTTGACTGCCAACATATATCCGGGTAGTTGAAATCTCCCATTATTACTGTATCTCTCCTTTTTGAATGTGCAGTCATTTGGTCTATGAAAGCGCCATCGAGGTCCTCAGTCTGGCTTGGAGGTCTGTAGTAAACCGCCACTACAATATCCCTATTGTTTCTCGCTCCCTTAATTCTTACCCAGATGCTCTCGACCTGGCTTCCGGTGTTCAAGTCATGGATCTCTTCACAGGTGAAAACATCCTTGACATATAAGGCTACTCCTCCTCCTTTCTTATTTGGTCTATTTCTACAAAATAGGCTATACCCCTCTATTCCTACATTCCAATCGTGAGACTCATCCCACCAGGTCTCAGTGATGCCTATCAAATCAGATTTATTTTGCTGTACTAGGAGTTCAAATTCATCTTGTTTGTTTCCCATACTCCGTGCATTAGTGTAGAGACACTTAAGTCCCCGTGCCCTTCCTGCAAGTCCCATAGCATTGTTTCCACCCCTCCCACGATTGGATGCTATTCCTACTTGGCCAATATCATTTGGGCCTTTTTCCCCTGCACTTGCCGAGTCCTTGTCCTGAATAATCTTGTCTCCCTCCCCAGTTGTACTTAGTTTAAAGCTCTCCTAATCCTCCTTGTGAGACTGTTTGCAAAAACGTTCCTGCCAAGTTTCGTGAGGTGCAGCCCATCCCTTGCCAGAAGCCCATGTTCATGGAATTTCAAGCCATGATCCAAAAAGCCAAACTGTTGGCGGTGGCAAAATGTGCGGAGCCAGCTGTTGACCTCTACTATTGTCCTTTCCCTTCGTGCACCATATCCTTGAACAGGGAGGATTGATGAAACGACCACCTGCGCACCAAGGTCCTTAAGCTTTCTCCCCATAAGTTCGTAGTCCTTTGTGATGTGGTGAAAGCTGCGCTTCACCGTGTCATTGGTTCCAACGTGAACCAAAACGAGGGGCTTACGGTCAGTGGGCTTGACCAGCCTGGCTAGCCTCTCTGTTACGTGGTTTATCCTGGCCCCAGGAAGACAGCAGACCTCTCGATTGAGCTTGTCCGGTTTGCAAACTGCCGGTTCAGTTCCTCTGAGCAAGGAGTCCCCAACCACCAGAACTCGCCTCCTCTGAGGCCTGTCCGGGGTTCTTCGACAAGCAGATTCTTCCAGGATTGCCTGGGCATTGTGTTGAGGTCGGGAGTGCTGGACTTCCCGATGTTGGATGCTGTCCTGTTGGTGTTGAAGTTCCAGTTGCCGAAGTTGGATTCCTTCTTGCTGATGTTGTGTTCCCTCCTTCTGGTGTTCCTCATCATTCACAGCACCAAGAACGTTGAAGCGATTCTGTAGTTTGAGAGTCTCTGTTTCCTTCCTGGCCCTTCTACTTCTCCGTGTGACATTCCTCCAAGCATCGCTTTCCTGGCTCACGGAACTGATTTCCTCATCAGGCAGCTCCTCCGCATATCCGGTGTTCAGGAAGGTCCTCTCTGCCCTATCTAAGAAGTGCTCACCTTCCCTAATAAGACGAAGATTAGAAACCTGTGCCTCCAGCTGCCGCACCTTGACCTCTAAGAAGGTGACCAGCTTGCACTTGCTGCAGGTGTACCCGACCACATCTTGTGGCAAGAAAAGGAATATGCCACAAGTGCTACGGGTGACAGCAGCAGCTCCCTCTCCTTCCATACTTGATAATACAAAAAAAAAAAAAAAAAAAATGCACAGACTTCACTCACAACTGAATAAATAAATGACCTACAGTGTTTTGAAGCAATACACAGGTTCCGCCTGGTACAGGGTTGGTAAAATTCATTAACGAATGCGAGTGTTATTCAGTGCTGCAATCACAGGCTAATGAATTTGCATGTGTGAAACAGCTATTAATTATGACACATAAGCTAACTGGCATCTTGGTATTACTGAAGTGCTCTCCTTATGGTACTAACCACTTCTTTGACCTGCCTGGTATATTAGGAAGGGGAAAAGTGCAGCTAGCATTATTGTTCTTGCAATCACTTCCTAGACCACACATTTAAAGATTCTCAGTCACAAACCTTCCAACTGTCCCAGTTTGGCAGGGACGGTGCCAATTAATCCCTTTTTCAACTGCTTTTAAAATGTCCCAGTTTCAATATCTTCTGCCCAGTTTCTCCTTTTGTCTCAGCCTATTTTGCACTTAATTCAGGAGGGGGAGAGGAAAGGAGGTTTGCTGAATCTTGCTCTTCCCAGTAGGCTCAGGCAAAAGCAAACTGTTGTAATCTCTTCTAGCTTGTCTTCCTTATTCATAACTTTTGCTATCTTCACCATACTCTGATGTAGCTTGGCCACATTTTCAGCTGTTTCGGGTTCATATCACTTCTTGTTATCCACACACTGGAGGGGAACAAATGACAAGGGAAGCCTGCTCTACATATGTAGATTCTCAAAATACTTCAGAACTATGTGTGATCAAGAGACTAACACAAGAACCCTATGTATTTAGACCAGGTTCCCCAGTTCAGACCCAAACCCTCATGTACTGAGGACAAGGGCAACAGGACCACAATGGTGGAACTGGAACAAGCAAGCATGGCTGTTCTATCCTGATCATGTGAAACTAAATGTGTGAGAAGCAAACCTCTGAACAGGGCTTCAAAATTCCAGGGAGAGTGTGATATAGTCTCCCTATACCATCTTAGAATATACGTGTTTGCTTATTTGAAAGGGGATTAGATAGTGTGCTACTAAATATTATTCTCTATAGAAGCATCTGGAAAGGATTGCCAGCTTCAAGTTCCGTTTACCTGCTTCTCGGAGGCCACTGGTTGGCTACTCCAAGAAGCAGAATGCTTTGGTCTGAGCTAACAAGGCTCTCCTTGTTTGAAAATGCTCCTTGCTTCTGGAAAGCTTAAAGGTCAAACAGAAGGTTACATTCAAAGCTTTCTCTGTGCTGTGAAGCTTTCCATGTGTGAGGAGAATCTGATGCAAGAGTGGAGATTTCAAACCGGCATCAGGGCCACAGAAGCCTGCCTGTGCTTTCTCTCAACTCAGGACAGAAATCACGATCTGTTCCTTTGAATGTCACACTTTCCTGCTGGCTGTCTAACCATGACACTCTATCAGTCTCATTCCACTGAAGATGCCACCCCGTTGGAAGAGTTTGTTAACTTAAAAGTCTCTTCCTTTTCCACTTTCTTCTTCCAAGGCTCATTCCTCTTTTATACAGCAATACATTTCATCTCATTCAAACCTGAAGACCTCACCTCATTTTATTTCCATTTGCAGTGCATCTCTCCCAGCTCCTGTTAAGTAACCAATAGTCCCATCTAGCTATTGCAATCTTTGAGAGATTTCAATTTCATTTAGTGAGACTATGTATTTTGTGCAAATGCATATATTTTAAATCCTGGTGCCAGCCTCTTTCACTATATCAGGTTCAACAGGAGATGGGTTTCATTGTATAGATAGGGTATACCCAGTGAGGTTAACCATTTCTGCCACCACCATTTTACACTCCTGCCCCTCTCCACAGCTACAAACACAAAGGGCTTTATGCATGGGTTTGCAGCACATCTAAAACCACATGGATGATTTGAGGGGCTTTGGTACAACAATAAAATGCCAGCAACAAAATGGAAAAGGGCCCATCATTAGAATCAATCACTTCCACTATTTCACTGTTGAAATATCCTCCTGTTTCAAAGCTCCTTTTCCTTAAGCCAACTATTTGGATTTAAATACACGTGTTTCAATTCAAAATATAGTTGCAGTTTCTATAGGTCACATCTTCCCTCTCTTTCCCACACTATTCCTAAAAACTGCCATCAGTCAGTCTAAACAGATGCAAGTTCCTTCAACTGTTCATCCATAAGATCTAGAGAGTCAACATCACTGAAACAAGGTTGGTCAGACCAACAGCACACAGGATCTGGGGATCTGAAAGTTGCACTGGATCTCCAAAAGAGCTGAACTGTCTCTTCTTCTCTCAAATCTATTACCCCTTTGAGGTCACCTGGCTTTGACCTCCCAACTAATGTCTGTGTGTGGGAGAAGGAATTTTATCCAATGACTCCTGTGTCACACTCAATCACTTGTGACTGAACTGGGGCATTTCGCTCTACATAGTGTGTCCCTTTATAATTGTAATGGTTCTTTCAATGGTGAATACAAACTGTGTCATTTCCCAAGAGCTGGGTAGTGAAGATATCATTCAGGCAGTGCTTGGGGACAAGGATTTGGGTCATGCTTTTTGGCCAGATGTATGGGTCAGAACTTAACTCATAATGTTCCCCACTTAAATATCATGGGGATGTTTCATTGGTTTGTCTCTTGTGTTTCTTTCTTTTCTATTATACCAGAGCCAAACTGTAGTCCATGCTTGCTTTATACAGTCACAAAATACTTAAAAAACATGCTTCAGCAAGTCTTTGTGGCACTTAAGCATTTAAAAACTGTTACAAATAGTCATGGAAGGGCAAGCCACAGTAACTCCTTCTTAGAACCATACGAGATTGCAACCATTACAATAATGCCCAAAGATACTCTACTGCAGTGCTGTGATTTCTTTTCCACAAAGCACTTCTCAGTCAATCAATGTGAGTACTGAAGAAGTGTAGTGCTTACCTGGGTTGCTCTTGGAGGTGCGCACTGGTGTGTAGTGGTTTTTGGAGGATGTTCTGATTGGTGTGTTGTCTTTAGGGGAGGTATCTATAGCTGAGACAGTCTCTCTTTCACAGTGTGCTATGGGAATTGGTCCCTGCTGCCGGAGGATATCAGCCAGAGCCCTGAAAGGAAGGATAGAAAGGAGGAAGATAATGCAAGCAATTCACAAACCAACAGGAACGGCAAACAAGTTAACAAAATGTATCTCCATGTGACACAATACTTGGCCTTAAAAAGAAGGGGGAAAAAGGAGTCACACTTACTTTTCTGTATATATGGATGAACACTAGTGCAGTGAAAATAAGACAGGATAGGGGAAAACCAGACAAAGAAAGGAAAGGCTGGGTGGTGGCAAAATTGCCAGCAGGACATTTTTGGCCTGGCTGTCCATTTCCAAAGCTTTGAAAAGTTACTTTTTTGGAACACATGCTTTTTAAGTTTCATGTCCTACTGTCGGCATCGCCAGACCTGGAAAATACTACTATCTGAAGTTTTGGAGAGCTGATGCCAGACAACGTCCAGAATCTTGAGCCAGATGGATAAACCCTTTGATTTGATATGAGTTAGTTCCCTATCTCAGTCTCAACCTCAATAGGAGTTCTTCTTTTCATACTGTTTTCTCTAATTTGAGCTGACCGCTGGTTGTCAATATGGATACTGCAAGGGTGCAAGCTTCCTCTGAAAGTGTCTCAGCCCGTTCCCATCACACAGCCAGGGGAAAAAGCAATGAACAATGGCTCCAAGTAGCATCAATGGTTTTCCAAGTGTTTCCCAAGCTTCCCATCTACTGAAGATGCAGACAGTATAGTTTAGTCACATCTATCAGTCTAAAAGGAAGCAAAACATGCCTCACCGCACCTTTATGTTGTCCCATTCAGGTAATCTTTTACAGATATTTTTAAAAAATTTAAGTACATTTTAAAAGTACTTTGTTTAGATGTTACTATGCAAAGATGAAGCCTCTGTAGTCGAGCTGTCACTATGGTTCCTTAATTACTACAGTATGTTTAGTCCGGTGTCCACTGTGAATGAGGATGTGGCATTGGACATAGCTAACAGTGTGGAAATGGAGTAGAAGTACATTGGGTGACCCCCCTGCAGAAAATCCTCACTGATCTACACCAGATTTGTTAGGATGATTCTTTCCTCAGTGCTCCAATAGAATTTGAAAAAGATGCCACTGTTCTTACATATGGCTTGAGGAATGGTGTCAGTAATGTTCTTGCTGAGATTGAGAGCAGGACCTCAACCCACAGATCGTTGTATTAAAGGAATTTGCATCAGCTGCACAGTCATGTCTGTGTGTCTGTTCACACACACACCTTCAAATGACCTGTTGACTTATGCTGTGCCTATTAATTTCATAGGGTTTTCTTAAGCAAGGAATACTCAGAGGTGGTTTTGTCAGTTCCTTCCTCTGAAATAGAGCCTACAGAACCTGGTGTTGGTTGGCAGTCTCCCATCCAAGTACTAATCAGAGCTGACCCCGCTGAGCTTCCAAGCTCAGAGGGGATCTGTTGCCTTTAGGGTATATAGCCCTCTAGGGCACAGTCATCTGTCAAGCTGACTGAGTTGGAAAGGTAGAAAAAAGGAGAATGAGTATGGGTATGTGTGACAGGCTGCATTCAGAGTGTTTGCAAAGCAAGGGAGCTGCATTTCAAGGACATAGTGCAATTCATGTCAGCACCATCTTTTCCATTTAAAATGTCTGCTGAAAAGGGAAATAAAGTCAAACATCTGGATTTCAGTTGTTTCTCTTTTAGGACGGTTCCACACAGAGTGGTTCTATTCCAATTTCTAAACTGCGTGTTTGATCTCTTTTTCAAAAGAGCACAAATGAATAGTATCCGGACTATTATACCTATTGCTTCCCCAGCCACTCTGAAAATCTTTTGCAAAATTTACAGAAGAGCAAAATGGGTGGGTGATGGAAATATTTAGAACAGTGTTTCTTAAGCTGATGTTAGGAACTGGCAAAGGTCTCTCCCTCACCGGTATGCCTGGGACTAGCACTATATTTGTACCCATTGGCTGCAACTGCCCCTTTTCTGAAACTTGTTGCAGGGGAAGCCAATGGCTCACAGACTGGCACTGGTCCATGGACTCTGAGTAGCATTGGTTTAGAGTACAACTGGGCATATTTCAGTTGCATGAAAAGGCAAAAAGTTGAGAGGTAAAGTATCACTAGATTAAAATACAGTGTAATATCAAGCTTTTGATAACTATTATTTTCTCCTTCCAGAATGTACCGATTTTCATTAAAAAGTTTCAAGTAGAAAGAAAAAAAAATCCCACCAACATCAGCTGGTGGGGACACAAGTTACAACAAGCTAGATGCATCCCAGGTTTTCTGTGGAAAAAATATATCTACATTAAATGCTACTTGCAGCACTAAAAAGTATAAAGACACTTCCCACAGTGAGCTCTTTTAGTGGATACTTGAACATTATTTCATCATGGATAATTTTAAGACCCCACAGAACAAGAATGACAGAAAATGCACGGGTTGCTTTCCCAGTGCAGTTAAGAGCCACACAGCTTCTCCCACGGCAAACAGAGAGGGCAGGATTGTTTAGCCTGGAAAGAGTACCAAAGCTTTTAATATCAATACAGTATGACCAGCTCTGCTCTCACAAGTAGGAGAGTGGGCAGTGAGGAACAGGCCTAAAGGCACCTGGTTGCCAATGCAAGGCTGGAAAACAACTGTATTCCTCAATGCATGATTGTTGCAGCTTGTAAGTTTTATGAAAATGGTTCATTTAAACAGAGCATTTAACTGTCAGAGAAGTCCCAGACTGTAAATCATCCCATTTTCCCCAGCAACAGCCACAAATATATAAGGTAGCAATACCAGTAATCAAAAAGCCCATCAGCTTTTTCAGAGCATCCTGCCCACTGGTGTACTAGGAGAAAGAATAGCTCATTACTTCAAATGGTAACATAAATGTATTTGCAATATGGTATATTCTACAGTAGAGCCAGCGTGGTATAATGGTTTGAGCATTGGACTACAACCTTGGAGACCAGAGCTCGATATCCTGCTTGGCCATGAAAATACACTGGGTGATTTTGGGCATAACACACATTCTGAGCCCCAGAAAACCCCATGATAGGTTTGTGTTAAGGCTGCTATAAGTCAGAAACAATCTGAAGACACACAACAGCAACAACAATATTCTACAATGCTGGGAGCTGTGTGTAGTGGGACAGATGAGAGTGAGTGAAGCAAAATTGAATCAAACCATAGTGTGGACTCTAAAATAAAAATCTGCAACATAATAATCCATGTCATTTCATGTTCATTCCTGCAGGAAAATCTTTCAGTTTTCTTTCAGATAAATAAACAAATTGTGTTGGCTTTTCTTTTATACCAGATACTGCATATAACACAATGATAGTTTGATCTTAGAAGCATTGTAAAATTAAAGTCCTAGTCATATCTCTCTGACCCCCAGATACTTGAAACCTCATTTAAACAAGTCATTTCCTAATCTAAATAAGTTTTTTCCTCTAAAAAAATAAGCTGAAAAAAAAACCCATAACCTCCCAAAAAGGGTTTTTATGATCTTGCCTTCAACTGGCCACAATCTTTACCACTAAGGTAAGCTGAATTATATTTTATTTAAATTATATAAATGATTTTTAAACAGGCATACATGTTGACAAACACAGCATGTAAAAATTTTATCCAAGTGAATACATGGTCCTTTTTGTCTGGTTATGCACTTCCTTTTTTACATGAGCCTTAAATGGCCACTCCCTGCTACTCTTGAATTAGTCATATCTTTTTTTCTCATCCTTAGCAGGAAAAAAGCTTTTACAGATTACTGTAGCAAGGGTGAAGCCATACCACAGATACTAAAAACAGAGGTGAGGCACAGATTCTGCCCCAAATTTGAGATTTCAATTAAATAAATAAAAAAACTGAAATAAATGTTGCAGAACCTGGAGATAAATTGAAAATTACATCCTGCATCTGCACCATGCTGAGCTGCATCATATATTTATTTATAAGTACACATATCTGATAGGGCACACTTTCCAGAAGTAGAGAAGTTTTACTAGAAATATCCCCATGAGACATTAGAACCACAGGGCCAAACTATGCATGACATGTGGTTTTGTGTCTCTCTTTCCCACAGTGGTTTGCTTTTTTAAAAAAATGAAAAGTAGCCCTCAGGCAGATGTGCGTCTGCACAGAGCAAGAACATAAGGAAAGGGATAGGTCTTTCTTTCTTTCTTTCTTTCTTTCTTTCTTTCTTTCTTTCTTTCTTTCTTTCTTTCTTTTTCTTTCTTCCGTCCATCTTTCCTTCCGTCCTTCCTTCCGTCCTTCCTTCCGTCCTTCCTTCCTTCCGTCCGTCTTCCTTCCTTCCTTCCTTCCTTCCTTCCTTCCTTCCTTCCTTCCTTCCTTCCTTCCAGTTCTCTGTTCAAAATGACCCTCAGACAGCTTTACAACTAGTCAAAGAAAAGGTGGTGACATGGGGACTGTATCTCCCATTGGGGGAAAAATGGCTTAGGGGGTTGATTAGGTGGGACACAAAGGGAAAAATTAAGTAGCTACTATTCTGACACTGGTCCATTCCTTATAGTAATCTTTCCAAAGCTACTTTTCATTAAAAAGAAAAGAAACAGTAAAGAAGACAGATATAAAGTTGCATGCTAAATCTAGGTAGGATCTTTAAAAGCATGTTCAGTAGTTACTAAAGAATCTATCTACCCACCCTCGCCACCATCCCACACCACACCTGGAGTCAGGCAGCTCAACCTCATGCAGCAGCAAGTTCCACTGTGTTCTCCTGGGGCTCCCCCTGCAAGTACAGTAGAGTGGTTGTGCAATAGTTCAGAAACTCGTTCAACACTGTCTGAGGTATGAATAGTTTCAATGGCACTGTTTTTCCCTTTGCCGTACCTGTCTCATTTTATGACTCTTCAGAAGTTTCATTAGTTAATGTTTTAGAGTAAAAGACAGGAAAGGGCAAAACCAATCCCAGGCTAGGACATAAAGGACAGCATATCAGCAATGGGCAGGGTCATTGCTCAAAGCTGCTGGAGGTGTTGCTGGCATGCACCCTCCATACATTTTGTCTTTCATGCACACATTTCTGCACATGCACACACGCGCGCACACACACACACACACACACACACAGAACATAGATATACACGTCCCATTCACATGCACACATTGGCATACATTTCTCAGCCCCGCATCTTCAGTTGATCCATGAAAATCAGTTGATGATGGGGGAGGATTTCTCTATCCAGTGCTGAGAAAGGCTATTCATCTTAGCACTAAGAACAGAAGGGGCTCACTTGTTTTCCTCAGCACCAAGATTGAGAGAAGCTTGTAGAAAATTGGAGACAAGTGTTTGTCCCTCTCTCAGCACTGGGGAAGGAGAAAGGGGTAGAGCCAGAGTAGAAGCTTGAATGGCCAAAAGGGAGAAACCCCATGGTCATATCAAGGCTGTTGGCTAGTAGTTCCCATCCACATTTTAGCCTCTGATTGCTTTTTTCCTGAACTCTGCCAGCAAATGAGCTAAACTTGCCTTTAAAGAATAATAAATGCTTCTTTTTCTGCCTGGACCAATAGCTTAGTTTGCAGAAACTTGGATTGTACCTCCTGTCTTTTAAAACAGTGTGTGCTTCTTCCTTCCCAAGCCGGAATACTCTTCCCCCGGTTTCATTTCTAAGGAGCAAACAGCATTCAGTATACTTCTCTACCACAGCAAGATGCCCATCTGTCTATTCTACATGGATTGGATATTATATTCTTAAGTTTTATTAGGGCTTGTTGGACTTTTCACAAAGGCCAAAATAAGATTGGAGCCTGCATTCACGGATTTGTCTGGCTAAGTTCTTATGACTATATGCCCAGCCTCTGGGTGTCTGACAGTACTGATCCCCAGTTATTTTATGACATAGACTCTGCTATGAGATAAAGAAGGATCTGAAGAACAATGCAGATTATTGGCAATGCAAAAGAAGAAGATTTGGATTGAAGCTGTGAAATGGCTGCAGAACCAACACTGGAGTACAGTGAATAATACGTGGGGTCTTGTTCCTCCATTCTTACCACTTTGTCCTTCAGGGTTTCAAATAAATCCTGTAATTATATTCTTGGGGGAAGTGCTTTTAGAAGGTCTTGGACGAAAGATGCAGGCTCTAAACTATAATTTGGGCCACAGAAATCATCAGCTATTTCCACACCTTACCTGATCCCGTTGTCGTCCCACTGTGATCCCAGCAGCACCTTTGCCGGGAAGGGAATGTGACAGGAGCACTCCCTCCCTGCACCCGACCAGTTCCTGCAGAAGGGAGCGCAAGTGACACATGCTCTCCTTCTGCTGCCCAGCCAGGCTCTTTCCCATGCTGCACTGGGGAAGGAAGTGCCTCCATCACACTTCCTGCCCTTCTGCATGGCCAGGAAGGACGGGAGCATTGTGCAATTGTCGGCAGTTAACTGGTTTATTCCGTTAACAGAATTCACTTAACAGATTTATTCCATTAAGTGAATATCCCGCAATCACAATGGGTGGGGTTGGGATGGCAACGGGATTGGGATGACGTTGTACAAAAGCACGACCCACGGACTGCTGCCATCCCGGCCCAATAGTGGGACTGTGACGCCATGCAGAAATGGCTATCTATTGAGGAGGCAAATTACCTAAAAGAAGTGCCAAGCAAGTGAAAACAGAAAAGCAGTGCCATGATCCAATGCATTTTCATGCAATTTCCAATAAAAGTACCATAACAGTGTTTTAATTGTACATGGATTCATCCTATTTCTTCTTCCTAGACAAGTTGTCTACATTTCTTTAATAAAAATAACAATTGTAACAGATGTGTTAATATATATTTTCATTGATAAGTAAAATGAATCTCATGCTTGAATGTAAAGAATATTCACAAATCTTTCTATCCTTAGGAAGAAAGGGTGTTCTGATATATCAAGATATCCCATTGAAGAAATGGTCAATCAATGCAAGATTTTTCACATTTTGGGACTTTCTGGCAAAAATAAAATATAATAAAATTAAATTAAAATTTAAAAAATGCAAAAAATTTGGGGTTTGGGAAAAAGCAATACTTTTGTGAGGAAAATATTTTTTTTGAACAGAAAACCTATATTATGCAAAATACAGTTTTATGCACAAATATGTTGGGTTTTGCACAAAATCATTTTTTATTTTTTACTAATAATTTTTATTAATACTACAACCCCCCCCAACATATCATATAGAATAAAACAGTATAGAAAAAGGGGGAAACAATCAAAACAGTATGTTACTAAACATTCAAGCATGAACAGAACACAAACATAAGGAAAAAACCCCCAACAAAATGTACCTAATAAAAAACAAACACCTAAGCATCAAACACTCTATCGTAAGTATGCATGTACTTATCATATTCTGGGCCTGATAATATGATTAAATGGGCCCAGAATCTGGGGCACACAATCGCATTAAAGGATTGGGAAAAATCCCGGACAATAAATTTGAAATTTACAAAATGTACCACCCTTAAGGAAAATTACTACAAAATGTTGTTTAGGTGGTACTTTACCCCAGCTAAATTAGCTAAAATATATAAAAACATTTCAGATAACTGCTGGAAATGTACGGAGGAAAAAGGTACATTTTTCCCCATCTGGTGGACATGTAAAACAGCCAACGCATTTTAGAGGGAAATTCATAATTTAGTTACATAAATTATAGGTATAGACTTCTCTATGTCCCCAGAATTATATTTATTAAAATTTTTGAAAGGAATTAATTTTAATGAACAAAAGAAGTATGGATGACTGTTGTTATATGGTGTAACAGGAGCAACGGTGCTCTATGCTAATAAGTAGAAAGGTAATGAGGTCCCATCAAATGAAGAATGGATACTTAAACTCCTTGATATGTATCAAATGGATATGTTAACTATGTTTATAAAAAAATCAAAGCATGGATAAGTTTAATCAATACTGGAGTATCATAAAAAACGTATTGAAAAATGGATGGGGGAAATGCATCTTTTAGATTTATAAACCAGATTCTGTGTTACTTTCTCTCTTTCTTTCTCTCTCTTCATGATAGAAAACCAAGGATTTCTAATGTGGTTGTGAAACTAATTAAGGTTCCTATTTTAATGTTTGCATTTAAGCAACTAATTCATGCATAGGTAAACTAATGCTGATTTCTCTTGGTACACATAGCCATAAATATGTAACAACCTTAATTGGCTTATATCTTGTTTTAAGTACAGATGTAAATATTCAATATTATTTACATTTATACTTATTTTCAACGATTGTCAAAATCAATGTACTGTGTATTATCACTGTTTTTACTGGTTGTATTTGTATTTAATAATAATAATAATAATAATAATAGATGGGGGGAAACCCATTGTAAACTTGTTAACTTTTGAAGCTTTTACTTCCTCAGATTTGTCATCCTTTTCTTATTATATATTTCTTATTATATTTATTCAGTTTAAAATCAGTAATATAGATATATTTTCAAATACGTTCAGTAAGTAAAAGAAAAATGTAAACAAGAAAAAATTTCTGTGTTTTAAATTAAATTTTCAATCAAATCCAAGTATAGCTTGTTTGTCTTCAGTACGTGACAAAAACAACACCACCTTCGCTCAGTGCTTCTTAAATTCATTAGTTCATTTATCTCTTATTAGTGCTGTCAATTTATCCATTTCTGCCATATCTAAACATTGCAAAATTTTGGGATGGCATTGTATTATTCTTTCCCGTATTTAGCATATAAGATTCTCATTAAATAACTTTCATGCAGTCTTTAGTGATTTTATCATCCATCATTTCTAACAAAAACAGTTCTGGAGTCAAATATATCTTGATTTTTAAAATCTTTTCTTTCACCTGATGTATCATCCACCAATATTTTTTAGCTTTCTCACTAGTCCACCACATACAAAGAAAAGATCCTACAGTTTGATTACATTTCCAACATCTATAAGTTTTTGTACAAATGTTTTTAATAAAAAAAAAAAGTTGGAAAAATAATAAAAATAAAAAAAATAAAAAATGTCCTGAAAGTCTCATAAGCGCACTCATCAGGAACAAAATTTTTCAGTATTTATACATTCTTGCATGCGTGAATAAGATAAGCAAAGATTTGTATCCCCACAGACAGGTACATCTGTACAGACAAATTTGTGCATTAGGATCTGATGCAGTGGCTGACACACCAACGGCATTTAGACATCACAGTAAGCCAGAGAATCTGCCTTCCCTTGGGCTTGCATGATTTCCTGTCCTCTCTCACCCTCTACATGATGGAGGTTTGGAAACTTCTGCTTCCACATACATTAATCTTAATTAGTTTGTTTGGAAATAAGCCAACTTCATGCCATGAGTTTGGATGACACATTAAATTTTAGCTAATCTAAAGTGGAAACGGAAACTTTTGATCTCCTAAGAACCACGCCAGAAGAGGGGAGGGGAGAGGGAAGCCTGTGGACCTGATTGAACTATAGGCTCGTTCCTGTCACAATAAACCATGGTTTGTCACAATATCTGAACAAATCTCCTGTCACTAAAAGAGAAATTGAATTATTTACTCTCATTCATTGTAAGCAAGCTCAATCTAATCCCCATTGCCTAGCCCCTACTGTGAACAAAATACTGCCGCCCACTGCAAAAATAAAATCACGTAGTCAGTGCTAAGCCTGCACATATGTAAACACAGCTTTTCTTCACATCCCTTTCCCAAAATAATAGCATGTTCATCTGTTTATGAAATAAAATATAATAAAAAGAGTGAGAGTTGATGAGCCAAGCAATACAACTTCTGCCTGACCAAAGTTAACAGAGCTGGTAAAGCATGAAAACAGGGTGAGGAGCCAAATTCAGGAAAATAACATCTGCTTCCTGTTTGCTGAAGCGCTCTCCCTCTAATGCTTGTTACTTCAACTGCATCTTCTAACTTTCTATTACAGAGGGGGAGCTAGATCTGCAGTATACGTGCATTTTATTTTGGTATGTGAACTGAAGGCACAGGGGCTCTTCAAAGTGGGCGAGGAAGCTCAGTATTGGTGTCAGAAGAATTCACATTTATGAACTCAGCTGTGATTAAGACTTACTCAGTTACAGGAATATCTTATCAAACTGCACAGCCTCATTCTCTAGCTACCCAGAAGCCCTTTCCCTATGCTACTTTCTTTCTAAGTTTGTATCATTTGGCATTAAGATAGAACCACCATTGCAACCCCCGCTCTAGATGATTAACTGTTTTCTAATTAAAACACAATGTTGTTTGAGAACCACTTAAAAAAAAAACTCAAGGAGGAGAAGCCACCTCATCCCTTGTGCATTTGATAGAGATGACTATTCTATCACACACGCAACACATGACATTTCAGTGGATGCTTCTCAGCTGCTAGAGAGAACAATGGGAATAGGAGACAAATATGAGACTTGATCTTGCCAACCTGATCTCAAAAGAAGCCAAAGGCATCCTACTCACTTGCACAAGGGCTGTGAGCCTGGGCTGAGTATGACACAATTTGTAAGGCGTTTTGTGCCAATCATACGTCTTAGATCAGAAAAATAATTCTTGCCTTAGAGGATGCTTCACCTACCTGAGCAGATGGGAGAACCAGGCTGGCATAGAAGCACAGGCATATCTTCAGATGATGTCTCACCATGACACATCCAACTTTGAGCAAGATCATCAGGAACTGAATTCTGATGCCAGGATCCAAGCTCACTGTGCACCTACATAACTGTCTATCTACTGTGCTGACTTTGGGCAGAAATGCCCAAATGGATATAGGTGCAACAGAGAATGTTCATTGCTTCTGGTTAGAATACTCTACAAGCACATTCATCTTCCATTGATTAGCTTAGACAGCAAACTGATGCCAATGCTGTCATTGTATTCATTGAGAATTATATAGTCACCACAAAGAAATTCTACTGGAGAGACACCCAAATCTGGGTGAGTTACCCTAAGCTGCTGGGTGTGTCGTTGTGTCCCCTGTGTTTGCTATCACTGAAGCAAAGCCATATTCATTAACTGTCTAAACTAAACAGTCTGCTTCAAGTTGTAGGAACACACATTACCACAACAACTTTATATATCAGTAACAACACAGTTTAACTATAATAGAACCACCATGGGGGGTTTGAAAGGGGCAAGGAGAATTCTCTGTTCTTTATCCCTTCTACCTGCAGAATTGGTTCTGTTTTGTAAACAGCTTTTAAGACTTTGATGGAAAAGCTAACAATAAATATAAACAAAGACAAAAGACACTTAAACTGCCTGTAGTTTATATAGATTCACCTACAGAGATGTACTGATTCATCTACAGAACTTAAAAACAACTGAGGATTAAGGAAACAAGATGATATAAAAACAGTACATGAGAGACTTTCTATGCACTGCAAAAACAAATGAGCAGAATAATGAGAGCTCTAGTCAGCCACCACTATATACACTGCATATTTAACACATAAGGGGAAAATGCCAATCACCAGCAAATTGTTTTTCACAAGGGAAGGTGTGAGGATTAGTCTATCTCCTCTGGATCTCTGCTGTACCAGTTGCTTGTGAGGTCATCCATTAATTGCTCTAGCAGGACACAGCTTCCTTTAGGGCAGAGTCTCTCCACATATTGGTAAGAAAGATCGCTCCTGACAATGAACTTGGGAACAGGACTTCAGAAAACAAGCAAGCAAGCAAACTACCCCAAAATGAGGGCGGGGGCAAATGACAAGGTATTCAAACCAAACTCTCCTTGAAAGATGAACCCTTTCCTTCAGACTACTCTTTTGGGATTAGGCCCGCATGGTGGGAAAGGGAGTCTATAGGACACATCAAGGCCTTTACAAAGGCAGCAGTGGCTCCTGTGCTCACTTTTCCATGCTGACCAGAGGCAAGAGGCTGTCAGAGATTATTCATGCAGACAACAGGGCAGTTCACCTGAAAGAATGAATCTCCCTCGGGACACACAGGGAGAGAGGAAGGAGGGTTGGTCAGTCAGGATTCTGCTTGGATGTTTGACATACACTGGTCAGTCTGGAACCTCTCTTCAGACTACTGCCTGAGAACCACAGGGAGGCCACAGCACTATCCAAGCAGGCAGGCTTCCATCAGGCAGGATGTAGCATGGATTATACACGCTGCTTTGCACCTAGGCTGAAAACCAATGCACACCACATCACCAACATCCAGGGGAGTACATATTTATGTACTAACCTTAATGCCAGTCTCTTCTATCTCTTCTATCTTCTACCCCTAAATCCCCTAAATCTAAAAACATGGGGGGGCCTATACTCATCCCTTCCTCTGATTTTATAGAGATTCCCCCAGGAAGGACTACACAGCAAGGGGGTACTGGGTACAATGGCCAAATATAAAAAGCTGTATGGGTGTGGGGGAGTTGCGAGATTGTCAGGCTGACCATGATTGTCATTGGCTGCTAGCTCATTTTGGTATAAGTTTCCAGCTTTATAGTTCTACGTTCATGAGTTGGTTTGTGAATCTGTCTATGTGCTATTACATCCTGCTTATGGCTGTGGGTAACAGCAAACGTTGGTGGTTAACCATGCACATGCTGAGAGAGTGGGATGCACATTCTAGCACTCAGATTACTCACATTCATGGATCATGATAAACAATGAAGAGCCACTGTCTCTTCAAAAAGGGATTACGAAGGAAGGAAGACCAAGGTAAGACAACCACTGGAACATCATCCCAAAGAGGCTTTGCCTCTCTTGCAGAGATACAAGCCCAGTAACTCCCCGTCCCTCCAAACTGTACACGCACCAGACCTGTGATGATTATTTCAGGTGAAGTTTACTTGAATAGAAAAGCAAGATGCTTGGCACCATCTATCAATGGTATGTACATGTAGAAATAGCAGCTTTTGCCTGCAAAATAAACTGAGCATTGACTAGGAAAATATCCAGCCCCACTACCTTACATTCTGACAAAACCTACTATTTCTGCAAGTCTTTTTCATCCCAAATGATACTGTCAATGTATACACTGTACTCAGGAATTGGGTTTCTATTTACAGAGTATAGTATATGCAAGATTTCACTTTCCTGACTATGAGGTCATCAGACTGTTGAAAAATAGAGACATTAATTTTGGAGGAATTCCTATCCTCAATAAAACCATGAAAGCCACCTTGGAACTGCTCATCTGAAATTGAAGAGAGACTCAGGTTTCCCTTTTTCTAAGGGATAGACCATGTCTGAAATGAAACCAGAAATTACACAAGTTCACACATCTGGGATTTTAGACATTTGGTGAAAAAGGATAAAATCTTTGAATAAATCCAGTCTTGTAACATCAATGGTACGAATTAATGGTTTTATGTATTGTACTGTACTGTACTGGTCAGAAACCAGAAATTCAGAAAAAGTTTATTATAAATGGAATGAAAATGGAGTGCTTCTCATTAATGGGTAGGTACATTGTTTCTTGTGTGTATATGTATATGAGAGGAAATAACACACTGATGGGAAATCAGGGCTGACTCAAAACAAAAATGCAGGATCAAGAACATAAATTCCATTTGTATGGAACCTCTTATTTATGGAACATGTAGACCATAACTAGAGTCTCAGGTAAGTGAGCTTGGTAAAGGCGGTATATAGACAATCAGGCTCATCAGTAAAACAGAAGGCAAGACAGCACTACTATATGACACTCTAGTGACAGAGATGAAAACACAGCTGGCAACTAAAATTATCTCAGTAGAGCGTGATGGTGTGGGTAGTACACATTTAGCAAACTAGGATCACATTCCTTTTCTCTTGCAGAAAATAAAATTAGAGGCCAGTGTCTTTAGACAACCACAGGACTTTTGTTTTGTGTTTCATCTCCAATTATAACTGGCAATAGAGGAAAAAATGAACAGATACTAAACTTTCAAAATCTTTTCATTACATACTCAAATCAGACGATGTAATAATTCAGCCCACAACTTATTGAGCAGAGGGCTAATATTGTACGTTCTGGCTAGAGAAATGGCACCTCTAAAAGTCAACACAGACCACGCTCCAGCAAGCTTACCATCGAAATGACTGCTAATGGCTATAAGTTTGCAACTGTGCCACACAATTGGTGGATCAAGAACAGATAGGGGTTCAAAATGCACCAAACAAGTTATCTACATATTGAACAGTGTACATATTTGGGGTGGTAGTCTCCCTTGAGGCGACATGTGAACTGTTGGCTCTGGCAAATCCAACAGGGAAGAAATTTTAATGACAGGTGTATGATGTAAGACAGCGGTTCTTAAACAGTGGTCTGTGGACCCCAGAGCGGTCATGATGTCCTCACCAGGGGTCCACAAAGGCTTGAAGAAGTGAGCTTTTATAGGAAAAAAAGAAAGAAAGAAGAAAAAATTGTATGGATCATTCAAATCGTCTGTCCGTTACTTACTCCTCTCCTTTCGCCAAATTTGAAAACCCCTGATGAGCTACTTTAAATAAATATTTGATGCACTTTAGGGTTTTAAATCTTGAGTTATATCTTGGTGGTCCATGGTGACAAAAGATATTTATAGGGGGCCCATGGTAAAGAAAAGGTTAAAAACCACTTATGTAAGACACTCCATTACTAGCACTATTGTTAAAAGCGCAGATAGGGGTATTGTGTTTCAAGGCATAATCGCATAGATTTGCAATAGTGCAGACAAAGGCTATTTCAGCCTGAAAGAAATATAGTTCATGGGACAGAAGAAATGTAGTTTTGTGGGAGTCCCAGAAGCATCTGCCAATACAGCCAAGAGTTCCAGTGTGACAGTAAGTGCATCAGAAAAAAAATAAAAAATGTCAGCTTGATAATACCAGATGATGAAAACTGGAAGATGAAACACAGTCTTTGAGGATAGCATAAGATAAAGTTCACTCATTTCAGGAAAATTCATGAAGTATGAAGAGGACCAAAGTGAACATAAGGTATGCCACATTCCATCCACTTCCATATCAGTATAAATCTGCAGCATACCCTCCCTGTTAAGCCTCACTGGAATATGGTGAGATTGAAGCATGTTGTTTACATTTGATAGATGTTTTCTGCTTATGTATCAAAATGCAGAAAGAAACACACCTGATTTCAATCATACCGTTTCCTTCTTTATTTCTCATTTTCTCCCTCCCTCCCTCCCTCTCTCTCTCTCACACACACACACAGAGTCATTGATTCTGTTAGGGATGAATCCTGTTTGAAAAGATCTGGTAAAAGGTAAAGTCTCACTATTTAAACAGAGTATTCAGTTACAAGAGTGAGGGCTAGAAAAGGACTTCATGTTATGCATCATAGTATGCACAATCCAAATTCATAAAACAAACAGAAAGAGACTTATAAAAAAAGCCCTTGCCAGAGACATTTGTCTAAAGCTTAAGTGTTGTGGTATCCCTGAAGTTTAATAAAGCATTCTAAGATAATTTTAGCAGAGAATCATAACAGATTTTAGAGAAGAGAAAAAAGTGCAGTGCCACCTGTTATGACAGTAAGAATATTTTTGCCCTGTAACTGTCTGGGCTGAATGAAGAACTTACTTACATTTTTGTTATTTAAGTTAGCAATCTTATCTGCTTAAAATTCAAAAGCAATTGGTGAAATACTTGCAATGGTATTTTATGTCTGAAACGTTATCTTCCTTAACAAATAAATCTTTGTTTTGTTTAACAGTTATTTTGCTGTAATTCAAAGTTCCAACTCATGCCTTGCCTGGCACTTGAGACACATTATATTTACTATAACACGGAAGAAATTAAATGGCATGCTATCACATAACTAGAAATATATGCCTGTTGATCTGAATAAGCTGATTTCACCTGTATGTAGGCATCAACCGAGTGGTTAATGCCACCCCTCACACATTACCAAACAGGGAAAGTGCACCTTTATGACAGAGGCAATGGCACAAAGAGCTTTTCTTTCTAGTGAAGTACAGGCTTCACAAAAAACACCAACAATGGTGGATGGATGTGTTGTTGTTGCTGTTTTTGTTGTGTGCCTTCAAGTCATTTCTGACGTATAGTGACCCTGAGGCAAGCTGATTATGGGATCTTCTTGGCAAGATTTGTTCAGAAGGGATTTGCGAAGGGTCTTGCTCTGAGACTGAGGCCATTTCCGCACTCGAGTGTTATAGCGCTACAATTCCACTTGCAACATCCTATGGAATCCTGGGGTTTGCAGTTTCGGGAGGGTCCGGCCGGATTCCATAGGATGTTGCAAGTGGAATTGTAGCGCTATAACACTCGAATGCAGAAATGGCCTGACAGTATGTGACCTGCCCAAGGTCACCCAGTGGGTTCCCATGGCTGGGTGGGATTTGAACCCTGGTCTCCAGAGTGCTGGTCCAAGACTCAGACCACTACACCACACTGGCTCTCGGGCGTATGTGTACAGACTGTTAATATAAGGTACCAAATGTGTCAGAGGAAACTGAATTGCCTTGTATCCATCTGAAGATCCCTCAGGCTGAACTAATAAAGCTTCTTCAAAGAGATAAATAAGCCTTGTCACTGTACCAACAAGCCTTCTATTAAATTCTAATCTAGATGAAATCCAATGCAATTTAGGACTTGATTTTGTTCCCATTGAAATCTGTGGGAACAGCATTTTGTTTAAACACAATCAGTTCTAAGTTAAACCACTGGGTTCTTTGCAGGAATTTTTTTATGCATCACACTGCCAAATGTGAAAAGGTACCTGTAGTTTGTTGGCCTACTACCTAGTCCTTGACATTCATCCCAACCCAGTCTGACTTGTAACTAACCAATTCAGATAGAGTGGAGGAACTGGCTTCAACCCTACACCATCTGGTTAATCCTGGAGTACAGACCGTAAACCTGCACACAACAGAAGGATATGAGCAATGCAGAGTTTCTAAACAATCTAGGGATACTGTAGCCACAGTCCCAAGCATAGACATGATCAGGGGAAAGAAAGGAGGAATCCCGACCACTGAGCCCCTGCTGAATGTTGTTTTACTGTCTTTAAAACAAGTAAACATCAGACTGTTCAGTCCCCAATAGCTGAATAAATGCTTCATAATATTTAAATGTGTGTGCTAGTGTTGATCAACTTCAGGTTAAACATCTCTGAAAGGTATAATCTTTTGTCATCTACTATGTTCTAATAATAAAAGTCAACCAGCTCTTTCAATGACACCTGAAGTCAAATTTTTCCAGCATTCAATCTAACATTCATTCTTTCGCACCCTTCATCTACACACAGGTGATTCATTTCACCATTTAGAGTTCATCTTTTAAAAGGAAAGGGAACATTGAAGAAGCAAAAATGGCCAAAGGTGTTTCAACAGGGCTGACAAGGCACCCTACAACGTTGACAGGAGGTCTTCACCCCCTCCCCCAGTACTATACACAGCAACAGGAACATGTGGGAAAGAGGAACATGTGCTCCTTTTCCAAATTCATGAGGGATGCTATCTATCCACTGAGATATCCTGTCTTTGGCACAGAAACTACTGAAACAACAACAACAAAAATCTCTTCTGCCCACCCTATATACCATCCTGTTAACCATCAGTGTTCTGTGTAATAACACTTTATCTTTGACCCTTATTGTACAATGTTGTCACTTCTGGGATACCATTACTATTATTCAATAGATTATTCATATTCCTACTTGCGCCGCAAAGAGCACAGGGTGCTCTGAATTCAGATTCATTCATCGTCGGTCTCTTCAGATGCAAACCTTAAGATTTCAGTTGTTTCTCTGTCAGAAAGATTCTGATACAGTATGCATGTGTACATGTAACAATGTATAACTCATGCTGGATAATGGGTTGCCTTTCACTGCATATGAGATAATAGGTGAATGAGAAAAATTAAGTAAGGTATTGTTTTTAATTTTCACAGATGGGAGGGAGGCAGTGGGAAGGGAGACTTATACATTCAGGCCTGTTTGTGACCTCTCTTGGGATTTTACTTGGAGAAATGCTGCATTGTATTTCATGCGCTAAGTAAAGCACACTTGCTTTTCAGTTAATAAACTGCTGTCAGGTCTTCTGAAAAAACACAGTCTTTGATTGATGACTTAAATGAAGGATAATCATGTGACGACAGCTGTTCCTCTCTGTTAGGATTGCTCCTGTTACCTATTCTTAAAAAGTGACCCAGTTAGTTTACATGTTTATGTTGGAGTGACACAAACATCCAAAAAATAATTATCAGGCAGTGTTCTGAGGTCCTGCCTCAGCCAACGCATGCCAATTGGAGAAAGGTACTGGCCATTCACAGAGGTAAAATGAAGGGCACAAAAGCTGACTTTTCCTGTTTCAAATCTATTTCTGCTACGCAATATTCCCAAAGAAGCTAAGCAGCCCTTGTTTCTACAGTTCTTTTAAAAACAAAACCAAATAGTACAGTTTGTCATCTTGATCATTCAATTGTTGCTTTAGAATACCCAAAAAAAGAAACATTCAGAATAGCTGCTTAGTGCTGCAGGTCCTGAGAAAAAAACCGCTAGATAGCCTCCCCGAAACATAACGGGGTATCTGACTAGGGACCTTTCTAAGAGGCACAACTAACTGAATCCTGTTGCAGTTAGCAAGGCAGGGTGAAAGATTTATTTTCTGTTTTCTTTTGTTTTTCCTGGCACTTGAACAACATAAACAATAAGTAGCAAGATATACAGAGTGCAGAATAGAGGAAACTGGACATACCAGTCAGAGAATTCAGGAGCTGAACATTTTGCAAGTGTGCTGGGATTAGGTGGACTGTGGAGTAACAAAGCCTAAACAGGTGGCAAAAGGGAGAAAAAGAAACCCAG